>OX637330.1:3675226-8475226 GCA_951799385.1 Hyppa rectilinea | reverse complement strand
TATGTAATATAGTCATTACAATCATTTACTGATATATAATGGTGCAATTCCACCTTGCACGTCATGTAACGAGAAATTCGTACAGTGTTTTTATTAAAAAGCCATAAAGTAGCAAAACATTTATTCAAAAACTACCATTTAAAAAATGGAAGATCACAGAACTGCAGTAACTTGGAGAATTTATGGATTTAATAAAATGGCCTTAATCATTGATAAATATCCAGCCCACAGGAAGTTTTTATAGTTTCAATATGAAAACTATTTGAATTTAATGCAGTTCCATTTCTCTAACATTATGAGTGGTATTTACTTACATGATTATTTAAGATCACAAATCAGTACAATACCATAAGGACCTCTTGGATATTGATTCAGATTACAAAACATGTTTAAAAAATTCTAATGAAAACATTGCTATTTTTTTAATATCCGTCTTGGAGTTATTATAAATTAAGAAAAAAGTATAATTAGACCATCAGAGTCCTTCCAATTCTTAGTGCTTATTTGTTTTTGATACAAAAACAATGACAATAACATTACTCATTGGCAAAAAATTATCTATTGAAAATCCATTGAAAATTATCTGTGAAAACAGTTGTAGTATAAGAAAGCTTGTTCAGGTTGGACATAGACATTGATTGCAGCATGCTTGCCAAGTATGTGCAAATGGTTTTATAGAAAATACTATTAGAACATCATAAATATCATGGCTTAGTTATGATTTAATGTTTGTAAATACAGTTTTGTAAACACATGCCAATAATAATTCTTAAACTAGACGTGAGTTTTAAACTTAGGTTGAACTGTAGGTGCACCTACCATGGGTATTACCTAAGCCTTTGGCGAAATAAGATATGTTGTTATGTTGTTAATTAAAAGGAAAGACAATTATGATAAAAAGCGTTCATTCGCCCAGATATTAAACCTACAGTGCTAGGCTGATGATATCAATAGTTTGTTTTTTCAAAAATGTAGCATACTCTAAATATTATTTCTAAATATGTATTTATTGATGAGTCAAGAATTGGGGGGGGGACCGTTTATAATGGTATTCAGGACAGTTCATGGGTTCTGGAAAGAGATTGAAAATTTATGTCACATAATTATATATGAGTACATAAACATGCCATAACTTAGCCTTCAAAATGTTATTTAAAAATAAATACACATAATTTTGATAAGGCAATATGGGCTGGAGACCGCTACTCCACTTCAGTGCGCGTATTCTGTGTATGGCCATCATTTACATACAATTAATAATAAAATTGCTATATTACATTATTTTATTAACTGAATGAAGGGCAATAAATACCCAAATTTTAATAACTTAACCAGAAGCATTTGGCAAGGGTGTGAAGATAGACAAACTTTTATATTTGCTTCTTACAACAAGGATAAACAAGGAGATGAAAAATCACAAGTTAATCCTGATACAGATTAGGAACTGACTATCTATACATTCCAATGCATTGTTATTCTGTTTAGCCAACTGGTTATTGATCGGTTTGCCTCAAGAATTAATGAAAAATGAATTATACATTTACTAGAAACTGGGACCCCAGATGCATCAAATAAAAAATAGATGCTTTGGCTGTTTTTTCAGACAAACTACTTTTTAATCCTTTTTTTTCTTCGACATTTAGTACAATGTTAAGATGCTTACAAAAAGTTAAGAAAAATAAAGTTACAGGCATTATGATAATACCACACTAGCAGTCATAAGCCTAAGAGAATCATCTCCTACATATCCAATTCTCCACCTTCCTCTAACCTTTCATATGCCAGAATTACAGAAGCAATTAAAAAGCATCTCTCGCGTGGACCCGCGTTTCTGGCAGTCAATAGGTTAACAGTTGGGATATTATCAAGAAGGCATGGCAAAAATGAGCTATCCCTCATCAGTAATAGATATATTAAGTTCAATATCAAATACCTATCTTGAAACAATACAATCATAAATAATATCAACTATAAAAATGGTGGGCTGTTTGTCACAAACATAGTACAGATCCAATTATACCAACTATACTATCATGTATTTTTTTTTTTAACCATGCAATCAGGCAACTTCGGGGCCTTGTATCGGTTCTTAAACTCACACAAGTCAAGTCTTGCTGTACCTAATAATGGGCTCAAAATAGTGTGAGTGATGACAAAGAGGCTTCCTAAAGGTTTCAGTAAATCCAACTGGAGCCAAGATGTTAGACTTCTTCAGACTATCATAATCATCTGCCTAACCTTTTCCCAACTATGTTGGGGTCAGCTTCGGACTATAAAGTCCTTAAATTATTTAGTTTTAAAAAATGATGAAAAGTCCAATTAATTAGTAAGGTCATTAGCAATAACTACAGCCCAAAGAATACAGACTTATGAGACCAATCTCATGTAAATACCTTGCATCACAGTAAATCAGGCAGGTCTGCACACTTTTATTACTGAGGCTATTAAAACGACTGTTTCGGTTGTTGTCAACCGAATCTCTTTTTACCCTTTTTTGGTAAGTAAGTCCAAAAAATTTCCCAGCTGGTACATGAAATGATTGCATTAAATATGCTCAGATCATTGCGGGAAATAATCTACTGATAGTAGATGGATAAAAAGGGTTGTATCGTTTTCCAGCATAGATATTATTATTTTTACTAGACAAGTAGACATGTCTAATCATCAACTGCTAATACTAAAATAGTGTCAAAGGCAAGCTGGACAAATAGTTCTTAAACTTTAATTGTGAATTAGCGCATGCTGTGCATAATGCTGAACTAAACACTTGGTTATTATAAATGATACCAATAATTTTAGTTTTATGTCATAATAAGTATTAAAACTAAGATGGAAAGAAACTCGAATATAGAAGCAAAGATTTTATTTTTTGTTTCTCTATTATTGAAATTTGATAAAAACTTACAATTTAAAAGTAGAACTAACTCCAATTTTAAGTCGAATGAGACTGTGCATATAATAATGCCATTTTACTTATGTCATCACAAAAATTACAGATTTTAATTTTGTATTGAATAAATAACTAATCATAAATTAATCTTTCGAATCTCAATTTTCCTAAAAACTCTTAACATCTGCATTGTAAAATTTATATCGAGAACGAAGCCGAAGTATAATAAGTGATCAAACGAACTTACCTGTTGTGAAGTTCGATCATTATTATACGAAGGGCTTCGTTCGAAGATATAGGGACCCTCCCTACCCTATCCAGAAAAATTGAGATTCTCACATACTCTAAAATAATGACAGATGACGTACATAGAGGGATACCCGATATATTACTTTCCTCTATGGAGGGAACATATAGAGTTGGGCGTTTAGTTTTTGCTTTCAGCTCTAAAATATGCGATGGTTGCCGACTGGCGTCAGAAGAGCTGCATTGTAAAATTTATATCTTCGAACGAAGCCCTTCGTATAATAATGATCGAACTTCACAACAGGTAAGTTCGTTTGATCACTTAATATCTATCAACCTGCCCACATGGTGAAATACGGTGGTAAGCGGGATTGACCGAAAGGGTTACCGCTGCCCCGGAACATAAAGGGCTAAGGAAGGAACATGGATGAGTTTTAGTCAGTAAGAGTCTGACACTCCCTTCTGCTCAGCGGGAGGAGTCATTTGATGATGGCCCACACTCAAAAAATTAAAAAAAAATGGTGAATTACGGTCTCCCTAAAAGTGATCTCCCGATACCCTACAGAATTACTTTACAGGATTAACAATTTCATTTGATTACGTTTCTCATTTCTTCACAAGGAAGCACACTATAGCCTGATAATGCTCTGCTATTTCAATCACCAGTCAAAATGAATTTGACAGGTCTCTTTCAGAACCATGCTACACAGAGTTGATACGACAGAGGGGCTTTCCTTTAAACTACCTATACTAGATACCATTTTCAATCGCTGTACGAAAAATCTATTAAATAGGAGCAGTAGCGTAGTTGCAAATGATATTTTAAGTTTTTGTCCTGTTAAACTCGATGTATCTTTCCTAACAGCTGACTATGTTTATACGCATCTGGTCATTTACCTTAAAACGATAAATCTTATAGGCTAAGTTCAGATGAACGCGCGACGACGCGCGGTTGGCTCGGCGCGCGGTTTAAGATTGTAACAAATCAATGTTGTTGTGTACATGACCGCGCGACACCGCGCGTGCCCGCGCGCACCGCCATGCACCGCGCGCAAGATGTTGACCCGCGTGCCACCGTGCGCTGACGCGCGGTTTAAGATCTACACTCCTGTATCAACCTGTTCAGTTGACCCGCGCGGTTTGAGGCGGACGGACGCAAGGAGCGACGAAAAAAATGGAGGACGGCATATCAATGGATTTACTAATAGACGAAATTGAAAAAAGGTATGCGATTTGGAATCTTAACTCGAAGGACTAATCAAATAGAATAATAAAAAGAAGTTACAAACAGGCTTAAAGAAAGTCTTTGACTTAAAATAGGGTGCACCCAGTATCGTCTTTGCTTTCGACGGCGACGTCGCAGCTTGCGGTATAAAACCCACAAGCAAATTGCCTCCTCCACGTCACGAATGTTCACGCTAGACTGTCGTGCGCAAGCCGCCACCATCTGAACAGGTGAATCGCGCGGCAGCGCGCGTCGTCGCGCGTTCATCTGAACTTAGCCATAATCTACGATGCGTTGTTACAAGGTTAGTTTTTATTCACAAAGGCAGGTTGTGCTTGACTTTTTATTTGTTTGTAAGCTATTTAGTTTGTTTGAAAAAAAAAACACATTTTAGGTGCTTATTATTTTTATACCATATCGAATTAATACTAAACACATATAATATACATAGTGTAATTTAATGCCCCTCTGTCATATCAACTCTGTATGATACATAACTAGGATAAAATCCTAGACTATAAGAAACTAGAATAAGGACATGTGGCAAATGATTGATTTTAATGAAATGTGTTTCGTAATGTTAATTACTTCTCATATGATAAATGTGTAGAGTCAAGTTCTTCCAATTAAACAGACAGCTGTGCTGCTGGGGAGTTTGTTGCGCCACTTCTTCTCAGCTAAAGCACTAGGAAGTGGTGAAAGGTAGGCGTTTTTGGGGGACTGTCTTATGTAACTTTGATTGAGTGCTGATTTTCAGCCTAGTTTGAATAAATGACTTTTGATTTTGATTTGATTTGGACTCACTTATTTTGTTCCACCTTGACCTCCTCAGCGGCCTCAACGATTGGGTATTGGGAGCCAGAGGCGACATCTATGAACAGTGTGTTTGAAAGCTCGCTGGATTGTGCTTCGGCCATGATTTATCTGAAAAATGGTTTGTTTTAAAAACATTATTCTCATATACAGGGTGCAACCGAAAGCTTATATACACACATACAAAAGCATAAGTACAGACCACCAAACTGAATAACTTTTACTATGGGACCAACTCCAAAATCGCAAACAAATCTGCTGTTCTATACATATTTGGTCACGTGACTCATGGAAAACTAGGAAACAGCTGATATTTTGTCACGATTTCTGAGTTGGTCCCATAGAAAACGTTGTTCACGTTGGTGGTCTCTAACATATCCTTTTGTATGTATATACCCTTTCGTTTACACCCAGTACAAAGGTGAATCTGTGTGTTTGTGCACGCTAATATCAGAAACGGCTTCTTCGATTTAGATGCGGTTTTCATTAATATATTGTAGTAAGCTTCACTTAACATTTAGTGTTTATTTCATGTCAATCGGTTCATAAATAAAAAAGTTATGTGAATTTAAAGAATCATGGCGAACATTTGTTAGGGTATGCTGCCCGAAAAGTCACAATTCCACGCGGACGAAGTCGCAGGCACAGCTAGTTATTAAATAACGACACAACACAATATTGAAAGTTCAGTTTCATTGGCACTTCTTGGACAGCAAACCAGCCTACGGCTTTCCTGATGGTAAGTGTTTCCTGTCTTCACTGCCGCTGAAGTTGACCACTCAACGGTTTTCTTGATTATATTTTTATTGAATGTAAAATACTATAAACTAATATTCACTGTAGTCTGAGGGAACAGGTGTTCAAGGCTCAAAAACGCTGTATAAGGGCTATGTGTAATTTAATAGTGACCGATAGCTGCGTACCTGTATTTAAGTCCCTAAAATTACTAACATTCCCATCATTGTATATTTTCGAGGTGGCTGTCTTTGTTAAATCAAATACTCACCTCTATAATAAAGTGTCCGAAAATAGGAACCGACCAATCAGGAGCCAATATAAAAATTTGCTTTTTGTTAGCAGTTCCGATACCGCCCTATTAAAGAAAAATATTGTATGTATGGGTCCGATCATATTTAACAAAATACCCGATGTCATTAAAAATGAGACACTTCCTCTCTTCAAAAAGAAATTGACAAACTTATTAATTAATAAATGTTATTACACAATCGGCGAATTTTTGACCGATAAAAACCTGAATTGATAATATGACATCTCTCTATTCCTGACTTTCGTATTTTAATTTAAGTAATTATATTTCCCTCGAACTTTGAATTTATAATAAAGTTGACATTTTGTACTGTATTGCCTATTGTATTAATATAAAACTATTTTAATTTGACATGGTAAACTTGTTTTTGAATGTGTCTCTGTACTATTATAATTGTTTGCATGCCTTAAAAGGTAGTTAGTATAAGGATCTATTTTAAACTATTAACATCTGTAACATGTACCTACTTTCTGTGCAAATAAAGATTATTATTATTATATTATTATCACTTTTGTACTGGTAGCCACAACAAATTTTAGCGACTTACGTTTGCTTAGCCAATACGAGAAACATTTGAAAATATTAATCTATGGAAGAAAACTTAACATCACTCCTTATTTCCACAAAAGAATGGGCATTCTTGTTATTTTATATTGCCATGATTATTATTGTTGATAATTTTTATTTTTTGATAAAAAATCTTTAATATTTGTACGACTGAAATGCCGAACATAGTGAAACCCATTGACTTTTAGAATTTATGTTAGCTACCTATGGTAGCTAACCTACCTAGCTATGGTACCTATTTTCTTGCAAATAAATATATCATAAATGTAATCATTCATTCAGTACATTCCCCAGTTCTGTATAAGTGTCATCTAAATAAAGAATAAGAGATATGTCAACAGTTTGTTATATAATAAACTAGCTTCCACCCGCGGCTTAATACGTCGACAAATTATGCATACAAATCTTCCTCTTCAATCACTCTATCTATTAAAAAAAAAGCCGCATCAAAATCCGTTGCGTAGTTTTAAAGATTTAAGCATACATAGGGATATAGGGACAGAGAAAGTGACTTTGTTGTATACTATGTAGTGAAGTACTCTGTGGTTTGTTCATTTGAACCTCTGGACCTGGCCAATTTGAATTTCTCTTTTTGGCATTTATTAGTCCAACTATCTATGAAGGTCATATGCTATTTAACATCACGCTATGACCCTTAGGAGCCTTCCAAAAAGAAAAAAACCTAAAAAATGAGAACTGTTCAATTCGAAATTATTTGTAATGTACGAAATTACAGTACAGTGGTATGGAAGGGCCATGGTAAAACAATAGAACGCCCCTAAGGCTACCCACTGACCGAATTTTTACTCACCTTATAAAAATAACTATCCTAAAATCACCGGTTTCCGAAATTATCGAAGTTTTGCATTTATTTTACATTTAAAAATACAAACAAAAACACCACAACCACAACTGACAATTTGACACTTTGACAGACACCACAGACTACACTAGAGAGATAGTAGACTAATAGATACTACGCTTGACAGTTCTCTAATGATTGCCATCCTCAGAGGTGAGACACTTTTAGTCGACTTGTGCTCTTCTTTCTACATCTTAGAGCATTTAACCTATAAATGCTCTAAGTTCTACATTTATTTATTTACTAGCTGTGCCTGCGACGATTTCGTCCGCTTCGAATAGTGAGTTTTCGGGCAGCATACGTTAGCAAATGTTCGCGCTGATTCTTTAAATTGACATAACTTTTTTATTTATGAACCGATTGACATGAAATAAACACTAAATGTTAAGTGAAGCTTACTTAAATATATTAGTGAAAACCGCATCTAAATCGAATAAGCCGTTTCTGATATTAGCGTGCGCAAACACACAGACAAACAGACAAACCGACAAACAGACAAAAAAAAATATTACAATTTCGGGTTCGGCATCGATGAAATAACAACCCCTGCTACTTTTTTTTATATAATTATTTTCATTGTAAAGACACCACTTTTCTACAAATTTATTATATGTATTGGAACGAAGTTCCTTATCGCGCGTTGTGAAAGGGGGCTAGACGGAAAAAAATCTTACGAAAAGTTGTCACGACACTTTTTGTAAAACATTTTTTGCGGTAATGCTGGCTTCTACAAAGGCAAGCAATTCGAACAGAAAAATGAATTGTTTCGTCGGTCAGATAGAGTTCATTACTATTTGGACGAGCTTTTCTCTATGAAAATATTGGACCGAATTAAGACCTTACTTTTATTAAGTTAACCGCGTAATTCGGTTGTGCATCTTTGTAAAGTCGGGTCCGACACGAGACAATAGGTTTCTCAGAATAATTTTAGTAAACTGCGTATTTAGGTACCTAGTTTGGTATTTCTAAATTTTACCGTTTACTGTTAATAAATAAAGTCTGAATTCGCTTTTCGTGTTTTTATTTGTGTAGTTGTGTACCTAACCTATTTATCTTTCGCGTAAAATCGCGTATGTATTTTTATATATAATTATAACTTAAAAAAAAAAAATTACAATTCCTTCACTAATTAATCGAAAGGAACTTCGTTCCATCCGGGTGTCCCTTGACACCTCTCAAGTTTTTTTTTATTATTATATGTATAGATGACAAGTGTGTATGTGAAAACTTTGAAATAATTATATTTCTGTATGTTTAAATTTTTCTGGTTGCCTAATAGATAGAATAAAACACAAATTAATCTGCTATTTCGCTTGTTGTTTAACCAGCAGGTAATTTAAAAAGCAGCTTAACAACTAATTTAGAATAATAATTAATCAAACCACAAATTCATTTCATAAAATCTGCAGGATTATGTGGGTGTAGTTTTTGCCATTTAGCCAACTCTTCATGATAATCCTGGTATTCAGGGGCTTTAACATATGTATATAACTTGTCCCCCTCTTGCCTGATCACTGGCTTGACTTTGCTAGAGTTTGGATCTTCACCCGATTGTTTTTTCGAGCTTTTGTCTTCTGGACTATGATCATTGCTATTGTCTGAAGACTTACTTCTATGAACGCGTCCATTTGGATTGTGGTTTGAAGTCACATTATTGTCCTCGATGCTATCTTTATGTGCTCTAAACTGTGCATTAACATTTCCGTCTTCATTAATGTCGTCCGCGCCACGATTTTTAGGCTCTCCTTCTGTTTTTTCCACTTCCTCGACGGTCCTTTCTTCAGAACGTGTCATATGTTTCTCATTCTCTTCCTCCAAACTTGAAGGTTTTTCTTCTGTTATTCCTCTGTCCACACGACTTGTTTCTTGTTCTACTAACCCCTTATCTTCTAGTCCTGAATTTTGTCCTTCGCGGAAAACTGTATGTTCATGTCCCTGGCTTTGTTCCTCGAGCGAATGATCGGGTTTCTTACTGCTGTCGTTTATTTCGCCATCAATACCGGTATTATAACTTTCACTATTTCTATTAGAATTCTCCTTTCCACTATCATCTATCTGATCGTCTTGCGAACGTTTTTTGAATAAGATTGTTGGTTTCATGGTATCGTTTTTCGTTACCGCAGTTGTATTTTGTTTCAAGGAATGCTTTTCTGTTTTGTTAATAAGAACTTTTAATTCCGCTGGTTTAATGGTCGTTGTTATTTCATGATTAATGTGTGTTTGTGTATTATTATGTTTGGTTATGTTTTCTTTTGTAACGTTTTTGGGAAGTTGTACTAGAATGGCTTTAACTTTTTTCTCAAGCGCGTTTTTCTTAAAGTATTTGTATTTGAGTTGAAGATTGTCCGTTAGTGAAGTTGTCACATTAATGACTGCTTGTGGATTGATCTTGCCTGTGAAATCTTTTCTTAATTTCACATTGTTCAGTTGATTATTTTCGTATTTTTTCACATAAATTTTCCTATTTAATTGGTTCTGGTTAACTTTTTGTTTTTTCTTTGTACGATTTTCAAAATCATTATCATCTGTGGCCCTTTCAATAGGAAAGTGAGGTGGTTCTATGAGCTTCATCTTGCTAGCAGCCTTTTCAGCCAATTTATCAGCCAGGTCATCAAACTTCCTTGATGCAAGTAGTTGACTTATAAAACCATCTATATCATAGTGCTTCCCTTTTGACTTGTGCCTAGGCGAGGCAGCTGACATTTTTATGTTACAAAGCTGCACCATAACTGAAATATTAAAAAAAAACATAATCAGTGTGATAGCTTATTAATTAAATGCGCTTATAAGATGTTTCATATAATTCTCAATGAAATTTTCCTAAGATAATTCAGATAATAGTCTATCGGTGGTGGTGTACCCAAATCTGTTAAAGTCTTTTCAGTCGTTGAAGCGTGATCCATTATCAAACATCAATCAAATCAAATGCACAGTCACATTACTTTATCTGCCTAGCCTTTTCACAACTATGTTGCGGTCGGCTTCCAGTGTAACCAGTTTTTTACATGGAACAACTGCCTATCTGACCTCCACAACCCAGAAACTGGGTAATACGATACCCCTTGGTGAGACTGGCTGACAGATTTTCGGGCTTCTGACGACCCGTAACGACTATCGAAGATGCACAAATGACAGCAGGGACCCGAGGCACGGACCAGTCTCGACATGTCAAGATGGTCACCCCCGGCAACCAACCCCGGCAAGCGCAGCTTAACATGATGGATTGACCCGTGCGGCTGTTATTACTTAGCCACCAGCGCCTCTTTATTTTACTGAATTCATTATTATGTAGATTGATACCTAATAAACATGAAGAAGTGAGTACATGACAGACACTGTAAAATGTTTTACTTACAAAAATAATGTAGAATCATATATTTCATTTTAGTTAACTACAAATACACCTGGGTAGACACTTTAATATTTTTTTTACGACCGTGAGAGCATTAAAAATAACAAAAGTCATAAAATAACTTTTCAGTGATAAGGCGAACTGACTTATGGCAAGTTATACGAATGAAAGGGCTTATTTTAATATTTACTTATTTTATTTTATCACAAAATCCACAGATCTTCAACAATTTTACTTAGATAAAAATGTTTAGAAAAAGTTGCCTTGTAGGTAACTGTGAAAATGTCCTCTTTTCTTTATCTTATATTTTCAATATTTATCCAAACGGTTGCGTGGACTTGCGAGCAGATGTATTATATTTGATCCCCAGTGCCTCAGGGGTCCAAGCATGCTACCGTCAGTGTGAGTAATGGGTGACTCACCGTCCGATCAGCACCAGGCCCGTGCCGGACGGCGCGTATATGTTCCACGCGCGCCTCAAAGAGATGTCAGCATATGAAGGGGCCCCTCAGGGCCAAGCCTGCCGGGTAAGCGGGATTGTCCGAAAGGGTTACCGCTACCCCGGAACATAAAGGGCTACGGAAGGAACATGGATGGGTTTTAGTCAGTAAGAGTCTGACACTCCCTTCCGCTCCACCCAGAGCGGGAGCAGTCATTGGATGATTTCCCAGCCTTAAAAAAAAAATCTTCATTTCAATTCTTGTAACCGCTTATTAGACTGAAATAAACATGGAAGTTTATGGTTCAAACATAGTAAATTACGATGTGCATGGGTCTCTTCTCTTTTCGTAGGGTTAGTGACTAACCTGGTGACAAAGTTTTTATGCTGCCCATGAGGCTCTGACTTAGCTTCACATACTGTTGAGAAATATCTCTCTGCTCTCAGACATGCTGGTTTCCTCACGATGTTTTCCTTCAGCAATTTTTAAGCAAGTGATAATTTATTATACCTTGCCTTGGGTTCGTACGCGAGACCTGTGACTTGGCAGTCCGACGGTCACACAACTAAGCTACCAATGGGTTAAATCACGGTTGAATGTTTTTTTTTCAAATAGCTGGCCGCAACGTATCGTGAAACGGTTTGTAGTGTGAGTGGAAGATTTTTAGCCAGCTTGGCTATCTTGCAGGAGTGTGGAAGAGTGTTAATAATTTTAAAGATAATGAAGAAACTACTTATTTAAAACAAAGGGTGTTCGGCGTCTTGGTGATAATGTATTTCGACCTCATCCAATCACTGTTATAGTTTATTAACCGTTATGATGAGACTGTCTGTCTAAAAATTCGAAGTGAGGCTTGTAGTATATTATTTATTTATTAATCATGGAAGACTAACAGCTAATGTAAACAGAATAAAAACAATATGTGAGACTGACAGCCAATTAAAAGTCTTCACTTCTAAAAACAGTTTGAAAAAGTGAGTGTGAACAACACAATACAATCCAGCTACCAAGAAGAAACAGGATAATAATGAAGCTAAACTTAATTTACATTTTAAACACAACACAAGAATAAAAAACCTGACTTTACAAAACCTAATTAAAAATTAATATGTGGGGTCATCATCATCATCTGCCAGCCTTTTCCCAAACTTGTTGGGGTCGGCTTCTAGTCTAACCGGATGCAGCTGGATACCAGTATTTTACATGGAGCGACTGCCTAACTGTTATCTATGTGGGGTAACATATTAAATAGCGCAGTTTGGAACTTCTCAAATCTTTTTTTGTCGACTTTTTGTAAAAACCGTCACTCTCAAATTTTGCATAGAGAAAAACCTGAAATTATTCTGTGTAAAAGAAGCATGTGTAAAGAATACATCTATACTAATAAAAGAGGTAAAATTTGTAAGTTTGTATGTAGGGGGTAATCTCCGGAACTAATGATCCAATTTCAAAAAATTTTTCACTGATAGAAAGCTACATTATTCCTGAGTGCTATAGGCTAATATATATGATATAAATATATAAATTATATTTATATCATATATATTAGCCGAGCTATCGCAATTTTCGTATAGAAAGTCGGAAAGAAATACCTCCGAAAATTATTTGCATGCGCTGCCTAAACAGTTACAGTATATCGCAATTTTCCGCGGACGAAGTCGCGGGCAGAAGCTAATGAAAAATAAAACGATGTCTATAAATAGCACACTTTATCAGAAATTATCAACGATGGTACGGAACCCTCGGCGCGTGAGTCTGACTCGCTCTTGCCCATTTTTTTATAATCTTCTTGTTGAAAGTGACATGTCCCTTAAAACTATTGTCTATGAATTCATTTAGTTGAGTATAGGGATACGGCAACACTTGGCGGCTATTTCAATGTATCTCCTCGCCTACCCTCTGCTATTAGTTATTGAATCGTTTTGGGAGCTAATTATAATTGATCTTTACAAAAGTAACAATCAAAAGTAATTTCCTACAACCAAAACCTCAAAGATGTCCGTGCCAGCATTGAGACAGCCTAAAACAACTCAGGTAGAGGTGAAAGTCTCGCCACCCAACTTCACAGAGCTACAAAATTATCTAATTGTAACTTTAAAAAATGGTAATAAGCTTGTGGTGTCCTCTGATGCTTACCACGGCATGTTAACGGCCGGGGAACTGTTTAGATGCGTGTTTTGTGAAACAGAAATGGTCCGAGACGTGATTTGTAAAGAGAGACACAAGACTTCTGAAAATCATCGAAAGATATTGGAAAGTTACCCTCATGTTGACGAATTCAAGGAGAATTTAATCAGAAAGGTGCGTTTAAGTTTATATTACCATCTGGAAGCCCAATGTATTTCTTTTTATGCAAACAAAAAGCGTTGCTAAGGAGTTTTTTCTTGGCATTTTTTAGTCAAATAATGATAAACTTTCAATCCTTTTTGTATTCGCTAGGTTTAACTCTCCTATAAAAATCCGCCCCTAAGGCTACCCACTGACCCCTCCCTTAGCTGTTTATGTTCCGGGGCAGCGGTAACCCTTACGGACAATCCCGCTTACCTGGCATCATAAAAATCCCTAATAACAAATTTTTATTTTCAGTTGAACGGGGCCGACCATTACTGCACAATTTGCAATGTTGTAGTAACGTCACACTTCCTCCACAAACATATAACCAACGAGGTTCACACCAAGGAGTTGCAAATGGCCATAGGAAGGGCTCTCGCATACAAACCGTTTAACTGAAATTGAATCAAGAATGTCTATGTACGGTGCCTTACCTTGTTACGGTTTATACCTGTTGTCCAAACATTTTTTTTTGTTTTTGTTTATTGTAACTTTTACACAAAAATGAGCCCTATTTATCTGAGAAATGTGGAAATAAAGTACTGTCAAATGGGGTGAATAGGGACACAGGGGTGAATCATTATATAGTTTGTGGCCAAAAATGACCAGTAATGTGTTAACTGTATCATAATTAACAATTAAGAGTCCTTGGTGGCGACAAACTATATACCTAATTACAATGTTTTAATCCCTTTTGAAGTTTAGTCCCAATTCACCCTATTTGACTGTATATATTTCTTTGCAGCAGAGATTCCTTACAGATGAGCTAAAATGATGGTTCAAAACAATTACTTGTCTGGTCCGGGCCACTTTTATTATTTTGTCTTGTTTTCCCAATAAATGAGTTATAGTTGTTTTGCTGTCTTATTTCTTTGTATTTTTTGAAAAAGACTATTTATATTCGTAATAAATGAGTTATAGTTAATTTGCTGTCTTATTTCTTTGTATTTTTTAAAAAAGACAATATATTCATACCCATAAATGTAGTTTCATAAATAAAAGAGGTATTTTTTATTCACAGATTTTGCTCATCCTAAAATCATGACTGAAACTTAAGTAAGTACCTATGTTTCTGGCAAGCCATTGTACAATAATTTATGTAGGTAGTTGAGAAAAAGTTGGTAATAATTGTTTTCTTTGTCATCAAAAGTTGATGTAAACTATCAAAACTCTCTGGTATTTTTAACAATCTTGCAGCATGAGATTGAACAAGTCTCTTCTACTTTTCTTTAATGAAACCAAATTAAGCACAAACAATTCAATTTTAAGTTGTCTATCAGTCATTATTTTGTTCATGATGATTTCACTCTTTCCCATTTTATTTAGGCTTGGCACAACATATCTTTTTCTTCAATAATTCTGTATTGGTTAGTATATTATATTCATGACTCATGTTTAGTAACTAAAATGAATTTATTATTCACCTAACATAGTTTCAGATGTCCTAACCCAGGAGAGGTTCAAAAATTTCACCTTTCTAATAATCTGCTCCCGCATGGTTTCACCCACTGCTCGGCTCCTATTGGTTGTAGTGTCATGTTACATATGCCTATAGCCTGCCTCGATATATGGACTATCTAACACAAAATGAATTTTAGAATTCGGACCAGTAGTTCCAGAGATTAGTGTGTTCAAACAAACAAACTCTTCAGCTTTATAATATTAGTATAGATGTAAAATCAATCAATACATCTTTTACAATTTTACTCATAATAATCACTCATACGGGTAGTAAGCATGAATAAATGAAAACAATTATGATCCCTATGGAAAGGGATAGCTTCCTAATTTTCCTTATTATTAAAAAAAATCAGTCAATGAAACAGTCTGCGTAGTAGTTAGTAGAGTTCAGTTTGTTATTATTAGTTCAATAATACAAGGTCACAGATCGTATATAATCTGACAGCCAGTCTTAACAAGGGGTATCGTATTGCCCAGTTACTGGGTTGTGGAGGTCAGATAGGCAGTCGCTCCATGTAAAATACTGGTATTCAGCTGCATCCAGTTAGACTGGAAGCCGACCCCAACATAGTTGGTAAAAGGCTAGGCAGATGAGATTGTATATTGCGAGTAAGAAAGAAACCATCTTAAGAAACACTGAAGCTGTGGTGAGACAGTGCTTCCTTACCCACTTCATTTGTTCCACCTGCTGAAGGTCTCCCTCCTGGGTGCGACTTGCCTTAGAAAGTGAGTCGTTTAAATTGATTTAGTATTTGGCTTTATCTCTACAAAAATAATACCTGCTTGAGTAAGTAGTCTTCACTTTACTAAAACCTTTGTAGTGAGGTGTGTATTTAGAGAAAGAGGTCTATTATACTATGGCACTGAACTCATTACTTAAGTAGGTCGTTTTATGTAAAATCTTTGTAGTGAGTTGTGTATTGAGAGAAAGAGGTCTATTATAGGCACTCTTTACGAAACATGGTGTAACACAATAAAACACAGACTTCTAAATACATATTTATTATAACCTTTTCCGTTTCTTGTTCTTAGAGCGTTTCTTCGTGTTTTTCTTGCCGACTTTGTTGATTTTAGCGATTTTTCTCTTGTGCAGCCACACAGGATACTGCCCGTTCTGGTCTTTGAGTGTTTTGGTACTAAAAACTCTTTTCTTTCCGTCGTCATCAACTTCGATTTTTTCGTCGTCCGAACTCATTGCTACGTCCTCCTCAGCTTTCTCAGCTGCAGCCTTTTCAGCTTCTTCCTGTGCCTTTTTCTTGTTCTTTTTATCTGCCTTCTTGCTAATAGCTCCAGCGTCTAAGAATATTACTTGGTCGGATTCCATAACCTCTTCCGTGGTGATTTCTGCTGGTTTATCTTCTTCTTTTACGCCCAACATCTTCTTCAAACGCGCCAATTCTTTGACGGCGTAACGTTCGCGCTTTACCGCCCTGCATTTTCGCTTCCAACGGCTTCTGAGTGATTTTGCCATCGTTTTTAACAAACAAAAATATTTTTACGCGACGTGCTTTTTGACGCAAAGCACATGAAAGGACGAAATGTCAATATATACCAGTGTTGTCTGCACTTTTTCATAAAGTGCACTTTATCGGGAGTATATTTTGTGGGATTTTTGAAGTCAAGGTAACTTTTGGCATTAGGTACTGATAATTAGAATTTACCAAAACTATTTGACAAATCTTTAAAAAACTTATTTGTACTGTTATGACGGTCATTATAATATATTTTATATATTTTTTATTCAAATTCAAATTCAAATTCAAATCATTTATTTGCGAAATATGGGTAATTCTAGGGTGGTTCATTTGCATAACACATCTATCAATCTATATATATATTATATCGACGGGTTCCGGGCTAATTGTATTAAGCGACACTTTGAGCGATATAGACTTATATATATATAAATAAAAATCAATTGCTGTTCGTTAGTCTCACTAAAACTCGAGAACGGCTGGGCCGATTTAGCTGATTTTGCTGTTGAAATGTTTGTCGTAGTTCAGGGAAGGTTTAAAAGGTTAGAAAAGTTAGGTGGGTAGGTACCGTAGGTAGGTAGGGTAGGGTAAAAAAGAGAACATTAAGACAACGTCTGTCGGGTCAGCTAGTATTTGATATATTCCCAAAATGAGGCACTGTCCTTCGTCTCACTTGAGATTGTGAGAAAGAGAAAACCGGTGCATAATTTATTTATTAATCAGTATGAAGCTTTTTATTCTACAAATCTGGGGAAAATAATTTAACTAGCAATTCTTTTCGGGAGCTGTCAGTCAAAACAAAAAAGACTTTTTTGGTGTCAGTTTTAGTGTACTCATGTATCTAACCAATACGATAGGTGTTATTTTTCAGTCCCATTATCTGATTGGCTTAAATATTAAATAAGTTGAATTGTTGTGTCAATCAGAAAAACCTTTAAAGAGCACAAAGAACCGTACATTTCCGAAAAATGAGCGATTATTACTGTAATTAGTTAATACGCTGTGAATTTAGTAATCGACTAAACGCCTAAATCAATAACTTTTCAACTAAAACTTAAACATCTCTAGTTGTTTTCTTCAGTCAACACCCGAGTTTTCGATTTTGTGATTATTGTGATTTCTTTCTCAAAAAAATTTTTGGAATTGTTCCAAAATATTAAAAATCGAGTGTTTGTGTGTATACTGCGGTTAATATCTTCGTTTATTCTTGTTTTCCTTTGTCTCATGGCGCTTGTGTTGTTTTCATTATTTCCGATGTGAGGGTCTTTGGTGGCCCTTGATTATTTTTTCAAACCAGTTATTTTTGCGAAAATGGTATCGCTGAATCCTGAAAATAGTACGAAACAAGATCTGGATGATAGCGGATACGTTCAGGATGGTAAGATTGATGTCCGACGTAATATTTGTTATACGTAGCTATTGTTTAAAAAAAAATTGCGTTCTTCATGATAAAAATAGCATTTCATATCAAAATGTTCTTGTTTGGGACGTAAATAGCACAAAGAAATGATGGAATTCGCGTCAAGTCCTTTATCCCTGACGTATCGTTGGGTCATCTTTGGGTAAGGCTACAAAATAACAACCAAGTCTAAACAATTAAATACATTCTTGTTCTTAGTGTAATAAATAAAGTTTTGGAGGTCATGGTGTCGCTCCTTCTGAAGCACCGGTATTCAGCTGCATCCGGTTACACTGGAAGCTGACCCCAACTTATTTGGGAGAAGAATAGTCAGATAATGACAACATAAGTCTTTCAATGAAGTGTAAAGGCTGTGTTTAATTACAGTAAAGCTCTTTGTAAGTTCTACTGTGCTCTTTCTCTTTTTTAATCTTTCCCTTTGTCCGGGGAAATACTGCTACCAATTTTCACCATCAAAATTGGTGGTGGAATTCAACCCTAAGATGATCCACTGACCTAATTAGGTACACACTAATTATGAGACATTTCAGTGTTAAGTTTGGAATGATAACATCTCTCTGATGCTCCATTGTTTCATAGAAAGACAGCCTATCTTGGACTGTATACTCTGTATTATTACAATACTAGCTTCACCCAGCTGGCTTCATACGGGTACGAAAAGTAGGTAGGCAGCTACCTACCCAACCTACCTACATACCTTCCCAAACTATAGTACTTACCTACCCTATCTACCTGCCCTACATTCCTTCCTACCCTTACCTTCTCTACCCTACCTACCCTATTTACCTACCTACATACCTACCCTAACTACACTACCTACCTACTTACCCTACCTACTTGTCCTACCTCCCTTCCTAACCTTAACCTACTTGACACTACCTACCTACCCTATTTACCTACCTACATACCTACCCTAACTATACTAGCTACCTACCCTACCTACTTACCTGCCCTACCTTCCTTTGTACTCAACCTACCTACCCTGCTTACCTACCTTCACTAACTACCAAGGAAGGATTTTTATAAGTTGAGCCTCTAAATTAGTGATGAAAGTTCTTCAAATTTTCCGAGGGAACCTTCTAAGGGCAAATGGCTTGTAAATAATACTCTTGGTGGAGTCGGAAATAATTATTAAGTAAATAATTCGACTGACAAAGGTCTTACAGGTGTGTACTATAACCAGTGATCGGAGTAGGTAGATTGAATGGGGGCATTGATCCAAAACATTATATTAATATGGACATTCCTCCGGAATTGGTTGATTATTTATGTGCAACAATTTATATCAAGTTGTGATCATAAAAAGGCTAAAAATAAAAAAAATATTAATGCTTCGATCAGAATTAGATTGTTTTTATTAATTTAGTTTTGATACCTTCCTTTAAACTTTTATTTGAGTAGTATAATATTACTACCAATATTACTACGGTTAGGTACTATACCGATAGGAATACTCCGGTATATGCTGCTTTTCTGGACCTCTCCAGGGCGTTTGACCTGGTTAATTACAACATCTTATGGTCGAAATTGCGGGAAAAAGCCATACCTCATGAGCTAGTCAACCTTCTCGAGTATTGGTATGACCGCCAGATTAACCAGGTCAGATGGTCTGGCGCATTGTCTGGTGAGTATAGACTGGAGAGTGGTGTGAGGCAGGGAGGTTTGACGTCCCCAGCACTCTTCAGTTTATACGTCAATCAGCTGATCGAGGACCTTTGTGGCACTGGTGTCGGATGCACTATTGATAGTAAGACTATCAATAGTATTAGCTATGCTGATGACATGGTGCTATTGAGTCCCTCGATCGACGCTCTCAGACAGTTGCTTGGAGTATGTGAGCGATACGCCATGGCTCATGGTCTCCTGTATAATATCAGGAAAAGTGAGATCATGGTGTTTCGTGTGGGTGCCAGAAAACCAGCAACAGTGCCGCCGGTCTACCTGTATGAAGTGGCGCTCAAAAGGGTGTCTCGATTTAGATACCTTGGGCACATTTTGACCGAAAACCTAACGGATGACGAGGACGTAGAAAGAGAGCGAAGGGCGCTGTCGGTTCGATGTAATATGCTGGCCCGCAGGTTCGCAAGGTGTAATAAAGACGTAAAAATAACGCTATTTAAAGCGTACTGTCAGACGTTTTACACTTGCAGTCTGTGGGTCAGATATACGCAGAAGGCCTACAACGCCCTTCGTGTGCAATACAATAACGCGTTTCGGTTGTTGTTGGGGCTTCCGCGGTTCTGTAGTGCGTCAGGCATGTTTGCTGAGTCAGGTGTAGATGGTTTTGAGGCCATCATGCGCAAAAGAACGGCATCCCTGATGCGCAGGATACGTGGAAGCTCTAATAGCGTCCTAGAGGTTATTGTGGGGAGGCCAGACTGCCCTTTCCTAATGCACTGGTCCCGTAGACATAGTTGCGGGCCCGATGCTGTAGGAAAATTTTTAAATTAGTTTACACAATTTTATTGAATTAAATTGAATTTATTTTGACATTGCTTTTAGGTTTTATTTTGATTTATTTTATGGATGTAATTTATTGTTATAGTCTAATTTAATTTAATTTAATTTTTTAATAGATTTTTTTATGTAATTCTGAATGTAGCTTTTTGATTTAATTTTGATTTAATTTGTAAATGTGTTATAATGTATTTTGATTAGGCAGTTGCAATTTTTATTCTACTAACATAGTTGTGTAAGTTCATGTACATACTAACCCAAAATGGATTATGGTCCGAAATAAATGAATTATTATTATTAACAATATTTAATTGAATCCGGAAATACCGGAATTACTTTCCGGAATAATGGCTTATTCAAGTTATGCTTTCTCTGTGCATTTATGATACAAGTACCAAAAATCAATGTACCTACTCCGATCACTGATTATAACACAATTTTTTTTTCGCAGCATCCGCAAATGAGAACGGCAGCAGAGGCTATGCACAGCTGCTGGACCTCTCAGATGATGTGCTGCTCTACATCCTCCAGTATTTAACTCCGAGGGATTTGAAGGCGCTGGGCCAGTAAGTATTAAGGGCGCTTTCACAATTTTCTTGAATTTGAGCGAACTTTGACGCGTGATTAGGCTTTAGATATAGTCACAAAAAAAAAAACAAAAATATGCCTGAAAAAGTATTATATCTTATCTTGGGAGCGTTCTAAATAAATATTTCAATTTGTTCACGTACATCAGTAAAATCCTAATCTCTGCATAGAAAGTTTCATAAAATTTTACTTTAGGGGATCTTTTGATGCTTTGGTACACCGAAGATATACTAATTTAATCATTTATAAAAATGTCCATGGTACAACTGTATGTTCTACTTTGGAATGGTCAATTCAATTTATTATGTTTCATACAGTAATACACCAAAAATAATTCTGTAAAACCGGGAGTTATTGATAATTTTCCGTACGAAACTATATTTTTTATTTATGAATGTTTAATATAAATTCAAATAAAAAATATGTAATAATTAAGTTGACATCGTTACAATGCTTGAAAAAAAAAATCAGCCTATTTAAAAGTAAAATAATATTTTTAAATAATTGTTGTATGCAATGCAAAAATCGATATAATTCCTGTGACGCGCGGTGTTCAACTTTAGTTATTTCGAAAACAGTCACAAAGTCTCATGCTGGTTTATTCCGCATAGCGGTTTGCATGTGTGCGTCGCGTACTTCATAGCGCGTACACGCGCGCGATCACTGCCGCTCGCCTTCTAATTTACCTAAACCTGAGCAATTCAATTTTGTAAAAGCGCTCTTAAGTTCTGTTGTAGTACGGTCCACTTATGAAAACTTTTACCACACTTGCATTGTAAATCACTAATTACATTTAACCTTTTGAGCGTCACAGTCGGATAAAGGCAAGCTCAAACTCAAACTCAAAGCATTTATTTCAAATAAACCAATTACAGGCACTTTTGAATTGTCAAGGGGTCGGTCAGTCAGAAAGATGAAGCTAGTTGCCCATTCCAAAGCAGTAGGTACCTATGGAGAAGAACGGGCAAGAAACTCCATGGACACTCTTTTAAACAGAATATGGTTACAAAATATTGGTTACATAGTTCATATTAATATTATACATGTGAGACCGATGCAGAACGTTAAAAGCATCCGATAAGAAATATGTAAAAATGATTCAAAAATTAAATTAAAACCAGCCTTAGCCGCTAAGAGATGTCCCTACCAGTCCTTACTGACAGCGCCCGTTCACGAACATGACGCATAAATTAGCACCATTCAGCTCAACCATTTTGAAGGGAGCTAACGACGGTTGGATAAAGCCGACAAATAAAAACGCCACTGTTGGTTATAGGCGACAAGAAAGCGAAATTTTTTTTGCTTATACGTTTACGGTCTGGCGTTCAAAAGATTTACGCTACACTATTTTGAAACATCTTTCTGTGTCAGTCATCTTCAAACGAAATACAAAGACAGAACGATGTTTTAAATGTATGTTTATAGTAATTTTATCTCACGAAGCGACTCGCGCTGTACTTGTGGTAACCAAGTGTATAAACACGCTGTGTAAGTGTGTGTGAAGACGAGTAGCGTCTGCACATAACACACACGCGCGTAGACTCACATGAACACACACCGCATACACACAATCACACGCACGCACACACCGATGTACACACGCACACACACATGTACACACACCCACATGCAAACACACCCATATGCACACACACCCACATGCACACACACACCCACATGTACCCACACACCCACATGCACATGCACACACACACCCACATGCACACACACCCACATGTACACAAACACCCACATGCACACACACCCACATGCACACACACACCCACATGCACACACACACCCACATGCACACACACCCACATGCACACACACACCCACATGTACCCACACACCCACATGCACACACACACCCAAATGTGCATGTACACACTCACTCACGCTCACGCCACGTCTTACATTGACTGGCGAAGTGTCGGTTTACTATAAAGTATAAACATCTGGTTTCTCCTACACTATACAAGTGTACTGTTACGTTATGCCCTATTTCCAGCACGTGCCCTCGTCTCGGGACCCTGATATGTGACCGCACGCTCTGGACAAAGGTGGACGCCAGGACCTCGCCCGTGGGTCAGCAGAGGTTGCGCTGGCTACTGACGCATTGCCTGTCTCCGGCCACCACCGAGCTCAAGATAGCTGGCTATGCTAATAAGTTTAGCAGGTGAGGTTCTGTGTTCGTCTGTATTTGTTTTTTTTTTAATTTATTGGGTGACTGGTAATTAGTGATCGATATTTAAACACGTGATTGTACTCATGATTACAATCAACTTTCCCAAAGAATGTTTTTTTGTATACTCAATAGCTGCTAACAGCTGATCGGCGCTAAGTTCATTGAACTTTGCGCGCGCCAGTTGTATTGTTAATGTGATAAAAATAAAACTATTGAGTATACAAAAAAAGTTTATTTGGGAAAGTTGATTGTAATCATGAATACAATCACGTGTTTAAATATCGGCAACTAATTACCAGTCACCCAATATAAGGTGTTAAAAAATTAACTGTAAGAATTTCGTGGGAGCATTGTACTCATCGTTACGAATAACTTTTACTATGGGATGAACTCTGAAAAAATTAACTATAAGACTTTTGTGGGAGCTCGTGCTTGTTGGATCGCAAAAAATATGAGCTGTTGCCTGTTCCATACATTTTATTGAGTAACGTGTGCAAATAAATAATATAATATAATAAATAATAATACAATTAATTTAAAAAATATGGTATGACGTTTACAGTTTTTCTTAAATCTATATCAAGTTCACCCATGGTTTGTGCCTGAACTAGGTAATCCTGTGTTTCAGGCGATTGGAGGTAACATTAATGGGAAAATAATCACTTACATTAATCTTATAGGTACTTACGTAAAAAGGTATATAATAAAAATTATAGTATCTTAACCTAGCTTACTATACAAAAAATAATAACAATAATACAAACAATATTTACTTCAGCACAAGTAATAACTTCTCTGTATCTTCATAGGACATAGTTTGAAGTATGTATGGAATAAATAAATGTATGGAACAGCTCATATTTTTTTCGCGATCCAACAAGCACGACCTCCCACAAAAGTCTTAAAGTTAATTTTTAAAACCTTATGTAACTAAATATTCTGTGAATATTTCAAGCGTCATACCTTGTTGCCTTTATCAATATCGAGTAAAAACCAGCAAAAAAATCACGTTTGCTGTATCTTAGTTTTTATTGTTATAGCGGCAACTGAAATCCATTATCTGTGAAAATTTCAACTGTCTAACTATCACGGTTCATGAGATACAGCCTTGTGACAGACGGACAGACCGGGCGGATGGGCGGACAGCGGAGTCTTAGTAATAGGGTCCCGTTTACGGAACCTTAAAAAGGAGGAGGTTCTATGTTCGTTTAAATAAGTTTATTTAAAAAAAAATATATACTTTATTTCAGACCTTGATCCATATGTTGTTAGTAATACACACTACTTAAACGCTATGTTAGTTTTAAAAGTAATTAAAAATAATAAGAAAAGCACTAATTCATATATTTGTTGCACTCACCTGACGCGCCGGGTACATGCACATGTACACGCACCCAATGCGCCATAATGGTGCAACACGGTTTATCAGTAATGACCTTCAGAATACCATTGGGGCTCCCACGCACTCTGCGCATCATGGACGCAATCCTTTTCCGCAGGATGGTGCTGCTGATATTTTTGTCACTAATTCATAATCATTATATTTTTTTACAGATGTTTGGGCATTCAGGACTTGCACTGGCCTGTAGAGGCAGACCAAGGTGAGATTCAACAATAATTAGTTTATTTCTAAAGAGAACACGTTAAGCCGTTGGTCCCGGCTGTCATTCGTGAATCTTTGACAGTCGTTACGGGTTGTCGGAAGCCCGAAAGCCTGACAGCCAGTCTTACCAAGGGGTATCGTATTACCCAGTTACTGGGTTGTGGAGGTCAGATAGGCAGTCGCTCCATGTAAAATACTGGTGTTCAGCTGGATCAGGTTAGGTCAAAACTTAAACAAGAAATGTTCCGGATTGGGGTCAAACTCAAACACTTATTTTATTTCTATCTTCATGGGGTCAAATCTTATACAAGAAATGCTCCTAAATACAGTCAAACTGAAATAGTATACAAGAACAATTCCTTGTTGGGGTCAAATTCTAAACAAGACATGTTTCAAAACGGGGTCAAACACAAATACTAAAAAATAATTATTCTTTGATGGAGTCACATTATAAACAACGTCACGATTTCCTTTCATCATGACGACACGGTTGGCGCAGCATGTCGCGAGTTCGATTCTCGCACGGAACAAATATTTGTACGAGTTGCAAGTATTTGTAACAGGTCAGGGTGTTTTTCTATCTATAATATGTATGAATTTACAAAAAAAAAATGTATATAAGCAGTTTATCAGCTCTCTCGTTACCATAACACAAGCATTAGGTTGCTTAGCTTGGGACTATATGGCGTTGTGTGAAATGTCCAAGGATCAATCTGCCTGCCTTTTCCCAAATATGTTGGGGTCGGCTTCCAACCTACCGGATGCAGCTAAATACCAGTATTTTACATGGAGCGACTGCCTATCTGACCTCCACAACCCAGTCAGTAACTGGGTAATACGATACCCCTTGGTAAGACTGGCTGTCAGACTTTCGGGCTTCTGACGACCCGTAACGGCTGTCAAAGATCCACGAATGACAGCCGGGACCAACGGCGTAACGTGCTTTCCGAGGAGACTCTGAATGTATAGATCCCAGAGACCCATCCACAGCCAACCCCGGCAAGCGTAGCTTAACCGATGGATGGATCCGTGCGACTAAATGTCCAAGGACCAAAGGTCCATAATAATATTATTATTAATTCACAAAAATGTAGATGTCCGTTTCTACTTTCCTGACATCGATTAGACAGTTTGGGATAGCTTGATGTGCTGGGGGTCTGTACACATTTCGTACCAACAGATTTCATCCGGGGGACCTGCATTGGCTCCCAGGAGGGAGTGGACGTGGAGCACTTCCTACTTCGCATGTGGTATCCACACCTACCCAGGTAAGTTAAGACATTTTTATTTAATCAAAAGCTTTTTTGCGCCATTTTTTGTTTTTTTTTTATTTAAAAATTATGCTAAAATGTACCAACTCAAAACTTTTCTTATACAGGGCGTAACCGAAAGGGTATATACTACTCTGTCAAGAAAGTACCGGGAAAAGATCAATAATACACAAAATGTCTGTTATTCATCCAAATTTATTTTATCACCTTCAAAGTATGCTCCTTTAGAAACGATACACTTGCGCCAACGAATAATCCATTCATCAAAACATTTTTTAAACGCTGCTTCCGGAATTGAGTTCAGTTCTCGCCGCGAATTCTCCTTTATGTCTTCTATCGATTGAAAACGGGTGCCACGAAGTGGTAATTTGAGTTTAGGAAAAAGAAAAAAGTCAGCAGGAGCCATATCTGGTGAATATGGTGGTTGCTGGATGGTATTTGTTGAGTGTTTGGTCAAAAATTCGTTCACAATGATAGCCTTGTGCGAAGGCGCATTGTCGTGGTGCAAAATCCAAGAATTTTCTTTCCACAAATCTGGCCTTTTTCGTCGAATTTGCTCTCTTAAACGCCGCATAACGCTCAAATAATATTCTTTATTTACCGTTAGACCTTCCGGTAAGAATTCAGAGTGCACAACACCGCGATAGTCAAAGAAAACAGTCAACATGACTTTGACTTTTGATCGACTTTGGCGTGGTTTTTTCGGTTTCGGTTCAGTTCGCCACTCCGAAGCTTGTTGACTAGTTTGCATGTCAAACTCGTAAACCCACGTCTCGTCACCAGTAACAATGCGTTTCATGAATGTTGGGTCCGAACTGACTCGTTCTAGCATGTCCTCAGCGACTTTCATGCGATTGAGTTTTTGGAGAAAATTCAGATCTTTTGGGACTAGCCGAGCAGCAACATGTTTCATACCCAAATGATTAGTTAAAATGGTACGGATCGACTCGTGAGATACAGAAAGTTCGGCGGCTATCTCTCTCAGAGTTGAATGGGGATTTTCAGTCACTATTTTCTTCACTTTTGCGATGTTAACTTCAGTTGCAGACGTTGACGGCCTACCAGAGCGAGGCAAATCTTCCATCACATCTCGACCGCTTTTGAACGCTTTGAACCACTCATAAGCACGAGTTTTTGATAAAGTCGATTCACCGTAAGCCTTCTGTAACATTTTCAGTGACTCCGACGAACACGAAATTCCATTGGCGATGCAAAATTTAAGACAAACTCTTTGTTCGATATTTTTGTCCATTATGAAATTCGCAATACACACTATATATGATATTACTAAAACCAGCACTGTATTTAATATAAATAACAGATGCAACTCAAACTCCGCGCCAAAATGGAAAACAGTTGTGCCAATCTAACAACTACAAAAAAACAAAAATTTGAATTTGGAACCATAAACAAATCATCCATTCCCGATACTTTTTTGACTGAATGTACATACAAAAGCATATGCTACAGACCACCAAACTGAACAACTTTTACTGACCAGCAAGAAAAAAATCAGCTGTTCATACATTTTTAGTCACGTGACTCGTCGAAATGTATAGAACAGCTGATTTTTTTCACGATTTCAGAGTTGGCCCCATAGTAAAAGTTGTTAAGTTTGGTGGTCCGTAGCATATGCTTTTGTATGTATATACCCTGTCGGTTATACCCAGTATAAACTCATGATTTATTCCCACGGGGTAAGGCAGACTAAAACTCAAAGCATTTATTTCAAACTAGCATCTGCCCGCGGCTTCGCCCGCGTGGATTCTGAAATTGTTACATTATTATTGGAGTTTTAGTAAGGATCCCTAATTTTTTTTGATACTAGCTTATGATAGTGTGGCTTCCCAACAGTGAAAGAATTTTTAGAAGAGCCTATTCGATGCAAACACACAATAAAGTTTTCCTTTTTAGGGTTCCGTACCTCAAAAGGAAAAAACGGAACCCTTATAGGATCACTTTGTTGTCCGTCGGTCCGTCTGTCAAGACCGTTTTTCTCAGGCACGCGTGGAGGTATCAAACTGAAATTTATCTAATACTCAGGTCAACTGTCCCTTGGAGCTGTGAAAAAATCAAACTTCTAAGCCAAAGCAATCCAAAGATACAGCTGTTTATGCCGCAAATTTTCGAAACTCGCACGGGAATCAAAACCTACAGGGTACTTCCCGTGAACTTAGAATCTTGAAATTTGGAACAAAGTAACGTCTTACAGTGCAGATAAAGGAAAAATTGCGAAAACCGTAAATTTTTAGTTACATCATATAATAAAAAAAAAAAGTTTTTTTTTTCAAAATATAAAAATACCATAACTATGACTCGATTCTCGTGATGGGTGAACTTTTACTTATATACCTACAGGTTTGTACGGAACCCTCGGTGTGCGACTCCGACTCGCACTTGGCCGGTTTTTTTTTATAATATTAGTGTAAATAAACCAATTACAGACTTTTGAATTGTCAAGGGGTCAGTCAGTCAGAAAGATGAAGCTAGTCGCCCATTCCAAAGCAGTAGGTACCTATGGATATGCGGGAATGTCCGAAAGGGTTACCGCTACCCCGGAACACAAAGGGAAGAAATATGGATGGGTTTTAGTCAGTGAGAGTCTGACACTCCCTTCCGGACCACCCAGAGCGGGAGAAGTCATTTGATGATTTCCCACCTTACAAATAAGGCTATTTATTTAAAAAAAAAAAGAATGGTTCCTATGGAGAAGAAACAGGCAAGAAACTCCACGGACACTCTTTTAAACTGTTAAGACTAAAGTGCAAAGTTGGCTAAAGGATCAAGACTACGCTCGTACAGAAGAGCTACTCCATCACCAGCAGTAGGCGTATAAATATGTAAATATTCTACTACTGTTTGCAGTTTTTCACTGTATTTGGAATATATCAGCAGCATTTACAACATAATCTCAAACACTTCAACACACCCTCACGGAGACGCAAAATACTAAAATACTATTAAACGCATTTACACACGCATCCCCACATACCATACCATCATTCTTACATACTCACCCTCAATCTTACATACACACACGTATACACCTTAAAAGTCGTTCCCATTCCACTTAGTATCCCTACGTTGTTAATTTTAATAAATATACTCTGGAACCTGCAATATTTATTGACTGTTTTGTAACGCCAGAACACAACTTATAAAGTTTTTTGTATCACAGTTACAGCAGAACACTGACTCCTAAGACACAGGATTACCTAGTTTAGGAGTCAGGGTTTACCTTATCCGTATGGCCTTTACTTAAATAAGTTATGTATCCTAGTCTTAAGCAATGTCAAAGGTTTTTGTATGAATAAAGATTTTTATTATTTATTATTATTATTAAACAAAATTAGTAAACAAAATATTGGTTACTTCATTCATGTTGAAACATACATGTGAGAACGATGCAGAACTTAAAAAAGAGTGGTACATTTTAGCATAACGGGTTTTACGCTTATAATATTAGTATTTCAAATACATTTAGAGATGCACTTCTTTCTTTTAACCAACTTTAATGAAGGTGGAAGTTATTAATAATAACGGTTATATTAAACTTTTGAACGCCAGAGCATAAGCGCACGCGCGTGCCCTCCACGCCAAGCTACAAAATTATTTCTTTGTAATCATGAATTTCTCAATATCCATGGTGTATTTTAATTTGTTTCATGACATTAAATACGTACGAAAGCTTCAATTTTTAAGATATAAATAAACACACACAAAATTAATGATTTCATTGTTTATTTCGTGTTATAGTGTACCGCATTTGTCACATATTTGTGTCGTTGGCGTACAGGGCATGCGCTTGCTTGTCACGGATATAAGGACCGCTTAAAATTGATTAAGATAATGGTAAGAAAATAAATAAGAAAACAAAAAGTGTGCAAGTACCTACCCATAATGGATGTGGTTATTCTAGTATGCCGGCAATTTATTAACGAAGGTCAATTTAAAAATCACTTTAATCACTGGTTTTTTTTGCTTGGATATCTTTAGTTAGAAGTACCGAACGCTGTGTTAAAATTTAACCATCTATTTTAATCGGACCTTATATGTTACAATGGCGTTCAAAACCTTCATCTTACATACTTACTAATATATAACAAAAAAATAGCATAGCTGTCAATGTGTGGCTTATTTTGAATAACAAAAAGCTCGCTTCCAACTAAACGTATTTATTCGTTTCTTGGCTTATTTCCGTTGCAAAATATCCGTCAATACTGTAGTTGAAAATCGTTTTTGAATATTGCGTTTTTAAACAGTAGAAAAAGATGAAAAAAATATTGTATTTTTTCCCTTCTTTCATGCTTATTTTAAATCGAAAAAAGGAGGGATATCATATTGGCTAATCTGGCTGAACAAAGTTATCGGCGTTATCAATCGTAAGTGTTTATTCATGATTCTATATATTTATTTTCACTATATACACTTAGTTACCGACTACACCCTGAATGGGCGAAAAACACGCTGTATATAACATAACATGGCGCGCCCCTCCAAATGACTGCTTCAATGTTTGTAGTCACATCCTTACGAAAGAGTTTGTATGTAGTTGTAAGTATTCGTGTTCAGTAGCAGGCCGGCAGCCACATGCGTTGTGAGTCTTGGCGGCGCTTTCTAATTAATTTCAGAATTACTTTTAAATGTTTTGAATTTTGGAGGGACGGGTAGAGCTACAATTTACTTTTTTTAATTTCCCGTTCGACCATTTCTCTCGCAGTTACGGCCTGTTGACAATTGTCCAAAAATTTGGAATTCTTTTTTGATCCCTTAAATTTTTTCCAAGAGTGCATTTACAGAAAAATTCAAAATTATTTTGATGCTTTAGCGACAGTTTTGGTGACAGATTTTGGGTGGTGGTAAATGGTGATGGGTGGTGGTAGCAATATTACCGAATGATTTTAATTAAAATTGGATGAAAACACAAAGAGCACCTTTTATACAATCTGTTGCATGAGTCTTCTTTCGAATCTTGGATTGTGCGAACACTCTGGTGAGGGAACCGCCATAAGCGGGATTGTCCGAAAGGGTTACCGTTACCCCGGAACACAAAGGGCTAAGGAAGGAACATGGATGGGTTTTAGTCAGTAAGAGTCTGACACTCCCTTCCGCTCCACCCAGAGCGGGAGGGGTCATTTGATAATTTCCCACCCTCAAAAAAAAAGGTAAGGCAAGCGCCTTTAAGCTTTATAAACGCTGATCAATTCAATGTATTTTAACAGGTGTGTATTAACAGCTGGGTATTTTATGTTGTAGATTCGTATATGTATCTTTGTACCCCTAGGTCTTGGGGGAGTAGGGCACAAAAGTCCCTCGACGGCTGTCTTACCGCGATGTCGTTTTACTTCACTCAAATGTAAATCATTTACGTTGAAAGAGGTCTAACGTGTAGTTATAGCCCGAGCACTTAACTGAGACAGCTGCAAGGGTGTGGTCACACGACGCGAGAGCTCACCAATGCCCGCTTTCTGAGGTTTTTAAACGAATTTTGCCCATTCCGTTCGGGCGTCTCCATCGTAAAGTCGGTTTTCCTAATAGTTCCTAGGGGTATAGGAACCACTGTTCTAAAGAAATGAATAAACATTCGAAAAGGTCGGCGGCGTCACGTGACTAGGTACGGCACACATTTGTCGATGGATTCTTGTCCCCTACACTAAAGCATTAGCATTTAGGCTATTCATATCTGTATTAAAGTCAATCCACCAGATTCGCGGTTTCCCCCCGCTGGCCAGACAAAGCTGAAGTCGACAGCAAGAACGCGAAACTCGAAGCCGAGAAGAAGAAAGCCGCAGAAGCCGCGTCCAAATCTGGCGAAGCTTCAAGCAGCTCCGGCAGTTCGGGACAAAAAGCAGGCAATTCCGCCCCAAGCTGGAGCAGTTCCGGCCAAAACTCGAGCAGTTCTGGATATGAATCGGGCAAATCCGACAAATATCCAGCCAGTTCGGGTCATAACTCGAGCAAAACGGACCAGAACTCGAGCAGTTCCGGTCAGGATTCTGGCAATTCAGAATCAAAGAAGGAAAATAAATCTGATTATCCATTTCTTTTTGAAGACGATGTGACGGATGACTGCAAGGGACCTCAGTTCTCACTGACTACGAATTTGATGAGGGACTTAAGAAAAACATGCTCGCATTTGACCTCGTTGGCTCTTGAATACTGCAACTTGGATTATAAGACAGTAAGTATAAATACATTTAATTTTGAAGGTGGAACAAAACATAATAGGAATGATGACAGTGTATAGTAGTATAGTAAAAAAATATTAGATACGTATTTTTTACTTTTTCATATGAATACAAAATCTAATCCATCTTTACATACCGAGACTCCTGCGTGCCTCGGAAAGCACGTTAAGCCGTTGGTCCCGGCTGTCATTTGTGCGTTTTTGACAGTCGTTACGGGTAGTCAGAAGCCCGGAAAATTTGACAGCCTGTCTGACCAAGGGGTATCGTATTGCCCAGTTACTGGGTTGTGGAGGTCAGATAGGCAGTCGCTCCATGTAAAATACTGGTATTCAGCTGCATCCGGTTAGACTGGAAGCCGACCCCAACATAGTTGGGCAAAGGCTAGGCAGATGATGAATTGGAGATTTGAGTTTTGGACTCCTAAAATAATATTTGACCTTCATTTTCGTCCCACAGACAAACCTCCGTCACTTCCCATTGAATCTGAAGAAGTTATCGCTTCGGGGATCCAGGTGTTACAATCTACCACTGAACACTTCATATCTCGGAAAGGTACAGGAGCGCCTCCCTAAGCTGGAGGTAAGCCAATCACCTGTAATGTGTTTACTGTATTATAATTAACAATTAAGGGTCCTTGTTCGGCACAAAGTATATTATTTCAATGTTAAAATCCTTTTTGAAGTTTCGTCCCGATTCACCCCTGCGTCCGTATTCGGTACGGTACTAACGGGATAGAAGTATTCTACGTGTTAATCAAGGTCATAATCTATCTCTGTCTTTCGGATTCATGTGCGTATTGTGTAATTATCACTTGCTTAAAAAACGGCGAAGGAAACATCGTGAGGAAACAAGTCTGAGAGATATTTCTCAACAGCATGTGAAGCTAAGTCAGAGGCCCATGGGCAGCATACAAACTCTGACAACAGGTTAGTCACTAACCACACGAAAAAGAAGAAGATTCAGACTATAATCTATCTCTGTTTCTGTCTTTCGGATGTGCGTATTGTGTAATTATCACTATCTTAAAAAATGGTAAAGGAAAACATCGTAAGGAAACCGGCATGCCTGAGAGATATTTCTCAACAGCATGTGATGCTAAGTCAGAGGCCCATGGGCAGCGTAAAAACTCTGACACCAGGTTAGTTACTAACCACACGAAACAGAAGAAGATAAAGCAAGGTATTTTTAAGCGACGATTAAATATGTAACTTCATTGTATGGAAACTAAGTTGAAATTTCAATGTGAACGGTCGTAAGTACAAAAACAATACCGCGGTGTGCTTAGGCATCCTTCGTAACGCTTCGGCATCCTTCGGAACGCTTTGGCAGTCTTCGGGATAACGCGGCAAGATAACGCCCGCCCGATGACTGCAGCCCCGCGCGTATATAAAAAAAAACTAGGCAAAGCGAGCACGGTGTCTATGGAAGACTCAGCATGGTATAGGACGCTTCGGTATGCTTGAGGATGCCACGTTACGTCACATAGAGATGCCGAAGGATCCCCTGCCGTGCTGCCAATGTGCGCCGGGGCTAAGCAACTAGGAGGACCGCTGTAAGGCCCCTTCAGCGCTGTCCTAGAACAAAAAATCGGTTGTCTGTACAGTCGGTTTACTGACGATAGTTGAACGAGACAACGTTTTTTACTCATCGTGAAATAGTTCTGTTAACTTATTGTTTTAGTTTTGTCAATTATAGCATAACCTACAATCGCTGCACTAGCGGACCAATGATATTTATTTTAATGATGAAAGCACGAATATTAGACAATATATCACTGAACATATAATTAATATCGAAAGAATCATTACCTTTATCGCCGCAATTATCGTTGCTATAAACAATTGACACCACATTCACTTTTCACTGCACTTGATACTCGACAAAAAAACATGTAAATGTATTATTGTATAGCAGCTGTCCACGCAGACGAGGTAACGACGTCAGAGCGAGGTAACGCCGCATGAGTCATGTTTTTTGGTGCGTGCAGCCGGCTCCATCGAATTATAAGACGTTGTCACGTCAAAAAAGGTTGAATAGTTACTAATACCATCTTCTTTTTGCAGTACCTCGACGTGTCAGAATGCGACTGGTTCGAACCAGCCTCACTGATGCCGCTTAGCAAGCTGGGCGCTCTCACTGAGCTATATATGAGGGATTGCAAGCGTCTGACTGAGTGCGTTGCGTACGCATCGCTTGCTACTCGATACGGATTCAGGAAGTTAAGGGTAAGATAAATACTTGTTTAGAAAAATTAAGGGTAAGTAATAAAACTAAAGGTAAGTTAGAAAACTCAGGTAAGTTAGAAAACTAAAGGTAAGTTGAAAAACTCAGGTAAGTTAGAAAACTAAAGGTAAGTAAAAAAACTCACGTAAGTTAGAAAACTAAAGGTAAGTTAAAAAACTCAGGTAAGTTAGAAAACTAAAGGTAAGTTGAAAAACTCAGGTAAGTTAGAAAACTAAAGGTAAGTTGAAAAACTCAGGTAAGTTACAAAACTAAAGGTAAGTTAAAAAACTCAGGTAAGTTAGAAAACTTAAGGTAAGTTAAAAAACTCAGGTAAGTTAGAAAACTTAGTGTAAAGCGATTTACACACGGCACCGCGCTCTGCCGCGGTAGGCGGTGAATCGGATCTCATGTCGCATTGGTCTCTAAGAAATCCGTTGATGCCTAACACACGTACACCGCCCGACCGCGCGGTCCGACCGCGCGGTCGAGCTGTGCTCGTTTCTACCGCAAACTGCTCCTACCGCGCGGTCGAGCGGTGCCTAGTGTTAATCGCCTTAGTTAGCGAACTAAACGGTTAGTTAAGTTAGAAAACTAGGGGTATGACAGGAAACTTAGGGTAAGTTAGAAAATGGTGCAGGAAAACATCGTGAGGAAACATGGATGCCTGAGAGATATTTCTTAACAGCATGTGAAGCTCTGAGGTGAAAAACACTGTCTGAGGTCACACGAAAAGAGAAGAGAGAGGCTGGTCTTATGTTTTCAACATGAATGATGTAACTATATTTTGATTAAAAAGAGTGCCCTGTACCTTCTGCTTTGGAATGGGCGACTAGCTTCATCTTTCTGACTGACCGACCCCTTGACAATTCAAAAGTGCCTGTAATTGGTTTATTATGCCTGTATTGGTCTTATAATATGCTATTCCAGACTGTAATCTATCTTTGGGCCAAGTTTCATCCAGATCCGTTAAGCAGTTTTTGAGTTTATTCGTTACAACACACATACAAATCTTTCCTCTTTATAATATACTAGCTTCTGCCCGCGGCTTGGATGACGAGAATTACATGTTATTATACATATGAACCTTCATCTTGAATCGCTCTATCTATTAAAAAAAAAACTGCATCAAAATCCGTTGCGTAGTTTTAAAGATCTAAGCATACATACAGACATTAGGGCAGCGGAAGCGACTTTGCTTTATACTCACATATGAAGAGACAGAAAACTTATCTATATATATAAAAGAAAGTCGGGTTTGGTCCCTCCATTATAACTCGAGATCTGCTGGACCAATTTTCATGGTTTTTGTTTCGTTGGATTTGTCTCCGCCCTGAATAGCAGAATACATTTTTAATTTTTATTTGTGTTTAGGTAGGGTAGGTAGGTAGGTAGGGTAGGTAGGGTAGGTAGGTAGGGTAGGTATCACAGTTAAGACAGGACAACGTCTGTCGGGCAGCTAGTTAAAAATAATGAAGTAGGTAGTAAACTCTTATACTCACCGTCTCACACTCGTTCACACACTTTCACACACTACTCACCGAGAGGTTTAACACTCCACATACCCATTTGATTATTTTATGTTATAAAATGTTATTTCAGTCCTGTTTTCCGTGTAATGATATACCAATATGTCTAATTTAAGCTAGTATAGTAATGGTCATCATAAGGAAGAGCGCTGATGTCTGAGATACAGATATTTTTATCTAGTTCAGACACAGATGCCTTCACTATAAAACCAAGAAAATTATAAATGGTCCTGTATATCGGTTTAAATGTAACATATGTTTTTTGTGACAAATCAATTATTATTATACTATGTAGTGAAAGTATAGATAAATGCTTTGAGTTTGAGTTTCCACCTCCAGGTGTTGGAGTTTGAGTTTGAGCTTATGTTGGTTCCACCTTCCACAGGTGTTCGACGTGCGAGGCTCCCCGCTGGCCGACTCGGAGGTGTCCGCCCTGGGCTGGCTGCCGCGCCTGGAGGAGCTATACGTGGCGCCGCCCGAGGACTTCAGCAACGTCTCCGAACACACGCACTCCTGGGCCGACACCAACACTGTGTTCACAGAGCTGGACAGCTGGGAGCTGGAGGTATTATATGGTTTTCATTTCATTTAATGCATCATGTTTGTTGGTATCAGTCTCGTGGCTAAGTAATAACAGCCGCACAGGTCGATTCATCAGGTTAAGCTTCCCTTGCCAAGGTTGGTCCGTGGATGGGTGGCCATATTTACATGACGTGACGAGGTAAAGATGTGCCTCTGAAAGCACGTTAAGCCGTTGGTCCCGGCTGTCATTTTTGCATCTTTGACAGTCGTTACGGGTAAAACTGAAAATCTGACAGCCAGTTTTAACATGGGGTATCGTATTACCCAGTTACGAGATAGGCAGTCGCTCCATGTAAAACACTGGTAATACAGCCGACCCCAACATAGTTGGGAAAAGGCAGGCAGATTGATTGCTGTTTGCTGAGAGATTTGATCCTTATGATTGATCCTATCCGTTGGATTTGATGCTTATGATTGATGCTATAAAAGTACAGGGTGTTATTTATTCGGATTTCTGCGGATTCGATTCCCGAAAGTTGCAAGCGAAATTTCGTAAATCCTTGAATGCAGATTTGTTTCTTCACTACATGTATAAAACAAAGTCGCTTTCTCTGTCCCTATATTCCTATGTATGCTTAAATCTTTAAAACTACGCAACGGATTTTGATGCGGTTTTTTTTAATAGATAGAGTGATTCAAGAGGAAGGTTTATGTGTATAATTTGTCGACATATTATGCGGGCGAAGCCGCGGGCGGAAGCTAGTTTTAAAAATAAAGGAATGTTTCCTTTGAGTAAAATGTTCTATCTACAGTATTTAGACTACTTACCTTCTAGGTAAGGTTCAAAAATTCTACCATACAGATAGTGCACCGCGTTTTTTGTCACATATTTGTGACATTGGCGTTCAAAAGGTTAAAGCCGTAACAGCCACACACGGTACGAATTTCAGTCAGACAGATCTGAAAACAGAACTTACCATCTAGATATTATTTTGTTATTTTCCATCGAATTATCAATTTATCACACAATTATTATTTTGCTATTAAACTCAATTACAATAGGGATGAAGACAACTTTTTTTTTTATGTCCGTAAACTAGGTTACCTTTCTTTTAACGCCAGAGCATACGCACGCGCGTGCCCTCCACGCCAAGCTACAAATTTATTTCTTCTTGTTATCATGAATTACCCAATATCCATGGTGTCTTTTAATTTGTTTCATATCAATAAATAGATACGTACGAGAGCTTCTATTTTTAAGATATCTATATAAACACACACAAGTAATGAAAGAAAATCAAGAAAGAAAAAATGTTTATTAAGCACAAAAAAAACGCACATTTCTAAAAAAATTACTAATGATTACTAACTAACGATGATTTAATTGTTTATTTCATGTTATAGTGTACCGCATTGTCACATATTTGTGTCGTAGGCGTACAGGGCATGCGCTTGCTTGTCACGTATACGTGACAATGGCGTCCAAAAGGTTAAAAAAAATTGGACTCAATACAAATTTCAAAATTCTCCCACAGGAACCAGAGTATTACAAAATCAAAGGCTCTGAATCAGAACTGGAGGATGATGACAATGACGAGGAGCAAGAGAATGAACGCCAGGGGGATGTCCTGATCAACAACCCGTGGTGGTCGCACGAGAGACGGTGAGTTGGAACTGCCTTTGTTTCCTAATGTTAATTACTTCCCATACAATAAATGTGTAGAGTCAAGTTCTTCCAACTGAACAGACAGCTGTGCTGCTGGGGAGTTTGTTGCGCCACTTCTTCTTCCCAGCTAAAGCACTAGGAAGTGGTGAAGGGTGGGCGTTTTTGGGGGACTGTCTTATGTAACTTTGACCTTCAAAACGTGATGATTTTCAGCCTAATTTGAATAAATGAGTTTTGATTTTGATTCATAAATCTTTTCAATATAATATGGACATGGAAAGAAAGAAAAATATTTTATTAGGGACATGCACAAAAAATAATAAAAAAATCAAAACAAGAGCATAACAAAATATTTACAAGTTCGTTTTCTTCGTTTCATGAAGACATTATATTTCTATTAAACGTTTTTATTTAAAACTAGCTTCCGCCGGCGGCTTCGCTTCAAAATATGTCGACAAATTATACATATAAACCTTCCTCTTGAATCACTCTATCTATTAAAAAAACCGCATCAAAATCCGTTGCGTAGTTTTAAAGATTTAAGCATACATAGGGATATAGGGACAGAGAAAGCGACTTTGTTTTATACTATGTAGTGACTAGCTTCCGCCCGCGGCTTCGCCCGCAAAATCTGTCGACAAATTATACACATAAACCTTCCTGACAAAAGCGTTGACAAGTGGCGTTCTTGACAAGCCGAATCGCTGAGCTAACGAATTGGATTTTTGAAAGGGTAGCCAATTATGTTACTTTTTATGAATTTCAAAACGTGGAATTTGTACGTGATTTGTATGAAATATAACAATGTGACGTCACAGATATTTAGAATCAAATGGAATACTTATTAGCATTAAATGGAATTTTACAATTATATCTTCGCATTATGTAAATAATTTCTGTACGGTGATGGAAGTTTATAAGACGAGCGGTCTTTTTCCTATGTGATTTCATATTATATTTTTGACCGATTCAAATAGTCAATTATATCTTCGCATTATATAAATAATTTCTGTACGGTGATGGGAGTTTTTAAGATGAGCAATCTTTTTTGTATGTGATTTCATATTTAATTTTTAACCGTTTCAAATAGTCAATTGTTCGATCACCAATTTTCGTAATCGAATCGACACGGAGCGATTGACATTTGTCTAGGCCCTCAGGAGTTTTGTACAGTAATACCAGAAATAAAAATGCAGTTTATATCTCCACAGTATTATCGTCATTCAGCCGAACGCTTCGCGACAGGAACTGGAGCAGCGGTACCCTCCACCCAGGCAACGACAACCAGGAAACGAGGAAGAAGAACCAGTTTGGCTTGGAAACCTCCGCCAGGGTCCCAGAGTACCACGCCCTGGAGAACGTGGCCCCGTGGACCCGCCACAGGCTGACCCGCAACCAGGCCCTGCGATCCCTCGACAGGGTCCTGCGTTCCCTCGCCCCATACAATTAGGCTCTATAGATATTGTCCCCATAAACCCCCCACGGCCAATGCAGCAACAGCCGGTTCTGCTAGCACCTCGACCAGGGCCAGTTAACCCTCGACCAGTTCCCTCGGACCCACGGGAGCCCACACAGCAACAAGGACCCTCAGATCCACGACAAGGACCCTCTCGACCAGGTCCTGCAGAACCGCAGGCAGGGCCTGCAAATCCAGGCGAAGGGACCTCGAAACGGCGTCTCAACGCAGGGGATGCTATTGATCTGGCGAAACGCCGTCGCCTTGAAGATGATGAAGACGAAGACATAGAAATACCATTACATGCTTATCCTGTCAACTTTCCACCTTATAACCCTGAATTATGTCCAAGACTGAGGGTCGAAGATGTGGAAGCTCCTGAAAATGACCCGGAACAGCCCAGACCACCTGGCTGTGTTCGTTTCCGACGCCACGACCTTCGGCCCATAATGCATATAGACGTTGACATCCATAGACAATCAACCATTCATATTGGCAGCCATATTGGATATCATTTAGTCACTGATTCCGCGCTACTGCGGTTTGGTAGAGCGGAGAATGAAAACGTGAATTATGTGCATATTGGTAGAAATGGAATTCATCATGGCTCAGACACGGGCAGTCGGCCCGATAGGTCCAATTTGCGCATATTGTCGGTTACCGGGTATAGGAATATTACTGATAGGAGCTTGGAACATCTCGTGACGGCCGCACCATATCTATTGCATATTGATTTTACGGAGACTAATGTTACCCCTAGAGGCGTCGAGCTTTTTAAAGCTGTTAGACCGGATTGCGATGTGATTTTTAGCGAATTTGGCCGAATGACATAGGTTTCGGATTTTTCGGTTTTTTTTTCGGATATTCGGATATACTAAAAAAAAAAGGATGTCGAGTAATTTAAAAAAAAATTGTCGGTATTTAGTTGGTAGATGAGGTACGGATATTTATAATAATGTCGGATCTAATGCCGGAAATCGGATAATTATAAAATTATGTATGTAAGGACAGTAAGTGCCGGATATAATTAAAATTGTCGGATGTAAGGATAGTGTATTTCGGATATTTATGAAATGGTTTGATCTTGTTTGTAATGTCTCGGAAAGTCGCAGCTCGGATAATAGGATATCGGATATTTAATAAATGTTCGAAAGCCAGGGTCAAATTCGCGTAAAAAATAAAATCAAAATTAAATAAAATTTGCAAATTTCGGATTCGTGGTAATTTAATAAAAATCAGGTCGACTTATAAGTCGTAATTATATATCCGACTCTTATAAAGTCGAATATTATTGTCTTTTATCTCGGATAAAGTCATATCGATTCGTGTTAGTGAGAGTGAATTACACGTTCGTAGATTCTCTATCCTATTCTCTTACTTAGAAGTGCAATTTACTAGAGCGAAAGGTCTATAATATAAGGTGACTGGTAATTAGTGACCGATATTTAAACACGTGATTGTACTCATGATTACAATCAACTTTCCCAAAGAAACTTTTTTTGTATACTCAATAGTTTTATTTTTATCAAAATAAAAATACAACTGGCGCGCGCAAAGTTCAATGAACTTCGCGCCGTTCAGCTGTTTGCAGCTATTAAGTATACAAAAAAGCATTCTTTGGGAAAGTTGATTGTAATCATGAGTACGATCACGTGTTTAAATATCGGTCACTAATTACCAGTCACCTTATATACCCAGTATAGCCTACGAAATTAATTTTTCGTTAAATTTTTGCTATTTGAAGGTCAGAATTATGTTTTATGTGGTTCAAAATATGATTTGCGGACGAACTGAGTATGTATTTACAGAACTGTTATCATTAAAATCACCAATTGATTCCAAGCAATTTCTAAAATACACCAAAATATTTGGCTTAAGATTCTCGTTCACAAAAAATAGGAGTCCCGCCAAATCACGATGACGAGACAAACATCGTTCTGTCTCTTTCCCTCTCACGTTGCCCGAGTATATCTGTCCTTTTCTCGAACGGAAAATAACGAAAGAAGTCCATTAAGAATATACAGTGTGTTAGGTTAAACGAGGGACATACTTTCAGGTTGTATAGTACTCATGGAAATTAACAACTTTGTCCATGGGACCAACTCTGAAATATGAAAAAAAAAAAAACAGCTGTTCCATATATATTTTGACGAATTATGCGAACATATATGTACTGAACAGCAGATTTTTTTTTTTCGTAATTTCAGGTATAGTTCCATAGTCAAAGTTGTTCATTTTCATGAGTATAGTGTCTCCTGAAAGTATGTCCCTCGTTTAACCTAACACACAGAATATTTCAGATTATTCTGCATGATTTAAGTTAATGAATTAATGGGGATAACTAATTTAATTCAAATATTAAATTAAATATGTTATTTGTATGTCTATTTAATGAATTTAGAATTAATATTTAAATGTATTCTAGTTCTAGATTAAGGTAAGTTTGAATTTCAAGTAATTTTAATATATTTTTCGCAGTGGCTCAGTGGCGCGCCGCGACTTAGTAGGTCATGAGTTCTAAACCGGACAGTCACTTTATTTAGTAGTGTAACTATAAATTGAGCACATGATTATATCGTAGAATTTCTTCTCTGTTCCATACATTTTTAATAAAGTCAAATCATGTATTTCAAATAGGCACAAGAAAGGCAGTTTTGAAAGTCAAAATGAACAAGAAATAGAATTGATTCTAGTCGCCCCTTCCAAAAGGTAGTATTGAAAAGAATGAGCGAGAAACTCCACCGTTATTCACCGTACTTATACATGAATTATAAAATTATCGCCTAATTACCGCGTAGTTATTGCACTTTTGTATGAAACAGCTACATACACGCAGTGACAGCCTAGTGGTGTGACCGTCGGACTGCCAAGTCATAGGTCTCGAGTTCGAACCCAAGTCACGCACCTCTGATTGTACGGATTCATGTGCGTATTGTATAAACACAGAAAACATCGTGAGGAAACCAGCATGTCAGAGAGATATTTCGTAACAGCATGTGAAGCTAAGTCAGAGGCCCATGGGCAGCATAAAACTGCACCAGGTTAGTCACTGACCACATGAGAAGAAGAAGATGAAACAGCTGATATTGTTTTGTTACTGAATTTATGGTTAAAGTTTGTGAGTCGATGTTCCTGAATTCATCAAATGAGTCCTCCCGCTCTGGGTGGAGCGGAAGGGAGTGTCAGACTCTTACTGACTAAAACCTATCCATGTTATGTTCCTACCTTAGCCCTTTATGTTCCGGGGTAGCGGTAACGCTTTCAGACAATCCCTCTGACCGCGTCTATGCTACCCTGTATACAGGGTGAAATTAAATTAGCTAGCGAAACTTCCACAACGGAAGGGGTATCGATATTTGAACATGCTAAAATGAAGAGAATACGATTTGATGTTTGTTTACCACTGTTAGTTAATGTGGTGTCCATGTCATCATCACCATCATCTACCTAGCCTTTTTCCAACTATGTTGGGGTCAGATTCCTGTCTAACCGGATGCTGCTGAATACCAGTATTTTACATGGAGCGACTGCCTATTTGACCTCCACGTCACACGTGGTGTCCATGTGTGGTAGATATATTTGTGAAGTTTCTCCAACTAATCTAATATACGATACGATACCCCTTGGTAAGACTGGCTGTCAGATTTTCGGGGTTGTGACGACCCATACCGACTGTCTAAGATGCTCAAATGACAGCCGGGACGAACGTCTAACCTAATAAAGCTGAATACCAGTATTTTACATGGAGCGACTGCCTATCTAACCTCCATGTGGTGTCCATGTATGGTGGATATAAGGTGACTGGTAATAGTGACCGACATTTAAACACGTGTTTGTACTCATGATTACAATCAACTTTCCCAAAGAAACTTTTTTTGTATACTCAATAGCTGCTAACAGCTGATTAGCGCGAAGGTCATTGAACTTTGCGCGCGCCAGTTGTATTGTTATTGTGATAAAAATAAAACTATTCAGTATACAAACAAAGTTTCTTTGGGAAAGTTGATTGTAATCATGAGTACAATCACGTGTTTAAATATCGGTCACTGATCACACCTTATATTTGTGAAGTTTTTCCAACTAATCTAAATTGAGTCCTTACAAGAGTTAGTAACCACTAACCATCTAACCATTTCCCTAACTAAAGCATTAAAATGAACATAATAATCATCTGCTAGCCTTTTCCCAACTATGTTGGGGTCAGCTTCCAGTCTTACCAGATGCAGGTTACTAAATACATCATCACCTGCCTGCCTTTTCCGGCTATGTTAGGGTCAGCGTCCAGTCTAACCGGATACAGGTTACTAATACATCATCATCTGCCTGCTTTTTCCAACTATGTTTGTGTCAGCTTCCAGTCTAACCGGATGCAGGTTACTAAATACATCATCATCTGACTGCCTTCTCCAACTATGTTGGGGTCAGCTTCCAGTCTAACCGGATACAGGTTACTAAATACATCATCATCTGCCTTCCTTTTCTAACTATGTTGAGGTCAGCGTCCAGTCTTATCGCATGCAGTTTACTAAATACATTGTGCGACGGTCTACCTGACCTCTACAACAAAATTTATTTAATTTTACTTGAAATTCTTTCTTAAATATGTAATAAGCATTGTGGTTTAAGTATATGAATTACAAAAGAAATATATCTCAAATTATTGTTGTTTTCATATTTGGTAGCAGTTAGATTCTTTTAAATGATACACTTTGAATATTATTTTGTGAATACCGGTTACTAAATATACGGTTTTTAGTGTCTTTGTAGAAACAAATCTGAAATGCACAAACACACGAAATATTATACAATATGCAGTCCACATACAGTTGAAAAAATCAGCTGTTCCCTCAAAAGTTCGCCTGGTCAGCTGGTTTCATATATATGTGGTGTTCATATTGTATGATCTATAGGTCTTTGTCACTTTAAGGTCCCCTATTCTAGAACGAAACTCAAGCATTTGATGACACAACATCACGCCTCTAATCCACTAAAGGTTAGGCAGAGAAGTACCTTTATTATACATCCACATTTCGCATGTTTAAGTCCCATGTAAAGTCAAAGTCAAATCATTTATTTCAAATAGGCACTTTTGAACGTCATGAAACAAGAAATAGAATTGATTCTAGTCGCCCCTTCGAAAGGTAGTTTCGTATGGAGAAGAATGGGCAAGAAACTCCACCGTTACTCAAAATGTTTTACAATGTTGATACATGAATTATAACATTAAATGTGAAGACGATGCACCCAGAATAAAAACACTACACTACAAAAGGTGAAAAGAAAAACATAATAATAATAATATCCTTGGACATTTCACACAACGCCGTATCGTCCCAAGCTAAGCAACCTAATGCTTGTGTTATGGTAACGAGATAGCTGATAAACTACAGCAAACATAACAAACAGCTGCTGCTAACATACCTACAGCATATAATAGGGGCGACCCTATTGCCACCAACCGGGCACAAATCTAGACTGGGCACTAATGAGAAATTTCAGTTAATTAATTATTATAATCACTTACTCAACTGACTAAATAACATTGTCTCATTGGTCGTGTAATTGATCAATGCTTGATTATGTACGGTTAAATTTGACATCAAGTTACCCCAATCTCTCAAATTTCTTTGATAGATTTTCAACTTAATCACAATATCATAAGGTACAGAAGCCAGCACATCAAGTTACCACAATCTGTCAAATTTCTTTGATAGTATTTCAACTTTATTGCAAAGATATAAGGTTCATTTTTAATTGACAAAATTTGACAGTTTGGGATAGCTTGATGTGCTGGCGTCTGTACATTTTCAATTGGGAATATTTGACAGTTTGTGATAGTCTGTCCCCAATTTCTTTGATAGATTTTCAACTTTATCACAGAAGCATAAGGTTCATTTTCAATTGGACATATTTCACAGTTTGGTATAGTCTGTCCCCAATTTCTTTGATAGATTTTATAGTTTATTACAAAAGTATAAGGTTCATTTTCAATTGTTTGTGATAGTCTATCCCCAATTGCTGTGATAGATTTTCAACTTTATTCCAAAAGTATAAGGTTCATTTTTTATTGGGAATATTCGACAGTTTGGGATAGCTTGATGTGCTGGCATCTGTACACAAGGTTTGTAGTTCCATTAATGTTGCCATTATATTAATTGCACTGTGTTAAAAAAAAACTATAATTTTCTCAGATCTCGGATAAGTAAATTATTAGTATAAGTATGATATAAACTATTAGTAATTTAAATTTAAAATAAAAGAAATTCAATGTAATTTATTAGGCGCTACAGTATTTAGAGAGTGTAAAACACTGTATATTGGATTTGTAGTTAACGCTGGAAACGTGAACCTTTTGAACACCAATGTCACATATACGTCACAAGCAAGCGCATGCCCTGTACGCCAACGACACAAATATGTGACAATGCAATAATGTATACTATAACACGAAATAAACAATTAAATCATTATTTTTGTGTGTGTTTAAATATAGATATCTTAAAAATAGCTTGGCGCGGAAAGCACGCGCGTGCGTTTATGCTCTGGTTTTCAAAAGGTTAATTAAAGATACATGGACACACATCTGTCAACGTCACGTCAAAAAATATAGTGACGTAGAAGTCACGTTACAGCCGACGCGTTTCAGTTTCGTCTGTATAAGACTTGGTCCTTTTCATCTAACATTAAATCCAATCACCATCAACTGCTTGTTTGTGAAACATGGCATTATGACAAATTCAATTTATAACTGAGCGTTGCTGTAACTGACTATTTGTTCACACCACGTTACGTCCCTGACGTTGATCGGTGACTTGACGTTGACGTGTGACCTTTAGGGTGAAATCACATAAACGATATTTGGTGACAGCTGTCAATGGGGTTAAGTCCATCTCTTGAGTATTGTTTTAAGAAACTAGCCCCCTTACTAATAAACGTATTATAATATCAGGTAAATAGTTACCGATCTCTCTTTCAGTCGTCAGAAAGGACAATGGCGAAATCTTAGCTGAATTTATTTTGAGCGTCTAAAAGTGACTTATGTACGAAGGCAGTTCCATTATTTTTCTACGTTTTTTCAACGTATCACATTAACTAGTTAGGGCCGGATAAAATAAATAATTTAAATGAAAAGTTAATTGATTTTTTCATTGACGTCGAGTGTTGCCATTTTATATTTTGTTCTGCCTAATAACAGTAAAATCAGCATTATTGTGTTTTATTTAGTTTTAATTTGTTATTGTAATTAAACTGAGCAAATTAAGTAACAATACTGTTTATTTCTAAGTGGAAGTGTTCCTTGCAGGGACGTAAAAATATTGTACTGCAAAAATAAATGAATTACTTTCAATTAATGACGGGTCAAAAGACTAATATCCCAAATCTAAAAAAAATATAACTTGCGTTTGACAATAAATTGTTGATGTCACAGTGTCACAGACTCTTGTGCGCTTGCGCTTCGTTTGTTGCTTTCGATTGATTTCCGTTTTCTATTTCTCTAATTCACTTGACCCGGACTGCTTATGGACTGTGATATTCCCCTGTGTGACCCTGTGCGTGTTTATGGACTCCGAGATTTTCCCTGTGTGATATTGTGCTTTTTCTTAACTGGACTCCGATCTTGCCTCATTATTTGGATTAGTTATTAGTGAACTAGTTGTTTGCTAAGTAAGATGGAAGGTCGTCGTGGCAGACCGACACGAATTATGTGTATCAACTGCAATATATGCGTCAATACACTGCGCCGATATTGTGCATTGGAGCTTGATACTAGAGTGACTACATTACTGTGTAACTGGGTATATCCCCGAATCGTAAGTAGCTATTCTTGACTATGTACCTTATTATTATTAGTTTACATTGTAGATACCACAACACATATTTTGTTCAAATTGTAGATGTTGACAGGGGCACTAAGAACCAACCATTTTTATGAATACAAGATAGATACAATAATAATATAAGTTCTGTGTTACTTATTACAAGGCTCTGATAAGGTACCATTGCAGATAACAATATTTTCAATTGGTTTCAGATTACTGACGATGACTATGTTTGCGAAGAATGCAGAAATCTTGCAATGTTTAGTGTCAATCATGAGTTGCAACAAGAAGTTGCAAGCAGTGATAACCAACAAGCTGAATCAAGTCACCAAGGCCACACTAATGTGTGTCTTTTATGTGGACGTTCTATTCTACGTAGACAAAGTGACAGAATACTGAGAGATAACCCTTCTGAACTACAGCAGTCTATGATAAATATTCTAGAGAGCAGATTAGCACCAAGACAGGTATACTACTAAATTACATTCTCCACAACCTGTTTAAAAGTAACACATTAATAATTATATATGACATTAGAAACGTAAAAGAATTAATAGGGTTACCGTCTTGGGTCTCATATTATTTCATCGGGGAATTCCAAGTAAAAGTTTCTATACCAGCAACTGCATAGGAGCTTGAAATTACTGGCCTATTCATTTCTTTTTCTTTATTTGCAGATTACAGTATCTGATCGTGTGTGCCATCCTTGTTGGTTACGCACTCAAAGAGAAGCACGGCGTGGTAATGTTATTGATGACACTAGATCCCTACCTGGTAGTTCCCAACCAGCTCAAGAGGATGAACAGCCATCTGGATCACATCCATCAGACCCAACTCCCAATCGTCAAGCAGATGTGCAGAGCATAGTTTTGCCAGAGTACAGACGAGCAGCTAATGCTAACCATCATTGCGTATTTCCAAATTGCACTAGTACCACACTGCATGGTATATCAGATAATTTACGTGCAACTGTTTTAGGTACTCATAAATATTACTTGCCAAGCCTAGCTCGAATTTGCTCAGAACATTTAATGAGTAATTCATGGGAAACACTATTCCATTCTGACAACAGCATGGATACATTCACTGCTCAGCAGGTACAACATGTATTTTCATTTGTAAATGCATTCCATCCAACACTAGACTTTGAGAATGTGCAAGAAATGGATGATAACATTTTCGAATATTGGATAGGCCTAACAAAAGAGAAGTTTAATACTTTATTCCAAGAGGTATCCCGCCTTAGTCAAATAAAACGAGGAAGTTTAGGCTTAGCAGCTTTATTATTAAAAATGAGGACTGGTGATTCCGATGAAAGAATTGCCACATTAGTTAAAGTTCCACGACGAACCTTGGAGTCGTTGATGGACAAAGTTAGAGAGGTCCTCCTTCAGGATTTTGTACCAGTGCATCTGGGCATAAATCAGTTAAGGCGGGAACAATTAATGCAACATAATTTGTTAATACCAAATTCACTTTATGGAAATGGTAACAATGCCATTGTAATATGTGATGGCACATACATATATATACATAAGAGTTCAAACTATATGTTCCAAAAACAAAGTTATTCCTTACATAAATACAGGAACTTACTAAAACCTTTTATGATTGTTGCATGTGATGGATATATTGTTGATTGTTATGGCCCATATAAAGCAACTACATCAGATGCTGAAATTATGTCTAATCTATTTTCCTCTGGCAGTTCTTTAAGATCATATTTCAGAGAAGATGATGTGTTCATTCTGGACAGGGGTTTTAGGGATTGTTTAAGTTTACTAGAGGGATGTGGGTATAGAACATGTATGCCAGAATCACTTTTAGAAGGCGAACACCAATTAACTACAGCTCAAGCCAATAAAAGTCGCTGTGTCACTATCTGCCGATGGGTGGTAGAGGCTGTGAATGGCCACTTTAAACGAGATTTTAAACTTTTTAGGCAAGAATACTTTCATCGGTCTCTACCACACATGATGCAAACATTTCAAATAGCGGCAGCTCTTTTGAACAAGTTTGGTGTTCGCTTCCAAAATAATCAATATGCAAATGAAATAATTGAAATAATTAGAGAAAGGATGAACTTACCAAACAATCTGGCAAATATGGTTGACGCCTTAAATATGAATAGACGAACCTCACAGTTTCATAGTATCACTGCTGATCGCAATAATGTTTTATGCTTCCCAACCCTTGAATATAGAGATTTAATTCTCTTCGCCCTGGGAACGTACCAAATAAAACAAGCTCGCTCATATTATGGCGAGCATGTACGTTTCCATGGTGGATACAGAATTGAAGTTTCTAGTGAACACATTGATTCCTCTTCTGAATATAATCTTAGAAGCACTGGCGTGACAACACTAATTAGAGGTAAAATTAAGTCACGTCACGTAAGCAGGAAGCAATATTATGTATATATCATAATAGAAAATGATATTCCTGGACGGACAGGAATCAGTGAGTACTGCTGTAATTGCTTAGTTGGTCGACGCACAGTAGGATGTTGCGCTCATGTAATGACACTAGTCTGGTACTTAGGATGGGCCAGACATCAGCAAAATATTTCAGCACCTGCAGAATTTCTGGATGAAATAATTGTAAGAGAGGATGATGAAGAATAAATATTATGTGAATAAAAAAACTTGTTTTATTGGTTCATAACAACTTATTCAACATATTTCACACACATTCTAGGATTTTATAAATACTTACTTATTTTTCTGAAAGTTAGCAAGTATTTATAAAATCCAAAATACTATTATAATCCTATTGCTTCAATACCTAAAACTATGCTCACGGTGACTGGCAGCCTCAGACCTGTTGTAGGTACCCACGACAGCTGATTAAGCTATACAAAACCAGTTTATGGATATCTCATTGTACAGAAAATATATACAAAGCGAAGCCACGTTATACTGGAAATGTAAAGCTTGATGTGCCGTCGTGTGTACATGATACCAATTGTATACCTATAGTAAGGCGTGCCAAAGAGTATTTATAACCAATGGGATTACCTACCATAAAAAAGACATTGCATGCTGTAATAACTGGGTAAGGATAATAGCACAGAGTACATTATAATATACTGACAGGATAATAGAAATACGAATGCAATGTTGCCCTTTTACTTCCTCGAATTGGCATTAATAAAGACATAACCTACAAAAGTTCATCACTGAATTTCTATTATTCTCGGCCTTCTCGAACGAAAATTCTTGCACAAACTAATTCAGAAGTTGACGGCGAGTTAAACCATATATTTTTCATTTAAAGACGCCAGTATTTTATCTCAGCTAAATTAATGTATGGGCGGCTGCCATTGTTCTTTGACTTTTGAAAGAAGAAGACAGTGTTGTGTAAGTATACAAAACGCTATACAACGTTTATTAGAAAGGAGGTTAGTATATAAATAAAGGGGAATACAGCACGGGACGCGAAAGCGCGTGTTTTGTTTTAATGCTTAAGAAGTCGTAGTACGTTATCATTGCAAGCATCTAGACGACGAGATGGGTGAAAAAAAAATTACCGTCATCAGGTGATGGCCACAATTTTGCATTTATGAAACGTCAGAAGCTAGCAAGGACACAAAATGAAATGAAATAAATCCCAATTGGTAGATTCCTTTAAAGAAGAAAGTCTGTGGTTAATTTTTAAATAATTATCTTTTACAATGTCAAATGAGATTTCACCCTAAATTGGCAGAAAATATTTGTAGCGCTCAAAATAAAATGAAAAGTTTGGAATAGAATTTTGATAAAAGGCATGTAAATAAAGATTGTATGAAGTAAAACAATAACGAGTTGGCATTTTTATCAGTGTTAACTAAAGTTCGCACGGGCGATTTATTATCGCAACGATATTTTTCGCGCTCTGAATTTTCATCACTTCGGATTAGCCCCGTTAATTTCCAAACTCAAACTCAAAGCATTTATTTCAAATAAACCAATTATAGGCACTTTTGAATTGTCAAGGGGTCGGTCAGTCAGAAAGATGAAGCTAGTTGCGCATTCCAAAGTAGTGTAGCAGCTAGCATCAACGTCCGCGCGCCATGCGCACGGGCATAAAACTAAAGATGCGTTTTTTTTGGTAATGGCATCTCGCAGTTCAACCATAGGGTTGTCTACTGCTTAACCGGGCTTGCCTGTAGTTGCCACAATGAATTTGCAACCTTCAGCCCGGGCTTAATATAAACTACCAAAACTAAGCGACTACACGCTAAGGGCACCCCCTGTGGGGTACGTACCTCGGCTTAGGGCGTCGCAGCGGGCGTACAGTCTAAAGATGCGTTTTTTTTTGGTAATGGCACCAACCATAGGGTTGTCTCCTGGACCCGGACCGTCTAAAGATGCTACGCGATTCACGATATTTAATTTTTACTGCAAGCAAAATCAACCCGCTCTGCTGTGATTGGTCTAAGTAGGAGAAGAACGGGGAAGAAATTGAAAAGTTAACAGTGTTTTCTTGACACGGTGGAATGCGCTCTGTTCAAATTTCAACGCTATGCCTAATAACGAGAGTTGATAATCAAAAGAGCGAAAAATATATCGTTACATAAACAAATCGCCCGTGTGGACGTGGGCATATAAATACAAAGTATGTATGTATAGTTTATAAAAAAGGTGTGTATGATGTAGTAAACCCACAAATATTTTAAATAGTAATAGGGATGATGACTAGGTTAATAAAGAAGAAATTTTATTTAGTCCGTTAATCAGATATTAAAAAAAAATGGACACGTATTTTTTTCTCTTTATCATATTTATAAAAAAAATACTGAGATAAAACGCATTAAAAGTTGGGGAGTGGGGGCTCGCTACGTCACAATTATAAAACTACTTACTCGTGACGTCATGCCACTTAGCCCGCTCCAGCCTGTCCCTTGCTGCCCTCCCCCAGCGACGCCCTAAGCCGAGGTCCGTACCCCACAGGGGTGCCCTTAGCGTGTAGTCGCTTAGTTTGTAAGTTTTACTAAGCCCTGGCTGGAGACTGCAATTTAATTGTGGCATCCACAGGCAAGCCCGGTTAGAGGTAGACAACTCTACGGTTGAATTGCGATCTGCCATGATTAAAAAAAAAGGCCTTGCCACATTTTAACCAACTGTACGTAATCTTTGGATTACGTAAAAAATACGTGTCCAATGCTTCAATAATCAAGCTCACGTACTAAAAAAAATTTGTCTTCATCCCTATTAAAACTAGCGGTATAATAGCCATATATACTTAGGTAAGTATGTAAAATCGTGAGATAATTGAATGGAAATATAAGAAAATAATTTATCTACCTACATGGTAATATCTTTAGGATCTATGTGACGTTACTTTGTTACTTGTGTTGTGTGCCTGTTAACTTTAACCTTTGAACGCCAATGTCACATTTACGTCACAAGCAAGCGCATGCCCTGTATGCCAACGACACAAATATGTGACAAGTGCTGTACACTATAAAATGAAATAAACAAAAATCTTTACTTTTGTGTGTGTTTATTTATGTCTTAATTGAAGTCCCCGTACGTATTTATTTGCTTGAAAGAAATTAAAACTCACCATGGATATTATAGAGAAATTCATGATAGCAAAGAAGTGGCTTGGCGTGGAGAGTATGCAGTGTTCTGACGTTCAAATTAAGAAAATCATTGGAATAAGAAAGTTTCGTAAGGGTCGCACGCATTGCGGTCCATGGCCCTTTACGGGGCCCCGGTGTGGGCGCGTTCATTGCGGCGGCGAGCCGCCCACTATCTGAACGCGCCCCAAAAGGTGGTAGCCATTCGGCTAATCCGGGGGTACCGCACGATCTCGGGCGAGGCGGCAAGCCTCCTTGCCGGACTGCCGCCGTGGGATCTGGAGGCGATAGTCCTCGCGCGCCTGTACGAGTGGCGCGCGGAGGTACTTAGCCGGGGGGAAACTCCGTTTCCGCAGCAAATTGCGGCGGAGCGGACGGACCTCCGGCGCGATCTCATGGCGGCCTGGAATCAGCGACTGTTGCAACCCAGCGCAGGGCACGCCACGATAGTGGCGGTAAGGCCCCTCTTTGAGGAGTGGCTAGAGAGGCGTCACGGCGCCCTCACCTACCGCCTGACGCAGGTCCTCACCGGACATGGATGCTTCGGGAGGTTCCTGCACATCATCAGGCGGGAGGAAACGCCCGGGTGTCACCACTGCGAGGATCGCCCAGAGGACACGGTAGAGCACACTGTGCAAACCTGCCCCGCTTGGGCGGAGCACCGCCGTGTCCTCGTAGAGGCGATCGGCGGCGGCGACCTCTCGCGCCCGGCTCTGGTGCAAGCCATGGTCCGGGGCGAGAAGGAGTGGGAGGCAGTCACCTCCTTCTGCGAAAAAGTTATGCTTGCGAAGAAGGTGGCGGGATGGGAGAGAGAAAGGTCCTCCCGTCCCAGCCGCCGCAGGAGACGCCCCGGGCGTCGGGAGCCACGTGACGACTCCCGGCCACCGTAGGCGCGGGCCTGCGGACGGTGAGTAATGGGTGACTCACCGCCCAATCAGCACCAGACCCGTGCCGTACGGCGCGTATATGTTCCACGCGCGCCTCAAAGAGATGTCAGCATATGAAGGGGCCCCTCAGGGCCAAGCCTGCCGGGTAAGCGGGATTGTCCGAAAGGGTTACCGCTACCCCGGAACATAAAGGGCTACGGAAGGAACATGGATGGGTTTTAGTCAGTAACAGTCTGACACTCCCTTCCGCTCCACCCAGAGCGGGAGCAGTCATTGGATGATTTCCCAGCCTCAAAAAAAAAAAAAAAGGGTCGCACGCATCCGGTTAATCAGACCCACAGGGAACCGACCACTTCTTAAAAGCACTACTTTGTATTTTACTGTAGGAAAGAGATGGAGTTAGACGTCGCGACAAAAAAATCAGTTGTTTAATAAAGCCGCTAGAGGGCGCTTTAACGCGTTTACTTTTTGCATCGCTCCGTTTTGCAAATTTATTTAAAATAGTACAACTGCATAACAATAGTATTTCTGTGATTTTACTCAAAGCTTAGACTGTGCTTGGTGTTGTATTGTATTAACTGTGCTAGAATTTAGCTTAGAACAGAACCTGATTGTGTGAAGTGAATAACTGTGTGCTTACGGCACACATTGCTGGAAAAACACCCAATTTGGACAGTAAATTTATGGTGTTGGACTTTGGGCACCCTCGCTAAGCGTATCCAGTGTCTATAAGGTAGTACAGTGTACCAAGTGATTATTCGTGTTATAAATTCCAACGACACACTAAAATTGCAAAGTCATTGACAGTGCCTATCATCTGGCATTTACTGTGAGTGCACGAAGCGCCATCTATTGGTTCACTAAGGAATCACGCAGTCAACTGCGCCTACCGCTACGCGACGCAGTGAGTTCTCAACTGTCATCCAGCGATCGATTGGAGCTTGCGTTGCTGTTGAATTACGTTAGAGGGCGCTAGCTACACTTTGACAATCGCTGAGCTTTTTATTCAACGGTCTTAGTATTCGACTTTAGTCAAGATGGAATGCTGTAATGCTGCCTCGGCCTCGTTAACTAATATACTTAATTGCTCTGTATGTGGTGGTAAATACCACTTCGAGTGTTTGAGTCTGACTTCGAGCCAGTTTATCGCTCTTAAGGACGAATACAAGGATACTTGGAAGTGTCCTTCATGTTGCAACGTAACAAGGCGGGCCAGATCGAACTTAAACACTCCCGTGCGCAGCTATACTGAGCTCCCAGCTGATGACCACACCATGGATATGTCCTGTGATAATTTAGATCATAGTCAACTCAGTTCGTCCACCAGTCTTGGCGGTGATAGGACGCTGATCACTGATAAGCCGTCGCATCCTTCAAACTCCACCGACTTCGAGACATTCACAATTAACCTACAAACAACTCTTAGCCAATGGCGAGCTGACATGAACAAAAATATGCTTCACATACGTGACGATATCAGGTCCACCTTGACTGATATCCAGAAAGAGATGCAAGTGCTTCGTACAGAGCAAACACTCTTAAAACAGCAAGTGTCCACACTTCGTGATGACATGAAAGACCTGCAAACCAGTTCCCAGAACCAGGTCACAGAGCACGACATCCTCAAAAAGCGTGTTGATGATTTGACCTGTAACACATCGTCACCTGAGTTTGAGTCAACGATTTGTAGCCTTGAAACTAAGATTGACGTTCTTGAGCAGCAGGCACGACAATGTAATGTTGAGATATGTAACCTGCCTGATAGGCGTAATGAAAACCTACCTTCCATCATTGAAGCTATAGGGAACGTCCTTAAATCCCCAATTTTACTAAAAGACGTTGTCGCAGTACATAGAGTGCCTCACGCTCACCAACAGACCACAAGACCAAAGAATGTTATCTTGAAGTTCACCTCTCGCCTACAGAGGGACAATTTGCTCAGCGCTTACCGTAAGGCTAACTCGTTGAAGACTGATCAAATTGGTATCTCTGGTACGTCTACATCTATTTATATTAATGAACACCTAACCTTAAAGAGGAAGCAGTTGTTTCGTAGAACCCGAGAAGTCGCAAACAGCCATAATCATAAATATGTATGGATCAGAAATGGTACCATACTGGTACGCGAGCGTGATGGTTCAACTGCCTTTGCGATACGTGGAGACAATGACCTTCATAAAATTAAAAAGAAAACGTCTGAATAGCTGCTTCCTCTTTACCGTCTTCCCCGTTGTAACCACGAAATATTATTGGCGTGGGTTCGTGTACTCATTACTTGAGCTGATTTGTCATCATTATAATTTTAATTGTGTTGTGCTGCATGTTCCTTTAATTGATTTAGTTTTAACATTTTTCAACGACTTATTAATGAATTTAATTGCTATTCAGTGTTATTCCATAATGTACTATTTTTTACATTCCTTTATATTTCATTTTTCTACTATCATTATGCTGATTTTCCTGTGTGAGTACGACATGGTGTATCTGTATGTTTACATATTCACAACCTGCTATCATTATTTGTTACGACTGTACCCTATGTGCATAATACCAGTTGTCTTATATACATTTGTGTTGATCACTTTGTTTAATGAATAACGCCGATATAACTATTTATTATCAAAATTGCAGAGGGGTGAGAACCAAATTAAATGCCTTGTATTTGAATATTCTGTCATCTTCATATGACATAATCATATTGACTGAGACGTGGCTTATACCTGATATTGCTAGCTGTGAGTTTGTAGATCCTCGATATGTTGTATATCGCTGTGATCGGGATCGCAACACAACTTGTAAACGTGATGGTGGTGGGGTTCTGGTTGCAGTGTTGCGTGGGCTCCGGTCATGTTTACTGGACACTCCAGGTCGACCAACGAGCATTGAGCATCTCACGGTTGGTCTTCCGAGTAAGAATAACAGCTCTAAAATGCATGTAGTAAGTGCTGTGTACATGCCACCTTGGGCATCTAGTGATATTTATACATCCCACTTTGATACACTACATGACTTGTTAAATGAACCGTATATTGAAAATATTTTTATTGTTGGAGACTATAATCTGCCTGTTATTACATGGAATACTGTACAGTCTGTTGGGTCGCATCAGCATGCTGGTATGACGTGCTCTGGCACGTCCCCTGTATGTTCACATTTGGCACAGCTCATGTCTACTCTGAATGCATACCAATTTAACAATATACCTAATGCTAATGGGAATATCTTAGATTTGTTTATTTCAAACGCCACTACTACTACAACCCCTCCATTAGACTCACTACTACCTATAGACACACATCATCCTCCATTTGTTGCTACAGCCCATTTATGTGTCTCCACACAAGGTCTTACAAGGAAACCGTTGTGTAAACATGATTTCCGCAAGGCTAACTATGAGGTGATTAACGAGCTAATTCGTGAGGTTGAATGGGTGAACCTGTTGGAGCACCTTCCGTCGCAGGAAGCTGTACGATGCTTTTATGATGTTCTCGGTGGCATTATTGAACGCAATGTGCCGCGTGTCAAGTCCCGCACACTTGATTTTCCGGTTTGGTTCTCGGCTCAATTAATCAAAATTTTTAAGAGGAAACAGCGTCTTTGGGTTAAATGGAAAAAGTATAAGAATATCAAAGACTACAATGAATTTTCGGAATACAGAGTTACCTTTAAAGAAGCGTGTAAGACCTGCTACTCAACTTATATTAACTCAGTTGAAGATAAGCTTACCACAAACATTAAATACTTCTGGACATATATTTCAAATCGTAAAAATAAATCTAGTATACCTTCTTCTATGCACTATCAAAACATTAAGTCTAATGCCCCAGAAGAGATTTGTGATATGTTTTCAGACTATTTTGAGTCTGTATTTGAACCGAGCTCACCCTCACTGTCCGCTTGGACTCCACCTACTCAGTGTAATGCGAATGTTACCTTGATCGACAGCCTGCATATTGAGGAAAGCAAAATACTTGTAGAGCTGAATTTACTAGATCCGTCTAAAGGAGCTGGTCCCGATGGGTACCCTGCTATGTTCTTTAAGGCCACTGCTGGCAGTATCTGTAAGCCGCTCTTTATTATTTATAATAAATGTTTAAGCGAGGGTGTCTTCCCGGATGAATGGAAAGAGGCGAACATCACGCCTGTTCACAAGAATGGCTCTAAACATGACGTAGAGCAATACCGGCCCATCTCGATACTGTCGACCTTGTCAAAACTTTTTGAGAGGCTCGTACATAATCAAATCTATCCAATCTTACACAGCATCATCAACCCAGAGCAACATGGGTTTGTTCAGCGACGTTCGACTGTTTCTAATTTATTAGTTTTCTCCAGCTATCTTTTCGAAAATATGGACAGGCGGTTACAAGTTGACGCTGTTTACACTGACTTCAAAAAAGCCTTTGACAAGGTCGACCATGAAATTCTACTCAATAAGATTGCGTTCAATGGTATACGAGGAAATTTACTTCGCTGGTTCTCATCCTATATTAAAAATAGAACACAAAAGGTTGTCGTGAATGGCTATCAGTCTAGTGCAGTGCATATAACCTCCGGTGTTCCACAAGGTTCAATCTTGGGACCGCTTTTATTTATACTCTACATAAATGACATAAGCAATTGTTTTAAAAATACAAAGTTTCTTATTTATGCTGATGACCTAAAAGCTTATAGATCCATTCAGACTGTTGAAGACTGTCGACTGTTCCAACATGATCTGGACAGTCTCTCTGACTACTGTCTAAAAAATAAGCTACACCTTAATCTTTCCAAGTGCTGTTGCATTAGTTTCACTAAGAATAAAAAAGTCGTAAAGTTTAAATACTCATTGTATGACACAGCACTCAGTAATGTATCTACTGTGAGAGATCTTGGTGTGTTAATCGATGATAAGCTGTCCCTAAACCAACATGTAGAAACTATTGTTAACAAAGCATTTAAGATGTATGGTTTTGTTATGCGATCGTCCACCGAGTTCAAGCGCATCTCAACGTATCTTTATTTATATAAGACTCTCGTGCGGTCGCAATTAGAATATGCCGTCCCTATCTGGAACCCTTTCTACCAGAAATACATAGACTTGATTGAAAAAGTCCAGCGAAAGTTCCTGCGAGCCATGCATTACAGATGCCACAAAACGTATTTGTCATACTCACAATTGCTTGATAAATATGGGCAAGTCAAGTTAGTATCTAGACGTAAGTATTTAGAGGCATCTGTACTGTATGGTATTGTTCGCGGGGACTTTGACTGTATCGATCTCACGAACAAACTTTGTTACGTAGTTCCACGCACTGCTAATGTACGTAACAATCGTGCAGGATCCCTATTTGCTCTCAATGCCTGTCGAACTAATTCTGGTTTGCGCTGCCCTATCCGTCGAATGGTTGAAACTTATAATAGTAATTTTATTGATGTTGATATTTTTGTATGCTCAAAATCCAAATTTAAAAATTATGTTATGAAACTTATTATAAACCAATAATGTTATCAGGAATGTAAGCTAGTCTATATATTATAATTTTAATTGTTTTATTTTGTGTACTTTTTATTTAGCTATAAATGAATTGGAATTTCTATTTTGCATGATGTAATTTTAATTTTTATTTATTATTGTGATGTTTTTAATTATTTATTATTGCTCATTTAGTGGCACTCCTTATAAAATGTATTTTCTATATTTAATATGTGGATAATGTAGTGGGCTGCAATATTGTTAACGTTTTGTATGTTTTTTTTTCTTATGTATCACATATTGTAGCTGTTTATTGTCCCTGAATAAATAAAATAAAATAAAATAAAGCCGTACATTTTGACGAGTTATGCGAGCAAAATGTATGTAACAGCTTGATTTTTTTTCGCTATTTCAGATTTTTCCCATAGCGAAAGTTGTTCATAATGATGAGTACAACGACCCCTTAAAATAATGCCCATTGAATTGAATTTCACCCTGGAGAAGTTGTAGAAAACAATATGGCGGCAGTATTCCGTGAAGAGCTAGGCAATGGTGTGTATTGCGCCGACATTTTTATGTAATTGGAGCACATAATTTTTTTCTCAGAAAAAACATTACCGTAAAATAGGCCAACTTTGCCAATCAAGGTATCTTTGCCCTAAAAGTTTATAATCAAATTCGCTAATATAAGAAAAAGAAGTTGAACTTTCCATCCAAATAATAAGTGTTGCCATAAACTATTTTTATCTTATATTAGCGTATTTGCTTATACATTTCTTTTCGAGCAAAGATAACTTGATTGGCAATTTGGCATATTTCACGGTATTTATTATCCTCATTTCCGAGTACTTTTATATTGATACGAATTGAATGTAAAACAGTCCGTGTGATTTGGTGCATAAGCATCAAATTTTCATGTTCTTATTTTTTGTATAGACTTATGGATGTTTTCAATTTTTGAACTTCTGAATGTGTAAATGATATATGAGTAAATAAAGCAGCTCTTTAAAAAATAGTTTATTTATTATTTAATTAATTTTCTAAAACAAAAAGTAACCCAATTTACTCCTTATAATGGTGGTTCCTCCCCCTTCATTCATGATATACCTAGATTTATTATAAGTAATAATATCACTATAGTATCTCCGTGACATTACAATGTTACTTAAATCAGGCCGATAAATTGTAAGAAATGAATTCGGTTGACAATCTACCGTTTAATTATAATATCACTAGTGAAATTGTTATATATCACGGCGTTGACAATATACCTGAGACATATATATTACAATGTCACATTGTAATATTCACATAGTCACAGATTTTTAGAGTCAAATGGAATACTTATTAGCATTATGAGTTTTTAAGAGAAGCGGTCTTTTTTCTGTGTGATTTCATATTTTATTTTTGCCTGTTTCGAATAGCCAATTTCTTTGCTGGTCGGGCCAGTTAATTGGGCGTTCAGATTAGTATGTTTCACTCAGGGCCGGATTAAGAGGTGTGGAGGCCTCGGGGCAACAAAGGAGCGGAGGCACCCTTGCCCCAAATTATTTTCCAAATAAAATGATCAATTTTTTCAGTCGAGGTTTTCAATAAACAATTTATTGTGAAACCAAGTTCTCTAGACTATCTCAGTATTTAACAAACACATATAAATATAATCAGAAACAAGAATTATGTGAAATTAAATTTTAGTGTTAACTAACGGAACCTTTCGAGCTTTTTTCGCTGAAAAATCGTTGATGATTTCGCTGAAATCCAGTTCTCGAAGTAAATCGTTTTCAATGCTCAGGAGAGAAAGCTTAGATAGACGGTTTTGTCCCATCGTGGTTCGAAGCCTATTTTTTATAATTTTCATTTTTGAAAATGAGCGCTCTCCAATGCAATTTGATACCATCAAAACCAAATACATTCTCAAGGCAATTTCGAGGTTTGGGAATGTAGCTCTGAAATTTTGATCTTCGAGAATTTGGTAGTAAAATAGTTCCGGAGATTGGTCTTTTCCATAGTCCTTTTTGTACGGGTCAATTGAACCAACTCATTACCAAGACTAGGCTCGAAATTGTGTGGTGTTGCCTGATGAAACCTCAGCCTCAGGATGATCTTGAAGACTATCGACCACATCTCCATCTACTGTTGAATCTCCTGCTGTTTTTTCAGGATTTTGAGGGCCTTCTTGTTTATTTGACGACGTAAAAAAACTGGTCAATTTGGGTGATTTAGCTAAAGTTTCTTCGGATTTCTTGATGCGTTCTGCTTGCAATTTTCTCTTCTGAGAGCCACTAGCAAAAACTCGAGGAGTTTTGTGACGATCACTCATGATTCCGCTATAAAAGAAATGTTAAAAAAACATGCGCCTGAAAAAGTCAGTCCTTCACCAATAGGAAAATAGTCGTGGAGCTGATAGTCGAGGAAAATAAAATATTAGCAGAAACGCAAAAAAGAGTTACGAGCAGTGCACATGGAAAATGAAAAGAATAGAGAAGCTGCAAGTTTTGTTCTGAAAGCTGTCCAGTTATGTGCATGCACTCAAATAATAACTGACAAAAACAGAAGTGAATTGAGGAAAATTATTTCGAAATTAAATTAGGATACGTCAATTTATCAATTGAATAAGTATCGGCATGTAATCATGATATTCCAGTCGACTTAATGATTAAATAATTAACTCACGCAGAACCAAACAAACGCATGATAAACAATAAATCATAACCTCTCCGTAACAGTTTTTTATGTTTTTTTGTTCTCTGCATATATTTCATATATTCTATTGTAAGTTAAGAAAAAAAATACGTTTTCGTAATTGCACAATTAATTATGGCATTCGGTGTATATTGTACATTACAAGATAACGATGAAAATACTCACGTCTTAACGTCTGTCGTCTGTCCGTAAAAAAACGATTTAAATTTTCAAAATCAGATTTACATTTGTTGCACAATTTTCGCAAGTTTGTAGCTTCTCAGGGTTACAAGCACGCCACTCAGCGGACACTTGTCAACGCTACGACGGCTTATTGGACGACTCGCACGAATTTAACTCGCACGAAACGTGCGAATCGACTCCTTTGAAAAATATTATTTTTTCTGTAGTCGATTCGCACAAAGTTTATTTAATGGGGAGCGAATAGCCTACTACATTTTTGTGAGGGTGTCGATTTGCAGGCCAATAAATAAAATTTGTGCGAATCGACTACAGAAAAAATTATATTTTTTAAAGGAGTCGATTCGCACGTTTCGTGCGAGTTAAATTCGTGCGAGTCGTCCAATAAGCCGCTACGACGGGTCGTACAGACAAAAAAAGTTGCCGTCGTATCTCGTATCGACACGCAAATATGAGGAATAGGCTGAATAGGCTTCCAAAATCCGCGGAATATACTATAAATTTCCCATCCGAACTTGCAATTTTTATTCTATTCAAAAAAATCTCACACTCGCTGGTTGAACAAAATTATGCATTTTGAAAAATATACCTATTAATAAAAGAATAGACAACTACATACATGAAGACGAAATTACGCACGGAATCTTCAATAGACACATTCTCTCCTCGATAATGACTCGCGATTCGATTGATTAGCGTTTGACTCCTGCTACAATAAGGTGGGTTTTGCTTTTGTATGACAATCGATATTCTTCAATAATTATACAAAAAAATTATTATTGAACGACTTGAGAAAGTTGGAGTGAACAAATATAGATCAATGATTTCTGTAAATATTTAAGTATGATCAAATAATCATGTATGTACAAAGTACTGTAGGTAAAGGTAAAAGAGCCAAAAAAATATAAAAGGAAAGATGTTTGAAAGTGTTTACTAGTTGGAATTTGAAAGATTTTTTCTTGCCGAAGTCTATTGTGGGGGCCCCCCGTGTGTGGAGGCCCCGGGGCAGTTGCCCCGGTTGCCCTCCCCTAAATCCGGCCCTGGTTTCACTAACAGCCCGGAGGTTGAATTTGTGCTCTATTGATTGAGTGTTAAACATTATCTGCCCTGCCTTTTCCCAAATATATTATTAGATAGTCAGAAGAGTACCAATGAAACAACTATTACTCAATATCAATCAACTGTTTATTCGGTTTTTAGAAGACACTGTTTACAACTCATTTCAGGAATTGATTTTATTAACACTTCCCTAAATTTCTTAACTTCTAAATAAGAACACTTTTTCTTAACCGGTCGGTAACACTGTCTGCATGTATATCCTCCAGTATGGCCGACCGCAGTAAAGTAAACTCGGATAGAAGTCAAAACACAAACTATTATTCCTCGAATAAGTGTTATTATATTATTTTTATAAAACAATTAATTTAGATCTTGCTAGTGAAATTAATTTGAATATTTTCACACGAAATAAATAGCAAAAGCTTACAGTCGGCCATTCTGAAATAACAGAGTCCTCTCGTTACGTTTTGTATATTATGACTAACTTTATGTTATGCTAGATTCATGTTCTGAAACTATGAAACAATATTACAAAATAACATATGTATTCAAAGTAATTTACAACAAACGAATCTAATGCCTAAAACTTTTCCTGACTGACCATCAGATAATGCAGATTATAAGCAGGTAATTAGTGAAATTTCCATTAAGTGCTTAGGAATGTATCAAAACTATACAACTAAAGAAAGGCAAGTAATAAACTAATAACAAAATTTACATATTTTACTAATAAGGTAACATTTTATATAAATTCAATAATTTTGATAATTAATTTTATTTTTAATAAATATTATTTGTTCGGCCATCTTATACAGTAATTGTTCCATCAATTAATACAAAAAAAAAAAACATTTTTAATGATTTGATATTAATTTTAAATATTTCTATGTCCATATCAAATTAATTATAACTAAGAAAGCACTCAAATCCTTGGCCTACGGCCTCCTTGCGCGATTCCATAAAATCTAACACACTCATAATTGTCAAAAGACTCCCTTGTGTGTAGATTTTTACATAACAATTTTCAAATCTAACACACTCATAATTGTCAAACGACTCCATTGCATGTAGATTTTACATAACAATTTTCCAATCTAACACACTCATAATTGTCAAAAGACTCCCTTGTGTGTAGATTTTACATTACAATTTTCAAATCTAACACACTCATAATTGTCAAACGACTCCATTGTGTGTAGATTTTTCCATATCAAGTTCTAAGTCTAATCAAAGTCAAAGTTCATTCATTCCATAATACAAGTTAAAAAACATAATCATAATTCCAATCCTAATCCAAAAAAAAAAACTTTAAAAAATAAGGGGAAACATTAATCGTGATAAAAATGTTATATATATTTATATTTTTTTTTTAATCAATGGTCGTCATTGTCCCAGTACTCTCCACATCCATACCTACCAACATGTCCAACGGCTCTATTTCCATATTATCAGTACCTTCAATTGTTTCGTTTACATCTACATCCTCCGTTGAGCTCTCCTCATCGGAATCAGCTAAGCTTTCTTGGGTAAAGGTCAACCAAGGATGTATCTTATCTAACGCAATAACTGCCTCATATTTTCTATTCTGTTTTCGGGTTAGGGGTGTATCTTGAACAATATACCTATCTCTATCTAGTACTTTGACAATCCTGTATGGGCCTTGTAATTTAGCAAGTAACTTTCTCGACTGTCCGCTATTACTACCTACTTCTCTTTCAATTCTTACTAAGTCACCTACTTGATATTTCCTACCTACCTTCCTATTCTTGTCAAATCTTTCCTTTTGTCTTAATTGATCCTCACTTATGTTGGCATTTACCTCTTCTCTTATATCCTCTAATGTTTCTTGTGAACACCCCGATTCACCCTGATCAAGCAACGAAGAGACTAATCCGTCACTTTTCGCCCTCAACCTTATACCAAACAGTATTTCAGCTGGCGTTTTACCTGTACCTTTATTAAGAGTTGTATTAAGACCCAGCTGAATTTCTTCTAAATGAGTATCCCACTCGTTTTCCTTACAATTGTGATTTTTGACTGCAAGCGAAGCCAATATGGTACGATTATATCGTTCCACTTGGCCATTCGCTCGCGGTGTTGCTACCGCATTTAAAACGTGCTTTATGCCTAGTTTGTTCACAAAGTCTTTAAAACTTTTACTTGTAAAAGAAGTTCCCCGATCACTGATTAACCTATTTGGTATACCGAATAAACTAAAATAGTGATTTAAAACTTTGATGGTCGATTTAGTTTTCGTATTTTTGACTGCAAATAAAGTTACGTATTTTGTGTATGCTTCAACAAGCACCAACAAGTAAGTGTTTTTAGATTTACTCCGAACAAATGGACCTAAGTGGTCCATGTGTATCGTGTGAAACGGTTTATCAATTTTAGGTACTGGATGGAGCATACCTTGTCTTTTTCCTGGTGGTACTTTGTGATAACTACATTCCAAACACGATTGAACATACTTTTTGGTAAACTTGTTCATTTTGGGAAACCAGTAAAGAGATTTCAACTTGTCCAAAGTTTTATCTAGACCAAAATGACCAAGTTCATCGTGACACTTCTTGAGAAGCTGCCACCTAAATCCTTTGGGAACCAACCATTTCAATTGGCTGTCCACAACTCTATAAACCTTTCCTCCCTTTAAACGATAATTCTGAAAAGTTTCATGGATTTTAGGCGTTTCAGGGTCTTCTAAAATACTTTTAATTCGTTGAACCTCTTCATCAGTACTCTGAATAGTCGTTAACCAGTCTTCTGTTTCTACAACTAAAATATCGAATACAGGCTCAGGTTCATCTGATATAGGGATAGCATTCCTGCTAAGTGCATCCACATGGGTCATACGGTTACCCGGCCTATACTCGATACTACAATCGTACTCCTGAAGTTGAAGCCACCACCTACCTATACGAGGTATCATATCTCTCTTTGATAAAGTAGTACGTAATGCGCTACAATCGGTTACTATTGTGAATTTGAGGCCTAAAACGTATACTCTAAACCGTTGCAAGGAAGCTATTACCGCCAGGGTTTCCAATTCAAATGAATGGTACTTCTGCTCTTCGAGGGTAGTTTGTCTACTGTAATACGCTACCGCTCGCCACCTACCTAATTCATCTTCCTGCAGTAATATGCCCGCTATACCCGTTTTGCACGCATCCGTATGAATCTGAGTTTTTGCACTTACGTTGTACAACGCTAAAATTGGTCTTTTTACTAGCTCTGCCTTTAGGGTGCAAAATGATTTTTCTTGTTCAGGACCCCATTCCCATTTACAGTTCTTTTTTAATAATTTTGTCAGCGGATTAGCAATTATAGCAAAATTTTTTACAAAACGCCTAAAGAAACTGGCTAAACCAACAAATTGGCGTATTTCGTGTTGGTTAGTGGGGCACTTAAAATTTTCTACTGCTACAGTCTTTTTTGAACCCGGTCTGACCCCTTGTTTACTTACTTCGAAACCTAGATAATCAATTTTTTTTGAGAAAAATACACATTTTGATAATTTTAACGTCAACCCCGCTTCTTTAATAAGTTTAAGTACTGTTTCTAATCGCTCCATTCCTTGCGCAATACTGTGGGCTGGAATAATTATATCATCCATGAATGCAAGAGTTTGGCCTTTGAGGTCTTTCAAAATGGTATTAATAGTTTTCTGAAAAACAGACGGTGCGTTGGCCAAACCGAAGGGCATGCGAGTGAACTGATACTGGCCGTCCGGCGTTACAAAGGCAGTTTTGTCTTGCGACGAAGGGGCTATTGGAATCTGATAATAGCCTGAAGCCAAATCAAGCGTTATAAAATATTCGTAACCACCTAGCTGATCTATTTGATCCTCTATTCTGGGCAAAGGGTAGTGTTCCTTGACAGTTTTAGCATTTAAAGCCCGATAGTCAACGCAAAGCCGTTGATCACCGGTCTTCTTCTGCACTAAAATGATGGGGCTTGCATAAGAAGATGTTGACTCAGTAATTATACCTGAATCCAACATGTCCCGAATCATTTCTTTAACTTTATTCCTTTCCGAATAAGCTAGCCTGTATGGCCTATACACAACAGGGGTCGTATCTTTTAACGTTATAGACATTTCGGTCAAATTAGTTAGCCCTAAATCGGTTAAACTAAACGAAAAACAGTCCCTATACTTTTTTAGCAAGGTTTCTAACCGTTCTCTATCTCCAGTACTAAATCCATCACCTACTTTAAGATCGTTTGATATGGAATCACTATCCCTGTTTTCTAACATTCTAACACTTAAGCAATCATCATCATTTAAAGTGTAACCTCTAGTCAACAATTGTCCTTTTAGAAGTTTAATTTCGTTACTATTTAAATTTACTACTAAAATGTGGCCTTTTCCTTGCACGATTGTATATAATCCAGGCATAACAAAATAACAATTATCACCTATTTTCCTTAAAGATTCTTTTACGTAAAATTGTACGGTGATATCGGTATTCACTTTTACCGGTATCATATTGATAGAGTTAACGTTGACATCGGAGTCTACAACTAAATTAATTTTTTGATAGTTTACTAATTTGGAATTATCTAAAGGATTAGGCTTTTTTTGAAAAACTAAGTGTTCGTCTGTCTTTATAATAATTATACCGGCTTGCTCGGTGAAAGTATGTCCCAAAAGTACGGCATGTTTAAGTAATTCGTCTGGTACAACTAATACTTCTACGGATGTAGTAACGGCTTGTACTTGTATTTGGACCACTGCTCTACCTATAGGTTCTATGAGTGAATTACCAAAGCCTTTTAATGTTGGCAGATCATTTTTACCGTAGGCAGTGTTTAAATTTTTAAAGTCACTAATTCGAATCAAAGTACTTTGGCTACCGAGGTCCACATAACATGACATTGTTTGACCATTAACTTGAATTGGAAGGACATACTTAACATCTAAGTCACCGGTTAACTTAACTTCAGATACTGCTTTACTAATTTCATTATGTTTACCGCCATCATTACCATTTCTGACAAGCCTTCTACAATTAGCGCTCTGATGTCCAAGTTTCTTGCAAATGCTACACGTCAATAAGGGTTTGTTACACTTGAAAGAGGGGTGACCTACCTCATTACAATTAAAACATTTTATATTGCTACTCAGTTTAGAATTATCATTATTGCTATCAGGGCGCCTTTTTGTAAACGGCTGACGTGATACTCTGTCTCTTACATCCTCTAACTTAATGGATTTAAAATAAGATAGTAATTCTTCAGGTTGAGAGTAGTTCGCAGCCTGAGCACCCAGTCGCATACCCCTATCTTCTAATCCATATATAAGACAATCCACAGCCCGCTTACCAGTTATATCGCATCGGTTCAGCAAGTTAATTTTGTGATAAAAATAAGTCTCTAACGATTCATTATATCTAACCTTCCGATCCAACATTTCATGCAAAACTTGAGCATAATTCTGAACTGTGGGAAATGTCTTTGTCAGTTTATCCTTCCACTCCAACCAACTATAACTTAAGGAAGTTAAGCCTTGGTACCACACCTTTGCTACTCCAGTCAATTTAGGCAACGCATAATGAAGTTGTTGTGTTTCAGACCATTTATACAAAGCTGCACATTCTTCCACTTTTGTAATCCATGAATCAATAGTTTGTTCCTTATTAGCAGGATCAAACTCTGGTACTGCGTTAGTTGACATACTAAAGTGGTTTTGAGCCTGGGACGCTGACGTGGGCAGTGATTTAATTAACTCCATGACATCATGAATACTAAAGCTACGATCATCTACAGTTTTGTTTTTAGGGGTCTTATTCATATTAGTTACATCAGTGTTAACATTCAAATTACTATCCATACTGCTAGTACAGGATGACTGACTTACGGTTTCCCGACGTCTTCGACTCGTCCTGGGGTGACGGGATTCCCGTCTTACCTCGCTACTGCTGTGCTGCCGTCGTCGCCGTCTCGCCCTCCGCGAGCGTGCAGATCGGGAACGCGAGCGCGACCGCGTTCTTTTTCTCACGCGCCGCGACTCAGACCGACGCCGCTTCCGACGCTCAAGGCTCTTATAAGAACCCGCACGTCTCCGTGGCGTACAGCCTCTTGAACCTGCGCGGGTCGAGGAGCCTGAGCTGGTCCGCACAGGCCGCGGGCGCCGCGTACTAGAACAGCTTCGCCTGTGACGCCTGCTCAAGCGCCCCGCGCGGCTGCGGCTGCGGCTGCACGACGGCGCAGCTCCATCACGCGTTTGAGAAGCCTCTCGATCAAAAGCTTTACGCATTCTCACTTCTTCACGAAGTCTTGACATATTATTTAGGTCTGTAATCATATTTTTGTTAACATTTTAATCACTTTTTAATGAGAACATACGAGTACATAGCTGTTTAAAATCCTAACACAGACAAGCAAACAATAACAATAAAATTAAACCATTGTAATCATCAAAAATTACGTATTACTTACTGATTTCTATTGTACGAAGACAGCAAGAAAAACAACTTATTTTACTCCTTACATTCAAACTATACGTATGCTAAATATATGTATATCTTATGAAATAAGCTCACTTACGTAATTGGGAAAACATAATAGGTGAAATACGCATTTACATACATAAAATCACGCTTTCTTTCCATGGGGGTAGGCCGAGATTACAACGTCTTCCTAATTATGTTTTTTTTTTTTTGTTTTTAGGTTCGTATACGTAATCTCGGTGACTCACAATGCCTTTACAACTACAATAACTCACTCTTTATGTATTTAATAACGCGGTTAAGCGTAAGCATTCATCATAATAAAATATACATAAGAAATACACTTACCGAGTTTATGCTTCTTACTTTACCTGTCCTTAGAAACGGCCTAAGTGGGCGTGATTAGAATATTAAGCAATATTCGTGTCAGATCCCACTTCTGAACTATTAGATAGTCAGAAGAGTACCAATGAAACAACTATTACTCAATATCAATCAACTGTTTATTCGGTTTTTAGAAGACACTGTTTACAACTCATTTCAGGAATTGATTTTATTAACACTTCCCTAAATTTCTTAACTTCTAAATAAGAACACTTTTTCTTAACCGGTCGGTAACACTGTCTGCATGTATATCCTCCAGTATGGCCGACCGCAGTAAAGTAAACTCGGATAGAAGTCAAAACACAAACTATTATTCCTCGAATAAGTGTTATTATATTATTTTTATAAAACAATTAATTTAGATCTTGCTAGTGAAATTAATTTGAATATTTTCAGACGAAATAAATAGCAAAAGCTTACAATATCATGGTTGGCTTCCAGTCTAACCGAATGCAGCTGAATACCAGAATTTTACATGGAGCGACTGCTTTGACCTTCACAATTCAGTTACTGGATAATACCCCTAGGTAAGGCTGGCTTTAAACCTACGACCTGTAACGACTGACAAAGATCCACAGATGACAGCCGGGACCAACGGCTTAACGTGCTTTCGAAGCACGGAGGGAAATTGGTATGTAAGTTACCCATCCACGGACCAACCACGGCAAGCATAGTAAACCTGATCGATCGACCCGTCCGGCTGTTATTACTTAGCCACAAGTCCCTCTAGATCAGTCTCTAGGGTCAGCGGGATTGACCGAAAGGGTTACCGCTGCCCCTGAACACAAAGGAAGGTACATGGATGGGTTTTAGTCAGTAAGAGTCTGACACTCCCTTCCGCTCCACACAGAGCGGGAGAAGTTATTTGATTATTTCCCACCCTCAACAAAAAAATCCTTTCTGATCCTAATTCAGTCATAAACAAAACAGGCGAAATGTAGGTCCAATTTACACCTTCGAGGTAAACATACAAGCCGTTATGTTAAGTAGTAATTATTTTGAACGCAAACATTGCAAACTTTTTACACACGAACTGCGTAGACTACTTTCGCCAGCATACAGACAGAAATGCGAAATATAACTGTGAATACATTTAGTACCATACGCGGACTCGGTGAGACCGCACGCATGTCAAAACCGCGACTCAACGCGTCGTAAATATTTTGACATAATAAAAAGTGTTTTTTATTAATCTAGTTCATTGAGAAATTGATTTAAAATAAGTGAATTTCCGGTTACAGTGTTTTTTTTTATAGTCTGTGGCAGTTTTTAGTTATTGACGTTTTTTTTTTATTATCGTTGTGTAGTGGCAAGAAGGTAAGTCGTATGTCAATTATTTTGTGCATCATTTTATTGTTTGTGTTTATTGAGACAATGTTGACAAGTAGGTAATGTTTATTCCTGGGAATAGATCTATAGATAGATATTTATGTATGAGTACAATAGACTTTGTCTGGTCTTAAATCTGTAAGAAGTTCTGTAAGAAGAAGAAGAAGAAGAAGCTGTACTTCACTACATAGTATAAAACAAAGTCGCTATTTTTGTCTGTTTGTTTGTCTGTATGCTTAAATCTTTAAAATTACGCAACGGATTTTGATGCGGTTTTTTGTAATAGGTAGAGTGATTCAAGAGGAAGGTTTATGTGTATAATTTGTCGACATATTTTAAGGGCGGAAGCTAGTAATATTATAAAGCTGAATAGTTTGTTTGTTTGAACGCGCTAATCTCTGGAACTACTGATCTGAATTGAAAAATCTTTTTGTATTGGATAGTCCATTTGTCGAGGAAGGTTATAGGCTATGTAAAATCACGCTACGACCAATAGGAGCCGAGCAGCGGTGAAACAGCTACTACCATTTAAAATCAGGATCTACGTGTTTTGCCATACCTCCTGCCTGTTACCGGATTCTTATAACTTACTGAAGCCAGTGCCCCAAGCAATCCATCCCTGTGCCTCTCCATACATAAGTAACTTAATATCGATCTATAAAACAAGTATTAAATGAGTGTAAGTTACTCCAGCGGAAAAGTGGCTCCTAGAGTGACTGAATGGAGCTCGTGGCTAAGTTATAACAGCCGCACTGATCGTACCATCAGGTTACGCTACTCTTGCCGGGGTTGGTCCGTGGATGGGTGACCATCTTTACATATTGCGACTCCTCCGTGCCTCGGAAGGTAAGTTAGGCCGTTGGTCCCGCCCGGCTGTCATTCGTGGATCTTTGATAGTCGTTACGGGTCGTCAGAAGCCCGAAAGTCTGACAGCCAGTCTTACCAAGGGGTATCGTATTACCCTGTTACTGACTGGGTTGTGGAGGTCAGATAGGCAGTCGCTTGATGTAAAATACTGGTATTCAGCTGCATCTGGTTAGACTGGCAGCCGACCCCAACATAGTTGGGAAAAGGCTAAGGAGATTGAGAGTGACTGAATACGCACTAATTATACGTTCCACTCATATCACTCTAGGAGCCACCTTTCTGGTAGGGTAAAGTATGTACAGACGTCATCAAGCTATCCCAAACTGCCAAATTCTCCCAATTGAAATGAACCTTATGCTTTTGTGATAAACTATTAAAGAAATTTGACAGATTGGGGTAACTTTATGTGCTGGCCTCTGTACACCGAAATCGATCATTAGCTACGTACAGAGGCCAGCACATTAAGTTACCACAATCTGTCAAATTTCTATGATAGTATTTCAACTTTATTGCAAAGACATAAGGTTCATTTTTAATTGAGAAAAGACAGTTAGGGATAGCTTGATGTGCTGGCGTCTGTAAATTAGAATACTTATGAAAGACCATAGAGAAATGAGGAGTTGGTATTACAAACAAAATCTAGCTTATTTTGGTTTTGCTGTTTATGGTGCCTCCCAAGATGTGATGCCCTTAGCAATTGACTATTAGAAACGGTCAAAAATAAAATAAAGACCGCTCGTCTTGAAAACTCCTATCAACCTACAGAAATTAAATATTATGCGAAGATATAATTGTAAAATCACGTTTACTGCTAATAAGTATTCCATTTGATTCTTAATATCTGTGACATTACATTTTCATAATATTTCATACAAATCACGTACAAATGCCGCGTTTTGACAGTTCATAAAAAGTAACGTTATTGACTACCCTTTCAAATAGCCAATTACTTAATTTGCTTATGGGCTAATCTGGCACTGACTGAAGCCAGTATAATATCTGCATAGGAATGGTTACAATGACATACTGTATGGAAGATAGGTGGCAAAAATTAGGTGTCCATTCAACGAGTTGCAATAGTTATTTGTTATGCAAGGCTGGAAAGTTGGTAAGCGGGATTGTCCGAAAGGGTTACCGCTACCCCGGAACATAAAGGGCTACGGAAGGAACATGGATGGGTTTTAGTCAGTAAGAGTCTGACACTCCCTTCCGCTCCACCCAGAGCGGGAGCAGTCATTGGATGATTTCCCAGCCTTAAAAAAAAAAAAAAAAAGGCTGGAAAGTTGATTTTTGGCGCGAGTACTTCTATTGAAACCTGAGTAAGCGAAGGATTCTAGGGTTGAACCATGAGCGAAGCGAGTGGTTCAAATATAGAATCTTGAGCGTAACGAAGGTTTCAAAGGTACGAGACGCAGAAAAGCTTTGCTGCCGAGCGCAACACACAATTTTTCACCTCACTACAGCGAGGAAACTGCTAGGTGCAAGAAAACAGGTTGTTGGTGTGTGTTGAGTTTTATTTTGTTCGAGCGTCTCAGATACATTGACTCATGTGAAGAAAATAACAGATGTACTTGGCAATGTATCTTATGAGTTTCATAGAATATCTCCAAAATTAAATACCCTGTATTTTGTTCTATATCCTACTTGTCCTCTAAGGAGAATGAAAGAAAAAAACTAATTTAATACAAATAACTAACTAATTTAATTTAATACATATTTATTTTAGCCAAGCAAAGGATTAAATAACATATTATATTAGTATTTATTTTATTTAAAAAATTAAACTTAAATTACTACACAATTGGGTATTTGACAGGGTAGTATTTTTATGGCATATTCAAATGTGAAGTCACAGATTTTTTTAATCAAATGGAATACTATTATTAACATTAATTCCAATTTTACAATTATATCCTCGCAAAATATTTAATTTCTTTACTGTGATGGAAGTTTTTTGAGGTGAGCGGTATTATTTAATATTTTATTTTAGACCGTGTCATGCATTTTCAGTGGACTGGCAGTATAGAAAATTATTAAATAGAAAGGTTCGAATTTTAAAAACTCTTTCCACGCTAGAGAGCAAAAAGCGATTTTCGGCTCAGATTTCGAATGATAAACAGACTCTTTCCGAGCCTGTGAGGTGAAAAAGTTCTTTATAATCGACTTCAAAGAAGAAGGAGGTTCAATGTACGTTCGTTTTTGTGTATGTTCTTGGATATTTTCGTCAATTTAGGAAAGATTTTATTTTTATTTGATAGATAATGCTTTCGCTGTGGTCTCTTAGCATTGTAATAAAGGAGGATGAGCGAAAACTAATAACAACCAGTGACAATAATTTTAATTATGTAGAACACATTTTAAAAGACTAACGGTGGAGTTTCTTATCCTTTTTTCTCCATACGAAAGTACCTTTTGGAAGGGTCGACTAGAATCAATTCTATTTCTTGTTAATTTTGACGTTGAAAAGTGCCTTTCTTGTGCCTATTTGAAATAAATGATTTGACTTCGAACAATGGTAGTTAACGAGGATATATTCTAAGTTCGTACTTTTATTTGTTTTCTTCTAAACTATCAATCTGCCAAGCCTTTTCCTAACTATGTTGGGGTCGGCTTCCAGTCTAACCGGATGCAGCTGAATACCAGTATTTTAGAAAGAGCGACTGCCTATCTGACCTGCACAACCCAGTAACTGGGCAATACGATACCCCTTGGTCAGACAGGCTGTCAGATTTTCGGGCTTCGGACGACCGTAACGACTGTCAAAGATGCACAAATGACAGCCGGGACCAACGGCTTAACGTGCTTTCCGATGCTCAGAGGAGTCTCGGTATGTAAAGAAGGCCACCTATCCACGGTCAACTCTGGCAAGCGTAGCTTAACCTGATGGATTGACCTGTGCGGCTGTTATTACTTAGCCACGAAACGCCGCCAAAACATGAAAACTATCACGTAAATCACGTTGAGTAACTTTATAATCGCTTTCGTTAGTATAGAATACAGCCCGATTCAAAATGTATGGCGGCTTGGAACATGAAAGCGAGTAGCTGCGCAGCATCAAATTCATGTGTAAGCGGGATTGTCCGAAAGGGTTGCCGCTACCCCGGAACATAAAGAGCTAATGAAGCAACATGGATGGGTTTAAGTCAGTAAGAGTCTGACACTTCCTTCCGCTCCACCCAGAGCGGGAGAAGTAATTGGATGATTTCCCACCCTCAAAAAAAATAAAAGGGGGTTGAGGCGGTACTGCGCAACTAGTAGCTCACTTCAGAGACGCCATAAAGTTTGACGCGTATTATATGCGTATTGTGCTCTTAATTTCCTTGAAATCCTGATAGCGCACCTATCCGACGATTAACAATAATCCAATAGGTAGAAGGAAAACATCGTGAGGCAACCAGCATGTCTGAGAGATATTTCTCAACAGCATGTCAAGCTAAGTCAGAGGCCCATCGGCAGCATGAAAACTCTGACACCAGGTAGAGAACGGGTAGAGTAACTCAATGGGCATCAGGCATGTCGTGCGCCGCACAAGATCCCGTGATCCTCAGTCTAAGTGTGGTAAGGGAACACCGAACACGGGGGTGGTTTTTAATCAGTAAGAGTCTGACAGGCCCCTAGACTCCGCCTACCCCAGGCAGAGGATATTCACTCCGGAATAAAATAAAAGCATGTACGGCTGGCGAACCCTGTAGCAGTGAGCCTATACCCTGCGCACTGGTTAGGTAATAGCTTTTAACCAAAGTATGTGTCAGACTTTTATGCTGCCCATGGGCCTCTGACCTAGCTTCACACACTGTTGAGAAATGTCTCTCAAGCATGCAGGTTAGTCACTAACCACACGAAAAAGAAAGACCAAGGTATTTACAAATAAAAGATCAGTGGGTTTGTCCGAAAGGGTTACCGCTACCCCGGAACATAAAGGGCTAAGGAAGGAACATGGATGGGTTTAGTCAGTAAGATTCTGACACTCCCTACCGCTCTACCCACACTGGGCAGAGTCATGAGATGATTACCCACCGTCCAAAAAAAAAAATCTTTATGACAGATGTACGCTCTGTGCGTAGCCTTTTTTCCGCTAGATGGCGCTGGAGGCAATATTTTTTGTTTCAATGTAATTGTTTTATGGTTTCCTACAAGAATCGTATAGTATTAAATATTGCACAGTATGCAAGCCTTCGTCTGGCCCACAATCGTCCGATTTTTTTTAAATTTCTGACACACTTTTATACTTTCTCCCTTTGTAGGTATTACTTATTAGACCCTTGTTAGAACTAACGTTACAATTGAAGACCGAATGAGGTCTATTTCCATATCGGTCACAGATGCGCACACGCCTTTCACCAGTTATCACAAAGTCACGTGGTCTCAATACGGTGTTGCTAAACAACCTGACCTCTTGGCATTTAGCGGTTTCAAAATGCTCTCTTTCCTTATGGTTTAAGGTGAATGCGCCGGGGTGGCCCGCGAAATTAAAATTTTCTTACGTTTTTACACGCTTTATATTAGCTTCACCTGCATGTTTGTTTGTATGTTTGTAACCGTCTACTTTGGGCGCGATTTTGACCCACTTTAAACGTACAGATTTCGTTCAAACTTTGTAGATTTATCGAGGACCAATGACACTACATAACATTGATAAAATTATTCCATTTTTCAATTTGCAAAATAAGTTTTTTTTTAATTTATATAATTTTCATCTATCACTACATAGTATTAAACAAAGTCGCTTTCTCTGTCCCTATATCCCTATGTATACTTAATTCTTTAAAACTACGCAACGGATTTTGATGCGGTAGTAGGCAGATAAAGTGATTCAAGAGGAAGGTTTATGTGTATAATTTGTCGACATATTTTGCGGGCGAAGCCGCGGGCGGAAGCCAGTAATCGATAAGGCAGGTCGATAATTCCAACCATTATCTTTAACTGATTTATCTAATACTAGCTTCCGCCGCATCAAAATCCGTTGCGTAATTTTAAGCATACAGACAAACAAACAGACAAAAATAGCGACTTTGTTTTATACTATGTAGTGATAAGCAAATTTTCATATACGATACCAAAGATAATTTTTAATTCAACAAAGCAAATAATAGTTCAAAAAACTAAAAAAAAACACGCCTTTACCACCACTAAAACTAAATAAACCAAACTAAAAAGTAGGAAATAAATTATAGTTTAAAAACAAACTAAAAACACTATAAAAAACGTGTTATTTAGTATTTTTTAGTCAGATTTAAGTTTTATGTTGATCAAAATATGATTCACAACCTTCGATCAATAATACATATTGATCGAAGTTCACAACCATAGCAAGTATGTACCTAAGTACCTATTTACAGAACTGTAATCATTATAATCATATCGCTGCTGGGGCCCTCAAGCGGCGTAAATACAGTAACCTGATGGGTAACTACAGTTTTGAGCCGGTTGGGGTCAAAACTGGAGGAAAAGGAGTTGCGCACTTGACCCTAGTCAAGTGCGCAACTCCTTTTTAAGCCAATTTCTCGCGGAATGATCGACACTTCACGTGAGTAGAGGGCATTTTTTTTTTTTAAGGCTGGGAAATCATCCAATGACTGCTCCCGCTCTGGGTGGAGCGGAATGGAGTGTCAGACTCTTACTGACTAAAACCCGTCCATGTTCCTTCCGTAGCCCTTTATGTTCCGGGGTAGCGGTAACCCTTTCGGACAATCCCGGTTACTGAGTAGAGGGCTAGATTGTTCTTTGGCCAAAGAATTAGCATTGCCATTCAACGTGGCAGTGCTGCCAGTCTTCTGGGCACCTTTCCGGACGGCAGTGATGCGGTGGGTACTTCGACGCCTAAGTGTCCTTTTTGTTTTTGTATTTATTTGTTTATAGTTAGTTATAAGTCATTTGAGTAAGTATAAGTTGTTAGAATGTAATACAGTAATTCAGTTCAGACAATCCTCTAAATTCATATGACGTTAAGGAATTAATATTTTGTCATGTTCATGAATGGGCGCCGTCAGTAGGGACTGGTCACATCATAGCTGCCACGGCTGTTTTAAAATTTAAAATAATTTTGAATTGTTTTTTTAAATCTTGTAATTATGGACGCTTTTATTAAGTTCTGCATCGTTCTCACGTGTATATTATAACATGAATGATGTAACCCAGTTTTTGTAAACATATTTTGATTTAAAAGAGTGTCCATGGAGTTTCTTGCCCGTTCTTCTCCATAGGTACCTACTGCTTTGGAATGGGCAACTAGCTTTATCTTTCTGACTGACCGACCCCTTGACAATTCAAAAGTGCCTGTAATTGGTTTATTTGAAATAAATGCTTTGAGTTTGAGTTTGCCTTTTTGGAGTTTGGGAAATCATCAAGCGACCCCGCGACTCCCGCTTTGCGTGAAGCGGAAGGGAGTGTCAGACTTTTACTGACTAACCGATTTATGTTCCTTCCTTAGCTATATGTTCCACGGCGGTAACCATTTCGGACAATCTTGCTTAATAGTTTATAGCCTGGATTAACAAAGAATACTTTTTATCCTGGTAGTTCATTGCCGTGGGATCATTTCAGATATCCACGCCGATAAAACCGCTGGCAGAAGTAGTATTAACATAACGGCAAAAGATACAGGTTTCAAGCATTCAATAATATTCTAAGTTAACGGTAACGTTACTACTTAACTAAGTAGGTAAATAAGTAAATATAGTTCCTATTTACGGGTCTGGGTGTTTTTCTATCTATAATACCTAAGTATGTATGTATTTACAAAAAAAAAATTATCTATATATATAAAAGAAAGACGGGTTTGTTCCCTTCGTTATAACTCGAGATCTGCTGGACCAATTTTCATGGTTTTTGTTTCGTTGGATTTGTCTCCGCCCTGAATAGCAGAATACATCTCTTTTTTTTTTTTTTTTTTTGTATTCTTTTTTTACTTTTTTTTTTTTTTTTTTAGGTAGTGTATGTAGTAGGTAGGTAGGGTAGGGTAGGTAGGTAGGGTAGGGTAGGTAGGTAGGGTAGGGTAGGTAGGTAGGGTAGGTAGGTAGGGTAGGGTAGGTAGGTAGGGTAGGTAGGGTGGGTAGGGAGGGTAGGTAGGGTAGGTAGGGTAGGTAGGTAGGGTAGGTAGGCAGGTAAGGTTGGGAGGGAGGGTAGGTAGGGTAGGTAGGGTAGCTAGGGTAGGTAGGTAGGTAGGGTAGGTATCACAGTTAAGACAGGACAACGTCTGTCGGGTCAGCTAGTACTTAAATAAGTAGTTTATCAGCCATCTCGTTACCATAACACAAGCATTAGGTTGCTAAGCAGGATTGTCCGAAAGGGTTACCTTACCGCTACCCCGGAACATAAAGGGCTAAGGAAGGAACATGGATGGGATTTAGTCAGTAAGAGTCTGACACTCCCTTCCGCTCCACCCAGAGCGGGAGCAGTCATTGGATAATTTCCCAGCCTTGAAAAAAAAAATTTGGTTGCTTGGCGTTGTGTGAAATGTCCAAGGATATTATTATTATTATTCTTCATACAATTTCTTATTTAATACTTTTTTTTTTTCTCTCTCCCATCCCGCCACCTCCTTCGCGAGCATGACTTTTTCGCAGAAGGAGGTGAATGCCTCCCACTCCCTCTCGCCCCGGACCATGGCTTGCACCAGGGCCGGGCGCGAGAGGTCGCCGCCGCCGATCGCCTCTACGAGGCTTATTTAATACTTACATTATTATTATTTCTGTCGCCAAAGATTTGTGTGTCCCGGTTTCTAGCTCATACGCATGTGACCACCGAGATGACGACTAATAATAGAGAAGCAGTGATAGCCTAGTGCTGTGACCGTCGGACTGCCAAGTCATAGGTCTCGAGTTCGAACCCAAGCCACGCACCTCTGACTTTTCGCTCTTCCATACAACATAATCAGCCTATAATTTTCCCACTGCTGGGACGCGGGCCTCCCGTCTAAGAGAGAAGTGTTTCTTTCATACTCCTCTATCTTCATTTTCGTGTGGTTAGTGACTAACCTGGTGTCAGAGTTTTTATGCTCCCATGGGCCTCTGACTTAGCTTCACATGCTGTTGAGAAATATCTCTCAGACATACTGGTTTCCTCACGATGTTTTCCTTCACCAATTTTTAAGCAAGTGATATTTAGACAATACGCACATGAATCCGTAAAATCAGAGGTGCGTGTCTTGGGTTCGAACTCGAGACTTGGCAGTCCGAAGCCGAAGGTCACAGCACTAGGCTATCATTGCACCCGTGCGAAGCCGGGGCTGGTCGCTAGTCTAGCCTATTATTATTATATTCTACCCTTCGTCCAAGAATAAACGTATAAAAATAATACCAACCGACCAGGAACTGCAAAGGGCAACAGGAATTGATGTATTCAATCAAAACAATAGACAATCGACGCAATTTTTTTACTCACGGCTTTTCTTGATTTCTATAACTCACTGACTGTTATTAATTAGTTTTGTGATTCGTTATTGTTGCTACTGGAGGAGATAATAGGATTTATTTATACACATAACATCACAGCTTGTTTCCTGATGATGGTTGAGTCAGATGTGTGAACCTACCCATGATAGGTACCTATTGTAGAAGGTTGAAGACCTTCCAGAGGGGACTCAGTGGTAGAGCGTGTAATATGTGTGTAGTGGGTCATGCTACGCTATGAAAGCAAACACACAGGACGAGTAACACCACATTTTTTCTCTCGATCTATTTATTTATTTATTCATTCAATGCACAATGTATGTACACAACCAATTTTTACACGTTAGTTTAAAACTAGTGAGTACATGACCCCGTTAGGGCGCAGCAAGACAACTTAAAACTAATATTGAATAGTATCTGTTTTATCTTAAATCGTTTACATATATTATTATGAACTTTCACATTTAAATATTTTATTAATTAAACTTATATCTAGCATTTCATTTCAAGTACTCAATTATAATTATATCTGAATGTACTAATATTTAATAGTATAAAATTAGTTAAATAATTAGTTGAAAGAAAACAAAAGAAAAAACGTAACTTGATTAATAATTAATAGTTAACTAAGTATACCGTCACTAAGTCAAATAAAATTAAATAAAAATCACAATAATAATAAACAATGTCAACACAGTAAAAAAAGCATTTAAAATGTCACACCAACTTCATCGAATGTCATAAATTAGAATCATATTACACAAAATCCATTAAAAATATAATAATTATGAAATAATAAATAAACACACAGAGCTTTTTTTTTTACATAAGAGGAAACATATTACATGAAAATGGACACATACACATATATTTTGAACTCTATTTTAAAATTTTATCTTCCATAAATTCTTGGATGCTATAATAACACTTTTCTAAAAGTAATGACTTTAGCCTAGCTTTAAATACACATAGTGTTCTCGTGGACCGAATAATTTCAGGTAGTTTGTTGTATATCTGTATACTTCGATATTCTGGGCTATTTTTGTACATTTGTAGTCTAGGTGCTAGGAGAGATAACTTAGTTTTACGGCGCTCGTTCCTATCGAAATCAAACAGGTTTATGTTTTCTTAACAAAAGTGGCTATTTCTTAAATGACGGGCAGAGTTAACATTTTTCTTTTATAAAGTGGGGTTTGCAGCTATCTCTATTTTATTTGAAAATTTGGTTTTATTTGAAATAAAATTCGCATGCATTTCTTTTGTGCAATGAATAAGTCATTTGCATCTACACTGTGTGGGGACATGATGATACCGTACCGTAGCCACGCGTAGGCGTATGCGTAGTAAGCAGTAAAAGCACAGTGAGTTTTTGTGTTGGATTTTAGCACACTAAGTCCATATGAAAACTGTGACAACTTTATTTTAGTTTTTTCGACATGCTTTTTCCAATTTAAATGACAGTCCAATCTATATTATTGCTAATAACTCCTCACTGTATTTCCTACAATTTATAAGATTACTGCCTGCCTATATTATAACGAATACATCTGCCAAGCCCCGTGGCCCAAGTCGGTCTGTCACGTCTTGTACAAAAAACTATCAACCACTTTAACCATAATTTAAAGTTCAAATGCCGTCAGATTATTACCAGCCATGTTCAACATAAGGTTTCACTCAGGCTCTACAGTACCTACCCCCACATTTCGCCAGTTATCCAAGGATCAATCTGCCCGCCTTTTCCCAACTATATTGGGGTCGGCTTCCAGTCTAACCGGATGCAGCTGAAATGCTGAATACCGGTATTTTACATGGAGCGACTGCCTATCTGACCTCCACAACCTAGTAACTGGGTAATACGATGCCCGTATTAAGACTGGCTCTCGGGATTCTGACTACCCGTAACGACTGTCAAAGATCCACGAATGACAGCCGGGACTAAAGGCCTAAAGTGCTTTCCAAGCTCCAGTAATTTTTAAGATTTCTTGTGAATGTTGAATGAGTGAGTGAATGTATGAATGAGTGACCTTTCGCTTTAAATCTATAGCTATAATCTATGACTATTTTTCTGTAGTTACAACACCACTCTGTTACGTTCTTTATGATTGCAACACTAGAGGTACTTCCTCATAGCCTTAGTTATTATGTCATGATTACTTATTACATGTTCATGTGTCTCGGGTGACTGATCTACCTCCTTGGTATACAATATGGCGCTAGAATGGTGACATTAATTTAACACACGGGTAGGGCTAGTGCCCATTAATCACATAAATGTTGATAGGTTAAAATAAATCGCTAATTGAAAAAATAAAATTCAAACAAACTAAATAATAAAATCAATTCGTCTACTTTTTGCAGTTGTGTCATCCTAATAGTATTGCTTATTCGTTTTAATTTAATTGATGCGAATGTTATGATCCGTGAACCGCGGCAAATGCCCGCTGCGCGACAGTTCTTTAAGTACTTACAGGTTGCTCTGAGATGCTATTTTCTTACATTTTAAATAAAAACGTTTAATGGAAATATAATGTGTGTTTTGTATGTTCCTACTATTTAAAGCACCTGCTATCTAATCTCTTCACCACCCTTGGTTGACTGGTAGAGAATGCCTAAGGCATTAAGTCCGCCTTTGTACCTTTATTGTGTGCGAAAAGTTTAAGTAAATAAATAAATGTCTATATGAAACGAAAATGTGAAAACGTATTATGTGTGTTCAATTAATGTCACCATTGTTAGAGGTCGTAAGAGCTACGGGGTTCTATTGTCACGTTGGGCAAAGTGTTAAAGTGATTTTAACACGTATCTTAGGCTACCTTGGCCCTTTCACCTGGGAATCTATATACATATAATAAAATTGTAGAAAAGTGGTGTCTGTACAATGGAAATATATAAAAAAAAGTAGCAGGGGTTGTTATTTTATCGATGCCGAACCCGAAATTGTAATTAATTTTTTTTTTGTCTGTTTGTCGGTTTATCTGTTTCTCTGTGTGTTTGTGCACGCTAATATCAGAAACGGCTTATTCGATTGAAATGCAGTTCACTACTATATTGTAGTAAGCTTCCCATTTAGTGTTTATTTCATGTCAATCGGTTTATAAATAAAAAAGTTATGTCAATTTAAAGAATCACGGCGAACATTTGTTAAGGTATGCTGCCCAAAAAGTCACTATTTCACGCGGACGAAGTCGCAGGCACAGCTAGTTTAAAATAAAAATGTCCGGTCTAGTCAATATCAATCAACCTTTTTTTTTTGACGCTCTGTGTGGAGCGGAAGGGAGTGTCAGACTCTTACTGACTAAAACCCATCCATGTTCCTTCCTTAGCTCTTTATGTTCTGGGGTAGCGGTAACCCTTTCGGACAACCCCGCTGAAACTAAGTCAGGCTAGCCTTTTCTCAACTATGTTGGGGTCGGCTTCCAGTCTAATTGGATGCAGCTGAATACTAGTATTTTACATGGAGCGACTTCCTATCTGACTTCTACAACCCAGTCGGTAACTGGGTATTATGATACTCCTTGGTAAGACTGGCTGTCGATTTTCGGGTTTCTGACGACTTAAACGACTGTCAAAGATGTACAAATGACAGCCGCGACCAATGGCCTAACGTGCTTTCCGAGGCACGGAGGAGTCTCGGTATGTAAAGATGGTCACCCATCCACGGATCAACCCCGGCAAGCGTAGCTTAACCTTATCGATGGACCCGTGCGGCTGTTATTACTTTTTTCTGGGTCTGTTACTGCATCCCTTTAGGCATGCAGCGCCCAGTTTGGGAAAGGCTGCTTTAGTGAGTGATTGTGTTAGAATTTAACCTGTAGATATGGTTTTGTTTAGACTTGCATCAAAAATATTTCTGGAATAGTATATAATAATATGTAAGTACTTCACTGCCTCTCCTTCGGCGAAATACACGCGTGATGATACAGAGGCCAGCACATCAAGTTACCACAATCTGTCAAATTTCTTTGATAGTATTTCAACTTTATTGCAAAGACATAAGGTTCATTTTTAATTGAGAAAATTTGACAGTTAGGGATAGCTTGATGTGCTGGCTTCTGTACGTTATAAAGTCAAATTAATGCATATAGGCGAGTACGGTTCAAATGTATTGCTATTTCGAATTTTAATCGACGTTCATTTGTTATTCTAATTAGTGAATTTCTAATTTTGAAGTAAGAAATGATTCAAATGATTGCTTTTGTTGTTCGGCCGAATAAACGTGTTGAGCTAAGGACGCCTTTTCATCACAGATATGCTATGCTACGTTGCTATGGTTGCGTTTGATATCCACCAATCATATTCAACAGCAGTTATAGCCAAGTGCTGTGACCGTCGGACTGCCAAGTCATAGGTCTCTAACCAAGTCTAGTCCAGGTTAGTCACTAACCACACGAAAAGAAGAAGAGGTTTATAATTCTGTAAACATTTATCTAGAAATTGTATGATAATTAGAATTTCGCGGGCTAATTTCGAAATAAGCCTGTGAAATTCGAATTTTCAGTTCCTATTGTTGTATGTTGATCAAAATATGATTCACACGTAGCTATGTAAATACGTACAGACGCCAGCACATCAAGGTATCCCTAACTGTCAAATTTTCTCAATTAAAAATGAACCCTATGTCTTTGCAATAAATTTGAAATATTATCAAAGAAATTTGACAGATTGTGGGAACTTGATGTGCTGGCCTCTGTACTTGCTACATGGCGACAAAATACGTAGATACATATTTAATTTAGCCAATTCGTAAATAATCGTTTAATTGAATCATGCCGACCTGAAGGTCTCGTGACTACATGATAACAGTTAAAGCTATGGTTAGTGCGGTCGGTTTGTGGATGGTTGACCATCATCCATTACATATTGAAGAACCCCTCCGTACCTGGGAAAGCACGTTAAGCCGTTGGTTCCGGCTGTCATTTGTGCATCTTTGACAGTCGTTACGGGTCGTCAGAAGCCCGAAAATCTGACAGCCAGACTTACCAAGGGGTATCGTATTACCTAGTGACTGGGTTGTGGAGGTCTGTTAAGTACTCGCTCCATGTAAAATACTGGTATTCAGCTGCATCCGGTTAGACTGGAAGATGACCCCAACATGTTGGGGAAAGGCAGGCATATTGATATTGACTAAACCGTTGGTCCCGGCTGTGATTCGTTTATCTTTGACAGTTGTTACGGGTCGTGAGAAGCCCGAAAGTCTAACAACAAGTTCCAAGCGGTCGTGCTACACAGTAACTGAGTTGTGGAGTCCAGATAGGCAGCCACTTCATATCAAAATCAAAGGTATTTTTTTCAAACAAGGCTGAAAATCAGCACTTTTTGAACGTCAAAATTACATAAGACAGTCCCCCGGCACGCCCGCCCTTCACCACTTCCTAGTGCTTTAGCTGGGAAGAAGAAGTGGCGCAGCGAACTCCCCAGCAGCACAGTAAAATACTGGCTTTCAGCTGCATCTGGTTAGACCGGAAGTCGACCCCGACCCCACCATAGGTAGGAAAAGGCTAGGTAAAATGATGATCTTAATAAATCTAAGGTTTCATTTCCGCAGCATTGACTAATTGCCAGAAAATTCACAAAAGATAAAAACAATACCTTGAGATTTGGTGAAGATAAATATAAATTGTGATTACTTAAATGGTATATCTGAATTCACAAATCATAAACTCCATTGTTTCCCCATCTCTTGAGAACGGAAGCCATTTTAAATTTCGTTTGACATTCGAGTTGACTGGCTAAACAAGCTTGTGTTTCGAATTTGACTGTCTTTTTACCATTTTATATTATCCAATTTTTCTCTGCTTTTTTAATGCTACACTGTTCCACTGCTGGGCACAGGACTCCCACAAATCTTTCCAGACTTCTTCCTAGAGCTACCTTGATCCTAGTGGCGTACTTGATCCCAGTGGCGTAGCGTGCCCTGCTCTATCAAAATTAGTTGAGGGCCTGAATGAAAGGTAATTTTTTTCACAAAAGAAACAAATATGATTGCATTAAATTAAAATAAACATTTATTGATTACTAGCTGACCTGACAGACGTTGTCTTGTTGTCCTCTTGTTCTACCTACCCTACCTAACCACCTAACTTTTCTCACTTTTTAAACCTTCCCTGGACTACGACAAACATTTCAACACCAAAATCAGCTAAATCGGCCCAGCCGTTCTCGAGTTTTAGCGAGACTAACGAACAACAATTGATTTTTATTTATATACTAGTTGACCCAACAGACGTTGTCCTGTCTTAACGATGATACCTACCCTACCCTACCTACCCTTCCCTACCTACCTACCCTACCTACCTACCCTACCTACCCTTCCCTACCTACCTACCCTACCTACCTACCTACCCTACCTACCTACCTACCCTACCTACCTACCTACCCTACCTACCTACCCTACCTACCTACCCTACCTACCTACCCTACCTACCTACCCTACCTACCTACCCTACCTACCTACCCTACCTACCTACCCTACCTACCTACCCTACCTACCTACCCTACCTACCTACCCTACCTACCTACCCTACCTACCTACCCTACCTACCTACCCTACCTACCTACCCTACCTACCCTACCTACCTACCCTACCTACCTACCCTACCTACCTACCCTACCTACCTACCCTACCTACCTACCCTACCTACCTACCCTACCTACCTACCCTACCTACCTACCCTACCTACCTACCCTACCTACCTACCCTACCTACCTACCCTACCTACCTACCCTACCTACCTACCCTACCTACCTACCCTACCTACCTACCCTACCTACCTACCCTACCTACCTACCCTACCTACCTACCCTACCTACCTACCCTACCTACCTACCCTACCTACCTACCCTACCTACCTACCCTACCTACCTACCCTACCTACCTACCCTACCTACCTACCCTACCTACCTACCCTACCTACCTACCCTACCTACCTACCCTACCTACCTACCCTACCTACCTACCCTACCTACCTACCCTACCTACCTACCCTACCTACCTACCCTACCTACCTACCCTACCTACCTACCCTACCTACCTACCCTACCTACCTACCCTACCTACCTACCCTACCTACCTACCCTACCTACCTACCCTACCTACCTACCCTACCTACCTACCCTACCTACCTACCCTACCTACCTACCCTACCTACCTACCCTACCTACCTACCCTACCTACCTACCCTACCTACCTACCCTACCTACCTACCCTACCTACCTACCCTACCTACCTACCCTACCTACCTACCCTACCTACCTACCCTACCTACCTACCCTACCTACCTACCCTACCTACCTACCCTACCTACCTACCCTACCTACCTACCCTACCTACCTACCCTACCTACCTACCCTACCTACCTACCCTACCTACCTACCCTACCTACCTACCCTACCTACCTACCCTACCTACCTACCCTACCTACCTACCCTACCTACCTACCCTACCTACCTACCCTACCTACCTACCCTACCTACCTACCCTACCTACCTACCCTACCTACCTACCCTACCTACCTACCCTACCTACCTACCTACCCTACCTACCCACCTACCTTTTCTCACCTTTTAAACCTTCCCTGGACTACGACAAACATTTCAACACCAAAATCAGCTAAATCGGCCCAGCCGTTCTCGAGTTTTAGCGAGACTAACGAACAGCAATTGATTTTTATATATATAGATATAGATATATAGATATACACTCGAGAGCAATGAATCCGGGTCACTTAAAGAATGTTAAAAATCTCGGAAACTAAAAATGATAGGTTAATGCAATAAATTGTATTTAATAGACAATGTAATACTCCTTAAATGAAAGTAAAAAAATATGAGTCACCATACATTTTATTAACACAAAATTACTTAAAGAAAAAAACTGCTGATCTCTCCTTAAAACAAAAATAGGAAACATGAAATTTTTGAACTTTATTACGATTTTCTTGAATTTTAATACTTCGTATTGCCTCCTCGTGCTTCCATTACTGCGTTTACGCGGTTTGGCATGCTGTACACCAAGTTCCTTATACGATTTTGGGGAATATTCTCCCATTCCTCTGTGAGAGCAATTTTGAGCTCACGAAGCGTGATTGGGGGAGGGTTTCGTTGTTTTACGCATCTGCCTAGCTCGTCCCAAGCATGCTCGATCGGGTTGATATCCGGGCTGCGCGCTGGCCACTCCATACGAGTAATGTTCATCTCTTGAAGGTAGTCATTCACAATCCTACCTGTATGAGGTCGGGCATTGTCATGCATAAATATAGCATCCTCACCTAAATTGACCATAAATGGACCAACGTGATCATTGAGGATTTCTTCCACATATCTTACGCTAGTTAAAGAGCCGTTTTCTATGATCACCAGCTCTTTGCGACTTTCAGAAGAAATTCCGGCCCACACAAGTACAGACCCACCACCGTAGGCTACTTTTTCTTCGATGCATGCTTGCTTGAATCTTTCCCCTGGTCTTCGATACACTCTGTGTCTTCCATCGTGCTTGTAGAGCATAAATTTTGATTCGTCGGAGAACATAACTTTTGACCAATCTTCAATACTCCAATTTACGTGGCCCTGGGCATATCTTAGTCTTGAAATACGATGCCCACGCTCCAGTTTAGGGCCGTTTGCAGGTCTAAGGGGTTTTAAGTTAGATTCAGCAAGCCGACGTCTTACTGTCCATGCACTTGGGTTACTTCCTCCGAGGTGTCGAAACTGATTTGTGAGTTCAGTTCCTGTGAGAAAGCGATTTCGAAGCATGGTGTTCACCAAGTATCGGTCTTCTCGTGCTGTGGTACACCTGGTTCTGCCCGTTCCTGGTCTGCGTAGGTTAGAATCAGTTTCTTCGTAACGTCGGAGAACTCTTTGTACTGTTGACAGCGACACACCGACAGTCCTGGCTGTATCGCGCTGACTCCGGCCGGTTTCCAGCATTGTAAGTATTCTGGTGCATTCTTCAGGCGTAAGCGACATAATTTCAGCTTGAATAATGAATATAGAGCACTATCAACATGGTTTATGTACCCACATAAATGACAGATTACAAACAAAAGCAAAACCAAATGCTGTAATTTCGTAGTTCCATCTTCGAAAGTGGCCCTTTTTCAAATTTGATTTTTTTATGATATAACTTTACAATAACTAAGAAGTTTTAATACCTTCATTTAAGGAGTATTACATTGTCTATTAAATACAATTTATTGCATTAACCTAGCATTTTTAGTTTCCGAGATTTTTAGGATTCTTTAAGTGACCCGGATTCATTGCTCTCGAGTGTAGATATAAGTTATCATTATTACTTCACTACATAGTATAAAACAAAGTCGATTTCACTGTCCCTATATCCCTATGTATGCTTAAATCTTTAAAACTACGCAACAGATTTTGATGCGGTTTTTTTTAATAGATAGAGTGATTCAAGAGGAAGGTTTATGTATAATTTGTTGACATATTTTGCGGGCGAAGCCGCGGGTGGAAGCCAGTCCTCCTATAAATTAAGGTAGCCAAACAATTCACATTAAATATAGACTTTTATTGCCTTTTTTCGGCAAATTGATTTATTAAATTATGTATAGCTGAAGACGATTTCAGATATTTTCTAAAATTTCTGCTTCTATGACGATGAAGACAATAGTGACAAGTCTGAGAGAGATGAAGCTAGTTGCTCATTTTAAAGCAGTACCTATGGAGAAGAACGGGCAAGAAACTCCATGGACACTCTTTTAAACAAAATATGGAATATTGTGAGAACGATGTACGTTTCTACACAACGCCAACATTTTTTTTTCTGCCCCCATGTGGGTCTGAAGCGCACCTGCGCACATAAAGGGGGGTTTTCGCCCACTTTGGGAAAAGCTGGTCCAAAGTAATAATAACGTTAGGTACCTTGTCATCTGTAATACGTTAGCTATCTCACGTGCCACTTACGCCGCCGGTAACTTCAGCGATCTTCAACACGCTCTGTTTAACATCCATACTTTAATGATATTATCTGTTGTCCCGCATCCGGAAGAGTTCGTTGACTCGCAAGTGCATTTCGCCAAGATTCTCACATTTCTCACGACGACATCACATGGGAATTACGTGTCGTACTGACGTCACGCTAAATCCTGCATCTCGCAAGTAAAGTTTACCGCTCGAATAGCTGGTATTTATTCAACAATCCGACATCAATCGTTGGACACAACACCCGTCTGGTCTGAGGATCCTCCCTTTTCTATGGAGGACGTGTGAATTTTACACCCTGTTTCTCATCTATAGATACCAAATGATAAATTGACTGACTGATAGTCTGACTGGGTGATATATCAACGCACATCCCAAACCATTTCAAGTCTCTAGGTCTACCTAGAGACTTGAAATTTTGCACATAGATACCTTATATAACGTAGGCACCCACTAAGGAAGGATTTTTGAAAATTGCACCCCTAGGGGGTGAAACGGGGTAGTCAATTTTAAGGGGATTTTACTACGTATCACGGTTAACTCGAATTGATACCTAAAACACTTCTTTATATTCCAATATTGCGATATAACCAAATCCCGCGCGGACGAAGTCGTGGGCAAAAGCTATAGAGTCTATAAAAAATCAGCTGTTCCTTACATTTTGACGAGTTATACGAACATAAATGTAGGGAACAGCTAAATTCTTTTTCGCGATTTCAGGTTTGGTCCCATAGTAAAAGTTGTTCATAATGATGAGTACAATGACCTCTTAAGAGGTTTCTGGTGTTTTACAAATAACCCTGTATATCAATTGTCTAGGCTTTGCCCAGTAAGCGGAATTGTCCGAAAGGGTTACCGCTACCCCGGAACATAAAGGGCTAAGGAAGGAACATGGATGGGTTTTAGTCAGTAAGAATCTGACACTCTCTTCCGCTCCACCCAGAGCGGGAGAAGTCATTGGATGATTTCCCAGCCGTCAAAAAAAAAAAGCCTTTGCCCAAGTAGCGTGTCGCACACGATATCCCTTGAGGGGCTCACCCTTGGTAAGACTTGAGGTTGAGTTTCTAACAACCCGTGACGGCTGTCAAAGATCTACGATGACAGCTTTGACAGTCGTTACGGCTCGTCAGATGCCCGAAAGTCTAACAGCCAGTCTAACCAGGGGTATCGTATTACCCAGTTACTGGGTTGTGGAGGTCAGATAGGCAGTTGCTCCATGTACCCTTGTATTCAGCTGCATCCGGTTAGACTGGAAGCCGACAACAACGTAGTTGGGAAAAGATTATGCAGATTGATGGATTGAGTCCGAATTTAGTTAAATTGTAGAAATACAGAAAGTGCTTTTTCATGGGCATTCTATTGGACAAAATAATGTCGGGTCAGCTAGTTTTAAATTTATAATTTCTTTTTTTTGGTTTCAGAAAATGTTTCAATACGAATACGAAAAGCGACCACCATCATCAACTTCGTGCGACAGTCGCGCCACGATGACTACCGACTGGAGCCGAACATACCCGAGCGTACCCGAGCGCATGCCGAATGCGCGCCGACCTCTGCCGCCGAGACCAACCCTCATACACCGAGTTCCGGATAAAACTACCGTAAGTTAAAAATATTTTTTTTACGTTCAGCCTGTCCCTTGCCATCCTCCCCCAGCGACGCCCTAAGCCGAGGTCCGTACCCCACAGGGGGTGCCCTTAGCGTGTAGTCGCTTAGTTTGTAAGTTTTTATTAAGCCCTGCCTGGAACCTGCTATTTCATTGTAGCATCCACAGGCAAGTCCGGTTTAGCAGTAGACATCCTATGGTTGAACTGCGAGACGCCATTACTCTTCTTACGTCTTCGTTCTGAGAACGTGTTTTTGTATTAGCTCCCTACTCGTTGACAAGTAAGGGCAATATAGATCTTCGACGATCAATAGTTTCTGTTTAGAATTTCCCACAGAGGGTGCCCTTATCGTGTAGTCGCTTAGTTTGTAAGTTTTTAAACCCTGGCTTGCCTTTGGATACCTTAATAAAATTAAGGCCCCCTAATTTTATTGAGGCATCCACAGGCAAGCCCGGTCAAGCAGCAGACAACCTCCTTGAACTGCGAGCGTAAATATGTACTTACTATGGCTAACGGCCGCGAATCGTATTTTCAACAACATGAAACTTAATACTGACATGCAAATTGAAAAAAAAAACCTATTGTACTTATATACTTATCTTTGTCTGATGTCGTCTGAGCATGTCAAAGTCAAAGTCAAAGTCAAATCATTTAATTCAAATAGGCACAAGTAAAGTAAGGCACTTTTGAACGTCAAAATGAACAAGAAATAGAATTGATTCTAGTCGCCCCTTCCAAAAGGTAGTTTCGTGTGGAGAAGAATGGGTAAGAAACTCCACCGTTACTCTTTTAAAATGTTTAACAATGTTTTGTATACATGAATAACATTATATGCGAAGCACCCAGAATAAAAACACAACACCACAAAAGGTGAAAATCATTAAAAACATGTATCAGTAAAAACGGGCAATTTTTCGGGATTTCGAATTGTCATAATTCTTGTAGTGATTATGGTTTAGAAAATAGGGAAACGATAGGGGCACGTACTGATTGGACCTAGATTTTTTTGGAAAAAAATCATTGCTCTAGAGGCATTATCCACGAAGAAAACAGCGGTAAGCATTTATGGAGAAAGACTTGAGTTCCCTCTTTAAAGTTCGCTTTTTTTTTTTCGTTTAAGCGGAGAGCTCTAGATGCCCTGCGTGTGCAATATAATAATGGTTTCAGGGTGCTGTTGAGGTTGCCTCGGTTCTGCAGCGCGTCTAGTATGTTTGCCGTAGCGCGAACTGACGACTTTTACGCCATTATAAGGAAAAAAACCGCATCCTTAATGAGCAGAATGAGGGCCAGCAGCAACAGTATCCTGAAAACCCTAGCCGAAAAGCACGACGCACCGTTTGTGAGACACGCTATCCAGTTGCTCGTGCGGCAGGGTTGAGTGATAGTTTAAGTTTTTATGTTTAATACTAACCCTTAGTTGATAAGTAATAATTATTGGTGGGCCATGAATTCGTTAACATTTGAAAAAATCATATAAAAAAAACAACTTGACATATAATGAAAAATATTTATTTATTAGATAGCTTATTCATTGTAATTTACTTTTTAAAAATAATATCATCTAAATGACCACCGTCTCGATTTTTGCATTCTTCTAAGCGAGTACGGAAATTTTCGAATACTCGTCGACAAAGAGACCGTGAGATCGCTGACATTTCTTCGCTGATTTGTTCCTTCAGTTGTGTCAGTGTCTTTGGTTTATTGTTATAGACACTGCTTTTTAAATAACCCCACAAAAAGAAGTCTGCGGGAGACAAATCTGGACTCCTGGGTGGCCATGGGATGTCGCCTCTCCTTGAAATCAGCTTTTGCGGAAACATTTCTTTGACCACCGGCAGGGACTCGTTAGATGTGTGACAGGTGGCTCCATCTTGCTGAAACCACGTGTTACGATTGTAGCCAGCAAATTCCAGCAGTTGTGGTGCCAAGAATTCCCGTAACATTTTCACATACTCAGCAGAGTTAACAGTGACTGTACGGCCGCGAGAATCTTCGAAAAAGTAGGGGCCAATGACTCCTTTTGCGGAAATTGCAGCCCATACAGTTACTTTTGGTGAATGAAGTGGCCTTTCATGTTTAGCTATGGGATTTTCGCTGCTCTAATACCTGCAATTCTGTTTGTTAACGTGTCCGTTGAGGTGGAAATGGGCTTCGTCAGAAAACAAGACGTTATCATAATTACTGAATCGATTCAACATTGTTTCGGCATACGATTTGCGTAAGTCATTAGGTTTTAGTTCCTGCACTATTTGGATCTTATATGGATGTAATTTTAAATCAGCTTTCAAAATACGGCGTAGAGATGTGCGGGATAACCCTAATTCAGCCGAACGTTTGCGCGTCGATAAATCTGGATCACGTCGAACTGAAGCTGAAAGTTTGTGCACGTTCTCTTGTCTTCGAGAAGTCCGTGGGCCGCCGGTTTGCTTCACATTTAGTGTCGATCCCGTCTCTTCGAACTTCTTCACCCATTTCTTTATCAAAGGACCACTTGGACACTGATTCAAGTCGTGTAAATCGTATTTAACGCGAAATAAGCGTCTCACAGTAATGAGCGAACTATTGTTTAAATAAAATTGTTTTACACAAAAAGCAGGCTGCGGTCCCGTAAAGCGATCCATTGCGACTAAATTTCCGAGAAACGAGCTAGCGATAAGACCCCTCCCCACGCCCCGCCCGGCTTGTGTTCGTACGGGATGTTAAAGTCAAATGTTAACAAATTCATGGCCCACCCTGGGCCTATGTTGTCAACAACAATAAATAAAATTATTATTATTATTATTATTTAAAGCGTAGAATTTCCGAAAGATTTCTGTGCAATGGGTTGCTTTTCGATTGCCACAGGCTTGCATGTAACTACACCGAGTTCCGGGTTGGGTGTTTATGACGGTAATGTGTTGTAAGATTTGTGTCTGCACGCGATGTACGGGAGAAATTATTAATGTATGACAAAATTCATTTTTAAGAGAGTGTTAAAGGTTACAAGGATAACAAAAAAAAATGAAAGTCTTGGAATACCTCTCCTCTTAACCCATATACTGCCACAAACACGTATGAGTGTTGAAGGCACAAAAAATAGTGGCAGTGTTTGTGTTAAGCACCTCAGGACATGTTGCCCCCTTGTCGCTACGACCCTTTGTGCTAGTGACCTTTTTCAGGCCCATTATTGAGAGTGCAAGTCACCCCCTACCGTTTAAAAAAAAAAGCAGTCATAGCCTAGTGGTATGACCATCGAACTGCCAAGTCTTAAGTCTCGAGTTCGAACCCAAGGCACGCATCTCTGACTTTTCAGATTCATGTGCGTATTGTATAATTATCACTTGCTTAAAAATCGGTGAAGGTAAACATCGTGAGGAAACCAGCATGTCTGAGAGATATTTCTCAACATTATGTGAAGCTAAGTCAGAGGCCCATGAGCAGGATTAAAACTCTCACACCAGGATAGTCACTGACCACACGAAAAGATGAAGACCCTCTGCCTTTATAACTGTGTATATTATATTACTTTGGTCAGGCAGGGGACATAGTTTTTCCATAGTTTTAGGCACCCACCCACTATACACACACCACTATAGTCATCCAACCCCGTAGCCCAAAATGTTTTGTTTCCATGTTCTGCATTAGTCCGGCACCGACCGGGGGTTGTACTTGAGTGCACTTGCATAGTTCATACAAGGATAATCGTCGGTCGGTGTCACCTCATCTATACTAACATTATAAAGAGGTAAAATTTGTAAGTTTGTATGTAGGGGGTAATCTCCGGAACCAATGATCCGATTTCAAAAAATTTTTCACCAATAGAAAGCTACATTATTCCTGAGTGCTATAGGCTATATAAATTATATTTATATCATACATATTAGCCGAGCTATCGCAATTTTAGTCTAGCAAGTCGGAAAGAAATACCTGTGAAAACAGAATTATTTGCATGCGCTGCCTAAACAGTTGTTTAAAATTGAAAGCAATGTATGGCAACCCGGTTCGTTTTAATTATTTCTACAAAAAAGTCCGCGACACCATATTCCTATCTTTTGTATTTTAACTTTTATATTTCGTTTTATGTTTTAAAAAAGTATTTTTTCGACTTACTTCTAATGTTGAAACAAGAAATTTTCCGCGGACGAAGTCGCGGGCAGAAGCTAGTCATTTATAATTATAATTGTCTAAGGGGCCTCTGCGAATGAATGGCCCTAAGGGGCCCAAGCCTGCCGGGTAAGCGGGATTGTCCGAAAGGGTTACCGCTACCCCGGAATATAAAGGGCTAAGGGAGGAACATGGATGGGTTTTAGTCAGTAAGAGTCTGACACTCCCTTCCGCTCCACCCAGAGCGGGAGAATGCATTGGATGATTTCCCAGCCTTAAAAAAAAGGGCCTCTGCGAGTTGACTTCGGCCCCTCGTACGCCTTCCAAAGGTCCGGGACCCCAGGGTCCCAAAGTATGTCTAAGACAAATAAATGATAATAACAAAGCCTTAATTGGGTATTTGACAGGGTAGTCAATAACGTTAAATTACTTTTATAAAATGTCAAAACGAGGCATTTGTTTGAAATATTAAAATGTGTCGTCACAGATTTTTGGTATCAAATGGAATACTTATTAAATTAGCATTAAATGCAATGTTACAATTATATTTTCTCATAAATATTTAATTGTCTGTACGGTGATGGAAGTTTTAGAGTCTTTGATCTATGTGATTTCATATTTTAGTTTTGACCGTTTCAAATAGTCAATTAGTATCTCGGTAAAGTAAACGGTTTTTTTTCCAGGTACCTCTGAAGGTGTGGATCATAGCCAGCGCGTCTTGCTTCGCCGTGTGCGCCGCTCTAGTGCTCGCTACCGTGGTCATCACCAAATGGGGAACCTCTGACGCCTTCACCACGCGAGAAGTTTTTCAATCACCGGTAATAATTTAGTTTTTATTGTTATACCTGCAGAGGAGCTCGAGGCTAAGTAATAACAGCCGCATATATCGATCCATCAGATAATGCTATGCTTACTGGGTTTGGCAGAGGATGGGTCACATCTTTACATGCCGAGACTCCTCCGTGCCTCGGAAAGCACGTTAAGCCGTTGGTCTCGGCTGTCATTGGTATCGTATTGCCCAGTTACTGGGTTGTAGAGGTCAGATTGGCAGTCGCTCCATGTAAAATACTAGTATATGTACAATGTACATTTTTAACAGTCGTTACGGGTCGTCGGAAGCCCGAAAATCTGACACCTCGTCTTACCATGGGGTATCGGATTACCCAGTTACTGGGTTGTGGAGGTCAGATAGGCAATCGCTTCATGTAAAATACTGGTATTCAGCTGCATCCGTTTAGACTGGAAGCCGGCACCAACATAGTTAGAAAAAGGCTAAGCATATTGATAGACTCTCAACTAGAGTGACACAAAACTTTATTTCCGTATGTATGCTAAATAATGGGTATATTTTGTTGTTCCAGGAACCAATCCACTCACCACAGTATACAAAAACCCAAGAAAACACCCCAGACTCAGATGAAACAGAAGAGAATGCCATTCTAGAAAAACTATCCATTTTCAAGAACGTTGTCGCGAACAGAGAACATAAGAATCTCATATCCAAAACCCAAATACATCCAGTTCATGATGAAATACCACATGAAGAGAGAAACATAAAGAAAAAAGATAAAGCTGTAATTGACAGCGTTCACGAGGAAAGAGGTTTTAACACAGATAAAGAAATAAATAAAACTCCTCAAGAAGATGCCGTGGTAGAAAAAAATGAAGCAAATGATATTAAAATGAAAATAGTTGACGATTACGTACCGAACTTCAAGCCAATTTTGCCGAGTTTCGGGAAGAATTTGGATATACCATACGGTTATATGGATGGTGCGTATGAGATTTTTGACGTGGTTTTGTTGGTTTAATCATCGCAATGACTGGGTCATAGGTTTGATTCGAGGTTGCGTATGCCACCACTGCTTAGTGGCGCCACCAAGAAACTCTATAAACGAAAAACAATTGACAGATAGTTTAATAACAATACATCTCATGCCGATTTCGGCTATGACGACGGGTACAAATGAAATTGGGACAGGTCAACTCAAAGCTGTTAGTGGCACTTCAAAAGGAAGGGTCCAGACATGGCCCTGCATTGTTAGACTCACATAAGGTCTTTATAATACAGTCTGTTAGGTTAAACGTTAAGTATGTCCCTACATACTTTCAGGTTGTATAGTACTCATGGAAATCAACAACTTTGTCCATGGGACCAACTTTGAAATATGAAAAAAAATGAGCTGTTCCTTACATTTTGACGAATTATACGAACATAAATGTTCAGTACATTTATTTTCGTATAATAGCTGATTTTTATTTCGTGATTTCAGGTATAGTCCCATAGTCAAAGTTGTTCATTTTCATGAGTATAGTACCCTCTGAAAGTATGTCCCTCGTTTAACCTAACACACTGTATAATTTTCGGAATTCCTTCTTAGGGATCAGTCAATTTGGAATTGCTGGCGCTATCTTGTTTTAAAATATCGCCGTATAAAAGTGATATATATAGAAGTTCAGAAATAAACATTTCATTTTATAACCTATAAGTAACAGAGATGTGGACGATTTTTTTTTGTTTTATGCCCTTTGATTTATTTATTTTTTCCCTTCAAAAGACAAAAGTCAAATCCTTTATTTCAAACTAGCTTTTGTCTGCGGCTTCGCCCGTGTGTATGTAGGAAATTATCCCACGGGATATTAATTTTTTCCGGGATGAAAAGCTTATATGCTATTCTAGACTATAATCTATCTTTGTGCCAAGTTTCATCTAGATCCGTTAAGTTTTTTTGAGTTTATTCATTTCAAACATACATACAAATCTTTCCTCAATAAAATAATAGTATAGATAGGCACAAGAAAGGCACTTTAGAACGTCTTCCGTTTTATAAACTTGTACAAACTTATTTTTAATAGTTTAATTACGTAGAATTATGTGTCAGAGAGAGAAATAATTTAATTCCTACACTCAGATTAAAAGTAATGGAAAGTTCGCTACCACAAAAAAAAACAAAAAAAAAGAGTAACTACAACCTCTTTTCTCTTACAGCTAAAGACGACTATTTTTACAACGACGAGAACCTATACGACGACTACATGCAAAGTAATACAATGACAAGTTACCTGATAGAGAAAGTGCAAGAACTCCACGAATGGGTCTCCACGGACCCTGAGCTTACAGTCAACGAGACTAAAAGCAACAATGACTTTGGTAGCCTCCTCAAAGCACTTAACGAGAGCCTGGTCGAAGGCAATGTGACTATTGTCATGCATAAGCTGCGAGATATGTATTTTGGAGAGAATTATACACATTTTAACAGTAGCAGAAAAGTTATAGTGACAAACAGCACTGATTTGTTGTCGTTCGGAATCTTGACGCTGGATGTGATGTTGCTTCATAATATTCAGCTTATGGCGTGGGAGAGTCAGGTATGTGGTTTAGCATTTATTTAACTTCTTTTCGGGGTGTATCGTAGAACGGGGTGAATAGGGATGCAGTGGTGAATCGAAACGAAACTTTAAAAGCAATTTAAGCATTAAATAATATAGTTTGGGCCAAAAAGAACTCGTAATGTGTTCACTGTATAATAGTTAATGATCAATTGTTCTGGTTGGCAACAAACTATATTATCTCAATGTTAAAATCCATTTATAAGCATCGTTCCGATTCACCCCTGCATCCTTATTCACCCAGTTTTACTGCATAGTTATGCTTGCCGGGTTGGCCGTTAATAGATTCGAGATGGGTGATGGAGATGGGTGACCATCTTTACATACCGAAGTATGTAAAGATGGTCACCCATCAACGACCGGACTCCTCCGTGCCTCGGAAAGCACGTTAAACCGTTGGTCCCGGCTGTCATTTGTGCATCTTTGACAGTCGATACGGGTCGTCAGAAACCCCAAAATCTGACAGCCAATCTTACCAAGGAGTATCGTATTGATCAGTTACTGGGTTGTGGAGGTCAGATAGGCAGTCGCTCCATGTGAAATAGTGGTATTCAGCTGCATCCCGTAAGACTGGAAACTGACCCCAACATAGTTAGGAAAAAGGCTTGGCAGATGATGACAAGACAACAAGTCTAACGATCTCCTCTTACCTTCAGTTTAGGAGTCTCAAAAAAAAATCACGACCCGCCCTCCCGACCATCTTGTGTTAATTCTGTCCTTTTCATTTGCAGGAGCTAGCCAGAACCAAGATGATGAAAGATCCTGATGTATTCGCGTTTAACGCACTGTTCTTAGATCCCAGCAAAGTCGAGACAAAACAAAATGAAGTGGCTCACGACGGGTCTCTGTTTTTGTAAGTTCGACATATAATAATAATAATATCCTTGGACATTTCACACAGCGCCGTATAGTCCTAAGCTAAGCAACCTAATGCTTGTGTTATGGTAACGAGATGGCTGATAGACTACTTTTACTTATATACATATTTTTTTGTAAATACATACATATTATAGATAGAAAAACACCCAGGCCCGGCACAAATACTTGCAGGTCGTGCAAATATTTGTTCCATGCGGGAATCGAACCCGCGACATGCTGCGCAGCAGTCAATCGCTCAACCACTGCGCCAACCGTGTCGTCAAAATGCGTGTATAGTATTTTTGTACGTGAGTTAGTGAAGCGCGGTTTAATTATGGTAACTAACCAGAAATTCGAAGACATGTGACATCTTTCAACCCGCACTGGGCCCGCGCGGTGGATTATGGCCCACTGCCTCTCGAAGAGAGAAGACCTGTGCCCCAGCAATGGGAACATTATAGGCTGAATATGCTGCTACTGCTGCTGAACTACGGTTTAAACGCTGTGAAGGTGTGCGTAAAGAGGACTAGCGTCAGCACGTAACACACACTTCCAACTTCTCTCGTGTCACGGACGGTACCGAGAACTCCTATGCTTTACACACATGTTCACAGCGTGTTTGTTACACTTGGTAACATTCACATAACTAAAAAGACTTAAAATATTGATAATAACTTGTAGCTGCAATACATCAAAACATAAACATCCGTCCGCTGTGGCGACGACCGCTGCACTGGCGCAGTGGCGCCTCGTGCCGCGCGCCGCTCCTGCGTATATAGGTGTGCGCGCGTACATAGCGAGTCGAGCGAGCGATCAGAGTGAGGACGCTCGCCGCGCCACCTCACGGAATATTTGTGAACTATATTTTTGTATATAATGCTACCTAGATTCCTATTGGTCGATTTATCTATTTGTACCTTGCCACTAGCCTATAAGATCTGTACATATTTTTGTAAATAGCCATTCCATCAAGATTCCTCAATACACGTGGTTGTTGCTAAAAAGTTCGCCTGGAGTTTTATTTGGCTACACCGCCTAAGCGCTACAAACTATATAATAAAATAAATAAATAAATTAACGGGCATTAAAAAAATTCGTCCACATCGCTGTCAACAGGAAAAGTTCCCAAAAGGCTGGCAGCATTGCCGTGTTGTATGGCAATGCTGATTCTTTAACCAAAAAATAGTCCAGACTTTGGTCACGTGAAGAGTCGACCAACCGCTTGGCGATGTCTCGAAAAACTAACTTGGTAAGGTCCGCAAGTGAAGCGCGCGTCGCTTCGTGAGATATAAATACTGTATTCCCCGACTGAAGGGGAACTGGGGCTACCCTGGTGCATCCCCCTTAAGTGTCAATGATAGCGAGGCTATTGCCATAAAACAATCAAACAGCCAGAATTCGGGCTCAAAATAAACTGGATCAGACGCTTTTGTTTATCGTGTGTATCTAAACCTGTTGTCAGAATTTTTATGCTGCCCATGGGCTTCTAACTTAGCTTCACATGCTGTTGAGAAATATCTCTCAGGCATGCCGGTTTCATCACGATCTGTTCATTCACCGTTTTTTTAGCAAGGGCTAATTATAGAATATGTGACGCTTAGCAGTCGCAATTGAACACAAAAAAAAAGGACTACAATATTTATTGTAAGCAGAACTTTCCTTTTAAGCCACGGCTAGAATTTTTTTTTTATATTTCCAGAAAACGCTTGAATCCTCGCCAAGATGACTTAGACGTTGGCAAGAATCTTCTAGAAAATATTATGGAAGTTGGAATGAGTACTGCGCGAGCTGCCATCCATCTTGGAAGGGCTTATAAGAATACTAAGTAAGTTAATGATTTCATTATTAACAATAGCCTCCCATCTGGGCACAAGCTACCGTGGCCTTCTTGGAAAACCTTAAACAGACTTCGTACCCAAGTAGGTCGCAGTAAGGACAACCTCCACAAGTGGAGGTTCATAGATGGCTCAGGTCTCCGATGTGTATGCGGCGTCTCCCCACAGACAATGGCTCACCTCCCATCCACCGCATGCCCCGTCACATGCACACGTGAGGACCTAATGGCTGCGTCAGCGAACTGGGTGTAACCGAAAGGGTATATACATACAAAACGATATGCTACAGACCACCAAACTGAACAACTTTCACTATGGGACCAACTCCGAAATCGTGTAAAAAAAATCAACTGTTCGCTATATTTCGACGAGTCACGTGACCAAAAATGTATAGAACAGCTGTTTTTTTTTATCGACACGCTAAGAAGAAGGTTAACAGGAGATGCCTGCTCTAGACCTAGGTCTTACATGGTGGAAAAACGAGCAAAATGTTTACGATAGTACGGCCATTACGACAGTATGAAAAATACGTGTAGAGCTAAAAGCAAAAATGGAAGCGTATAGACCATTATTGTCTTTTGCTTATGCTGTCTGCTGTCCCACTGCTGGACAAAGGCTACTCTCAATTCTCTCTCTATACGGTCAGACCGACGCGCGACGTACGACTTAGGTAATGGACTCCCGGCGGTTTTTGAGAACGTAATTCCAAAATGTGTTATACAAAATACTATACTTCCCTTTCTAAAGCTAGATGTGTCTTTTTGGATATTCATGTCAGGGTACTGCACCCAGGAGACGATTTACTGTCCAGTCTTGCTCTAAAGTTTTATAAGAAAAACTTACTTTGAAACGTTTTATTATATTTTATATGAAAGTCTCATTTTAATAACTTATTTCTTTTTCAGAAACATTCTTAATCAAATTTCAAATAAAGAACTGCAAGCTACCAATATACAGAACCAGCTATCACGCAACCTTGATGCCAACACACACGCGCTAAATCACTTACAAACGTCATTTGACAGTACGCACGGTGTTGCCAACAATGGTAGTTTTTACACTGAGTTGGATTGCGTTTGGCTGCTGTATTGTAGGAATCTGGTGGCAACTACTAAGTTAAACCCTCCTTATGGAACAATGGCAAGAATTAATGGGTAAATATTTTTATTTTTATTCTTCTTTTCGTGTGGTTAGTAACTAACCTGGTGTCAGAGTTTTAATGCTGCCCATGGGCCTCTGACTTAGCATCACATGCTGTTGAGAAATATCTCTCGGGCATGCCGGTTTCCTCACGATGTTTTCCTTCACCGATTTTAAGCAAGTGATAATTATACAATACGCACATGAATCCGAAAAATCAGAGGTACGTGCCTTGGGTTCGAACTCGAGACCTATGACTTGGCAGTCCGGTGGTCACACCATTAGGCTATCACTGCTAAACACATTTCGCCAGCTAAGTTTTTTAAGTCCCATGGCAAAAGGTAGCGAAACAGAGGTATACCCAGAATACCGTGAGTTCGGAAAAAAAAAAATAGGAAGTCTGATAAAGTGATAACGCTTTTCATGACCAACAAGGCAGTCAGCGTGATTGTCCGAAAGAGTAAACGTTGTCCCAGGACACAGGGCTACAGAAGGAACATGGATGGGTCAGTAAAAGTCTGACACTCCCTATCGCTCCACCTATAGCTGGAGGGGTCGTTTTCTGATTCCAAAGAGGCAGTCGACATGTTCTGTCAAGCTTTTATTATATGTATCTTTACCATTTCAGTGTGGCTCTAAGAATGTTGACTGGGGAGCTAGCAGCAAACAAGGCGCTTGACACAATGTTGTACGAAGTACTGACTGGCTGGACAGAGCTTAAGTGCAATGACATGTTTCCGAGGTAAGTCTGTTTAAGTAGACTGATACTGTATATTATTAGTAATCGCACGAATAATGGACAAAAAACAAATCTTTTAATTTGTTTCATGTCATTAAATACGAACGAGAGCTTAAGTTTTTAAGATATCTATATAAACACACACAAAAGTAATGATTTTATTGTTTATTTCATGTTGACATTGTACCGCATTGTCACATATTTGCGTCATTGCCGAACAGGGTATGCGCTTGTTTGTCAAAAGACATTGACATTGACATTGATGTTCAAAAGGTTAAAAAATTACTAACAGAAACAGATTAAGAAGGTACTTAGTTAATTTTATGAAAATTCTTTTCCACAGATGTAGTAAGGTGAACGCTGCGTCAGTGGTCATAGAGACTATACTCCAGGCGCACCGAAAATCGCCAGCTTCTAACAGAGGATAATGAGGTCACAAAAAGCAGTAAAATCAAATAAGTTTATTATGATCGAAAATCCAGTTTAATGATAATTATATAACGAATTTCCCAGTAAACTAAGCCAGTAATTTAACAGCCTATCACCGATCTCTTTCAACGATTTATAGACTTCGATGAGAGCGTTGTTATAAAAAAAAAACTACTGAAATATTAGATTTTTATTACACTAGCAACATTTTTGTTAAGTTGGTAATTTTATTGTTATGTTTTTAGATTTTGAATTTATACTTTGTAGTTTTAGGCTTTAAGTTAATTTTCTCGTCATTATTAAGAAATTTTCTTATAATTATGATAATTTCTTATTAATGCACAAATCCTGGGCTGCAACTGAGAAATTCCTATTGGAAAAAAACCCAGGACCTAACTAGTTAAGTACCTATCTAGTTTAAATATTTAACAAAAACTGAAAAATGTACTTTTCAAAAGTACAGAATATTATTAAGTACAAACGTTAAGTTATTATTTTTAATAAAATAATGTTGAGGCTTCATGTTGTTAAATGATAGACTGATAATTTAAAATAAAAATTCGATTTATAATTTGTTTGATTTTTATTCTGTTTATTATGTAGCGTCGCTTGGCACGCAACGAATAAATTATTATTCTTGCGACTGATATGTCAAAACATTGAGATTTCGATGCTTGACTTAGTCAAAGTCAGACATACACAAAAAAAAATTAATAAAGAACTTTATGATTGGGGTGTAGATACGTGATTTACCCAGAAAAGATCCAAAATCACATCAAAATCTGTTCAGCAATTTTAAGTCAATTCTTAGGTACTGTGGAAGGTTGAGGACCTTCCCTGAGGGGGCTCAGTGGTAGAGCGTGTGTTTAGGGTATAAGGAGGACTTGCTGGGCTATTGAAGCAAACACAGACCGCGAACCGTATGTTATATTATATCGAATACATCTGCTAAGCCCCGCGGCCAAAGACAGAGTCGTGTCACTTGTATAAAAACCTATCGACTATTCTATTCATAATTTAAAGGTTCGAATGCTGTCAGATTATTGACCAGCCATGTTCAACATAAGGTTTCACTCAGGCTCTACAGTACATAGGGAGTTGTATCGATGAGTATGTTTGTATCGTGGTCGAGTTCAAAGTAATGTATTCTTTAAGGTTGATGTTCCAGGGTAGCCCGCGAAATTCAAATTTTCTTAAGTTTTTTGCAATTTGCAGGCCAGTGATAGGTTGTATGTTGATGAACATTTGATTCGCGGCTGTAAGACGTAAGTATGTTGTTACAGAATTATAATCATCAAAATCATTAATACAACCCTCCGAGCTCATAAAGGTGTAAAAATGACTTTTTACAAGGTCAAAGTCATTCCGGAACCCGAATCAAATGTTCATCAACATACAACCTATCACTGGCCTGCAAATTGCAAAAAACTTAAGAAAATTTGAATTTCGCGGGCTGGTTGGAGGATTCACCTTAACATGCCAATGGAGATTTGAGCATGTACTGTACCAATGCATTTCTGCTCAATCCTTCAGAGAAACGAGGTCAGCAACATAACATTACGCCTTGTTTTCTCGAAGGGTTAGGCAGAGGGGTACCTTTGTAATTGACTATTTGAAACCGTCAAAAATAAAATATGAAATCACATAGATAATAGGACAGCTCGTCTTAAAAACTTCCATCACCGTACAGAAATGAAATGTTATGCGAAGATATAATTGTATAAGTATTCCATTTGATTCTAACAATCTGTGAGGTCACATTATTATATTAATTTCATACAAATCACGTATACATTACGTGTTTTGACAATTCATAAAAAGAAACGTTATTGACTACCCTTTCATATACATAATTAAGAACACCCACGTTTCTCTAATAAGGGAAGTAAAAAAGACAGTTAATTGAAAATAAGCTTTAATAATTAAATAAAGTTTTTAACCTAACTTAATTCCTAGGTAAATACTTCTTCAATGTTTCTATCAAGCTGGTCGCTACAGTATTAGTGGCTTTTATTCTATCAAATAAATCCAAAATCTTCTCATCATCCCAGAAATGTTGATGTAAATTCATATCGTTTTTCAACTTCTTCAAATTCACCTCCAAAGTGTCAATAGTTGCTATTATGTAACCGATTCTATAATGATCATCGTTGGATAAAGCGATTTTTATATTCGTTAAAGGTTTTATTTTCCTTTCGACCTCGTTGAAAGTGTCCTCAAGATATGATAGAAGTTTATCTTTGACTCTAGAAGTGGTAGTCACAAACTCTGGCGGAGGCGCCATCATTGGAAGCATTCGTCGGCCGCTCTGAGCAGAATTATTATTATTATTAGCCCGCAAAACTTCAGTTTTCACCGTTTCGTTTTTCGTTCTTAACACCTCGACTTTATCAATAACCGCTACAGGTTTCTCAGTAGAAGTAGCGGTTAGAGTAACGTTTTTTTCCGTTACCGTTGCGTTTGTAACTGTATCGTTGGCAACATCTCTTTTGTATCTCCTTTCGTTTTTTGCAACTGGTAACTCGACTGTTAAGACGCCATCATTGTTGAACTTTATTAATTCTTCTTTGATTTTGTCTAAAGCGCTTGTGACTTCGGAAAGTACCTCGTCGAATTCTTTCTTGTCTTCTTTAATGTGGTTATAATTAAAGTCGTTGTAATCATAAACACTCTTACTGTTATCGTTGTTGGTGTCTGCAGATCTTTCTTTGAACAAGGAATGGAGGTTTGATAGAATTTGGTCGTACCTCTGTTGCTTTGATTGTCTGCCGTAATTCATAAATTCTGGTTGGCCGTCCAGATCTCGATCGTAACCATACTCCATCGCACTGGTTGCTGCGTGTACGAGTATGTCTGAAACATATATTATGGTCATTAAAGTTTTTGTAAGAATATCTTGCATTACATGGCATTATAGAAAAAAAAAAGTAATAAAAGTCGTACGGATCGAGCCATTTACGCCTATTAGGATCGTCTGTGGATGGGTGGCATGAAAGCAAGTCAAGCCGATGGTCCCGGCTGTCATTCGTGAATGTTTGACAGTCCTTTCAGGTCGTCAGAAACCCGAAAGTCTGATAGCCAGTCATAACAAGGTGTATCGTATTACTCAGTTACTGACTGAGTTGTGGAGGTCAAATAGGCAGTCGCTCCATGTAAAATACTGGTATTTCGCTGTATCCGGTTAGACTGGAAGCTAACCCCAACATATTTGGGAAAAGGCAGTCAGATTTTTTTAATCGTAAAAAAAAGTTCTCATGTACCGATATCCGTCACGGTCAAATTTCAAACAGCAAATCATTAATTGAAATTTTTTGATGTGATAAAACTACAAATTAATTATTTTCGGTTACTTGGGTTATTATTAAAAAATAATAATAACCTATGCTGCTGTAAGCATGTATTTTTGAAAAGTAATACAATTCAATAGGTGCTACCCCGTGTGTTTATATTTGTAGGATACAAATCCCTACAACACAACACACTACACGAGCTCTACCTCTGAGAGCTCCCTAAGTGAAGGCCAATCTGGTCTTCACAGTAAGTACCTTATAGGATTTGATATAGTTGCGAGTATCAAAATATATCGCATAATGGCACAGGCGTCTTCGCGGTAGGAGCGATGGGCCGCTATCATCCACGCGGGCCAGTGCGGTATAGTACATGTCACATGTCTTCGATTTTTGGTTCTAGGACGGTTTCCTCACGATGTTTTCCTTCACCGTTTTTGACAAGTGGTGATGAAACAAAATACACAAATATAGCGCCTGTCTGAAACCTGTCTGTTACAAATATAATTCATAAGTTGCTGCTGTTACAACGGGGCCACCAATTCTCACTCTTCGTCAACTAAAAAGGACTCAATTATAAGCAATTTCAGTTCTATTTTATTTATTTGGTGAGTAATTCAACTATTTAAAAAAAATAAAAACCGTCCCTTCGCCTTTCGTGTTAATTTTTACCCTATACACGCCTGCCTAGCCGTTCCTCAACTATATTAGGGTCAGCTTCTAGTCTAACCGGATACAGCTGAATACCAGTAGGTATTTTACACGGAGAAGTTGCTCGTAGGTAGTCGCCTATATAACCTCCACAACCCATTTAATGGGTAACGCGGTAGATACCCTTGGTAAGAACTGGGTTGTCAGACTGTTGGGCTTCTAACTACCCGTAACTGCTGTCAAAATCTACGAATGACAGTGGGACCACCAGCATAAGAGGTAACTCTATTGGGTCTTTTTCCATACAAACGCATTCCGCTGTTTTCTTCGTGGATAATGCCTCTAGAGCAATGATTTTTTTTTCTCTATTCGTTATCTATACTTAATATTATAAAGAGGAAAACTTTGTTTGTTTGTTTGGTTGTAATGAATAGGCTCAAAAACTACTGGACCGATTTTAAAAATTCTTTCACCGTTGGAAAGCTTAGTTTTCTAGGAGTAACATAGGCTACTTTTTATCCCGTGAAAAATAACGGGTCCCACGGGAAAGACCACGGGAGCGAAGCCGCGGGCAAAGTGCTAGTAACTTATAAACCCTTTCGTTGTTTCGATAAACGTGTAACCGACTTCTTTATTTCACAATAAATACGGAGACTTGTAACCTAGTTATCAGTTACATTAAAAAAATTACCATGAAGTGCAGTAACTTTAATAATATTACACAAAAACTGTCGTTTTTTAGCCGTTATTTTTCTAATGTTATGATTAACGGAGTATAGTTCAAATTACTACGTGCCTCTATCATTTCCTTTTTAACACGCTTTTATTAGCTCGGGTTGTATCTATGTATGTATGTATAACGGAATCTTTGAGCTTAATTTTCACCGGTTTCTAAAAGTCTGATCAACTTGAAACTTTGCACACGTCTCAAGGACCGATGACAATGCAATAATTTGATAATAGTTTCCCATTATCCTTATTTTTACACGCTTTATATTAGCTTCACTTGTATGTATGTTTGTAACCGACTCATTTGGAAGCGATTTTGACCCACTTTAAACGGCCAGATTTCGTTCAAACTTTGTAGATTTATCGAGGACCGATGACAATACATTAATTTGAACTAAAAAGTAGGAAATAAAAAATAGTTTAAAAAAACTAAAAAACACGCTTTTCGTAGAAAACCGAACTAAAAATAGAAAATAAATTTTACTATTTTAGTTCGGTTTTCTATAAAAAGCGTGTTTTTTAGTTTTTTTAAACTATTTTTTTCCAAAACATAATCGCTAAAAGAATTTTGACAATCCAAATTTCCGAAAAATAGCCCGTTTTTATGTTCAGACGTTTTTAACAAAGAAAAAAAATAGAAGCATACATAGATATACTTTACCTCTAAATTTTGAAATAAGATTTTTTTAGATCAGTCAAGATTTGAAGAAGAACAGCGGAATACAAAACGTCTTTTGGTCAAGGTGTTTGTTGGTAAAATCAGCCTGAGCAGCAGTAATTGTCCCTTTTGCACTTTACGGAGGAAGGTGTGTTGCAGCGAGACGGTAATTCTTCGAGACTAGAGTCCCCTCTTAGGGTGCCTTTACCAGAGATATTATGCTAGAGTACGTTGCTATTGCTATGGATGCGTTTGATATCCACCAATCATATTCATGGGTCCACATAGCACTGGTGGAAACGGGTTCTGCTAAGCTATGTTTTTTATATGGATGCATGCATGATCAGGATGCAAGCTCTGTTTGCGTGCTATGGATAGTCGCAAGTGGTGTAGCTATGTGCAGAGCGCCGATCCTCGTGCCTTCCCTACTGTCGATACATCGCATAGCGCGAGCTGCGCATCTCCCTCGCACAGCTACCTCGCGCATCTTACTAGCCCGCTACATAGTTTAGCGTCAGTGGGAACGGTCACATAGTTTCGTAGCTTAGCTTTCACATCCTCGCAGCATAGCTGTATAGCACATCCCTGGTGGAAAGGTACCCTTTACGTGCTCCGAGGCACAAAATGGTGATGGAAGGGTCTCGAGCCGACCATGGTAAGTGTGGATTTTTATCCTAAACGTAACATATATGCACGCCTTTAATCCTGCATATATCAGAAATGTACACTCACATTTCGCCAGTTTCGTTATCCTAGTATCACGTTAACCTAATGAACGCCAGAGCATAAACGAACGCGCGTGCCCTCCACGCCAAGCTACAAATATATTTCTTCTTGTTATCATGAATTTACATATAATTATGTGTAGGTATATATTTTACAGCATATTTACAGCAGCCTAGTGGCGTGACCGTCCGACTGCCAAGTCATAGGTCTCGAGTTCGAACCCAAGGCGCGCACATCTGATTTTACGGATTCATGTGCATATTGTATAATTGAGTATTTTAATCCGTCAAAAATAAAATATGAAATCACATGGAAAAAAGCCCGCTCGTCATAAAAACTTCTATCACCGTGCAGAAATTATATGTAATGCGACGATATAATTGTTAAATTGCATTTAATGGTAATAAGTATTTCATTTGAGTCTAAAAATCTGTGACGTCAAAATTTCATGCAAATCACGTACAAATGCCGCGTTTTGACAGTTCATAAAAAGTAACGTTATTGACTACCCTTTCAAATACCCAATTATCACTTGCTTAAAAATCGGTGAAGGAAAACATTGTGAGGAAACCGGCATGTCTGAGAGATATATTACTCAACAGCATGTGATGCTAAGTCAGAAGCCCATGGGCAGCAAAAAAACTCTGACACCAGGTTAGTCACTAACCACACGAAAAGAAGATCATGAATTTCCCAATATCCATGGTGTCTTTTAATTTGTTTTATGTCATTAAATACCTACGTACAAGAGCTTAAATTTTTAAGATAACTATATAAACACTCACAAAAGTAATGATTTAATTGTTTATTTCGTGTTATAGTGTTGTTGCCGTTGTCACATATTTGTGTCGTTGGCGTACAGGGCATGAGCTTGCTTGTGACGTATATGTGACAATAATGTTCAAGAGGTTAAGCTTAGAATTTTAATAAACTTACAGAATATAAACAGTTGCAGCATTCTCTCTAAATAATATCTTAAACTATCCATGACTATTTACAAAAACTAAATGAAAGAAAATTCATATTGTGAGTAGGAAATGTTGCCTATTAAAAAAAACATGAACTAATCAAATTGAACGTGATGGTGTACACTCGCGGACACAGATTTTCGAGTAGAATATTTAAAAAAACATTGTTTCGTTTCGGATTTTATCCCAAACGGATTTGGAGTTATTGGAACGATTGTTAAACATACAAAAAATATGTCTACCTGACTGTAGTTACCGCTTGTTAACACTCTCGGAGTAATTGAGTTTCACGCATAAAATACAAAGGACAATGGGCGTTCTGGCCCATTAGCGGCCATTAATAAAACTAGTGTCATTTGAAAGGTGAATGCTTGTACAACAAATTGTAATGCTTGTTCAAGCAGTATGAATAAATATCATTTGAGAAAAAAGATATGCGTTAAATACTATTTTAATGAATAGTCATATTTTTATCATTCAGCATTTTTTGTTTTTCATCACAAAACATACAAAAAACCTTTGCGTTTTGCTTATTTTACAAACGTATGCATTAATAAATAAAGTCATGAAACTATTAGGCTTCCATGTAAATGTTTGTACATTTACATGGAAGCCCAATAGTTTCATTTGTCACAGTATTCAATACCTTTGTTATCATTCCTTTTATCCGCTAATATGCACTGGGCCGATCGTAAACCATACCAGGATTGCACCGCTTTCTAAGAAAAAAGGTGGCAACAATGTGCGGGGCGACCCGAGCACTCAACACCGGCTTTTGATAACGTATTCGTTGAATGAGCCACTTCAAGTTGGCTTTTGTTTTCAATTTGTTTGTTTGTTTTTCGAACCATTGTTAAAATCAGACCCACCAATTCTACCTGCTTCGTGTGACCAATCAGCGACGAGTGCGGCTCTCACAAAACACCCGAGGATTTACTTCAAGTCCGCGAGCACAGTGCAGTCCATCGTTGACATTTGTTTCGTTGAGTACTGTGCGATTATTTTTGTTTGACCTGTATCTCTTTCGACTCTGGCTTGTATCTCGGACTTGTTGATATCTAACTTGGTGACTTGTGCTTGTTTTACTGGACTTTGTGAATTGTATTCCTATAACTATGGCTGATAACCGTCAAATGTGTGTTTTGTGTAATCGATCTGTGATAAACAGAAGAAGATACGAGATAACACACGCTCGGTTTGAAGAGAATCCCGCTGTAGCCCAATATATTATTGAAGCGGTTACTCCTGAACGTCAGGTAAGTCAAACTAAATCATTATGTCTTATTTGTCATGTCAGGAACTGGTAGTTTCTCACTTTAAAAAGTATCGTTATGAAGCGTTTTTACTGGTATTGTTTACGTATTTAGAAAAAGAATACTGTTTATCTATAAGAATACGGTTTTTTTTATTTAGAAGAGTAACTAAGTATTTCGTATCGACAGTTTTGTGAAACCATTTTGAGCTATGCAGTTTAACTAATTGTAATATTCTCATCTTCAGCTAGAATACAACGGCCAGGAGTATATTTGTCGACCATGCTGGCAACGGGCAGAAAGAGCTGCGCAACCAAATGAAAATACGCAACCACATGAATGTGCATTACAAATCGAAGAATATTCAAGACTCCCTAATACAGCGACGCGTTGTATGTTTGAAAACTGCAGACGAACTTTACTCCGAAGAATTCCGGATAATCTGAAAGTAACATTTTTAATTCATTTTAACTTTTATATTCCCAATAGCGCAAGAGTTTGCATTCAACATTTGGAATCCAACAATTGGGATCAATTAATTGACAGCCCTAACTTGCTCCACGATTTCAATGCCACACATTTTTTGCATATCATGAGTCTCATGAAAATAGCAGTGCTTCGAGGATCTATATTGGATTTTGATCACATAAATGACATGGACATAAATGAAATATACATTCGATTGGGTGTCAGTCGAGAACAATTTATGAATATTTTGGAACAAACCCCGTCATTGTCGAACGTATCAACTCGGCCGTACACAACATTAGCCTGTTACCTAATGAAGCTGCGAAGTGGTGAAGTAAATGAAAGGCTGGCATCACTTTTCAACATGAGCCGGCGAACCCTTGAAAGACATCTTAAGTTAGCCAGAAATTCTCTTTTTTTGGACTTCGTTCCTCGACATCTGGGTTACGACCATATTGACAGAAGGGACATAGCTAATCGAAATCTTCAAGTGCCAAATGCTGTTTTTGGAAATCCAAACGCAGAACCCTCAGATAGAAAGGCAATTGTGATAGCAGATGCCACTTATATCTACATTCAAAAGTCCACAAACCATTTATTCCAAAGGCGATCATATAGTCTACACAAATTCACGAATTTATTGAAACCACTTTTAATAGTATGCTGCGATGGTCATATAACAGATGCATTTGGACCATATGCAGCTACAGAGTCGGATGCACAAATCCTAAAAAATATGATCGAAGACGAAGAAGGCAGTTTTCATTGGACTTTTAGACAAGGGGATGTGTTCATCTTAGACCGTGGATTTCGCGACGTAATCGACGATTTACATGCCTGTGGATATGAAGCGCACTTGCCAAAAACAAAAAATCGCAACGAAGATCAATTAACGACAGAGCAAGCTAATAAGTCTAGGTTGGTTACCATATGCCGCTGGGTTATCGAAGTTATAAATGGTTGGTTTAAACGCGACTTCAAATTATTTCGGCAAGATTTTTTTAATCGTGCCTTGCCCCATATGATGAAGGATTTTAAAATAGCCGCTGCGTTATTGAACGCATGCAGAGAACCATTACGTGATAGTGTACACGCAGAAACATTTATTACAATAATAAACCAACGATTGAACCAACCAAATCACCTAGCAGAGTATGTCCTAGGCAACAACTTAAACCGGCGACGGGCTAGCTTTGATAGTATTACTGGTAACCAACCTAACTTAAGTGACTTTCCATCGCTGACCGAGGACGATTTAATTATTTTTGCACTTGGAACATATCAAGTGAAGTTAGCTCGCAGCTATTATGCGGAGCATGTGCGACAAGGCCTATATAATATAGAAGTGTATAGAGATACCCAATGTACAGGTCTAATCGAGTACGGCATTACAGCTACAAATGTTTGGCTTCTTCGCTGCCGAACACAATCGCGACATGCGCGGTCTAGAATTTATTATTCTTATATTCTTATAGACAGGCAGAAAAATGGTAGGGAAGCCATAGAAAACTATTATTGCAGTTGCCTTAGCGGCAAACGCACTCTGGGTTGCTGCGCCCACATAATGTGTATAGTTTGGTACTTAGGGTGGGCGCGAAACCAAGAGGAAGACATTCTGTTGCCAGCTGATTTTTTAAATGAAATAATTGTTGATGACGATTAAAGTCCAATAATTGTATTATTGTAATCTGGCATGTTTTTATTTTAATAAATGAACGTATTTAACAAACCTTTAGTTTTATTTAAGCTATCATTTCTTATATTTGTATATTACGTATATAATAACATAGTCATATCATTATAATGTACTTAAAATTCATTATTATATCAATGTAACATCATCACGAGGTGTACAAAATATTGTATTTAAGATACGAACTGTAATCATTCCTTTTAAATGATTTAATCCACCTATGATAACTTTTTATCCAAGGAACTTACAGAAACAGTATTTTGTAGTCTTATTGTATACATAATTAGCTACTAGAAAATAAATAGTACAGATGTGGCCGCCGATGGGACAAGCTCCATACAATTTTGCCCATTGTCCTTTACCGCAATGGATTACATTTTGACAGTTAATACCCAAGTTCATTGCGTTTTTTACGTTGTTGTGGAGACGAATTCTTCAAACATAAGGAGCAATGGATTAGCAATATTCTTCAAAAGTATTGGAGTATGATTGAATTGTGCGTTATGCAAAAGATACCCGTTGCTATTACGTATTGTGTCAACTGAATACCAACTGGATATTTGAAAGGGTAGTCATTATCGTTACTTTTTATGAACTGTCAAACCGCGGAATTTGTACGTGATTTGTATGAAATATAACAATGTGACGTCACAGATTTTTAGAATCAAATGGAATACCTATTAGCATTAAATGCAATTTTACTATTACATCTTCGCATACTATTTAATTTCTGTACGATGATGGAAGTTTTTAAGGCGAGCGGTCTTTTTTCTATGTGATTTCATATTTTATTTTTGACCGTTTCAAATAGTCAATTCCTCCTACGAAACTGGACGTGATGGGTAATTTATTTAAAATAACTGCGTTCTGTCAATGTCAATATTCTTCATGTGATGGGGCCCGAGTGCGCAACTCCTTTTCAAGGAAATTTCTCGCCGATTGCTCGACACTTCACGTGACCGGGGCTGGATTGTTCTTAGGCCAAAGAATTAGTCAATGCTGCCAGTCTTCTGGGCACTTCTTCGGATGACAGCGATGCGGATGCTAATAACAAAGTTTTTGCATTTTCACTTTTTTCCACAAATGACATCCCAAGAGGTATACATGAAAAAAATATATGTTTTTTGTTTTAAATTCAGTAAAGGAGAATGGGCAAAATCATATGGCGCTTGGTCTAACAGCGGCCAGGAACAATTTTTTTTTTTTTTGGTGTATTATCACCCTACAATCACCCTCAAGATGTTTTATATCTGTGGTGTAATTATTAATAGAATTAAATACATTTTTATTTTAGATATGTCAGTCTGTGATTTAGCGTATTATAACTAAGGTTTAGCCTTAAAAATAAGGAAATAAAATAAAATGACATGTAGACTTCATTAAAAATACATTTACTACTATGACAAAACATCGCCAATAATAATAATGATAACGTCATTAGAACTCAGTGCTATTATTGTACATAATACATTTAATGTACATGGGCTAACATCAAGACAAGGATATTTTATTGCCATCATCAGGACACACTGTACATTATTGTACATTAATACATTTAATGTACAATAATAGCACTGAGTTCTGATGCCGGTAATAAAATATCCTCGTCTTGATGTCTAGCCCATGCCAGATACCACACTACACACATAACGTGTGCACAGCAACCGATTGTGCGCCTTCCACTTATACAACTGCAATAATAATGAGCAATTGCTTCTCTATTTTGTCTTTCTCGGTTAATTACAATATAAGAATAATATATTCTGGACCTCACATGTCTAGATTGTATACGCACACGTAATAACCAAATGTTTTCTTCTTCAATAAAATCTCTGAGCTGACTTATTTGACGCTCCCGGTATACTTCAATATTGTACAAGCCTTCAACTAAGTGTTCAGCGTAGTAGCTGCGAGCCAACTTGATTTGGTATGTGCCAAGTGCAAACAGAATTAGGTCTTCTTCAGAAAAAACCGGGAAGTCTTCAAAAATAGGTTGATCACTGCTGAGTCTTTCAAATGATGCCCTCTGTCTATTTATGTTATGACGGATAACATAGTCCGCTAAGAGGTTTGGTATTTCAATGCGTTCATTAATTATATTCACGAACGACGATGCATAATTACTATCTTGTATTGGTGTCTGAAATGCATTGATGAGTGCCGCTGCGTTTTGGAAGTCCTTGAACATGTGACTTAAGGCGCGATTAAAATATTCTTGCCTAAACAATTTAAAGTCTCGCTTGAACTTGCCGTTTATAACTTCCACTACCCAGCGGCATAGAGTGACCAGCCTAGTTCTATTGGCCTGTTCAGTAGTAAGCTGGTCTGCACCGCGGTCTTTGGTTTCGGGCATATAGGCACTGTAGTTGAATCGCTGCAAATCGCTACAGACGTCTCTGAACCCACGATCTAAAATGAATATATCGCCAGCCCGATAAAACCAGTGAAATGTGCCTTCTTCGTCATTTATTATTCTTTCCAAAATACTGGCATCTGAGTCGGTAGCAGCATAGGGCCCACAAACATCAATTATATGCCCATCAGAACACACCATTAAGAACGGTTTTAATAGATTTTCGTATTTGTGTAGACTGTAGGTCTCTCGCTGGAACGAAAAGTTGGAGCTCTTCTGTATATAAATATATGTTCCATCCATGATTGTTATTGCCTTCCTTTCTTCTGGAGATGACTCGGGATTTCCAAATAACGCATTTGGTACAGTAAGATTGCGGTCAGCGACCATTCTTCTATTTAAATGGTCGAGTCCCAGGTGTCTTGGCTTAAAATCCAGAGATATAGCATCACGCGCGGTTTTTAAATACCTTTCTAGAGTCCTTCTACTTATGTTAAAGAGCGTGGCTAATCTCTCGTTGCTATCACCAGTTCGCAACTTCATTAAATAAATGGCTAGTTTCGTTTTGGCGTTTGACTCAGACAAAGAAGGCGTTTGTTCCAAGATTGAATTGAATTGATCTCTGCTAACGCCCAATCGAATATGAATCTCATTAGGATCCATATTTTCGATATCTTCAAAGTCCAGAATATTTTTTTTTAAAACAGCTGTTTTCAAAAGCTCTAGTATTTGCACAAAATGAGTGCTGTTAAAATCATGTCTGAGATTTGGACTATCAATGAGCTCCTCCCAATCATTCGATGTTAAATGTGCATCACATATTCTGGCACTGTCTGGTATGAATAAGTTAGAGTGTAACAGAAGAGTAATCCTTACATTCTCAGGCATTCGACGACGTGACACGCTACGGCATCTGTCAAACACACAATTCGCTGAGGTGCTAGGCACTCGTGAATATTCTTCTACTTGAAGAACACATTCGTGCGGAGCAGGGTTATTGTTTGGCTGCACAGCCCGTTGAGCTCGTTGCCAACATGGTCGACAAATGTATTCTCGGCCGTTGTATTCAACCTGAAAAGGAAAATAGTTTATAACATAGTATTTTAAACTCGCAGCAGTTTCAGTCTAATCATGTTTTGTATAGTGAAGACCATGCCGAGCTCTTTTTCCACGTGACGAATGAGTCATGCTCATACGCATCGTTAGTGAGTTTGGCCTCTATTATGCCTCGAAGCTAGATAACGCTGGCTTTGTTTTCATAAGCGCCATGTGTGAGAAAGAGAGAGAAGATCTGTTTTGACTATGACTTAACCATTCTTAGAAAAGAACCCATGTGCCCATCGTGACATGATGATACCATCGCCCCTATAGGGTGGGTACACACGGGTAAAAACAACCAAAAAAAGTCTTAAAATACTTACTTGCTGTGGAGCCATAGCTTCAATAACATATTGAGCATTGGCAGTATTTTCCTCAAAAAGAGCATGGGTTATTTCTAATCTTCTTCTGTTAACCACTGATCGATGGCACAAAACACATATAGGTCGATTTTCTGCCATTTTTCAATCAATGTTCCGTTGCCGTACACAAGTCCAGAGTCCAAGTACACAAGCACAAACGTACAGAAGTTCAGAGTTAATAGCCAGGTTATCAGGTTAGGAAGAAACAGTGTCCAAAGGGTAGCCAAGGTCAAAATGTTTGAAAAAGAATCCGTAGATGATCGCACAGTACACAACGTCACAAAGGTAAGCGAAGGACTGCGCGGAGTGACGCGCACTCCACGCCTCGGCTCTTTTGTTTGCACTCAAAGCTGATTGGTCCGTTCGAACTCAGGTAGTCCATGTAGTAAACCCTTTTTTGGGTTGAGTCTTGTAACCGGTATGCTAACAACGTTTTGAAATACTTATTAATGTATTTTAAAAAATGAGTTTGCACATTTTCTTACATTTATAATCTAAGTATTTAACCTATACGTATTTTTTTTTCTAAATGAGCTGCAATGTTACGTTCATAGTAAAAGTTGGTCCTTAGTAATAGTACTTTCATTTAATACCTATTTCGTTGTTGGCCGCTCATAGACCATTTTGCTCTTTCTCCTTTGTCTACTGAATTTAAAACAAAAAACATATTTTTATAGCTAAATTAAAACGCAGTAACGCTCGGATGATATGAAATATGTTTTTTGCGTTTATCTCGTTACCGCCATTTTGCGATTACTGCATTACGGCAGAATAGATGTCAATAATTTCAATTTTTCGTTGAAATTTTTCGTAATGTCACCGCCTTGAAGCAATTTTTTAAGACAACGCCAAGGTTGCAACTTAATTTTGTAGGTAGTTCGTGGTCGTTCATCTGTCATTTAACGGTTGTTCGGACTTTTATTTTAAGTTTTTCAGTGAACTGTGACTGTTTTGGTGCTTTTTGTGGTACTGAAAAGGATTGTTGAGCAAACGTTAACATGATTAACTGTTAAAATAACAAAGGATTGTCATTTTTCAGGTTAGTTGTATTTTTTCAATAATTATGTTTGTTTTTTTACGCCAATAGAATTTTGTGTCTATAGAATTATGAATGAGTAATATAATTATTAATCTATAATTAAGTAAATAAATGAAATGTTAACATTAGAACGTGGCGTAGGCTCTTACGTGCCTTCATATTTTTAAATTTTCGATACAATGTTTGTTTTAGATGGTTTTGCTTATGTTGATTAATATATTATTATTCATAATATTATTAGCCTATTCCCATCTTTTACCCTTCAAATAGGTACAGTGGTTGCGGAGATTACCCTCCAAGTCCACCTACACTTATACAATTCGCCCTTAATATCTTTTTCATGTATTAAGTAATAAATACAGTTTACATGTCACATCTTTGGTATAAACCGATTACGATTTAAAGACGTATCTATTTCGAATAAGGAACATAAATCATCATTTCTATCGAGACATCGTCATGGATACCATCGACAAAATGAGTGCAACACTATTTAAAGTGACTGGTTCGCCGCCATTTTTGAATAGCACTTGGCTTCAGATCACGAGATCATATTTAATATAATCCTTATTTCTTACATCGATGGCTGACCGCGTTCAGTAGTGCTATGATGTAAAAATCTCACCGTTAAAATGTAGGTGAAGTGAGATTAAACTGAGCTGTCATGTCAAATTGTCAATAGTGTGATTTTTTCAGATTTCAATTTTTACAGAATCGCCCGCCCGTTTCACTTGTGTCAATTCTTTCGGACGGACGAAAAGACGGCATAAGTTAAGTTTTGCGGTAACGAGGTCCCTTAGGCTTAGGCTTTTTTGGGAACGCAATCCTAAAATCAGTCATTTGTTGCATACGTAAACATATTCATATTGAATATTTTGTAACATTATTAATAGTTTAAAGAGTGTCCATGGAGTTTCTTCTCTTTACGTACCAACTAAGGTTTGGAATGGGCAACTAACTTCATATCTCTGACTGATCGACTCCTTGGCATTTTAAGAGTCCCCGTATACATGAGATGGTGGATTACGGCCCCCAGACAGGGATCTCACAGAGAGGAGGCCTGTATATATCTATACTAATATTGTAAAGAGGAAAGATTTGATTGTTTTTCTTTGCATCGACTAGGCTCCGAAACTACAGAACCGATTTGAAAACTTCTTTCACTGTTGGGAAGCCACACTATCCCTGTGTGACATAGCCCATATTATATTTTCAAAAATTTGGGATCTGTACTAAGGTCCAAGAAGCTGCGGGCAGAAGCAGTACAATATAGGCTGATTATGCTGTCTTTTGCAAATTACAAAAAAATATACACTCATTTGCAAAAAAAACGGGCGGTTTTGATTTTTCTACATTATTGGTTATCATTTAGTTTTTAGAGGATTTAATAGCCAAACTGTGTTGTTAGGTCTTGATAAAGAGTCTGGAGTATGGAGAGAAGTAAATTCCAAATTGGAAACTTTAGTTTTTTTAAACAGTAATCCCTTTTTCAGTTAGTGACTTTTTACTAACTTTTCGCGGGATTGCGGTTAACAGGTTATCAGGTTACTAAAATTAACCTCTCGTTGTTTTTAGTAGAATCATTTATGTTTGTCGCATAATCTTGCCTTATTGTAACTTAAAACAGATATCATTGTGTCGATTGTAATGACAGAAAAAGCAATAAGAGCTAGTCAAATTATAGCGCTGCTGGAGAGGGGTGAAGCCAATGTTACGTCTCACAGCGGTTAAACGTGAGTCGTGCAACCGTCCAAAGGTCCTGGTCTCGATACCAAGAGACAGGTTCCGTTCAGATAAGGCAAGTTTCTATGAGTAAACGTTGCACACAACCATGAGACGACCGCTGTTTTGTGACTCAGGTGCTTAGGAACCGCAAATGCAGTTACATAGACCCCAAAAGAAACCTTGAAGAGGTACGAGGAGCGCAAGTTAGCCTATGGACCGTGAGGAGGAGGCTTTTAGCGGCTGATATACGCAGTCGACTACCAGCGCGGGCCCCCAAGTTACTTCGTGAGCACAGGATTGCTCGATTGAGGTTTGCTAGAAATTGCCTATTTTAGACACTAGGTAACTGGAGTAGCGTAATCTTCTCCGATGAGGCTCGAATTTATCTGAATGGTGAGGACCGACGTCAGCGAGTGTTATGAAGACCAGGGGAACGCTACGCCGACGTATGTTTTGATGAAATCACCCCTTATGTTGGAGGGACCGTTACGTTTTCGGTGGGCGTAACTTCCAGCTATCGTACCGAGATAGTATTCATAGAAAATGGGTCACTAAATGCGCAAAGATACGTATACATAACATTAATCCTTTGCCAACATGCACAACCCGCACTGACTGTAATTGGTGAACATGCCATTTACATGGACGATAATGCTCGGGCACACCGTTCTGGCGACGTAGATGCTTAGATGCAAGTGGTCGGTATTCGTCTTTTGGATTGGCCAGCGCAAAGCCCCGACCTTAACCCCATTGAGAAAATCTGGGATGTCTTAAAAAGGCGAGTATGATCTGTCCAAACTCTTCCAAAAAACATCAGGGAGCTTAAACGTGTGATCTAGGCTGAGTGGGAACACATTCCACAGGACACCATCAAAACCCTGGTGGAAAGCATGCCAAGACAATTACATGCCGTAATCGCTGCAAGGGAAGGCCATACTCACTTTAAATTTTTATTTTTTAATAACTTATTTTATTAAAATACCAAAAAATACTCGTTGTCTTAATTTCATTATACCCATAATAAATATCCGTTTTAACACGACTCTCTGTTTACATTGACTAAAACACAGATTCCGGGATTTAAGTGTTAAAAACTATACTCTCATTGATAATAAGAAACTTTTAGTCGTTTATACTAATCACTTACTAAAAATATTCATATTATCCATAGAAAAGCCAATGACTGTAAGGTGCCCGTTTTTTTTGCAAAGGAGTGTAAGTATATTATCTATGCACAATTTCAGTTATTTGGAATGTTGTGATGACGTATACTCATACCAAGTTACGTACTAAACAATGAACGTGGAAATTTCCCCACAATACAAATTAACTTCCAAATAAACATGGTATTTTGATTGAACATTGAGAAACTACGTTTTTTCTTATCGACGATATAATTTTGTGTTGATAAAATGTAGGCGGAGAAAATCGACATGTTCTAGAACGTAAAATTCAAAGTTATGTGACATCTACCAACCAGTACTGTGGCTTTTTTTTTAGCGTGTTACTTTATCGAATATCCCCTCCCGCTCTGGGTGGAGCGGTTTGTTTGACTCGGGGTCAGCATGCAGCTGAATATACATGGAGATTCGAGTTCCTATCTTACATACCTTCGCAACCTAGTTACTGGGTAATACGATACCCTTTAGTAAGTACCTACTGGCCGACTGCGAGTCGGGCTTGCAGCTGACCAGTTGACGTCCAAAGACTGGAAGACCAGCTTGTTGACAAAACCTGAAAGAAGCCGGCACAGGGGAGTGGGAATAGGGATTATGCGTGGGTAAAAAAAAAAATATATTTAAGTAGTCCGTCAAGCTTATAACAAAAAAAAAATTAGACAAGTATTTTTTCACCTCACAGGCTCGGAAAGACTCTGTTTGTCATTCGAAATCTGAGCCGAAAATCGATTTTTGCTCTCTAGCTTGGAAAGAGTTTTTAAAATTAGAACCTTTCTGTTTAATAATTTTCTATTCTGCCAGTCCACTGAAAATGCATGACACGGTCTAAAATAAAATATTAAATAATACCGCTCACCTTAAAAACTTCCATCACAGTACAGAAATTAAATATTTTGCGAGGATATAATTGTAAAATTGGAATTAATGTTAATAAGAATTCCATTTGATTAAAAAAATCTGTGACGTCACATTTGAATATGCCATAAAAATACTACCCTGTCAAATACCCAATTGTGAAATAATTTAAGTTTAATTTTTTAAATAAAATAAATACTAGTATAATATGTTATTTCTTTCTTTGCTTGGCAAAAATAAATAGGTATGTATTAAATTAAATTAGTTTTTTTCTTTCATTCTCCTTAGAGGACAAGTAGGATATAGAACAAAATACAGGGTATTTAATTTTGGAGATATTCTATGTAACTCATAAGATACATTGCCAAGTATCTGTTATTTTCTTCACATGAGTCAATGTATCTGAGACGCTCGAACAAAAAAAAACTCAACATATAAAACCTGTTTTCTTGCACCTAGCAGTTTCCTCGCTGTAGTGAGGTGAAAAATTGTGTGTTGCGCTCGGCAGTAAAGCTTTTCTGCGTCTCGTACCTTTGAAACCTTCGTTACGCTCAGGATTCTATATTTGAACCACTCGCTTCGCTCATGGTTCAACCCTAGAATCCTTCGCTTACTCAGGTTTCAATAGAAGTACTCGCGCCAAAAATCAACTTTCCAGCCTTGCATAACAAATAACTATTTTCTGTATCATATTAACAAAAAAATACTAAGATTAAACGCATTAAAGTTGGGGAGTGGGGGCTCGCTACGTCACAAGTAAGTATAAAAACTACATAGGTACTTGTGACGTCATGCCACTTCAACTCAATGTACCAGCGTAATCTTTGGATTACGTAAAAAAAGGAAAAATACGAGTCCAATATTTTTGTAAATCAAGCTTACGGACTAAACAAAAAGTCTAGTCATCATCCCTATTACAGGACGTGAGGCGCTGCGCGGTTCTGGCGACTGAAATCGTTCATTCCCATTAGTTCGATCGTCGAACTAGTGAGAATTTTTTTTCTCATCTGTTCGACCGTCGAACTAGTGAGAATTTTTTTTCTCATTTGTTCGACCGTCGAATTAATTAGATTTAAAAATAGTTCTACTACATTTAAATGTTTTACTAATTTCGTAATAAAATAAAAAACGCTTGGTTCGTTAAAAAATATATATTCGTGTACTTATATTTGTACATCTATAGCATATCTTTGATCAAATAAACAGTTGAAAAACTTATAAACTATAACCATACTCCTTCTGACGGGGTGTTTAGCTAAATGTTTATAATGCACATACCTACCTAGGTGCTGTAGGTATATTTAGGTACATGCATTTAAGGAAATGTACAGTGGACGACTTCCGGGTGATATGATGATGATTTGTGTAATCTGTATGTATTGTTATTTACTATTATTATTATTTACTTTGTTAGGAAGCCAGCTTATAATTTATAAGTTTTTCAACTGTTTATTTGATCAAAGATATGCTATAGATGTACAAATATAAGTACACGAATATATATTTTTTAACGAACCAAGCGTTTTTTATTTTATTACGAAATTAGTAAAACATGTAAATGTAGTAGAACTATTTTTAAATCTAATTAATTCGACGGTCGAACAAATGAGAAAAAAAAATCTCACTAGTTCGACGGTCGAACAGATGAGAAAAAAAATTCTCACTAGTTCGACGATCGAACTAATGAATCGAACTAATGGGAATGAACCACTGAAATTGGGGAAGACCTGTCGCTGACGGTCGTTGTTAGGGCTATGCTCGGTAATGAAAGGATTTGGGAGGCGGTTGCGTCTTTCTGTGAGGATGTAATCTCACAGAAGGAAGCGGCGGAGCGGGTCAGGGAGGCAGACTCTCACGCTGACCCGATGCGTCGTAGAAGAGCTGGACCGCGCAGGCGGCGAAATGCCGACTTGATGCCGACATAAGAGGGGACAATATTATGTGTTTCGTAATGTTAATTACCTTCTCATACGATAAATGTGTAGAGTCAAGTTCTTCCAACTAAACAGACAGCTGTGCTGCTGGGGAGTTTGTTGCGCCACTTCTTCTTCCCAGCTAAAGCACTAGGAAGTGGTGAAGGGTGGGCGTTTTTGGGGGACTGTCTTATGTAACTTTGACCTTAAAAAAATGCTTTTTATCAGACTAATTTGAATAAATGACTTTTGATTTTGATAGATCGGGGACGTCCATGTTGTACGGTCCCTAGGGTTATAGTGATTGTGTGCACCCGAAAATTGCTGAAAGAGGAAGGAGCCCGAAGGCGGGCAAAGAAGAGGGAGCCCAGAAGTTGGTCACGTTGGATGGGTCGCGAATGCCATTTAGTGGGTACAGCCCTACATAACCACGTTGTCTCCCTGGACGGCGTGGTACATGTGAGGCATTCTACGCTCGAAAAAAAAAAGGAGCGTGGGAATTCAAAAATGAAAATAGTAGTCTATGCTCAGCAGTGAGCGAAATCGGGCTGTGGATGATGATGAAAAAGGTACTCGGGAAATAAAAATCCATGAACAGAATGAAATTTAATCAGCCAAGCTCTAATGTTAAAATCATATCCAGGTTTTTCGAGACAATCCTCTGGCTCTCATCGTCCAAGCTTTTCAGATTCGTCTTCACATGCTTCACCATAGCCGTCATTATTTCTAAGATATCTAATCTTTTACCAGATTGGAATTCTTCAAAGCTCTTCTTCATGTCGGCCCATTCTAAAGCATTCGATTCGTTTCTGGGGATTTTTGTGTCTATCAAATCTATGATCTCTAAAAGTGCCAACGTCGAGTTCACAATGCGTTGTCGGGCACTGAAATTATTCACAACCATTGGCTTATTTTGATTCGTTATTGTATTCTTTAATATCAGAACTATCGCCCTCAAGATTGGAGTGTCCTGCCTCTCGACTTTCTCTATGAATCTTTTCAATTTTTTGTCCGTGTGCGGTTCTAATATCTTGTGGAAGTTCATATTTTTAACAACTTCCGTAAAAGCGTCTATGCTTTGCTTAAATTGCTTGTTGTCGCACTTCAATAATATGGTCAAAACGTCGATTAAGAACGCTGAAAAGCCAGGTCCACTGCGACATATACCGAATTTTTTACACGCGCGGCCTAATTGAAGTTTTTGTTCCAATTCTATCGCTTTTTGGAATATGTTAGCGCTCGCTGCATTGTGTCTGAGTACACCTTTTTTGTCCAAATCACCGATCATAAAATTCATGAGCCTCCTCAGGATACGATTGGACATATCAATTGTGTTCAGAATAACTTTTTGTGTTCCTAATCTTGTTTTGATTTTCTGACTACCAGTATCTCTGAGGAATTCTTTGAATTTATGTTCGTAGCTTCTGGCTAGACGGTCCACTTGTTTCTTCAAATGATCCTGGTTAGTCTTTTGTTTAACCGTATCAAACACTTTCATTGTCTGTTTGTATAAGTGATTGGTGAATTCAATTATCTTTGCGTCGTCTTTAACTTTGTGTGGATTGGTGAAAATATTTTCCGTTCTAACCGTTGTAACTTGAGTAGATGTTGATAATGTTGGTACAGTTGTATTAAAAATACTACTGATACTTTCTATTGTCTTATTCAAGGTTGTTTCCAATATCTTACTTGATATCCCTCTCGGAGCTCTGGGATTTACATAATGATTTATAATGTTTATATTGGAGTCATGGCTGCCTGATTTAGCATCATCATCAGGGGTAGCATGTCTTGTTTTATCTCTCCAGCTTCCAGAACTTGCTGACGAGTCCTGAGAATCTATGGAGTCTGAATAATCTCGTTCTCCTGAAATGAATCTTAATATTTTCTTTGTCTTTTTCGTTGTTTCGTCGTAAATCATCATGGTTGCTCTTTTCTTTATTTTAGAGTCGCTGTCAGATGAACTGCTCTCATCACTACTGGAGCTAGCTTTTGTTTTGTGTTTTTTAACTTGTTTTTTTTTATGAACGGCAGGTTCTTCAGAACCTTTGTTTTTTTGTTTCTTTTTATTGTGGCCTACATCTTTCTGATGAACTTCCTTGCGGTGTTCAACCGCTTCTTTACGCAGCCTATCTTCAAGCATGCGCAGTTGTTCTTCTTCTTTGTGTCGACTCGCATTGCTATCTTTATGGTGATGAGACCGTTGAGCTCCGGATCTGAGGACGCGGTACTCATAGCTCCAGTTTTCGCCTAAGTTTATCAGCCCATCTATCTTTAGGCTAACTGATTTTATGAATGGAATGGCACCTGGAAAATATTACATTAATAAATCGTAAGTAAGTCGAGTGTTGTCAAGTCAATAGTGCGTTTTTATTTAGACCATTCGGCCATAGGTTTCCAACGTACGCTCGGTCTTACGTTTCAAGGTTTTTTTGCTTGTAATTCGGAGAACGTGGGTGATTTAAAAAAAGATACGGCGGGAGGGAGTTGGCGTATGTTAAGTTTGGCGTAAAGGTATATCTAGACATTCGGTTAGTGAACACGAGCATGAGTGTTGTCTATGGGCTGCTCTCCTCATTAAAAAGTCAACAGGTCACCTGATAGGTAGTGGCCACGTAGTTTAGGGGGTCCACGTACCTGTAGTACCAGAGGCATCGCAGAAGTGTTGACACCCCACCCCAGAGACAAAACTGTAGTGGGTTATGTACCTGTAATTATACCAATACCCTTTCGGAAACAACAGAGCTGGTTCGCGGCAGAGTTAGGTATGGTAGTACCTCCCTAGACGAATGACGAGTGGTGATTGACGCGTGACTAGCGAGTAAGTGGTGAGTAACTGGCGACTGACTCGCGAGTGACCGGCGAGTGGCTGGCGAAGGACTGTCGAGTGACCCTCGAGTCACTTTCGAGTGACTGTCAAGAGATTATCGAGTGACTGGCGAGTGATTCGCGACTGACTGGCGAGTAAAAGTCGAGTATCTGGCAAGTGACTGACGAATGACCAGTGACGACTGACGTGTGACCGTCAAGTGACTGACGAGTGACTGGCAAGTCACTGACGATTGTACTTAGTAGTAGTAGTTGACTTAGTAGGTACCTACTATAATAATAACTTTGAAAACAAAAACATTAGAAATATTATTTTTTGTAAAATTGGGCAATAGGTAGATGTGTTTCTTTTGCAATTTGTAAGACACTAAAATGTGTGTAAAGATACCATTTGATTGACTTTTTTTTTTATTCGGTGGCCACAAAAGTACTAGTGCCTACTATAAAGAAATGATTTAGTTAGACTTTGTGATATGATTTGATTTAAAACACAATTTATTAATACCTTATTTGCTTTTGCATCACCCGTAAGATTGTCAGAGTTAATGTAGAAAAAAGCTACGTTTTTCGAGAGGTCCATTATGAGAAAGGTGAATTCCATCTGCCTGCCTTTTCCCAACTATGTTGAGGTCGGCTTCCAGTCTAACCAAATGCAGCTGAATACCAGTATTTTGCATGGAGCGACTGCATATCTGACCTCCACAACCCAGTAACTGGGTAATACGATACCCCTTGGTAAGACTGGCTGTCAGATTTTCTCGGGCTTCTGACGACCCGTAACGACTGTCAAAGATGCACAAATGACAGCCGGAACCAACGGCTTAGCGTGTTTTCTAAGGCACGGAGGAGTCTCGCTATATAAAGATGGTCACCCATCCACGGCCAACCCCGACAAGCGTAGCTTAACCTGATGGATCGATCTGCGCAGTTGTTATTACTAAGCCACGAGCTCCTCGTACGAGAAATGTGCATACTGCGACTGAATCCTCCACAGGTCTGATTTTCTATTATTTTTGTTGAGAAATAAATTCACTCACAGAATAAAAAACTGAACTTCAGTATGCAGTTCATTCCATATCCTTCTCTTCGACTTTGAGCGACAAATATAATATTTTTATTATTGGTTTTATTACATCTCATCAGTTTTAGCAATAACTTTGTGATTTGTGGCGGGAAAGGACTGCTGAAGAACTCGGTTTTGCTTGCTAAAGATTTTGCTAACTTGGCTGAAAATTATCTTTCTCGGCTTGCGGCCAAGCGGCAGCTTGAGCTGAGGCCACGGCCTTTTATATAAAACGTGACGACTCCCGGCCACCGTAGGCGCGGGCCTGCGGGCGGTGAGTAATGGGTAGCTCACCGCCCTGATCACGCGCGCTTCAAAGAGATGTGGGATGTGTGTGTGTGAAGGGGCCAGTCAGGGCCGAGCCTACCGGGTAAGCGGGATTGTCCGAAAGGGTTACCGCTACCCCGGCACATAAAGGGCAACGGAAGGAAAATTGATGGGTTTTAGTCAGTAAAAGTCTGACACTCCCTTCCGTTCCACCCAGTGCGGGAGAAGTCATTGGATGATATCTCAGCCTAAAAAAAAAAGGGGTGAATCGGGACGAAACTTTAAAAGGGGTTTTAACATTGAAATAATATAAGTTTATGGCCAACAAGGACCCGTAATTGTTAATTATAATACAGTTAACACATTACAGGTCCTTTTTGGCCTCAAACTATTTAATACTTAACAACGCCTTGGGAAATATTCTGTAATGTTGTGCATGTAAATTTAAATATGTAAATGATTTCTATGTCAAAATCCCTTTTGAAGTTTCGTCCCGATTAACCCCTGCGTCTCTATTCACCCCGTTTGACTAACTTTCGTTTCTTGAGCGCGAAACAAGTCTAGCTTGTCGTTTCCTCGGCGGAGGGACAGGTGCCTATAATTCAACGATCTTTAGGTATAAAATAAAACAAAAAAATCTTTACAAAATATTATAATTATTTTCATATTTACAAAAAATAGTTACTAATATAGCCTTATACTAATTTACTAAACATTATATTAGCTTATAGTCCCTAAGCCGATAGGACGAGGCAGACCTGATGAAGCGCAGCGCAATATAAACCTTGCACAAGTTGAAATAAAGTTGAAAATCAATATTCCATTAGCCGGGAGTTGTTTATTTTCGACTTTATTTTCAAAGACACAACGTTGATATTTATAAGGCAAGGGAATCCGCGTTTTAATGCGCTTCTTCGGGTCTATCCCAGCCGATAAATTCTAAAAATTACATACTTACATTCATTTAGTCCTCACGAAAAGCAATTACTGCAATAACTGAATAAAGCCCCACAAGACAATTTAAATTTATTGTTTCAAAAAATATTTTATTAACCTTATGAACGCCAGAGCTTAAAGGCACGCGCGTGCCCTCCACGCCAAGCTACAAATTTATTTCTTCTTGTTATCATGAATTTCAAATTACCAATGGTGTCTTTAAATTTGTTACATGTCATTAAATACGTACGAGAGCTTCAATTTTGTTAAATATCTATATTAACACTCACAAAAGCAATGATTTAATTGTTTATTTCGTTTAATAGTGTTGCCATAGTCACATATTTGTGTCGTTGGCGTACAGGGCATGTGCTTGGTTGTCACGAATATGTGACATAGGCGTTCAAAAGGTTAAATTCGTTTTCTGAAAACCTTTTCAATTTAATTCTGTTTTTAAATCCCATGTCAAGTAATATTACTAGTCGTTGCTATTTTAATGAACTAAATACAGCTATTGAGATTTATACAGCTAAATGAGGATAGCGACAAACATTATTCTTTAGTCCATCAGTTAGATTATTAAAAAATATTCGACACATATTTTATTTTGATGTCATTCGTGGATCTTTGACAGTCGTTACGGGTAGTCAGACGCCGGAGTCTAACAGCCAGTCTTACCAAGAAGTATCGTATTACCCAGTTACTGACTGGGTTGTGGAGGTCAGATAGGCAATCGCTTTATGTAAAATACTGGTATTCAGCTGCATCCAGTTAGACTGGAAGCCGACCCCAACATAGTTGGGAAAAGGCTAGGCAGGCAGATTGATTGGACATGTATATTTTTTAATTTACGTAATCCAAATATTACGTCGCTAAATTATGTTAACATAAACACTGCCAGAATTTTTTGAGCTATTCTAAGCTCAGCGCCTTCAACACACATGCGTGTTCATGGGAGCGTTTGGACTAAAATGTGACATGACTTCAAGGTTGGTAGATTTTAAACCTAATTGGGTATTTGAAACGGTAGTCAGTAACGTTACTTTTTATGAACTTTCAAAACGCGCCATTTATACGTGATTTGTATGAAACATAACAATGTGACGTCATGGATTTTTAAAATCAAATTGAATACTTATTAGCATTAAATGCAATTTAACAATTCAATCTTCGCATTATATTTAATTTCTGTACGGTGATGGAAGTTTTTATGACGAGCGGGCGTTTTTCCAAGTGATATCGTATTTTACTTTTGACCGATTCAAATAGACAATTGTTACGACTCACCAACTTTAATGCCTTTTATCAGTATTTTTTTTATAAATATGATAAAGCAAAATATACGTGTCTAATATTTTTTTATTATCTGATTGACGGACTAAATATAATTTCTTTTTTTTTAATCTGTCGTCATCCTTATTATATCTGTAAGGTGGCGAGGCGCAGCGCGGCACGGTTGTCACTACCAAATTAATATCAACATTAAGCGCCTAATAATAAAGTTGAGAATAAATTCTACCTCTTTCCGCTTTAACGCGCTCTCGAGCTACTGGAAGTTTATGCATTTTCAATTTTATAGCGATTGACGTAGTCTATATTTGTGTGGCAGTGACAATCACGCTTCGCAAGATGTGCGCCGGCTCTAAGACCATCAAACTGAACGCGATCAGTACTTAAACCCCGTTTAGTCAGTGTCATTATATTTTACTAGCTTTTGCCAACGGCTTCGCCCGTGTGTATGTAGGTCATTATCCCAAGGGACCCGTACATTTTTCCGGGATAAAAAAAAAACTGCTTATATGCTATTCCAGACTACATATAATCTATCTTTGTGCCAAGTTTCATCCAGATCCGTTAAATAGTTTTTGAGTTTATTCGTTACGTGTTTGTAACGAATAATTATAAAACTTTATAATATTAGTATAGAAGGAATATTGATCCTGGCAGGTCTTGAACGCGGTTTAGATGATCGCGTTCAGTTTTAATGGCGAGATTGGCACTTGAGTCTTTCTTAATTTTTATTTTTCATCTCCGTAAACTAATTATGATATACCAATCTTTCCTAGATTTGAATTTTTGTTTGTTTGTTTGAAATGAATAGGCTCCGAAACGACTAGACCGATTTAAAAAATTCTTTCACCGTTGGAAAGCTTAGTTTTCTGGGAGTAGCAACATAGGCTACTTTCTATCCCGGGAAAAATAACGGGTCCCACGGGAAACACCACGGGAGCGAAGCCGCGGGCAAAGTGCTAGTTGAGTTATAAATAGTCAAAGAATGTCGTGGGACATCGGGTTAGAACGAAGTTTCTTTCGCTGTATACTTATGTAGTATTAAATAACAACCACAATGAAAAACAATTAACTTTTGAGAACAACTAATAAAAAAAAAATAGTGACAGGTGTCGAAATGACAGTTTTTCAGCCTACCCTCATTCGGTAAACGCGCCAACAATCAAGCTATCCCAAACTGTAAAATTTTCCCAATTGGGTATTTGAAAGGGTAACCAATAACGTTACTTTTTATGATCTGTCAATACGCAGAATTTGTACGCGATTTGTATGAAATATTACAATGTGACGTCACAGATTTTTAAAAACAAATGGAATACTTATTAGCATTAAATGCAATTTTACAATTATACCCTCGCGTAATATTTAATTTCTGTACGGTGATGGAAGTTTTTAAGACGACCGGTCTTTTGTCTATGTGATTTCATATTTTATTTTTGACCGTTTCAAATTGTCAATTGAAAATGAACCTTATTTTTTTGTGCGAAAGTTGAAAATTGGGGTAACTTGATGTGCTGGCCCCTGTACACAGATAAGAAACTTCGTTCTAAAAAAGGCATTAAATAAAATATCCCGATATATTTAACGCTTAATTTCATAATGAATTGTAACATTTGACAACTAATATTGCAATAGCTGCGCACATGCAGGCATCTCGAAATAGAACTTAAAAAACATTCAACAAAAATATAATAATATGTTCATTTTTTAAATCAGATACATTATTAATTCAGAATATAGGTATTTCTTGGAAGTAACGCGAATAATTTTGACGCAGGTATCGTAATGTAAGATGCAAATCTAAAAAAAAAACTCATTCTCTAAACCTCATTTTTGAGGTCGGTTAAAAATACAACAGTATTACGTATTGGCTTAATTTAAATAACATGTTTATTTCGTTGAAATTATTCGCGCTAATCCTATTTAAATAATCATACATTTGTTTGTATACTCTGTTCGTTATAACATTAGTCAAATAACGGTTATCACCCTTTCGTTATTTCTATATAGACGTATATTTTCTCCGTTATTTCACGTTACATACGAAGCAATGTTATCTATTAACCAAAAACAACTGTAAAGTGCAGTTATGTCAACAATATTACACAATAACTGTCGTTATTTATCTAATGTTATAATATACGGAGTATAGTTATTTACAATATACGTATCCTGGCCGATGTGAACACAGGCTCTGCGAACTTTTGCGCATGTTCCGTCACTCACACACGCCTCATGTAACCTAAAAAACGTTTTTGCGCAGCTATCCGCGCGAAGTTCAGACCGGCCATGATGCATACACCGTATTGTACCACACAATAGCGTTTTGTGACGTATTGACTGAATTCTAATTATAGTTCCACCGCTTAACTGAGACTGTTCCTGAGTGGGATAGTCCGAAAGCAGTGATGCTTACTTGGGGTTTTTTCTCCCTAACTATAGGGAGAAAAATCTATACAGGGAGTTTTTCTAGGGGGGCGTCCATAAATTACGTGAGGTGTTTTTTTAAATTTTCTGTCCCTCCCTCACCCCCCGGTGAGATGTCGTGAGATTTTATTCAACCCCCTCCCCCGTCCCCCAATCCCACGTGAGATTTTTCAAAATGTACGTTTCTTACGTAAACGCGTTGGATTGATATTGTAAAAAGAAAAAAAAAATGTGCATGTACGCATGCAGCATACGCTACGCTTAAGCATGTACAATCTGGATTAAATGGACCAAAATATTTGTTTCAATCAGAAAAAAAATTGCGTGATAATTGCCGAGATACCCCCTCTCTCCAAAGTAAGATTAGATGAGATTTGACTCGACCCCATCCCCCCCTTAAACATCCCATGTAATTTATGGACGCCCCCTAGGGGGTATTTTTAGGGATACAATTTTAATTGTGTTTTTTTTAAATTGCACTTGTCTCCATAGTCCATACATGTATTCAACAAAATTTTATTTAAAAAATAAATGTTTTTGGTTTTTAAACTTTTACATCCTACTACTATTTCAAATATATACTTGTTGAGTTGGAGAGTTTTAGTTTGAATTTAGTGGGTTTTGAAATTGCTTTAGGGGGAAAGTTTTGAAACAATTGTCAACACTGTCCGAAAGGGTTACCGCTACCCCGGAACATAAAGGGCTAAGAAAGGAACACAGTAAGAGTCTGACACTCTCTTCCGCTCCACCCAGAGCGGGAGGGGTCATTTGATGATTACCCACCCTCAAAAACAAAGGGGGTGATAGTCGCAAGTTGACGAACCAATAAACTGTGCGTCACGTCATCACACGCTTCCCCGCGCAACTACTTCAGGAACGGTCTCCATTAAACGGCCGTGCTATAGATATATGATATACAACATTATTTTAGGTATATGCGAAACCAGAATATAGTTTGTTCAAAATGATGATCTGAATCGATTCCAATATTTTTACACCATGTTATTTTTTTCCCGAAAAATATTTAAAAAAGGTTACAAGTTGGACACCCAACATTATCAATGAGCGCAAGACGATGCTGGACGCGTCGCTCGCGTAGTGACCATGTTTTTGTACGGACAACCAGGTAACATAACAAGCTTATAACTTTGTGGTGTTTCATAATACAGTTTTGTAATTTTGTACATAGATTCTTTACATAAAAATACTACACACGTGTTTCGGGTTTCGCATATACTAAAACGAATGTTGTATAAACTATGATTGCAATGATTATGACAACTAAACTTATGTTATTTCTATCTCTTTCTCGCGCATAAAACGAGAAAAAGTTTAACATTGACTACAGGACTCATACAGTACTTATACAGTTCCTAAGACACTTTGAATTAATTAATTAATAAGATTTAATATATATTATTAATAATAGTAAGTGACTATGAAGGGAAGACCAAAGAAACGATGGATGGGCGGTTTGAAAGATGACATGGCTAGAAAGGAATCATCAGACATAATCAGCCTATAATTCACTTGCTTAAAAATCGGTGAAGGAAAACATCGTGAGGAAACCAGCATGTCTGAGAGATATTTCTCAACAGCATGTGAAGCTAAGTCAGAGGCCCATGGGCAGCATAAAAACTCTGACACCAGGTTAGTCACTAACCACACGGAAAGAAGAAGAAGCCTATAATCTTCCCACTGGGACACAGTCTGCTGTTAATGAGCCGTAATCCACCAGGCGGAACCAGAACGGGTCTGACGTCACATGACGTGGAATTTTTAGTTCTAGGAAATGTCAGTTTCCACACGATGATTTTCTTCACCGTTTTGAGAAATGGGCTACCGATATGACGACTAATAAAACACATAACATAACGGCTGTTACACTGAAGCGGATATAGGGGGTGGGGGGAGTCTATTCCAATCAACCGAGCGCAAAGCTAGACTCCAGGCTTCAAAAGGAGTTGCGAGTGGAAATTTCAAAAGGATTTCCACTCGAAAAAGGTCCTATATTTGTATGGCAGCGACAACAGCGCTTCGCTAGATGTGCGCCGGCCTTAAGAATAAATGATAACACAATTTTAAGGTTGTCCTTACTCCGACGACACGGTTGGCGCAGTGGTTGAGCGATTGACTGCTGCGCACTATGTCGCGGGTTCGATTCCCGCACGGAACAAATATTTGTACGACCAGCAAGTATTTATTACGAGTCTGGGTGTTTTTCTATCTATAATATGTATGTATTTACATTAAAAAAATGTATACAAGTAGTTTATCAGCCATCTCGTTACCATAATACAAGCATTAGGTTGCTTAGCTTGGGACGATATGGTGTTGTGTGAAATGTCCAAGGATATAATTAAGTCCTTCCGAAAAAGTTAATAAATCGAGTGTAGGGTTCACACCGAAATATAAGGTGTTAAAAAATCAACTCTAAGAATTTCGTGGGAGCATTGTACTCATCGTTACGAACAACTATGAGCTGTTCCATACATTTATGCACACGTAACTCAATAAAATGTATGGAACAGCTCATATTTTTTTCGCGATTTCAGGGTTCATCCCATAGTAAAAGTTGTTCGTAACGATGAGTACAATGCTCCCACGAAATTCTTAGAGTTGATTTTTTAACACCTTATATACAGTGTGTTAGGTTAAACGAGGGACATACTTTCAGGGGTTACTATACTGATGAAAATGAACAGCCGTGACTATAGAACTATACCTGAAATCATGAAAAAAAAAAATCAGCTGTTCAGTACATTTATGTTAGAATAATTCGTCAAAATAGCACAGCTGATATTTTCCAGCTGATATTGGCCTCTGACTTAGCTTCACATGCTGTTGAGAAATATCTCTCAAACATAGCCGGTTTCCTCACGATGTTTTCCTTCACCGATTTTTAAGCAAGTAATAATTTATACAATACGCACATGAATCTGAGAAGTCAGAGGTGCGTGCCTCACGAAGAAAAAACTCGTCCGTGCGTGGAGAAAGAACCGGAACGCTTATTTAGCACAAATAAAAAAATAAAAAGAATCTAGAATTTTTTTTTATTTGCAAATGGGCCTGCTCTTGACCCGGATCACGCCTGATAGAAAGCGTTGGATTAGGTCTATGATGGAGCGAGCATGCCCAAAAGATGCCTGTTCACTCAGGTTACCGAAAGGGTATATACATACAAAAGCATATGCTACAGACCACCAAACTGAACAACTTTTACTACGGGACCAACTCCGAAATCGCAAAAAAAAAACAGTTGTTTTATACATTTTTGGTCACGTGACTCGTCGAAGAAATGTACGGAGCAGCTGATTTTTTTTCACTGCTGCTAGAGTTGGTCCCATAGTAAAAGTTTTTCAGTTTGGCGGTCTGTAGCATATCCTTTTGTATATATAAGGTGACTGGTAATTATTGACCGATATTTAAACACGTGATTGTACTCATGATAACAATCAACTTTCCCAAAGAAACTTTTTTTGTATACTTAATAGCTGCTAACAGCTGATCGGCGCGAAGTTCATTGAACTTTGAGCGCGCCAGTTGTATTGTTATTGTGATAAAAATAAAACTATTGAGTATACAAAAAAAGTTTCTTTGGGAAAGTTGATTGTAATCATGAGTACAAACACGTGTTTAAATATCGGTCACTAATTACCAGTCACCTTATTTGTACCCTTTCGGTTACACCCAGTATGTAGAAGGGAACATCACGCTGGCAGAGTTCTACATTTTGGCTGCGCGCAAAATAAATGTTGAGGAGAAGCGCTTAGTACGACTGATCGGGATATCAACCAGGGATGTTATGGATATGAAATTTCGGATACGGATTGGATACGGATATAGAAATGTATATTATACCGGCTATGGATACGGATATGAAATTATGTCGGATTATCCGTTAGTTTCGGATAATTCTGGTTACAGATATTCGATTTTTAAGAAATTTGAATAGTAAAATACAAATAGGGTTATACAAATAGCAAATTAACCGGCACTTGCCTATTGCTTCATATTCTAGTTACTCTGATATTCTTAAAACCTTGCGTAGTTTCAATTAGGCTCCGCCCCTATCCGATATTATCGGAACCTTTTATTTCGGATTCGGTTACGGAGCTCCCTATTATCCCTGATATCAACCAAGGGTGCTGATACTCCCTTCAAAATTAATTTTAAGCTTCACCCATGAAAAACAATTGAGAATTAAAATAATAGTCCCTATAATGATCTCACTGCTAGGACACAGGCCTAATCTCTATAAGAGGGAGTGGGCTGTGAACCACCACTCAGGATTTGTTGGTAAAAAGCCCAATACTGGGCAAAAATCGCTTCAATAACTAACATATAACCTTATTCTCAAGCATCAAAACTGAATTCCTCAGGAATCATATCAATTTCATTACTTTTATCCGAAATTAAATCTTCTAACGCGATTTTATCATTTACCTGTCCTATAGAGTTATCACTAATTTGTTCTCTTGAATTGTCATTAATCTGGTCTCGGGAATTGTCATTGCCCTCCCCGATTTGTGCGTCCAAGGCTTCCATGAGCCTGGAATCCTCAATTTCTTCGGATTCTGTCGGCACTTTACTTTTACCACTATTCACAATAACACTTATGGCGTTTGTATAATCATTCTCATTAATATCTTCATTCCTTTGATTATCATCATTAATTTTCAATTCAGAATTTTTAAAGTCTTGACTATCGACTGAGAATTCGTTTGATAGAGATGTAATTTTATCGACATCAGTATTCTGTTCCGTTAGTGATGTACCGTTATCAGCGTTATCGATAGTTTCTTTATCGTTTTCGTCGATATCATTGTCGTTGAGTAAGCTCTCGCTGCCACCACCAACAGAATTGGAGTCTTGATTATTTTCATAATCAATTTTGCAATTACTATCTTCATTTTTCGTTTCAAATACATCACCGCTAGCATTTTGATCCGCATTTTTACAAATTGATGACGTAATATCATTTAGATTAGACACACTTTCGTTTTTATTTGTAACAGCACCATCATAGAAGTCAAAACTAAAATTATTTAGAGAACTATTATTAACACTATTTATTTGCGCTATATCGTCATTATTATCTCTTAAATTATTATTTGAACCTTCCGTTTCGTTGGATACACTATTAAAGTTTTTAGAAGCACTATTAATGTCTTTTTCTTCTTGTTTTGACACTTCATCTCCACACGCGTCATTTTTTTCAGTAGTACTGTCAATCATATCACTTAATTTTACAGAATTTTGTGCTTTTTGTTCGTTTTTGTCTAAACTATCATCATCAACAGCTATACTGTCATCCTCATTATGTTTCTCGTTGACAGCAACTTTGTCATCAACATTATTGTCATCACCAACAACATTTTTGTCAAAAACACTATCTTTTTCTTTTCCATCATCAACGTCAGCATCTTTATCATCCATACTTCTGACATTATCATCACCCTTCTGACTTCCATCACCATCCTTCTGACTGTCCCCATCAAACTCGACGTCATCACTCAAATTATTGATGATATTATTAATATCTCTTGTCACATCATCTTCTGTCTCATTCAGAAGTGAATCAAACATACTCTTCTCTTCTTTTACCCTTCTTTTCTTCTTGGGAACTTTACCCAAGCATTTATTGGAGAAGAGAGTTTTTAGAGTGAGATTGGCCAGGGTGTCCACCTTTTTCTTTGGATTGACATCTAAACTGTGATTCCCATCCTCATCAGATTCACTGTCTTCTGAATCCCAATGTACGTAGTCTTCTTGGATATAGAATTCTTTGATATCGTCCTTAATGTCGACCATTCGGTCGAGCTCGTCAGGGTCGGACTTGATTCGGAGACGGGAGACTGATGATATATACGGGTACACGCAGTTCTTGTCTAGGCCGTAATCCTGTGGAAATTGGAGATGTTATTTATCAAATATTGGTTTGGTTAGTTATTATACATACATTACATATATACATATGTATATATATACATTTGTTATGTTAAGCATATATATTTCCTACGCTGGAGCGCTGATGTGTAATTTTGTATGGGCGTTAATGACTGCGACACAGTTTACAACTAACGCAGTCATTATCGTACAAAATTTTATTGTAATTTGTGTTTTAGTTCCAATAAATATTATTATTATTATCTATAATATAAAAATGAATCGAAAAATGTGTTGGTAAGCACATAACTCAACAACGCCTGGACCAATTTGGCCAATTCTTTTTTTGTTGTGTTTGTTACTGTCAGGAGAAGGTTCTTACATACAAAAAAAATAGGTAGGGTAGGTAGGATAGGTAGGGTATACCTACCCCCTACCGGGTAGGTAGGGTAGGTAAGGTAGGTATCATAGTTAAGACAGGACAACGTCTGTCGGGTCAGCTAGTGATTATATACATTTGTGATTTAGAGGTAAGCGCCGGCGCTGCCCTCGAAATTGAAAGTATTCATTCGTTTTTTGTAAGATAATTATAATCATTATAATTATCAATAAATCTCTCTTAGTTAGAATTGCGCTCCAATATCATGATTTCATTCAACAATAATTCCATAGGGTAATATTTACTTAGATGAATTGTATTCATGATTTTAAAGTTTCATAAATATGTACTTGCTCAGTCAGCGAATCATATTTTGATCAACATAAAACTTAATACTCACCTACAAATTAACCTTAAAACCAAAAAAAAGGCAAGAAATTTTGAATTTCGCTTTAACACAAACACTGCCACTATTTTTGTACTATTCTAAGCTCAGTGCCTTCCAAACACATACATGTTCATACGTGTTCATGACAGTGGATGGGTTAATGATCTTTGCAATGCAATTTAAAATAATAAAATGAAATAAATGCAATTTAAAAAGAGTATTAATAGTGATACACAATATTATCTATATATATAAAAGAAAGTCGTGTTAGTTACACTATGTATAACTCAGAAACGGCTGAACCGATTTGGCTGAAAATTAGTGGGGAGGTAGCTTAGAACCAGGAGACGGTCATAGGGTAGGTAGGGTAGATAGGTAGGTAGGGTAGTTAGGTAGGGTAGGTATCATAGTTAAGACAGGACAACGTTTGTCGTGTCAGCTAGTATATATATAAAAGAAAGTCGTGTTAGTTACACTTTTTATAACTCAGGATTCAGGAACGGCTGAATCGATTTGGCTGAAAATTGATGGGGAGGTAGCTTAGAACCAGGAGACGGACATAGGCTAGGTTGGGTAGGTAGGGAAGGTAGCGTAGGTAGGTAGGTAGGTAGGGTAGGTAGGGTAGGTAGGGTAGTTAGGGTAGGTAGGGTAGGTAGGGTAGGTATGGTAGGTATCATAGTTAACCCTTAATAGGGCAAGATGAACATTATTCCCACATACATTTTTGGTTGTAACTTTCTTGCCCCTACTACTAGATGTGAAAGAAATATATTTCCCATCTGTAGGGAAAGAATTTCCCACATGTGATGATCTACATGGGCAAGAGTAATAATTTACCCATAAGTTTTCCTGAAAAACTAAAACCACTTGGAATTAAATAATTTTCAATCCTACAACACTAAACACCTTTCTTATCTTCTCACACTGCGTTTTTGTTTCAAACACCCACCGTTTGCCCATGCCCTATTAAGGGTTAAAACAGGACAACGTTTGTCGGGTCAGCTAGTTATGAATAAAAAATAGATACTGGATGAACGTATACTAAATTAACTAAGAAGTTAGTTACACTTTTTATAACTCAGGATTCAGGAACGGCTGAATCGATTTGGCTGAAAATTGATGGGGTGGTAGCTTAGAACCAGGAGACGGACATAGGCTAGGTTGGGTAGGTAGGGAAGGTAGCGTAGGTAGGTAGGTAGGTAGGGTAGGTAGGGTAGGTATGGTAGGTATCATAGTTAAAACAGGACAACGTTTGTCGGGTCAGCTAGTTATGAATAAAAAATAGATACTGGATGAACGTATACTAAATTAACTAAGAAACTACTTAATCATAAATATTATAACCAAACCAAACTAAAAAATGGCGTCCAAAAATACCGCTCATTGTATTTTCGAGCCATTTGGGGTTGAAGCCCTCGGGCTGTGAGGTCAAAGTGCTCACGGTTTGTTCAACGATAAATATAAACGGCTGGTTCACAATTATAGACCAGGGTCTATAATTTTGGAAACCAAAAAAAATTATAGTAGGATGAAACCCATTGAAAATTTAAGAGAATATTATGATGAAAATGAAAGGAAAAATAATTTACGGGCGATCTGAGGTCGGGAAGTGGATGGGGTTAGTTTTTAAGGGTAAAAACACCGTTTATCTCGATTTCCGGCAAAACTACAAGTACTATGAAAAAAGTAAAATAAGTCCAGTCGAGTCTAGATAAACCATTTTTTTCCCTTAAAAACTCAGCCACTTTCCGACCTTAGAACGCCCGTAAATTAATTTTCCTTTCATTTTATTCTCTTTGTTTTCCAGATTTTTCATCCTATTATAACTTAGTTCAGTTTTTGCCATTTTTAAAGGCTAAGCATTGCCATACAACGTGGCAATGCCGCCAGCCTCTTGGGTACAGAGGCCAGCACATCAAGTTACCACAATCTGTCAGATATCTTTGATTGTATTTCAACTTTATTGCAAATACTTATGGTTCATTTTTAATTGAGAAGATTTGACAGTTAGGGTTAGCTTGATGTGCTGGCGTCTGTACATTACCAGTCGACAGCGATGCGGAGGAATTCGACGCCATAATTTAGCTTGTTAATAGATTTCATAAAACAAAAATTTGTTTTAGAGACATTTAAATTGATTTTTCCTCCATTAATCTGTACTTAAGAATGTGATTTTTTTATGAGATAAATAAATGGGTTAACTTACTAAGATGATATCACATTGAGTGACTGCAGAAAATGCAAATAAAATAATTTTCGTCAAAATGATGGAAAAAATGATGAACTAGCTACAAAATATACAGGGTGAATTTGTATTCATGGGCATTATTTTAAAGGGTCGTTGTACTCATCATTATTCACAACTTTCACTATGGGAACAAATATGAAATCGCGAAAAAAAAATCTGCTGTTCCCTAGATTTTGACGCAAGCATAATTATGCAACAGCTGATTTTTTTTTTCCCAGATTTGTTCCCATAGTGTGTTGTTTATAATGATGAGTACAATGACCTCTTTTGTTTGAGGGTGGAGAATCATCAAATGACTTCCCCCGCTCTGGGTGGAGCGGAAGGGAGTGTCAGACTCTTACTGACTAAAACCCATCCATGTTCCTTCCTCAGCCCTTTATGGTTAGAAGGGTAGCGGTAGCCCTTTTGGACAATCCCGCTTACCTGGCAACCCCTTAAAATAATGTTATGAAACAGAGCATAAACGGCCAAAGTACGAACATAAAACGATGGGTTTTAGTCAGTAGGAGTCAATTGATGACTTCCCACCCTCAAAACAAAAAAGATGTGTGTCTAAGTTTTAATGTTTTGTGTGAGCGTGTGTTGTAAGTGCGTCTTTTAAGTACAGGCATGGTACTTAAAGTGGTACTTACCGCCGTCACGTTGGACACGTCATAGTGCTCTTGTTTAAGGTTTGTGAGTAATGGATCGCAGCGTGACACTCGGATCTGTATAGGCTTTAACTTCTTGAGTAACGCCGGGTCCACTATAAATTCGCCTGCGAAATAGATAAAGATTATATAATTAATCATACTGTTACTGGATTCAATTACCGGGTCGGGAAAAGCGTTGTTGGGTTTTCCATCTGGAATTTCTTACGCACCTCTCTCTCTCTCTCACACACACACCTCTGTCACACACACCTCACACACACACACACACACCTCACACACACACACCTCTGTCACACACACACACACCTCTCTCACACACACACACACACCTCACACACACACACACCTCACACACACACACCTCACACACACACACACCTCACACACACACAATATCATAGATTACCTTTTTTCTTCGCCGTGCAGCTCTGTTCATGCTTCTTTAAATTTTTCAGCAACGCGTAGTTTCTTTTGCATTTACTGCATTTGCCTGCAACAAAATAAAAAAAAATAAGAAAAAAAAATACAATAAGGTACCCTTAGTTGTAATAAAAAATACTACGCCGTTGGTGCTGACCGTCGGACTGCCAAGTCTTAGGTCTCGAGTTCGAACCCTAGACATCTTCTGACTTTTCGGATTCATGGGCGTATTGTATAAATTATCACTGGCTTATAAAAAATCGGTGAAGAAAAACATCGTGAGGAAACCAGCATGTCTGAGAGATAAGCTAAGTCAGAGGCCCATGGGCGGCATGAAAACTCTGCTACCAGGTTAGTCACTAACCACACGAAAAGAAAGAGACTGGTTTGTGAAGGTTAGATTGGCAGTCGCTCCATGTAAAATAGTGGTATTCAGCTGCATCCGGTTAGACTGGATGATGATCCCAACATCATCTGCCTAGCCTTTTCCCAACTATGTTGGGGTCGGCTTCCAGTCTAACCGGATGCAGCTGAATACCGGTATTTCACATAGACCGATTGCCTATCTGACTTCCACAACCCAGTAACTTGACAATACGATACCCCTTGGTAAGACTGGTTGTCAGATTTTCGGACTTCTGACCACCCGTAACGACTGTCAAAGATGCACAAATGACAGCCGGGACCAACGGCTTAACGTGCTTTCCGAGGCACGGACGAGTCTCGGTATGTAAAAATGGTCACCCATCTACGGCCAACCCCGGCAAGCGTAGCTTAACCTGATGGATCGACCTGTGCGGCTGTTAGTACTGTAGAGCCTTAGAGTAAAACCTTATATTGTACAAGGCTGGAATTTATCTGACGGCATTCGAACCTTTCAAATGTATTAAGAATAGATTAGGATTTTATATATTCTAGACTTGACGTCCGGCGATGAAGCTAAACAGATGTATTCGTTATAACAAAGTGAAAATATAATAACATACGTTTAAACCGCTAAAGCGTTTATCTTCATAGTATAGAAGCCCTATACCCACATTACACGCTCTACCACTGAGCCCCCTTAGTAGAGGATCTTCCATCCTCTACATTTTGGTGGAGTACGCCTGAGTCTCCACTAGAAGACGCGGTACGATCCCGCTCGTTTGTTTTTTGGTGTGTGCAGAACCTTAGAATATCTGCACAAGTAAAAGAATAATTATTCAACCAAATTTTCGGGTAAACCGTATAACGGGCATTCTACGCATCAGGTGGTGGATGCGGAAATAAAACAACTAAGAAGACTACGTGCTGAGTCGTCGCCGGATTTAGAGCTAAGTGGTGCTACGAAAAAATTTCCACCATGTCGAATATTGTGTATTACACGGGAACTGGTGCAAATTCGTTCGACGAGTTCATTATGCAGTTTCGTCAAGTTGCTGCGATTAATAATTGGCCAGAGTCCAATTTGGGGCTCATTTTGGGAGCTTATTTGCAAGGGCCTGCTCTCGCATATTTTAAATATATTTATAATGAAAGTTTAGACTATAAAACCATTTGCGAAAAATTGAAGTCAGAATTCCCCGCAAAGACAGATTTTGTGGAAAAATTTTATAACACTCGCCAAGAAGCGAATGAAGATATTTTGGGATTTTTCTATACGCTCGCTGATATAAGCAATAAAGCGAAGATAACTGATGATAAAATTTTCATTAAAATATTTTTAAAGGCTATTACCACAGAGTACAAACTGAAGTTGGGCACTAAAGTTTATAATTCCAAGGAAGAACTGCGTTCCACGGTGGAGCAGATAAAGGAATTATTCGGGGACGCTCGTCTTGTACCTTTGAATTTGCCAATTCAACCCCCAAAAGGTATCCAAGCGAGAGTAGCATTCGAGCTCCCAACATCCGTCAGGGAACAGAGCACTCCGGTTTCGGTGAGGCCGTCTAGTCCGATGCCATCACCTTCCTTGCGGACGCCGCCTCATTCGCAGGAACATGGTGATGCGGAAGCTTACCATACACCGAGGTATAACCTTCGGCCGAGGTACCCATACGTTTCTAATCGAAATTATCGTGTACCCTTTATGCCCAGCCCTGGAACATCAGCCCACAGTCCCAGCCGGTCGGCCCCAACTAATCACCCAAACGTGCGGGGGCACAGACGCTGAGCTACGGCAAGGAGCTGCACGCTGTGTCCAAGAACCCAAAGCTCCAGACGGAAGACATTAAACAATGTAATAAAAACCCTCTTATAAATGTTTTCATTGGTAATCAAGTGTATTCTACCCTTATAGACACCGGAGCTTCGATTTCATGCGTTTCGGAGCGTTTGGTACAAGATTTGAAGCACGTATGCGTTGTCGAGGCGAAGCACTTCGTTAAATCGATATCGGGTTCATTATTAAATGTGGTAGGTGAAACGAAGATTCTTTTTATAGTGGACTCGTGTGTTTTTGTTAATAATTTTATAGTCATTAGAGACATTAACCAGAGATTAATCCTCGGCCAAGATTTCTTACACAAAAATAATGCGGTCATCGATTTTGAACAAAATTGTTTGATTTTAAAAAGAAAATTCCGTACAAATTTTTGTGAATCTTCTAGTGAAAATTTCATGTCATTGTCAGATACTTTGACGGGTCAAAATGTTGATGACAGTTTAAATAAAAAAGATGTTATCAAGGACGTCAAAAAACATAAAGAAGAAAGAGGTCCGTTAATTTAAAAAATTGATTATCTTTATTTTTCAAAATTATGTCAAGAAAATGACGAAGCTTGCTGTTCAACTCTGATAAAAAAAACCGACCCATTGGACGGTATAAATATCAACCCAGAATTGGGAAGTAGCGAGAAAATATCATTAAAAAAACTACTTTCTACTTATAGGAAGAATTTTGCATTTGCGGCTTCAGAGTTGGGTAGCTGTAGCTTAGTGGAGGTAAAAATTAAAACGACCGATGATACCCCCGTTCATCGCCCTCCATATAGAGTATCTCCTAAACAACTTGAAATAATTAATTCACAAGTTGAGGAGATGTTAAATAATAATGTTATACGTGAATCTAATAGCGCGTATGCTTCTCCAGTTGTCTTGGTACAGAAACCAGACCATTCTTGGCGGTTCTGCGTTGACTATAGAAAACTAAATAAAAAGGTAGTCACTGACAGTTACCCATTGCCAATAATTGAAGATATTATGATTTATTTATCAGGAGCAAAATACTTTGCTGATTTAGATCTAAATTCTGGTTACTGGTAATATCGTTTATGTGAGGAAGATAAGCATAAAACTGCATTTGTCACACCATCAGGCTTGTATGAATTTAACGTTCTACCATTTGGGCTTAAGACTAGTCAAGCTGTGTTCCAAAGAACAATGGACAAAGTACTCGCTGGTATTAAATATAAAAATGCGATTTGTTATGTGGACAACATATTAATATGGGGAAAAGAGTTCGAAAAGCTCTTGAGGAGGTACTTTTGCGACTTAGGAAAGCAAACCTCACTTTGAAACCAAGTAAATGTAGTTTCGGGTATTTTAAAATGTCTGTTTTAGGGCATGAGATTTCGGGAGACGGAGTTAAACCCGAGTTTAAGAAACTTCAATCGCTAAAATTATTGAAAGCCCCAACAAATACGAAACAAGTAAAATCTGTTTTGGGCTTGTTTTCTTACTATCGTAAATTCGTTAGCAATTTTGCTGAGGTAACGTTGCCATTGACGAAATTGTTGAAGAAAGGTATCCCTTTCAGTTGGTCGCAGAGGCATCAAGAGGCATTTGATCAGATCTTAAAGATTATGGATAATCCACCGGTGTTGCACTTTTATTCTAACGACAAACAGATGGTAACTCGTCTTTTTATAGATGCTAGTGGTGAAGCGTTAGGCGCTTGTCTTATGCAGGGTACAGACACTATGTATCCGATCTCATATGCTTCAAGGAAGCTGAATGATAATGAGAAGAAATATTCAACGACGGAGAAGGAATGTCTGGCGTTGGTTTGGTCCTTGAATTACTTCAAACATTTCTTGTGGGGGTTGAAGTTTCAGGTGGTGACGGATCACAAGGCGTTATGTTGGCTAAGAGATAGAAAAGATATGAATGGAAGATTGGCAAGGTGGTCGTTGTGTATCCAGTCGTACGAGTTCGATATTGTCCATTGTGCAGGGAGAGATAACGTCATAGCAGATTTCTTGAGTAGGAATCCCTTGGGTGAAGAGGTAGAGAACCAGAAGCGAACGGAGTGTCAAGAAGATGGGATGCAGGTATACAAGATAGAGGTCGTGAAGTTGAAAGATGAGCAGCTACAAGATGGGTTCTGTAAACAGTTGTTGGATAGGATAGCGGCGAATGGAAATGGTGTGATTAGGGGATTTTGTGTTGTTGACGGGATGCTGTGCCGCAAAGCTAAGAGGTTCGATAAGGTTCGAAATTTAGTCGTGGTCCCGAAATTGTTATTACAGGATGTTCTACAGGAACTGCACGATGATCCGTGGTCAGGAGGTCATTTAGGTCTCGCTAAGACTTTGGCTAAGTTTAGATAGGGGTATTTTATCAAGGATGCAGAGAAGGAGGTGGAACGGTATGTGAGGAGTTGCGTATTGTGTCAGGAGCGCAAGGTGTCCAAGCAAGTAGCGCAGTTGCAGCCAATAGCAGTGAACCATCTGTTGGAGAAAGTTGGAATAGATCTTTTGGGTCCTTTTAGAAAGTCTCTGAATGGTAATAGATATGTGATCGTGTGTGTAGAATATGCTACGAGGTATGCAATTTGTAAGGCAATTCCTAGGGCTACAGCAGAGAGAATTAGCGAATTTTTGATAGAGGATGTGTTTTGCCGTCTAGGTGGGGTTAAGGAAGTAGTATCGGATAGAGGTTCGGTGTTTACTTCGCGTTTAGTTAAAGAGATTTATCAAATCTATTATACCCACATGCAATCAGCAAACTTATAATAAAATAATTTGCGTCTTAGTTATTATGTACCCATAAGTGTTGTGTCGAATTTATGTTGTTACCAGTAAAACATAAAAACATCAGTTATAAACTTTTAAAGGCGATTCGCCAGCCTAATAAAGTGTAAGTAATAATATGTGTCAATGTAACTTAGGGTAAGTGCATTCTTGTTGTTTATTATGTTAAATAAAGATATTTGAAAATGAAAATGAAATGAGTTAAAGAGACAATTGAGTATTTCGGCGCCAAATCGCGTTTCACCACAGCATTTCATCCAGCGGCAAATGTACTGGTTGAAAGGTTTAATCGTACCTTAACACAAATGCTGTCTATGTATGTCTCTGCTGATCAGCGGAATTGGTGTAGCTATATTCCATTGGTGTGTTTTGCCTATAATTCCAGTAAACAATCAAGCACTAGAATCTCGCCCTTCATGTTGATGTTTGCTAGGGAGCCTTTATTTCGAACCGACATGATTGTTAACAATAATGACCGGGGGGGGGGACTAATGATTATGCGCAGCGACGTAGTCAGCATAATGCTCTAATCAATTGTGCTATAAATAACATAAAAAAGGCGCAAGTTAAGCAGAAAGCTGCTTACGATAAGAGAGCAAAGATAAAAAACTTTGTACCAAATCAGTTGGTTATGGTTTATACGCCGAGACGAGTAACTGATAAGAGCCTAAAATTATGTAGGTTATATAAGGGCCCATATCAAATAGTTCGGAGATTATCGAATGTAAATTATGTTATTAGATTGAATAGAAGGAGCAAAGACATTGTACATGTAAATAGATTAAAACCTTTTTATGTTAGGATTTAATTGGCAATACTTAGATGTCATCTGTCGACATGTCAGTCATGGCAATGTCATGTAGTTGTAAACAAACATGCTGGACTCATTATTTTAGCTTGGTTTTAAGATATAGTTTATTGATGCATATCTCTTTGTGTTTATTGCATAATATGGTGATCAAAAATGAATGAGACGCTACCGGATGAGCGTGTGGGAGACACACCTCGCCGCGTCAAAGCGTCAGAGGGAGCGACACTTCGTCTTCATATTTCTCTAGTGCTAGGGTTTAGCATGATCGTGCTCCAGAGCATTTTATCATGTTCATCTTGAGAGAAGGGGTGACACTCGTCCTGAGTTGAGGCCTACTTTGCTAACGGGGCGTAGCCTTGCAAAGTGTGTCAGGTTGACACAATTGGTCTAACTGAGGATGGGGTACCCATATCTTGGTACCCATATTGTGGTTTCATATCTGGAGTATGGGCATGAAACGTTTTTAAGTTCAGCCTTCTTTGCAGTCAACCCCATCAGGGTCGATATGAACTTTCATATCATTGTTTGTTTTCGAAGGCTGGCTGCACCCTTTGCCCCGGGTTTTGGTGCAGTGGGGTTCAAACTGGCCTAGCGTTAGTTTGTGTGCACATTGGCACACATTAATGCATTCATGGACTCTTGTGATGTCGTAAGATTCGCTTTGCCAGAGTTGAGCCTGCCTTTGCAAAGGCCAGACCTCACATGTAGATTCTCCTGGGGTTAGGTAATTTTAATATTAGGCTAGGTAGGGGTAGGAATAGATAGATTCGGATGCCAAGAGTAAAAGGGCTTAGTTATTTTAAAACTAAGTGTTCCCTTTTACTCAAGGGGGGCGTAGCTGATGTAGAGCCTTAGAGTAAAACCTTATGTTGTACAAGGCTGGAATTTATCTGACGGCATTCGAACCTTTCAAATGTATTAAGAATAGATTAGGATTTTATATATTCTAGACTTGACGTCCGGCGATGAAGCTAAACAGATGTATTCGTTATAACAAAGTGAAAATATAATAACATACGTTTAAACCGCTAATGCGTTTATCTTCATAGTATAGAAGCCCTATACCCACATTACACGCTCTACCACTGAGCCCCCTTAGTAGAGGATCTTCCATCCTCTACAGTACTTAGCCACGAGCTCCTCAGTACTTAGCCACGAGCTCCTCAGATGCTGACCCCAACATAGTTGAGAAAAGGCTAGGCAGATTGATTGTTTAGTTTGTCTTGTTACTCACCCCCAGGTCTGTGGTCCTCTCCAGGGCACCTGTGATCTTCGAGCAGTTTGTTGGTCGCGAACAGATGCCAGCACACGTCACATTTGACGTCAGGAACCTCCTCAACTGGTATGCATTCATTGTTGCCAAAGTGCCTAAAAACAGAAGTTGTTGATAGAATATAAAACTAAATAATTTCTTTAAATTATGGTTAATCTAGCGGGATTGTCCGAAAGGGTTACCGCTGATAATAAAGGGCTAAGGAAGGTACGTGGATGTGATTAGTCAGTAAGAGTCTGACACTCCCTTCTGCTCCACAGAGCGGGACGAGTCATTTGATGAATTCCCACTCTGAAAAAACTGCGAGAAAGAGACGGAGCTATATCTCCATCTCTTTCCCATTGTGAGATAATATTAAAAAGTAATACTTTCAAGATGTGGCTCCCGGTGGGTCTACCACGAACGCATTGAGTACTCGTTACGTGAAGACCCAGAGCGGAAGGAGTTATTTCATGATCTCACAACCCAAAAAAAAACTCAGTTCTGGTGACGTTATCACCATCTAGACCCGCCAACCTCCATATCATCAAAAATAAGAACAGCAAAGAGTCACCCCTCTCCTGCCTATTATAGTGCTTACATAATACGTGAACGGTTATTATACAGTGTGTTAGGTTAAACGAGGGACATACTTTCAGGTTATATAGTACTCATGGAAATCAACAACTTTGTCCATGGGACCAACTCTGAAATATGAAAAAAAAAGTATCAGCTGTTGCGCTATGTACTGTTGTTGTTGCTGTGTTGTTTTTTTTTCTTTTAAATACTGAACAGCTGATTTTTTTTTCGTGATTTCAGGTATAGTTCCATAGTCAAAGTTGTTCATTTTCATGAGTATTGTAACCTCTGAAAGTATGTCCCTCGTTTAACCTAACACACTGTATTATTATATTTAAAAATATCCACGCGGGCTGGCAGAAGCTAATCTATAATATAAAAAAAAATCGCTGAATGTGTTGCTGAGTGCAAATCTCGAGAGCAGTCGAACCGATTTCTCCAATTGATTTTTTGTTGTGTTTGTTATTGTCAGGAGAAGGTTCTTACATTAAAAAACAGTAGGTAGGGTAGGTTGGTAAGTAGGGTAGCTAGGGTAGGTCGTTAGGTAAGGTAAGTAGGTAGGGTAGGGTAGGTAAGGTAGAGTAGGTATCATAATTAAGACAGGACATCGTCTGTCGGGTCAGCTAGAAGTAAATAAAATTCTCCACTTACTCATCATAAGCTGAAAGATGTATGAAGTCCGCCTCACATCGTCTGCAAGTGTAGGGATTGGATTTACTCCTGTGATGTTTGTGGTGCGTCGTTGCTTCCTCCGCAGACAAGAACCACAGGCCGCAAGGGTTGCATGCCAACCTGGAACCAAGAAAAACAATGTTTAAAAAAAAAATATTCTTCTTTTCGTGTGGTTAGTGACTAACCTGGTGTCAGAGTTTTATGCTGCCCATGGGCCTCTGACTTAGCTTCACAAGCTGTTGAGAAATATCTCTCAGACATGCCGATTTCCTCACGATGTTTTCCTTCACCGATTTTTAAGCAAGTGATTATAATATACAATACCCACATGAATCCGTTAAATCAGAGGTGCGTGCCTTGGGTTCGAACTGGAGACCTATGACTTGGCAGTCCGACGGTCACACCATTAGGCACACAAATTATTTACATCTAGCTTCTGCCCGCGAGGTCCCTAATTCAATCTGCCTAGTCTTTTCCTTAGTTGAGGTCGGCTTCCAGTCTAACCGGATGCTACTGAATACCAGTATTTTACATGGAGCGACTGCCTATCTGATCTTCAACCCAGTCAGTAACTGGGTACTATGATACCCCTTGGTAAGACTGGCTGCCACTTTCGGGCTTCTGACGACCCGTAATGACTGTCAAAGATCCATTAATGACAGCCGGACAACGGCTTAACGTGCTTTCCGAGGCAAAGAGGAGTCTCGATATGTAAATATGGTCACCCACCAATCCACGGACCAACCGGGGGCAAGCGTAGCTGATCCCGATGGATCGACCGAATTATTTTTAACTCGATCGATCCATCAGGTTAAGCGACAACGATATTTTTGTTGTAGTGCCGTATATTATTTTGGGTAACAAGGCTTGATGCTGTGTTATCTATCGATAATATAAAAAATAATCGGGGTTTGTTAGTCTCACTCGAGAACAGCTGAACCAATTTGTCTAATTATAGTAGGGTAGGTAGGGTAAGAAGGTGGGTAGGGTAGGTAGGGTAAGTAGGGCAGAAAGGGTAGGAAGAGTAGGTAGGCTCATATTGCCTTGCGACGTTTTGTTCGCCTGCCCGCACACCGGACACTTGTATACGTGAGTAGGTAGGTAGTAAGTAGGGCAGGCAAGGCAGGGTAGGTAGGGTAGGTAGGGCAGGTAGGGCAAGTGGGGCAAATAGAGTAGGTAGGGCAAGTAGAGTAGATAGGGCAAGTAGACAAGTACGCTGTAGATAAATACTTCTAGCCGACCAATGCCGGGTACACCTAATATATAAATAAAGTTTCCAGCACTCACCTGGGGCTGGTAAATCCAACACAATGCACTTTCATATGGCTCATATTCCCTTGCGACGTCTTGTTCGCCTGCCCGCACTCCGGACACTTGTATACGCGTGTAGGTAGGTAGGTAGGTAGTAAGTAGGGCAGGCAAGCAGGCAGGGTAGGAAGGGTAGGTAGGGCAAATAGGGCAAGTAGGGCAAGCAGGGCAGGTAGGGCAAGTAGAGTAGCTAGGGCAGGTAGACAAGTACGCTGTAGATAAATACTTCTAGCCGTCCAATGCCGGGTACACCTAATATATAAATAAAGTTTCCAGCACTCACCTGGGGCTGGTAAATCCAACACAATGCACTTTCATATGGCTCATATTGCCTTGCGACGTCTTGTTCACCTGCCCGCACACCGGACACTTGTATACGCGTGTAGGTAGGTAGGTAGGTAGTAAGTAGGGCAGACAAGCAGGCAGGGTAGGAAGGGTAGGTAGGGCAAATAGGGCAAGTAGGGCAATCAGGGCAGGTAGGGCAAGTAGAGTAGATAGGGCAGGTAGACAAGTACGCTGTAGATAAATACTTCTAGCCGTCCAATGCCGGGTACACCTAATATATAAATAAAGTTTCCAGCACTCACCTGGGGCTGGTAAATCCAACACAATGCACTTTCATATGGCTCATATTCCCTTGCGACGTCTTGTTCGCCTGCCCGCACACCGGACACTTGTATACGCGAGTAGGTGACGGCGCCCGCTTCGGAGATACTTTCGTTGACTTCGACAGTGTTGTGGCGGTACGTGGCGACGTTTTTGGCGATGATTTTGGTGTTTGTGGCGATGTTATCGTTTTTGTTTGGATCCTGTGTGCAGGAATGAAGAATTTATTACTAACTAGCTTCTGCCCGCGACTTCGTCCGCGGAAAATTGCGATATACTGTAACTGTTTAGGCAGCGCATGCAAATAATTCTGTTTTCGGAGGTATTTCTTTCCGACTTGCTGACTTGCTAGACGAAAATTGCGATAGCTCGGCTAATATGTATGATATAAATATAATTTATAGCCTATAGCACTCAGGAATAATGTAGCTTTCTATCAGTGAAAAATTTTTGAAATTGGATCATTAGTTCCGGAGATTACCCCCCTACATACAAACTTACAAATTTTACCTCTTTATAATATTAGTACAGATTAGCTTCTTTCAGCGACTTCGCTCGCAAGTGTGTCGCAAATTATTTCATGGGAATGTACCAGGATAACACAAACACTGCCACATTTTTGTGCTATTCTAAGATCAGTGCCTTCAACAAACATACGTGTTCATGGCAGTGTATGGGATAAAAAGTATAATTACTACAATACAAGCAAAAGAAAATTCTGCTGTTCCATATTTAGACGACACGTTTGGCGCAGTGGTAGAGCGATTGACTGCTGCGCAGCATGTCGCGGGTTCGATTCCCGCACGGAACAAATATTTGTACGACCTGCAAGTATTTGTTCCGGGTCTGGGTGTTTTTCTATCTATAATATGTATGTATTTACAAAAAAAAATGTATATAAGTAGTTTATCAGCTATCTCGTTACCATAACACAAGCATTAGGTTGCTTAGCTTGGGACTATATGGCGTTGAGTGAAATGTCCGAGGATATTATTATTATTATACATTTTGACGAATTATGCGAACACAAATGTAGGGAATCCATGCGTCATGTTCATGAACGGGCGCCGTCAGTAGGGACTGGTTACCTCTTAGCTGCCACGGCTGTTTTAAAATTTAAAATAATTTTGAATTGTTTTTTTAAATCTTGTAATTATGGACCATGAAGTTTCTTGCCCGTTCTTCTCCATAGGTACCTACTGCTTTGGAATGGGCAACTAGCTTCATGTTTTTGACTGAACGACCCCTTGACAATTCAAAAGTGCCTGTAATTGGTTTATTTGAAATAAATGCTTTGAGTTTGAGGAAGCCGTTTCATTTTTTTTTTATAAAAATTTTTAATTGATTTTTTTTAGCGTGTTTGGGACCTATACTAATGGACCGCCTTCCATTAAATTATATACTGTATATCACATTTCACACTAATATAATAAAAGCGAAAGTTTGAGAGTGAGTGTGTGTGTGTTTGTATGTTTGTCCGTCCTTCACGCTCAAACGGCAGAACAGATCTGGATGAAACTTGGCACAGAGGTAGTTTATGACCTGGATTAACACATAGGATACTTTAACCGGTAGTGCGTTCCCTTGGGATAATTTTCGACATCTACGCGGGCGAAGCCGCTGGCAGAAGCTATCATCTGCCTGTCTTTTCCCAACTATGTTGGGGTCAGCTTCCAGTCTAAGCGGATGCAGCTGATAACCACTATTTTACATGGAGCGACTATCTGATCTCCACAACCCAGTACCTGGGTAATACGATACCCCTTGGTAAGACTGGCTGTCAGACTTTCGGGTTTCTGACTACCCACGAGACAAGATCCACGAAAGACAGCCAGGAGCAACGACCAACGGCTTAACGTGCTTTCCGAGGCACATAGGAGTCTCGATATGTTTGACGGTCACCCATCCACGGACCAACCCCGGCAAGCGTAGCTTAACCTGATGACCGATCCGTGCGGCTGTTATTACTTAGCCACGAGCCCCTCAAAAGTAGGTTAGTGAATTGCATTACGACTGCACGGTACCAGGCCTGTCTCACTTCCATACAAGCTGCGCACAATCCCTAAGATATTTTCCTACTATTCTGGAAAACAACCTAATTTCAACCTTTTGCATTGCGTATAGCGTTATAGTAGTACAATAACTGTCTGCCGTCTCGCTTCAATCTGCTAGGGCTGTCAGAGGTACCTTACGGTATTTTTTTTTAAGGTTGGGTAATCATCCAATGACTTCTCCCGCTCTGGGTGGAGCGGAAGGGAGTGTCAGACTCTTACTGACTAAAACCCATCCATGTTCCTTCCTTAGCCCTTTGTGTTTCGGGGTAGCGGTAACCCTTTCGGACAATCCCGCTTACCCGGCAGGCTTGGCCCTGAGGGGCCCCTTCATATGCTGACATCTCTTTGAGGCGCGCGTGGAACATATACGCGCCGTACGGCACGGGTCTGGTGCTGATCGGACGGTGAGTCACCCATTACTCACAGTCCGCAGGCCCGCGCAGGAGGTGGCCGGGAGTCGTCACGTGGCTCCCGACGCCCGGGGAGTCTCCCGTGGCGGCTGGGACGGGAGGACCTTTCTCTCTCCCATCCCGCCAAACAGTGTATTTTTGTTTCGCGGATGCGTGCGCTGCGTGTGCGACAAGTCGATTGAGTGCCACCCTATTGAGACTAGTCCGGTGACCGGACGCTTGCGTTTATCATACCTAAACTCGGGAGTGTAATTTCTGTACCGTAAGGTACAGACGCCAGCACATTAAGCTATCCCTAACTGTCAAACTTTCTCAATTAAAAATGAACCTTATGTCTTTGCAATAAAGTTGAAATACTATCAAAGAAATTTGACAGATTGTGGTAACTTGATGAGCTGGCCTCTGTAGTAATTATATATTCTGTGACAGTACATACTTGACTCTCTTATTCGGTGTCTCCAACTTCTGAGGCTCCTTATCCCTGGACCGCTTCAGTCGTGGCGTGAGCAACGAATTGTCTTCATTCTGTTGACAATTATCCTAAAATTATTATTATTAGTCATTTACTTCGGAATAAAACATTCAATGTACTGTTAGGAATTAATATTTATATGTTTGATAGTAAAATTATTAATTAATTGCCTATTTTTTACAGCTATTTTCGACTCGTGCAGCACTTCTGTTTTACCCTTTGGGTACGGCACCCGAAAAATTCCCGGGCTACCTTAGTGCTTCATGCCCCGGCTGAGGTACCTAGCCCACGAAATCAGTTTTTCTTACGTTTTCTTGCAATTTGCAGGTCAGCCTTCTCTTCTTCTTCGTGTGGTTAGTGACTAACCTGGTGTCAGAGTTTCAGTCAGTGTCAGGTTGTCAGTAAGAGTCTGACACAGGGCGTGTCCGACTGCTTACTGACCGACTTCATTTATTACAATTTATCGGCCTGATTTTAGTAACATTGTAATGTCACGGGGATACTATAGTGATATTATAATAAATCTAGGTATATCATGAATGATGTTAACAGTGGGAGAAGTCAAGCGTTCTGATTGGTCAATTCTTTTTCATTCGCGATTTGCAAAACAATATTTTGACGACACGGTTGGCGCAGTGGTTGAGCGATTGACTGCTGCGCAACATGTCGCGGGTTCAATTCCCACACGGAACAAATATTTGTACGACCTACAAGTATTTGTTACGGGTCTGGGTGTTTTTCTATCTATAATATGTATGTATTTACAAAAAAAAAAAATATATAAGTAGTTTATCAGCCATCTAGTTACCATAACACAAGCATTAACTTGCTTAGCTTGGGACTATATGGCGTTGTGTGAAATGTCCATGGATATTATTATTATTATCCACGTTCCTTCATTAGCCCTTTATGTTCCGGGGTAGCGGTAACCCTTTCAGACAATCCCACAGACTTGCATATTGCAAAAAACGTAAGAAAATTTGAATTTTGCGAGCTACCCTGTAGCTTTCACCTTAGGTATAATTTAGATGTAGTTTTATGAAATAGAAAAAAAACATGAAGAATTTAAATAATACTAGCCCTGGTATCCTTTTTCAAAATCGATTTTGGAGTAATCTTCGGTGATGAAGGTTTATCCTGAAACAAATAAGTGTTATTAAAAACACATGTTTTAACAGCAGTTTCAATGAGAGATTTTCTTTCCCTAGTGGCTTTTTTTTTGAGGGAGGGAAATCATCTAATGACTTGTCCAGATCTGGGTGGAGCGGAAGGGAGTATCAGACTCTTACTGACTAAAACCCATCCATGTTGCCCTTTATGTTCCGGGGTAGCGGTAACCCTTTCGGACAATCCCGCTTATTCTCTAGTGGCTGGATTGATGGCGCTGAACTTGGTATGTTACTGCAAGGAACGGAACGTCACATCATTTCACTTGGATGTAATTTTTATGTGATGGGTTTCGTAATATTAATTACTTCTCATACGATAAATGTGTAGAGTCAAGTTCTTCCAACTGAACAGACAGCTGTGCTGCTGGGGAGTTTGTTGCGCCACTTCTTCTTCCCAGCTAAAGCACTAGGAAGTGGTGAAGGGTGGGCGTTTTTGGGGGACTGTCTTATGTAACTTTGACCTTCAAAAAGTGCTGATTTTCAGCCTAATTTGAATAAATGACTTTTAATTTTGATTTTGAGATCTTAAAACGAAACGTTCACGAAACAAAGAAAGTGTCAGTCAACGAGCGTGTGACGTGACGCAATGGTTTTTTTCCAAGCGCTTTGGCTTGGCTTCTAGTAAAGAAGTCAGTTCAACGCTATGTACAGAGTTCTTGGAAAGTATGTTTTTTTTTAATCCTCAAAAATAAAACCTCTACGGCCCACTCGCTCTCACAGAATGGATGCCTCTGTCCCATCTGTGGGATCATTATACCTGCATCTTCTTCTTTTCGTGTGGTGACTAACCTGGTGTCAGAGTTTCTATGCTGCCCATGGGCCTCAGACTTAGCTTCACATGCAGTTGAGAAATATCTCTCAGACAGTTTCCTCACAATGTTTACCTTCACCGATTTTTAAGCAAGTGATAATTGTACAATACGCACATGAATCCGTAAAATCAGAGGTGCGTGGCTTGGGTTCGAACTCGAGACCTATGAATTGGCAGTCCGTCGGACACACCACTAGGTTATCAATGCTTCATTGCATGCTGATTATGCATTATACCACTACGACCTTGAGTGACTGCCTCTTTGGTCTGGAAGTCCGCAACAACCTGGTCTTACCTTCAAGCGACTGAGAGACACGTTGTCATCTTTCGAGCTCGTCCGATGGCGCGTCACTCGGGGCGGAGTGGGAGCTCGCTTGCTGAATCGGCTGGACCGAGAGTCTGTTAGTACCCTGCTCTCCAGCTGTTGGGAGATAGAAAAAGATGCATTATATGTCAAAATCTGCCTAGCCTTTTCCCAACTGATGAACCTATGCGGTTCAAACGACATTTGAGGGGCATCAAGAAAAAAATACGTTTCTAATATTTTTTTATTATCTCACTGACGGACTAAATATAATTTGTTTATTTTTTACCCTATCGTCACCTCTATTGTATAACCCATCAATCTGCCTAGCCTTTTCCCAACTATGTTGGGGTCGGCATCCAGTCTAACCAGACGCAGCTGAATATTAGTATTTTACATGGAGCGACTGCCTATCTGACCTCCACAACCCAGTGACTGGGTAATACGAAACCCCTTGGTAAGACTGACAGACTTTTGGGCTTCTGACGACCCGTAACGACTGTCAAAGATGCACAAATGACAGCCGGGACCAACGGTTTAACGTGCTTTCTGAGACACGGAGGAGTCTTGGTATGGAAAGATGGTTACTATCCACGGAACAACCACGGTAAGCTTAGCATATGTATGACAAGCAAACTTTACAAATAAATAAAACAAAAATGTTTGTTTGAAATCTTTAAAATAACCGCTTTTTTCAAAATGCATATGAAAGTCTATATATTCTTTTCTTTTTTGTGTGGTTACTTATTAACCTGGTGTCAGTTTGTATGCTGCCCCCCATGGGCCTCTGACTTAGCTTCACATGCTGTTGAGAAATATCTCTCAGACATGCTGGTTTCCTCACGATGTTTTCCTTCACCGATTTTTATGCAAGTGATAATTATACAATACGCAGAGGTGCGTTGATTGGGTTCGAACTCGAGACCTATGACTTGGCAGTCCGACGGTCACACCACTAGGCTATCACTGCTGTATTTATTTAATTGTTTATTTCTTGTTATTAGTGCACCGCATTGTCACATATTTGTGTCGTTGGCTCACAGGGCATGCGCTTGCTTGTCACGTATATGTGACAATGGCGGTAATAGAAATAAAAGATTAATAAATGCATAAAGAATTATTTCTTAATATTCCTGCAAGTATTTGTTCCGGGTCTGGATGTTTGTCTATTTATAATATGTATGTATATACAAAAAAAAACGTTTATAAGTAGTTTATCAGCCATCTCGGTACCATAACACAAGCATTAGGTTGCTTAGCTTAGGACTGTATGGCGTTGTGTGAAATGTCCAAGGATATATTATTATTAACTAGCTGACCCGACAGACGTTGTCCTGTCTTAACTGTGATACCTACCCTACCTACCTACCCTACCTACCAAGCTACCTACCCTTCCTACCCTACCTACCCTAGCTACCTACCTACCTACCCTACCTACCAAGCTACCTACCCTACCTACCCTTCCTACCCTACCTACCCTAGCTACCCTACCTACCCTACCTACCTACCCTACCTACCTACCCTTCCTACCTACCTACCCTACCTACCCTACCCACCCTACCTACCCTACCTACCTACCTACCCTACCTACCCTACCTACCCTTCCTACCTACCTACCCTACCTACCTACCTACCTACCCTACCTACCTACCTACCCTACCTACCTACCTACCTACCTACCCTACCTACCCTACCTACCTACCTACCCTACCTACCTACCTACCCTACCTACCTACCTACCCTACCTACCTACCCTACCTACCTACCCTACCTACCTACCTACCTACCCTACCCTACCTACCTACCTACCCTATAGGAGGAAAATCAGCAGCTGATCGAAAAAAAAAAAAAAAATGTATTCTGCGATTCAGGGCGGAGACAAATCCAACGAAACAAAAACCATGAAAATTGGTCCAGCAGATCTCGAGTTATAACGAAGGGAACAAACCCGTCTTTCTTTTATATATATAGATACCTGAACTTTCAATTCCGGCTCCCTCTTGACCTTGACCTTGGGATTCAGTTTTTTCTGCTTGGACAGAGGCTCTCCGTCGGAGTCTTCATTCACGTAAACCGGCTCTGTAAGGCCGAGGATGCATTCACCGGCGTCAGGCTGCAAAAGTAATTTTAAACATTTTATCTTTTACTATGCTGGGCAATAGTCGCTACAAGGTGGGTGCCTGAGGATGGACGGCGCCGTCGAGGCCCAGGGAGAGGACCTAGACGCATACCACAAGGGATGGATCGAGGTGGCTCAATAGAAACATGTCTGGAAGGATTTGGGGAACGCCTTTGCTCAACAGCGGGACAATGTAGGATAAATATAAAAAAAAAAATCTTTTACTTGCTTCTATCAGTAGCTTGTGAGTATGAATGTGGATGGCTATACAAGTAGAGGGAGACCAAAGAAACGATGGATGGATTGTGTGAGAGATGATATGGCTAGGAAGGGAGTGACTACCGAGATGACGACTAAAAGAGAAGTATGGAAGAAGAAGACATGTTGCGCCGAGCCCAAATAAATTGGGATAAGGGCAGGAGAATGATGATTCTATCAGTAGCTTCGCTCGCGTGGTTGTCAGAATTTTCATACAAACAAAATCCCCCATTTCACCAACTTAAAGGCCGAGGAAAACGTTGCGTATGCTTTTTGGATGCACAGGCGACATACTGATCAGAACAAACCCTCAGAACACCCAGATCTTTCACAGATGTACTACACAAGCCAGAAGTTGTGATCAACTTCTGAATCCCTCCAGAAGTAGACCAGAACTTCTGGGCTGGTTGGAATAACCACCGAAGGCCGCCATGGACCGCGCAAAATGTTTCATATAATAGACTGAAAGCGGAAACCATAACCCTCTAACATAGAACACAGAACCCCTGTTTTTTGAGGTTGGTAAATCTTCAATGTCTCTTCCCGCTATGGATGGACCGTAAGGAAGTGTCAGACTCTTACTGACTAAAACCCATCCATGTTCCTTCCTTAGCCCTTTATGTTCCAGGGTAGTGGCAACCTTTTCGGACAATCCTGCTGACCCGGCAGGCTTCGGCCCTAACGAGCTCCCTTCTATACTGCTGACATCTCTTTGAGGCGCGCGTGGATCACGTACGCTCCGTTCGGCACAGGCCTGGTCCTGATCGGACGGTGAGCTACCCATTTCTCACCGTCCGCCGGCCCGTGCCTACGGTAGCCGACCGTCTCCCGCGGCCGCTGGGACGTGAAGCTCACACCTCATCCATCCCACCGCCTCCTTCGCGAGCATAACTGCTTCGCAGAAAGGTCAGTTAAAGTTTCCGAACCCCTTCTTAACTTTAAACGTTATACAAGGAAGCTGTGTGCAAATTTTCATGTTCCTAGTCTTCTTCTTCGTGTGGTTAGTGACTAACCTTGTGTCAGAGTTTTAATGCTGCCCATGGGCCTCTGACTTACTTAGCATCACATGCTGTTGAGAAATATCTCTCGGGCATGCCGGTTTCCTCACAATGTTTTCCTTCACCGATTTTAAGCAAGTGATAATTATACAATACGCACATGAATCCGAAAAATCAGAGGTGCGTGCCTTGGGTTCGAACTCGAGACCTATGACTTGGCAGTCCAACGGTCACACCACTAGGCAATCACTGCTTTTCTTCCTAGTAAACTACTGGGAGTTTCGCCTGTGCGTTGATATGTCAGTTTCTCCTTTAATATACAGTGTGTAAGGTAAATCAAGGGACTTACTATCACGGGATATAGTACTCATGGAAATGAACAACTTTGACTATGGAACAGCTGATCAGTACATTTATGTTCGCATAATTCGTCAAAATGTATGGAAGAGCTGATATTTTTTTTTCATATTTCAGCGTCGGTCCCATGAACAAAGTTGTTGATTTCCATGAGTACTATACAACCTGAAAGTCTGTCCCTCGTTTAACCTAACACACTGCATACAAGGATAAGGGCAGGAGAATGATGAGTTCCAGTAGTTTCGCCAGTGCGTCGAAATGTCAGTCATAAATAAACATTTATACTAGCCGCTTCGCCATCACTTTGCATATAGTTAAGTTTTATCTTCTTCTTGAGGTTTTTGGTTTCCGCACTCAGTCCTTGGCGGACCATTGTGCGTGGGCCATGGCGGCCTGTGGCGGTTATTCCAGCCAGCCCACCTCCGTCCAGAAGTTGATCACAGCTCCTGGCCTGTGTAATATATCTGTAAAAGATTTGTGTGTTCCGATGGTCTGTGTCCTGATCTGTGTGACGCCTGTGCACTCAAAGAGTACGTGCGCGACGGTTTCCTCAGCCTCCATGCAGGCCCTGCACAGAGGACTGTCCGTTATGTCTATTGTGTAGTTAAGTTTTATGCTTACCGCTCCTCTAGGCATGGATTGCGGGGGAAGGCCGAGCCGCAGTCGCGTCCTTTTGTTGGTCTGCCGACACATCTCCAGAAACTCGTAGAAATCATTCACCTTGTCCACGCAAAGCTCACAGATGAGGGGAGGCATCTTATCGTCCTGGTGGACCTGGAAATCGAAACAAAAATATATATATGAATAGCTCCAACTGTCCGTTTCATCTTAATCCCGTAGGAATATCAGAAAAATAAAAATTATTTAAAAAAAAAACATGAAAAGAGAAAAGCAAGCCTTATCCTACTAATGTTATAAACTAGCTGACCCGACAAACGTTGTCCTGTCTTAACTATGATACCTACCCTACCTAACTACCCTACCTACCCTACCTACCATACCTACCATATGTACCCTACGTACCCTACCTACCCTATGACCATCTCCTGGTTCTAAGCTACCTCCCCACTACTTTTCAGCCAAATCGGTTCAGCCGTTTCTGAGTTATAGATAGTGTAACTAACAAGACTTTCTTTTATAGATAGATGAGAAAATGTGTAAGGATGTATGAATATTTCTGGCTTTTTCACACAAAAACTACTGAATGGATCTGGATGAAATTTGGCACAGAGAGTTTATAACCGTGAGGTTTCTCTTTATCCCCGTAGTATCTATATATATAAAAGAAAGACGGGTTTGTTCCCTTCGTTATAACTCAAGATCTGCTGGACCAATTTTCATGGTTTTTGTGTCGTTGGATTTGTCTCCGCCCTAAATAGCAGAATACCTACATTTTTTTTTTTTTCGATCAGCTGCTGATTTTCCTCCTATAGGGTAGGTAGGTAGGTAGGTAGGTAGATAGGTAGGTAGGGTAGGTAGGTAGGGTAGGTAGGTAGGTAGGTAGGTAGGTAGGGTAGGTAGGGTGGGTAGGTAGGGTAGGTAGGTAGGTAGGGTGGGTAGGTAGGGTAGCTAGGGTAGCTAGGGTAGGTAGGGTAGGTAGCTAGGTAGGTAGGGTAGGTAGCTAGGTAGGTAGGGTAGGTAGCTAGGTAGGTAGGGTAGGTAGGCAGGTAGGTAGGTAGGTAGGGTAGGTATCACAGTTAAGACAGGACAACGTCTGTCAGGTCACCTAGACATTTCACACAACACCATATAGTCCCAAGCTAAGCAACCTAATGGTTGTGTTATGGTAACGAGATGGCTGATAAACTACTTATATACTTTTTTTTTTGTAAATACATACATATTATAGATAGAAAAACACCCAGAGTCCAGACTCTATGCAGGCAAAGCCGCTGGCAGACTCTAGTAATAGTTTGTAAGGATGTATGGATGTTTCACACAAGTCAACTGTATGAATTTGGATGAAATTTGGCCCACAGATAGTTTATAACTTGGTTTAACACATAAGTTAATTCTTATCCCGCATGTATGTTCCTGAGAGCTAATTTCAAATATCCACGCAGATGAAGCCGGTGGCAGAAGTTAATTACAAATGTTTTGTAAAATGTGTCAAACCTGCTAATGAACAATGTCCCTCAAGACAGGATTTTTCTAGTCACCGCGGTCACCAGTGAGCCGCGAACAATAGTTTTTCTATTGTGTCTGATGCGTGGCAGTCAACGACTTAAAGGGCAGGGATCCTACTCATAATAGCCATACCTATCCTTAATTGAAACAATACTGATATCTAGGTAATATCAGTATTTTTTCAATAAAGGATTGGTATTATTTTTGGTCAAGTGCTTGTCTAAGCTCAGTGCCTTCAACACACATAATATGTCGCGAAAATCCCTACTGAGTGCCCTTTCAACACGCATTGCAATGTATGGACAGTAAACACATATAATATGTGTTGAAGGCACTGAGCTTAGAATAGATCAAAATGTGTTGAGCATTATATGTGTGTACGGGGCACTGTGAGTTATAACAGAAAACACACAGATGTGTTCATGGCAGTGTAAGGGCTAGACCGATTAAAAAAAAAAAATGCTTACTTATTAATATTATGGGGGACCTGAACGAAAGACCATAGAAAAGATGGATGGATAGTGTGGGGAATGGATTTCAACATGAAAGTAAGCTGGCTGTCGTTCATAGACAAATTGTATTTTTTTAATGAGAAGATTTGAGTATGCAAGCCTCAGATAACCTATTTTCAAAGTAGATTTTAATGGGAAATAAAAATGAAGGATTGGAGGAAATGTAACACATTATACATTTGCTTGACACCCTAATAGTATTTTACTGTTGTTTATTTAGGCTTCGAATAGTTTTTATTAAATTTAAAACTACTTTCACTCATTTGTTTGGCAACAAACAATAGATAATTTTAGGGGAAGTTATGATCGGTAAAGCTAGAATTAAATTCCAAATGGTCGGAAATATAACTATATTCGTTATAATTGAAGTATTTTTGTTTTAATTACCTCTATTTGTACACAATCGCGGACTTTTTGTCTCAATTCCACATCGGTGTCATCCATGTCGACTACATTTTGAATTATCGGCATTTTGTAGCCGGCACCAGCTCCACACAGGCGACATGCTCTGTATATCTCATAAATCGTCTCCTTGTCTTTCTTAGAATTCAATTGGCGATCCATTTTCGACATAGTAGCATTTCTTAGTAATTAAACAACTATGACGACGATTGCCGCTTTTCCGCCATTAGAAATGATACCATATTCAAAAAATATTAAAATCACAGCAAAAAATCAATTTACACACCTGTTCATTTATGATAATCGACTAAAAAAAGTTACATTAATTATTCTTTTTCAAAAGTTGGTAAACGGGGTGCAAAGTAGAATAAAAGTGAGAGTTAAGAAGTGTCCGCATTAATAAACCCTCAGGGTAATAATAATGTCTGTTTCGTTCCCGCAGACAAGATAACCGTTTTGCGGAGCAATGTACTTTTATTTTATTAATAAAATAAAAATAAAAAAATTATGCCCCACAAAGCAACCTGACAAACAGTGAGTCTTTTCGGAGCATTTATAAGATACACAATATTTAAGAGACAAAAACCGTTGCAGATATTCCCAATAACTAAATAAGAAACTATATTAATAAGAAAACGGACACGGTTGGCGCAGTCGTTGAGCGATTGACTGCTGCGTAACATGTCGCGGGTTCGATTCCCGCACGGAACAAATATTTGTACGACCTACAAGTATTTGTTACGGGTCTGGGTGTATTTCTATCTATAATATGTATGTATTTACAAAAAAAAATGTATATACGTAGTTTATCAGCCATCTAGTTACCATAACACAAGCATTAAGTTGCTTAGCTTGGGACTATAATATGGCATTGTGTGAAATGTCCATTAGGTTAAATGCTCTAAGGTCCATGGATATTATTATTATTATTATTATTAATAGTCGACTTTTTACGCTTCACCTCTATTTCGTCCATAGACCACGACCAGGGCTTCTATTTCTACGTTATCTGTGGGTGGTTTGTCAATGTGCAGTGGTTTTGCGTGGTGTTTATTCGCTGAATTTTGCAGAAAAGTTCTAAAATAACCGCGTTTCTGTGTTATTCCATCAAGAAAGTGTCGGCGTGTGCCGAGTACATGTTTTTCAGTGTATTGTTTCTTGTGAGTATTGCGTTTTTTAACTGAAAATGCGTCTGTTTGCAGAAACCAACTGATTTGAATGGTTTAACCGCCTTTCAGATTGCACACATTTTTTCTTGTCATTACCGCGTTATTTACTGTCTTTTCAATGAACTTGTGGGTATTACTAGAAAGATTCACCTCCTACAGTTATTTCTAGGATAAGAAATATTTTTATAACCTAATAATTTGAAATAAAATGCGACTTTTTACGATTCATATAAAATATTCACCTGACCTCCGCTGCGTTCAATTTGGTCGCATAATATGTCTGTATGTCATATTTTGGAATGTCTGATTAAATTCTTGTGTTATTGCTATTTTATGAAAATTAATCAAAATAAACAATTTTGGCAAATAAAATTACAGTGGAATTTTCTTCAGTTTAAAATTTGTAAAGATCGGAATAGTTCTTAATTATTTTTTAAAGTTACTTCACAATTTAGGTTATATTATTATTCGAAACCTTAAACAAATAGCCGTCCTTGGCATAATAAGAAACTAAAATTCTTATTATTCAGAGTTCCGTTTTCGCGCTAAAGCTACCCTGCTTGACTCATACTTTAATAACAATAGTCATACCATACTTGGACTCAATAAACTTAGTATATGGATCCCTCTATGTGTAGAAGACCAAAGAAACATTAATGGACCGTGTGAAAGATGATATGGTTTGAAGAGTGACTACAAATAGACAGCCTGACCTATGCATTTTTTTTTTTGAGGGTGGCAAATCATCAAATGACTCCTTCTGCTCTGGATGAAGCAGAAGGGAGTCTCAGACACTTTCTAGCTAAAATCCATCCATATTCCTTCTATAGCCCTTTATGACAGACAATCCTGCTGAATTGACCTATGTATGGAAGAGAAATAAGGTCATTGAAATGATGACTAACAGAGCAGTATGGAAGAAAAACACATTTTATCGGGAGACTAGCTTCCGCCCGCGGTTTCGCCCGCATAATATGTCGAAAAATTATACACATTACCTTCCTCTTCAATCACTCTATCTATTAAAAACCGCATCAAAATCCGTTGCGTAATTTTAAAGATTTAAGCATACATAGGGATATAGGGACCGAGAAAGCGACTTTGTTTTATACTATGTAGTGATGCCACACATAATTCATAAGACCCTTTTTTGGGTATCATGATTAAAAAATTTCAAAGCAGCAGTGAAAGTTATGAAGTATAAAGTCACACCTTTCTAGCTGCATTATTTTTAGGCTGAATAACATCATTCTGTAGCAATCAAAAATAAAATTACAGCTATTTTATTTTTGATTGCTACTTTGTTCCATCAAAATCAATCTGCCTAACCTTTTCCCAACTATATTGGGGTCGGCCTTCAGTCTAACCGGATGCAGCTGAATAATATCCTTGGACATATCACAAAACACCATATAGTCCCAAGCTAAGCAACCTAATGCATGTGTTATGGTAACGAGATTGCTGATAAACTAATAAAATACATTTTTTTTTTGTAAATACATATTCATACATATTATAGATAGAAACACACAACAAATACTCGCAGGTCGTTCAAATATTTGTTCCGTGCGGGAATCGAACCCGCAACATGCTGCGCAGCAGTCAATAGCTCAACCACTGCGCCAACCGTGTCGTGAATACCAGTGGTTTACATGGAGCCACAGCCTATCTGACCTGTCAGATTTTTGGGCTTCTGATGACCCATTATGACTCAAAGATCCACCAATGACAGGCGGAACTGTCGCTGTATCCGGTTTGACTGGAAGCCGACCCCAACATAGTAGGGAAAAGGCAGGCAGATGATCATGATATTGAGTAGAAAATTATCTGCATTAAGTGTACATAGTCTAGCGTACACATCGATTATGTACACTTAATGACATAGAGATGCTTGTGGCTAAGTAATAACAGCAGCACGGATCGATCCAACAGGTTAAGCTACGCTTGCCGAGGTTGATCCGTGGATGGGTGACCATCTTTACAAATCGAGACTCCTCCGTGCCTCGGAAAGCACGTTAAGCTGTTGGTCGCGGCTGTCATTCGTGGATCTTTGACAGTCGAAACGGGTAGTCAGAAGCCGGAAAGTCTGATAGCCAGTCTTACCAAGGTTTATCGTAATACCTACCTAGTTACTGACTGGAAGCCGACCCCAACATAGTTGGGAAAAGGCTAGGCAGATTGAATCTAGCGTACACATAATCAGACTACAATATTCCCACTGCTGGTATACACACCCCTTCTCTGTGTGAAGGAGTGGGCAAGTAATCCACCATGCTTGCCCAGTGCGGGTTGGTAGATGTCAAGTCGTGTGTTAGTAAAGTGCAAAAAGGACGACTGCAGCTCAGGCTGATTAAACCTTAACCAAAAAACATTTTGTATTCTGCTGTTTTATAAAACGGGCTATTTTTCGGGATTTTCGATTGTCTTATGTCTTTTAGTGATTATGTTTTGGAAAAAACGATATGATAGGGACATGTACGAATTAGACCTAGATTTATGAAAAAAATAATTGCTTAGGTAGAGGCATTATCCACGAAGAAAACAGTGAAATGCGTTTGTATGGAGAAAGGCCCAATAGAGTTCCTTTGCTAGATTCCCAGAATCCGCGCGATTGAGATTGAAAATATAAAAAATCAAAACAGACATTTATTCAAACTAGGCTGACTGAAAATCAGCACTTTTTTGAAAGTCAAAGTTACATAAGACAGTCCCCCAAAAACGCCCACCCTTCACCACTTCCTAGTGCTTTACCTGGGAAGAAGTTGCGCAACAAACTCCCCAGCAGCACAGCTGTCTGTTTAGTTGGAAGAACTTGATTCTACACATTTATTGTATGAGAAGTACTTAATTAACATTATGAAACACATCATCATGCATTCCCTTTATGAGACAAAACTGATGAAATGTAAGCAAGTAATACACTCTGCCTACCCTTTGAGAAACCGCAAGCATGTTTATCAAAATAGGGATTCAGACTAACTTTTTTTTACCCCGTAAGCTAGATTATTAAAAAATATTGGACACGTATTTTTTCTTTTTCGCTCGTGGCTAAGTACTAACAGCCGCACAGGTCGATCCAACAGGTTAAGCAATGCTTGCCGGGGTTGGCCGTGGATGGGTGACCAAGTGACCATCTTTACATACCGAGACTCCTGCGTGTCCCGGCTGTCATTTGTGCATCTTTGACAGTCGTTACGGGTCGTCAGAAGCCCGAAAATCTTACAGCCAGTCTTACCAATGTAGACGTGGAGGACAGATAGGCAGTCGCTCCATGTAAAATATTGGTATTCAGCTGCATCCGGTTAGATTGGAAGCCGACCTCAAAATACTTGGCAACTTGTTAAAAGGCAAGGCAGATGATGACGTATTTTTTCTTTTTTTACGTAATCCAAAGATTACGTCGATACCTACATTGAGTTGAAATGTGGCATGACGTCACAAGTGTGTACTTTTAATACTTACTTGTGATGTAGCGACCCCCACTCCCCTACTTTAACCTCTCAAATATTCTATGAACCCCATAGGTTCCTTAGAAAAATTTTCTTGAAAGGATAATAAATAATATCTATTATATAAAAATAAGTCGGGTTTTCCTTCCTGACGCTATGACTCCAGAACGCACGAACCGATTTCCACGGTTTTGCATTCGTTGGAAAGGTCTCGGGCTCCGTGAGGTTTGTAGGGTAGGTAAGGTATGTAGGTAAGTTGGTAGGTAGAGTAGTTAGGTAGGGTGGGTAGGTAGGGTAGGTAAGGTAGGTATCATAGTTAAGACAGGACAAATCATTTAGCTCTTATAAGCAAACGACCTCTAATAGGCGAACATCTAATTGGTTAATGCGTTTTATCTAAATCATTTTCTATTAATATGATATAGCAAAAAATACGTGTCAAATTTTTTTTTTATTTGTTCGACGGTATTAACATAATTTCTTTTTTTTTACGCATTCGGATTCCCTATTTAATCAGGAAACAATCGAATACAGAGCTCGATTCGCAGACACCGAATAAGATTCGAATTTCGAGAGTGACCTCGATAATTTCGCTGTAGGAATAGAAAGGCTACCTAATTTTAGTCATACTAAAACAAAAAATAACCTTGAACTATATACCTACACTGTTTGTAAACATAGATTGTATAGGTAAACATAAAGCATTATATTATGTAGGTAGGTAGGTGAATAACATTCTTGGAAGCGTATTGCACAATGTTTACAAAACATTGCGAAATACTAACACGTCCCCAATACAATTCGAAATTCGAACGTTTCTCTGTTTAAAAAGACTATTATCCTTATTCTATGTATTTTGTAATAATCAACAAAAGAGGTTTTGTCATTAAAGTCTCCTTTTTTCGTATCAAAATAAAGTCTGCCTTAATTTTTATCATTTTGCACACCTCTCTTTGTTATGTTGCATAACATTTCGTTATGAGGAAAAACTTGGCAGTATAAAAAATCCGTCCGGCACAAAATTTGTTCAGTACGACCAATTCACTCTGTGATGCTGGTTGATTTTACAAACATATGAGGTTGAAATTATTCGCACTATATTTCGGCATTTAATACGCAACTTCCATAAACAAACATTATAAAACAGTATTGCTAAACAAAAATATTTAAAAAAACAGTTGAAAAAAAGTTCTAAAAAACAATTGAAAAAAATTTTGGAAAAAAATATTCAAAAAGTTGTAATAATATAAAACATTGTTCAGTTTTAATATTCGAAAAAAAAACATAACTTTTTTGTTGTGTATTCTACAAGTAAGTCATTTATTCACTCTTCATAGTTTATTTCTTTAATATAGTGTAGTGTAAATTAAATATTCAATATTTATGTATCATTTATATCTCTCGTATGCAATGCCTGGATCCGACTTCCGAATTCGTGCAGACGGGCTCTGTGTATTTAATTTCATCACCACTGATCTCAAAACGGTGAAGGAAAACATCGTGAGGAATGTGACATCTACCAACTCGCACTGGGCCCGCATGGTGAAAAGTCCTGTGTCCCAGGCCTAGCAGTGGGGAACAACATAGGCTGATTATCTATAATATAAAAATGAATCACAAAATGAATCGTAAGCGCAAATCTCGAGAGCAGCTGAACCGATTTCTCTAAATCTTTTTTTGTTGTGTTTGTTAATGTCAGGAGAAGGTTCTTACATTAAAAAAAAGTGGGTAGGTAGGGTAGGTAGACTAGGTAAGATAGGTAAGGTAGGTATCATAGTTAAGACAGGATGTCTGTCGGGTCAGCTAGTGTATTTATAATTATATTTCGTAAATAATTACATATAGGGGTACAGAGGCGTTCAGCGGGATTGTCCGAAAGGGTTACCGCTACCTCAGAACATAAAGAGCTAAGGAAGGAACATGAATAGGTTTTAGTCAGTAAGAGTCTGACACTCCCTTCCGCTTCAACCAGAGCGGGTGAGCTCATTTGATATCACACCTTCAAAAAACAAAAATAAGGGTAGGCCTCCAAGGCTTGAGGATCATCTTTCGACAAATATTTTTGTGACTATACTATACATAAAAGAACGAAGGACAATATATTTATAAAAAGTTCAACAGTAGGTTAATTAGAGCTTTATAACTCTATTTGACCAGCTTTGAACAAGATAGGACTACAGTTACATGAATTTATGGTTATTTACAAAACTCAAACTGAAAACATTAATTTCAAACTACCTTTTGTCAGCGGTTTCGCCCGCGTGTTTAAATTATCCCACGGGAACCCTACATTTGTCCGAGAAAAAAAAGTAAAATAGACTACTTTTTTCCCGGAAAAATTTACGGTTTCCGTGGCAAAATCTCTGTGCCAATTTCACCCTGATCCTTTCAGTTTGAGTTTATTCGTTACATAATTACGAATTTCTTCTTTAATTATAAATATTAGTGTCGATAAACGAATTACAGGCACTTGAATAGATCCGCCTGGGTAAAAGAAAGAAATTATATTCAGTCCGTCAATCAGATAATAAAAAATATTATACACGTATTTTTTGCCAACCCGTCCCCCGCGTGGTGGATTGAGTTTATGACCCACTCCCTCTCTTAGAGCAGTGGGAACTAAAAAAATAAGCTGATTATGCTATTATGTTATGATATTTTTTGCTTTATTTATCTTATTAATAAAAAATGACTGTTATAAAACGCATTAAGGTGAATCGCGGCTGTAAGACGTATGTAGTTACAGAATTATAATCATCAAAATCATTAATACAACCCTCCGAGCTCATAAAGGTTCCGGAATGACTTTGACCTTGTAAAAAGTCATTTTTACACCTTTATGAGCTCGGAGGGTTGTATTAATGATTTTGATGATTATAATTCTGTAACTACATACGTCTTACAGCCGCGAATCAAATGTTCATCAACATACAACCTATCACTGGCCTGCAAATTGCAAAAAACTTAAGAAAATTTGAATTTCGCGGGCTTCCCTGGAACATCAACCTTATGGGTCGGTACTCACTGAGACGCGACGCGATGTGACGCTGCGCCCACACTTTTAAGGAGCGATTCAAAATATAACTTTATTTTATACACGAAAAGATACACATTTCGTTATGAGAATTCAGAATACGTTGCACCATGCAGCACTGCGCCTCGTGATGCCTCGCAATGAAATGAGGATCTTTTCGTGTAGTAAATAAAGTTGCATTTTGAGTGTCTCTATTAAAATGTGCGCACAGCGTCGCGTCGCATCTCAGTCTAAACTCACCCTAAACTTGGTGAGTGGGAGCTCGCTACGTCACAAGTAAGTATAAAAACTACACTTGTGACGTCATGCGACATTTTGATTCAATGTCTGGAAGTAATCTTTCGATTACGTAAGAAATAAAAAATACGTGTCCAATATTTTTTAATAATCTAGCCTACGGACTGAAAAAAGAGTGTTAGTCATCATCCCTTTTGTCAAAGATCGGTCAGTCAGAAAGATGAATCTAGTTGCACATGGCATAACGGCTATGACACTCACAAAATTTCGCTTTGATAATATGATAAGGAAGGCTCGGATGTGACGCATATTTCTCCACAACTTACTTTTCTTGTTGTTCGTTTTTTTTTATTGCGTCATGTTTGCCGCAAATGAACGTAGTTTCCTTCTTCTCTTTCTATAAATATATACATTGTTAGCTCTGGCGGCGTGCACTCCTCCGTGCGTCGGAAAGCACGTTAAGCCGTTGGTCCCGGCTGTCATTTGTGCTTCTTTGACAGTCGTTACGGGTCGTCAGAAGCCCGAAAATCTGACAGCCGATCTTACCAAGGGGTATCGTATTGCCCAGTTACTGGGTTGTGGAGTCAAATAGGCAGACGCTCCATGTAAAATACTGGTATTCAGCTGCATCCGGTTAGACTGAAAGCCGATCCCAACATAGTTGGGAAAAGGCTAGGCAGATGAGATGAGCCGTGGCGGCGTGGTGACGTCATACATTGAAAGCAAAAAGAGTATTTGCCACGCTGTCTTTACATAAGAGCTACTGCACACGTTGCTATTAGCATAGCTATTCACAAAAATATTGGCTTCCGAATTGAAAATTATACTTTTTCAATGACTGGTCCGCCTTGCTCCCGGCAGAAAAGAAAAAATACCCGGCCAAGTGCGATTCGGAGTCGCGCACGAAGGGCTCTGCACTATTAACAAACAATAAATATATAATTATAATACACTAGCACTTTGCCCGCGGCTTCGCTCCCGTGGTCTTTCCCACGGGACCCGTTATTTTTCCCGGGATAAAAAGCCTATGTTACTCCCTGAAAACTAAGCTTTCTAATTGTGAAAGAATTTTTGAAATCGGCACAGTAGTTTTTGAGTTTATTCATTACAAACATACACACAAAAGTACAAATCTTTCCTCTTTATTATATTAGTATAGATTAGCTAGTCGCGTTGAACACTGTGACGTCACCCCACGTCATGTTAACTTCGTAATGAAATGTTCAGCCATGATACTGGTTATGGGTTCGATTCCCGAACTGACCATTAATTGCAATGCATTTAAATGCTTGTGCACTGAGTGTAGGGTTCAAACGAATTCTGCGAAATCGACGCTTAAATAAGGTCATTGCTACAACATAGGCTGATTATGTATTTATAATTATATTTCGTAAATATATACATATAGGGGTACAGAGGCGTTCAGCGGGATTGTCCGAAAGGGTTACCGCTACCCCAGAACATAAAGAGCTAAGGAAGGAACATGGATGGGTTTTAGTCAGTAAGAGTCTGACATTCCCTTCCGCTCCACCCAGAGCGGGAGGGGTCATTTGATGATTACCCAGCCTCACCTTTCGGACAATGCCGCTGAATTGACCTGGGTTAAGAATTTAAGATGCACAAATGACAGCCGGGACCAACGGTTTAACTTGCTTTCCGAGGCACGGAGGAGGTTCGGTATGTAAAGATGGTGGATGGATGGACCCATTCACGAACCCCGGCAAATGTAGTTTAACCTGACGGAACGATCCGTGCGGCTGTTATTACTTAGCCACCAACCGAACATAAATCGAGATCCCGGGCTGGTATGACGAGAAACTTCAGACGCCAAAAAACCTAATAACATTTTACCTGACCTGGGAATCGAACCCACGACCAAAATTAAACCCCGGCAAGCGTAGCTTCGCCTGATCGATCGACCCATGCGGCTGTTATTACAAATTTAATATTATTAATAATAATATTTGTCTTTTGTTACAGAAAATGAAAGTGAATGTCTAAAATAGAATATAAGAGAAGTAAAAAGTGAAATATAATAAGGGAAACCAGTAAGAAAAGTCGTAAACATGTTTCAAAAACCGGCCTTCGGATCGACGACCGCCAATTTTGGTAAGTACCTACTGATAAATAATAATAATAATATCGTTGGACAGTTCACACAACGCTATATAGATAGTCCCAAGCTAAGCAACCTAATGCTTGTGTTATGGTATCGAGATGGTTGATAAACTACTTATATACATTTTTTTTGTAAATACATACATACATATTATAGATAGAAAACACCCAGACCCGGAACAAATACTTGCAGGTCGTACAAATATTTGTTCCGTGCGGGAATCGAACCCGCGACATGCTGCGCAGCAGTCAGTCGCTCTACCACTGCGCCAACCGTGTTGATACACTAGGCAATTTTTTTTTTGTGGTGGTTTATGGCCCACTTTCTCTCCAAATCATTGAAATCTATATTTTGGGACCCATCCGTGCCTGACAGCTAGACTGATACTCTAGATAATTTTTTTGTGGTGGATTATGGCCCACTTCCTCTCCAAATCATTGAAATCTATATTTCGGGACCAATCCGTGCCTGACAGCTAGACTGATACTGTAGACATTTTTTTTGTGGTGGATTATGGCCCACTTGCTCTCCAAATCATTAAAATCTATATTTCGGGACCCATCCGTACCTCGGACAGCACGTTAAGCCTTTTGTCAAAATCAAAAGTTATTTATTCAAAATAGGCTGAAAATCAGCACTTTTTGAAGGTCACAATTACATAAGACAGTCCCCCAAAACGCCCACCCTTCACCACTTCCTAGTGCTTTAGCTGGAAGAAGTGGCGCAACAAACTCTCCAGCAGCACAGCTGTCTGTTCGTATCTTTGACAGTAATTACGAGTTGTCACGAAAAACTAACCACAAGTCTTACCAAGGGGTATCATGTTATCCATGGGCGTGGGGGTCGCTAAATACCAGTATTTCACATGCAGCGACTTCCTATCTAGGCAGGCCCGGTTAACCGGCTAGACTAAGAGCAGGACCCAAAAATTCTGTTGACCTGACGCCTACCAACTCGCGCTGAGCCCGCGTGGTGGAATAGTTCCCCCTGTCGCAGAGTGGAGGCTTTTGTCTTAGCCGTGGGAACATTATAGGCTGATTATTAATCTAAGCGATATACCTTCCGGACGGCGAGTATTGGGTAGCTCACCGTCCGTTCAGGACCAGGCCCGTGCCTCAAAGAGACATGTCAGTATTAAGGAAGGGGCCCGTAACGGCCGAAGCCTGGTGGCCGGGTGAGCGGGATTGTCCGAAAGGTTTACCGGTGCTCCGGAACACAAAGGGCTAAAGAAGGAACATGGATGGGTTTTACTCAGTAAGAGTTTGACACTCCCTTCCGCTCCACCCAGAGCGAGAGCAGTCATTGGATGATTTCCCAGCCTTAAAAAAAAAAAAAAAAGCAATATACCTTCCGGACGGCGAGTAATGGGTAGCTCCCCGTCCGTTCAGGACCAGGCCCGTGCCGGACGGCGCGTACGTGTTCCACGCGCGCCTCAAAGAGACATGTCAGTATTAAGGAAGGGGCCCGTAACGGCCGAAGCCTGGTGGCCGGGTGAGCGGGATTGTCCGAAAGGGTCACCGCTACCCCGGAACACAAAGGGCTAAGGAAGGAACATGGATGGGTTATAGTCAGTAAGAGTCTGACACTCCCTTCCGCTCCACCCAGAGCGGGAGCAGTCATTGATGATTTCTCACCCTCAAAGCCATATTCCTCCCATGTCTTTATTTTTAATTCTTGTCGTAGCGTATAAAAATACGACGGATAAGAAGAATTGCGACGAAAATTTGTATGTGCGCGTTATAAGAAAATTTTCCGTGACGTATATACGAAACATTAGTGATTCATACATGCAAATATTTTATACAAATGTCATTTGTATGAGTCATCACTGTTTACTAATAACTTGTGACGTAACGGCGGGGAATTCCGTACTGTCGAATACAATTTCAAATTGTGTTGAGGAAAATATTTTTGTGAATATTTTTTAAGGTGTCTTGGTTTAATAGTGGGTCGTGGGTTCGATTACCAGGTCGGGTAAAAGGTTATTGGGTTTTGCGCCCCGTGTTTCTCGTCATAGCAGCCCGGGGACTAGATTTATGCTCAGTTCAATAAACTCGCTCCCTGTTACATGGGACTTAAACATAACTTAACTTGCGAAATGGGGGTGTCAAACAACAGTGATAGCCTTTTTTTTTTTTGAACCGGAGGGAAAATCCTCATGTGTGTCGCCCGCCCCGGGGAGGGCGGAGGGGTCTGTCACACTCTTACTGACTAAAAACCACCCCGGGTGTCGGTGTGTGTCTCACACCTGCGCCGGGGGTCGCGGGAACTGAAAATACTTCCGCAAAGCAGTGATAGCCTAGTCCAACTTTTCCCGAACTGGGCGATAAAGCCCCCTTGTGGGCGCTGCGGACCTAAAGGGTTCAGTTCTTCCTTACCTACTTCAATATATTTTTATTTTTATAGGGCTCCTAGAACAAAAAGGGGCGTTGTGTAGACGCATAGCGTTTAAATGGGTGAAATGAGGGGGGCGCAAAAAATAATTTACTCCCAAAAATCTCCATGTTAAATACTAAACTGGAAGCCGAATCCAACATAGGTAGAAAAAGGCTAGGCTGATTGATTGATTGATTTTCCATTAATATCAATTAATCGAGGAACAACACTTGACATACTTAATTTAAAAGATATCAGCAGTGATGTCATAATCGATTAGATTTTTCTTTTTTTTTTCGTGTAGATAGTGTCAGAGTTTTTATACTGCCTATTTGCCTCTAACATAGCTTCACATGCTGTTGAGAAATATTTATCAGGCTGGTTTGAGCGGGATTGTCCGGAAGGGTTATCGCTGCCCCGGAACACAAAGGGCTAAGGAAGGAACATGGATGGGCTTTAGTCAGTAAGAGTCTGACACTCCCTTCCGCTCCACCCAGAGCGGGAGAAGTGATTTGATAATTTCCCACGATGTTTTTCTCCACCGATTTTTAAGCAAATACACATAAATCCGACAAATCAGAGGCCTTGGTTTCGAACTCGAGACCTAAGAATTGGCAGTCCGACGGTCACACCACTAGGCTATTACTGCTTTTTTCTTGACATCACTTGGTATGTAATGGATGCTGACACATCCGCGGCCCTTCAATCCTGAAGATCGACCCATGCCGCTGTTCCATTCACGAGTGTTCTATAAAACCTTTAATAATTTTCTCAGGGTCCTTCAACTCTGGGACATCGACGGCTTCGCCCTTTGGTGGGTTCAAGCCGGCGACCGGCACGAGTGCATTTGGCGCTCCGCCCGCCTTCGGGGCAGCTACCTCGACGCAGCCTACTACTGGTGGTGGTAAGAAGTTGAATGTTCATCTACTAGCTGAAACTTAAACTCAAAGCATTTATCACTACATAGTATAAAGCAAATTCGCTGCCCGCGTCCTAATGTCTGTATGTATGCCTAGATCTTTAAAACTACACAACGGATACAATGGGGGATAATTATGTGGGGATACAGCACAGACGCACTTGCACTGTTCACGGTCCAAAAGAAATTTATCCGTATCTTACAAAATATACAACAAACAGATAGCTGCAAACCCCATTTCGTAAATCTGAATATTCTAACCCTGCCTTGTTTATATATACTTGAAATATGCAAGTTTGCTCACAAACACAAAGACTTTTACACAACACGAGAAGACATACAAACAAGATACACACTACGACACAAAACACGACTCAACATACCAACATCCCGCTTAAAAATACACTCAACAAGCCCTCTAGTTATGTCGATAAAAATTTACAATATGTTACCCGAATGTATAAGAGAAGAAAAAAAACTCCATCAATTCACGACCAAATTAAAAAAATTATTAATAAGCAAATGTTACTATAATGTCAACGAATATTTAAAAGATAAATCTTTAAAACATATAAGTTAAGTTAGATTATAAGTCATGAAATTGATAAGTCCCTTTCCCCCCAAATCTTTCTTTTGCTGTGCCCGACAGGGTCCATGATTGTTTCTTTTGGCGAATATTTACCACCTAAGCCTACATTGTGGAATGCAATAAAGAATTGAGAATTGGATTTTGATGCAGTTTTTTTAATAGATAGTGTTTCAAGAGGAAGTTTTATGTGTATAATTTGTCGACATATTTAGCGGGCGAAGCCGCGGGTCGAAGCTAGTTTTAATTAAACCAATTACAGGCACCTTTGAATTATCAAGAGTTCGGTCAGTCAGAAAGATGAAGCTAGTTGCCCATTCCAAAGCAGTAGGTCCCTATAGAGTAAAACGGGCAAGAGAATAAAAAGCCATGCATGATTCTCATTAATCCAAGATCTAATAAATCTGCCCCCAGGTCTATTCGGCACCACCAACACAACCGGTGGTCTATTCGGAGGCACCACTGCCTCAACATCAACCGCAGGTTTCGGAGCCAGTACCTCGGGCTTCGGGTTCGGGGCTCCGCAACCGGCCACAGGAGGCCTTTTTGGAAATACTTCTACAGTCGGTGGAGGCCTGTTCGGGGCTTCGCATAATCAGACCGCTTTCGGGGCTAAGCCTACCGGTGGGTAGTCTACTTCTTCTTCTTCGTGTGGTTAGTGACTAACCTGGTGTCAGAGTTTTAATGCTGCCCATGGGCCTCTGACTTAGCTTCACATACTGTTGAGAAACATCTCTCAAGCATGCCGGTTTCCTCACGATGTTTTCCTTCACCGATTTTTAAGCAAGTGATAATTTTACAAGACGCACATGAATCTGAAAAGTTAGAGGTGCGTGCCTTGGGTTCGAACTCGAGACCTAGGACTTGGCAGTCCGACGGTCATACCACTAGGCTATCACTGCTCTTAGGTGGGTAGTGATTTTTTAGGTTTCCGTAACCAAAGGGTATAACGGGACCTTAGTCGTCATACATCCATCTGCCTAGCCTTTTCCCAACTATTTTGGAGACGGCTACCAGTCTAACCGGATGCAGCTGAATGCCAGTATTTGACATGGAGCGACTGCCTATCTCACCTCCACAACCCAGTAACTGTGCAACACAATACCCCTTGGTAAGACTGGCTGTCAGATTTTCGGGCTTCTGACGACCCGTAATGACTGTCAAAGATTCACAAATGACAGCCGGGACGAAAGGCTTAACGTGCTTTTTGAGGCACGGAGGAGTCTCGATATGTAAAGATGGTCACCCATCCACAGACCAACCCCGGCAAGCGTAGCTTAACCTGATGGATCGATCCGTGTGGGTGTTATTACTTAGCAACGAGCTCATTCCTATTATATTAATTTATTTTTTATTGTCTTCCCCAGGATTCGGGTTCGGCGGCACGACCACGACTGGCGCTACCACAGGCAGCCTCTTCGGATCCACTCCATCCACGGGCACCGGCCTGTTTGGTCAGCAAACCAACACCCTCGGGGGTGGTGGGCTGTTCTCCAATAATACTGGTAAGTGAAGATAATTATCAATATCATTATTATAATCAGGCTATAATGTTCCAATTGCTGGAACACTGGTCTTCTCTCTCTGAGAGGGAGTGGGCCATAATCTACCACGCGGGCTCAGTGCGAGTTGGTGGATGCATTTAATTAAATGCATAGGAAAGTATAATACGTTAATTATAAAAAGAAAAAATATTTTGTCAGTCTATCTGTTGGTCCGGCTAATCTCAGAAACGGCTGGACTGATTTTGACGAGACTTTCTGAGCGATAGCTGATGTTATAAGGAGTAACTTAGGCAACTTTTATTCTGCCGGGTAAGTGGGATTGTCCGAAAGGGTTACCGCTACCCCGGAACATAAAGGGCTTTTTTTTTAAGGCTGGGAAATCATCCAATGACTTCTCCCGCTCTGGGTGGAGCGGAAGGGAGTGACAGACTCTTACTGACTTAAACCCATCCATTTTCCTTCCTTAGCCCTTTATGTTCCGGGGTAGCGGTAACCTTTTCGGACAATCCCGCTTCTAAGGAAAGGACATGGATGGGTTTTAGCCAGTAAAAGTCTGACACTTCTTCCGCTCCTCTCAGAGCGGGAGGAGTCATTTGATGATTTCCCACCCTTAAAAAAAAGGCTACTTTTTAACCGACTTCTAAAAAAGGAGGAGGTTCTCAATTCGACTGTATATTTTTTTTTTTTTATGTTTGTTCGCGCATTACTCCGTTGCTTGCCAACCGATTTGAAAAATTATTTTTTAGTTGGAAAGGGTATACTTCCCAAATGGTCCCATAAAATTTTTATCGAAATCGGATAAGCGGTTTTTGAAAAATCGACAAAAATCTAAAAAAAATCTACTTAATATATGTGGACGATGTTCTAATAAGTTCCTGTCACTGTAATTTACATACCAGGTAGTGGTATTAAAATTTGGGGGGTTAGGTGGGTACCACAACTAAAAAGTGAAAAATAAAAACTTTTTTACAAAAAATAAAACCGACTTCCAAAAAAACACTACAAAGTGAAAAATAATTTTGATTTCGGAAGTCGGTGGCAAAAAATGAAAATACAAAACCGAAGACACCGACTTCCGAAATCAAAATTATTTTTCACTTTGTAGTGTTTTTTTGGAAGTCGGTTTTATTTTTTATTATAGAAAAACAACCCTTATTCTTTTATATATGACGACACGGTTAGCGTAGTGGTTGAGCGATTGACTGCTGCGCACTATGTCGCGGGTTCGATTCCCGCACGGAACAAATATTTGTACGACCTGCAAGTATTTGTTACGAGTCTGGGTGTTTTTCTATCTATAATATGTATGTATTTACAAAAAAAAAATGTATATAAGTAGTATATCAGCCATCTCGTTACCATAACACAAGCATTAGGTTGCTTAGCTTGGGACGATACGGCGCTGTGTGAAATGTCCAAGGATATTATTATTATTATTTTATGAAAATATAAATACCCGATCGGCTGTCGAATCAACCATGATGGCAGCATCAATAAACATATTTCTAATCTCTCCAGCAGGTGGATTCGGCCAGCAGCAGCAGCAGCAGGCAGGCACAGCGCACGTCAAGTACAATCCCGTAGTAGGCACAGATGTGGTCGTCAAGTCGGGCACCTCGCAGAGCGTGAACATCAAACACCATTGTATTACTTGCATGAAGGTAAGCCAACATCATCTCTCTCTCTCTCTCTCTCATCCTTTTCCCCTCCCTATTTCCCTCACTCCATCTTGTCTCTCCTTTTACATCTTGTATGTGTTTCTAAACTTTTAAATATTCTATTATATGTATTAAGGTGAATCCTCCAACCAGCCCGCGAAATTCAAATTTTCTTAAGTTTTTTGCAATTTGCAGGTCATAAAGGTTCCGGAATGACTTTGACCTTGTAAAAAGTCATTTTTACACCTTTATGAGCTCGGAGGGTTGTATTAATGATTTTGATGATTATAATTCTGTAACTACATACGTCTTACAGCCGCGAATCAAATGTTCATCAACATACAACCTATCACTGGCCTGATTGAATTTCGCGGGCTACCCTGGAACATCAACCTTAATATAAGCGAAAACTGGGATGGATTTTGAATTTTCACAAACTTCAAACAACCATCATCCTTTTTTTGCTCGTCTAAATTTATCTTGTCATTGAATTGCTAGTGATTGACATAAAAATTGTCGACGATTCGTACAAGGAGTATTTAATACTCCTTTATTGAAAAAACGCCAAATGCATGTTTTTATAATTATTATACTGACAACAATCATAAATACACTGTTGGAGGCTTGGAGCTAGTCCACATTATATTTGATAAAAAACCCGTGCGAAACTAATGTTTATAAATCTTTTGAATTTTATGTGGAGGGCTGCAACTAATAATGATAATATTTTTGTTTGTAGGAATATGAGAACAAGTCATTAGAAGAACTTCGTCTTGAGGATTATGTGGCTGGTAGAAAAGGCAACACCAGTGGCGTGTTCGGAGGATTCCAGCAGCAGACAGAGAATAAACCCCTGTTTGGGAATACTTGTAAGTAGTGTTGCCAGATTTTGCCATGTTTGGGAGTATTTGTAAGGAGTGTTGCCAGATTTTTCCTTGTTTAGGAATGCTTGGAAGTAGTGTTGCCAGATTTTTCCTTGTTTAGGAATGCTTGGAAGTAGTGTTGCCAGATTCTGCCATGTTTAGGAATATTTGTAAGGAGTGTTGCCAGATTTTGCCATGTTTATAAGTAGTGTTGCCAGATTTTTCCCTGTTTGGAAATATTACTGTAAGTAGTGTTTAGGATGTGAGTTAAATCCTTCCTACGAAATTAGCGAGTTAACAGTGATAGCCTAGTGGTGTGACCATCGAACTGCCAAGTCGAACTCTCAAGCTCGAACCCAAGGCACGCACCTCTGGTTTTACGGATTCATGTGCGTATTGTATAGTTGTCACTTGCTTAATAATCGGTCAATGAAACCGGCATGTCTCAGAGATATTTCTCAACAGCATGTGAGGCTAAGTCAGAGGCCCATGGGCAGAATGAAAACTCTGACACCAGGTTAGTCACTAACCACACGAAAAGAAGAAGATTAACGGAGTGTAAAATGACGGCAAATAATGAAAATAATTTCTATTGAACAGCATTTGGTCAGCCAGCCACTACAAGCGCGCCCTCAGTGTTCGGGGGCGGAGGCCTGACCGGCGCAGGGGGCTTCGCACAACAACCCTCGTCGTTCTCCTTCGCGAACAATGCCCAGACTACCAACACATCAGGACTGTTTGGAGCCAATAAACCTGCCTTCGGGGCTACACCTACCACCGGTATGTTTACGCAACATTTCTAGGTTAAGCAAACGGTCACCCATCCTAAATATGACCTCCGAAAATTGAGTTTAAGCAAAATTTCTGAGGTCATGTTTTGGATGGGTGACCGTTTAAGGTTGGTTATAACAATGATGATTGTCATTAAAACAATGATGACTGTTAGCTTGTTCCACCAAGGGATTGTCCATTAATTACCTGATGAGGCTCGAAAGAGGGGTGTAGTAAGATATCACGTGTATTTATTTTTTCGTCAGACCCGCGATTTCTAAACATAAAAGCGGCGTCTAGTGTGACCTTGACTCGCTGTTGCAAGGCAACGAACGAAGTCCCCGCGCGCGTTATGTATTTTTGTAAAAAATACACGTGCTCGTGGCTAAGTACTAACAGCCGCAAAGGTCGATCCACCAGGTTAAGCTACGCTTACTGGGGTTGGCCGTAGATGGGTGACCATCTTTACATACCGAGACTCCTCCGTGCTTCGGAAAGCACGTTAAGCCGTTGGTCCCGGCTGTCATTTGTGCATCTTTGACAGTCGTTACGGGTCGTCAGAAGCCCGAAAATCTGACAGCCAGTCTTACCAAGGGGTATCGTAATGCCCAGTTACTGGGTTGTGGAGGTCAGATAGGCAGTCGCTCCGTGTAAAATACTGGTATTCAGCTGCATCCGGTTAGACTGGAAGCCGACCCCAACATAGTTGGGAAAAGGCTAGGCAGATGACACGTGGTTTTGGGGGGTAGTCCTAAGCCTCACCAAGGGGCAGGGGGGGATAAATTAAAAGAAACAGCGACCTATAAGTTTGTTTCGGCAATTCTTCTCAGAGTAGTCATATAGGCAACGCCAATTTTATTTCGTTTAAAAAAAATATATTGACGTGTAGAAAAAGTGTTTGTGAAAACCCATTTACAAAATTAAATTATTTATCATTTATTATAGGAGGCACGGGTCTGTTCGGTGCCACTACCACTCAAGCGCCCACTTTTGGTACCAACACATCTAGTTTTGGGTTTGGTGCTACCACACAGCCCCAGGTGAGTTATATTAACTTTACTACCTGACCAGCGCAACTTTGTCTGCGTCACTTTTTTTTTAAGATGAAAAATTCCATCATACATGATATTTGCGTAACTTGAACCGTTTACGCAGCGCACGTAACTGAATAATTTTCAAAAATTACATCAAAAAGTTTTTTTTTTGTATATATGTGTGTAATTTTTTTTTTCAATATTCAAAGAACAAAGGCCACTGTCCATACATGCTTGGACTAGTAAAATCTAATGGAACGTAACTCGATGAAACGTCCGTCGTATTATTTGCCTATTTACATATACTACTCTGTCAAGAAAGTACCGGGAAAAGATCAATAATACACAAAATGTCTGTTATTCATCCAAATTTATTTTATCACCTTCAAAGTATGCTCCTTTAGAAACGATACACTTGCGCCAACGAATAATCCATTCATCAAAACATTTTTTAAACGCTGCTTCCGGAATTGAGTTCAGTTCTCGCCGCGAATTCTCCTTTATGTCTTCTATCGATTGCAAACGGGTGCCACGAAGTGGTAATTTGAGTTTAGGAAAAAGAAAAAAGTCAGCAGGAGCCATATCTGGTGAATATGGTGGTTGCTGGATGGTATTTGATGAGTGTTTGGTCAAAAATTCGTTCACAATGATAGTCTTGTGCGAAGGCGCATTGTCGTGGTGCAAAATCCAAGAATTTTCTTTCCACAAATCTGGCCTTTTTCGTCGAATTTGCTCTCTTAAACGCCGCATAACGCTCAAATAATATTCTTTATTTACCGTTAGACCTTCCGGTAAGAATTCAGAGTGCACAACACCGCGATAGTCAAAGAAAACAGTCAACATGACTTTGACTTTTGATCGACTTTGGCGTGGTTTTTTCGGTTTCGGTTCAGTTGGAAGGCGCCACTCCGAAGCTTGTTGACTAGTTTGCATGTCAAACTCGTAAACCCACGTCTCGTCACCAGTAACAATGCGTTTCATGAATGTTGGGTCCGAACTGACTCGTTCTAGCATGTCCTCAGCGACTTTCATGCGATTGAGTTTTTGGAGAAAATTCAGATCTTTTGGGACTAGCCGAGCAGCACCATGTTTCATACCCAAATGATTAGTTAAAATGGTACGGATCGACTCGTGAGATACAGAAAGTTCGGCAGCTATCTCTCTCAGAGTTGAATGGGGATTTTCAGTCACTATTTTCTTCACTTTTGCGATGTTAACTTCAGTTGCAGACGTTGACGGCCTACCAGAGCGAGGCAAATCTTCCATCACATCTCGACCGCTTTTGAACGCTTTGAACCACTCATAAGCACGAGTTTTTGATAAAGTCGATTCACCGTAAGCCTTCTGTAACATTTTCAGTGACTCCGAACACGAAATTCCATTGGCGATGCAAAATTTAAGACAAACTATTTGTTCGATATTTTTGTCCATTATGAAATTCGCAATACACACTATATATGATATTACTAAAACCAGCACTGTATTTAATATAAATAACAGATGCAACTCAAACTCCGCGCCAAAATGGAAAACAGTTGTGCCAATCTAACAACTACAAAAAAACAAAAATTTGAATTTGGAACCATAAACAAATCATCCATTCCCGATACTTTTTTGACTGAATGTATTTTACTTCGGCATTCAATATATTTTATAAAGAAAGGAGAACGAAGTTATCAGCTCATATTGCAGCATATTGACGACACGGTTGGCGCAGCGGTTGAGCGATTGACTGCTGCGCAGCATGTCGCGGGTTCGATTCCCGCACGGAACAAATATTTGTACGACCTGCAGGTATTTGTTACGGGTCTGGGTGTTTTTCTATCTATAATATGTATGTATTTTCAAAAAAAAATGTATATAAGTAGTTTATCAGCCATGTCGTTACCATAACACAAGCATTAGGTTGCTTAGCTTGGGACTATATGGCGTTGTGTGAAATGTCCAAGGATATTATTATTATTATTATATTATATTATGTTTTTCAGGCTATGTGGTATATTTTTAGTCTGTAGTATTTTGAATTGGGCGGTTTTTTAAAAGATAAGTCTATGCATGGTTAAATCGAAACTAATCGTGGTAAGTAGCGGTGCAAGATTAATAAAAAATCAAGAAAAACACACTAAATCACAAAAACACAGAGCGTCGCTGAAACAACAACAACGGTTTGCAAAGCGCACTGTCAATCTCTGTTTATCTGTCAAAAATAGGGAGGTCATATTGTCAGCAATCAATTTGTGGCAGAATCGATTTTTAGATATGTAATCATTCATTATGTTATTAATTCATGAAATGTCTTTTTATTAACTTACTAGCAGAATTTAATATAAGTAGTTATTGGTTTCATAATTAACATTACTATACACATCGCGTTGCCTAGTACTTAGCTTTGATTAAAAAATAAAATAAACAATTTCTCCTGCGTTCCGTTATAATTTTTTATTTTTTCAAGGCTATTTATCTATAATTCCCCTGCTTTTAAAAATAAACTGATGGTATCCAATAATTGTTTGAACGATGTACAGACGCCAGCACATCATGCTATCCCTAACTGTCAAATTTTCTCAATTAAAATGAATCTTATGTCTTTGCAATAAAGTTGAAATACTATCAAAGAAATTTGACAGATTGTGGTAACTTGATGTGCTGGCCTCTGTACTACATCTATGTGATAGTCCCATCTCGGGAACAATTATTGATTTTTCGTAGGCCAATATGACCATTGCTCTTTGAGGCAGATATGTTTAATAACATTATAATTATTACATGCTAAAATAATATACAACCTTAAACTAAATATAATGATGTCCCCCCAGCAGCCCGGCGGGCTCCTGTTCGGCGGCGCCAAGCCCGCCACAACAGGTTTCGGCGCGCCGGCCGCCAACTCGGCCTTCGGGGGCTTCGGCTCCGGCGGGATGTTCGGGGCCAAGACGCAGGCCACCACCTTCGGCACGCAAGCTCCAGGTATGTCTAAAAAAATTACTCATTTTGTTATCACTTTGATTTAAAGGAGAGGAGCTCGTGGCTAAGTACTAACAGCCGCACAGGTTAAGCTACGCTTGCCGGGGTTGGCCGTGGATGGGTGACCATCTTTACATACCGATTCCTCCGTGCCTTGGAAAGCACGTTAAGCCGTTGGTCCCGGCGTAACGTAGCCTTTACCCAACTATGTTGGGGTCGGCTTCCAGTCTAACCAGATGCAGCTGAATATCAGTATTTTACATGGAGTGACTGCCTAACTGACCTCCACAACCAAGTAACTGGATAACACGACACCCCTTGGTATGACTGGATGTCAGATTTTCGGGATTCTGACTTTCTGAGGCATGGAGGAGTGTCGACATGTAAAGATGGTCACCCATCCACGGACCAACCCCGGCAAGCGTAATTTAACCAAATGGATCGGCGTTTACTCCATAAGTACTTTTTGGAATGGGCAACTAGCTTCATCTTTCTGACTGACCGACACCTTGACAATTCAAAAGTGCCTGTAATTGGTTTATTTGAAACTAGCTGACCCGACAGACGTTGTCCTGTCTTAACTATGATACCTACCTAACCTACCTACCCTACCTACCCTAACTACCCTACCTACCCTAGCTACCCTACCTACCCTAGCTACCCTAGCTACCCTATCTACCCTACCTACACTACCTACACTACCTACCCTACCTACCTTACCTACCCTACCTACCCTAGCAAAAATGTGCAATAAAAATATTTTTCTCATACAAACTTTGCCACCCCTTGTAACCCTTTTTGGGGTTGAATTTCCAAAAAATAATATGCCTATGTCCTTCTCATGAATGCAAACTATCTACATACCTAATTTCAGCAAAATCGGTTGGATGGTTTCGGCGTGAAAAGGTAACAGACAGACAGACAGACTTTCGCATTTATAATATTAGTGTGGATAAATGCTTTGAGTTTGAGTTTAACATCTGGTTTTCTTCCTCGCAGCCTTCGGTTCTATGACGACAGGAGCTTTCGGCACGACCACGTCGAGCGCGCCCGGCGGGTTGTTCGGAGGACAGGGCTTCGGAAAACCGACCACTGCTCCTACCTTCGGATTTAACACGCAGCAAACTGGACTTGGTGAGTCATCATCTATAACCAATTCACTTTAGCGTGGCAAAAGCGGTCATTTACCCACCTACATTTTCTAGCATTCTTTATTCCAATAACTGAAATAAAGTCTGTTAACATCCTGGACCAATATCTATTGTGATATTCAACATGTGCCAATAACTAAAAACCATGCATAGTTTAATAATTGGGTTCCTACGGAGAGATATTAGGCAAAGGGCAATGACCGCTATTGCCACGCTAAAGTGAATTGGGTATACCTAGCCTTGTCAGCTTACTGTCTGACCGTATGCAGCAGAATACCAGGGTAGTTACGGATGTTCGGAATTCAGACTTCTGCATCCATATCTTATCTGAATTAATTAATGCTTTTACAGGCGAAGGGTTAGACAGCGGTGCATCTATCTACTATTGGTACAATCGCATGCTAGTTAAATTTTAAGTCCATGTAATATTGCTATCTATCTATAATGTTATATAAGGTGTTAAACTACTTTTACTATGGGATGAACTCTGAAATCGCGAAAAAAGTATGAGCTGTTCTATACATTTTATTGAGTTACGTGTGCATAAATGTAGTAAAAGTTGTTCGAAACGATGAGTACAATGCTCCCACGAAATTTTAAGAGTTAAATTTTTAACAACTAGTTATATAGGTAAGTTGTTAAAAATTTAACTCTTAAAATTTCACAAATCCAGAATCCGGGCTAGTAGTTAGAAATTGCAGATGGAAAAACCCACACTTTTGTCGGACCCGGGAATCGAACCAAGGCTTTTTTACACGCTTTATATTAGCTTCACTTGTATGTATGTTTGTAACCGACTCCTTTAGACGCGATTTTCATCCACTTTAAACGGCCAGATTTCATTCAAACTTTGTAGATTTATCGAGGACCGATGAAAATACATTAATTTGAACTAAAAAGTAGGAAATAAAAAATACACAGTTTAATACATAGTTTAAAACTAAAAAACACGCTTTTTATAGAAAACCGAACTAAAAATAGAAAATAAATTTTTCTTTTTAAAAAGCGTGGGGTGCATGGTGGTGGTGAATATTATCTTAAAAAGCACCCCACGCTTTTAAAAAAGTAGTTTTTTTTTAATTCGATTCACGGCTAGGACACAGACCTCTTTGTAAGAGGGAGGGTTGGTGGAAGAAGCTAATAATGACAGGAATTATTGCTTGGCTTTGAAAATTAAACTAGATCGTTCACCCATCCAAAACTTGACCCCAGAAAATTTGCTTTACCTCATGCAGAAAATGAAACTAGATTGGTCACCCATCCAAAACTTGACCCCAGAAAATTTGCTTTACCTCATGCAGAAAATGAAACTAGATCGGTCACCCATCCAAAACTTGACCCCAGAAAATTTGCTTTAGCTCATGCAGAAAATTAAACTAGATCGGTCACCCATCCAAAACTTGACCCCAGAAAATTTGCTTTATCTCATGCAGAATGGCTCGTATTGCGTCAACCTCGAAGTCGTGTCTATGGAAAGTGGGGCTGTCAACGGTCGGCCAATCAGGAAATGGGTGTGTAAGAGAAATAAGGTCGGAAGGATCTGAGGAAACTGGTGAACTTGGGCGGGAATTTAAGACGGCTTCGATTTGTGTCAAAGCTGTGTAAAATTCCTCGTACAGTACTCCCAAATTAATAATGCACATGCAGATCTTCGCTAATTGTCGTAATCCCGGAAACACCCGAATCATTGAATCGTTGGAATCCTTAACAATGCACTTGCATTTTGCACCTTGTTCGAAAGAAATAGGAGTCAATATCATGTGTACACAATCGAAAACAATTCGGGCGGTCGGCGGCGGTCGGCGGTCAGTCAAAGGTCCGTCTGTCGTCTTGTTATATTGGTGGTGACTGCACGTGTTCTCTTTGTCTGGAATTATATAGAGCTGCTATTACACACCCTTCTTGGTTTTGTTTTCAAAGGTGAATTTAATTTCAACTTTAACTATCTTATTCAAATTTAAATAGTTAATTTTGTAAAATATTTAAATATACTATCATTTTTCACGTTTTTTCAATATTAAAAAATTAAAAATACCTACGTAAAATACATATTAAGTACTAGAAAAAACATATTAAAAATCAGATTTAGGCTTATATGAATTATAGCTCGCTATTTACATACATGGAATTATTGAATCAAATTTCGTTACTGATAAATCAATATTTATCTCTTTTAGGACAAAACACATAATCTTACTAAATTATGCATGAAGAAAATGCACTTAACCACTCTATATACATATCGTCTTACGACGCTCGGGGAATACGACCGTTGCCGAACAGTGGCGAAGATTTCTATGCGCATTATCACTTTTGGAGACCTGTAAGTTAATCGCGCGTTACCTCTACTATACGTCTCAGGTGATGCTTGCACGAGCGTAGCCCACTCTATTAAGGAGGAATGAATCGAAATTCAATGGTATTTTCTGAAGCGTAATCTATACAGGGTGGAATTTTGTAATGCCACCTGGAGGGAAAGTACTCTTAATCCTGTAGATAGAAAATTTTACTCTAAGAAAACATTCCTTTATTTTCGAAGAGAAAGACAACTGCATTCAAAGATTTTCAAAAATTCGCTTGCCACACCCGGGAATCGTACCGACTATAATCTGTAAAAATGATCCTGTACTTTTATTGCATCGATCGTCAGGATCAATTATAAGGATGAAATCTTTCTAAGAAACTTGATAAATTAAATGAAAGGAAAACGCCGTCTTTCGTAGTTGACTTGATGCGCGTGTTATCTATAAATAAATCTAAGTATGTACGCACCTATTCGTTTAAGTTTAAAAAATGAAGCATATTTTTCAAAGTCCATTAAATCTTCGCATTGTATAGAAGGCAACCATGTTTGTTTACATTTAAAATCTGAATACGAATAAACGTTAGGTACAAGGTCGCGTCAACTCTCGCGTCGCATACAACCGAACTGTAATCGTATAAAGAAACACAGCGTTAAAACAAATGCTAAACGTTTAGGGAAAGACGGGAACAAAGACCTGACCGTTGCGTTTCTGTCTCGTACTCGTATAACATGGCTGCTGGTCCAACTACGGCGTCGCCGTCTCGTATCGGCGTCGTTATTCGTTTCTCCGTAGTCTCGAATCCAGCATCCGTCTCGAAGGTCCAAATTATGTGCAGGATCAGGTTTGCTCGTCCAATAAATGAAGCGACTTGTGTAGTTTCATACGCTGTATTATAAGTTCGGTTTTTACAAAATGTGATATGGCGGTTGGCAGTTCGCAAGAGAAGAAACAATATTATTTTATGATGAACTTAGGCGCGAGTGAATGAGACCGAATGTGAATGATTGAACCGTAGGAACGACTGGATTTGCAATCGATGGTGGGCTTCAACCTTTCAATGATAGGTGGCGCCTGCACCGCGTTCGATTGGATGTTGTTTCATCTGTGTTCGTGTAGATGGCGTGAACAACGGTCACCCATCCAAAACATGACCTCATAACATTTGCTTTACCTCATGCAGAAAATTAAACTAGAACGGTCACCCATCCAAAACAAGACCTCAGTCAAAATTTGCGAGCCCTATTGCTATTTGCTATCAGCAGGACAAATAAATGATTTAAAGAAAAGAACGACAGAAATTTTAAAAGCATTATTTTTATTCACAGGGACAGGTCTGGGAGGAGGTCTAGGATCTAACCAGTTCCAAGCCAAGCCCGCCGCGCCAGCCTTCGGACTGGGTGCTACCATGTTCCCGCAGCAGACGCAGAACAATACCTTTAAGACTGGTGAGTTCTCTTTTATTTATCCAGTCTGTCCCTTGAACCCCCCCCAGCGCCCTAAGCAGCGGACGGTGAGTAATGGGTGACTCACCGTCCGACCAGCACCAGGCCCGTGCGGGGGGGGGCGTATATGTTCCACGCGCGCCTCAAAGAGATGTCAGCATATGAAGGGGCCCCTCAGGGCCAAGCCTGCCGGGTAAGAGGGATTGTCCGAAAGGGTTACCGCTACCCCGGAAAATAAAGGGCTACAGAAGGAACATGGATGGGTTTTAGTCAGTAAGAGTCTGACACTCCCTTCCGCTCCACACAGAGCGGGAGCAGTCATTGGATGATTTCCCAGCCTTAAAAAAAAGAGCCTGCCGGGTAAGTGGGATTGTCCGAAAGGGTTACGTCTATACATTGAGTTAAAATGTGGCATGACGTCACATGTAAGTAGTTTTTATACTTACTTGTGACGTAGCGAGCCCCCACTCCCCAACTTTAACGCGTTTTTATCTCAGTCATTTCCTTTTATTATGATAAAGCGTGTCAAATATGTTTTATTACATGACGGACTCAAATTTGTTTTTTTACCTAGGCATCATTCCTGTTACCTAATGGCGTCACTCAAACTCAAAGTATTTATTTCAAATAAACCAATTACAGGCACTTTTGAATTGTCAAGGTGTCGGTCAGTCAGAGAGATGAAGCTTGTTGCCCATTCCAAAGCAGTAGGTACCTATGGAGAAGAACGGGATAGAAACTCCATGGACACTCTTTTAAATAAAATATGTTTACAAAACTGGGTTACATCATTCATGTTGAAATATACATGTGCAGAACGTGAAAAAGCGTCCATAATTACAGGGATAAAAAAAACCAACCAACCAAAACAAAATGTGGTTACAAAATATTGGTTGCATAGTCCATTGTCATATTATACATACATCTCATTTTTTTTCTGTGACGTAACATTTTAATATTCCAGTCAGTCAGTCAATCAGTCAGTCAGTTTACCATTTAATATAATTATAAAACGGGAAAAAATATTATATTTAACAATAATAAAATTTAAAAGCTAACAACTTAAACTATACTTAAATTAAAAGACGATCTAACTAACTATATAAATTAATTACAAAAACCGAAAGTACACTTAGGCGTCGAAGTACTCATCCGCATCGCTGAGACCCTCATGCGGCGTAAATACAGTAACCTGATGGGTAACTACAGTTTTGAGCCGTTTGGGGTGGAAACTCTAGGCTCATGGGGCCCGAGCGCGCAACTACTTTTTAAGGAAATTTCTCGCCGATTGGTCGATACTTCACGTGACCAGAGGGCTGGATTGTTCTTTGGTCAAATAATTAGCATTGCTATTCAACGTGGCAATGCTGCCAGTCGTCTGGGCACGTTTCCAGGCGACAGCGATGCGGATGAGTACTTTGACGCCTAAGTGTCCTTTCGGTTTTTGTTTTTATACATCTCATTGAATAACGTTTTGTTGACAGGTCTCGACAGCGGGCTTGGGGGCGGTATGTTCGGGAACAACAGTTCTTTGGGCGGCATGGGTATGGGCATGGGCGGCATGCTCAACAACCCTGCTGCGGGGATGAAGTGAGTACCATTTATTTAGTTAAAGAGAGAAAGAAAGAAACATATTGTATTTGTGACATGCACAGGAAATACAACAGAAGCGGGATCGTCCAAAGTCAAAGTCAAAGTCAAAGTCAAAACATTTATTTCAAATAGGCACAAGAATGGCACTTTTGAACGTCCGAAAGGGTTACCGCTACCCCGGAACACAAAGGGCTAAGGAAGGAGCATGGATGGGTTTTAGTCAGTAAGAGTCTGACACTCCCTTCCGCTCCACCCAGAGCGGGAGAAGTCATTGGATGATTTCCCAGCCAAAAAAAAAAGGAAATACTTTAATTCCTTCTGAATTAATGAAAAAATTAAATAAAAACCTGTGCGAGGCCAAAAAGGTACCTTTATCAGTAAAATACTGCGATATTAAAAACAAATATTAAAAAAACGAGTCTGAATAGTAATGGGCAATAGTAATTTATCTAAAGCATGACCTACAGTAATATCATCTGAAATCAGTTTCAGCTGAATTGCTCGTATATAATCATCAAATCAAATCAAATTATTTATTTAGGTCTTATAAAATACAAACATTGTGCTCAAAAAACTACCCATTGGGCTTACACTTTTTTTATGAAAATTCATTCTCATTATTACTTAATTATATTATTTTATTATGCAAAGTAAAGATACAGTAATTAATCAAATTGTTAATTAAATATTTTTGTCATTAAGAAATTCAGTAATTGAATAATAACATTTTTGGATTAATAAATTATGCAATTTTCGTTTAAACTGCAATAAATTATAATCTTTAATTGAATTAGGCAATTTGTTATAGATTTTAGGTGCATCCTTCTCAATTTGGACCTTACGTCTTTTGTGTGCGATTTCGCTTGTCCACATAATAACAGTCTGTGGACTGCTACGGAAGTCTACAGACCGTATGTGGTCTGTGGACAGTGAACCTATTAAAAATTAATCAACCAACTTTAATTTTGTTTAAAGTGGTTCAATATAACCGTAAAGCAGTAGGTACAGAGGCCAGCACATCAAGTTACCACAATCTGTCAAATTTCTTTGATAGTATTTCAACTTTATTGCAAGAGAGAAGACAAGGTTCATTTTTAATTGAGAAAATTTGACAGCTAGGGATAGTTTGATGTGCGGGCGTCTGTAACATTCAGATGCAGTTAAGGTTTCTAGAGTTGGCAAGTTATTTTTTAAATGAATTGGACCACGGAACTCTCAAATGGTGCTGTGGTCCAACTATTTTTAAAGTTGGACCACACCACCCAGACTCGGCAGCGCTGGTATTCTGATATATTTAACCCATTACGCTAAACGATTTATATGGTTATAATTATTGTCGTTTCGAGAGATTTTTCTTGTGAACCTATGGGGTTCATACGACATTTGAGATTTTTTTAAATTGTTATTAGTGCCTACTGTATCTAGTACTATATTTACGTACCTAATAGCTTCATCTAAGTTTTCACTTAGAGATTTTTACAGGAGACTAAAAGAATAATATACTTATAGACATCAATAAAATTCAAGTAACTACTTGTCTGCCTGCTCTTTCCCAACTATGTCGAGGTCAGCTTCCAGTCTGACCGGATGCAGCTGAACATCAAAATTTTACTTTTTATTAGTATTACACCTCCTTCTAATTATCTGCCTGCTCTTTCCCAACTATGTCGAGGTCAGCTTCCAGTCTGACCGGAGGCAGCTGAACACCAGTATTCACGACACAAGTATTAATACCATATTTCTTCCACAGCAACAGCCTCTCGGGTTCTTCAGCTGGCGGCAATGTGCACGAACAAATATTAACTTTGGCCGCGCGGCCCTACGGGGACTCGCCTCTTTTCAAGGATTTGTTGCCGGATTCTTGTGAGTATTGCATCATTTACCTTTCTTATTTCTCAGCTGAGGAGCTCGTGGCTAATAACAGCCGCACGGATCGATCCCTCAGGTTAAGCTACGCTTGCCGAGGTTGGTCCGTGGATGGGTGACCACTGACCATCTTTAGATATCGAGACTCCTCCGTGCCTTGGAAAGCACGCTAAGCCGTAGGTCCCGGCTGTAATTTTTGCATCTTTGACAGTCGTTACGGGTTGTCAGGAGCCCGGAAGTCTGACAGCCAGTCTTACCAAGGTGTATCGCGTTACCCAGTTACTGGGTTGTGGCGGTCAGATAGGCAGTCGCTCCATGTAAAATACTGGCATTCAGCTGCAACCGATTAGACTGGAAGCCGACCCTAACATAGTTGGGAAAGGCAGGCAGATTTAGTCTGGGTTTGTGTCCTATAACATGGGACTTAAGAGGAATGAGCCAAGGTAGCCCAGCGTTACTGAAGACAGCAGATGCCAACTTCAGGCTTGACCATGGGTCTTCACGTTGCATGACCATTCTCCGGCCCTTATCCCAATTTATTTGTGCTCAGCTCAACATGTCTTTTTCTTCCATACTTCTCTATTAATCTCGGTAGTCACACGCTTCCTAGCCATATTATCTCTCACACAATCCATCCATCGTTTCTTTGGTCTCCCTCTACTTGTATAGCCATCCACATTCATACTCACAACTTTTCTGACGACAGTTTTCTCATTCCCTAACACTGTTATTTATTATTCCTCACAATTTTTCATCCCCCTTATTCGAGGTTCACACTTCAATTCCTTGCTTTTATTAGTATGGGTCTTCTTCTTTTCGTGTGGTCAGTGACTAACCTGGTGTCAGAGTTTTTATGCTGCCCATGGGCCTCTGACTTAGCTTCACATGCTGTTGAGAAATATCTCTCAGACATGCTGGTTTTCTTTCACCGATTTTTAATCAACTGATAATTATACAATACGCACATGAATCCGTAAAGTCAGAGGTGCGTGCCTTGGGTTCGAACTCGACACCTATGACTTGGCAGTCCGACGGTCACACCACTAGGCTAACACTACACTGCTTTTCATGAAATAAATCTTATCTTATTATCTGAATAAATAAAAAAGCAGTGATAGCCTAGTGATGTGACCGTCGGACTGCCAAGTCATAGGTCTCGAGTTCGAACCCAAGGCACACACCTCACGGATTCATGTGCGTATTGTATAATTATCACTTGCTTAAAAATCGGTGAAGGAAAACATCGTGAGGAAACCAGCATGCCTGAGAAATATTTCTCAACAGCATGTGAAGCTAAGTCAGAGGCCCATGGGCAGCATAAAAACTCTGACACCAGGTTAGTCACTAACCACACGAAACGAAGAAGACTAATATTATTAAGGCGAAAGTTTGTCTGTGTGTGAGTTTGTATGGTGGTTAGTCATTAACCATACGAAAAGAAGATCCGGTATTTATGTCGTAGGATAATTTGATACTTCGAATCTTCGCGGAAATCCTAGGGGTTTTGCGAAAACGCGGATAATTAGACATAGGCGAAAAATTATCAAATCTTACTGGACTAAGTCAGGATTTTTGCGAAAATACTCGTTACTATAGTAAGATTTGATGTGCTCAACACTGATTGGCTACAATTTTGCTGGCTGACTTCTAATTGGTTCCTAGTTTGCCGATGATTAAGACGTCAACCAATCAGAGACGATCTCTTATTGAACGCGCTGACCGACCAATCAGCGTTCTTATTTCATAACAGCCAGCGTTTCGTTTCGCAATATTGCTATAATAACGAGTATTTTCGCAAAAATCCTGACTTTGTCCAGTAAGATTTGATAATTTTTCGCCTATGTCTAATTATCCGCGTTTTCGCAAAACCCCTAGGATTTCCGCGAAGATTCGAAGTATCAAATTATCCTACGACATTTACATTTAAATCCTACAATACTCATATGCTCATCTCCCTCATCTCATATCATTTTGGAGGCTCTATTTTTTTTAAATTTACGTTTGTGTACAGTCAGTTTGAATGTTTTAATTGGTATATTGGCGTGTGCTAGCTGACATGTGGCAAACGATTGATTTTAATGTGATGTGTTTCGTAATGTTAATTACTTCTCATACGATAAATGTGTAGAATCAAGTTCTTCCAACTAAACAGACAGCTGTGCTGCTGGGGAGTTTGTTACGCCACTTCTTCTTCCCAGCTAAAGCACTAGGAAGTGGTGAAGGGTGGGCGTTTTTTGGGGACTGTCTTATGTAACTTTGACCTTCAAAAAGTGCTGATTTTCAGCCTAATTTGAATAAATGACTTTTGATTTTGATTTTTGTTCTATATTTTTCCGCAGCCACCACAGCGCAGGACGTGCTGAAGCCCACGAACCCGGCGGCCGTGCAGGCTGTGCTGGACAGCGCCGCCTACCGCGTGGCCTCGCCCACTGCGCTGCGCCTCAGCGTCACACCCAGAGCCACGCGGGACGACAAGGTAAGGCGTATATCTCAACATGAATGACGTAACCCAGTTTTTGTAAACATACTTTGATTTAAAAGAGTGTCCATGGAGTTTCCTGCCCTTTCTTCTCCATAGGTGCCTACTGCTTTGGAATGCGCAACTAGCTTCATCTCTCTGACTGACCGACACCTTGACAATTCAAAAGTGCCTGTAATTGGTTTATTTGAAAAGCTTCCGCCCGCGGCTTCGCCCGCATAATATGTCGACAAATTATACACATAAACCTTCCTCTTGAATCACTCTATCTATTTAAAAAAACCGCATCAAAATCCGTTGCGTAATTTTACAGATTTAAGCATACATAGGGATATAGGGACAGAGAAAGCGACTTTGTTTTATACTATGTAGTGATAAATGGTTTGAGTTTGAGTATGAACCCCACAGGTTCACAAGAAAAATTCTTCCGAAACAACAATAAATATAACCGTCAAAATCGCTGAGCTCTTATAAGCAAACGGCTTCTAATAGGTGAACATCTAATGGGTTAAAGTACACGTATAAACCTTCTTCTTTTTTTTAAGGCGGGTACATCATCCAATGACTCCTCCCGCTCTGGGTGGAGCGGAAGGGAGTGTCAGACTCTTACTGACTAAAACCCATCCAAGTTCCTTCCTTAGCCCTTTATGTTCCGGGGCTAGCGGTAACCCTTTCGTACAATCCCGCTTAATAAACCTTCCGCTTAAATTACTATTTATTGATGAAAACCGCTTTAAAATTCGTTGCGTAGTTTAAAAGATCTAAGAGTAGGGACAGACGGCATGGAGCGAGTTGGTTTTATACTATGTAGAGATAATTTTTAAGGTTCCGTACCCAAAGGGTAAAACAGGACCCTATTACTAAGACTCCACTGTGTTGGATCATCACCATCAGTCTGCTTCAGTTTACTCCTGGACACCGGTCGCTCTCAAGGCGCCCTATTCATGTTGAAGCGCCTGATCACACACAACACCGCCTGATCGCCTGATCACATAGCAGCAATTCGTCTAATTAGCTTTAATTGTCCTCGTTAATTGTTATAATTTTGTGTCCGTCCTTCTGACACCTCACTTGCCTTTGAAACCTCATGTTGTTAACACCAATTTAAAATTATGTTTTTCTTGTATTGAGTATCCAGTTTATTCTGCCGGCATATCCCCAATTCGACACGGTTGGCGTAGTGGTTGAGCGATTGACTGCTGCGCACTATGTCGCGGGTTCGATTCCCGTACGGAACAAATATTTGTACGACCTGCAAGTATTTGTTACGAGTCTGGGTGTTTTTCTATCTATAATATGTATGTATTTACAAAAAAAAAATGTATATAAGTAGTATATCAGCCATCTCGTTACCATAACACAAGCATTAGGTTGCTTAGCTTGGGACGATATGACGTTGTGTGAAATGTCCAAGGATATTATTATTATTCGTTTATTTATTTCATTTCTTATCTAATATATTTTTAAATATTTTAATAAAAAACAAAAAAAAACATTTAAAAATAAAAAAAATAGTGGTCCGCCGATTTCGGGAGCAGGGTCCAAGGCACCGGTGGTTAGGGCTGCAGAGACAAGAACCTCCTCACAATGCGAGCCGTATCGAGGAGTACTGCCTTCTGAATCTGGCTCTTGATCCAACCGCCTAACGAGAGCCTCGAAAGATGATGGTCGAGGCTTTTGGCTATCAGGCCATTGGCTGTTACGACAATCGGTACAATGATAGCCGAGCTCACATTCCACATGTCAACAACCTCATGTGCTAAGTCGAGATATTTTATTTTGTTTGTTTTTTTTTCTGTTTATTATTATTAATTCCCGTTCACACTGTCTGTCACCAGACTGTATCTCATGAACCGTGATAGTTAGACAGTGGAAATTTTCACAGATGATGTCTTTCTGTTGCCGCTATAACAACAAATACTAAAAAACAGAACACAATAAATAATTTATGGGGCTCCCATACCTACAACAAACGTGATTTTTTTGCCGTTTTTATAAATAGCTAGCTTTTGCCAGCGGCTTCACCCGCGTGTATGTAGGAAATTATCCCACGGGAACCGTACATTTTTCCGGGATAATAAGCTTATATGCTATTCCAGACTGTAATCTATCTTTGGGCCAAGTTTCATCCAGATCCGTTAAGTAGTTAGTTTATTCGTTACAAACATACATACAAATCTTTCCTCTTTATAATGTTAGTATAGATAGAACGCAACCTTTCGTTCGCGAGTCTGACTCACTCGCACTTTGCCTGTTTTTTTTTGTACAGAGCACATCAAGTTACCACAATCTGTCAAATTTCTTTGATAGTATTTCAACTTTGTTGCAAAGACATAAGGTTCATTTTTAATTGAGAAAATTTGACAGTTAGGGATGGCTTAACATTAAACAAAAAATTTCTTCCACAGAAATCACTATTCGACGGCTTAGAAGAATCTGACGCTAGTCTAGAAGACAAATTGTGTCTGAAACCGTCCCGCAAGCGTCTCGTGCTCAGGCCAAATCAGAGAGCGAACGATAGCCATCACGACTCCGTAGACCATACTAACGACACCGGCAGGTAAGTTGCAATAACAATATCTCATCTAGTTTAAAAAAAAAATATTATTGAAGTGTTTGTGAAAACTCATTAGAAAAAAAAAAACAATATTAATCTTTCTGTTGCTTGCTGTTGAATGTTAGCAGCCCATCGTTATCTCGCTAGCCTCGTCCCAACTATGTTGAGGTCAGCTTCCAGTCTGACTGGACGCAGTTGAATACCAATCTGACTACCAGCGTTAGTACGTTCCATCCGCAACCGGCCTCTGCGTAGTACTTTTGCTGAACTTCCATAGACAAAAAAGCCTTTTCAACAACGAGTCCCGGAAACAGCCATTCAGGAACAATAAATATAATATAATATTTCATCCGCCTTATTCGCGGTTCCCACTTTAATTCCTCGCTTTTACAGTACGTTCCCTTTAATAATAATTTAATAATTTATCTTTATTTCAGACTTATAGTCCATACATTTTACAGTGTTAATAGTACTAACACTATGCACACAAGAATAAAAATAATAATAAAAAAGAAGAAGGTGTTAGTAATTTGTTAGTAACACAAAATAAGTACCAAGACAACATAACAAAGCTTAATTATTTCCTGTTTCTAAGCAGGTGCACACCTGCCCAGTATACATTAAACGGACTATTTATTTTGCACGCTAACGTTCTGAGGACAGTGCTGGTGCTAGCACGGACCCTGCTCATCATCGATGCAGTTCTTTTCCTAATGATGGCGAAGAAATCATCGATGGAAGCATCCGCAAACATTGCGGAAGCACTGCAGTACCTGGGTTTCCTCAACACTGCCCTCAGAGCGTCATTGTACTGAACCCGCAGGCATTTAATATCCCTCGCCCTATCCGTCATACACTTCGCCCTCGGCATCGTCCTTTATTTTCAGTGCCTCAAACCGGTCCCAATTCCCTTAAGGTGAATCCTCCAACCAGCCCACGAAATTCAAATTTTCTTAAGTTTTTTGCAATTTGCAGGCCAGTGATAGGTTGTATGTTGATGAACATTTGATTCGCGGCAGTAAGACGTATGGTAAAGGTGTAAAAATGACTTTTTACAAGGTCAAAGTCATTCCGGAACCTTTATGAGCTCGGAGGGTTGTATTAATGATTTTGATGATTATAATTCTGTAACTACATACGTCTTACAGCCGCGAATCAAATGTTCATCAACATACAACCTATCACTGGCCTGCAAATTGCAAAAAACTTAAGAAAATTTGAATTTCGCGGGCTACCCTGGAACATCAACCTTAAGACTAGTCCACTGTATGTAGCCCTCACCCTCATTAACAACATTTTGCAATTTGACGATACATTAGATATCTTTGCAACTGCTGAGCTGAGATTTCTGGACACTGCTACTCGTTACCTGGAGCCCATTGCTACCCCTAGCACTATCACTCTGCACTAATGTTACTTATTTTTACTACTTAATTTTATATAATTGTTAACTAATTATTATTTTTTATTTCTCATTTCAATTGTTCTTTATTTCTATTTAAATTGATATCTTTTTATTATTTATGGTTAATTTCATTATATTTCAAATATGTTTAGTTTAATTATTATTATTCCTAATAATTTCTTATTTTATACAGTCTAAGCTTTTGTTTATATATATAGTTTTTCTTTTGTCATTTTTTACAGACCAATAACTTGTTTGTGTGGTTGTTAAACTGTTAATGCAAGTTGGTTATAATAAATAAATAAAAACTTTAATTCTTAATTCACAGATCGTTAGAAGACCACCGACAGTCGAACGGGGGCCCGCCTTCAAGGGACGTGACGTCAGAACAGCCGAATAGCGACGAAGTTGACCGAAGACAAGACGAATATGGTTCTTTGAAGGACGGTTCTACTGGCAAGCGTAAGTCTTTACACTAAAAAACAAAGAATTCAATTTATGAATTCATAAAGGGCTAAGGAAGGAACATGAATGGGTTTTAGCCAGTAAAAGTCTGACACTTCCTTCCGCTCCACCCAGAGCGGGTCATTGGATGAAATACCACCCTCAAAAAAAAAAGCCTAGTGGTGTGACCGTCGGACTGCCAAGTCATAGGTCTCGAGTTCGAACCCAATTCGATTCGATTCATGTGCGTATTGTACAATTATCACTTGCTTAAAAAACGGTGAAGGAAAACATTGTGAGGAAACCAGCATGCCCGAGAGATATTTCTCAACAGCATGTGAAGCTAAGTCAGAGGCTCATGGGCAGCATAAAAACTCTGACACCAGGTTAGTCACTAACCACACGAAAAGAAGAAGACTAATGTTATAAAGGCGAAAGTTTGTGTGTGTGTGAGTTTGTATGCTTGTCCGTCCTACACGCTGGACCGGCTAAACGGATCTGGATGAAACTTGACACAGAGGTAGTTTACCTTAGTTGACCTCCACAACCCAGTCACTAACCTGACAAGACTGGCTGTCAGACTTTCGGGCTTCTGACGACCCGTAACGACTGTCAAAGATCGACGAATGACAGCCGGAACCAACGTGCTTTCCGAGACACGAAGAAGTCTCGATATGTAAACATGTCACCCATCCACTGACCAACCCCGGCCGTAGCTTAACCTGATAGAACGATCCGTGCGGCTGTTATTACATAGCCACGAGCTCCGGCAATACTAAATATATGTAAATAAAGTCTTATATTTTTTTTTTTGCAGAAGCTGATATTACTTCTGTTTCCGACAGACATGGCAGTTGGTAAGTAATGATTAAACTAAGCGGGATAGTCCGAAAGGGGTACCGCTACCCCGGAACATAAAGGGCTAAGGAAGGAACATGGTTGGGTTTTAGTCAGTAAAAGTCTTATACTCCCTTCCGCTCCACCCAGAGCGGGAGAAGTTATTGGATGATTTCCCACCCTCAAAAAAAAATTAATAATTAAACAAAAAAATAATTTACTGTAAACGTCTACCTTACCCTTCAGGGATTCAAGACGTGATTTTATATATGTATAGACTAGCTGACCCGACAGACCTTGTCCTGTCTTAACTATGTTACCTACCCTACCTACCCTACCTGCCCTACCTAATTTTGTTTGCTACAAACCTCACGGAGCCCGAGACCTTTCCAACGCATGCAAAACCGTGGAAATCGGTTCGTGCGTTCTGGAGTTATAGCGTCAGGAAGGAAAACCCGACTTATTTTTATATAATAGATAATGATTTTGACGACACGGTTGGCGCAGTGGTTGAATGATTGACTGATGTGCAACATGTCGCGGGTTCGATTCCCGCACGGAGCAAATATTTGTGCGACCTACAACTATTTGTTTCTGGGTGTTTTTCTATCTATAACTAGCTTTTGCTCGCGGCTTCACACGCGTTAAATTAATACATATAAACCTTCCTCTTGAATCACTCTATCTATTAAAATAAACTGCATCAAAATCCGTTGTGTAGTTTTAAAGATCTAAGCATACATACATACAGACATTAGGACAGACGCGGGAAGCGACTTTTCTTTATACTAGTGATATGTATGTTTTTACAAAAAAAATGTAAACAAGTAGTTTATCAGCCACCTCGTTACCATAACACAAGCATTAGGTTGCTTAGCTTGGGACTATATGGCGTTGTGTGAAATGTCCAAGGATATTATTATTTTTATTTGATTATAATGTTAATTATGTTTTCCTACAGGCTAAGCTCTTCTAAGATGCCCTGGAACGACAAGGAGAAACCGTTTGTCGGTGAGACAACACCGCGACTTTATCCTAATTTAGGTTAGTATCAATATTTGTTATGCAGCAGTGATAGCCTAGTGGTGTGACCGTCGGACTGCCAAGTCATAGATCTCGAGTTCAAACCCAAGACACGCACCTCTGATTTTACGGATTCATGTGCGTATTGTATTATTATCACTTGCTTAAAAATCGGTGAAGAAAAACATCGTGAGGGAACCAGCATGTCTGAGAGATATTTCTCAACAGCATGTGAAGCTAAGTCAGAGGCCCATGGGCAGCATGAAAACTCCGATACCAGGTTAGTCACTAACCACACGAAGAAGAAGAATATTTGTAATATCATAAAGAAAGAAAGAAAAATTGTTTATTGTGCACAAAAAAAACGGACATTTCTAAAAAAGTAACTTTACGTCATTAAAAACATCCGTGCAAAGCAGCTGAAAAACCTCACATTCGAAAACATTAAAAACCATTGACAATTAGTGTCTCAGGATTGTCCGAAAGGGTTACCGCTCCCTCGGAACACAAAGGGCTAAGGAAGGAACATGGATGGGTTTAAGTCAGTAAGAGTCTGACGCTCCCTTCCGCTCCGCCCAGAGCGGGAGAAGTCATTTGATGATTTCTCACCAATCAATCTGCCTGCCTAGCTTTTTCCCAACTATGTTAGGGTTGGCTTCCAGTCTAACCGGATGCAGCTGAGTACCAGTATTTACATGGAGCGACTGCCTATCGGTCCACAACCCAGTGGGTATTACCATACTCCTTGGTAAGACTGGCTGTCAAACTTTCGGGCTTCGTCAAAGATCCACGAATGACAGCCGGGACCAACGGCTGAACGTGCTTTCCGAGGCACGTTCGAGTCTCAATATGTAAAGATGGTCACCCATCCACGGACCAACCCCGGCAGGCGTAGCTTAACCTGATGGATCGATCCGTGCGGCTGTTATTACTTAGCCACAATCATCACCAGCAGCTGTGTCACGTTCATTACCTCTTACAGATAAAGACGTCCCAGTGCTAGGGCCGGAGCGTCGCGCTAGCTGGCTCACCACAAAACCCCTTCGTCCGCCGCTAGTGAACAATCCGGACTCCGCTGAGAACTCTGTGAGGGAGCTAGCTGTCAAGTCTGATCGCTCTCACGACAAGGAGAATATTGACACGCTGTCGAGTAAGTACCTCTTTTAAAGTATCTATAATAAAGACATTTTTGGGACGGAGCTCCGCTTAGCGGGACTCCGATAACATGACCTGTCCCAACAATATTCAAAACGTTTGAAAGTATTCGCATTCTTTCGTTGCTTAAAAGTATTTTGCATTGCATTGAAAATATGCGTAGTCATCATCTGCCTAGCCTTTTCCCAACTATGTTGGGGTCAGCTTCCAGTCTTACCGGAAGCAACTGAAATACCAGTATTTTACAGCGAGCGTTTGCCTATCTGACCTCCACAACCCAGTAACTGGGCAATACGATACCCCTTGGTAAGACTGGCTGTCAGATTTTCGGGCTTCTGACGACCCGTAACGACGGACAAATGAACAAACTCACACACACACTTGCGCCTTTATAATCTAGCTGACGGACTAAGAAATAAATTTAAGTTTATACAGAGTTGATATGACAGAGGGGCATTAAATTACACTACGTATACTATACGTGTTTAGTATTAACTCGGTACGGTATAAAAATAAAAAGCACCAAAAATTAGCTTTTTATTTTTTCAAACAAACTAAATAGCTTACAAATCAGAGTAAAACGCAACCATCCTTTGTAAATAAAAACTGACCTTCTAACGCAGCGGCACCGACGCGTGCACGCCGGAGCGCTGTTAGGAAAGATACATCGTGTTCAAACGGGCAAAAACTTAAAAAATCATTTGCAACTAAACTACTGCTCCTATTTAATTGATTTTTGGTACAGAGCTTGAAAATGGTTCCTAGTATAAGCTGTTTAAAGGAAAGCCCCTCTGTCGTATCAACTCTGTATATCATCCATGTTCAAAACTCCTTGCAAACCTTATACCTTCCTAAACCCTCATCCTTCCCGCATCCAGTCACGTCGCTATGTACGGGCAGCGGCGACCGGCTACAGTTCTGCCGACACCGCTGGGGAGAGCAGGCTGGATGCTCCCGCTGTGAAAAGATAGCGCATCAGATTGGAGGACTATATGGTTAACTTTACGTGTTGATTTCTTGTAGATGTTTGTCTTAAGACTAGCGCATAATATGAGCTTGTGATAAATGATGATCTTCTTACTTTTTCGTGTGGTTAGTGCTTAACCTTGGGGCCTAAAAAAGTGTCAATCGCTCCGTGTCGATTCGATTTCGAAAATTTTCGATCGAACAGTTCGTTATCTCAGCGATTCGGATTGTCAAGAATGCCACTTGTCAACGCATTTGTATGGAAATATTAATCGAGTTTTGTTACACAATTTGACATTGTCTAGCACATAGCGATCGAAGAGGATTGATCACGTGACATTTCGAAAGTTTATGCCAATACCATACATTTCAAACTTATCTAATTTCGTTATCGTTAATGAAAATGTGAGTTTATCTAGGCCCCTTGATGTGCTGGCGTCTGTACAGTAACGTTTTGTTACGTTATAACCCATGTTGTAAACTTAGTTCGCAATAAACGTTTTGACTTTGACTCTGACTCTGACTAACCTCATCATCTCTTTTATAGTGTCTGAAGAAGAACACGTGTCCCCTCGGGACGCCCCGCCGCACCCGACGGGCGTGAAGCTGACACGCCCGGGATACTACACCATACCTAGTTTAGACGAGATGATTGGTAAGTACTACATCATCTGCCTAGCCTTTTCCCATAATCAAATCAAAAGTCATTTATTCAAATTAGGCTGAAGATCAGCACTTTTTGAAGGTCAAAATTACATAAGACAGTCCCCCAAAAACGCCCGACCTTCACCACTTCCTAGTGCTTTAGCTGGGAAGAACAACAAACTCCCCAGCAGCACAGCTGTCTGTTTAGTTGGAAGAACTTGATTCTACACATTTATCGTATGAGAAGTAATTAACATTACGAAACACATCACATTAAAATCAATAATTTGCCACATGTCAGCTAGCACACGTCGATATACCAATTAAAACATTAAAACTGACTGTACTCAAGCGTAAATAAAAAAAAACAAAAGTGCCTCCAGGTAAAATAGTAGATTGTATTATAGATAGTAGATTGTCCGAAAAGGTTACCACTACCCCGGAACATAAAGGGCTAAGGAAGGAACATGGATTGGTTTTAGTCAGTAAGAGTCTGACACTCCGTTCCGCTCCACCCAGAGCGGGAGGAGTCATTGGATTCCCACCGTTAAAAAAAAAGGCTTTACCCAATGGACCCAATAACCCTATGTTGGGGTCGGCTTCCAGTCTTAACCGGATGTAGCTGAATACCTGTATTTTACACGGAGCGACTACCTATCTGACCTCCACAACCCAGTCACTGGCTAATACGATACCCCTTGGTAAGACTGGCTGTCAGACTTTCGGGGCTTCTGACGCCCCGGCAAAACTATCAAATATCCACGAATGACAGCCGAGACCAACAGCTTAACGTGCTTTCTGAGACACGGAGGAGTCTTGATATGTAAAGATGGTCACCCATCCACGGACCAACCTCGGCAAGCGTAGCTTAACCTGATGGATCGATACGTGCGGCTGTAATTACTTAGTGTGTTAATAAATAATCTTCCTTCCTCAGCCTACATGCGTCCGGACGGCTCTTGCGTGGTACCTCACTTGACCATTGGACGAAAGAACTACGGAAATGTCTTCTACGACTGCGAGATGGATGTCGCCGGGTTGGATTTGGATAGTTTGGGTAAGTGTTTCATCTCTGCTAAGTCAAAATCAAATCATTTATTTCAAATAGGCACAAGTAAGTCACTTTTGACACGTTTCGCGCAGTGGTTGAGCGATTGACTGCTGCGCCGCATGTCGCGGGTTCGATTCCCGCACGGAACAAATATTTGTACGACCTGCAGGTATTTGTTACGGGTCTGGGTGTTTTTCTATCTATAATATGTATATGTATTTACAAAAAAAAATGTATAGTATATAAGTAGTTTATCAGCCATCTCGTTACCATAACACAAGCACTAAGTTGCTTAGCTTGGGACTATATGGCGTTGTGTGAAATGTCCAAGGATATTATATTATTATTATTACATAGGTCGCGGCACTTAATTTGTCACGCGAATTTCGTCTTTACGCGCACTGTATACTTCGGCAACAGTCATTTTATGTGGCACATGCTATTGCAGTATTTTACGTGGAGTGCCTATCTATCTGACCTCCACAACCCAGTAACTGGTTACTTCGATGCCCTTTGGAAAGACTGGCTGTCAGACTTTCGGGCTTCTCTCGACCCGTAACGACTTTCAAAGATCCACGAATGACAGCCGGGACTAACGGCTTAACTTGCTTTCCGAGACACGGAAGTATCTCGGTCTCTTATGGTCACCCATCCACGGACCAACCCCGGCAAGCGTAGCTTAACCTCATGCATCGACGCGTGCGATTATAATTTATAAGCCACGATGATATGAAGATATTAACAAAGTTTTTTTCTTTTCCAGTCCACTTCCTCAATAAAGAAGTAATAGTTTATCCAGAAGAATCAGCGAAGCCTCCTCTAGGCACGGGTCTTAACAGGCGCGCGATCGTCACCCTGGACAGAGTCTGGCCCAGGGACAAGAGCGAGAAGAGAGCCATCACTTCACCAGACAGGTAGGTAATACGGGCTGGCGTCCACGCACGTTTGACGACACGGTTGGCGCAGTGGATGAGCGATTGACTGCTGCGCAGCATGTCGCGGGTTCGATTCCTGCACGGAACAAATATTTGTACGACCTGCAAGTATTTGTTCCGGGTCTGGGTGTTTTTCTATCTAAAATATGATTGTATTTACAAAAACAATGTAGGTATATAAGTAGTTTATCAGCCATCTCGTTACCATAACACAAGCATTAGGTTGTTAGCTTGGGACTATATGGCGTTGTGTGAAATGTCTCCATTATTTTTTTTAATTATTATTGACGTGGAGTTGATCCTCGTCGTTTGAACTTTCCTTGGACTTTGGACTTAAAGCCATTTTATAATTATGGGGAGTCAGAAGCCCGAAAGTTTGACAGCCAATTGTGTTGTGGAAGGTAATATTATTCAACTGCATCCGGTCAGACTGGAAGCTGACCGGATGCAGCTGAACTGACATGGGCAGCATGAAAACTGTGACACCAGGTTAGTCACTAACCACACCAAAAGAAGAACTGGCTATTTGACACGGTCAAAAATAAAATATGAAATCACATACAAAAAAGACTGCTCGTCATAAAAACTTCCATCTCCGTTCCACACCACTAGGCTATCACTGCTATCAGTAGCCAATTGAACTAACACCACTATGACTTGTCCACAGACTCCTCAAAATGGAATACGAAAGCAAACTCCGCCGTGTATGTGACAAGCACAACACCAAGTTCGTGGAATACCGTCCTCAGACCGGCAGCTGGGTGTTCAGGGTCGAGCACTTCAGTAAATATGGACTGACTGACTCTGATGAAGAAGAGGATGTGCCGCAGCTGATGAAGAGGCAGCTCGTCTCGCAGGCCTTGCAGGGTAGCGCGGCTCCTGGTGAGTGTTACCAACTTAAAAAAAATATCAATCAGGGTTAAGGAAGCAGGACATGGTGAAAAACTGCCCCGCTTGGGCGGAGCACCGCCGTGTCCTCGTAGAGGGGATTGGCGGCGACCTGCCGTGCCCGGCCTTGGTGCAAGCTGTGGTCCGAAGCGAGAGGGAGTGGGAGGCAGTCACCTCCTTCTGCGAAGCAGTCATGCTCGTGTAGGAGGTGGCGGGATGGGAGAGGGAAAGATCCTCCCGTCCCAGCCGCCGCGGGAGACGCCCCGGACGTCGGGAGCCTCGTGACGACTCCCGGCCACCTTCTGCGCGGGCCTGCGGGCGGAGATTAATGGGTGACTCACCGTCCGATCAGCACCAGGCCCGTGCCGGACGGCGCGTATATATCTGTCTAGTCTTTTCCCAACTATTGTGGGGTCAGCTTCGAGTCTAACTGGATGCAACTTAAAAAAAATATGTTTAATTACTAGCTTCTGCCCGTGGCTTCGCACGCGTTAAATTCGTAGTAAAACATATCCCTATGTAAGCGCAAAAAAATGTGTTTATTTACGACTTCGCATTAGAAATCTTGAAATTATCAGTGGTTCTCTAATTTACTTTTCAGTTATTATACATTTAAACCTTCCTCTCAGACGCGGGAATCAACTTTGCTTTATACTATTTAGTGATTTGACATAATATCAGGTTACAATATCCTATGAAATCACTGCTTACAGTTTTTTTACCCCAAACTAGGTAAAAAACAATGTTAGGATTCATATTTTATTTTTGACCGTGTCAAATAGTCAATATCCATCTCTTTCCACAGCTCCAAAGCAACCGGTAACCGTTCCATCAGCAGGTCTGGGCGGGCTCGGTTCCTCCGCAGGCTTGGTACCTGAAAACAACCTGTTCGCGATGCAGCAGACTTCGCTGAACCTACTCAATGGAGCTGCCAAAGGTATGTAGATCAGATGAACAGGATCTTCAGTTCCTTATCCTCCATTGAGGAGAGGAAGGATCTATATATCATCGGGTGTCGTTGTAAGTGGCAGGGCCTTGAAATCTATACACAATACGGATTTCTGAAGAGAGAAATAGGAATAAGAATAATTTATTTGTCAAACATGCGTATACATAAACTGATCAATCAGACATGCAAGGTATTGAATTAAAATAATGTTGTGAGCGTCCATGTTTTGCCAATAATGGCGTACAAATTTTGTAGGTATGTATAAAAAAATTACATTTAATTGCATTTTACACTATTAAAGTCATTCTAAATTTAATTACAAAATACAAAACAAATAGATAATAATTGATGTCAAGATAATAAAGTATAAGTCCTATATTAAATTCAAAATAAAATGTGTCCAGAATATTCATTATTACGCAGTTATATAGAATTAATAAAAAGTCAATTTATTAAAAAAAAAAAAATACTTTATTCAATTATTATTCTTAACTATATACATTTAGTCGAAGTCGGAATAGAAATGTCGGAAAAGGCACATGCCTTTTCCTTCATAGGACATCCTATAATATGAAAAAATGTGACATCTACCAAGTCGTAATGGGCCCGCGTGGTAGTTTATGGCCCGTCCGATGTCACAAAGGCCTGAGTGCCCAGCAGTGGGAATATTATGAGCTGATTGGCTTCTGGTAGTACACAAATGTACTCCTAACATCTTCTAAGCACGTTACTCCATCATCGACCACTTCCATCGCTATCGCTAAGTCAGAGGCCCATGGGCAGCATAAAAACTCTGACACCAGGTTAGTCACTAACCACACGAAAAGAAGTAGAAGATCGCTATTCATCAGGCGTGATCGAAGTCTAGAGCTAGCTCAATCATCAAAAAAAAAAAATTAAAATAAGGTTAAGTAAAAAATAGATATTCCATACTAATGTAAACAGTTTGATTCCCTCCAACCTCACCTAGCCGACAACCAAACGACGACGTTACACTTTAATCCGTCAAACGCACCCCGCGGGGTACCGTACCCCCCCTTTGGGATACATTACCCCCGCTTTGATCCCGCTGGGTTTCGTACACCCACTGTGTTTCCTCCTGCCCGCACTGGGTTTCTTCCCCCCACTGGGTTTCTTCCCCCCACTGGGCTTCATCGTCCCCCCACTGAGATTCCTCCTGCCCCCACTGGGTTTCGTCTTCCCACTGGATTTCATCCTGAGCCCATTGGATTGCTTCGAGCCCCGACTGTGGCTCCTTGCGTCCAGACCGAGTTACCTCGGCCCTCCACTGGGATTCCTGATGCGTTCACTGGAGTTCCTGACGCGTCCACTGGGGTTCCTGATGCTTCCACTGGAGTTCCTGACGTGTTCACTGGGGTTTCTGATGCGTCCACGGGGGTTCCTAACGCCCTCACTGGGGTAACATACCCGCCCTTTGGGTTACTTCACGCCTCCAGTATGAATCCTATTGGGTTTCGTACCACCACTGGGCTTCATCGTGCCCCCATTGAGTTTCCTCCTGGCCCCACTGGGTTTCGTCTCCCCACTGGACTTCAACCTGACCACACAGGCTTGTCTCAAGCCCCGACTACGGCTCCTTGCGTCCAGACTGACTTTCCTCGGGCCCCCACTGGAGTAACATACCCTCCCTCTAGGTTAATTCACGCCTCCAGTAAGAATCCCATGTTTCGTACCCCCACTGGAGTCCCTGACGAGTCCACTGGGTTTCTTGACGAGTCCTCTGGGGATCCTGACGCGTCTACTGCAGTTCCTAACGCGTCCATTGGGGTTCGATACGCCCCCACTGGGGTACGAAACGACCCCGAGATACCTTCAGCGCCGTACAACGAAGAGTATGTCCTGCAAAAGAGAGTTGTTAAGGGTATGATGTGGACAAACATGTGTTTGATAAGTGTAGTTCTTATTGTGGTTGTAGTGTCTTTTGTTTTTGTGTTTCTGTTCTTCATGTACTTCGGGAAGTAAAAGAAAAAAAAATTGCCACACACGCATAATATTAATTGTATATCATATTTTGGAAATAATGTAATTTCATTGCTTCATTTTTTGTATCGTATTTATAATTTATACAGTGTGTTAGGTTAAACGAGGGATATGCTTTCCGATTTAAAATCGCGGGTTCGTGACTGAATTTCGAAGCGGTCTTGATCATTCAAAAAGAAATAGAAAATAGGAGATTATTTTCAATAATACTATTGTAACATATAAATCGCGTTCCTATAATTGTTATTTCATCCTATTTTTCTTTAGTTTATTATCGTTATGTCCTATTATGCATTACCAAAAATACTATTTATTATGATTTATATTATATAAGTCATCATTATCATCATTCTCCTGCCCTTATCCCAATTTATTTGTGCTCGGCGCAACATGTCTTCTTCCACAATTCTCTATTAGTCGTCATCTCGGTAGTCACTCCCTTCCTAGCCATATCATCTTTCACACAATCCATCCATCGTTTCTTTATATCATAAAAGTATACTTAATTATTATAAGTAGATCTATTTATTAATAATTAATTTAAATTACAATTTGTTAAATCTAAATAGTTTAGTATAGTTTGTACTTGATAAATTATATAAAAGTACATTTACTATTAGACAATCCTACTACTATTATAAAGGCGAAAGTTTGTAAGTATGGATGTATGGATGTTTGTTACTCTTTCACGTAAAAACTACTGTATAGATTTGGATGAAATTTGACACAGAGATGGTTTATATCCTGGATTAACACATAGGATATTTTTTATCCCGGTAGAACATTCCTGTGGGATAATTTCCGACCTCCACGCGAGCGAAGCCGCGGGCAGAAGCTAGTATTTTAATATTTAAATGCACATGTTATTAGCATATTACAATTTACTATTGTTTAATCAATATATCTAGAAAGATTACCATTTGTATTGAGTTTATAAATAAAATAAAAAAGACGGAATAAATATTATCATTGAAGAATATCCTTCTATTTAGTAATACAATTTTACTCTTTGTAAAGCACACATCAATCAATCTGCCTAGCCTTTTCCTAACTATGTTGGAGTCGGCTTCCAGTCTAACCGGATGCAGCTGAATACCAGTATTCTACATGGAGCTGCCTGTCTGACCTCCACAACCCAGTCCAATCAGTAACTGGGTAATACGATACCCCTTGGTAAGACTGGCTGTCAGACTTTCGGGCTTCTGACTACCCGTAACGACTGTCAAAGATCCAAGATTGACAACCGGGACCAACGGCTTAACGTGCTTTCAGAGGCACAGAGGAGTCTCGATATGTTGAGATGGTCACCCATCCACGAACCAGCCCTGGCAAGCGTAGCTTAACCTGATAAATCAATCCGTGCGACTGTTATTACTTAGCCACGAGTTCCTCTTGTTTGTATACCACACATAATATAACAAAATCAATAAATGTTCACACTGCTGGTACACAAGCCTTCTCTCTGTGAGAGAGAGTGGGCCGTAATCATGAAGCAAATACAAAGAGGAGATGCCGTAACTGGATTTCCCTTTAACATAATGCGTGACACTTTACGGGGAGCGAGGGACGTTACAAACCACGCCCCTCTCTATTTTCCATCTAGCGGTGAATAGGACAATTAATAGATTAAGCTTTGTCGATTGTTACAATGTCGTTTTAGCTAGATTTCGCTAGATGTCACTAGTGTATAGGTGACATGATGTGATACAAAGTGGCGCCATCTTTTGTCGAGCAGTGACACTATTGTTAAGAGACAATGCACAGATTTTTCTAGAACGCTTCTAATAATTTATGAAATAAAATTACTTACACGTGAAATGTTATGCCGTCCAAGGCATCAGAACGTCTATCTGAATAGTTTTTACATGATAGCACACAACACTTCATCTTGTTCTTTAAAATAAGATAGAAAATAATAAAATAGACTGAACACTGGACTGTAAACATGTAGTTAGTACGTACGCAACGTGTGCCGCTAACTGACCGAGGCCACGCCCACCGTGATGACGTCAGGACACATTTATTGTCACAGTGCACATTCACATTATGACATCTCCTCTTTGTATTTGCTTCATGGCCGTAATCCACCACGCGGGCCCAGTGTGGATTGGTAGATGCATGAAACAAAATTAGACCAGTGTCGATAATTTTTGAAAACAAAAAAAAATTTAGTAGGGTGAAACCCATTGGAAAAGGAAGAGAATAATAATAATATTCTTGGACATTTCACATACAAAAAGGTAAGTTTTCACCAAATTTCGTGGGAAAAAAAAATTTTTGTAAAAGATAAAAAAAAAACAAAAACTTGGTTATTTGAACTTTTCACATAAATTTTGAGGTAATGTGAAAAAAGTGTGAATACAAAATTTGTAGATCTTTTTATTACCTACATCTTTGCTATTTAACTTTTTTCCATAGGACTTGTAGTTTTGCCAGAAATCGAGATAAACCCTTTTTTACCCTTAAAAACGCACCCCCATCCACTTCCCGACCTCAGATCGCCCGTAAATTATTTTTCCTTTAATTTTTGTTATAGCCTCTTCCTTTTCCAATGGGTTTCATCCTACTATAATTTTTTTTCACTTTTTACCATTTTCAAATTCGGCACTGGTCTAAATACAAATCTGCAAGTCTTGCTGTTTCAATCATCAAAGATACCTAGACATAATTGTTATGCATATACACATTAACGATTGATCACGTTTGCTTCTTAACCTTTTGAGCGCCATGGTCGGATATAGCCGACAAATGAAAACGTGCTCGACATGCCGTGCCGTCGAGTTTAGCCAACAAAAAACGTATTTTTTGTGTGGCTTGGCGGGAGGAAACTCCGTTGCATTTACGCTGTGGCGTTCAAAAAGTTAAATGAAGACCTATAAAAGCCAACTATGTTAGTAGGTTGAGCGTTTTAAGTTATTCTTTTCTTAAACTCAAACTCAATAAACCAATTACAGGCACTTTTGAATTGCTTGACAATTCTAAAGTGCCTGTAATTGGTTTCGGTCGGTCAGTCAGAAAGATGAAGCTAGTTGCCCATTCCAAAGCAGTAGGTATTTCTGGAGAAGAACGGGCAAGAAACTCCACAGACTCATTTAAACAAAATATTGGTTACATAATTCATATTATTATTATACATGTGAGAACGATGCAGAACGTTAAAAGCATCCGATATAAAATCAGTTCAAAAATTAAATTCAAACAAGCCATAGCAAGCATATATTAAGAGATGACCAGTCCCTACTGACAGCGCCCGTTCACGAACAAGACGCATGGATTAGTTTCATTCAGTAAGACACTCCCTTCCGCTCCACCCAGAGCGGAAGGAGTCTTTTGATGATTTCCTACCCTCAAAAAAAAAGGTTCTTCTCCATACGAAACTACTTTTTGGTATGAGCACTAGAATTAATTCTAATTTTGTTCATTTTGACGTTCAAAAGTGATTTTCTTGTGTCTATTTGAAATGAATGATTTGGATTTGACTTGAACATGATTTTGGCGCTGTTTGTGTTCAGTTTCATTGAAGATATTGGCTTTAAGTGTCCCGCCGTTCCTGCCGGGTAAGCGGGATTGTCCGAAAGGGTTACCGCTACCCCGGAACATAAAGGGCTAAGGATGGAGCATGCATGGGTTTTATTCAGTAAGAGTCTGACACTTCCTTCCGCTCCACACAGAAGTCAGTAAGAGTCTGACACTTCCTTCCGCTCCACCCAGAGCGGGACGAGTCATTTGATGATGTCCCACGCTCAAAAATACAATAGTGTCCCTCCGTTTGTGGAATAACATTTGACATAACGTAATCAGTCTATAACGTTCCCATTGCTGATACAAAGGCCTTCTCTCGGTGAGAGAATCCATAATCCGTAATCCACCACGAGACCAGTGTGGGTTGGTAGATGTCACATGTCTTCGAATTTTTGGAACGAAGTTCCTTATCGCGCGTTGCGAAAGGGGGCTAGACGGAAATGAAGAACAAAAGTTGTAACGACACTGTTTTTGGAGTAAAATATGATGTCTTTTTAATCAATATTTTTTGATTGGTTAATTTTAGATCAGTTTTTTTTTGATTATTATAACTTAAAAGAAATAAAATTTTATTAAAATTCCTTCACTAATTATTCGAAAGGAACTTCGTTCCATCCGGGTGTCCCTTAACACCTCTCAAGTTTTTTTTCGTCAAAGGCATCTCGCAGTTCAACATGGAGGTTGTCTCCTGCTTAACCGGGCTTGCCTGTAGATGCCTTAATGAAAGTAGGACCTCCAACCAGAGCTTGAAACTTACAAACAACGCGACTACACGCTAAGGGCATTCCCTGTGGGGTACGGACCTCGGCTTAGGGCAGAATGGGACAGGCAGGAACGGATGTTTTCGAATTGTTGCTTCAAGGACACGGGGTTTTCTGACGATGTTTTCCTTCACCGTTTTGAGAGCAGTGTCCTTCTTCTTATCGTGTGGTTAGTGACTAACTTGGTGTCAGAGTTTTTAAGCTGCCCATGGGCTTCTGACTTAGCTTCACATGCTGTTAAGAAATATCTCTCAGACAGCATCAGCAGTAGTGATGAAACAATTTGTACAAATTAACACTTTCACTGCCCAGTTAAAACTATTCTCAACTAGCTTATTTCTGGCAAACCTAGTAGCACGTTTTGATTAGCACCCGGTAGGCGGGTGCTGGGCATGGTCACAAGCCACATATATCTATTTATATGTAGGACGCGGGAGCCGCGTTGTGGGCACGGGAACAAATTATCGTTCAACCCGGGAGCCGAGTGCTGGGCACTAAACTCAAACTCAAAATATTTATTTCAAATAAACCAATTACAGGCACTTTTGAATTGTCAAGGGGTCGGTCAGTCAGAGAGATGAAGCTAGTTGCCCATTCCAAAGCAGTAGGCACCTATGGAGAAGAACGGGCAAGAAACTCCATGCACACTCTTTTAAACAAAATATGTTTACAAAAACTGCGTTACATCATTCATGTTGAAATATACACGTGAGAACGATGCAGAACTTAATAAAAGCGTCCATAATTACAAGATTAAAAAAATATATATTTTAATATTATAACAGCCGTGGCAGCTAAAAGGTGATCAGTCCCTACTGACGGCGCCCGTTCATGAATATGACGCATGGATTAGCACCATTCAGCTCAACCATTTTGATGGGAGCTAAATGATACAAAATACGCGCCACCATCAGTGAGACATTACAGGGAGCATGACATGCTCTCAGCCGCCAGGGCACATTCAAGTCAATGTAAGACGTACCCAGTAAATGGTAGCTTTATAGTAAGTACATAGTACTCACAAACGTGCTATGGAATTATACAATACCCTGTTTGTGTTTGAAACTGCTTACTACAACTCGTAAGTAGCGGCTGTTACAGTCCGCGAGGTATAAGCTGAGCTTTGCATTTGTGTGAGTGTACATGGATAGTGTAGGTGTGATAACCGGCCTTAGGCGCGGCGCCATTTTCGCCCGGTGGTTTAAACTGATTTTGGGTAACCGGCCTGAGGCGCGGCGCCATTCTGTCTCGCCGCGCTCCTCTCACTCACACTAATGCAAAGCTCAGCTTATACCTCGCGGACTGTACCACTGGGCCACCACTGTTCTCGAGGTACAAATGTACAGACGCCAGCACATCAAGTTATCCCTAACTGTCAAATTTTCTCAATTAAAAATGAACCTTATATCTTTGCAATAAAGTTGAAATACTATCAAAGATATTTGACAGATTGTGGTAACTTGATGTGCTGGCCTCTGTACAGGGTGAAATTGAATTCATGGGCATTATTTAAAGGGTTCATTGTACTCATCATTATGAACAACTTTTACTATGGGAATACACCTCAAATCGCGAATCACTGCTGGGACGCAGGCCTCTCTGTGAGAGGGACCAGTGCGGGTTGGTAGATGTCACATGCCTTGGAATTTATGGTTCTAGGACATGTTGGTTTCCTCATGATGTTTTCCTTCTATTTACAGTGCGTTAGGTTAAACGATTCGAGGGACATACTTTCAGGATGTATAGTACTCATGGTAATTAACGACTTTGTCCATGGGACCAAATCTGATATATGAACAAAAAAATGTCAGCTGTTCCTTACATTTTGACGAGTTATTTATTTATTTATCTTTATTTCAGGTATAACCCATAAATTTGTTAGTATTCCTTAACCTATGTTAGTATAACAGCCTATAACACACAATAAATTAATTACGCCACCTCACAGAGACACCCGGCAACAGTACATGCACTGCGCACAGATGCCCCATAAGGCGGCCTTCAGTCTTACTAGTTATGCGGACATAAATGTACTGAACTTATTTTTTCGTCATTTCAGGTATAGTTCCATAGTCAAAATTGTTTACTTTCATGAGTATGGTAACCCCTGAAAAATAATGATACCACTATTTCCAAAATATGATATGAACTTATTATACGTGTGTACCAATATTGAAACATAAATGTACTAAATAGCTGATTTTTTTTTCATGATTTCAGGATAGTTCCATAGATATGTTGTTCATTTACATGAGTATAGTACCCTCTGAAAGTATGTCCCTCGTTTAACCTAACACACTGTATACTCCTGCCTAGCAAATCTAACCGGATGCAGCTGAATATTAATATTTTACATGGAGCGACCGCCTGTTGACCTCTACAACCCAGTAACAGGGTAATACGATACCCGGGATGAACGTAAAACGAACCAATTACAACACTAGCTTAGCTCAAGCTATGAAAATGAACTGATTCTATTAATGGATATTTCCTCGCTCACCGCTTGAGAAACGATGGATGGATTGTGTGAAAGATGATATGGCTAGGAAGGGAGTGACTACCGAGATGACGACTAATAAAGAATATGGAAGAAAAAGACATGTTGCGCCGAGCACAAATAAATTGGGATAAGGGCAGGAGAATGATGATTATTATCTATCTTGCATATGTCTGGTGGATACGCAGACTACCAAAATCGGCCTAGCCTTTTCCCAACTAAGTTGGGGTTGGCTTCCAGTCTAACCAGTTGCAGCTGAATACCAGTATTTTACATGGAGCGACTGCCTATCTGACCTCCACAACTCAGTAACTGGCTAAAACACTACCCCTTGGTAAGACTGGCTGTCAGACTTTCGGGCTTCTGACGACCCGTGAAGACTGTCAAAGATTCTCGAATGGCAGCCGGGACCAACGGCTTAACGTGGTTTCCGAGGCACGGCGGAGTCTCGTTTGTACAGATGGTCACCCATCCACGGACCAACCCTGGCAAGTGTAGCTTAACCTGATGGAATCTGTGCGGCTGTTATTACTTAGCCACGAGCTCCTCAAGAAGCCTAACGGTGGGACTAAATTTTTTTTGAAAAAAACCTTAATGCCTCATTTATACTTAAATATAAGACACCTAGTTTTTACTCTATCATTTTAATTAAAAAAATACCGAGATAAAACGCATTAAAGTTGGGTAGTGGGGGCTCGGTATGTCACAAGTAAGTATAAAAACTACATACTTGTGACGTCATGCCACATTTTAACTCAATGTATCGACGTAATCATGTAAAAATACGTGTACGTGTGTATAAAAATATTTTTTAATTATTTAGTTTACGGACTAAAAAATTACTTTAGTAATTATCCCCATTATATTCATATATTAAATTATACTCGCTTGTTACAGCTTTCGAAATGGACACCACCGAAGATAATAACGAATCGCAAAGCCTGTATTTAGATAATAAAGGTATGTATGTTTTAACTGGCTTTACACACACGAAAGATCTAAAAAATAAAAATACTCTCTACAAAAAATTAAGCTAGAGATTCCAAAGCAGTAGGTACCTATGGAGAAGAACGGGCAAGAAACTGCATGGACTCCGGACACTCTTTTAAACAATATATGGTTCCATAAAATTGTTTACATCATTCATATTATTATTATACATGTGAGAATGATGCAGAACGTAAACCCATACACTACTATGAACACGTATGTGTGTTCAAGGCACTGATCTTAGAGTAGCATAAAAAATAGTGGCAGTGTTTGTGTTAAAAGCTCCGTTATAATTTATAAAATACTAGCTGACCCAACAGACGTTGTCCTGTCTTAACTATGATACCTACATTACCTACCCTACCTACCCACCCTGCCTACCTACTCTACCTACCAACTTACCTACATACCTTACCTACATACCTTACCTACCCTACCTACCCTACCCTACCTAGCTACGTATTGTTTTTGTATGTAAGAACCTTCTCCTGACAATAACAAACACAACAAAAAATGAATTGGCCAAATTGGTCCAGGCGTTGTTGAGTTATGCGCTTACCAACACATTTTGCGATTCATTTTTATATTATAGACGTAAAAACTATTCAAAAATTAAATTAAATGGTGATATGCCCAAGAGACTGACGGCATTGCCACGTTGTATGGCAATGCTAAGCCTCTGGCCATGATTTTCTTTGATAATATATACATTTATTTACATTTACGTTTATTTTTGTTTCAGCCTACGGTGTAAAAAGCCCCACAAGTGAGCTGGCTCGGTTGGAACATCGTCAGAGCCACAACGTGCAGCTCATGAAGGCTTCGCTATATGCTGATACTGGTACGTTCCATGTTATGGGGTTATGGGTTCCGCACTCAGTTATTAGACGGACCATTGTGCATGGACCATGGCGGCCTTCGGTAGTTATTCCAGCCAACCCACCCCTTCCCTCCAGAAGTGGATCACGTCTCCTGGCCTGTGTAGCACATCTGTAAAATCTGGGTCGACTTCCAGTCTAACCGGATGCAGCTGAATACCAGTATATTAATAATAATAATAATGTTTATTTCTCACCACAATATACAAATACAACAGTTTACAGACAATTACATAATATAAAGATTAAGTCTTGTATTGTGGGAGACTGGTGCCTAAGCTAGGCTCATGGCCTGTGTTTCAGGACACCAGGTCCCCACCCTTTAACATTGACAACATCTCAAACTTATAGTCTAGCGCTGACAAATGCAGTAAGAAAACATCACAGAATTGTTAGTATATTAAGCGTGTAGTGTGTTTGTGTATGAAGTTAGGTGTTTGTGTGCGTGTGTGAAAGTAGATATGTGTGCGTGAGTGTGGTGAATATTTTTCGGTTGGGGGAATAATTAGGAAAGCAGTATGCTTATGATATAGTATTACATGGAGCGACTGCCTATCTGACCTCCACAACCCAGTAACTGGATAATACGATACCCTTTGGTAAAACTGACTGTCAGAGTTCTAAAGACTGTCAAAGATTCACAATTGACAGCCGAAACCAACGGCTTAACGTGCTTTCCGAGGCACGGAGGAGTCGCCGTATCTAAAGATGGTCACCCATCTACGGCCAACCCCGGCAGGCGTAGCTTAAACTGATGAATCGACCTGAGCGGCTGTTAGTACTTAGCCACGAGCTCTCGTGCGTAGCTTACGAGCTTATTTGCACTTACATACCTAACCTTAATCAACCATTCTTCTCACAGAAATGGAAGACGACGTGTCAGTATCGACAGGAGACCAGCTCGTTCCAGTATCAGCGCCTTTGTTATCCGTACCATCACACCCGCCATCTGTGATGAGGGAGGATCAGCAGATCTCTGAGATCGAAGCACCACCCACTGAAGGTAACGAATTGACTAGTCTTTTCCCAGCTCATCATCTGCCTGCCTTTTCTCAACTATATTGGGGTCGGCTTCCAGTCTAACCCAATGCAGCTGGATATCAGTATCATGGAACGACTGCCGATCTGATCTCCACAACCCAGTCACTTGGCAATACGATACCCCTTGGTAAGACTAGGCTAGGCTTCTGACTATTCGCAACCACGAAAGATTCATGAATGACAGCCAGGACCAACGGCTCAACGTGGTCTCCGAGGCACGGAGGAGTCTTGGTATCTAAATCGTCGCCCAACCACGGAGCAACCCAGACAAGCGTTGCTTAACCTGATGAATCGACCCGTAACTACTGTCAAAGATCCACGAATGACAGCCGGCATCGACGGCTTAACGTGCTTTTCGAGGCACGGAAGAGTCTTGGTATTTAAATCGTCACCCATCCACGGACCAACCCCAGCAAGCGTTGCTTAACCTGATGAATCGACCCGTAACTACTGCCAAAGATCCACGAATAACAGCCGGCATCGACGGCTTAACGTGCTTTTCGAGGCGCGGAAGAGTCTTGGTATTTAAATCGTCACCCATCCACGGACCAACCCCAGCAAGCGTTGCTTAACCTGATGAATCGACCCGTAACAACTGCCAAAGATCCGCGAATGACAGCCGGCATCGACGGCTTAGCGTGCTTTTCGAGACACGGAGGAGTCTCGGCAGTTAGGAATATATTCAATCTGCCTAGCCTTTTTCCATCTATATTAGGGTCGACTTCCAGTTTAACCGGATGCAGCTGAATACCAGTATTTTACGTGGAGCGACTGCCTACCTGACCTCCACAACCCAGTCAGTAACTGGGTAATACGATAACCCTTGGTAAGACTGGCTGTCAGATCTCCGGGCTTCTGACCACCCGTAACGACTGTTAAAGACACACAAATGACAGCCGGGACCAACGACTTAACGTGCTTTCCGAGGCACGGAGGAGTCTCAATATCTGAAAATGGGCACCCATCTACAGACCAACCCCTGCAAGCGTAACTTAACCTGATGGATCCAGTTAGTAATATATTATTAATTTTTTATTTTGTTCACAGAAACCCCAATGCGGCCACTCATCATCCGACCACATACGATAGTGCTGAAGTTCCACAGAAAAGTACCGCCCTTCAAACAAACTATTGCTGGTATGGAGTTTTTTATCATTTTATGGAAATGTTACACTTTATTACTAAAAATTAAAAGTAAAGAAAGTTATTACGTCACTCTTCTTCTTTTCGTGTGGTTAGTGACTAACCTGGTGTCAGTTTTTTTATGCTGTCAATGGGTCTCTGACTTAGCTCCACCGATTTTAAACAAGTAATAATTATTACAATGGCAATGCTTATTCTTTGACCAAAAAATAAGCCAGCCCTCTGGTCACGTGAAGAGTCGACCAACCGCTTGGCGATGTCTCGCAAAAGTAGGCATTGTGGACGAATATATTCAATCTGCCTGGCTTTTCCCAACTATGTTGGGGTCGGCTTCCAGTCTAACCAGATGCAGCTAAATACCAGTATTTTTCATGGAGCGACTGCCTATCTGACCTCTACAACCCAGTAACTGGGGCAATACGATACCCCTTGGTAAGACTGGCTGTCAGACTTTCGGGCTTCTGACGACCCTGTCAAAGATGCACAAATTACAGCCGGGACCAACGGCTTAACGTGCTTTCCGAGGCACGGAGGAGTCTTATAATGAATATTTAGCTTTTAAATGTAAATATGTATTATGTAAAGTAAATTTCGCGACATGCTTTATGTGCTATGAGCAGGCGTGCTGGGGACATACTCTCATGTAGTATTAACGCTCAAAAAGTGCTGATTCTCATCCTAATTTAAATAAAAGAATTTCGATTTTATTCAAATTTTTTTTCCAGGTCGTCTGGACGCAGCCTACATAGCAGATATGTCAGTGTGTCGTGCGCGACACTCGCGCGTCGGCTTTGGCCCTGCCAACGCCCTCACCTTCCCCACGTCATACGACTCCGTCAATGATCTGCCTAGATGTGAGTATTCTTCTTCTTAGCGTGTCGATGGCAATCTAAATGTTTTCAAGTTCAATTTATTTATTTTGTGAACATAGGTGATTACAGGTGTTTTGCACTATAAATATCTATTGTACGAACCATGTCCCGCCGATAGGCATACAAAATTAGAATAATAAAGTTAGAATAATTAATGTCAAATTGACATTAATTTGCTTGCATGCTTGCATATTGCAAGCATGTCAAAATTAAAAAAGAAAAAAAAAATTATATTAAAATGGTCATAATTAAATAGGGAATGTCATGAAAATAGGTAAAATTATATACAAATTAACAATTGCTCAAAACTTGTCAGTCAGATATTCCTTGACTGAATAATATACCTTGTCATTTAGTAGCTTCAGGAGATTACGTTTAAATGTATTATTATTCTTACTATTTCTAATATGACAAGGTAATTTGTTATACAATTTTGGTGCCATTGCGTAAACACTTTTATAAGCAAAAGCAGTTCTGTTTGTGAGTACTATGTACCTACTATAAAGCTACCATTTACTGAGTACGTCTTACATTGACTTGAATGTGCCCTAGCGGCTGAGAACATGTCATGCTCCCTGTAATGTCTCACTGATGGTGGCGCGTATTGGATCATTTAGCTCCCTTCTTAAAATGGTGAGCTGAATGGTGCTAATCCATGCGTCATGTTCGTGAACGGGCGCTGTCGGTAGAGACTGGTCATCTCTTAGCGGCTATCGCTTGTTTTAATTTAATTTTTGAACTTTTTTTTTTTACATATTTTATATCGGATGCTTTCACCGTTCTGCATCGTTCTCATGTATAATAATAATATGAATTATGTAACCAATATTTTGTAAACATATTTTGATTTAAAAGAGTGTCCATGGAGTTTCTTGCCCGTTCTTCTCCATAGGTGCCTACTGCTTTGGAATGGGCAACTAGCTTCATCTCTCTGACTGACCGACCCCTTGACAATTCAAAACTGCCTGTAATTGGTTTATTTGAAATAAATGCTCTGAGTTTGAGTTTCGAATTACTCGGCCCAGAATTCGGCTACGTGTTTGGCGCTATCACTAGCGTCCATCAATTCCTTGCAGCACGTGCATACGGCAGGACACACAGGACACGATCTTAAGTGTCCCATCATTTGTGGAACAGCACCACATTTACACTCCAAGGCGGAGCTGTCTATGAAACCCCATCTGACCACGTTTTCCTTGCTTCGGCAGTATTTACTTCCCTTGACATTTCTCGGGACCATAAGGTCTCGGTCCGTTCCAGCCAGTCACTTTTTTTTTCTTGAGGGTAGGAAATCATCAAATAATAATAATAATATCCTTGGACATTTCCCAAGCAGCAGTCCCAAGCTAAGCAACCTAATGCTTGTGTTATGGTAACGAGATGCTGATAAACTACTTATATACATTTTTTTTAGTGTAAATACATGCATATTATAGATAGATAAAAATTGATAAACTTCCGTTCTGGGTGGAGCGGAAGGGAGTGTCAGACTCTTACTGACTAAAACCCACCCATGTTCCTTTTCTCAGCCCTTTGTGTTCCGGGGTAGCGGTAACCTTTTCGGACAATCCCGCTTACCCGGCAGGCTTCATCGTTTTACAGCATGTGTCTACCATCCAATACACTCCGAGACTCTCGACCCTAACGGGCCCCTTCACATGCTGACATCTCTTAGAGACGAGAGTGGAACACTCCGCGCCGTATCCAGCCTGTCCCTTGCCCGTACCCCACAGGGGGTGACCGCAGTTTTAGCCCCAATAGCTTTTAAAAATCTAGCTGACGGAGTAAAAGAAAAGCATTGTGTGGTTTTATGAAACCACGGTGAAAGTGAAACTTTTTTCACATTAAAGACATTTGACACTATAGGCGCCGCCATATTGGCCTTGGCTGCTCTGACGAGCGCCTTTCACTTTATCCCTACTCCGCGGCCGACCGTCACGCGACATGCAACACACAGACGATGTAATAAAAGTTTCACTTTAAATTTAAAATTATTTGAATCATCATCTGTATTCGTTATTCTTTGTCACAGCGGCAGAATTATCGGATCTCAGCAAATACGTGCGCGGCAGATCGCAGAACGACTGGTCCGAACCGCTCCTGGTCAGAATGGCGCTGGGACAGCCGGAGAAAAACGATGGAATGCTGGTAAGTTGATTGTAACTTTATATTAGATAATTACCTACTTGAGGAGCTCGTGGCTAACTACCACGAGGAGCTCGTGGCTAAGTACTAACAGCCGCACAGGTCGATCCGGTTAAACTACGCTTGCCGGGGTTGGGTTTTTTTCCAATTATGTTGGGGTCGGTTTCCAGTCCACCTGGATGCAGCTGAATACCAGTATTTTACATGGAGCGACTGTCTATCTAAGCTACACAACACAGTAATTAGGTAATACGATACCCCTTGGTAAGACTGGCTGTCAGATTTTCGGGCTTCAGACGACCCGTAACGACTGTCAAAGATGCACAAATGACAGCCGGGACCAACGGCTTAACGTGCTTTCCGAGGTAAGGTTGAGTCTCGGTATGTAAAGATGGTCTTCCATCCACGGACCAACCTCGGCAAGCATAGCTTAACCTAATGGATCGACCCGTGCGGGTGCTATTACTTAGCCACGAGCTCCTCCCTGTACATACAGAAGATAAAATAAAATTTAATCTCATATTTCTTCCCGCAGGAAGTCCTCAAGAAACACCTCGCGATTCTATTGGAATACTCAACGTTCACTGAAACGGAAGAAGACCAATGCCCTCGACTGAGTCTGTCCCAAAGTGCTAGCGACAGACGGGAGGTACTGACGCAATACCTGCGAGACGCGGCCGACAACCATACGAGATATAAGGTAAAAAATGTTCCGACTATAACCAATTCACGTTACCGTGGCAATAGCGGTCATTTACCCACCTTCATTTTTTAGCATTCTTTATTCCAAAAACTGAAATAAAGTCCGTTAACATCCAGAATCAATATCTATTGTGATATTCAACATGTTCCAATAACTAAAAACCATGCATAGTTTAATAATTGGGTTCCTACGGCGAGATATTAGGCAAAGGGCAATGACCGCTATTGCCACGCTAAAGTGAATTGGGTATAGCGCCAAATATTCGTTTTTAATTCGATACCAGCTGCTCGGCTCCTATTGGTCGTAGCGTGATATTATGTTACGTAGCCTATACCCTTCCTCGATAAATGGACTATCCAACACAAAAAGATTTTTTCAATTCGGACCAGTAGTTCCGCGTTCAAACAAACGAACTCTTCAACCTTATAATATTAAGTATAGATACGGCTTTTTCTAGAATCTGGAGGTATTCGGCCGAATCATTCGGTTCAAATGCAGAATTTTATACAACACTAGCACTTTGCCCGCGGCTTCGCTCCCGTGGTCTTTCCCGTGGGACCCGTTATTTTTCCCGGGATAAAAAGTAGCCTATGTTACTCCTAGAAAACTAAGCTTTCCAACGGTGAAAGAATTTTTAAAATCGGTCCAGTAGTTTTTGAGCCTATTCATTACAACCAAACAAACAAACAAAGTTTTCCTCTTTATAATATTAAGTATAGATACAACCTGGCACTGACCTGCGAATTGCAAAAAAAAGTTATGCAAATTTTAATAAAATAACGTGGCCTACTCTTTTTTGAGGGTAGGAAATCATCAAATGACTCCTCCCACTCTGGGTGGAGCGGAAGGGAGTGTCAGACTCTTACTGACTAAAACCCATCCATGTTCCTTCCTTAGCCCTTTATGTTCCGGGGTAGCGGTAACCCTTTCGGACAATCCCGCTTACAACCTGACACTGACCTGCAAATTGCTACCAATATCATGGCTGAACATTTCTTTGCGAAGTTAACCTGACGTGGGATGACGTCACAGTGATCAAGGCGACTAGCTATTCGCGGCCGCGAATAATATTTTGATCAACATACAACCTGACCGTCATCATCTTTCTCCTGCCCTTATCCCAATTTATTTGGGGTCGGCGCAACATGTCTCTTTCTTCCATACTTCTCTATTAGTCGTCATCTCGGTAGTCACTCCCTTCCTAGCCATATCATCTTTCACGCAATCCATCCATCGTTTCTTTTGTCTCCCTCTACTTGTATAGCCATCCACATTCATGCTCACAACTTTCCTGACAACATTTTCCTCATTCCTCCGCATAACATGCCCATACCATGACAGCCGATTTCCACACAACTTTTCAGTCACCGGTGTCACTTTCAGACTTTCTCTTATAAACTCATTCCGTATTCTATCCATTTGGGTAACACCACACATCCCTCTTAGCATTCTCATCTCAGCTGCATGCAATTGTCTTTCATTCATTCCTTTTGTGGCCCAACACTCTGATCCATACAAGACGGCTGGTCTAACCATGCTTTTATAAATCTTCCACTTGACCATCAAATTGAAAAAAAATCGTTAGATAATTTGTAACTTTTTCGGGATAATACCTTGAAGCAACCTCTTTAAATACATTGTTTGTTCGCAGTTTGGCGTATCAGGTGCATATTGCTACGAGGTATGGCGACTGTGTGACGCTCTGTGGGGAGCTGATCTTGAAAATGATGGTGAGTTAAAATCCTTTTTTCATTCAGCCTACGCTGTCCCACTCCCGGGCAAAGACCTCCCTCCACTCCTTCCATCTTTCCAGGTTCGAAGGAAGCTATCCAGCTTTTCCCGACATCTCCCGGGCCTAGCCTACGCTGTCCCACTCCTGGGCAAAGATCTCCCTCCAGTCCTTTCATATATCCAGTTTTAATGGAATCTAAGCAGCTCGTCCCGACATCTCCTGGGCCTAGCCTTCGCTGTCCCACTCCTGGTCAAAGGCCTCCCTCCACTCCTTCCATCTTTCCAGTTTTGACAGAATCTATCCAGCTTGTCCCGACATCTCCTGGGCCTAGCCTTCGCTGTCCCACTCCTGGTCAAAGGCCTCCCTCCACTCCTTCCATCTTTCCAGTTTTGACGGAATCTATCCAGCTTGTCCCGACATCTCCTGGGCCTAACCTACGTTATCCCACTCCTGGGCAAAGCCCTCCCTCCACTCCTTCCATCTTTCCAGTTTTGACGGAATCTATCCAGCTTTCCCGACATCTCCTGAACCTGCCTTGATGTCCACAGACGTTCTTTGTGGGGCACACTCTGTTATTGTTTAAACATTTTTTTTGTTATTTGTATTTTGTGTCAACGACTGTGTCCAAATAAATGTTTCTCTTCCTGGTCTCTCTTTCTTTTTGGGTGACGACGGCGATTTGTGTTTAGGAGCGCAGCATTCGAAATTAATCACCAAAATTTTTTTTTTTACAAATTTACGGTATTTCGTTTTTTTTTTTTGCTAGCCTCCGCTGTCCCACTCATGAGCAAAAACCCTCCCTCCGCTCTTAATAATTACTTCATTTTAATCACAGGTGTTCCCGCCACAGACCCGCTATCAGTAGTGAGCCGCCACAGAAAGTTCCTCGACTGGCTGAAGACGGCCGTCGCAGAAGCTACGGACGACGACCTGTCTAAACCGACACACGGTGAAACTGAAGATGGTAAGGGATATTTAACACTGTGCACAACAGCATCATCATCATCACATCATGACTATCATCATCATGATCATCATCATCTTCACGATCTTTATCATGATAATCATTATCATCACGATTTTCATCATCACTATCTTCATCATCATGATCATCACGATGCTAATCATCACGATCTTTATCATCTTGATTATCTTTATCATGATCATCACGATGCTAATCATCATGATCATGTTCATCATCACGATCATCATCATCATGATCATCACAATCATCATCATAGTCATCACGATCTTCATCATCACGATCTTCATCATCACGATCATCATCATCACGATCTTCATCATCACGATCAACATCATCACGATCTTCATCATCACGATCATCATCATCACGATCTTCATCATCACGATCTTCATCATCACGATTCACGATCATCATCATCATCACGATCATCATCATCACGATCTTCATCATCATGATCATCACAATCATCATCATAGTCATCACGATCTTCATCATCACGATCATCATCATCACGGTCATCATAATCATCATCATGATCATCATAATCATCATCATCACGGTCATCATAATCATCATCACGATCATCATCATCACGATCTTCATCATCACAATCATCATCATCACGATCTTCATCATCACGATCATCATGATCATCATTATCATCATCATGATCATCATCATCATCATTAACAAACAGTAATAAGAACTATATTTATTCCACAGAGGCGGACGGACACAGCGCTCGCATTTGGACCCTTTTGCTCGGCGGGCGCATATTGGAAGCGTGCAAAGTGGCCAAGGAGCATGGCGATCTGAACATGGCTATACTTATTGCTCAGGCCGCTGGTGAGTTGAACTTGAAATTACATGATCCTTACATCTTTATTATGATCGAACCGCAGACACGGTACTGCCCTGCTTTACAGCATGTGAAGCTACGTCAGAGGCCCATGGGCAGCATAAAAAAAAACTGATACCAGGTTAGTCACTAACCACACGAACAAGAAGAGAAGAGAGTGATGGGTAGCTCACCGTCTGATCAATATTTCGTTTAAAAGAGTGTCCATGGAATTTCTTGCCCGTTCTTCTCCCTAACTACTGCTTTGGAATGGGCGACTAGCTTCATCTTTCTGACTGACCGACCTTATGACAATTAAAAAGTGCCTGTAATTGGTTTATTTGAAATAAATGCTGTGAGTTGCACGTGCGCCTCAAAGAGATGTCAGCATTTGAAGGGGCCGAGTCTGCTGGGTCAGCGAGATTGTCCGAAAGGGTTGCCACTAACCTGGAACATAAAGGACTAAGGAAGGAACATGGATGGGTTTTAGTCAGTAAGAGTCTCTGACACTCCCTTCCGCTCCACCCAGAGTGGGAGGATTCATATGATGATTTCCCACCCTCAAAAAAAAATCACCGTCTCTCTCATTCTCTATGATTTAGTGTTCTTGATGTGCAATCGTTTTGTCTTTCAATTAAATAAATTTAATAGATTTCCTCAGTTTTATTCACTAAGAAGCCCTAACTTTAATTGGAACGGTCTGAGTTAAGCGGTAGAGCTATAGCGTAGTAGATACTTATTGATAGAAAGAAAAAATTGGTTGTCCTGTAAAGTAACTTTACGATAGTAAAGAGTGTCACCCATCCACGGCCAACCCCGGCAAGCGTAGCTTAACCTGGTAGATCGACCTGCGCGGCTATAAGTACTTAGCCACAAGCTCCTCAAAAAGTGATCTTCTGCATTTGTTTATATATAATATGTTGTTACGGACATAGTATAATATTTGGGAACCCACACTAATATCTTCTTCTTCTTCGTGTGGTTAGTGACTAACCTGGTGTCAGAAGTTTAATGCTGCCCATGGGCCTCTGACTTAGCTCCACATGCTGTTGATACGCACATGAATCCGGAAAATCAGAGGTGCGTGCCTTGGGTCCGAACTCGAGACCTATGACTTGGCAGTCCGGCGCGGTCACACCACTAGGCTTTTTTTTTTTAAGGCTGGGAAATCATCCAATGTCTGCTCCCGCTCTGGGTGGAGCGGAAGGGAGTGTCAGACTCTTACTGACTAAAACCCATCTATGTTCCTTCCTTAGCCCTTTATGTTCCGGGGTAGCGGTAACCCTTTCGGACAATCCCGCTTAACACCACTAGGCTATCACTGCTGTTTTGCCGCTGCCGTTCCACCTAGGGATTGACAATATTGACAGCTGACTTTAATCTCACTTCATCTTCGTTACACGGCGAAATTTGTAAAGAATAGCACTTACAAATTTAACCACACATTCACGCACATCAAGTTACCACAATCTGTCAAATTTCTTTGATAGTATTTCAACTTTATTGCAAAGACATAAGGTTCATTTTTAATTGAGAAAATTTGACAGTTAGGAATAGCTTGATGTGCTGGCCTCTGTACAGAATAGCACTACTGGTCAGCTAGAAAATTATAATAAAAACCTTTTTACTTACAGGTGACCCAACATTCCGTTCTCTCATCACTCGTCAGCTGTCCCTCTGGCGCGAGTGTGGCGCCAACACGCTCATGTCGTCCCACCGCTGGGCAACGCTACAGCTGATCGCGGGGCAGAGCTCGCCCAGAGATAAGCTGCTGGAGACCGATTGGCTGAGAGCGTTGCATGCTACTGCGAGGTAAACTTTATGGCCATCTCGTTACCATAACACAAGCATAAGGTTGCTTAGCTTGGGACTATATGGCGTTGTGTGGAATGTCCAAGGATATTATTATTTATTGCCGCTTTTTTTAGGGTCAAAATCAAAAGTTCAAATTAGGCTGAAAATCAGCACTTTTTGAAGGTCAAAGTTACATAAGATAGTGCCCTAAAAACGCCCACCCTTCACCACTTCCTAGTGCTTTAGCTGGGAAGAAGAAGTCGCGCAACAAACTCCCCAGCAGCACCCAAAGACTAAAACGGGACCCTATTACTAAGACTCCGCTGTCCGTCTGTTACCAGTCTGTATCTCAAGAACCGTGATGGTTAGACAGCTGAAATTTTTACATAATTATGATGTATTCCTGTTGCCGCTATAACAACAAATACTGAAAACCAGAATAAAATCGATATTTAAGGGGGCTCACATACAAAAAAAGTGTATTTTTTGCCGTTTTTATGGACCCTTCAGGCCGCATTTGGTCGGTTTTTTTTTGTTTTTTGACTTGTTTTTCGAGGCACTGAGGAATCTCGGCAGTAAGGAATATATTCATCTGCCTAGCCTTTTCCCAACTATATTGGGGCCGGCTTCCAGTTTATCCGGATGCAGTTGAATACCAGTATTTTACATGGAGCGACTGCCTATCTGACCTCCACAACCCAGTAACTTGGCAATAAATACGATACCCCTTGGTAAGACTGGCTGTCAGATTTTCGGGCGTCTGACGACCCTTCTTCTTATGACATCAGGCAATAGGTAGGCAGCAAATTGACAATGTATTTTATGTCCTTTGTTGGATACAACGGCTGTCAAAGATCCACGAATGACAGCCGGGACCAACGGCTTAACGTGCTTTCCGAGGCGATTTACATACTGTTATAACATAATATATTCTTTACAGATATCTCTGCCCATACGTATCTTCGCTGGAACAAGTGACGCGCACATACGAAGGCTTCTTCACGAAAACAGACCAAGATGGCGACGATGACGTTGACCTGTCGCTGATTGAGAACGACGAGATGAGCATGAAACTCCCTCTGCCGCCCTACGTCACGCATTATGACGTCACCGTAGTGACTGTAAGTATACATCATCATCTGCCTAGCCTTTTCCCAACTATGTTGGGGTCGGCTTACAGTCTAACCGGATGCAGCTGAATACCAGTATTTTACATGGAGCGACTGCCGGGTACTGGGTTGTGGAGGTCAGATAGGCAGTCGCTCCACGTAAAATACTGGTATTCAGCTGCATCCGGTTAGACTGGAAGCTAACCTAACATAGTTGGGAAAAGGCTACGCTGATTGATTGATTTTTGTGCATAGTTTTCAAAAACAAATAATTTATTTATGTCAACAGAACGGCTCACAACGTCGCGTTTTAGATCTGCGATACGAGTTGATACGAGCTCGCGCCCTCAATTCGAGACCGAAGCTGCGACCGGCTGCCTACACGCCGGACCCCATGGACTACAGCTTATGGTAAGTTACCCTATATAAGGTGACTGGTAATTAGTGACCGATATTTAAACACGTGATTATACTCATGATTACAATCAACTCTCCCAAAGAAACTTTTTGTATACTCAATAGCTGCTAACAGCTGATCGTCGCGAAGTTCATTGAACTTTGCGCGCGCCAGTTGTATTGTTATTGTGATAAAAATAAAACTATTGAGTATACAAAAAAAGTTTTTTGGGAAAGTTGATTGTAATCATGAGTATAATCACGTGTTTAAATATCGGTCACTAATTACCAGCCACCTTATATTACGCGTATATAACTTAAAACTACTAGGAAACTACTACTACTATTAAGAATTTCGTGGAAAAAAATATGAGCTGTTCCATACATTTATGCGCACGTAACTCAATAAAATGTATGAAATAAATTCAGGGTTCATCCCATAGTAAAAGTTGTTCGTAACGATGAGTACAATGCTCCCACGAAATTCTAAGAGTTAATTTTTTAACACCTTATATTATATAACGTGTAAAAAGTGATAATTTTTACTCGGAGGATGCTATAGCGTAGTCCGCGTAATTCAAATTTGATAGGTTTTTCCAATGTGCAGGTCAGTGTCAGGTTGTCACTTACCCTACCTAGTGCTTATAGTGTTGTGCCGACTATCGGTTTTGCCAATCTTTGACTAGCTATAGTGACTAAACTATTGGATATATTTAATTGAATTTTCGTATGCAGGCTAGGGACACCATTATTTATACGCAGTTTAATTTATGATCGTGTTGTAGTCTCCACTTTGTATATTTTGATTTTTTTTATAAATACATACATATTATAGATATAAAAACACCCAAACCCGGAACAAATACTCGCAAGTCGTACAAATATTTGTTCCGTGCGAGCATCGAACCCGCGACATGCTACGCAGCAGTCAATCGTTCAACCACTGCGCCAATCGCGTCATCTAAAATGTTTAAACCACTATATCTTCCACCAGCTTCCTCCTGGGCACTTGGTTCGGCAACCCCTCAACGGAGAGCATCACAGGCATCGCCGACCAGTTGGAAGCGAGCGGCGCCTGGCACCTAGCTATACAAGCCCTGTCTTACCACCCAGATGATAAAGCGTGAGTATAGCTTGTATTTCAGCATGTGAAACTAAGTCAGAGGCCCATGGGCAGCTTAAAAACTCTGACATCAGGTTAGTCACTAACCACACGAAAAGAAGGTTAAGCTACGCTTGCCGGAGTTGGTCTGTGGATGGGTGACCATCTTTAGATATCGAGACTCCTCCGTGCCTCAGAAAGCACGTTAAGCCGTTGGGCTGAGCCTACCGGGTCAGCGGGATTGTCCGAAAGAGTTACCGCTACCCCGGAACATAAAGGGTTACGGAAGGAACATGGATGGGTTTTAGTCAGTAAGAGTCTGACACTCCCTTCCGCTCCACCCAGAGCGGGATGAGTCATTTCATTAATTCCTACCATCAAAAAAAAAAATGCGCCCCCTTTTTTTTAAATCATTTCTATGTATTGTATTAAGTATCCGTACTAGATGTATTATATTATTTTATTTTATTTCATCACCACTGCTCTCAAAACGGTTTAGGAATACATCTTGAAGAAACCGGCATGTCTTAGAACCAAAAATTCGAAGACATGTGACTTGATTATGGCCCCCTCCCTCTCATAGTGTCCCAGCAGTGGGAATATTATAGGCTGACTAGCTGACCCGACAGACGTTGTCCTGTCTTCACTATGATACCTACCTGACCTACCCTACCTACCTACCCTACCTACCCTACCTACCCTACCTCCCCTACCTACCCTACCTACCCTACCTCCCCTACCTACCCTACCAACCCTACCTCCCCTACCTACCCTACCTCCCCTACCTACCTACCGTACCTACCTACCCTACCAACCCTACTTGCCCTACCTACCTACCCTACCTACCTTACCTCCCCTACCTACCCTACCTAACCTACCTACCTACCGTACCTACCTTCCCTACCTACTTTTTTTAAATGTAAAAACCTTCTCCTGACAATAACAAACACAACAAAATAAGAATTAGTGTAATCGGTTCGTGCGTTCTGGAGTTATAGCGTCAGGAAGTAAAACCCGACTTATTTTTATATTATAGATTATGTATATTATGTATATTTGTTCGGGTCAAATCTTGCAACTGAATTTTGTGGCAGTTATCCTTAACCGATTGAGCTGAAATTTTGCATACACGTTAAGTTAGGTTGACAATGTGTGGTTAGCTAAGTGACGTCCCTTCCGCTCCACCCAGAGCGGGTGAAGTCATTGCATGAATTCCTACCCTCAAAAAAAAATCGCCCCCCATTTTTTGTATCATTTCTACGAGTATGTATGGGATTAAGTATCCGTACTACATGTATTATATTATCTGTGCTAATACACTCTTTGTCAACAGTCGCAGCCATCTAATCCGCGGTGTACTATCACGCCACGCTCCCGCCAAAGCGGACACAGCAGACCTGAAGGCCAGGCTAGAACTTGTTCGAAGACTGAGAGTACCAGAGCAATGGTTACTGTTAGCTCAAGCGCACAGGGCGAAGTATGAGGTAAGTTATCTGTAAACGAACTAGCTTTTACACGCGGTTTTACTCGCTTTAATTTGACAGTCAATTTTTGTTGTTGATATTTTAGTGGGAATGGAAGAACAGTGTGGAAAGTCCCTCCATTGAAAAGGGAGGTCCTACAACCAGACAGGTGTTGTTGTGGAACAGCACCACATTTACACTCCAAGGCGGAGCTGTCTATGAATCCCCATCTGACCAGGTTTTCCTTGCTTCGGCAGTATTTACTTCCCTTGACATTTCTCGAGACCGGTCCGGTCCAGCCTGTCATTTTTTTTTTTTCTTGAGGGTAGGAAATCATCAAATAATAATAATAATATCCTTGGACATTTCACACAACGCCATATAGTCCCAAGCTAAGCAACCTAATGCTTGTGTTATGGTAACGAGATGCTGATAAACTACTTATATACATTTTTTTTTGTAATACATACATATTATAGATAGAAAAACACCCAGACTCGTAACAAATACTTGCAGGTCGTACAAATATTTGTTCCGTGCGGGAATCGAACCCGCGACATAGTGCGCAGCAGTAAATCGCTCAACCACTGCGCCAACCGTGACGTCAAATCAGTATAAATGTCAGATCGCGCTGTAAACTCTGCTTGCGCGATGTAGGATTTGTGTGACGTAGTAGTGTCGTCACAAGATTAACTACAATAACATGGCGCGCCCCTCCAAATGATTGTTTCAATTTTTGTAGTCACAACCTCACGAAAGAGTTTGTATGTAGTTGTAAGTATTCGTGTTCAGTAGCAGGCCGGCAGTGACGCGTTGTGAGTCTTGGTGGCGCTTTGTGATTACTGTCACAAATACTTTCAAACGTCTTGAATTTTGGAGGGGCGGGCCGTTTTATCGTAAGGGAGCTAAATGATGCAACACACGCGCTACCATAAACACGTTGATTTTTAATTCACTGTTAACCTTTTAGAAGATGAGAATACTTATGATCAGTGATCGTATAATCGGATGCATATTTACCTAAAGTGTAGGTGTTGGTTATTATGAGTGCATTTTTATATCGAAAAAATCCCGCGAATTCGGAATCGACAAATTTAGTTTTTTTTTACTATAGAATCAAATCGGGTGTAGGAATATTATTGAAACTACAGAGTGCTCGGCACAGACTAAAAATATATTTATTGCTGCATTATTATTTTGACGTTTCATCTCAGTACAAATGTAGTTGCACTTAAATAGACAATAGGTGTCACTATAGTATACAAGTAATATTATTTTGATACAAATTTAACACGCTCCCATATCAAAATAATTGGCACACGGATATTGAAAAAATACAAAAAATTTCATAAATGAAACAAAGGAGATTGTTCTACGCCCATACATTGTTCGCCCTGGAGCCAACAGCATAGAAAAAAATATTTTCTATTTGTAAACTGCCCTTAGTAGCCCATAAGAACAAAGTTTCTTGACGGACACTTTAGAGAAAAGATTTATTTAAAGAAAAGGAACAGATTTTGAGGTTATTTTTAATAAAAGAAAACTTAAGTAATTCCTTCTAAAATCGCTATTTCTGTTTTCTACAAAGCATTAAACTTCAAATACAGTAAAATATTACCGTAAATACAGTTGTATTATGCCTTTTAGGTACAGTTATTATTTATTGGTTGAAGTTTACTTTAAGCGAAGTCCGTTATCCGTTGCCAAAATGCAGTGTCGTTGTCGGTGTCGTATAAGCAGATCACAGAATCAGTTATTCGAAGCCAGGTCACGTTGAAAGCAATCCAAATTGTAGTCCGTTAAACAGAAACAAAATCAAAAACGCCAAAAGAAATCGCCAAATAGGTAGGTTCACATTCACAACAACACAACACAGCCACAGGCACCGACTGACGTAGTGACGTAGAGATGCTCTCTTGAAGATCAATCATTTGTACATATATCGATTATCAATGACCACCTATTTAATCTGTGGTTTTAATTTAGTAGACCAAAATGAAAGATCAATATGTCAAATGTAAATTAATTTGTTCCGTTTCAAACATAAGCACGTTGTTGCTATGATTCTACTCCAATTAAATTAATGCAAAAATAAAATATTTTGTTCCCAACGAACAATGTGTAACGTTTTAGTTCGCGACATTTAAAAATAGAGTTTAAGTTCTTAAAAAGTAAAAATATGGCTATTGAAGTCGTGAAATGGTTATGAGAACAATTCACTAGAGTTGCGTCGTAAATGATATTTCAATCGTTAAATGAGAGATTTTCTGACAAGTGAAAAAACATAGTTCAATAGATGGCGTGGGTAAAAAATACGTCTATGTTTTACTGGCTACTGATAACAAAAATAAGATCCGTAAATAAGAAAGCTTGTTTGATGTCAAAAACCTTAGACAGTGACGTATTTTTTACCAACACCTCTTTTGAACTAATATTTTCTCACTTGTGAGAAAATCCCTCATTAGACTAGTAAGTACATTTTGTGAGTTTGTTTTGTTCATTATATTTTCATCATAATCGTGCTAGGCCATATTCATCATAAGTTCCATTAAAATGTTCACGGAACTAATTCCATGAAAAAAATATGCATGAAAAACTTTTATGTTGCACATTTTCAATGTTTTGGAAGTGATAAATATCGAACATCCATTATTTATCACTAGATATTATGGAAATCGTCGTCGATATCGATATTTATGCAATATGAGCGAGAGCGACACTGTCAAATCTTTTGTGACATTCACATTGACAACTCCTTGAAAGATGGCGAGTTCAGTTGGTAATAAAATCAATGAGGTCACTTTTAAAAACCTATTAAGAATTAAACAGTGTCCGCTTGAATTTATTATTTTAAAAAAGCATATTAATATATAATTAAAATTAACGTACACGTCAAATGTTTGTTGGTTATAGGGCGGTCTAGAACAATCTCCTTTACATGGAAGTTACACCTAACTGTCCAACAAAATTATTATGCTTTTGACAACTCAAACTTTTTGTAAATATATCTGCAGGCATAGAATTGGTATTTAAGTACTCTATTTCAATACAATTATTTTCAACTGCTGTTCTGACAAAATGAAATCTAATATCTATATGTTTGCTTCGTTTATGGAATACAGAATGTTTAGTTAACAATTGTGCACTCTGGTTGTCATTATATAACAATACAGGCAAATCATTTCTACATTTCAACTCAAATAACAAGTTCTTTAAGTATATGGCTTCCTTACTTGCTTCACATATGGCCATATACTCAGCTTCTGTGCTTGACAGAGCTATTGTTGACTGCTTTTTGCATTCAAATGAAACTACACTACCAGACATTTTAAACATGAAACCTGTATAAGATTTGCGGTCAACACAATCTGATGCCCAATCTGCATCGGCATAACCTATCAGATCTAAATCATCTTTTACATATTTCAAACCAAAATGTTTAGTTTTTTGCAAATACTTTAAAATACGCTTTACATGCTTCCAATGAGTTTCACTATGATTGTTATTAAACTGGCTAAGGTAGCAAACAGAAAAAAATATATCAGGACGGGTTAACATTGACAAATAGAGCAAACTTCCTATTAACTGCTGGTAGGGGTATTGTTTAGAACAATTATTATCACCCTTTCCAAGCTTCAAGTTTACTTCCATGGGTGTACTGACTGGATTACAATTTTTCATATTAAACTTATTCAACAAATGATCAACAAATTGTTCCTGGTCTACAAAAATCTCATTATTTTCCCTTCTAACCCTCATACCTAAACATTGTCTAATCTTTCCCAAGTCTTTCAACTTAAATTTACTTTTTAAATGATTTTTAAGAAATTCAGTTTCCTTTTGACTGTCAGAAAAAACAAAAAAATCATCTACAAACAAAGCCACATATATTCTAGCATTATTATTAAGTTTCATGAATAAACAGGGTTCATATTCTGATTTTTTATAATCTAAATCATGTAGACAATCTTCTACACGTTTATACCATGCCCTAGCAGACTGTTTTAGCCCATAGATAGCACGTTTCAACTTTAACACTTTGTTTTCTTTATTACTACATTCAAAGTTCTGAGGTAAGCTCATGTACACATTTTCATTTAAATATCCATTTAAAAATGCTGTGGTTACATCTAAGTGAGTAATATCTAAGTTATATTTGACACTTAATGCAAACAACAATCTTAATGTTGAATGACGGACAACTGGGGAGAATGTTTCTGTATAGTCTATTCCTGCCTTTTGGGAGAATCCTTTGGCGACTAGTCGAGCACGATATCTCACATTATTATCACAGTCCACTTTTTTCTTAAACACCCACTTACACTCAACCACTGTAGCTTGCTCTGGCCTGTTCACCACATCCCAAGCTTCATTTTCTTCGAATGATTTTAGTTCCTCCTGCATAGCTTTACACCATTCCTCTGATTCTGGTCCATTTACAGCCTCTTCATATGTTATCAGCTGGTCTGCACATAAATTTAAGTCTGTTTCAACACACATATTACTATGACCATATCTGTCAGGTTTTTTCCTTTCTCTAACAGCTTTATCTGGTTTTTCACACTCAATTAAGTCTTTCAACTCCTTTGCTGGTATACTTTCAAAAAATTCATCTGAACTACTGTGTGAGTTTGATTCTTCTATGTAAGTACTGTCATTATTGTTACTTTTCACTGTACCAGTTGACACTTCAGAGTCCGAGCCATCAGAATCTTTATTCTGACCAAGACTGTCTGATGAGGACACCTTGTTTTCATTTATTGTTGCTTGCACTATTTCTGAATTATCCTGCTCCATGACAGTGACATCCCTGCATGTTATCACTTTTTTGGTACTGGGATTGTACAGCCTGTACCCCTTTATATTATCAGCATACCCAACTAAGTAATGCTTTTCTGCCTTTTTATCCCATTTCAGCCTTTTTTGTTTAGGGATGTGAGCCATAACTGTGCTTCCAAACAACCTTAGATGACTGACATTTGGCTTGCAGCCAGTCCAAAGTTCATAGGGAGTTTTTTGGTTGAACCCAGAAGCAACTGTTCTATTTTTTAAGTACACAGCTGTGTGAACTGCTTCTGCCCAAAACTTCTTCTCAAACTTTGCATCATAAAGTAAGCACCTGGCTCTCTCCACAATAGTGCGGTTAAATCTTTCACACATCCCATTTTGTTCTGGGGTATATGGGTTGGTGCGCTGATGTATTATGCCATGTTGTTTTAAATAGTTCTCCATTTCATTTGAGCAAAATTCTGTGCCATTGTCTGTCCTTAGAACTTTTATACTGCAATTCGTCTGTTTTTCAACCATAATCTTGAATTCTTTAAAACAGGAGTAGACTTCACTTTTATTCTGCAAAAAATAGACAAATGACATTCTACTATAGTCATCCACAAATAGCAAGAAATATCTGGATGAGCCGAGTGATTTGGTTTCCATCGGCCCACACACATCTGCATGAATCAAATCGAGGACATGCGTACTTCTATTACTGCTATGTGGAAATGGCAATCTGGTTTGTTTGGCTTCGCAGCACACTGTGCAATTGAACTTGCTGATCTCAGCTTTCTTGTCAAATTCTAAGCCATCAACAGCACCCTCTCTCATGTCATTCATGTCTTTGCTATTTATATGTCCAAGTCTTCTGTGCCACATTATATTTGAGGTCGTTGTTGCTGAAGCCGCGAACAAACATGCTGACCTGGTGTTTAACTTGTATACCCCATTTACTAACTGTGCTATGCCAATCAGTTCATTCTGCCGATTTCTGATGTAACAACATTCCTGATGAAAACTAACTTTGTTACCATGCTTTATCAGCTGACTGACAGACAATAAGTTGGTGGTGAGTGTGGGAATACATAACACATCTTTGACTACAATATCAAATTCCTTGTTGTTCACAACAGTCGTAATTTGTGTATCTCCAGAGCACAATACAGGCATAGTTGTTCTGTTTGCAACTATAATCTCCTTTGTAGTGAGGTTACATGACGAATTTTTTATGTTGTCTTGGCTGATCATCATGTGACTACTGGCACCAGAGTCAATGTACCATTCATGCTTATCAAAACTGCCATTAAGAAATACTGCACTGAACGCATTTACTTGTTTTTCCTTTGTTTGCGGACATTGGTTTTTATAGTGACCGGTTTGTTTGCATTTATAGCATTTAATCACTTTGACAGGTCGGTTTGACGTTTCAACAGTTTTGACAACTTTATTTCCTTTACGGCGCTGCCAACCTTTAGATGCTAAAAATGCGCTTTCGGACTCACTGCTGCCAACATTATCGCTCATGTCCAACAATTTGGTTTTTATGACGTCAGCTGATATGGCCAACCCAGAATGTTCGATCGCCATGATCATGGGCGAAAATTTGTCCGGCAATCCTGCCAACAACAGCGATCCTATCCATTCTTCATTAATGTCGAAACCCGTTCCTCTTAATTTTTGCGCCGTATCTATGATCTGCGTAACGTATCCCGTCATTGATTCGCTGCTCTCGAGGCGTATGGAAATCAAATTTCGTAACAAGCTAATTCTTCGGGTGAAACCAGAGTCGTCGAATAGCGTCTTGAGTTTTTTCCATATGTCCAAAGCGGTTTTTTCATTCTTGATATGTACGTATAACGACGAATCTATTGTCATCACCAATTTTGCTTTTGCCTTTTGTTCGTCGACGGTGACTGCGTTGCCGCCATCGCCGGCTTCTTGCTTGTTGATGTCGACGCCTTCCAAAATTAAGAAATTCTCGGCCGCGAATGCCCACTCATCGTAATTCTCACGACCACGGAGCTTCGGAACATTAATAATATAACTGCCAGCCATTTTTCACAGTATTTCCACAACAAATTACTATTTTAAAGCGGGTCTGGGCCCATAACCTATTGAAACTACAGAGTGCTCGGTACAGACTAAAAATATATTTATTGCTGCATTATTATTTTGACGTTTCATCTCAGTACAAATGTAGTTGCACTTAAATAGACAATAGGTGTCACTATAGTATACAAGTAATATTATTTTGATACAAATTTAACAAATATTTACTTAGTTTAAGGTGTTACTATAGGTGTGTGTACTTTTGTATCGAAAAAATCCCGGGATTTCGGATTCAACAAATTTACTGTTTTTATTATAGAATCAAGTCGGGTGTAGGTATATTTACCTATCTTAACTTTTATATTTAAAAAAATATGTTTTAAGAAGCCGCTTCCATAATTTCCTAACAAAAATGAAGTTTAGGTAAATATGCATCCGATTATCCGATCACTGCTTATGATTATATACGACTGTCACTATGGGACCAACTACGAAATAACAAAAAAATACACATCGGTTTCATACATTTTCATCAAGTATATATTGCATTTTTGTATGAAAAAGAAGATTTTTTTTTTATTTCAGAGTTGGTCTCATCGTGAAAGTTACTCATAATCATGGCTACTGTCACGCCCTGACAGGTTAAGGTATATACATACAAAAGCATATGCTACAAACCACCAAACTGAACAACTTTTACTACGGGACCAACTCCGAAATCGCAAAAAAAATCAGCTGTTCAATACATTTTTGGTCACGTGACTCGTCGAAATGTACAGCTGATTATTTTTATTTTATTATTTATTTATTTGGGACCACAAACAGTAACACATTATATCTGCGCAAATAATATAAACAAAGATATCTATACATATAATAAAACAGTAAAAAAACTGTGTCTGTACATTGAATATATTAAAAAAATAATAATTGAGGGGGGTTTAGAAACAGTAATAGAGCATGAATCCAAAAAAAAAATTTTGTCTGTATGTCTGTATGTCTGTTTGTCTGTTTGTTTGTACACGCTAATCTTCGGAACTACTGGACGGATTGGAATGTTTTTTTTTTGTTGTATAGGTATTAAGTCTGGGCAACATATAGGCTATAATTTATCTTGGAAACTTGAACACCTGATGCAGAACCGCAATAGACCAGCTAAACTATAAGAGATATAAAAATGATACCTTAGCAAAAATTGTTCCACGTGATTAGCATTTTCTGCTGAGAGAATAAATTTGAAGATCTGGAACACCTGATATGGAACTCCAAGAGCTCAGCTACGCTGTAACATATATAGGAATGACGTCTTAGCAAAAGTTGTTCGGTCTGATGGGCATTTCCTGTTGACTTATTATGGTTATGAGGTGTGGTGTGTGGTATAAATAAGTAGGAAACTCACGTTGTACAGGATTTATTGTCCACAAGTCCTTACACAGTTAACACAAAGTTCAGAAGGCACAATAGGGTAGTGTTCACAAGCACAAGCTCAAGCACAGTATAGCAGCGGAAGAATGAAAGTAGAAGAATGATAGACAGGTGAAGTATAGTTGAGATTAACATGAACAAGCAAAGCTAAATCGCGATACCGCGTGTTTATGATTTTGAGGCGACAAGCGTGCGCTCCGCGTCGAGGTGTAGTCCTGACTGGTTTGACCTTGCGCGGCGAAAAGACATGCGCCTGCGCATCCGTATATGGCTACTTGTACAGATACTTGTACAGATGTTGGTAATTAGTGAAGATGGTTCGGTCGATAGTTTAATGACCATCGACTATCGATGGTAAATTTATCGACCAACTGGTAAGGAATTATGTAGTGTTTGTATTCAGTGATTGTGTGTTTAAATTGTAAATATATATATATAGATTGTATTGTTATTTGTAATTGTGTTAGTTTGTAAATCTTAGTTTTAAGTTTATGATATAGATAAATATATGTAAATAATTTTAATTAATTGTGAAGTTGCCTACACCACCCCCCTCCAGAGACCGTCAAGGGCGATAGAAGTCAGGAAATTTAACTCGCCTCCCAGAACGTGTTGTGTTACTTGGTGGTATTTCCGGTGGGGGTTCCTCCACCTGGTTAGATAGAATGAAGGCAGGCTTCAGTCGGTCAATGGTCACTGTCATTTCCTTGTTTTTAACGAGTATTTTAAATATCTTGTCCCCTCGAGTGATAACTTTGTATGGCCCAGAATAAGCAGGCTGGAGAGCACCTCGCAATGCGTCTTCGCGGAGGAAAACGTGATCGCAAGTTTGTAGCTCTTTATAAACGAACACCTTGGGGTTGGAATGGCGGGAAGCTGGTACCGGTCGCAGTTTCTCGGCGAAATTTCTGATCCTTGCGGTAAATTCTGATGTGTCAACTGTACCGTTGACCGTTGGCTCAAAAAATTCTCCGGGTAACCTTAGCGGCTCTCCGTACAGCAGTTCCGCAGAAGAGGCTTGGAGGTCTTCTTTATAGGCAGATCTTACGCCTAATAAAACCCATGGCAAAGATTCCGTCCACCTATCGTTTGCATGGCAGACGATTGCGGCCTTAAGCTGACGGTGAAACCGTTCTACCAAACCATTGCATGCCGGATGGTAGGCTGTCGTCCGCTTATGTTCGAATCCGGCTATCCTCGACAGACATTGAAACAAGGCCGATTCGAACTGGCGACCACGGTCGGTTACAATATCTGTCGGGCAACCGAACCGAGATATCCAAATGGACAGCAAAGCCTTGGCCACCGTTTCCGCTGTAATATCTTGTATCGGTACTGCCTCTGGCCACCGTGTAAATCTATCAACGGCCGTTAAACAGTACCGATAACCCTGGGAAGGTGGTAGTGGACCCACCAGGTCAATATGGATCTGCTTAAACCGTGCGCGCGGTAAGTTATAAGTGCCGAGAGGAGAAGTCACGTGGCGGTTGACTTTCGTCCTCTGACACGGTATACAAGCGCGCGCCCAGTCCCTACAATCTTTTCGCACGCCCGGCCATACAAACCGCTCGGCTATCAGCTTGGCCGACGCATTGGCACCAGGGTGGCTTAAAGAATGCAAGCTATTAAAAATTTGCTTGCGAAGTATATTAGGTACGTATGGCCTGGAAGCTGAAGTACTGACGTCGCAGTAAAGAGGATTTCGACTTCCAGGGACTTTGAATTTTTCAAGCTGCAGAGTAGAACCTTCGCTCAAAAGCTTACAGAGTTCTGAGTCAGAAGCCTGAGCTTGAGCTAGTTTCTCGAAGTCTACGGGGTCTGCTAGCTCTTCAATTCGCGACAAGGTATCTGCAACCACATTATCCTTACCAGAAATGTGGCGGATATCTGTCGTGAATTGGGAAATGAAATCTAAGTGTCGATACTGCCTAGGCGAACAGTTGTTCTTCCTTTCATTGAAGGCAAAACTTATCGGCTTGTGGTCAGTATAGATTATAAAATGGCGAGCTTCTAGCATGTGCCTAAAATATTTAATGGCCTCATAAATTGCTAGAAGCTCCCTATCATATGGTGAGTATTTCACCTGTGAAGGGCTCAATTTCCTTGAAAAAAATGCTAACGGCTGCCACGCATCGTCTGTAAATTGCTGCAGGACCGCTCCGATAGCCTTGTCGGAGGCGTCTGTAACAACTGCAAGCTTAGCGGTGCAGTCCGGATGAGCTAGGAGAGCAGCGTTGGTTAGGCTTTCTTTGCAAGCTTCGAAAGCAGCTAGTGTGTCGCCTGTCAAGGAAATTGGCTGTGAACCTTTGACGGAACCTGTTAGTAAGGCGTGAAGTGGGGCTTGGATTTCGGCTGCGTGAGGAAGAAATCTCCTATAAAAATTAACCATGCCTAGGAAACCTCTTAGCTGGCGAACGTTGGTTGGTGGGGGAAAATCCTTGATCGCCTGAACTTTGGCATCAAGTGGCTTAGTACCACTCTCGGTAATCCGGTAGCCTAGGAACGTTACCTCCTCCATACCGAAAACGCATTTCGAAGTGTTCACCAACATGCCATATTCCTTCAGCCTGTTGAAGACCTGACGGAGGTGATCCTCGTGCTCCTCTGGACTTCTAGAAAACACGAGAAAGTCGTCCAAATAACAATAAACGAAATCTAGACCTCTCGTCATTTCGTCCACGAACCGCTGAAAGGTTTGGCCCGCATTCCTAAGACCGAATGTCATAAATGGAAATTCAAATAAGCCAAATGGGGTTGTGATGGCGGTCTTAGGAATGTCCTCGGGACTGACAGGTATCTGATTATATGCTTTTTCTAAATCGAGAGTGCTGAAGACTTTACATCCAGCTATACTATGGGTAAAGTCGTGGATATGCTTAATCGGATACCTGTCAGGCACTGTACGGGCATTCAACTTACGGTAATCGCCGCAAGGACGCCAGCCGTTGTTTTTCTTTGGCGCTAGGTGCAGCGGTGACGCCCACGGGCTCTCAGAAGGTCTAGCTGTACCAAGGGCCAACATAGACTGGAACTCTTTTTGGGCAATCTTAAGCTTGTCCGGTGCTAAACGACGAGGTGAAGAGCAAACTGGAGGGCCTGGTGTCGTGCGTATGTGGTGTACTGTGTTATGTGGAGTGCAGTGTAACTTACCAGCTGGTCGAGTTATTTCCGGAAACTCGCTGAGAATTTTATGAAACCGAGTCTCACCAGTCACGACTTTAACAGAAGAAATATTAATACAATCAGCTATAGCAGCAGTAGTTGAAATAGAAGTTAAATTATCAATTAGGCGCTTGTTACGACAATCAACAATAAGATTGTGAAAGTTTAAAAAATCTACACCTATTATAGGCTTCGTTACATCGGCTACAATGAAACGCCATTGAAAGGTTCTGCGTAAACCAAAATCTAGTTCTAAATTGATACAACCATATGTAGCTATACTAGAACCATTAGCTGCACACAAACTATAGTCCGTACGAGCACGACGGTCATGAAGCGCTGACCGTGGGTACACGCAGAGGTCGCTCCCTGTGTCGACCAGGAACTGCGTCTTCGAAGATCGGTCAGTCACAAACAGGCGACCAGAAGCGGGCAAAGGGCAATCGTCAGTCGCCATTATCGACCGCCCTTGGAGTTTTCCGCCTTGTAGTCGCAGGGCCGGATACACTTGTTGGCTTTTTCTCCGAATTTGTTGTGATACCAACAATTGGGAAACTTTTTGTAGTTCGATTGAGAGCGCTGCCTCGAATTGTTGCGAGTGTTTCTGGTGGAACGGGAGCGTGGACGGCTGTTCCGAGTTGACATCTGCTGGAACTGTCGGCGAAGCTCAGCTATCTCCCTAGTTAGTTCGTTCAGACCCGAGCTAGGGACAGCGTCGCTCACAACGGCGACCTTCGGAGTCGTCGTAGCCAGGTCGTTCACTCTATCGGCTAAGTCAGCTAGATACTCGAGAGATGCTACCCCTGGTTGGCCTGCGAGCACCGTCTGGATGCCATACGGTAGGCGACTAACCCATATCGTCCTCAAGAATTCGTCTGGAACGTTTGAGCCTGCCAGGCTTTTCAAATGGCGAAGAAATTGTGATGGCTTGCGGTCGCCAAGCTCCTCATGCATCAATAACTGCTTGATTTTCTTCTCGTTAGACGCAGTGAGTCGCTTGATTAGCTCGGTCTTCAGTGTTTCATACTTGTTGGTGGCAGGCGGGCTAATAATTATATCCTTTACTTCTCTAGAGTACTGGTTGTCCAGATGTCCAATGACGTAATTAAATTTGGTGACGTCACTGGTTATTCCAGCTATACTAAATTGACCTTCGACCTGGGCAAACCAGATCTCCGGTTCTTCAGCCCAAAACGGCGGCACTCGTACGCCGACTTTAAAAACATTGCTTGGGTCTATCGACATCTCCCCATCACTAGTGCTAGGTGGCGGTAATGTTGCCGCGCCTTGTGCGTCTTTAAACATATCCCTTTCCATTGTTCTTCACGGGGTCACCAGTATGGTTATGAGGTGTGGTGTGTGGTATAAATAAGTAGGAAACTCACGTTGTACAGGATTTATTGTCCACAAGTCCTTACACAGTTAACACAAAGTTCAGAAGGCACAATAGGGTAGTGTTCACAAGCACAAGCTCAAGCACAGTATAGCAGCGGAAGAATGAAAGTAGAAGAATGATAGACAGGTGAAGTATAGTTGAGATTAACATGAACAAGCAAAGCTAAATCGCGATACCGCGTGTTTATGATTTTGAGGCGACAAGCGTGCGCTCCGCGTCGAGGTGTAGTCCTGACTGGTTTGACCTTGCGCGGCGAAAAGACATGCGCCTGCGCATCCGTATATGGCTACTTGTACAGATACTTGTACAGATGTTGGTAATTAGTGAAGATGGTTCGGTCGATAGTTTAATGACCATCGACTATCGATGGTAAATTTATCGACCAACTGGTAAGGAATTATGTAGTGTTTGTATTCAGTGATTGTGTGTTTAAATTGTAAATATATATATATAGATTGTATTGTTATTTGTAATTGTGTTAGTTTGTAAATCTTAGTTTTAAGTTTATGATATAGATAAATATATGTAAATAATTTTAATTAATTGTGAAGTTGCCACAAAACCGAAGAAAAAGCGCCGTTGTGAAGTGAAAAATCGAAGATCTGGAACACCTGTTGTGGAACTCCAAGAGCCTAGCTACACTATAACATTATATAGGAATGACGTCTTAGCAAAAGTTGTTCGGTCTGATGGGCATTTCCTGTTGACTTATAAAAATCGAAGATCTGGAACACCTGTTGTGGAACTCCAAGAGCCTAGCTACACCATAACACATATAAGAATGACGTCTTAGCGAAAGTTGTTCAGCCTGATGAGCACTCTCTGTTGATGTATAAAAATTGAAGATCTGGAACACCTGTTGTGGAACTCCAAGAGCCTAGCTACACCATAACACATATAGGAATAACGTCTTAGCACAAGTTGTTCAATCTGATGAACACTCTCTGTTGACTTATAAAAATCGAAGATCTGGAACACCTGTTGTGGAACTCCAAGAGCCTAGCTACAACATAACACATATAGGAATGACGTCTTTGACGTCTTTGTTGTTCAATATGATGGGCATTTCCTGTTGACTTATAAAAATCGAAGATCAGAAACATCTGATGTGGAAATCAAAGCTATCACTAATTTTACTGTGTAATTATAAAATAACATAAACTGGGAGTACCTGCACGCGGTGAAGGCGGTAACAGTTTAGGACTGATTTTCGATGACGATGGTATATCATTGAAAATATGACTCTACTGGCCAAAACTCCTATTTATTTTTTTATTTTATCGTATGAATATGCCTTCGGGCTTATGTTGTTTGAGTGTTTAATTTCCTCTTCCATTTATCTTCGTGACACGGTAGCCTACCCGGTAACGCAGGGGAGCAGTCATTTTAATTTAGATTTTTATTGATCAGGTATCTTCACAATAAAACTATGACCATGCCTAGAAAGAGGTCAAATCTTTCCCAATGTTCCAAGAGAGCTAAAAGATTGAGGATCATAAGATCCCAAGAATCTACCGAAGAGCGTCAGGAGAGACTTGATGTTGTTCGAGAACATTAGGCTGCAACTCGCTCCGTGGAAACCTCTTCGGGTCGCGAAGCACGCCTGCGTTCTCAGCGTATTCATTAGGTCTCTAGAGATCAGTGAAGAATATGATGCGCGACTGACCGCTGATCGTGAACGTCATGTATTGTCTCGCGAGTCAGAGACGTTCACGGAAAGAGAAATCTACGCATCGACTTCTAGGTCTCTAGAGGAGGAATATAATAATGCGGTTACCAAAATGAAAACAATGACAAATGGACTGTATGTTTTGGTGGTTGTTGGAATGAAATAAAACTAAAGCTCAGTGTGATAAAAGATTTAAATGGGAAAAATGATAAAAAATAACATAAATGGCGACCCCGTTGTCGCTGGCATAAGCAACAGGGTCCGCGTACGAAGTCGCGGGCAGAAGCTAGTTATATAATAATATCCTTGGACATTTCACACAACGCCATATAGTCCCCACGCTAAGCAACCTAATGCTTGTGTTATAGTAACGAGATGGCTGATAAACTACTTATATACATTTATTTTTTTTTGTTCCGTGCGGGAAACGAACCCGCGACATGCTGCGCAACAGTTAATCTCTCAACCACTGCGCCAACCGTGTCAAAATAAATGCGAAACTCACACCGTTATCCACAGCACAGCATATACAATTCATATAACTTTACTAATGAACAATCTATGCGAGTAAGGCTACAAGATTGTTCAAATAACTATACATCGGAATCCTTAAGTTTCTTTAACAAAGCAGAACGAAATCTATTTGCTGACACTGAAAATAAATAAATTTTATATTGTTCAGTTTGGTGGTCTGTAGCGTATGCTTTTGTATGTATACAGGGTGGAATTTTGTAATTCCACCTGGAGGGAAAGTACTCTTAATACTGTGAATAGCAAATTTTACTCAAAGAAAACATTCCTTTATTTTTGAATAGAAAGAAAACTGCATTCAAAGATTTCCAAAAATTCGCTTGCCACACTCGGGAATCGAACCAACTAAAATCTGTAAAAAAGTACACCCTGTACTTTTATTGCATCGATCGTTAGGATCACTTATAAGGATGAAATCTCTCGAACAAACTTGATAAATTAAATGATAGGAAAACCATGAAATCTTAACTAATTAGTTGCTCGAAATGGGCTCCATTTTCTTGGACCGTAACAAATGTAAACCGTGTAACGAATTAATTTCTAGTAACCTTTAATATCGTGTTGTGTTGAATATTATAAATCGTATTCTGAACTTCAACTCTCAACTCGTTTATTTTCGCCTAAAATTTAATGAAAACTTGATTTTTCTTGTTGAAAAATCACATAGTCACACAAAAAAAATCTCAACGGGTGAGACCTGGTGATCTCGTAGGCCATCTCATTGTACAGGTCTCCAAAAGTGATAATGCGCATAGAAATCTTCGCCACTGTTCGGCAACGGTCGTATTCCCCGAGCGTCGGAAGACGATATGTATATAGAGTGGTTAAGTGCAGTTTCTTCATGCATAATTTAGTAAGATTATGTGTTTTGTCCTAAAAGAGATAAATATTGATTTATCAGTAACGAAATTTGATTCAATAATTCCATGTAAGTAAATAGCGAGCTATAATTCATATAAGCCTAAATCTGATTTTTAATATGTTTTTTCTAGTACTTAATATGTATTTTACGTAGGTATTTTTAATTTTTTAATATTGAAAAAACGTGAAAGTATATTTAAATATTTTACAAAATTAACTATTTAAATTTGAATAAGATAATTAAAGTTGACATTAAATTCACCTTTGAAAACAAAACCAAGAAGGGTGTGTAATAGCAGCTCTATATAATTCCAGACAAAGAGAACACGTGCAGTCACCCCCAATATAACAAGACGACTGACGGACCTTTGACTGACCGCCGACCGCCGCCGACCGCCCGAATTGTCTTCGATTGTGTTCACATGATATTGACTCCTATTTCTTTCGAACAAGGTGCAAAATGCAAGTGCATTGTTAAGGACTCGAACGGTTCAATGATTCGGGTGTTACCGGGAATACGACAATTAGCGAAGATCTGCATGTGCATTATTAATTTGGGAGTACTGTACCGTTTGTACCAATCTTCAATCGTCTTATCTAAATAGTAACTCGTCATTTTCATGGATAAATGACGTTAATGATAAAATTATTTATTACTAACATAAGTAAACAGATGGATCTTTAAGTTAACTTGACTCGTTAAATTTATAAGTCCAGATTTCATGGTTTTCCTTTCATTTAATTTATCAAGTTTCTTAGAAAGATTTTATCCTTATAACTGATCCTAACGATAAATGCAATAAAAGTACAGGCTGTCATTTTTACCGATTTTAGTCGGTTCGATTCCCGGGTGAGGCGAAGTTTTGAAAATCTTTGAATGCAGTTTTCTTTCTGTTCAAAAATAAAGGAAAGTTTTCTTTGAGTAAAATTTGCTAACTACAGTATTAAGGGTACTTTCCCTTCAGGGGGCATTACAAAATTCCACCCTGTATACCCTTTCGGTTACACCCTATATAATGCGTTCAAAAATTAACTCTAAGAATTTCGTGGAAAAAAATATGAGCTGTTCCATACATTTATGCGCACGTAACTCAAAATGTATGGGACAGCTCATTTTTTTTTCTCGATTTCAGGGTTCATTCCATAGTAAAAGTAAATACTGGGTGTATTACACCCACTTTTCGTCAGTAATGTCTGTACTCAAAATCAAAAGTCATTTATTCAAATTAGGCTGAAGATCAGCACTTTTTGAAGGTCAAAGTTACATAAGACAGTCCCCCAAAAACGCCCACCCTTCACCACTCCCTAGTGCTTTAGCTGGGAACAAGAAGTGGCGCAACAAACTCCCCAGAAGCACAGCTGTCTGTTTAGTTGGAAGAACTTGACTCTACACATTTATCGTATGAGAAGTAATTAACATTAAGAAACACATGACATTAAAATCAATCATTTGCCACATGTCAGCTAGCACACGTCAATATACCAATTAAAACATTAAAACTGACTGTTTTTTTACTCTTTTTTTAACTCCATTGCACGTGTCCCAGCACCTGCCCGCGTTGGAGGCGCAGCACCTGGTCGGAGCGCGGCAGTGGAACGCGGCCCACAAAGTTCTGTTAGAAGAATTACTGCCTGAAGCTGTTTTAGCAGGTAATATCACTATTTTACGCTCATTGCGCTGTGCGGGGCTCCGTTGTTATATAAGAATAACTAAACGAAACTCCTGAACCGATTTGAAAAATTCTTTCACTGTTGGCTAGCTACGCTATTCCCGCATGACATAGGCTATATTATTTATATAAAAAAAAACCGGCCAAGTGCGAGTCGGACTCGCACACCGAGGGTTTCGTACAAACCTGTACGTATACTATAAGTAAAAGTTCACCCATCACGAGAATCGAGTCATAGTTATGGTATTTTTATATTTTGAACTATGATGTAACTAAAAATTTGCGGTTTTCGCAATTTTTCCTTTATCTGCACTGTAAGACGTTACTTTGTACCAAATTTCAAGATTCTAAGTTCACGGGAAGTACCCTGTAGGTTTTGATTCCCGTGCGAGTTTCGAAAATTTGCGGCATAAACAGCTGTATCTTTGGATTGCTTTGGCTTAGAAGTTTGATTTTTTCACAGCTCCAAGGGACAGTAGACCTGAGTATTAGATATAAATTTCAGTTTGATACCTCCACGCGTGCCTGAGAAAAACGGTCTTGACAGACGGACGGACGGACAACAAAGTGATCCTATAAGGGTTCCGTTTTTTCCTTTTGAGGTACGGAACCCTAAAAAATGGGGATTCTTACTAAAACTCCAATAATGTACCATTTCTCGACATCCTCGCGGGTTAAGCCGCGGTCAGAAACTAGTCTAGATACTAATATTATAAAGAGGAAAGATTTGTATTTTTGTGTGTATGTTTGTAATGAATAAACTCAAAATCTACTGTGCCGTAAATTCTTTCACCATTAGAAAGCTTAGTTTTCTAGGAGTAACATAGGCTACTTTTTATCCCGGGAAAAATAACGGGTCCCACGGGAAAGACCACGGGAGCGAAGCCGCGGGCAAAGTGCTAGTATTAGATTAAAAAAAAACATAAGTTCTCTTTCACAGATGACCTACAGAGCATAGCACCAATCTTAGAAAAAATGTACGAAGCCGCACAACGACATGAGGTCAGTGGCTGGGAGTTCGGCGGCCAGGCACTACATTCCTACCTGCACGTGTGCGATGAGGTAAGACACTAGTCTACACTAATCTCATCATCTGCCTAGCCTAGATCGGCCTAGATCGGCTTCCAGTGTAACCGGATGCAGCTGAATACCAGTATTTTACATGGAGCGACTGCCAATCTGACCTCCACAACCCAGTAACTGGGCGATACGCTACCCCTTGGTAAAACTGGCTGTCCGATTTTCGGGCTTCTGACGACCCGTAACGACTGTCAAAGATGCTCAAATGACAGCCGGGACCAACGGCTTAGCCTGCTTTCCTAGGCACGGAGGAGTCTTGGTATGTAAAGATGGTCACCCATCCACGGCCAACCCCGGGAAGCGTAGCTTAACCTGGAGGATCGACCTGTGCGGCGGTTACTATTTAGCCACGAGCTCCTATCTACATTAATCTGTCAGATAAAAAATACTTCTCAATGCGTGTGCTGTGACTGCAGGCTACAGTGTCAACGCGGTGACGCCTGGGGATGCAGATCCGGCTCGAAAGACCATGTATCAACATGGCTCTAGGAAAAGATGTCTACAGGGATTTCGGGTAGGCCTTTGCTCAGCAGTGGATAATATAAAGAAAAACGGTATTTGGCATACCAGATTGTGTGGAGGAGTAGAGGACAAATAGACAGTTGCTCCATGTGAAATACTAGTATTCAGCTGCATCCGGTTAGACTGGAAACTGACCTCAACATAATGTGGAAAGGCTTTGCAGTTCTACGGTTAATATGGCCCATTAGCTTGCTTATTCTGTGAGCTATGTCGACAACTTTGGTTCTCTGTCGGATCACCTCGTTCCGGATTCGATCCCGCAGATTCAAAACCATCATCAAGCCATGGCCCGTACGATCTGAAAGGAGATAAATTCCTTATTTTCATGTATTTTTTTTTTCTAATTTCTTCAGATCCGTGGCCTTGTATCGTCAGCAGAAGCGCAACAAGATAGATCGAACGTACACGCGCGACTAGAAGCGTTGCGACCGAAAGTCGCAGCCGCGTGTCGCGCCTTAGGCGGGCTGCAAGCTAAGTAAGTTTGAAATTATCTTAGTGGGTCACCATAGTGACAAGTTTATATTTTTTGACACCAACATTTTTGTTGAGAAACTAAGGTCGACTAGGGATACTGTGTATCTGCCCATTAGTTTTAGACGTCAAATAGCTAGGCTATTAGCTTTTAATATTAACCCAGACATAATTAGTATGTCGAAGTCTTTTTCAATTAGCACCACATTTAGTAAATGTACTAATGTTAGTGTGGTTAGCTCAAATAATTTAAACTAGTTTGTAAGACAACAGAAGATACCACTAACAATATAATTTCACTTAATAATAAAAAGGTATTTTCTAGCACCAAAACTAACTGTAAGAAAGGGGCTAAGCAGAAACAGAAATCCTTGACATTATTTCATCAAAATATTCAAGGTTTTTCTTCCAAACAATTGGAGATTGAATTGTTTTTGGAAAAAACAATGTATGACATTATTTGTTTTACTGAGCACTGGTTAAAAGATTATGAAATGTTAATTAACTACGAGAATTATAGTTTGGCCAGTTGCTTTAACCGTAAATCAATGCTGCGTGGTGGTTCACTAATCCTAATTAAAAGTTGTATTAAATCAAAAACCCGTGAGGACATAGTTGAACTATCGGTTGAGCGTAGCATTGAACTGTCTTGTGTTGAGCTCGATAAGCATGTTATAGTGTGTGTTTACAGACCCCCTAATTATCAAAACTATCCGATATTTGAGGCAGTAATGGAAGATGTTCTGGCAAAACTTGCTATTGGTAATAAATCAGTAGTTATCTGTGGTGACTTTAACATTAATATTTTAGAAAATAATTCAAATACGAGTAGATTATTAAATTTGTTTAAATCATTTAATTTGTCAAATGTGTTTGTAGAACCAACCCGAGTATCTATGTCTACTGCTACATGCATTGATAATGTTTTTTGTTGTTGCGACTATTTAAATAAATCCATCATTAATTATCTCCCTTCTGATCACAGTGGTCAAACTGTAACTTTTCAGTCCAACACACCAATACAAAAAATCGAAATACAATCCAGACCAATAACATCTGTTAATTTAAATAAATTTAATATCACATTAAATTGTAAGCTAAGCGATCAGGAATTTTCTTTGAAAAATATTAATATTTTGTATAAAGAATTCTTTACGGTAGTGCAAACCGAATTTAATAATTGTTTCAAGAAGACCACTAAAAGTATCAACCCTAAATTTATATTTAGTGACTGGGCCACTAAAGGACTCAGGAAAAGTAGGGAAAGACTTTTCGAGCTTTATGGCCTTAAGCCTTTTATTAACACAGAATCTTTTAATAAGTATGTTTCTACCTACTCAAGAATTTTTAAAAACACTTGTAAAGCAGCTAAAGCCAAATACATTAGTAACAAGGTTAAATCAGCTGAAAATAAAATAAAGACGGTTTGGAAAATTATCAATAACGAAACGAACAGGAGCAAAAGACATAGTTCTGATTACGTGCTGGAGACGTCATGTGGTTCCATTTGTGATAGCAAACAAGTAGCTCAAGAATTTGTAAATTTCTTTACTAGTATTCCCCTAAAAACTACTGAATCTCTAAATTCCTCGCCTTCCCTCTCTTTTGATTTAGTAAAGGCAAACGTTTCAGCCTGCCTAATTGAATTCAACTTTAAGCATGTTAACCCCATAATAGTACTTAAAACTTTTAAACAAATTAAAATCAAATTGACCGAAGATCTTTGGGGAATGTCCAGTAAAGTCTGTACCTCGATCATTGAGACGATAGCACCTTATTTAGCCTTCATATTTAATTTATGTGTGGATCAAGGCATCTTCCCGGATTTAATGAAATACAGCAAGGTAATACCACTTTTCAAATCCGGGGACAGTAAAGACACCAATAATTATAGACCCGTATCCGTGTTGCCGGTTTTCAGCAAGATCTTTGAAAAGATAATGCTTAATCAAATGCTTAATCATTTTAACACGAATAAAATACTTAACGATCAAGAGTATGGTTTCACCAAAGGACGTTGTACAACTGACGCTGGTGTGACCTTGTTAAAACACATTTTCAATGCGTGGGAAGAGGCTCAAGACGCCATCGGAATCTTTTGTGACCTCTCCAAGGCATTTGATTGCGTTGATCACGAAACCTTGCTGTTGAAGCTAGAGCATTACGGACTTGGAAAACTTGCGCTTAGTTTGGTAAAATCTTATTTAAACGATAGACAACAGCAAGTTCAAATAAAAGGTGTCAATTCACTCGGTTTAAAAGTAAAAATGGGTGTGCCACAAGGTTCTATATTGGGTCCTTTCCTCTTTTTAGTATACATAAATGATCTTCTCCATTTACTAAAAAATCAACCACAAATGGTGTTATTTGCTGATGACACTTCTTTAATTTTTAAGATAGACGTGCAAAAAATTTTGACGACGTAAATAACGCCCTACTGCAGGTCCAAAATTGGTTCACTGCAAATAATTTAGTATTAAATGGAAAAAAAACGAAGTGCATTAGATTTTCTTTACCAAATGTAAAAAGTAGTGATTGTGAGATAGTATTGAATCAAGAGAAACTAGAATTTGTCGATAAAACTGTTTTCCTGGGGATCACGCTCGACTCAAGGCTACAATGGGGTCCTCATTTAACATCTCTTGCAGGACGGCTAAGTTCTGCAGCATATGCTGTCAGAAAGATCCGTCAGTATACTGATGTAGATACCGCGAGGCTAGTCTATTTTAGTTATTTTCATAGTATTATGTCTTACGGTATTTTACTTTGGGGACGAGCTGCAGACATCGAGTCTATTTTTATTCTGCAGAAAAGAGCTATCAGAGCCATTTATAATCTTCGTAGGCGCGATTCTCTAAGGGAACGGTTTAAGCTTATTAACATCATGACTGTACCTTGTCAATATATCTATGAAAACATCATGTACGCAAGGAAAAATCTGCATCTTTTTATTAAAAGAGGTGAAAGACACAACTATTTCACTAGAAATAGGGACCAATTAGTTCAACCAGGTTTCAGGCTGGCTAAAGTAGATTCATCTTTCATGGGGTACTGTTTAAAATGTTACAATAAAATACCTCCCCACATTCTTGAACTTAATGAAACAAAATTTAAAACTTGTATAAAACGCACACTATGCAGCCAAGCGTATTATAAATTGGGAGATTACATTGCTGATAAAAATGCTTGGGTCAATGCTAGTCCAGCTCCACAAGGGCGCATCAACTAATTTATTAGACTACGGAAAACTGTTGGAGCTGCGGAAGATCAACAACAAAAAAAAAAAAAAAAAACATCTTTGCATTGTATAAATTCAATCTCTTAATATTGTATAACTGCTTAGCACATATGTGAGTACTATGTACCTACTATAAAGCGACCAGTTTCTGGATGCGTCTTTCATTGACTTGAATATGCCCTGGCGGCTGAGAGTATGCCATGCTCACTTTAATGTCTCGCTGATGGTGGCGTGTGTGTTGGATCATTTAGCTCCCTTCAAAATGGTTGAGCTGAATGGTGCTAATATATGCGTCATGTTCGTGAACGGGCGCTGTCAGTAGGGACTGGTCATCTCTTAGCGGCTAAGGCTTGTTTTAATTTAACTATTGAATAGTTTTTACATATTTTATATCTGATGCTTTTAACGTTCTGCAATATTTTGTTTAAAAGAGTGTCCATGGAGTTTCTTGCCCGTTCTTCTCCATAGGTACCTACTCCTTTGGAATGGGCAACTAGCTTCATTTCTCGGACTGACCGACACCTTGACAATTCAAAAGTGCCTGTAATTGGTTTATTTGAAATAAATACTTTGAGTTTGAGTTTGATCTTCATTTGACTATTTGAAACGGTTAAAAATAAAATATGAAATAGCATAGAAAAAGACCGCTCGTCTCAAAAACTCCCGTAACTGTTCAGAAATTAAATATCATGCGAGGTTATAATTGTCAAATTGCATTCAATGCTAATAAGTATTCCATTTGATTTTAAAAATCTGTGTCGTCATATTTTTTTGTTTTGACAATTCACAAAAAGTAACGTTATCGACTATCCTGTCAAATACCCAATTTTACAAATATGCGGTCCGATTCTTTAAACAATATTTGATAGAAAAATAACTTAAAGTAGGTAATAATAACGGAAAAAAACAAATCATAATAAATTCTGTTGACTACCCACAATATTGTCATTGACAACCAATTCCGACATAATTATATAGGATGACTGGTAATTAGTGACCGATATTTAAACACGTGATTGTACTCGTGATTACAATCAACTTTCCACCATATCACTGTACTCACTCGCGGTGTAGTCGTACATACGTACGTCATCGCGTCACGCGTTGAGAGCCACCCGCCGCCCGCACCGCGCCCCCGGTCTGTACTACATTGTGACGTCATCGCAGCGAGGCGCCCGCGCCCCCGGTCTGTACTACATTGTGACGTCATCGCAGCAAGGCGCCCGCGCCCCCGGTCTGTACTACATTGTGACGTCATCGCAGCGAGGCGCCCGCGCCCCCGGTCTGTACTACATTGTGACGTCATCGCAGCAAGGCGCCCGCGCCCCCGGTCTGTACTACATTGTGACGTCATCGCAGCGAGGCGCCCGCGCCCCCGGTCTGTACTACATTGTGACGTCATCGCAGCGAGGCGCCCGCGCACGCGCTGAGAGCCCCACGTCCCCCCCGCCGCCCGCACCGCGCCCCCGGTCTGTACTACATTGTGACGTCATCGCAGCGAGGCGCCCGCGCCCCCGGTCTGTACTACATTGTGACGTCATCGCAGCGAGGCGCCCGCGCCCCCGGTCTGTACTACATTGTGACGTCATCGCAGCGAGGCGCCCGCGCACGCGCTGAGAGCCCCACGTCCCCCCCGCCGCCCGCACCGCGCCCCCGGTCTGTACTACATTGTGACGTCATCGCAGCGAGGCGCCCGCGCCCCCGGTCTGTACTACATTGTGACGTCATCGCAGCGAGGCGCCCGCGCCCCCGGTCTGTACTACATTGTGACGTCATCGCAGCGAGGCGCCCGCGCACGCGCTGAGAGCCCCACGTCCCCCCCGCCGCCCGCACCGCGCCCCCGGTCTGTACTACATTGTGACGTCATCGCAGCGAGGCGCCCGCGCCCCCGGTCTGTACTACATTGTGACGTCATCGCAGCGAGGCGCCCGCGCCCCCGGTCTGTACTACATTGTGACGTCATCGCAGCGAGGCGCCCGCGCACGCGCTGAGAGCCCCACGTCCCCCCCGCCGCCCGCACCGCGCCCCCGGTCTGTACTACATTGTGACGTCATCGCAGCGAGGCGCCCGCGCCCCCGGTCTGTACTACATTGTGACGTCATCGCAGCGAGGCGCCCGCGCACGCGCTGAGAGCCCCACGTCCCCCCCGCCGCCCGCACCGCGCCCCCGGTCTGTACTACATTGTGACGTCATCGCAGCGAGGCGCCCGCGCCCCCGGTCTGTACTACATTGTGACGTCATCGCAGCGAGGCGCCCGCGCCCCCGGTCTGTACTACATTGTGACGTCATCGCAGCGAGGCGCCCGCGCACGCGCTGAGAGCCCCACGTCCCCCCCGCCGCCCGCACCGCGCCCCCGGTCTGTACTACATTGTGACGTCATCGCAGCGAGGCGCCCGCGCCCCCGGTCTGTACTACATTGTGACGTCATCGCAGCGAGGCGCCCGCGCCCCCGGTCTGTACTACATTGTGACGTCATCGCAGCGAGGCGCCCGCGCACGCGCTGAGAGCCCCACGTCCCCCCCGCCGCCCGCACCGCGCCCCCGGTCTGTACTACATTGTGACGTCATCGCAGCGAGGCGCCCGCGCCCCCGGTCTGTACTACATTGTGACGTCATCGCAGCGAGGCGCCCGCGCACGCGCTGAGAGCCCCACGTCCCCCCCGCCGCCCGCACCGCGCCCCCGGTCTGTACTACATTGTGACGTCATCGCAGCGAGGCGCACGCGCTGAGAGCCCCACGTCCCCCCCGCCGCCCGCACCGCGCCCCCGGTCTGTACTACATTGTGACGTCATCGCAGCGAGGCGCCCGCGCCCCCGGTCTGTACTACATTGTGACGTCATCGCAGCGAGGCGCCCGCGCACGCGCTGAGAGCCCCACGTCCCCCCCGCCGCCCGCACCGCGCCCCCGGTCTGTACTACATTGTGACGTCATCGCAGCGAGGCGCACGCGCTGAGAGCCCCACGTCCCCCCCGCCGCCCGCACCGCGCCCCCGGTCTGTACTACATTGTGACGTCATCGCAGCGAGGCGCCCGCGCCCCCGGTCTGTACTACATTGTGACGTCATCGCAGCGAGGCGCCCGCGCACGCGCTGAGAGCCCCACGTCCCCCCCGCCGCCCGCACCGCGCCCCCGGTCTGTACTACATTGTGACGTCATCGCAGCGAGGCGCCCGCGCCCCCGGTCTGTACTACATTGTGACGTCATCGCAGCGAGGCGCACGCGCTGAGAGCCCCACGTCCCCCCCGCCGCCCGCACCGCGCCCCCCGGTCTGTACTACATTGTGACGTCATCGCAGCGAGGCGCCCGCGCGCACGATGACGTACGACTGCACCGCGAGAGAGTACAGTGATATGGTGATGTGCTATTATTCGGCAGGGCCCAGTTGCTTGGCCACCTCGGTCACTACATTTAACACCGCTGGCCTTTTTTTGTGGGGGCAAGGGCAAGCTAAGTTATTGATTTCCATGAGTACTATACCACCTGAAAGTATTTCCCACGTTTTACCTAACTCGTGTTGGCAAAAGTGTCAAAGAATCTCGCGTCTTCATCCATCCATTTGTCTCAGCTCTTTTATGTAAACGCTCGTAACACTAGTACTGCCCTCCCCAGGAGTGTGGGCGTGCGCTTCGCCCGCACAGAGATGGGCGCGCGCCTGGTGCAGTGCACGCTGGCCGCGCAGGAGCCGCCCGCGCACCTGGCGGGCCTGCTGCGGGCGCTGAGGCTGCCGCCCGACACCACGCACGCGGCTAGCCATAAGGTAACATACACACTCTAACAGTAAAAAGATAGAAATTTCTACATCTCATACACACACGCACTCAATCACTCACTCACTTACTTACACACTCACTCTCTCCGGCTGCTAATAGGCAAACATCTAATGGGTTAATGTTTACCCCCTGTATGTGTATATTATTGATGCATTTAAGATTGGATGTATCTTTCTTCTACAGATAAGTTCCTTACTGGCGTCTCGTGCGGCGGAGAGCTGCGGGATATCAGCACCGAGTCCTCCCTCATCGCGCGCTGTCGCCAGCTAATGCAGGCACTTCTCAATAGACACATTAAATATTGTACACAAGTAGAGATAAACTACGACAACACGGCACGCCCCTCCAAATGACTGCTTCAATGTTTGTAGTCACATCCTCACGAAAGAGTTTGTATGTAGTTGTCAGTATTCGTGTTCAGTAGCAGGCCGGCAGTGACATGCGTGAGTCTTGGTGGCGCTTTGTGATTACTTTCACGAATACTTTCAAACGTTTTGAATTTTGGAGTGGCGGGCTGTGTTATTGTAGTTTATTTCTATCTAGTGCTCCATTTGTTATAATATTAGTAAGAAAGGATGAATACAATTGGTTTTCAACATTTCATGATATACAAAACATATACAGGATCGAATTAAATTAGCTAGTGAAACTCCATAAATGGGATGCATCATCATCATCATCATCTACCTAGGCTTTCCCCAACCATGTTGGGGTCGTTTTCCAGTCTAACCGGATGCAGCTGAATACCAGTATATTACAGATGGGATGCATATCGGTAACTAAATCTGATGTAACAAAAAATTTATTAGTTTGACGTTTTTTTTACGTGTACTCCCTTGGAATATCAGTTTCAAATTTAAAAGGTATTTTTTATTGGTAAATTTAACTAATAATATGATGGGTCTCGTATCAAAAACTATCATAAAAAATATTTTTTTTTTTTGGGATCAACGATCGCTGGGAGTATTTTTACGTCAAGTGCGTAAGAGTGGAGAAAATTTAGTTTTTTTTTTGTTTTACGTGTAATAAAAAAAATAACTTATGTTTTAAACTTGATATTTCAAGTGAGTACACTAACTGCTGTTGATAACGCCACAAAAAAATCAACAATTTTTTTTTGTTTATTTTATAGTGTTTGCATAGGTATCGATTCTCTTCGCGTCTGTGAAGTTTTCCTAGCTAATTCAATTTGTACAGAGGCCAGCACATATTACCACAATCTGTCAAATTTCTTTGATAGTATTTCAACTTTATTGCAAAGTCATAAGGTTTATTTTTAATTGAGAAAATTTGACAGTTAGGGATAGCTTGATGTGCTGGCGTCTGTACCAGTATGATTGATGACTAACACAACGTTCCACAAACATTCGAGTCTTTGTAATAGTGTTAATGCTAATGTTTTTAATAAAGCTTCCCAATACCTAATCTGTGTATACAGTATCTTACAAAACTCATGTTCGACCTAAAGAGGGTAGTTTGGTGTTGTTATAGGAACACATGTAGGCAGGTTAAACTTAGAGTCAATCTGCCTACCTAGCGTTTTCCCAACTATATTGGGGTCGGCTTCCAGTCTAACCGGATGTAGCCGAATACCAGTATTTTACATGGAGCGACTGCCTATCTGATCTCCACAACCCAGTAACTGGGTAATACGATACCCCTTAATAAGACTTGCTGACAGACTTTCGGACTAATTAATAACAGCCGCACGGATCGATCCATCAGGTTAAGCTACGTTTGCCGGGGTTGGTCCGTGGATGGGTGATCTTTACAAAACGAGACTCCTCCGTGCCTCGGAAAGCACGTTAAGCCGTTGGTCCCGGTTGCTGACATTCGTGGATCGTTGACAGTCGAAAGTCTGACAGCCAGACTTACCGAGGGGTTTCGTAGTACCCAGTTACTGACTGGGTTGTGGAGGTCAGGTAGGCAGTCGCTACATGTAAAATACTGGTATTCAGCTGCATCCGGTTAGACTGGAAGCCGACCCCAACATAGTTAAGAAAAGGCTTAGTTTGTTTGATATTATAAGGTTGTTGGACACAAGTTTTGTCACATCCGTATAAGGGTCTCCCCACATTTATCGACGCGGAATCGGCTAACACCGGTCAAGAAAGCCTTTATGTCTACGTAATAAGGGTGTTACTAATACCATTCGCATCGGCTCGGACGACGCGACGCGACGCCGGCGAAACGAGCCGTTGTCAACAAGTGATCGGTGATAAGTCGAGTAGTGTGGTGATACTCACTGGGCTTAACCCGATTCCGCGTCGATAAATGTAATAATAATAATAATATCCTTGGACATTTCACACAACCCCGTATCGTCCCAAGCTAAGCAACCTAATGCTTGTGTTATGGTAACGAGATGGCTGATAAACTACTTACATACATTTTTTTTTGTAAATACATTATGTGTATGTATTACATACACATTATAGATAGAAAAACACCCAGACCCGTAACAAATACTTGCAGGTCGTACAAATATTTGTTCCGTGCGGGAACCGAACCCGCGACATGCTGCGCAGCAGTCAATCGCTCAACCGCTGCGCCAACCGTGTCATGTGGTCAATCAATTTGGGGAGACCCTTAAAGGAAACCGTGACTGACTCACTGACTGATCTATCAAGACACAAGGGTGGATTAAAGAGGGGGGGGGCTCGTGCTTCACACCTCAAGCATCCGCTATTCTACGAGAAGTCGCGGCCGGAATCTAGGTCTTCTTCTTCGTGTGGTTAGTGACTAACCTGGTGTCAGAGTTTTCATGCTGCCCATGGGCCTCTGACTTAGCTTCACATGCTGTTGAGAAATATCTCTCAGACATGCCGGTTTCCTCACGATGTTTTTCTTTGCTATCCGGGTGCATCTCCCTTAACGGGGTTTTATATTAGACACCTCAAATGTGATATTTTTGAGTTGGGATATTTATGTCGGATTAAAAATAATAAAATGTAATTTAGACGAACAAGGAACAGTGTATATTACTCGGTCATTAAAAGCAGTGATAGCCTAGTGGTGTGACCGTCGGACTGCCAAGTCTTAGGTCTCGAGTTCGAACCCAAGCAATTCATGTGCGTATTGTATAATTATTGCACTTGCTTGAAAATCGCTGAAGAAAAACATCGTGAGGAAACCAGCATGTCTGAGAGATATTTCTCAACAGCATGTGAAGCTAAGTCAGAGGCCCATGGGCAGCATAAAAACTCTGACACCAGGTTAGTTACTAACCACACGAAAACAAGAAGACTCGGTCATTTAATGCAAGCAGACATTTAGAATTATTTTAATTTATTACGTTCAATGACCAAGTCGTTTAAAAATCAATTCATAATCTGCCTATACTGTTCCCACTGCTGGTACCCACTGTGAGAGATAGCGGGCTGTAACCCACCACGCTGCCCAGTGCGGGTTGAGAGAAATCAATGAATTATTCTGTAATATTATTATGCTGTTACGTAAAGACGCCAGAACATCAAGCTATCCCAAAGTATCAAATTTTCCTAATTTACTATTTGAAACGGTAAAAAATAAAATATGAATTCACATAAATAAAAGACGTCTTAACACTTTTAGTGCCCAGCACCCGGCTCCCGGGTTGAACGATAATTTGTTCCCGTGCCCACAACGCGGCTCCCGCGTCCTACATATAAATATATGTAGGCGGAGGGCTTGTGACCATGCCCAGCACCCGCCTACCGGGTGCTAATCAAAACGTGCTACTAGGTTTGCCAGAAATAAGTTGAGAATAGTTTTAACTGGGCAGTGAAAGTGTTAAAATCTTCCATCGCCGTAAAGAAATTAAATATTATACGAAGATGTAATTGTAAAATTGCATTTAATGCTAAAAAGTATTCCATTTAATTCTCATTGTTATGTTTCATACAAATTCCGCGTTTTGACAGTTCATAAAAAGTAACGTTATTGACTACCCTATCAAATACCCAATTGAAAATGAATCTTATGATTCACTACATAGTATAAAGCAAAGTCGCTTCCCGAGTCCTAATGTCTGTATGTATGCTTAGATCTTTAAAACTACGCAACGGATTTTGATGCAGTTTTTTTTAATAGATAGAGTGATTCAAGAGGAATGTTTATGTGTATAATTTGTCGACATATTATGCGGGCGAAGCTGCGGACGGAAGTTAGTTTGCAATAAAGTTGAAATCGATCAAATTAATTGACAGATCGGAGTAGCTTAATGTCTTTACAGACAGCTACGAGCGACGACAAGTTACCACAATCTGCCAAATTTCTTTGATAGTATTTCAACTTTATTGCAACGACATAAGGTTCAAAGTCAAAGTCAAAATGTTTATTGCGAACCAAGTGTACAATTTTGGTGTTATGAATGTTAGTAGGTACTTATGACTTAGCGGCCTTTTCCAAGCATTGCAATATTCATTCGCCTGCCCTTATCTTCTTAAATAAGCATGCATTAAACATTATTATTAATTAATTAATTTCTTTTATATTTGTGCAATTAAATTGAGAAATTATAGTTATGTCGAAATTGAATGCCAATAATAATAATAATAATGAATTTAATACAATTATTCAGCAAATTAATGTCATCCATATAAGGGTTCATTTTTAATTGAGAAAATTTGACAGTTAGGGATAGCTTGATGTGCTGGCGTCTGTACTAAGCACCTGACCTTTCCAAAGAAGAACGGTATAATGGGGTGAATAGGGATACAGGGGTGAATCGTGACGAAACTTTAAAAGGGTTTTAACAGTGAAAACTTGAGAGGTGTCAAGGGACACCCGGATAGAACGAAGTTCCTTTTGATTAATTAGTGAAGGAATTGTAATAAAACTTTATTTCTTTTAAGTTATAATAATCAAAAAAATCTGATCTAAAATTAACTAATCAAAAAATATTGATTAAAAAGACATCATATTTTACTCCGAAAAGGTGTTGTTACAACTTTTGGTCTTAATTTCCGTCTAGCTCCCTTTCGTAACGCGCGCTAGTAACGATGTTACATGCGATTTCGTTGTAAATAAGGAGGATACAGGTGAAATATAACATACAAAAAAACATACAGGTGAAATATAACATACGAAAAGACATACAGGTGAACTATAACATACGAAAAGACATACAGGTGAAATATAACATACAAAAAAACATAATAAAAAAAAAATTAAAAAAAACACACCATCACACACAACATCCCATTAAGGCTTGTGGTAGGCCTTGAAGCAGTTGTCGATGCAGAGGTTGGCGTTGCACTCCTCACACTTCCAACTAGTCCGGGTCTTCTTAGGGCAAATGCAGCATACGGTGTGTTTAGACCCGGTCCTAATTGGGAAGTGGTTCGCCTCAACGATCGGTCTGGGTTGGGTGTGTGTGCGAGTGATGCGTCGTTTTGTCGTCGTCTCTTGTCCTGGACGTTGGGTCTCAGTCGACTCTTGTCCAGGACGTCGGGTCAAGTTAGTCCTAGTCACAAATCGGGTCTCAGTGGTCAGGTCAATCTGTCTGTGTCGCCTAAGTAACTCTTCCGCCAACACAGTACGCAACTGCCGATGTGATACTTTCCGGTTAAAACTGGAAAATACCACATGACAGTTAAACACTGCTGCATTAAGCAGTCGGTGGAAGAGTTTCTTATACCATACCCTGTTCCTAACACGTTCCAAAGGCTGAGCTGACAGAAATTGGTCTTTCCTGTCAACTCCACCCACGCTCCGGTTATAGTCCAGGACTATGGTTGGCTTGTACGTCTGTCTATTGTACTTGTCCTGTGTTCCGATTTGGAGAGTGTGGTAACTGCAGGCGTGATATGCTGATCAGTAATTGTTATACAGTACTCCCAAATTAATAATGCACATGCAGATCTTCGCTAATTGTCGTATTCCCGGAAACACCCGAATCATTGAATCGTTCGAGTCCCTTGCATTTTGCACCTTGTTCGAAAGAAATAGGAGTCAATATCATGTGTACACAATCAAAAACAATTCGGGCGGTCGGCGGTCAGTCAAAGGTCCGTCAGTCGTCTTGTTATATTGGTGGTGACTGCACGTGTTCTCTTTGTCTGGAATTATATAGAGCTGCTATGACACACCCTTCTTGGTTTTGTTTTCAAAGGTTAATTTAATTTCAACTTTAATTATCTTATTCAAATTTAAATAAGTAGTTAATTTGTAAAATATATAAATATACTAACATTTTTCACGTTTTTTCAATATAAAAAAAATAAAAGTACCTACGTAAAATACATATTAAGTACTAGAAAAAACATATTAAAAATCTGATTTAGGCTTATATGAATTATAGCTCGCTATTTACTTACATGGAATTATTGAATCAAATTTCGTTACTGATAAATCAATATTTATCTCTTTTAGGACAAAACACATAATCTTACTAAATTATGCATGAAGAAAATGCACTTAACCACTCTATATACATGTCGTCTTCAGACGCTCGGGGAATACGACCGTTGCCGAACAGTGGCGAAGATTTCTATGCGCATTATCACTTTTGGAGACCTGTACTCTATTAATTAAGGCTCCTACGCTTTATACTCGTAACCTACTATCTATGCTCGTAACCACCATGTTGAGCGTGGTCGCCACAGTGGTTCTGAGTTCTGGCCGCAATTTTGGTCGTCCTATACTACGTTCACAGGACAAAGCGAGCAATGTACACAGTTTTTATTCGTGATCGCCGCGGTGGCAACTGTGAATAAATGAGATAAACATACCATAGTAAAATAAGTTTTATTATGAACATACAAGTAAGTAGTACTTGTACAAGTACAGAATATAGAGGTGATTATTTAATTGCAGTAGCATATATCCACGTGCCCGCCCTGCCATATAAAATTACACTCTTAGCGTGCGCGTTTTTATAGCTCGCATTATCACGTAAATGAAACTGAAGAAAGCTAAAAGAAACTCATTTTAGAAAATTTTGAATTCTGTGATCACCGTGCAATTCAACTATCGATAATAAAATGCGCGCAGCTCTACGGCAAGCCGCCATCTTTGTGCCAGACTCACATTAGGTAGGTATGCACGTTATTTCGTAGGTATTTCATGTCTATTCTTTTTCCTTAGTCTGAGGTGCCGAACGTCACTGTCATGTTGTGTTCTTGTCCTCACACCAACACGATCAGTCTTATTATATCACTCTTTGACCAACACTCTCCAATCAAGTCTGGTCAAGTCTGAAGTCATTCAGTCTTATTATATTACTCTTTGATTTTAAGTCACTACTCAACCACATAAAATATAACCATGTCAACAAAAGTGTAAATAAAAATAATTACAATCGTCAAGCAACGTATTCTCTGGCAAGCAGTAACCTATACAGTATCCGATAATTTTATTTTTTAAATGGATCCTAATGTTAAAAGAACCTCCGTTACGAAATTCATTATAAAAGGTAAAAGTCTGTATGTAAAAATTATTTGGAAAATTGACGCCGAGGACTTATTTCACATAAAAATATTTGATGGCAACGTTACTTGGTCAGGGAAATTTTCTAATGAATCGGCAAAAAAATATAGCAATCGCTGCGAAGAGTCCGAAAGCCAATATATTAGACACGTGAAGAGATACCTAAAGGAATCTCCTAGGGAACTAGGTTTGTGGCCAAAAAGGGCTCTAATATGTTTACTGTATTATATTGAACGATTAAATATCCTTGTTGGCATCCAAATATATTATTTCAACGTTGAAATCTATATACCTATATAAAAATCAATTGCTGTTCGTTAGTCTCGCTAAAACTCGAGAACAGCTGGGCCGATTTAGCTGATTTTGGTGTTGAAATGTTTGTCGTAGTCCAGGGAAGGTTTAAAAGGTGAGAAAAGTTAGGTAGGGTAGGTATCATCGTTAAGACAGGACAACGTCTGTTGGGTCAGCTAGTCTATTATAAAGTTTCGTTCCGATTCATTCTTGCATATACACCTCGTTTTACGGAATATCATTTTTCGTTTCGTCCGTGTTCTGTCACTCACTGAACGCGATTCGCACATAAACCAAGTTTAAATGTAGTCAGTGTCATTTTTTTAGAACCTTTTGAACGCTATTGTCACATATGCGTGACAAGCAAGCGTATGCCCTTTACGCCAACGACACAAATATGTGACAAAGCGGATACACTATAACACGAAACAAACAATTAAATCATTACTTTTGTGTGTGTTTACATGGAAGCTCTCGTACGTATTTAATGACATGAAACAAATTAAAAGACACCATAGATATTGGGAAATTCATGATAACAAGAAGAAATAAATTTGTAGCTTGGTGTGGAGGGCACGCGCGTGCCTTTATGCTCTGGCGTTCATAAGGTTAAAATGAATAAGATAAACTATAAAATTAAGACATTTTTGTAAGAGTTCAAACGAATCTTCTCGAGTCAGTATCTTATATTTTTGATTATCGTTGATATTGTATGCGAGCGTCGTTCGGACTCCAAATATTTGTAGAATGTAATTGTTAATATTTTTAAGACATTAAGTAAACGGTTTTCAATTAAATAAATATTTTTTTAAATACTTTTTTTGGTTTTATTTCATTCGTAAGTACAGAGGCCAGCACATCAAGTTACCATAATCTGTCAAATTTCTTTGATAGTATTTCAACTTTGTTGCAAAGACATAAGGTTCATTTTTAATTGAGAAAATTTGACAGTTAGGGATAGCTTGATGTGCTGGCGTCTGTACCTAATGTTAAGGTAAAGTTAGACCGCGAGATTTATAGATCTTTTTACTTTTTGCAGGTCGGTTGTATCATCATCATTCTCCTGCCCTTATCCCAATTTATTTGTGCTCGGCGCAACATGTCTTTTTCTTCCACACTTCTCTATTAGTCGTCATCTCGGTAGTCACTCCCTTTCTAGCCATATCATCTTTCACACAATCCATCCATCGTTTCTTTGGTCTTTCTCTACTTGTATAGCCATCCACATTCATACTGTCCTGACAACATTTTCCTCATGTTTGTCATGTATGTTGATCAAAATATGGTTCGCGGCCGTAACAAATGTGTGTTAGTACACATTGTACGGTGGCCATGGCATCAAGTGTTACCAAACTATCGAATTTCTCCACGGTTTAATTCTTAATTCCCTTACTAATTAACGCTGTATAGTGTCTGTATATAGTTATACAACGCTTTGTCTTATTCTTTCAAATGTCAAATTTCTAACGACTGAAAGAGAGAAATCGATGTGTAACTCTTCACCTAATCTAATACGTTTATTATGGGGTGTCCTGCGTGAACGACGAATACGACGCGACGCGACGCTGCGAACGCGAACAACTCAATGGCATACCCTGCTTGCGGCCTACATAGCAGTCTGCAGCAAGACGCGACGTAACCCGTATTTGTTTAGAGGGCGACCAGGCGCGACACGAACTAACCAAAATTGTACTGTACTTCTCCATGATTAGAGAAATAATTACCAAAATAACGTAGGATATTTGTCGCATATAGCATCGCGTTGCATTCCGTCGTGTCGTGTCGCGTCGCGTCGTATTCGTCGCTCACGCAGTATAACTCGTAAGGGGTAAAACGTAGAGATGTCAGCAAATGGGAAGAGGCCCGTTAGGGCCGAAACCTGCCGCGTCTGCGGGATTGTCTGGAAGAGTTACCGCTACCCCGGAACATAAAGGGCTAAGGAAGGAACATGGATGTGTTTTAGACAGTAAGTCTGACACTTCCGTTTCACCCAGAGCGGGAGGAGTCATATGATGATTGCACACCCTCAAAAAAAAAGGGATCAAGAATAAAAAAAACGGTTTGATTAATAATTATTTATCGTAAGTCTTTGAGGATTAAAATTCTACCACATAGAGAATATAATAGAGGAGCGCTGCAGCACATTTTCTTTTTAACTTACAATAATTCTAATGTGTTTAATTTTAGATAATAAAGTTCAGAATGACTAAACGTACAGACGCCAGCACATCAAGTTATTCCTATAAAATTTTCCCAATCGACTATTTGAAACGGTCAAAAATAAAATACGAAATCAGATAGATAAAAGACCGCTCGCCTTAAAAACTCCCATCACCGTGCACAAATTAAATATTACGCAAAGATGTTGATTGTAAAATTGCATTTAATGCTAATAAGTTTTCCATATGATTCCAAAAATGTATGCTGTCACATTGTTATATTTTAACAAATCACGTACAAATTTCGCTTTTTGACAGTTGATAAAAAGTAACTTTATTGACTACCCTTTCAAATACCCAATTGAACATGAACCTTATACTTTTGTAGTAGAGTTGAAAATCTATGAAAGTAATTTAACAGATGTAGGTAAGGTAACTTGATGTGCTAGCTTCTGTGCTGAACATAATATTCAAACATAATTTCTGAGAGCTATAGGTACATTCTTATGTCAAAATGACTGGCGGGCCGGAATGAAAGCCTTTGCGGGCCGGACTTGGTCCGCGGGCCGTAGTTTACCCATTCTTATTCTATATTTTAAGCCTCTAGGGAGTCCTATCTCGGCTTTCCCACTCACATCCACCTTGTTAAAGAGGATACTCCAGAGTAATCCGCAAAATTCTAATTTTCATCGGTTTTTTGCAATTTGCAGGTCAGAGTCAGGTCGTATGTTGATCAAAAATATATTTGCGGCCTTAACAAATATGTATTTACTGAGTTCTAATCATAAGACTTATTAACCCTTTGAACGCCATTCAATTCAATTCATTTATTCATAACAATTTTTACATTGTGTCGAATGTTAAAGATTTTACAATTTAAAAAGATATATACTTACAAAAATTACATGCCACTTAATTACTATGAGGGAGAGTAATAATTATAAATGATGTGGAAGGCACGCGCGTGCGTTTATGCTCTGGCGTTCAAAAGATTAATACAACTCTCTTAGTTAGAATTGCCTTTTTTTTTGAAGGCTGGGAAATCATCCTATGACTGCTCCCGCTCTGGGTGGATCGGAAGGGAGTGTCAGACTCTTACTGACTAAAACCCATACATGTTAGTTAGAATTGCCTGAATTATTCCATAGGGGTATATGAACTTGGTAATCGGGATTGTCCGAAAGGGTTACCGCTACCCCGGAACATAAAAGGCTAAGGAAGGAACATGGATGGATTTTAGTCGGTAAGTCTGACACTCCCTTCCACTCCACCCAGAGCGGGAGGAACCAATTAATGATTTCTCACCCTCAAAAAAAATAGGGTTATATTATGAACTTAGAGGATTGTATTGATAATTTTATGATTACAGTTCTATAAATACGTACCTGAAATCATATTTCGATCAAAATAAAATCCCTACCCGCAAATTGCAAAAGAGAAATTAGGAAAATTTCGCGGGCTTCGCTTTCGTCTTAACTGTTAACCTTTTGAGCGCCATTGTCACATATACGTGACAAGCACGCGCATGCCCTGTATGCGCATGCACTAATAACACGAAATAAACAATTAAATCATTACTTTGGTGTGTTTAATGGCACGAAACAAATTAAATAACACCATGGATATTGAGAAAGTCATGATAACAAGAAAAAATAAATTTGTAGCTTGGCGTGGAGGGCACGCGCGTGCGTTTATGCTCTTCAAAAGGTTAACATGCAAATCTACCAAATTACTCCAACACTGACACAGCAGGATTTACTTTCATCTTCTTCTTCTTAACAGTAGGCTTATCCAAGTTGCTAAGCGCTTCCACCAGCATCCCTTGAAAATTTGTAACCTTAGATTTGTAATACTTATTCTTCATCGGTTCCAAAACTTTTTCAATAGGTGTTTTGCCCAACAAATGTGCCAACGGATTAGTATTTACCAATTTTGTACCATCAGGTAACTTAATATCAACATTTCTAACAGTCTCAACCGTTACTCTATCATTTTGATTATTCAAAACGTCATTGACTTTTACTATTTTGTAGTATGGTGCTTGTGGTAACAAATGAGCAATTCTCAGATCTTTGTACTCTGCTGGCAGTTGTGGTATAACAATTTTATGAGGAATTTGAGATACTCTAGGAGTTTCTTCGGTTCCTTCTAGCATCACTTCTTCTGCAACTTCTGGGATTGAGTCGTTTCGGTCCATGAAATTGTAATTGTCATTGTTATAGTTGTAATCGTTGTCCTGACTGTTCTCCTCACTTATCGGTATGGGTTGTACTGCTCGAATGCTAGCATGAGCTTTTTCAAACTGGCTTGTTTTGAATTTAACCGGCATAGACAATTTAGTACTTATTGGCAAAGGTTTCTCTTTGAATTTAGTCATTTTTATGACCGGTTCTCTTTGAACGCCTTCTACAAGCTTTAAAGTCACTTCGTTAGTGATTATAACTTCCACTTTATTCTCCGCTTCCGGAGTAAAGTTCTCAATAAACTTCTGGACAGACAGACGGTTGTCAACTTCCTCGATCTTGGCCGATGAGTGTGCTGCCTGACTTTCAACTTTTCTGATTGTTTGTCTAAACTTTTCCGACATCGGGCGATCATCAGCGATTTTTCCGCCTTTTTTACGTTTTTCCAACATGTATTTTAATGTATCTGTTAATTTGGATGACGAGTGTAGCAACAGTATGTGTTGATGCAACTTCTCCTTGCTTCGGAACTCCTTAGAACATTTGATGCATTTTTTGAACTCTTTCGTTGAATGTAGGCTCATATGCTGATTGTAGTTTTGGTATGTATAGCAATATTTATCGCATACATTGCACGTGAACCTCTGTCTGTTATCTGCTGATTGCCTTTTCTTTGACTTCCCACCAGCTCCTGCGAGTTTTGTCTTTAGCTTCTTCTGCTTCAGGGCCCTTTTCTTAACAACTAAAAGAGTTTCATCGTCCGATGACTCCACAACAATAGTCTCCGGTTCCTTTTTATGGACCTTAGGTCCTCTTTTACGCTTCAATGTGGGCTTTGGTCGAGTCTCCACCTCAGTCTGGTTCCCCTCAGTCTCGGTAACACTCATCTCAGGATTAATATTCAATAAGCTGATGTTAGAGTCCTCATCCTTATCAAGAATAGCATGTTCCTTTTGCGTATCTTCAGCCAAGCCTTTTGGAATGAACGGATTTTCAGATTTCTTATCAGTGAAGAATACATTATAATTCTCGTCGAATTCAACGTAACCAATACTCTTGTGTTCCATTTTTATGTGGAAAGTAAACCTCTTTCGTAATCGAAACTTTTTGTTACAAATCCTGCACATATATGGCTCCAAGTCCTTATGTTTCGTGAAGTAATGTCCAAACAACTTCTGAGGATGTTTATACAGTGTTTTGCACTGAACGCACATGTATTTATACAAGTGTATATCACCCTTGTGTGATCTGTTCATATGTTTCCGTAATGCGATGCTTCCAACACACTGTTTCCAACAAAAGGTGCACGCTTTTACTTCTACAGATAGCGGGTGCTTTTTCGACTGATGTTCAGACAGCTCGTACATTGACTCGTAGTAAGTATTGCAGGTATAGCATTTTATTACCCTGCAAACTTTCTTATGCGCTTTAAAACCGAATTTACTGAAGACAAGCTTACAATCAGGGCACTGCTTTCTCTCAAAATTGTAATGCTTCCCACAGAACTTTTGTATGTGCTGAGTAAAGGAATGCTTCTTCTTATAGACATTAGAGCATGTTTGACAAACAAATGGCTTACATTTTTTATTATTTTTCGAATGATTAATGAAATGCTTTATGTTTGATGTAGAGTAACTACAACAAACGCAGATGTAGACTGTGTCAGTGCGTAGTGAGAGTAAGACAGTCTCTGCTTTAACATTTAATACGGCTGACAGGTATGGGAGAAGCGGTTGCATCATAACCCCCTCATCATTATCATCATGATTTTCTAAGTCATGTCTTTTCAAGTCACGTGTGTTGCCAAAAGTCTCTGGGCACTGCGCGCAGCAATACGCAGACTTAAAGCTACGCTTGTGCTTTTTTTCGTGTTTTCTATGTTCATAGTCGTCAGAAAACGATCGTAAGCAGTGAATACAATAAAATAAACTAGTCAAGTGCTCGTCTCGAAAATGTTCGGCATAATCAATTAAATCCGTGTATTTGTGTGTACAAAACAAACACAACTTCGTACCGGCGGTTCTTATTTTATGTATTTGATGTAAATGTACTGATAAATCGTCGGGATCCAAGAATTCTGCTTGGCAAATCGTACATGTCGTATCGACATCCGAGCAATAGGTGTCTATGAATTCTTCCTCTAACGCTTCCACTACTTCCACGTGGTGCTCTTCCGCAGACATTATTTTAGCTTTGAAGTTACCATAACATGTATTTTTAGTTTTATTTCTGTAAATAATTCAGTTCAGCTTTCCACCATTGAAAGACAGTGACAATCTAACTAACAGAATCTGTCATTGGTTACAAAATTATTTTTGACAAGCCAAAACAAAATAGAGGTTAGAGGTGGGAAATTCAATACCAAATACGCAGGTATTATAGTCGATTTCTTAGTCAGGCGCTGGCAGCGCTGTGAACTTGTGAACGACTAATTTTTACGTGACGTTACTCCGTTATTCACTATTTATAATAATATACATAACAATACACGTAAGTAACCATAACATCTACTTAAAAAAAATAGAAATGCAGTAACCTCAACTATCTAAATATGATCATCTAATCTAATAATTGTTATGATTACTTAGAGCATTTAACCTATAAATGCTCTAAATATGATTATGATAGAAATGATTTACGAAATGTACAGCTAACTGTCGATATGGAACCAGTAAAAATATAAGTTGACTTTACATTGTAATTCCTGTTCTTGTATCTAATAATACATCCCTCTCCCTAAATAAATAGGATACGAAGATGATCAAACTATACAGATTTGGTATCTAATTTTACAATCTGGCAACCCTGATGATAGATAGAACCTCCCCCATAGAGCATTTAACCTAAACCTCCCCCATAGAGGAAAGTAATATATCGGGTAACCTCCCCCCTTTCCCCACCTCGCTATATTGAAATTCATATCAATCAATTTAGCGCTGTTCCGTGTTCGGCGTTGGCCGCAGCGGCAGCGCCGAACACTGCGGCCGACGCCGAACACTAATCCATGTTGGATACGGAAATCAAAATGCGGCACAGGCAGCGTACCTACAAAGGATATTAGCCAATATCATGTATGAGTCAAGTTCAGCTTCGGCTTAGGAACACTAATGTTTTAAACGAGTGTATGAAATGACACTTATTGACGTGGACCCCACATAAGGACAAACAATCATATTTGATTGGTTATCAATGTCTTAAACATCTCATTATTTCTTATCTACAGCCGCTGTTTATGATCTCAATAAAAAAAGAGTTAAAAATAAATAAAACGCATCATTCTTTCAACATCATCATGTAAACAATTCTTCGAACTAGGAAAAGTTAACGACAACAATATCGAAAACCAGTTCTAAAACCAGTAACGCTGACCGCTGACGCTTGGTAATAAAGTCCAGAATAATATTAACGGTAATCTTTAAAGCCGAACGCACTAAAAACAATGCCGTAATAATGACATACCTACTGAAAATTCTGTTGTTACCATGTCCCACAAACACAAGTTAAAAAAAAGAAAAACACTGTCAATACATGTGTTAATCAAATGAATCATCGACAAACAAACCATCTTCTGTTAACAAGGTCATCCATTATAAATACCATGGCTAATTTATCACGTAAATAACATTGTGATTATTTTTTCTCAGTGTTTACTTTACTTCGTTACACGACACGTAGCTAGAAATGACGCAGTGATTATTATCTGTGCCAAAGAATAGGGGGGAGATTTTGTTTTGAGGCTGGTCATTTTTAGGAAGTTTCTGTCGCTGTAATAAAAGTTTCTAGGTCTCTAAAAAGGTTTTCTGTCATGGCCCGGGGCATAATTATGTTAGATTGTTAGCCCGTTCGTCTTTCGTGTAAGTAGTGGACTCAAAACTTCTGTTTTCGGAGCATGTCTCCTATGTCGTCGGTAAGGCATACAAAAACCTTGGATTTATTATGCGCACGTGTAAATTGTTTACTGATATAAATTGCATCAAAATACTTTATTTTGCGTACATACGTAGTATCTTAGAATACTGCAGTAATATCTGGAATCCTCACTACCTAGTTTATATACAGCAAATAGAGTCTATACAATCCAAATTCGTTAAATATATTGACTATCGCACTAGTTATAAGTCCAAGGGTTATCTGGACTCATGCAAACGTCATAATATACTACCATTGGAGAACAGACGTATGATTCTGGACATGCTTTTTCTTTATAATATTTGTAATGGGAACATTGAGAGTACCGCTTTAAATGATCTAGTTCTAAGATTCAATGCTCCATCACGGCGGACTAGGCACACACAGTTATTCGCTGTGCCGCATAGTGGTACAAACTACGCTCATAATTCTGTGATTGGTAGGATATTAAGAAATTTTAACAATAAATTCTCGCATCTTGATTTATTTAACACCAAAAAAGGTACATTCAGGGACCTATTGGTTACTTCTGTATGCAGCAAATTGAGTAATAACTAACAGTAACCTATGCATCATTTCATTTTTCACATACACTCCTACACACCCATTTACACTACACACCCGGGTATTTTTTTACTAAATAAGTCATCATGTTTTGTCTTCTGATGCTTATAATAAGTGTAGATAGTAAATTGTAAATCCGTTATTGGCTGTAGGTTAAGAATAATTATTTTAGTAAAATTGTTTAAGAGCTGTGGATTTTGTGATTAAATAAATAAATAAATAAATAAATAAAAAGTATATATTTGTCATTGATCATACTGAACATGGTGAGTTAATGAACTTAGGTACTTGAATCTAAGTTGAATTTTACGATTTTTTGTGATCAAATATCGCGAGAGGACTCTCCATAATAAATTGGGCCTTACAGTTATACATATCCTTTTATGGTGATAACATTGTTGTTTTTCAATGAATAGTCCGATTTGCATAAAAAAAAATAATTAAAATACAATTCTAATATGCTTTAAAAGTGCAATAGCATTAAATTGGCTTTTATTGAAATTTGCTTTCAAGTATTTAAATGGACCTAAACGGATATGGTTGGAAAATCATATTTGTTTTAGATCTCAAAAAATAATAAATAACACATTTCCATTATTTTTTTCATTTTAGCCGTACTATTGTAACATTCGCACCATTTCACCAACTATTAAGGCAAATGTCATAACCTGACCACCCCGTAACCCCCTGCATCGGATCACGTTCGAAACGTCAAAAAATTCTAGTCTGTCATGTCACCACGGGCTGTCAGTTTTTGCCCGTACTAAATAAAAAAGAATTAGGCTGCAACACGCTGCCATGCACAAAATCAAGACTTTCAGGTAAATTATAACACATTTTCCACATTCCCCATATAATTTTTACTTTAAATCATATTTTAACATATTTGCCTCATCATTATAACCTAAAACTTTACCGTGTTTTTTTTTAAATGTTTTTTTTAATTGTGGACTAAAGAAGTGGGTGTAACGGTATTGGTGATTATAAGTTATTAATTTGACTGTCGTTTTATATATCGTTTTATAGGTAGTGAATATTTTTATGTAAATGTAGGTATGTACTCTCAATCATTACTTTGTTATGCACATAATCTAATGTATTGTCTCTGGTTTTTTTTTATACTAGCATTTAAAACCTTTTTTCCCCATTTGTTCTCTTTGCATATATCGTTTTTTTTTAAACTATGGACATTAACATTACCATTCTGTCATAAAACCCAATGAAAGTGATATTCAGATGATTTTGCTGTTAAAGATTAACATATTTATAAAGTCCATGTTGTAAATAATTTATGATATCCATGATATTAGATCTACAATGTTCTATGAAAATTTGAATTTATAAAAGAGGATTGCTTCAGGCAGAATGAAAATACCTTAGCTTAACTGTACAGATTTTATAACTGTACAATGTGGTCTTTACTCTATGTTTAGCCTTCCAAATACAATATTTGGACAGGTAATTTTGGATATCATTTTTATTACAAGGAGATAACTTTTATCTGCTATCATTTATAGTTTATTGATTTACCTATAACTGGCCCACATGTTCTTTTTTGTTTGAAGAAGTTCAGTAATATTATACCTGTAAAAAATTTGAAACATCTCATCCACATAGGTAGTGAAAACTATCTGACCGAACTAGACTACCCTTAGTTGACTCATGACCCTTAATTATATTAGGTTCCACCCTATTTCATATCTATTGTTGTTAGTGGCTAAGTAATAACAGACGCACAGATCGATCCATTAGGTTAAGCTACACTTGCCAGGGTTGGTCCGTGGATGGGTGACCATTTTTACATAGCAAGACTCCTCCATGCCTCGGAAGACATGTTAATCCGTTGATCCCGGCTGTCATACGTAAATTTTTGACAGTTGTTATGGGTAGTCGGAAGCCCGTAAGTCTGACAGCCAACTGGCTGGCCCCTTGGTAAGACTTTACCAAGAGGTATTGTATTACCTAGTTGCTGACTGGGTTGTGGAGGTCAGACTGGCAGTCACTACATGTAAAATACTGGTATTCAGCTGCATCTCGTTAGACTAAACGCCGACCCCGACACAGTTGGGAAAAGGCTAGGCAGATTGATTGTTGTTAGGAAAGTGTTGAGTATGAATGTGGATAGCTATACAAGTAGGGAAAAGCTAAAGAAACAATGGATGGATTGTGTGAAGGATGGATCAAGTGGGGATGACTAATAAGGTCACGAATAACAGAGAAGTATAGCAGAAAAAGATATGTTGTGCTGACCACAAATAAATTAGCATAAGGGAATCCCATTTGTGTCCTAAATATTGATAAATTTTTACAACCTTCAATCCATACATTTTTAAAGATACTGACTGAGTTAAGAGAGTAGATTGGTGAGGTTATAATCTGCTCTGTTTTCACTCTTCATCATCTGCCTTTTCCCAATTATGTTTGTGTCGGCTTCCTATCTAACTGGATGCAGCTGAATACCAGTATTTTATATGGAATGACTGTCTGTCAGATCTCAACCTAGTTACTAGGTAAAACAATACCCCTTGGCAAGACTGGTTGTCAGAGTTTCAGGCTTCTGATGGCAGGTAATGACTGTCAAAGATCCACGAATGACAGCCGGCATCAACTGCTTAACATGCTTTCTGAGGTTTAGGTATGTAAAGATGGTCACCCATCCACAGACCAATCGCTGTGAACCTAGCTTCACCTGATTTATCGCCCCGTGCGGCTGTTATTACTTAGCCACGAGCTCCAACTCCTCATGATAATTTTTGGAATAATAAACTTAATTTGTAATATTAGTGTGGAATGGAAGTATAGATATTTTTAGCGAAACTGTATTCAATGTAGTCTCTGACTGTCTATTACAGTAGGTCACACACAATCATGTTCCATTGGGTGAGCAGGATTGTCCGAAAAGGTTACTACTATCCTGGAACATAAAGGGCTAAGAAGAAGAAGGAACATGGATGGGTTTTAGTCAGTAAGAGTCTGACACTCCCTTCCGCTCCACTCAGAGCAGGAGAAGTCAGTTGATGATTAGAGGAAGTAGGAAGCTTACAGTAGCTTGGCCAACGCCATTTTAAGATATATGTAGGCTGTACTGTCCACCATCATAGACCACAATAGATGGTCATAGATACTCTCTCTGTGATGTGAAAGTCAGCTTAGCAGTCAGATAGGCAGTCGCTTCATGTAAAATACTGGTATTCAGCTTCATCCGTGTTGAGTGGAACCTGGCCCCAACATAGTTAGTACTATGGAAGCTTCGTAAAGTCCCGCAGCCCGCGGTACAGGCGTGAGCTGGCATATCGGGGTTGGATTTTAATCAGTATGGCCCTTTGGCGGAACGGCATGGTAAGGTATTGTTAGGCGAACATTGGAATTCCAACTTTATTTCCATACTGTTAAGTTATATTTTTAATCGTTGCCTAAAATACGCTGCTATGCATCATAATCGTTCTCCTGCCCTTATCCCAATTTATTTTTGGTCGGCGCAACATGTCTTTTTCTTCCATACATCTCTATTAGTCGTCATCTCGGTAGTCACTTCCTTTCTAGCCATATCATCTTTCACACAATCCTTGTCAACCGTGGCGCGAAAAGGCCGGGGCCTTAACATTGAAATTTTAACTTAATCTCCATACTTTTATGTTTTATTTTTATTCTACGCCTAAAAATATTTTACTATGCCGTGGCGCCATCAATGAGAATTTTCCTCCTCGAAACAAAACAAAAGGCTAGACGGATTAATTGATAAATGCATCGATAGATGGCGCTTTGTAATATCTAAACTATAAAAAGTGACGCAGACGCATACAAGTTTCATTTAATGATGCCATTGACCTTTCGCTTGTGTGTTTATCAACACTATGTATTTATTTTTGATATTGTTTTGTTTTCATACAGCACTGATGACTAAGTGCCAATTTCATAGACGAAACTGAAGGCGATCAACACTTTTAAACTGTGTTTAAGAGCAGGTCAGTGACAATAGTCCACGTTAATTATGATTTTGACACCTCTTGAACGCGACTCTTCTTAGCGTGCTGATGGCAAATAAAATACGAAAAAAAAAAACCGGGCAAGTACGAGTCAGACTCGTGCACGAACCATCTATATCTATCTATATATATAAAAGAAAGTCGTGTTAGTTACACTATCTTTATCTCAGTAACGGCTGCACCGATTTGGCTGAAAATTAGTGGGGAGGTAGCTTAGAACCAGGAGACGGTCATAGGGTAGGTAGGGAAGGTAGGGTAGGTAGGTTAGTTAGGTAGGGTAGGTATCATAAATAAGACAGGACAACGTTTGTCGGGTCAGCTAGTTATCTATAAAAACGGCAATATAATGACGGTTGTTGTATAGAAGCACACTAATATTATCAAGGCGAAAGCTTTTACCCCATCAAATGTCGTATGAACCCCATGCATTCCTAAGAAAAATTCTCTCGAAACGACAATAAATATAACCGTATAAATCGTTGAGCTCTTATAAGCAAACGGCTTCTAATAGGCGAACATCTAATGGGTAGTGTGAATGTGTTTGTATGTTTGTTACTTTATGCTGAAACAGCTAAACGGATCTGGGTGAAGGTCTTTCTTTCTTTGTCCGTGTGGTTAGTGACTAATCTGGTGTCAGTTTTTATGCTGCCCATGGGCCTCTGACTTAGCTTCATATGTTGAGAAATCTCTCAGGCATGCTAGTTTCCTCACGATGTTTTTCTTCACCGTTTGGGTGAAGGTTATGGTACTTGGATTAAATCATAGAATACTTTTTATCCCGGAAAAATTTACGTTTCCCGTGGGATTCCGACATCCACGTATTGTATTGCCTAAAAGGAATAAATTGTATTTTTGCGGATGGAAAATCTAAAAGGGCAGACGGCTTTTGGTATTAATAAATATCAAAAGTTCACCCACGTCGTAACAAAGCGGGCTTCCTCCCACGTCGTCGTAATGTGGGTGGCCGCCCATAAGTTCCACTGGAAAGGCCTCAATGCTTTCAAAGCTTTTGGTTACGTAATAAGACTTTCTTTCATGGTACGTTTTTACCTGTTATGCTGGGCCGTAGTCACGTTGTGTGGTATTATAATTTTTTAGTCTTTTGTCATTTCTCAGAGGAGCTCGTGGCTAAATGGTCGATCCATCAGGGTTGGTTTTAAAAAAAATATTTTTTTTACCCTGTTGTCTTGTCATGGGTATTTGAAAGGGTAGTCAATAAAACGTTTTCGACTTTAACCCTAAAAAGTGAATTTTTATGAACTCTCAAAACGCGGTATTTATACGTGATTTGTATGAAATATAACATGTGACGTCATAGATTTTTAGAATCAAATGGAATACTTATTAGCATTAAATGCAATTTTACAATTATATCTTCGCGTAATATTTAATTTCTGCATGGTGATGGATGTTTTTAAGAAGAGCGGTCTTTTGTCTATCTGATTTCATATTTTATTTTTGACCGTTTCAAATAGTCGATTGTATAACCCAACAATACAAACTTATATTGTCATATTGTGTGTAGTGTGTACGACTTCTCTATACACAAATAATATAGTATACATGAATACACACTGCATTTAAAATTATTATCCTTGTTTATATTTCCTTACTCTCAGATACCCTGAAAATTACGCTGAAATTATTATAAATGCATTAAGGAAACCGACATCAATGCATGCAGGAAACTGAAATAATTCTATGTATATTTACTATCAGTAAATAGATGGGTAAGTAATAACAGCCGCTCGGATCGATCCATCAGGTTAAGCTTCGCTTACCGGGGTTGGCCCGTAGATGGGTGACCATCTTTACATACCGAGACCCCTCCGTGCCTCGGAAAGCACGTTAAGTCGTTGATCCCGGCTGTCATTCGTGGATCTTTGACAGTCGTTACGGGTCGTCAGAAGCCCGAAAGTCTGACAGCCAGTCTTACCAAGGGGTATCGTATTACTTAGTTACTGACTGGGTTGTGGAGGTCAGATAGCCAATGTAAAATACTGGTATTCCGCTGTATCCGGTTAGACTGGAAGCCGACCCTAATATAGTAGTAGACTAGCTTTTGCCCGCGACTTCGTCCGCGTGAAGTTCGGTTATATCCCAATAATCATCCCCTAAATCTTCCCTTTTAGAGATATTGTTAAGACAAAATGTAGCATATGTCCTTTCCGGGATGCAATCTATCTCTCTGCCAAATTTTATCGAAATCCAGTCAGTGGTTTAGGCGTGAAAACCTACCTACCCTACCTACCTACCCTACCTACCCACCCCACCCTACCTACCCTACCTACCTACCTACCCTACATAACTACCTACCTACATTCCCTACCTACCAAAAAAAAAAAAATGTATTCTGCTATTCAGGGCGGAGACAAATCCAACGAAACAAAAACCATGAAAATTGGTCCAGCAGATCTCGAGTTATAATGGAGGGAACAAACCCGACTTTCTTTTATATATATAGACTAGCTGTCCCTGCGAACTTCGTTCCGCCTTATAATTTTTTTTTTTTAATCTAAACCATCCTCATAGCCACTGTAACACACACAACAAATTTCATTAAAATCGGTCCAGCCGTTTAGGAGGAGTTCAGTGACATACACACGCACAGAAGAGTTATATAAGATTAGTCTATCTATACTAATATTATAAAGCCTAAGACTGTTTGAACGCGCTAATCTTTGGAACTACTGGTTCGAATTGAAAAAATCTTTTTGTGTTGGATAGTCCATTTATCGAGGAAGGCTATAGGCTATGTAACATCACGCTACGACCAAAAGCCATATGCCAGTTGCCAGTTGATTCATTCGTATGGTGACATTCATAACTTAGAGTTATGGGATATCACAAAAATACCTTGTATAAGCCTACTAGCGGGAGGGGAGTGCTAGAAGGATAAACAACGATCGTTATGTCCTCAAACAAGGTCAGCTGCGTTGTACCTATACGTAACCGGAGTGCGAGACAAACAAAGCTAAAGGAATGAGTAATGTGCAGATAAACAACGATAACATGACCCGCCCTTCCAAAATTCAAAAGGTTGGAAAGTGTTTCTGAAAGTGTGCAAAGCGCCACCAAGACTCAAAACGCATGTCGCTGTCGGCCTGCTACTGAACACGAATACTTACGACTACATACAAACTCTTTCGTAAGGATGTGACTACAGACATTGAAACAGTCATTTGGAGGGGCGCGCCATGTCGTCGTAGTTTTTAAGGTTCCATACCCAAAGGGTAAAACGGGACCCTATTACAAAGACTCCGCTGTCCATCTGATCCAGGCTCTAAGGTATCTCATAAACCGTGATAGTTAGACAGTTGAAATTTTTACAGTTGATGTATTTCTATTTCCGCTATAACAACAAATACTAAGAAACAATAATATAAATATTTAAAGGGGGTCCCAAACAACAGACATGACTTTTTTTGCCGTTTTTATAGACCCTGCGAGCGCGAGTCCGACTCGCAATTGGCCGGTTTTTTCTCTACTTTACGTCCTGTGGTTTATGGAAAGTTGTGTGGAAATAGGTTGTCATGGTATGGATATGTGACCAGTGGGACTTTCCGAAAGAGTTACCGCTGCGTCGCAACACAGGGCTATGGAAGGAACATGAGAGTCTGACACTCCCTTCCGCTCCACCCACAGCGTCACACACCTACAGAGTCATTTGATGATTGATCTTTTAAAACAAAACACAATTTGTGAACAAGTCATCATGATCTGCCTAGCCTTTTCCCAACTATGTTGGGGTCGGCTTCCAGTCTAACCGGATGCAGCTGAATACCAGTATTTTATATGGAGCGACTGCCTTTCTGACTTTCACAACCCAATAAGTTGTCAATACGATACCCCTTGGTAAGACTGGCTGTCAGATTTTCGGGCTTCTGACGACCCGTAATGACTGTCAAACTTGCACAAATGACAGCCGGGACCAACGGCTTAACGTGCTTTCCGAGACACGGAGGAGTCTCGTTATGTAAAGATGGTCACCCGGACCAACCCCGGCAAGCGTAGCTTAACCTGATGGATCGACCTGTGCGGCTGTTAGTACTTAGCCACGAGCTCCTCCTCATTTGTGAACACGTCATTACAGTATATGCCCTCTTTTAAAAACGGGCATGCCTTCTGCTTTCCAGAAATCATAAAACCTACTTCCGGCAGGTTCAAGTTGTTTGCAATAATAATTAGAATATTAATGTTTTTAATATAGGAAAACTATTTTACCTTAAATTGGATTGTGACTGTTTTTTCCTTGTAAAGACAATTCTAAATGAATAAATACTGTGCTCATGTTTTATGTCAATGAATTGAGCGAACTTAGTCTCGCATTATCACACATGAATACATAAAATTGTGAATTTTAACTAAGGAAAGATGTTTGAGGCAGATTTACCGTCGACGTTTAGAAGATTTTATGACAATAGGGGATCCGACAGGGTAAAAAAAGAAATGATATTTGATCCGTCAATCAGATAATAAAAAAAATATTAGACACGTATTTTTTGCTGTATCATATGGAGTGGGGGCTTGCTGCGTCACAAGTAAGTATAAAAACTACACACTTGTGACGTCATGCCACATTTGAACTCTATGTATCGAAGTAGTCTTTCGATTATGTAAAATTAGAAAAATTACGTGTCCAATATTTTTAAAAAATCCAGCTTACGGACTTAACTTAAACGCCAGAGCATAAACGCACGCGCGTGCCCTCTACGCCAAGCTTTAAATTTCTCATGTTTTGTTTCTTCTTGTTATCATGAATTTCCCAATACCCATGGTGTCTTTCAATTTGTTTCATGGCATTAAATGCGTACGAGAGCTTCAATTTTTAAGATATCTATACAAACACAAAAGTAAAAATGTACTTGTTTATTTCGTGTTATAGTGTTGTTGCCGTTGTCACATATTTGTGTCGTTGGCGTTCAGGGCACACGCTTGCTGGACACGTATATGTGACAATTGCGTTCAAAAGGTTAAAAAACATTTTAGTCATCATCCCTATTATAATAGAGTATGCATGAACAAAACGAGATGGCTTGATCATGCATACTCTTTGCTAATTGCGTCTCAGATACCGTACTAAGTTTTGGGTTCTAAACGAAGGGTGGTAAACGGAACCTTATAACTAAGCCTCCGCTGTCCGCAACATGTCTTTTTCTTCCACAGTTCTCTATTAGTCGTCATCTCGGTAGTCACTCCCTTTCTAGCCATATCATCTTTCACACAATCCATCCATCGTTTCTTTGGTCTCCCTCTACTTGTATAGCCATCCACATTCATACTCACAAATTTCCTGACAACATTTACCTCATTACTTCGCATAACATGCCCGTACCATGACAACCGATTTCCACACATCTTTTCAAAATATTCAACGATATTGTGTCATTATTTTCTATGGAATATTGACACTGACAAGTCTTGAACGTGGTTTAGATTTAGATGTGCCAATCGCGTTCAGTTTCGGTTTCAATTACCCAGTTACTGGGTTGAGGAGGTCAGATAGGCAGTCGCTCCATGTAAAATACTGGTATTTAGCTGCATCCGGTTAGACTGGAATCTGACCCCAACATAGTTGGGAAAAGGCTAGGCAGATGATGAATCGCGTTCAGTTTCATTGGTGAGCTTGGCACTTAACATTATATTTTTTCCTTATAATAACCGAATGTTTTCTCCTTTTTCCAGATCTTGAAATGCAGTGATAATCAAATCAAAAAAATTCACCATTTTATTTTCATATCCAAATCCTAACAAACACAAATATTGGATACTCAAAATTACTATTCGGCACAGTACGGGCAGAACGAGACAGCATATAACTTCAAAACTGTTTTTATAAGCTTCTATAAGCGCAGCCAATATTCTTGGTTTTCAAGATACAAGGCAATCAGTTGTGGGTTGATAGAAAGTTGATCACAACAATGGAAAACCTCACTGTTTTATCCTTTCGTAAATCGGAAGACATTAAACGTCTTGCGAGACACTTCCAGAACGTCGTCAATCATCCTCTGACGCAGCAAAACAAAACACTACTCTCCTATCTAAGGAGCCTAGATTCTACGCACAAACAGATTTATTTACAAAAGCGAGATTATGTCGAAGTTGAATATATATTTACTACTGAGAAGAAGAGTAACCTACAAAGGCAGAGGTTCAACAGTCTTCCCGTAAGCGAGGTTCCTGAATTGTTGAAAGCCGAGTTATTTAATTTTACGTCCGAAGACGCGAAGCAGGTGCATATTTGCACCGATTGTAATATAGAGATAGAATTAAATGATGAAGAGCCGTTGATGGAATCGCTTCAGAAGCACTTTAATTCCGACGCCCACTTGCCTAAGTTGAAACGAGCGAGTATTGATGTGGCTGAGCCGATCCTTTTACCGAACATGTCTCGACGTCTCTCCGCTATGGGAGATACACCACTGCCGAAGATCAAAGAACTTAGCATTACCAAGCCGGTGGAGAGATTAGAAAGAAATTTCTCGTCGAAACTCAGCTCTGCGTTGATGAAGCATCTTCCAGACGCTTCGGAGGCAAGCGTCGATGCTGCGCTTAAATTCTATCAAGAATTATACGACAAATTGTGTTTCGATGTCTCAGCTATTGATTTTTCGACACAAACGTCTTCTGTAGCTCCTATTATTATGAGTATCAAGGATAATGTTTATCAGAATTTCGCTGCTGATGCAAACAAGAATATTGATAACGATGAGAACGAACAAGCGGCTGAGAAGCCGAAAAATCAGGCGAAGAAGTATCGTTATTACGGCCCTATTGAGGCCTTGATTGTCAAGTTGCTCGTGAACCATAAATTGTTGTCTCTGATCGATGATAGAACTGGGAAATTAGCTTTCTTTTGCATCGCTTGCGAGTATTATACTCTACGATTCCATTACGATAGTGTATTGAACCATGTGTTCAGTGAAAGTCATATTCACAACCTTTCATGTATCCTGCAGTCTGATAAGAGCATTTCTTTCTCCCTGACTGAACCTTCCATCGAGAAAATTAAAGAGATGAACGATAAGTTTCTTCTCAGCCATGATATCACTTATACCCCTAACGGATTGTATTGCCGTCTGTGCAAAACTTCGATCGATTCCATCGAAGCTTCCATTTTGCATATCCTAGACGAGAAGCACCTTGCTAAACTATCAGACGAGCTATACATTCGTATGAAGGAGACTGACCCCGATCGCTCGATCCCTGAAGAATGGGGCCCAAAAGATTTGAATTGGACTAAGTACTTAGCTAGTGTCGGTAAACCGCATAACAGCCGAGACCATGTCATTATAGAGAACTTTATCAAGCCCTCGGGGAAGATCGGAAACTATTGTACCTGCTGTGATATGACGTTGAAAGGGCCTAGGCAGGTCCTCTTCAATCATATTCGCCAAAAAAAGCATCTGAGGAACGCGGCGCCTCGAAAACTGTCGATGCTTTACAAAAACCATTGCCGCCCCTCCGAATATTTTGCTAGCTTCGGCAATTTTTACGTTTGCACCATCTGCCCGGACTTTGTAGCCGTCCCATCCATCTCGGCGATGGTTGAGCACTTCGAAAGCGCATCCCATTTCGAGACAATGTCAAAATTGATCCGTTCCGCTTTGTACGACGATGTGGACCGAGAACTTCTGGCTGCGAACAAAATTAACGTTGACTTGAAATGCGAAGTTTGTGATGTTACGTTCCAAGATGCGAATGAAGCTGTGAAGCATGTCTTGAGCAGCATTGAACACCAATCTGCCGTTGCTGATGCCAAAATCAACGCCAACAAAGGAGATATCATCAGCGTATACATGAAAGGGAACCATATCCTTCACAGTGAAGGTTCTAGCTTCACTTGCGTTGAATGCAAAGGAGTTTTTAATTCCATCCGGTCCCTTTTAACCCATCTGGTATACGCTGGGCATTTTAAAGAAAAGCCGGCAATTGAGAGTGTTTTCCGCTTCTATTTGGAACTTAAACATAACATTAATATGTTGCTTCGGAACAAATATGTGTATTACCAATTTGGGTGTTTGAAATGTGGTGTCTGTGACTCAGATGTCGAGGAGGGGGAGACGGCGAAGAAACATGTTGTTTCTACGCGTCATAGAGAAAATATGGGGGCCAGTTATGTTAATTTGGACGCGTCGGCGGTTGAATAAGGTTAGTGGGACTTGCTTTTACTTTATGTTCTTATGAGGTTGCGTTTGGGAGGAGGCCGTGGCTAAGTACTAACAGCCGCACAGGTCGAACCATCAGGTTAAGTTACGCTTGCCGGTTGGTCGTGGATGGGTGGGTGTTAAGCCGTTGGTCCCGGCTGTCATTTGTGCATCTTTGACAGTCGTTACGGGTAGTCAGAAGCCCGAAAATCTGACAGCCACTCTTACCCATATAGTATTGCCCAGTTACTGGGTTGTGGAGGTCAGATAGGCAGTCGCTCCATGTAAAATACTGGTATTCAGCTGCGTCCGGTTAGACTGGAAGCCGACTCCAATATAGTTGGGAAAAGGCTAGGCAGATGATGTGGTTGCGTTTAGGCGAGGTTTATGCCAAGCAGTGGCCATCTTTCGGCAGAAATAATGATGCTGCTGGCACCCTATGATATAAAGGAGGTCTGTTATTAACAGTGGCAACATTATAGGCTGAATAGAATATATTTTATTTGCTTTATAAAATGGTAAATTAGGATTTTATTAATATTATTATGATTTTACATGTTTCGCCACGGACTGGCATACAAATGTTACATGTTTTTAATATATGGGACTCTCTTCTTCTTTTCGTGTGGTTAGTGACTAACCTGGTGTCAGAGTTTTAATGCTGCCCATGGGCCTCTGACTTGGACCAACACCTGGGACTTGTATTCCATCTTTTATTCAGCTTTTAATGTTCCCGCTGCTGGGATAGGAACACAGGCCTCCTCTTAGTGAGAGGGAGTGAGCCGTAATCCATCCGCGTGGATGGATTACGTGGATGGACCCAGTGCGGCAGATGTCACATATCTTCGAATTTTTGGTTCTAGAACGTTTCCTGACGATGGTTTTCTTCACCGTTATAAGAGCAGTGGTGTTGTAATTAAATTCACGAAGTACCGTCAAACGGGGTGAATAGGGACGCAGGGGTGAATCGGGACGAAACTTTAAAAGGGATTTGGAAGGGACAAGGACCCTTAATTGTTAATTATAATACAGTAAACACATTACAGGTCTTTTTTTGCCACAAACTATATTATTTCAATGTTAAATATCCTTTTGAAGTTTCGTCCCGATTCACCCCTGCGTCCCTTTTCACCCCTGCATTCCTATTCACCCCGTTTGACTGTAAATTGCCTGGCTGGGTTCGAAATATCGAACTCATCAGCTACAACTCGTAAGTCGGGCCGCCATTGCTCTTTATTCCATCTCGTTGGCTATAAAACACTTAAAACCTGTCGTAAGACCTTCGTGTGGTTAGTGACTAACCTGGTGTCAGAGTTATTATGCTGTCCCTGACTTAGCTTCACATGCTGTTAAGAAATATATCTGAGACATGCTGGTTCCGTCACGATGTTTTCCTTCACCGATTTTTAAGCAAGTGATAATTATACAATACGCATATGAATCCGTATAATCAGAGGTGCGTGCCTTGGGTTCGAACTCGAGACCTGTGACTTGGCAGGCCGACGGTCACACCACTAGGCTATCACTGTGAGAGTGATGATAGGAATTGTTAGTATCCGGCTTTCATTTGGGCTGATTTCCAATAAATCATAACACCTCTATACAATGCTTAGTATTGTATTAAGTCAAACTCATAGCTATATGATTCATATTTAAAAAAATTACATTGTGAATATTATATTGACGACAAATTGGCAATAGCTCAATTTTTACGTGGTGTTTAAAATTTAGTGTCATAGATAAAATGAGCTTCATGACGAATACGACAGCGGTATAGATGGTAAAAAATTATTGAAATACTAGTCTTTGCCAGAGGCTTCGCTTGCGTGTATGTAGAAAATTATCCCACGGGAACAGAAAGAAAAAATGCATGCAAAAAAAATGCATAAATTTTTCCGTGATGAAAAGCATCCTATGCGCTACACTAGACTATAATCTGTCTCTGTCCCATATTACATCCACATTCGATTAGTAGTTTTCTGTAATATTTCTTTTATTTTTTGTTGCAGGTAATGCATGTCTGCCAACGAGTGTGTAAGTTTTAAGTATGACAAGTGGTGTTATAAATCATGATATATAAGAGTAATTTCCATATGAGAAATCATTTTACAATGAAATTTTAATAAATGAATTAATTTTATAACTATTAATATCGTTGTTTTATTTATATGAATTGTACAGACGCTAACACATCAAGCTATCCCTAACTGTCAAAATTTTCCAATTGAAAATGAACCTTATGTTAGGAGCTCGTGGCTAAGTAATAACAGCCGCACGGATCGATCCCATCAGGTTAAGCTGCGCTTGCCGGGGTTGGTCCGTGGATGGGTGACCATCTTTACATATCGAAACTCCTCCGTGCCTCGGAAAGCACGTTAAACCGTTGGTCCCGGCTGTCATTCGTGGATCTTTGACAGTCGATACTGGTCGTCGGAAACCCGAGTCTGTCAGCCAGTCTTACCAAGGGGTTATTACCTAGTTACTGACTGGGTTGTGGAGGTCAGATTGGCAGTCGCTCCATGTAAATACTGGTATTCAGCTGCATCCGGTTAGACTGGAAGCCGACCCCAACATAGTTGGGAAAAAGCTAGGCAGAATGATTAAAAATGAACCTTATGCTTTTGTAATGAATTTGAAAAACTATCAAAGTTTGACAGATTGGGGTAACTTGATGTGCTGGCGTCTTTACCTGTGAAGATATCTTACCCAAGGGTCTGAGAACTAGTCCAAGGCTGCGTAACCTCCAGACCTGTGCAAGGTAGCTGGGCGGTTCGCGAGGAAAAAATTCACCAATGGGATCACTTGATTTTTATAGCTTGAGCTAAGCTAGTGTTGTTATTGATTAGTTTTCGCTCATTCGCCGCTGCGCATCCACGCACATGTCTGGTGGAAATGTACCCACCACTGCGGACCCGCTATAGTAGTCACCTTTGGACTTGTATGAGCCCTTAGTGACACCGGATTGGCAGTGGTCGCATCGCCGCTGGCAGCCTCACGCGACCTCCGGACCGCGCACGCCTAGTCTAGTCTCCTCTTGACGAGTTTATTTTCGAGAAACTCGTGTTTTTGCAGTGAACATGATGGAATTGGTTATTATAGCACTTATTGCGTACGTATCCCATCGCTAGACTACAGAGAAATGGTGCGGTCAGTGTTACGGCGTTGGTGAGGAGCGCGCGCGGCGCTTTCAAGCAATACTGGTCTTTTAAGTATGTAGATAAAGTTTTAAATTATTTCACACTGAAAGTGTGACTCGGGCCTTACACCTGACACCACCGCAGTTTAGGCGCCACAGTACCGAACGGCACGCTAGTTTCATTATAAAATATGAAATACAGCTAGATCCAGTTAGCCAGGTGTTCCCAAACTTATATATAGTCTACTACCCAGATTGCGAATTAATTATTTTGTAGCGCCCCCAATTTTTTCACCTACTTAAAAACCACTATCTAGATGAAATTACAAATCCCCCTTAAGTCTCTCACAACGCCCCCTTTTCTTTTCTGGTCTCTTACTGCCCCTCCAGGCGTGCAGCGCCCACGCCCATTTTGGGAAGCCTGAGTTAGACAGTAAGCCAACCCCTACATAGTTGGGGAAAGGAAGGGCAGATGATGTTCCTGCAAAGATATATATGGACCACCTCCTACGACCGCATGTCAGTGGTAACGGAAGCAATATGAGATGTCCGTTTTTCGATTGAAATTGCTGTACGCTAAGGCAGCTGAAGGTCAAAGTGTTAACACCGCCTTGCGGTCGACTGTACGAGACTGAAAATGTTAATAAAAGGGTTAAATGACATAGCTTTTGCGGCTCTAAAGACGTCCACTGCTGTACAAGATAAGGCGACATCGCTACAATGTCCGACCCTGGTTCAACAAGAAAACCACGTGAAGAGGCTGAGGCTGGATCCCCACGTAGCCTCCTCTACGTGGGGATCACCTTTTTCCAACAATAATTAAACAAGTTCCTTCCACGAGAAGGCGTGAGTTTATGTCAGATAAAGGTCAAGGTCAATTATAAGTCATCCATGAATCTATAGGCAAATGCTCCAGGGCAGGGCTGTAGCTAGAGTCGAATTTGAGGTAGGACAGCATTGGTTACAGGTAGGGTGGAAGTAAAAAATTTGATCTGCTCAGAAGCACGCGCTTCTAAATCAATCACCATAATAATTTATCTTAGTTTTTGGTATTTTTAAGGTAGGATTGGCATTGTGATCTCAAGGTAGGGCATTGCCCCACAATGCCCCCCCCCCCAGGCTACGGCCGTGCTCCTTCCGTGTTACTGTAATAAGCAGAAGACAGAACACCCAAGCCACGATAATATCAGCGGGAGTCGGGATGATAATATGAGCGGTTACCGCTGCGTGCCCCGGAACACAAAGGGATTCTCCGCTCTGGGTGGAGTGGAAGGGAGTGCCAGACTCTTACTGAATAAAACTCATCCGTGTATTCCCGTTCGTCCCCTCGACTTTGTCCCCCGAGGGGGACGAACGGGAATTCGTTATTTATTTTAATGGCGCCTCTAAATTTTTTGGGGGGACGAATGGGAATAATCTATTAATTCTTTTTTTTAGGTCTATTGCTCCCACCAAATAATATAAGACTGGTGGTTTTAATTGGTACTTAATTAGGATACGTTTTATAATTCATAAAAAAATAGAGAAGAATTTTGTAAAATAATGATTAAATCTAACGAAGTAGTAACTAATTTAAAAGTAAACAACGAATAAACATATTTCTGCACAAATCTTTTTAGTGGACGAATGGCACTAATCGAAGAACATATTCCCATTCGTCCCCTCTTGAATTAGGATTGGGACGATCGGGAACAAATTAAATATTATTTTTGTGAATTCCCGTTCGTCCCCATCTGGGGACGAAGTCGAGGGGACGAACGGGAATACACCAACTCATCCATTTCTCTCCTCTTTATATTTCGACTTTCGGGGTAGCGGTAACCTTTTTTAGACAATCCCGCTGACCCGGCAGGCTTCGGCCCGCAACTTACGATAACGTTTGTTTAAATTCATAGACAAAATCCAGCAAAGCGACGTACAACAGTTATTATGTTAACACACTTCGAGCAATACTTATTTACCCAAAAATAAGGACAAAGGTCACTTTCAAGGTCAGTGAAGGGTCATCCATGAATTGGGATACATACGACCTAGGGGGTGTTATACAAGGGGGGGATGAAAATTTCATTATTTTTGTCCTAGGACGTCTAATTTTGGAGATATTTGAGAAAAACAAAAAAAAACTAGGATGTTCTCAAGATTCACGATTTTTTTTATTTGTTATCAGGCGAAAATGTCAAGAAACGTCTGAGTGTGAATGTGGATGACTGAAGAAAGACCAAAGAAACGATGGATGGATTGTGCGAAAGATGATATGGCTAGAAAGGGAGTGACTACCGAGATGACGACTAATAGAGAAGTGTGGGAGAAAAATAAATGTTGCGCCGAGCACTAAGAAATTGGGATAAGAGCAGGACGATGATGATGATCAGGGCAGCAAGGCGAAAAAATAAACAAAAACACATCAAACAATATATAAACAAAATTATATTTCACAAAATACAGTACAATAATACATATTAATTCTTATATTGACACAAAATCTATGCCTCATCTTGTTGTAATTCGTCCAAGGGAATGATGGCTGGAGGGCTGGTATTGTCGCAAGTACAATAGCAATTCTTTCCATCAGGACCTTGTGGTACTAGTAGGATTTTGAGACGCATATTTGTTTCTAGAGCGTTCACTATCTCTGTGGAGGGAAAGAAAATATTATTTAGTTAACATTAATTTTAACTATTGCCCCAAGGTTTCGGCATAGGAAAACAGTAGGTATACGAAACAACAGACTTCGCCAGTTAACAAGGGGCGTTTATTTGAAATAAATGGTTTGAGTTTCAGTTTATATTTTTTCGTTTTCTTTCCGACTACCCGTATTTTAAACATAATTATCGCTGCAAACACATTTAGGGCGAATTTCATCAATGAAACAGAACGCGAACATGACTGTACCTTGTCAATATATCTATGAAAACATCATGTATGCAAGGAAAAATCTACATCTTTTTAGTAAAAGAGGTGAAAGACACAATTATTTCACTAGAAATAGGGACCAATTAGTTCAACCAGGTTTCAGGCTGGCTAAAGTAGATTCATCTTTCATGGGGTACTGTTTAAAATGTTACAATAAAATACCTCCCAACATTCTTGAACTTAATGAAACAAAATTTAAATCCTGTATAAAACGCACACTATGCAGCCAAGCATATTATAAATTGGGAGATTACATCGCTGATAAAAACGCTTGGGTCAATGCTATTCCTGCTCCACAAGGGCGTATCACCTAATTCATTAGACTTCTTAAAAAACTGTTGGAGCTGCGGAAGATCAACAACAATAAAAACTATATTTGCATTGTATAAATTCAATTTCTTAATATTGTATAATTGCTTAGCACATATGTGAGTACTATGTACCTAATATAAAGTGACCATTTACTGGGTACGTCTTTCATTGACTTGAATGTGCTTTGGCGGCTGAGAGTATGTCATGCTCACTTTAATGTCTCGCTGATGATGGCGTGTGTGTTGGATCATTTAGCTCCCTTCAAAATGGTTGAGCTGAACGGTGCTAATCCATGCGTCATGTTCGTGAACGGGCGCTGTCGGTAGAGACTGGTCATCTCTTAGCGGCCATGGCTTGTTTTAATTTAATTTTTGAACTTTTTTTTTACATTATTTTATATCGGATGCTTTCACCGTTCTGCATCGTTCTCACATGTATAATAATAATAATATGATCTATGTAACCAATATTTTGTAACCATATTTTGTTTAAAAGAGTGTCCATGGAGTTTCTTGCCCGTTCTTCTCCATAGGTACCTACTGCTTTGGAATAGGCAACTAGCTTCATCTCTCTGACTGACCGACACCTTGACAATTCAAAAGTGCCTGTAATTGGTTTATTTGAAATAAATACTTTGAGTTTGAGTTTGAGTTTGAACAGCTCATAGTCCACGTTTAAGGGCTCGCAGTGTATGTAATTATTTTCTGTGGAATATAATTGACTCTGACAGATCTTGAACGAGATAAACAGGTACTGACCGCATTCAATTTAATTGGTGAAATTGACACTTAGATATTAAGAACAATATAGCAGTATTCAATGATTTATGATTAAGCGAGCCTTAGCACAAAACAAAACAATTTTGTTAAAAAAAAATTAGCCTCGGTAGAACACGAAATTTTGCAATTAGCAGGTCAGTGTCAGGTTGTACGTTGATCAAAATATGATTCGCGGTATAGTGTATGTACTCGTATAATGTGTGTGTTTGTTCCGGGTCTGGGTGTTTTTCTATCTAAAATATGTATGTATTTACAAAAAAAAAATGGGTATCATTTAAGCTATCACCAATTTAATTAGTTTTGTGTTTCTTAAATAATAGGGTTTGTCCTCAAAATAGTAGATCTGTCACCAAAATGTAGTCACCAAACAATGCAAAATCAGTTCCACAATAAATCACCTAAAATCCTGAGATATAAGGTCTAGTACCAAATAAATGTTTTTGTATGTATTATAATAGGTGTGTCCTAATAAGTATTTAAGCAAACTAATTTAAAGAGATCACCAATAAATCATATTATGTTACTAGAACAAACTGTTTCCTTTTACAAAAGCGATTCGCTTCTGGCACGCTCGCTCCGCTCGCTCGGCTCGTGTGTTGTTTGTTATACTCTAACCTAACCTAACCTAACTGTTTCCTTTTACAAAAGCGATTCGCTTATTTGGTGACAGATCTACCATTCTGAGCACAGAGCTATTATTTAAGTAACAAAACTGTTATTATAAGAACGAAGTTTATATTCATGTAATGCAATATAATTTTATTGGTTATCGATCTCTTATTTTACACATATATTAACATTAATTTGATAATTCATACCTGGGAACAATTTTTGTTTATCTGAGAACGAAAATATTTCGTGGCGATAGATCTATTTATTAGGTGATACAACTTGATGACAAATATAAATTTTGGTGATAGAAAATATCGCACCTTTAGAATGAAAACGACGTAACTCAAAAAAGTGACTTTTAGGGAAATAGCAAAAGAAGTTTTAAAGTTCTTAACACTTCCGTACTATTTGGTCTATTATTTCGTGATTATTTACGTCAGTGACTATGTTTGTGCTGCAAATTATAAAAAAGTCTTTTCACTATTTTCGTTTTGAGTCATTTTATGACGATAACTCAATTTTTGTTTTTTTTTGAATTGTGTCGTTTTAATTCTAAAGGTGCGAATATAGTTCCCAAAAAAAATGTATATAAGTAGTTTATCAGCCATTTCGTTACCATAACACAAGCATTAGGTTGCGTAGCTTGGGACGATATGGCGTTGTGTGAAATGTACAAGGATATTATTATTTACTAACTGCGCTCGCGTGGTTTCACCCTCTGCTCGGCTCCTATTGGTCGTAGCGTGATGTTACATAGCCTATATAGCCTTCCTCGATAAATGGACTATCCAAGACAAAAAGAATTTCTCAATTCGGACCAGTAGTTCCAGAGATTAGCGTATTCAAACAAACGAACTCTTCAGCTTTCTAATATTAGTATAGATTATTTAGTGTTATAAATAAGTTGTTTTTAAAATAAGAACTCACCCTGACGACCCTGATTCAAGCACAACTTTCCACCTGCCTTCGGCATTTGAACTTCAGTTTCAAATTTAACAGCTGGCAACATTCCCGGTGGCTTAGGTTCTGCAGCATACGCTGTCGTTTGCAAATAAGTAGATCTAGCGTTCTCTTGTTGTGTAGTTGTTGCTAGTTGTTCTTCTGTTGTTTTGGGCAATACTTTTGTTGTTCCGAAAGACTGGTATTCTGTAGTACTAATAATAGTTTCGGACGAAATAGGTTCTGTCGGTAAAGGACTTGGTTGAGCTGTAACTTGTTCAGATGTAGTTGATTTCTGCTCAATAGCTGTCCCTTGAGTTGTTTGTTGCTTTGTTTCTTTATCAGTAGTAATTGCAGTCTGTTCAGTATTTGATTGTTCTTCTGTAGTAGTCGTGTCTTTATCTGTCGTTGGCAATTTTGTTGTTTCAATTTGCTGTGTTGTTGAATTCTCTTCATTAATAATAGATTCAGTGGTGTCTGGATGTTCACTGTTTGCATCATCATCGACTTCCTCTGAATCGTCGCCTTCTGTGGTGGTCTCTGCCTCAGCATCATCGCCTGTAGTTGTTTGTTTTTCAACATGATTCCGTTCTTCAATAAATTCTGGTTGATTAGATTCCTCTACCACCGAAGCCGCACCTTCTCTGTTTGTCGTTTTAGTGCTGTCAGATTCTGAGGTCGTCTGTTCTGCACGGTCAGCTTCTGTATCCTCATCATTATCTCCTTCTTCTTCGAACGATTCTTCAACATTATTCGGTTCTTCAATAGATTCTGATTTTACTTCTTCAGAAGCATTGTCTCCTTTAGTTGTCTCTTTTTTAACATCACCTTCTGTGGTAGTTACTTCCTCAATTGTATCTTGTCCTTGTTTAATGTATTCATAAGATTCTTCAACGTCATTCGATTCTCTAATAGATTCTAGTGGTTCGGATTTTCTTTCCACTGACGGACCTTCTGTGGTTATCTGTCCAGTATTGTCAGATTCTGTGGTTGTTACTTCTTCAATATAATACAGTTCTCCATCATAATCTGGTTTCGCATTATATTCTGATTGCTCTGATTTTGTTTTCTCCGAATTATCACCTTCTGGGCTCGTCTCTTCAGAACTGTCAGCTTCTGTTGTTGTTTCTTCTTTTAAGTTATCTGGTTTTTCTACAAAAGAATCGACAAATTCTCCAACATCATTTGGTTTTTCATTGTTCTCTGATTGCTTTGATTCTTCTACTCCCGAAGTTTCAAGTTCTGTGGTTGTTTTTTCTGCAGATTTATCTTTTGTGGTTGTGTTTTCTGTAACAACATTATCTCCTGTGGTTGTGTCTTCTGTAACATTATCTCCTGTGGTTGTGTCTTCTGTAACATTATCTCCTGTGGTTGTGTCTTCTGTAACATTATCTTCTGTGGTTGTGTTTTCTGTAAGATTATCTTCTGTGGTTGTGTTTTCTGTAAGATTATCTTCTGTGGTTGTGTTTTCTGTTACATTATCTCCTGTGGTTGTGTCTTCTGTAACATTATCTGCGGTGGTTGTTGTTGTGTCTTCTGTAACATTATCTTTGGTTGTTGTTGTTGTGTCTTCTGTGACATTATCTTTTGTGGTTGTTGTGTCTTCTGTAACATTATCTCCTGTGGTTGTGTCTTCTGTAACATTATCTTCAGTGGTTGTTGTGGTTGTGTCTCTTGTAATATTATCTTCGCGGGTTGTTGTTGTTGTGTCTTCTGTAACATTATCTTCAGTGGTTGTTGTGGTTGTGTCTCTTGTAACATTATCTTCGGTGGTTGTTGTTGTGTCTTCTGCAACATTATCTTCGGTGGTTGTGTCTTCAGTAACATTATCTCCTGTGGTTGTGTCTTCTGTAACATTATCTTCAGTGGTTGTGTCTTCAGTAACATTATCGCCTGTGGTTGTGTCTTCAGTAACATTATCTCCTGTGGTTGTGTCTTCTGTAACATTATCTCCTGTGGTTGTGTCTTCTGTAACATTATCTTCAGTGGTTGTTGTGGTTGTGTCTCTTGTAATATTATCTTCGCGGGTTGTTGTTGTTGTGTCTTCTGTAATATTCACTTCGGTGGCTGTTGTGGTTGTGTCTTCTGTAATATTTTCTTCGCGGGTGGTTGTTGTTGTGTCTTCTGTAACATCATCTTCGATGGTTGTTGTTGTTGTGTCTTCTGTAGCATAATCTTCGGTGGTTGTTTGTTGTGTTACGTCACCTTCTGTATTTTTAACTGTATTTGGTTGCCTTCCATGATATTTGACAGATTTTTCAACATCATTTGTTTCTTCAATATATTCTGGCTCTGATTCTTTTTCTAATTGCGGTAGTCGAAAAGATTCTTGTCCTTGGTCATATTCAACTGTTTCGTAAGATTCTTTCCCTTTTGACTTTGGCAGGTCAATGTGTTCATCATTTGGAACTACTTTGGTAGTTGCCCGTACAGTTCTTGGTTGCTCAGTTGTTTCATTATCTCTTGTTGTTTCAGCAGTTGTTGAAGGTTGGTCTGGTGTTTCTTCCGTTGTTGATACTTCTTCATTAGATATCCTTTCAGTAGTAATTGCGGTTCTAGAGTTATCAGTAAGATGTTCTGTCCCTGTCGGTAACTCAGTTGTTTCATGTTTAGTAGTTGTAATTTGTTTTTCTAGTGCTTCCGGTTCGGTTGTTATCTCAGACTCTTCTGTAATAGTGGTAGTTTCTATAGGTATGTTTTCGTCATCATATTCATAAAAATCGAATCGTTCATTAGATTTTCCAATGCTATCAGAATCCAGTTGGTCCTGTTCAGGATTTGGTTTATCAGATGAATTTTCGTAGTCTAATTCTTCTGGGTAAGTTAATGTTGTTACTTCTCCCGATGTTTCTGTTGTAGTGTCAGATTCATCTATTTGTACTTCTGGTAACGATTCTAAATCTGTTTTTCTTGTTGTTTGTTCCGGTTCCTTTGTAAATTGCAGTGCGGTTTTCATTTCTATCAAAGATCCTGATTCGGTTGTTTGTTCTTTTTTGATTGATGACGTCATTGGTGTTGTGTCGTGTGATAGTTCCAATACTGTATATTTCTCAATTGTGAAAACAGTCGATTCTTCAGAAGGAGAATCAGTGACTTCTGATTCTACTGGCGTTACTTGTAAAAATTGGTTATCAGTCGATTCTTCTTCTATAGGTACCTCCCCAGAAACAAATTCATCATCAGCCACAGATGACGGTTCTCCCTCATTATCAATTTCACCAGACGATTCTTCTTCTGAATCATAATCCTCAGGTACACAAGTGACTACTTCTGATGTCGAATCTTCAGAAGACAATGGTTCTTCTGTACCTTCTGGTATTAATTCAGTATCAAATGATTCTGTGGGAGGCAAATCTGGTTGGACAAAAGTGACTGGTTGTTGTGTAGTAGGAATTATAACAACTTCAGTTGTTGGTCGGTCTGAAGAAATTGGTGTGTCAGTTTCTACTACTCTAGCACTTTCTGCATGTACTTCTAAGTTATATGAAATGAATTCTGTAGTTTCAGGTTGTATATATTCAGTTGATGCATCAATTGTCGTTGTTGCTTCTGGTGTAGTTGTTGAAGCAAGATAATCTGTTGTTACTTGGCCAGTTCTTGAACCAGTAACTTCGGTTGTTAAAGTAACATCTTCTGTTGTTGTAGTAACAACTGTTGTTGAAGCAACTTCTTCTGTTGTTGTAGTAACATCTTCTGTTGTTGTAGTGACAACTGTTGTTGAAGCAACATTGTCTTTTGTTGAAGCAACATCTTCTGTTGACGAAGTAACATCTTCAGTTGTAGTACTTACACCTTCTGTTGTGGTAGTAACACCTTCTGTTGTTGAAACAACATCTCTAGTTGTTGAAGCGACGCCTTCTGTTGTTGAAAAAATGTCTTCTGTTGATGAAGCAACATCTTCTGTTGTTGTAATAACAACTGTTGTTGAAGCACCATTGTCTGTTGTCAAAGTAACATCTTCTGTTACTTCTTGCTCAGTTGTTGAATTAACATCTTCTGTTGTTGTAGTAACATCTGTTGTCGAAGAATCGTCTTCTGTTGTAGTAGAAACAACTGTTGTTGAAGCGACACCTTCTGTTGTCGATGTTACATCTTCAGTTGTAGAAGTTACACCTTCTGTTGTTGTACTAGCACCTTCTGTTGTTGAAACTACATCTTCTGTTGTTAAAGCAACATTTTCGATTGTTGAAGTAAAGTCTTCTGTTGTTGAAGCAAAGTTTTCTGTAGTTGATGCACCAACTTCTGTTGTTGAAGCAACATCTTCCGTTGTTGCAGCGTCTTCATCTGTTGTTGAAGGAACGTCTTCTGTTGTTGAAGAAACGTCTTCTGTTGATGAAGCACCAACTTCTGTTGTTGAAACAACATCTTTAGTTGTTGAAGCACCAACTTCTGTTGTTGAAGCTACACCTTCTGTTGCTTTTTGCTCAGTTGTTGAAGTAACATCTTCTGTTGTTGTAGTAACAACTGTTGTTGAAGCATCATTGTCTGTTGTCGAAGTAACATCTTCAGTTAGAGTACTTACACCTTCTGTTGTTGTAGTAACACCTTCTGTTGTAAAAGCAACGTCTTCTGTTGTTGAAGAAACATCTTCTGTTGTTGAAGCACTGTCTCCTGTTGTTGAAGCAAAGTCTTCTGTTGTTGATGCACCAACTTCTGTTGTTGAAGCAACATCTTCCGTTGTTGAAGCGTCTTCATCTGTTGTTGAAGGAACGTATTCTGTTGTTGAAGAACCAACTTCTGTTGTTGAAAAAACGTCTTCAGTTATTGAAGCAACAACTTCTGTTGTTGAAGAAACATTGTCGGTTGTTGAAGCAACGTCTTCTGTTGTCGAAATAACATCTTCAGTTGTTGTAGTTACACCTTCTGTTGTTGAACCAACACCTTCTGTTGTTAAAGCAACATCTTCTGTTGTTGTAGTAACAACTGTTGTTGAAGCAACATTGTCTGTTGTCGAAGTAATATTTTTAGTTGTAGTAGTTACACCTTCTGTTGTTGAAGCAACATTTTCAGTTGTTGAAGCAAAGTCTTTTGTTGTTGTACCAACGTCTTCTGCTGTCGAAGTAACATCTTCTGTCGTTGAAACAACATCTTCTGTTGTAAAAGCAACACCTTCTGTTACTTCTTGCTCAGTTGTTATAGAAAAATCTTCTGTTGTTGTAGTAACAACTGTTGTTGAAGCAACATTATCTGTTGTCGAACTAACATCTTCAGTTGTAGAAGGTACACCTTCTGTTGTTGAAGTAGCGCCTTCTGTTGTTGAAACCACCTCTTCTGTTGTTAAAGCAACATTTTCGGTTGTTGAAGTAAAGTCTTCTGTTGTTGAAGCAACGTCTTCTGCTGTTGAAGTAAAGTTTTCTGTTGTTGAAGTAACATTTTCTGTTGTTGTAGTAACAACTGTTGTTGAAGCAACATTATCTGTTGTCGAAGTAACATCTTCAGTTGTAGAAGTTACACTTTCTGTTGTTGAAGTAGCGCCTTCTGTTGTTGAAACCACCTCTTCTGTTGTTAAAGCAACGTCTTCTGTTGTTGAAGTAAAGTTTTCTGTTGTTGAAGTAACATCTTCTGTTGTTGTAGTAACAACTGTTGTTGAAGCAACATTGTCTGTTGCCGAAGTAACATCTTCAGTTTTAGAGGTTACACCTTCTGTTGTTGTTGTAGCACCTTCTGTTATGGAAACAACCTCTTCTGTTGTTAAAGCAACATTTTCGGTTGTTGAAGTCAAGTCTTCTGTTGTTGAAGCAACGTCTTCTGTGGTTGAAGCAAAGTCTTCTGTTGTTAAAGCATCATTTTCTGTTGTTGAAGCAACATCTTCTGTTGTTGAAGTAAGACCTTCTGTTGTTTCTTGCTCAGTTGTTAAAGTAACAGCTGGTGTTGTTGAAACAACAGTTTCTGTTGATGATGGCTCAGTTGAAGTTCCACCTTCTGTTGTGTCTTGTTCAGTTGTTGAAGTTACACTTTCTGTAGTGTATTGCTGAGTGTTTGAGGCAATAGAATCTGTTGTTGACTGATCTGTTGTTGAATCAACACTTACTGTTGTCACTCGCTCAGTTGTGGAAATTATACCTTCTGTATTGTATTGCTCAGTTGTTGAAGTAATAGCTTGTGCTATCGAATCAACAGTTTCTGTTGATGATAGTTTAGTTGTTGAAGATATAATAGTCGGTGCTTCCGTTGTTGGTTGTTGTGTTATTTCTGTAATCTCTTGTGTACTTGGATTAATAGTTGAAATCAGTTTAGAATCAGTTGTAATTGTTTCCTCTGCTGACGTAGTTACCAATGATTCTGATGGAATTATGTTCTTTTTAGTTGGTTCCTCGTCAGTTACCCATTCAAGCCATTCATCTGATTCAGGAGTCTCAGTAGAAGACTCTCCTTCTATGTAGCCGATCGATTCTTCCGATTCTGATTTATCTGACGTTGGTTCTTCATCTCCTTCTCTCCACTTGAGGTTCTCTGTAATCGGTTGGCCATATATGTACTCAATCGATTCTTCCGACTCTGATGTATCTGACGTGGGACCTTCATTTTCATCTCTCGTCTCAAGGTTGTCTGTAACCGGTTCACCATATATATACTCAACCGATTCTTCCGATTCTGACGTATCTGACGTCGGTTCTTCATTTTCATATCTTGTCTCAATGTTGTCTGTAGTCGGTTCACCATATATATACTCAACCGATTCTTCCGATTCTGACGTATCTGACGTCGGTTCTTCATTTTCATATCTTGTCTCAATGTTGTCTGTAGTCGGTTCACCATATATATACTCAACCGATTCTTCCAATTCTGACGTATCTGACGTCGGTTCTTCATTTTCTTCTTTCGACTCAAGGTTATCTGTAGTCGGTTCACCATATATATACTCAATCGATTCTTCCGACTCTGATGTATCTGACGTGGGACCTTCATTTTCATCTCTCGTCTCAAGGTTGTCTGTAATCGGTTCGCCATATATATACTCAATCGATTTTTCCGATTCTGACGTATCTGACGACGGTTCTTCATTTTCTTCTTCCAAATCAAGGTTCTTTGTCGTCTGTTCTACATTTTCTACCACAATCCATTCGTCCCAATCAGATTTCTTAGTAATTGGTTTATTATTTATGTATTCAATGATTTCTTCTGACTTCTCTGTTGTGGGTTTTTCATTTATGTTTTCATTTGATCTTTCTGAATCTGAATCTTCAGTTCTTGTTTCTATATCTTCATTCGAATCAAATTTCTCTGGAGTGGTTTCTCCTTCTACGTATTCGATCGATTCATCCAATTCAGATTGTTCAGCTGTCGGTTGTTCTTCGTCTGTTATCCATTCTTCTGAGGAAAGATTCTCAGTAGACGGTTCACCAGTTTCCTCAAAAGATTCTTCTGAGTCCGGTTTGAATGTTTTATATGTTGGTTCTTCATCTATGTATGTGATCCATTCAATAGATTCAGATTTCTCATTCGTTGGTGTTCCATCATCATATATAATCATATCTTCTGATTGTATTCTCTCAGTACGCGGCTCCCAATCTGTGTATTCAAGCCATTGTTCTGTAGTTGAAGTTGATTCTAAATTCACTTCCTCCGATTCTGATTTTGTAGATGTAACATTGTCTATGCATTCATCCGATTCAGTTGTTGGAACGACTGTTTCAGTAGCTAGGGATTCCGTTGTCATTTGTTGTTGTTTAGTAGTTGCTTGTTCGGTTAATTTACTAGTTGTCGGTTGGGCAGTTGTTGCGTGTTCAATTGGGTGCTCTGTTGTTGGCTGTTCAGTTAAATGTTTATCAGTTGTTGATTGAAGTTCAGTTACCTCTGTTGTTGGCTGTTCAGTTGTAGGTAACTCTGTTGTTGGCTGTTCAGTTGTAGGTAACTCTGTTGTTGGCTGTTCAGTTGTAGTTAACTCTGTTGTTGGCTGTTCAGTTGTAGGTACCTCTGTTGTTGGCTGTTCAGTTGTAGGTAACTCTGTTGTTGGCTGTTCAGTTGAAGTTAACTCTGTTGTTGGTTGTTCAGTGGTAGGTACCTCTGTTGTTGGCTGTTCAGTTGTAGGTAACTCTGTTGTTGACTGTTCAGTTGTAGGTAACTCTGTTGTTGGCTGTTCAGTTGAAGTTAACTCTGTTGTTGGTTGTTCAGTGGTAGGTACCTCTGTTGTTGGCTGTTCAGTTGTAGGTAACTCTGTTGTTGGCTGTTCAGTTGTAGGTAACTCTGTTGTTGGCTGTTCAGTTGAAGTTAACTCTGTTGTTGGTTGTTCAGTGGTAGGTACCTCTGTTGTTGGCTGTTCAGTTGTAGGTAACTCTGTTGTTGGCTGTTCAGTTGTAGGTAACTCTGTTGTTGGCTGTTCAGTTGAAGTTAACTCTGTTGTTGGTTGTTCAGTGGTAGGTAACTCTGTTGTTGGCTGTTCAGTGGTAGGTACCTTCGTAGCATCTTCAGTCGTAGCTATTTCGGTCGTAGCTGCTTCAGTCACAGCATCTTCTGTCGTACTGTCTCCAGTTGCGTCTTCTGTCGTAGCTGATTCCGTCGTAGCATCTGCTGTCGTAGCATCTTCTGTCCTGGTATAATTTGTCATAGCATCTTCTGTCGTAGTATCTTCTGTCGTAGCATTTTCAGTCGTAGCTGCTTCAGTTGTGGATACTTGGGTTGTAGCTGCTTCTGTCGTAGCATCTTCTGTCGTAGCTGCTTCAGTTGTAGATACTTCGGTCGTAGCTGCTTCAGTTGTAGATACTTCGGTTGCAGCTGCTTCTGTCGTAGCATCTTCTGTCGTAGTATCTTCTGTCGCAGCATCTTCAGTTGTAGCTGCTTCAGTTGTAGATACTTCAGTTGTAGCTGCTTCTGTCGTAGCATCTTTAGTCGTAGCTGCTTCAGTTGTAGATACTTCAGCTGTATCTGCTTCTGTCGTAGTATCTTCTGTCGCAGCATCTTCAGTCGTAGCTGCTTCAGTTGTGGATACTTCGGTCGTAGCATCTTCTGTCGTAGTATCTACTGTCGAAGCATCTTCTGTCGTAGCTGCTTCAGTTGTGGATACTTGGGTTGTAGCTGCTTCTGTCGTAGCATCTTCTGTCGTAGTATCTTCTGTCGCAGCATCATCAGTCGTAGCTGCTTCAGTTGTGGATATTTCGGTTATGGCTGATTCTGTCGTGGCATCTTCTGTCGTAGTATCTTCTGACGTAGCATCTTCAGTCGTAGCTGCTTCAGTTGTGGATAGTTCGGTTGTAGCTGATTCTGTCGTGGCATGCTCTGTCGTAGTATCTTCTGACGTAGCATCTTCTGTCGTAGTATCTGCTGTCGTAGCATCTTCTGTAGTAGTATCTTTTGTCGTAGCATCTTCAGTCGTAGCTGCTTCAGTTGTGGATACTTCAGTCGTAGCTGCTTCAGTTGTGGATATTTCGGTTATGGCTGATTCTGTCGTGGCATCTTCTGTCGTAGTATCTTCTGACGTAGCATCTTCAGTCGTAGCTGCTTCAGTTGTGGATACTTCGGTCGTAGCATCTTCTGTCGTAGTATCTACTGTCGAAGCATCTTCTGTCGTAGCTGCTTCAGTTGTGGATACTTGGGTTGTAGCTGCTTCTGTCGTAACATCTTCTGTTGTAGCATCTTCTGTCGTAGTATCTTCTGTCGCAGCATCATCAGTCGTAGCTGCTTCAGTTGTGGATATTTCGGTTATGGCTGATTCTGTCGTGGCATCTTCTGTCGTAGTATCTTCTGACGTAGCATCTTCAGTCGTAGCTGCTTCAGTTGTGGATAGTTCGGTTGTAGCTGATTCTGTCGTGGCATCTTCTGTCGTAGTATCTTCTGACGTAGCATCTTCAGTCGTAGCTGCTTCAGTTGTGGATAGTTCGGTTGTAGCTGATTCTGTCGTAGCATCTTCAGTCGTAGCTGCTTCAGTTGTGGATACTTCGGTTGTAGCTGCTTCAGTTGTGGATACTTCGGTTGTAGCTGATTCTGACGTGGCATCTTCTGTCGTAGTATCTTCTGTCGTAGTATCTTCTGTCGTGGCATCTTCTGTCGTAGCACCTTCTGTCGTAGCTGCTTCAGTTGTGGATACTTCAGTTGTAGCTAATTCTACCGTGGCATCTCTTGTCGATTTTGTTGTAGTTTGTACAGCAGTAGTACTGGTTTGATCAGTGGTGGTAGCTTGATCAGTAGTGGTAGCTTGATCAGTAGTGGTAGCTTGATCAGTAGTGGTAGATTGTTCAGTAGTGGTAGCTTGATCGGTAGTGGGAGCTTGATCGGTAGTGGTAGCTTGATCGGTAGTGGTAGCTTGATCAGTAGTGGTAGCTTGATCAGTAGTGGGAGCTTGATCAGTCGTGGTAGCTTGATCAGTAGTGGTAGCTTGATCAGTAGTTGTAGCTTGATCAGTCGTGGTAGCTTGATCAGTAGTGGTAGCTTGATCAGTAGTGGTAGATTGTTCAGTAGTGGTAGCTTGATCGGTAGTGGGAGCTTGATCGGTAGTGGTAGCTTGATCAGTCGTGGTAGCTTGATCAGTCGTGGTAGCTTGATCAGTAGTGGTAGCTTGATCAGTAGTGGTAGATTGTTCAGTAGTGGTAGCTTGATCGGTAGTGGGAGCTTGATCGGCAGTGGTAGCTTGATCAGTAGTGGTAGCTTGATCAGTAGTGGGAGCTTGATCAGTCGTGGTAGCTTGATCAGTAGTGGTAGCTTGATCAGTAGTTGTAGCTTGATTAGTAGTGGTAGCTTGATCAGTAGTGGAAGCTTGATCAGTAGTGGGAGCTTGATCAGTAGTGGTAGCTTGATCAGTAGTGGTAGCTTGATCGGTAGTGGGAGCTTGATCGGTAGTGGTAGCTTGATCAGTCGTGGTAGCTTGATCAGTAGTGGTAGATTGTTCAGTAGTGGTCGCTTGATCAGTAGCGGTAGATTGATCAGTAGTGGTAGCTTGATCAGTAGTGGTAGATTGTTCAGTAGTGGTAGCTTGATCGGTAGTGGGAGCTTGATCGGTAGTGGTAGCTTGATCAGTCGTGGTAGCTTGATCAGTAGTGGTAGATTGTTCAGTAGGGGTAGCTTGATAAGTAGTGGTAGCTTGATCAGAAGTAGATACCGCTGTGGTTGGTAGCTCTGTTGTAGCTTGCTCCGTCGTGGTTTGATCAGTAGTGGTAGCTTGCTCAGTAGTAGATGTCTCTTTGGTTGGTTGTTCAGTTGTTGGTAGCTCTGTTGAAGTATGCTCCGTCGCACTTTGATCGGTAGTGGTCGCTTGATCAGTAGTGGTAGCTTGCTCCGAGGTAGTAGATATCTCTGTGGTTAGGTGTTCAGTTGTTGGTAGCTCTGTTGAAGTATGCTCCGTCGCACTTTGATCGGTAGTGGTCGCTTGATCAGTAGTGGTAGCTTGCTCCGTGGTAGTAGATATCTCTGTGGTTAGGTGTTCAGTTGTTGGCAGCTCTGTTGAAGTTTGCTCCGTCGCACTTTGATCGGTAGTGGTCGCTTGATCAGTAGTGGTAGCTTGCTCCGTAGTAGTAGATATCTCTGTGGTTAGTTGTTCAGTGGTTGGTAGCTCTGTTATAGCTTCGTCGGTTGTGATTTGATTGGTAGTGGTCGCTTGATCAGTAGTGGTCGCTTGTTCAGAAGTAGATACCTCTGTGGTTGATAGCTCTGTTGTAGCTTGCTCTGTCGTGGTTTGATCAGTAGTGGTCGCTTGATCAGTAGTGGTCGCTTGATCAGAAGTAGGTACCTCTGTGGTTGATAGCTCTGTTGTAGCTTGCTCTGTCGTGGTTTGATCAGTAGTGGTCGCTTGATCAGTAGTGGTCGCTTGATCAGAAGTAGGTACCTCTGTGGTTGATAGCTCTGTTGTAGCTTGCTCTGTCGTGGTTTGATCAGTAGTGGTCGCTTGATCAGTAGTGGTCGCTTGATCAGAAGTAGATACCTCTGTGGTTGGTAGCTCTGTTGTAGCTTGCTCCGTCGCGGTTTGATCCGTAGTGGTCGCTTGATCAGTAGTGGTCGCTTGATCAGAAGTAGATACCTCTGTGGTTGATAGCTCTGTTGTAGCTTGCTCTGTCGTGGTTTGATCAGTAGTGGTCGCTTGATCAGTAGTGGTCGCTTGATCAGAAGTAGGTACCTCTGTGGTTGATAGCTCTGTTGTAGCTTGCTCTGTCTTGGTTTGATCAGTAGTGGTCGCTTGATCATTAGTGGTCGCTTGATCAGAAGTAGGTACCTCTGTGGTTGGTAGCTCTGTTGTAGCTTGCTCCGTCGCGGTTTGATCCGTGGTGGTAGCTTGATCATTAGTGGTCGTTTGATCAGTAGTGGTCGTTTGATCAGTAGTGGTCGTTTGATCAGTAGTGGTAGCTTGATCAGTTGTGGTAGTAGCGAGACGACAAGGTTCAGCAGTGGTAGAAGTCTTTTCAATAGTATAACATAGAGGTATATGTGTAGGTATTTCAGCTAATTCTCCGTAATAATAATCATCGTTATACTCTTCTTCGCTTGAATAGTCTTCTTCTTCTGTGGTTGTTGTTGGTTTAGGTGTAGTTGTTGATGTCGAAGTTGTTGAGCGTTCTATGCGAGGTTTGTTCTGTTTTATATAGTGAATTGCTTCGAGTATCGCTGGAAAAAGGATAATGGCGTAAATGAAAATTTGTTTTGGATCTATTCAGTTTTCTGTTAATCTTAATATAAAATCAACGAACTACGCTTAAGGTTGATGTTCCAGGGTAGCCCGCGAAATTCAAAGGTTCCGGAATGACTTTGACCTTGTAAAAAGTCATTTTTACACCTTTATGAGCTCGGAGGGTTGTATTAATGATTTTGATTATAATTCTGTAACTACATACGTCTTACAGCCGCGAATCAAATGTTCATCAACATACAACCTATCACTGGCCTGCAAATTGCAAAAAACTTAAGAAAATTTGAATTTCGCGGGCTGGTTGGCGGATTCACCTTAAGAAAAGCCAGTGTCATTATTTTGTTTAGAATATTGATACTGACAGCCCTAGAACTCGGTTTAGTTGAGACGATCACTTTCATTAGTGAATTAGTGGAATTTTTCCTCTTTTGAAATTGTAAATATATTTTTTTTCTTTACTGTATGTCAAACTCATTTTCAAGCAAATCGCGTTAGGTACTAATTTGATGCTCCAAGCTTATGCTTGGTACTAAAATTCACAATAAATGGCATGGGTAAAATTTAATTTTTTTCCACAATATAATCAACCAATCACAGTCCTTGCTTTTGCACCACGTGACCTTAAGAATAATATGGCGGCACAAGTGCGACTTGTGTGATTTAAATGTCATCAAAACTACGATTTCTAGAAAAATCGTTGGAGTTACTTTTGATACTGGACAATACATAAATTACGATACTTACTTTTCTGACCAGTCGCCCTTTTCAGATCTTTCAGAGCATCTATAAAATCTGTAAAAAACGATATTTCTTTCTATAATTTGAAAAAAAAAATATAATATCTCTAATAATTTTTATCTTATGCCACTTCCATAAATTTTGGATTTATCAAATTTCGTTATCGTTAATGAAATGTGAGTATGTTTAGGCTCCCTGGGGCCTCTGACATAGCTTCACATGCTGTTGAGGAATATCTCTCAGACGGCTCAGACATCATCACAATGTTTTCCTTCACCAATTTTTAAGCAAGTGATAATTACACAATAGGTACCCACATAAATCCGGAAAGTCAGAGGTTTGAGTTCGAATTCAAATCAAATCAAAAGTCATTTATTCAAATTAGGCTGAAAATCAGCAGTTTTGAAGGTCAAAGTTACATAAGACAGTCCCCCAAAAACTCCCACCCTTCACCACTTCCTAGTGCTTTAGCTGGGAACAAGAAGTGGCGCAACAAACTCCCCAGCAGCACAGCTGTCTGTTTAGTTGGAAGAACTTGACTCTACACATTTATCGTATGAGAAGTAATTAACAAAAATTCGAAATCTAAGACAATTAGGACTAGTAGGACTTTTAAAAGTATAATTAACTAGCTTCTGCCCGCGACTTCGTCCGCGGAAAATTTCTTGTTTTAACATTAAATATATCCTATGATACTCGGCAATACTGCAAATAATCATATTTCCGGAGGTATTTCTTTCCGACTTGCTAGACAAAAATTGCGATAACTCGGCTAATATGTATGATATAAATATAATTTATAGCCTATAGCACTCAGGAATAATGTAGCTTTCTATCAGTGAAAAATTTTTGGAAATTGGATCATTAGTTCCGGAGATTACCCCCTACATACAAACTTACAAATTTTACCTCTTTATAATATTAGTATAGATTAAAAAGCAAACTTACTATCAGTTGCAGTGTAGTCTTCAGTAACAAAGACGGCTTCTTCCAAATCTGTAAACATAAAAATCTGTCATTTATGTATTTATTTGTATATAGTTAGATAGTCTTTTAATTTAAGTATGTATAAGTTGTTATTGTATTAGGTTATTTAGTGTTGTAATTCAGTTTTGCGTTCTGAATAAATAAAACCCTTTTCTTGTAATTTAATCTAAATCTTTTTAAGTCATTTATTAATAATAACAATACTAAGTAGCCCGCGAAATTCAAATAATCCAAAAATTTTAGGAGCAGTGCTTATCATAAATCCACAAAAAAAAATTGTAAGACAATTTGAATTTCGCAGGCGGCCCCTTGATAATATGTCAACTAACTTCTGTGTTGCCCAATTAAAAAAGAAACCGGGCGTAAAATTAAAAACTTACAATTATTAATTTAGATCGTTTCCATAAATAAAAGATAAAATTAATCAGTAATTTGGTACTTACAAAATGCTTTGCTAATAGTGATGATGCTCTCGAAGAACTTCACCACGTCTGAAATAAGATTTAATGTTTAACATTATTAAGCTAATTTTACTTTTATATCAATGACTAGCTTCTGCCCGCGACTTCGTCCGCGAAAAATTGCGATATACTGTAACTGTTTAGGCAGCGCATGCAAATAATTCCGTTTTCGGAGGTATTTCTTTCCGACTTGCTAGACAAAAATTGCGATAGCTCGGCTAATATGTATGATATAAATATAATTTATAGCCTATAGCACTCGGAATAATGTAGCTTTCTATCAGTGAAAAAAATTTTGAAATTGAATCATTAGTTCCGGAGATTACCCCCTACATACAAACTTACAAATTTTACCTCTTTATAATATAGATGACAAACAACATTTGAAAAGGTCGTTAAATCATATAAACAAGTTAAAAACTAAAAACACTTACCCATCTCCGTAATACCAAACAGTAGCTGAATTATATCGAAGAAATCTGAAAGAAATGTTATTGTTTAATAATACTAATATAATCAAAACAATAACAACAATTGACTACTTGACACGGTCAAAAATAAAATATGAAATCACATAGAAAACGACCACTCGTCTGAAAAACGTCCATCATCGTACAGAAATTAAATATTATGCGAAGATGTTATTGTAAAATTGCATTTAATGCTAATAAGTATTCCATTTGATTCTAAAAATCGGTGGCGTCACATTTAAAAAAAAATCACGTACAAATTCCGCGTTTTGACAATTCATAAAAAGTAACGTTATTGACTACCCTTTCAAATACCTAATAGTACATAGAAAATTTCAAAGTCACAAATATAAACCATAAAGTATATGTTGGAGCCATATGAGGTTGAAACATCAAAGAGAATTATCCAAACAGAATTTAAAAAAAAAAAACTTTTTGGTAGGCATTTTCACTTACCATCAAACGTACAGATCTTGCTAAGCATAGAGGCGGCAACTCGAATATTAGTAGCATTGGTGACGCGGAGTATAGTTTCCAAAAACACTATGATTTCAACTTCGGTATACTTGTATACTTTATCGAAGAATGCGAAGATGTCTAGAAGAAAAAAAAAAGAATAAATATGTGTCTGTCGAATGAAACCTTTTTTTTAAGGATGGGAAATCATCAAATGACTCCTCCCGCTCTGGGTGGAGCGGAAGGGAGTGTCAGACTCTTACTGCCTAAAACCCATCCATGTTCCTTCCTTAGCCTTTTATGTTCCGGAGAATTAAACCTGCATTGTTATTCTATAAATATTTAACCCTGAAAATGTAGGTGAAGTTAGTTTAAATTGAGTTGTATCTTCTCTTCTTTTCGTGTGGTTAGTGAGTGACTAACCTGGTGTCAGAGTGGCCTGGTGTTTCGGTGGTGGGTAATTAAGCTGTCAAAAGTGACAATTTCGAGCATTTGGTGAAACGACAGATCTAAATAAATAAGTGATTTTATAGAATCGACTTCGTCTAAATAAATAAGTTTTTAAGCCCTGGGGTAAAAAGCAGTGATAGCCTAGTGGTGTGACCGGACTGCCAAGTCATAGGTCTCGAGTTCGAACCCAAGGCACGCACCTCTGATTTTTTGGATTCTTGTGCGTATTGTATAATTATCACTTGCTTAAAATCGGTGAAGGAAAACATCGTGAGGAAACCGGCATGTCTGAGAGATATTTCTCAACAGCATGTGATGGTAAGTCAGAGGCCCATGGGCAGCATTAAAACTCTGACACCAGGTTAGTCACTGACCACACGAAGAAGAAGAAGAAGCCCTGGTTGGGAGGACTTAAGTTATTGAGGTATCCACAAGTAAGCCCGATCAAGCAGTAGACAACCTCTAAGGTTAAACTGCCAGCTGCCTATTCCAAAAGAAAAAAAAAAGTGCTAACCCACAACACTATTGACGAACACGAAACTCGCTAGCAGTAGTGGACCTCTTTGTGTAGGAGCAAATTTTATTGAAGAAGTGTATTCGGCAATAGATCAAACAATAAAACTTACCTCGAATTGAAGTCACAGTGATCATCACTTGCCATGCTTCTTGAATAGCTGCAACAAGAGAAAAAATACAAATAAGTATACCATAGACAAAAGCATTTCTGTTTCATTTATCTATGGTATCTACACAACCAGGTTCATGAATCTTTTGACACCTAAATGACATTGACAGTTCTTGGTACACATTTGTGAAATTGTATTGGCAAAACAAGATGGCTGTCTTAGTTTTGCAATAAAAAATAATAGCCTCCGAGTAAACTTTTGCATGGCAAAGGCATGCAGCAGGTTAAAATACAAATTTATCAAAATAAATAAATTTGTTCTTTATCAGACTACTATTAAAAATAAAAACAAATGTATTTAGGTATCCACCCATAACTTGAAAAAGCTAAATTTTTGTCCAATCACCCATAATTTTTAAAAGGCTGCAATTATTCAGAAAGCAACGATTATTCAAAAGGGTAGAATTGTTCATAGGCTATAATAATAATAATAATAATAAATAATAATAATTTATTCAAAAAAGTAAAGTGGCAGAATACAAAAATAAAAACTTATGAAAAACAATTGGTAACATAATGTTAAAAATATGCCTGCACTAGGATATACCTGTGTCGCAGGCGGTAAAAAAATGCTTATTGTAATATTATTCCTCGAAGGAAAATTGGATTCTCAGCAATATTTAATGAGTATAACAAGTAAAATAAATAGTGACAAAAATTGAAAAATTAATTATCTAAATTAAAATGATCTACACAAACTTAAACTAGGTTAGAGTGTATGTTGCACAAAATATACACGCGCGTTGTTTATAAAAGCAGACGACTGTAATTTTTGCTTCGACAGCGATAGTCCGAGTGTTAGTAGGACAGTGCAGCGTAACACGGAAGTCCAACCTTGAGCTTGAAGTGACTCAGGCACTAGGTGCCCTCATAATCAATCGAATTAATGTAACGATTTTCTGCTAATTTTCTAGCAGGGCACTCAGTATCTCCGGTGCTGTATCTGATTTCTTGGCGCAGTTTGACATCGTGTGACCTGCCTCACCACAGTGACCACATATTGGCTGGGCATCTCTACATGACTTCGCTGCATGACCATATTGGTGGCAATTGTAACATCGCGTCACCAATGTGAAGTCTCTGACGGGACAAGACGACCAATTTACAAAGAGCCTCGTTTGGGAAATTGGGATATGTGCAGGAACCTCAATCACGTAGTTGCAGGTCGAAGCATCTTTCTTTCCAGATTTGTGGCTCAATTTTATTAACCTCAAAAAAGTTTCCATAGTCACTGTTGGAACTTTATCTGCTATGTTCTGTTGAAATATATACCTAAAAACCTCATTTTCGGTAAGGTTTGTTGGCACTCCAATGACCACGATGCGGGGCTTGCGCTTGTTGGGCTCGTCAGCAGTAAGTCCAGATGTCGAAGCCTGTACTGCACGTTTAAGCTTCTCGGCGTCCTGTTTTGTCTCCGTGCTGATTATAACGCCTCCATCTTTTGTTCTACGGAGACCTCGTACTTGTAGCTTAATATCATCGGGGCGAATAATTTTCTGTACAAGAATCTTTGTTTCGTTACTGGATTTGGACTTGTCTTCGGGATAAATGACAACAGAACTCACGTTGTTTGGGCGCACATAACTGTTTGGCCCGTTCTTCACCATTTCGGCAAAAGAAACATTTCCTGTATTACTTGATTCCTGTATCGTCTTCTTAAGCTCCGAGAGGTGTTCAGACAGGTCGCGCTTTTCTTGCATGGCATCGATCGTATTGTACGCGTGGACGGCTTTCTGCTTTAACGACTGGTATAGGACTGCCATCTGAGAGGTGCCTGATCCTATTTTACGGCACAGGTTTGAAATTTTTAATTTCTGCTCCGTGTTAAGTTTCCCGTCAGCAGCAATAGAGCACACCTCATTGAGGTGCAGTTCAATATTGGTCATCCATTTCTGTATCTCGGGAGTGGAGACCACTTCCAGAGATTCTTGGGCTTTGACCGACGTCGTCTTCACTGGCGAAGCAGAAGGGACTGCCCCCCTTGAATGAAAGGGGCTGTTATCCATCATAAAATGTCACTATTTCCATGTATTTATTTGCAAAAATTACACAAAGTTAAGATACATTACGTCAGTAATGCATAAAAGGAGGTCAATATACAATGACTAATGTTATTAAATATTGCTAATGTGTACGTCTGTACGCTACGAGTGCGCAATGAGCTATAGTTGTTCACAAGGCTATAATTACTCACAAGGCTATAATTGTTCACTTCACGAGGTTATAAATTATTATTCACGACGCTATAATTATTCACAAGGCAATAATTGTTCACAGGGCTATAAATATTTTAAAGGTATAATTTTTATGAGACTATAATTATTGAAAAGACTTTATTTTTATACTTACATTTAGTCCCAGTAATTGACATGAGTTTTTTAAAGAAGTCTATGATGTCTTCGTGTCCCGATTTGATGCGGATTTGTTCCAGAATGTCAAAGAGAGTTACTGAAAATATACAAAATATTTTTTAACGCCAAACCAGTTTAGGGTAACCTACTTCGGAGAACTGGTTAATCTATACATATAATAAAATTGTAGAAGAGTGGTATCTGTACAAATGGAAATATATAAAAAAAGTAGCGTGGTTGTTATTATATCGATGCCAAACCCGAAATTGTAATAATTTTTTTTCGTCTGTTTGTTTGTGTGTTTGTGCACGCTAATATCAGAAACGGCTTATTCGATTTAGATGCGGTTTTCACTAATATATTGAAGTAACTTCAGTTAACATTTAGTGTTTATTTAATGTTAATCGGTACATAAATAAAAAAGTTATGTCAATTTAAAGAATCACGGCGAACATTTGTTAAGGTATCAGAGTACCTACGTACACGCCTCGCGCCTGCGCGACTGTGGCTATATAAAGCGCGCTGACCTACCCAAACGACGGTATTTGTTATTCAAAATAAGCTGCCCTAAAAGTCACTATTCCACGGGGACGAAGTCGCGGGCACAGCTAGTATTAATAATAATCATTTATTTCGGATATAAGTGAAAATCAATAATGTGTTAGTAACAGAAAAAACTTACAACTATGTTAGTAACCTGAAGCAAAATAAATTAAACTAAAAATCACAAAAATAATAATTCATAAACTCCCTCCGCACCGGGCCTGCAGGCATGCCTACGGTAAGCGGGATTGTCCGAAAGGGTTACCGCTACCCCGGAACATAAAGGGCTACGAAAGTAACATGAATGGGTTTTAGTCAGTAAGAGTCTGACACTCCCTTCCGCTCCACCCAGAGCGGGAGAAGTCATTGGATGATTTCCGAGCCTTAAAAAAAAAAGGCATGCCTAAGGGACCAGTGCATCAGGAAAGGGCAGTCTGGTCTCTCAGCAATAACGCCCAGGATGCTGTTGGAACTCCCACGTATCTTACGCATCAAGGAGGCCGCCCTTTTACGCATGATAGCCTCAAAACTATATGTGCCTGCCTCAGCAAACATGCCCGACGCGCTACAGTACCGTGGAAGCCCCAGCAGCATACGGAATGCGTTATTGTATTGAATACGAAGAGCGTTGTAGGCCCTCTGCGTATTTTATTTATTTTATTTTAATTTAATTAAGGGTCACCAACAGTTGTTACAGATAATAAACAGATAGGAACATTCAAGTAATTGTGTCTTAAATCTAACTGCACAACCAATTACAGGCAAACACCACATGCAAAACTGTTGTTATTATAAATTTAATTTTAAATTTTAAAGACTTAATTACTTAAATTCTAAATAGTTATATTACATACTAATACTAATTTTGTCTGACAAACGTCGATAATGAGTCTGCGTGTACGTCAACCAGGTCGCTGCGTTCGTTTATGAGTTTGCACATGCGGGGTATAGGTGAATTAGAACCAAACACTGTACGGCGAAGAGGTGGAGCTAGGGGTGTTATAGGTTTGCGAGGTGGTCTGCGGGGTACCACCGTACCACGTATCTAACAGTTCTCGTGAAAAGTGTGCTAAAGTATCATTAGCTCATCATCATTCTCCTGCCCTTATCGCAATTTTTTGTGCCCGCTTCCCAAAGAAACTTTTTTGTATACTAAAAAGCTGCTAACAGCTGATCGGCGCGAAGTTCATTGAACTTTGCGCGCGCCAGTTGTATTGTTATTGTGATAAAAATAAAACTATTGAGTATACTAAAAAGTTTCTTTGGGAAAGTTGTTTGTATTCATGAGTATAATCTCGTGTTTAAATATGGGTCACTAATTACCAGTCACCTTATATAACTTCTTTTTTTTTACCTAGGCATCATCAAAAATCAAACGTCATTTATTCAAATTAGGCTGAAGATCAGCACTTTTTGAAGGTCAAAGTTACATAAGACAGTCCCCCAAAAACGCCCACCCTTCACCACTTCCTAGTGCTTTAGCTGGGAAGAAGAAGTGGCGCAACAAACTCCCCAGCAGCACAGCTGTCTGTTTAGTTGGAAGAACTTGACTCTACACATTTATCGTATGAGAAGTAAATAACATTACGAAACTCATCACATTAAAATCAATCATTTGCCACATGTCAGCTAGCACACGTCAATATACCAATTAAAACATTAAAATTGACTGTACTCAAGCGTAAATTTAAAAAAAACAAGAGCCTTCAGGTAAAAGCGCGTGCTCGCTTACATGTGCAATGCTGTACAATGTCCATACAGCCGTAACTCGAAGTTACAAATGATAAACTAGGACCATCGAAGTAAAATCAATCAATTAATTGCTAATGAGTACTAACTAGGATCAGGATAAATAAATATGATCAACTGTCGAGGTCTCTAGCTAACCACATTTTGCAATACAACTCATTAAAAAAAAAATGTGTGCGTGTACTAGCGTACACTCGTAAGAAGTGAAACTTCTTTATGACGTTATTTTTCAAAAAATAATTTACTATAAATAAAAAAAAAAAATAAATAAAAAAAAAAAAAAAAAAAATATTAAAATATTATTATTATTATTTATAAAATAAATATTGTTTTTTTAAATTAGATCAAGTTTAATAAATATTATTCATTAATAATAAGTTAAATATCCCTACTCCGCTGGAGAAAGTATACTTCGAATCACGCGTGGTAGGGATAAGAAGAAGATGGCGCGTAACGGAAAAATGTGACGCGTAACGAAAAAATGTTACACTAAATTTTTTTCCAACCCCGATAAAGAAGTTTCACTTCAAAAAACATTGTAATGAGTAGATTATGTCAACAGAGTCCAACTGTGATGCTATGATACTCACTATCTTTGGCCGTCAGACTCAATATGACGGCTGCCGCGTCCCTGACGCTGCTCGTCTGCGTCACGTCCAGTAAAGAGCTGAGGAAGTACAAGGCGTCCTGGCGCTTCGTCACCTTGTTGATTTTGTGGATTATATTTACTATATCTGTGGGAGAAATCATGTGGTTTTAAATATTATACTGGGTGTAATCGAAAGGGTATATACATACAAAAGCATATGCTACAGACCACCAAACTGAACAACTTTTACTATGGGACAAACTCCGAAATCGCAAATAAAAATAAAACAGCTGTTCTATACATTTTGGGTCACGTGACTCGACGGAATGTAGGGAACGGCTAATTTTTTTTTACGATTTTAGAGTTTCGCCCACGTGAATGTCGAAAATTTTCCCGAGGGATTACTACCGATAATTTATCCTACGTGGTAATCCAGGTGACTACCTGTGTGCCAAGTTTCATCCAGACCCGTCCACCCGAATGAGCGTGAAGGACGGACAAACATACAAACTCATACAGTCACTCACAAACTTTTGCCTTTATAACATTAGTGCGATAGCAGATATACAAGTCAAAAAAGTATCGGGAATGGATGATTTGTTTATGGTTCCAAATTCAAATTTTTGTTTTTTTGTTGTTGTTAGATTGGCACAACTGTTTTCCATTTTGGCGCGGAGTTTGAGTTGCATCTGTTATTTATATTAAATACAGTGCTGGTTTTAGTAATATCATATATAGTGTGTATTGCGAATTTCATAATGGACAAAAATATCGAACAAAGAGTTTGTCTTAAATTTTGCATCGCCAATGGAATTTCGTGTTCGGAGTCACTGAAAATGTTACAGAAGGCTTACGGTGAATCGACTTTATCAAAAACTCGTGCTTATGAGTGGTTCAAAGCGTTCAAAAGCGGTCGAGATGTGATGGAAGATTTGCCTCGCTCTGGTAGGCCGTCAACGTCTGCAACTGAAGTTAACATCGCAAAAGTGAAGAAAATAGTGACTGAAAATCCCCATTCAACTCTGAGAGAGATAGCCGCCGAACTTTCTGTATCTCACGAGTCGATCCGTACCATTTTAACTAATCATTTGGGTATGAAACATGTTGCTGCTCGGCTAGTCCCAAAAGATCTGAATTTTCTCCAAAAACTCTATCGCATGAAAGTCGCTGAGGACATGCTAGAACGAGTCAGTTCGGACCCAACATTCATGAAACGCATTGTTACTGGTGACGAGACGTGGGTTTACGAGTTTGACATGCAAACTAGTCAACAAGCTTCGGTGGCGCCTTCCAACTGAACCGAAACCGAAAAAACCACGCCAAAGTCGATCAAAAGTCAAAGTCATGTTGACTGTTTTCTTTGACTATCGCGGTGTTGTGCACTCTGAATTCTTACCGGAAGGTCTAACGGTAAATAAAGAATATTATTTGAGCGTTATGCGGCGTTTAAGAGAGCAAATTCGACGAAAAAGGCCAGATTTGTGGAAAGAAAATTCTTGGATTTTGCACCACGACAATGCGCCTTCGCACAAGGCTATCATTGTGAACGAATTTTTGACCAAACACTCAACAAATACCATCCAGCAACCACCATATTCACCAGATATGGCTCCTGCTCACTTTTTTCTTTTTCCTAAACTCAAATTACCACTTCGTGGCACCCGTTTTCAATACATAAAGGAGAATTCGCGGCGAGAACAGAACTCAATTCCGGAAGCAGCGTTTAAAAAATGTTTTGATGAATGGATTATTCGTTGGCGCAAGTGTATCGTTTCTAAAGGAGCATACTTTGAAGGTGATAAAATAAATTTGGATGAATAACAGACATTTTGTGTATTATTGATCTTTTCCCGGTACTTTCTTGACAGAGTAGTATATTATGCAGGTCACCTCCGTGCTTCGGAAAGCACGTTAAGCCGTTGGTCCCGGCTGTAATTTGTGCATCTTTGACAGTCGTTACGGGTCACCGGAAGCCCGAATATCTGACAGCCAATCTTACCAAGGGGTATCGTATTACCCAGTTACTGGGTTGTGGAGGTCAGATAGGCAGTCGCTCCATGTAAAATACTGGCATTCAGCTGCATCCTGATAGGCTGGAAGCCGACCCCAACATAGTTGGGAAAACGCTCGCAGATAGATAGCAGATATATTATACTTACTGTCAGTCCCAAAGACATCTTTGAAGATCTGTTGAACTTGCAACAAACTCTCACAGCCACCTATCTTGTACAGATTCTCAACGATAACCCTCAGACCTGGAAGAAATATAAACATGTATTTGACTATTTCATATTTTTTTGTCCTCCCCCAGCGATGCTCTAAGCCGAGGTCCGTACATCCGAATTTTTGCAATGAGTACAGGCTATAGGTACTCATTGTTATAAATACTTTATTATATTATTATCTATTGTTACTTACTGCCTCGATTTAACGATTGAGTTAATTCTTCTAACGCGTACTTGGTTTCTGAAATTTATAAAAAAACATCGTTAATACAATTAATTTTATTGACTTTCAATAAACCCGATTTTCCGCGGGAATTTTGTTTCGCGTACCTACTGGAAATTCAACGCACTGCGTAGGAACGAGAGTTTTGTTGTTGTTTGTGGAGGTCAGATAAACAGTCGTTCCGTGGAGAAGACTGGTATTATATTCAACTGAATTCAGTTAGACTGCAAGCCGACCCGAACATAGTTGTAGAAAGACAGGCAGATTGATTGTGTCTTATTTTAAAGCTCTATTTGCAGTGATAGCCTAGTGGTGTGACCGTCGGACTGCCAAGTCTTAGGTCTCGAGTTCGAACCCAAGGCACGCCTTTGACTTTTCGGATACATGTGCGTATTGTAAAAAAAACCGGTGAAGGAAAACATAGGGGCTCAAGTCTGCTATTACAATAGTGTCAGAATGGTCGATCATTGATTTCAAAATTGTTGATTTATGACAAGTTTCGTAATCTACTAATATAATGGCGTCATTATGACTTTCCAATGGTCAAACACTGACACACCATTGAAAGAAATGGCTTAAATTGGTAATCTCGTACGTAATGACAGTTGAATGTCAGACTTAAGCGGTAATCTGCTAAAATTTTGACAGTTCCTTTGATCATTGAACTACCATTCCAACGTCATTGTGCAGTCATAGCTTTTAAATACGTGCAATACTGTGCGTCCATAAAGTTTTTGCATTTAAATCGTGTTTGTGGAGTAATATTGCATCCAAGATGAATTCAGTGCGATCTAACATCTTGGAACTAGCTAACGCAGTGGATGCTAGAGAAAGAAGATGCAGGGAATCCAAACAACGTCGATTGGCCCGTCGGTTAACAAGTTACTAGTATTGTGTTTGTGGAATATATAATGATTGGAAAAGGACTCAGTAAGGAAGTTAATTGAAGAAGTCATTACCATTATGGCCAGACGAAAACTGAAACGATAGCGTATCGGCAGAAATGAAGGTGAGAAAACTGAATTTGTCAATGATTTATTATTCTATAGCTATAAACACGAAATAAGTTGATTAATCGTAATTTTGTATTGCAGATTCTAATAGCAGTTGCATTTTATGCATCAGGGTCCTACCAAAATTTTATTGGACAGAGTTCCATCCATAATGTTTCACAAATCAAGAACTATTAATGAAGTTAGAGGCATTAAATAAAATATATAGCCATTTACTATATTTTAATGTAATGTAATCATCATTCATTTAACATAAATAAAAACAGATAAAACGTCAGTAAGCAGTAATGTCACATTTGACTTTGACAGCTAAACAGATAAAATATTGAGTTGTATAGTTTCACATATTTTATCCGCGTTGCACATAAATTTAATGTTTTTTTGCTATTGACGAACTTCTTACTACTTCAGATTACTTATAACACTAATAGATAATATGTAAAAATATATATAAATGAAACCTGAAATGAATAAATGTTCAAATTTCTTAGTAGTTTTTAGGAAATCATTTCTACCAACGGTTTTTATAATAATGGCAATACGACAATGTCATTATGACACAATTCTATTACGAGACCATTGACCGATCAATGATCGACCATTATAAATTTGCAGATTACGAACTTTTAGCAAAATGACAACGGGATCGTGTTGGAATGACGAATTTATTAAAAATAGCAGACTTGGGGCCCAGCATGTCTGAGAGATATTTCTCAACAGCATGTGAAGCTAAGTCAGAGGCTCATGGGCAGCATAACACCAGGTTAGTCACTAACCACATGGGGAAAGAAAAAAAGAATTAGTGTGTCATGACGATTGACGACGACACGGTTGGCGCAGTGGTTGAGCGATTGACTGCTGCGCAGCATGTCGCGGGTTCGATTCCCGAACGGAACAAATATTTGCACGACCTGCAAGTATTTGTTCTGGGTCTGGGTGTTTTACTATTTATAATATGTATGTATTTAAAAAAAAAGTATATAAGTGGTTTATTAGCCATCTCGTTACCATAACACAAGCATTAGGTTGCTTAGCTTGGGACTATATGGCGTTGTGTGAAATTTCCAAGGATATATATTATTGAATACAGAACTCGAGTTACACTTACGTGTCTGTTTAGTGACAGTTTTCAGTAGAATTATACTCTCCGTCAGTGACTTTGTGTTCAATAACCGATTGACAGTAGTTATAGCGTCGCCAATATCTGCAAAATAATTGTAGGTTAATCGACTATTTGGTCAGGTCATAATAAAATATGAAATCACATAGATAAAAGACCGGTCGTCATAAAAAATTCCATCACCGTACAGAAATTAAATATTATGCGAAGATGTAATTGTAAAATTGCATTTAATGCTAATAAGTATTCCATTTGATTCTAAAAATCTGTGACGTCACATTGTTATATTTCATAAAAATCTCGTACAAATGTCGCGTTTTGACAGTTCATAAAAAGTAACGTTATTGACTACCCTGTCAAATACCCAGTTAGTTTAATTTCGACATAATTCCATCTTTACTAACAATGATAATACACGGTGATTTATAATTCACTATTAACATTTCAGGGCGTAACTGTAGCCATGATTTGAGCAACTTCCACTATGGGACCAACTTCGAAAAAATAATTTAATTTGTAGATTAAATTATTTTGGCTGTAAAAAAAAATTACTAACCATAGATTATGCACAGACAGAAGATCTAACCGCTAAGATTCTAATTTACTTTTATTCACGTAGGTTTTAATTTGGTTTTTACTTTATACTCATTGTTAATTCAATAGAATAAGCCCTTTCTAGCCTGAAGCACAGGTTCAACCTAGTTCAGGCAAATAAGCAATTTGTGCTCTATTTCAATTTAATAAAAGGTATTTATTGTAAACGTGCAACTTTTTATTAAATAAACAATATCTAATAATTATTATTAACTCTGAAATATCGGCTTTTTCATACAAAAATGCAATAATCGATTAAAATGTATAAAACAGATGTATATTTTACCATAGAGTACCTACTCTCATTTCATGAAAGATTGACAGAGACTTAAAAACTTTGATTAAATATCACCGTGAATGTACATAACTTTTCAGTAAATATTATATTTAAACTCACCCACAGTTCTTGTGCCTAAAATAAGAAGGTTGAAAGCGCCTTTCATGTCTGTAAATTAGAAAAATAATACTTACAGTAAAACGGAGTGTATATGGATGCAAGGGTGAATCGGAAAGTAACTTTATAATAGATTTTAATGTATACTAATGTTGCTATATTCATTATAATTAATAATACAACTCTTTGTATCGCTGCCAATGCGGTGAAGATGTCGACTGCCTCGGACACCATGGCCTATCCTGCAGTAAGAGTGCAGGCCGGTTAGCACGGCACGCCAGCATCAATGACATCATCCGTCGTGCTCTTGTCACCGCCGAGGTGCCAGCTGTTTTAGAACCTAAGGGCTTGGCACGCGACGATGGGAAGAGACCAGACGGAATGACACTGATGCCTTGGAAGGTGGGTAGGCCTTTGGTGTGGGACGCAACGTGTGTCGACACCCTTGCGCCATCCCACCTTTCTAGTACGGCGGGCTGTGCTGGTGCAGCCGCTGCAGGTGCAGAAAACCTCAAACGGCGCAAATACTCCAACCTTATTGGGACTTACATGTTCGAGCCGTTTGGGGTTGAAACACTAGGGCCATGGGGTCCGAGTGCACACTACGTTTTCCGAGACATCGCCAAGCGTTTGATCGACTCTTCACGCGACCAGAGGGCTGGCCTATTTTTTGGTCAAAGAATCAGCATTGCCATACAACGCGGCAATGCTGCCAACCTTTTGGGAACTTTTCCTGTTGACAGCGATGTGGACGAATTTTTTGATGCTCTTTGATTATATACTTATTATTTCTGTATATATTACTATGATTTAGCTTTTAAATGTAAATACTAATGTTATAAAGAGGAAAGATTTGTATGTATGTTTGTCAGGAATAAACTCAAAAACTACTTAACGGATCTGGATGAAACTTGGCACAAAGATAGATTAGAGTCTGGAATTCAGCATATAAGCTACTTTTTATCCCGGAAAAATATACGGTTCCCGTGGGATAAATTCCTATATACACGCGGGCGTAGCCGCTGGAAAAAGCTAGTGTTAAAATAATATAGTTGGTTGCCAACAAGGACACAACGTCGTCATCGTCGTCATCGTTCACAAATTGGAGCCGTTTTTGGTCACAAACTGTGTTATTTCACTGTTAAATGCGAATCGAGACGAAAATTTAAGAGGGATCTCTTAAATTTTCGTCTCGATTCGCCCCTGCCATTCAGCCCATTTTACTGAATACATTTATTTTTAATTTTCTCATAGTTTTTTTATATACATTTTTAAGGAATATTTTGACTAACTAAACATATATTTTATTTGAAAAAAATTAGAATTAACCTATCTCGCTAAAGAGAATGTCACAACGGTCAGCAGAACGTATACTACGGTTGACTAAAATCGTGCGGAAACCAGCATGTCTGAGAGATATTTCTCAACAGCATGTGAAGCTAAGTCAGAGGCTCATGGGCAGCATAAAAACTCTGTCACCAGGTTAGTCACTAACCACACGAAAAGAAGAAGAATATTGAGCCAAAACAAACATGTTACCTATTTCAGGCAGCAATACTTTCAGAAGTTTAGGAAACTCTGCCGGCCCGATGCCACTTGTCAGCTTCAATATCTCTAGCTTGACTCCTTCCACTCCTGAAACATAGACGAACACATTGTATACACGCATCTCTACAAACCATAAAATCAAAGTCACTCCCCGCAATCAACCCCTCTGTAAAATTCAAAACGTTTGAAAGTAATTAGCACGAAGTGGTGGGCGGTTTTGGGGAATTGTATTATGTAACTTTGACCTTCAAAAAGTGCTGAGTTTCAGCCTAGTTTTAATAAATGACTTTGACCCCAACATAGTTGGGAAAAGGCTGCTTCCAGTCTAACCTAATACAGCTGAATGCCTGCCTATATGAATGCATGAATGCATGCCTCCACAAACCATTAACTGGGTAATACGATACCATTTGGTCAGATTTTCGGGCTTCTGACGACCCTTAACGAGTGTCTAAAATGCACAAATTACAACCGGGACCATCGGCTTTAACGGCCAACATGCGTTGTGAGTCTTGTAAAAGTCATTTATTCAAACTAGGCTGAAAATCAGCACTTTTTGAAGGTCAAAGTTACATAAGACAATCCCCCAAAAACGCCCACCACTTCGTGCAGATTGATCGACCTCAGCCCATGCCCCCTTATCCATCTTAACAATAACTTACCATTAGTGTGAGCTACGTGTTTGAAGTAGTCAGCAATCTCATGAGGATCTGAAAACAAAACAATCATGATGAAAATTCAAAACAAAAAACAATCAGTTTTTTTAAAGTTCAAATTAAAAAAATCTTTGATTTTAATAAATTTTATTTTTGGTTCAAAAAGTAGGCAACCCTGTATACATCAGATAGGCTGGCGATTCATGTAAAATACTGGTATTCAGCTGCCTCTGGTTAGACTGGAAGCCGACCACATTCTAGTTGGGAATGCCGGGTCAGCGGAACTGTCCGAAGGGGTCACCGCTGCCCCGGAACACAAAGGGCTAAGTAAGGAACATGAATGGGTTGTAGTCAGTAAGAGTCTGACACTCCCTTCCGCTCCACCCAGAGAGGGCAGGCTATTCGATAATTTCCCACCCTCAAAAAAAAAATTTGTTTGGAAGCATTATGCTGAGCGATGACCATTTTGCGCGGATGTGACGCATATTTCCCCACAAGTTTTTTTTATTGCTTGTTTCTTTCACTGCATCATGTTTGCCGCAAAAATGGATGTGGATGGCTATACAAGTAGAGGGAGACCAAAGAAACGATGGATGGATTGTGTGAAAGATGATATGGCTAGGAAGGGAGTGACTAACGAGATGACGACTAATAGAGAAGTGTGGAAGAAAAAGACATGTTGCGCCGAGCACAAATAAATTGGCATAAGGGCAGGAGAATGATGATGTTTGCCGCAAATAAACGTGTTTTATTTCTTTCTTTTCCTTTCTAAGAGTGACAGATGATAATGAAGCGAATAGAATAGTAATATATCTTACCTTTTTCTCCGGATATCTTTTGCAAACTCTCAAAAATGCCATCAAAATCGTCGTGTCCAATTAAAGGCTTCATGATAGAAAACGCCTTTAACACATCTGGAATAGGATGTTCATGATTATTGATAAATTGTTCTGCAACATAAAGTGGTGTGTGTGCGATTGAGTGGTTTGTATGTATGTGCATGTGTGTGTGGGTGTGTTTGTGTGGTGAGTGTGCCAAAAAAATGGCTCTATAATAATGACATGTATCCTACACGATAAGTGAATCATTCAATTATGAACATAGTTCATGGTCTCACTATTCATATCGTTATCTAATGTTATTTAAAAAGAAATCATTACTTGATCTCAATAAGTAATAATTAAAGAGGTTTTGGATAGAATTTTTTTTATGGTTTTCTTTTACATTCTGAAATGAGTAAGCTAACTATATGACGTTTTATAATATTTATTAAGTATAATACTTATATAATTATACTTAATTACGTTTATTAAATGTATTATTAGTATTTGTTCCTTAAAATTAAAATTCTTACCATTTTCGTTCGTAATTTGTCGTAAAAGCTCCACAATTATACTTATATCTGCAAAAAAAAAACAAAACTGAAATGTCTATACTAATATTATAAAGAAGAAAGATTTGATTGTTTGTTTGCATTGAATAGGCTTCGAAACTACTAAACCGATTTGAAATATTCTTTCATTGTTACTTGGGCAGCTATTATTATATTAATAAAAATTAGGGATCCTTATTAAAATTCCAATAATGTAACAATATCTGACATCCGCGCAGGCGAAGTCGCTGGGAGCAGCTAGTAAAATTATTATAATTATTAAATGACTATCTAACTAACTAACTATACGAATAATCTATACTAATATTATAAAGAGGTAAAATTTGTAAGTTTGTGTGTAGGGGGTAATCTCCGGAACTAATGATCCAATTTCAAAATTTTTTTCTCTGATAGAAAGCTACATTATTCTTGATTGCTATAGGCTATAAATTATATTTATATCATACGTATTAGCCGAGCTATCGCAATTTTCGTCTAGCAAGTCCGAAAAAAATACCTCCGAAAACAGAATTATTTGCATGCGCTGCCTAAACAGTTACAGTATATCGTAATTTTCCGCGGACGAAGTCGCGGGCAGAAGCTAGTATATTATAATTTTATACAATACTCACGGGGAGATTCATCCATAAGCTTCAGGAAATCCACCACGTACTTCCAGCTCCTGGAACCCTTGCATTTCCTCAGGAATTCGAAGACATGTTGTTGATCTGTGTGAAAAATTTAAGCATAAATAAATAACAATAATACCAATATTACTTACCAATTTTACTATAGGAAGAAATCTGAAATCATGAAAAAAAAATCTGCTGATCCATACATTATGCTCGCGTAACTCGTCAAAATGTATGGAACAGCTGATTTTGCCCATTTTCCCATAGTAGCAGTTGTCCATAATGATGAGCACAATAAAAGATTGCCCATGAATTCAATTTCACCCCGTATAGGTTTCTTAAGAAATTAAGTTCCCGTACGTATTTATTTGTATGAAACAAATGGAAATACAGCTTGGATATTGGGAAATTCATAAGGTTTTTTCTTCATTATTTTAACCTTTTGAACGCCATTGTCAATTCGGTGACAATGGCAACAACACGAAATAAACAATTAAATAATTACTTTTTTATGCGTTCAAAAAGATATCTTCAAAATTTAAGCTCTCGTACGTATTTAACCTTTTGACCGCCACAGTCGTGTATAGACGACAAACCAAAATGTGCCCAGCACGCCACGGTCGCGACTGGGTGACAGAATTAAAGGATGAATTCGGCGCTTGGCGCTGAGGGCACGCTTTTTCATTTTTGACGTGGCGGTCAAAAGGTTAATGACATGAAACAAATTAAAAGACACCATGGATATTGGGAAATTCATGTTAACAAGAAAAAATAAATTTGTAGCTTGGCGTGGAGGGCACGCGCGTGCCTTTATGCTCTGGCGTTCAAAAGGATAATTGTTTGAAAAATGAGGGTAGATATTTTAACACATTCACCTACCAGTCAGTCCTGTTATATTTTCGATGTATTTCACAGCGGATGCCTCATCTGAAATATAAAAAAATACAACTTGTATTCGTTTGATATTTCTAACATTTTTATGTACAGAGGCCAGCGCCAGCACATCAAGTTACCACAATCTGTCAAATTTCTTTGATAGTATTTCAACTTTATTGCAAAGTCATAAGGTTCATTTTTAATTGAGAAAATTTGACAGTTAGGGATAGCTTGATGTGCTGGCGTCTGTACCTTTATATATGTATTTACGTCTTTATACAACCTAACCAACTTTTCTTTACATAATTAATTAAATTAAATGACTAAATAACTAACTATACGAATAATTACAAATTGTGGTGGGTGCCGGGTGGCTTTAATGAGCCACCCGGCACCCACCTCGCACCGTCTATGCCCAATCGCATATTAAATTCTCCATAGGACTTTTTGTACTGTCGGATCAGCAGGATTGCCCGCAAGGCTTACCGCTGCCCCGGAACACAAAGGGCTTTTTTTTTTTAAGGCTGGGAAATCATCCAATTACTGCTCCCGCTGTGGGTGGAGCGGAAGGGAGTGTCAGACTCTTACTGACTAAAACCCATCCATGTTCCTTCCGCAGCCCTTTATGTTCCGGGGCAGCGGTAACCGTAAGCGGTAAGGTAGAAATATGGATAGGTTTTAGTCAGTGAGAGTCTGACACTCCCTCCTGCCCAGAGCAGGATGACGATTTCTTAACCTCAAAAAAAATTGCCTTCTTTTACAGTATCTGTATCTTTGACATGGATTTACTCAACATACTGCAAGCATGTCAATTTAAGCAGTTGTCAAAAGTCATGTCAAATTTTAATTGGTTGTTATTATCAATATTCAATAGCTAAACAATTTAAGCTACGCTTGCCGGGGTTGGCCGTGGATAGGTATCTTATCTTTACACACCGAGACTCCTCCGTGGCTCGGAAAGCACGTTTTAAGCCGTTCGCTGTCATTGTGCATCTTTGACAGTCGTTACGGGTCGTCAGCCGAATCTGACAGCCAGTCTTATCAATGGGTATCGTATTGCTCAGTTACTGAGTTGTGGAGGTCAGATAGGCAGTCGCTCCATGTAAAATACTGGTATTCAGCTGCATCCGATTAGACTGGAAGCCAACGCCAAAATTTTTGGGAAAAGGCTCGGCAGATGATGATAAATGATATCAATAGCAAAGACGATAGCCAGTCAACGAGCAAAGAGGAAGAATTTTTCGACGCCATATTTTAGTTTGTTAATTTAATAGAGAATTGTTATCGTAGTTTGATAACACACCGCGCCCCTCCAAATGACTGTTTCAATGTCTGTAGTCCCATCCTTACGAAAGAGTTTGTATGTACACTGGACAGCAAATAAACCGAGCCACCCGCTACCTAGGCACTCTAATTCGATTTTCTCAAAAACTAAAACTATTTTTATTAAAAATATATGTAGAAAATTAATAAACATTATTATATTATTATTTGCGTATCATTAGGTATATCATACAAATATATGATTATAAAGAAATATTTAAACAATTGAAATGCATGTTCAATAAACGAAATAAATATTTAATTGTCAAATTGAGTGCACAGATGCAATGCTATGAATAATATTATATACGTATGCATATTTACTTGGGAAGTTGGAACTGTCAATTTTATAATTAATGGTTGTAGGTTCGATAACCTTCTTCATTTAGGGGTTCCCAAACTTATATGTCTACTGCCCACTTTGAAAATAAATTATTTTTAATCTACTTAAAAACCACTATCTATAGTGTATTTTTCTTTAGTTGAACCATTTGGTAAATAATTGTCGCGACTAGTATTAAGATTACTAGCTAATGTATGTGTCTCTGAAGCATTTGTTCATGCTTCATGTGTATTATACAAAGATCAAGACGTTTATGCTTAACTTAAAGTGTAAGATTCATACAAAAAATCATAATATTCGTCCAGTATTTGTTTACCAAATTGGACACTGTAAAAGAAATAGACTATAGATGAAATTACAAATCGCCCTCTAAGACACTACACAACGACCCCGTTTTTGTTCTGGGTCTCATGCGCACTTTGGGAAAGGGTGATTTAGAGGGAGTTTATTTTCTACTTAGATAGATATCTATTTAGCTTGGCCAGAGGCTTAGTATTGCTATACATCGTGGCAATGCCGCCAGTTTCTTGGGTACATAACCAATCGACATCTATGTGGAGGATTTTTCGACGCCATATTTTAATTAAACTCAAACTCAAAGCATTTATTTCAAATAAACCAATTACAGGTACTTTTGAATTGTCAAGGGGTCGGTCAGTCAGAAAGATGAAGCTAGTTGCCCATTCCAAAGCAGTAGGTACCTATGGAGAAGAACGGGCAAGAAACTCCATGGACACTCTTTTAAATCAAAATATGTTTACAAAAACTGTGTTACATCATTCATGTTGAAATTACACGTGAGAACGATGCAGAACTTAATAAAAGCGTCCATAATTACAAGTTTAAAAAAAAACAATTCAAAATTATTTTAATTTTAAAACAGCCGTGGCAGCTAAGAGGTGACCAGTCCCTATTGACGGCGCTCGTTTATGAACATGACACATGGATTAGCACCATTCAGCTCAACCATTTTGATGGGAAATATTTACAGTTTTAGTGTTAGATTATATGTTGTATATACCAATAGTAGTTATTAAAAAAATACAAAAAAAGAGAAAGACAGAGAGAGAGAGAAATTGCTAATGGAATGCGGTAACCCTTTTAGTCAATCCCGCTTACCCGGCAGGCTATGAATCAATCTGTGCGGCTATTATTGCTTAGCCACGAGCTCCTCCCATTGATATTCTTAGTGTGTTACGCATTAACCCCCCAGATCACCGGTTAATAATTTCACTCACAATTTTTCCGAATGGCTCCAAAATGTATTTTTCCTGACAATATTGACACAAGTGTTGGTATCTACTACGTAATTCGTCCTCAGTAAAACAATTGTTTAAACTATACTACATTTTATTTGTGGTTAATTATCTGATTATTCCTAATTTTACTAATTGTTAAAGTTGACTTCTTTCGGCAGAGAATTATGTTGAATTAATTTGCATTTTTCTGATTGCACATACCTATATGCCTGGAGACTCTTTATTTTTTTATTTACGCTTGAGTACAGTCAGTTTTCGATGTTTTGAATTGGTATATTGGCGTGTGCTAGCTGACATGTGGCAAACGATTGATTTTAATGTGATGAGTTTCGTAATGTTATTTACTTCTCATACGATAAATGTGTAGAGTCAAGTTCTTCCAACTAAACAGACAGCTGTGCTGCTGGGGAGTTTGTTGCGCCACTTCTTCTTCCCAGCTAAAGCACTAGGAAGTGGTGAAGGGTGGGCGTTTTTGGGGGACTGTCTTATGTAACTTTGACAATCAAAAAGTGCAGATTTTCAGTCTAGTTTGAATAAATGACTTTTGATTTGATTTTGATTGCGATTTTAACGGAAAAGATCCCCAATATGGACGGGTCGAATAATAAAATATTGATTGTATGTTACATTTAAACGTTTTAAAATACCTCAATTTCAGTTCATCTAAACAGCATTCAACCTCTCAAACGTCGCATGAACCCCATAGGTTCATTAGAAAAGTTCTCTCGAAACGACAATAAATATAACCGTATAAATCGTTGAACTCTTATAAGCGAAACGGCTTCTAATAGGCGAACATGTAATTACTAAGTTGTGAAGGTCAGATAGGCAGTTGCTCCATGTAAAATACTGGTATTCAGCTGCATCCGGTTAGACTGGAAGCTGACCCCAACAGTTTGGAAAGGGCTAGGCAGATGAGAGGACGAAATAAATGAATTGTTGTATTTCTCTTTTATAGAACTTACCACGGTGTCCAGTCAAATGATACAGCAATTCACTGCTTTCCTTATGACCTGAAACACAATAATTAATTAATTAATTAGGTTTCTGTTTAATTAGCCGTAAGGAATTGTATGAAAGTACAAAAGGATAATAATAATATCCTTGGACATTTCACACAACGCCATATCGTCCCAAGCTAAGCAACCTAATGCTTGTGTTATGGTAACGAGATGGCTGATATACTAGGTATATACATTTTTTTTTGTAAATACATACATATTATAGATAGAAAAACACCCAGACTCGTAACAAATACTTGCAGGTCGCACAAATATTTGTTCCGTGCGGGAATCGAACCAGAAAAAAAAAACAGATAGGAATGTTGAAATTTTTTCATCTAAACACCTACCTCCCATTTGAACCCTTTACGGGGGGAGTTTCCTAAAATCCTTTCTTAGCTGACGTCTACTACTCATAATCTACCTCTGTGCTAAATTTCATCTTCGTAGGTCCAGCAGTTTTTGAGATTTCGTGGTTAATCAGAGATTAACGGTACAGAGAAACCGTTTGACTATGGAACTATATCTGAAATCACGAAAAAATATCAGCGGGTCCATATATTTTGACAAATTATGCGAACATAAATGACTGAACAGCTGATTTGGTTTTCGTGATTTCAGGTATACTTCCATAATCAAAGATGTTCATTTTCATGAGTATACGAGTAGTACCCCCTTTTTTTTTTTTAAGGCTGGGAAATCATCCATTGACTGCTCCCGCTCTGGGTGGAGCGGAAGGGAGTGTCAGACTCTTACTGACTAAAACCCATCGATGTTCCTTCCGTAGCCCTTTATGTTCCGGGGTAGCGGTAACCCTTTCGGACAATCCCGCTTACCCGGCAGGCTTGGCCCTGAGGGGGCCCTTCATATGCTGAAATCTCTTTGAGGCGCGCGTGGAACATATACGCGCCGTCTGGCACGGGCCTGGTGCTGATCGGACGGTGAGTCACCCATTACTCACCGTCTGCAGGCCCGCGCCTACGGTGGCCGGGAGTCGTCACGTGGCTCCCGACGCCCGGGGCGTCTCCCGCGGCGGCTGGGACGGGAGGACCTTTCTCTCTCCCATCCCGCCACCTCCTTTGCGAGCATGACTTTTTCGCAGAAGGAGGTGACTGCCTTCCACTCCCTCTCGCCCCGGACCATGGCTTGCACCAGGGCCGGGCGCCAGAGGTCGCAGCCTCTACGAGAACACGGCGGTGCTCCGCCCAAGCGGGGCAGGTTTGCACCGTGTGCTCTACCGTGTCCTCTGGGCGATCCTCGCAGTGGTGACACCCGGGCGTTTCCTCCCGCCTGATGATGTGCAGGAACCTCCCGAAACATCCATGTCCGGTGAGGACCTGCGTCAGGCGGTAGGTGAGGGCGCCGTGACGCCTCTCTAGCCACTCCTCAAAGAGGGGCCTTACCGCCACTATCGTGGCGTGCCCGTATAGTACCCCCTGAAAGAATGTCCGTCGTTTAACCTAACACACTGTATATAAACACTCATAAAAATAATGGTTTATTTTGTGCTATAGTATTGTTGCCGTTGTCGCATATTTGTGTCGTTGGCGTACAGGGCATGCGCTTGCTTGTCACTTATATGTGACAATGGCGTTCAAAAGGTTAAAAATCGTCTACTTGAAAATAAAATAAAATTTATTAAAAAAAAAATACAGTGAAACTTACCTCTGACTCCCAAGATCAACCGTAATTCATCAGAAATATAATGGTCTGCACCTGGAAAGATTGATTGATGAATAGCATACAGGTTATGGCTTGAACATGGATGGGTGACCATCTTTACATATCGAGACTCCTCCGTGCCTCGGAAAGCACGTTATGCCGTTGGTCCCGGCTGTCATTCGTGGATCTTTGACAGTCGATAAATCTGACAGCCAGTCTTACCAAGGGATATCGTATTACCCAGTTACTGACCGGGTTGTGAAGGTATCTGACCTTAGGCAGGCGCTCCATGTAAAATACTGGTATTCAGCTGCATCCGGTTAGACTGAAAGCTGACCCCAAGATAGTTGGGAAAAGGCAGGCAGATGATGATCCTTTGCATGTTTTCGTGTGTGCATTATGCTGAGCGATAGCCGTTTTGTTTGTTCAACTTGTTTTTTTATTGTTGGTAGCTTTGTTTTCTTCCTTTCTTTGAGTATAAATTCTATCGTTGTTTTTCACATTGCAGTTTTTTAATCGATTTAAATTTTAATTTTAACGAAATTTTTAATTTTGACGTGACAACGTCTTATAAATTGGTTTGCCGGGTGTCACTTCAAGAAACTGCGTTACGCTCCGCTCACGTTATGCGCTCACAATGAGAGCGAGTGAGAGGCACGCGTCCCTTCCACTCGGGCATGGTTAGCCCGCCTAAGAGCGAGAGAGACAGACATAAAAAGTGATCCTTCTTCCTACTATACGAATGAATATTCACATTAAAATTATTTTACCACTCAAAGTCGTTGTCACGTAAAACTTTCGCCCGTATACCGACTTTACAGGCAACCAATTTTTTTCGTAATAAAAACATTTTTCAACAACCTTTATAATACGTTCAGCAGTAGACCGCTATTGGGTAGTTACTCACCGTCCTCCCTCCTTCTATGATGTTTCCTCCTGGCATGCCACTCCTCTTGCTCCTCCTCGGAGGTAAACTCAACCTCATGTTCGTGAGGGTGCTTCCAAGGTCTACGATGATGATGGAGTGGTCTTTCACTGTCATCGTAGTCTGTAAGAGGGATTGGGTTATTAGTGCCCACTAAGTTTTTCGAGATATCGTCAAGCGGTTGATCGACTCTTCACGTGACCAGAGGGCTGGCCTAATTTTTGGTCAAAGAATCAGCATTGCCATACAACGCGGCAATGCTGCCAGCCTTTTGGGAACTTTTCCTGTTGACAACGATGTGGACGGATTTTTTTTATGCTTTTCGATTATTATACATATTATTTCTGTACATGTTATAATGAATATTTAGCTTTTAAATGTAAATATGTAATTAAATAAATTTCCTACTAGTATTTTGCGAATAATTATAAGTTATTAGTATTTCTATTTTATTAGTTTTAGTTATTTCGTTGAATCTACTCAAACTAAGCGATTATGGCTTGATTTTATCACACAAAACAGTTCCGCGAATTGATTATGGCTTGATTTTATCACACAAAACAGTTCCTTGCTAAAAAGTTTGTTTGAAAATTGCAATGTCTACGCGCTCGTAGCGCTACGTGCGCTACGCCGTAGCACTGCACGTAGCGCGCATTCTTTCTTGTGAACACAAACGCAAGAATTTAGAAGTAATCTCTGTTATATTTTGACTTTTAAGGTCACACTTCATTAAAGCCACCCGGCACCCACCCTCGTCGCACGGCGTTCACTCCACGGGTGGACTCCACGTTATCACCAGTACACGTCACGTGGCAGTGGACCTCGCAACTCACAGTGAAGTGAACCTGAGACTTGGCAGTCCGACGGTCATAGCACTAGGCTATCACTGCTAATGCACCACCCACGAACTCAAGGTACGCACCTCTGACTTTTCAGATTCATGTGCGTATTGTATAATTATCACTTGCTTAAAAATCGGTGAAGGAAAACATCGTGAGAGATATTTCTCAACAGTATGTGATGCCCAGTCAGTGGCCCATGGGCAGCATGAAAACTCTGACACCAGATTGGTCACTAACACAGATATAGATAGACATAGATAACGCAAGTATCACGATCTGTATGAAAACCAAGCGTGCCATTTTTTGACTACCTATTATGACGTCACAAGCACTATTTAGTGATGTATGATGATCGAAAACCAAGCGTGCCATTTTTTGACTACCTATTATGACGTCACAAGCACTATTTTGTGATGTATGATGATCGAAAACCAAGCGTGCCATTTTTTGACTACCTATTATGACGTCACAAGCACTATTTTGTGATGTATGATGATCGAAAACCAAGCGTGCCATTTTTTGACTACCTATTATGACGTCACAAGCACTATTTTGTGATGTATGATGATCGAAAACCAAGCGTGCCATTTTTTGACTACCTATTATGACGTCACAAGCACTATTTAGTGATGTATGATGATCGAAAACCAAGCGTGCCATTTTTTGACTACCTATTATGACGTCACAAGCACTATTTTGTGATGTGTGATGATCGAAAACCAAGCGTGCCATTTTTTGACTACCTATTATGATGTCACAAGCACTATTTAGTGATGTATGATGATCTGACTAGCGCTGTATACCGATGCAGGCTAAGCGAAAGTGACCACTTACGACACTTTTGTACGTAAGCTAGGCACGCGAAGTAGTTGCTCTTGCGTTATGTCTATCTATATCTGTGGTCACTAACCACACGAAAAGAAGAAGAGTGGAGTGAACGCAAGGCAAGCATGCGAGCAGCGAGTTGTCACCGAGTGGTCCACCCGCCGTCCGGGCGTGGGACGCTTACGACCGAGGTGATCCGGTGACGTCACGGTGTTGAAGTAGTGAGCGCATACTCATACAAGTCCATACAAAGAATACTAGCCGCAGGAGGCGAGGCGGTGCGGAGTGGGTGCCGGGAAAATTTTATATCATGCGAAGATATAATTGTAAAATTGCATTTAATGCTAATAAGTATTCCATTTGATTCCAAAAATCTGTGACCTCACATTTTAATATTTCATACAAATCACGTACAAGTTCCGCATTTTGACAATACATAATAAGTAACGTTATTGACTACCCTGTCTAATATAGTCGAAGTATGGTTCGAAATTCAAAAATATTTCTATGTTTTAAACCTGGGTCTATACACCTCGTTTTGTTTTGTAATAAGGCCGATTTTGATCATAAAAGTACACAATTGTCATCATGTCGTTTAAAGCTAATTATTCTTACCTGATTGTTCGGCTACTGCTAGCGCCACTTGGACCTAAAACAAAATAATAATATTGTACACTGGTAACTTTCTTTTTCTTGCTTTTTTTTAAGTTGGGTAAAAGCACAGATATGGTAAAAGTGAAAGTCAAATTCAAAGTCAAAAAACTTTGGCGTTAAAGGTGGTAAATAATCAAAAGACAGTTCCCGCTCTGGGTGGAGCGGAAGGGAGTGTCAGACTCTTACTGACTAAAATCCATCCTTGTTCCTTCCTTAGCCCTTTATGTTCCGGGGTAGCGGTAACCCTTTCGGACAATCCCGCTGACCACTAAAGTGAAGGCCTATCAGTTAGCGAAATTCAAATTCTCTAACGTTTTTTTGCAATTTGCCAGTCAGTATCAGGTTGTATATTGATGATACGCGGCCGTAGCAAATCACTACATAGTATAAAACAAAGTCGCTTTCTCTGTCCCTATATCTCTATGTATGCTTAAATCTTTAAAACTACGCAACGGATTTTGATGCGGTTTTTTTTAATAGATAGAGTGATTAAAGAGGATGGTTTATGTGTATAACACATTCACTGCGTTACGGGAAGTATTTGGTTGTAATTGAGTTCTGCTCTGTGCGGCAGCTAGTTGTCCTTGTTTTGCACTCCGTGCGGGGGTGATATTTCCAAGTATTCGTACAAGTAAAAAAGAGACGTCTATATTGCCGGTGTCCTTGTTTGAAGTGTATTAAAATTTACGAATAAAAATGTGCGGGAATTATTTTTTCGTAACGCACAGAAAGGTAATTATTTTACAATAGTGCGATACAGGAACTATTTGGCCGTATCTTAAACCCCGTACCGCACTGAACGTGCGCGCGCGCGGAGCCTCAGTTAGTCGTAGTGCTGTGCCCAGTTAATACGTTTTTACAGAACGCAATATTTTATATAAAAACAAAAATGGCTTTAGTAAAAATTATATTCATAACTGAATAAGATCTCAATATATACTCAAAGTTCTTACTAGTCGGGATTATGCAAGACGAAAGAATTATTAAAGCTTATATCGTTTCATGGTATGGTACCTGTACTGTTACTTTTTAGTTACTTTTTTCTGTTGATTAAATTATCGAGTAAAATAAATAATTGTGATAAATAAATTTGGACATTTTTGTAATTTAACTTTTATAAGTACAGACGCCAGCACATCAAGCTATCCCTAACTGTCAAATTTTCTCAATTAAAAATTATCCTTAAAGTCTTTGCAATAAAGTTGAAATACTATCAAAGAAATTTGACAGATTGTGGTAACTTGATGTGCTGGCCTCTGTACCTAAAATAAATAATAATATAAAATAAGAATTTACTGTTTTTGTTAAAAGTTAACATTAGCATAGTTAATTACTTATTATTTTTGTTAAAAATAGTTTTCGTTGATTGTGTACACCTAAATAAACAATAATAAATCTGAAACATAGAAATATTTTACTTACTACACCCCATCACTAGCAATATGTCTGTTGTATGCGCCACGACAAGTATTTGCCCGTAAAATCAACCATTTCCAAAAATACCTGTAACTTTTAAGATATTACTTAGAACCCCGTGCGACCCCTGCAGCTGTGTATACACAAGGATGTAACCTATTGCTTGGTACAACAAAAAAAATCAGCTGTGGACTTTCCATGTCTCTGTGGAGGTTTGAAGTCAGGACTAGGTACGGGAAAATAGACGTCGTAACGCATATCAGGCATTCTTGATACGGGAAGTATGTGACTTGTACAGCACTGGAAGTAAGTTTCAATCTAGCACAGCCGCAGCAGACAAATTATCACATTAATTTGTCGACATATTACGCGGGTGAAGCCGCGGGCGGAAGCTAGTATGTTATACAAAATTATGTCCATTAGAATCATAAATACAACTGTCTAAGTGAAAATTACTTAAAAAGAGATTTTAAAGTAATAACTTCATTGCACCGGCAGAAAATCTACCCCCTGGTCACGAACTGCAGTGGCCGATATGGAAGTCATTAAACAGACTGCGTGTTCAAGTTGGCCGCTGCCGATCCAATTTAGCCAGATGGGGTATAATCGACCCATCTCGAACAGAATGTGAGTGTGGTGCCCCAATACAGGATATGCCACATCTACTCTCGTGCCCGTCTTGCACAACTGACTGCACGCTCAAGGACCTGAATGACGCAAATGATAGGGCCGTCCAGGTTGCCACGTACTGGGCGGACAGAGTTTAGTCATCGACTCGAAAAGAAGAAGAAGAAGTAATCTTTACTTTAGATTACTTAAAAAAAAGGAGTTCTTGGTTCCGTCCGCGACAATATCGAAGTCGGAAGTGCGCGTTCGTAAGGGTGCTATTTTCAGACGCTTATTGTCTTCACGCACTGATTAACCTTTGATCGCCAGAGCATAAACGCACGCGCGTGGCCTCCACGCCAAGCTACAAATTTATTTTCTGCTTGTTATCATGAATTTCCTAATATCCATGGTGTCTTTCAATTTGTTTCATGTCATTTAATACGTACGAGAGCTTCAATTTTTAAGATATCTATATAAACACTCACAAAATTACTGATTTAATTGTTTATTTCGAGTGGATAGTGTTGTTGCCACTGTTATATATTTGTGACGTTGGCGTTCAGGGCATGCGCTGGCTTGTCACGTATATATGACAATGGCGTTCAAAAGGTTACAGCCGCCATCTTTGTATTCGTAAGTTCTTGTATTTTGTAGGCGCTGTTTCATCCACAGAACAGATAAAAGAGGTAACCAATAGTAAACATACGATCTAAGTGCATGTGGTTTATTTGTGTGCGTAATGCGCGTACGTATGTATCTCTTGCATGTAAAGGAGAGACAGAGTGGGAGACATGCGGCGACACGCGTTCTAATACAAATCAGGCACTAACTACTTCCTTTCTAACCTTTTTTATCTGGTCTGTGGTTTATAATAATAATATCCTTGGACATTTCACACAACGCCATTTGTCCCAAGCTAAGCAACCTAATACTTGTGTTATGGTAACGAGATGGCTGATAAACTACTTAAATACATTTTTTTTTTGTAAATACACACATATTATAGAAAGAACAACACCCAGACCCGGAACAAATACTTGCAGGTATTACAAATATTTGTTCCGTGCGGGAATCGAACCCGCGACATGCTGCGCAGCAGTCAATCGCTCAACCACTGCGCCATCCGTGTCGTCGTTTCAACACCTATAAGCTATAATACAGTCAAAACCTTAACAAAACTCCTTATTTACACACAATAAATTAGGTACTCACCTATTAATGGGGAAGCACCAGGGTAGCCCGCGGAATTAATTTCATTTATTTATTTATTTTTCTTACTTTTTTTGAAATTTGCAGGTTGTATGTTGAACAAAATATGTTTCACGGACACAGCATTAGCAATAATAAATTGATATTACTAATGCTAATAAAACTCTCTCTGACGGAGGTCGAAAAAGTAACAAAAACAGCCTTAAGATATTAGGACCATGGCTTGCACCAGGGGCGGGCGCGAGAGGTCGCCGCCGCCGATCGCCTCTACGAGGACACGGCGGTGCTCCGCCCAAGCGGGGCAGGTTTGCACCGTGTGCTCTACCGTATCCTCTGGGAGACCCTTGCAGTGGTGACACCCGGGCGTTTCCTCCCGCCTGATGATGTGCAGGAACCTCCCGAAACATCCATGTCCGGTGAGGACCTGCGTCAGGCGGTAGGTGAGGGCGCCATGACGCCTCTCTAGCCACTCCTCAAAGAGGGGCCTTACCGTCACTATCGTGGCGTGCCCTCCCCACCCCCCATTAACATTACAATTCTAACAACTTCAGCTTTGCGTAGATCCATGTTTATCAGTAAAAAGGATGTGGAAGGCTCACAACATAAATCAATGACATTGACATTGACACTTGAAAATTTTATCGATATACCCTCTAAAATTGCAAATGAACGTTCAAAAACTTATTATTTATTTTTATTTCTAAAAAGACCGTAATTAATGAATCAATCATAAAAATAGGAGTGGCTTAATTTTTTGTGATTATAATTCGGTAAACACATACTTAGAACGGCCGTGAATCATATTTTGATCCACATACAACCTTCCACGGACCTGCCAATAGCAAATAACACACAAAAATTCGAATTGCGCGAGCTACCCTGACGGTCCCCTCGATCCATTGCCTGCCGGAACGCAAAACTACGCGAGACACAATAGCTTTTTAATTGTGTCAGTAATTACGGCCTACGAAAGGTTAAACGTCACACTGTATTTACACAGATAAAACAAACAATAGAATGATCAAGTACTTACAAATAACAGAGCAATTAACAATCCAATTAACGAACGCATTTCAATTAATTATAATTATAACACTCTTCGAGTGGACAGATAAATGCTATCTGCTAACCACTGTGAATTAATTTAATTCTGACAAGATTTATATAATATAATATACAAATATAAAACAGCTGTGTCAACGGTATTGTATTTCGTTAAATACTAATTTTCATTCCGTTTTTAGGTTGTGACGTGGTTGTAAATATTTCACGATTTTCGGGTATTTATTGCACAGTAAGCTTGGCCCAAAACAGTGGAGGAAAATATCGTGCAAAAAAGAAAGAGAAAGCAGTGATAGCCTAGTGGTGTGACCGTCGGACTGCCAAGTCACAGGTCTCGAGTTCGAACCCAAGGCCTCTGATTTTTCGGATAAATGTGCGTATTGTATAAAAATCGGTGAAGGAAAACATCGTGAGGTAACAAAACATCATGTTTGAGAGACATTTCTCAACAGCATGTGAAGCTAGGTCAGAGGTCCATGGGCAGCATAAAATCTCTGACACCAGGTTAGTCACCAACCACACGAAAAAACCGAAAGAAAGAAAGATACTATATTTACTCAGTACATAAAAAAAAACAAAACATCGAAGCAAGGATGTGTGCCTCGGAGCTGCGTCAAATAGGTCCAGTTCAGCGTGAAGAAACCGAAATGTCCTAGAATCAAAAATTCGAAGACTTATGACATCTACCAACCCGCTCTGGGCCCGCCTGGTGGAATACAGCCCACTCTCTCTTAAAGTGAGCAGGCCTCCGCCTGTGTCGTAGCAGTGGGAACATTATAGGCTGATTATGCTTATACTCCTGGCTGCTTCAAAGAACATCTCATTGAAAAAACTCTAGAAGACATTTCCCGACCCCGTAACCCAGTTGACTCCATGCTGAGAAGTCGAGCCTTCAAACACTGGATCAATGAGGCCTGAGGATCAACGGTTATATCATCATCATCACCAGCCCATAGCAGTCCATTTCTAGACATAGGCCTCTCCAGTTGGACACCATTCAGCTCGATTCTATAGCAGTGATAGCCTAGTAGTGTGACCTTCGGACTGCCAAGTCATAGTCCTCAAGAACAAACCACACGCAACTCTGATTTTTCGGATTCATGTGCATATTGTTTGCCGGGTAAGCGGGATTGTCCGAAAGGGTTACCGCTACCCCGGAACATAAAGGGCTACGGAAGGAACTGGGTTTTTGTCAGTAAGTCTGACACTCCCTTCCGCTCCACCCAGAGCGGGAGCAGTCATTGGATGAATTCCCAGCCTTAAAAAAAAATGTGCATATTGTATAATTATCTCTTGCTTCAAAATCGGTGAAGGACAACATCGTGAGGAAACCAGCATGTCTGAGAGATATTTTTCAACAGCATGGGCAGCTTAAAAACTCTGACACCAGGTTAGTCACTAACCACACGAAAAGAAGAGGATCGGTTCTCGGCATATCCAGCTTCTACCAGCCCCCCCTACGAAGATTGTCGCTCCACATAGCCCATACCCTGTCATGAACACAGCTGTGTGTTTTCTGTTCTATCTCACAGTGCGCACACACATACATGCTCAATACATTTTGATCCATTCTAAGCTCAGTGCCTTCAACACAAATATGTTAAATGGCGTGATGGCGTAGGTATGTCATTTAAATCCTGACTCACTTACGAAGTGACTCATCAGTGCCCAAACACTTGGACCTAGAAAGCTGAAATTTTGCGCCCCCTTCAAACCCTTTTCATTTTATAACGTAGACTAAGACACTTTTGAAATTTCGCTTTTTTTTTCTGGGTGGAGCGGAAGGGAGTATCAGACTCTTACTGACTAAAACCCATCCGTGTTCCTTCCTTAGCCCTTTATGTTCCGGGGTAGCGGTAACACTTTCGGGCAAACCCGCTTACCTTTGGAATTTCCTCTGAGGTAGGAAATTCAAGGGCGGACGAAATCATTGACGAAGTGGTAGTTCTACCAACAATTTAGTTGTATGTAACAAATGAAACAGCCCAACTCGAAGAAACACTATTCGTAATTTAATTCTACGTATAAGTTTGAGCAGCTGGGTAAATAAGTCGATGTTTTTTTATAATATACCTAATTGCAATACAATAAATTATACGTTCGTAATCTCATACTCATTTAGTACTATGTAGTTTGGTCATCTCGCTGTATCACGTTTTTTTTAAGATGAATCTGCTTAGCCTTGTCCCAAATACGTTGGGGTCGGCTTGCAGTCTAACCGGATGCAGCTGAATACAAGTGTTTTACATGGTGTGACTGCCTATCTGACCTCCACAACACAGTAACTGGGTAATACGATACCCCTTGGTATGACTGGCTGTCAGATTTTCGAGCTTCTGACGACCCGTAACAACATTGTCAAAGATGCACAAATGACAGCCGGGACCAACGGCTTAACGTACTTTCCGAGCCACGGAGGAGTCTCGGTAAATTAAGATGGTCACCCATCCACGGCCAACCCCGGCAAGCGTAGCTTAACCTGATGGATCGCCCTGTGCAGCGTCATGAGGTAAGTGATAAAAAAAAACAACAAAAATTACATTTTAAAATAATTTATTTCTTTAATACACTTTGGTACATGTCTATAGGTACACATGTATTTTAAATTATTTATCTTTGATTAAATATCAACCTTTTAACGTTTGTTCATTGTAATTGTCAATTCATGTAAACAGACATACCCTCTCCGGCTCCACCGTGGTCGGGTAAAAATGACTTCGATCCAACGAAAAATTTCGCGATCGTCTTTTTTTATTTTCCGCTTGAATTTTACATAAATTGACAATAACAATAATATCAATTCCCTACTAAATACATACGACAGTCATTATGAGAAAATTACACGTTAAAATGGTTTAACTCGCATCTCGACATTAAAGAATATAAAGACGTCATTCCACAGTAGCCCACTGCTAAGCTACGCAGGTGGACATAGCATCGGTTTGTATGTATTAAAACGTAGACGGGATTGTCTATTGTGTTTTACGGCCATGCTACGCACAGGTTTTTGGCTTGTTAAGCTCTCCGTGGAAGACGTGTCATCGGCCAACCCGCCTTGGGCCTGCATGGTGGATTGGTGGATTATGGCCCACTCCCACTTTTAGAGAGGAGGCTGCGTCCAGCAGTGGGAACATTATAGGCTGATTATCAAGCTCTCCGTGCACAACCTAGGTACATACCGTACAACAGTGTGTAGAATATACATAGTTTGTGGCTAAAAAGGACAGTGTTAATTGGGTATTTGAATAGTCAATAACGCTACTTTTTATGAACTGTCAAAACGCGGCATTTGTACGTGATTTGTATGAAATATAACAATGTGACGTCACAGATTTTTAGAATCATATGGAATACTTATTAGCATTAAATGCAATTTAACAATTATAACTTCGCATTATATTTAATTTCAGTACGGTGATGGAAGTTTTTATGACGAGCGGGCTATTTTTCATGTGATTTCATATTTTATTTTTGACCGATTCAAATAGTCAATTGTATTATTATGATTAACCTTTTCACCGCCAAGCACTTGAATAGAAGATCCAGATTTGGGTGTTGGTGGCACCTAAATCTCGCCGCGACTTCATATGAAGTTCTTCATTTTAACTATTTGGTCGTTATGCATTTATAGTTTGGCGCTGGGCGAGGTATCGCGTTCTGTGTGCGTTGGCAGTGAAAAGGTTACCGGAAAAGTCTTGTTATGGATATAGCTTAGCCGTGGACAACTGTGGAGTGCCGCCTTTATTACTCATTACAATATAAATTACACCATTCTAGCGCAGTTTTAACAAGCCTCCAAAACAACTACCCATATTTAACCAACGATTTTAAGATATGATTCAATAATTAACTTGAATTACTTACATAAAAACTATGCTTGACTAAAAATAGTCTAAAAATTAGAAAAAAAGAAATGCGTTTTGAGACTACGAATTTTTTTTTTAATAAATTCAGCTAAGCGTAATAATGATTGCACAATTTTTGTGCAATTTGACAAATTGAGTTTTATTTTGTGCGAAATTGTGCAATGTGGCATAAGTATCGGTTTTTATTCTAAACATTGATGCAAGATACATTTTTTATTGATTTAAAATTAATTTGTGACATAAATACTCTACTTAGCAGTTTTAAAAGATCAATAATACATTTTTTTTTACTTAAGCACAGAATTTAGTGCACCTTAACAATTTACTGTGCAATCTGGCAATTCATTACATTAACACATACTTTGAGACTTGTGCAATTTGTGCACTTCAGCTTAACAAATTAAACTACAGCTAATAAGAAAAAAAATATTATAAAAAAATAAATTTCTAATAAAAAGTATAATTATTAACTTTGGTATTTTTTTTGTCGTATTAATTAAAAATAGAGAGGAGAGTGAGTTATTCATTTAAAATTATTTAGTACTGTGGTTTTAGTAGCATAAGTAAGACTGGCTTTTTAAGGTCAAGAATTTCAAAGACCAAGTGACATCTCGCAGTTTATTCTTTGAGGGTGGGTAGTCATCAAATGACCCTTCCACTCTGGTCGGAGGGGAAGGGAGTGTCAGACTCTTACTGCCTAAAACCCATCCATGTTCCTTCCTTAGCCTTTCTGGACAATCAAAAAATCCCTAATAATAAAAGTTAAGGGCTGATTTAACCAACGAAATTGAACGCGATTAGCCCTTATAAACCGCCATTTAATAGCTCTCAGTGTTAATGGAGAATATTGACACTTTCAAAGTGTTCTAAAACTCTCAGTGCCAATAAACAGAAAATAATGACACCAACGTAGTTTATGCGGCGTGCAGATCCATTGGTGAAATTCGCCCTAAGAATTCAGTTTTAAGAATAAGTAATTTTTGAGACGTGGTTCAAAAACTCCGATGATATTATGTATGTACTTAATAGCTAATATACCATTAAGCGGGATTGTCCGAAAGGGTTACCGCTACCCCGGAGCATAAAGGACTAAGGAAAGAACATGGATGGGTTTTAGTCAGTAAGAGTCTGACACTCCCTTCCGCTCCACCCAGAGCGGGATTACACCGATTTGATGTTTCCCACCCTCAAAAAAAAAAGCTTATATATCCACAGTACTAAATAATTTACAGCTTCTTCCTAATTAAATATATTTTGCTAACATCGATGGCATCGCTCTGAGTGCGAAACATTTGAAATTCAAACAACAGGGAAGAGCTGAAGTAGCCTGTGACGTTCAATTTTTTAAAATGTTTTTTTTTTTTGACAATTTGCAGGCTAGTTTTAGGTTGCATGTTGTTCAAAATACGTTTCACGTATACAGGATGTAACCGAAAGGGTATATACATACAAAAGCATATGCTACAGACTACCAAACTGAACAACTTTTATTATGGGACCAACTCCGAAATCGCAAAAAAAATCAGCAGTTCTATACATTTTTGGTCACGGGACTCGTCGAAATGTAGGTGTTCCCTACATTTCGACGAGTCCCGTGACCAAAAATGTATAGAACTGCTGATTTTTATTTTCACGGTTTATTGGTCCCATAGTAAAAGTTGTTCAGTTTGGTAGTCTGTAGCATATGCTTTAGTATGTATATGTCGTAGGATAATTTGATACTTCGAATCTTCGCGGAAATCCTAGGGGTTTTGCGAAAACGCGGATAATTAGACATAGGCGAAAAATTATCAAATCTTACAGGACAAAGTCAGGATTTTTGCGAAAATACTCGTTATTATAGCAATATTGCGAAACGAAACGCTGGCTGTTATGAAATAAGAACGCTGATTGGTCGGTCAGCGCGTTCAATAAGAGATCGTCTCTGATTGGTTGACGTCTTAATCATCGGCAAACTAGGAACCAATTAGAAGTCAGCCAGCAAAATTGTAGCCAATCAGTGTTGAGCACATCAAATATTACTATAGTAACGAGTATTTTCGCAAAAATCCTGACTTTGTCCAGTAAGATTTGATAATTTTTCGCCTATGTCTAATTATCCGCGTTTTCGCAAAACCCCTAGGATTTCCGCGAAGATTCGAAGTATCAAATTATCCTACGACATATATACCCTTTCGGTTACACCCAGTATAACAAATGGGTCACGAATCGTATTTTAATCAGGATACAACCTGACACTGACCTGCAAATTGCAAAAAACATTATAAATTTTAAATTTCGAAGGCTACACCGTAGCTTTCCCCTTAAGATTAGACTAGTAATGGAAGACTAAGAATAGGATACTGCTTCTCATGGTATCTTGGACTTGACAAAGCAATGAAAATCAATCAATCTGCTGGTCTTTTCCCAACTGAGATGGGGTCGTCTTCCAGTCTAACCAGATGCAGCTGAATACCAGAATTTTACATGGAGCGACTGCCTATCTGACCTTCACAACTCAGTTACTGGGTAACACACCCCTTGGTAAGACTGGTTGACAGACTTTAGGTCTACTGATTACTCGTAACGACCAACGGCTTATCGGGTCACGTAGGAGTCTCGATATGTAAAGGAAGGTAAACCATCCACGACCCGACCGCGGAGCGCATAACATTAGCAATGCAATTTTACAAATTATATCTTCGTATAATATTTAATTTCTGTATGGTGATGGAAGTTTCTAAGACGAGCGGTCTTTTATCTATGTGACTTCTTATTTTATTTTTGACCGTGTCGAATAGTCAATTGCCGTCAATTGTACGTTTCCTATAGAGAAGTTATTGGGTTTTCTATCTGAAATAGCGAGACCAGGGGTTTGAAAGTTAGAACTGGCGATTTTTGTACCGCAACTGTTTATAAATGTCTTATTACAACACATGTAGTCCTTTTTGTAAATCGGCGGGTAGTTTTCTTTTTTGGTTAAAGTAGTATCATTGGTCAGAAATATTTTGACAAAAAAAAATATGTTGTTTGTATGTAGCCATCAGTAATGGCTTGTTGAGTACTTAAATATAGATAAACTACAATAAAATGACCCTTCCAAAATTCAAAACGTTTGAAAGTATTTGTGAAAGTAATCACAAAGCGCCACCAAGACTCACAACGCATGTCGCTGTCGGCCTGCTACTGAACACGAATACTTACAACTACATACAAACTCTTTCGTGAGGATGTGACTACAAACATTGAAACAGTACTTTGAAGGGCGCTCCATGTTATCGTAGTTTATCTATACGTTCAACTTATTCTCGGAAGTCAGAACCTGTAGTACAATTTCCTAATATATGCAGAGGCCAGCACATCAATTTACAGCAATCTGTCAATTTTTTTTGTAAGATTTTCAACTTTATTCTTTTAGAATAAGGTTCATTTTCCATTGGGAATATTTGACATTTTGGGTTGATTTCTTTGTAAGATTGTCAGTTCATTTTAATTGGGAATTTTTGACAGTTCGGGGTAACTTGATGTGGTGGCCTCTGTACAAGAGCTATTTACAAATTGCGCCTAGCCCTACACGAAAGCTTTTTAAAAGAAAGTAAAACATTTTTTAGGTATTTGTTTTTTTAAATAAAATTAATTTTCAAATGTTTTCGCCCTCAGTGTGATTCTACTTAGTCTAGTATTTAATGGCGACGATACGATTACGATTCGATTTCAAAATTATATGTAAAGGTAGGGAGCTCGTGGCTAAGTAATAACAGCCGCACGATCGATTATCAGGTTAAGGTACGCTTGCCGGGGTTGGTACGTGGAGGGGTGACCATCTTTACATATCGAGACTCCTCCATGCTTCGGAAAGCACGTCAACCCGTTGGTCGCTGCTGTCATTCGTGGATCTTTGACAGTCGTTACGGGTAGTCAGAAGCCCGAAAGTCTGACACCCTTTCTTACCAAGGGGTATCGTATTACCCAGGTACTGGGTTGTGGAGGTAAGACAGGCAGTCGCTCCATGTAAAATATTGGAATTCAGCTGCATCCGGTTAGACTGGCAGCTGACTCCAATATAGTTGGAAAAAGGCTAGGCAGATGATGATTTGTAAAGGTTTGAGGAACAAGCGACGTGACGCAGAATGTAACGTTGAGTCGAATCGCAATCGTGTCGTCGTCGTGACGTCAAAGCTAAAAATCTTAATATACCACAAATATATAACAATACTATTGAAGGAAGCGACCGTTGCCTATTTTATATACAATATTTTATATAAGAGACGGTAATAGCGTAGCCCACTATTACATGGATCTTAGACAAAATGTTTTAAGCGGTCGCTACCCCGGAACATAAAGGGCTAAGGAAGGAACATGGATGGGTTTTAGCCAGTAAGAGTCTGACACTCCCTTCCGCTCCACCCAGAGCGGGAGAAGTCGTTGGATGATTTCCTAAACTTGAAAAACAGTGGTTTAAGCGCTGATCGCGTTCAGTTTTATTGGTGAAATCTGCCTTGTCAAAGATCTACGAAGAACTACCGTCTCTTGTATAAAATAAATTCACATTAAATTCCAGTTTTGCCTAAAATCTAAACACAACAATAATTATAAGACACTATTTACAACAGTATTCTTTTTTTAAATCCAATTTTAGAATCTTGAATTCTCTTTTTGAAACAAAAAAACGGGCAGTATCTCTTTTAGAACAGTCTTTTTTTGTCGAATTTTTTATTTTAAACAAAAACTTTGGCTGCGCAAGTCTCTATGGGATACTTAAAAGGAAAAAAAGGTTTCTCTTTGTTTTTTTTTTGTTAATATTTTTTTGGGATGCATCTGATTGTTAAATATACAGGATCAAATTAAATTAGCTAGGAAAACTCCGGAAACGTGACAGGTGTCATCTTAAGGAGGATCCGCCAGCGTAGTCCGCGAAATTCAGGATTTTCATGGGTTTTTTGCATGTCAGTGTCAGGTTGTAAATATGAATCGCGGCCAAAGCAATTAATTATTTACTGAACTGTAATCATTAGTTATTTTTATACATATTATTATGAATATTATGTAAAGTAGTAAATAAAACTCCACTCAAACTGGGGCCCGAGTGCGCAACTGCTTTTTACGGAAATTTATCGCCGATTGGTCGACACTTCACGTGACCAGAGGGTTCGATTGTTCTTTGGCCAAACAATTAGAATTGCCATTCAACGTGGCAGTACTGCCAGCCTTCTGGGCCCGTTTCCGGACGACAGCGATGCGGATGGATACTTCGACACCTAATAAGTGTCCATTTTGTTTTTGTATTTATTTGAATATAGTTAGTTAGATAGTCATTTAATTTGGGTATGTATAAGTTGTTTTGCGTTAACTTCATCAGTCACTTTGACAAGCCAAATTTTTTTTTTTCATTTTATCGACATACCTGTCTATAAAGTTTCGCTAGCTAATTTAATTCGACTCCTACAGCTTTTAGAGTTCAAGACAATCAGTGGCAATCCCTATATTTTTAGAAAAAACAATCGTTAATATCTACTTATAGTAATTACTTATTGCAGTTTAGGGTTACGCAATGACATTTGTCTGTCTTTTTAATATCATTATTATTTTATATTAGAGAAGACCAAAGCCTCCATACATTTGAGAAATGGTCCTGGTTTCTGAAAGACTCAAGGTCACAGGTCATTAGAGCCACCCGGCACCCACTTCAACCTGGCTTTAATGATGAATTTCACCAATGAAATTGAACGCGATCAGTGTCAATTTTCCCTGAGGATTATGCATTTATTTCAAGAGCTTTCAAATATAAGAGCCCTTGAAATAAAGGCAACAACAGCATGTGAAGCTAAGTCAGAGGCCCGTGGGCAGCTTAAGAACTCTGACACCAGGTTAGTCACTAACCACACGAAGAAGAAGATTCAATTCAAGAGCTGTTAGCGTCAATATTCCTCAACAATGACACTTAGTTTACAGCTCTTGATCGCGGATTACATATTGTGCTGATCGCGTTCAGTTCCATTGGTGAAATTCGCCCTTTGCGCCAATTTCACCAACACTGTCAATTATTTAATGTCACGTTAAGCATTTTAAAGGACTTTTTTGCATAGTTAAGTGCAGTAAACTTATTTAGGACAACCACAACCTCTTATAGCAGCATTATTTCAATATTACAAGAGTGTGAGAATGAGACGGAGCTATACAGGACGTATAGCTCCATCTCTTTCCAATGTGAAGTAATATTAAAATAATACTGCTATAACTGATAATTACAGTCAAACAGATCAATAGATTTAAAGCCTGTGGTAAGTATACACATTGATTTGAATACATTTGTGTTTAGTTTCTTTCTCTGAAACCTGCTAATATTAGTTTTCACAGAAAATAGATCTCTTAACCACTGTGAAGTTATACTAAAATCCTTCCTTCCTTCCTTGGACATTTCACACAACGCCATATCGTCCCAAGCTAAGCAACCTAATGCTTGTGTTATGGTAATGAGATGGCTGATAAACTACTTATATACATACAATTTTTTATTTTTTTTGTGTAAATACATACATATTATAGATAGAAAAACACCCAGACCCGTAACAAATACTTGCAGGTCGTACAAATATTTGTTCCGTGTCGAATCGTTCCCGCGACATGCTGCGCAGCGGTCAATCGCTCAACCGCTGCGCCAACCGTGTCGTCAAAAATAATATTGTTTTAAAGCAGCCTTTTTCAAAGTGCCCCCTTGTGGGTGCTGCAAGCTTAAAGGGGGCCAGTAAGAGACCTAGAAAAAAAATGGAGACGTTGGTTGTGTAGAGGCTTAGAGGTCGATTTGTTATTTCATCTAGATAGTGTTTTTTAAGTAGGTGAAAAAATGGCGGCCCTGAAATAAAATGTATTCTCAAAGTAGGCAAAATAAGTTTGAGAACCCCTGCATTTAAAGGGTGATGTTCGGTCCCTAGTACGTCAAAATGCTTAACATGGCAACATTAATGAAACAGGACCAACATTTTAATTAAAGATAAATACTAAATACTAATTCAGACAGACAACTATAATTGCTTCCACGATTCTTTAAATCGTAGTTGAATCACATTTATTTATTTATATTATATTATTTAAATATATATAAATATTTATGTACGTAGTATTTTACATAGTGTTATATACTTTTGTCTATATGTAGAGAGCTAATGAAGACTTATTTATTATGTTTATTTATTTATTTTTAACCCTTTATTTATTTCAATTATTTATATCGACCCGGAGTCTGTATTTGTGCCCGGTTGATGGTAATAGGCTCGCCCCATATTACATGGGACTTACACATCGCCCAATGTAGGTGCACTATATACCTCTGATTAACCTTTTGAACGCCATTGTCACACATACGTGACAAGCAAACGCATGCTATACGCCAACGACACAAATATGTGACAATGCGGGTACACTATTACATGGGACTTACACATCGCCCAATGTAGGTGCACTATATACCTCTGATTAACCTTTTGAACGCCATTGTCACACATACGTGACAAGCAAACGCATGCTATACGCCAACGACACAAATATGTGACAATGCGGGTACACTATTACATGGGACTTACACATCGCCCAATGTAGGTGCACTATATACCTCTGATTAACCTTTTGAACGCCATTGTCACACATACGTGACAAGCAAACGCATGCTATACGCCAACGACACAAATATGTGACAATGCGGGTACACTATAACACGAAATAAACAATTAAATCATTACTTTTGTGTGTGTTTACATTGATATCTTAAAAATTGCAGCTCTCGTACGTATTTAATGACATGAAACAAATTAAAAGACACCATGGATATTGGGAAATTCATGATAACAAGAAGAAATAAATTTGTAGCTTGGCGTGGAGGGCACGCGCGTGCCTTTATGCTCTGGCGGTCAAAAGGTTAACCCAGTTTTAAATATGTTATTTTCTGGCCAATTCGAAAGAAGAAATAGGGAGCAACTACCAGTTCTTATACAGTCCCCGGCACGTAACTTGGCAAGAGTCATCAGATGCGCAGAAGTCATAGTTAAGGTCTCTTTGGTGGTCAAGCGGGACGCGGGGTATGACGTAGCGCCGATCCGGGCGCGCGATTGGTGCGTCAGTCGACCTCTGCCTCCCGCACCGCGTCTTCATTCCGTTCGCTCCCGATTACACTTGCGTGCACGAAAGTTGTACCCTTTGTTTTTGTTGACTTTTTGATACGAGTTTATGTTTTTGTTTTAAATTCAGTTTTTATTAAGAGTTGTTGTTATTGTTTTAAATTCAGTTTTTAATAAGAGTTGTTGTTATTGTTTTAAATTTAGTTTTTGTTACGGTAATTACAATGCCGGGACCAAATACCGTTTTACGCAGACATGCCAGAAAAATGGCATACAATGTGTACTGTTTTTGTTTGAGAATGAGAATTTTTTGTTTAAATATTTTTTTTTACTTTGAAATGCATTTATTTTATTTATAACACCTAATAAGTATCACGTTTTCCTCTCCATTGTTTAACTTAATGACTAAAAATAAATTATGGCAATAATCATAGAACAATGACAAGGAATAAAAGTGACCACTTTTTTGTTCCACTAAGTGTACGATGCGCGAACTTTCCCCCACTACGTCAAAATCTTGCCAAGTTACGTGCCGGGGACTGTACCAGTATTGTTTTAATATAACTTCAGTGTGAGAGCAGTAATGACTAAGTGGTATCTGCCCCGACCTATGAGTCATGGGTTCGAATAGTGCGCGCCACATAAAATTCTAGCTGGGGAAGTACAGACGCCAGCACATCAAGCTATCCCTAACTGTCAAATTTTCTCATTTAAAAATGAACCTTATGTCTTTGCAATAAAGTTGAAATACTTTCAAAGAAATTTGACAGATTGTGGTAACTTGATGTGCTGGCCTCTGTACTTGTGCTGTGAGCGTTAAGTCGAAATTCGCGTGACTCTGCGGTTAAAATACATGGCGCGACCTACAGCTGAAAGGCTATAAGGTCATGCGTTTTTGTTTGTGTTCATAATTTCATCACTACTACTCTCAAACCGCTGAAGGAAAACATCGTGAGGAAACCGGCATGTACAGACGCCAGCACATCAAGCTATCCCTAACTGTCAAATTTTCTCAATTAAAAATGAACCTTATGTCTTTGCAATAAAGTTGAAATACTATCAAAGAAATTTGACAGATTGTGGTAACTTGATGTGCTGGCCTCGGTACTAGAATAAAAAATTTGAAGACTAGTGACATCTACCAACCCGCACTGGGCTACGTGGTGGATTATGGCCCACTCTCTCTTGAAGAGAGGAAGCCTGTGTCCCAGCAATGGGAACAGTATAGGCTGATTATGTGTGAAAGAGATGACGCTATACCAGTATATCTGCCTCTCTTTCCCAAATGAAGTAATATTAAAATAATACTTCTATAGAGGTAGTCGCCCCCACTGTACTGATATTAATTAAATAAATAAAGGGATATATTTAAAAATTCCGTACTTTTGCTTTTATAATTAACTACATTATATTTCTGTCTTTTTTTTTTCTTTGGCAATAGACAATTTGAAAACTCTATAATAGAGTTTTCAGATCTAAAGAAAAGCCTAAAGACCTGACTGTTCTGCCAGCATATAAAGCTACCCCAATCTGTCAAATTTCTTTGATAGATTTTCAACTTTATTACAAAAGAATAAGGTTTATGTTCAATTGGGAATATTTAACAGTTTGGGATAGCTTGATGTGCTGGGGTTTGAACATAATATTATTAGAGTTATATGCTTTCTAATACACGTATAAAGCTAGAAGTCTATTTAATATGTTGATAGGAATACTATAAGTCACTAAGTTAAAAGAAATGACGTTCGTATCCATTATCACCAACACTAGGTATCACCTAAGTTTTAGGCTTAATACCAGTGCGCTGTTCAAACTCAAAGTATTTATTTCAAATAAATCAATAACAGGCACTGTTGAATTGTCAAGGGGTCGGTCAGTCAGAAAGATGAAGCTAGTTGCCCATTCCAAAGCAGTAGGTACTTATGGAGAACGGGCAAGAAACTCCATGGACACTATTGACTCCTGTTGAATTTTGAACCCTAAGCTAAGCACTGAAAGTTGAAAATTCGACACCTTGTTAGTGAAGATGGTCATTACTCTTCGTCATAAGAGCGTATTTAAATCAGACGCCATTTTGAAATGTGTTTTTTTAATTCAAGACTGTTATAAATTTTAATAACTCAGTAATGCGCATCCCTATCAACACATCCTCACAAAAAATATCAACATACAAATCAAAGCTTATATTAAACAATGAGTATTTTTCAATTTTAAACCACTAGCGCCACAGCGGCGTGTAGTAGAACTAAATAGAGAGCACACTAGCGCCACAGACAAACTTGACCGCACTAGCGCCACAGCGGCGAGAAGTAGAACTAAACAAATGTACTACTAACCGCGATAAACAAACAAAAAACGACTAATGCTAGGTATAGTACGCGCCATATAAAATTACCGCTGGGGAAGAACTTATGCAGTGCGCTTAAAGACGAAATTCGCGTGACTCAGCGGTTGAAATACTTGGCGCGACCTATAGCTAAAACGCTACAAGGTTATATAAGGTTAGTTTTCAATGACCACCACCAATCAACACCTTTTGGCGCGTGGCCAACGCGGACATCTTGGTTTGTTAATACAGTGTGTCAGGTTAAACGAGGGACATACTTTCAGGTTGTATAGTACTGTGGAAGGTTCAGGGATCTTCGCTTAGCGGCTCAGTGGTAGAGCGTGTGTTTAGCGTATAAGGAGGACTTGCTGGGCTATCGAAGCAAACACACAGATCGTGAAAAATATATCATATTGTATCGAATACATCTGCCAAGCCCCGCGGCTAAAGACGGAGTCTTGTAACTTGTACAAAAACCTATCAACCTATTCTAAACATAATTTAAATGTTCAATTGCAGTCAGATTATTACCAGCTATGTTCAACAAAAACCTATCAACCCATTCTAAACATAATTTAAATGTTCAAATGCAGTCAGATTATTACCAGCTATGTTCAACATAAGGTTTCACTCAGGGTCTACAGTACTCATGAAAATCAACAACTTTGTCCATGGGACCAACTTTGAAATATGACAAACATGACACAAACAACGCTGTTCCATACATTTTCACGAATTATGCGAACATAAATGTAACCCCTGAAAGTCCCGAGGGACACCTCGTTGAACCTAACACACTGTACATTTGTATGATTTCTCACGTAAACTCGGGGGGAAGGGGGGGGGTAATCAATGTCAGTCATACCGGAAAAGATCCTTGTAACATTTTAAGTAAGTTTAAGTTTAAACGCTGCGTGTGTACCTAGCATTAGTAATCTTATATCCGGGCAACACAAGACTAGTTTTTCAAGCTAAGATAGCAAGCAAGCTATGTCCTAGCTAGAGGGAGCTGTTAACACAATGCTAGGAGAATTTTAAGCCAGTAGCATTGGAGTGAGTCCGTAGAGTAAATGATCCAATTGGATACAAATACAGGATTTTAAAAATCACAACAGATATTTTTCTCACTTGATACTAGTACTAGTACTAAAAAATCGGGATACTTTTGTTTACCGAGGCTAGAGTAGACGAGCTTGCTAGCTTACCAAGTCAGTCTTGATATCCTAGCTTAAAAAACTAGCCTCGTGTATTAAGAACATATATGTGGGCGTTCAAGCAAAAAGAGTCCAGCTGTCAGCATTTAGTTTCTGAGATATAAGAAGTTTTGTAAAGAAGGAATTTTGCACAAAGAAATTGCATTTTGCGATTTTAATTGGCTACAGATAAATGCTCAATTACCTATAATAGCATATGATTCTTCTCAAATCAAGCTCTTTTCAGAGTATCAACTTCAAATATCTGTTAAAAAAAAAATGGGCCAGTTTCTGAATATTTTTTTCAATCCTTACTATCAATTGACTATTCTAGATACGAATCTAGTCTTAACTCAATACCCCACTACTACAGCCTTAAAAAAAAAAAAAAAACAAAAAAAAAAAACACCCCACTACTGGAGTCTTTTTGCTAGCACGCCCACATATATAATGAATCCGTCCACAACAACATTTTACTTGCCTGAACTGCAACCAGTCGGCCATTTTAGTAGCACACAGGGACAATAACTGTCATTTAATACAGAAAATTTTCACGGCGAGTAGGAGAACAGTCTTGCGCTAGTGGCGCTACGTTGCGGCGAAAGTCGTAACTAATAGAGCGGTTTAAACCTCCATGGTTGTTTTTTTTAGTTAGCTGAAGCCTCTTTGCGTGCTGTAAAGGATACTATTGAACGTATGCCCTTCACTGAAGTCTGAAAGAAAAAAATGAGAAATTCTGAAAATGAGAATATGAAGAAATTGGTTAATTATGTATTCTAATGAGAGGATAATAATGTATGAACGGAGTTACGACATTGAGGAGTAATAGAATTGAGAAGCTATTAAACTGAAAAGTGATGAAAGTAAAAAAAGCTTTTAAACTGAAATGTAACGAAACTGACAAGCTATGAAACTGAAGTTACTAGTTAAGTTGAGAGTTAATGGAATTGAGAAGTTATGAGATTAAGAGTAAATGGAATAGAATAGTCATGAAATTGTCAGGTATTGGTCTCAATGTACCATATACTTAGAAATAAATATATTATTATTATTATTATTAATGTAATAAAAAAGTTACTAAGTTGAGACTTGATGGAATTGAGGAGTTATTTATGAAAGTAAATGGAATTGAGAAGTTATGTAGTTGAGAGGTATTGGAATAGAATAGTTGCTAAGTTGTGAGTTAATGGAATTGAGAAGTTATGAGATTAAGAGTAAATGGAATAGAATATTCATGAAATTGTCAGGTAATGTAATAAAAAAGTTACTAAGTTGAGACTTGATGGAATTAAGAAGTTATTTATGAAAGTAAATGGAATTGAGAAGTTATGTAGTTGATAGGTATTGGAATAGAATAGTTGCTAAGTTGTGAGTTAATGGAATTGAGAAGTTATGAGATTAAGAGTAAATGGAATAGAATAGTCATGAAATTGTCAGGTAATGTAATAAAAAAGTTACTAAGTTGAGACTTGATGGAATTGAGAAGTTATTTATGAAAGTAAATGGAATTGAGAAGTTATGAGATTAAGAGTAAATGGAATAGTATAGTCATGAAATTGTCAGGTAATGTAATAAAAAAGTTATGAGATTAAGAGTAAATTGAAATAGTATAGTCATGAAATTGTCAGGTAATGTAATAAAAAAGTTACTAAGTTGAGACTTGATGGAATTGAGAAGTTATTTATGAAAGTAAATGGAATTGAGAAGTTATGTAGTTGAGAGGTATTGGAATAGAATAGTTGCTAAGTTGTGAGTTGTTAATGGAATTGAGAAGTTATGAGATTAAGAGTTAATGGAATTGAGAAGTTATGAGATTAAGAGTAAATGGAATTGAAAAATCATAAAATTGAGAGGTAATGGAATAGAAAATTTACTAAGTTAGGAGGTAATAGAACAGAGAAGTTATGTACGTGGTTTATGGAATGAAAAAGTCATGAAATTGAGAGTTAATGGAATTAAAAAGTCATGAAATTGAGAGTTAATGAAATAGAAAAGTCATGGAATTGATAGGCGACTGAAGTAATTAATATATACAGAAAGCCTATTTCTACGGAAGAGTACTACATACAAACTTTACAAAACATACGTACCTTTTTCTTAGATCCATTGAGATAATCTTTGTACATTTCAGACCTTAAGTATCTTGAGTAACTGTCAGACTTCATCAGATGGTACACGTGGGCCTGGAAATATAGTATAATAGATATTTACAACGTTTTCTTTAAACGTCTTAACTCTAAGGAAGACTCCCCTCCCTCTCTGTCTCTCGCTCTCCCTCTCTTTCGCCTCTCTCTCTCGCTCTCTCTCTCTCTCTCTACTATAAGTCTAAATAATACAAAACGTTGAACGCGGTTTAACTGTGCTGATCGCGTGCAATTTTGGTGAAATTGGCCCTTAGGCGTCGAAGTACTGGTACAGAGTAGCGATGCGCACGAGTGTCTTGTTTTTAAATCATCCAATAACTTCTCCCACTCCGGGTAGAGCGGAAGGGAGTGTCAGACTCTTACTGACTAAAACCCATCCACGTTCCTTCCTTAGTTATGTTCCGGGGTAGCGGTAACCCTTTCGGACAATCCCGCTTACCCGGCAGGCGTCTTGTCTAGTCTTATAATAATGAACATAGGTACCTGAGCTTGATCGAAGCAGTATCTGTCAGCTGTGCCCGACTCCACTTTCTGACGCGTCAATTCCCTGCGAAACAAATTAGTATTATTCTATGCTTAACCCTTAGGGGACACAAGGCGTGATGTTATGTTTTAGTTATATAGAATAGTTAATATAAATAAATAATTATCCTTGTACATTTCACACAACGACAGTCCCAAGCTAAGCAAACTAATGCTTGTGTTATGGTAACGAGATGGCTGATAAACTACTTATATATGTGGTTTTTTTAATAGATACATATTATAGATAGAAAAACGCCCAGAACTGGGACAAATACGCATGTAGGTCGCACAAATATTTGTTCCGTGCGGGAATCGAACCCGCGACATGCTGCGCAACAGTCAATCGCTCAACCACTGCGCCAACCGTGTCGTCTTATGAAATATGTATATGTCGTGTATGAAACCGGAGTATACACTGCCACTATTTTCTGTCAGGTGCTACGCTAAGCTCAGTGTCTTCAACACGCATTGCAATGTATAGACAATAAATACGAGATCAAACAAAAAAAGATGATGTTTTTTAGCGAAAAAAAAATCAGCTGTTCTCAACATTATGCTCGCATAACTCGTCAAAATGTAGAGAACAGCTGATTTTTTTTTCCCTATGTCAGATGTGTTCCCATAGTAAAAGTTGGTCGTAACGATGAGTACAGAGGCCAGCACATCAAGTTACCACAATCTGACAAATTTCTTTGATAGTATTTCAACTTTATTCCAAAGATATAAGGTTCATTTTTAATTGAGAAAATTTGACAGTTAGGGATAGCTTGCTGTGCTGGCGTCTGTACAATGACTCCTTAAAATTTTGTCCATGAAATCAAATTCACCCTGTATACACGGTTAAATTTTAGTCCTTTTAATCCACTCATTATACCGAGCAACTTTTACTATGGGACCGAACCTGAATCGCGAAAAAAAAATCAGCTGTTCCACACGTAATGCTCGCATAACTCGTCAAAATGTATAGAACAGCTGATTTTTTTCGCGATTTCAGGTGTTTCCCCATAATAAAAGTTGTTTATAATGATGAGTACAATGACTCCTTAAAATTTTGTCCATGAATTCAAATTCACCCTGTATATATTATGTAATGTAATTTCTGTAATCTAATGTGTCACCTGCTAGCCGCGTCTATATTGATGGGCATGGCGGCGTCGCTCGCGAGGTACTCCTTCCAGATATCTTTAGCACGAGCCCCGACGCGCCGGATAGGAAGCGCCTTCAGCTCTTGTACTGCTAGCCAGAATCTGCAGACAAAAATTGCGGTTAAAAAAAAATAGATATTACTCATTTTATTCAAGTCTCAATGTTTTGTAAGTTCCTACTATTTAAAGCACCTGCCATCTAATCTCTTCACCACCCTTGGTTGACTGGTAGAGAATGCCTAAGGCATTAAGTCCGCCTTTGTACCTTTATTGTGTGCGAAAAGTTTAAATAAATAAATAAATAATAAATATTGCATACTTTCATGTAACTTCACTAAGACTCACAAAGCATGTCGCTACATACAAACTGCATACAAACTCTTTCGTAAGGATGCGACTGTGACATTGAAACATCATCGCAAAAAAAAATCAGCTGTTCTATACATTTTTGGTCACGTGACTCGTCGAAATGTAGGGAACAGCTGATTTTTTCCACGATTTCGGAGTTGGTCCCATAGTAAAAGTTGTTCAGTTTGGTGATCTGTAGCATATGCTTTTGAATGTATATACCCTTTCGATTACGCCCAGTGTATATTCATAACGGTGTACTTACTTGAGATTCTCTCCACTGAACTCCTTAGACAGGAACTTCGCGAAATGTTCTTTGCCGGCGTTGTCTTTCAACAGCTCTCGTAGACTAAACGACCACCGACGAACGCGGCGGAGCGGGAGCGGTTCCTTGCTGTGGTTGAAGAAATAATACATATAATATAGTAATAATCATCAATATAACAATAATACATATAATATAGTAATAATCATCAATATAACAATAATACATATAATATAGTAATAATCATCAATATAACAATAATACATATAATATAGTAATAATCATCAATATAACAATAATACATATAATATAATAATAATCATCAATATACCATACCAAAAACCTCAACCATACCACCTACCTACCTCATACCTACAAAATTTGTACGCCATTATTGGCAAAACATGGACGCTCACAACATTATTTTAACATAATACCTTGCAAGTCTGATTGATCAGTTTATGTATACGCATGTTTGACGAATAAATTATTCTTATTCTTAACAATAATAAATAATAATAATAATAACTTTTATTTCACAAAAAATACAGATTTGACAGTGAAAAGATAAAGACAATTTAAAAGAGCTATGGTAGTAACACGATACAGTACAATCTAGGAACTTAAATCTGTGCACAATAAGGAAAACCCTACCTCTCAAACTAGGTAACCAGTATCTTGAGAGACAGTATAATATAAGTTCATTTTTGGTTAGGAAATTATGGAAGCGGCTTCTTAAACCATATTTTTTTAAATATAACAGTTACGATAAGTAAATATACCTACACCCGACTTGATTCTATATTAATAACTAGCTTCCGCCCGCGGCTTCGCCCGCAATATGTCGACAAATTATACACATAAACCTTCCTCTTGAATCACTCTATGTAATAAAAACCGCATCAAAATCCGTTGCGTAGTTTTAAAGATTTAAGCATACAGACAAACAAACAGACAAAAATAGCGACTTTGTTTTATACTATGTAGTGATAATAATAATAAAACTTTATTTCAGACCAAGGTCCATACTTTTGTTAGTATTTTTGTGTTAGTAACAATGATGCTTACATAAGTAGGTTAATTGAAAAATGCTTTTATAGTGTACACGAGTTTTTAGAGTATAAAATGTAAGTTTTGTAAATTGCACAGTCTTTCTTATTATTGTTATTGTGTGGCGAAACTCTGCCATTATTGACATGAGTATTATTGCATTTATGGTTTTTTTTTTTCATATTGACATTTATTTAATTCAATACTTAGTACAATATTAATGGGATTATCTGTTAATGACTGCATGATGATGATCAATAATTAATTTGAATAATATGTACTTAACTTTATATTATTTAATATTTGCACGCCGAAATTAAAGGCAGAATAAGAGATCAATTTTGTACATTTTACCATCCTTCTGTACCTTATTTATGCAAAAAAATGATTTTCATTTCATTTCATTTTCAATATTGTTAGTTTTCGTAGTTAAAATTACTTATTTATTTTTGACCTATGACTGTCCCCACCCAGTGTCCCTGAAAGGGACAGTCCGGTCTGGCAGCTATCATTTTCAGGATGCTGTTGTCACTACCATGTAAGCGCTGTAGTAAGGAGGCCGCTTTCTTTCGCATGATGGCATGGAAACCATCTATGCGAGCCTCCGCGAACATTCCAGAAGCGCTACAACGCCATGGCCATATTAAAAACAGTAAATTTGTTGAATCCGAAATACCGGGATTTTTTTGATACAAAAGTGCTTTCCATAATATTATCTAACACCTTTAACTAAGTAAATATTCCTACACCCGATTTGATTCCACAATATGGTGATGACAATGCGACAATGAATAAAAACACTAACAACACTAATAAATAGGAGTATTTTGGAACTATTAAACAAATCCTAGCATCGAAATAAAAAAAGTGATTTTTCAAACAAACTAAATACCAGTGACGGTTTGACTATGGGTTTTGCCAATCTTTGACTAGCTATAGTGACTAAACTATTGGATATATTTGGTTGAGTTTTGGTATGCAGGTTGGGGACGGTATTAGAGTTACAGTCTAATTTATTGTCGTATTGTTGTCACCACCCTGTATAGTAAAAAAAATAATTTGTGAAAAAAGTGATTATTCATTTAGTAGTGTTTTTTTTTGAAGACATTTGTTTTTTTTTACGTTTTCTGGAAATAAGACAGAGTAAGTGTTTAAAGGATCAATAAAATAGTTTTCATATAATATTAGTATGTAATACCACTGTTTCTCTTGGTCCCACATATCAGTAGTGTCACTGAGCCACGGGTTGGGCCACTCCGGCGCAGTGAAGAACGCGTCGTACTCTGTGTATTGTTCGCAGTACGCTATCAACCTGCGGACAAATGGTTATTCAAATCAAATCAAAATCAAAAGTAATTTTTTCAAACTAGGCTGAAAATCAGCACTTTTTGAAGGTCAAAGTTACATAAGACAGTCCCCCAAAAAACGCCCACCCTTCACCACTTCCTAGTGCTTTAGCTGGGAAGAAGAAGTGGCGCAACGAACTGCTGTAGCAGCACAGCTGTATGTTTAGTTGGAAGAACTTGATTCTACACATTTATCGTATGAGAAGTTATTAAGACTACGAAAGACATCACATTAAAATCAATTATTTGTCACATGTCAGGTAGCATACGCCAATATACCAATTAAAACATTGAAAACTGACTGTACTCAAGCGTAAAAAAAAAAAAAGAGCCTCCAGGTAAAAGGGCGTGCCTGCTTACATTGTGCAATGCTGTACTATGTCCATACAGCCGTAACTCGAAGTTACAAATGATAAACCAGATATACTATTTGAAAGAGTAGTCAATAACGTTACTTTTTATGAACTGTCAATACGCGGAATTTGTACAGAGGCCAGCACATCAAGTTACCACAATCTGTCAGATTTCTTTGAGAGTATTTCAACTTTATTGCAAAGACATAAGGTTCATTTTTAATTGAGAAAATTTGACAGGGATAGCTTGATATGCTGGCGTCTGTACGTGATTTGTATGAAATATAACAAATAAATAAATAAAATAAACAATAATTTATTCAAAAAAGTAAAGTGTCAGTATACAAAAATAAAAACTAAAAACAATAGGTAACATAATGTTAAAAATATGCCTGCACTAGGATACACCTGATAACAATGTGACGTCACAGATTTTTTAGAATCAAATGGAATACTTATTAGCATTCAAAGCAATTTAACAATAGGGTTAATGACTAGAATATTGTTTTAGTCCGTAAGATAGATTTACATAAAATATTGGACGCGTATTTTTCCTTTTTTACGTAATCCAAAGATTACGCTGATACATTGAGTTGAAATGTGGCATGACGTCACGAGTATGTAGTTTTTATACTTACTTGTGACGTAGCGAGCCCCCGCTCCCCAACTTTAATGCATTTTATCTCAGTAATATGATAAAGATAAAAATACGTGTCTATAATTTTTTTATTATAAGATTGACGGACTATATATAATTTCTTTTTTTTCACTCAGGCATCATCCTCATGATATCTTCGCATAATATATAATTTCTGTACGGTGATGGAAGTTTTTAAGACGAGCGGTCTTTTATCTATGTGATTTCATATTTTATTTTTGACCATTTCAAATAGTCAATTGGTATTCATTCGTTTTTTTTTAGATTCGTTGGTCTAGTGGTCGCAAGCGCTACTGCTGAGCATGATGTCTTTTGGGTTCGATTCCGAGGTCGGGCAATGTGTTATCACTTGCTTATAAAACGGTGAAGGAAAACATCGTGCATGTCTGAGAGATATTTCTCAACAGCATGTGAAGCAAAGTCAGAGGCCCTTGGGCAGCGTAAAAACTCTGACACCAGGTTCTTTATTTTTATTTTCCTTTATTGGCCAACCAACAATTGTTTACACTGATAACATTTAAAGTAAGTATATAATATCCAAGGTAAGTGTAACAATTAATTACAGGTTAGCACCGCATGCCCCATAAACAAATAAGATGTGCTACAAGCACTGAACTATTTTAAAACATTAATATTTGAGTACTTAACTAAAATTAAAATTAATAGCAAACAGAAACACATCGGAACTGTACATAATAGCGAAATTGGAATCCGAATTAAAAATCTATTTAAAATCAAAATTACAATCAAAAATTAAAATCGAAATTAAAATCACAATTAATATTAAAATCAAAATTAATTAAAATCCGAATCAAAAGTCGCGTCGTTTCGTTCGTTCGTTCGGTATCTGCACATTATTTACCCATATTTGCGAATAAATAATTTTGAATTTGAATTTGTTCGTTCAAAAGTGTTCGTCACTAACCACACGAAAAAGCAAGAAGAAGAATGTGTTATTGGGTTCTCCTAACTGGAATTTCTCAGTAGTAGCCCGGAGACTGGATTTGTGCCCGGTTGATGGAATGATGGCAATAGGCTCGCCCCCTATTACATGGGACTTAAAGCTTGTTAGGTGCTAAATGTATCAGCGAAATTGTCGGAAAGGGTTACTACTACCCCGGAACATAAAGGGCTAAGGAAGGAACATGGATGGGTTTTCGTCAGTAAGAGTCTGACACTCCCTTCCGCTCCACCCAGAGCGGGAGAAGTCATTTGATGATTCCCAACCCTCAAAAAAAAGGTCGCCATATTTAAATCTTATTACGTCTTTTGCATATGAAATGACTACTTGCGTCATTATACTAATAATGTACTAAGTGAAAGATATGCTATGGAAACCATCAAATGAGGAGGTCATTTGATGATTTCCCAAACTTAAAAAAAAACTTGAGAGGTGTCAAGGGACACCCGGATGGAACGAAGTTCCTTTCGATTAATTAGTGAAGGAATTGTAATTTCGTAAGAATTTTTTCCGTCTAGCCCCCTTTCACAACGCGCGATAAGGAACTCGAATTAAATTACACTCGTATAGGTAGGTAGGTATGTAAGTATCTAATTAATTCGTTCATCCGACACCACAGTCACGAAAACAAACAATGCCGCGACGGCGACGCCGCGCGCCGCATGCCGTCGCCCTGCGTTCAAGATACATAAACATAAATAAAAATACATACGCGATTATACGCGAAAGATAAATAGGTTAGGTACACAACTTCACAAATAAAAACACGAAAAGCGAATTCAGACTTTATTTATTAACAGTAAACGGTAAAATTTAGAAATACCAAACTAGGTACCTAAATACGCAGTTTACTAAAATTATTCTGAGAAACCTATTGTCTCGTGTCGGACCCGACTTTACAAAGATGCACAACCGAATTACGTGGTTAACTTAATAAAAAAATAAGGTCTTAATTCGGTCCAATATTTTCATAGAGAAAAGCTCGTCCAAATAATAATGAACTCTATTCGACCGACGAAACGATTCATTTTTCTGTTCGAATTGCTTGCCTTTGTAGAAGCCGCCAGCATTACCGCAAAAAATGTTTTACAAAAAGTGTCGTGACAACTTTTCGTAAGAATTTTTTCCGTCTAGCCCCCTTTCATAACGCGCGATAAGAAACTTCGTTCCAAAAGGTATTATAGGTAGGACCTCTGCTTTTTTTTTATGTGGCAAATCATCCACTGACTTCTCCCGCTCTAGGTGGAGCGGAAGGGAGTGTCAGACTCTTACTGACTAAAACCTATCCATGTTCCTTTCGTAGCCCTTTACGTTCCTGTGTAGGGGTAACCCTTTCGGACAATCCCGCTTAAGGACCTCTGCCTGACCCTTCAGGGATTAAAGGCGTGATGTTATGATGATTTTATATAATTACTTTATGTAATGGAGCAAGATCATTACTAAATGGTACCCTAGAGATAGTAAAAGGAAGAAAGGACATGTTGCGCAGGCGCACGTTGCGTCGCTCCAGTCTTGCTCTCAACATGGATACTTGTCGCTTGGCCGTGTGTATCTGTTGTTCGATGTGTATATACTCACATGTCTTGTACTTTGCTCAGGCGCACGTTGCGTCGCTCCAGTCTTGCTCTCAACATGGATACTTGTCGCTTGGCCGTGTGTATCTGTTGTTCGATGTGTATATACTCACATGTCTTGTACTTTGCTCAGGCACACGTTGCGTCGCTCCAGTCTTGCTCTCAACATGGATACTTGTCGCTTGGCCGTGTGTATCTGTTGTTCGATGTGTATATACTCACATGTCTTGTACTTTGCTCAGGCGCACGTTGCGTCGCTCCAGTTTTGCTCTCAACATGGATACTTGTCGCTTGGCCGTGTGTATCTGTTGTTCGATGTGTATATACTCACATGGCTTGTACTTTGCTCAGGCGCACGTTGCGTCGCTCCAGTCTTGCTCTCAACATGGATACTTGTCGCTTGGCCGTGTGTATCTGTTGTTCGATGTGTATATACTCACATGTCTTGTACTTTGCTCAGGCGCACGTTGCGTCGCTCCAGTCTTGCTCTCAACATGGATACTTGTCGCTTGGCCGTGTGTATCTGTTGTTCGATGTGTATATACTCACATGTCTTGTACTTTGCTCAGGCGCACGTTGCGTCGCTCCAGTCTTGCTCTCAACATGGATACTTGTCGCTTGGCCGTGTGTATCTGTTGTTCGATGTGTATATACTCACATGTCTTGTACTTTGCTCAGGCGCACGTTGCGTCGCTCCAGTCTTGCTCTCAACATGGATACTTGTCGCTTGGCCGTGTCGATCTGCTGTTCGATGCTGGGAGTCTTTGCCGGTTCTGGGATACACGTTACTGTGATGTCGGTTTGGGAGGTTTCGCCTGTGAAAAAAAATCTTTTATATAATATCTATTTTTCATACATATATATGTAGATAGGTAGGATAGGTATGTAGGTAGGGTAGGTAGATAGAGTTAATAAGGTAGGTTGGTTGGGTAGGTAAGGAAGGTAGGTAGAGAAGGTAGGGTAAGTGGGTATAATAGTTGAGGCAGGACGTCTGTCGAGTCAGAAAGTGCTTATACAGAATTGATACGACAGAGGGGCTTTCCTTTAAACAGACTAGGGACCATTTTCAAGCTCTGTACCAAAAATCAATTAAATAGGAGCAGTAGTTTAGTCGCAAATGTTTTTTTAAGTTGTTGCCCCGTTTGAACACGATGTATCTTTCCTAACAGCGCTCCGGCGTGCACGCGTCGGTGCCGCTGCGTTACAAGGTCAGTTTTTATTTACGAAGGATGGTTGCGTTTTACTCTGATTTGTAAGCTATTTAATTTGTTTGAAAAAATAAAAACCTCATTTTTGGTGCTTTTTATTTTCATACCGTACCGAGTTAATACTAAACACGTATAGTATATGTAGTGTAATTTAATGCCCCTCTGTCATATCAACTCTGTATAAAATAACTTATTATTTGAATTAGGTCATTTTGTTATGTGGTTTTGGGACCATTGAGTATAATAGGGATGATGACAGAGTAAGAAAAATAATTATATTTAGTCAGTCAATCAGATAATAAAAGGATTGTGTGGTTTTATGAAACCACGGTAAAAGTGAAACTTTTTTTCACATTAAATACATTTGACACTATAGGCGCCGCCATATTGGCCTTGGCTGCTCTGACGAGCGCCTTTCACTTTATCCCTACTCCGCGGCCGACCGTCACGCGACATGCAACACACAGACGAAAAAGTTTGAGACGATGTAATAAAAGTTTCACTTTAAAAAAAACCGGCTAAGTGCGAGTCGGGCTCGCGCACCATTATCTATAAAAACGGCAAAAAAAATTGTTGAGAACGTTTGTTGTATGGGAGCCCCCTTCAATATTTATTTTATTCTGTTTTTTGGTATTTGTTGTTACAGTGGCAACAGAAATAATAATAATAATAATATCCTTGGACATTTCACACAACGCCAAATCGTCCCAAGCTAAGCAACCTAATGCCTGTGTTATGGTAACGAGATGGCTGATAAACTACTAATATAATTTTTTTTTTTGTAAATACATACATATTATAGATAGAAAAACGCCCAGACCCGTAACAAATACTTGCAGGACATACAAATATTTGTTCCATGCGGGAATCGAACCCTTGACATGCTGCGCAGCAGTCAATCGCTCAACCGTTGCGCCAATCGTGTCGTCAATACATACAAATACATCATCTGTTACAATTTCAACTGTCTAACTATCACGGTTCATGAGATACAGCCTGGTGGTAGGGTATAGGGTCCCGTTTTACCCTTTGGGCACGGAACCCTTTAAATATCGAACACGTATATTTTTTTTCGTAAAAATAAAAAAATATTAAAATAAAACTAATTAAAGTTGGAGAGAGAGGGCGCGCTACGTCACAACTCGGTATAAAATCTACGTAGGAGTGACGTCATGCCACATCTTAACACAATGTATCTACGTAATCTTTCGATTACGTGAAAAAAGGAACGCTTACGGACTTAACAATAATTTTAGTATAATAATAATAATAAGATTTATTTATTTCTCTCCACAATACATAAAGTACATCCAAAAACTCGGAATGAGAACCTCTTTTTTTTGAAGTCGGTTAAATACGAAAGTCTCTTACCATTCTCCTTGATAGTATTCTCATTCTTCTTCTGTATCTCTTCCTCGCTCTCTTGAGGGTTTGTGATCGTCACTATTGGATTGTTCTGCAAATAAGATAACAAATTAATATTATTTTGTAAAGAAAGAAGATGGAAAATACATTTATTTGCGGCAAACCGTAGACTTTTCCCAACTATGTTGGAGTCGGCTTCCAGTCTAACCGGATGCAGCTGAATACCAGTATTTTACATGGACTGCCTATCTGACTTCCACAACCCGGTAACTGGGCAATACGATACCCCTTGGTAAGAGTGACTGTCAGATTTTAAACTGGAATGGAATCTATAAAGGTCATTGGGCATATCTGACCCGCTTTGCGAAGAGTCGCAGACATTAACCAAAATAGTTTTAAACTAAGGGCAATAATATGAACTTTCATTGCATATAATTATTTAATTGAAAATCGATGGAGAAAAATGTATACAATCGTTTAAAAAAATAAAAAACAAACGGTTCAGATGATTTTATTTCATCATGAAAAGGCATAAAAAGAATTTCGATACCTTAAAGCATGGAGCGCGGATGAGACAATGTTCAGAGGCATGTAGGTATACGCTGCATATTTCGCACACACCCTCAAAAAACAAAATAGACACGTAAAGCAATAGTTTCCTTGCGCTCGGGCACTCGCCGCCGCACTCACAGCCCTCAAGTCATATCCGGTTGAAACAGTACTATACATATTTTTTGTGAAACTCAACACAACATGGAATACAAAGTATAGAAGAGTACTACTGCTCATGTATACACGGCCGCCGCACTGTCGGGAGCTGCGCCCATATCACTAGCATAGTTTATTATCTGTCTTGGGCCAGACATCAGGAAGCAACAGACGCACCCACTGCCTTTTTAAATGATCTTATGCTTGATTTGGATCAAATTGAATAAAACATATTTTGATGATTTTATTCATCTTCCTTAGATCGAGATTCCCGTGGCTCACATTAATTTGACTAATTACATCGTAAATCAGAGCATTTCATGAATACAATCTGCTATATTTCATTTGTGTCCGCCATGGGTATGGTTTCCATACTAAGGTGCCCAATGACCTTTATACTAATATTATAAGGCTAAAGAGTTTGTTTGAACGCGCTAATCTCAGGAACTACTGGTTGGAATTGAAATAATATTTTCGTGTTGGATAGTCCATTTATCGAGAAAGGTTATAAGGTAGGGTAGGTTTTTTTTTTGTATCATAGCGACAGCAGAACACTGACTCCCAAGTCACAGGATCTCCTAGTTTGGGAGTCAGGGTTTACTCTTTTTGTGTAACCTTTTTTCACTGTAATTCTTTCGACCTACTTTTAAGCATTGCTGAAGGTTTTTTGGTATAAATAAAGATTTATTATTATTATTATTATTATTATTATATAACATCACGCTACGACCAATAGGAGCGGAGCATTAATGAAAAATGTTGCAAAACCTTAAAAAATATTCCTTTTTGAGAGCTTCCGTAACGTGCGATGCGTAAACGGCTTAAGTTACGCAAATATCATGTATGATGGAATTGTTCCTCTTTAAAAAGTTCCAAATAAAAGTCCGCGACTGCATATGTCTGTTTTTTAAGATTGACTCACTATAAGGCGAGAAAAAATCTGCTGTTTCATACAATATGCTCGCATAACTCGTCAATATGTCAGGAACAGCTGATTTTTTTTTTTGATATTTCAGAATTGTTGCCATAGTGAAAATTTTTCATAATGACGAGTACAATGACCCTTTAAAACAATGCCCATGAATTCAATTTCACCCTGTATAGAAGCTATACAACGTTTTTTAGTAAGGAGGACAGAATATAACCATAGAGTTATGACATATAAACAAATACGTTGAATTAAACTATTTACTTAAAATAATATGATACTTAAATATGAGCCTACTTGAAATAATATTTGTCCTTCGACTTAGCCTTTAAACAGAACTGACTATAAATATCATCATCATTCTCTCACATTTCTCTATTAGTCGTCATCTCTCCTCTACTTGTATAGCCATCCATAACTAAATATATGGTCTAAAAAATATATGGACTAAAAAAATATATGGACTAAATAATATGGACTAAAAAATATAAGGACTAAAAAGTATATGGACTTAAAAGATACATGGACTAAAAAACACTTACCTTCAAATTGTGTTGTAATATCAGCTCCTGGCATTGTCGCAGTCTCTTAGCTTTTAACGCGTTGATTCGAGATAACTTCTTTGGATCTATTTCTGTTGTATTCACGCAGCCAGGCTGGAAGAGTAAAATTAATATTAAATTAAAGGAAAGGCCACTCATTAAGATACTGTGTTTTTTTTTGAGGTTTGGAGATCATCAAATGACTTCTCCCGTGCGTCTATCTGTCCGTCTGACACCAGAGTTCTTCTTTTCGTGTGGTTAGTAACTAACCTGGTGTCAGTTTTTATGCTGTCCATGGGCCTCTGACTTAGCTACACAATCATGCTGTTATTATTATTATTATTATTTCTATGCCGCTTTAACAACAAATTGATTGAGTAACAAACATTCAAATCCAAACTTACGCTTTTAGAAATGCACATTTTTATAACGAGCAGCTGTCAAAGCTCTGTGCACAGACTATTTAAGGCTGCGTGTGAGTCGTTGTTCAGAATGTCACTTTTTTGTACAAGAAAAATTTTAAATATAGATTAATTAATATTACCATGGGTAAATGCACATTTTTATAACGAGCAGCTGTCAAAGCTCTGTGCACAGACTATTTAAGGCTGCGCGTGAGTCGTTGTTCGGAATGTCACTTTTTTGTACAAGAAAAATTTTAAATATAGATTAATTAATATTACCATGGGTAAATGCACATTTTTATAACGAGCAGCTGTCAAAGCTCTGTGCACAGACTATTTAAGGCTGCGCGTGAGTCGTTGTTCGGAATGTCACTTTTTTGTACAAGAAAAATTTTAAATATAGATTAATTAATATTACCATGGGTAAATGCACATTTTTATAACGAGCAGCTGTCAAAGCTCTGTGCACAGACTATTTAAGGCTGCGCGTGAGTCGTTGTTCGGAATGTCACTTTTTTGTACAAGAAAAATTTTAAATATAGATTAATTAATATTACCATGGGTAAATGCACATTTTTATAACGAGCAGCTGTCAAAGCTCTGTGCACAGACTATTTAAGGCTGCGCGTGAGTCGTTGTTCGGAATGTCACTTTTTTGTACAAGAAAAATTTTAAATATAGATTAATTAATATTACCATGGGTAAATGCACATTTTTATAACGAGCAGCTGTCAAAGCTCTGTGCACAGACTATTTAAGGCTGCGCGTGAGTCGTTGTTCGGAATGTCACTTTTTTGTACAAGAAAAATTTTAAATATAGATTAATTAATATTACCATGGGTCGGTGAACATCCCAGAACGCTCGTTCTTGACTGTCCAGAACTTTTCTTTCGAGTTTATCACGCTTCTTGTCAACCTGGAAAAAGCAAATAAAAATTAAATGAAAACACTAAAATCTGCCTAGTCTTTTCCCAACTATATTGGGGTCTGCTTCCAGTCTAACCGGATGCAGCTGAATACCACTATTTTACATGGAGCGACTGCCTATCTGACCTCCACAACCCAGTAACTGGGTAATACGATACCCTTGGTAAGACTCGCTGTCAGACTTTCAGGCTTCTGACGACCCGTAACGACTGTCAAAGATCCACGAATGACAGCCGGGACCAACGGCGGAACGTGCTTTCCGAGGCACGGAGGAGTCTCGATATGTAAAGATGGTCGGTCACCTATCCACGGACCAACCGCGGCAAGCGTAGCTTAACCTGATATGTTTTGAATTAATCCTTTATCACTACATAGTATAAAGCAAAGTTGCTTCCCGCTTCCTAATGTCGGTATGAATGTATACTTAGATCTTTAAAACTACACAACGGATTTTGATGCAGTTTTTTAAATAGATAGTGATTCAAGAGGAAGGTTCATACGTATAACTAGCTTCTTCCCCGGGCTTCACCCGCAAAATATGTCGACAAATTATACACATAAACCTTCCTCCTGAATCACTCTATCTATTAAAAAAAAACCGCATCAAAATCCGTTGCGTAGTTTTAAAGATTTAAGCATACATAGGGATATAGGGACAGAGAAAGCGACTTTGTTTTATACTATGTAGTGATAACATGCAATTTCGCTCATCCACGCGGGCAGAAGCTATTAATAAATAATCAAACAATATTTTACCAACAGGTACAGGTACAGGTTTTTTAATTTTAATTTTAACATTATGTTACCAATTGTCTTTCCTAAGTTTTATTTTTGTGTTCTGCCACTTTACTTTTTGAATAAATTATTGAAGTGAAACTTCTTTATCGGGGTTGGAAAAAAATTTAGTGTAACATTTTTTCGTTACGCGTCACATTTTTTCGTTACGCGTCACATTTTTCCGTTACGCGCCATCTTCTTCTTATCCCTACCACGCGTGATTCGAAGTATACTTTCTCCAGCGGAGTAGGGATTGGTAAATGTCTCCAATGTATTTTGCGGCCCGTTTTGAGTAGTTCACGTCATAAAGAAGTTTCCATTCTTACGAGTGTACGCTAGTACACGCACACATTTTTTTTTTATTATTATTATAATCTTTCTTTCTTTGATTTATCATTCCAATACCTTGCTCTGAGCCTCAGCCTGCATGAAGATGAACTCCCATTTCCTGCTAAACATTTTCTGAAGTCTCGCTAAAGACTCCGCCTCGTAATCAGCTAGCTCCAAGCGTGCTTTGTTCTGCATCGTGCGCTTACATAGGTATACCGCTGAAATCATTGAAGAAAATTTTATGTGAGTAATAATAATAATAAGTTTTTTTTTATAAGCTTTTTATTCAAAGTTTTTTTTAAATAAAAATATTTAAAAATGTATTAGATAAGAAATGAAATGAATAAACTAATAATAAAAATATCCTTGGACATTTTACAGTCACACAACACATATAGTCCCAATCTAAGCAACTTAATGCGTTATGCGTAATGTATGAGTTCTCAGGATTCCCAAGTGAGACAAGCAAATTTTCTGAAGTCTTTGAATGCAGATTTGTTTATGATAAGGGCGACAGTTTTTTCCCTCCAGGTCAGGTTAAAAATTCCACCCTGTATATAATGTATATACAGGATGGAATTGAAACCTGAGGAATTACCCAGCAACTGGGTTGTGGAAGTCAGATAGGCAGTCGCTCCATGTAAAACACTGGTATTCACCTGCATCCGGTTAGACTGGAAGCCGACCCCAACATAGTTGGGAAAAGGCAGGGAGATTGATTAATAAAGAGCATCATAAAATACGCTATTTCACCCCTTTATCTCCTACTCATAATCTACCTCTGTGCAATGCATGCTCTACCAAATTTCATATTCGCAGGTCCGGCAGCATTAGAGATTTCTTGCTTAATCAGTGAGTAAGTGTATAAATGAGCGACCTTACGCTTTTATATTTAGACTAGCTTCTGCCCGCGTCTTCGCCCCCGTAGATGTAGGAAAATGTTACATTATTGAAGATTTAGTAAGGATCCTTTTTTTTTTAAATATAATATTATAGTCTATGACACCCGGGGATAGTGTAGCTTTAAAACAGTGGAAGAATTTTTCAAATCGGTTCAGTAGTTTCGGAGCCTATTCAATGCAAACAAACAAACAATCAAATCTTTCGTTTTTATAACATACTAGCACTTTGCCCGCGGCTTCGCTCCCGTGGTCTTTCCCGTGGGACCCGTTATTTTTCCCGGGATAAAAAGTAGCCTATGTTACTCCTAGAAAACTAAGCTTTCCAACGGTGAAAGAATTTTTAAAATCGGTCCAGTAGTTTTTGAGCCTATTCCTTACAACCAAACAAACAAACAAAGTTTTCCTCTTTATAATATTAGTATAGATAGAAGTATAGAAAAACATACCATAGTCAGTGTTCTCCGGTTCCCATTGGTTGGAAGGCCAGAAATACGGTGTCTGGAACCTGTAATGAGGAAATAAAAACAATAAAGTTGTGCGCAACAGCGACTACTACTACTCTCACTCTGCCTATGTGCGAGCGAGACAGCAACATCAGCCGCACTACTCTCAGTCCGCCTATGTGCGAGCGAGACAGCAACATCATACGCACTACACTCACACTGGCTGTGTGCAAGCGAGACAGTGACATTTTTTTTTTTTTTAAGTCTGGGAAATCATCCAATGACTTCTCCCGCCCTGTGTGGAGGCGGAAGGGAGTGTCAGACTCTTACTGACTAAAACCCATCCATGTTCCTTCCGTAGCCCTTTATGTTCCGGGGTAGCGGTAACCCTTTCGGACAATCCCGCTTACCCGGGAGACAGTGACATTACACGTACTTCACTCACACTGGCTGTATGTGAGCGAGACAGCGACATCCCGGGCAATACTGGCTATGTGCGAGCGAAACAGCGACATCCCACGCACTACAGGCTATATGCAAGCGAGACAGCGACATCCCGCGCACTACTCTCACATTAGCTATGTGCGAGCGAGACAGCGACATCCCGCGCACAACTAGCTATGTGCGAGCGAGACAGCGACATCCCGCGCACAACTAGCTATGTGCGAGCGAGACAGCGACATCCCACGCACTACAGGCTATATGCAAGCGAGACAGCGACATCCCGCGCACTACTCTCACATTAGCTATGTGCGAGCGAGACAGCGACATCCCGCGCACAACTAGCTATGTGCGAGCGAGACAGCGACATCCCGCGCACAACTAGCTATGTGCCAGCGAGACAGCGACATCCCACGCACAACTAGCTATGTGCGAGCGAGACAGCGACATCCCGCATACTCACCTCACACTGGCTGTGTGCAAGCGAGACAGCGACATCCCGGGCACAACTGGCTATGTGCGAGCGAGACAGCAACATCACACGCACTACTCTCACTCTGACTATGTGCGAGCGAGACAGTGACATCCCGCATAATACACTCACCTGTAGTAAGTGTTATCATTCTTGACAGTGAGACAATGGTCGTCGATCGGGAACAGGTACCCGTGGGCAGCTAACAAGTGCGCCAAGTGGATGGGCTCCCAGGCCTCATCGAGGTTCAGGTGACGACTGATCCAGGCTATCAGGTCTGTGCCTGTGAACACCTGGGGAGACATAATTAAGAATTACGGTCTGTTCGCTGAGCAGGTCTGCTGGAGACATCTGATCAAAATCCCAATCATTTATTCAAACTAGTATTTTTTAGGGTTTCGTAACCAAAGGGAACGACTATAGGCTATTTGACACGGTCAAAAATAAAATATGAAAACACATAGAAAAAAGACCGCTCGTCTTAAAAACTTCCATCACCGCGCAGAAATTAAATACTATCCGAGGATATAATTGTAAAATTGAATTTAATGTTAATAAGTATTCCATTGGATTCCAAAAATCTGTGACGTCACATTTCAATATATCATACAAATCACGTACAAATTCTGCGTTTTGACAGTTCATAAAAAGTAACGTTATTGACTACCCTGTCAAATACCCAATTACTAAGACTCCGCTGTCCATCTGTCACCAGGCTGTATCGCATGAACCGTGATAGTTAGATAGTTGAAATATTCACAGATGACTTATTTCTGTTGCCGCTATAACAAAAAATACTAAAAAAAATAGAATAAAATAAATTTTTAACCCCTCGCACGTCCGCAAACATTGCTTGAAAATGCCTCAAATGTCGAAGCATTTTGTAGGTATTTAATTATTTTGGGTAGACCGAATAAACGCCAAAAAATTACGCCGTCTTGTGGGGCCATGTTAAGGCTCATGTCTACAGGGATAAACCAGCAACGATTGACGCACTGGGCGCCAATATTGAAGCATTTATTCGTGATATACCGGCTGATATGTTGGAGAGAGTGTGCCGAAGTTGGGCCTTGCGAATGGGCCATCTAAACCGGAGCCGCGGCCAGCATTTGCATGAAATCATCTTCAAACATTAAATTATATTGATCGTTCTATCGATTCCAATAAAGATTTCATCAAATTTTTCAAATTTTTTGTGTTTTTTTTGAAAATCAAATCCTATACCTCTTAAAATATCACCCGTTATATATCCTTTCAGTGACACCCTGTAGACTGATTATAATGAGACGTAGTGGTTGGCTCCTAGTCTTAACATCATAGTAAATACATACCGAGGGTATTTTCGTCATGAAGCTCTTAACCGTCTTGACAGGTACGCCCGTGCTCTCATCCTGCATCTTCTCAATAATAGCCTCCATCTGTAAACAATAATGGTACTTATTTTAACCTGATATCGACACACTATCGCATGATCTGACCAACATTAGATTAGAAGATATAGCTGTGATAGGCTAGTGGTGTGACCGTCGCCGTCGGACTGCCAAGTCATAGATCTCGAGTTCGAACCAAGACTCACACCTCTGATTTCACGGCTTCATTTGCGTATTGTATAATAATCACTTAATTAAAAATCGATGAAGGAAAACATCGTGAGGCAACCAGCATATCTGAGAGATGTTTCTCAACAGCATGTGAAGCTAAGTCAGAGGCACATGGGCAGCATAAAAACTCTGACACCAGGTTAGTCACTAACCACACGAAAAGAAGAAGACCAAGATTTACTTTAAAAGAGACTGTGACCTCTGAGTTTGTTTGAGCCTTTCTTCTCAGAGTAACGGTGGAGTTTCTTGCCCATTCTTCTCCATACGAAACTACCTTTTAGAAGGGGCGACTAGAATCAATTCTATTTCTTGTTCATTTTCAAACTCGAACTCAAACTCAAAGCATTTATTTCAAATAAACCAATTACAGTCACTTTCGAATTGTCAAGGGGTCGGTCAGTCAGAAAGATGAAGCTAGTTGCCCATTCCAAAGCAGTAGGTACCTATGGAGAAGAACGGGCAAGAAACTCCATGGACACTCTTTTAAATCAAAATATGTTTACAAAACCTGGGTTACATCACTCATGTTGAAATATACACGTGAGAACGATGCAGAACATAATTATTTTAAATATTAAAACAGCCGTGGCAGCTAAGAGGTGACCAGTCCCTACTGACGGCGCCCGGTCACGAACATGACGCATGGATTAGCACCATTCAGCTCAACCATTTTGATGGGAGCTAAATGAGCCAAAATACCGCCACCATCAGTGAGACATTACGGGGAGCATGACATGCTCTCAGCCGCCAGGGCACATTCAAGTCAATGTAGTTCAAGTCAATTTTGACGTCCAGAAGTGCCTTTCTCGTGAGACTTTCGACTTTGACTTGGAGTAGTCAGATAGTCGACCTCAAGTAGCTTAAAAATCATATTGACGTGAAAAAGTGTTTGAGAAAAGCTATTTAGCTAGCCCTTAAACGGAGTTTATGTGCTAATCTCGTTTACTGTCATAGGTGAAATTCATCTTTAATATCTTATACTCAATCAAAATCAATCTGCCTGCCTTTTCCCAACTATGTTTGGGTCGGCTTCCAGTCTAATCGGATGCAGCTGAATACCAGTATTTTACATGGAGCGACTGCCTATCTGACCTCCACAACCCAGCAACTAGGTAATACGATGCCCCTTGGTAAGACTAGCTGTCAGATTTTCGGGCTTCTGACGCGACGTAACGGCTGTCAAAGATGCACAAATAACAGCCAGGACCAACGGCTTAACGTGCTTTCCGAGGCACGGAGGAATTTCGGTATGTAAAGATGACACGGTCAAAAATAATAAAAGACCGCTCGTCGTAAAAACTTCCATCACCGTACAGAAATGATATATTATGCGAATATATAATTGTAAAACATTTAGTGCTAATAAGTATCCCATTTGATTCCAAAAATCTGTGACGTCACAGTGTTATATTTCATACAAATCACGAACAACTTCCGCGTTTTGACAGTTCATAAAAAGTAACGTTATTGACTACCCTGTCAAATACCCAAGTCAGTTAACAAAATGCGTAAATAACAATTTTATCACTAACCCAATTGCCCATTACACTGCAAAGATTTTAAATTAATAATTTTAGTTCTAAATTATTTTAATGAACAACGTTTTATCACGAGAGACCGAACAAAAGTGATGCTATTTTGTTTTTAAAATATGAAGAAGCGGTGTATAATAAACAATACTCAAATAATAGCATTGTTCTTGTATGAATAATATGTAAATACATAATAATATTATTATAATAATAAACTGTTTATAATGGTAGTTTATGAAAATGGGATACTTTTACAACATCTGCTTAGCCTTTTCCTAACTATAATGGGGCAGGCTTCCAGTCTTCAGCGGGATTGTCCGAAAGGATTACCGTTACCCCGGAACATAAAGGGCTAAGGAAGAAACATGGATGAGTTTTAGTCAGTACGAGTCTGACACTCCCTTCCACTCCATCCAGAGCGGGAGGAGTCATTTGATGATTTTACACCCTCAAAAAAAATGGGGTCGGTCGGTCAGTAAGAAGGATGAAGCTAGTTGCCCATTTCAAAAGTAGTTGGTCAATAATCATTACCATCTAATCTCTTCACCACCCTTGGTTGACTGGTAGAGAATGCCTAAGGCATTAAGTCCGCCTTTGTACCTTTATTGTGTGCGAAGAGTTTAAATAAATAATCATTAAATACCATAGTATTTGATGATTTCACTCCCTCAAAAATAAAGGCTTCTAGTCTACAGAAGGAGTCTGCGGAAAGGGACAAGGAAATCACTTCTGCCAACCCGATCCGCAGCAGGGGCACCGGGCGTCGGCGGAGGGCGGACAACGCGAACTTCCAGCGCCCATAAATGGGTCCAGGGGCCACAGACTTGGGGACGTCCGCCACCCCCACTTATCAGGTCCTGAGGTGATGGCGCGTAGTGCTCCACGCGCGTTTTACGACGTAGCGACGGGTGGCCTTACACCTTACTTCCCTCCCGACCTGAGACGAGGCCGGGCACTAGTCGAGGGTTGCAGTAGATCGTAAGTTCCCGTGATCCCCGGCGCAGGTGTGAGACGGAACACCCGGTGGTTAGTCAGTAAGAGTGAGAGGCGGAAGACATCCATGAGGATTTTCCACTGTGGATAAAAAACAACAAGGGCGATAACGCCCCCTTGTGGGCGCTGCAGGTCAAAAGGGGGACAGTAAGAGACTCAGAAAAAAATGGGGGCGTTGTGTAAAGGTTTAGGGGATGATTTGTAATTTCATCCAGATAGTGGTTTTTAAGTTGGTGAGGCAAGGTAGGGCAGTAATAGCCTAGTGGTGCGACCATCGGACTGCTAAGTCATAGATCTCGAGTTCGAACCAGAGATGCACCTCTGATTTTACGGATTCATGTGCGTATTATATAATTATCACTTACTAAAAAATCAGTGAAGGAAAACATCGTGAGGAAACCGGCATGCCTAAGAGATATTCCTCAACACAACAGCATGTGAAGCTAAGTCCTATATCCTATGCCCATGGGCAGCATAAAAACTCTGACCCCGGATTAGTCACTAACCACACGAATAGAAAAAGAAGTAGGTGATCAAATGGGGCCGTTAAAAAATAAATCAAAGTGAGCAGTAACCTGCACAGCCCAGTTACCTGGTAACACGATACCTCTTGAGACGCCTGAATCCTGCGTTAACAACTGCCTAACCTTTCCCCTACTATGTAGGGAAAGACTTCAAGTCTAACCGGATGCCGCAAAATATCAGTATTTTACATGGAACGACTGCCTATCTGATCTCCACAACCCAGTAACTGGGTAATACGATACCCCTTGGTAAGATTGGCTGTCGGATTTTAGGGCTTCTGACGACCCGTAACGACTGTCAAAGATCGACGAATGACAGCCGGGACCAACGGCTTAACGTGCTTGCCTTCTTCTAAGCGTGTCGATGGCAATCTAAATGGATTCAGCCCAGAATTCGGCTACGTGTTCGGCGCCATCACTAGCGTCCATCAGTTCCTGTAACGTGCATACGGCAGGACACGCAGGACACGATATTAAGTGCCCCATCGTTTGTGTTACAGCACCACATTTGCACTCCAAGGCGGAGTGCTTTCCTAGGCACGGAGGAGTTATCATCTGCCTAGCATTTTGCCAACTATGTTGGGGTCGGCTTCCAGTCTAACCGGATGCAGCTGAATACCAGTATTTTACATGGAGCGACTGCCTATCTGACCTCCACAACCTAGTAAACTGAGTAATACAAGACCCCTTGGTAAGACTGGCTGTCAGATTTTCGTGATTCTGACGACCCGTAATGACTGTGAAATATGCACAATTGACAGCCGGGACCAACGGCTTAACGTGCTTTCCTCTCGTGCTTCCTAACGTGCTCTTTTAAAGATGGTCACCCATCCACGGCCTACCCCGGCAAGCGTAGCTTAACCTGGTGGATCGACCTGTATGGCTGTTAGTAGCCACGAGCTCCTCCTCGTTCCTAGGCACGGAGGAGTCTCGGTATGTAAAGATAGATATTTAACTAAATACACACGTCAGGTACACACCTAGATACGTTGTACCGGAAAAGAAACATTCCAATACAGCAATTGCTTCCTGTGTAGATTCTACTGCGTGCCTTGTAGCATCGTTATGAGAACGTCAATAATACAATGCCGTGTTAAATATTGGTACTATTATCAAAACATAACGATTCGACGATTCGACAGCACGATTGGCGCAGAGGTTGAGCGATCGACTGCTGCGCAGCATATCGCGGGCTCGATTCCCGCACGGAACAAATATTTGTACGACCTGCAAGTATTTGTTCCGGGTCCGGGTGTTTTTCTATCTATAATATGTATGTATTTACAAAAAAAAAAAAAGAAGTATAATATATAAGTAGTTTATCAGCCATCTCGTTACCATAACACAAGCATTAGGTTGCTTAGCTTGGGACTATATGGCGTTGTGTGAAATGTCCAAGGATAGGTATTATTATTATTTATGATTATTATTTATTATTATTATCACGCCAGTTTTCCCTGCAGGGTTATGCTGAGGCGTAGCTATACTAGAACCAGTGCAGGAGACCGCGCGAGCAGAACCCTGCTCTATGGTGCGTCCGGCAACACCTACAACCCAGCTGTATGTGTCCCGGCTACATCACACCACGAAGGTTGAGGAGGTCGTGGAGTATGTACGAGCGAAGACCAGCTGTACCTTAAGGGTCGAGAAGCTGGAGTCGCGCCACAACACGAATTTCAAGACGTTAGTGGTGCGAGACTACTATGTACTACTACTCATCATTATCATCATCATCAGTCTCCTGCCCTTATCCCAATTTATTTGTGCTCGGCGCAACATGCCTCTTTCTTCCATACTTCTCTATTAGTCGTCATCTCGGTAGTTACTCCCTTCCTAGCCATATCATCTTTCACACAATCCATCCATCGTTTTGTCTCCCTCTACTTGTATAGCCATCCACATTCATGCTCACAACTTTCCTGACAACATTTTCCTCATTCCTCCGCATAACATGCCCATACCATGACAACCGATTTCCACACAACTTTTCAGTCACCCGTGTCACTTTCAGACTTCCTCTTATATACTCATTCCGTATTCTATCCATTCGGGTAACACCACACATCCCTCTTAGCATTCTCATCTCAGCTGCTTGCAATTGTCTTTCATTCATTCCTTTTGTGGCCCATACAAGACAGCTGGTCTAATCATGCTTTTATAAATCTTCCCCTTGAGTTTAAGGGGAATGCGGGAGTCACAAATTGTTCCCGTGACCTGCCGCCATTTCATCCACCCATTGTTAATTCCATGTACGACTACTAACGTTACTTTTTATGAACTGTCAAAACGCGGAATTTGAACGTGATTTGTATGAAATATTGAAACGTGACGTCATAGATTTTTTTAATCTATGACAAAGGGATTACTAACATTTAATCCAATTTTACAGTTATATAAAATTATACAAGGCATAATATTTTATTTCTGCACGGTGATGGAAGTTTTTAAGACGAGCGGTCTTTTTTCTGTGATTTCATATTTTGTTTTTGACCTAATAGCCAATTGAACCCACGACCTCATGCTCAGAAGTAGCGCTTGCGGCCACTCTGCCAACGAACAGTAGGGTAATACGGGCTAGCGTCTGCAACTCCATGTCAAGGCGTTGTTGCTTATGACCTAAGATCAGTTTCTGACGAAGATCACAAATTAATTTTACTGGAGGGTCTGTTTTTAACGTGGCTAAGTAATAACAGCCGCATGGATCGATCCATTAGGTTAAGCTACGCTTGCCGGGGTTGGTCCGTGGATGGGCGACCATCTTTACATACTACACACTACAGACTCTTACTGATTAAAACCCATCCATAAAAAAGGGGTATCGTATTGCACAGTTACGGGGTTGTGGAGGTCAGATAGGCAGTCGCTCCATGTAAAATACTGGTATTTTGCTGCATCCGGTTAGATTGGAAGCCGACCCCAACATAGTTGGAGAAAAGCAGGCAGATTGATTGTTTTTAAACGACGCGAGAATCGAATCCAGTACCTCATGTTCAACAGTAGCGATTGCGAGCACCAGACAAACGAAACAATTAAAAATTTGCTAATAAAAAACAATATTTTATTTTAATTTAAAAACACCCTGACCTAGAACAAATATGTACTTGCAGGTCGTACAAATATTTGTTCCGTGCGGGAATCGAATCCGCGACATGCCTCGCAGCAGTCAATCGCACAACCGCTGCGCCAACCGTGTCGTCATAATCTAAATGAACAACATACCTTCTTATACACCAGATAGTTAGGTGATTCCTCCGGAGATGGTATGGTCGTCATCAGAGCCTGCACCTGAGGTGGTAAGCTCGATGTCGGGTTCTCCTTCTTGTCTCTGTCCTTTTCTTTTTCTTCTTTTATACATTTTGAATTGTCTCTGGAACAATTAGGAGATGATTTTAGTTTAAGATCTTTGATATACTACACATTTTACAAGAGAAATTGATTTAATGGGCATTATTTTAAGGGTTCGTTAGTCATTTTTGTCACTTTTTATTTTACTTGTTATATTAAATATTGCTAAGAATCCAATTTTCCTTCGAGAAACAATATTACAATAAGCATTTTCTATCGCCTGCGACACAGGTAGATCCTAGTGCAGGCATATTTTTAACATTATGTTACCTATTGTTTTTAGTTTTTATTTTTGTATTCTGCCTTTTGACTTTACTTTTTTGAATAAATTATTATTATTATTATTAGTCAGGTACTCATCATTATTCATCATCATCTGCCTGCCTTTTCCGAACTATGTTGGGGTTGGCTTCCAGTCTAACCGGATGCAGCTGAATACCAGTATTTTACATGGAGCGACTGCCTATCTGACCACCACAACCCAGTAACTGGGCAATACAATACCCCTTGGTAAAACTGGCTGTACCCATCATTATTATGAACAACTTTTACTATGGGAACTATTCTGAAATCAGGAAAAAAAATCAGCTGTTCCATACCTTATGCTCGCATAACGCTCGTGCGCACTGTGGGTCAGTTATACACAGGGCTCGTATAATGCCCTACGAGTCCAATATAATAATGCGTTCCGGGTAATGCTGGGGTTGCCGCGCTTCTGTAGCGCGTCGGGGATGTTTGCGGACGCACGCGTTTCGGATTTCGGTTCGCTGCTGCGTCTGCGAATCGCATCACTGATGCGTCGGGTGCGCGACAGCCCCAACAGCCTCGTGGCTACTATAGCCGGCAGGGTGGATGGCCCTATAATACATCACTGGATGGCGGCTCACAGACCGCAATTCAGGTATGTTAGATTATTAGATAATAACATAGTTTTAAGTATTTTATTGTCACTAACACTATGAGTCTTGGTACTTGAAATAAATTATTATTATTATTATTATAACTCGTCAAAATGTATGGAACAGCTGTTTTTTTTTCGCGATTTCAGATTTGTTTTTCGCCCATGAATTCAATTTCATCCTGTATACCAAAATCCGTGCTGCATGACTGTCTCTCTGAACATGATTAACTCAAAAACGACCAATTGGATTTTCTTTCTGTTATCGCCAGTGATTGGAGTAGGTAGATTGATTTTTTTTATTTGTATCATAAATGCACAGAGAAAGAATAACATGGATAAGCCATTATTCCGGAAAGTAATTCTGGTATTTCCGGATTCAATTAAATATTGTTAATGTTGGTAGTGATATTATTACTACTCAATTGAAATTTAAAGGGAGGTATCTAAACTCAATTAATTCATTGGGTTTAGTCATTTCCCAGCCTTAAAAAAGAAAAAAAAAAGGGGGCGTCCATAAATGACGTGAGATGTTTAAGGGGGGGAGAGGGTCGAGTCAAATCTCATCTAATCTTTCGTTGGAGAGAGGGGGGGTCTCGGCAAATATCACGCAAATTGTTTTCTGATTGAAACCAAAAAAAAATATTCTATTTTGGTCCATTTAATCCAGATTGTACATGCTTAAGATTTAATCTTAAGCGTAATCGTAATAGGATTAAGATCATCCACAATATTTTTTTTTCTTTTTACAATAACAATCCAACGCGCTTACGTAAGAAACCCTCATTTTGAAAATCTCACGCGAGATTGGGGGATGTGGGAGGGGGTTGAATAAAATCTCACAACATCCCAACAGGGGGGGGAGGAAATTTTTAAAAAACACCTCACGTAATTTATGGACTCCCCCTTATTTATCGGTTGATTCATAAAAACAATCGAATTCCGATCGAAGCTTTAATTTTGTTTTTTTGCCTTTTTATGGCCACAACTTTTTATAAATTGTAGCACATAAATTTTAATATTTTCATAGTGGTCATGGTAATTTACATTAAGAGTAGAATCAATCAATTCCGGAGGAATGTCCATATAAATATACAACATTAGTTTTAGTATAAATTATATGCAAAACCCGAAACACGTGTCTAGTATTTTTATGTAAAAAATCTATGTAGAAAATTTCAAAACTGTTTAATGAAAAACCACAAACAAGCGTCCAGCATCGTCTTGCGCTCATTGATAATGTTCAGTGTCCAACTTGTAACCGTTTTTAAACATTTTTGGGAAAAAATATAACATGGTGTAAACATTATTGGAATCGATTCAGGTCCTCATTTTGAACAAACTATATTCAGGTTTCACATATACTAAAAATAATGTTGTATATATATGTTTCGGGACAATGACCCCAATTCAATCTACCTACTCCGATCAATGGTTATCAGCAATGGACGGAGTGAATCATGAGGAAGGTTTAGTTGTATAATTCATTAAAGTTTTGTGTAGAATAATCAGCCTATAATGTTCCCACTGCTGGCACACAGGCTTCCTCTCTCTGAGAGGGAGTGGGCCATAATCCATCACACAAGCCAATTGCAGGTTGGTGGATCTCACATCTTCGAATATTTGTTACTAAAGTAAGCGCCACGAGAAGCTATAAATTATGTAAGCAAACATCTTTTACTAAGTAAACATTTTATACTGCGAGATAATAATAAATTGACCATATTCAATCGACATGAAATATAGACGGGTTATATGAAAGTAACAACCTATTTAATTTAGTCGGATCATATTTTAACGACGCAAAGCGCTATCGTTTGTGTTTCTTGGTACCGGAACGCGTCCGTCGCAGGGATTGTAAACTATCGGGACGCCATTTTGAAATAAGCGAGTTTCGAATGCGTACGAGTTTGTTTCACACAGAAATGGAAACATCTAAATCTGACGAATAATTATTCTTAAATAATATATGTTAATTAATATTTGTTACTCAATAATTTAAAAAATCTTAAACAAATTCATTTTTTTTGTTGGTCCAAATGTTGTGAACTCCTGAACACTTGTTTACAAAATTTATAGCTTAGGTCATGCCAGTTTTCTCTTGATGTTATCCTTTATGGTTTGGGAGCACCAGTGATGAAGCAATTTACACAAAGTAAAGTGACAGTCTCGGTCAAACCTACGGCCTACAGCTCAGTAAGTTACCACTGGGATAGCAATGATGACACATAACAGTAAATATGTGTCAGCATTGCTCATCAGTATATCACTACATAGTATAAAACAAAGTCGCTTTCTCTGTCCCTATATTCCTATGTATGCTTAAATCTTTAAAACTGCGCTACAGATTTTGATGCGGTTTTTTTTAATAGATAGAGTGATACAAGAGGAAGGTTGATGTGTATAATTTGTCGACATATTATGCGGGCGAAGCCGCGGGCGGAAGCTAGTGGCTTATAAATTATTCAGTCTTATAGTTTTGGTAATTTACAAAAACTTTTTATAAAGTTACATACTTTTTTAAATTGAACTCCCCATATACAATGATCTGGCGACTGAAAAGTTGTATGGAAATCTGTTGTCATGGTATGGGCATATGTTATGCGGAGGAATGAGGAAAAAGTTGTCAGGAAAGTTGTGAGTATGAATGTGGTGGTGAACCAAAGAAACAATGAATAGATTGTGTGAAAGATGATATGGGTAGAAAGGGAGTGACTACCGAGATGCGGAGTTGACGACTAATAGAGAAGTATGGAAGAAAAAGACATGTTGCGCTGACCCCAAATAAATTGGGATAAGGGCAGGAAGATGATGATATACTATGATCTGACCAAGACCATGGTCTTTGAGTTTGATGTAGGTGCAGTTTGATAGGAAACCCCAACCTCATCCGGTTTTTAAATATCTTTTTGTATTTAACATGTAAATAGAAGAGAAAAGAATACTCTTAGTTATGTATACCAGATATAAGATTAGACATTGATTGTTCAAGTCAATTAACTGACATAAACACCATTTATCAACTTATTAACAGTTAACTTTGATTTCTTGTAGCACGACTAAATGTTTACACTATTATAGATACTTTTTTATACTTAAAACTTTGTCAAACTCACCTGGATGGCCCTTGCTGACAGGCCTTCGATGCCGCCTTTTCCGATGAATTCATCGTCACCATTTTAATTTTCAAAATAGAAATTCATCACACAACAAAATAATCAACTTCACGAAATTGTTTTTGAATGGCGCCAAAAGTTATGGCAATGAACTTTTTTTTTTATTCTTTGGCAACGGTACTGTTTTGTAAAGCCTCTAATGAACGCTTCTGTGGCTTATTTTACAACGCCACAAATAGCTAATATAAACTACAGATTGTTTGGAAATTATCTAAACATTGTTCACTTCAAATAGATGTTTAAACAAACGATAAACTATGTAGAAATTACACTGAACACCAATAATAATGCACGTAAAATTCACTTCATAACTTATTTACGAAAAAATCGGCACTGTTCAAGTCACAAAAAAAAACATTTTCTCTATCAAAACTGAGGCGTAGAGTTTTCTTAAAGCATCTAAACGGATCAATAGACCGAATAAATGTTAATAATCGCCAGTTTCAAACGCATTTTTTGGTTTTATTTGTGATTATTTGACCCACTTGACTAGGTTCCTTCCTTTCTTGATTTTACAGTTCAAGCACCTCAAACAGACAGCTGGCAGTCACAGCGATCTGATTTACACGGAAAACCATCTTGTTTTATTTATAAAACGTAAATAATAACAACCGATAACAGAATTTAACATTTTGATAATAGCACGAAATGTCAAGACCGTTCGCCATTTATCATCATCCCAAGTGCTCTCCAAGAGCTTTTTGAAAAGAGACAATAGATGCGAAGGTACCGTGTGCAAGAGAGACAACAGATCTATGGCAACATAATGCGAATAAAGTGAAAAGCCGATGCGTCCTCATTTCAAATACGTATGGAATGCCCTACTAAATTTGGTCGTTTGAATAAATGAATAGATGGCGCATGTGTCTAGTAGTTTATCGAACGCCGTATTTGGTGCTATTTTTAGATCATAAAAACAGCAAGAAAAGTTTTGCATCATTCATTAATTATTACTAGCTCCCGATAAAACTGAACAAACTAATATTTCCTTGTAAAATATAACGCATTGGTTTGCATTGTTTTACGGAGTTCGTGTAACTTTTTGTAATGACGAAAGATGGCAGCACTAGTACCTAAAAATGCAAAATATCGCTTTTGACACATTTTATTTTTAAAATTTTTATTAAATTAATTGTTTGGTAAATTAATGAAATTCCAAACAAAAGCTAAGTATTTAAATATATAACATTGGTATTTAAAAAAATACTAGCACAGTTCGTACCAACTTGGAACGTCCTAATACTTAGGTACTATACTCCTAGACCTATACCATAGACATAGAATATATTTACATGGCCTATACCTAGATAGATTTGAACTCAAACTCAGTCAGGCGCGAATATAGGGGGAGGGGCAAAGGGTGCAGTTGCCCTCCGGCTTGGTTTTTTATCAAATTGATTCCAGCAAGCATCCCGCTTTTTTTTTACTATTTCCGGAATACCCCATTCACAAACGTAACTTTGTTGACTCGTGCAGAAAAGTTTGAGAATTAAAGAATGTAGGATGAGGAAGAGGGCACGAAAATAACAGCAGGAATTTTCTTTATTCAGATAATTAAAAAAAATACAGTTTTACCAAGGAGTATCGTGTTACCCAGTAACAAGGTTGTAGAGGTCGGTGAAGCAGTCGCTTCATGTATGATATCCAGCTGCATCCGGTTAGACTGGAAGTCGACCCCAGCATAGTTGGGAAAGGCTAGGTAGATGAGATAAATGAAATTATATGTGATAAGTCCAAAGCGGTAACAGTGCGAATAAAAAATACATTTCACACCTATGTCATGTGATTATCTGTCTTTTGACAGCCCACAACAATTTTTTTTAAGTCTGAGAAGTCATTTAATTATTTCTCCCGCTGTGGGTGGAGCGAGATTTTCAGACTCTGACTGACTAAAACCCACCCAAGTTCCTTCGTAAGCCTTTGTGTTCCGGGGCAGCGGTTACCCTTTCGGAAAATCCCGCTGATCCGATAATACAACGCTATGTTTACAAACAAAAGAATGCTTGAAGAATGCGTAGAATTCACCGCGAAGGTTATAAGAGATTGTTGATTGCGTCGCAGACACGGAACAGTTAATAAGTTGCTACAACACATCTATATTGCTTTAGTCTGTCTATTATTAAATACACTTCATGTAGGTACTGTTACTTTTGATTTTCAAGGTCGTTCGACTTACAAAAGTGCAATTTTATCTGGGTTATTTTTTTTTAGAAGTTAGATTGTAACCTTTTTAGTGGATTAGACTAGAAATGTCAGTTAAGTTGGCCGGCCTTCTTGGTAAAGTGGTCGCAAATGCAATTGGCTGAGCATGGGGTACCTACCTACTGGGTTTATTCCTATTAGGAATTACTCAATTATAATCTGGACTTTGGAAGAGCTCGTGGCTAAATTATAATAGCTGCACGAGTCGATCTATCAGGTTAAGCTACGGTTGCCTGGATTGGCCCGTAGATGGGTGACCATCTTTATATACCGAGATTCCTCCGTGGCTCGGAAAGCACGTTATGCCGGTGGTCCCGGCTGTCAGTCGCGGATCTTTGACAGTCGTTACGGGTTGTCAGAAGTCCGAAAGTCTGACAGCCAGTCCTACCAAGGGATATCTACCCAGTTACTGAGTTGTGTAGGTCAGATAGGCATTCGCTCCATGTAAAATGAAAATACTGGTATTCAGCTGCATCCGGTTAGACTGGAAGCCGACCACAACTTAGTTGGGAAAGAGCCCGGATTGATTTATTAATACAGAATCGACTGACTGGTCTACGAAGTCAAGGTCGCTCAGCGCGCTATGGAGCAGGCTATGCTTGGAGTCTCTTTGAGGGATAAAATCAGGATTGAATTTATCCGGAAAAGCACCGGAGTTACCGATATAGCTTGCAGACTAAGCAAACTGAAGTGGCAGTGGGCTGGCCATGTTTGTCAAAGGATCGATGGCCGGTGGAGCAGACGAGTCCTGGAGTGGAGACCGCTTATCTATCGGCAAGGGTACTGTGGGTCGCTCCCCAGCTAGATAAACCGTGATAGCTAAAGGGAGTTTACTATTTTAACATGTTGAAATAACTTCTCACACATTGATTGATTTATTATATATTAACTTTTAGAATGTTTGTAAATATGTGAGCACCATGTACTTTTGACATACTTAAGTTACCTACCATTACTATATGTGTTTTTCTTTTCACCTTTTGTGGCGTAGTGTTTTTATTCTGGGTGCATCGTCTTCACATATAATGTTATAATTCATGTATACAAAACATTGTAAAACATTTTAAAAGAGTAACGGTGGAGTTTCTTGCCCATTCTTCTCCACACGAAACTACCTTTTGGAAGGGGCGACTAGAATCAATTCTATATCTTGTTCATTTTGACGTTCAAAAGTGCCTTACTTGTGCCTATTTGAAATAAATGATTTGACTTTGACTTTGAGAAAAATAAGGGAAAGAGATCATCTGCACTCCTATACTAATATTATAAAGCTGAAGAGTTTCTTTGTTTGAACGCGCTAATCTCTGGAAATACTGGTCCGAATTGAAAAATTCTTTTTGTGTTGGCTAGTCCATTTATCGAGGAAGGCTATAGGCTATGTAACATCACGCTACGACCAATAGGAGCCGAGCAGGTGAAACCACGCGGGAGCAGCTAGTTGGACATAAACAAAATCGTATCTCATAGCTGTCAGTGGGAAATGTGCCCAAAAGGCTGGCAGCGTTGCCACGTTCGATGGCATTGCTGATTCTTTGAGCTAAAAATTGAACAGCCCCCTGCTCACGTGTAGTCTTTAATGAACTGATGAATGAAACTGAACGAGATATGAACCCCGTTTAAGGGCGGGTAGTGTCATCATTATCTGTGGAATCACTGACTGATCTTGAACTCGGTTTAGATGTGGTCATTGCGTTTGGTTTCAATGGTGAAATTGGCTTTAGTAATTTCCGGGCAAGTGGGCCTTTATCGATAAAAAAAAGTCGTTATTAAAAGACAAAGGAGGTTTGTCAAGAGAATGCATTAGCAATCGAAACCGACCAGCGACTAAGGTCATTTACTTTCGAGCCGCAAGGTCACCGGCCCGCAGGCTGGCAGCTTGACTCGCAACCCTTTCCGATTTATGTACAGACGCCAGCACATCAAGTTACCACAATCAGTCAAATTTCTTTGATAGTATTTCAACTTTATTGCAAAGACATAAGGTTCATTTTTAATTGAGATAATTTGACAGTTAGGGATAGCTTGATGTGCTGGCGTCTGTAGGTACCTACCTATACAATCTAGGAGAGGAAAAAAAACCGGTCAAGTGCGAGTCGGACTGGCGCACGTAGTGTTGCGTACCATCACTACATCACTACATACTCGTAGTATAAAACAAAGTGGCTTTCTCTGTCCCTACATTCCTATGTATGCTTAAATCTTTAAAACTACGCACAGGATTTTGATGCGGTTTTTAATAGATAGAGTGATTCAAGAGGAAGGTTTATGTGTATAATTTGTCGACATATTTTGCGGGCGAAGCCGCGGGCGGAAGCTAGTCACTACATAGTATAAAACAAAGTCGCTATTTTTGTCTGTTTGTTTGTCTGTATGCTTAAATCTTTAAAACTACGCAACGGATTTTGATGCGGTTTTTAATAGATAGAGTGATTCAAGAGGAAGGTTTATATGTATAATTTGTCGACATATTTTGCGGGCGAAGCCGCGGGCGGAAGCTAGTTGTCTATAAAAACAAGAAAAAAAATCACGTTGGCGTATGGGAGCCCTCTTAAATATTAATTTTATTCTGTTTTTTAGTATTTGTTATAGCGGCAACAGAAACACATCATCTGTGTAAATTTCAACTGTCTAACTATCACGGTTCATGAGATACAGCCTAGTGACAGACGGACAGACGGACGGAGTAATAGGGTCCCGTTTTACCCTTTGGGTACGAAACCTTAAAAAACAGAAAGGACTGACTGACTGACTGATATATCAACGCACAGGCGAAACTACTAGGACTTGGCACGTGAAATTTTGCACACGGCTTGCTTTTATAATGTAGGCGAGCTCTAAGAAGGGGTTTTGGAAATTCAATCTTTAAGGGGGTAAAGAGAGAAAAAGTCATGCTCGCGAAGGAGGTGGCGGGATGGGAGAGAGAAAGGTCCTCCCGTCCCAGCCGCCGCGGGAGACGCTCCGGGCGTCGGGAGCCACGTGACGACTCCCGGCCACCGTAGGCGCGGGCCTGCGGACGGTGAGTAATGGGTGACTCACCGTCCGATCAGCACCAGACCCGTGCCGTACGGCGCGTATATGTTCCACGCGCGCCTCAAAGAGATGTCAGCATATGAAGGGGCCCCTCAGGGCCAAGCCTGCCGGGTAAGCGGGATTGTCCGAAAGGGCTACCGCTACCCCGGAACATAAAGGGCTACGGAAGGAACATGGATGGGTTTTAGTCAGTAAGAGTCTGACACTCCCTTCCGCTCCACCCAGAGCGGGAGCAGTCATTGGATGATTTCCCAGCCTTAAAAAAAAAAAAGGGGGTAAAGAGAGGCGATTTTGTTTGTGTAAAAAATCCGACAACCACGCGGGCGAAGCCGGTGGCAGAAGCTAGAAGGTGTAGGTATATATCATAACATGACAGGACACTTGCATTTCCCGATTAGATCAGCTGGATAAATACTGAATAGTGTTTTTGTATTTATTTGTATATAGTTAGTTAGATCGTCACTTAATTTAAGTATAGTTTAAGTTGTTAGCTTTTAAATTTTTTATTTAATGCACTAAGTTCTGAGTTGAGCTGTATGATTCTGGACAGGACAGGCCCACTCAATCCAACTCAAAGTATATAATATTTTGTCCACAACGAAGTTATAGGGGGTCAAAAACGGCCTGAAGTGCTTCGAGAAAAGAATGGTACGGCCGCCCGTGCCGCTTTTGTGCTCGACTTGGCGGAGGCACTGCCGTGCCCACAGAACAGATAAAGTGCCCCTTCAAATACTTACGGTAATTATAACAAGAAATATTTTTTTTTTAATTTTTGTGTCTGTTTGTTTCGGCCAATCTCCCAAATGGTTGAAACGATTTGCACAGACCGATAGCTGATGCTAAATGGCTGCAATTATGTGATGATATGATGCGGGATAACCCGCCCGCCATTTTATGCGGACCACGAGAACACAGCAAGTTGCACTACTTACATATTACGTAATTTAATAAAAATGTTTCCCCCACATTATCTTTGTTGACGTCAATTCGAAAACGGTCGGGCGAAGTAACGAGCTAACAAGCGAAAAATGCCTTTGTTATTTCCTTAAGGTGAACCAACCAGCCCGCGAAATTCAAATTTTCTTAAGTTTTTTGCAATTTGCAGGCCAGTGAAAATCATTAATACAACCCTCCGAGCTCATAAAGGTTCCGGAATGACTTTGACCTTGTAAAAAGTCATTTTTACACCTTTATGAGCTCGGAGGGTTGTATTAATGATTTTGATGATTATAATTCTGTAACTACATACGTCTTACAGCCGCGAATCAAATGTTCATCAACATACAACCTATCACTGGCCTGCAAATTGCAAAAAACTTAAGAAAATTTGAATTTCGCGGGCTACCCTGGAACATCAACCTTAATCAGTTTTTTTAATACTTGAATTAAATGAAATAAATACAAAAACAAAAAGGACACTAAGGCCCAGCAACTGCAACGAAACTGCAATTTCTAGTTACGTGCAGGAAACTCGTATTTGCGTTTCATCGGGTTTGGCGCAGTGTTATATCCAAAAAGCTTCTGCCGCGGATGACGGAAATTGCATGTTATTATACATATAAACCTTCCTCTTGAATCACTCTATCTATTAATGAAAGTTCTGCATCAAAATCCGTTGTGTATTTATAAAGACCTAAGCATACATACAGACATTGGGACGCGGGAAGCGACTTTGCTTTATACTATGTAGTTATGATGTTCAATTTTGCTTTGCAGTTGTGATTGAAATGATTGTGAGGTTGCGGCGTGTGTGGAAAACGATTGAAACTGGTTTTTAACCGACTTCTAAAAAAGGAGGAGGTTCTCAATTCGACTGTATATATTATTTTATTTTTTTTATGTTTGTTCGCGCATAACTCCGTTACTTGCCAACCGATTTGAAAAATTCTTTTTTTCTTGGAAAGGGTATACTTCCCAAATGGTCCCATAAAAATTTTATCGAAATCGGATAAGCGGTTTTTGAAAATCAATAAAAATCTAAAAAAAATCCTACTTGATATATGTGGACGATGTTCTAATACTGTAATTTACATACCAGGTAGTTGTATTAAAATTATGGGGGGGGGGGGGAGATTGTGTAGGTACCACAACTAAAAAGTGAAAAATAAAAACTTTTTTACAAAAAATAAAACCGACTTCCAAAAAAAACACTACAAAGTGAAAAATAATTTTGATTTCGGAAGTCGGTAGCAAAAAATGAAAATACAAAACCGAAGACACCGACTTCCAAAATCAAAATTATTTTTCACTTTGTAGTGTTTTTTTTACTAATAATTTCAAAAGGGTTTAGTTGCAGTTGCGTTCCGCCATATGTTCTGGGCCTCAGAAGTTAGGCGTCGAAATACTCATCTGCATCGCTGTCGTCCTGAAACGTGCCCAGAAGATTGGCTACAGTCTAGCCCTCTTACGTAAAGTTTTTTTTTTTCTTCTATAAACTGTTGTCCGGACCGTGATGGTCATTTCATTTCTTAAAACGGACCCCGAGCGATACTTAATGGTGACCCCTTTTTTTGTGGCTGGGAAATCATCCAATGACTTCTCCTGCTCTGAGTGGAGCGGAAGGGAGTGTCAGACTCTTACTGACTAAAACCCATCCATGTTCCTTCCTTAGCCCTTTATGTTCCGGGGTAGCGGTAACCCTTTCGGACAATCCCGCTTACCCGGCAGGCTTGGCCCTAACGGGCCCCTTCACATGCTGAAATCTTTTTGAGGCGCGCGTGGAACATATACGCGCCGTCCGGCACGGGCCTGGCGCTGATCGGACGGTGAGCTACCAATTACTCACCGCCAGCAGGCCCGCGCCTACGGTCTACGTCTACGCCTACGTCTCCCGCGGCGGCTGGGACGGAAAGAACTTTCTCTGTCCCATCTCACCGCCTCCTTAGCGAGCATGACTGCTTCGCAGAAGGAAATTGGTGACCCCTGATTTAGAGAATACGCGGGTGAAACCGCAGGCAGAAGCTAGCGTCTAAATAAAACAAATTCCACTACATTCTTCAGTTGGGTGTGGCGAATCTGACGATTTGAATTGCTAATTAATCCACGACTTACCTTTGATGTATTTATAACAAATAAATAATTATTAAGTATATGTTACGTAATTTGAGGAGCTCGTGGCTAAGTACTAACAGCCGCACAGGTTGATCCATCAGGTTAAGCTACGCTAACCGGGGTTGGCCGTGGATGGGTGACCATCTTTACATACCGAGACTCCTCCGTGCCTCGGAAAGCGAGTCAAGCCGTTGGTCCCGGCTGTCATTTCCGCATCTTCGACAGTCGTTACGGGTCGTCAGAAGCCTGAAAATCTGACGGTCAGTCTTACCAAGGGGTATCGTATTGCCCAGTTACTGGGTTGTGGATGTCAGTTAGGCAGGCGCTCCGTGTAAAATACTGGTATTCAGCTGCATCCAGTAAGACTGGAAGCCGACCCCAACATAGTTGGGAAAAGGCTAGGCAGATGATGATTAAGTGGGTAGGAGTGACGTGTTTGTGGGCTTAACTTGTGTCTCTTATATCAGACTAGCTTCTGCCCGCGACTTCGTCCGCGGAAAATTTCTTGTTTTAACATTAGAAGTAAGTCGAAAAAATACTTTTTTAAAACATAAAACGAAATATAAAAGTTAAAATACAAAAGATAGGAATATGGTGTCGCGGACTTATTTGTAGAAATAATTAAGGCGAACCGGGTTGCCATACATTGCTTTCAATTTTAAACAACTGTTTAGGCAGCGCATGCAAATAATTCTGTTTTCACAGGTATTTCTTTCCGACTTGCTAGACTAAAATTGCGGTAGCTCGGCAAATATGCATGATATAAATATAATTTATAGCCTATAGCACTCAGGAATAATGTAGCTTTCTATTGGTGAAATTTTTTTTGAAATCGGATCATTGGTTCCGGAGATTACCTCCTACATACAAACTTACAAATTTTACCTCTTTATAATATTAGTATAGATGTATTTAAAATCAAAATCACAAGTCATTTATTAAAACTAAGCTGAAAATCAGCACTTTTTGAAGGTCACGCCCACCCTTCACCACTTTAGCTGGAAGAAGAAGTGGCGCCACTAACTCCCCAGCAGCACAGCTGTTTGTTTAGTTGGAAGAACTTGATTCTATACATTTATTGTATACGTTATTGATAATGGGTTTATATATGCTCTATGTTTATCATCATCATCTGCCTAGCCTTTTCCCAACTATGTTGGGGTCGGCTGCCAATACGCACATGAATCCGAAAAATCAGAGGTGCGTGCTTGGTTCGAACTCGAGACCTATGTCTTGGCAGTCCGACGGTCACACCACTAGGCTATGATTGGGATTAGGATAAAAACAATGTTATAAGAATTACATTGTTATGACAAAATGTACCTACTTCATGCACTCTTATCGAATTCATAACAAATCAAATGTACTTTCAGCGATAAACGTTAAGATTATTTCTTTGTTTATTTTAATACTAGCTTCTGCCAGCGTCTTCGCCCGCGTAAATGTCAGAAGTTATCCCACGGGAACATGAAAAATTTGCCTAGCCTTTTTCTCTAAACAGTAGAAGAGAGAGATCTTCTTTCGACAAAAATGGCGGACTACCATAGACAAAGTAGAGACGACATACGACCATAAATTTAATTGCGTATATCTAATGCCGTCCCCAGCCTGCATACGAAAATTCAATCAAATATATCCAAAAGTTTAGTCACTATAGCTAAAATAGTCAAAGATTGAAAACACTTAGTCGGCCATCACTCAATCTGCCTGCCTTTTCCCAATGACAGTCCTTGGTAAGACTGGTTGTCAGACTTTCGGGCTTCAGACGACCCGTAACGACTGTCAAAGATCCACGAATGACAGCCGGCGGGACGAACGGCTTTTTTTTTTTTTTTAAGGCTGGGAAATCATCCAATGACTTTTCTCGCTATGGGTGGAGCGGAAGGCAGTGTCAGACTCTTACTGACTAAAACCCATCCATGTTCCTTCCGTAGCCCTTTATGTTCCGGGGTAGCAGTAACCCTTTCGGACAATCCCGCTTACCCGGCAGGCTTGGCCCTGAGGGGCCCCTTCATATGCTGACATCTCTGTGAGGCGCGCGTGGATTATATACGCGCCGTCCGGCACGGGCCTGGCGCTGATCGGACGGTGAGTCACCCATTACTCACCGTCCGCAGGCCCACGCCTACGGTGGCCTGGAGTCGTCACGTGGCTCCCGACGCCCGGGGCGTTTCCCGCGGCGGCTGGGACGGGAGGACCTTTCTCTCTCCCATCCCGCCACCTCCTTCGCGAGCATGACTTTTTCGCAGAAGGAGGTGACTGCCTCCCACTCCCTCTCGCTTCGGACCATGGCTTGCACCAGGGCCGGGCGCGAGAGGTCGCAGCCGCCGATCGCCTCTACGAGGACACGGCGGTGCTCCGCCCAAGCGGGGCAGGTTTGCACCGTGTGCTCTACCGTGTCCTCTGGGCGATCCTCGCAGTGGGGGACCAACGGTGGCGGCTCGCTTACATAATAGTTACGTATTTGTTATGCAAGGCTGGAAAGTTGATTTTTGGCGCGAGTACTTCTATTGAAACCTGAGTAAGCGAAGGATTCTAGGGTTGAACCATGAGCGAAGCGAGTGGTTCAAATATAGAATCCTGAGCGTAACGAAGGTTTCAAAGGTACGAGACGCAGAAAAGCTTTGCTGCCGAGCGCAACACACAATTTTTCACCTCACTACAGCGAGGAAACTGCTAGGTGCAAGAAAACAGGTGTTGTTGAGTTTTTATTTTGTTCGAGCGTCTCAGATACATTGACTCATGTGAAGAAAATAACAGATACTTGGCAATGTATCTTATGAGTTACATAGAATATGTCCAAAATTAAATACCCTGTATTTTGTTCTATATCCTACTTGTCCTCTAAGGAGAATGAAAGAAAAAACTAATTTAATACAAATAACTAACTAATTTAATTTAATACATATTTATTTTTGCCAAGCAAAGGATTAAATAACACATAATATTAGTATTTATTTTATTAAAAAAAATAAACTTAAATTACTTCACAATTGGGTATTTGACAGGGTAGTATTCTTATGGCATATTCAAATGTGACGTCACAGATTTTTTTAATCAAATGGAATACTTATTAACATTAATTCCAATTTTACAATTATATCCTCGCAAAATATTTAATTTCTGTACTGTGATGGAAGTTTTTAAGGTCAGCGGTATTATTTAATATTTTATTTTAGACCGTGTCATGCATTTTCAGTGGACTGGCAGTATAGAAAATTATTAAATAGAAAGGTTTGAATTTTGAAAACTCTTTCCACGCTAGAGAGCAAAAATCTCACGATTTCGAATGACAAACAGAATCTTTCCGAGCCTGTGAGGTGAAAACATTTTTTTTTTCATATTACTGCACTGTTAGCGATCGCAAAGCCAATCGTAGAAAATTCAACATTACCTACGCTTTTAATAGACACCGCATTATCGTAGGTTCGACTTACCTAAAGTATTTCAAGATCACAAAATATAGGGGACGCCCCACGCATGATTAGCTCATACTTTAAGATAGTATTTAACGTTATCTATTGTTATCTTTATAGTTTCTTAACGGAGTGTCTTGCCCATTCTTCACCATAGACAAGCACCGACTACTTTCGGAATGGGCTACTAGCTTCATCTTTCTTACCGACCGACCTCTTTTTTTTTGAAGGTGTAAAATCATCAAAAATGACTCCTCCCGCTCTGGGTGGAGCGAAAGGGAGTGTCAGACTGACTAAAACCCATCCATGTTCCTTCCTTAGCCCTTTATGTTCCGGGGTAGCGGTAACCCTTTCGGACAATCCCGCTTACCCGGCAGGCTTGGCCCTGAGGGGCCCCTTCATATGCTGACATCTCTTTGAGGCACGCGTGGAACATATACGCGCCGTCCGGCACGGGCCTGGGGCTGATCGGACGGTTAGTCACCCATTACTCACCGTCCGCAGGCCCGCGGCTACGGTGGCCTGAAGTCGTCACTTGGCTCCCGACGCCCGGGGCGTTTCCCGCGGCGGCTGGGACGGAAGGACCTTTCTCTCTCCCATCCCGCCACCTCCTTCGCGAGCATGACTTTTTCGCAGAAGGAGGTGACTGCCTCCCACTCCCTCTCGCCCCGGACCATGGCTTACACCAGGGCCGGGCGCGAGAGGCCGCCGCCGCCGATCGCCTCTACGAGGACACGGCGCGGCGGTGCTCCGCCCATGCGGGGCAGGTTTGCACCGTGTGCTCTACCGTGTCCTCTCGGCGATCCTCGCAGTGGGGCGATCCGCGCAGTGGGAGACCAACAGTGGCGGCTTAACGCTTACATAAAAATTTTTTTTTCATATTACTGCACTGTTAGCGATCGCATAGCCAATCGTAGAAAATTCAACATTACCTACGCTTTTAATAGACACCGCATTATCGTAGGTTCGACTTACCTAAAGTATTTCAAGATCACAAAATATAGGGGACGCCCCACGCATGATTAGTCAATACTGTAACATAATATTTAACGAAGTTATCTATTGTTATCTTTATAATTTCTTATCGGAGTGTCTTGCCCATTCTTCTCCATAGACAATTACCAACTACTTTCGGAATTGGCAACTAGCTTCATCTTTCTCACTGACCGACCCTCTTTTTTATTTTTGAGGCTGGGAAATCATCAAATGACTCCTCCCACTCTGGATGGAGCGGAAGGGAGTGCCAGATTCTTACTGACTAAAACCCATCCATGTTCCTTCCTAAGCCCTTTATGGGGTAGCGGTAACCCTTTGACAATTCAAAAATGTCTGTAATAGTAATAGGCTATTTGACAAGGTCAAAAATATAATATGAAATCACTTAAAGAAAAGACCGATCTTCTTAAAAACTTCTATCACCGTATAGAAGTGAAAAATTATGTGAAGATGCAATTGAGAAATTGGATTTTCGCGCGTCAGACTTTCGGGCTTCTGACTACCCGTAACGACTGTCAAAGATCCACGAATGACATCCGGGACTTACGGGTTAGCGTGCTTTCCGAGGCACGAAGGAGTCTCGTTATGTAAATATGGTCACCTATCCACGGACCAACCCCGGCAAGCGTAGCTTAACCTGGTGGATCGATCCTTGCGGCTGTTATTATTTAGCAAGCTCCTGGCCCATACGTACCTGAGGTTAAATGTATTTTTATTTATCGTTTGTGAGTCTGTATTATCAAGTTACACAGATTTTTAAATGATAAGATAGCAAATAGGTATGAATGATAACAATTGATTGATAACGTCATGTAATGTAATCATTCGCAAAATAAATGCTTAATAATAAAAAAATCGCTCTTGAAATGTTATTGTTTATGTTTGACCTCTATAACTAAAAAAAAGTTAAAAAGTGTTTATTCACAGAAATATTTTTTAAAGGACATAATACTACCTCTGCCAAACTGCAAAGCAGTTTGTTGGCAGAGGTAGCTCCTTTTTAGTTTTGTAAATATTTTTTTTAAAGACCTCGCTTTTGCATGTTGTATAATAATAAATAATATCATTGGACATTTTCACACAACGCCATATCGTCCCAAGCTAAGCAACCTAATGCTTCTGTTATGGTAACGAGATGGCAGATATACTACTTATATATTTTTTTTTTTTTTGTAAATACATACATATTATAGATAGAAAAACACCCAGAATCGTAACAAATATTTGCAGGTCGTACAAATAGTTGTTCCGTGCGGGAATCGAACCCGCGACATCGTATTGATCTCTAATGATTGTAATTCTGTAAATACATACTTGCTACCGTCGCGAATCATATTTTCATCAACTTACAACCTGACACTGTTGACTGATCTGCAAATTGCAAAAAACGTATGAAAATTTGAATTTCGCGGGCCAACCTAGATCATCCCCCATAAACGCATTTAATGATGATGATCCTAGGCATGGAATTAGTATGTACTATAAAGCCCTAAGGTCAATGACTACAAGTCCTGTCAAAGGATGTCAGTTAGACATTTTAATCACAATAAAAACAAAAGCACAGTTGTCTATGAAATAACATTTGCGACGTGCACTATCTATTTGTGATGTCACATCCGTTTCCGTTGATAGTGCAATTAATTTTCCATAACGCTAATTGTTATTGCGCGTATTTATTACTATTTCCTAGCATATTTATGAATACTGTTTGGAATATGAGCTGTTTTGAGTATGACATTAAGGGGAATGTTAGTTAGCCCGCGAAATTCTTTTTTTTCTTCGTTTTTTGCAATTTGCAAATCAGTGCCAGGTTGTGAGTGGATCGAAATACGATTCGCGAATCGTGACCGTAACAAATGTGTATTTATAGAATTAAAATCATAGGTATCATCGATACAACTCTCTCAGTTATAGCTTACTAGCTTTTGCCAGCGGCTTCGCCCGCGTGTATGTAGGAAATTATTCCTCGGGAACCGTACATTTTTAAAATAAAAAGCTTATATGCTATTCCAGACTATAATCTGTCTTTGTGCCAAGTTTCATCCAGATCCGTTAAGTAGTTTTTGAGTTTACTCGTTACAAACATACTTAAGTACATACAATTCTTTCCTCTTTATATATTAGTATAGATGAGCCCCACCCCACATATACTTGGCAAAATGGGCGTGTACCGGTCTAGGACACCTCTATTCCTTCGGGTCAATCTTTCTTTCTTCGTGTGGTAAGTGACTAACCTGGTGTCAGAGTTTCTAAGCTGCCCATGGGCCTCTGACTTAGCTTCACATGCTGTTGAGAAATATCTCTCAGGCATGCTGGTTTCGGCTTCCGGGGTGTTATAATGAGACAGTTAGTCTCATTAGTCTAGTCGCAAGCGCTACTGCTGAGCATAAAGTTCTGGGTTCAATTCTCGGGTCAGGCTAAGCGTTATTGGGTTTTTCCATCTAGAATTTCTCAGTAGCAGACCGGAGGCTGGCCCGTGATGGTAATTGACTCGGCCTTTGACATGGGACTTAAACATAGCTGGGGAATGGTGGGGGTATGATAGGTAAAGACGCTAGCATATCATCCCAAACTGTCCATTTTTCCCAATTGAACATGAACCTTATTCTTTTGTAATAAAGTTAAAAACAATCAAAGAAATTTGACAGATTGCGGTAGCTTAATGTGCTTACCTCTGTACTGTAAAGTTCAGAGGGACCAACACTTAGGGAGCTCAGTGGTAGAGCTTGTTCGGATTGTCCGAAAGGTTACCGCTACCCCGGAATATAAAGGGCTAAGGAAGAAACATGGATGGGTTTTAGTCAGTAAGAGTCTGACACTCCCTTTCGCTCCACCCAGAGCGGGAGGAGTGATTGGATGATTTCCCAGCCTTAAAAAAAGAAAGTGGTAGAGCTTGTGTAATGTGTTGTATGGATTTCTATCTTATAAAATACTAGCTTCTGCCCGCGACTTCGTCCGCGGAAAATTGCGATATACTGTAACTGTTTAGGCAGCGCATGCAAATAATTCTATTTTCGGAGGTATTTCTTTCCGACTTGCTAGACGAAAATTGCGATAGCTCGGCTAATATGTATGATATAAATATAATTTATAGCCTATAGCACTCAGGAATAATGTAGCTTTCTATCAGTGAAAAAAATTTTGAAATTGGATTATTAGTTCCGGAGATTACCGCCTACATACAAACTTACAAACTTACAAATTTTACCTCTTTATAATATTAGTATAGACAAACACACGGACAGCAGCTATAGAACTCTATTGCCTTTAACGAATAGAGTCAAGCAGCACGGCTACTGACGGACTTTTACAAAAACCTATCAAATTATTATTTTAATTTCAAAGGTCGAATGCTGTCAGTTATTTACCAGCCAGGTTCAACAGAAGGTTTCACTTAGGCTCTACAGTATAAGCGGGATTGTCCGAAAGGGTAACTGCTACCCCGGAACAAGGGCTAAGTAAGGAACATGGATGGGTTTTAGTCAGTAAGAGTCTGACACTCCCTTCCGCTCCACCCAGAGCGGGAGCAGTCATTGGATGATTTCCCACCCTCAAAAAAAAAGGCTCTACAGAACCTACACCACTGCCTTCCCCTTTGGGTACCTACAAGCGTGTATGTTTTCTAATCAGTTTTTGAGTTGACTGACACTTTAAGTAAGGACAAGAATCTTTACAACAAATAATAGAATCAATTACTTACTTTAGTAAGAATGTTTTGAAGTGTTTCGATAATATAAGATAACATACAACACTTTGTTATTTAGGTTAACAATTTTACAATTGTTGTTTAATTGTTATTATTGTTATCGATTTCTATGTTTACAAGAAAGGATTTATAAGGCAGACGTGAGTGGAAATATCCTTTCCTTTCTTTGGAGGGTGGGCAATCAGCAAATGGTTCCTCCCGCTCAGGGTGGAGCGGAAGTTAGTGTCAAACTCTTACTGACATTACCTTTGAGGAAATAATGACCATCCAAAGATTGTCTGCAACAGATCTATTTAGCGATAAATTCGCCCATTGTGTTTAATTATAGAAGTGGTAACCCTTTCGGACAATTCCGTGGCGGCTGAGACGTGAAGTCCTGTCCGTCTTCCACCCCACCGCCTCCTTCGCGGGCATTACTGTTTCGCAGAAGAAGGTGACTCCCTCTCATTCCCTCTCGCTCCGGACCATGGTTTGCACCAGGGCCGGACGCGAGACGTCGCCGCCGCCGCCAATCGCCTCTACGAGGATACGGCGGTGCTCAGCCCGCAGATCTCCACCTTACACTCCACCGTTTCCTCTGGGTGATATCTTCCTGATGATATGGAGGAACCTCCCGAAGCGTCCATGTCCGGTGAGGACCTCCGTCAGGTGGTAGGTGGAGGCGCCGTGACGCCTCTCTAGCCACTCCTCAAAGAAACCCCTCTTTGAGGAGTGGCTTGCTGACACAACCGTGGCGAGCCTGTTCTGTTATTGTTTCCATGCCGCCATGAGATCGTGTCGGAGATCCTACTGCTCTGGAAACGGAGTTTCCCCACGGCTTAGTACATCCACGCGCTACTCGTACAGACGCGCGAGGACTATCACCTCTAGATTCCAAGGCGGCAGTCCGGCAAGGAGGCTTGCCGTCTCGCCCGAGATCATGCGCTACCACTTTCTGCACACCTGAAAACGTATTTGCAAAATTTCAGGATGCAGTGGTTTAGACGTGAAGAGGTCACAAACAAACAGACAATCTTACTTTCGCGTTTATAATATTAGTTAGGATTCTATTTTATTTTAATATAATATTACGCAAACAGAATACCTAAAATAATATTTTAATCAAATGACCTTGACAGAGCAACATCGTAACACAATTTTGCAGAAACCGATAAGATGTTATTAAATCATTATAGTTTATAAATTAATACAATTTTATCGATGCATCGTAATACGTAATTATTGTTATATAATTAACCTTTTCGAGATTATCACTATGTAGGTGATAAGTTGCTAACCTGGGACATGTCAATGCATCATTTTCCTGCCCTTATCCCATTTTTTTTAGGCACGTGAATCCGGTGGTCCCGGCTGTCATTTGTGCAACCTTGACAGTCGTTACGGGTCGACAGAAGAAGCCCGCAATTCTGACAGCCAGTCTTACCAAGGGGTATCGCCCTGTTACTTGGTTGTTGTCTTGGCAGTCACTGCATGTAAAATACTGGTATTCAGCTGCATCCGGTTAGACTGGAAGCCGACCCCAACATAGTTGGGAAAGGCAGGCAGATGATGATGATCCCATTTATTTTAGGGCCAACAAACTGTTTTTCCATAGTTCTCTTAGTCGTCATCACGGTAGTAGCCATAGAAATACAAAAACAGTTTTTAATTAATCTATGGTTCTAGCCATATCCGCTTTCACACAGTCCATTTATCTTTTCCTTTTTCTTTCCTCACCACTGTTTCCCCATTTTTAATTACATGATGTGTCTGCATTAGTACTTACTAACTCCATAGAAATCTGTTTAATCATGGACCATCAATCAACTATCACAGTTTGTAATTAATAATGTGACTTTAATCACGCTGCTAAAGTCCATACTGATTTATAGGTCTTATTTACTTTTCCGTCAAAGTGCGATGCCTTTAGAGAGACCAATAGATCTTACTAATATTATCTGTACTAATATTATAAAGCTGAAGAGTTTGTTTGAACGGGCTAATCTCTGACACTACTGGTCCGAGTTGAAAATTTTTTTTTGTGTTGGATAGTCCATTTATCGAGGAAGGTTATAGGCTAACATCACGTTACGACCCATAGGAGCCGAGCAGCGGTGAATCCGCGCGGGAGTAGCTAGTATCAAATAAAATGATCGAGCATTAAACAAACTGACCGAATACGAAATACCACGCTGCGCTCCAAAACTGGGATCGTTGACGTTGGCAAAAAGGCTGCCAAGCTAGAGTCTGGCCAACGAAAGCTGACCAAGAAAAAAGGCGGCAATTTAAAAAAGTCAAGAGCTGCCAACACTGGTTATACGCTGCCTAAACGGACTTGATATTTTTATTATTCAAGACTAAGCGATATATAAGCGATATTTACACTGCTACGAATTTCTCAGTAACAGTCACGGAGTCTGGATTTTTTCCCGATTGATGGCAATAGATGCACCCCCTATTACATGGGACTTGCCATATTATACCACTCAATCAAATATTTATATAAAATCTTTCCTCCTTATAATATTAATATACATATATGACATTTTTTTAACTTCTGCGTGCATTGTAGTTCACAGCTCGACTTCCTGGCATGACATTTTATCGAAAAGAATAGTAGAATTAAAGAAAAAGTTATAACTAAAAGTTTATTTCATAACACAAACATACGGGCTAGGAATCTTAATCGAAATTCAATTCAATTTTGACAGTGCTAAATTATTGCCATATCAAAAGTTTAGAAATTAATTCGTGGTCAGCTTTCGTTGGCCAGACTCTAAAATGGGATTGGGCAGGTCACGTTCGCCATATGCATAGTGACCGGCGGCAATAGTCGCTAGAAGATGGGTGCCTGAGGATGAACGGCGCCGTCGAGGCCCAGGAAGAGGTAGCGAGACGACCTAGACGCATACCGCAAAGAATGGATCGAGGACCGACGTGGCTCAAAAGAAAGATGTCTGGAAGGATTTGGGGGAGGGAGGCCTTTGCTCGGCTGTGGGACAGTGTAGGCTTAAAAAAAAAATGTGAAAGTTTGTGAAGATTTTTAGATGCTTGTTGCTCAATCATGTCAGATCGGGAGATCGGATCTGGACTTAGGATCTGGATGAAAGTTGCCACACAGAAGGGTTGTATCGGCGATTTTAAATGATTACAGTTCTAGTAAATTATCTAGTAGCTTGCTTCGAGGAGCTTGTGGCTAAGTACTAACAGCCGCACCGGTCGATCCCTCAGGTTAAGCTACGCTTGCCTGGATTGGCCATGGATGGGTGACCATCTTTACATGACAAGACTCCTCCGTCCCTCGGAAAGCACGTTAAGCCGTTGGTCCCGGCTGTCATTTGTGCATCTTTGACAGTCGTTACGGGTCGTCAGAAGCCCGAAAGTCTGACAACCAGTCTTACCAAGGGGTATCGCATTGCCCAGTTACTGGGTTGTGGAGGTCGGATAGGCAGTCGCTTCATGTAAAGTACTGGTATTCATATGCATCCGGTTAGACTGGAAGCCGACCCGAACATAGTTGGGAAAAGGCTAGGCAGATGATGATGACAGTTCTGGTAAATACGTAATGGGGAATTTTCTTACGGTATTCGCAATTTGCAGGTCAGTATTTTATGTTGATCAAAATTATGATTAGCGCCCGTAGCAAGTAGGTACTTATTTACAAAATTGTAATCATGGAAGTCGCCGATACAAATTGTGACTATTTGTTATTTAACATAATTTTCTAATTGTATATTTAATTACTAGTACTGACCGAAAACTTCTAATTGTTGTGCAAATTGTTTATCATGTTGGTTGGTAATTAATAATATAAATAAATAAAATAAAGATACTTTCCGTTATAATAAGTTCTTTTAAAGGTATTAAGTACAGGAAGTTGGAACAGCTAAAAATAACTGCAACCATGAAACATAAAATAACTGTATTCATTATTACATTATATACAAACTAAAGACAATAAATATTAAACAAAAATAGACCCGTCGCCAATATTCGCCATTCGATACTCGGTAATAAAAGAACGTCAATGACCTTGACATTTCCCGCCATTATAGTTGACATTTAGGTATAAGAGCGCGAAAGTTACATTTTTAAAGAGCATAGACTAAAGGATGACACGTTTGCAAATGAGGTCGTGTTTACGAAGGTGTTTTATTGAAATGGAAAATTCGACAGTTTGTACTCGTAGTTCGTGATAAATCGAGCACGAATTGAAAGTAATAGTTTTATTTTGAAGAGGTGATTTGCTTGGTCGCTTTACTGTCTGGCTCCTTTTTTGTTTGGGTCATCCAATCAGACTGGCTTTAAATAATAAATTATTGTGCCTTAGAGGAATTTATACTTAAAAAACAGGGATTCACGGTATGATGTCACACTGCGCTTCGTCATGATTAAGAAGTTAGTTATGGCAGTTGCACAGCTCATAATGCTTTAATTTACGTAACTTATTTTCATATGGTCGCCAGCGAATCAAGTTATACCAAACTGTCAAATTTCTCCAAATGATTTTAAACCATAGTTCGTTAGTATATCGTTCCAAATCGATTATGTTTTGACAGTTTGTGGTAACTAGATGTGCTAGAGTGACTGTACAAGTATATCGTAAGTCAAAGTCAAACCAACTTCTATGAGATGGTTATAATGTACTAGCTTCTGCCCGCGGCTTCGCCCGCGTGGATGGCGGAAATTGCATGTTATTATACATATAAACCTTCCTCTTGAATCACTCTATCTATTAAAAAAAACCGCATCAAAATCCGTTGCGTAGTTTTAAAGATTTAAGCATACATAGGGATATAGTAACAGAGAAAGCGACTTTGTTTTATACTATGTATTGATGGCAATTACTTTATTTAAGCTCCCGTTTGAGCCACTTTCCCATCTCAGTAGGATAAGCCATGCTATGTGATTTAAGCGGGATTGTCCGAAAGGGTTACCGCTACCCCGGAACATAAAACGAAGGTCTAAGGAAGGAATATGGATGAGTTTTAGTCAGTAAGAGTCTGACACTCCCTTCCGCTCTACCCAGAGCGGGAGGAGTCATTTGATGATATCCCAACCACATAAAAAAATGCTTTGTGATTCGGTCGTCGATGGGGCACTGGGCAAAACTTATACCTAATAGCTTTAGGAAACACTAATTCCAGCAAAGATCCCGCTCTTTGCTGGTATTAGTGTTTTTTCACGCTCAACAGTATTAGGTGACATGTTTACTAGGTTATCCCGTTTAATACTGCAGAGTGGCACGTCCCACTGTCTCTGGGAGGACACGTTGTCAGGCAAATTGGCGTATTGGGACAAGCCATTTTCCTAGCGTTCAACGCATCGGACAAACACGGTACTTCAAAATATACCAGTGAAGATGATAAAATATTCCTGGTTAATTTATCGGTACTGTGGACCGAGGAGAGGAAGGCCGGTAAACTTATACTTGAAATTTTGCGGACACCGAGACCACCCAGGCGAATGGGGAGTGTGGCTTGCTGCCACGCTCGGTCGTCCAGGGCCACATTTAGCATCGAAGTTAGAGTATTTCTAATAATTTGGTCTACTTTTTCTAAAAGTTAATAATTTCCTAAAGCTATAAATCTTCCTCTTCTTCCTAACATCAAAGGCAAAAATATTTATTTTCAGATGAAATAAGAAGAGATATGATATATGATAAGTTATGGTACGTTGAAATACGATGTAAGTATATAATCATTTTCGTTCAATGTCTATTTCATTTATAACAATAGACAAATAACGGTTGTCGCCCTTTCGTTATTTCGATGTAAACATACTTATAAAAAACTCTATTATTGCACGATAAATACAAAGCAATCTAATCTATATAACATTCACATTAAAAATATAACTCTGAAGTGCAGTCATTGCAACAATAGTGTACGATAACTGTCATTATTTGTCGAATGCTATAGGTACAGGGTGTAACCGAAAGGTTATATACATACATACAAAAGCATATGCTACAGACCACCAAACTGAACAAACTTTTACTATGGGACTAAATCCGAGATAGCAAAAAAAATAATATCAGCAATTATAACGTTTTTGGTCACGTGACTCGTCGAAACGTAGGGAACAGCTGATTTTTTTTCACGATTTCGGAGTTGGTCCCGTAGTAAAAGTTGTTCAGTTTGACGGTCTGTAGCATATCCTTTTGTATGTGTATACCCTTTCGGTTACACCCAGTATTTGATAAATTATTTAGTATAAAGGTACAATGGTATTTAATCTGTTTTTTTTTAATTTTTTCATCACTACGAACAAATTTTATCATAATAAAAGTTGTTCGTAAGTAGTAAAAATATGAGCTGTTCCATAAATGTAATTGAGTTACCGTGCATAAATGTGTAAAAGGAACAGCTAATATTTTTATCGCGATTTCAGGGTTCATCCCATAGTAAAAGTTGTTCGTAACGATGAGAACAATGCTGCCATGAAATTCTTAGAGTTAATTTTTTAACACCTTTATATTACCTAATCATTTATGAATATAGAAAACGGTATATAAATAGGTAAATGACTAACTAAAATATGGCGTCGAAAAATTCCTCCGCATCGCTGTCGACTGGTAATTTACCCTATAGTTATAACTTATATGAGTTATAAGGTACAAAATATACCTATAGTCTATTTCTTTTACAGTGAGCGATTTGGTAAACAAATACGGGACAAGAATTATGATTTTTGGTATGATTCTTAAACTTTAAGTTAAGCATAAACGTCTTGATCTTTGTATAATACACTTAGAGCATGAATTATTAACACAAATGCTTCAGAGACACATACATTAGCTAGTAATCTTAATACTAGTCGCGACAATTATTTACCAAATGGTTCAACTAAAGAAAAATACACTATACATGTGTGTGGGTTGACGCACAATAATACCTACATGTGAAAATGTCGCTTTTCTTTTATTCCGCGTTAGCCTGCAGTGGCCATGACATTAGAACATCGCGCGACGCGCTGCGGCAGCTGGCATTTCGTGGTGAACTTTATAATTCAACTCACGACCGAATCGAGACGGCACTAAAGTTTTAAGATGTTTCTGTCGGTTCGATTTTACTTTTTACAATTGTTCTAAGTTTAGAAAATACCATTTACAAAAAAAAAAAAACAACGACGGTTAATACTTACTAAAAAGGATTTATGAAAATTCATCCTTATGTTCGGTACCATAAACAAACATAATCATTTTGCTTATCAATAGCAGCATTTTTTTATTGCCAAATTATGAAATAGATTTGTAAACTCATTTTACTTGTGATAGCTTACTTCCTTATGGGAGGGCCTGCTATGCAAAGCTATGTGCTCTATGCTTCATTGTTGGTATTGATACAAGAGTCTTAATTTTAACCAATGGGGTATTTGAAAGGGTAGTCAATAACGTTACTTTTTATGAGCTGTCAAAACTATATGAAATAACTGTATGAAATATAACATTTTGACGTCACAGTTTTTAGACTCAAATGGAATACTTATTAGCATTAAATGCAATTTAACAATTACCTATATCGTCGCATTATATTTAATTTCTGCACGGTGATGGAAGTTTTTATGACGAGCGGGCTTTTTTCCATGTGATTTCATATTTTATTTTTGACCGATTCAAATACTCAATTACGGATCGTAAAAGGAATCGGCCATAAAAAGGGGTTGAAAGTTTGAAATAAAGAATAATGAGCTTATTGTCATTACAGCAAAACAGAAAAAACCTAACTTGGAAGTCCCCGAAGTGTTAAGCAGATGTGAGTTAAGACTATGCCCGACCCGAATATCAAACCAAGGCTTAATTTACGCAGTTTAATTTTAATTTATGGTCGTATCGTATAGTAGTCTCTAGTCTCTACTTAGTTTATGGTAGTCCGCCATTTTTGTCGAAAGAAAATCTCTCTCTCTTATATTTAAACAGTAGAAGAGAAAGAGATTTTGATGTCGATTTATATGGTGTTAATGGTATTTATAAGAAATACCATATAAATCGACATCAAAGTGTGTCCATATTAGCCATTATCTGTTTGTAACTTACAACTGTACGTGTTTAGAATTCCATCCAGCCTTCACCGCTTAGGGCATTGAACCTTTGGCAATGCTGTTTATTGCAGTTACATATAGGTGTAGGTAAAACTACGCGTTCATTATTGAAGAGAAAATGGCTAACGTTTCGCCTGTTTTTCTGAAGGAATTAGCAGATGTGTACCTCGATATTTCACTAGTAGGTAATGTTGCTGTAAGGTTGTTATTTAGGGTGTTAAAAAATTTACTTCAAGAATTTCGTGGGAGCATTATACTCATCGTTACAAACAACTTTTACTATGGGATGAACCCTGAAATGGCTCCCACGTAATTCTTAGAGTAAATTTTGTCCAAAAAAATATCAGTACAATGCGAGGAAGGCATGCACTCATTTATTATTATATTTTGTTTTCAATCAGTCAATTGATGTGTGAGAAAGTCATGCACACATGAATTTGTTTGTTTTTTTATGTTTTCAAGTGAAATAATTATTATTTCATTACAATATAGGCATCATTACATGCTAAAATAATAACTTAATATATACAACCTCAAACTAAAAAAATATATCCTTTATGTACAAGTGGTAAAAAAAGGGAAGAGCTCATAGGGCGTCAAAAAATTCATCCTCATCGATGTCAGTGGGCAATGTGCCCAAAAGGCTGGCAGCGTTGCCACGTTGGATGGCATTGCTGATTCTTTGGCCTTAAAATTGACCAGCCCTCTGGTCACGTGTAGAGTCGACCAACCGCTGGGCGATACCCTGAAATACTCGATGAAATTAAGTTAAAAAAAAAGCAAGAAACAACTTTTATTTGTGGCAAACATATATCGTACAAGCACAAGTTGGGGAAAAAGTATGCGTCACATTCACGCAAAACGGCCATCGCACAACATAATTGCAATGAATCAACTTAAGATTTATCCGCCAAGAACATTCTTGGTCAGCGGGATTGTCCGAAAGGGTTACCGCTGCCCCGGAACACAAAGGGCTAAGAAAGGAACATGGATAGAATTTAGTCAGTAAGAGTCTGACACTCCCTTCCGCTCCACACAGGGCGAGAGGAGTGAACAGGCGCTGTCAGTAGGGACTGGTCATCTCTTAGCGGCTATGGCTTGTTCTCTCTTAGCGTTCTCACATGTATAATATGAATATGAACTATGTAACCAACCAATATTTTGTAACCATAATTTGTTTAAAAAAGTATCCATGGAGTTTCTTGCCCGTTCATCTCCATAGGTACCTACTGCTTTGGAATGGGCAACTAGCTTCATCTTTCTGACTGAACGACCCCTTTACAATTCAAAAGTGCCTGTAATTAGTTTATTTGAAATAAATACTTTGAGTTTGAGTCATTTGATGATATTAATGATTTCCCATGCTTAAAAAAAAATACCTCAACTCAAAACAATAAAAAAACATGTTACGAATGACAACAGACTAATAAATATTTTCAATAACAGACAAAACAGGTTACATCTAAGCGACAAGGCGTCGATCTAGAAGTGACCTTCAGTTCCTTTCACTTTCCGTAACCTATACTTAGCTAAGTTAAGTAATATTATGTGCTAAGATTGTACAGTTCAGCGGGTTGGATATGAGCTCTATTTGACTGCCAAGACACCAGGTTCACTCGACCTCACATCCTTGGTAATACATAGGGAAATGCGGCAAGGTAACACAAATTTTCATGGGTGTTCTGCAATTGGGTATTTGAAAGGGTAGTCAATGACGTTACTTTTTATGAACTGTCAAATTTGTACGTGATTTGTATGAAACTAGCTTCCACCCGCGGCTTCGCCCGCATAGTATGTCGACAAATTATACATATAAACGTTCCTCTTGAATCACTCTATATATTAAAAAAACCGCATCAAAATCCGTTGCGTAGTTTTAAAGATTTAAGCATACAGACAAACAGACAAAAATAGCGACTTTGTTTTATACTATGTAGTGATGTAACAATGTGACGTCACAGTGTTTTTTGAATCAAATAGAATACTTATTAGCATTAAATGCAATTTTACAATTATATCTTCGCATGATATTTAATTTCTGTACGGTTATGGAAGGCCGTCTTTTATTTACGCGATTTCATATTTTATTTTTGACGTTTCAAAAAGTCAATTTACCTACAGGTCAGTGTTGGTTGTATTTATGAATCGCGGCTTCGCGGCCGTAGCTGGTATGTATTAACAGAATTAAAATCATTGAATTATCAATACAACTCTATAGTGTCTTCAAGGTCGCGAATCATTTTTTGATCAACTTGACACTGACCTGCAAATTGCCAATAAGCGTAAGAAAATTTGAATTTCGCGGGCTTTCTGCAGCTTCATGCCTGAGAGTTTGGAAGGCTACAGGGGTGACCCTACACTGCGGACGCTCTTGTAATCATACTTATTCCGACGATGGAAATGCCAAAAAGAGGTTTAATATCTCCCAGGTAGCGAGGCTGTGTTTATGAATAAATATTCCGGTTTATAATCAGTTTCTAAAAAGGTTATCATTTCAGCTGTTTGTTGTTTGTTTTTCGGTCGGGATTGTCCGGGTTCAGCGGGATTGTCCGACAGGGTTATCGCTACCCCGGAACATAAGGGGCTAAGGAAGGAATATGGATGGGTTTTAGTCAGTAAGAGTCTGACACTCCATTCCGCTCCACCCAAAACGAGAGGGGTCATTTGATGATTTATCCCATCCTCAAAAAAAAAAGTGGCGAAGTGTTAATGAATAAATATACCGGTTTTTAATCGGCTTCAAAAAAGGTTATATATCAATATCGGTTGTTTTTTTTTAATGTTGCTTAGGTACAGACGCCAGCACTGCATCAAGCTATCCCTAACTGTCAAATTTTCTCAATTAAAAATGAACCATATGTCTTTGCAATAAAGTTGAAATACTATCAAAGAAGTTGACAGATTGTGGTAACTTGATGTGCTGGCCTCTGTACCTCGGAACTCGTTCATTTATCAACCGATTTAGAAAATCATTGTTTTTTATTTGATACGAAATACTTCTAGACTGATCCTATAAAAAGTAAATTAAGTTCTGATGAGTTGATTATGAGTTTGCTTCATTAATACGTATTTTTCTATTTAAAACCTTATCACTCTTATTTACATAGCAGGTAGTGGTATCTGGTATCACTTCCTTGAAATAAATGAATCGCTATTGAGAACTTGCTTTACAATTTTTGCCATATCTCCGATGTGATTGACTCAATTTAGGTTCTGTTTATTATTTCTAAAAGAGTATTAGTTACGTATGTTATTGGATTAAATAACATTTTTCATTCATATTTGTAGATTGTGAACAAAAAACGGATCTGAAGACAATTATTCTAAAAAAAATGTTTATTTATAAAACACCTGTGTAAGTCCAGAAAATCTCATCAGAAGATTTTTTTCGAAATAGAATCATGAAAAATAATAAACATAGCCCCCTTTTGAGGTTAATTATTGACCATTTTTCATGAATATTCAGAAAATTACGGGCGGTCACATGCCCATGGTTGACGTTGTATACAAGCGGTTTAATGTAACAACTCACATTGCACATAATGACATAATGCAATATTTACACAATTGTTTCAAATGAAATGTCCTTTGGATAGTAATGTTATAATATATGTGTCGTTCGACTCACTGCCAATCTATTAACAAAAAGACTGATGCTGTGGCAAGACAATGTATCCTTACCCACACCATTCGTTCCACCTGCTGAAGGTCTCCCTCCTGGTTGAGAGTTGCCTCGGCCAACCTGGAAGTCTTTCAACAGATTCCGGACCCAGGTTGGCCGAAGCAAGGAAAACCTGCTCTGATGGGGATTCACAGACAACTCCGCCTTGGAGGGTAAATGTGGTGCTGTTCCACAAACGATGGGACACTTAATATCGTGTCCTGCGTGTCCTGTCGTCTGCACGTTACAGGAACTGATGGACTCGAAGTAGTCGGAATATTACAGTATTAGGAAGTCGAATAATTAATGTGACCCGTAATAACGGGTCAAATCATTTATACATTATTATTTACATTATAAGTAGGTACCTATGCATAGACACAAAGGACAATCCAGCTTCTTCATCATAGTTAGCATGTCTTGGGAATCGAAATAGACTCGGCCCAGAATTGGGCTGTGTTTGGCGCCATCACTAGCGTCCATCAGTCAACGAGCAGACGACAGGACACGGAGGGCATAGATATTTCTATATTGTCTCTGGTATGGCCACGACAACGTACTTGTGATGCCTTGCTAAAGTCTCCAGGCGTCGGTAACCACTTAATCTTTGGCCACCTGCTTTTTAGCACTAACATTTTCACACCAGCCGAAGTCGCTGGTACCAGCGCTGGGGCTATCTCGCATAGTCGTAACATTATACTGACGGTAAGTAATTGATATTATTATCTCACTGTCCGATCGGGACCAGGCCCGTGGCGGACGGCGCGGCGGCGCGTTCGTATTCCACGCGCGCCGCAAAGAGATATCAGCAATAAGGAAGGATTGCTGATATCTCTTTCTCTTATCGGCCTCCCGGGTCAGCGGGATTGTCCGAAAGGGTTACCGCTACCTCGGAACATAAAGTTCTAAGGAAGGAATATGGATGGGTTTTACTCAGTAAGAGACTGACACTCCCTCCGCTCCATTCAGAGTGGGTCATTTGATGTTTTCCACCCTTAAAAAAAAGGATTATGCTGAGCGAAGGCCGTTTTGCTTGGATGTGACATAAAACCGCTATCATACTTTTTGTTTCTTATTCTTTACTAGCTTCCGCCCGCATAATATGTCGACAAATTATACACATAAACCTTCCTCTTGAATCACTCTATCTATTAAAAAAAACCGAATCAATATCCGTTGCGTAGTTTTAAAGATTTAAGCATACATAGGGATATAGGGACAGAGAAAGCGACTTTGTTTTATACTATGTAGTGATGATAGGTTTCATTTAAAAAAAACTTTCTGTTACTATTGAAGTTGAGCCTCGTTACGTAAGTATTTGTAAACGTGTTAATTAGCAGTGGTACTTACTTATAATTTTATTGCCTAAACCAATTTGGTTTAATGATTATTGGGTTTAACATGAGTAGGTATATAGGCCGATAAGCAAATAAGTACAAACAAAAGATACGTTTTTCTTTTGTTTTACTCTTCTTCTTCGTGTGGTTACTGACTAACCTGGTGTCAGAGTTTTTATGCTGCCCATGGGCCTCTGACTTAGCATCACATGCTGTTGAGAAATATCTCTCGGGCATGCCGGTTTCCTCACGATGTTTTCCTTCACCGATTTTAAACAAGTGATAAATATACAATACGCACATGAATCGGAAAAATCAGAGGTGACTTGGATTCAAACTCGAGACCTATGACTTGGCAGTCACACCACTAGGCTATCACGGCTTTTCTTTTTTTGTTTTACTGCATCGCACTTATCCGGCAAAAATTGATGACTTCTTCCAAGTGAACGATTTAAAACTAATTTTGTTTTTTTTCGAACGATTAAATCGAAAAACACGAACAGAGGCCAGCTCATCAAGCTACCCCATATCTGTCAAATTTATTTGACAGATTTTCTTATTTATTACAAAAGAATTACGTGCATGTTCAATTGGGAATATTTGACAGTTTGGGATAGCTTGATTTCCGACGTCTGTACCCAAGGATGTACAAGGAACGATTAAGATGCACTTTGTGAGTTGTGCGTTAAATTAAACCACTTTTTCTGTGATTGGTATCTCGCAGTTCAACCAAGGAGGTTGGCGGATGCTTAACTGATTGTCTATGGATGCCTCAGAGCAGTATTAAATATTATAACTATTTATGCTAAGTTTCAAGTTTATTAATTCAAGGAATAAGATTTTTCATACAAACTATGGAAATTCCACCCCTAAGGGGGAAACAGGGGGGTTTCCCCCTTAGGGGTGGAATTTCCAAAAATCCTTCCTTAGTGAGTGCATTATGTAAGGTATCTATGTGCAAAATTTCAAGTCCAGCAGTCCAACGGTTAAGCGGGATTGTCCGAAAGGGTTACCGCTACCCCGGAACATAAAGGGCTACGGAAAGAACATGGATGGGTTTTAGTCAGTAAGAGTCTGACACTCCCTTTCGCTCTACCCAGAGCGGGAGAGAGACATTGGATGATTTCCCAGCCTTAAAAAAAAAAAGCAGTCCAACGGTTTGAGCAGTGCGTTGATATATCACGCAGTCAGTCAGTCAGTCAGTTTACCATTTTAAATACTTAATTATAAAGAAGATTACTTTTGTGAGAAAAAGATACACGAGGGTTAACTCCAAATTTTTTCCAACGTGAAACAATATTAAAATAATACCTACTTCTTTATGAAGTGGTGATTGCCGCCCCTGATCAAGTCGCTTCAATGATCGTTTGAACTTTATAACATAACCTTTTGAACTTAAATCTTCAATAGACAATAAATTCTTGCATATTGACATTTGGGTCGTGATCGTAATGTATTTATTACAGAACCCGCTAAACAGGTTTCTCAACTCGGCTCAAGCCACAGCCGAGAATTGAGAATTACGCAAATGTCTTGCAACATTTTGAAATTAAGTTTGTAATAAGTACTAATTTTGAATCTCGAATATTGTTTTGCGGACAGAACTTTTTTTTTTTTTCGTTGACAGTCCCGTCTTTTAAAAATTCAAAGAGTTTGTATAGGTATTTTGTTCTAATTTTACAGTTTAATTTTATCATTATAATAAGCGATCCGCCTTTGTTTCGCAAGGGTTATACGACTTGACAAAGCATCAAGATTTAGTGACGCTGTTCGTGAGTGCCCAGGTGAATTTCCGGCGCTTCCGTTGGATTAACAAAAAAAATCTGTCATACAAACCTTGTCCCGACAATTATGAACGAAAAGAAAACAACAGGAGGAGCTCGTGGCTAATAATAGCCGCACAGGTCGATCCATCAGGTTAAGCTATGCTTGCCGGGGTTGGCCGTGGATGGGTGACCATCTTCACATACCGAGACTCCTCCGTGTCTCGGAAAGCACGTTATGCCGCTGGTCCCGGCTGTCATTCGTACATCTTTGACAATTGTTACGGGTCGTCATAAGCCAGAAAATCTGACAGCCAGTCTCAGTTACTGGATTGTGGAGGTCAGATAGGCAGTCGCTCCATGTAAAATACTGGTATTCATCTGCATCCAGTTAGACTGGAAGCCGACCCCAACATAGTTAGGAAAAGGCTCGGCAGAACAAAAAAAACAGGCAAACCTTATGAAATGATGCTCCGTCATACATATGGCAATTGTTTTTTTTTATAAATAGATTTGTAAGTATAATATGAATTTAGTTATACCTACTGTACTCACAAGACTTCCTCAATAAATTCACAAAATGATGCAAAAAAATCACCAAAAACCGTTGCGTAGTTTAGAACAACGCGGGCCACACAGACACGAAAAACGACTTAACCTTTTGAACGCCATTGTCACATACATGACAAACAAGCACATGCCTGTACGCCATCGACACAAATATGTGACAATGGCAACAACACTATAACACGAAATAAACAATTAAATCATTACTTTTGTGACTGTTTATATCTTAAAAATTGAAGCTCTCGTACGTATATTATACAACAAATTAAAAGACACCATGGATATTGGAAAATTCATGATGGCAAGAAATAAATTTGTAGCTTGGCGTCGAGGGCACGCGCGTGCATTTATGCTCTAGCGTTCAAAATAATATGAATAGCAATAGTTACACCAACGATTCACCACACATCACTATTTTAAGAGATAAGACGAGAGAGAGAGAGAGTTTTTTTGCGAGGTAGGCGTGCCCTAAAACTCTTTGGTCACTGTAAATGTCATAAAATAAAAAGAAAACATCGTTTAAAAAGGTACTTTAATAATTTTATCATTTAAAAGGAACGATATAATAATAATTATATAAAATCTCATTTATTTTTATTATGATTAATTTAAGTACGCAATATAATACAGGAGCTTTACGCCTAAAATTGTTCCGACCACTACCTATTGCATATTTTTAATCTGTGGAAAAAAAAATAGCAAGTATATTTTGACTTTTTTTTTAAAGGTGCATACTCAAAACTAACCTGTACTGTATTAAACCTTGTTTCTGAAAGAAAAAAAAAACATAGGTCACCATGGATATGTCAAACTGATTTAGGAGGGAAAAGCGAAAGCGACTGCAAAATTCAAAATTTCTTGCGTTTTTTGCAATTTTCCAGTGTCAGGTTATATCTATTATTTAGGGCTGATTTTTCAATAATCAGATAACTTTATCTGAAGAATAAATATTGCAGCTTGACAGTTTTAGTAGGTATGGAAAACATGCCTAACTGTCATATTTATTTTTCAGATTTTATCTGAATAAATTGAAAAATCAGACCTTAGTCGGAACAATTTCAACGACTATCTTATCTATGGGTACGCTCTGGGGACCAATCACCACCTCAATTAAAAGTATTATTTTACTATTACTGCAGTGTGACAAAGAGATGAAGCTATACGGACAGTAACCGAAAGGGTATATGCTACAGACCACCAAACTGAACAACTTTTACTATGGGACCAACTATCGTGAAAAGAAAATCTGCTGTTCCCTACATTTCGACGAGTCACGTGACCAAAAATGTATAGAACAGCTGTTTTTTTTTGCGATTTCGGAGTTGGTCCCATAGTAAAAGTTGTTCAGTTTGGTGGTCTGTAGCATATGCTTTTGTATGTGTTCGGTTACACCCGGTACAAGTGGTACAGCTCCGTCTCTATCCCAATCAAACTACTAATATTAAAATAATACTGTTATGAGAGGGGGCCACCCGAAATAATTCCTTTAAAAATTAACATAAAAATAGGAATGCTAAATATTAATATATAGAGATTTTTTTTACAAAATAAACTCAATTATATTGTTAACAGAAGATTGCATTAAACCATATAATTTAACAAAAAAAAAAGTAAAAGTATAATTGTAATGTAGGTACGGTCGCACCGCATCAAGTTATACCAAACTCTCAAATTCTTCCAAATGATTTCTAACCTTAAAACGTTGAAAGTTACGTTCAAAATCGTTTGCGCAAATTTGACAGTTGTGGTAACTTGATGTGCTAGCGATTGTACAATAAAAAAAAATAGAGCTATGAAAAGGATAACATACTTTTGTAAATTTTTAAATGTAAATAGATATTGCTATTTTAGTGCTAGGCCATCCCCTAGGCTCAGACTACCCTAATATTAAACAGGGTCAAATTAAATTAGCTAGCAAAACGCAGTAGATACAATGGACATTCTAAGGGGTCATTGTACTCATCATTATGAACAACTTTCACTATAGGAAAAAAATCTGAAATAGTGAAAAAAAAATCTGCTATTCCAAACATTATGCTCGCATAACTTGTTAAAACTTGAGGAAGAGCTGATTTTATTTTTCAATCAATTGGCTATTCGATACGGTCCAATAAGAAATCATATTGACAAAAAAAAACCGCTCTTCTTAAAAACTTCCATCACCGTACGTACGAAGTTAAATATTATGCGAAGATATAATTGTAAAATTGGATTTAATATTAACAAGTATTCCATGTGATTCAAAAAAATCTGTGACGTCTCATTTAAATATTTCTTTCAAATCACGTACAAATTCCGCGTTTTGACAGTTCATAAAAAGTAACGTTATTGATTGACTACCCTTTCAAATACCCATTTCAATATGTTCGCTGTTTTATCATGTTTAGATATCACGTTTGCGTAGTTTCGCTAGTCATTTTAATTGAACCTAGTTTACCTACTATACATTATAATATGTTGGCTATATTTTTTACATAACTATAGGCTATCAGCAAGGGTTTAATTTTCAAACAATTATATCTAAATTGTTCCCTAAGTTTTTGATTTCGCTGCCATAATACTTACTAAGTACAATTTATTACAGGTACCTATTTGATTTTAGAATATAATGTTAGTACACTTCCAGAGAGTAGAGCCACCCTAAATTTTCTGTATAAAGGTCAATGACTTTTCAAATGGCCGCGAATTCAAAATTGGAACAACGATGACACCAAAACGACCAGTATGCCAGCTTCAAAAGTGCATAAAAACTTCTTTGACTCATCATTATTTTCATGTTTAAGGCTTTTAAATCCAGAAAATTTAGGGTGGCTAAGTCCCGGAGCGTTTTATTGTGATGATATCTTTAAAGTTGTACAGAGGCCAAGTACGTCAAACTGTCAAATTTTCCCATTTGAAAATGAACTTAAGGTTTGTTAATAAAGTTGAAAATCTATCACAGAAATTTGACAGATTGGGGTAGCTTGAAGTGCTGGCCTCTGTGAATAATAACAATAATCAATGTGGCAGTAAAAGCTAAAATAAACATTTTATATTATCGTCAAATTGGCAGTAATATAGCTTTATTTAAAATTATCTTTTAATTAACTACATAGTAGATAGATAGATCTTTTGCGCGACAACAAATAATTAGTCGGCAATATTTCCTACTTAGATAGCATTTCACAGTAATAATTTAGATGCCATAACAAAATATTAATTGTGCGTCTTTCTAGTCGCGAAAAATATTAACTAAAACTTAACTGAATAAAGGTTAAAACAAAATATTTACAATTTATGTAACCCACTAGATGTTCGCCTATTAGAAGCCGTTTGCTTATAAGAGCGCAACGATTTATACGGTTATATTTATTGTCGTTTTGAGAGAATTTTTCTTATGAACCTATGTGGTGCATACGACATTTGAGGGGCCAATACTCTACCAAGAAAACTATACAAAGTATTTATTTTGCATTTTTTGCATAGGATTGGAAGGAAGCGCCAAAATAGCTAGCGGCATTCATACTTTTTAATTTTCAGTCAGTGTCAGGTTGCATGTAGATTAAAATATGATAGCGACCTTATTTAATTATAATCAATAAGTCAAAGTCAAATCATTAATTTGATATAGGCACATAAAAGGCACTTTTTAACGTCTTAACTCGATTCTCCAAGTTCAATTAACTCTATTTAAAACTATTTTATGAAATCACGACATTTGAGGTCAGTTTCTAACTTACAGATTTGTATTGATTACTGTTATGATTATAATTCTGTTAATACGTATTTCATATGGTTGCGAATCATATTTTGATCAACATAAACCCAGATACTGACCTGAAAATTAAAAAACCGTTAGAAAATTTTAGTTTTGCGGGTAGCCCAGGCGCATTCGCCTTAATAGTTACTTTTTAAACTAAGCAATTTATATTTTTGCGTGCAGTTTTCCTGGTGTAGAAGTAAATTATCTTAAACACAATCTTTTATTCCAGAAATAATAATCATGCTAATTAAAAATAATCATTGATAAAAATCAAATTTAATCAAGCAAGGTATTTTATCTTCAGAAATATAAATATGTATTATATCATACGCTGTTTTTATAATCAAAACTGATTTCGGCATGATTATAAGACTAACTACGTAATATTATAGCGCCCCAATCGAAAGGGGGTCAGAGACAAAACAGGTTCAAAGAGTCCAAAACGAGATTCGTTAACGACCTTGAGAAAAAACCGAAATTGTGGCGCGGAATTCAATCAGTAACATAATTATCGAATAAAACTTAATGGAAAAAAATTGTCGATGGTTTAAAAAGTAAAAACAAAACACCGAACAAGTTCTAATTTTAAAACATGAAAAATAATATTGGATTTTACCGCGAATTACACGATAAGCGCGCCAAAAAAACTAAAATACGTTTATATGCTATGTTTTATTTCCTTATATACCTTGTTATTATCGATATAGTGTCGCCGTATTAATGATTAAATTAATTATTGCCAATTTTAAAACATATATTCCCGTACTCCTAGACTGAGCCATCCCACACTTTTTATAGTTTTTTTAAGGTCACGAATTTAAAATTGGAACAATGATAAACCAAAATTATGGCCAGTATGTAGCTTCAAAATTGCATAAAAACTGTTTCGATGTTATTTTAAACTTACAGGAAATGTGCGATGGCTCAGTTTAGGAGTTCAGGAATGTATAAAAGCTAAGCTTTCTGATTACCAAATAATAATGAAGTACCTACTAATAACACTAAATGTGTTGCATAAACTAATTAGAAATAATGCGTAATAAGCTAATTATTGCTATAATTGCGAGCAAATTATAAAATAATTACATTTCTTAATCAATAATGACTTAAATTTCACATCACTTAGTCCTTTTAATAGAGAATTTAAAAAAAAGAAATCATAATAAATTCATTTAAATTTTCAACACAAATAAAATTTTGCTATTTTTTTACATTTAGATGTTGTCATGTCTCTTGTCTATGACCATAAAAATTTTAACAGCAATTTTTGTAAGTCTAGTAATTTTAACAAGTTTTGCATAATATTATTCTAATGATTACCGTTGGCTCCATTTGTTCCATTTGATCCATTCACTCCATTTCCATTCATAGCAGATTCTTGCATACTTTTAAGGTGATACGGACTTATAGTAAACACCTCTCCGCTGACCAAGTCTCGAAGATTCTCCCCTCCATAAGAGAGTAACGGTGAAATCTCCACATCAATGTGGTCTTCCACAATTCCACCAGCCTCTCTTACATATTTGCGGTGCAACCTCAAGAGATCCTCTCTTGCGGTTGATGGACAGTCTTTCTTAGCAGCATCCGAGTTCTTCAACGCAGAGAATTCAACGTCTCTAGCAACTTCCAAGCAAATAAAGTTTTCAGCAAACTCGAATACGTCAAAAATAAACTTCTCCATTTTAATTCCATTCGGATCTGTTGGCTTTTGACGAACACCTTCGTGGTCTACGTAAGGAATCTTCTTTTTGGCAACGTGGAGCTTTAGCTTAGATTCGAAGTTGCAGATTTTTGACAGAAATTCTGATGAGAAATAGTGGTTGCAAATATTTCCAGCGGAAAATGTTAGTCTACCGTCTGCTGTACGGCTTTCTGCAGCCTCATCCGTTAATTCCGAGTACTCCACAACCTTGTAATGACCATTTACACGGCACACAACACCAACTGCTTCACTTGGGGTTGATTTCTGGACAACTTTAGCGGCACAATCCGCATTTTTGCTCTTACAATAACCGATGAACACAGGATCCGCAACTTTAATAAGAATATTGTCAACAGAATGAGCATGTAAGTGTTCTACACCTCGCTCAGCAATGTCTGTCAGTATACCTTGAGCTTTCAACGCTCTGTAAAGTCCTCCGTTCCCATCCGGAGCTGATGAAACATGGTGTTTCTCATCCAAAAATATTTTTCCTTCAAAGTCAAAACAAGGAAGCGTTCCCTGTTCAAAATAAACAATATCCTCCTCGTTTAAACCGAAGTAGGAATGACTTCTAAAATAGTCTGCAGTCGGTCCCTTCGTGTGTTCCGAAGTCATAATATACCAAGTAATCCGTCCTTCTTTTCCGTACTTTTCAGCAGCCATTTGTTGCACCCTTACAATTCTTTCAGCTTGGATTTGGAATAACGTCTTCTTCGATGGTAAACCTACATCGTACATACCTTTCGGGTGACCAAATCCAAGTCTGGTTGCTTGTCCTCCAGCCAGTAGCAACACTCCAACTTTCCCATCACTAATTTCTTTCAAACCAATACTTTCATACTCCTCAATTTTTTCGTTGCTCAAATTAGGCACGGCCTCATAATGAGAATCAGGGATTGGTTTTAAATCTTCAACTTTTTCCGAAATAACTTTGCTTGTATCGTTTGCGCGCCTAAATAATTCATTCACTTCGGCGAAGTCGATTTTTTTTAAATCACAGAGTAGTTGGTCCCGCTCTTTTTCGTTCAACTCCGGCCAGTACTTTATCAGATGTCCTTGGCCATGGGAATTTAAGTTTTCGAAAATATTATCGTAAGACATTGTTATCGAGTTATGTCTGCCCGACGCGATTAGAAAGCGAACACTGGCGCATGGTTACGTTACGAACAAGATAACATTTTCACTATTATTCTCCCACCACGGTTGTTCGACATACACGTCGGCTCGAATTTGACATTTGTAGACATTTTTGTATACAAATCTTGTATTTACATTCGTAGCTGTACTACGATGCTAAACTTGAGATGATTTCGAATTAGTTGCGTACATTGCTGGCTTTGTACAACTTTGTTCGGAAACTGTAAAGGTGAAGCTACATTGTATTATCTTTATTGCATTCGAAAACAATTTTTCTTTTGTTACCAGACTTGGACGTGTTCTGAAACTAAATCTAAGAAATAATTTTGATAAATCTTTTGATCATTTTAACTTTTTTAAAGTATAATTTCCACTGAAATAAAAACCGTTGTCATAAAAACAAATGTTTGTCATTCGTGTAATTTTCATTTTGGAGTCTTTGTATTGTATCTAGCTAATCTAGCCAAAAGTTTTTTTTGTAAAATGTACTTTTAGTTTTCGAATAGCCCTCGTAGTTTTGTCTATGGTGCTGTTTTGACGTTTATGTTTTTTTAGGGTTACGGAACCCTAAAAAAACAGCCGGAGAACCTTTGATTTTTTCCGCTACTGTTTTATATACTTACTGTACAATCAATCTGCCTAGCCTTTTTCAAGGGTTATGTAAATATTATATGTATAACTAATAGATTTATGAAAAAAAGGAACCTTTTAGTATTACCAAGTTCATCGTCTATCGGAAAGTGGATCAGTGGTTTAGTAAACACAAACTTATGGATATTTTGTTTAATAATATCCATGTTGCTATTTCACTCTATGAGATATCGTTGGACTGGTCTTATGAAAGTATTGTAGTATTAGTCTGAGGTGCTGAACCATTTGCTCGATTCAGAGTTCCATTCTCGAAATATTTAGCCTAAAAGTGGTCATTTTTGTTTTGAGTTTTGTGTCCTGCCAGCTAAACCGTTGTTTTTGGATATGTGAAAACTGTGAAAAATACTTGCGATAGTAGTAGTTAAAACAAATTTAATAATGGTCTTTACTTTAACTTTGTAATATCGGTGAAATGTTTTCTTTATTTTAGGTTTGTGAGGAAAATATGTAGTACCTTGCTACCCGTGGTTTAGTGATAGCAACGTACTTCGCAATAATTTTATATTGGCAAATCAGAAACAAATCAAACAAAACGAGATGCATAAAAATAAAATATGTAATTTATTAATATTGCTAAATATACTATGAAATACAAACTTATTGTTGTCGTTGATAAAATTCTAACTACTGAACCCATCACTGTGCGTGGTCCGACACACACTTGGTCGGTTTAGGACGTAATAAGTTTTTTTTTTCTAACGTTATGAGCCTTTGTGGAACTCACCGAACTCAAACAATCAATATAGAAAATATAGCCTACCATGTTCCATCAAACCAATTGATTTTTTCTTCCTGTAAATTGTGTTATTTTAGAAATTCGTACCATACCGATGAATGCCGCCGACCTCCTTGTGAAATGTGAACTACAGACGTCAGAAAGCTTGGAACTTATTTAGTCTCTGGCCGCCATGCGGACGTTCTGTCAAAAAAGATGTCAAATGGCTTCATTCGGGAAGCTATCTATTTATTATTGATCGTTAATGAATTCGTGCTTAGTATTGTGTTTAGTGTGATAATAAATATATTTAATATACTACAATTGTTATTACATTACGTTTTTAATGTAAATATGACAGAATCAACGAAAAGGCGGAAGAGAAATATAAATGAACAACCTAACCAAACTGTAGGACTACGGGGAGTTATAGATGCTAACTGGCAAAAATTCTTAACAAGTAGCCTTATAATGGACAAGAAGACTGAAAAACCAGCACAGGAAATTAACAAAGCCCAATTTTCAGGCACTTTCCGTCGCGCCAGGAAGAAAAAGGCGAAAGACCACGAGAACGTTCAAAATATGAAAACTCTAAACTTGGCATCAAATACGGACTCCTTAATCAATAGCGTAGATTTAAAAAACAATAGTGAATCCAAAAACGTTAACGGTGTAGTGAAAAACAATAATAAAAATCGTATAACGAAGTTTTTAGCAATGGATTGCGAAATGGTCGGCGTAGGATATGATGGTAGCGACCACATGTTAGCTAGAGTGTCTATAGTCAATAAATTCGGTGATTGTATCTACGACAAATTCGTGAAAGCGCGGGAAGAAGTCAAAGACTACAGAACTGACATTAGCGGAGTAAGAAAAGAGGATTTACTCAACGGTGAAGATTTCACTGTGGTACAGAAAGAGGTTTCTGAATTAATGAAAGGCCGTATTTTAGTTGGTCATTCGTTGAAGAATGATTTGTCTGTACTGTTCCTGTCGCATCCCAAAAGAAATATTAGAGACACGTCAAGATATAAACCGTTTAGAAAGGTAATTATTTTATTACAATGCTGTTTGAAATTCAGATTTAATATGCTTGAAATTTATTTTTCCCACTTAGTAAGTATTATTCAGAATAGAATATGCTGGCCGAAGACTTCTTCCACCTCTAAAACCCAAATATTTAATATGAAGACAAACCAAATATGGAGAAAATTTGCAAATACTCATTTAAATAAATCATAACTTCTAAACTATAGTTATTGCAGAAGATACATAGGTTATTTTTGGTAACACCCAAGTGTGAGGATTCCAATAACAACACTATGGACCACCGCTATAATTATCACTTGCTTAAAAAATCGTTAAGGAAAACATTGTGAGGAAACAGGCATGCTTGAAGAATATTTCTCAACAGCATGTGAAGCTTAGTCAGAGGCCCATGGGCAGCATAACAACTCCAACACCCGATTATTCATGGTTTGTTCTCACTTGTTCGATTCATTAGTTCGATCGTCGAACTAGTGAGAATTATTTTTCTCGTTTGTTCGACCGTCGAACTAGTGACAGTATTTTATTTTGTGTTCTCACTTGTTCGATTTCTTAGTTAGTGATTTATTGTAGTAGTCTTTGACCAATAAATCACTAATTATACATTTATAAGCGTTTTTAATTTTTATATGTACATATGCAACGTGTGTATTTGTGATCTTTATTACACATATCACACATATTTATTGTTTTTGTATCTCAATTAAAAATATAAAGTTAACGGATCGAAATCGAACAAGTGAGAACACAAAATAAAATACTCTCACTAGTTCGACGGTCGAACAAACGAGAAAAATAATTCTCACTAGTGATGAGCGAACAAATGAATCGAACTAGTGGGAACGAACGTTATTCACTAACGACACTATGAAATTAATTTGCCAATCAACTGCTTAGCAGATGTTGACTAATTAAACCATTTCTGAATTACAGATCACCAAAGGCAGCACGCCGTCATTGAAACGCTTGGCTAAAGAGATACTTGGCATTGACATCCAGTCCGGAGAGCACAGTTCCGTAGAAGATGCGAGGGCAGCTATGCAACTCTACTGCAGCGTCGCCCGGCAATGGGAACCAACACTTGTTGATAAACGGGGAAAGAGAAAAGTTAATCCTGATGGTGATTAGATTAAAATTTATTTGTTATTATGCTCTACTCCCCTGCCTTTCAACAAAATTTGCCAGGTAGCAAAGAATTTATTTGGAGTATAGCATACCTATATAAGGTGACTGGTAATTAGTGACCGATATTTAAACACGTGATTGTACTCATGATTACAATCAACTTTCCCAAAGAAACTTTTTTTTGTAAACTCAATAGCTGCTAACAGCTGATCGGCGCGAAGTTCATTGAACTTTGCGCGCGCCAGTTGTATTGTTATTGTGATAAAAATAAAACTATTGAGTATACAAAAAAAGTTTCTTTGGGAAAGTTGATTGTAATCATGAGTACAATCACATGTTTAAATATCGGTCACTAATTACCAGTCACCTTATATGCGCCATGTGTCATTGCCAAGTGATCTATTCTATAAAAATCACACAGTGATAGCTTAAGCATGACGTGAGCTGTCATTAGTGTCAGTTGGCATGACAGCTCTCTTCATCAAAGTTTTTATAGAATTGACTGGCTGATTTAATAATAATACTTTAAAACAACTAGGAATTAAAAGAAATTTTGAGAAAATAAATTCAAAGTTATTCTCTTTCTTAGTTTCTAAAAGCCTGTACAAGTCTGTGATCAGTAAGTTGAAACATTGAAATTTCAACTTTATTTCCATTCTGTTAGGGTATATTTTTATTTGTCGCCTAATAATACCTTGCCATGCCGTGCCGCCAATGTGCGGGTACCTTTTGAACGCCAGAGCATAAACATACGCGCGTGCCCTTCACGCCAAGCTACAAATTTATTTCTTCTTGTTATCATAAATTTTCCAATATCCATGGTGTCTTTTAATTTTGTTTCATGTTATTAAGTACGTACGAGAACTCTATCATCTCATGTTGAGAGTTGTAGTGGTTGAATAAAATTCACGAGTGAATGGTCCGCGGTGATTTCTTATCAGATGTTACTGGATTTTCAACTCACAGTTTTGAGTGGAGAGTTGAAAATCCAACAGTTTATTATTTTTTTGACGCACTCGGACCCACTTTGTTAGATTTTCAATGCTGGGAGAATTGAAAATCCAGTGTGTGTTAAAAATATTGTTGTTGAAAAAAAACCTTTGACTATTCAATTGAAACAGGCTTTCTGAAACTATGAAAAAGAAATATAGGTAATAAAAATACATGTTAAAATTACAGTGATTTGTTAAGCAATAAAACTTAGACATTTTTATAATACAGTCAGCAAGTAAATTGTTACTCTGCGTGAATTTACCTTGTTATAGTTATTTCGTACAATAAAGTTGGTAGTCAATTTTCTTAATTATTATATTCTTTGACTATTTGATTCTTTTTTTTTTGCAAATTTACATAATTAAACATAATTTTTAGTAAATTAGGCTGAGAACATGCGAGTGGGTCTCTTTCAGCCAATTGAGGCGTTATTCGCTATAGGGAGAAGTCCAATTACTTATTCACAAAAAAAAAGTTTATAGTCTATTCCAAAAGTGTATAATAAATGTCCAAACAAGCCCTGTTCTAGTTAAATTGTTACAAAATTCTTCACAAAGTAATACCAAAGCGCCACCAAGACTCACAACGCATGTCGCTGCCGGAGTGTCGGCCTGCTACTGAAGTCGAATACTTACAACTACATACAAACTCTTTCGTAAGGATGTGACTACAAACATTGAAACAGTCATATGGAGGGGCGCGCCATGTTATCGTAGTTTATCCCTACGTATTTCGATCTATTTGTTTGCATTTCAAGAAATACTTTTGGAATAGTAGGTGTGTGTGGACTTCTCTCTCTATTAAATTGCTCTGTTCAGTGTGAAATAGAAAAAAAGAAATATCTGTGTAAGTGTGATATCACCCCAAGGCCGCGTTCACACCAAACGTGTCGGTCGCGGACTTAAATGTATGAAAAACAAAAGCAAATTTATGTTAAAAGTTATATAAGGTGTTAAAAAATTAACCTTACGAATTTCGTGGGAGTGTTGTACTCATCGTTACGAACAACTTTTACTATGGGATGAACCCTGAAATCGCGAAAAAAATATGAGCTGTTCCATACATTTATGCACACGTAACTCAATAAAATGTATGGAACAGCTCATATTTTATATATAAGAATATAGATGAAAATTTAAAATTTATCAGCTCACATTATCCTATCTGCAAAATTACAAGAAATAGTTACTTAGAATTAAAACTACAGATGAAAACTTACTAAAAATCTGTGGTTTTAAAATAACATGAAAAATCTCTCAAGTATTGAGCTTAAAATTTACATTATTGCAGTTGAAATGTCTGGGAGAACATGTTTTTCAATAAAAATGTTAATTTTCTTCTTGGAATTTATTGATTTATCGTACTGGGACCCTTCTTTCTTTTTCGTGTGGTTAGTGACTAACCTGGTGTCAGAGTTTTTATGCTGCCCATGGGCCTCTCACTTAGCTTCACATGCTGTTGAGAAATATCTCTCAGGCATGCTGGTTTCCTCTTATGCGTATAATCAGAGGTGCGTTTCTGAACCCTCTCCACGCGAGTATAATTTAAATAGAAAGGGTTTTTTCATACATTTTATCCTAGACGCTCACTTTCACAATCGGCGACCGAATATACGCTTTGGTGTACATGACCTCAAACAGTTTATATAATGTTGTGGACTTCTTAGAAGATATTTCTTCAATAAATAAATAAATGTGTTCCTTAGAAGTTGATATTACTGAATAAATATATTTTTTTTATTACGAATCTGTTGATTTATTTATAAATTAATCCTTCCAAAGGTTGCCTGTAAAATATCGCTTTTAGCGATATAAATAATCTTAAACACAACCGAAAACTAAAAAATCATTGTTTGTTATTGACATGTAAACAAATGAAAAATATAAGGATTCATTCATCATCATCATTCTCCTGTCCTTATCCCAATTTATTTGGGGTCGGCGCACCATGTCGGTTTCTTCCATACTTTTCATACTTTCTTGTTTTCTTTCATACATACAGAGTTGATATGACAGAGGGGCATTAAATTACACGACGTATACTATACGTGTTTAGTATTAACTCGGTACGGTATAAAAATAAAAAGCTCCAAAAATGAGGTTTTTATTTTTTCAAACAAACTAAATAGCTTACAAATCAGAGTAAAACGCAACCACCCTTTGTAAATAAAAACTGACCTTGTAACGCAGCGGCACCGACGCGCGCGCGCCGGAGCGCTGTTAGGAAAGATACATCGTGTTCAAACGGGGCAAAAACTTAAAAAAGCATTTGCGACTAAACTACTGCTCCTATTTAATTGATTTTTGGTACAGAGCTTGAAAATGGTCCCTAGTATAAGCTGTTTAAAGGAAAGCCCCTCTGTCGTATCAACTCTGTATAGAAGAGCTCATTGTGCATAAAAATATTCATCCGCATCGCTGTCAGTGAAAAAAATGTCCAAAAAGCTGGCTTGACAGCGCATCTCCCTTAATGCTAGGGTACAGTAGAGTTAACCTGATAGATTATTCTGTGAAAATTAACCTTTTGACCGCCACGTCAAAAATGAAAAAGCGTGCCCTCAGCGCCAAGCTCCGAATTCATCCTTTAATACCTACAAAATAGTAGTGAGGTCGAAATTATTATTATTATTTATTTACGTTTAAAATTCTGTCACCCAGTCGCGACCGTGGCGTGCTGGGCACATTTTGGTTTGTCGTCTATACACGACTGTGGCGGTCAAAAGGTTATGGATGCCTTTCCACCATGCTATGCTGCGAGGATGTGAAAGCTAAGCTACGAAACTATGTGACCGTTTCCACTGATGCTAAGCTATGTAGCGGGCTAGTACGATGCAGTAGGTACTCTGCTCTGCACATAGCTACACCTCCCGCGACCATCCATAGCACGCATCCAGATCATGCATTCATCCATATAAAAAACATAGCTTAGCACAACCCGTTTCCATCAGTGCTATGCTGTAGTGTTTTAACGAACAGAGTATAGCTGTCTCTAGTGTCAATCTCAAGCAACAGGTAGAATGACAGTTCACTTCACATAAGCTTTTACGGCGAGTTTTTTACAGAAAACAGCAGTAATAAAATAACAAACTCAAAACGAACTGCACTTTATTATGTCAATTATTTTTATTACAAATCTTTATAATATATTATGCCACAGTTAAAATTCAATTTTTACATGACGCTAACTATAATTATCTAGCTTTGCATTTTTCGTTGCTTGCTCAAAATTATGGATGGACATTTTATAATAATTAATTAAATATTCCACGCTCTTAGTACGAATAATTTTGACAGTTAACGTAAGCGATTTTTTAATCGAAATTATTCATTTAGGCCCACAGCGTGTTTAACGCAAACACGCTTAAAGTTACATCTATTTAGTAATCTGTGGTGCAAGGAGGTCTTAATACAAGATATTTAATTAAAATGAAGGTTTTATTCATACCCGTGTACAATACAAAGTGTGTATGTTGCATTATATGATACAAAAATTTACAGTTTGGGAAGTCAAGGAAATTAACCGATAAGCAAACTGACATCCAACTTAGATTCTAGGAAAACTATAATCACTACTGTCACTTTTAGACAAACGTCAAATTGACGTAGAGTGTCAATTTGCTAAATACCGTCAAACGGGGTGAATCGGGACGAAACTTTAACAGCGATTTTAACTTTAAAGTAATATAGTTAGTTGCTAACAAGGGCACTTAATTGTTAATTATAATATAGTCAACACATTACTTTACATCCTTTTTCGCCACAAACTATATTATTTTAATGTTAAAATCCCTTTTGAAGTTTCGTCCCGACTGTACTTAATTTAACTGTCGGTACTTTCGATTCACAATTCACTTACACGTTTACTATACGTAAAATCAAAATCATTCGTGCTTAAGGCATTTTACTAAGTAATATTGTGGTATTCTAGTAGGTACCTGTGGAGCCATGAAATAGGCTTTAAATGTAGGTATTGTCGACTTCGTAATTGTTTTTACCACGTGTGACAACACATAACACCACGACGGTGTCTCAAAGGTTTAGGCAGAGCTGTACCTATAGTACACGCACATTGCGCCGTTATGTTTAAGTCCCATGTAATAGGGGGCGAGCCTATTGCCATTAACCGGGCACAAATCTAGATTACAACAAACCTCAGTAATTTAAAACTTCAATGAGACTGAAATTTGTCGTTCTATGATGTTCAAGCGACATTCAACCTTAGGGTGACAGCAATTACGTTGACTATACCTAGAAACAAACTTTAGGTATGATTTTTTTCATCATTTACGGGGCATTTTTACATAAAATTGTGCTTAAACAAAATGTACTCTATGTCGTACAGTTAAATCCTATATTTAAGGCATTTGGGCATTTTTGGTTATCAATACATTTCAAGAGTTGAAAGAGATTACTTAGGTACAGAGGCCAGCACATCAAGCTATCCACAAACTGTCAATTACTCCTAATTGACTATTTGTAACGGTCAAAAATAAAATATGAAATCACATAAGTAGAAAAAAGACCGCTCGTCTTAAAAACTTCCATTACCGTACAGGAATTTAATATTACGCGAAGATATAATTGTAAAATTGCAGTTAATGCTGATAATAAGTAATCCAATTGATTCTAAAAATCTGTGACGTCACATTGTTATATTTCATACAGATCACGTACAAATTCCGCGTTTTGACAGTTCATAAAAAGTAACGTTATTGACTACCCTTCAAATACCCAATTGGAGAGGTCTTTGTCCTGCAGTGGATAGCTATAGGCTGATGATGGGTGATATATGTATAATTTCATGCAAGTTACTAGTCCGTAAATTTCTGGTTTTAAAGTCAGACATAGTTTGAAACGTTTGAAGAATAGGGATGACTAAAATTATTGTCTTTACTCCGTCAGCTAGATTATTAAAAAATATTGGACACGAGTTTTTCTTTTTACACGTAATAAAAAGATTACGTCGATACATTGTGTTAAAATGTGGCATGACGTTTTTTTTGTTATCGTCTCGCAGTTCAAAGGTTGTCTACCGCTTAACCGGACTTGCCTGTGGATGCCACAAAAGAATTGTAGCCTCCAGCCAGGGCTTAAAAAAACTTACAAACAGCGCGACTACACGCTAAGGGCACCCATGTGGGGTACGGACCTCGACTTAGGGCGGCGCTGGGGGAGGACAGCTAGGGACAGCTGGATCGGGGGTATTTAAAGCTACTGGCTCAGCGGCAACGCGGGCTGGCTCGAGCAAGGGTCGGGGAGACATATGGCATGACACTCCTATGTAGATTTTATACTGAGTTGTGATGTAGCGCGCCCCCACTCCCCAACTTAAATGAGTTTTATATTAGTCATTTTTTATTAATATGATAAAGCAAAACATACGTGTCTAATATTTTTTTATTATCTGACTGACGGATTAAATATAATTTCTTTATTTTTACCCTGTCATCTATTTAGTAGAAGGGATGGCAATGTTATATCTATGTTTCTTTCTTTATTCTTTTCATTGAATAGTCCCAATTATTTTCTGAAGATAAAAGGCCTATTTTAAAATTTTCAGGCTTTCTTTTACAATGAAATTCAGTTTGGAAGTGCAAATACAGTATTTAAGACGATTAGGACGCGTTATAATTGAAAATAACAATAATGACTAAATAATAAAATATCATATTTCGAGTTTTCCCACGGCGATTTTTTCGGGCACTGGATTGTCAACTCTTCGTTCATTGCCAAGAGTTAAAAATCCAACAGTATGTTTCACTGACGCGCTGGGATGCACTATAATGGAATTTCAACGCTCGGCCCAATACTTAGTTGAAAGTCCAGTGAACGATAAATTGCCCGCGGTAACGGAGCTTACTTTAAAAACGTTTAGGCGTTTATTGTCATAGAACGCTAGATGGCGCTGTAATCAACATTTTCATATATATTTTTTTCAAATAAATATTTTATATAATTAGCACAAGCAACGCATTGACTAGGTAGTACAAATTTTTGTGAATCATGTACACTATGGGCCAGCCTGGTCGAACTTCCTATTACTACATAGGGTGTACCCATAGTATGTTTAAGTCCCATGCAGCTGAGATGAGAATGCTAAGAGGGATGTGTGGTGTTACGCAAATGGATAGAATACGTAATGAGTATATAAGTGGAAGTCTGAAAGTGACACCGGTGACTGAAAAGTTGTGTGGAAATCGGTTGTCATGGTGATGTCATGAGGAAAATGTTGTCAGGAAAGTTGTGAGTATGAATGTGGATGGCTATACAAGTAGAGGGAGACCAAAGAAACGATGGATGGATTGTGTGAAAGATGATATGGCTAGAAAGGGAGTGACTATCGAGATGACGACTAATAGAGAAGTATGGAAGAAGAAGACATGTTGCGCCGACCCCAAATAAATTGGGATAAGGGCAGGAGAATGATGATGATGTAATAGGCGGCGAGCCTACTGCCATCTACCGGGCACACATTCAGACTCCGAGCTGCTAATTAAAAGTTTCTTTTAGAAAGTCTGCCAGCATGGACCATTGTGTAAACGACACTTTTTATACAAATAAAAAGTTTTTTGTTTTGATTACTTTATACAATACTTTTTCCTACTTATTGTGCATTATTTAACGTTCTTAAATTGTTCTTAGAGTGAAGATTCACATGTTAATCCGACATTTTATACACATATAGAGTGAGATATGAAAGAAAGTGTGCAATTATCAAAATAATTGATTATAAAAATGAATCGCTGAATGTGTTGCTAAGTTTCTCTAATTCTTTTTTTGTTGTGTTTGTTCTTGTCAGGAGAAGGATCTTAAAAAAATGTTGGTAAGTAGGGTAGGGTAAATAGAGTAGGGTAGGTAGGGTAAATAGGGTAGGGTAGGTAGGGTGGGTAGGGTAAATAGGGTAGGGTAGGTAGGGTAAATAGGGTGGGTAGGCTGGGCGTCACCACCCTCATGCACCGCGCAACTACGTCACGAACATTTTTAACATGTAAATCTTCCCTCTAATAAATAGGCAACAATATTTCGATGCTATTTATATTATATTTATAATCAATATCTAAGTGTATCGCACCATTTTTTTGGAAAATATACCAGTCAGCAACTCCACCAGTCCAACCAAGACACAAGAACTGGGTTGAGGCAGTCAGGGGCCGGTCACCAACTCATAAAACCCTTATTTTTTTCAAAATTACTTCACAGTGGGAAAGGGATAGAGCTATAGGTCGAGAATGTCAGGGGACCGATCACCAATTCTTAGAAACATTATTATTTCAAAATGACTTGACAGTGCGAAAGAGATGGAGCTATAAGTCCTCTATAGCTTCGTCTCTTTCCCACACAGAAGATTTTTTTATTTTTTTTGTTAATGGTATTTCGCAGTTCAACCTGGGAGGTTGTCGGCTGTTTAACCGGTCTGGCCTGTGGATGCCTCAATAAATTTAAGCCTCTAGCCAGGGATTAAAATCTTACAAACTAAGCGACTACACGCTAAGGGCACCCCCTGTTGGGTACGGACCTCGGCTTAGGGCGTCGCTGGGGGGGGACAGCAAGGGACAGGCTGGAGCAAATATTGAAATATGACTGCTATAAGAAGAAATATTGGTTCCGGCCCAGATAGGCAGTCGCTCCATGTAAAATACTAGTGTTCAGATGCATCCGGTTAGACTGGAAGCTCACCCCAACATAGTTGGGAAAAGGCTGGCAGATTGATTTCTGATACCAATCCGTACTTATGACAGAAATATTGACTATCCAACTTGTTTTTGAAATATTCAAATCCAGGATCCAGGCTGCTACTGAGAAATTCCATATGGAAATACCTCAACATCACTTTGCTCGGAAGTCGAACCCAGGACGTCATACTCAGTAGTAGTCCTCGCGACTAGACCATTAAGCAGTCTTCTTTCTTTCGTGTGGTCAGTGACTAACCTGGTGTCAGAGTTTGCATGCTGCCCATGGGCCTCTGACTTAGCTTCACATGCTGTTGAGAAATATCTCTCGGGCATGCCGGTTTCCTCACGATGTTTTCCTTCACCGATTTTTAAGCAATTGATGATTATGCAATACGCACATGAATCCGAAAAATCTGAGGTGCGTGCCTTGGGTTCGAACTCGAGACCTATGAGTTGGCAGTCCAACGGTCACACTACTGGGCTATCACTGCTATTAAGCAGTAACAACAATATTAAAAGTCGAGTAATATTGTAGGACGGCATCATTCAGATGTTATAAATAAAATCGTCAATATTTCTGTCAATACAGTGAAATATACAAAAAGAAATCACAACTTTACTATAAAATAACAAAAATCTGAGTAAAAACACCGATTGTCGGCCTATCAAAATATTACCTACTTTAAAGCATCACTTTTCGCATTTGTTTCCATGGACGACAACCGGTGCTCCTACCCTATATACTTTAAATAATACATTGTTATTAACAAATTATATACAGCTAAGTAATAAGTACATTTTTAATACGTTATGTTGCTATTAAAAAAAAACTTACACTATAGTAGCATTTTTCAATTACTGGCAACACCTTAAATGATTTGTCAAAAAAAAAATGTAACACGATTCGAGAAAAAAAAGTCTTGTTTTAAAAATGATAATGTACACTTATAGCTTATAAAGCAAAATAGGTTGAGTAAGATGAGGCGAAAATAAAGGTATTTATTTCTTTTGATAAGACAACATTTTTAACTTACTACCATCCTTAGTAGGTTTATGAAAATCTGCCAGTGGCTAGAACATTACGCGTGTATGGGTATGAATTGTTTACTCACATTTCGCCAAGGAAATCTGCACAAGTGACTATCTTCTTCTTTTCGTGTGGTTAGTGACTAACCTGGTGTCAGAGTTTTTATGCTGCCCATGGGCCTCTGACATAGCTTCACATGCTGTGGCTATTAATGACTATATAAAGCCGAAATTACATTACGATATTTCATTTTTTTTCAATGTCGAATGGGCTTGCTTTTAACCCCCAAATAAACCTTTTTCTCAACTGTGAATAGAATAACTAGTGACTACTTTATTTGGATGAGATGAGAATGCTAAGAGGGATGTGTGGTGTTACGCGAATGCATAGAATAAAGGTTGAGTATATAAGAGGAAGTCTGAAAGTGACACTCCATCCAGAGCGGGAGGGTCATTTGATGATTTCACATCCTAAAAAAATAAATAACTAAAGATGGTAGTAAAGTTCACATAAAGAATTGAATTTGTGCAAAGAATTAGCGGCCATATTATATGTATTCCTTAAAAATCATAAAATACTTCTTTTACCCCCTTACTAATAAATTATTATATCAGGTTACACACCGATATCTCTCTTTCCTCCGTCAGAAATTTGACATTTGAAAGAAGAAGACAAAGAGTTGTGTAGCTATACAGACGCTATACAAGTTTATTAGTATGGAGGTTAGGCTTTAACTTGGAGCGAACTTACATTTTACCCAAGCTAAGTACAGTTACATTTCATACGAATATGAACATTAATATAATACAAACAAAGTTCACTGTCGTATGAAACACGCCTGTACTTAGGTTTAATTGGATGTTTAAGGATGTGTTCAGCTTATAATAAACGCTTATGGAATGTATGCACACAGATGTTTTATGCGTAGTATATGTTGCGTCGTGGCTGACGGCCTATCTTCGTCATGTTGGCGCATAATTCCTGATCCCTGGAAGATAAAGATAAATAATCTATTAGGTAACAGAAATGAAGAAATTTTTAACCACATAACAGCCGCAGATGTCGATCCATAAGGTTAAGCTACGCTTGCCGGGGTTGGCCGTGGATGGGTGAGCATCTATAGATACCGAGACTCCGCAGAGCCTACTCCATCCATCCAAGCTTTCGCATTTATAATAGTAAGTAAGGTGTGACTGAAACTGGAATCGCCACCATCAGGGATTTTAATTTTGATAACACAAAAAAATTGTCTTTTATTAGTCGAAATTTGTCGGCAAATATCAGAATTCATTGGTCACTGGTTCAAAATTTATAAGGGTTTATAGGTGGCCGATTTGTGGTCAGCCGACCTCAGCTTGTTCCATTTGAATCTCAAAAGCTAGGGCACCTAGCGAAGATCTGTCTAGTATTGCACATGTAAGCAGCGTGGTGCACGCCCTTTATACCTGGAGTGTCTTTTTTTAAGTTTTTACTTACGCTTGAGTAGTCAGTTTTCATTGTTTTAATTGGTATATTGGCGTGTGCTAGCTGACTTGTGCCAAATAATTGATTTTAATGTGATGTTTCGTAATGTTAATTACTTGTCATATGATAAATGTGTAGATTCAAGTTATTCCATCTGAACAGACAGCTGTGCTGCTAGGGAGTTTGTTGCGCCACTTCTTCTTCCAGCTAAAGCACTAGGAAGTGGTGAATGGTGAGCGTTTTTCGGGGACTGTCTTATGTAACTTTTACCTTCAAAAAGTGCTGATATTCAGCCTAGTTTGAATAAATGACTTTTGATTTTGTTTATCCAAAATGTATTCACTGATTAGTAGTAAAAAATTTTTTTCGATTTAGTTGGGTTTTAGTTTACAACTTACAATGAAATATATTTTGAAAATATATTTCATTGATAAAAATTCGATCTAACTCTTGAGTTAGATCGAATTTTTCTTGGCAATTCTGATGGCCATGCCAGTGACGCACACGTAAGTAAAATGGAGTCTCACCTAATGTCTCCCCACCCGCCGTTTCCTTTGACGAGTTTTTTATTGTGTTTCGCGCCGCCAGCGGTAACGGTCGCGCTCACTCGCGCGGGGAATAAGTATGGTTTGGCGTTCTTAAGCAGTTTTTGTACTTTACTGATGACTGTCGAAGCGTTGCAGTTAGATTTCTTGTGGTGGAAACCGCTAAAAGTCAGAAAAGTTATCATAAATAGGGATGGTGACAGGGTAAAAATAAGAAATGACATTTAGCCCGTCAGTCAAAATTATTCGACACGTATGACTTTGACTTTGACATAAAATCTACATAGGAGTGACGTCACGCCACATTTTAACACAATTTATCGACGTAATCTTTCAATTACGTGACAAAAGAATAAAATACGTGTCCAATATTTTTCATCATCTTCATTGTAGTGTAGTTGATACATTTTTTGTATCAAAAGGGAGGGAGGTGATGTGAGTCACCGGTTGGAATAAAGTTCCTTTCGCTGTATTCCTATATGTGTTAATACAGCCATCTAGTTTGGTCTGAAGTTTCAAGTGTCAAAATTTTTTGTTATAGTATTCAAAACACGGGAGGTCAATAGTTACCTACCAGTTACCAATTAATGCTCTTTTTGTTTACTTCTAGCACAAGCCGCGTAAAAGAATGGCGTTCCAATAACATCACTTGGTTAATAAGAATAGGCTTATCACGCATGGGACTTTAACAAACATGTTCGAAAAGAAGAATAAAGATCACAGCTCATTAAAGCCACCCGGCACCCACCCCGCACCGCCTCGTCACACGGCGTCCACTCATTGTCGACAGGTGGTCCACGGGTGGACGTCGCGTTCACCAAAAAGCGTACGAGCAGGGAATTGTCACCGAGTGGTCCACCCATCGTCCGGGCGTGGAGGGCTCACGACCGAGGCGATCCGGTGACGTCACGGAGTTGAAGAAGTGAGCGCATACCCATACAAGTCGATATAAAGAATACAAGCCGCAGGAGACGAGGCGGTGCGGAGTGGTTGATGGGTGGCTCTAATGAGCCACCTTTAAGTACTACAAGTTTATTTTTAAGATTTAATTACTCACCATTCACCAATATGAAATACTCTCGGCCCCTTACACACGATAACTTTGAATTTTTCCCTGCCAGGCATGTTTTGTGACAAATGTAACAATGAATAGTCCCAATTATAATCGTCGTACGCACAAAACTGACTTTGTTGTTTCATAATATGACTCCAAACGGTTCTATTGAAAGCGAAGCCCATGTTATGCATACTAGAATGCCATGGTGTTATTTCCACCTGAAAATATATTTTTTATTTATTTATGGTAGGAAAATTGGTTTTGACGTTGGCAACATTTTTTTTATAAAATGGTAGAATTTTGATATGGGAATTGGCAACATTTTTTTTGGTCTGGCATTGTTGGAGCTATCAAATTTCGAGGGAGTTTTGACTATATCAAACAACAACATGTTCTAAGATACTATTATACAATACAATTTAATTACTTAAAATTATCTTCTAAAAACAAACAATTTAAATATTTACATTCATCTTACAACTAAGCATGCTTTTAAAAGCAAGGCATTACTATTTACAGCTTAGAAAATAATATTTTAAATATGCAAGGTGTATCACTAGTTATAATTATGCCGGTATACATAATGTATTGAAATAACTTTAAATAAATAATAAGGATAAAAAAAAAGAAATTAGTGTTAATCAATCAGTCAGATAATAAAAAAAATATTAGACACGTAATTTTGCTTTATCATATCAATAAAAACGCAAATCACAACCCAGTAAGTGTAAGTCACGCCACATTTTAAATCAATGTATGGACGTAATCTTTTAATTAAGTAAAAAAAAATACGTGTCCAATACTTTTTATAATCTAGCTGTCAGACAAAAAATATTTTTTAATCATTGGCGATTGTTATAACAATTACTATTTTCTTTTATTACTAAGATCTGCACGAATTAATTATCATGAGAAATACACCTTGCACTGTTTCAATTTAAAATAAATAATTCTGTATTTATTTACATGCTATTCAACCACAACCTATTAATACTTTCTAATATATTCAAATAGTGATGCGCCAATGAGAGACTATTTCTGTATTCTATTATTTTTTATTTTTTTTATGAGGTGAAATGTGTATGTATACTGTAGAGCCTCAGTGAAACCTTATGTTGAACACGCGACTTTTGCGACTAAACTACTGCTCCTATTTAATTGATTTTTGGTACAGAGCTTGAAAATAGTATAGGCAGTTTAAAGGAAAGCCCCTCTGTCGTATCAACTCTCTGTAATATTTATGGAAGTCTGGCGACTATTTTGAACCACTACATGTAAGTTAATTGACACAATTGACGCGAGCGATTTTCATTCCGTATCATGCCAGATTTTCGACTAGGTTTGATCAGATTTGTATGCTCTTTTTCTAGTTTTATTAGTCTATCATGGACGAAACACTTATAGTCTAACATCTGGTATAAGAAATATATACCCTCATCTGTTATTTGGCAACCCCATAGTTGGGCAGCGGTAAAAGTTGGCAACCTTTACGTATTCAATTCTGTTGGGTATATTCTTTTGACAAGTGTACACTTTTTTTAAATAACCAATGAGGGAAATATATTAAATAAATTAAATTATTTAATATTATCCGGGCGCAATTTTACGAGGCAACCTATTTGTAATGTCATCATCTGCCCAGCCTTTTCCCAACTATGTTGGGGTCGGCTTCTAGTCTAACCGGATGCAGCTGAATACTAGTATTTTACATGGAGAGACTGCCTATCTGACCTCCACAACCCAGAACTGGGCAATACGATACCCCTTGGTAAGACTGGCTGTCAGATTTTCGGGCTTCTGACGACTCGTAACGACTGTCTAAGATGCAGAAATGATAGCCGAGACCAACGGCTTAACGTGCTTTCCGAGGCACGGAGGAGTCTCGGTATATAAAGATGGTCACCCATCCACGGCCAACCCCGGCAAGCGTAGCTTATTGAAATTTGTCAATGTGAATATTATCTATCATTTATTTCTGATGAGGGTATATATTTCTTATACCGGATCTTGTTATTTTAAGAGTACAAAACCAGTTCACATCTACATCACCCGCCATGCGCAGCGAAGCGTTATGCAAGGCTTATTTCCTCAGTTAAAAGTTACCATACATGGTCAATTCTATCTTTAAGTCTATCATCATCATCTGCCTGTCTTTTCCCAACTATGTTGGAGTCGGTTCCCGTACCCGTATGTAGCTGAATGCCAGTATTTTACATGGAGCGACTGCCTATCTGACCTTCACAACAAAGTTAGCAACTAGCTTCATCTTACTGACTGACCCTTTGACAATTCAAAAATGCCTGTAGTTAGTTTATCACACTAATAATATAAAGGCGAAAGTTTGTGAGTTTGTATGTTTGTCCTTCACGCTCAAAAGGTTTCCGACATCCACGCGTGACGGTGACGGAGTAACGGTGGAGTTTCTTGCCCATTCTTCTCCACACGAAACTACCTTTTGGAAGGAGCGACTAGAATCAATTCTATTTCTTGTTCATTTTGACGTTCAAAAGTGCCTTACTTGTGCCTATTTGAAATAAATGATTTGACTTTGACTTTGACGCGGGCGAAGCCGCTGGCAGCAGCTAGTTTAAAATAAATGCTTTAAGTTTGAGTTACTGTGTGATACCCCTTTTTTATTCTTGAGGGTGTGAAATCATCAAATGCTTCACCCAGAGCGGAAGGAGTCTCCTGCTCTGGGTGGAGCGGTAGGGAGTGTCAGACTTTTACTGACTAAAACCAATCCATGTTTCTTCCTTAGCCCTTTATGTTAGCACTAGCACTTTGCCCGCGGCTTCGCTCCCGTGGTCTTTCCCGTAGGACCCGTTATTTTTCCCGGGATAAAAAGTAGCCTATTTTACTCGTAGAAAACTAAGCTTTCCAACGGTGAAATATATTTTTTCTTTGAAGTTTCGGAGCCTATTCATTTCAAACAAACAAACAAAAAATCAAATCTTTCCTCTTTAGAATATTAGTATAGATTAACCCTTTCGGACAATCCCGCTTACCCGGCAGGCTTCGGCCCTAACGGGCCCCTTCAAATGCTGACATCTCTTTGAGGCGTGCGTGGAACACGTACGCGCCATCCGGCACCGATACCCTTGGTAAGACTGGTTGTCAAGGTCAGAATATTCACTTCAAAACTACATTTCCATGTATGGTAAATTTTAAATAGGTACAGAGGCCAGCACATCAAGTTACCACCATCTGTCAAATTTCTTTGATAGTATTTCGACTTTATTGCAAAGACATAAGGTTCATTTTTAATTGAGAAAATTTGACAGTTAGGGATAGCTTGATGTGCTGGCGTCTGTACCTTCTTACTTCCTACTACAGTCGGGCGGCAAAATAGGAAATTTATGAAGATAGGTATACAAAATCTCATAATCGAAGAGATAAGCTATTCTTATATAGATTCTCAACAGAGAGAGAGCAATTCAGAAAAGAGATACAGTACGTGCGGAAGCGAGACAACAAGAAGAAATTAAAAAGTTTTTTGTTGCCATTTTATCTTGTTAAGTTGTTACCAAATTACAGTACTTAAACTAAAGTAAAAACTGATAAAAGAAATATAACACCACATCCGATCTCAATCGAAAGAAACGTGACAACAAAAACCACTTTATATCTTTACATTGAGATTCATAATCCTCAAACTGCTAAAATATAACAACAACATGAATGTTGAATTACTGGCTGAAGTTGCAAAAAAGTTGATTTTTCAACTGTATGTCTTTAGTTTAAAGTTTAAAATCCTCAAACTGCTTTATATTGTGTTATGAACTTATGACATTGTTAAGTGGGGTAGTATTTTTTTGATCAGATTTGTTTTTAATTATTCTAAATACCAGTCTCCAAGAGGCATTGCTCAAAGCTTTCATGCCATTTAAGTTCAATATAATACGCATTAGCAATATATGAAGCTTACAGTATAGAAGGTTGATAGAAATATGCGTAAACGCAATCTATGCATACTAATATTATAAATTCGAAAGTAATTCTGTCAAAAATAAAACAACTTCTAGTATTTTGAAAAAATAATATTTTTCCCGCCGCATCAAATTTATTGGCAGTTGACAGCTGCTAGAATGTTGCCAGGAAAAAAAGTAATAGTAGTTTCTACGTTTTTTAACAAATGAATTGAAAAAAATCTCCGATTAAAAAAATATAGTATATTACAGAGCATTTAAAGTATTACATATGGCTATCAACCAACCAATTTCATCTAATTATCTAATTAAGGTAAGAACATACTTCATACAATATAATACAGTACATCTCAAAATACGTATTCTATTTAGCAAACATTCGTGTTGGCTCTGATTTTACGGATTTATGTGCGTATTGTATAATTATTACTCGCTTAAACATTCGGTGAAGGAAAACATCATGAGGAAACCGGCATGCTTGAGAGATATTTCTCAACAGCATGTGAAGCTAAGTCAGAGGCCCATGGGCAGCATAAACACTCTGACTATTAAGCGAAAATGTTGCCTGTCTATCCCAGAAGACTTTAACAATAACAAATTGTTGAATATAAAAGTCTACATAAATTGACACAACCTTTCTCGCTCATCAAATATTCGAGCCTGTCCCTTGCTATCCTCCCCCAGCGATGCCCTAAACCGAGGTCCGTACCCCACAGGGGTGCCCTTAGCGTGTAGTCACTTAGTTTGTAAGTTTTGATAAGCCCTGGCTCTGGAGGCCTCATTTATTGAGGAATCCACACACAAGTTCGGTTTAGCAGTAGACAAACTCTTGGCTGAACTGAGAGATGCCATTTACAAAAAAAAAAAAACTTTTCTTAAACCAACATCGATTGTTTACGAAATAGAATATTATTCTCTTAAAATATAACACTGCTCTTATCTTCTGGCGCGTAAAAAAATCGGAACGACGCCGCCATATTGTTTTTTTTTTCAATACGTCAATGTCACAAATGTCTATCAACGACGTGTCACTGTCATTTTAGCGCCAAAAGACTGGAAGCACACTATTTAACGGCTGAAAAGACCCCTAACGAAGCCGAGACCTCATTTTTGTAGAAAATAGAAATGAATGAAAATGCGTACTTTGGCATTACAGCAAAAATACAGTTATAAGAAAAATGTATATATATATAAGGTCCCATTAAAATAGATGGACAAACTTTTAGAAATCACTCAGACCACCAAAATAAGGACAATGGTAAAAAAACCACATGAGATACTTACAAGAAGTGTGCAAGTACCTACCCATAGATGCATTTATTCTAGTGTACGGGCAATTTATTATTTTAGGTCAAAATAAAATCACTTTAATCAAAGTTTCTTTCTGTTTGCATATCTTTGGTTAGACGTACTGAACGCTGTGTTAAAATTTGTCCATTTTAATGGGACCTTATATATATAGTGTGTTAGGTTAATCTAGGAACATACTTTCAGGCTTTATAGTACTCATGAAAATGAACTACTTTCACTATATATATATAAGACAACACGGTTGGCGCAGTGGTTGACCGATTGACTGACGCGCACTACGTCTAACAAATATTTGTACGACCTGCAAGTATTTGTTACGAGTCTGGGTGTTTTTCTATCTATATTATGTATATATTTACAAAAAAAAAATGTATATAAGTATGTCTATCAGCCATCTCGTTACCATAACACAAGCATTAGGTTGCTTAGCTTGGGACGATGGGCGCTGTGTGAAATGTCCAAGGATATTATTATTATTATCAAAAATTCTGAAATATGAAGAAAAATATCAGCTATTTCATACATTACGATGAATTATTTGAACATAAAATGTACTGAACAGCTGATTTTTTTTCGTAATTTCAGAGTTGATCCCATAGTCTAAGTTGGTCATTTTCTTGGTTACCCTCTGAAAGTATGTCCCTCGTTTAACTTAACACACTGTATAATTCCAACAACTCCTCATAGGACTGAACTTCATCACTTAAGCAGTAGTATTTTATTATTACATTCAAGGGAAAGAGATGGAGCTATACATGTATAGCTCCGTCTCATTCGCACCCTGAAGAAATATTGAAAAAAAAATGCGAGCCGTCGTAACACGCATGAAAACTTTGAAAAGTCCCAAGATACTTGTACCGTCACATGCACCCATAAGCATATGTTCCATGCGTTCTATATCGCGCGCGCAACAGCGAATTTTCACACTAAAAATAAACTTAATTCCCAACAATAATGTCTGTACACATAATGGCTACACATCAAGCTATACAAAACCAGTTTACGCTGGTCTCGCATCGTACGGAAATCCTATACAATGCGAGATCAGCTTAAACTGGAAATGTATAGCTTGATGTGTAGCCGTGTGTACAAAGGCACAGAGGCCAGCACATCAAGTTATCCCAATCTGTCAAATGTATTTGATAGTTTTTCAACTTTATTAAAAAACGTAAGGTTCATTTTCAATTGAGAAAATTTTACAGTTAGGGATAGCTTGATGTGCGTCTGTACTTAGTGCCACTTTCACCTATGAAACTAAACGCGATCAGAACGGTGTCAATCTATACTAATATTATAAAGAGGAAAGATTTGTATGTATGTTTGTAACGAATAAACTCAAAAACTACTAAACGGATCTGGATGAAACTTGGCACAAAGATGGATTATAGTCTGGAATAGCATATAAGCTACTTTTATCCCGGAAAAATGTAAGATTCCTGTGGGATAATTTCCTATATACACGCGGGCGAAGCCCCTGGAAAAAGCTAGTATTCCATAAAAAAAAATTATACTGATATCTCTTTAACGGGGTTTATGCACCATGGAGCAAATACAAAGAGGAGATGTCATAATGTGAATGTGCACTGTGACAATAAATGTGTCCTGACGTCATCGCGGTGGGCGTGGCCTCGGTCAGTTGGCGGCACACGTTGCGTAGGTACTAACTACATGTTTACAGTCCAGTGTTCAGTCTATTTTATTATTTTCTATCTTATTTTAAAGAACAAGATGAAGTGTTGTGTGCTATCATGTAAAAACTATTCAGATAGACGTTCCCTTGCCTTGGACGGTATAACATTTCACGTGTAAGTAATTTTATTTCATAAATTATTAGAAGCGTTCTAGAAAAATCTGTGCATTGTCTCTTAATAATAGTGTCACTGCTCGACAAAAGATGGCGCTACTTTGTATCACATCATGTCACCTATACACTAGTGACATCTAGCGAAATCTAGCTAAAACGACATTGTAACAATCGACAAAGCTTCATCTATTAATTGTCCTATTCACCGCTAGATGGAAAATAGAGAGGGGCGTGGTTTGTAACGTCCCTCGCTCCCCGTAAAGTGTCACGCATTATGTTAAAGGGAAATCCAGTTACGGCATCTCCTCTTTGTATTTGCTCCATGTTATGCACTGACCGCGTTATGTTTAATTGGTGGAATATGCCCTAAAAGCAACACACTAAACCTCGTCCAAGCGCTGCGTTCATGAGCTTTCACTTCCATAATTCTTAGGAAATATTGACACTGACACTACTGACAGCTACTGAAGGCAGTTGATCGCGTTTAGTTTCATTGGCGTGAAATTGGCCCTTAGCTTCATATACAAAATGCTTAGGAGTCGGCTTCGTAAAGGGTCTTTTCACTAACCTATATTATACAAGTATACTGGACTAATTTAATTTTAAAAATGACAGTTAAATTTTTTGTCGATTCAAGCGCCCCATTTTATTTTTGACCGTTTCAAATAGTCAATTTACAATGAGGTCTAATATTAGTTCCATGGACGCTCACGTTGTTAACAGCGCCAAAATGGCGTAAATCATATGGATTTGACATTGATATTAAGAAGTCCAGCGTACTTTGTATATACGGTGATTTTTAATTAACTGTCAAATTTTCAGGAGATGAGAGTATTCATGATTATAAACCAACTACTTAATTAAAAAAAATACATACGTCTGTTTAGTTGGAAGAACTTGATTCTACACATTTATCGTATAACAAATTGTAAATATGTGAGCACTTATGACATCATTAAGTTTACCTGCCATTGCTATAAGTGTTTTTCTTTTCACCTTTTGTGGTGTAGTGTTAATTCTGGGTGCATTGTCTTCACATATTATAATGTTATAATTCATCTATACAAAATCTTGTAAAACAATTTAAAAGAGTAACGGTGGAGTCTTGCCCATTCTTCTCCACACGAAACTACCTTTTGGAAGGGGCGACTAGAATCAATTCTAAGTATTTCTAGTTCATTTTTGACGTTCAAAAGTGCCTTTCTTGCGCCTATTTGAAATAAATTATTTGACTTTGACATTGAGACATTACACAGTTGACATAATAACAGTTGCTCTTAATCATGGCTAGTTTTACACCTAGAAAGAGTAACAGTGAATTAAAAATCACCACGTATAGATTTCAAGGATCTATACAACACCATGTAAAAGGAAATAGTATCAAAACCTTTTGTGTCGCTGTATAAAGATGCGGGTAGACTTGGAAGTTCCAAGTTGGTAGGTTTTCATGTTTCTTCCTCCGTTCTTCATTGGCAGCCTTAACTTGCTGTATGTAGTTCAAGTTTAAATTCTTCTTTCGCTGTTTTTTGGAGAAAATTTAATGGTCGAAAAAATGGTGGAAGTAAAGTCATGTTACCCTATACTCCGTTTATTATAGCATTAGACAAATAACGACAGTTATTGTGTAATATTGTCGACATAACTGCATTTTACATTTGTTTTTTTTTAATGTAAATGGTTAATAGATAACGTTTGTTCATATGTAACGTGAAATCACTACATAGTATAGAACAAAGTCGCTTTCTCTGTCCCTATATCCCTATGTATGCTTAAATCTTTGAAACTACGCAACGGATTTTGATGCGGTTTTTTTTAATAGATAGAATGATTCAAGAGAAAGGTGTATAATTTGTCGACATATTTTGCGGGCGAAGCCGCGGGCGGAAGCTAGTAACGAATATACGTCTATATAGAAATAACGAAACGGTGATAACCGTTATTTGTCTGATGTTATAACAAACGGACAATAGGTAAAAAAAAGAAGTTATATTTAGTCCGTCAATTTAAAAAAAAAATTGACACTTATTTTTTTGCTTTATCATATTAATAGAAAATGACTAAGATAAAACGCATTAAAGTTGGGGAGTGGGGCTCGCTACGTCATAAGTAAGTATAAAAACTATATACTTGTGTCGTCATACCATATTTTAATTCAATGTATCGAAGTAATCTTTGGATTAGGTAAAAAAAGAAAAAATACGTGTCCAATATTTTTTAATAATCTAGCTTACGGAATAAAAAAAAATTGTCATCATCCCCATTCGTAATGAAATAAAACTTCAGTTTTGAACTTGAATTTGTATAGCAGAGCAACGTAATTGCATAACACAGTATTACTCAATCCAGCCAGCTGTCCCCAGCGACGCTTTAAGAAGGAACTATATTGGGCCTTTCTCCATACAAACGCATTCTGCTGTTTTTTTCGTGGATAATGCTTCTAGAGCAATGATTTTTTTTTCCAAAAACTCTAGGTCACTTAAAAGTACGTACCCCTTTTTTAATGACGATGGGAAATTATCAAATGACTGCTCCCGCTCTGGGTGGAGCGGAAGGGAGTGTCAGACTCTTACTGACTAAAACCCATCCATGTTCCTTCATTAGCCCTTTACGTTCCGGGGTAACCCTTTCGGACAATCCCGGTCATTTACTTTTTTTTTCACAAAACATAATCACTAAAATAATTAAGACAATCCTCAATCCCTTTAAATTCCATTAAGTACAGAGGCCAGCACATCGAGTTACCACAATCTGTCAAATTTCATTGATAGTATTTCAACTTTATTGCAAAGACATAAGGTTCATTTTTAATTGAGATTTGACAGTTAGGGATAGCTTGATGTGCTGGCGTCTGTACTTTCCCTTTTTTTTTTTTTTTTTTTTTTTTTAAGGCTGGGAAATCATCCAATGACTGCTCCCGCTCTGGGTGGAGCGGAAGGGAGTGTCAGACTCTTACTGACTAAAACCCATCCATGTTCCTTCCGTAGCCCTTTATGTACCGGGGTAGCGGTAACCCTTTCGGACAATCCCGCTTACCCGGCAGGCTTAGCCCTGAGGGGCCCCTTCATATGCTGACATCTCTTTGAGGCGCGCGTGGAACATATACGCGCCGTACGGCACGGGTCTGGTGCTGATCGGACGGTGAGTCACCCATTACTCACCGTCCGCAGGCCCGCGCCTACGGTGGCCGGGAGTCGTCACGTGGCTCCCGACGCCCGGAGCGTCTCCCGCGGCGGCTGGGACGGGAGGACCTTTCTCTCTCCCATCCCGCCACCTCCTTTGCGAGCATAACTTTTTCGCAGAAGGAGGTGACTGCCTCCCACTCCCTCTCGCCCCGGACCATGGCTTGCACCAGGGCCGGGCGCGAGAGGTCGCCGCCGCCGATTGCCTCTACGAGGACACGGCGGTGCTCCGCCCAAGCGGGGCAGGTTTGCACCGTGTGCTCTACCGTGTCCTCTGGGCGATCCTCGCAGTGGTGACACCCGGGCGTTTCCTCCCGCCTGATGATGTGCAGGAACCTCCCGAAACATCCATGTCCGGTGAGGACCTGCGTCAGGCGGAAGGTGAGGGCGCCGTGACGCCTCTCTAGCCACTCCTCAAAGAGGGGCCTTACCGCCACTATCGTGGCGTGCCCTGCGCTGGGTTGCGACAGTCGCTGATTCCAGGCCGCCATGAGATCGCGCCGGAGGTCCGTCCGCTCCGCCGCAATTTGCTGCGGAAACGGAGTTTCCCCCCGGCTTAGTACCTCCGCGCGCCACTCGTACAGGCGCGCGAGGACCATCGCCTCCAGATCCCACGGCGGCAGTCCGGCAAGGAGGCTCGCCGCCTCGCCCGAGATCGTGCGGTACCCCCGGATAAGCCGTATGGCTACCACCTTTTGGGGCGCGTTCAGATAATGGGCGGCTCGCCGCCGCAGTGAACGCGCCCACACCGGGGCCCCGTAAAGGGCCATGGACCGCACGACTCCCGCGTAAAGCCTCCGGCAGGAGGCGTTTGGCCCCCTCATCTGTACTTTCCCTGCGGTTCAAAAATGGCACCCCGTATATATTTATTTTTACCCAGATATCATCCATATTGTGTGGAAAAGGAAAGACTTTGCCCAAAAGTTGGACATTACAGGTTAGTTAAAAGATTGACGACACGGTTGGCGCAGCGGTTGAACGATTGACTGCTGCGCAGCATGTCGCGGGTTCGTTTCCCTCACGGAACAAATATTTGTACGACCTACAAGTATTTGTTACGGGTCTGGGTGTTTTTCTCTCTATAATATGTATGTATTTACAAAAAAAAATGTATATAAGTAGTTTATCAGCCATCTCGTTACCATAACACAAGCATTAGGTTGCTTAGCTTGGGACTATTATGGCGTTGTGTGAAATGTCCATGGATATTATATTGTATTATAGTTTAAAGATTCAAGACAACGGATTTTGAATAACATACATAATATATTGCTTCGTATGTTTGAAAAATTAGTCTCAAAAACGTACATAACGCTATGAATATTATTGACCTGACAAATTGCAAGCGATTACCAAGTGTGTTATGCAATTATGTTATACCACCATTGTTCTATATCTCTATCTCTTTCTGTCGTCAAGAGAGGGACGCTCTAGGCTAGAGCGAGAAGTTTCACCGGAAGCATCCGCACTCATTCACTTCGAAATCGGACTTCTCGTTCTAATAAATTGCTTTTTAGTGTAACAGAAAGGGAAAGAGATACCTTCAGGAGATTCAACTAAAAGAATTAAAAATGCGTTCAGAGCCATCACAGTCATTGATTCATTGTATACTGTTGGCAAACCATAGATAATAAACAGAATTTTTACTGAACTTTACGACCAAATGTTCAGAACTTATATTTATTTTTCCAAAAATTAAAAATCAGTCTGTCCGTCATTACACTCTTGGGGCAGACTCATCAGGGTTGTTTTTTTTTTGACGTTGGGAAACCATCAAATGTCCCCTCCAGCTGTGGTTGGGGCGGAAGGGAGTGTCAGACTCTTACTGACTAAAACCCATCCATGTTCTTTCCGTAGCCCTTTATGTTCCGAGGTAACCCTTTCGGATATTCCCGCCTATAATTTGTCAAATCAAACATCGTAAAATAAACACACAGCAACTTTAGTTGCCGGCAACTCGCTGGCGATTTTCAAATCGGAGGCAGATTTTGACAGCAGATTTATTGCTAGAGTTCTTTTCGGCATTAAGATCTTGAAATCGCCAGCAAGTTGCCGGCAACTTAAAGTTGCTTCTTGTGGCCAGTACTCTATAGTTGTCGTCACCTACCTTATCCCCATTTACATGATACTGGTAAGTCTTAAGGTAAGTCCCAAGACTGAGTATCTCGCACTGAGGGCAGCTCTTGTCTGCTGTCGACTTCAGAAGACTGAGGATATGCAAGAAGTCTTCTGCAACGTAGTGGTCCTCTTCCAAGAAGAGAACGTATCCTGGAGAAGGAAATAAATAATCATCATCTGACTAGCCTTTCTCCTGCTGAGTAGATGGGTGACCATCATTACATATCGACACTCCTCCGTGCCTCGAAAAGCACGTTAAGCCGTTGGTCCCGGCTGTCATTCGTAGATCTTTGACAATCGTTACTAATAGTCAGAAGTCCGAGAATCTAACAGCCAGTATTACTAAGGAGTATCGTATATCGTATTATTACCCAGTTACTGACTGGGTAGTGGAGGTTACATTGGCAGTTGTTCCATGTAAAATACTGGTATTCAGCTGCAGCCGGTTACACTGGAAGCTGACTCCAACATAGTTGGGAAAAGGCAGGCAGATTGATTAACAAGACGTTTTGCCAACATGGTACAGCTGGTGATTTTATGTCTGTTCTTCTGTAAGGAGCGTCTATTTTATGCAGAATAAACCTTTTTCAAGCAGCAATGACAGCCTAGCGGTGTGACCGTTGGACTGCCAAGTCTTAGGTCTCGAGTTCGAACTCAAGGCACGCACCTCTGACTTTTCAGATCCATGTGCGTATTGTAAAGACGCCAGCACATCAAGCTATCCCTAACTGTCAAATTTTCTGAATTAAAAATGAACCTTAAGTCTTTGCAATAAAGTTGAAATACTATCAAAGAAATATGACAGATTGTGGTAACTTGATGTGCTGGCCTCTGTACAATAATCACTTGCTTTAGAAACGGTAAAGAAAATAAAAAGGAAACCAGCATGTCTGAGTTATCATCATCATCTGCCTGCCTGTTCCCAACAATGTTGGGGTTGGCTTCCAGTCTAACCGGATGCAGCTGAATACCAGTATTTTACATGGAACCAATGTAACCTCCACAACCCAGTCAGTAACTGGGTAATAATACGATATACGATACTCCTTGGTAAGACTGGCTGTTAGATTTTCGGGCTTCTGACTGCCCTTAACGATTGTCAAAGATGCACAAATGACAGCCGGGACCAACGGCTTAACGTGCTTTCCGAGGCACGGAGGAGTTTTGTTATGTAAAGATGGTCACCCATCTACTCAGCAGGAGAAAGGCTAGTCAGATGATAATTATTTTTTGCTGCCTATCTGACCTCCACAATCCAGTAACTGGGCAATACGATACCCCTTGGTACGACTGGCTGTCAGATTTTCGTGCTTCTAGCGACCCGTAACGACTGTATAAGATGCACAAATAACAGCCGAGACCAACCTCAGGTTAGTCACTAACCACACGAAAGAGACAGAAGAACAATTTCCTTTCTTCTTCTTTCTGTACTAACCTGTGTGGCCTACGGTACACTGCAGTTGGTTGAAGATCCTGTTGGCCTTCCACCACCAGTGGTGTTTAGTCTGCGTGTACTTCGCCTCACGATAGTGGCCATGCAAATCAGGGTATAGAGCGTTGTTACATTCCTGCTTAACTGCCCTGGAAATATTATAAGTAGAAGGTCAGAACAGGTGGTAGGTCTGATAAAACTGTACTGTAGAAAGTTGAAGACCTTCTATTGAGGGGGCTTAGTGGTAGAGCGTGTAATGTCTGTATAGGGGATTTGCTATGCCATGAAAGCAAACACATAGGACGAGAAACACCACATATATTATAGTTTAGCGAACCGAATACCCGCGAATCAGATGTATTCGCGGGTATTCGGTTCGCTAAACTCGCTTCGCTCGCTAATTTCGCTAAACCAAGCCCCAGAACTCTCACTTGTACAAAAAAGCTATTGACTATTCTAAACGTAATTTAAAGGTTCGAATGCCGCCAGATTATTACCAGCCATGTTCAACATAAGGTTTCACTCAGGCTCTACAGTACAGAGGCCAGCACATAAAGTTACCACAATCTGTCAAATTTCTTTGATGGTATTTCATCTTTATTGCAACGACATAAGGTTCATTTTTAATTGAGAAAATTTGACAGTTAGGGATAGCTTGATGTGCTGGCGTCTGTACTTCGTGAACCGAGTTCCTTATGCTCGAAGGACCATGTAGAAAGTAATGCTGGATTGGTTAAGAATAGTTTCTGGGTTGGTTGATATATCGGTACATTGGATTGGTTTTATACCGGACTTGTATTGGTTTGTTTATTGGTTTACGATCACTGGTTTAATAATACGCAATTATATGGTTTAAAGATTATATTGAATACTACTGGACTAAGAAATGGTAAATCTAAGTAGCACTAAGATGGTTTGATTCGAGTAAGGCAATTGGTATCCGTGACTGTCTTGCGATGCATGCATTTACTCTGCATGCATTTGCTTGGTAGCAAAATTTTGTACTGAACAATAAGGTCCATTATACCACAATTATAAGGGTTTACGATCATTCGGACTACCGATTGCATGATTAAGGCGGCATTATTTTAGTATGTATGTGTACAATTGGGTATTTGAAAGGGTAGTCAATAACGTTACTTTTTATGTACTGTCAAAACAAGGAATTTTTACGTGATTTGTATGACGACAATGTGACGTCACACATTTTTAGAATCAAATGGAATACTTATTAGCATTGAATGCGACTTTACAATTATGTCTTCGGATAATATTTAAGTTTTCAAGACGAGCGGTCTTTTATCTAAATGCGATTACAAACTTTATTTTGACCATTTTAAACATTCAATTTAAGAAGAATTTATATCGTATGTTGGAAAATGTGTCTCTTAAGAATTATTTAGTAAATTATTATTTTTGATGACATGTATTTGTTGTTTTTAATAAACACATTACAATATGAACGTACTACATATGCACAAAACCCGCTTTCCTTCACACATTCGTTTATTCGGATTATCGATTATCCGAATCCATTTTTTATCCCGCTCTGGGTGGAGCGGAAGGGAGTGTCAAGACTCTTACTGACTAAAACCCAGCCATGTTCTTTCCTTAGTCCTTTACGTTCCGGGGTAGCGGTAACCCTTTCGGACAATCCCTCTTAAGAACGCTAGCTGCTCCCGCTCGGTTTTGGTGGTTTCACCTGCTGCTCGGCTCCTATTGGCCGTAGCGTGATGATACATAGCCTACAGCCTTCCTCAATAAATGGACTATCCAACACAAAAAGAATTTTTCAATTCGGACCAGCAGTTCCAGAGATAAGCGTGTTCAAACAAACAAACTCTTCAGCTTTATAATATTAGTATAGATTATTGAAGATACGAGAAAAAAATGGCTACTTACTGGTCAAATTTCGTGTCCCTGGGACAGTCGTTTGGGTCCATCCCCGGGAACTCGTGAGGATGGGTCTGCATTGAGTATGGATAGAATATCTGCATCACCTGGAAACCATAGAGTAACAGGTCTTTAGCATACAAAAAAAAAACACAAAAAAAAATTTTTTTTTAGTCCGTACGCTAGTTTATTAAATAATATTGGACACGTATTTTTCCTTTTTTTACGTAATCCAAAGATAACTTCGATACATTGAGTTGTCACTCCCTTCCTAGCCATATCATCTTTCACACAATCCATCCATCGTTTCTTTGGTCTCCCTCTACTTGTATAGCCATCCACATTCATACTCACAACTTTCCTGACAACATTTCCCTTATTCCTCCGCATAACATGCCCATACCATGGAAATCGGTTGTCATGGTACGTGTGTGTTGTTTTATTATCTGATTGACTGACTCAATATTATTTCTTTTTTTTTACCCAGGCAGATCCCCTATTCAATAAAAACCGGACAAGGGGGCGTCCATTAATGACGTGAGATGTTTAAGGGGGGGAATGGGTCGAGTCAAATCTCATCTAATCTAACGTTGGAGAGAGGGGGGGTGTCGGCAAATATCACGCAATTTTATTTCTGTATGAAACAAAAAAATATATATATTTTGGTCCATTTAATCCAGATTGTACATGCTTAAGATTTAATCTTAAACGATTAAGATCATCCACAATTTTTTATCTTTTTATACAATAACAATCCAACGCGTTTACGTAAGAAACCCACATTTTGAAAAATCTCACGTGAGATTGGGGGACGGGGGAGGGGGTTGAATAAAATCTCACGACATCTCACCAGGGGGGGAGGGAGGGACAGAAAATTTAAAAACACCTCACGTAATTTATGGACTCCCCCCAAGTACGAGTCGGTCTCGCCCACCGAGGGTTACGTACGAAAATGTCTACACTCGAGAGCAATGAATCCGGGTCACTTAAAGAATCCTAAAAATCTCGGAAACTAAAAATGCTAGGTTAATGCAATAAATTGTATTTAATAGACAATGTAATACTCCTTAAATGAAGGTATTAAAACTTCTTAGTTATTGTAAAGATATATCATTAAAAAATCAAATTTGAAAAAGGGCCACTTTCGAAGATGGAACTACGAAATTACAGCATTTGGTTTTGCTTTTGTTTGTAATCTGTCATTTATGTGGGTACATAAACCATGTTGATAGTGCTCTATATTCATTATTCAAGCTGAAATTATGTCGCTTACGCCTGAAGAATGCACCAGAATACTTACAATGCTGGAAACCGGCCGGAGTCAGCGCGATACAGCCAGGACTGTCGGTGTGTCGCTGTCAACAGTACAAAGAGTTCTCCGACGTTACGAAGAAACTGGTTCTAACCTACGCAGACCAGGAACGGGCAGAACCAGGTGTACCACAGCACGAGAAGACCGATACTTGGTGAACACCATGCTTCGAAATCGCTTTCTCACAGGAACTGAACTCACAAATCAGTTTCGACACCTCGGAGGAAGTAACCCAAGTGCATGGACAGTAAGACGTCGGCTTGCTGAATCTAACTTAAAACCCCTTAGACCTGCAAACGGCCCTAAACTGGAGCGTGGGCATCGTATTTCAAGACTAAGATATGCCCAGGGCCACGTTAATTGGAGTATTGAAGATTGGTCAAAAGTTATGTTCTCCGACGAATCAAAATTTATGCTCTACAAGCACGATGGAAGACACAGAGTGTATCGAAGACCAGGGGAAAGATTCAAGCAAGCATGCATCGAAGAAAAAGTAGCCTACGGTGGTGGGTCTGTACTTGTGTGGGCCGGAATTTCTTCTGAAAGTCGCACAGAGCTGGTGATCATAGAAAACGGCTCTTTAACTAGCGTAAGATATGTGGAAGAAATCCTCAATGATCACGTTGGTCCATTTATGGTCAATTTAGGTGAGGATGCTATATTTATGCATGACAATGCCCGACCTCATACAGGTAGGATTGTGAATGACTACCTTCAAGAGATGAACATTACTCGTATGGAGTGGCCAGCGCGCAGCCCGGATATCAACCCGATCGAGCATGCTTGGGACGAGCTAGGCAGATGCGTAAAACAACGAAACCCTCCCCCAATCACGCTTCGTGAGCTCAAAATTGCTCTCACAGAGGAATGGGAGAATATTCCCCAAAATCGTATAAGGAACTTGGTGTACAGCATGCCAAACCGCGTAAACGCAGTAATGGAAGCACGAGGAGGCAATACGAAGTATTAAAATTCAAGAAAATCGTAATAAAGTTCAAAAATTTCATGTTTCCTATATTTGTTTTAAGGAGAGATCAGCAGTTTTTTTCTTTAAGTAATTTTGTGTTAATAAAATGTATGGTGACTCATATTTTTTTTACTTTCATTTAAGGAGTATTACATTGTCTATTAAATACAATTTATTGCATTAACCTATCATTTTTAGTTTCCGAGATTTTTAACATTCTTTAAGTGACCCGGATTCATTGCTCTCGAGTGTAGTTCCAAATTTTTCCCCGTACTTGTAGACGTTATTACTTGCCAAATTTCAAAAGTTTGTACGTTTGTCCGTCATTCACGCTCAAACGGCTGAACGGATCTGAATGAAACTTTGCACAGAGGTAGTTTATGACCTGGATTAACACATACGATACTTTATATCCCGGAAGTACGTTCCCTTGGGATAGTTTCCGATATCTACGCGAGCGAAGCCGCTGGCAGCAGCTATCATCTGTCTAGCCTTTTCCCAACTATCTTGGGGTCAGCTTCCAGTCTATCCGGATGCAGCTGAATACTAGTATTTTACATGGAGCAACTATCTGACCTCCACAACCCAATAACTGGGTAATACGATACCACTTGTTAAGAATGGATGTCAGACTTACGGGCTTCTGACGTTCAGTAACAACAGTCAAAGATAATAATAATATCCTTGGACATTTCACACAACGCCATATAGTCCCAAGCTAAGCAACCCAATGCTTGTGTTATGGTAACGAGATGGCTGATAAACTACTTATATACAGACACTTTTTTTGTACATACATACATATTATAGATAGAAAAACCAGACCCAAAACAAATATTTGCAGGTCGTACAAATATTTGTTCCGTGCGGGAATCGAACCCGTGACATGCTGCGCAACAGTCAATCGCTCAAAAACTGCGACAACTGTGTCGTCAAAGATCCACGAGCAAACGAGAAATCAGAACAAGTGAAGACATAAAAACAGTTTTCTTGATTATTTGAATCCTTACCTTAGTAAAATCGATGCTCCTCACTAGATTATTGATCTCCTCGTCGTAGTAATCGTGCGAGAAGATAAGAAGAGTTCTGTCTATCTCCTTCGCTTGAGCTAGCGACACTATGAGGTGCCGTAGATAAGTTAGACGGGTATGTACCTGGAGACAATACAACTGGTAATTAGTGACCGATATTTAAACACGTGATTGTACTCATGATTACAATCAACTTTCCCAAAGAAACTTTTTTGTATACTCAATAGTTTTATTTTTATCACAATAACAATACAACTGGCGCGCACAAAGTTCAATGACCTTCGCGCCGATCAGCTGTTAGCAGCTATTATGATGTCACCTTATATGATGAATTATGTTTAATGGTAAATGATAAACTTAAGGGGAAGATTTATAAAAGCATGGTTAGACCTGCCGTCCTGTATGGATCAGAGTGTTGGGCCACAAAAGGAATGAATGAAAGACAATTGCATTCAGCTGAGATGAGAATGCTAAGAGGAATGTGTGTTGTTACGCGAATGGATAGAATACGTAATGACTATATGTATAAGAGGAAGTCCGAAAGTGAGACCTGTGATTGCAAAGATGTGTGAAAATCGGCTGTCATGGTATGGGCATGTTATGCGGAGGAATGAGGAAAATGTTGTCAGGAAAGTTGTGAGTGTGAATGTGGATGGCTATACAAGTAGAGGGAGACCAAAGAAACGATGGATGGATTGTGTGAGAGATGATATGGCTAGAAAGGGAGTGACTACTGAGATGACGACTAATAGATAAGTGTGGGAGAAATAGACACGTTGCACCGAGCACGAAGAAATTGGGATAAGGGCAGGAGAATGATGTGTGACTAACCTGGTGTCAGAGTTTTTATGCTGCCCATGGGCCTCTGACTTAGCTTCACATGCTGTTGAGATAATTTCTCTCAGGCGTTTTCCTCGCGGTGTTTTAACCATAGATATAATTATAAAATACGCACATGAATCTGAAAAATCAGAGGTGCGTGCCTTCGGTTTCGAACTCGAGACCTAAGACTTGGCAGTCCGACGGTCACACCACTTGCTATCACTGCTAGCTATTATAGTCAAATTAGTCAAATGAGAGCAAAAATCTCGGAATGGAAGACAGTCAGCTATAAACTTGTATAAACCTTTATTTTGACAACTTAAAACTAGTCTCAAAACCTACTTATCATAGGGTGTCCGCGTCTACAGATATTCCAAGGTCAAAAAATATAAGGTCGCATTAATATAGGTGGACAAACTTTTAGTAATCACTCAGACCACTAAAATAAGGACAATGGTAAAAAGAAAACCACATGAGATACTTACAAGAAGTGTGCAAGTACAGACGCCAGCACATCAAGCTATCCCTAACTGTCAAATTTTCTCAATTAAAAATGAACCTTATGTCTTTGCAATAAAGTTGAAATACTATCAAAGAAATTTGACAGATTGTGGTAACTTGATGTGCTGGCCTCTGTACCTACCCATAGATGCATTTATTCTAGTGTTCGGGCAATTTATTATTTTAGGTCAAAATAAAAACACTTTAATCAAAGTTGTTTTTGCTTGGATATCTTTGGTTAGACGTACTGAACGATGTTATCTATTTTAATAGGAACTTAAATCAAAACTTTTCGTCAATCAAAAGAGGTACGCTATGAATCAATAAACTTTTTCAAATTGACATAAAACAAGATTTATAAAAAAAAAACACTTGACAACTGTGTCAAAACAAATCAAAGCGAAATTTGCGAAGTATTATTTTTTATTTATAACTGTTTATAATTATAATTTTATCTCACGAAGATGTATGATGAGGATGATGAAGAAGAAATATTGGTTGTAAGTACCTGTCCCTGACTTAATTAAGCACGTACTATAGGAGATAAGCTCACATAAAAAAACAAAAACAGTAAAAAACTACTATTACAGTATAAAGGTGAATATTTACACGATAAAATATAACCAATCCTATCTTCTTCTTTCCGTGTGGTTAGTGACTAACGTGGTATCAGAGTTTTTATGGGCCTCTGACTTAGCTTCACATGCTGTTGAGAAATATCTCTCAGACATGCTGGTTTCCTCACGATGTTTTCCTTCACAGACAAGATCAAATAATACTATGTTGGCTTAAAGAATCCCTGATCAAATCTGCCTAGCCTTTTCCCAACTATGTTGGGGTCGGCTTCCAGTCTAACCGGATGCAGCTGAATGCTAGTATTTTACATGGAGCGGTTGCCTATCTGACTTTCGGGCTTCTGACGACCCTTAACTACTATCAAAGATGCACAAATAACAGCCGGGACCAACGGCTTAACGTGCTTTACGAGGCATGGAGGAGTATCCTAGGTACTTCATGGTAGACTCGACAGAGCGATTCGGACCCCCTCGAGCACAACGTGTGATCACGGCGGCGGCGCCCGTCGGGGACCATGGAACACCATGGCCTCCGACTTGTTGAGGGCCACCTCCAAGCCAAGACGCCATATGCTGCTCACAACTTGTGAGACCGCCGCCGTCGCCAGCTATACTGCTTCCCTATGCGAGCTCCCCCGGGCCGTGACCAACGTGTGGTCAGCGTAACACGCCATTTTATCTGCCTAGCCTTTTCCCAACTATGTTGCGATCGGCTTCTAGTCTAACCGGATGCAGTTGAATACCAGTATTTTACATGGAGCGACTGCCTATCTGACCTCCACAACCCGGTAACTGTGCAATACGATACCCTTTGGTATGACTGGCTGTTAGACTTTCGGGCTTCTGACGAGCCGTAACGACTGTCAAAAATGCACAAAGACAGCCGGGACTAACGGCTTAACATGCTTTCCGAGGCACGGAGGAGTCTCGATACGTAAAGATGGTTACCCATCCACGGCCAACCCCGGCAAGCGTAGTTAAACTTGATGGATCAACCTGTTCGGCGACGACCACGAGGTCCTCTTAAAAGGTTTCTCAATAGTCGTTTGCCTCTTTATTATATCAAGCTCTGTATTTGCGTTAATGAAGTATGGTATTAATGGGGGTCTGTCAGACTCTTACTGAATAAAAAATATCACGGGTGTTCCCTCTCACACCTGCGCCGGCAATCGCGGGAACACATTTTATTTTCGCAAACCCCAACCTAACCTAACCATATTCCTGCCCTTGCAGACGCAGGTCAAATCCCAGGAGCAGCCGAAGAAGAGACGGCCCAAAAAGATAATAATACCACGACGGGAACCGTCTGTGGAGACACCACAGCCGAAGACTGTCGTCATGATCACCGGTATTAAGCCAGAGCCTATGTGAGTGGAGAAGCCAAATAGTTTTTCAACTTTATTACAAACTAGCTTCTGCCTGCGACTTCGCCCGCGTGGATGACGAAAATTGCATGTAAACATACATATGAACCTTCCTCTTGAATCAATCTATCTATTCTTATTCTTCTTCGTGTGGTTAGTGACTAACCTGGTGTCAGAGTTTTAATGCTGCCCATGGGCCTCTGACTTAGCATCATTGCATCAAATATCTCTCAGACATGCCGGTTTCCTCACGATGTTTTCCTTCACCGATTTTAAGCAAGTGATAACTGTACAATACGCACATGAATCCGAAAAATCAAAGGTGCGTGCCTTGGGTTCGAACTCGAGACCTATGACTTGGCAGTCCGGCGGTCACACCACTAGGCTATCACTCTATCTATTAAAAAACTGCATCAAAATCCGTTGTGTAGTTTTAATGATCTAAGCATACATACAGACATTAGGACAGACGCGGGAAGCGACGCTTTATACTATGTAGCGATTTATCATGGGGGACTTACAGCTAACAAAACAAACAAAACAGGAAATGATAGTCACCAAAAAGCCAATGACAAATCCTATGCATCTTATTATGCATATAAAGCTTCCTCTTGAGTCATACTATCTATTAAAAAAACTGCATCAAAATCCGTTGTGTAGTTTTAATGATCTAAGCATACATACAGACATTAGGACAGACGCGGGAAGCGACTTTACTTTATACTATGTATGTAGTGAAGTATGGTCCAAGCGAGATTGTCCGAAAGGGTTACCACTTACCCCGGAACACAAAGGGCTAAGGAAGGAACATGGATGGGTTTTAGTCAGTAAGAGTCTGACACTCCCTTCCGCTCCACCCAGAGCTGAAGAAGTGATTGAAGAGTGAGAAAAAATCTTCAATTGGAGAAATTGACAGTTAGGGATAGCTTGATATGCTCTTTTTCAACTTTATTACAAAAGTATTAGGTTCATTTTCAATTGGAAAAGTTTGACAGTAAGGGATACCTTGATGTGCTGGCATCTGCACAACTCAGTTACTGGGTAACATGACACCTCTCTCTGATATGTCTTTATACAACGTGGCGCTACAACGGTGAGATTAATTTAACATACGGGTAGGGCTCGTGCCCATTAATCATATAAATGTTGATAGGTTAAAATAAATAGCTAATTGAAAAATAAAAATTGACAAACAAACTAAATAATAAAACCAATTCGCCTACTTTTTGCAGTTGTTTCATCCTAATAGTATTGCTTATTCGTTTTAATTTCATTGATGCGAATGTTATGATCCGTGACTCCGGCAAATGACCGCTGCGCGACCGTTCTTTAAGTACAAGTTGCTATAAGATGCTATTTTCTAACATCTATATATATAAAAGAAAGACGGGTTTGTTCCCTTCGTTATAACTCGAGATCTGCTGGACCAATATTCATGGTTTTTATTTCGTTGGATTTGTCTCCGCCCTGAATAGCAGAATACATTTTTTTTTTAAATTTCTATTTTTAGGTAGGGTAGGTAGGTAGGTAGGGTAGGTAGGTAGGGTAGGGTAGGTAGGGTGGGTCGGTAGGGTAGGTAGGGTAGGTAGGTAGGTAGGTAGGGTAGGTAGGTAGGTAGGGTGGGTAGGTAGGGTAGGTAGGTAGGGTAGGTAGGTAGGTAGGGTAGGTAGGTAGGGTAGGTAGGTAGGGTAGGTAGGTAGGGTAGGGTAGGTAGGTAGGGTAGGTAGGGTAGCTAGGGTAGGTAGGGTAGGTAGGGTACGTAGGGTAGGTAGGTAGGTAGGCTAGGTATCACAGTTAAGACAGGACAACGTCTGTCGGGTCAGCTAGTTTTAAATAAATCCGTAAATAATAACGTTTAATGGAAATATAATGTCTTCATCATCTCATCATCTGTGTAGCCTTTTCCCAACTACGTTGGGGTCGGCTTCCAGACTAACCGGATGCAGCTGAATACCAGTATTTTACATGGAACGACTGCCTATCTGAACTTCACAACCCAGTAACTAGACAATACGATACCCCTTGGTAAGACTGGCTGAAATATAATAAAATAAAATTTCTTGAGGAAACGAAAATGTGAAAACCTACATGTGTGTTAAATTAATGTCACCATTGTAGCGCCATATTGTATACCTTTCAGAAAACTGAATCATTGCCTGGTAAATCCCAAGACCCTGTATGAGATTTCTGCAGCAGTTGTAGATAAGTTGGCTTACCCAGACCCTTTCAAGTGGAGCAGGGAACAGGTCGCTAATTGGATGGAAAAAGTGGTGGGGTTGCCCCAATATAAGGTACATACTAAATCTATCTATATATATAAAAATTAATTGCTGTTCGTTAGTCTCGCTAAAACTCGAGAACGGTTGGGCCGATTTAGCTGATTTTGGTGTTGAAATGTTTGTCGTAGTCCAGGGAAGGTTTGAAAGGTGAGACAAGTTAGGTAGGGTAGGTAGGGCAGGTAGGGTAGGTAGGGTAGGTAGGGCAGGTAGGGTAGGTAGGGTAGGTAGGGTAGGTAGGGTAGGTAGGGTAGGTTGGGTAGGTTGGGTAGGTAGGGTAGGTAGGGTAGGTAGGGTAGGTAGGGTAGGTAGGGTAGGTAGGGTAGGTAGGGTAGGTAGGGTAGGTAGGGTAGGTAGGGTAGGTAGGGTAGGTAGGGTAGGTAGGGTAGGTAGGGTAGGTAGGTTAGGTAGGGCAGTTGGGTAGGTATCATCGTTAAGACAGGACAACGTCTGTTGGGTCAGCTAGTACTTAATATTATAAAGCTGAAGAGCTTGTTTGAACGCGCTAATCTCTGGAACTACTGGTCCGAATTGGAAAATTCTTTTTGTGTTGGATAGTCCATTTATCGAGGAAGGCTATAGGCTATGTAACATCACGCTACGACCAAAAGGAGCCGAGCAGCGGCGGAAATCGCGCGGGAGCAGCTAATTATGAATAACTTATCAGTTAGTAGCCAGGGGTGACCACGTCTGGGTCAGCGGGATTGTCCGAAAGGGTTACCGCTACCCCGGAACAAAAAGGGCTAAGAAAGGAACATGGATGGGTTTTAGTCAGTAAGAGGTGAGGGTCACTCCCTTCCGCTCTACCCAGAGCGGGAGTCATTTGATGATTACCCACCCAGGTAGACATTTGGGAAGGACTTTTTGATGATGTCCCTCTCTCAAAAAAATAAAAAATAAGAAGCGTGACCAGGTGACCACTGATAGAGAAGTATGGTAAAATTGAAACGTATGAAAAGAAGTGAGATGAGTTTTTGCTAGCAATCAATCTGTCTGCCTTTTCCCGACTATGTTGGGGTCGGCTTCCATTCTAACCGGATGCAGCTGAATACCATATCAGTATTTTATATGGAGCGCAAACGCAAAGTGTCCTTAAAAATATTATTTTATTCCAGGAATGTATTATCGACAACCATATAAATGGCAGAAGACTCCTTCAACTAGAAGACCCTTCCGTTTTGCCGGAAATTAACATCCGAGACTTCAACCATATCAAAGTAAGTATCTTGAGGGACAGAGTCTCACGTCTCAGCCGCCGCGGGACACGCTCCGGATGTCGGGAACCGCGTGATTCCCAGCGACCGTAGGCGCGGGCCTGCGGACGGCGAGTGATAGGTACAGTCCGCGAGGTATAAGCTGAGCTTTGCATTTGTGTGAGTGTACATGGATAGTGTAGGTGTGATAACCGGCCTTAGGCGCGGCGCCATTTTCGCCCGGTGGTTTAAACTGATTTTGGGTAACCGGCCTGAGGCGCGGCGCCATTCTGTCTCGCCGCGCTCCTCTCACTCACACTAATGCAAAGCTCAGCTTATACCTCGCGGACTGTAGCTCACTGTCCGATCAGGACCAGGCCCATGCCGGACGGCGCGTACGTGTTCCACAGGCGTCTCAAACAGATGTCAGCATTGAGGAAGGGGCGTTAGGGCCGAAGCCTGCCGGGTCAACGGGATTGTCCGAAAGGCTTGCCTAGTTTCAACCGGATCCGTTCAATAGTGTTTGCATTAAAGAGTACCAAACCTCCATCCATCCATCCTCACAAACTTTCGCGTTTACAATATTAGTAGGATCAGGCCTATCTTGTATACAACTATAATGGAGTCGGCTTCCAGTCTAACCGGCTGCAGCTGAATACCATATCAGTAGTTTACATGGAGCGACTCTCTGGCCTCCACAACCCAGTTACTGGGTCACATATCGGTTCGTGGATGTCATATGTCTTTCAAAATAAGCTACATCACGCTAATTTTAGAAACGTGAAAGTTTATGATGACGCATGGATGTTTGTTACTCCTTCACGCAAAATCTTCTGAATGGGTCTGGATGAAATTTGGCACAGAGTTAGATTATAGTCTGGAATAGCATATATGCTACCCTTTTTCCCGGAAAAATGTAGGTTCCCGTGGAAAAAAAATCCTGAATCCAAGCTGCTGGTAGAAGCTATTGTTCCATAAATAACCTTTTTTTTTTTTTCAGAAAATAACATCAGAAGTTAGAAAAATATTTATGACTGACTACGTACTCTTTGCAAGAAGTGTTGGCCTCCCTATTAGGAAGCCAATGACTCACTGCACGTGGTTCAAGTCTAGGACTGGCCCGAGCTGGGGGATCCGGCAAAATTGGACAAGGTGCTGTATCAATCAGCGAGATTGTCCGAAAGGGTTACCGCTACCCGGAACATAAAGGGCTAATGAAGGAACATGGATGGGTTGTAGTCAGTAAGAGTCAGGCACTCCTTCCGCCCCACCCAGAGCGGGAGGAGTCATTTGATGATTGCCCACCCTCAAAAAAAAAGGTATTGTATTATTGCAGCAGTTTGTAAGCACAAAGGATGTAACGACCCATCTATTCTATAGCATTCTGTACACAAAGTGTAAATATACCCATCCATTCTATAGCATTCTTTCCCTCCCGCTCTGGGTAGAGCAGAAGGGAGTGTCAGACTCCTGACTAAAACCTATCCATGCTCCTTCCTTAGCCCTTTATGTTCCGGGGTAGAGGTAACCCTTCGGACAATTCCGTTGAAGGTGCTTCCCCCTTAAGCATGGAACCATCATTTTGCTTCAGGAGCGACATTCTTCGGTGGATGAAGATTATAATGCCAGAACCTATCTACTTAGACCACTGGGATTTAGTATGGTAAGTCTAAGTTTTCTCCTAAAAGTATATAGGTAGTACCTACACCACAAAAATTCGAATACCACTACATTTTTTAGGGTGGGAAATCATCAAATGACTCCTCTCGCTCTGGGTGGAGCGGAACGGAGTGTCAGACTCTTACTGACTAAAACACATCCATGTTCCTTTCTTAGCCCTCCATGTTCCGGGGTAACGGTAACCCTTTCGAACAATAGGTGACCATCTTTACATATCGAGACTCCTCGTTGGTCCCGGCTGTCATTTGTGCATCTTTGACAGTCGTTACGGGTCGTCAGAAGCCCGAAAATCTGACAGCCAGTCTTACCAAGGAGTATCGAAATACCCAGTTACTGACTGGATTTTGGAGGTCAGTCAGATAGGCAGTCACTCCATGTATAATACCGGTATTCTGCTGCATGCTGCATCCAGTTAAACTGGAAGCCTACCCCAACATAGTTGGGAAAAGGCTTGGCAAGCAGCATAGACCTCTTTACCACGCATTCGTATTGCCGAAGATGTCCGAAAATTTCCGAAGCGCATTTTTTTTTGGAACGCTGTATTTTAACTAAGTTTGACGTTAATACTCAGGTACCAAAAACCGGACTGGCCGAAGGAACTGATAGCGAGGATCCCAAAGGCCGAGATGCTGTCAGAACGAGTTATTCCGCACTATAAGACTCCTGAAGAAGAGTACAGTAATGAATATACGGTAAGAACATTAAAGCTAACTCCTTAGCCTTTCAAAGAAGAAAAAAAACCAGCAGTTGGATTCGCGCAGGGTTCCTAAAGCTGAAGAGTTAGTTTGTTTGACCGCGCATATCTCTGGTACTACTGGTCCGAATTGACACATTATTTTTGTGTTGGATATTCCATTTATCGAGGAAGGCTATAGGCTATGCAACATCACGCTACGAGCAATAGGCGCCGAGCAGCGGGTGAAACCACGCGCGAGCTATAAAACGGCAAAATAATCACGTTTGTTGTATTTGAGTCCCCTTTAAATATTCATTTTATTCTGGTTTTTAGTATTTGTTGTTATAGCGGCAACAAAAAATCGTCTTCTGTGGAAATTTCAACAAAATTCCTAGTTTTCAAAGAAGAAAAGAAAGCCGGCAGTTGGACTCACGCACGAAGGGTTCTGTATCATCTATACTAATATTATAAAGAGGCAAAATTTGTAAGTTTGTATGTATGGAGTAATCTCCGGAACTAATGATCCAATTTCATTTTTTTTTTATCACTGATAGAAAGCTACATTGTTCCTGAGTGCTATAGGCTATAAATTATATTTATATCATAATTATTACCCGAGCTATCGCAATTTTCGTCTAGCAAGTCGGAAAGAAATACCTCCGAAAACAGAATTATTTGCATGCGCTGCCTAAACAGTTGTTTAAAATTGAAAGCTATATTTTCCTACATACACGCGGGCGAAGCCGCTGGCAAAAGCTAGTTACCTATAAAAACGGCAAAAACATCACGTTTGTTGTTTGAGAGCCCCCTTTATTTTTTCTGGTTTTAAGTATTTGTTGTTATAGCGGCTACAGAAATCTTTGCACTTCCTAGCCTTTCAAAGATCGGACTCGCGAACGAAGGGTTTCGTACCATTATCTATAAAAACGTCAAAAAAGAAGTATCCTATTACCCAGTAACTGGGTTGTGGAGGTCACATAGGCAGTCACCTCATTCAAAATACGCATCCGGTTAAAGCGGAAATAGAATCCAAAATCGTTCCCATAAAAATATGTAACTTATAAGGTGTTAAAAAATTAACTCTAAGAATTTAGTGTGCGAGAAAATATGAGCTGTTCCATACATTTTATTGAGTTACGTGTGCATAAATGTATGGAACAGCTCATAAAATTTCAGGGTTCATCCCATAGTAAAAGTTGTTCGTAACTTTGAGTACAATGCTCCCACGAAATTCTTAGAGTTAATTGTTTAACACTTTATCCATAACGAGGTCGAACAACCAGTCTTACCAAGGGCGTAAGTATCGTATTGCCCAGTTACTGGGTTGTGGAGGTCAGATAGGCAGTCACCCGATGTAAAATACTGGTATTCAGCTTCATCCGGTTAGACTGGAAGCCGACCCCAACATTGGGGACAGGCTAGCATAGGCAGATGATGACATAACGAGGTCGGCTATACAAATTACTGAGTTGTGGAGGTCAGATAGGCATTCGATACATGTAAAATACTGGTATTCAGCTGCATCCGGTTAGACTGAAGGCCGACCCGATCATTGGGGACAGGCTAGCATAGGCAGATGATGACATAACCAGGTCGGCTATACAAATACTCTTCTTTTAAAAATTTCAGGTGCTAAGAAAATTTCGTCTTCAAGTCAGCATACCTGAAGAAGAACAGTTTATCTGGATGGAACATCTACCAGGATCCCCATTAAGGAAAGAAGCGAAGAAGAAAGAAGAGAAGATTACGAAACCTAAAAAGAAGAAAGTGAAAACTTCAAATCTTTTCCCTGAAAAAGTGTCTTTAACTGGATTGACTGGCAAGGATTTGATCCTGGCGAGGAGGAAAATGGGTAAACCCAAGTTTTTGGCTTGAAATCCAAAAGACTACAATAAATGAAAACAATGTAGAGATAAACTACGATAACATGGCCGCCCCTCCAAAATTCAAAACGTTGGAAAGTATTTGTGATAATAATAACAAAGCGCCACCAAGACTCACAACGCATGTCGCTGCCGGAGTGTCGGCCTGCTACTGAACACGAATACTTACAACTACATACAAACTCTTTCGTAAGGATGTGACTACAAACATTGAAACAGTCATTTGGGGCGCGCCATGTTATCGTAGTTATATTATAGAATGTTTTGTGAACTATCAAATAAATCCTAGTATCGAAGTGAAAACAGTGTTCTTTACTAACACGATGAATAGTGATGCTCTGATCAGACCATGCCTCCTTGCTGGAGTGTTCTAAGGACCTCGGAAGACCTAAAAAATTCTTCTCCATAGGTACCTACTGCTTTGGAATGGGCAACTAGCTTCATCTTTCTGACTGACCGACCCCTTGACAATTCAAAAGTGCCTGTAATTGGTATGAGAAATAAATGCTTTGAGTTTGAGTTTGAAAATGTCACTGATGCCGCGCTGCCAAGTCACAGGTCTCGAGTTCGAACCCAAGGAAGCACCTCTGATTTTACGGATTCATGTGCGTATTGTATAATTATCACTTGCTTAAAAATCGGTGAAGGAAAACATCGTGAGGAAACCGGCATGCCTGAGAGATATTTCTCAACAGCATGTGAAGCTAAGTCAGAGGCCCATGGGCAGCATAAAAACTCTGACACCAGTTTAGTCACTAACCACAGGAAAAGAAAAAGAAGAATTCAAGTGATCGTCAGTCTGAGTGCTGTTGTAACTAGCCGATCAGGTATCGCGACAACGACAACGTTAACTGCAATTTCTATTGAACCGGAAAAGCGCCACCTATGTGAGTATGAGTTTTTATGTCATCATCTAATCAAATCTTGTTCAGAATTCGCTCAAGAGATGGCGTTACCTGTACTCAAACATTTGAAAGATCTAGTTTTACAGTATAATGTTGATTGCTCTGCATATTATGTCTTGTTTAATTGCTTACCTGTATGGCTATAACAACGGTGTCGTTTTGTACTGCTCCAAAGATGTCCTCGTTGTATATCGTCTGCGCGTCATTGTACCTTTGGATAGCTCGTTTGATTTCTGTTATATTCTTAACTGCTATGCGCTCTGTTGAGTTCGCTGGAAAATTAAAGAAGATATTAATTTACTGTTGTCTGTTTGGATGCACCGAATATCACAATTTGTATATACAGAGTAAAATTGAATTCATGGGCATTATTTTAAGGGGTCATTATGAATAACTTTCACTATGACAACATATCTGAAATTGCGAAAAAAATATGTTGTTCCATACATTTCGACGAGTCACGTGACAAAAAATGTATAGAACAGCAGGTTTTTTTTTTCACGATTTCGGAGTTGTTCCCATAGTGAGAGTTGTTCAGTTTGGTGGTCTGTCTGTAGCATATGTTTTTGTTACACCCTTTCGGTTACACCCCGTATACAGAGTTGATTGAGTTGTCACCCGGAACAAATATTTGTACGACCTACAAGTATTTGTTCCAGCTCTGGAACTAGGTGTTTTTCTATCTATAATATGTATGTATTTACAAAAAAATATATATATGTAGTTTATCAGCCATCTCGTTACCATAACACAAGCATTATGTTGCTTAGCTTGGGACGATATGGCGTTGTCAAAATGTCCAAGGATATTATTTCTTTCTTTTAGACCCACCTGTATAATTTCTAGGATGTACCGTCAAGTACTTATGTAACTCAGGAGGCACCAGCGCCAGTACCTGCTCCGAAGTGTCGTTAGCATTCATCAGCTCTTCTGAAATCAATCATATTCCTCTTTAAATAGAGTTCAGATTACATTGTGCTGTAGCTAGCAGTTGGCATTGGATGAGATGACGAAGATGGCTGGTGAATAGGAGAAAACAAACGTAATGATTAAGGAATAGAGTTGAAGTTGGATTGTGCTGTAGGCTAGCAGTTCTCGAAACGTTTTACGGAAATGATGAGGTATTACATGGTGAAAAGAATCTTAAAGACTAACGGATAGAGTTCAAATTAGACTAGACTGTAGCTGTTCTAACTTCCTATATACCGCTTGCAGTGTTGATGAAGTATACTTGGGCAGTGAAAACAATCATAACACAACAGTTAAAGAGTTCAAATGTGGGATTTTCTTTATAGCTCTTCCCTAGTCAGTGGATAGATGGCGCTGAACTTGGTAAGTTACTGCTAATTATATGATCTTAAAACGAAACGTACATAAAAAAGTACACGAAACAACGAAAGTGTCAGTTAACGAGCGTATGTGATGTGACGAAATGTTTTTTTATTCCAAGTGTTTTGGCTTTGGCACCTAGTAACGTAGTCTGTTCAACGCCATCTATAGAGTTCTTGGAAATTATGTCTTTTTTTAATACTTAACATCGATAGGAAACTAGCATGTCTGAGAGATATGTCCCAACAGCACGTGAAGCTAAGTCAGAGGCCAATGGGCAGCATAAAAACTCTGACGCCAGGTTAGTCACTAACTACACGAAAAGAAAAAGAAGAACTCAAGAGATCGTCAGTCTGAGTGATTTTGTAACTAGCCGATCGCGTATCGCGATAACTTTAACTGCAATTTCTGCTGAAACCGAAAAGCGACACTCACAACTGAAGCTTCTTATTACGGGCACTAAGTGGCTAGTGCCCGTTATAAGAAGCTTCAGTTGTGAGTGTGAGTTCTTACGTCACTATCTAATGCAATCTAGTTCACAATTCGCTCAACAGATGGCGTTACGTGTACGCAAACATTTCATAGTTCGAGTTACATAATGCGAATAATAATGCCTCTTGTACTATTCATATTTGTGAGAAATGTGTCAAGTAGTCTAAAATAACATAATCTGGGCTTATTGCCAGTATTTCTGCTAATTAAATGTACCTATTTACTGCACACGACTAATTTCATAATGTTGGTGCTGTCCTACGTAATGAGCAATTGGTATTTCTTGGGAGGTAGATGCTTGGGTGATTTAGACGATATTTGAGCTCTGGCCACACTGAGGCGAATCTCGCGCGGAATGCGGGATTATTTTCATGATTAATAATTATATAATTAATAATTTCTTACTCGGGATTAACTTTTGTATACATACATAACATAAGCGACTATCAAAGTTCCATGAATGACAACCGGGACCAACGGCTTAATGTGCATTCCGTGCCACGGAGGGTTTTCCTCCCTTTATAAAAAAAATTATAATTTTCATGAGTATGTAACGGCATCGGCATCACGTCGGGGCGGGCACCAGTATAGAGATATGAAGAACAGGGTGTAAAAATCACTCATCCTCCATAAAACAGGGAGGATCCTCTGACCAGACGGGTGTTGCGTCTGGTCTGGGGCTACTGCCCGACGATTGATGTCGGGATATTTAAATGCTGTCTCTCGGAAACTTTACTTGCGCGATGCAGAATTTTGCGTGACGTCAGTGTGTGAGACGTAATTCGCATGTGGCGATATCGATACCTATAGAAGTAATACACTCTCTTGAAGTATGTCCGTTGTTTAACCTAACATCCCGTAAGGAAAGCCTGAATGAGGTTAATGTTTATTGACAAATGTGTAGTGTCGAATTGTAGTGGATTATGATAAGTCCAATAGATTTTACAGTAATTAAACATGATAAGATGACTCCATTTTGGAACATAGATAAGTATACATAGAAGGTTTTAAATATACATATTATATAACAAACATAAATATTACCAATGAAATTTGTGTAAAAATCGTAATTTTAGTTTAATTGTAATCAACCCATACACGTATGTGTGTTGAAGGCACAGAGCTTAGAATAGCACAATAAATAGTGGCAGTGTTTTTGTTAAGGTTGATGTTCCAGGGTAGCCCGCGAAATTCAAATTTTCTTAAGTTTTTTGCAACCCTCCGAGCTCATAAAGGTTCCGGAATGACTTTGACCTTGTAAAAAGTCATTTTTACACCTTTATGAGCTCGGAGGGTTGTATTAATGATTTTGATGATTATAATTCTGTAACTACATACGTCTTACAGTACATAAAAAAGTACACGAAACAACGAAAGTGTCAGTTAACGAGCGTATGTGATGTGACGAAATGTTTTTTTATTCCAAGTGTTTTGGCTTTGGCACCTAGTAACGTAGTCTGTTCAACGCCATCTATAGAGTTCTTGGAAATTATGTCTTTTTTTAATACTTAACATCGATAGGAAACTAGCATGTCTGAGAGATATGTCCCAACAGCACGTGAAGCTAAGTCAGAGGCCAATGGGCAGCATAAAAACTCTGACGCCAGGTTAGTCACTAACTACACGAAAAGAAAAAGAAGAACTCAAGAGATCGTCAGTCTGAGTGATTTTGTAACTAGCCGATCGCGTATCGCGATAACTTTAACTGCAATTTCTGCTGAAACCGAAAAGCGACACTCACAACTGAAGCTTAGCACTAAGTGGCTAGTGCCCGTTATAAGAAGCTTCAGTTGTGAGTGTGAGTTCTTACGTCACTATCTAATGCAATCTAGTTCACAATTCGCTCAACAGATGGCGTTACGTGTACGCAAACATTTCATAGTTCGAGTTACATAATGCGAATAATAATGCCTCTTGTACTATTCATATTTGTGAGAAATGTGTCAAGTAGTCTAAAATAACATAATCTGGGCTTATTGCCAGTATTTCTGCTAATTAAATGTACCTATTTACTGCACACGACTAATTTCATAATGTTGGTGCTGTCCTACGTAATGAGCAATTGGTATTTCTTGGGAGGTAGATGCTTGGGTGATTTAGACGATATTTGAGCTCTGGCCACACTGAGGCGAATCTCGCGCGGAATGCGGGATTATTTTCATGATTAGAAGTCGCACGACTATTTTCCAGTTTGATCATCTACATAGTAGTTTTAGCCAGAATTTTAATTCTTAGGATGTCTTAGTGATTTTTTGCTAATTATCTTGCATCAAATATAACAGCCAAAATAATTCGATTCGAAATTAAGACCGGATATTGTGTGTGCGTACAGTCCTTTTACTATCATCATAACAAATTAAATTTAAAACAGGGAAATAACGCCATCTATTGGTAGTTTCCGCAAACTGCTAGCAGCACTAACAAAAATTATCTTATACACATAAAACACATAAATTATGCCATAAAAAAAACGAATCCAGATAAAACAAAATGTAGGCCAATTAATGAAAATGGTTTTACAGGTACCTACTCAGCCGTAATTAATGCATATATCAAATTTTAGATAAAATATGGCGAGAGAGGGAGCCAGTCACAGTCTCTTTCTAAAGCTTGACGTATTATAATTAAGTACTCCCGGATAATGTAATGATTTTTAATAAATATGGTAAAGACATATTTTCCATTTCAATAAGTGTCCGACCCTTTTTTTTCATGGATTCAAAAAACATATAATAGTATATTGAGCGTCACTGAAAACTGAAAGAGCCCTGAAATAGCAACATACGAATTCATCATTTACAAGGTTATATAGGATGTTAGATAAAACGAGGGTTGAACTTCAAGAAGTATAAGTACTCATGGAAATGAATAATTTCTTACTCGGGATTAACTTTTGTATACATACATAACATAAGCGACTATCAAAGTTCCATGAATGACAACCGGGACCAACGGCTTAATGTGCATTCCGTGCCACGGAGGGTTTTCCTCCCTTTATAAAAAAAATTATAATTTTCATGAGTATGTAACGGCATCGGCATCACGTCGGGGCGGGCACCAGTATAGAGATATGAAGAACAGGGTGTAAAAATCACTCATCCTCCATAAAACAGGGAGGATCCTCTGACCAGACGGGTGTTGCGTCTGGTCTGGGGCTACTGCCCGACGATTGATGTCGGGATATTTAAATGCTGTCTCTCGGAAACTTTACTTGCGCGATGCAGAATTTTGCGTGACGTCAGTGTGTGAGACGTAATTCGCATGTGGCGATATCGATACCGATAGAAGTAATACACTCTCTTGAAGTATGTCCGTTGTTTAACCTAACATCCCGTAAGGAAAGCCTGAATGAGGTTAATGTTTATTGACAAATGTGTAGTGTCGAATTGTAGTGGATTATGATAAGTCCAATAGATTTTACAGTAATTAAACATGATAAGATGACTCCATTTTGGAACATAGATAAGTATACATAGAAGGTTTTAAATATACATATTATATAACAAACATAAATATTACCAATGAAATTTGTGTAAAAATCGTAATTTTAGTTTAATTGTAATCAACCCATACACGTATGTGTGTTGAAGGCACAGAGCTTAGAATAGCACAATAAATAGTGGCAGTGTTTTTGTTAAGGTTGATGTTCCAGGGTAGCCCGCGAAATTCAAATTTTCTTAAGTTTTTTGCAACCCTCCGAGCTCATAAAGGTTCCGGAATGACTTTGACCTTGTAAAAAGTCATTTTTACACCTTTATGAGCTCGGAGGGTTGTATTAATGATTTTGATGATTATAATTCTGTAACTACATACGTCTTACAGCCGCGAATCAAATGTTCATCAACATACAACCTATCACTGGCCTGCAAATTGCAAAAAACTTAAGAAAATTTGAATTTCGCGGGCTGGTTGGAGGATTCACCTTAAAAGATAACTTGCAGACTAAGCATACTGAAATGAGAGTGGGCTGGCCATGTTTGTCAGTGGCCTGGTGGCCGGTGGAGCAGACGAGTTCTGGAGTAGAGATCATGTATCGGTATAGAGTGGGACCAGCTAGATGTACCGATTACCTTAGGACTTGGGAGCTAGGACAGACTGGATGCGGAAGGCGGAGGACTGGGTACTGTGGCGCAGCCTGGGAGAGGCCTATGTCTAGCAGTGGACTGCGATAGGCTGAGTTGATTGATTAACACGTTGAACGCCAACGCGGTCACCGTGTGTCCGACAAACAATAGTTTTTCTATTGTGTCTGCTGCGCGGCAGTCAATGACTTAATATCAGAAAATTGGTCATTTTGGACTTATCATCGTGTTGTAAACACCGAAGTACTTTTTTTTTTACGTTTTGTGCAATAACAACTCTGTGTATGGGTTAGATGGGAGAATAATTGTATGCTATTTTTGCTTCAAATTAACCTTAATCTACTCGGAGTTGCCGGGTGATATGACATCCGGCAACACTAAACAGTTTAATACGATGCCCTGGAAATTGCCAAGAATAGTTTAAATGTTAGTCAAAATATGATTCATGACATAAATGATAATAAATATGTACCTATATAAAAATAAAGAGGACATTTATTTTAAACAGAAGATATGTGCAAACATTTAACATTACATGGTACAGCTTTTCACAATATTTAGCGACAAAATACGAAAAAAAAAAGATGATAAAAAAAACATATTTTTTGCAGTCTTAATCACTTGATAGCGTCACATATACAATTTAGAAAAAACAAACACAGAAAAAAAATCAAATAATAAAAAAAAACCTTGATATGGCAACATTAGTAGAACTGAATCCAATATTGGGTTAGTATCGGAAACGTTTTCGGTTTCATTATCTGAAAAGTTGTAAAATAATGCTTAGCCGAGAAATACAATGAGTCCAGTAGAAATAATTTTGTAGGGTCGCTGAATTTGAACAGAAACGATGAAGTAGGAAGTAGGTTAAAAAAAAAACAAATTATTATTTCAACATTTTTGCGCTAACTTAGGCGGTATTCCATTTAAATAAGGACTATTTTATACCTAGGACCAACGTCAGATATTCTAATCCGAAGAATAACTTTGAATTTTTGACAGCTTTTCCATAGGGCTAGCGCACATCTGGCAAAGCTCAGCGCAGCGCGGTTGTCACTTCCAAACACGAGTCGAACTCATGTTGAAAACAAAGAAACTTATATTAGCTCGATAAAAAAAGAATAGAACGCGTTAAAGCGGAAAGTAATATATTTTAAACTTTATTTTTAAGAACAAAACGTTGATTTTCGTTCGGTAGTGACAACCAACGTGCGGTCCGCCTCACCATGTGTGCGCCAGCCCATAGCTTGTTCAGATCGTTCAGTTTTCTTCAAAATGATTGACCTAATGATGCTGCTCAATATGTCATGTTTGAAAGCGAGAGTCGTCTGTTGGGACTGGTAATTTTTTAGCTGCATGGCCTTATTTAAATTATTATAGACAACTATATACCACCATGACGGCGGGCGGCGAGCTACCCATTGCTCGCCGTCAACAAGCCTTCGCCTAAGGAAATATATAGTTGCTAATTTAGTACATTGAGCCTAAATGAAGCTTGTAAAAGAAAAAATATATAGAAATAAATATTCCTAAGATCGGCAATGGATTCGGATTTACGGCATGGGTAGATATAATATAAATGCAGACTAATTAATAAAAAGTATAATAAATGCCCAGAACAGTTCAAAGCAAAAGTTACCTCTTTAATAAGTTTTATAGAAACTGGCAATAAACAGTAAAATAAGTTAACCAAATCGAAAAAAGAAAATTAATTTAAGAAAGAAATCGGAATGTAAAAAATATAGGTACAGAAAAAATCTAAAAACACAAATTCCCAAAAAAATATTTAAAATGAGACCAATATTACAAATTGAAACAAAACATTTAAAAACCTTTCATAATATTGTGCGTTAAACTTTTAATCAACAGGCCTCTTAATTTTATATCGTATTCATTATCTGAAATTATGAAAAAAAACTGTGAAAACAAAATTAAAAAGATTAATGAAACTACATAATATACAAAAGTGTCTGTTAAGTCAGCCAGTGACTATCTTGTTCGTAAATTAGCCTTTTTATGTTTTTTTTTACTATTGCCACTGCAACAACTTTAATTATAGACATATGGGTGTACTCTAAGTACACCTGTGCCTAACCCATTGAGTAAAATAGGCATCATGTTATGTTATTCTAAAAAAGGCATCTAATATCTAGACATTCGACTACTAAACTAACATTTCGTTGCATCCATTTTCTGTCGACCAAAGTTCTTTTTCCATCCTGTTTAAAAAAAAACATTATTTTATTTAAAAAAAAAAATCTCATACCTCCATCTCTATACATGCCCCCGCTAGACGCCGAGAGCATAATCTGTAGCCACAGACAAAATAGCCCGAGTATAACAACAACTCTGGCAACCGACGCATATTTTAAGCGTGGCATCTCGTTTAGCACTCAACAGATGGCGCTAGTTGCATCTTACGTAGTCCGCCCATCGGCCGCTAGGTGGCGCTGTTTCATATTTCATTCAGGTCATCGTTTCTTGGTGGTTGTTCTGTGAAAGAAGAGAAATTGTTTTCAAAAAAATATATATTATGAAACGCTTGAAATATAAGAAACAGTCAGTCATTTAGCATTTAAGGGCAGAGCACTGGTGGCCCAATAGTAATAGCTGCGATTTTGAGATGTTGGTCGTAGCCTCGAATCCAAACAGGCCCTTTACTTTGTGTAAATCATTTCATCACCACTGCTCTCAAAACAGTGCAGTAAACATCGTGAGGAAATTCGAAGCATGCATGTCCTTGAACCAAAATTCGAAGACATGTGACATCTACCAACCCGCACTGGGCACACGTGGTATATTATAGCCCAATCCCTCTCAACAAGACGAAGCCTGTGTCGTAGCAGTGGGAACATTATAGGCTGATTATGCAATTAAAGATTTATGATCAACGCAAGGTTCAATGCCTAGTGACGCAATCATAGCAGATAAGAATTGCAATTAATATTATGTGAAATACCAATAAGAAATGGGTTTAAAACCTTTGCTTTGTACTGTGGCGACATCTATCCAGCCACATAGGAACTCCACTGATAGCGAGCGTGGTATCAAAAGCTGACATGTGTCGACAATACAACGTCACACAAATCCTACATCGCGCAAGCAGAGTTTACCGCGTGATCTGACATAATTATATACTCAGCCCCGACTGAGTTGACGGGCAGTAACCCGCCAGACGCAATACCTGTCTGGTTAGACGATCCTCCCTTTTCAATGGAGGGACTTGTCTCGACTTACCAAAGCACTGGGTTTATAGTATGTAAGTTTATTATTAAAGTAAAGCAAACATAAACCTAGTCGGAACCAGTGCGGGACCGCGCGAGCAGGACCCTGCTATATGCTGCGTTCGGTAACACCTACGACGCAGCTCTATGTGTCCTGGCTACATCACACCACGAAGGTTGAGGAGGTCGTGGAGTATCTACGAGCGAAGACAAGCTGAACCTAATTATTCCGTGGTAAACGATAGCATTTGGTAAGACGGCTGTCAGACTAATAAATCCTGCCTAGCTTTTCCCAACTATGTTAGGGTCGGCTTCCAGTCTAACCGGAAGCAGCTGAATACCAGTATTTTACATGGAGCGACTGCCTATCTGACTTCCAGAACCTAGTAACTGGGCAATACGATACCCCTTGATAAGCTGTCCGACTTTCGAACTTTTGACCACCCGTAACGACTGTCAAAGATGCACAAATAACAGCCGGGACCAACGGCTTAACGTGCTTTTGTGGGCGGAGGAGTCTTGGTATGTAAAGATGGTCACCCATCCACGGCAAGAGTAGCTTAACCGGATATATCGGCCCATATAGCTGTTATTACTTAGCCACGAGCTCCTCCTATACATACATCCATATAAAAAGAATAAAACTGTCAGGAAAAATAAGGTTTGGAAGAGGGAAGAGCAAGGCAGTGGTGTTCATGCTATTGATTCCCATGCACTTATCATGTTTACCTTATCCTTCGTCTGCATTTGTTTACACACATGTCAGAAACTAAGATGGCGTTTGTTTTGACAGCTGTTTTTTAGACGCCATATTGCTTTTTGTTAATCTCGCAAAAAATCGCGAGCGTGTTTTTGACATGGGAACTGTTTTTTATTCGATAACGGTGAATTTATTTATTTAAGTAAGTAGTTTTATTAAAACGATGCTCGTGGCTCGTGGCTAAGTAATAACAGCCGCACAGTTCAATCCATCAGGGTGTCTAAGTATTATAGAAGCCGCATAGGTCGATCAATCAGGTTAAGCTACGCTTGCCGGGGTTGGTCTATACATGGGTGTCCATCTTTACATAACGAGACTCCTTCGTGCTTCAGAAAGCATGTTAAGCCGTTGGTCCCGGCTGTCATACGTGGATCTGTGAAAGTCGGTAGTCAGAAACCCGAAAGTTAGACATTCAGTCTTACCAATGGGTATCGTGTTTCCCAGTTACTGGGTTGTGGAGGTCAGATAGGTAGTAGCTTCATGTAAAATACTGCTATTTAGCTGCATATGGTTAGACTGGAAGCCGACCCCAACATAGTTGGGAAAAGGATAGGCAGATTGAAAATGTGTATCTATACAGAGTTGATATGACAGAGGGGCATTAAATTACACTACGTATACTATACGTGTTTAGTATTAACTCGGTACGGTATAAAAATAAAAAGCACGAAAAATGAGGTTTTTAATTTTTCAAACAAACTAAATAGCTTACAAATCAGAGTAAAACGCAACCACCCTTTGTAAATAAAAACTGACCTTGTAACGCAGCGGCACCGACGCGTGCACGCCGGACCGCTGTTAGGAAAGATACATCGTGTTCAAACGGGGCAAAAACTTAAAAAAACATTTGCGACTAAACTACTGCTCCTATTTAATTGATTTTTGGTACAGAGCTTGAAAATGGTCCCTAGTATAAGCTGTTTAAAGGAAAGCCCCTCTGTCGTATCAACTCTGTATATCTATGTATTTATTCCTGTATTTTATAGTTATTTTCGTGTTATCTATCCCATGTTGCAATTGCCATGCTTTCTCTCTACATCACCCAAAGGTAGACTCGCCTTTATTATGTTTTTTATTGGTATATTGACGTGTGCTAGCTGACATGTGGCAAATGATTGATTTTAATGAGATGTGTTTCGTAATGTTAATGACTTCTCATACGATAAATGTGTAGAGTCAAGTTCTTCCAACTAAACAGACAGCTGTGCTGCTGGGGAGTTTGTTGCGCCACTTCTTCTTCCCAGCTAAAGCACTAGGAAGTGGTGAAGGGTGGGCGTTTTTGGGGGACTGTCTTATGTAACTTTGACCTTCAAAAAGTGCTGATCTTCAGCCTAATTTGAATAAATGACTTTTGATTTTGATTTTATCGCCGGTATTTATACTTCGCATAAAGTTTTAATAAATCGATACAAAATTTTATACATTCGAAAGTAACTTAGTCTATTAGTCTGAATGTTACCTTGTCACAACTAAACTACAGAACAGATTTTCATAAAAAGATTCGATAAAAATTTGGCAGAGATAGATTGCATCCCGGAGAAGGACATTTCAGCAGAATAGTCCGAAAGGGCTACCGCTACCTCGGAACATAAAGGGCTAAGGAAGGAACATAAAGGGCTAAGGAAGGAACATGGATGGGTTTTAGTCAGTAAGAGTGCTACCTCGGAACATAAAGGGCTAAGGAAGGAACATGGATGGGTTTTAGTCAGTAAGAGTCTGACACTCTTCCGGTCCATCCCGAGTGGGAAATCATTACAGTGGGAAATCATCAAATGACCCTTCATTTGATGATTTGGTGAAGGGTTTTGGGGAGTTTTTGGGGGACTGTCTTATGTAACTTTCACCTTCAAAAAGTGCTAATTTTCAGCCTAGTTTGAACAAATGACTTTTGATTTCTATGATATCCCACCCTCAAAAACTAAAAAAAAAACAAATTATACTTGTCGAAATTCGAATTCCTCCCTTTTTCAAGTTCTAGAACACACACAATGGTCCCGGTTTCCCGACATGGCTTCTTTTTGTCTCAAAAATATCTCCCGATATTGCGATATTACCAAACTCCACGCGGACGAAGTCGCAAAAAGCTAGTAAATAATAAAGACTAGCTGACCCAACAGACGTTGTCTTTTCTTAACTATAATACCTACCTACCCTACCTATCCTACCTACCATACTTACCCTACCTACCCTTCCTAACTACTTATTTTTAATGTAAGAACCTTCTCCTGACAATAACAAACACATTAAAAAAAGAATTAGAGAAATCGGTTCAGCTGCTCTCGAGATTTGCCTTAGCAACACATTTAGCGATTCATTTTTATATTATAGACTAGATTCCGCCCGCGGCTTCGCCCGCAAAATATGTCGACAAATTATACACATAAACCTTCCTCTTGAATCACTCTATCTATTAAAAAAAAACCGCATCAAAATCCGTTACGTAGTTTTAAAGATTTAAGCATACATAGGGATATAGGGACAGAGAAAGCGACCATGTTTTATACTATGTAGTGAAGATAGAGTGACCATGAGCCATATTACAGAGAAAGGGCAACACTTTCGTTTAAAAAGGAGGTCAGTTTAAAATGGGGTAAACGCACGCACATTAGGATGGTAGTGTGTTAATAGTAAGGGTTCAAGTTGTTTCAACATTCATTTGAAATTACAAAATGTTCTTTGATATTGGATTGTTATAATTCTTTTTGGTATTAAGTTTTGGAAAAAAGGAAACGATAGGTTCCCGTTTCACTGCTGAGCAAAGGCCTCCCCAAATCCTTCCAGACATCTTTCTCTTGAGCCACCTCAATCCATTTTCACAAAAAAGCTGATTTACCCCCGCGGAGCTAATTGCCCTCAGGTTCGGAACCACTGCTCTAGAAGCATTGTCCACAAAGAAAACAGCGGAATGCGTTTGTATGGAGAAAGGCCAAATACAGTTCCTCTTACCTGTCAAATCCAATAAATTCTACTTTACGTCTCAATTTCACCACACGCACTTAGTTAGTCGACTTTACATTGCTATCTTCACTGTTTGTAGTTTTGTATTCGAGTTAATTTTTTATTGTACCTAGTATCTTATCTAAGGGCATGGTTGAACTCAAACTCAAAGCATTTATTTCAAATAAAATAAATACAGGAGGGATGAGGAAAATGTTGTCAGGAAAGTTGTGAATATGAATGTGGATGGCTATACAAGTAGCCATCTAGACCTAAGAAACGATGGATGGATTGTGTGAAAGATGATATGGCTAGAAAGGGAGTGACTACCGAGATGACGACTAATAGAGAAGGATGGAAGAAAAAGACATGTTGCGCCGAGCACAAATTAATTGAGATAAGGACAGGAGAATGATGATGATCTAGTATCTTATCTGAGGACTGTTTCGTTGGTCTAGTCATCGCAACCGCTACTGCTGAGCATGAAGGTCCTGGATTGTACGTGTTACTGGGTTTTTATAATTCTAGGTGGAATTTCTCAGTAACAGCCCAGAGTCTGGATTTGTGCCCGGTTGATGGCAATAGACTCGCTCCCTATTACATGGGAGGCAAACATATTTTGATCACCATACAATCTGACCAAAATCAAAATATGCCTGCCTTTTCCCAACTATGTTGGGGACGGCTTCAAGTCTAACCGGATGCAGCTGAACAGCAGCATTTTACATGGAGCGACTGCCTATCTGGCTTCCACAACCCAATTCCTGGGTAATACGATACTTCTAAGACTGGATGTCAGATTTTCGGGCTTCTGACGACCTGTAACGACTGTTAAAGATGCACAAATGACAGCCGGGACTGACGGCTTAATGTGTTTTCCGAGGCACGGAGGAGTCTTGTTATGTAAAAATGATGGTCACCTATCTTCGGACCTACAAATTGCAAAAAACGTAAGAAAAGTGGAATTTCGCGGGCCATAGCGCTTCTAAAAACGAGAAAATTCACGTGAATGAAGTCGCGGACAGAAAATAGTACCTTCATTTCACTATCTTAACAGTATAAGTACTTACTTATGTAATGAAACGCAGTTTTAATTGCATTTCGTATGTAATCGTTCCTTAAGTATGCTATGTAAATTTTATTATACTTACATGGCTATTGTTCTTACGTGACGTCACGCGTCATGAAGTTTTATTTCTGAACTAAATTCTTTAATCTTTTGAGCGCCACGGCCAGATATAGCGGATAAAAATCGACGTGTTTTTAAGCACGATATAAACCTTTTTTTAAACTGTGTTGGGGTCGGCTTCCAGTCTAACCGAATGCAGCAGAATACCAGTATTTTACAGTCTTCGAATTTTTGCCATCATCATTCTCCTGCCCTTATCCCAATTTATTTGCACTCGGAGCAACATGTCAACATGGAAGGGGCGACCAGAATCAATTCTATTTCTTGTTCATTTTGACGTTCAAAAGTACCTTTCTTGTGCCTTTTTTTGTGGATGGGAAATCATCTAATGACTCCTCCCGCTCTGGGTGGAGCGGAAGGTTGTCAAACTTTTACTGATTAAAACCCATCCATGTTCCTTCCTTAGCCCTTTATGTTCCGGGGTTACCCTTTCGGACTTCCTAATATGAATTCAAATCATCAACATTCTCCTGCCCTTATCCCAATTTATTTGTGCTCGGCGCAACATGTCTATTTCTTCCATACTTCTCTATTAGTCGTCATCTCGGTAGTCACTCCCTTTCTAGCCATATCATCTTTCACACAATCCATCCTAATCGAATCCATCCATCGGTCGATTTTTTGCCATGCCAGTTATTTCAAAATGGTGCGTATGAAAAAAATGCATGATTTTATGTAGAGAGGCCAGCACATTAAGCTACCACAATCTGTTAAATTTCTGTAATAGTATTTCAACTTTATTACAAAGCTGTAAGGTCCATGTTCAATTGGGAAAATTTGATAGTTTGGTATAACTTAATGCGCTAGCGACCAGACAGGCACTCTGATCGACTGTTGAAAGATGACAGTGGCGAAGCGCCAAATATTCAAGTACTGCGACCCGATTGGCTCAGTAGATAAATGTTTGAATACCGCAATGACACCAGTTCGATTACCGAATAAATAATGTCGAACGAAAAAACGGTTACGGCAAAGATCGTGAGGGAACTGGCCGAGAACGACCTGGAATCTAATATTTAGAGACATGTGAGATCTACCTATTGATTGTGTTATCCAGTAACTGGGTTGTGAAGCTCAAATAGGCAGGCTTTCCATGTAAAATGCTGGTATTCAGCTGCATCTGGTTAGACTGGAAACTGACCACCACATAGGTAGGAAAAGGCTGGGCAGATGAGCCTGATGCCAAGGGCCTCAAATGCTATAGTTACGCCACTGCTTCTACAACCTAGTTCCTGGGTAAATACGACCACTTGGTAAGATTGTCAGACTTTCGGGGTTCAGACGACCCGTAACGACGGTCAAAGATGCACAAATGACAGTCGGGACTAACGGTTTAACGTGTTTTCCGAGACACGGAAGAGTCACCCATCCACGAGCCACCCCGGCAAGTGTAGCTTAACCTGATCGACTCGTGCAGTGGTTGTTACTTAGCCACGAACTCAAACTCAAAGCATTTATTTCAAATAAACCAATCACAGGCACTTTTGAATTGTCAAGAAGGTCGGTCAGTCAGAGAGATGAAGCTAGTTGCCCATTCCAAAGCACCTACTGCTTAACACTTTTTACCTATGGAGAAGAATGGGCAAGAAACTCCATGGACACTCTTTTAAACAAAATATGGTTACAAAATATTGGTTACATAATTCATATTATTATTATACATGTGAGAACGATGCAGAACGAGCTCTATAATAAAGATTATTATATGTATCTATCTATCTGTCCAACAATTACCATAAAATTGTTACTTGATTAACAATAACAACATAAAATATATCTATTTGTATGTCTGAATTATGCCCATTGTATAATTTTAATTAACCGGTTTAGTAACTCGTTTGTTAACTTATGATACGCAGTTAGCCTTTTTTTTGAGAGTGGGAAATCATCAAATGACTTCTTCTGCTCTGGGTGGAGCGGAAGGGAGTATCAGACCCAAAGGATAAAACGGGACCCTATTACTAAGCCTCCGCTGTCCGTCAGTCCAGCCGTCCGTCCGTCTGTCACCCACCAGGCTGTATCTCATAAACCGTGATAGTTTGACATTTGAAATTTTCACAGATGATGTATTTCTGTTGCCGCTGTAACAACAAATACTAAAAAACAGAATAAAATAAATATTTAAGGGGGCTCCCATACAACAAACGTATTTTTTTGCTCGATTTTGATAACGGCAACAGCTTCACTTGAAATATTCACAGAATATTTAGTTAAATAGGTTTTCACTTCACTATCACTACATAGTATAAAACAAAGTCGCTTTCTCTGTCCCTATATCTCTATGTATGCTTAAATCTTTAAAACTACGCAACGGATTTTGATGCGGTTTTTTTTAAATAGATAGAGTGATTCAAGAGGAAGGTTTATGTGTATAATTTGTCGACATATTATGCGGGCGAAGCCGCGGGCGGAAGCTAGTTAAAAATAAATTAAAATAAAACAAATATTTGATTTTTTTGTCGTTTTTATAGAACCCTTCGTGAGCGAGTGCGACTAGCACTTGGCCGGTTTTTATTTTGAAAGATGGGAAATCGACAAATGACTTCTCCCGCTCCGGGTGGAGCGGAAGGGAGTGTCAGACTCTTACTGACTAAAACCCATCCATGTTCCTTCCTTAGCCCTTTATGTTCCGGGGTAGCGTTAACCCTTTCGGACAATCCCGCTGAGTTAGTACACCTGGTAATATATGCTTGCTGCTCCACTCTGTATGATAAGAGGCCTTCGTCCTGGAGTGGGACAGTAACCTTCTGTTATTAAGAAAAAAATATAAGGGCGTGGGTTGCTTTTTAAAATAATATTCACGACCACAATGCACCCCGATTTTAAAATAATAAAATATTTCTTTTCCTTATTTTCAAAATTTATTTTAATTTTTTTAAGTTTGGTTTCTTATAAATAGCGTGTTTTTTTAGTTTATTTTAATTATTATTTATTTCCTACTTTTTAAATTGGTTTATTTATAAAATCGTGTTTTTTTATTTTTTTCTGAACTCTTATTTGCTTTGTTGAATTAAAAATTCTCTTTGGTATTCGACCTAATATTAGATGAATCGGCTAAAGATAATGGCTGGAATTTAAAATCAACATCAATTCCTGCCTTATCGATTATAGATGAAAATTATATAAATTAAAAATAATAGCAAATTGAAAAATGGAATCATTTTATCAAATTAATGTTTTGTCATCGGTCCTCGATAAATTTACAAAGTTTGGACGAAATCTGGCCGTTTAAAGTGGGTCAAAACCGCGACCAAAGTCGAGGGAGTCGGTAACAAGCATACCTACAAACAAACATACATGTGAAGCTAATATAAAGCGTGTATAAAAAGCCGGCTTACATATAAATAATTGCGTCACGTGCATTGTAAATAATTGCTCAAACTTAGATTAGTTGCTGTTGATAGTTTCACCTGTATACAGAGTTGATACGACAGAGGGGCTTTCCTTTAAACAGCTTATACTAGGGACCATTTTCAAGCTCTGTACCAAAAATCAATTAAATAGGAGCTGTAGTTTAGTCGCAAATGTTTTTTTAAGTTTTTGCCCCGTTTGAACATGATGTATCTTTCCTAACAACGGCGTGCACGCGTCGGTGCCGCTGCGTTACAAGGTCAGTTTTTATTTACAAAGGGTGGTTGCGTTTTACCAGTGGTTTTACTCTGATTTGTAAGCTATTTAGTTTGTTTGAAAAAATAAAAACCTAATTTTTGGTGCTTTTTATTTTAATACCGTACCGAGTTAATACTAAACACGTATATAGTATACGTAGTGTAATTTAATGGCCCTCTGTCATATCAACTGTGTATAATTGCGCATACTTAGGTATTCTCTGATAGCTTCACGTGTCAATAATTAAATACGGATCTCGGCTTAGGGCGTCACTGATTGACGGCGACCGCTCGCGCCCAGCCCTGGTGCAAGCCATGGTCCGGAGCGAGAGGGAGTGGGAGGCAGTCACCTCCTTCTGCGAAGCGGTCACGCTTGCGAAGGAGGTCGGGAGCCACGTGACGACTCCCGGCCACCGTAGGTGCGGGCCTGCGGGCGCTGAGTAATGGGTAGCTCACCGTCCGACCAGGACCAGGCCCGTGCCGGACGGCGCGTACATTTTCCGCGCCTCATAGAGTTGTCAGCAAATGAAGGGGCCCGTTAGGGCCGAGCCTGCCGGGTAAGCGGGATTGTCCGAAAGGGTTACCGCCACCCCGGAAAATACTCTCCACCCAGAGCGGGAGGAGTCATTCCCATCCTCAAAAAAAAAGGGATCACTGAGCGAGGGCAGCAAAGGTCAAGCCGGAGCGGATAAAGCGTCCAATTATGGACGGGCCCTATTTGAGACCCTCGAATGCTCTCCATATCTGCTAGTATACCTCAATCGACTGTCACTCCGTACCCACATTGGTTGCGTCATTGCGTCATCAACAAATTGTATAAGAGCGCAATGGACCATGGTGCGGTATTAACGAGACTCTCAACTTTCACTTTTAACCATTAAAAAACTCATTTATTGTGTTACTATACTATTTTTGTGGTTATAGGAGTGAGTTATCACTTGCTGAAAAATCGGTGAATGATGTTTCTCAACAGCATGTGAAGCTAAGTCAGAGGCCCATGGGCAGCATGGAAACTCTGACACCAGGTTAGTCACTAACCACACGAATAGAAAGAAGGAGAGAGGTAGCGAAGTTGAAAAAGAATTGTTCGATCAACAATTTTCGAAATCAAAGCAACACGGAGCGATTGACAATTGCCAAGCCCCCCTGGTCGTCAGACTTCAAATAACACGGCTTAACATTGTTTTTGAGGCACGGAGGGGTCCCGATGTGTACGGTCACCCATCTACGAACCGACCGCGGCAAGTGTAGCTTAACCTTCGATGAACTCGAGTAGCTGTTATCCTGCTAATAAACATTAATGACCACAACATGGTGTCACATTTAAGTGCAATAAAAAGCAAAGGTTTCAATGTCACAGCAGTTAGAACAATTTGTAGTACTAAGAATATTACAATGTATGTCCCTGTTGCGCTAGCGCAATGAATAATTGTCATCTCGACGTGAGAAATTACTTTGTTTACTTGTTACCTTCGAGGTAAGTGAAGCATTAAAATCATGAATCATAAGTATCATTATTTTGTAGTAGTTATAACAGCAGCACGGATCGATGCATCAGGTTAAGCTACGCTTGCCGGGGTTGGTTCGTGGATGGGTGACTGTCTTTACATATCGAAACTCCTCTGTGCCCCGGAAATCTCATTAAGCCGTTGGTCCCGGCTGTCATTCGAGGATCGTCACAGTCGTTACGGGTAGTCAGAAGCCCAAGTCTGGCAGCCAGTCTTACCAAGGGTATCGTATTACCCAGTTACTGGATGGGTTGTGGAGGTCAGATAGGCAGTCGCTCTTTGTTAAATACTGGTATTTAACTGCATCCGGTTAGACCGGAAACCTAACACAACATAGTTGGGAAAAGGCTAGGCAGATTGATTGACGTAATAAAATTGCAAAAAAAAAAACCAAAATATTATGTTACAGAAGGTCGTTCGATTCCTGCTCGGGTCAGACAAAGAGTCACAGAATTTTTTTTATTTAGAATTGCCCCCAATTACAAGGGACTTAACCTTTTGAACGCCATTGCCACATATACGTGTCAACCAATCGCATGCCCTGTACGCCAACGACACAAATATGTGACAGTGGAAACAATTAAATGGTTACTTTTCTGTGTGTTTAAATATAGATATCTTAAAAATTGAAGCTCTCCTTCGTATTTACTGACATGAAACAAATTAAAAGACACCATGGATATTGGGAAATTCATGATAACAAGAAGAAATAAATTTGTAGCTTGGCGTGGAGGGCACGCGCGTGCCTTTATATGCTCTGGCGGTCAAAAGGTTGAACAATAACAGGTGATAGGCGGGTGTACCTATGGTTATTCTTCTGCCTAATCGTTTAGGGTAACAAAGCGTGATGTTACCCTTCAATAATGATGAGCGGCATATCATCTTCACCTAGCCTTTTCCCAACTATGTTGGGGTCGGCTTCCAGTCTAACCGGATGCAGCTGAATACCAGTACTTTACATGGAGCGACTGCCTATCTGACCTCCACAACCCAGTAACTGGGTAAAACGATACCTCTGATGAGCACCACAGTGATTTCATATACCTAAAGCTACTCATATGCGCTGACGCACCTCCTAACTGCTACCTAACAAATCAGCGTTAATATAGATCCGGTTACCACACATCCGCAAAATATATCGGGACATTTATTTATCGAGGACCTCGTGGCTAAGTACTAACAGCCGCACAGGTGGATGTCATGTCAAGCTACGCTTGCCGGCGTTGGTCCGTGGATGGGTGACTGTCTTTGTGGATGAGTTGAGCCGTTGGTCCCGGCTGTCTTTTGTGCATCTTTGACAGTCGTTACGGGTCGTCAGAAACCCGAAAATCTGACAGCCAGTTTTACCAAGTGGTATCGTATTGCCCAGTTATTAGGTTGTGGAGGTCGGATAGGCAGTCGCTCTCTGTAAAATATTGATATTCAGCTGCATACGGTTAGACTGGAAGCCGACCCCAACATAGTTGGGAAAAGGCAGGCAGATTGTTTTATTTATTTATTTTATTTTTCAAGCATAGTGTTCGCGAAACATCTTGTATGTTGTTTGTGAACTTTTATTTTTTTACTTTTCTAATTTTTTCCTCCTCCCGCCCTGGGTGGAGCAGAAGTAGTCAGACTTACTGACTAAAACCCATCCATGTTCCTTCTTTAGCCCTTTATGTCCGGGGTAGCGGTAACCCTTTTGGACAATCCCGCTGCGACGGGCTCAGCAGGGGATTAAAAAAAATACCCACAAAATAGTGTAATTTTTGTTTGTTTGTGTCCGAAAAACACACAAACTCATGGCAATCTTACACAAAAAGTGATTCATTTTAAAGTTGTAGTATGTTGACCGAACGAATTTGATTCATTTATGAATAATAAATGGCATCAAATTACCCTGTATAATAAGATACTCAAATGAAATGTTTTATTTGCTTGAAAAGAGGTGCTCGTGGCTAAGTAAAAACAGCCGCACAGGTCGATCCATCAGGTTAAGCTACGCTTGCCGGGGTTGGTCCGTGGATGGGTGACACACATACATTCAAATAAGTATACATATGGCTGACAGCCAATCTTACCAAGGTCTATCGTATTACCTAGTTACTGAATTGTGGAGGTCAGATAGGTAGTCACTCCATGTAATATACTGGAATTCAGCTGCATCCAGTTAGACTGGGAGCCGACCCCAACAAAGTTGGAAATATCTAGGCTGGCAGATTGATTATTTTGCAAAAAACTCACCGTTGAAATGTCAGAGTCTCTGAGTAAAGCTGCGGACAGACGGACGGACACAGCAAAACTATAGGGTTCCTAGTTGACTACGGCACCCTAAAAAGATTGTGTATAACCAGCCTACGTCAACCATTGTTATGATAATGGGTAAGCGTTTACCAGTGACCTTTGTCTAAGCTATTTGCATATGAAATGGAGAAAATTATTACATTCAGTGAACTGCGAAGGTTCGTATCTTCAGGTTTTGTAAACAAGTTTTCATTTACAAAAGTTCAATGAATCTGCCTAGCCTTTCCCAACTATGTTGGGGTTGGCTTCCAGGCTAACTGGATGCAGCTGAATACCAGTATTTTACATAGAGCAACTGCCGATCTGACCTCCACAACCTGGACTGTAACTGGGTAATACGATACCCCTTGGTAAGACTGGCTGTCAGACTTTCGGATTTTGGATGACCGGGTTGTGGAGATCAGATAGGCAGTCGCTACATGTAAAATACTGGTATTCAGCAGCATCCGGTTAGACTGTAAACCAACTCCAACATAGTTGGGAAAAGGCTCGACAGAATGATATACTATATAGAATCTAGCACTAATACTACAAAATGTATAAGTAGTACGTACAAGTACCTATATAAAACTATTGACTAACTTAAATATGGCGTCGAAAAATGCCTCCGCATGGCTGTCGACTGGTAATGTACCCAAGAGACTGGCGACATGGGCACGCTACTTCTTAGCCTGTCGATAGCAAAAATAGTACCTACATACTTATTTAATTTTTAAATTTGCTTGGCCCAAAATTCAGCAACGCGAATACCGTTCACTGACGCGGCCATTATGTCCTCACGTGTGGCATGCGATGCAAGATGGGAGGTGAGCCATTGTCTGCGGGGAGAGGCCGCATACACATCGGAGATCTGAGCCATTTATGAATCCCCACTTGTGGAGGTTGTCCTTACTACGACCTACTTGGGTACGAAGTCTGTTTAAGGTTTTCCAAGAAGGCCACGGTAGCTTGTGCCCAGATAGGTCACATCTTCTGTGGAGGGGATGCCTTCGGCTGGACTTATGCACCCAAGCTAACTCAGAGGCCCATGGGCAGCATAAAAACTCTCGACACCAGGTTAGTCGCTAACCACACGAAAAGAAAAAGACGCACCCAAGGAAATTTTTGCGGCTTTTAAGCCTCTGCGGCACTTTTTTTTTAGGCTGGGAAATCATCCATTGACCTCGGCCGTTCTGGGTGGAGCGGCAGGGAGTGTCAGATTCTTACTGACTAAAACCCAATCCATGTTCCTTCCGTAGCCCTTTATGTTCCGGGGTAGCGGTTACCCTTTCGGACAATCCCGCTTACAAGCCTCTGCGGCACTGGGTTAAAGTTGTGCAATGGGTGGCGTGGGTCATCCTGAAAGCCAGCCAGGTCACGAGAAGTATTAACTAGCCGCTTGGAGATTTCCTTAAACAAACCATGAGCACACCCAGGGCTAGTTTTTTTTAACTTGCAATATATTATGTATGCGAGCAGTGGTGAACCAAAAATTCGAAGTCATGTGACATCCACCACCCCACACTAAGCCTGCGTGGTGGATAACATCGCACTCCCTCTTTTAGAGAGGAGGCATGTGTCCCATCAGTAGGAGTATTATAGGCTGTTTAAGTATATTGCTTGGGTCAAATCTTGCAACTGAATTTTGAAGCAGTTATCCTCAACCATTTGAGCGGAAATTTTGCATACACATTTATTTTGAATGACAATGAATGGTTAGCTAAGTGACATCATTCTAATTCCAATATGGCAGCCCACCCAAGATGGCGGACTAGTTATTTTTTATGCACTGCAATGATACGGGCATCAAATTAAAGGGTTTGCTGAGACGCCGACCACAACATAGTTGGGAAAAGGCTAGGCAGATGATGATATGCCAATGTTATAAAACCTATATTACACGGGATCTTCTTCTTTTCATGTGGTTAGTGACTAACCTGGTGTCAGTTTTTAAGCTGCCCATGGGCCTCTGACTTAGGGCGGGGGACGGGGTGAAGTTCACAGAATTGCAAGGCAATATACACATCCCACTCGGGGTGGAGTCGAAGGGATCGTCAGACTCTTACTGACTAAAGCCGTCCATGTTCCTTTCTTAGCCCTTTGTGTTCCGGTGCAGCGGTAACCCTTTCGGACAATCCCGCTGCCCAAATATGGTACTGGGCATTCATTTGGGCCGCCATTTTGCACTAACGAACAACGATAAGGGTAGTTTTCATTTAAACTGAGTCATACAAACACGAGTTTAAGCCAAGGTCGGGCATTGCATGCTAGCTTTATGCAAATAAAGTTAATTTGAATACCCGCCTTGTTGGTCTAGTGATCACAAGCGCTACTGCTGAGTAAGTCCTGGGTTCGATTCCCGAGACCGGCACTGTTATTGGCTGAGCTGCCCGGAGTTTGGATTTATGAGTTTGGATTTGTGGTTGATGGCAATTAGCTGGCCCCCATTCATCATCTGTCTAGCCTTTTCCGAACTATGTTGGGGTCGGCTTCCAGTCTAACCGGATGCAGCTGAATACCATTACATGGAGCGACTGCCTATCTGACCTCCACAACTGGGCAATACGATACCCCTTGGTAAGACTGGATGTCAGATTTTCGGGCTTCTGAGGACCCGTAACGACTGTCTAAGATGCACAAATGACAGCCGGGACCAACGGCTTAACGTGCTTTGCGAGGCACGGAGGAGTCTCGCTAAGTAAAGATGGTCACCCATCCACGTGATGGATTACGGTCCACCATACCCTACCTTTAGATTATTGGAGAGAGCCCTACCTTTCCTATTAATTGAATCATGTTTTTACAACTAGCCTAGCTAATTAAAATATCATAATGTTATGCCTTTATTTCTCTACGGAATATGTAGTAGTACACCCACATTGCGCCATTAATTTTAGGGTAAGCCTAAAGGTGTGCAGCGACCTCTCGCGCCCGGCCCTGGTGCAAGCCATGGTCCGAAGCGAGAGGGAGTGGGAGGCAGTCACCTCCTTCTGCGAAAAAGTCATGCTCGCGAAGGAGGTGGCGGGATGGGAGAGAGAAAGGTCCTCCCGTCCCAGCAGCCGCGGGAGACGCCCCCGGCGTCGGGAGCCACGTGACGACTCCCGGCCACCGTAGGCGCGTGCCTGCGGACGGTGAGTAATGGGTGACAGCACCAGGCCCGTGCCGGACGGCGCGTATACAATTCCACGCGCGCCTCAAAGAGATGTCAGCAAATGAAGGGGCCCCTCATGGTCAAGCCTACCGGGTAAGCGGGATTGTCCGAAAGGGTTACCGCTACCCCGGAAAATAAAGGGCTAAGGAAGGAACATGGATAGGTTTTAGTCAGTAAGAGTCTGACACTCCCTTCCGCTCCACCCAGAGCGGGAGAAGACATTGGATGATTTCCTAGCCTTAAAAAAAACATGTAAGTACTAGAAAGCTGTAATTTGGCATGGATGACTATTACTTGTTACGGCCGCTAATCATATTTAGATCAACATGCAACAATCAATATGCACAAAACTTATGACAATTTTACGGCATATCCTGGCGTTACCCCCTTTTTTTTTAGGGTGGAAAATCTCCCCTTGACATCTCCCGCTCTGGGTGGAGCGAAAGGGAGTGTCAGACTCTTACTGACTAAAACCCTTCCACGTTCCTTCCGTAGCCCTTTGCCTTCCATGTTCCGGGGTAGCGGTAACCCTTTCGGCAGTCCCGCTTTGGCGTTACCCCTTAGTGTTATTCCAGTATTACTTCAATGTGAGAATGAGACGGAGCTATGCAGAACGCATACCTCCATCTCTTTCCCACTCAGTCGCGCTAACCGGCCGAAGACCAAACAAGTATAATTTGTTGACATTTCAGATTTGCATGTCCCAAATTCCGACAAGTTTTTAAGGTTCCGTACCCAAAAGGTAAAACGGTATTACTAAGACTTGTTGTGTTGTGTTTGTCCGTCTGTCACCAGGCAGTATCTCAAGAACCGTGATAGTTAGACGGTTAAAATTTTCACAGATGGTGTATTTCTGTTGCCGCTAAAACAACAAATACTAAAAGTAGAATAAAATAAGTACTTAATGACGCTCTCATGCAACAAACGTGTTTTTTTTGCCGTTTTTATAGATAACTAGGTTTTGCCTGCGGCTTTGCACGCGTTAAATTCGTAGTAAAAACAATTCCGCTTTCCCTATACGAGCGCAAAAAAAATGTGTTTATTTACGACTTCACATTAGAAATCTTGAAATTATCAGTGGTTCCCTAATAAATGAAGCATGTTATTATACATTAAACCTTCCTCTTGAATCACTCTATCTATAAAAAAACTGCATCAAAATCCGTTGTGTAGTTTTAAAGATCTAAGCATACATACAGACATTAGGACGCGGGAAGCGACTTTGCTTTATACTATGTAGTGATGGTACGGAACCCTTCGTCCGCGAGGCCGATTCGCACTTTGCCGGTTTGTTTCCTCAATAGGACGCATACTTAACTGTATTTGTAGTATGTATGTTTTGGCAATAAGCAAAGCAACTAAATTGTCAAAAGAAGTGGAATGTGCAATGATTTGTTAACAATAAACACACATTTGTGTTGAAGGCACTGAGCGTAGAATGGATCAAAATGTATTGAGCATGTATGTGCGTGCGCACTGTGAGATAGAACAGAAAACACACAGCTGTGTTCATGGCAGTGTATGTGTTTCAGCGCAGGATTGTCCGAAATGGTTACCGCTTTCCCGGAGCACGCAGGGCTAAGGAAGGAACATGGATGGGTTTTACTCCATATCATTCTGCCTTACCTTTGCCTAAATAATGGGGTCTGTTTCCAAACTATCCGAGGTTTAAAAAAAAGCAGTGGTAGTGGTGTGACTGTCGGACTGCCAAGCCAGAAAGTCGAAAACATCGGTGACAAAAATTGGTGAAGGAAAACATCGTGAGGAATCCGGCATGTCTTTTTTTCTTGAGGGTGGGAAATCATCCAATGTCTTCTCCCGCTCTGGGTGGAGCGGAAGGGAGTGTCAGACTCTTACTGACTAAAACCCATCCATGTTCTTTCCTTAGCCCTTTATGTTCCGGGGTAGCAGTAACCCTTTCGGACAATCCCGCTCGTTCGTTTCTCGTGTGGTTAGTGACTAACCTGGTGTCAGAGTTTTACTACTCTGTCAAGAAAGTACCGGGAAAAGATCAATAATACACAAAATGTCTGTTATTCATCCAAATTTATTTTATCACCTTCAAAGTATGCTCCTTTAGAAACGATACACTTGCGCCAACGAATAATCCATTCATCAAAACATTTTTTAAACGCTGCTTCCGGAATTGAGTTCAGTTCTCGCCGCGAATTCTCCTTTATGTATTGAAAACGGGTGCCACGAAGTGGGAATTTGAGTTTAGGAAAAAGAAAAAAGTCAGCAGGAGCCATATCTGGCGAATATGGTGGTTGCTCGATGGTATTTGTTGAGTGTTTGGTCAAAAATTCGTTCACAATGATAGCCTTGTGCGAAGGCGCATTGTCGTGGTGCAAAATCCAAGAATTTTCTTTCCACAAATCTGGCCTTTTTCGTCGAATTTGCTCTCTTAAACGCCGCATAACGCTCAAATAATATTCTTTATTTACCGTTAGACCTTCCGGTAAGAATTCAGAGTGCACAACACCGCGATAGTCAAAGAAAACAGTCAACATGACTTTGACTTTTGATCGACTTTGGCGTGGTTTTTTCGGTTTCGGTTCAGTTGGAAGGCGCCACTCCGAAGCTTGTTGACTAGTTTGCATGTCAAACTCGTAAACCCACGTCTCGTCACCAGTAACAATGCTTTTCATGAATGTTGGGTCCGAACTGACTCGTTCTAGCATGTCTTCAGCGACTTTCATGCGATTGAGTTTTTGGAGAAAATTCAGATCTTTTGGGACTAGCCGAGCAGCAACATGTTTCATACCCAAATGATTAGTTAAAATGGTACGGACCGACTCGTGAGATACAGAAAGTTCGGCGGCTATCTCTCTCAGAGTTGAATGGGGATTTTCAGTCACTATTTTCTTCACTTTTGCAATGTTAACTTCAGTTGCAGACGTTGACGGCCTACCGAGCGAGGCAAATCTTCCATCACATCTCGACCGCTTTTGAATGCTTTGAACCACTCATAAGCACGAGTTTTTGATAAAGTCGATTCACCGTAAGCCGTCTGTAACATTTTCTGTGACTCCGAACAAGAAATTCCATTGGCGATGCAAAATTTAAGACAAACTCTTTGTTCGATATTTTTGTCCATTATGAAATTCGCAATACACACTATATATGATATTACTAAAACCAGCACTGTATTTAATATAAATAACAGATGCAACTCAAACTCCGCGCCAAAATGGAAAACAGTTGTGCCAATCTAACAACTACAAAAAAAACAAAAATTTGAATTTGGAACCATAAACAAATCATCCATTCCCGATACTTTTTTGACTGAATGTATGCTGCCCATGGATATGCCTCTGACTTAGCTTCACATGCTGTTGAGTAATCAATCCCGCTTAAGGCACACCTCTGCCTAACCCTTTGGGGAATAGGAGCGTGATGTTACGTCATATGTTATGTTTACACAAAAAATAATCAACAATTAAAAACTATTGTCAGTCGCTTTGAAAATTAAACTTTAATTATAAATAAACTAGCACTTTGCCCGCGGCTTCGCTCCCGTGGTCTTTCCCGTGGGACCCGTTATTTTTCCCGGGATAAAAAGTAGCCTATGTTACTCCTAGAAAACTAAGCTTTCCAACGGTGAAAGAATTTTTAAAATCGGTCCAGTAGTTTTTGAGCCTATTCATTACAACCAAACAAACAAACAAAGTTTTCCTCTTTATAATATTAGTATAGATTGGAGTGTGCTTTCAATTAACCAGAGTTTTTAATTAATAGTCAGAGGTGTGTAAACAACATTTAGCTCGTGGCCAAATATTAACAGCCGCACAGGTCGATCCATTAGGTTAAGCGACGCTTGCCGGGGTTGGCCGTGGATGGGTGACCATCTTTACATACCGAGACTCCTCCGTGCCTCGGAAAGCACGTTAAGGCGTTGGTCCCGGCTGTCATTTGTGCATCTTTTACAGTCGTTACGCTTACGGGTCATCAGAAGCCCAAAAATCTGACAGCCAGTCTACCAAGGGGTATCGTATTGCCCAGTTACTGGGTTGTGGAGGTCAGATAGGCAGTCGCCCCATGTCAAATGCTGGTATTCAGCTGCATATCGGTTAGACTGGAAGCCGACCCCAACATAGTTGGAAAAAGGCAGGCAGATGATGAGGTGTGTACACAACATACAATAGATTTTATTTTTGATCGTTTCAAATAGTCAATTATGTGAGCAAGAATAAGCGGGACACCAGGCATTAAAATACGACCTTCCATTCATTCGTATGTCTTATATCACAGACTAACTACTCCCGCGCGATTTCACCCGCTGCTCGGCTCCTATTCTTCCTAGCGTGATGTTACATAGCCTATAGCCTTCCTCAATCAATGGACTATCCAACACAAACATAATTTTTCAATTCGGACCAGTAGTTCCAGAGATTAGCGCATTCAAACAAACAATTCTTCAGCTTCATAATATTAGTATAGATAGAGAACTGATGGACCGCTGTGGATGCTTGGTTAGAATGTTGTCCGGCACTTATACGGCACCGAAGAGGTTTGCACATTTAATATATCTATATACGTATATATAAAAGAAAGTCGGGTTTGTTCCCTCCATTATAACTCGAGATCTGCTGGACCAATTTTCATGGTTTGAAACACATGCTGTTGAAAAATATCTCTCAGACATGCTGGTTTCCTCACGATGTTTTCCTTCACCGATTTTTAAGCAAGTGATAATTATACAATACGCACATGAATCCGTAAAATCAGAGGTGCGTGCCTTGGATTCGAACTCGAGACCTAGATAGAAAAATTTACACTGACATTAAACGTGGTTTACGCACTGATCGCGTTCAGTTTCATTGGTAAAATTCGCTCTCAATCAGGTATGTAACAACGTTTTGAATAATTATATATTAACTTACATCACACTAATATTATAAAGGCGGAAGTTTGTGAGTGAGTTTGTATGTTTGTCCGTCCTTCACGCTCAAACGGCTGAACGGATCTGAATGAAACTTGGCACAGAGGTAGTTTATGACCTGGATTAACACATAGGATACTTTTTATCCCGGAAGTACGTACCCTTGTGATAATTCCGACATCCACGCGTGTGAAGCCGCCGGCAGCTAATACATAGGTACTTACATAAAAATTACAACGGCATGAACTATTTTGTCTTAATTCATCATTCTCCTGCCCTTATCCCAATTTATTCGCGCTCGGCGCAACATGTCTTTTTCTTCCATACTTCTCTATTAGTCGTCATCTCGGTAGTCACTCCCTTTCTAGCCATATCATCATTCACACAATCCATCCATCGTTTCTTCGGTGTTCTTCTACTTGTATAGCCATCTACATTCATGCTCACAACCTTCCTGACAACATTTTCCTCATTCCTCCGCATAACATAGAGTCGTCCATACCATGACAACCGATTTCCACACACCTTTTCAGTCACCGGTGTCGCTTTCAGACTTCCTCTTATATACTCATTCCGTTTTCTATCCATTCGCGTAACACCACACATCCCTCTTAGCATTCTCATCTCGGCTGCATGCAATTGTCTTTCATTCATAACTTTTGTGGCCCAACACTCTGATCCATTTTGTCTTAAATATGGTGCAAATACTAAAGGACAATGATGAATGAGTTAAATTATCATGGCATGAGTGAAGTATTTTATTTAATAATCTGAAACAGATTCTTTTCTCCGAAAAGTTGACAGGACAATGTTTGAGCTGTTTATAATTTCACAGAAACGTTGTTGCAATCACTCTGCCTAGCTTTTTCCCAACTATGTTGGGGCCGGCTCCCAGTCTAACCGGATGCATCTGAATACCAGTATTGTACAGAGGCCAGCTCATCAAGTTACCACAATCTGTCTAATTTCTTTGATAGTATTTCAACTTTATTACAAAGACATAAGGTTCATTTTTAATTGAGAAAATTTGACAGTTAGGGATAGCTTGATGTGCTGGCGTCTGTACATGTAGTCAAAGGCAAATTATTTATATCAAATAGGCACAAGAAAGGCTAAGCGGGATTGTCCGAAAGGGTTACCGCTACCCCGGAACATAAAGGGCTAAGGATGGAGCATGGATGGGTTTTAATCAGTAAAAGTCTGACAACCTTCCGCTCCACCCAGAGCGGGAGGAGTCATTAGATGATTCCCCATCCACAAAAAAAAAGACACAAGAAAGGTACTTTTGAAAGTCAAAATGAAGAAGAAATAGAATTGATACTGGTCGCCCCTTCCAAAAGGTGGTTTCCTATGGAAATGAATGGGCAAGAAACTCCATTGTTACTATTTTATAATGTTGTACAATGTTTTGTAGACTACTGTATTGTTGTGTGTAGCGATTGCCTATCTGACCTCCAAAACCCAGTAACTGGGTAACACGACCCCTTGGTAAGACTGGTTGCCACACTTTCGGGCTTAGGGACGACTGTCTAAGCGGGATTGTCCGAAAGGGTTACCACTACCCCGGAACATAAAGGGCGAAGGAAGGATCATGGATGGGTTTTAATAATTAAAAGAGTCTGACAGTCCTTTCCGCTTCCGAGCGGGAGGGGTCATTTGATGATTTCCCACCGGCAAAAAAAAAAAGGACGACTGACAAAAATCTACAAATGACAGCCGGGACCAACGGCTTAAGGCGACATTAACTGCCCGCGCCCATGAGCGAGTGGGAGGAGTTTGTTTCTAACCGTGACAGTAGTCAGCGATACACTGCCGCCCGTCCGTCGGTCGCCCGCCAGAGCCCCGCTTCAACGCGCACCAAGATTATTCGACCCACCTTGATTTATCAAACACAATACAAATAAAAGCCGTATACTAAAATATGGGTCATTAAATTGTCTTTTATATGATTAAAGTTTCATGTAAATACGCCCCATAGTTTTTGCGTGATTATCGTTTTTTTGTCCACGTTAGACAATACTTTACAAATTAATTACACTATGTTATTAAAATATAATTTCACATTTTCACATATCAAATTATGAATAAAATTGTCTAGTATAACATATATTTTTTTCATAGAAATAAGACTAGAAGTTTAGACGTGATGTGTTCAATATAAAATCATTAAAAGTCGTTTATCTGCGCCTTAACGTGCCTTATTCTTTTATTAATAGTTTCTGATAAGAAGTATCCTAAAATGCTATTCCAGACTATAATCTATCTCTGTGCCAAATATCATCCAGTTTCGTTCGGTCGTTTTTGCGTGAAAAAGTAACAAACATCCATATATCCACACATCCTCACAAACTTTCACGTAACATTAGTAAGATAGTAAAATTTCGATATGTAACGGATGGCCACCCATCCACAAACCGACCACGGCAAGCGTAGCTTAACCTTAGAATAGTCCGTACAGCTGTCACTCTTCTTCTTATCGTGTGGTTAGTGAGTAACCTGGTGTCAGAGTTTTTATGCTGCCTCTGACTTAGCTTCACATGCTGTTGAGAACGTTCACGTAACATTAGTAAGATAGTAAAATTTCGACATGTAACGGATGGCCACCCATCCACAAACCGACCGCGGCAAGCGTAGCTTAACCTTAGAATAATCCGTAGGTACAGCTGTCACTCTTCTTCTTATCGTGTGGTTAGTGACTAACCTGGTGTCAGAGTTTTTATGCTGCCTCTGACTTAGCTTCACATGCTGTTGAGAAATATCTCTCAGGCATGCTGGTTTGGTGCAAACCTGCCCCACATGGGCGGAGCACCGCCGTGTCCTCGTAGAGGCGATCGGCGGCGGCGACCTCTCGCGCCCGGCCCTGGTGCAAGCCATGGTCCGGGGTGAGAGGGAGTGGGAGGCAGTCACCTCCTTCTGCGAAAAAGTCATGCTCGCGAAGGAGGTGGCGGGATGGGAGAGAGAAACGTCCTCCCGTTCCAGCGTCGGGAGCCACGTGACGACTCCCGGCCACCGTAGGCGCGGGCCTGCGGACGGTGAGTAATGGGTGACTCACCGTCCGATCAGCACCAGACCCGTGCCGTACGGCGCGTATATGTTCCACGCGCGCCTCAAAGAGATGTCAGCATATGAAGGGGTCCCTCAGGGCCAAGCCTGCCGGGTAAGCGGGATTGTCCGAAAGGGTTACCGCTACCCCGGAACATAAAAGGCTACGGAAGGAACATGGATGGGTTTTAGTCAGTAAGAGTCTGACACTCCCTTCCGCTCCACCCAGAGCGGGAGCAGCCATTGGATGATTTCGCAGACTTTAAAAAAAAAAAAAAAAGTCATGCTGGTTTCCTCACGACGTTTTCCTTCACCGATTGAGCTGTCACTATTTAGCCACGAGCCCCATTCGCAATATGAACCGGAAGTTCATTAATTTTGATAAGTGGGTATAATGTTAGACACACTGCGATGGACCGTCGTTATCATAATTAAGTATGAATTACATTTCAAAAGCGGATATCAGGATGACAGGCTAATGAGAGTAACATAATACGTTGTTATGACATAAATACTACTTAATACCAGTGCAACCTTAATATAACGTACCTCATTATAACGATTTCCTCGATTTAACAAATTCTTCGTAATCCCCTTGAATTGTCCATAGGAGTCCATGTAAAATATAACTTTACATTGCGAATAACCTCTTTATAACGAACTAGCTTCCGCCCGCGGCTTCGCCCGCAAAATATGTCGTCAAATTATACACATAAACCTTCCTCTCGAATCACTCTATCTATTAAAAAACCGCATCAAAATCCGTTGCGTAGTTTTAAAGATTTAAGCATACATCACAAAAAATAAAAAAATCACTACATAGTATAAAACAAAGTCGCTTTTTCTGTCCCTATATCCCTATATAGGGACAGAAAAAGCGACTTTGTTTTATACTATGTAGTGATTTTAACTAACAAGAAAAAGTGAAATACCTCTATAATTAACGAATTTTGTCAACCCAAAACCTTTATATTACGTTCCCACCAATGTATGTATGACCCTTAATCCCATAGTATGTGATTTATGTCACGACAGGTTTCGACACGCTTTTCTTCGTAAAACTATTTTGTTACCTCTTTATTTACTTCCTCTTGAATCACTCTATCTATTAAAGAACACCGCATCAAAATCCGTTGCGTAGCATAGGGATATAGGGACAGAGAAAGCGACTTTGTTTTAGACTACAAAGTGATTTTGACACGGTTGGCGCAGTGGTTGAGCGATTGACAAATGTCGCGGGTTCGATTTCCGCACGGAACAAATATTTGTACGACCTGCAAGTATTTGTTACGAGTCTGGGTGTTTTCTATCTATTATTTGTATGTATTTACAAAAAAAAAAGTATATAAGTAGTTTATCAGCCATCTCGTTACCATAACACAAGCATTAGGTTGCTTAGCTTGGGACTATAGGATATGGCGTTGTGTGAAATGTCCAAGGATATTATTATATTACCAGCTGACCCGACAGATGTTGTCCTGCCTTAACTATGATACCTACCTACCTGTACCTACCCTACCTACCTAATCACTAAGGGTTATGTAAAATAGATAATAGCCGATTCTCAGACCTACTGAATAATATAAAAAAAATCATAAAAATCGGTCAAGCCGTTTCGGAGGAGTACGGTAACTAACATTGTGACATGGAAATTTTATATATAACACTAGCACTTTGCCCGCGGCTTCGCTCCCGTGGTCTTTCCCGTGGGACCCGTTATTTTTCCCGGGATAAAAAGTAGCCTATGTTACTCCTAGAAAACTAAGCTTTCCAACGGTGAAAGAATTTTTAAAATCGGTCCAGTAGTTTTTGAGCCTATTCATTACAACCAAACAAACAAACAAAGTTTTCCTCTTTATAATATTAGTATAGATAAGATATAAGATAACAAATTTTAGACCAACCTAACCTCAACATAACAAACCCCAGTTTAACGAATTACTTGATATAACGAATATTTACTTGTTACCTTCCGATGTGTTATATCGAGGTTGCACTGTACCAATCACTTGACTATAGCATAACCAGTTTATACTGTTCCCACTGCTGGTACACGGGGTTTCTCTCTGTGAGAGCGGTGGTGGGCCGTAACCAGCCGTAACCCAACACGAGACCAGTGCGGGTTGGTAGATGTCACATGTCTTCGAATTTTTTGGTTCTAGGACATGTTTCCACACGATGTTTTCCTTCACCGTTTTGAGAGCAGTGGTGATGAAATTAAATACCACAAAGTGCCTGCCTTTTTGAGGTTGGGAAATCATTAAATGACTCCTCTCCTCCCGCTTTGGGTCGAGCAGAAGGGAGTGTCAGACTCTAACGGACTAAAACTCATCAATGTTCCTTCCTTTCCCAAAATACTTTGAGTTTGAAATTGCATTATTTTCGTGTGGTTAATGACTGACCTGGTGTCAAAGTTTTTATGCTGCCCATGGGCCTCTGACCTAGCTTCACATGCTGTTGAGAAATATCTCTCAGACATGCTGGTTTCCTCACGATGTTTTCCTTCACCGATAAAAATTGAATGCTTTTAATTGCATTGTCAAAACAAAATGGCGGCGTCAGTTCAGATTTTGACAGCGCGCAAAAATAATCTTATAAAGCGCTATTTTTTAAGTTTTTATTGAATGCGTACGCATTTACCAGAACATACCTCAATCATAATACTTGAAATAACATAATTATTGTACACAGGAAATTACTAAACGGAGCGCTAAATACTCACATACTTGAGCTGTGTACTTGTGTGGCTATGTGGGTTAGTTAGGTAATGGATTCGCTCAGTAAGAACACCTTTTTGTTGGTTCTTCTAAGGCCAGATTTCTATCAGCGAGATTGTCCGAAAGGGTTACCGCTCTCCCGGAACATAAAAGGCTGAGGAAGGAATATGGATGGGTTTTGGTCCGTAAGAGTCTGAGAGCGGAAGGAGTCATTTGATGATTGCCAAACCTTGAAAAAAAAAGAGAGAACATTTGGGTAATCCGCATAAAGTAGGTACTCTTATTTCTTTATTTTTCATGTGGTTAGTAACTAACCTAGTGTCAGAGTTTTTATGCTGCCCATGGGCCTCTGACTTAGCTTCACATGCTGTTGAGAAATATCTCTCAGGCATGCTGGTTTCCTCACGATGTTTTCCTTCACCGATTTTTAAGCAAGTGATAATTATACCATACGCAAATGAATCCGGAAAATCAGAAATGCGTGCCTTAGGTTCAAACTCGAGATCTATAACTTGGCAGTCCGACGGTCACCACTAGGCTGTCACTGCTAACGTTCTCAAAATGCCAGATAAAAATTAAATGAAAAAAAAAGAGAAAATAAAAAAAGACCCTGAACAATTTTAACCATAGAGTTACCATTATAAAGTGCAATTAAGCGCATCAGTTACGGAGCCGACCTTGTGACCAATTGCCAGCAATGAATAGGGACGAAAAACAAACAAAAAATAGTATCGATTCGAGCGAAAAATATAGTTACGCATACATCTGTGTCAAGGATTCATTTTTTTCTTTGTTTTCTTTTTTTTTAATGGCATCTCGCAGTTCAGCCATAGGGTTGTCTATTGCGAAACCGGGCTTGCCTGTGGATGGTTGTATCAAAGTCAAATCATCATCTGCCTAGTCTTTTCCCAACTATGTTGCGGTCGGATTCCAGTCTAACCGGATGCAGCTGAATACCAGTATTTTACATGGAGCGACTGCTTATTTGACCTCCACAACCCAGTAACTCGACAATACGATACCCCTTCGTAAAACTGGCTGTTAGATTTTCGGGCTTCTGACGACCCGTAACGACTGTCAAAGATGCGACAGCCGGGACCAACGGCTTAACGTGCTTTCCGAGGCACGAAGAAGTCTCGGTATGTAAATATGGCAATCCATCCATGGCCAACTCCGGCAAGCGTAGCTTAACCTGGTGGATCGACCTGTACGGCTGTTAGTACTTAGCCACGAGCTCCTCCGAGTCAAAGTCAAATCATAAATTTCAAATAAGCACAAGAAAGGCACTTTTGAACGTCAAAATGAACCAGAAATAGAATTGATTCAAATCGCCCCTTCCAAAAGGTAGTTTCGTAACGAGAAGAGTGGGCAACAAACTCCACCGTTACTCTTTTAAAATGTTTTGTATACATGAATTACAAAATTATTTATGTGAAGACAATGCATCCACAATCAAAATACCACACCACAAAAGGTGAAAAGAAAAACACATAACAATGGCAGGTAAAATTAATTACGAGTATGTCATAAATACATGGTGCTCACACATTTACAAACATTCTAAAAGTTATTTATAATAAATCAATCAATTAATTATAGTTGTATAGCGTCGGTATAGTAACACAACGCTTTGTCTTCTTCTTTCAAATGTCAAATTTCTGAAGACTGAAAGAGAGATATCGGTGTATTCACCTGATATAATACGTTTATTACTAATTGGTTCATATACAGAATAAATCAATTGGCTGTGAGACACGGTCAAAAATAAAACATGAAATTACATAGAAAAAAGACCGCTCGTCTTAAAAACTTCCATCACCGTCAATCTGCCTATCCTTTTCCAAACTGTGTTGGGGTGGGCTTTCAGTCTAACCGGATGCAGCTGAATACCAGTATTTTACATGGAGCGACTGCCTATCTTACCTCCACAACCCAGTCAGTAACTGGGTAATACGATACCCCTTAGTAAAACTGGCTGTCAGACTTTCGGGCTTCTGACTACCCGTAACGACTCTACAAGGAAACAGACACTTGAATCAATAGATCTCAATCCGTGTTGGAAAATGAACAGTTGATCACGTAAGTGACGTCAGCGGTAAGATGCTGACTTCAGAATGCGGTCAAGATGCGCTTAGAGAGCAGCTTAGGCTTACACCCGTCACCGGGTCGTCACAGAATATCATTATGTTCATTACGTAATCGACTATTTCGAGGAACTCGTGGCTAATTAATAACAGTCGCACGGATTGATTCATCAGGTTAAGCTTCGCTTGCCGGGGTTGGTCCGAGGATGGGCGTCCATCTTCACATACTGAGACTTCTTCGTGGCTCAGTGGTACACGCTATGCCGTTAGTCCCGGCTGTCATTTGTACATCTTTGACAGTAGTTACGGGTAAGAAGCTAGGGGTCTTATCTGTAACTTTGAGTTAAGCAACACAACATTGACACTCTGTCTTCTCTTCTTCTTATCGTGTGGTTAGTGACTAACCTGGTGTCAGAGTTTTTATGCTGCCCATGGGCCTCTGACTTAGCTGCACTTGCTGTTGAGAAATATCTCTCAGACATGCTGGTTTCCTCACGATATTTTCCTTCACCGATTTTAATTATCACTTGCTTCTGACATTATGTTAGGTAGGTTAGGTAAAAATGACCATAAATAATTTGTAGAATACCAAATGTCAATGATTAGTCTATAGAGACACTACTTACATACAAGCGACACACTATTGACAAGTTGGTTATTTTACAGAATTGGGCCTCAGAAAGTCTGACAGCCAGTCTTATTAAGGTGTATAGTATTACCCATTTACTAACTGGGTTGTGGAGGTCAGATAAGCGGTCGTGTCATGTAAAATACTGGTATTCAGCTGCATCCGGTTAGTCAAGAAGCTGGGAATAGGCTAGGCATATTGATTGAAATTACTTGTATTAAAATCAAGGTGCAAGTAGTAGGCTGTGCGGTGCATCCTGTTTTAATAATAACCAGTTAGAAGCAATCTAACATATCTACGCCTAACGGCTATTCTAGGTACCTATGCATCTTTATTTTTATATACTGCTATACATTTTTGGTCACGTGACTCGTCGAAATGTAGGGAACAGCAAATTTTTATTTCTCGATTTCGGAGTTGGTCCTATATAGTAAAAGTTGTTCAGTTTGGTGGTCTGTAGCATATGCTTTTGTACGAGTATGTATATACCCTTTCGGTTACAACCCTGTATAGTTTCTGCCCGCGACTTCGTCGGCGTTAGTCATATATTTCGATTTGTTATTCTAGTGTTTGTTGTCATGTTAATGTTCTTATGCAATAAGTTGATTAAGTTGTCAGTATTTTGTCTGTGGTCCATCCATTGTTTATGGCCGAGATACCAATTTGTCAATGGTTTTTAATGTTTCTGAATACGAGGTCTTTTAGCTGTTTTGCACGGGTGTATTTAATGACTTTTAGTTTCTTTTTAGAAAATAATGTGCGGATTGTTTAAGCAGAATAAACATTTTTTCTTTCTATCTTCTTGTATAATATAGGTACCAACATCTCCAACTAGCGACCCGAAGACGCGGGCGCAAGTTAGTTAAACTATACCTTCCTCTTGAATCATTCTATTCCGACTTCAATTGCCGACATAAACGCGAGCGAAACCTTTGGCAGAAGCTAGTATAATCAGCTGATATTTTGTTTTCAAATTCAGCATTTTTTATATGCATAACGAAAAAGTCGTACGTGACAAAATGCTCATTTTACAAGACACCTCTTGAATTTTAATTAAAATCAACTTAACCGTGTCCAATCATCGGTAAGTGGAATTAAATGGCTATCGGTCGAAGAGAGAGATAACTTACAAATAGGTAACATAAGAAAGAAAGTAAAAGAAATTTTGATTGGGACACGCACAGGAATTACAACAAAATCAATCTGCCTGCCTTTTCCCAACTATGTTGGCGGCTTCCAGTCTAACCGGATGCAGCTGAATACCAGTATTTTACATGGAGCGACTGCCTAGACCTCCACAACCCAGTACAGAGCTCCTCACAGCCACACAGCACAGCCAGCACCTCAAGTTACCACAATCTGTCAAATTTCTTTGATAGTATTTCAACTTTATTTCATAGACATAAGGTTCATTTTTAATTGAGAAAATTTGACAGTTAGGGATAGCTTGATGTGCTGGCGTCTGCACCTTGGCAATACGATATCCCTTGGTAAGACTGGCTGTCAGACTTTCGGGTTCCGACTACCCGCAACGACGGTCAAAGATCCACAAATGACAGCCGGGACCAACGGCTTAACGTGCTTTTCAAGACACGGAGGGGATCCATCCACAGATCAACCGCAGCGAGGATACCTTACCTCGATTCGATCGACTAACTATTACCTTAGCAACTATATAATTATACTATATATATATCATATGCAACGACGTCGTCACGTTATACGTGACCAACAATACTCAGGACTTGATACACGCATTGCATATTAAGTGCTAGTATCCTTACGCCTTTATCTTGTAAGGTACCGTTTTGTATTGACTTAAGTTACATAAACAAGCAGTGATAGCCTAGTGGTGTGACCGTCGGACTGCCAAGTCATAGGTCTCGAGTTCGGACCCAAGCCTCGCACCTCTGATTTTACGGATTTATTTGCGTATTGTATAATTATCACTTGCTTAAAAATCGGTGAAGGAAAACATCGTGAGGAAACCAGCATGTCTGAGAGATATTTCTCAACAGCATGTGAAGCTAAGTCAGAGGCCCATGGGCAGTATAAAACTTAATAAAACTCTGACACCAGGTCAGTCACTAACCACACGAAAAGAAGAAGTACCAATATACCTATGTATTACAGGTTGCTATAATTTAATTCAAATCTTTATACAGTGCGTTAGCTTGAACGAGGGACATACTTTCAGGTTGTATAGTACTCATGGAAATCAACAACTTTGTCCATGGGACCAACTCTGATGTCAAAATCAATCTGCCAAGCCTTTTCCCAATTATGTTGGGGTCGGCTTCCAGTCTAACCGGATTCAGCTAAATACCAGTATTTTACATGGAGCGACTGCCTATCTGACCTCCACGACCCAGTAACTGGGCAATACGATACCCCTTGGTAAGACTGGCTGTCAGACTTTCAAGCTTCTGACGACCCGTAACGTCAAAATTGGACGGACGGATGTCAAACTGTCATAAAGCTGTTTGTTTACTTCCCGCGACAAAAATACAAATACAAGTTACTTTTGCAAAAGTTTATAGTGGAAATACTTATAAAAGTGCAACTTACAAGTAAAAATATTATCCAGTGTTTTTGTGCCGTGTAAAACATAATAAACTCTAAAAACATTTTATCGATTCCCAGAAATATAAAAGTACCTGACACCGAAAATAAAATAACCAGTGTTTTATTCGTGATTGGGAAACATACTGTGATCAAACCTTAGTGTGTGCACACCTTTACTCCGGTACTGTGCTCAGCCTATGGTGTGTACCCATACCATAACCACCGTGAAAACTGCCATAAACGTGGTACTCGAAATAGCGCCATCTGTTGCCTTGTCAGTGTATTACTTGCAAGTGATCGATCACAGTTTACGGCAACAAGTTAACGATGGCTAAGTGCGGTGCCTGTGGCAAGTTTCTGTCGTCAGCAGAGGCCGCTAATTGCGATAAATGTAGGTCTTGGTACCATCGAGGGTGCGTCGGTGTACATAATACCGGCCCTATATCGACACCCTGGCACTGCCCTGAGTGCACTAAGAACATGGTGAGGGACAATCGGGCTGAAACGCCGGTGAGGGCGCGTACACCAGCTGAACACGAGGAAAGCCTCGTTAACTTAATGGACACCAGCCCCATAAATAGCACAGCCCTCGACGCCACGCAGGAGCTCAATTTAGACATCCTCAGGGCAGAACTGGGCACTTTTAAGGAGGAATTTTTGAAGACGATCCGGAATGAGTTCCAGTTGCTCCGTGATGATCTGTCTGAGCTCAGATCCTCTGTAAAGGCGACAAATGATCGGATGAGTAATCTGGAGGAAAGAGTGGCTGTTTTAGAAAACAAACACACTGAGCCCCAAGCATCGTCAGAGTTTAATGATTTAATATCACAGCTCCGGAACGATATAAACGACCGAGATCAGGAGCTGCTCGCAAATGACATACAGATTTCAAATATACCCGAGATTAGTGGTGAAAACCCAATCCACACGGCCATGTTAGTTGCGACAAAGATTGGCGTCAAAATTAAAGCGCGCGACATAGTGAGCGCCGAGCGTGTCGGAGGGAGGCGCATCAACGCAACGCAGGCGGCGGCGCCGGTGGAGACCCGCCCGCGCTTCCTCGTCGTGCGCCTCGCGCGCCGCGACCTGCGCGACGAGCTGCTGGAGGCTGCACGAGTGCGGCGCGGCATGACTACTGCGGACCTGGATCTGCCGGGCCTTGTCACGCGCTTCTACGTCAACGAGCGCCTTACGAAAGTAAATCGTGAGTTGTTTCGGTGCGCACGTGAGGCCGGTGGTCGCCTCGGTTGGCAATTTGTATGGGCCAAACGAGGTCGTATTCTTGCCCGGTACAAACCCGGTGACGCCGCTTGCCACATCCGCTGTGAGGCTGACTTACAGCGCACCTTCGGGCCGGCACTGGGAAATAGCTGCGGTGGCAATAATGTTCTTTAAATTTACCTTTTTATTTCTTTGCTTGTTTTTATTTACTAAACCGATTATTTGTCTAGTTAAGCCCATACCTTGTTGTACTGTCGCGCAAATTTTTAACATAATTATTGTAGTAGTAAGAGTCCGCATTTCAAAAATGTTAAGTTTAAATTGCAACTATATCTACATGTTATTGATTTTATTGGTAGGTGTGTGTCTCGCGGCGAAGCTCACTCAAACACAAGTAAATCAGTTTTATAACACCACGTATCTACACCTATTTACTACGAACCTATTACTCAATTTTACAAACCGCAGTTTAAAACCCCGGTTTCGTTTTACCATATTTATTACTTACATACTTACAATTGGACCAACACTAATGATATTATTTGCAATTGGAATTGTAACTACTGACTGCGCACTGATTATTTTGCTTAATGACGGAATTTATTTAGATTGTTATAATGATGACTAAGGGAGACAAGTTTCTTAAAGTTGGACTTCTTAATGCTGGTTCATTGGGTACAGGACATGATGACTTGATCGGTGCACTCGACAGGCATTGTTTTGACATTATGGCCATTAATGAAACTTGGCTGCGACCGGGCGAGGAGGGGCGCGCGCCCGTGGTGCCGGGGTATCGTCTGCGTCACACGCCGCGGCCGGCGAGTGTGCGCTCGGGTCGTGGTGGGGGTGTTGGCTTTTATCTGCGGCGGGGTTTGAACGCGCGCGTATGGACTGGTGCGATCGATCCAAGGTTCGAATCCGTAGAACAGATGTGGTTAACGATCTCGGTGAACGGCAAAAAAATTGCTGTAGGTACAGCCTACCGACCACCATGGCATGACCTGGTCCTTTTCCTAGATGCCATAACGGACTCCATTAGTTCGCTAGGAAATTGCGACCACTACATTTTACTTGGTGATTTCAACGTCAATTTGCTAGACACGAACGGGATAAAAACTAAAAACGTAAATGAGTTTTTGAGTTGCCTTAGTCTTTCGCAGTTGGTCACAACTCCTACGCACTTTACAGCGTCCAGTGAAACTCTCATCGACCTCCTATGTACAGACCTAAGAGCAAGAAATATAGCGGTAGAACCTTTTGGTTCAATTAACGGCCATTCCATTGTAGGTGCCGAATTTCACATTAAGCGTGATAACTTCAAACCATACGTGGTAAAATTTCGGCCTCTTAAAAATGTGTGTGCGGAAAGTTTTAATGTAGACTTATACCTATTAAATCTTGGAATTATTTCATCGCTTGACAACGTAAATGATATGGTGCATGTCTTCAACACCCATATCATTGCCCTGTTTAATGTTCACGCACCTATCAAGACTTTTACTGTTAAGGAAAAGTCGTATCCGTGGATTACAGATACCATCAAACTTATGATGCGTTTACGTGACGAAGCACTTGGTAGTTGTAGGAAAACGAAAACTGATTCAAAAAAAATATATTACAAAGACTTAAAACACTTGGTAATTAGTTCTTTGTTTAATGAAAAAGTTGCGTATTTTAAGCACAACATAAATAATAAAATAAAATGCCCTAAATTATTATGGAAAAATTTAAAATCAATCATATCGCCCTATAAACCCAAACAAGACCTTCCGTCACACTTTACAGATCCGGACGTAATTAATAACAACTTTTTAGTTGTCCCTGGTAATCCCGTGGCAAGCACATCACTTATAAACTACTATGAAAATCATAGACATGGTGAACAAGTTTTCACAATAACTCCAGTGGAAGAGAATGAGATCTCACGCATTATCTCCAACCTCAAAAGTAATGCTGAAGGTTACGACAACATTACCCTGGACATGATTAACATGACACTGCCACACACGTTAAATGTTATAACGGAAATAATCAACCGCTCCATTGAAACGTCTATATTCCCCGATCTATGGAAAATTGCCTCCATTAGACCCTTGGCAAAAAATTCAAACCCATCCACTTTAAAAGACCTGCGCCCCATAAGTATATTACCATGTCTGTCCAAAGTGTTAGAAAAAGTCGTTACCCGTCAATTAACGCTTTTTCTGGAACAAAATCACGTTCTTCCTGATTTGCAATCTGGTTTCAGAAAACAGCGCAGTACATCCACTGCTTTACTCGATGTTACTGATAACATATTGTCTGCCCAAGATAGGGGAATGTGCTCATTCCTGGTTTTACTTGATTTTTCCCGGGCATTTGACGCAATAAATATCACACTATTACTGTCCAAGTTGAATTATTATGGTTTCGACCCCAGCGCTACGAAATGGTTCCGTAGCTATCTAAGTAATAGACAACAATTTGTAGACTTGCGTTTGAGTGACGGGACTACCCTGACATCAGAATTCATTTCGGTAGAGAGAGGAGTTCCACAGGGCTCTATTTTGGGACCAATTATCTTTATTTTATACTGCGCAGATATTATTAAATGTCTCCTCAAATGCAAGTACCATATATACGCTGACGATGTGCAACTATATATATCTTTTAGGCCCGATGAGTACGACACTGCCATTAAGGATTTAAACGATGATCTTCAAAGAATCGCTGCCTGGTCAGAGGCGAACTGCCTGTCGCTGAACCCAATAAAAACGAAATATATGGTATTTGGCACTAGGCAGCAGTTGGCTCGACTGCCTGTGACATTTGACGTGAAACTTATGGGCGAACCAATAGAGCGAGTGTATGAAGCGCGGAATCTGGGCGTTGTTGTGGACAAGGACCTTCGTTTTGAAAAACACGTAGCGGACTCGGTTAGAAACAGCTTTTACCGTCTAAAGGTTTTGTACAATATTAGGCCTTATTTGTCCGAAAAACTCCGGGAACAAGTAGTGGAAACCCTAGTTCTGTCGAGGTTAAACTACGCTGACACAGTTTACGGCCCGCGCCTATTAGCTCGTACAGACCGACTTATCCAAAGGGTACAAAACGCCTGCGCTCGTTTTTGCTACAATATTCCTCGTAGAAGCCACGTTACACCTTTTCTGAACAAGCACTTCTCTTTGAAAATGAAATCTAGACGCAAACTACACTTAGCTTGCCTTCTGTTTGGCGTAGTCAAACATCAGAAACCGGACTACCTATTTAACAAGCTAAGTTGGATTGCGAATAGACGGGAATGCGGAAGAAGACAATGCTCACAACAACTCTCGACCCAATCTCAAGGAACAGCCGCTTTTAGGGGCAGCTTTCGTTATGCGGCTTCGAAAGTCTGGAATAACCTGCCACCACCAATAAGAGAAATCAAGACGATTGACGCTTTTAGACGACGCTTACGGCAGTACCTAATAGAAGCGCAACGGGAGCTGGATATGGTCGCAATAAATATCTCAATCATATGATTCATTTACCACCCTGCCTACCTATCTGGCTACCTTTGAGTATTTATGTGTTCCTGGCGATGAATGTTGCACGATTTTGTATATGGCTCATTGGTCTCTTTTATTTATTTACCAGCCTGTTTGTTTTGCAACTTTAATAAAAATTACACTCATTTTTCAGATTTTACACAGCAACTATTTAATACTAACAACACACACACACACATTCACATCTAGTTTCCTCATTTTCTTCGTATATGTATATTTACTACTGTTATTTATTTTATTTGACACCAATTTTATTTTATTTAAGTATGCATACACACATCCGTCACCTCAGGTCCAGTTGAAAACCAGCGTCAGGCACTAGTTGTCTGGCATTTTGCTGAACTGGGCCTTTTTAGCGCAGCCGTGAGGTACACAACGGTGCTAGTTTTCCGACAGCGCAGCGTACTGACTCTTTTCTTTCTGTTGTTTTCCTATATTTTTATTATTCTTTTACAGTATGTCGTGTGCCTTTTGTCTGTGTTAAATAAATGTATTTTCTTTCTTTCTTTCTTTCTTTCTAACGACTGTCAAAGATGCACAAATGACAGCCGGGTCCAACGGCTTAACGTGCTTTCCGAGGCACGGAGGAGTCCCGGTATGTAAAGATGGTCACCCATCCACGGCCAAACCCGGCAATCGTAGCTTAACCTGATGGATTGACCTGTCGTTGATGCAGCTGAATACCAGTATTAACCTTTTTAACGCTATTGACACATATACGTGACAAGCAAGCGCATGCCCTGTACGCCAGCCAACTGACAATAGCAACAACACAAGATAAACAACGAAATCAATACTTTTGTGTGTATTTATAAAGATATCTCTCGTACGTATTTAATGACATGAAACAAATTAAAAGACACCATGGATATTGGGAAACAACAAGAAGAAATAAATTTATAGCTTGGCGTGGAGGGCACGCGCGTGCCTTTATGCTCTGGCGTTCTCTGGCGTGGTTATATTATACATGGAGCGACTGCCTTCACAACCCGTGATGAAAACATTATAGCTTAAAAAAATGAGATCAATCTGCAGTTATACTGATGCTGGCTATCTAAAAATGCTTTCCGTTTTATTTGCGGTGTGTTATCAAACGAGTTATCAGTAGTAAACGCTGAGTGAGATAAAATCTCTTATCAAATGTGTTTTGGTGTTCTGTGTTAGCTCGGGACTTGGTATTGTGGGATAATTAGCGTGGTTATTTATTTTGGATTTCATTAAGCCCAACATACTCATAAAATAATCTTCACGAGTTGTCATCTACGCAGTGGTAAGGAGATAATCTTTTTTGGGTCATGTATGGATTGAATGAAAGACAATTGCATGCAGCTGAGATGAGAATGCTAAGAGGGATGTGTGGTGTTACGCGAATAGATAGAAATTACGGAATGAGTATATAAGAGGAAGTCTGAAAGTGACACCGGTGACTAAAAAGTTGTGTGGAAATCGATTGTCATGGTATGGACATGATATGTGGAGGAATGAGGAACATGTTGTTAGGAAAGTTGTGAGTATGAATGTGGATGGCTATACAAGTAGAAGGAGACTAAAGAAACGATGGATAGATTGTGTGAACGATGATATGGCTAGAAAGGGAGTGACTACCGAGATGGCGACTAATAGAGAAGTGTGGAAAAAAAAGACTTGTTGCGCCGAGCTAAATTGGGATAAGGGCAGGAGAATGATGATGAGTCATAGTCATTTGGAGAGGAGCTCGTGGCTAAGTAATAACAGCCACACGAATCGATCCCATCAGGTTAAGCTACGCTTGCCGGGGTTGGGCCGTGGATAAGTGACCATCTTTACATATCGAGACTCCTCCAACCGGATGCAGCTGAATACCAGTATTTTACATTGAGCTTCTTCCTATCTGACCTCCACAACCCAGTTAGTAACTGGATAATACGATACCCCTTGGTAAAACTGGCTGTCAGGCCTACAGGCTTCTGACGACCCGCAACGACTGTCAGGGATCCACGAATGACAGCCGGCACCAACGGCTTAACGTGCTTTCCGAGGCACAGAGGAGTCTTGGTAAGTAAAGACGCTCACCCATCCACGGACAAACCTTGGCAAGTGTTGCTTAACCTAATCAATCGATCAGTGCGGCTGTTAGTACTCCTCGTATGTAGTTATGTGTAAAAACAACTAGTGTTGTTCAAGGCCAATTATTCAATGATATTTTGACTACATTGCTACGGATGACCATTCCTCCATAACAATCTGTAATAAATGTAACACTGTTTACAAAATATCCAGGCCTAGTAAAATCAATCACACGACAATTGAACTACGCAAATCGACCTTACGGCTGCGACATAACGGCGTTTTATCAAAATCCAAATACACGTCGTGTAGTTGTCTGTGCTAGCGACGCACGCGCAGAAATGCATGAATACAGAATAATATTTTGAATTTATCATGAGCCAAGTCTTTCCAACCTAAATTATACTAATATTATAAAGATCTTAAGTTTGTGAGATTGTAGAGGGTAATATACGCAATAATATGTTCATAGACAAAAAGTGTCAGGATTTTGTCTGTGGTCCATCCATTGTCCATGGCCGAGATACAGATTGTCAATTGTTTCAATGGCTCTGAATACGAGGTTTTTTAGCTGCTTTGAAAAAAAATGCAATGTTTTTTCAGTAATGCGCGTTTTGTTTGTACAGAATAAACATTTTTTATTTCTTCTTTCTTAATAATTGTAGGGGGTAATCATTTAAGCAGTGATAGTCTAATCGTGTGACCGTCGGACTGCCAAGTCATGGGTCTCGAGTGGGAACCTCTGATTTTTCGGGTTCATGTGCGTTTTGTATAATTATCACTTGCTTAAAAACATCGTGAGGAAACCGGCGCGGTTAGACTGGGCTATCAGATTTTCGGGCTTCTGACGACCCGTAACGACTGTCAAAGATGCGCAAATAACAGCCGGGACCAACGGCTTAACGTGCTTTACGAGTCACGTAGGAGTCTCGGTCTCTAAAGATGTTCACTCATCCACGGACCAACCCCAGCAAGCTTAGCTTAACCTGATGGATCGGCCCGTGCGGCTGTTATAACTTGGCTACGAGCTCCTCATTCTCTCCGTACCTAAATACCTAAGTAATTAAAAGTCAATTAGCCAGTTATCAATGCCTAATTAAAATCGTGTTTTATCGAACTCATAAATAGACATAATCATGAAGTAGGGTTTTTTATTTTAGTACTGTCGCCAAAGTACTAAATAATAATAATAATTGCACCAATAAAACTGAACGCGATCAGAACATCCAAAACGCGTTCAAGAGCTGTGTCAATAATTATTCCATAGAAAAAAATACACTGACATTAACTTTTTGAACGCCATTGTCACATATACGTGACAAGCAAGCGCATGCCCTGTACGCCAACGACACAAATATGTGACAAGGCAGGTACACTATAACGCTATATCAACACCGAAATAATTACTTTTGTGTGTGTTAGTATAGATATCTTAAAAATGTAAGCTCTCGTACGTATTTATTTACGTATTAAAAGACACCATGGATTTTGGAAAATTCATGATAACAAGAAGAAATACATTTGAAGCTTGGCGTGGAGGGCACGCGCGTGGCGTGCCCTCCACGTTGGCACCTGGCGTTTAAAAGGTTAATGTGGTTTATGCGTTTTTTTTTTGTTAAATGGCATCTCGCAGTTCAGCCTTAGGGTTGTCTACTGCTTAACCGGGCTTGCCTGTGGCTGCCACAAAAGAATTGTAGCCTCCAGCCAGGGCTTAATAAAAACTAAACCTAACTTACAAAACTAAGCGACTACACGCTAAGGGCACCCCCTGCGGGGTTCGGACCTCGGCTTAGGGCGTCGCTGGGGGGGACAGCAAGGGACAGCTGGATCGGGGGTTTTTAAAGCTACTGGCTCAGCGGCAACGCGGGCTGGCTCGAGCAAGGGTCGGTGGAGTGGTTTTTTGCGCTGATCGCGTTCAGTTCTATTGGTAAAATTCGCTCTCGATTAGGTATATAACAACTTTTTGAATATCAGTAAAAGCAGCTTGGCATTATGTTCCAACCGTGCAAGCTGATCGTGCGAGACGAGTGCACTACCTATGTGACACAAACGCGCCATAGAAGCTCTTGATCGCTGTCTACAAGACGTACACAGTAATCAATCGGTGTGGTGGTTTTACTGGCTGCCTCTGTTAGGATCTGCAACTTACACCCCTCCGGCCAGCCCGAAGTGATCTAAGTGATTATACAGCGTGGCCAGGTGCTCATTTCAGCATCCGGCGGCGCGCACTTTACTCTTATTCCCTTTAATTCGGTCACTTAATTATCAATTTTGTAAAATAGATTGTAATTGTGTTTATTAAAACTTTACTATTGACGTGTTCTATAATTTAAATCCTAAAATGCATCTCAATCATCAAATCATATAACATAGTTACACACACAGGGGTAGACTAGTTTGCAGTAAGTAGAACCGTCAAAACATATCGATCATTACTAATATACCTTATTCTAATCTAATCCTTTCAGTTTTTTATAAGCCTTTGCTATCTTACTGCAGGCCTCACTTTCCACTTTGCCCGGTTTACAGCGATTGTAGGCCAATCCTTTAAGAAGGAGTCCAGCTCATCCCGCATCTCTGGGCTTGCCATGCAAGTAATCCTCTTCAATAACAATAGTATGCGAACTAATCCTTACCAGACATTATACCGGGTTATTTTTCAATGACCGGCCAAATTTTCGCAGGGTGTTCTACCCATAAATATGAACAACTTTCACTATGGGAATAACTCTGAAATCACGAAAAAAAATCAGCTGTTTCATACAAAATATCAATACCTACTCGACTAAAATGTATGAAACAGCTGATTTTTTTTCGTGATTTCAGAGTTGGTCCCATAGTGAAAGTTGTTCATATTTATGGGTAGAACACCCTGCGAAAATTTGGCCGGTCATTGAAAAATAACCCGGTATAAAACGAAAGTAACTTCAAATTGTCTGTCTGTCCGTTTGTCTATCTGTGTGAATGTATATTTCACGGTAAGTCTGATGTGCCATTTGTGATGTGGCTTACTTTTTACCAAAACCCCGCGCGAGCGAAACCGCGGCATAGAGCTAGTAATATTATAATGGCGAAAGTTTGTATGTGAGTTAGTATGTTTGTCCGTCCTCCACGCTCAAACGGCTGAACGGATCTGGATGAAACTTGGCACAGAGCTAGTTTATGACCTGGATTAACACATAGGATACTTCTTTTATCCCTTTTTTTTAAGGCTGGGAAATCATCCAATGACTGCTCCCGCTCTGGGTGGAGCGGAAGGGAGTGTCAGACTCTTACTGACTAAAACCCATCCATGTTCCTTCCGTAGCCCTTTAAGTTCCGGGGTAGCGGTAACCCTTTCGGACAATCCCGCTTACCCGGCAGGCTTGGCCCTGAGGGGCCCCTGCATATGCTGACATCTCTTTGAGGCGCGCGTGGAACATATACGCGCCGTCCGGCACGAACCTGGTGCTGATCGGACGGTGAGTCACCCATTACTCACCGTCCGCAGGCCCGCGCCTACGGTGGCCGGGAGTCGTCACGTGGCTCCTGACGCCCGGAGCGTCTCCCGCGGCGGCTGAGACGGGAGGACCTTTCTCTCTCCCATCCCGCCACCTCCTTCGCGAGCATGACTTTTTCGCAGAAGGAGGTTTCTTTTATCCCTGTAATACGTTCTAAACAGAGGTGTACCTAAAAATAGTACACTTTAATTTCGCCAGTAACATTAAGTCCCATCTAATTGCGGCGAGCCTATTGTCATCAACCGGGCACAGATCCTGACTCGGGGCTGCTACTGAGAAATTTCGGATGGAAAACACTATAGCACTTTGTCTGACCAAAGTTAGCCAAATCATTTATTTCAAACTAGCATCCGCCCGCGGCTTCGCCCGCAAAATATGTCGGCAAATTATACACATAAACCTTCCTCTTGAATCACTCTATCTATTAAAAAAAACCGCATCAAAATCCGTTGCGTAGTTTTAAAGATTTAAGCATACATAGGGATATAGGGACAGAGAAAGCGACTTTGTTTTATACTATGTAGTGATTAGCACAAGAAAGGCACTTTTGAACCTCAAAATAAAGAAGAAATAGAATTGATTCTAGTCGCCCCTTCCAAAAGGTAGTTTCGTATGGGAATCAAAGCCAGAACCGCGATCACTAGACCAAAGACGCAGTAATATTTTTAGGAAAACAAAATGAGAATTACGTGAGCTTAAATTTTAATGAAATACAAGGTAAAGACATATTTTTATTATATTCCCGTTGATATTAGAAAATAATTAATTTTCCTTGTTTTTGTAAAGTTATCCTATTAATTAACACTATCCGGCCAGACTTTTCCTATCAGGACGGCCTGTCCACCGCTATAATAGTCAACGGGACCTCAACGAGATGGAAAGTTTCCCCCTAACCCCCCCCCCCCCCCCCCCCCAATACATTGAAACAGTAGGGACTGTTTCAATGTTTGTATGTAGTTGTAAGTATTCGTCTTCAGTAGCAGGCCGGCAGCGACATGCGTTGTGAGTCTTGGTCGCGCTTTGTAATTACTGTCACAAATACTTTCCAACGTTTTGAATTTTGGACGGGCGGCTATGTTATCGTATTTAATCTAGGTATATTATGGCCGCGTGTCCACCGCACGTCCGTCACCTGACCGCCTGGTCTAGATTTTTTGGCCAGTACCGCGCGACTGCTTAAACTCAGTCCGAGATTGTAACGGGCAGTTTGGCCGGCTAACAAAACCCGTTTAAGATAAAAAGAAAATTCATTTATTTGTGATAAACATGACGCAAAAATACACAGAAACATATTAAGTAAAATAGGCTGGGAGAAAATATGCGCCACATATACGCAAAACGGCTATCGCTTAGCATTATGCTGCGACCCTACGCAAGACAGAGCCCTAGCGCTGGTTTTCAAGTTTGATCTTGTTCACACAGTGCCGACGCACCTTTTTATGAGGGTGCGAAATAATCAAATGACTCCTCCCGCTCTGGGTGGAGCGGAAGGGAGTGTCAGACTCTTACTGACTAAAACCCATCCATGTTCCTTCCTTAGCCCTTTATGTTCCGAGGCAGCGCTTCCGGACAATCCCGCTTAGCCGTGGTACCGTCTGTCATCTGGTTTATTTTTTGGTCTCTGGTTCATTCTGTTATGTCTATCGCCAAGTTCAGTCACGGTGGACAAGCGTTTGCCGTCAGGACGCCACGCTCTGTTCGAATAATCTCGTAGGTATCTAGTTTGTCCGAAAGGGTTACCCCGGAACATAAAGGGCTAAGGAAGGAACATGAATGGGTTTTAGTCAGTAAGAGTCTGACACTCCCTTCCGCTCCACCCAGAGCGGGAGGGGTCATTTAATGATTTCCCATCCTCAAAAAAGTGTAACTAGTTGATGTCCCGTTGACGGCGGTAGTGGACAAACGGCCGTAAGACTTTAAAATAAAATGGTTATTTATAAATAATCAGTTGCCAGGTTTCCTTGTTATTTAAATAGAAATAGTATTAATTAAGCTCTTAATTAAAACACTAATATTGCGATTCATATAGGTAGGTAGGTAGAGTCGCCAGCACATCAAGTTACCACAAAGATCCACGAATGACATGCCGGGACCAGAGGCACGGAGGAATATCGATATGTAAAGATGGTCACTCATCCACGGACCAACCCCGGCATAGCAGCCTGAATTTTTCCCTTCGACCCCTTTATAATGATGAAGTATAGATTCTCTCTTTGCAGGAGCTCGTGGCTAAGTAATAACAGCCACACGGATCGATCCATCAGGTTAAGCTACTCTTTCCGGGTTTGGCCGTGAATGGGTGACCACCTTTACATATCGAGACTCCTTAGTGCCTCGGAAAGCACGTTAAGCCGTTGGTCCCGGCTGTCATACGTGAATCTTTGACAGTCGTTACGGGTAGCCAGAAGCCCGAAAGTCTGACAGCCAGTCTTACCAAGTGGTATCGTATTACCCACTTACTGACTAGGTTGTGGAGGTCAGATAGGCAGTCGCTCCATGTAAAATACTGGTATTTAGCTGCATCCGGTTAGACCGGAAGCCGACCCCAACATAGTTGGGAAAAAGCTAGGCAGATAGATATATAGATTCTCTCTTTGATCTCTGTATAGGCGGCTCTTATTAAAAAGGTCGGGAAATCCTCTTTGTCTAAATCACAGTTCAAAAGCCTTTTAATTATTTATGAGTGGAGTTGAGTTGTTATTCAGAATCAAGCACTTATGTATGATCAGTTCTAAAAGTGTGAAGACAAAATGTAAACTAATGGACCATAAAATATACCTTTTTTTTGAGGATGGGAAATCATCAAATGACTCCTCCCGCTCTGGGTGGAGCGGAAGGGAGTGTCAGACTCTTACTGACTAAAACCCATCCATGTTCCTTCCTTAGCCCTTTATGTTCTGGGGTACCGGTAATCCTTTCGGACAAGCCCGCTTACCCGGCAGGCTTCGGTCCTGATCGGACGGTGAGTCACCCATTACTCATTGTCCGCAGACCCGCGCCTACGGTGGCCGGGAGTCGTCACGTGGCTCCCGACGCCCGGTGCGTCTCCCGCGGTGGCTGGGCCGGGAGGTGCTTTCCCTCTCCCATCCCGCCTCCTCCTTCGTAAGCATTACTGCTTCGTAGAAGGACGTGAATAAATTTTAAGACGGTTTTCTTTTGTATCCATGACATATTGACATCAATTACAATCTTCTTCTTTCCATGTGGTTAGTGACTAACCTGGTGTCAGAGTTTTAATGCTGCCCATGGGCGTCTGACTTAGCTTCACATGCTGTTGAGAAATATTTCTCAGACATGCTGGTTTCCTCACGATGTTTTCCTTCACCGATTTTTAAGCAAGTGATAATTATACAATACGCACATGTTCCGTAAAATAAGAGGTGCGTGCCTTGGGTTCGAACTCGAGACCTATGACTTGGCATATAATAATGTTATCCAAACAATAATCGTTCGGAGAGTGATAAGAATTAACATTCCTTCAAGAAACCTTCGAAATACGGACAAATGAATTTATTGCTAATTCGCTGTTTAGTGTATGAATTTAACCAAAACAGTGTTTGTTTACACTTCCGTCACTTACTTTTAGAATAGACTATACCTATATATAGCCTTTCAGGATAAAGGCTCATATGAAGTGGTACCACTCTGTTACAAGTGGGAGTGGTACTTATCTACCAGAAGTGCCAGTTAATGCCACTGGTACTTGTTATGAGGACTGCTAGAATCAGTTTTTTCATCATTTTTGAGTGGTAGCTTGGAACCTGCAGTCTGCCCTTATCCCAATTCATTAGTGCTCGGCGCAACATGTCTTCTTCTTCCACTCTTCTCTATTAGTCGTCATCTCGATAGTCACTCCCTTTCTAGCCATATCATCTTTCACACAATCCATCCATCGTTTCTTTGGTCTTCCTATACTTGTATAGCCATCCACATTCATACTCACAACTTTCCTGACAACATTTTCCTCATTCCTCCGCGTAACATGCCCGTACCATGACAACCGATTTCCACACAACTTTTCAGTCACCGGTGTCACTTTCAGACTTCCTCTTATTTATCCAGTATTGCCCAGTGTCATAGAATATATGTGTAGGGTATGATTATTTTTTATCAGCCTAGCCTTTTCCAGTCTTACCAGATGCAGCTGAATACCAGTATTTTACATGGAGCGACTGCCTATCCAACCTCCACAATCCATTAACTGAGCAATACGATACCCCTTGGTAAGACTGGGACTATATGGCATTGTGTGGAATGCCCAAGGATATTATTATTATTATATATCTGCCGCAATTTTTGATAGGGAAATTCGGTTCACATTCGGTTCCACCAAAATTCGGCAGCTTGAACCGAACTTCGGCATTCGGCCGAAATTCGGTTCAGATGCCGAACATTCGGCACGAGAAAAATAATACCTAATAATATAGAAGAAAAAAGAAAGATAAATATATAGAATTAGAATAGCATACTGTAAAATCAAATTATGTATTTTACTCAGTCATGGTCATTTATTTTAGTTATGAAGATTGTAAATGTAAGCCTCAAAATACAGTTTTTCTTATTAGTTTTGAAAATCTTTGCCTAATTAATTAGACATACAATTACAAAAATGAAATAAACTTAGTATTCTTCTAATAAACATCTAGATTGCAATTCGTAAATTAATTTTAAAAAATCACGTTTTTGGTTCACAAACTAAACATTCATTAACATCAAATACTTTTTATTACAAAGGGTATAGGTGAAATTAAACAATCAAATTAAGGTGGATGCTCCAAGGTAGCCCGCGAAATTCAAATTTTCTTGTGTTTCTGAAATTGAACCGAAGTTCGGCCGAACTTATCATTTTAAACGAATGTTCGGCCGAAGTTCGGATTCGGTTCAAACCACATTCGGCCCATCTCTAATTTTTGGTGTTTACCTAAGTTCCTACTTAAGTGGTTACATTTTTTTTTCTTATTCTAAATTACGTAGTTGATGTTTTTTGTGCAAGGTTAAACTTTAATGAGTTAATGTTGTCACCCACTTAAATGTTTAAAATGAATGGGTGTGTTTTATAAATAACGAAAATTAAAAAAAAAGTAGGTACTCTATTCTACTTGTTAATTTTATTAAGCAAGTAAGTTTATATATAACCATATTTTAATTTAAACGAGTGTTCATGTCATTTCTTGTCCGTTCTTCTCAATAGGTACCTACTGCTTTGGAATGGGCAAGGATATTATTATATTATTATTATTATTATTATCTCGCAATGGTTAAAGTATCACTTACTGAATTATATATTACTTGCTTTTGCCAGCGGCTTCGCCCGCGTGTATGTAGGAAAATATCCCACGGGAACCGTACATTTTTCCAGGATAAAAAGCTAGCTTATATGCTATTCCAGACTATAATCTATCTTTGTGCCAATTTTCATCCAGAACCGTTAAGTAGTTTCTTTACTATATTCGTTACAAACATACATACAAATCTTTCCTCTTTATAATATTAGTACAGATTATATTCATATTATGATAGCTAGTGCTTACAGTAGGTAATAGGAGACTCCTGTTTTACAGGTCACTAGGCCCCATTTAATGGCTTGATACAGGCAGGTAACAAGTTCCACTAAATTAAGAAGTTTAATTATTGTTTAGTTATTGTGTAGATTCATGTTTTCAAAGATAAAAATAATATTATTTAAAAAAAAACGATAACTAATGCTTTGTACCTAATCTCATAATTATTTAAATAATAAAAGATATGTTAATATTTCAATTAATTTAAGTGTTTTCTATAATTAAAGTTTTTACGAGAATTGTATAATTTAAACATCTTTTATTCATCAGTTTAGTTTCAAGGTAAAACAGTTTATATTTCAAAACAAAGAGACATAATATTATACCAAAATAAAGAAAGATTATATATATTGTTGCGCTATTGCATAAAAGTGTATTCAAAACAAAATTTACATCACACACGTTAGCCCAAACCGGTCAAGACGAAATTCATAAAATTCATTTTTTTCTTCTAAGTTTGACCTACTAATTCTATTAATAATGTACTTAAAACAAGTTTACTTACCAGATAAATAACACTGTCATGCTTTCTCCGCACTTAAACTCGGAGAAACTTGAATATTACGTAAAAAATAATACAATCAAATAGTTCGACAGTTTTCTGTATAAATTCACTGTTAAAACACACAGCACTGCGTTTTTTACGCGATATTAACGTTTCAAAACAGTTATGCGACACTATTACAACTGTTTACAACTGTATCTGATAATTATGTCGATTATTTATCGATTGGTTTATAGTCAATGAAAAAATTTGTTTTATTCTCTTTATTTGTATGTTTTCTTTTGTAATGTGGGTGTCGGGTTGTGTTTATTGTTTTACTGGCGTCTATTTTAGGCCGTGCAGTCAGTCACATGACGCTAATTGACTGAATACAGTTTTAAATTGAATAAAAGTCAATGCAGGCCACTACGAAGCAAGTGGCAAAATATGTACCTAGGTATTTTTCGACCTACTTTCGTTGGTAGGAAAATTGACAGTTATGTTAAAGTGTTGCAAGTCGTGTACAATTAAATTAGTAGTCACACGTGAAAAAAATGAAGTTTAATCTCGTTTCAAAACTAGGCTTGGCAAGAATTATAAATATTGATTTTATAATAAAGCTCGAGAATATCTGTTTGCACAGCTGGAGGTCTATTTTTCAAACAGAAAGTGTTGAAAAATGCGTAAACATTGATTTTTCAACAAATAAACTAGTGCAATGGCCAATGGTTAAGGCATCACCTCTCATGTCATGCATGAGGTAGTGGTATCAAATGCGGATACGGGCAAATGCTACTTAAACTTTTTCAAATCAAATGTACTTTCTGAGTTTATTTATGAAATTACTGATATTAGCAAAAGATCTTGAGGAAACATTGAGAGTTATTACAAGTCTGAAATCGAAAAACCGTTTTGACCAGTCCTGGTGATCAGTGCACGCGTTTTTAACCGACTTTAAAAAGGAGGAGGTTCTCAATTCGGATGTTTGTATTTTTTTTTATGTTTGTTCGCGCATAACTCCGTTGCTTGCTAACCGATTTGAAAAATTCTATTTTTGTTGGAAAGGGTATACTACCCAAATGGTCCCATAATTTTTTTATCGAAATCGAATAAGCGGTTTTTGAAAAATCAACAAAAATCTAAAAAAAATCCTACTTAATATATGTGGACGACGTTCTAATAAGTTCCTATCACTGTAATTTACATACCAGGTAGTGGTATTAAAATTTTGGGGGGGAGGGGGTTGTGTTGGTAGGTACCACAACTAAAAAGTGAAAAATAAAAAAAAAATTGTAAAAAAGTTTTTATTTGCTTAGAGAACTGTAACAATAATTGAAATATCTTCAGTAGGCGGAATTCACTTTATTGTTACATTGTTAGAATTTTTAAAATCCTACTAGTATAGAAACCTTTTAATTATGTAGCAATACAAAATACCCAATGTCATTAACGTTCCTTACTACGTAGAATAACTAATTACAGTCGTACAAGGAAAAATCCGCAAAGCGTGTTCATATTAAAGACTACATTGTTACACAAACTTTGCAAACTGACATTATCTTTCCGAATACAACGTTATTATTTTCTTTTTATTCTGGTATAATCGTAATTATTTCCATAGGATTATCGATTCAGAAGAAATATAAAGTATAAACGTAAATGTACAGTGTATTTCTCTAAAATCTGAAGTGACAATTATTTTTAGTCTAGTTGGTACTTGGTTGAGTTAGTTTATAGGTAAGTGGACCTCGACCTTTCAGAACGACAGTCCGTAGCGGTGGTGACATTTACAAAAAAAAAAAGTTAGTCCACTTCAATTTGCAGTCGCACAACTCATAATTTCTGTGTGTTATTTCAATTGACGAGGTGAAAATTAGTGTTTATTACACGTTTATTAAACGCATGATATAATCATTTATCTAAAATGGCGACGCCGGCGGAAGTTAGAGCCTTATTCGAGGCAAGATTGAAAGAAACTTCACCACCTCCTGATTTTCATCAACTGGACTTGGACCGGACAAAAGATGAGAAATACTTGAAACGGGTGCTTACTCATGTGGATAAAGACGCTAAAGCTGCTGCAGACATGTTGTGGGACATCCTAATATGGCGGAAATCTGTTGGCGCTAGTGATATTAACGAAAGCAACATCCGATTAGATTACGTTCAAGAGGGGGTATTTTTCCCAAGGGGTAGAGATGTTGATGGAAGTTTGCTGCTAATATTCAAGGCCAAAATGCATGTTAAAGGCCAAAGGGACTATGACGAGCTAAAGAAAGTCATGATCTACTGGTTTGACCGAGTGGAACGTGAAGAAGGCGGTAAGAAAATCACTATGTTTTTCGATATGGATGGCAGTGGATTAGGTAATATGGATATGGAGTTGGTTAAATACTTGATTACGTTATTCAAAATGTACTATCCATATTTCCTGAATTACATTGTGATTTATCAGATGCCCTGGGTGCTTTCCGCCGCTTTTAAAGTTGTTAAGACATTGTTGCCAGCGAAAGCAGTTGAGAAAATGAGATTTGTTACGAAAGATACTTTAAAAGATGTTGTTGCGCCTGAACAAGCTTTAGCTGTTTGGGGCGGAAAGGATAACTACACATTTGAGTTCATTCCTGAAAATAAGACTGAGCATACTCCGAAGAAGGTTACATTTGCTGAGCAAGGAGACGGCCAGCATTCACCTGGAGAGATGTTACGTCTTGTTCCGAACGATACCATAAATTTCAAAACGGATGGTGATGAAATCTCTGGTCAGTTCACCATTACTAACATGGATGAAAGTGCGGTGTCTTTCAAGATCAGGACTACAGCGCCGGAGAAGTTCCGTGTTAGACCTAGCTCTGGCACTCTAGCCAGTGGAGCTTCGCAAACTGTCCTCATCGTAGTCCAACCAGGCATTCAGTTACGCACAGTAACAAAAGATAGATTCTTGGTCATGTCAATTCAGATTCCAAAAACTGATCTAACACCGAAAGAGTTGACCGATATCTGGCAAGTCTCAACCGGTAGCAAGACTGACGAATACCGCCTCAAATGCCAGTTCCCTGAAAAAGATATACCAAAGAACGGTAACATTATTGATGGAAAAGTTTTAGACAAGCCAGATTCAGTCTCTTCGACGCTGAGCAATTTAGAAAAGAACTACACAATGTTGCACCGTGATATGAAGCAGTTGAAAATGCTGCAATTCGTTACTTTAACGATGACGGTTCTCGTTGCTGTTCTTGGATACTTGTTGTACGAGAATGTGAGTGAGGACTCGAAGTACTGTGAACGTTTGTAGCCGTTACAGATAGTGGTGCTTAGTACCACTTTCAAGATTGACTATTTAATGGTGGTTTTCGTGCTATTGCTGATTGTTAATGTCATTCTTTATATTTTGTATAGTAAGTTGGTGTGTAAGTTGAATTTATTGTTCGTTAGGTAGGTTTCGGGTAGTTGGGGAAAATATGGGATGGATTTGTGCTGGGTTGAGAATCGGGCACGATGTGTAAATACATCTTTGAAAGTGAAAATTTTTGGCTGAAGACCGAAACTGAACCGTCACATTTGTGTCAGTGACGCTGAATTGCGCATACACTGACTCTGACTCGCTTATACTCAACTCAAGTAGTAAGTTTAAAAATTCTTCCCGAACTTATTTTAAATCCATGTCTCAAATGCGGCTCTCTCTAGCATAATTCATCTGCAGCACTGTTTGCCAACTTTTAGATTAGCATTTTTAAAAACCATGTCATCGTCATCTGCCTAGCCTTTTCTCAGCTATGTTGGGGTAGGCTTTCAGTCCAACCGGATTTTTAAAAACCAGGTCATCATCATCGGCCTAGCCCTTTCCCAACTATGTTGGGGTCGGCTTCCAGTCTAACGGGATTTTTAAAAACCATGGCATCATCTGCCTAGCCTTTTACTAACTTTGGGGTCGGCTTCCAGTCTAACCGGATGCAGCTGAATACCAGTATTTTACATGGAGCGACTGCCTATCTGACCACCACAACCCAGTAACTGGGTAATACGATATCCCTTGGTAAGACAGGCTTTTTTTAAAATCCATGTCTGGTTTAAAAATTTAGGTGCAATTACAATACGATCGATAAACCATGGCCAGTCCGAACATAGGCTTTACGAACTTCTGCGCAAGCTCTCTCACTCACACTCGCGTCATATCACCATTTTGGTTCTTAGAAAATGTTATTGCGCATCCTACTGCACGAAGTTCACACCAGCCATGATTCATCGGGGCGCTTTAGGGCCAAGCCTGCCGGGTAAGCGGGATTGTCCGAAAGGGTTACCGCTACCCCGGAACATAAAGGGCTACGGAAGGAACATGGATGGGTTTTAGTCAGTATGGGTCTGACACTTCCTTCCGCTCCACCCAGAGCGGGAGAAGTCATTAGATGCCAGCCTTAAAAAAAAAGCCACGATTCATCGGCCGTAGTACATTTTGTGGGACACTTAAGTCACTTGAGCCGGTATAACAATGAAAATTCTATTGTGTCTCGTTCAGTCCCCTCGAATGGGTTGATAATGTTCTTGTAATAGGTATGTTGTGCATATAAATGCTACTCTAAACGTTAACAATTAAGGCTCAATTTATACTGTCACGGAATGGCATGGAAACAGGTTTTTGTACATAGCAAAATGAACATTTGTACATTAAATCATCTGCCTAGCCTTTTTCCCAACTATGTTCTGGTCGGCTTCCAGTCTAACCGGATGCAGCTGAATATCAGTATTTTACATGGAGCGACTGCTTATCTGACCTCCACATCCCAGTAACTGGGCAATGCGATAACCCTTGGTAAGACTGGCTGTCAGATTTTCGGGCTTCTGACGACCCGTAACGACTGTCAAAGATGCACAAATGACAGCCCAACGGCTTATTGTGCTTTCCGAGGCACGGAGGAGTCTCGGTATGTAAAGATGGTCACCCATCCACGGCCAACCCCGACAACCGAAGCTTAACCTGATGGATCGACCGTGCGGCTAGTACTTAGCCACGAGCTTCCTCGTACATCTACTTTGTACATTGCACTGTTGACGTCATACTCAACTACTTACGTTTCTACAAAAAAGAAAACGCTTCCATTCCGTTCCACGGCAATATAAATTGAGCCTAACGTTACTGCATTTATAAAGGGTCTCTTAAATGAAGAAGAAATTATTTTCTAAAATTTGAAGAAAAACAAAACATTCCTAGAAATTTTTTAAAGATATTTTTAAAAGTGTGTTGAGTGAGTCATTTGAGTACATAGAAAGTTAGGATAATAATCATTGTTTAATTTCCACAGTAACGTGCGTTTGTAAGATTTTTTCGCTTTGGCTAGTGCATCCCTTACAAGTGAATGCCACAGGTCTATACAGGCTTCAAAACTTGTTTATATAACATTTTTTTTTAGATTTTGTCAATGGCGTCTGTCGGCCGAATAACCAATACATTTTTTTTGTGTCTAATACATATAATTGCTGAATTTTCTTTTCTTTTTGATATGCTCTTTCAATCGCGGTTTTGCATTCAGGGTCATGCCGAAATAGTTAACAATATTCGCTTATTTCGCGTAAAGATAACCAATTCGTCGATCGGTGAAGGAAAACATCGTGAGCAAACCAGCATGTCTGAGAGATATTTCTCAACAGCATGTGAAGCTAATTCAGAGGCCATGGAGAGCATAAAAACTCTGACACCAGGTTAGTCACTAACCACACGAAAGAAAGAACCAATTCGTCAACGCTCACGGCGACCCGCCCTCTCCGCGCATTTCTAAGGCGCGGTATTAGTCAAACTATACTTATAGGGCTTGCTTCATATAGCTGATTCAATAACTTCTATCAAATTTGACGAATTTTTGCCAATCGACTTGTTTTTATTTTACTTTTCTCCATGAAGTTCTTTTACTTCTTCCCAATGCATAAACTATTAAAATCCTTAACCTATTAATTCAAGTTAAGCTGAAAATCAGCACTTTTTAAAAGTTAAAATTACTAAAGACAGTCCCCTAAAATCTTAGTCTTTCATCACTTCTTAGTGCTTTAGCCGGGATGGAGTGGCGCAACGAACTCCCCAGCAGCACATCTATCTATTCAATTACAAAAACATACGAAACTATAAAAACTGCAGTGTGTAGCTGTGGTCGATTGGCCCCAAATTGTATTCGGCCTATAAAAATCAATTTGCTCATCGCAGTCGGCTGTCGTTCGCACGTTACTTGTTTCAGAGCTAAATTGCTTACAGGGCGTTGTCATGGGCACTGTTCTGTCTCCCACTCGATAATTCGATAACGAATGAGTGTGTGGGTGTGGGTGGTATCTATAGACTTTATCAATCTTGGGTTAGTTTAACTGTCTTGTGTTTATCTGTAGCAGTTTTTGAAAGTGTTCGTGGATCTTTGTCAGAAGTAATCGTTGTACAGTGGACCCCCGATAATCCGGCCCCTGTCTAATCCGGCGCCCCCTGTAAGCCGACATAACTTTGAATATGTATTACATATGTATTTGACAATCTTCGCTAATGTAGATCACGCAGGTTTGAACTCGTACGCGCCACCGCTATGTAATTTGTCGGATTACAAGGTACTCTTTTGTAAAAAAATCCGGACTATAGGGGGTCTCTATAATCCGACAAATTCGATCGTCCGACACTGCCCTGCATAATGTTTGTCGGATTACCGGAGGTCCACTGTATTTAGAAGTCCGAAAATCTGACAACCAGGCTAACCAATGGTACTGTGTTAAACATTCGACTATTCATTATCAAGGGTTATCTGTAGATGGTATTTATTGTTTTGATCCCTATCATTGTCTAGCCTTTTCCCAACTATGATGGTGTTGGCTTCCAGTTTTACCGAATTCAGCTTACTGCCTGACCTCCACAACCCAGTTACTGGGCAGCACACTTGCTAAGATCTCTCATATCGGGTTTCTGCAACGCCTTTCAAACTGGGTAACGTTATTCCATCTACTGATTGGCTTCAAATCTAACCGGATGCAGTTGAATACCAGTATTTTATACGGAGTGACAGCCTCTAATCCGTCAATCCGGTTCATTCGTTTTGCATTGTACTTTGAAGGTGAGACGGACTTACACTGAGAATTTTTTTCGTGTGGTTATTGACTACCCTGGTGTCAAGAGTTTTTATGCTGCCCATGGGCTTCTGACTTAGCTTCACATGCTGTTGAGAAATATCTCTCAGGCATGCCGGTTTCCTAATGATGTTTTCATTCAACGATTTTTAAGCAAGTGATAATTATTCAATACGCAAATGTAGCGGAAAAATCAGAGGCGCGTGGTTTGGGTTTGGACTCGAGAACTATGACTTGGCAGTCCTACGGTCACACCACTCGGCTTGCCTGCGAGATATTTCTCAACAGTATGTGATGCTAAGTCAGAGGCCCATGGGCAGCATTAAAACTCTCTCGCGAAGGAGGTGGCGGGATGGGAGAGAGAAAGGTCCTCCCGTCCCTGCCGCCGCGGGAGACGCTCCGGGCGTCGGGAGCCACGTGACTACTCCCGGCCACCGTAGGCGCGGGCCTGCGGACGGTGAGTAATGGGTGACTCACCGTCCGATCAGCCCCAGACCCGTGCCGTACGGCGCGTATATGTTCCACGCGCGCCTCAAAGAGATGTCAGCATATGAAGGGGCCCCTCAGGGCCAAGCCTGCCGGGTAAGCGGGATTGTCCGAAAGGGTTACCGCTACCCCGGAACATAAAGGGCTACGGAAGGAACATGGATGGGTTTTAGTCAGTAAGAGTCTGACACTCCCTTCCGCTCCACCCAGAGCGGGAGCAGTCATTGGATGATTTCCCAGCCTTAAAAAAAAAAAAAAGCATTAAAACTCTGACACCAGATCACTAACCACACGAAAATGAAAGAAGAGAAGAAACTTAGTCTTAAACTAAGTAAGACGTTTATTCATAGCATGGCTTTGTCTCAATCTCAACAACGGCTTTACTTGTGCGTTTTGTGTCCACTTAAAATACTCTTTTGTTTTTACCTTATATTTAATTTTCCGTTTGATCTTTGCAAATCTAATAATAACCGTTTTATAGATTTTCGCTTTCAACTCTGTAACCAACAGCAAATATTTGTTTAAGTATAACGTCAGCCCGTTGGTCATTATTGACGTCATTTCAATTCCGCGGTGAGGTTTTTGTTTCAAATATTAATTTGAAGAATCAATAGAGCAGTTGTTAGTTATCAGTTCAACCGTAGAACACGTTTATTTGATGGTCTTCTTCTTTTCGTGTGGTTAGTGAAGTGACTAACTTGGTATCGAGCCTTTTTATGCTGCCCATGGGCTTCTGACTTAGCTTCACATGCTGATGAGAAATATCTCTCTGACATGCTAGTTTCCTCACGATGTTTTCCTTCACCAATTTTTTGGCAAGTGATTATTATACAATACGCGCATGAATCTGTAAAATCGGAGGCGCGTGTCTTGGGTTTGAACTCGAGGCCTTTGACTTGGCAGTCCGACGGTCACACCACTAGGCTATCACTACTTATTTGATGGTTTATCACATCATCATTACAGACAAATGATGTCCAATGCTGCACTTAGGCCTCAACCAAGCGTCGCGTCGTCTCAATGACTAGTCCTGTACCTCTTGTATTGAGCCAATTCGCACGAGCTCATCGGTCCAGCTTGTGGCCCTACCCACGCTTCGCCTTCTGGTACGCTGTCCCTGCTCCAGAAGCTTTCGGCCCCATCGCCCAACCGTGTCCTACTGGTATTTAGCTTTGCCCACTGCCGCTTTTTCCATTTTTTGAGGGTCATCATCAAATGACTGCTCCCGATCTGGATGGAGTGGAAGGGAGTGTCAGGCTCTTACTGACTAAAACCCATCCATGTTCCTTCCTTAGCCCGTTGTGCTCCGGGACAGCGGTAACACTTTCGGACAATCCTGGTACTGCCGCTTAAGTTTTTCCAATTTTTCGGGTATGTCGTTTACCTTGATTCTCCTGCAAATGTGGTTATTACAACAGAAAACCTTCTAGCTACCTGTTCTTGTCCATTGGGGCTTGTGTTCAGCGCTAAATGTTTTCCTCTTCCATTTTCAATAGCTGGAAAATTGATACTACTGATAAAAGTCATTTTTTGCAATATTGATAGGTTCGCGTTGGCTACTGATTGACACCTGTAGCGATAACTTGTAATGACTCACACGCATTATATTTCTGTAGATATTTATTAGGTAACTCACGTTTAGGTATTTATAAAATAAGGCTGACGTACACATTCGCAGACCGCGCCGGATTGCAAAAATCCTCCTTGTATGAATCATCGCACATTTAAGACGAACGCGCGATTTTGTAGTGCATTGCACAATGCGATGCGGCCCGATGCCGCTGTGACGTGCGCTTAGCTTTTTGTTTAAATAGTGGAACATTTTAAACTTGCAAACTATATATAAAAAACAAACCATTGTATATTTAACCGTGTGAAAATTGTAGTTGTAATTAGGTGCCACGCACTACTATTTGTCACCTTACAAGCAAACTTGTAAGCGGCATAATTTGTGCAATTTATTCAATTTGAAAAATCGTTAGGAAAAAGTATTTTAAAAAGAATAAAAATAATTTTGGCGTTCCAGAAATTAAGAATACGATGTTTAACTATACCTAGATTTAATGTTTTTACTGATGTGTGTTTGGAATGGAAGCTCTATTTTTGCAGTAGATTAATAATAATAGATCGTTGACATTTTAAACGCCAGAGCATAAACGCACGCGCGTGCCCTCCACGCTAAGCTACAAATTGATTTCTTCTTGTTATCATGAATTTCCCACTATCCATGGTATCTTTTAATTTGTTTTATGTCATTTAATACAAGCTTCAATTTTTAAGATATCTATATAAACTCACACAAAATTAGTGATTTATTTCGTCTTATAGTGTACCCGCATTGTTACGTATAATTATGTGTCGTTAGCGTACCGGGTATGTGCTTGCTTGTCACATATGTGACAATGGCGTTCAAAAGGTTAAAACAAAATGCAACGTTATATCAACCGTTTTTTGAGTGAATGCACATTTATTGTTTACCACGTGAATTAATTATTCCGACAAGAAGTTCACGTTCTAACTAATCTCTTTTCGCAGGACGCGAGTTTGAGATTCTAATAATATGGTTATTACATAAATGACTGGGATAATATTAAGCATTTGAATAAGTATTTAAGGCCTATTTGCTACTGTCTAGCGACTTGTGATATTGTCTATGGGAAAAATATTGGTGTATTCATTTCAGCGTTTTTTTTAAGACGTTTTGGTTAAGTAATAAATATTATAATGATGCAACTAACAAAAAAAAATTAAATTTGTAGGGTATGAATTTGCTGTTTCTTTTAAAGTTAGAACGCTTTTAAAATATTAGAAACAATATTTTCTTATTCGTAGTCGTATTTTTCGGTTTCGTAGTATACGAAGAAGAAATTGAAAAAATACGAAACATTTTTTTCTGGAGTACACTATACGCGACGCCAAGGCAGCGCTCGAGACACTGATTGTACACTAAGTTACGCAACTGAATTTCTGCCGCGTAAGTTAGGCAGTTATGTGTAATATCCGAATACGTCGGAAAGTGAAATCAGCCGCGGAATTTCGGTCGCGTACCTTTTGCATAGTGTTTAGACACATAAATGAAATACCATCAATGCCATAAAATTTTTATGTAACATTGTTTTCACTTACAATCAATTTAGGTATTTCTAAATCATGTGCTGTTATCAAACTTAGATTTGGCCTAAATCTACATAATTATGTATGATAAGCTGATTGTTACGCAATTGTTTAATTTATTTATCTTTTTAACAAGTTATTTTTAATCCAATATACTTTTTTAATCGGGTTTCACAGTCAACTCAATCAATCTGCCTAGCCTTTTCCAAGCTATGTTGGGGTCGGCTTCCAGTCTAACCGGATGCAGCTGAATACCAGTATTTTACATGGAGCGACTGCCTATCTGACCTCCACAACTCAGTAACTGGGTAATACGATACCCCTTGGGTAGACTGGCTGTCAGATTTTAGAGCGGCGGACGACCCGTAACACCTGTAACAGCCAATTAATTACTTGAAAAAAAAATAGAATTAATTTTTAAAATGGACTGTTGTGAAAGGAGATTGTTCTAGACCGCCCTATAACCAACAAACATTTGACGTGTACGTTAATTTTAATTATATTTTAATATGCTTTTTAAAAATAATAAATTCAAGCGGACACTGTTTAATTCTTAATAGATTTTTAAAAGTGACCTCATTGATTTTATTACCATCTGAACTCGCCATCTTTCAAGGAATTGTCAATGTGAATGTCACAAAAGATTTGATAGTGTCGCTCTCGCTCATATTACATAAATATCGATATCGACGACGATGTCCATAATATCTAGTGATAAATAATGGATGTTCGATATTTAACACTTCCAAAACATTGAAAGTTTTTCATGCATATTTTTTTCATGGAATTAGTTCCGTGAACATTTTAATGGAACTTATGATGAATATGGCCTAGCACGATTATGATGAAAATATAATGAACAAAACAAACTCACAAAATGTACATACTAGTCGAATGAGGGATTTTCTCACAAGTGAGAAAATATTAGTTCAAAAGAGGCGTTGGTAAAAATACGTCACTGTCTCAGGTTTTTGACATCAAATAAGCTTTCTTATTTACGGATCTTATTTTTGTTATCAGTAGCCAGTAAAACAAAGACGTATTTTTTACCCACGCCATCTATTGAACTATGTTTTTTCACTTGTCAGAAAATCTCTCATTTAACGATTGAAATGTCATTTACGACGCAACTCTAGTGAATTGTTCTCATAACCATTTCACGACTTCAATAGCCATATTTTTACTTTTTAAGTACTTAAACTCCATTTTTAAATGTCGCAAACTAAAACGTTACACATTGTTCGTTGGGAACAAAATATTTTATTTTAGCATTAATATAATTGAACTAGAATCATAGCAACAACGGGTTTATGTTTGAAACGGAACAAAATAATTTACATTTGACATGATTATTGATCTGTCATTTTGGTCTGCTAAATTAAAACCACAGATTAAATAGGTGGTCATTGATAATCGATATACAATGATTGATCTTCAAGAGAGCATCTCTACGTCACTACGTCAGTCGGTGCCTGTGGCTGTGTTGTGTTGTTGTGAATACCTACCTATTTGGCGATTTCTTTTGGCGTTTTTGATTTTGTTTCTGTTTAACGGACTACAATTTGGATTGCTTTCAACGTGACCTGGCTTCGAATAACTGATTCTGTGATCTGCTTAAACGACACCTTAGCATTTTGACAACGGATAACGGACTTCGCTTAAAGTAAACTTCAACCAATAAATAATAACTGTACCTAAAAGGCATAATACAACTGTATTTACGGTAATATTTCACTGTATTTGAAGTTTAATGCTTTGTAGAAACCAGAAATAGCGATTTTAGAAGGAATTACTTACGTTTTCTTTTATTAAAAATAACCTCAAAATCGGTTCCTTTTCTTTAAATAAATCTTTTCTCTAAAGTGTCCGTCAACAAACTTTGTTCTTATGGGCTACTAAGGGCAGTTTACAAATAGAAAATGATTTTTTCTATGCTGTTGGCTCCAGGGCGAACAATGTATGGGCGTAGAACAATCTCCTTTGCCTACTAAAAGATCTTGGGGACTTGGTCGGTATTTATCACGTATTGAATTTACAACGCACTGCTCAGCGCTGAGAATTGATAATCCAACAGAGCTTTTTTTGACGCGTTAGGATCGTGGCTAAGTAATAACAGCCGCACGGGTCGATCCATCAGGTTAAGCTACGCTTACCGGGGTTGGTCCGTGGATGGGTGACTAACTTTACATACTGAGACTCCTCCGTGCCTCGGAAAGCACGTTAAGCCGTTGGTCCCGGCTGTCATTTATGCATCTTTGACAGTCGTTACGGGTCGTCAGAAGCCCGAAAATCTGACAGCCAGTCTTACCAAGGGGTATCGTATTACCCAGTGACTGGGTTTGGAGGTCAGATAGGCAGTCACTCTATGTAAAATACTGGTATTCAGCTGCATCCGGTTGGACTGGAAGCTGACCGAACATAATTGGGATAAGGCTAGGCAGATTGAGGATGCACTGTGTTTGATTCTAAATGCTCGGATTTAATACCGAGAGTTTAAATTCCAGTGTACGATAAAAATCGCCGATGTTAACCTGGGCTAAGGTGCACAATAATCTAATCTTGTATGATTGTATTTAAAAAATATTCCATTCCTTAGTAACTGGCCATAACTGTAACCAAAAATAATTTAATGTTAGTCTTAAGTTTTTTTTTTTGCTGAGATTGCCATGATTTTTTTAAATTTATTATGAGTTGTGATCAATGCTAAGCTTAAATTAGAAATGGCTTTAAATAAACTTGGGGTATTTTAAATACTTCTACTGGATTACCTGTGCATTTGTTTTTTTTTTGTGAAAATTTATTATTATAAAATAAGGTGTTTCACCATTCCTTAAAAAAGGAATAAAAATTCTAAAATTTATTTAAAAAAATTAGTACCTGTATAAATAGATAGTATTAGAAACTGCAAGAAGTATATTTAATAAATCGTCTTTTGTGTATACAGTTATATTTGTAAAAAAAAAGTTTTTGATTTTTAAAAAATTCGCCCTACCTATTATATCATGCACAATTATTATTAATATGTTATTAGTTTTTAAGGGTCATGTAGATACCTATTTATGTATTTTTCTATTTAATTTGGGTTGGCCTTATTCATATTGGATTTAAAACGAACCACAGATATTTTATAATGAACGGACAAGTTTATATAAAAAAAATACGGGGGATGTCGTTGGTTGGAATAAACTTTTTGGTTTTCGTATTAAAAAACCATGGTAGTCAACAGAGCATAACGCTTTTTTCGTTACGCCATATTTTCTGCCAGTGTAGAAGAAAAACTACGATAACATGGCACGCCCCTCCAAATGACTGTTTCAATGTTTGTAGTCACATCCTTACGAAAGAGTTTGTATGTAGTTGCATTTTGCAAGTATTCGTGTTCAGTAGCAGGCCGGCAGCGACATGCGTTGTGAGTCTTGGTGGCGCTTTGTAATTACTTTCACAAATACTTTCAAACGTTTTGAATTTTGGAAGGGTGGGCCATTATTATCGTAGTTTATCTCTACTCGTACCAAAAGCCGTGTTCGCTCCAAAAAGAGGAAATCGCACTGCGTGTTAAGTCCAATGTCCTAAGGTTTTAGTAATAATGGTATAGCTAATAGAATTATGTTATTATTTGCTTCTTTCTTGTTACAATGATTTTTTAAACAGGTTGGTTATTGTAAAGAATATTTACTAAATAAATATAAATACATAATGAAATATTTTCTTTTTATTATTTAACCTTTTTAACGTCATTGTCACATATACGTGACAAGCAAGCGTGTCCTGTACGCCACAAATATGTGACAATGGCAATAACACTATAACACGAAATAAACAATTAAATCATTGCTTTTGTGTGTTTATACAGGGGTTATTTGTAAAACACCAGAAACCTCTCTTAAGAGGTCATTGTACTCATCATTATGAACAACTTTTGCTATGGGACCGAACCTGAAATCGCGAAAAAAAATACAGCTGTTCCTTACATTTTGACGAGTTATACGAACATAAATGTAGGGAACAGCTGATATTTTTAATATATTTTAATGATGAGTAGGTACAATGACTTCTTAAGAGGTTTCTGGTGTTTTACAAATAACCCTGTATATATAGATATCTTAAAAATTGAAGCTTTCGAACGTATTTAATGACATGAAACAAATTAAAAGACACCATGGATATTGGGAAATTCCTGATAACAATAATAAATAAATTTGTAGCTTGGCGCTGAGGGCACGCGCGTGCGTTTATGTTCTGGCGTTGAAAAGGTTTAACTTTTCGCACAATACAGTATAATGGAATACACAGATGGTACAAAAAGATACTTTATAACCGAACTAGCCGCCCGCGGCTTCGCCCGCATAATATGTAGACAAATTATACACATAAATAAACCTTCCTCTTGAATCACTCTATCTATTTTAAAAACCGCATCAAAATCCGTTGCGGAGTTTTAAAGATTTTAAGCATACAAAGGGATACAAGGACAGAGAAAGCGACTTTGTTTTATACTATGTAGTGATGAGGGTTATTCGGTTTATTGTATAACAATTTAACCAATAAAACAAACAAGCCCAGTATCAAATATAGGTATATTTTATTTCTTTGTAAAGACGACGGAAGACACCACACTGCCTACTTTCCCGCCAAACTTGAATTGAGGCGTTGGTATCACCCGTTTTAGCTTCATTTTTTCTGAGAAATGTTTTAATAATTCCTCTTCGGTCCAGTTGCATGACGTTATTATGAAGAGGCCTGGAAGACAAACAAAGTTTTGTGTAAATTGTGCGAAATAATAGGATATATTTTTTTCCCGTCTCGACTAAGAAGTTTCACTAAATAAAAAAATTACTGCCGGTAAATATAATAGCGCAAACACTGCAACTATTTTTTTGTCAGGTGCTATTCTAACCTCAGTGCCTTCAACACGCATACGTGTCGCCTAAATCCCTACTGAATGCCTTCAACACGCATTGCAATGTATGGACAATAAACACACATTTGTGTTGAAGGCACTGAGGTTAGAATGGATCAAAATGTATTGAGCACGTATGTGTGTGCGCACTGTGAGATAGAACAGAAAACACACAGCTGTGTTCATGGCAGGGTATGGGATAGTCTCTAGAACAGCGGTGGGGCAACTTTTTGCATCAGGAGCCAACATTTTTTTTTGCTTACAGTAATTCGAATTATGTTTCGTTAATAAAGTTCACAATGGCCCTGAACGTAGATACACGAACGGTAGATCAATTTCTGAAAGTCAAAATGTCACTTATGTCAATGTCAATGTGATGTAGGCGGGCCGGATTAAAATTTAGGGTCGAAGTTGACCTTTTTTTTACTGAAGGATTTCATCAAATGAGCCCGCTTTGGGTGGAGCGGAAGGGAGTGTACGACACTCAGACTCTTATTTATTTATTATGGTTTACCAACAGATGTTACAGCGATACATACATAGAAAATACATAGCAATTGATTTGATTGATTGACTCTTACTGACTAAAACCCATCCATGTCCCTGACTTGTGTTCCGGGGCAGGGGTAACCCTATTAGTCAATCCCGCTGAAGGGTCAAAGTTGACCCACCGTCCACTAGAATCAATCCTACTCGTCAATTTCGACTTTCAAAAGTGCCTTTCTTGTGCCTATTTGAAATAAATCGATGTTTTGGCCGTATTTTTCCCAACCGATAAATGTGTGGAATCAAGTTCTTCCAACTAAACAGAGAGCTGTGCTGCTGGGGAGTTTGTTGCGCCATTTCTTCTTCCCAGCTAAAGCACTAGGAAGTGGTGAAGGGTGGGCGTGCCTCTCTTATGTAACTTTGACCTTCCAAAAGTGATGATTTTCAGCCTAGTTTGAATAAATGCCTTTGATTTTGAACCCTGTTCTAGAACCTACAAAGTTTCCTACCTTCTTCACCCAACATATCCACAACTTGATCAATATATTTTTCTCTGCACTTCTTTGGGTCGTCAGGATTAAGACCTATAGCATCATAGGTGCCTTTGTCGTGAACTATACCGAATTTCCCGAGGTCCTTCACACTGTTTTGTGTTATATCGAATACCTGTAAAAAAAAAACCAAATCAGGTCCGACATACACCTTTTTTTTTTGAGGCTGGGAAATCATCCAATGACTCCCGCTATGGGTGGAGCGGAAGAGAGTGTCAGACTCTTACTGACTAAAACCCATCCATGTTCCTTCCTTAGCCCTTTATATTCAGAGCGGGAGCAGTCATTGGATGATTTCCCAGCCTTAAAAAAAAATAAGCCCTTTATATTCCGCGGTAGCGCTAACCCTTTCGGACAATCCCGCTTACCCGGCAGGCTCGGCCTTACAGCCCTTTCACACGGCAGTCTAGTTTTGCAGGACCGGATTTTTACTGAATCCTGCAAAAACGGACGCTGTATTCACACGGTAGTTCAGTTTTGCAGGATCCAGTAAAAATACGGTTGCATCCTGTTTTTTGATCATTCCTAGAGTGATCAGGCGAAATGGACGTGAATACTTTGCTAATATTCTATTGGTATTATCGGCATCGTCGGCAGCGAAATAGAAGATTCTGGGTTCATTCTATCGTGACACAACGCTCGACTTAAGGTATTAAAGCCACCACTGCCACCACTCCACTATCCCGCAAAAAACAGTATCGAAAAAAATCGCACGCAGGAAGCCGTGTGAACACTGTTATAGAAATATATGTGTCATTAAACGGGATCCCGCTTTTTACTGGACCATGGGTCCAGTTTCCGGTGACAAAACCGAACTGCACAAATCGAAGGGATCAGCATTTTGCAGGATCCTGCATTCGGTTTGCTCGTGTGAACACTAGCATATAATCTCTTTTGCGATCAAACGGGATCCTGCAAAAAACTGGACTGCCGTGTGAAAGGGCTGTTAACGGACCCCTTCATACGCTGACATCTCTTTGAGGCGCGCGGGCAACACTCCGCCCCGGCACGGGCCTGGTCCTGATCGGACGGTGAGCTACCCATTACTCACCGCCCGCAGGCCCGCGGTCGACATACACCTGGTTGGATTTTAGGGTTCCGTATTTCAAAAGGAAAAAAGCAGAACCCTTATAGGATCACTTTATTGTACGTCCGTCTGTCTGTCAAGACCCTTTATCTCGGGAACGCGTGGAGGTATCGAGTTGAAATTAAACCATATACTCAGGTCTACAGTCCCTTGAAGCTGTGGAAAAACAAACTTCTATGTTAACGTACAAAAAAGATACGGCCGTTTATGCCGGAAAAAAATGTATTGCGACACTCAAGGAAATCAAAACTACACTACTATAGGGAATTTCCGTTGACCTAGAACTATTAACTACAAGTACAGGAAAAAATCAGAAAACTATACTTCTGTAATTAGCCCAATCAATGTTCGCCTATTAGAAGCCGTTTGCTAATAAGAGCTCAACGATTTATACGGTTATATTATTGTCGTTGCGAGAGAATTTTTCTTATGAACCTATGGGGTTCATACGACATGTGAGGGGTTAAATTATAAAATAAACCCTCGGTAGTCGAGTCCGAGTCGAACTTGTCTGGTTTTTTTTCAAACATCCGGAAGCTACAAACCGCGGCAAAAGAAAGGTCCTCCCGCCACAGCCGCCGCGGGAAACGCCCCGGGCGTCGGGAGCTACGTGACGACTCCCGGCCACCGTAGGCGCGGGCCTGCGGGCGGTGAGTAATGGGTGACTCACCGCCCGATCAGGACCAGGCCCGTGCCGGACGGCGCGTATATGTTCCACGCGCGCCTCAAAGAGATGTCAGCATATGAAGGGGCCCCTCAGGGCCAAGCCTGCCGGGTAAGCGGGATTGTCCTAAAGGGTTACCGCTACCCCGGAACAAAAAGGACTAAGGAAGGAACATGGATGGGTTTTAGTCAGTAAGAGTCTGACACTCCCTTCCGCTCCACTCAGAGCGGAAGGGGTCATTGTATGATTTCCCAGACTAAAAAAAAGGTAGTTATAAAAGAGTGATCTTACCTTATATTTAATATGAGGAAACTCAGTCTTGGATACTTTCTCAGCAAGCGTTATGGCTTCTTCACAGTAATCCACTCCAAGGAGGTTTGTGAACCCTTCTCTAGCTAATTCTGATAAAGTGTATCCATTGCCACAACCTGGAATTTTATATGAATTAAATATTAATAAGTAGCTTTTGCTCACGACTTCGTCTGCGTGAAGTTCGGTTATATCGCAATATTCGTCCCCTATATCCTCTCTATAGGGATATTTTTGAGACAATAAGTAGCCTATGTAAGGACATATCTCTACCAAATTTAATCGAAATACGTGGAACACGTTTTTTTTTGGAACGAAGTACCTTATCGCGCGTTGCGAAAGGGGGCTAGACGGAAATTAAGACCAAAAGTTGTAACGACACTTTTTTTGGAGTAAAATATGATATTACTTTAATCAATATTTTTTGATTGGTTACTTTTAGATCAGATTCTTTTTGATTATTATAACTTAAAAGAAATAAAATTTTATTACAATTCCTTCACTAATTAATCGAAAGGAACTTCGTTCCATACGGGTGTCCCTTGACACCTCTCTAGTTTTTTTTACTACGTTGGGGTCGGCTGCCAGTCTAACCGGATGCAGCTGAATACCAGTATGTTACATGGATCGATTGCCTATCTGTCCCAACAGAGAGCATACATCAGAGACAGAGTCATCTCGTAGCTTAAACCTATTTTAGCTAGCTAAACGACACATGACACAATGCTTCCAAATCTGCAGGACATTTGTGTTGGTCATTTACATCATTTAGTTTAGAAGCTGTCACTACAGTAGAACGCCGATTATCCAAATTAGTTGGGACCGGGGTCGATACGGATAATCAAAAAATCGGATAATCGGACATAGACTGGTAATAAAGAAAAACGAACCGTTTTACATTACTAGATACAATAATAGAGGTACATAGTAGCAAAAATTACTTGGTTTTAATTTTTGGAACGAAGTTCCTTATCGCGCGTTGCGAAAGGGGGCTAGACGGAAAAAATTAAGACCAATAGTTGTAACGACACTTTTTTTCTACCTAGTTGCAAAACGAGCGGCGTGCGCGTGTTTCTCTGTCTGTCTCTCTCTCTCATAAAAAACAAGCCAGTTATTTTCGTTTCGTCTTTCTATTTCGCATCAGATTTTTTTTATTATTATTACTTAAAATAAATAAAATTATATTACAATTCCTTCACTAATTAATCTAAAGGAACTTTGTTCCATCCGGGTGTCCCTTGACACCTCTCAAGTTTTTATATTAAGCTTAGGACCGATTCGGATAATTAACGATCCGGGTAATCGGCATTCGGATAATCGGCGTTCAACTGTATCATGATTCTTAAGGATTATTGACACTAATAGCTGCTTGAATGTGCTGTGATCGCGTTCGTTTCATTGGTAAACTGGGCCCTAAGGTGTAAGCCATCTCGCTTCTTGTTAAAAAGACTACAAGAAAAAAGGAATTAAAGTAGGAATAATCAGCCTACGATGTTCCCAATACTGGAAGACAGGCCCCCTCTCTTCAAAATAGAGTGGGCTGTAATCTTCCATGCGGTCCCAGTGGGGTTGGGAGATGTCACAAGTCTTCTAATTTATGGTTCTAGTACATGACGGTTTCCTAACAATGTTTTACTTCACTGTGATGGAATTATTTACATATGTATGTATTTACAAAAAAAAAATGTATACAGAGTTGATACGACAGAGGGGCTTTCCTTTAAACAGCTTATACTAGGGACCATTTTCAAGCTCTGTACCAAAAATCAATTAAATAGGAGCAGTAGTTTAGTCGCAAATGATTTTTTAAGTTTTTGCCCCGTTTGAACACGATGTATCTTTCCTAACAGCGCTCCGGCGCGCGCGCGTCGGTGCCGCTGCGTTACAAGGTCAGTTTTTATTTACAAAGAGTGGTTGCGTTTTACTCTGATTTGTAAGCTATTTAGTTTGTTTGAAAAAATAAAAACCTCATTTTTGGTGCTTTTTTTTTTATACCGTACCGAGTTAATACTAAACACGTATAGTATACGTAGTGTAATTTAATGCCCCTCTGTTCATATCAACTCTGTATAAGTAGTTTATCAGCCACCTCGTTACCATTACACAAGCATTAGGTTGCTTAGCTTGGGACTATATGGCGTTGTGTGAAATGTATGAGGATATTATTATTTTCACAAATGCCTTTAGCGCCTGTCTGCGTTCGAACCCACAACCAACTTGTAAGTCGGGCCAGTTACCACTGTGCCACTACTGGTCTACAACAATATCTCCATATCCTCACCTAAACTTCCTGGAATAACCACCGGAAGGTCGCCATGGCTCATGCATCATGGTTTGCCTAAAGAAATGAGTTCAGAAACCATAACACTCTAACATAACATCCTGACCGTGACCGTCGGACTGCCAAGTCATAGGTCGCCAGTTCGAACCCAAGGCACGCACCTCTGATTTTACAGATTCATGTGCGTATTGTATAATTATCACTTTGCTTAAAAATCGGTGAAGGAAAACATTGTGAGGAAACCAGCATGTCTGAGAGATATTTCTTAACAACATGTAAAGGTAAGTCAGAGGCCCATGGGCAGCATAAAATCTCTGACACCAGGTTAGTCACTAACCACACGAAGAGAAGAAGATAACATCCTCACCTAAATCAATAACAGGTATGTTCTTCTCAACTCCACAGTTACAGATCCAGTCAATAACCCGGTTAGCGCTGTCCTCGCCAAACCACACATCTCCTGGGTCTCCGTGTTCTTCAAAATTCTCTATTTCTTTAGTATATGCTTTCTGCCAGTAGTCTTGAGTCCCAAGCTCTGACGGGTCCAGTTCTGGGTCATCCATTGGTCTGAAAAATGGGTTAAAAAGTGATTTTGTTATTTGCATCTTTTTTTTTTCTTCTATTTGTGAATAAAGTCCCTATAAATTGTAATAGTCCATATTTAACACACTCCTACATATTGTTGTACTAGTTTTGAAGAGCGAGGCCTCCTAGCACAGGTATTCCTTATACTTAAAAGGAGACCCTTATGTAAGTTATATTGTAGAAGTTTGTAAAGTTACTGAAATAAATTATCATTTGTCTTGCATGTCAAGCTAGGAGGTTTAAGCGGGATTGTCGAAAGGGTTATTGCTACCCCGAAACATAAACGGCAAAGGAAGGAACATGGATGGGTTTTAGTTAGTAAGAGTCTGACACTCCTTTCAGCTCCACCCAGAGCGGGAGAAGTCATTGGATGATTTCCCAGCCTTAAAAAAAAAAAGCTAGGAGGTTGTCCACTGCTTCACCAGGCTTGCCTGTGGATGTCTTAATCAATTAAAACCTACTTCCTTGGCTTGTAAAACTTAAAAACTAAGCGACTACTTACAAAGGGCTCCCCATGTCGGGTATGGACCTTTGCTTAGGGATTCACTAGGTAGGACAGCAAGAAACGGGCTGGTTTGGATTCTATCTTGCATAGCACTAAGCCTACCTATGTACTAAATATAAGATAGGTTCAAGCTATATGTACGTTCAAACACCATTGAATAATATTCCATTAACAACAATGAAGTCCAAAATACTCAAAATAATATTATCAGTTAGTCGAGACAGAGCATATGAGTCACACTACATAGCTAAGGGGCAGTGTGATGTGTGTTGTCACTTTTATTTTTTTTGACTGTTTTTAAAGTAACTTAGAGGGGTCTTAGTACTCTTAGTCCAGCAATACATACATTGTATTTGTCAGTTGTCAGTAGATGACCTATGAGCTCTTCCAATTTTTGCCACTTGTACATAATGGATATATTTTTTGTTTTAAGTTGTATACAGTAAGTAGTTAATTCTTCATGTATTGTTAAATAATTAATCTATACTACACTACCTATATTATAAAGCTGAAGAGTTTGTTTGTTGGAATGCGCTAATCTCTGGAACTACTGGTCCGAATTGAAAATTATTTTTGGGTTGGATAGTCCATTTTTCGAGGAAGGCTATGTAACATCACGCTATGACCAATAAGCGCATAAAACCGCGCGGGAGCAGCTAGTTTAATATATAGCATTTAGAACTATTTTCGGTCAGCAGGTCGTCTTAGGGGCAGGGACCGGACCACCCCGCTTAAGAGTTAAGCCTTTGGACAGGGTAACCCGTACGTGGGGTAACTCATATCGCAGTGTTACCTTTTGTTCGAGTTACATCCTCGAAACCCAGCGAAATGGTTAACACCTTTATTAAGGTAACCACGTGAAGGGGTTAACCCCTTTAATGACTTAAGGCTTTGAAGAGGTTACCTTCTCGAAAAGCTTTTTTTCGTGTTACCCTGGATTACCTAATACCTAAACATGAGCTGCATGTAGGTGGGGGGATACTTGCACCCGTGCGGCGCGTTATTGCCTTACTATTTTTATTTAGTTATTATGATTTACAAATACGTAATAGGTAAAATAGGTAAGCTACAACACACACTTAAACATAAACACTGCTAAATTGCTTTTACTTCCGTAGTTCCGTCCGAGTTCCGAATCAAATGACGAATGATGAAAATAAACCAGTACCTATAGACACGAAAAAATAAATAATATTATTACAATGTTTAGCATGTGTGACGAGCAAAATTGAACTATAAGATCATATAGATAATAGTTATTATTCCATGTTTACAAGTCGCTCGGCAAGTCGGACTCGGTACACGCAAGATTGGCGGACCGCCGCACGGGCACGGTACGATGTCACGTGCGGTCGTGGTTATGCAATTTTCAAACTAATATCGAATGTAAACAGTGCATATTACAAAGTCTTGAGTTGGAATGGCTTACCCTGTTACAGTGTTACAGGGTGTTGAAAGGGTAACCCGTTCGTAACGGGTTAACTAAACCCGTTCGAAGGTGTAACATGTATCATAGGGTTTTTTTTTGAAGCGCTTAAAAAAACCCCGGTCAGTGGGTAGCCTTAGGGGCGGTTTCCCTTCATAAACCCTGTCAACGAGTATCCGGCCGGTCCCTGCTTAGGGCTAATTAAATAATAGTGTAATTCTGAAAGTCGTATGTCAGTAGGTACTGGTCATTAAAAATTGCTAAAAGATAAACGTAAGATGCACTTGGATGAAGAAAAACATGAAGAATAGCAAGCAAATAACCAAAGGTGGACTGAATTTAAGTTGGTTATTAACTAGAAAGCATTTATTTTGTTTTCGTTAGAGGTTAGGACGTAAACTAGTACTGAATTCTGTCATATACAAAAGACACGAACTATCATTTTATGAACTTAATTATTTAGAAAAAAACGATTAAAACATAATGACGACATCATTTACATCCCAACTTTTATTGAAATTAAAAATGTAAACACACACCTGTTTTGAAATTGGATTATTTTGACATTCGAAGACCGAGTCTACGTCATTGCGCTCAATAGTGTTGTGATGAGTAGTTGATCGATTGAATGTTATCGACTTTCTATTTGACAGACGCTCGCTTTATCAAATCTGTAATTTTCAATTCGAGACATAGGTAGCACTAGAAACATAAACTGCCTTCATGAATTTTGTTTCGCTGTAATTTTAAAACTTAAATGGATCGCATTCATAAAGTAATAATAATTGTAGGTTTTCATACTGCTAATGTAATAATAGCTAGCTTAAATAATCAGCCAGGTCACTAATCTTGAAGGAATGAGTTGTCATCTACCACACGGTCCCAATGCTAGTTAGGTAACATGTCTTCTTCTTATATCGCAGTAAGGACAACCTCCACAAGTGCGGGTTCATAGATGGCTCAGATCTCCGATGTGTATGCGGCGTCTCCACACAGACAATGACTCACCTCCCATCCACCGCATGCCCCGTCACATGCACACGTGAGGACCTAATGGCTGCGTCAGTGAACAATATTAGCGTTACTGAATTTTGGGCCAAACTAATTTAAAATATAAGTAATTATTATGTAAGTACTATTTTTTGCCATCGACACGCTAAGAACAAGAACATGTTTTCGATTTTTTGGTTGTTAGACATGGCAGTTTCCTGACGATATATAATTTTAATTTCTTGAGAACAGTGGTGATGAAATTATTTACTCAAGCGCCTGCGTGGGTTTGGTCCAATTCACGACCTATCAACTCGTAAGTAAGGTACCACAGCGCTACCATACATCACAATGTAATTCGCATCGTATTTCGTAAAAATGGGACATCACTATAAACGTCACATTTGACATAAAGAGCGTTCGGTTCATTGATAAAAATGTCAAACTCAGTGAATTCAAACAAAATTAAACCCAAATTCAATCCGTTTATTAGGTACTCATTATTAACTAGGAATTAATATAACAGTAGAAAAGACACTAGATACAAGTACATTTACAAATATCTTGAGCTTTTCGTTTATATTAATAGTAAGTATATATTTAGTAACTGCTTGCAAACTACCCAAATGGAACATTCAAAATACACTAAAGTTAATATATTGACACATTTAATAAGGAATGAGCTGAACAGTTGTGGCCAAATTACACAATTGTGGCCCGCCATTACCTTCTTACCCATTTGCAACGCCCTTTTGGCATAATTATATGTTATCTGTGGCGAGTTTTTCCAATGTTAATTTCTTTTTAACTCTTCCCTAGCCACTGGATAGATAGCGCTGAACTTTGTAAGTTACTGAAAGCAAAGTAACTTCACATCATTTCACTTTGATCTAATTTTGTGATCTTAAAACGAAACGTACCTAAAAAGTACAGGAAACAACGAAAGTGTCAGTCAACGAACGTATGTGACGTGACACCTAGTAACGTAGTCAGTTCAGCGCCATCTAAGTTCTTGGAAAATATGTTTTTTTCTAATACTAAAAAAGAAAACCTCTCATTCCGTGCAAAACAATGTTGGCGTGGCCGCAACGCTTGTTGCCTTAAAGCTAAATAAGTTTTTTTGGCGCATCAAATACCCTTAAATAGTCAAATGTCTTTCATATAATAGGTTTCATTAACTACCCACAGTAAATTAGATTTAACTACAATTGCTAAAACGTCTATCATCAAATCCTGGAAGCCACGTAGTCAGGCTGAAACGAAAGAGGAATATTTAATTATTTTTTTGGAAGTGTACAATGTCACGAATATTGAAGAAGAACGAATAGAGAAGATTTTAAATAACCCAACAGACATTGCTATACAAATTTCAATACTTCATACAAAAAGTCCATAGAAAATGGACATTAAGTTTTTCCAGGAATCCATTTATTCTAGCCATATAACATTTTAAAACACAAAGAAGACCAATTGGTCCACTTGTTTTCAAGTGATGCGTCTTTAACGAATTTCATAGCGTTTTATTTTTATTTAAATAGATACTTACAGAAACAAACCAATAAGAATCCGGTCTGAATATAAGTCGAGATATGAATCCCATTTCGGACGCGGGCGCGATTGCGTGCAAGTGAAGATGTTTGACGCTACGGAAAGGGGGCCAATGGTACCCTAGACGAGCGTCGGACAGTGTTAAGTTATTTTTCGCTAACTGCTGGTGAGCAATCAACAGCATTTTTTCAACTGAAAACAAAAACAGAAAAATATTTAAGTTTGTTGGTAAACTGTACCATAAATTGAATAAACGTTTGTTTTTCGGATACGTCAAAATAAAATGTCATTGGACCGCACCAATTAAATGTTGCCATTTTTTTGAGAAAGATATACCGTACATTATAGGAAAAACTAAATATTCTTAGGCAAAACTTAGAATTCCGACAGTGAACTATAAAAGAACAGGGTTCATTTAAAGATGAAAAAAGCATCCGCTCTAACAAGTATAATATTGTCATGAAATCAAGATACCGTAACCATTTGCCATTATAGTAACTGGACCTAGAATTGGAAATTTAGTTACAAAATAGACATGCTATAAAAGTAAATGATATAAAACTGACTTTAGTTATTACAATAAATAGGTAGATATTACTTGACAGATAGCACACAGAAGAAAAAAAATCATAAACATCATAAAATCGGGGAGATCGTGACTCCGAACCATACATCACTCGCTATCAGATAAATTGATAACAGATTTAATTACTTTCTAGCTAACAAGTAATTAGATTTTAGCGATAAAATCACTTACCAAGATCCTTATCAGTTGGTGTTAAGCATTTAACGTCTTCAATATGATTTTTAGGTATAATTAAAAGATGCAATTTACTCGCAGGTTTAATATCCGGAAATACACAAATATCGTCATCTTCATATATTATTTCCGTTGGTTCGAACTTATTGACTATATTACAGAATACACAAGATGACCTTTGGACAGCGGGCGCCGTCATTTTTGAATAAAATGCTAAATAATTTCGCGTTTTGAGGATATTGTTTTGCTTCTTTGAACCTCTGAACTGAAGTGCGTTCGGTTTATGTTGTCACTGTCAAGTGTCTGTTTGACGTTTGTCGCTATACTTGGGTGCGTTCAATTCACATTGATTTACGCCAATGAAATAAAATGTATGTTCTTCATTTGGCATTTTTAACAGAAACTTATTCAAAATCGTATATTTGTATAAAATGCGATAGGTATTACAACATTTTGTGCAAAATATGTACGTTCGACATTGCAGTGATGGAATGCAAATATTTTATTTATTTTGTTAACTACAAACCAAGTTTTGGGATTGCCACGTATTTTACTTTGAGAAAATAGCCAGTATTAAAATGATGCTCTGTGCCGTAACCACACGGGGTTCCTTTAGCTAGCGGTCGCCCTTAATTTATTGAGGCGTCCACGGCAAGCCACCTCCTAGATTTTCTTGGGAGATGCCATACACACAAAAAAAAACGCGGGACTATCATAGGACGAAATTGTGTGTTACAAGGTCAAATAATATGTTTGCAATCATTTTAAAGACTCAAATGTATTCTAGACTACACCGTTGAACATAATACGCATGTCTGGCTTTATTATTGATGCAAGTGACGTCATAATAATTAATTGCCATGAAAAATGTGCACAAGTTTGCGAAATACAAATATTTTTTATTTTACAAAACACGTGTGATACCTACTTAGTTATGTATTTTAATATTAAATAGGTAACTTGAGTTTACTGCCTCGATGGTGTAGTAGTTATTCTGGAATAATATCTCACTAACGATTGTCCAAAAGGGTTACCGCTACCACGGAACATAAAGGGCTAAGTAAGGAACATGGATGGGTTTTAGTCAGTATGAGTCTGACACTCCTGTCTCTTCCTGTCTGCGGCTGCCGTTGCCTTTGTGGGCAGAAGCTTGTTAAATACTAGAAGTAATTAAAAATCAAATTGAAAGTAGTTGGGTACCTGGACTTTACAAATAAGCTCGCTCGCTCGTGGGAGCTCGGACTCCGTAGTAAAACGAATACATCCATAAAGCAACTTCGCTTCACATTATTTAGAGACAAGTTTAACAGTGAATAAATTATTTACCATTACACTTAAGATTAAGAACACCTGACCAGAGGGCTGGACTGTTCTTTGGCCAAAGAAATAGCCTTGCCATTCAACGTGGCAATGCTGCCAGTCTTCTGGGTACGTTTCCGGACGACAGCGATGCGGATGAGTACTTCGACGCCTAAGTGTCCTTTCCGTATTTGTATTTATGTGTACAGATAGTCAGAGGAGCTCGTGGCTAAGTACTAACATCCGCACAGGTCAATCCAACAGGTTAAGCTACGCTTGCCGGGGTTGGCTGTGGATGGGTGACCATCTTTACATAGCGAGACTCCTCCGTGCCTCGGAAAGCACGTTAAGCCGTTGGTCCCGGCTGTCATTTGTACATCTTTGACAGTCGTTACGGGTCGTCAGAAGCCCGAAAGTCTGACAGCTAGTCTTACCAAGGGGTATCGTATTACCTAGTTACTGGGTTGTGGAGGTCAGATAGGCAGTCGCTCCATGTAAAATACTGGTATTCAGCTGCATCCGGTTAGACTGGAAGCCCACCCTAACATATGTAATTAGGAAAAGGCTGGGCAGATGATGATTGATGAGATAGTCATTTAATTTAGGTACAGCTTAACGATCGACAAGATTAAATTTTAATAATTAGCGAATTTAATATAAAACGCAAATCAATTACTCAGTACTGTACAAGTTTACATTACCCATTGATTAATAATTAATTATGTTTGAACAATGTGGTAGACTTGACAGTAATGGAACGGTTTGTTTTCAATTACTTATTGAGCAATGATGGCCTGGTGGTGTGTCCGTCGGACTGCCAAGTTTTAGGTCTCGAGTTCGAACCCAAGGCATGCACCTCTGACTTTTCAGATTCATGTGCGTATTGTATAATGATCACTTGATTTAAAATCGGTGAAGGAAAACATCGTGAGGAAACCAGCATGCCTGAGAGATATTTCTCAACAGCATGTGAAGCTAAGTCAGAGGCCCATGGGCAGCATTAAAAATCTGACACCAGGTTAGTCACTAACCACACGAAAAGAAGAAGAATTACTTAATTAGAAAATGATTAGTCATGTTGTTTGGGTTAGAACTGCGTTTATACGTCATTCCATGACAAGATTTTCATCAGCCTGTCTTTTCCCGATTGACTATTAGAAACGGTCAAAAATAAAATATGAAATTAAATAGAAAAAGACCGCTAGTCTTAAAAACTTCCATCATCGTACAGAAATTAAATATTATGAATTGCTAAATTGCATTTAATGCTAATAAGTATTCCATTTGATTAAAAAAATATGTGACGTCACATTGTTATATTTCATAGAAATCACGTACAAATGCCGCGTTTTGACTGTTCATAAAAAGTAACGTTATTGACTACCCTTTCAAATACCCAATTATGTTGGGTCAGCTTCTAGTTTAACCAGAAGCGGCTGAATACCAGAATTTTACATGGAGCGACTGCCTATCTGACCTGCACAAACCAACCACAACTTTATTTGTTTTCTGAGACATCGCCAAGCGATCGATCGACTCTTCATGTGACCAGAGGGCTCGCCTATATTTTGGCCAAAGAATCAGCATTGTCATACAACGCGGCAATGCTGCCAGCCTTTTGGGAACGTTTCCTGTTGACAGCGATGTGGACGAATTTTTTTGATGCTCTTTGATTCTTAGACAAATATTATTTTTGTACATCATCATCATCATTCTCCTGCCCTTATCCCAATTTATTTGTGCTCGGCGCAACATGTCTTCGTCTTCCATACTTCTCTATTAGTCGTCATCTCGGTAGTCACTCCCTTTCTAGCCATATCATCTTTCACACAATCCATCCATCGTTTTTTTGGTCTCCCTCTACTTGTATAGCCATCCACATTCATACTACAACTTTCCTGACAACATTTTCCTCATTCCTCCGCATAACATGCCCATACCATGACAACCGATTTCCACACAACTTTTCGGTCACCGGTGTCACTTTCAGACTTCCTCTTATATATGTCACCGTTAGATTGTAAAGATCGTTAGATTACAATCTATCTAGCGAGATTGTAAACTATCGATAGATTGTGAAATCATTATGATTGCAATTTGACTCATTATTCTTCGCTATATTGTAATCTACCGAAGTGAAACCGTTAAATTACAATCTGAATAAAAATAATCTCTTTTTTCCAAATTTTTTTCTATATAATCTAGTCGTTTCTGGCACTCACCGGCCGCTGCCGCGGCATCGCTCGCTTCGCTCGCTCGGCTCGTGCGTAGGTGGTCACAGTTTTAACCTAACCTAACCATTTTTTTAAACGTCCTACGCCGGTTCACAATTTGACCGTTTCCCATCGTTAGATTACAATCAAGCGAAAAATGATGCGTTAAATTGCAATCATAATGATACGGTTCACAATCTATCGATAGTTTACAATCTTACTAGTTACTAGATAGATTGTAATATAACGATGTTTACAATCTTAGGGTGACATATACATACATATTTTCCTCTTATATTTTTGTACATATTATTATGAATATTTAGCTTTTTAATGAAAATATGATTAGAGTTAATCTATTATATGGATTATGACTGACCACAACTAGGTGATATGATAGCACGCATTAAGACCATTGTCTCATGTCTGTGGTCCTATACTATAAATATCTCACAGTGGAAACGTGAGTTTAAAGTGAGCTGTGTCAAATTAGGTGAAACTACAGCCCACTTCACATAAGAGTTCACAGTTAGACTTTTACAGAATCAACAGACGGTAAATTGAATCTTCCTTAAAGTTGAAACTTCTGTCGCAACAAATATTCCCGCGAATCATATTTTTAATAATTTTATTTAGATACTAGCACTTTGCCCGCGGCTTCGCTCCCGTGGTCTTTCCCGTGGGACCCGTTATTTTTCCCGGGATCAAAAGTAGCCTATGTTACTCCTAGAAAACTAAGCTTTCCAACGGTGAAAGAATTTTTAAAATCGGTCCAGTAGTTTTTGAACCTATTCACTTGGACCCCACGGCCCTAGTGTTTCAACCCCAAACGGCTCGAACATACTTCGAATAAGGTTACTTCGAATAAGGCTCGAACAACTTCCAATAAGGTTATTATACTTGCGCCGTTTGAGGTTTTCCGCTCCTGCAGCAGCCGCCCCAGCACAGCCCGCCGTGCTAGGAAGATGGGATGGCGCAAGGGTGTCGACACAGGTTGCATCCCACACCAAAGGCCTACCCAACTTCCAAGGCATTATAGTCATTCCGTCTGGCCTCTTACCATCGTCGCGTGCCAAGCCAAGCATTAGGTTCTAAAATAGCTGGCACCCCGGCGGTGACAAGAGCTCGACGGATGATGTCATTAATACTGGCGTGCCGTGCCAGCGCTTTTACTGCAAGAAAGGCCATGGTGTCCGAGGCGGTGGACATCTTCACCGCACAGACAACGATGTGGAGCCCCGCAAGGAGAGCCCAGACGCAGACTTGTATCGAGCCGGAAAGTTGTGTCACGCAGCATGGTGCCTATGTTGGATGACGGTAGTGCCTGAAGCCAGAGGCCCGACTCCCACTCTCCCACAGCCAGTAGGCGGGCACGCTCAGCAGTATTGGTGGACGTATTAATTAGATTATTCCGTACCAACCTGCAGAGCGGCTCATCCCACTGTGTCTGGGAAGACGGGTTCTCGGGCTGCACCGTATCCGGACAAGCCACCTTCCAAGCGTTAATTGCATCGGTCAAACACGGCACTTCAGAGTTAACCTGAGAAGGAGCTATGATTTTTGCGGTTAACTCTTTGGTGCTGTGGACCGAGGACAGGAGTAAACTTACACTAGAAATTTTGCGGACGCCGAGCCCATATTTTGATGCTGATATGAGAATGCTAAGAGGGATTTGTGGTGTTACGCGAATGGATAGAATACGGAATGAGTATATAAGAGGAAGTCTGAAAGTGACACCGGTGACTGAAAAGTTGTGTGGGAATCCGTTGTCATGGTATGGGCATGTTATGCGGAGGAATCAGGAATTGTTGTCAGGAAAGTTGTGAGTATGAATGTGGATGGCTATACAAGTAGAGGCAGACCAAAGAAACGATGGATGGATTGTGTGTAAGATGATATGGCTAGAAAGGGAGTGACTATCGAGATGACGACTAATAGAGAAGTATGGAAGACGAAGACATGTTATTGGGAAATAAATTGGGATAAGGGCAGGGGAATGACGATGTAGTTATAACCTCACACTGATCTGCTAATTATAAAAGACTTAACCTGCAAAATATGTACACTATCAACATGAAATAAACCATTATATCATTACTCTTGTGTGTGTTTATATAGATATCTTAAAATTGAAGCTCTCGTACGTATTCAATGACATGAAACAAATTCAAAGACACCCTGGATATTGGAAAATTCATGATAACAAGAAGAAATAAATTTGTAGCTTGGCGTGGAGGGCACGCGCGTGCTTTTGTGCACTGGCGTTCAAAAGGTTAAGAAACCGACGTTTTATGAGGAATACAGGCATAAAACAAAAGAATCCATCGAAAAACAAAAACGTATTAATTTCTTTTAAATCCAACACAAAAGAGGCCATATATTATAACCTCACACAAATCCTTACGGAAAATCAACATGATTGCAAAACACGTTAAATACATAAAAGTAATACAAATTGGTATAATTTTGACAATATTTCATGTCTGTGTTTGTTCAGCTTGGGTTTAAACAAATAATTTTGGCAGGTTTTGTGTCGTGAGGTACTTATAAAACTGATTGCGCATTTAATTAAGTAAATCATTTTCAAAATGAAGTGGGAAGCGATTATACTCGTGGTGGTGAGTGCGATTTAAATTATTTTATTCCTGTAAATGGGTTTTCATAAACACTTTTACACGTCAATAATATTTTTTTTAAACTAGATGAGGCCGGCGTTTCCTAACTGACTACTCTGAGAAGACAGGCCGAAACAAACTCAGAGGTCACAGTCTCTTTTAATGTCCAGACATAATGTTGGTCAGATCATGTGAAGACCATCTAGGTTGGTGTCTGAAATAGTCTTTTGAGGAAAGAACCACACAGATTGAGTGGGCCGGTCCAGTCAGTGCACGCATTTGTCATTAATCGTGCAGCTCAACTCAAAACTTAAGAAGCTCAACGATTCGACGAACGATACTAATACCCGTATTACAGAATCACGCAATACTCAAGCATACTTGTGTCTCGATTAAAGCCATTTGATTGGTTAAAACTAGTTTTACGTTATGCTTGGGTCTTGAGTGAGGTTCTGTAATACGGGCCTAAATGTCCTTTACCTACATTTGAGTAGGTAGGCCGCATAAAGTACTAATTCTGCTAGCTCAGATAATCATGAAAAGTAACTGAGACAAAAGAGAAGAAAAATAAATAATGTAACCTACATAGTTCTCACATTCACAATAATTAATACGAATTCCGAATGCCAATTGACTATTTGACACGGTCAAAAATAAAATATGTAATCACATAGTAAGGCCGCTCGTCTTAAAAACTTCCATCACCGTACAGAAATTAATTATTATGCGAGGAAATAATTTTAAAATTGCATTTAATGCTATTAAGTATTCCATTTTTTTTTTTACAATTATGTCTTCGCATAATATTTAATTTCTGCACGGTGATGGAAGTTTTTAAGACGAGCGGTCTTTTTCTATATGGTTTTAAACATATTTTATTTGTGACCGCGTGAAATACTCAGTTGCCCTACAAAAATTCCATTTGATTCTAAAAATCTGTGACGTCACATTGTTATATTTCATAGAAATCGAGTACAAATGCCGCGTTTTGACAGTTCATAAAAAGTAACGTTATTGACTACCCAATTGTGTCTCGCTAAATAAGTTCAAATCCTTTCTGTGAGGCTTTTCTTCAAGGCTTTTAGTGAACCCAGCCCCACCAAAAGATGTGAAACAAAAGCGCTACGCATGACTTGCGAGCTCATAGGAGTCAGTTTTAATTGATTTTTTGGTTTTAAATAGACAAATAAAAGATTTGTTTTTTTGTAAACCGGAGACGCTCCGGGCGTCGGGAGCCGCCTAACGACTCGCGGCCACCGTAGGCGCGGGCCTGCGGACGGTGAGTAATGGGTAGCTCACTGTCCGATCAGGACCAGGCCCGTGCCGGACGGCGCGTACGTTTTCAACGTGCACCTCATAGACATGTCAGCATTAAAAAAGGGGCCCGTTAGGGCCGAAGCCTGTCGGATCAGCGGGATTGTGCGAAAGGGTTACCGCTACCCCGGAACATAAAGGGCTAAGGAAGGAACATGGATGGGTTTTAGTCAGTAAGAGTCTGACACTTCCTTCCGCTCCACCTAGAGCGGGAGGGTTCTCCCGCGTCGGGGTTCAAACCTACTTACAACTCGTTAGTCGCGGTCGTTACCATTGGGCGACAATTGTTCTAAGATGGCCATATTAACATTACATTTCTCTTTCTCAGGTACTTGTGACCATCGACGGTTTCACGGGTAAGTTAATTTATAAATACCTACAGTATCACAGATTTTTTGACACTCATTATCGCCAACACATCTGACGATAAAGGAGACTAATTTTATCAAACGAAGAATATGGTAGAGGTTTTACTGTAGTACAGAGGCCAGCACATCAAGTTACCACAATCTGTCAAATTTCTTTGATAGTATTTCAACTTTATTGCAAAGGCGTCCATAAATTACGTGAGATATTTTAGGGGGGGGGGAGGGGGTCGAGTCAAATCTCATCTAATCTTACGTTGGAGAGAGGGGGGGTCTCGGCAAATATCACGCAATTTTTTTTCTGATTGAAACAAAGAAAAAATATATACTATTTTGGTCCATTTAATCCAGATTGTACATGCTTAAGATTTAATCTTAAGCGTAATCATAATACGATTAAGATCATTCACAATTTTTTTCTTCTCTTTACAATAACAATCCAACGCCTTTACGTAAGAAACCCACATTTAAAAAAATCTCACGTGAGATTGGGGGACGGGGGAGGGGGTTGAATAAAATCTCACGACATCTCACCAGGGGGTGAGGGACGGACAGAAAATTAAAAAAAACACCTCACGTAATTTATGGACGCCCCCAAAGACATAAGGTTCATTTTTAATTGAGAAAATTTGACAGTTAGGGATAGCTTGATGTGCTGGCGTCTGTACATCCACATTTCGTCAGTTATGTTTAAGTCCCATGTAATAGGGGGCGAGCCTATTGCCATCAACCAGGCTCAAATCCAGACTCCGGGCATGTTTAAGTTATTTATTTCTTAGCAAAAATACTTTTGTGTCGAAATATTTGCACAGTAGGTACAGACACATAGCATATAAAAATATTAGTCTCCTCGTTCCTCACCAATCATCAAAGTTAGAACATAATAATATACAAATTGAAAATACTAACTTTACAAAGTTTTTCGAGATATCACCAAGCGGTTGATCGACTCTTCACGTGACCAAAAGCCGTCTTTAACTTATTGGAGGCTCTGGGCATATTCGGATAATGGGGCCCCTATGACTTTGACAGAACATCTATATTGTTAGAATAAACAAAGAAAGTAAGATAAGCAAGCTTCTAGATTGATTTTTATTGATAGTCACATTAAATGAACAGTAATCCATTTAATGGACTTATTATTTAAATATGAACTCTAGACAATATCCGTGACTTCTAGTGGTACTTCCCGATCCCAAGATATTACATCGTAGGGCTAGAAGTCTCCTAATTAGGAGTCAAATTCACACAGGCTATTTGAGAAAGGGTGCTAATTAAGGCAGCTTCTTTAAAATGTCATTCTCGTCTGCAAATATATTTAGTTGTCTAATGAATTAATAGGTCAGCGACGAACTTTTAGCGTCTAATAAATGGTTTATAAGCGACCATATATTGTAAAACAAGCTACTGTTAATATGACGCAACATCGTGATAATTCTTAAGCAACTAAATTTGTGATGTCTACTCATTGCCAGCTTCTAATAAGTGTATCAACTTCATCTATAAAATAATATCAACGTACTCTAATTCCATAGAGTCACCTTTATTTTTATACTTTAGCATAAGTAATTGATGAGTGAATCTACTATATTATTTGAACATACAATTTTCTTATTATTGTCATCAAATAATGGTCAATGAAGCCTATAATTTCATGTATTCGCCTATCTATTTATAATGTTACCATAAGTAATAATTGACTATTATACCTACCCAAATGAACATACAAAAAATATTGTTATCATAAACAAACATCTGCAACTCTGTGTTTGTTTGAACTAAATATATTTGCAGACGAGAATGAAATTTTAAAGAAGCTGCCTTAATTAGCACCCTTTTTAAAATGCCAACTTTCATTTAGCAGAATTTTTTGTAATTAGTTATTGTAATTATTATTTTTTTTACTTTATCTTTAATATGGCCTAACCTAACTGTTTCCTTTTACAAAAGCGATTCGCTTCTGGCACATCGCCGGCCGCTGCCGCGACACGCTCGCTTCGCTCGCTCGGCTCGTGCGTTGTTTGTCATACTCTAACCTAACTTAACCTAACTTAACTGTTTCTTTTTACAAAAGCGATTCGCTTCTGGCACATCGCCGGCCGCTGCCGCGGCACGCTCGCTTCGCTCGCTCGGCTCGTGCGTTGTTTGTCATACTCTAACCTAACTTAACCTAACTTAACTGTTTCTTTTTACAAAAGCGATTCGCTTCTGGCACATCGCCGGCCGCTGCCGCGGCACGCTCGCTTCGCTCGCTCGGCTCGTGCGTTGTTTGTCATACTCTAACCTAACCTAACTTCTTGTGTTGCAAACTTTCACGAAAAAAGAATATGATTTATTAATTTCGTTGTTGAATGAAAAACTTTGATTGATAATTTTGAGGCTGGAATTTGATTTTATTAGCAGACAGATGTTGAATCTCTAAAATATATAAAGTAGCTCACTTACAACATTAGTCGCTGAGTTATCAAATCAGAAGTAAATATATTTATCGGTAGCTCGGAGTCATATTAATTTACGCTCGTAAATTGACGCCGGTTTTTTGATATTCTGTTGGAATAGTAAAGGATGATGAATTAATATAAAAAAGACGCTAGGTTGCAGGTGCTAAAGAAAACTTTTGGTGCCGCACATATAATTTCCCTTTGAGAAATAGTATGTTCTAACTATCATAAAGACACACACACACACGCACCCACACTTTCACTCTCACACGCACCCACCCTCACCACACACACACACACCACACGCATGCACACACACATAAAGAGAAGTCATACCAGTATCTCTAACCTTTCACTCATAGTTAAATTACAAACAAGTAGGTACTTGTTTGTAATTTCTTAAAATAGTTTAGTTATCTAGTTACCTAAAAATATGTTGATCCGAGGGAGGAGCAGAACCACCCAACACAAGCATTACTACATGCTTCCTGGGAGGTTCTAGCCACAGAATAATGATGTATAAGAAAGTTATAGAAAATAAACTATTTTAATTTAATTTAATTTTAATTTAATCCACAAAAGTAACTCTTTTCACGGGTCAGTATTAAGAATCTATGTTAATTGAAGAGGAACCCTTCTCGATTTTTAGATGGGCCAAATCGTTAATTACTCCTTCAAAATCGATGTTTTTGACCACATCAGATTCTATGGACATCAGCGACAAACTGGTTAATATTGTATTCAGTAATTTAGGTTCGATTTTTTCGAAACAAAAAAGTTTTTCGGCAATAAATAGGTATCCCATTAAATATTTATTTTATTTTCATCGATTAGTGATCTGGCAGGGACTAGGGGGGCCCTATCCATCACGGGGCCCTGGGCACTTGCCCAGAGTGCCCAGTGGGACAGAGGGGTCTGCACGTGACCAGAGGGCTGGCCTATATTTTGGTCAAAGAATCAGCATTGCCATATAACGCGGCAATGCTGCCAGCCTTTTGGGAACTTTTCCTGTTGACAGCGATGTGGACGAATTTTTTGATGCTCTTTGATTATTATACATATTATTTCTGTACATATTATTATGAATATTTAGATTTAAAATGTAAATATGTAATTATCCTATGTTGCTTAATAAACTCAGTTAAATACTTTACAAATATTCTTATTGACACAGAATGAAGTCCCAAGCAGAAAATGCTACAAAAATACATACATTTAATGTATAAAAAAAATAGGTATAAAAAAGCAATAATTATAAAAATGTCAAAGAGCAATGGGTACATCATATTTAATTATAGTTTAAGGTTAAGAGACATGAGGTTAAGATTCCTATCGTTCGCGAAACAACACTAATTTACAATATCTTTCCATCGCACGTGTATAAATAATTATTGTTTAGTTTAAATCTTCTTTTTCTTTTCGTGTGGTTAGTGACTAACCTGGTGTCAGAATTTATATGCTGCCCATGGGCCTCTGACTTAGCATCACATGCTGTTGAGAAATATCTCTCAGACATGCTGGTTTCCTCACGATGTTTTTTTTAAGCAAGTGATAATTGTACAATACGCACACGAATCCGAAAAATTAGAGGTGCGTGTTTTGGGTTCGAACTCGAGACCTATGACTTGGCAGTCTGACGGTCACGCCACTAGGCTATCAAATAAAATAAATATATTTTATTTCTTATTTTTAACAAACACACTGCGCGGGATTGTCCGAAAGGGTTACCGCTACCCCGGAACATAAAGGGCTAAGGAAGGATCATGGATGGGATTTAGTCAGTAAGAGTCTGACACTCCCTTCCGCTCCACCCAGAGCGGGAGAAGTCATTGGATGACTGCCCAGCATATTAATATTTCCCATTATTAAAAAAAAAAGAGGTTTGACGTCAACACGTCAACGCCGCTGTCGCTGAAAATCAGCGCTGTGGCTCTGTCTCGCAGGGTCGAAGCATTATGCTGAGCGATGACCGTTTTGCGCGGATGTGACGCATATTTTCCCCACAACTTGTTTTTACACGCTTTTTATTAGCGTCAAAGTCAAATCATTTAATTTCAAATAGGCACAAGAAAGGCACTTTTGAACGTCAAAAATGAACAAGAAATAGAATTGATTCTAGTCGCCCCTTCCAAAATTCGAAAGGTTGTTTCGTGTGGAGAAGAATGGGCAAGAAACTCCACCGTTACTCTTTTAAAATGCTTTAAGTACAATGTTCACCTGTTACAGTAGGTATGTATGTTTGTTTGTAACCGACTTCTTTTGACCCACTTTAAACGGCCAGAGTTCGTTCAAACTTTGTAGATTTATCAAGGGCCGATGACAATACACTTATTTGATAAAATCATTCAGTTTGCAAAATAAGTTTTTTTTTTAAATTTTATATAATTTTCATCTCAGAATGATCAGGTAAGATAGTCGCTATTCAGCTGCATCCGGTTAGACTGGAAGCCAACCCCTACATAGTTGGGAAAAGGCTAGGTAGATGATGATGTTGTAGCGCATACACTGCCACAACTTTTTGTCAGGTGCTGTTCTAAGCTCAGTGCCTTCAACACGCATTGTAATGTATGGACAATAATCACATTTGTGTTGAAGGCACGGAGCTTAGAATGGATCAGAATGTATTGAGCACGTATGTGTGTGCGCACTGTGAGATAGAACAGAAAACACACAGCTGTGTTCATGGAAGTGTATGGGTAGAGCAGTAGTGGCATAGTTGTAAATACCCCTACAGTTGGGAAAAGGCTAGGCAGATAGAATAAAAAATAATTTCAAACTTGGTTCAAGAGTGGCTTGTACCTTAATACACGGGCCTGGATGATGAATTTTCATCTATAAGTAGTCGATAAGGCAGGAATTGATGTTAATTTTAAATTCCAACCGTTATCTTCTCAATCTATAAAAGCATGTATTTTAGTTTCTTTAACTGTGAATTTATCAATTTAGTTTCGTTGTTTGATTTACTGCATCATGTTTGCCGCAAATAAATATATTTTCTTTCTCTTCTTACGTATGTAAAAATGTTCCAATCTAACTATTTTATTTCAATAATAATAATAAAATTTAAAAGCTAACAACTGCAATACTTTAATTAAATGACGATCTAACTAACTATAAACAAATAAATACAAAAACTGAAAGGACACTTAGGCGTCGAAGTACTCATCCGCATCGCTGTCGTCCGGAAACGTTCCCAGAAGCCTGGCAGCATTGCCACGTTGAATGGCAATGCTGATTTCTTTGACCAAAGAACAATCCAGCCCTCTGGTCACGTGAAGTATCGACCAATCGGCGAGAAATTTCCTTAAAAAGGAGTTGTGCTCTCGGGCCCCATGAGCCTAGAGTTTCCAGCCCAAACGGCTCAAAACTGTAGTTACCCATCAGGTTACTGTAATCGTTAATCTAACTTAAATCCTATCTCCCACAGCGCTGAACCTTCATCACCCTTTAGGATCTTCTAGCGACTCTGGCAGCAAGCAGACCAGCAGAACTATAGGCTTAGGAGTTGGAGTCTCCAAGAAGGATGGTGTGTCCCTGACCAAGACAGAATCTCGTGAGGAACATTCAAGGGAATCTCACAACAGCAATGCAAGAACAGCGAGTAAGTACTCACCTATCTAGCGGGATTGTCCAAAAAGGTTACCGCTACCTCGGAACATAAAGGGCTAAGGAAGGAACATGGATAGGTTTTAGTCAGTCTTCTTCTTTTCGTGTGGTTAGTAACTAACCTGGTGTCAGAGTTTTAATGCTGCCCATGGGCCTCTGACTTAGCATCACATGCTGTTGAGAAATATCTCTCGGGCATGCCGGTCAGTTAGAAACTTAGAATCTGACACTCTCTTCCGCTCCACCCAGAGCGGGAGGTGTCATGATTTCCCAATCTTAAAAAAGTGCTTACCTATCTTTGTAATTATACTAGCTTCTGCCTGCGGCTTCGCCCGCTTGGTAGACGAAAATTGCATGTTTTTCTACATATAAACCTTCCTCTTGAATCACTCTATCTATTAAACTGCATCAAAATCCGTTGTGTAGTTTTATAGATCTAAGCATACAGTATTTATTTATTGGCCTATCTACAATTGTTACACTGTTTATCCTAATAGTTCAAGCATTATGATACAAGCATAGTGTACAATATAAAGCGATAGACACAGCATGCAAAAAAAAAAGTAACTAAATTATAACATTTACAAAAATAGTGCAGAAATAAGAACTCCAATAACAGTGGGTAGCTTTACAAATACAGTAAATACAAAGATGACAGAAAAGAAAAGAAGTGTTGTGGAAAAAATATCTATTAATTCTTCGCAATTATTAAGAAGCCTGCAAATTCTGGGGATGGGGGAGTTGGATCCTGATACAGTTTTGCGGAATGGGGGACGTAATATTTTTATAGGGTGACGCGGATAGTTGTGGGGTAGGTTAAATTAAACTTGCTTAACAACTGGGGGCAGTCAATTTTACTGTGAAGTATTTTAAAAAGAAAAATTAAATCTATATTTTTTCTTCGTTTTTCGAGTGAAGTGATGCTAAATTTTTGAAGACGTTTTGCGTAGCGCAGTATACAGACAGGACGCGGGAAGCGAATTTGCTTTATACTATGTAGTGATTGTTCACACTAATATTATAAATGTTGTAATTAGTTTGTCAGTGAGCGTGTGTGAGTTTGTATGTTTGTAGGACGGATCCTTCACGCTCAAACGGCTGAGCTGAGCTAAGCTCAGTGCCTTAAACACACATACGTGTTCATGGCAGCGTATAGGTTAGATAATTTGAGCTATCAAAAATCCAATTTTAGCTTTAGTTTTCATCAAAATTGAGACCGTGACTCCTTTGAGTACTTTTCGCTATCACTGTTATATATTATACAACTAGCTTCCGCCTGCGGCTTTGCCCGCAAAATATATCAACAAATTATACACATAAACCTTCCTCTTGAATCACTCTATCTATTAAAAAAAACCGCATCAAAATCCGTTGCAGAGTTTTAAAGATTTAAGCAAACATAGGGATATATAGGGACAGAGAAAGCGACTTTGTTTTATACTATGTAGTGATATTATAGAGGCGAAAGTTTATGAGTGATTAGTATGTTGTTCCGTCTTTCACGCTCAAACGGCTGAACGCCGAACGGATCTGAATGAAACTTGGCACAGAGGTAGTTTATGACCTGGATTAACACATAGGATATATTTTATCTCGGTAGTACGTTCCCTTGGGATAGTTTCCGACATTATCGCGTGCGGAGCCGCTGGCAGTAGCGAGTAAAATCTAAATTCTTTTTTTTTCTCAGGTCAAGATGGAAACAGCCAGACAGACTCAGAGAGACGTGTCTCTGAGGAGTCTGAAACGAACACAGCACAGCAGGATTCCCAAGGTCTGAGTTTAGGAGGTCAGAATGCTCTTCTGCGGAGCCAAAAGACTTCAAGAAGGAGTGGAGACACGAACAGGCAAACAGAAGTCTATGACAGAGACCATTCTAAAACTCATGGTAAATATTTGTGACGTTTTTTTTGTCTGCCGCTGAAATAGAAAAAAAAACGGCCAGGTGTGAGTTGGACCAGTGTACACGAAAGGGGAGTACTCACGTCAACATCATTCGCCTGCCCTTATCCCAATTTATTTGCGCTCGGCGCAACATGTCTTTTTCTTCCATACTTCTCTATTAGTCGTCATCTCGGTAGTCACTCCCTTTCTAGCCATATCATCTTTCACATAATCCATCCATCGTTTCTTTGGTCTCCCTCTTCTTGTATAGCCATCCACATTCATACTCACAACTTTCCTGACAACATTTTCCTCATTCCACCGGTGTCACTTTCAGACTTCCTCTTATATACTCGTTCCGTATTCTATCCATTCGCGTAACACCACACATCCTTCTTAGCATTCTCATCTCAGCTGCATGCAATTGTCTTTCATTAATTCTTTTTGAGGCCCAACACTCTGATCCATACAGGACGGCAGGTCTAACCATGCCTTTATAAATCTTCCCCATCATGTACCATTGGAAAATATTTAACACTGCATATTGTAAACTTGGACTCGTTTTAAACAACACTCATCTCGTCACCAGTCAGGCCGGGACTTCACCAAAGCGGAGATGTGTGGTGTGCTGTGTGCTGTGCGAAAACACATGTTTTTCAGCTCGGGTGCGAGGTGTTGAGTGCTTAGTACGCGCACTCACTGCACACCGCTCACATCTCTCGTTTCCACTGCGCGTCGTCCGCGCACAGCTCACATCTCCGCTTCCTTCGCGCCATACAAATATTACACATCTCCGCACAGTGACCTCCACTGAAGCTGAGCGGAGAGGAGATGTGTTAATAACACAATTCTATTGGTTGTTTAAAAAACCATTGAGCGGAGATGTATCCTTGGTATGGCGCGATCGAAGTGGAGATATAAGCTATGCTTCGCAAGGTGGCGACGGCGGGTGTCACCACTGCGAAGATCGCCCAGAGGACACGGTGGAGCACACGGTGGAAACCTGCCCCGCTTGGGCGGAGCACCGCCGTGTCCTCGTAGAGGCGTCCGCGGCGGCGACCTCTCGCGCCCGGCCCTGGTGCAAGCCATGGTCCGAAGCGAGAGGGAGTGGGAGGCAGTCACCTCATTCTGTGAAACAGTCATGCTCGCAAAGGTGATGCGGGATGGGAGAGAGAAAGGTCCTCCTGTCCCAGCCGCCGCGGGAGACGCCCCGGGCGTCGGGAGCCACGTGACCACTCCCAGAAGAAATGGGTGGCTCACCGCCCGATCAGGATCAGGCCCATGCCGGACGGCGCGTATATGTTCCACGCGCGCCTCAAAGAGCTATATTCGCTTCCGTTCCACCCAGAGCGGGTGAGCCTGTCATTTGATGATTTCTCACACAAAAAAAAAAGAATTCTCATCTTCGCACAGTTCCGGTCTAGCTGAAAAACATATTTTCTCATCTTCACTGCGGGCATCTCCGCTTTGTTGGACTCCGGGCCTAGAACAAACAATTGACTATTTGAAATGGTCAAAAATAAAATATGAAATCACATAGATAAAATACCGGTCCTCTTAAAAACTTCCATCACCGTACAGAAATTAAATATTATGCGAAGATCATAATTGTATAATCGCATTTAATTAAGGGTACCTAATAAGTATTCCATTTGATTCTATAAATCTGTGACGCCACATTGTTATATATCATAAAAATGACGTACAAATTTTGACAGTTCATAAAAAGTAACGTTATTGACTACCCTTTCAAGTACCCAATTTGATTGTAGAACAAAATGGCGGCGACGTTCGCGACGCAGAATACGTTGATGAATATGGCAACAAACATCAAGCACGGAATTCTTACACCGAGGAAACTTCTAGCGGATTTGGTATTGGCAAAGGCGGTATCACTAAAAGCCGGTCCGGGTCTAGTTCTGCTACAAACAGCGAGGCCAATAGTGACTTTAATCAGCATCAAGAAACGGAAGAGGGTGAGCACCTAGCTTTACATGTTTACCGATTTTTTTTTAATTGTCGATGTTTCGCGCCAAATTATTAAGTTACCTGATGGTACGCCATGATTTTATAGACGATCTCTTTTTGACTATAAAAATAATATCTTTATTTTGCATATATATTTGCGACTAATGTTTCTTTATTCATTCACTTCCGTATTACACGTGACATTACATTTTACATTTTATACACGTGACCAGAGGGCTGGTCAATCAATCTAGGCCAAAGAATCAGCATTGCCATCCAACGTGGCAACAATTCTGTTTGATTTTATACCTACATAATTATTCTATTTCTGATTTAATTTTTTTAATTTTTTTTTATTTGAAAACTAAATATTCATAGTACTTAATATGTACAAGTATATAAATTGGGAAGGAAAATAACCAACGGGTATAAAAAAAAAATTCGCATCGTTGTCGTTATGAAAAGTGCTCAAAAGTCTCGATATGTAAAGATGGTCACCCATCCACCGACCAGCCCCGGCAAGCGTAGCTTACCCTGTGGGATCGATCCGAGCGGCTGTTATTACTTAGCGCTCCACCCGAGAAATAAAATTAAATAAAAAGCATTGCCACGTTGTACCGTCATGCGGGGTGAATCGGGACGAAACTTTAAAAGATATTTTAACATTGAAATAATATAGTTTGTTGGCAGCAAGGACCCTTAATTGTTAATTGTAATACAGTAAACACATTACTTTTTTGGCCATAAACTATAATATATTATATCAATGTTAAAATCCATTTTAAACTTACGTCCCGATTCACCCCTGCGCTGCGTCCTTATTCACCCCGTGTGAGTATTGCTTTTATTGTCATGAACTGCCCAAAAATGTGCTAACGATATTTTTTTTTACAGAAACTTCTCCTCAAGGAAGTTCTATAGTGCATCGGAAGTCACAGACGGGTTCCAAAGAGGAAAGTGAACAATTCCAGCGGTCCAACTCACATTCATCTTATAATGATCAGAGCCAGGACAACCTAAGGAGTGGACATCAAGGTAATTCAAAATCTTTATTTTAGCGGAGACTCATAGGTGGCTAAGTACTAACAGCCGCACAGCTCGATCCACCAGGTTAAGCTACGCTTCCCGAGGTTGGCCGTGGATGGGTGACCAACTTTATATAACGAGCCTCCTCCGTGCCTCGGAAAGCACGTTAAGCTGTTGGTCCCAGCTGTCATTTGTGCATCTCTGACAGTCGTTACGGGTCGTCAGAAAAACGAAAGTCTGACAGCTAGTCTTACCAAGGGGTATCGTATTGCCCAGTTACTGGGTTGTGGAGGTCAGATAGGCAGTCGCATGTAAAATACTGGTATTCAGCTGCATCCAGTTAGACTGGAAGCCGACCCCAACATAGTTGGGAAAAGGCTAGGCCGATGATGACTCGATTTCGTATCTTTATAGTAACAATGCCTTGCTTGACTAGCAAGGCATTGTTGCTCACCACAAAAATATAAAATAAGTAACTAACAATGCCTTAAAAACTAAGAGTTAGTAAATAACACTATACGATATCCCCTGAATGCGATAATGACAGACACAAAAGGTATAACGACACGGTAAGAAAAAGAAATTATATTTAGTCCGTTAGTCTAATAAAAAAAATTTAGACACGTATTTTTTGCTTAAATTTATACTTAGAATAGAACGCATTTAAGTTGGGGAGTGGGGGCTCGCAATTGAGTTTAAAATCTACCTATCCGTGACGTCATGCCATAGTTTAACACATTGTATCGACGTAATACGTGTCCAATATTATTATTAATAATAATCTATCTAACGGACGAAAAAAAATTTTAGTCGTCATCCCAAAATTAAAAAAATAGCATGTCAATTTTAATTTTTTTTCGGCTGAAAAGCCATTATGTTCGCGTCGATCCACGTTCCGTCAGTCGAAAGGTTCTCTAGCGAGATCTTAAAATCATACCATTTTTTTATCCTATAACATTAACTACGTTGTTGAAAAAAAAATTGACATAATTCTCCTTTTTACAGGTCTCCTGAGAAGTGGACATGAAGCAGGTCAGTACAATACTAAAAGAATAACAGGTAATCCCCATAGGGCTCACATAAGACATATTCCAAGCCATGATACCTTTGAAACGATCGTAAATAACCGAAATGGACGACAGGAAAGTCAAAAAAGACAGCATCGTAGTTCCAATAGACACATTGAACACACAGATAGTCATTATGGAACTCATATCGACGGGCTACGGAACCGTGATCAAAATCATGAACATATACTAAGAAAGGGTGGACGTCATCACACTAAACATTTAATAAATGGCCGACAACACGGTGCTAATTCCCCTCAATACAGAAATCATCAATTTGACAACTCTGACGTTTTGACTGGAAGTGGATATGAGGAAGATTTTTCTGAAGCTCACAATCAGAGATTGAACAACGCTCATTTTATAAAAGGCAATGAAAATCAAGGATATCTAAATTACAGAAATGGTGTTGTTACACGAGAGACTGAACACGAGAGTTCTGATCTTAATGAAGGTTTTAACAGCGTCCGTACTGATGGGTTTGTAAGTGACACTCACAATCAAGCGAAGAATGCTGAAGAATACGTTAGTGGTCTTACAAGTGATTCTCGATATGAGAGTGCTAATATAAACGACGATACAGAAGGGATAAATTCTGATCAATACATAAGTAGGATTGAAAATGAATTAAAAGAAGAAGCTAATTCTAGGCCCTACGCAAAAAGGATTGGAGCTCATGACACTGAATACCAGGTTACAGATGGAACTGGAGATTTGAGTGAAGTTCTCAGACGAGGATTAAACAAGGCTCATTTTAAAAGTAAGCCTGCAAATCAAGGAATCAATTCTGGAAAGTATGTAAACGGTATTTTTACTCCTGCTGATAATATTAAATATGTACCTGGGGGAGGATACCGCTCTGATTCACACGAACATTTAAATCGACTCCTCAATCAGGTACGAGGTGCTGTCAAGTACCCTGTAACTGCCGACCAAGCAAGTCTTACTGGCAAATATATAAATAGAGATTTTGTCCAAGGAGGTGCTACCGATCAATATTCTGTGGCAAAAGAAGAAGAGGTAAAGTCACAATATATAAGTGAAATCCTAACTCAAGCCCAACGTCTTTTACAACACGATGATGTGCCTAACGGCTACGAAGTTACCCCTGCTCTATACCATCCTGTTCCCATTAATAGAGGGCTTGTGTATGAAACTCCTAATTCTGGTATAAGGTTTTATGATGCTGCTGGTTCTTACATGGCTAATCCTGCATCTGTTGGAGTAGATGATGACGCCTATGGAGAAGTTGCTTCCGAATACATAATTCCTAGAGGTATTGCTCCAGGTTTTAATATATATCCAAATGGTTATGGCCGTAGACCTAGTTACTACAGTAATGACGACCTGGGTAGAGGACTAAGGTATATACCTGGCACTGATAAAACGGGACCTACTACTATATTTGGTAGAAGTCCAGGTTTCCACCGGGGAGGTTCAGTATTACCTATTAGTAAAATTCCAGTTGCCAATAAAGATATTACTGGAGTTTTAGTTGACAAATCTTTGACATTTGCTCCTCTGTCACCGGTGTCACCATTGTCACCGTTGACGCCTTTGACACCGGTGTCACCATTGTCACCGCTGAAGCCTTTGACACCTTGGTCACCTTTAGATAATAACTATGAAGGAACTGATAGACCTGCCTCCGATATTATAATAGACAAAGACCTTTTACCAAAACAGGACACTGAGACACTCAAAAATGACGGTGCAATTAAAAAAGTAGGTGAAACTACAACCGCTATCAACAAAGATATAACAGATAAGATTATCCACGCTACAAATCCAGATAGTGACAATGGTGTAACTATTAAAAAGATTACTGAAGCTGTTGTAGATAAAACTGTGCTACCTAAACTAACTGATAAACAAGAGAAAGACAACGGAAAAATAGATAACACTACAGCTAAAATTACAAATACTAATGGAGTTACTGAAGTGTCAGAAGTTGCTGAAAAGGGATATGCTACCAAACCCGGCAATTCCATAGTGATTGACAAAACAACAGTTACCACAATAACTAAAAAAGATGGCAAAGAAATCAACAAAACTGATAAAACCATTGAACACACTAAAAAAGATTTGCCACAAGTTGATGGGTCAGATGTAACTGGCAAAGATATTGGTGGAACTACCAAAAACGGTGGATCTATCGTGATTGACAAGACTGTAGTGATCAAAGAAACTGGTCAAATTAAAAAAGAGGACATCAAAAAAGAGGAAACTACCAAAAGTAAACCAATTGTCATTGAAAAAACCAACGTTACTGAGAAATCCTTGACCAAAGACAACAAAGAAACAACAGACAGCAAAGATGTTAAGGAAACAATTGTGACGAAGAAAACTTCCGGGCCCAACGACACTTATAAAGTTGGAAAAGATAGCCACAAAAAAGATAAAACTGGTGGGAAAGATAGTAAAGTTTCGGAAAATGATGATGGATCCAACGTTAATGGTAAAAAAGACGATAAAACTACCGAAAGAAAATCAATTGTTATTGAAAAAACCGACGTGACTGAGAAAGCCTTGACCAAAAACAATAAAACAGATAGCAAAGAGTTTAAGGAAACAACTGTGACTACGAAATCTTCGGGACCCAATGACACTGATAAAGTTGGAAAAAATAGCGACAAAAAAGATAAAACTGTTGGGAAAGATAGTAAAGTTCCGGAAAATGATGATCGATCCAACGTTAATGGTAAAAAAGACTATAAAACTACCGAAAGTAAATCAATTGTTATTGAAAAAACCAACGTGACTGAGCAATCCGTGACCAAAAACAATAAAGCAGATAGCAAAGTTGTTAAGGAAACAATTGTGACTAAGCAATCTTCGGGGACCAGCGACACTGATAAAGTTGGAAAAGATAGCCACAAAAAAGATAAAACTGGTGGGAAAGATAGTAAAGTTTCGGAAAATGATGATGGATCCAACGTTAATGGTAAAAAAGACGATAAAACTACCGAAAGAAAATCAACTGACATTGAAAAAACCAACGAGACTGAGCAATCCGTGACCAAAAACAATAAAGCAGATAGCAAAGTTGTTAAGGAAACAATTGTGACCAAGAAAACTTTGGGGCCCAATGACACCGATGAAGATGGAAAAGATAGCCACAAAAAAGATAAAACTGGTGGGAAAGATAGTAAAAATTCGGAAAATGATGATGTATCCGACGCCAATGGTAAAAAAGACAATAAAACTACCGAAAGAAAATCAACTGACATTGAAAAAACCAACGAGACTGAGAAATCCTTGACCAAAAACAATAAAGCAGAAAGCAAAGTTGTTAAGGAAACAATTGTGACGAAGAAAACTTCCGGGCCCAACGACACTTATAAAGTTGGAAAAGATAGCCACACTAAAGATAAAACTGGTGGGAAAGATAGTAAAGTTCTGGAAAATGATGATGGATCCGACGTTGATGGTAAAAAAGACAATAAAACTACCGAAAAAAAATCAACTGACATTGAAAAAACCAACGAGCCTGAGAAATCCTTGACCAAAGACAGAAAACCAGATAGCAAATATGAAACAACTGTGACTAAGCAATCTTCGGGGACCAACGACACTGATAAAGTTGGAAAAGATAGCGACAAAAAAGATAAAACTGATGGTAAAGATAATAAAGGTCCGAAAAATGATGATGGATCCAACGTTAATGGTAAAAAAGACGATAAAACTACCGAAAGTGAATCAATTGTTATTGAAAAAACCAACGTGACTGAGCAATCCGTGACCAAAAACAATGAAGCAGATAGCAAAGTTGTTAAGGAAACAACTGTGACTACGAAATCTTCGGGACCCAATGACACTGATAAAGTTGGAAAAGATAGCAACATAAAAGATAAAACTGGTGGGAAAGATAATAAAGTTCCGAAAAATGATGATGGATCCGGCGTTGATGGTAAAAAAGACAATAAAACTAACGAAAGAAAATCAACTGACATTGAAAAAACCAACGAGAATGAGAAATCCTTGACCAAAGACAGTAAACCAGATACCAAAGATGAAAAAACTGTGACTAAGAAATCATCGGGGACCAACGACACTGATGAAGATAGAAAAAATAGCGACAAAAAAGATAAAACTGGTGGGAAAGATAGTAAAGTTCCGGAAAATGATAATGGATTCGATGACAATGGTATAAAAGATGGTAAAAGTAAGAAAAATAAATCAAGTGAAATTAAAAAAACCAACGCGGTTGAGCAGTCCTTGACCAAAGAAAGTACAGTAGACAGCAAAGACGTTGAGGAAACAACTGTTACCAAGAAATCTTCAGGACCTAACGACACTGATAAAGTTGGGAAAGATAGCGACAGAGAAGAAAAAACTGGTGGACCAGATGAAAATGAAAAACGGAGAAAAGGACACAATGATGATCGTAAATCTGACACAGTAGACAGTGAGAGTAGAAAGACTTCCACAGATGGTATATCAACAGTGATTGTTAACAAAACCAGTAAATCTACAATAAATGGCGAAAAAAATGAAACCGTTAAGATAATTAAAAAATTTGAACAATCTGGAAATGACGGCTTGATTGATGAAGATTGTGACGACGAGGATGATGATAATGATGCAACTGGCCAAGGACGTAATGATGGCAAAACAGACAAAACAATTCAAGGATCTGAGCCTGATGATGTCGAAGATTTTGATGATGATGATAAAGATGGAGTTGAAACTGGTCAGACTAGCAACAGAGACACATCCGGACGTAACGATGGCAGCAAAAAAGTTGAAGGATTTGACAAGCGTGACGATTCTAGCAACAAAACGTCTGAGAAGTCTGGCAACCGTGGAAAACCTAAAAGAAACGGTGGCAAAAAAGACAAAACAGGTCAAGGACCTGGAACTGATGATGTGGAAGATTTTGACGATGATGATAAAGATGAAGTTGAAGCTGTTCAGTCTGGCAACGGAGACAAATCCCCACGTAAAGAAGGGAGCAAAAAAGTTGTAGGATCTGACAATCGTGACGATTCTAGCAACAAAACGCCTGAGAAGTCTGGTAACCGTGGCAAACCTGAAAGAAACGGTGGCAAAAAAGACAAAACAGGTCAAGGACCTGGAACTGATGATGTGGAAGATTTTGACGATGATGATAAAGATGAAGTTGAAGCTGTTCAGTCTGGCAACGGAGACAAATCCCCACGTAAAGAAGGGAGCAAAACAGTCGTAGGTTCTGACAATCGTGACAATTCTAGCAATAAAATGCCTGAGAAGTCTGGCAACCGTGGCAAACCTGAAAGAAACGGTGGCAAAAAAGACAAAACAGGTCAAGGACCTGGAACTGATGATGTGGAAGATTTTGACGATGATGATAAAGATGAAGTTGAAGCTGTTCAGTCTGGCAACGGAGACAAATCCCCACGTAAAGAAGGGAGCAAAAAAGTTGTAGGATCTGACAATCGTGACGATTCTAGCAATAAAACGCCTGAGAAGTCTGGCAACCGTGACAAACCTGAGAGAAACGGTGGCAAAAAAGACAAAACAGGTCAAGCACCTGGAACTGATGATGTGGAAGATTTTGACGATGATGATAAAGATGAAGTTGAAGCTGTTCAGTCTGGCAACGGAGACAAATCCCCACGTAAAGAAGGGAGCAAAAAAGTTGTAGGATCTGACAATCGTGACGATTCTAGCAACAAAACGCCTGAGAAGTCTGGCAACCGTGGCAAACCTGAAAGAAATGGTGGCAAAAAAGACAAAACAGGTCAAGGACCTGGAACTGATGATGTGGAAGATTTTGACGATGATGATAAAGATGAAGTTGAAGCTGTTCAGTCTGGCAACGGAGACAAATCCCCACGTAAAGAAGGGAGCAAAAAAGTTGTAGGATCTGACAATCGTGACGATTCTAGCAACAAAACGCCTGAGAAGTCTGGCAACCGTGGCAAACCTGAAAGAAACGGTGGCAAAAAAGACAAAACAGGTCAAGGACCTGGAACTGATGATGTAGAAGATTTTGACGATGATGATAAAGATGAAGTTGAAGCTGTTCAGTCTGGCAACGGAGACAAATCCCCACGTAAAGAAGGGAGCAAAAAAGTTGTAGGATCTGACAATCGTGACGATTCTAGCAACAAAACGCCTGAGACGTCTGGCAACCGTGGCAAACCTGAAAGAAACGGTGGCAAAAAAGACAAAACAGGTCAAGCACCTGGAACTGATGATGTGGAAGATTTTGACGATGATGATAAAGATGAAGTCGAAGCTGTTCAGTCTGGCAACGGAGACAAATCCCCACGTAAAGAAGGGAGCAAAAAAGTTGTAGGATCTGACAATCGTGACGATTCTAGCAACAAAACGCCTGAGAAGTCTGGCAACCGTGGAAAACCTAAAAGAAACGGTGGCAAAAAAGACAAAACAGGTCAAAGACCTGGAACTGATGATGTGGAAGATTTTGACGATGATGATAAAGATGAAGTTGAAGCTGTTCAGTCTGGCAACGGAGACAAATCCCCCCGTAAAGAAGGGAGCAAAACAGTCGTAGGATCTGACAATCGTGACGATTCTAGCAATAAAACGCCTGAGAAGTCTGGCAACCGTGGCAAACCTGAAAGAAACGGTGGCAAAAAAGACAAAACAGGTCAAGCACCTGGAACTGATGATGTGGAAGATTTTGACGATGATGATAAAGATGAAGTTGAAGCTGTTCAGTCTGGCAACGGAGACAAATCCCCACGTAAAGAAGGGAGCAAAAAAGTTGTAGGATCTGACAATCGTGACGATTCTAGCAACAAAACGCCTGAGAAGTCTGGCAACCGTGGCAAACCTGAAAGAAACGGTGGCAAAAAAGACAAAACAGGTCAAGCACCTGGAACTGATGATGTGGAAGATTTTGACGATGATGATAAAGATGAAGTTGAAGCTGTTCAGTCTGGCAACGGAGACAAATCCCCACGTAAAGAAGGGAGCAAAAAAGTTGTAGGATCTGACAATCGTGACGATTCTAGCAACAAAACGCCTGAGAAGTCTGGCAACCGTGGCAAACCTGAAAGAAACGGTGGCAAAAAAGACAAAACAGGTCAAGCACCTGGAACTGATGATGTGGAAGATTTTGACGATGATGATAAAGATGAAGTTGAAGCTGTTCAGTCTGGCAACGGAGACAAATCCCCACGTAAAGAAGGGAGCAAAAAAGTTGTAGGATCTGACAATCGTGACGATTCTAGCAACAAAACGCCTGAGAAGTCTGGCAACCGTGGCAAACCTGAAAGAAACGGTGGCAAAAAAGACAAAACAGGTCAAGCACCTGGAACTGATGATGTGGAAGATTTTGACGATGATGATAAAGATGAAGTTGAAGCTGTTCAGTCTGGAAACGGAGACAAATCCCCACGTAAAGAAGTGAGCAAAACAGTCGTAGGATCTGACAATCGTGACAATTCTAGCAACAAAACGCCTGAGCAGTCTGGCAACTGTGGCAAACCTGAAAGAAACGGTGGCAAAAAAGACAAAACAGGTCAAGCACCTGGAACTGATGATGTGGAAGATTTTGACGATGATGATAAAGATGAAGTTGAAGCTGTTCAGTCTGGCAACGGAGACAAATCCCCACGTAAAGAAGGGAGCAAAAAAGTTGTAGGATCTGACAATCGTGACGATTCTAGCAACAAAACGCCTGAGAAGTCTGGCAACCGTGGCAAACCTGAAAGAAACGGTGGCAAAAAAGACAAAACAGGTCAAGCACCTGGAACTGATGATGTGGAAGATTTTGACGATGATGATAAAGATGAAGTCGAAGCTGTTCAGTCTGGCAACGGAGACAAATCCCCACGTAAAGAAGGGAGCAAAAAAGTTGTAGGATCTGACAATCGTGACGATTCTAGCAACAAAACGCCTGAGAAGTCTGGCAACCGTGGCAAACCTGAAAGAAACGGTGGCAAAAAAGACAAAACAGGTCAAGGACCTGGAACTGATGATGTGGAAGATTTTGACGATGATGATAAAGATGAAGTTGAAGCTGTTCAGTCTGGCAACGGAGACAAATCCCCACGTAAAGAAGGGAGCAAAACAGTCGTAGGATCTGACAATCGTGACAATTCTAGCAACAAAACGCCTGAGAAGTCTGGCAACCGTGGCAAACCTGAAAGAAACGGTGGCAAAAAAGACAAAACATGTCAAGCACCTGGAACTGATGATGTGGAAGATTTTGACGATGATGATAAAGATGAAGTTGAAGCTGTTCAGTCTGGCAAAGGTACATATGGATGTAACGATAGTAACAAAGAATCTATAGGATCTGACATTGGCGTCGACTCTAGCAACGACTCCGTTGCGGATTCTGACATTCGTGGCAAACCTAAGATAAATGATGACAAAAAAGACAGGAATAGTCAAGGATCTAAATTTGATGATGACGACGATTCTGATGATGATAAGGACGCAGCTAATCAGCCTGGTAAAGCAGACATATCCCCACGTAACGATGGCAACAAAAAAGTTGTAGGATCTGGCAATCGTGGCAAACCAGAAAGAAACGGTGGCAAAAAAGAAAAAAATAGTCAAGGATCTGAATTTGATGATGACAAAAATTCCAATGATGATGATGTTGCAGCTGTTCAGCCTGGTGAAGAAGACACATCTCCACTTAACGATGGCAGCAAAAAAGTTATAGGATCTGACAATCGTGACGACTCTAGGAACAAAACCCCCGAGAAGTCTGGCAAAGATGGAAAATCTAAAAGAAATGATGGCAAAAAAGACAAAACAAGGCAAAGAACTGAAACTGATGACGTCGAAGATTTTGATGATGATGCGGATGCAGCTGTTCAGCCTGGTGAAGAAGACACATCTCTACGTAACGATGGCAGCAAAAAAGTTCTAGTATCTGACAAGCGTGACGATTCTAGCAACAAAACGCTTGATAAGTCTGGCAACCGTGGCAAACCTGAGAAAAATGGTGGCAAAAAAGACAAAACAAGGCAAGGACCTGAAACTGATGACGTCGAAGATTTTGATGATGATGCGGATGCAGCTGTTCAGCCTGGTGAAGAAGACACATCTCTACGTAACGATGGCAGCAAAAAAAGTATAGGATCTGACAATCGTGACGACTCTAGGGACAAAACCCCCGAGAAGTCTGGCAACAGTCGCAAACCTGAGAAAAATGATGACGATGTAGCTGTAGATGACACATCTGGACGTAGCGATGGCAACGACACCGCTGCGGACTCTGACATAGTTGGCAAATTTAAGAGAAATGGAGGCAGAAAAGACAAAAAAAGAAAAGGATCTAAAAATGGTGACGGCAAAAAAAAATCTGGTGACGGCACTAGCATCAAAGTAACGAGCATGTCAGGCAAAGCTGATAAATCTGGAAGTGATGATGACAAAGATGATGATGACATTACGATTACTAAAGAAGTAGTAAGATCTGAAAATGAACAGCATAATGATTATTCTAATGATACTAACGAAGACAGTAAATCAAGAGTAACTGGAAGGAAAAAGGCTATTAAACACACTAAAAGAGATGGGAGTGTCATAGATAATAAATCAGATTTAATAAATAAAACATTCAGAAATATAAAGCACAGAAAATTATCTGAAGTCAAAAAAGACTTAAAGAAATCTAAAAAGAAGATCGTATCTAGACATGTCAGTGATTCTGGGCTTGAAGTTGTTCATGATGACGGCAAAGATGATAAATCAAAAACCAGAAAGGAACATAGAATTCGTACCAAAACTGTCGGAGCTCGACGTCAAAAAGGAAAAAAAAATGCTGATGATGACGCTGCTCGTAGCGAAAATTCTAAACCAACGAACTCTGAAAACGCGAATACTCGTAAAAATAGACACACTAAAAATACTTCTACAAAAACTGGAAATGGATCTGGTCATGTCGATAAATCTAATGAAGAACGTACATCAGCTGACAACGATGTCGAATCTAAAACTAATAGACACAACCATAGACACGCAACAACTAATGACAAAAAAGGTTCCAATACAAGTGTTATAAGGAAACGTACAGCTTTCGAAGGAAACGATGAATCTATTGATGCTAATGCCAGTGAAAACACGACCTCAAGATCCAAAAATCATTCATCTGAAGACATTGACGATCATAACCGATCCTACAAACACTCTAAATATGATTCGACTAAGAAAAATGATGTCGGTAAAACCCATGATGATTTTGAGGAAAAAGAAACAACGCCTGTCGCAGAAGATAAAGACACTGACTGTGAAGAATCAGTGTCAAATACCAAAACCAGTAGATCAACAGAAAATACCTTAAAAAAAAATAACTCTAAAATAAGTAAGTTAGCTAAGATTACTATTAGGATACTGCAAAACAAATCTAAAATAAAAGATGATAATAATAATTTTGCAGGGAACAAGACCACTACAGACTCAACAACCAGAACTGATGATGGAGAATCCCAGGATAAGAACAATGGAGGTACAACAAATAATGGTTCAGGAAGTTGTGATAAAGGACAGTCTAGCTCGTCAGCTAAAGACAAACAAACAAACAGCGAATCGAATGATAACACGTCATCCAACAGTTCCAAAAGGCGTAAAGAAGAGTCCAGTCAAACAGCTTCAGGGTACGGCACGGGCTCAGAAGACGAGATTTTAAGCAAAGAAGGACAAAAGTCCACTTACAGTAGAAGTTCAAAAGACAATGAGCATTCTGAACAGCAAAATGACTCAAAGTTTGTTGAAGAAAGTCAAGATGCAGGGAGCAAAACTGTCCAGGCAGGACAAAGAAGCGCTTCTGAAGAAGCCAATGAAAGTTCTTCTAACAGTTACAAAGAAGAAATTGATGGTAAAAATAAGAAGTCTAAGAAAGAATCTTCTAGCAATGCAGATAAGAAGAAAGAGGAAGCGTCAAGCGATGCTTATAAAAAGGTAGATTCAAATGGGAATACGGAAGAGAGAAAGTCTAGTTCTAGAACGAAGTCTGTTAAATCATCGCAGTCCTCGTCTTCTGTAGAAGAAACCAGCAGTAGCAGTTAGACTTTTAAAATGTTCGCTAAATATTGTTTTTTTTTTCTTAATTTTTCATTTGTAACCTTTTTGGTATTCGGTACTTTTTTTCAATGCATTAAATTAATAATATTAGTTTTGTCTTTTTTTTACAATCCTTAATATCCGGCTAGGTATACATGAAATAAATGCAGAACTGAAAACTTTATGCTGAATTTTTAATTGAATTGACACGTGGAAATGTCAAAACTGACTTTAATTGAAATTGAAATTCAAAATTTTTATTTCAGATCAAGGGGATCCATATAGTGTTAGTATGAGCTTAGCCTATGTTAGTACACTCATAAAACATAACTTAAATATACTAATTGGCTACATGAACATGTGCACGTACATGTCTGCCAGCCCAGAGCCTGATAAAAGGTCCATCGACCTTGTCCGCCAGTGTAGCTAAAATACTGTTCGGGCTGCCCCTGAATCGCCGTAACATCGAAGCACTCCTTTTGCGCATGATGGCATGAAAGTCATCTACTCGCGCTTCCGCAAACATGCCCGATGCACTGCTGCTTAATGATATTTCCATTTGCACTTGTCAATTTATCTCCGGGATTAAAAAACAAACTTAGTATCAATAATTAAAATTTCATAATCTGTGAATTATAATTACTGACTTGTATAGTGTCTGATTTTGAAGAGCTCGTGGCTAAGTATTAATAGCCGCACAGGTCAATCCATCCGGGGTTGGCCGTGGATAGGTCACCATCGTTACATAACAAGACTCCTCCGTGCCTTGGAAAGCACGTTAAGCCGTTGGTCCCGGCTGTCATTTGTGCATCTTTGACGGTCGTTACGGGTAGTCAGAAGCCCGAAAGTCTGACAGCCAGTCTTACCAAGGGGTATCGTATTGCCCAGTTACTGGGTTGTGGAGGTCAGATAGGCAGTCGCTCCATGTAAAATACTGGTATTCAGCTGCATCCGGTTAGACTGGAAGCCGACCCCAACATAGTTGGGAAAAGGCTAGGCAGATGACAGTGTCTGATTTACTGAGTAGCTCGTGGCTTAGTAATAACAGCCGCACGAGTCGATACATCAGGTTAAGCTACGCTGGGGGTCGGTCCGTGGATGGTTGACCATCTTTACATATCGAGACTTCCGCGCCTCAGAAAGCACGTTAAGCCGCTGGTCCCGGCTGTCATTCGTGGATCTTTGACAGTCGTTAAACCCGAAAATCTGAAACCAAGGGGTTTTGTATTGCTCAATTACTGGGTTGTGTAGGTCAGATAGGCAGTCGCTCCATGTAAAACATTGGTATTAATCTGCATCCGTTTAGACTGGAAGCCGACCCAAATATAGTTTGGTAAAGGCTTTTTTTTTTTTAGGCTGGGAAATCATCCAATTACTTCTTCTGCTCTGGGTGGAGCGGAAGGGAGTGTCAGACTCTTACTGACTAAAACCCATCCAGTAAGAACACTCCCTAATAATGACTTGCAAATTTAAAAATTACAAAAAACGTTTCACATTTCGAGAATTTCGCGGGCCACCCGAACGCTTTCACCTATAATATTTCTCAAATAAACGCCCCTAATCGCAACTAGCAAAAAAGGTGTCAAATTATAACTGCCATTTCCTTTCCGCTTTTATTTTTAGATAATTTTACACATAATTAACCTCTCGTTACATGGATAAGTTGCAATGAATTATCTGTGGTAAAAAATGGCGGGAACTTTGACATTTAAACATTAGAGAAATTGATACTTTGGGCGGGTGTCACACTGAGTTTGTCACTGAGTGTGAGAATAAAAAGTAGTTTTATCATGTTAATTCCACAAGTAGGTACAAAATGACCTCTCGTGCCCAGCCCTGGTGCAAGCCATGGTCCGAAGCGAGAGGGGATGGGAGGCTTTCATCTCCTTTTGCGAAACAGTCATGCTCGCGAAGGAGGTGGCGGGATGGGAGCGGAAGGTCCTTACGTCCCAGCCACCGCGGGAGACGCCCGGGCGTCGGGAGCCACGTGACGACTCCCGGCCACCGTAGACGCGGGCCTGCGGGTGGTGAGTAATGGGTGGCTCATTGCCCGATCAGGACCAGGCCCGTGCCGGACGGCGCGTATATGTTCCACGTGCACCTCAAAGAGATGTCAGCACATGAAGGGGTCCTTTAGAGCCAAGCCTGCCGGGTAAGCGGGATTGTCCGAAAGGGTTACCGGTACCCCGGAAATAAAGGGCTATGGAAGGAATATGGATGGGTTTTAGTCAGTAAGAGTCTGATACTCCCTTACGCTCCACCCAGAGCGGGAGAAGTCATTGGATTTCCGAGACTTAAAAAAAAAAATGAATTATCTTCAAATTACGGTAACAGACGGCCTTATCAAGTTTGTTAGAGTGATTTCATCCTTATAATTGATCTTAACGATCGATGCAATAAAAGTACAAGGTGTAATTTTTACTGATTTTAGTCGGTTCGATTCCCGGGTGTGGCAATTTTCAAAAATTCGCTTTCCACTCGCAAGCGAATTTTTGAATATATTTGAATGTAGTTTTCTTTCTATTAAAAAAATAAAGGAATGTTGTCTTTGAGTAAAATTTTCTACCTACAGTATTAAGAGTAATATTTCCCTTCAGGTGGCATTACAAAATTCCATCGTGTATAGTAAGGAGTAAGTTGTATTCACTAAAGACTTACGACGGTTAAAAAACTGTGTGAAGGATCGACTAAAATATCCCTGTGCATCACTGTCTTTATCGCACAAAAAAACGCGGCAAAACTGACAGCTGAACTGTCATTCGACACGAGCCGTGTCAGTGTTTTTTTTTTCGTAATTAACAAGGCATGGGCGTGATCGCACCCAAGGGTGTAAACGCGTGCCGCGTGGGAGAAACTCGGGTTTTAGGAAATAAAATAACTTTTTAACCGACTTCAAAAAGGAGGAGGTTCTCAATTCGGATGTTTGTATTTTTTTTTTTTTATGTTTGTTCGCGCATAACTCCGTTGCTTGCCAACCGATTTGAAAAATTATTTTTTTGTTGGAAAGGGTATACTTCCCAAATGGTCCCATATAAATTTTATCGAAATCGAATAAGCGGTTTTTGAAAAATCAACAAAAATCTAAAAAATCCTACTTAATATATGTGGACGATGTTCTAATAAGTTCCTGTCACTGTAATTTACATACCAGGTAGTGTAATTTTGGGGGGGAGGGGGGGGTTGTGTAGGTAGGTACCACAACTAAAAAGTGAAAAATAAAAACTTTTTTACAAAAAATAAAACCGACTTCCAAAACAAACACAACAAAGTGACAAATAATTTTGTTTTCGGAAGTCGGTGGCAAAAAATGAAAATACAAAACCGAAGACACCGACTTCCGAAATCAAAATTATTTGTCACTTTGTAGTGTTTGTTTTGGAAGTCGGTTTTATTTTTGTTTAATTGCTTTGGAATGTTGTTTACCTATATTCGGCTTCGTTTTTGGCGCTTTTAATTTAGACAGTTGATGTCGCTCGGAGGAGCTCGTGGCTTAGTAATAACAGCCGCACAGATCGATCCATCAGGTTAAGCTCCGCTTGCCGAGGTTGGTCTGTGGATGGGTGACCACCTTTGATATCGAGGCTCCTCCGTGCCTCGGAAAGCACGTTAAGCCGTTGGTCCCGGCTGTCATTAGTGGATCTTTGACAGTCGTTACGGGAAGTAGAAGCCCGAAAGTCTGATAGCCAGTCTTACCAAGGAGTATCGTATTACCCAGTTCAGTACAGACTGGGTTGTGGAGGTCAGATAGGCAGTTGCTCCATGTAAAATACTCTCAGCAAAATCGTATTCAGCTGCATTCGGTTAGACTAGAAGCCGGCCCCAACATAGTTGGCTGGAAAGGCTAGGGAGATTGATGGTTGTCGCCGCGACACGGTTGTTGCAGACTTATAACTTGATTGACTTGACTTGATTTTAATTGTTAAATCCATTTGTATATGTGCTTCTTTTTATAAATAAACGATTATTATTATTATTATTATTATAACAATCGTGAGCCGTACTGCTTCGGAACTATAGCATCACGTCTCGTCTCGTCTTATTTGAATAGGCTTCATCTTTCTGACGGACCGACCCCTTGACTATTCAAAAGTGCCTGTAATTCGTTTATTTGAAACTAGCTTCCGCCCGCGGCTTCGCCCGCATAATATGTCGACAAATTATACACATTAACCTTCCTCTTGAATCACTCTATCTATTAAAAAAAACTGCATTAAAATCCGTGGCGTAGTTTTAAAGATCTAAGCATACATACAGATATTAGGACAGACGCGGGAAGCGTCTTTGCTTTATACAGAGTTGATACGAGTACGACAGAGGGGCTTTCCTTTAAACAGCTTATACTAGGGACCATTTTCAAGCTCTGTACCAAAAATCAATTAAATAGGAGCAGTAGTTTAGTCGCAAATGTTTTTTTAAGTTTTTGCCCCGTTTGAACACGATGTATCTTTCCTAACAGCGCTCCGGCGCGCGCGCGTCGGTGCCGCTGCGTTACAAGGTCAGTTTTTATATACAAAGGGTGGTTGCGTTTTACTCTGATTTGTAAGCTACTTAGTTTGTTTGAAAAAATAAAAACCTCATTATTGGTGCTTTATTTTTATACCGTACCGAGTTAATACTAAACACGTATAGTATACGTAGTGTAATTTAATGCCCCTCTGTCATATCAACTCTGTATTATACTATGTAGTGATAATTGTTTTGAGTTTGAGTTTGGTACGCGACAGTCGGATCGAGTTTTAGTGATTTCCATGAAAACCCGAATCCATTCGGTGCCATGGACTGTGACGAGGAAGCGTTATTGTTAGTTCTCTTGCTACAGAAGAAATATAAACGATGCCGTCCCACTAACGGGCGTGTGTCGCATTGCTTTCGCACGATCTTGCGTCATGAAAAATCATACAAAAGGACTCGACGCAACGTGTGCTGTATGATACCCAGGTTGCAACTGGGTATTTGAAAGGGTGGTTATGAACTGTCAAAACGCGTAATTTGTACGTGATTGGTATGAAATGTAACAATGTGACGTCACGGATTTTTAACATCAAATGGAGTGCTTCATCATCATCATCATCCTGCCCTTATCTCAATTTATTTGTGCTCGGCGCAACATGTCTTTTTCTTCCATACTTCTCTATTAGTCGTCATCTCGGTAGTCACTCCCTTTCTAGCCATACGAGTACCATTAGCATTCAATGTAATTTTACAATCACGTCTTCGCGTAATATTTAATTTCTGTACGGTGGTGGAAGTTTCAAAGATGAGCGTCATTTATCTATGTGATTACATATTTTATTTTAGACCGTTTCAAATAGTCAAGTTACAGCGACCTTAATCTTGGAACGCACGTTTTAAACTAAAACTTAAAACATTTATTTCAAACTTGCTGTTCCCGCGCGATTTTACTCGCTGCTCGGCTCCTATTGGTCGTAGCGTGATGTTACATAGCCTATAGCCTTCCTCGATAAATGGACTATCCAACACAAAAATATTTTTTCAATTCGAACCAGTAGTTCTTCAGCTTTACAATATTAGTATAGATTTAAAACAGTCATGCACGTGCCAGTAATCACCGCTTGAAGAACGAATCCACAATTTGTGGATTCGTTCAAAATCACCACCACAATCAAATTAAGGCGCGCATGTCAAACGTCAAAATATTGACAATAAAAATAAATTATCTGCAACCACAGATCATTAGAGCGATTGCAATATCGTGTACCACAGATAATAATATAATTATTTAGATAAGGGTGATGAGTTAGGGAGGGAAATGTAACTCGATTATAACTATCGATTTTTATTTAGTTTGGTATTGTGGTTCAGTTAATTGTTTAGTGTCTTCACGCCTTCACATGGGGTTGAAAAGTGTCCGATGCCTAATGAGCTGCCGACATTAATGAGATAGAACTTGGGATACTATCTTACTAATCACACTAATATTATAAAGGTGAAAGTTTGAGAGTTTGTTTATTCGTTCGTCCTTCACGCTCAAACGGTTGAAAGGATGTGGATAGAATTTGGCACAGAAGTAGTTTATGACCTGGATTAACAAAAAAAAAAAGATTATTTCTTAACCAAATCAGAACAGCAAGTTGATGATTGGAGCCTCCTTTTAAGCAAAGAAAAAGCCTGTATTAGGAGACTCCACTCTTTCATAGCTAGGTAATTTTGTTTTGCAACAGAACAGAATAGATACAGAGGCCAGCACATCAAGTTACCACTATCTGTCAAATTTCTTCGATAGTATTTCAACTTTATTGCAAAGACTGGTTCATTTTTAATTGAGAAAATTTGACAGTTAGGGATAGCTTGATGTGCTGGCGTCTGTACATAATATTTTTACATTATACAATATTCACGTGATTGTCTAAGTGGATGGGGGTGGGGGGGTTGTGTGTGTTTTGTGCGTGTGTGTGTGTTTGTGTGCGTGTAGGTGAGTGAGTGTAGAGAGAATTTGGTGAGTTAAACTATTTGTTGTAAGAGCGCCTCAGTATCATCATAAGTAAAAGGTTTTATCCAATTTGTTACCATTTTTTTACATTCCTGTAGTTGTTTAGTTTATATGTATATCTCCATGTTTACCCTGATAAAAAGCTGAGCAGAGCGTTTGTTGTATTGTATGGCAGCGAATTTCGACTTAGTTTGTGGGATTTGAGCAATTATGTCCTTCCGTCTCTTTTTTTTTTCTTCTTTTTTTATAATAATAATATCCTTGGACATTACACACAGCGCCGTATCGTCCCGAGCTAAGCAACCTAATGCTTGTGTTATGGTAACGAGATGGCTGATATACTACTTATATACATTTAATTTTTTTGTAAATACCTACATACATATTATAGATAGAAAAACACCCAGACTCGTAACAAATACTTGCAAATAATATTTGTTCCGTGCGGGAATCGAACCCGCGACATAGTGCGTCTAGCAGTCAATCGCTCAACCACTACGCCAACCGTGTCGTCTTTGATAGTGTGTTTCCATTATATGGAATTGTCTTATGTTTTTTTAGGACTGTATAAGAAATACATAGTTTTCGAACAGAAAGCAGGCCACTCATTTGGTATAGACTTTCAGTACACAGTAACACATAGGATACTTTTTATCCCGGTAGTACAGACGCCAGCACATCAAGCTATCCCTAACTGTCAAATATTTTCAATTAAAAATGAACCTTATGACTTTGCAATAAAGTTGAAATACTATCAAAGAAATTTGACAGATTGTATTAACTTGATGTGCTGGCCTCTGTACGTCCCCTATGGATAGTTTGTGACATCCACGCGGCGCGGCGGCGGCGCCTCTGACAGCAGCCAGTATTAAAAATGTAAGGGTTACTTATTTATATGTGAAGGATTGTTTGTTAGGGACACTAATGGACAACATTTTCGGGCAGAAAGCTTGAGTTTATTGTTTATGTGTAGACTGCCTCGTTGGTCTAGTGGTCGCAAGCGATACTGCTAAGCATGAGCTCTCCCGGGATAGGTTCGAGCAGTGCTCGTTGGATTTTCCATTAGGAATTTATCTGTAGCAGCTCGGATCCTTTTTTTTTTAAGGCTGGGAAATCATTCAATGACTTCTCCCGCTCTGGGTGGAGCGGAAGGGAGTGTCAGACTCTTACTGACTAAAACCCATTCATGTTCCATCCTTTATGTACCGGGGTAGCGGTAACCCTTTCGGACAATCCCGCTTAAGCTCGGAGTCTGGATTTGTACTCGGTTGTTAATACATAATAGGCTTGCCCCTTCTTTTATGGCACTTAAAGACATAACTGGCGTAAGTACCTACTATGTTGTTTAATCTGCCTAGCTCTTTGGGGAAACAAGGCGTGATGTTATGTTCTAAAAGGCTGTGTAGTGTATATCTACCCCACGTAAATAGAATGACAGTAAAACAAAATGATAGAATTAAGAAAAATATTGCAATAATCACTTAGCATAATCAATTTAGAGGTAGATATTATTGTGTACTGGCAATTACCGAGAGCAAAGGATGGATAGATCTCATATCAACGGAGAAGAAAGAGACAAATATGATTTTAAAAGCTCCTCCCTAGTTGGGCGGGATGAAAACTTTTTGCTCTCGAGTTGACCAATGAGATAGGGTAGCTGAAAAATGAAAGGTAATAAGCGACGTGTTATTAAAATGAGATGAAAGTTTATCAAGCTCTTAAAATCCTCAATTATTTCGGAGATTTACTAACTAACCTTTTTTTAAACGTTTTTTTTTATATTCTTGTTATAAAAAATTATCTATGAATTGGACATCAAATAGACAAGTCTCACTATGGCATTAGGGTAGAATTTTATGGTCGACCGTGAAATTTGTTGACATTTCTAAATTTGAATCTTTCACAGAAGTAAATGTATGAAGTTATTTACTTTAGTGCTGCTCAACCTGCATTTGTGAGTTTTCGAACTAATTTTTTCAGTAAAGTAGGTATGTACAGTTTACATCGTAATAATTCGTAATCTTCCTTTACCAAGTCCTCAAAAAGACCACTTAAAATATTATAAAACCTCCTTCAAATCTTATTAAGAAATGGTTCAAACTTTTTCAGCTAGCTATTAGCATATTTGCTACTAAAGAACAAATTGAACATAAGTTCCTTTGCTCTTACATCGGAACGCTCCCTAATAAACAAGCTCCGCCCACAGTCCCGAACCAAAGAGGCGACTTGAAAAAGCGCCCAGTCACTAAAAACGCGCGAAATAGGATGTCAGTCGCCTGTCAAACCATTTGACAGTCGTTGATGATTTTATTTATTCGTAAATAAAAATCTGTGTTGGTGTTTATTTAATTAAGTGGAATATAGAAATGAATTGATTATTTTTGTGAAATTATTGTACTTTATAAATAACAGTAGTGAATATTTTCTTATTTTTTTTTATTGAATTGTAGTGATGTGTGCGTAATATTGTGATTACTATATTTTTTATTGATTAGTCGATTGTTTTTTGAGGTAAGTTTTTATTTCATACCTACTAGCTTTTGTCAACGGCAATGTATCGTATATGTTTGTTTGAGAGATCCTTAAGATTGATGCCATAAAAGTACAGGTTTTTTTTTCGAATATTAGCCGGTTCGATTCCAGAGAGTTTCAAGCGAATTTTAGAAAATCTTTGTATGCAGATTTGTTTCTTAAAATAAAGGAATGTTTTATTTGAGTAAAATTTGCTATCTCCAATATTTCGAGTAGGTAGGTTTACAAAATTCCATCCCGTATAAAAAGTGAAAGGTCACTCATTCATACATTTACTCACTGATTAATCACGAAATCTCAAAAACTACTATACCTGCGAATATGAAATTTGGCACAGAGGTAGATTATAAGTAGGAGACGTCAGGATTTTAGGAAAGGAGGGCGTTTCCTAAAATCCTGACGTAATGGGGTGAAATTGGGGGTAAAATTGTATGAAAAATTTCAACATTGTCGTGGACGGATCTGCGGGTAGTAGCTAGCATATTATAAGTGTATAGGTACAGAGGCCAGCACATCAAGTTACCACAATCTGTCAAATTTCTTTGATAGTATTTCAACTTTATTGCAAAGACATAAGGTTCATTTTTAATTGAGAAAATTTGACAGGGATAGCTTGATGTGCTGGCGTCTGTACTTTTCACCTTTTGTACGCTATTGTCACATATATACGTGACAAGCAAGCGCATGTCCTGTACGCCAACGAAACAAATATGTGACAATGCAATGTACGTGTACACTATAAAACGAAATAATCAATTAAATCAATACTTTGGTGTGAGTTATATATCTTAATAATTGAAGCTCTCGTACGTTTTTAATGACATGAAACCAATTGAAAGACACCATGGATATTAGGAAAATTATGATAACAAGCAGTAATAAATTTGTAGCTTGGCGTGGAGGGCACGCGCGTGCGTTTATGCTCTTGGGTTCAAAAGGTAAATTTCGAAAAAAAAAACTGACAATAACCGTATTCAGTAGGTCCATATCCTTTCCATAAAACTAAAAATATCAGTTCAAATAACTTGTATACACTTTAAAACCCCAAAACTATAAAGTTGGAACACACGTGCGGCACATTTGGTTATCAAATGAGTATAACGTAAACAGTTCATATTATTAAGACAATGTGTCATGTGTCCTGACCTTATTAACATAATATTGGAAGTGCACTTCCTGTTTCAATAAATATTTAATTAAATTTCTTTGATGATTCGTCTCTTCTTCTTCGTGTGGTTAGTGACTAACCTGGTGTCAGAGTTTTTAAGTTGCCCATGGGCCTCTGACTTACCTTCACATGTTAAGAAATCTCTCGCGCATGCTGGTTTCCTCACAATTTTTTCCTTCACAGTTTCTTAAGCAAATGATCACTATACAATACGCACATGAATTCGAAATATCAGAGCTGCGTGCCTAGGTGCCAAGGCACCTTTGAACGTCAAAATGAAAAATGAGAATTGATTCTAGTCGCCCCTTCCATAAGGTAGTTTCGTATGGAGAAGAATGGTCAAGAAACTCCACCGTTTAATTTAATATTATTTAATACCCTTTTCTATTCCCGCTCTAGGTGGAGCGGAAGGGAGTGTCAGACTCTTACTGACTAAAACCCATCCATGTTCCTCCCTTAGCCCTTTATGTTCCGGGACAGCGGTAGCCCTTTCAGACAGTCCCTAATACCTGCGTCTTTTGCACTTAATTTTCTTTTTAAACCACAAACAATAGACTCCTTTCAAAGTTTTTTTTTCTTCGCCCAAATCTCACCAAGCCATAGACTACACACTATACAGTTACAACATAATCACTGACATTTCAAGTGGCCACTTGACTCGCAAGCTGTATGATAAAGCTACCGTTGTTCGAATAGTTTGAGCATATGTTCTGACATTTTTTGTTACGAGTTAAATTTGTTCGTTATTGCATACTTACTTAGTATAATACTTGCTTCTGCCAGCGTCTTCGCTCGCGTGGTTGTCGGAAATTATTTCACGGGAACTTACCACCTAGATAAAAAGTATCATAATGTGTTACCGTGCCTCGAAAAGCACGTTAAGCCGTTGGTCCCGGCTGTAAATCGTGGATATTTGACAGTTGTTACGGGTAGTCAGAAGCCCGAAAATCTGACAGACAGTCTTACCAAGGGATATCGTGATACCCAGCTACTGGGTAGTGGAGGTCAGATAGGCAGTCGCTCCATGTAAAATACTGGTATTCAGCTGCATCCGGTTAGACTGTAAGCATAGGTACCTCAACATAGTTGGGAAAAGGCTAGGCAAATATGTATATGTGTTACCTTGTTTTTGTTTTTCGATGGATTCTTTTGTTTATGCCTGTATTCCTCATAAAACGTCGGTTTCTTAACCTTTTGAACGCCAGTGCACAAAAGCACGCGCGTGCCCTCCACGCCAAGCTACAAATTTATTTCTTCTTGTTATCATGAATTTCCCAATATCCATGGTGTCTTTTTATTTGTTTCATGTCAATAAATACGTACGAAAGCTAAAATATTTAAGATATCTTTATAAACACACACAAAAGTAATGATTTAATTGTTTATTTCGTGTTATAGTGTTTCATTGTCACATAATTATGTCGTTGGCGTACAGGGCATGCGCTTGCTTGCCATATAATATACCTAATTAGTGTCTTTGAAATGTCAATAAATACGTACGAGAGTTAGGCAGGTAATGATGCGTTTAAGATATCTTTATAAACACACACAAAAGTAATGATTTATATGTTTATTTCGTGTTATAGTGTTTTTGCCATTGTTACATATTTGAGTCGTTGGCGTACAGGTCATGCGCTTGCTTATCACGTATATGTGACAATGGCATTCAAAAGGTTAATCCAGGTTATAATCTACACGGTGCAAACCTGCCCCGCTTGGGCGGAGCACCGCCCTGTCCTCGTAGAGGCGATCGGCGGCGGCGACCTCTCGCGCCCGGCCCTGGTGCAAGCCATGGTCCGGGGCGAGAGGGAGTGGGAGGCAGTCACCTCCTTCTGCGAAAAAGTTATGCTCGCGAAGGAGGTGGCGGGATGGGAGAGAGAAAGGTCCTCCCGTCCCAGCCGCCGCAGGAGACGCCCCGGGCGTCGGGAGCCACGTGACGACTCCCGGCCACCGTAGGCGCGGGCCTGCGGACGGTGAGTAATGGGTGACTCACCGTCCGATCAGCACCAGACCCGTGCCGGACGGCGCGTATATGTTCCACGCGCGCCTCAAAGAGATGTCAGCATATGAAGGGGCCCCTCAGGGCCAAGCCTGCCGGGTAAGCGGGATTGTCCGAAAGGGTTACCGCTACCCCGGAACATAAAGGGCTACGGAAGGAACATGGATGGGTTTTAGTCAGTAAGAGTCTGACACTCCCTTCCGCTCCACCCAGAGCGGGAGCAGTCATTCGATGATTTCCCAGCCTTAAAAAAAAAAAAAAAGGGGATATCGTATAGTGTTATTTACTAACTCTTAGTTTTTAAGGCATTGTTACTTCTTTTATATTTTTGTGGTGAGTGACTAGCAAGGCATTGTTACTATAAAGATACGAAATCGAGTCATCATCTGCCTAGCCTTTTCCCAACTATGTTGGGGTCGGCTTCCAGTCTAACCGGATGCAGCTGAATACCAGTATTTTACATGGAGCGACTGCCTATCTGACCTCCACAACCCAGTAACTGGGCAATACGATACCCCTTGGTAAGACCAGGCCAAATTTCATCCAGATCCGTTCAGCCGTTCTGGTGCGATTGAGTAACAAACATACACAAAATGTTTTGCAGTTTTGTGGTTAAGGTACGCTCTCTCAACTCAAAAAAACAAGGGACACCCGGATGGACCGAAGTTCCTTTCAATTAATTAGTGAAGAAATTGTAATAAAATGTTATTTCTTTGAAGTTATAATAATAAAAAAAAAATCTGAAGCGAAATAGAAAGACGAAACGAAAATAACTGGCTTGCTTTCTATGAGAGAGAGCGAGACAGACAGAGAAACACGCGCACGCCGCACGGCTTACAACTATAGCAAAAAGTGTCGTTGGTCTTAATTTTTTGTGTCGTTACAACTTTTGGTCTTAATTTTTTCCGTCTAGCCCCCTTTCGCAACGCGCGATAAGGAACTTCGTTCCAAAACTTCGTTCCAACAATTGAAGCTATGGTTGTAGAGAGACATAGTGCTATAGTAAAAAATACTGGGACTGACTTCTCCAATAAGAGGGACACGTTTTTTTTCATTTTTGAAAATGAAAGATCTTCCTTAAAATATTAGTGTGATTATGTGTGCAGGTGGAGCCCAATGTCGAGTTATGGCAGCATGTCTCCTTCAGACGAAGGTTTCGACAGATACGAACCTCCTTACTACTGCCAGCCGTCACATCAAGGTAAGCAACATTTTCCATCAGCAATATCATCATTTACATAGCTAAACTAAAGCACGTTAAGCCGTTGGTCCCGGCTGTCATTTGTGCATCTTTGACAGTCGTTACGGGTCTTCAGAAGCCCGAAAATCTGACAGCCAGTCTTACTAAGGGGTATCGTATTGCCCAGTTACTGGGTTGTGTGTAGGTACAGCATAGTTTAACCCCTCAAATATCGTAAGAACCCCATATAGGTTCATAAGAAAAATTCTCTCGAAACGACAATAAATATAACCGTATCAATCGACGAGTCACGTGACCAAAAATGTTTAAAATAGCTGATTTTTTTTTTGCGATTTCGGAGTTGGTCCCGTAGTAAAAGTTTGGGGGTTTGTAGCATATGCTTTTGTATGTATATACCCTTTCGGTTACACCCTGTATATCGTTGAGCTCTATAACCAAACGGCTTCAAATAGGTGAACATCTAATGGGTTAAGGGAGCTCGTGGCTAAGTGACAACAGCCGCTCGGGTCGATCAGGTTAAGCTACGCTCGCCGGAATTGGCCCGTGTATCATCTTTACCGAGACTCCTCCGTGCCTCGGAGTCGGAAAGCACGTTAAGCCCCGGCTGTCAATCGTGGATCTTTTTAAATTACAATTTTGCGGGCTAATCTGTAATTTCACCTTAAGTTCCGCACAAAATAATCATCATTCATTTGGTGACTCTAGACGGTCGATTCTGTAAAAATCGGTCCGTGAAACTTAGGTCAACTGAATATTAATGATTTAGTATTTTTTTCTTCTCACTTCTTGAGAAATATACCCTGTGACCTAAATATTATTTAAGAAATTTGTGTACTGTGAACGTTAGAGGAACAACACTTAGGGGGGTCAATAGTAGAGTTCTTCCCAGACTTCTTCCCAGACTTCTTCCCAGCTAAAGCACTAAGAAGTGGCCTAATAACTTTGACCTTCAAAAAGATTTTTAGAGTATTCAATTATATTGCTTTGTAACGAAAACATTCGTCAAGCCACATGGCCACTGACAGACTCACTTTTCTTTTATAAAAACCTATCAAACTATTCTATTAATTTCAAAATTCGAATGCTGTCAGTTATTCACCAGCCAGGTTCAACATAAGGTTTCACTTACTCGCTCTAAAGTACGCCACTTCTGCTTACTCGTCAGGTTATTACTTATTATACTCTTTGGCTTACTCTTTTGAAGAACCCAGACGTGATGTATTGTGATTATTGTTTATCTCAGGTAGCCCCATGGACGGAGGAGTATACTGGCCGGCTACTAACGGAGAAGCGCACGAGTTCGACACGCAAGACATGTACCATGACACAACGCACTACATAGGAAGGGGATATGGTAAGAAATATATTATTATCTACAATGTCGCAGCATGTCATGTAGGTACACCTGTAATTGGTATACTACTCTGTCAAGAAAGTACCGGCAAAAGATCAATAATACACAAAATGTCTGTTATTCATCCAAATTTATTTTATCACCTTCAAAGTATGCTCCTTTAGAAACGATACACTTGCGCCAGCGAATAATCCATTCATCAAAACATTTTTTAAACGCTGCTTCCGGAATTGAGTTCAGTTCTCGCCGCGAATTCTCCTTTTTCGGTTTCGGTTCAGTTGGAAGGCGCCACTCCGAAGCTTGTTGACTAGTTTGCATGTCAAACTCGTAAACCCACGTCTCGTCACCAGTAACAATGCGTTTCATGAATGTTGGGTCCGAACTGACTCGTTCTAGCATGTCCTCAGCGACTTTCATGCGATTGAGTTTTTGGAGAAAATTCAGATCTTTTGGGACTAGCCGAGCAGCAACATGTTTCAAACCCAAATGATTAGTTAAAATGGTACGGATCGACTCGTGAGATACAGAAAGTTCGGCAGCTATCTCTCTCAGAGTTGAATGGGGATTTTCAGTCACTATTTTCTTCACTTTTGCGATGTTAACTTCAGTTGCAGACGTTGACGGCCTACCAGAGCGAGGCAAATCTTCCATCACATCTCGACCGCTTTTGAACGCTTTGAACCACTCATAAGCACGAGTTTTTGATAAAGTCGATTCACCGTAAGCCTTCTGTAACATTTTCAGTGACTCCGAACACGAAATTCCATTGGCGATGCAAAATTTAAGACAAACTCTTTGTTCGATATTTTTGTCCATTATGAAATTCGCAATACACACTATATAATTATGATATTACTCAAACCAGCACTGTATCTATATACAGGGTGGAATTTTGTAATGCCCCCTGGAGGGAAAGTACTCTTAATACTGTAGATAGAAAATTTTACTCAAAGGAAACATTCCTTTATTTTTGAATAGAAAAAAAACTGCATTCAAAGATTTCCAAAAAATCGCTTGCCACACCCGGGAATCGAACTGACTAAAATCTGCAAAAAGTACACACTGTACTTTTATTGCCGCGATCGTTAGTATCAATTATAAGGATGAAATCTCTCGAACAAACTTGATAAATTAAATGATGGGAAAACCATGAAATCTTTAATTATTTACAAAAAATTGTAAACTAATTAATTAGTTGCTCGAAATGGGCTCCATTTTCTGGATACACAAATGTATTCTTCTAACAAATTCATTTCTTGTAACCTTTAATAACGTGTTGTGGTGAATATTATAAATCGTATTCCGAACTTCAACTGTTAACTCGTTTACATTCGCATAAGATTTAATGTTTTGGTTTTTAACATATCCCCATAAAAAAAAATCTAAAAGGGTGAGATCCGGTAATCTCGCAGGCCATCTGATTATCAGGCGGGAGGAAACGCCCGGGTGTCACCACTGCGAGGATCGCCCAGAGGACACGGTAGAGCACACGGTGCAAACCTGCCCCGCTTGGGCGGAGCACCGCCGTGTCCTCGTAGAGGCGATTGGCGGCGGCGACCTCTCGCGCCCGGCCCTGGTGCAAGCCATGGTCCGGGGCGAGAGGGAGTGGGAGGCAGTCACCTCCTTCTGCGAAAAAGTCATGCTCGCGAAGGAGGTGGCGGGATGGGAGAGAGAAAGGTCCTCCCGTCCCAGCCGCCGCGGGAGACGCTCCGGGCGTCGGGAGCCACGTGACGACTCCCGGCCACCGTAGGCGCGGGCCTGCGGACGGTGAGTAATGGGTGACTCACCGTCCGATCAGCACCAGACCCGTGCCGTACGGCGCGTATATGTTCCACGCGCGCCTCAAAGAGATGTCAGCATATGAACCCCGCTTACCCGGCAGGCTTGGCCCCTCAGGGCCAAGCCTGCCGGGTAAGCGGGATTGTCCGAAAGGGTTACCGCTACCCCGGAACATAAAGGGCTACGGAAGGAACATGGATGGGTTTTAGTCAGTAAGAGTCTGACACTCCCTTCCGCTCCACCCAGAGCGGGAGCAGTCATTGGATGATTTCCCAGCCTTAAAAAAAAAAAAAAAAAAAGGCCATCTGATTGTGCCGTTTGTACCAATCTAGGTATTAAAGGTATTTATTTAGAAGAATACATTTCTGTATCCAAGAAAATGGAGCACATTTCGAGCAACTAATTAATTACTTTACAATTTTTTGTAAATAATTAAAGATTTCATGGTTTTCCTATCATTTAATTTATCAAGTTTGTTCGAGAGATTTCATCCTTATAATTGATACTAACGATCGCGGGATTAAAAGTACAGTGTGTACTTTTTGCAGATTTTAGTCAGTTCGATTCCCGGGTGTGGCAAGCGATTTTTTGGAAATCTTTGAATGCAGTTTTCTTTCTATTCAAAAATAAAGGAATGTTTCCTTTGAGTAAAATTTTCTATCTACAGTATTAAGAGTACTTTCCCTCCAGGGGGCATTACAAAATTCCACCCTGTATATAAAAGAAAGACGGGTTTGTTCCCTTCGTTATAACTCGAGATCTGCTGGACCAATTTTCATGGTTTTTGTTTCGTTGGATTTGTCTCCGCCCTGAATAGAAGAATACATTTTAATTTTTTTTTTTTTTTTTCGATCAGCTGCTGATTTTCCTCCTATAGGGTAGGTAGGTAGGGTAGGGTAGGTAGGTAGGTAGGTAGGGTAGGTAGGTAGGGTAGGTAGGTAGGGTAGGTAGGGTAGGTAGGTAGGGTAGGTAGGTAGGGTAGGTAGGTAGGTTGGTAGGGTAGGTAGGTAGGGTAGGTAGGGTGGGTAGGTAGGGTAGGTAGGGTAGGTAGGTAGGTAGGTAGGTAGGGTAGGTAGGGTGGGTAGGTAGGTAGGGTAGGTAGGTAGGGTAGGTAGGGTAGGTAGGGTAGGTAGGGTAGGTAGGGTAGGTAGGTAGGTAGGGTAGGTAGGTAGGTAGGGTAGGTAGGTAGGTAGGGTAGGTAGGTAGGGTAGGTAGGTAGGTATCACAGTTAAGACAGGACAACGTCTGTCGGGTCAGCTAGTTTAATATAAATAACAGATGCAACTCAAACTCCGCGCCAAAATGGAAAACAGTTGTGCCAATCTAACAACTACAAAAAAACCAAAAATTTGAATTTGGAACCATAAACAAATCATCCATTCCCGATACTTTTTTGACTGAATGTATAAGGTGAATGGTAATTAGTGACCGATATTTAAACACGTGATTGTGGTCATGATTACAATCAACTTTCCCAAAGAAACTTTTTTTGTATTCTCAATAGCTGCTAACAGCTGATCGGAGCAAAGTTCATTGAACTTTGCGCGCGCCAGTTGTATTGTTATTGTGATAAAAATAAAACTATTGAGTGTAAAAAAAAAGTTTCTTTGGGAAAGTTGATTGTAGTCATGAGTACAATCACGTGTTTAAATATCGGTCACTAATTACCAGTCATCTTATATATGTCGCAGTCACCTGGTTGAATCTGTAATTTGATTGAATGACTAGCGCGTTCATTGAATGACGACGTTTCATTGAATGACTAAAGGACAACTCGTCAAGACGTTGAATGTAACGTTCAACGTCTTGACTGAACGTCATTTAGTGAAGTCATTGAATGGGATATAGCCAACTTTGTAATGTTTGGTTAGGGTGACCTTGAGTCGGTTGGGGTTGGATTTTGTATCCTTTGGCCGTTACTCCTCTTTAGTATACAAAAGCGAGTGAAGCGAGCTCGGGACTTGGGGCGCCCCGACTCGGAGAGGGTTAGGTTAGAAGTTGCCATCCCCTTCGTGGTTTTTTTTTTAAGCTACCCAGAAGTATTTGCGGGGCTCCCTCGACGAAGCCTTCGTTAATGTTGATTGGAAGCAAATTTAGAGCCGCACGTGATTTTCCCCGGCCATAATCTATACTTAATATTATAAAGAGGTAACATTTGTAAGTTTGTATGTAGGGGGTAATCTCCGGAACTAATGATCCAATTTCAAAAAAAAATTCACTGATAGAAAGCTACATTATTCCTGAGTGCTATAGGCTATAAATTATATTTATATCATACATATTAGCCGAGCTATCGCAATTTTCGTCTAGCAAGTCGGAAAGAAATACCTCCGAAAACAGAATTATTTGCATGCGCTGCCTAAACAGTTACAGTATATCGCAATTTTCCGCGGACGAAGTCGCGGGCAGAAGCTAGTTATTTAATAAAAGAGTAAGACTACTACCTACCCCCGTAGGAAAACGGCTTGAGTTAGCTATTTTACCCGGTCAAAAAGAAATCTATACTAATATTATAAAGAGGAAAGATTTGTATGTATGTTTGTACACTCAAAAACTAGGTACTCAACGTATCTGGATGAAACTTGGCACAAAGATAGATTATAGTCTGGAATAGCATATAAGCTAGGTTCCCGTGGGATAATTTCCTACATATCCGCGGGCGAAGCCGCTGGCAAAAACTAGTCGTTTATATTTGGAATTAAATAATAAAAACACAGCACATTTACTATTATACTTAACTAGCTTCCGCCCGGGGCTTCGCCCGCATAATATGTCTACAAATTATACACATAAACCTTCCTCTTGAATCATTCTATCTATTAAAAAAAACCGCATCAAAATCCGTTGCGTAGTTTTAAAGATTTAAGCATACATAGGGATATAGGGACAGAGAAAGCGACTTTGGGCTGTAAATTATATTTATGTCATACATATTAGCCGAGCTATCGCAATTTTCGTCTAGCAAGTCGGAAATAAATACCTCCGAAAACAGAATTATTTGCATGCGCTGCCTAAACAGTTACAGTATATCACAATTTTCCGCGGACGAAGTCGCGGGCAGAAGCTAGTAGGTGATAATGATGTGTTTTGAGGTTACATTACAAATATCAGTTTTTCTCAAAAATGGTGCGTTACCTTTTCACGGGACTGGTACCGAGGGAGAGGGGACACCCCCTTCCCCCTCCATCTCGCGAATGCCCATGAAGTCAATTTCCCCCTGTATATTGTATACAGAGTTGATATGACAGAGGGGCATTAAATTACACTACGTATACTATACGTGTTTAGTATTAACTCGGTACGGTATAAAAATAAAAAGCACCAAAAATGAGGTTTTTATTTTTTCAAACAAACTAAATAGCTTACAAATCAGAGTAAAACGCAACCACCCTTTGTAAATAAAAACTGACCTTGTAACACAGCGGCACCGACGCGCTGTTAGGAAAGATACACCGTGTTCAAACGGGGTAAAAACTTAAAAAAACATTTGCGACTAAACTACTGCTCCTATTTAATTAATTTTTGGTACAGAGCTTGAAAATGGTCCCTAGTATAAGCTGTTTAAAGGAAAGCCCCTCTGTCGTATCAACTCTGTATACCATTACAAAGAAAACACGTCGTAATTTGACAAAATATATCTTTGTTTTAGGCTACGAGGAGATGCAGATGGCTGGTAACGAACCCTACGACACCTACCACCACAATATGGCGCACGGCTTCGCGCCAAATAACACAGGTACAAAAAAAGATATCTCACAAAACGACACGTACTTTACGTGTGGTTACCAAGACGTACAAACACGCTGTACAGTACGTTAAGACGAGTAGCAAGTATCTGGCATTATCTGGCAGTTTGAGTACTAAATGCGGCCTACTCAAATGTCCTTACTTTGATATTGTTCGTCGAATCGTTGGGCTCCCTAAGTTTTGAGTTGAACTGCACGATTTCTGACAAATGCATGCACTGACTGGACAGGCCCACTCAATCTGTATGGTTCTTTCATCAAAAGATCCATTCCAGACACCAACCTACATGGTCTTCACATGATCTGACCAACATTATGTCTGGACATTAAAAGAGACTGTGACCTCTGAGTTTGTCTCGGGCTTTCTTCTCAGAGTAGGCAATTCGCCGACGCGACCTCATCTAGTTTAACAAATATTATTGACGTGTAAAAACGACGCATCTTTAGAATTAAAACGACGTAACTCAAAAAAGTAACTTTTAGGGAAATAGCAAAACAAGTTTTGAAATTCCACCTCCGTATTAGGTATTTTGTCTATTATTTCGTGATTATTTACGTCAGTGACTATGTTTGTGCTGCAAATTATAAAAAAGTCGTTTCACTATTTTCGTTTTGAGTTATTTTATGACGATAACTCAATTTTTTTTTTTTAATTGTGTCGTTTTAATTCTAAAGGTGCGACGAAATAAAATATCATTTAAAAAGTACAAAACACACACACGCTCTCGCCCACACACACTTGCGATTACGCTATTACCTCGGACAGACTCATTCACAGCGTGTTTTTAAACTAAAAAGGTTACCCAAATAGAAAACAATAAAATCTCTATATATTTATACAGTGTGTTAGGTTAAACGAGGGACATACTTTCAGGTTGTATAGTACTCATGGAAATCAACAACTTTGTCCATGGGACCGACTCTGAAATTTGAAAAAAAAATGTCAGCTGTTCCATACATTTTGACGAATACGCGAACATAAATGTACTGAACAGCAGATTTTTTTTGTGGTATCAGGTATAGTTCCATAGTCGAAGTTTTTCATTTTCATGAGTACCCCTTGAAAATATGTGCCTCGTTTAACATAACAGACTGTATTAAAAAGCGAAAGATCACTCATTCACTTACTGATTAAACACGAAATCTTATAAACTACTAGATTTGCAAAGATTTAATTAGGCACAGAGGTAGATTATGAGTAGGAGACGTTAGCTAAGAAAGGATATTTAGGAAATCCCCCCAGTAAAGAGGTGAAATAAGAGGTGTATGAAATTTTTTCAACATTGGTCACACGAGCAGAGGAGTATCTCGTGGCTAAGTAATAACAGCCGCACAGGTCAATCCAGCAGGTTAAGCTAAGATTGCTGGGGTTGGGCGTGGATGGGTGACCATCTTTTCATACGGAGACCCCTCCGTGTCTCGGAAAGCACGTTAAGCCGTTGGTCTCGGCTGTCACTTGTGCATCTTTGACAGTCGTTATAATACGGGTCGTCAGAAGACCGAAAATCTGAAAGCCAGTCTCAGAGGTCAGATAGGCAGTCGCTCCATGTAAAATACTGATGTTTAGCTGCATCCGGTTAGACTGGAAGCTGACCCCAATATAGTTGATTAGTTCGGAAAAAAACTAGGCAGATTGATTGGTCACACGAGCAGAGCGGCCAGCAGCTAGAAAATAAATTTAACGTCACATTTTTAAGCATGATTTTTCTATCTCTTCCAAGGCCTAGAATGCGACCTCCAATCCCTCCCACTTCGCTACGATCGCCCGGCACCCCCCTCCTTCGTGAGGGTCGCCAAGAGGAGAACCACAGCCAACAAGAAGGAAAGAAGAAGAACGCAGAGTATCAACACGGCATTCTCAGACTTAAGGGATTGTATACCTAATGTACCGCCCGATACGAAACTATCTAAGGTGAGGATACTGTATTTTTAACACGCTTTTATTAGCTCGGGTTGTATCGATGTATGTATGTAACGGAATCTTTGAGCTTAATTTTCACCGGTTTCTAAAAGTCTGAACAACTTGAAACTTTGCACACGTCTCAAGGACCGATGACAATGCAATAATTTGATAATAGTTTCCCATTATCCTTATTACACGCTTTATATTAGCTTCACTTGTATGTATGTTTGTAACCGACTCCTTTAGACGCGATTTTCACCCACTTTAAACGGCCAGATTTCATTCAAACTTTGTAGATTTATCGAGGACCGATGACAATATATTAATTTGAACTAAAAAGTAGGAAATAAATAATAAATATTTTTTTGTAATGTTTTTTCAAAGACAATCAGTTGTCCAATAAATATTTTTTTGTATTAAAAATCAAGCTTATCTGTTCCATACATTATGGTTTTTTTCGCGATTTCAGGTGCGTTCCCATAGTTAAAGTATTATTATTCCTTTTCTTGCTCAGGTTTTAATACAAGTTCTCGCCATAAATCAACTTTGCAGCCTTGCATAACAAATAACTATTTGCTTGTTATCATGAATTTCCCAATATCCATGGTGTCTTTTAATTTGTTTCATGTCATTAAATACGTACGAGAGCTTCAATTTTTAACATATATCTACAGAATAAACAAAACACTCAAAAGTAATGATTTAATTGTTTATTTCCTGTTATAATGTACCCGCATTGTCACATTTTTGTGTCATTGGCGTACAGAGCATGCTCTTGCTTGTCAAGTATAATTATGTGACAATGGCGTTCAAAAGGTTAAAATACGTGTCTAATATTTGTTTACAAGCTGACGAAAAGTATATTTTTTTAGTCAGTATATATCTACTTAAAGTTACCTCAGTAGAAACTACATTACATAGAAACGATCGATGGATTGTGTGTAAGATGATATGGCTAGAACGGGAGTGACTACCGAGATGATGATTAATAGAGAATTAGTATGGAAGAAGAAGACATGTTGCGCCGAGCACAAATAAATTGGGATAAGGGAGAATGATGCTGATGATGACTGCTATAAACGGTCGAGGTTGGCCCCCTGCTGTCTTAATACTGTTGTGTGATATCAGTACAGAGGCCAGCACATCAAGTTACCACAATCTGTCAAATTTCTTTGATAGTATTTCAACTTTATTGCAAAGACATAAGGTTCATTTTTAATTTGACAGTTAGGGATAGCTTGATGTGCTGGCGTCTGTACATAGTATAATGCAAAGTCGCTTCCACTGTCCTAATGTCTTTATGTATGCTTAGATCTTTAAAACTACACAACGGATTTTGATGCAGTTTTTAATAAGATAGAGTGATTTGAGAGGATATATATGTATAATAACATGAAATTTCCTTCATCCACGCGGGTGACGCCGCGGGCAGAAGCTAGTTTAAAATAAAGAACATCGACTTGCAATAGGGTATTTGAAAATGTAGTCAATAACGTTACTTTTTATGAACTGTCAAAACGCGGAATTTGTATGAAATATAACAATGTGACGTCACAGATTCTTAGAATGTAATTGAATACTTATTAGTATAAAATGCAATTTTTGCAATGACGTTTTTAAGAAAAGCGGTCTTTTTTCTATGTGATTTCATATTTTACTTTTCCGTTTCAAATAGTCAAATATTATAACGTAATATAGATCGCTGTCATTTTGACAGTTGATACGATAGAACGCCATTTTGCAATTCCCCGAATTTAAACTTTTAAATAATCCGCACAACCTTCCATTGAAACCGACACCGACGGACATACCTCCGTCTCACTCTTGCATCTGACATTGCCAGATGGTGCGAAAGAGATCGCAGAGCATCAATAGCGCATTCTCGAGTCTCAGACAGCATATCCCTAACGTTCTACCCGACACAAAGATGACTAAGGTTAGTACGACTTCTGGGTTTGAGAAGAAGTTTCTGTTGGTACTTAGGTAGATTGCCCACAGTTGGGCAAAAACTCCCTTAGACTAAGTTTACGTACTGTACAATAAAAAGCTGGTCGGTTGTGTGACACAAATAAAATGGCAATCAATCTCAATTCATTTCAGTTTGATATCCATTGCTTCTAATGTTTGACGACATGGTTGACGCAGTTGTTAAGCGATTGACTGCTGCGCAGCATGTCGCGGGTTCGATTCCCGCACGGAACAAATGTTTATACGACCTGCAAGTATTTGTTCCGAGTATGGGTGTTTTTCTATCTATAACTATCCTATCTGTCAATATGTATTTCTTGTCTTGGGTGTAACCAAAAGGGTTTATAAATACAAAAGCATATGCTACAGACCACCAAACGGAACAACTTTTACTATGGGACCAACTTCGAAATCGCAAAAAAAATCAGCTGTTCCCTACACTTCGACGAGTCACGTGACCAAAAATGTATAGAACAGCTGATTTTTTTCCACGATTTCGGAGTTGGTCCCATAGTAAAAGTTCTTCAGTTTGGTGGTCTGTAGCATATGCTTTTGTATGTATATACTCTTTCGGTTACACCGTGTTTAAATATCCAAAATATTATAAGGAACTTATTGGAACAAAGTACCAACAAAGACCGAAACATCCCAGGAGTCACAGATCCATTCTCAATTTTTAATCGGTCATTAACCTTTCCTCTCCTGTTAGATCAAGACACTCCGGCTGGCGACCTCCTACATCTCCTACCTGCTGAAGGTGCTGGAGACGGATGGGGAGCCCGCAGGCGGGTTCAGGGCAGACCTGCATCATACGCCGCCGAGAAGACGGACCGTTGAAGGGAATCAAGTGAGCTCTTTAAGTTTTATGATTGCCTGGTACTTTTTTCGGCAGGTTGTTCGAAAAAGCTCGGGTAACTTCCTCGTTTTTATGATAGCCTGGTAGAAGATAAACTACGATAATATGGCCCACCCCTCCAAAATTCAAAACTTTTGAAAGTATTTGTGACAGTAATCACAAAGCGCCGCCATGATTCACAACGCTTGTCGCTGCCGGCCTGCTACTGAAGACGAATACGTACAACTACATACAAACTCGTCATGTGACTACAAACTCTGAAACAGTCATTTGGAGGGGCGCCCGATGTTATCGTAGTTTATATTATCTACCCTGAAAACCTCACGGAAACCCGTCAACGTGAGATTATTTTTAAATTGTATTAAACAAGCCCTTAGTTCTAATGTGGCCCGTTAGGGCCGAGCCTACCGGGCAAGCGGGATTGTCCGAAAGGGTTACCGCTACCCAGGAACACAAAGGGCTAAGGAAGGAACATGGATGGGTTTTAGTCAGTAAGAGTCTGACACTCCCTTCCGCTCCACCCAGAGCGGGAGGAGTCATTTGATGATTTCCCACCCTCTGAAGCTCTGGTACATTCATGCTATGGAAGCTATATTTTTATGGTAGACAAGGCGAAGGTACGAGACAGACACAAAGTAACAATCTTTTAAAAGCTAAATATTCATAGTACTTTCTTTATTTGTACTCTAATCTTAAATATAATATACAACCTTAAACTTAATATTTCCATACCTAAAAAAATAATAATAACTATGTACAGACGCCAGCACATCAAGCTATCCCTAACTGTCAAATTTTCCCAATTAAAAATGATCCTTATATCTTTGCAATAAAGTTGAAATACTATCAAAGAAATCTGACAGATTGTGGTAACTTGATGTGCTGGCCTCTGTACAAGTATATAACAGGATGGAAAATAAAAATAAAACAAAGAGCTTCAAAATTTGTCCACATTGCTGTCAACAGGAAAAGTTCCCAAAGTCAAAGTCAAAGTCAAAACATTTATTTCAAATAGGCACAAGAATGGCACTTTTGAACGCCAAAGGTAAGTTGGTCCACTAACCACATGCCAGAATGAGAATAGAAAAATATGGCTGGCTCAAAACGGTGACATGGGGTCCTCGACACAGTATCAGCCAATAATGTTCCCATTGCTGGTACACAGGCCTCATCTCTGTGAGAGGGGGAGGGGGCCGTATTCCATCACGGGCTCAAAGCGGGTTGGATTGGATTAGATGTCACATGTCTTCGAATTTTTGGTTCTAAGACATGCCTAGTTCCTCACGATGTTTTCCTTCACCGTTTTTAGAGGACACAGTCAATCTTCATAGCCTTTTCCCAATTATGTTGAGGTCGGCATCCAGTCTAACAAGATGCAGCTGAACACCAGTATTTTACATGGAGTTACTGCCTATCTGACCTCTACAACCCAGTAACTGGGTCATACGATACCCCTTGGTAAGACTGGCTGTCAGATTTTCAGGCTACCTATAACTGTCAAAGATACACAAATAACAGCCGGGACCAACGGCTTAACGTGCTTTCCGAGGCACGGAGGAGTCTCGGTATGTAAAGATGGTCACCCATCTACCGACCGAGCCCGACAAGCGTAGCGTAACCTGATGGAACAACCAATGCGGCTATTATTTTCCGTTTCACTAAAATTATCTTGAAAGGAAACCGCGAAAGTAAACAATTTTAGAACGACTGCTTAATAAAACATTTTTACGGCTGTATAATTTGATTTCCCGCTATAATACACAGGGAACCAGGGATAAAAAATACTGAAATATAATAACAGTTATTCGTTGGGCATCTGGTTGGTTTATGTTCGTCTGTGTTACTAATAAAATCACAAATATTGTTGTATCTACAATGTATTGAATCTTCTTCTCACCGTGTGGGTAGTAATCTGGTTTCAGAGTTTTAATGCTGCCCATGGGCCTCTGACTTAGCTTCACATGCTGTTGAGAAATATCTCCCAGACATACCGGTTCCCTCACGATGTTTTCCTTCACCGATTTCTAAGCAAGTGATACTAGGAATACCGAATACGCACATGAATTTGTTAAATCAGAGGTGCATGCCTTGGGTTCGAACTCGAGAAGTTGATTAAGTATTTAAGTCATTACCTGCTTTGATTTGAATCCAAGTAATCCCTTTTGATAATAACCGATACACCCAGATTGTTTAAAAATCGGTGAAGGAAAACATCGTGAGGAAACTGGCATGTCTGAAAGATATTTCTCAACAGCATGTGAAGCTAAGTCAGAGGCCCATGGGCAGCATAAAAACTCTGACACCAGGTTAGTCACTAACCACACGCAAAGAAAGGAGACCTAGATTTTTAATCTATACATCTATACATATTATAAATAAAATTGGAGTGTATATTTGTAATATTGAAATAACCGTTTTTACTACACGTTATGAATATAATACGGTACATACACCAAAATAACATTTTTTACAATCGTCTCTATGTTTGTTCCGGCTAATCTCTGAAATGGCTGGACCGATTTTGACGGGACTTTTATTGGCAGGTAGCTGATGTAATAAGGAGTAACTTAGGCTAAGTTTATTTTAAGCGGGATTGTCCGGAAGGGTTACCGCTACCCCGGAACACAAAGGGCTAAGGAAGGACCATGGATGGGTTTTAGTCAGTAAGAGTCTGACACTCCCTTCCGCTCCACCCAGAGCGGGCGAAGTCATTGGATGATTTCCCAGCCTTAAAAAAAGGCTACGTTTATTATAGAAATCTTTTATTTTAGAAAAATAAATGTTAGGCGGAACGAAGATAGCTAGTCAGCTAGTTTAAAAATAAAATCGAGTTACGCATGCATTCGAGTGCATGCCGACATTCACTGGGGAATCGGAGCTTATCTACCAACATGTGTAGTTCAAGTGCAGTACATACTGGCGCCTGGGAATGGAGAGTGACGAGGCTAGTGGCATACGTGTATCATTTTGTTATTGTAGGTATATTTTGAACAAGCTTTCGTCTGCGACTTCATTCGCGTCGCGTCAAATGTCTCGAGTAAACTCAAACTCCCAGTATTTATCTATCTATACATATAATAAAATTGTAGAAGAGTGGTGTCTGTATAATGGAAAATTATATTTTAAAAAAGTAGTTGGGGTTGTTATTATATAGATGCCGAACCCGAAATTATAATTAATTCTGTCTAATATCAGAAACGGCTTATTCTATTTAGATGCAGTTTTCGCTAATATATTGAAGTAAGCTTCACTTAACATTTAGTGTTTATTTCATGTCAATCGGTTCATAAATAAAAAAGTTATGTCAATTTAAAGAATCACGGCGAACATTTGTTAAGGTATGCTGCCCGAAAAGTCACTATTCCACGCGGACGAAGTCGCGGGCACAGCTAGTATCAAATAAACCAATTACAGGCACTTTTGAATTGTCGGTCGGTCAGTCAGAGAGATGAAGCTAGTTGCCCATTCCAAAGCAGTAGGTAACTATGGAGAAGAACGGGCAAGAAACTCCATGGACACTCTTTTAAACAAAATATGGTAAAAAATCAATCTGCTGAGCCCAGTAACTGGGTAATACTATACCCGGTTTCTTCAAGTCAGCCTAGCCTTTTTCTAGCTACTGAGTTACAACTATGTACACTGTCTCTTAAGATACAGGATTCTTCTTAGTTTAAGAGACAGGGTTCATTATTTTTGTATGCATAGAAGCTATGTTTTTATGCTTAATTCTATATTGTATTGTTTTGTTCTGAACTGTGTCTGTGTGTATTTATTTTTGGGTAAATAAACAAATTTATTATTATTTATTATTATGTTGGAGTCGGCTTCCAGTCTAACCAGATGCAGCTGAATAACAATATTTTGCATGGAGCGACTGCCTATCTGACCTCCACAACCCAGTAACTGGGTAACACGATACCCCTTGGTAAGACTGTCTGTCAGATTTTCGGGCTTCTGACGATTTTTTTGGATTTCAAAGATTTCATCACACTCTTTACGACTGTCAAACATCTAATAAATGGCAGCCGGAACCAACGGTTTAACATGCTTTTCGAGACACGGAGGGATCTCGATATTGTAACAAATGGTCACCCATCCACGGACCGACCTCGGCAAGCGTTACTTAACCTTAGATCGACCGGTTATTTTTTTTTGTATTTCATCACATTATCTAAATTATTGCAGACGGAGCCACGTCATACGTAGATAGTTAACAGACACGGCAGTAAATGTATTTGTATTTTGTTCTGTATCATTTTGTAATTATTGTATACTTCAGCGCGTGGCGGTGTGTGGTACAAACCACGAGAGGTAGCGGTCTGAGAGGCGTCGCTAAAATCTCTTCTTTTCGTGTGGTTAGTGACTAACCTGGTGTCAGAGTTTTTATGCTGCCCATGGGCCTCTGACTTATTATAGCTTCACATGCTATTGAGAAATATCTTTCAGACATATCTTTCCTCACGATGTTGTCCTACACTGATTTTTAAGCAAGTGATAATTTTACAATAAGCTTTTTACAATAATCACAATTAATATAAATAATGAATACATACAACATATTTGGTTACCGCTACCCCGTAACAAAAAGCTAAGGAAGGAATATGGATGGGTCAGTAAGAGTTTGACACTCCCTTCCGCTCCACTCAGAGCGGGAGAAGTCATTTGATGATTTCCCTCCCTCAAAAGAAAATAAAAAAGCGCTGGTATTTTGGCTTTAAAGTTAAACAATTGACTGTTTGAAACGGTCAAAAATAAAATATGAAATCACATAAATAAAAGACCGCTCGCCATAAAAACTTCCATCACCGTACAGAAATTAAATATTATGCGAAGATATAATTGTAAAATTGCATTTAATGCTAATAAGTATTCCATTTGATTCTAAAAATCTGTGACGTCACATTGTTATACATATTTCATGTAACAAATCACGTACAAATTCTGAGTTTTGACAGTTCATATATAGTGACGTTATTGACTACCCTGTCAAAATCGACAATCCCTCGATCGCTGCTAACTTACGCTATGCCTCTAGATAAAATTACTCTCCACCACATGGCCCGTCCATTCGCAAGCTATCGTATAATTTACAACTGGGATAAACAGATGCTTTCGCGATTCTCTTTTCACAGAATTTTCATTAACGTAATATACGGTGTTAAAAAATATGAGCTGTTCCATACATTTATGCACACGGAACTCAATAAAATGTATGGAACGGCTCATATTTTTTTCGCGATTTCGGAGATGCGTTTTGGGGGACTGTCTCATGTAATTTTGACGTTCAAAAAGTTCTGATTTTCAGGCTTGTTTAAATAAATGACTTTTGATTTTGATATTTCAATCATTGCAAGAGGAGCTCGTGGCTAAGTACTAACAGCCACAAAGGTCGATCCTTCAGGTACGACGAACATGAACCAACCAGATGCCCAACGAATAACTGTTATTTTATTTCAGTATTTTTTTATCTCTGATTTCCTGTGTATTATGGCGGGAAATCAAATTATACAGCCATAAAAATGCGTTACAAGCAGTCGTTATGTAATTGTGTACTTTCGCGGTTTCCTTTCAAGATAATTTTAGAGAAACATAATAACAACTGCACAGGTCGATCCTTCAGATTAAGCTACACTTGACGGGGTTGGCCGTGGAAGGGTGACCATCTTTACACACCGAGACTTCTCAGTGCCTCGGAAAGCACGTTAAGCCGTTGGTGCCGGCTGTCATTTGTGCATCTTTGACAGTCGTTAAAGGTCGTCAGAAGCCGGAAAGTCTGACAGCCAGTCTTGCCAAGGGGTATCGTTTTACCCAGTTACTGGGTTTTGGAGGTCAGAAAGGTATTCAGCTGCATCCGGTTAGACTGAAAGCCGACCCCAACAAAGTTCGGAAAAGGCTAGGAAGATGATACATAAATATGTCAATCATTGCAATAAAAAAATCCGCTCGTGCTACCCGCTCGTCGCTCATGGCTTGGGTAAATTTTCTAATACAATTACACTACACCACATGGCCTTATGAATCAAGCGCTATCAAGTATTTTACAGCTGCAGTGTAATCTGGTTTTGTGTAATTTTCTGAGTAAATCTAATAAAATTTTGCTGACTGCCTCTTTGGTCTAGTTTTTTTTTTCGTGTGGTTAGTGACTAATCTGGTGTCAGAGTTTCTATGCTGCCCATGGGCCTCTGACTTAGCTTTTTTTTTTTGAGCTTGGGAAATCGTCCAACAACTTCTTCCGCTCTGGGTGGAGCGGAAGGGAGTGTCAGACTTTGACTGACTATAACCCATCCATGTTCCTTCCTTAGCCCTTTATGTTCCGGGGTAGCGGTAACCCTTTCGGACAATCCCGCTAAAACTTGACTTAGCTTCAAATGCTGTTGAGAAATATCTCTCAGACATGCCGGTTTCCTGACAATGTTATCCTTCGCCGATTTTTAAGCAAGTGATAATTATACAATACGCACATGATCCGTAAAATCTGAGCTGCGTGCCTTGGGTTCCAACTCGACACCTATAACTTGGCAGTCCGACGGTCACAGCAATAGGCTATCACTGGCTTGGTCTAATCGTCGCATGCATTATGCTAAGCATGAGGTATTGAGTTAGATTCTTAGTTAGAATTCCTCAGTAGTGTACTAAAGTTGACAATAGACGACCTAATTTGGTATTTGACAGGGTATGTCAATAACATTACTTTTTATGAATTGTCAAAACGCGGAATTGGTACGTGATTTAGATGAAATATTGAAATGTGACGTCACAATTATTTGGAATCGAATAACTTTAAATCCAATTTAACAATTACCTATATCGTCGCATAATATTTAATTTCTGCACGGTGATAAAATAATAAGGCTTATATTGACGACATGGTTGGCGCAGTGGTTGAGCGATTGACTGCTGCGCAGCATGTCGCGGGTTCGATTTTCGCACGGAACAAATATTCTTCGATCTGCAAGTATTTGTTCCGGGGCTGGGTGTTTTTCTAGGTATAATATGTACATTCAGTCAAAAAAGTATCGGGAATGGATGATTTGTTTATGGTTCCAAATTCAAATTTTTGTTTTTTTGTAGTTGTTAGATTGGCACAACTGTTTTCCATTTTGGCGCGGAGTTTGAGTTGCATCTGTTATTTATATTAAATACAGTGCTGGTTTTAGTAATATCATATATAGTGTGTATTGCGAATTTCATAATGGACAAAAATATCGAACAAAGAGTTTGTCTTAAATTTTGCATCGCCAATGGAATTTCATGTTCGGAGTCACTGAAAATGTTACAGAAGGCTTACGGTGAATCGACTTTATCAAAAACTCGTGCTTATGAGTGGTTCAAAGCGTTCAAAAGCGGTCGAGATGTGATGGAAGATTTGCCTCGCTCTGGTAGGCCGTCAACGTCTGCAACTGAAGTTAAAATCGCAAAAGTGAAGAAAATAGTGACTGAAAATCCCCATTCAACTCTGAGAGAGATAGCCGCCGAACTTTCTGTATCTCACGAGTCGATCCGTACCATTTTACACTAATCATTTGGGTATGAAACATGTTGCTGCTCGGCTAGTCCCAAAAGATCTGAATTTTCTCCAAAAACTCAATCGCATGAAAGTCGCTGAGGACATGCTAGAACGAGTCAGTTCGGACCCAACATTCATGAAACGCATTGTTACTGGTGACGAGACGTGGGTTTACGAGTTTGACATGCAAACTAGTCAACAAGCTTCGGAGTGGCGCCTTCCAACTGAACCGAAACCGAAAAAACCATGCCAAAGTCGATCAAAAGTCAAAGTCATGTTGACTGTTTTCTTTGACTATCGCGGTGTTGTGCACTCTGAATTCTTACCGGAAGGTCTAACGGTAAATAAAGAATATTATTTGAGCGTTATGCGGCGTTTAAGAGAGCAAATTTGACGAAAAAGGCCAGATTTGTGGAAAGAAAATTCTTGGATTTTGCACCACGACGTCGCCTTCGCACAAGGCTATCATTGTGAACGAATTTTTGACCAAACACTCAACAAATACCATCCAGCAACCACCATATTCACCAGATATGGCTCCTGCTGACTTTTTTCTTTTTCCTAAATTCAAATTACCACTTCGTGGCACCCGTTTTCAATCGATAGAAGACATAAAGGAGAATTCGCGGCGAGAACTGAACTCAATTCCGGAAGCAGCGTTTAAAAAATATTTTGATGAATGGATTATTCGTTGGCGCAAGTGTATCGTTTCTAAAGGAGCATACTTTGAAGGTGATAAAATAAATTTGGATGAATAACAGACATTTTGTGTATTATTGATCTTTTCCCGGTACTTTCTTGACAGAGTAGTATGTTCCACAAAAAAAAAATTTATATAAGTAGTTTATCAGGCGTAACTATAGGGTGGCAGTACTGGCAAAATGCCACGGGCACGGGCCCGAGAGGCTGCGAGCTCAAAAGTGACGTAACATTTTTAACAAAATTGAGTAAAAACATATAAATTTGGGGCCCCATGCAATGGATTTGCCAAGGGCCTCCGACGGTATAGGTAGTACGCCACTGGCCATCTCGTCACCATAAAACAAGCATTAGGTTGCTTAGCTTGGGACTATAATTATGGCGTTGTGTGAAATGTCCAAGGATATTATTATTATTATATTCAATTGGGAATATTTGACAGTTTGAGATAGCTTGATATGCTGGCATCTGTACAGACGCCAGCACATCAAGCTATCCCTTATTAATTAAAAATGAACCTTATGTCTTTGCAATAAAGTTGAAATATTATCAAAGAAATTTGACAGATTGAGGTAACTTGATGTGCTGGCATCTGTACATTAAAAACAAAAAAATAACGTTACTTTTACAAATTGAGGGCAACCTGCGATGCAGTGAATAATTTTCGTCCATCCGGCTAAATTATAAACAAGGGAAGTTGTTAAATAATAATATAAACATACGTCGCGTGCTACAGTAAACAGACACACAGGTGTATCTAAAGAATGTTTTTATATGTTTATAAGTAGGTACATAATTTGTTACTCATTTAATCTGGAGGACGCAGACTTATTGGCGCGGGAATAACGCTGACAGCTTTTGAGCGCGGCCTAAGGAGGTCATGCAGGTTAGAGTTTAGTACGAGTAGGTTTTATAGGCAAACCAACGACGTAAATACAAAGAACTACGAACATATTTTACTAGAGCTGATAGTCAAGATAAATATCAATAATAATATATACAAGTTATTCATCGTTTTCTAAGGAGGGAAAAAAAAAAAAAAAATCAAAGGGCATCAAAAAATTCGTCCACATCGCTGTCAACAGGAAAAGTTCCCAAAAGGCTGGCAGCATTGCCACGTTGTATGGCAATGCTGATTCTTTGACCGAAAAATAGGCCAGCCCTCTGGTCATGTGAAGAGTCGACCAATCGCTTGGCGATGTCTCGATAAACATAGTGGGTACTCGGACCCCATGGCCCTAGTGTTTCAACCCCAAACGGCTCGAATATATAACTTCCAATAAGGTTGTTATACTTGCGCCGTTTGAGGTTTTCTGCACCTGCAGCAGCTGCCCCAGCACAACCCGCCGTGCAAGGAAGATGGGATGGCGCAAGGGTGTCGACACACGTTGCATCCCACACCAACGGCCTACCTACCTTCCAAAGGAATTAGTGTCATACCATCTGGTCTCTTCCCATCGTCGCGTGCCAAGCCTTTGGGTTCTAAAACAGCTGGCACCCCGGCGGTTACTAGAACTATTTTAATAAATTACGCATAAAATTACTTACAAATGAAATGAGATGCTGTCCATAGCACCAGAACGTCTATCCGAGTAATTTTTACAAGACAAAACACAACACTTCATTCTTTTTTTTCGTCTAGCGAGAACAATGCAGTAAAATGGGAAAGTTTACGAAGTTGTACACAGGACGAACGCCAACAATACACTGACTAAGGCCACACCCACATGATCACGTCAGGACCTAGTCGAGAACCACAGTGCACAGTGGCTCAGGCCATCTCCTCTTTGTAATTACCCCGTGGGCAAACCCTAGCGTGTCATGTGATAAATTTTGCAGTTATCGGCGTAAGTATCACAGAAATTTGACAGATTGGGGTAACTTAATGTGCTGGCCTCTGTACATGCAAGCAAGCGAATATTAAAATTGATATTGTATGCCATTAGATGTTCTATAAAGCAGTGAAAGCCTTTTTTTTTGAGGGTGGGTAATCATCTAATGACTTTTCCCGCTCTGGGTAGAGCGGAAGGGAGTATCAGACTTTTACTGACTAAAACCCATCCATGTTCCTTCCTTAGCCCTTTATGTTCCGGGGTAGCGGTAACCCTTTCGGACAATCCCGCTTACCCGGCAGGCTCGCGGCGGCTGAAACAGGAGGACCTTTCCCTCTCCCATCCCGCCACCTCCTTCGCGAGCATGACTGCTTCGCAGGAGGAGGTGACTGTCTCCCACTCCCTCTCGCTCCGGACCATAGCTTACACCAGAGCCGGGCGCGAGAGGTCGCCGCAGCAGTGACAGCCTAGTGGTGTGACCGTCGGACTGCCAAGTCATAGGTCTCGAGTTCGATCCCAAGGCACGCACCTCTGATTTTACGGATTCATGAGCGTATTGTATAATTATCACTTGCTTAAAATCGGTGAAGGAAAACATCGTGAGGAAACCAGCGTGTCTGAGAGATATTTCTCAACAGCATGTGAAGCTAAGTCAGAGGCCCATGGGCAGCATAAAAACTCTGACACCAGAGAATATGTGCTAATCGCGTTCAGTTTCATTATGTTGTTGGTTGAATATGCGCTTGTTTGTCACGTATTGTGACACCATTGTCACAATACGAAGAAGTCTAAGAAAGAAAGAACACAGAAGGCTAAGAGCAAATTACGCGACCCGTTTCCAAACAATCACAATGACTAACAAAAACTCAAACTCAAACTCGAACTCGAAAGTATTTATTTCAAATAAACCAATTACAGGCACTTTTGAATTGTCAAGGTGTCGGTCAGTCAGAGAGATGAAGCTAGTTGCCCATTCCAAAGCAGTAGGTACCTATGGACGAGAACGGGCAAGAAACTCCATGGACACTCTTTTAAACAAAGGTTACAAAAAAATGGTTAAAAAAATAATACATTTGCCTTTCTACATAAGTAAAAAGGTCACATTTTCAAGTGAACTCCTAGATTAAAATTCTCAAGTACAGACGAAAAAATTAAACTGCCTGCTACCGTTGAACTGTAAAAACTGTTTTTTAGTTATTTTTTTACGATCTCGTAATCTGTCTTAATTCAAAACACGTGCTACAACAAAAAGATACGCTTGCCTGTAAATTAGTTAGTTTATGGGAAAAAATATTTGAGGGAGACCTTCTTGTCTGTGGTCGTTTTTAGGGTAACTATTACTAAGACTTCGCAGTCCGTCCGTCTGTCTGTCCGTCTGTCACCAGGCTGTATCTCATGAACAATGATAGTTAGACAGTTGAAATTTTCACAGATGATATATTTCTGTCAACAAATATTAAAAAACAGAATAAAATAAATATTTAAGTTGGCTCCCATACAACAAACGTGATTTTTATGCTGTTTTTATAGATAATGGTACGGAACCATTACGGAACCCTTCGTGCGCGAGTCCCATTCGCACTTGGCCGGTTTTTTGTTTTTTTTCTATTTATCTGTCATTCCCAGGGTCCCCAGTCAAACACATCTAACGTCTGTGCAAAATGTTAGCTTTTTAAGATGGGCAGTGGGCACCCATCCACGGACCAACCCCGACAAGCGTAGCTTAACCTGATGTATTAAACCTTGCGGCTCAAATTAATGCACTGTCAACATGAAAACCATTGACAACGATAAATGATAAACGATTTTATTTTTCGCTACATAAGTAGTATAAAACAAAGTCGCTTTCTCTGTCCCTATATCCCTATGTATGCTTAAATCTTAAAAACTACGCAACGAATTTTGATGCGGTTTTTTTAATAGATAGAGTGATTGAAGAGAAAGGTTTATGTGTATAATTTGACGACATATTAGGCGGGCGAAGCCGCGGGCGGAATCTAGTACCGACTAAAACCCATCCATGTTCCTTCCTTAGCCCTTTATGTTCCGGAGTAGCGGTGACCCTTTCGGGCAATCCCGGTGCTTTCGGACAATCCCGCTGCTCTCGTACAATCGCGCAACTTTCGGATAATCCCGCAGCTTTCGTACAATCCTACAGCTTTCGGACAATTCCGCAGCTTTCGTACAATCCCGCAGCTTTGGACAATCCCGCTGCTTAAGACAATCCCGCAGCTTTCGGGCAATCACGCAGCTTACGGTCAATCCAGCAGCTTCTTCTCCACACGAAACTACCTTTTGGAAGAGGCGACTAGAATCAATTCTATTTCTTGTTCATTTTGACGTTCAAAAGTGCCTTACTTGTGCCTATTTGGAATAAACGATTTTACTTTGACTTTGACTTAAGACAATCCCGCTGCTTTCGGACAATTCCGCGGAATGAAGCTGTCAATAATGTTTTTTTTTTCCTTTGTTACAGCAAAACACAACGGCAGAGAAGAGGGGTAAAGGCCGCACTGGATGGCCACAACACGTTTGGGCGTTAGAACTGAAAAGCGAACAAAATTTACAGACGTAAAATTATAAAATTTATCTTTCAAAGTTCTTCGATTTCGAATTAATTAGGTATTTTTTCTTTGCTATCAAGATAACAATCTTGCTAAGCTTCCCAGAGCTACATTTTTATTTATTACCAAATTAAATGAAGAATTAATTACTTACTATATACAACCTAAAACGAAAAAATATATCCATTATGTACAAGTGGTAAAAAATGGGAAGAGCTCATAGGGCGTCAAGAAATTCATCCCCATCGTTGTCAGTGGGAAATGTGCCCAAAAGGCTGGCAACGTTGCCACGTTGAATGGCAATTTAGGTAACTATGTAAATACACACAAATCTTTAATACAATGCTGAGTGAAATTGAATTCATGAGCATTATTTTTTAAGAGGTCATTGTACTCTTCTTCTTTTCGTGTGGTTAGTGACTAACCTGGTGTCAGAGTTTTATGCTGCCCATGGGCCTCTGACTTAGCTTCACATGCTGTTGAGAAATTTCTCTTAGACAAGCAAGAAGATGAAGAAGATTGTACTCATCATTATGAACAACTTTCAATCATCATCATCTGCCTAGCCTTTTCCCAACTATGTTGGGGTCGGCTTCCAGTCTAACCGGATGCAGCTGAATACCAGTATTTTACATGGAGCGACTGCCTATCTGACCTTCACAACCCAGTAACTGGGCAATAAGATACCCCTTGGTAAGACTGGCTGTCAGATTTTCGGGCTTCTGACTACCCGTAACGACTGTCAATGATACAGAAATGACAGCCGGGACCAACGGCTTAACGTGCTTTCCGAGGCACGAACAACTTTCAATATGGGAACAAATCTGAAATCGCGAAAACAAAATCAGGTGTTCCCTACATTTTGACGAGTTCATGCGACCATAATGTATAGAACAGCTGATTATTTTTTTCGCGTTTTCAGATTTGTTTTCATACTCAAAGTTGTTCATAATGATGAATACAATACCCCTTAAAATAATGCCCATGAATTCAATTTCACCCTGTTTAATTATGTAGAAACTAAAATAAATATATTAATAAATGTATACAGTGTGTTAGGTTAAACGAGGGACATACTTTCAGGGCGTATAGTCCAGAGGTCAGCACATCAAGTTACCACAATCTGTCAAATTTCTTTTTTAGTTTTCAACTTTATTACTTACAAAAGTATAAGGTTCATTTTCAATTGGGAAAAATTGACATTTAGGGATAGCTTGATGTGCTGCCAGCACTGTATGTACATATCTGTACAGACGCCAGCACATCAAGTTACCACGATCTGTCAAATTTCTTTGATAGTATTTCAACTTTATTGCAAAGACATAAGGTTCATTTTTAAATGAGAACATTTGACAGTTAGGGATAGCTTGATGTGCTGGCATCTGTACATACATACTGATGAAAATGAAACATTAAAATACTTTGTCCTGGAGGTAGGTATTTCATATTATAGTTACACTAGCTTCTATCAGAGGCTTCGCCGGCAAGCATGTCGACAATTATCCCACGGGAACTTACTACAGCAATAACAAGTAGATATCCTATCACTACATAGTATAAAACAAAGTCGCTTTCTCTGTCCCTATATCCCTATGTATGCTTAAATCTTTAAAACTACGCAACGGATTTTGATGCGGTTTTTTTTAATAGATAGAGTGATTCAAGAGGAAGGTTTATGTGTATAATTTGTCGACATATGCGGGCGAAGCCGCGGGTTGAAGCTAGTGTATTATAAATCCAGAATATAAACTATGTATATGTGTACTTAATTTCATCTTGCTGATCGATTCTGTAACCATCTCACCGTGATATCTTAGACTACCTGCTCCCTCGCGGTTTCACTCGCTGCACGGCTCCTATTGGTCGTAGCGTGATGTTACATAGCCTATAGCCTTCCTCGATAAATGGACTATCCAACACAAAAAGATTTTTACAATTCGAACCAGTAGTTCCAGAGATTAGCGCGTTCAAACAAACAAACAAACAAACTCTTCAGCTTTATAATATTAGTATAGATGAAGACCGTGAAGTGATCTGTCGTTACACCTAATGCTAGGATTGACACTTTTTTTTTTAAGGCTGGGAAATCATCCAATAACTGCTCCCGCTCTGGGTGGAGCGGAAGGGAGTGTCAGACTCTTACTGACTAAAACCCATCTATGTTCCTTCCGTAGCCCTTTATGTTCCGGGGTAGCGGTAACCCTTTCGGACAATCCCGCTTACCCGGCAGGCTTGGCCCTGAGGGGCCCCTTCATATGCTGACATCTCTTTGAGGCGCGCGTGGAACATATACGCGCCGTACGGCACGGGTCTGGTGCTGATCGGACGGTGAGTCACCCATTACTCACCGTCCGCAGGCCCGCGCCTACGGTGGCCGGGAGTCGTCACGTGAGGGATTGACACTAGTGACAGCTTTAAATTCACTTCACTTTTACATTTTCATGTTGAGATTTTTACAGAATAACACTACAGATCCTTTTAGTAGTGCTTGCGCGAAAGATTAACAAACATCTATACATCCTCACAAACTTTCACGTCTGTAATATAGGATAGTGTACGCATAGCTTCTTCATTCTTTCTTCGTGTGGTTAGTGACTAACCTGGTGTCAGAGTTTTTATGCTGCCCATGGGCCTCTGACTTAGCTTCACATGCTGTTGAGAAATATCTCTCAGACATGCTGGTTTCCTCACGATGTTTTCATTTACCGTTTTTAAAGCAAGTGATAATTATACAATATGTATGTATAGGTACTTAGCTGTAAGTTATTGTAAAATACGTGTACTTAATAGTTAATTAAAAACTGTACCAAAGACTTTAGTGCCAAATATATCTCTGTAAATACTTTTTAACTTGTTTTATTTCCCCTTTTTACAAGGATGGATAATCAACAAATGACTCCTCCCGCTCTGGGTGGAGCGGAAGGGAGTGTCAGACTCTTACTGACTAAAACCCATCCATGTGCCTTCCTTAGCCCTTTATGTTCCGGGGTAGCGGTAACCTTTTCGGACAATCCCGTTGACCAAGAATGCTTGGAGTTTCAGTACGTGATGGAATGAGAAATGGAGAGATCCGTAGGAGAACCAAGGTACTCAACATAACTCGAAGAATTCCTTAAATAAGTGGCAGTGGGCAAGGTACTGTGAAGGTCAGGGACCTTCACTGACGGGGCTCAGTGGTAGAGCCTGTGTTCTTTGTGTGTAAAGGGATTGCTAAGTTACCAAAGGAAACACACGATCCGTGAAAAATTAATTATATATTACTTTGCCGAATACATCTAGGCAAGGGCCAAGCCCCGCGGCTAAAGTCAGACTTCTTTCACTTACAAAAACCTATCAAACTAATCTATTCATAATTCAAAGGTTCGAATGCTGTCAGATTATTACCAGCCATGTTTAACATAAGGTTTCACTCAGGCTCTACAGTACATTGCTAGCAGAACCGATGACCAATTAGGCCAAAAGGTTCTGGAGTGTATCAGTGGAGATCAGAAGACGTAGCGTTCGAAGGCTTCCCTCAAAGTAGACCGATAACCTTGTAAAAGCTGCAGGCATCCGCTGGATGCGAGAATCCCAGAACCGGTCGAAGCGGTGGTTTTTAAGGGAGTTGTGTGTCCAGTAGTGGACTTCTTTTTGCTGAAATGATGATGATGATACGTAACTGTAATATGGTAGTCAGAAACCCGAAACACAATAAAAAAAAATGACGTAGGTTGCCACCATTCAGCGGGATTGTCCGAAAGCGTTACCGCTGCCACGGAATACAAAAAGCTAAGGAAGAAACATGGATGGGTTTCAATCAGTAAGAGTCTGACACTCCCTTCCGCTCCACCCAGAGTGGGAGGGTCTTTAATGATTTCCTATCCTTAAAAAAACAATTGCCAACATTAATTTTACTGACTGTATGTAACATAAACATACGATCACGCCTTCTTTCCCCGAAGGGATGAGCAGAGTTGTATCTACAGTGTGTTAGGTTAAAAGAGGGACATTCTTTAGACATACTTTACATAGACATACTTACTATTCTCATGAAAATGATCAACTTTGACTATGGAACTATACCTGAAATGACGAAAAAAAAATCACCTGTTCAATTAATGTTCGCATAATTCGTCAAAATGTAACCATAGAACAGCTGATATATTTTTTTCACATTTCAGAGTTGGTCCCATGGACAAAGTTGTTAATTTCCATGAGTACTATACAACCTGAAAGTATGTCCCTCGTTTAACCTAACACACTGTATAGTACACGCACATTTGGCGCAGTGGTTGAGCGATTGACTGCTGCGCAGCATGTCGCGGGTTCGATTCCCGCACGGAACAAATATTTGTACGACCTGCAAGTATTTGTTCCTTGTCTGGGTGTTTTTCTATCTATAATATGTATGTATTTACAAAAAAAATGTATATAAGTAGGATATTAGCCATCTCGTTACCATAACACAAGCATTAAGTTGCTTAGCTTGGGACGATACGGCGTTGTGTGAAATGTCCAAGGAGATTATTATTATTTGACCAGTTATGTTTTAGACCCATTTAATATGGCAGTAAGGCCATCAAACAGACGCAAATACAGAACCATTCCTCAGTACCAGCCCGGAGGCTGTGCCTCGGACTGTTACTATGAAATGCCAAATAGATAAATCCAAAAACACTTTGCCCGACCTATTGTGCTATTCTGTAAAAATAATACCGTAAAAACGTAGGTGAAGTCAATTTAAACTCAAATTCAAAGTATTTATCTAAATCTATACTAATATTATAAAGAGGTATTTGCAAGTTTGTAAGTTTGTATACAATGTAGAGGGTAATCTCCGGAACTAATGACCCAATTTCAAAATTTTTTTCACTGATAGAAAGCTACATTATTCCTGAGTGCTATAGGCTATAAATTATATTTATATCATACATAATAGCCGAGCTATCGCAATTTTCGTCTGGCAAGTCGGAAAGAAATACCTCCGAAAACAGAATTATTTGCATGCGCTGCCTAAACAGTTGTTTAAAATTGAAAGCAATGTATGGCAACCCGGTTCACCTTAATTATTTCTACAAAAAAGTCCACGACACCATATTCCTATTTTTTGTATTTTAACTTTTATATTTCGTTTTATGTTTAAAAAAAGTATTTTTTCGACTTACTTCTAATGTTAAGACAAGAAATTGCCCATTCCTGTAAGTATTGTAGAATGTTGAGGACCTTCCACCGAGGGGGCTCAGTACGCTATGAAAGCAAACACACAGGACGAGAAACACCACATAATATTATATTATACCGAATACATCTACCAAACCCCGCGGCCCGAGGCGGTCTGTCACTTGTACAAAAACCTATCACCTACTTTAAACATAATTTAAGGTTTAAGAATAACTTTATTCCTCATAAGAATTACATAGATAATTCACTTACTGAGAAATATTATCTAAAATCAAGATAAATAATTAGAGCCAATGACGTAATATATGTATAATATCATTGATTAGAGCGCACAGAAATGTGGGTAAACGATAAAAAATAATGACATAAGTTACTCGTTCGTCAGTTTAACCAAGTACAACACAGATCGAATGCCGTTAAAGGTTCGAATGCCGTCTGATTAAATTACCAGCCATGTTCAACATAAGGTTTCACTCAGGCTCTACACTACCTATGGAGAAGATGGCAAGAAACTCCATGGGAAAACGCGAGCTGTCATTACACCTAATGCTAGGTGTCAATACCTATACTAATACTTTTCACTCAACGAATCAACCGACTGGGAATCGATCCCAAAACTTCATGCTGAACAGTAGTGCTCTCGACCACTAGGCCAACGAGGCAGTCTGAGTTTACCTCTGCATCTAAAAATAGTACATAAGGTATCTGTATATGTGTGGACCAGTTTAAACTCCCAGCATCCGCTGCCGGGCCATGTGGCTTCTACGTGCGCGTGCGCAAAGGGTGGCCATATTTGAAAGAGACTTTGGGACAGTCCTGTATTTTGCAGCAGGTGACGGATTCTGTGTATCTTGACATGATTCTATCTAAATTGTAAACATTAATACCTAGCTTTTGTGTAAATTGAATTGGAGAATTGTGTTAAAAAAAAAACGCTAAGAATTTCATGGACGCATTGTAGGTACTTTTCTCTGAAATCGCGAAAAAAATATGAGCGGTTCCAAACATTTATGCTCACGTAACTCAATAACATGTAAGTATGGAACAGCTCATATTTTTTTCGCGATTTCAGGGTTCATCCCATAGTAAAAGCTGTTCGTAACGATGAGTAAAATGCTCCCACGAAATTCTTAAAGTTAATTTTATAACACTTGATATATTACTAGCACTTTGCCTGCGGCTTCGCTCCCGTAGTCTTTCCCGTGGGACCCGTTATTTTTCACGGGATATCCCTATGTTACTCCTAGAAAACTAAGCTTTCCAACGGCGAAAGAATTTTTTAAATCAGTCCAGTAGTTTCGGAGCCTATTCATTTCAAACAAACAAACAAAAAATCAAATCTTTCCTCTTTATAATATTAGTATAGATAAATTAATAAACTTAGAATAACTACAAAAACTATAGAAATAAATTCAAAAAGGACACTCAGGCGTCGAAGTACTCATCCGCATCGCTGTCATCCAAAAACGTGCCGAGGAGATTGATAGCATTGCCACGTTGAATGGCAATGCTAATTCTTTGACCAGAGAACCAGCCAGTCCTCTGGTCACGTGAAGTGTCGACAAGTCGGCGAGAAATTTGCTTAAAAAGGAGTTGCGTTTACTCAGATCAGATTGGAGCATCGGTACAAATGATTTGAATTTATGATCTACGTTAATTATCTATTATAAAAAGGACATTATTACAGCATAACTTAATTAAGTATTAGTGAGTAATTTGATGTACAGACGCCAGCACATCAAGCTATCCCAAACTGTCACTGTCACTGTCTCTGTACTTGACACGGTCAAAAATAAAATATGAAATCACATAGTTATAAGACCACTCAGCTTAAAAACTTCCATTACCATACAAAAATTGTTAAATTGCGTTTAACGCTAATAGTAGGTATTCCATTTGATTTTAAAAATCTGTGACGTCACATTTCAATATTTCATACAAATTCCGTGTGGACAGTTCATTAAAAGTAACGTTATTGACTACCCTGTCAAATACCCAATTCACAATAAGATAAATCTGAATTGGTTGTATTTAAAAAAAAAACTAAGACTGTCCCGGTTCCCTCCAACTCATGGTCGCAGAAAAACCAGAAATACGTGTAATTTGTTTTATAGACTATACAAATTGAGATAAACAGCATCTTTGATGTTCAGCCGAACTATTAGCGAAAACAGACCCACTAAATATAGTATTTACTGAACTTTCAGGAATATTAAGCAAGTGTTAAGTAGGATACATGGCTAAGTAATAATAGCTGCACAGGTCGATCCATCACGTTAAGCTATGCTTGCCGGGGTTGGCTCGGTTGTGGATGGGTGACCATCTTTACATACCGAGACTTCTCCGTGTCTCGGAAAGCACGTTAAGCCGTTGGTCCCAGCTATCATTTTCGAGCATCATTGACAGTCGTTACGGGTCGTCAGAAGCCCGAAAATCTATCACCAAGTCTTACCAAAGGGTATCGTATTACCCAGTTACTGGGTTGTGGAGGTCAGATAGGCAGTCGCTCCATGTAAAATACTGGTATTCAGTTGCATCCGGTTAGACTGGAAGCCGACCACGACATAGTTGGGACTAGGCAGATTGCAAATCGATCGTTAAGTAGTACTTCCTCTACTTGTTTAGCCCCCCACATTCATACTCACAACTTTCCTGATAACATTTTCCTCATTCCTCCGCATAACATGCCCATACCATGACAACCGATTTTCACACAAATTTTCAGTCACACACAGACACTTCTTATTCTATCCATTCGTGTAATACCACACATCTTTCTAAGCATTCTCATCTCAGCTATAACCACAAATAATAATAAAAAATTAAAAGGAGGATAGATAATTTATAAATATAATTAAAAAAATAAAAGGAATTAATAATTTTATTAATACATACCTGTTACGGCTTCTAATCATATTTTTATCCGCAAATAAAAAAAACGTAATCTTGAATTTCGCGGGCTACCCTGGCACTTCTCCTCCCTCCTTGACAGCCAGTCGCAAGGAACATATTATTTACTCTAGGGAGGCCAGTCGGTTGTCTATGGGCACGTGAACATATTCGTAAGAAATTGGCGGGATAATTCCAACGCTGATTTGCTGGATTTGATGTCCCCTCTACCCATCGTTATGTTCATGTCCCCAGAAAAATTCTGTTTTGTCTATTTAAATGACGTCTCAAGAGCTAATATTATTTTTACTTTATAATCCATTTATTCCAATTATCATAATCTTGATAATTACGCCTTTTGCAGGATATTGTTGTTACAATCAATACGAACGGGTTGTAAGATAATAATGATGCAGTATCGATGCTTGTAAATAACGTAATCAAAAAAGACAACAGCTCGGCTATTACTACAGTTCATTAAACTGCGTAAGCAGTTTTGTGGGGCAATATAATTATAAATCATTCATTCATTCATTCAATTATTGTTTTTTTTAGATTAAAACTAAATCTAATGCTATCATTTAAATTATAGTCAAAATGAAAAGGGAACATTTATTTAAATATTTTAGTTTTAACTCAGTTTAACAATTATCTTGACACTTGACAGGGTAATTTCTGTTTATGATCTAGCGTCAAAGAAAATAGCGCGGGATTTAATGGTCAATACCTCATTGTTATTAATGAACACAAGAGCTAAATCAGTTATTATAATAATTTACCAAATATAAAGTCACAAGCAAGACTATTTTGTCTCAGAGTATAGAATCTTAATCTTAATTCTATAATCTGAGTATTTTGTTCACACATTATTTTATTTTCTAAAACTTGCTGTTTGACTGTTTGAGTAAATACCTTGAACTACCGGAAATAGGGTACATTAATAATATTTGAGTTGTAGGTAGAACGCGCGCTATCAAACTTCCATTTTAACTTTAATTCTAAAAGGCTTTTGTGTTTATCAGTTAGTATTACTTAATTATAAAAGAATTAATTATTAAGCATTTTAGTATTTTTTGTAAGTTTTATTGAGAAGACAAAGTAATAAGATTCTGTATTTGAATCCGCGGTATATCCGCCCAGTTTTGAGTGATCATTGAGATTTGAGAGAGTAACTCTGGAAAAAGAAAAAAAATGGCGCGTGCCGTGCTGCCGTTTGGTAAAAACAAAACAATGGAAGTTGTGTTTTATGACAAGAATTGCCAAACACGGAAACCTCTGTAACACAAAGTTTTAAAAGTGTCCATGGAGTGTTTTACCCGTTCTTCTTCACTTATGGAACTTATTTCGTCTTTGAATTGGCGGCTATTTAACTCAACTGATAAACGATAATATTATGAAGTGCCTGCAACTGTTTTAATTTAAATGGTGTGAATTACGTGTTAAGAATAATTTATTTATCAAACATAGGTGATTATATCAAACGATCTTAAATATTAGGTAGTGCGATGCGTTGTGTTGTGTTGTGTGTGATTGAAATTCAACGACCTGACCGTGACTTGCCGCCACAAAGAAATACGCCCGAGACTGGCCAGAGACGGCTCCCATAACCCGCCTCGATACCTATGTATGTATTACTATCCATAACTAATATTATAAATTCGAAAGTTACTATCGCCCAGTATGTTACATTTTCCCGCAAACCACAAACGGATTTCAATAAAGTTTGTCAGAGAGAGAGATAGATTGCATCCCGGGGAAGGACATAATATACTTATAGGTTACTTTTTGTCTCAAAAATTGTGTTATACCTACCTAACCAAACTTCACGCGGAGGTAGTCGCGTGCAAATGCAAGTTAAGTTTAGCAGCGATATTTCGAGTAGGTACAGAGGGCAGCACATCAAGTTACCACAATCTGTCAAATTTCTTTGATAGTATTTCAACTTTATTGCAAAGACGTAGGGTTCATTTTTAATTGAGAAAATTTGACAGTTAGGGATAGCTTGATGTGCTGGCGTCTGTACCTATTCTATCCCTTATGTTGCTGATTGGTACCTCTGGAGCAGTCATTGGATGATTTCCCAGCCTAAAAAAAAAAGGCCTAAAGTAGGCATTAAGTTTACCTTTGTACTGTAATTTTTTACCTGTCTATATAGATAATTGACCTTTTAACCGCCTTAGTTGGATTAACCCCTCAAATGTCGTATGAACCCCATAGGTTCATAAGAAAAATCCTCTCGATACGACAATAAATATAACCGTATAAATCGTTGACCTCTTAATAGGCGAACATCTAATGGATTAATACGACAAATGTTTTCGGGCTAGTTTCGCCTGAGACGTGTTTATGACCCTTGTTCGGTTTTGTGTGTTTACGTCATTGTAAGACCCTATGCGTCGAAGATATTTAATTGTCGATTTTTGAGCTAGGCGCTGGGGGCACGGCACGGCCTTTGTTATCATGAATTTCCTAATATCGATGGTGTCTTTTAATTTGTTTCATGTCATTTAATACATACGAGAGGCTCAATTTTAAGATATGTAGGTACCTACTTATATAAACACTCACAAAATTAATGATTTATTTGTTTATTTCGTGTTATAGTGTTGTTGCCATTGTCACAATACATATTTGTGACGCTGTCACAAATTGGGTTTCGTCAAATTGAAAATAAAACAATGAAAAATGTTCGTCAATTTATTATCTAATCCAAAACACAATTTGCAATAAAAAAACAATTATAAAAAAAGTATTCCGAAAAAGGAAATTTCGATAATCTTAAAATTAAATCGAATCGGAGTCAATAAAGCTATGGTCGTTTATTTCACATTGAAAAATAGTCACTTTAAATAAAGTCGTTGCATGGGCGGGGTGTCAAGTGACGAAATTGAATTCACAGGCAATATTTTAAGGAGTTACTAGATATTCCATACATTCTCTCGCAAAAGGCCGGGACTCCACCAAAGCGGAGAGATGTTTTTTAACAACCAATAGAATTTCGTTATTCACAAATCTCGTCTCCGCTCAGCTTCACTTATTGGTTGTTAAAAAAAACATCTTCTCTCTGCTCGCCCCGTCTCCGCTTTGGTGGTGTCCGGGCCTTCCTCGTCGAAACATACGGAACAGCAGATTTTTTTTTCGCGATTTCAGGTGTGTTCCCATAGTGAAAGTTGTTCACAATGATGACTACAATGACTCCTTAAAATATTACGCGACAGTGCCAAGAAAATAATGTCCTAGTAGGGAGAACTAGACCGAGTTTTTTTTCATTAACGGGATCGACACGTTTATGACGTTCGGCGCTCTAATTGGCCCGTTCCAAGCTCCTAACCAATCAGAGAGCCTAACTTGGTAAACATTCCGCTGACGTTCACGTAAAGGTCCGATTCCACCAAAATTGTGTCCAGCACATTTGTTCACAAACATTCTGCGCTGAACTCCAACAGTGCACGTACTGAGCAGATCTTTTTCCACCGTCAAAATTGTACGTAATTTCTATACGCGTACAAGTGTTGCACATTTTTAAATGTTTACTTGAGTGGGTCCACCGAAAGAAACATTTGTGCCGTACACTGTGTAGGTAGTGCAGTGTCGCACAGTGCCGCAAACTGGTGGAATAGTGCCTTAAAAGCACCTAGGCACCCTGATCAATATTAAGTCAATATTTAAATATTAAATGAATATTATTATCTGCTTTGCGTAAATATTAAATTAATTCTTATAAATATATTAGCATAGAGTAGAAATATAAATGTATCAATCAGAAAGCGAATTCCTGTAAGTAAAAACATTCAGTTTTGAGTCGAAAACTCATCACAGTGACATAAATATTTATAACTTGACAAAAATGTGGTAAAATTATAGGTATGTTTGACAGATTAATTATTATTAGAGCGTTCTCAATCATACGGGAACTTCCCATCGGATATTTAAGAATTATTCCTGGTCAATATCTTCTCTTTCATAATCAAATCGATTTTCATAGCTGTCTTCATCGGAATTACGACTTCTTTCGTCACTACTTCCATTGCGATCCCGTATTTGTCTTCTTGTTTCTACCTGAGATTTGCTATTGCCACGATCCTCTTGAGAGAATACTTCTTCCCTCTTCACCGCTCCATTGCAATCGCGAGCTTCACTAACCTCTCTGATTCTTCTACCTTCCTGATTAGCTTCATCGTTTCTATGGTAAGCCTCTGTTACGTGAGTGTCTCCATCGTCGATCTCAAGCATTCTATCTTCTAATGTCTTGGTTCCACCGCTGTATGTGTCCAGCTCTTGGGTGGATTTTTTACCGTCGCTACCTTCAGTTAGAATTTTTTTGGATGAGCGTTTGCTGTTGGAGCTTTGAGACTGCGAGTGACTGGAACGACGCCTGATAATTCTGCCATCTGCATCTGAATTTCCAGTGTTGTCTGTTCCTTTGTTGCACCTATGCCTTGAGTTGCTGTCACTTTCAGCGCTGCTTTCTGCTGAAGCAGTGGCATGTGCATCACTCGTTGAACTACTGCTACCCTTGCCTGAACTTTTGACTTCTGTATCTGAATTAGAGGACGAAGTGGCAGAAGCAGTTCCAGATCCATTTGAGCCTGTAGCCGATGCAGTGCTGCTTTCACTAGGAGTTGCACTATTGCCACCATCGCCTGAACTTGCGACTTCTGTACTTGAATCAGCGGTCGAAGTGGCAGTACTAGTCGCACCTCCATTTGAGCTTGTTGCTGTTCCACGGCTGCTTCCTTCTGCAGATGCACTGCTTCCATTGCTTGAACTTATGACATTTGTAGCTGAATTAGAAGACGAAGTGGCAGTACTAGAGTCACCTTTACCTTTTTTGCAACGATGCTTTTTGTTACTCTTTTCATCTTCTTTGCCATCAGACTCTTCGTTTGAGCTTGTAGCTGTTCCAGTGCTGCTTCCTTGTGCAGCTGCAGTACTGCTGCCATTGTCTGAACTTGTCACTTCTGCACTTGTATCAGAGTTTGAATTGGCAGTAGAAGTCCCAGATTCGTTTGAGCTGGTAGCTGTTCCAGTGCTGCTTCCTTGTGCAGCTGCAGTAGTGCTGCCATTGTCTGAACCTGTGACTTCAGCACTTGTATCAGAGGTCGAATTGGCAGTAGTAGTCCCAGATTCGTTTGAGCTGGTAGCTGTTCCAGTGCTGCTTCCTTGTGCAGCTGCAGTAGTGCTGCCATTGTCTGAACTTGTGACTTCTGCCTTTGTATCAGAGTTTGAATTGGCAGTAGTAGTCCCAGATTCGTTTGAGCTGGTAGCTGTTCCAGTGCTGCTTCCTTGTGCAGCTGCAGTAGTGCTGCCACTGTCTGAACTTGTGACTTCTGCACTTGTATCAGAGTTTGAATTGGCAGTAGTTGTCCCAGATTCGTTTGAGCTTGTAGCTGTTCCAGTGCTGCTTCCTTGTGCAGCTGCAGTACTGCTGCCACTGTCTGAACTTGTGACTTCTGCACTTGTATCAGAGTTTGAATTGGCAGTAGTAGTCCCAGATTCGTTTGAGCTGGTAGCTGTTCCAGTGCTGCTTCCTTGTGCAGCTGCAGTAGTGCTGCCATTGTCTGAACTTGTGACTTCTGCCTTTGTATCAGAGTGTGAATTGGCAGTAGTAGTCCCAGATTCGTTTGAGCTGTTAGCTGTTCCAGTGCTGCTTCCTTGTGCAGCTGCAGTAGTGCTGCCATTGTCTGAACTTGTGACTTTTGCCCTTGTATCAGAGTTTGAATTGGCAGTAGTAGTCCCAGATTCGTTTGAGCTGGTAGCTGTTCCAGTGCTGCTTCCTTGTGCAGCTGCAGTAGTGCTGCCATTGTCTGAACTTGTGACTTCTGCCTTTGTATCAGAGTGTGAATTGGCAGTAGTAGTCCCAGATTCGTTTGAGCTGTTAGCTGTTCCAGTGCTGCTTCCTTGTGCAGCTGCAGTAGTGCTGCCATTGTCTGAACTTGTGACTTTTGCCCTTGTATCAGAGTTTGAATTGGCAGTAGTAGTCCCAGATTCGTTTGAGCTGGTAGCTGTTCCAGTGCTGCTTCCTTGTGCAGCTGCAGTAGTGCTGCCATTGTCTGAACTTGTGACTTCTGCCTTTGTATCAGAGTTTGAATTGGCAGTAGTAGTCCCAGATTCGTTTGAGCTGGTAGCTGTTCCAGTGCTGCTTCCTTGTGCAGCTGCAGTAGTGCTGCCACTGTCTGAACTTGTGACTTCTGCACTTGTATCAGAGTTTGAATTGGCAGTAGTTGTCCCAGATTCGTTTGAGCTTGTAGCTGTTCCAGTGCTGCTTCCTTGTGCAGCTGCAGTACTGCTGCCACTGTCTGAACTTGTGACTTCTGCACTTGTATCAGAGTTTGAATTGGCAGTAGTAGTCCCAGATTCGTTTGAGCTGGTAGCTGTTCCAGTGCTGCTTCCTTGTGCAGCTGCAGTAGTGCTGCCATTGTCTGAACTTGTGACTTCTGTCTTTGTATCAGAGTTTGAATTGGCAGTAGTAGTCCCAGATTCGTTTGAGCTGGTAGCTGTTCCAGTGCTGCTTCCTTGTGCAGCTGCAGTAGTGCTGCCATTGTCTGAACTTGTGACTTCTGTCTTTGTATCAGAGTTTGAATTGGCAGTAGTAGTCCCAGATTCGTTTGAGCTGGTAGCTGTTCCAGTGCTGCTTCCTTGTGCAGCTGCAGTAGTGCTGCCATTGTCTGAACCTGTGACTTCAGCACTTGTATCAGAGGTCGAATTGGCAGTAGTAGTCCCAGATTTGTTTGAGCTGGTAGCTGTTCCAGTGCTGCTTCCTTGTGCAGCTGCAGTAGTGCTGCCATTGTCTGAACTTGTGACTTCTGCCTTTGTATCAGAGTGTGAATTGGCAGTAGTAGTCCCAGATTCGTTTGAGCTGTTAGCTGTTCCAGTGCTGCTTCCTTGTGCAGCTGCAGTAGTGCTGCCATTGTCTGAACTTGTGACTTTTGCCCTTGTATCAGAGTTTGAATTGGCAGTAGTAGTCCCAGATTCGTTTGAGCTGGTAGCTGTTCCAGTGCTGCTTCCTTGTGCAGCTGCAGTAGTGCTGCCATTGTCTGAACTTGTGACTTCTGCCTTTGTATCAGAGTTTGAATTGGCAGTAGTAGTCCCAGATTCGTTTGAGCTGGTAGCTGTTCCAGTGCTGCTTCCTTGTGCAGCTGCAGTAGTGCTGCCACTGTCTGAACTTGTGACTTCTGCACTTGTATCAGAGTTTGAATTGGCAGTAGTTGTCCCAGATTCGTTTGAGCTTGTAGCTGTTCCAGTGCTGCTTCCTTGTGCAGCTGCAGTACTGCTGCCACTGTCTGAACTTGTGACTTCTGCACTTGTATCAGAGTTTGAATTGGCAGTAGTAGTCCCAGATTCGTTTGAGCTGGTAGCTGTTCCAGTGCTGCTTCCTTGTGCAGCTGCAGTAGTGCTGCCATTGTCTGAACTTGTGACTTCTGTCTTTGTATCAGAGTTTGAATTGGCAGTAGTAGTCCCAGATTCGTTTGAGCTGGTAGCTGTTCCAGTGCTGCTTCCTTGTGCAGCTGCAGTAGTGCTGCCATTGTCTGAACCTGTGACTTCTGCACTTGTATCAGAGGTCGAATTGGCAGTAGTAGTCCCAGATTCGTTTGAGCTGGTAGCTGTTCCAGTGCTGCTTCCTTGTGCAGCTGCAGTAGTGCTGCCATTGTCTGAACTTGTGACTTCTGTCTTTGTATCAGAGTTTGAATTGGCAGTAGTAGTCCCAGATTCGTTTGAGCTGGTAGCTGTTCCAGTGCTGCTTCCTTGTGCAGCTGCAGTAGTGCTGCCATTGTCTGAACCTGTGACTTCAGCACTTGTATCAGAGGTCGAATTGGCAGTAGTAGTCCCAGATTTGTTTGAGCTGGTAGCTGTTCCAGTGCTGCTTCCTTGTGCAGCTGCAGTAGTGCTGCCATTGTCTGAACTTGTGACTTCTGCCTTTGTATCAGAGTTTGAATTGGCAGTAGTAGTCCCAGATTCGTTTGAGCTGTTAGCTGTTCCAGTACTGCTTCCTTGTGCAGCTGCAGTAGTGCTGCCATTGTCTGAACTTGTGACTTTTGCCCTTGTATCAGAGTTTGAATTGGCAGTAGTAGTCCCAGATTCGTTTGAGCTGGTAGCTGTTCCAGTGCTGCTTCCTTGTGCAGCTGCAGTAGTGCTGGCACTGTCTGAACCTGTGACTTCTGCACTTGTATCAGAGGTCGAATTGGCAGTAGTAGTCCCAGATTCGTTTGGGCTGGTAGCTGTTCCAGTGCTGCTTCCTTGTGCAGCTGCAGTAGTGCTGCCTTTGCCTGAACCTGTGACTTCTGCACTTGTATCAGAGTTTGAATTGGCAGTAGTAGTCCCAGATTCGTTTGAGCTGGTAGCTGTTCCAGTGCTGCTTCCTTGTGCAGCTGCAGTAGTGCTGCCATTGTCTGAACTAGTGACTTTTGCACTTGTATCAGAGTTTGAATTGGCAGTAGTAGTCCCAGATTCGTTTGAGCTGGTAGCTGTTCCCTTGCTGTTTGCTCTAGCAGTTGCCCTTCTGCGGCCGTTGCTTGAACTTTTGACTTTTGTAGTTGATTTAGCGGTCGATTCAGCAGTAAGAGATCCTCCTTGATCTACTTCATCACTCTCGTCATATTCATCTTCATCAGACTCTTCGTCGTTCTCATCCTCTTCTTCGTCACTAGACTCTGCGTCACTTTCTTCGTCTGTATCAACATCGGAGATGTCCACACCATCTTCATTATTTTCGTTATCCTCAATTTCTTCATCGTTAATGTTTTCAATATTCTCATCATCTTCTTCACCATAGTCTTCATCTCTCTCATTATCTTCCTCGTCATCAGATTCTTCGTCATCATACTCGTCATCGTTATCGATATCAGCATCAGACCAACTGTCAGATACTAAGCGACTATCATGACCTTTCCGGTTTTTGATGTGATGGGCCCTATTTCGAATGATTCTGGCGCGATTCCAATTATGACGATGGGCAGAGTGACGTCTTTGGCGATAAGAATTGCGTCTTCTCCCATAAACGCGGCCTACATACCGGCCTCGTCTACCACGACGACCAATATGGCCACCGGATTGACTGCGGACTGAAGTTCGGTATCTATTGCCGCGTATAGCAACATTACTTTTGATTTGGGATTTAATTGAAGCATGACTTCGTCCGCCACGGAATCTGTACCTTTTGATGTGGCTTCGGCCATAATTGTGGCCTCTGCAACCACATGTCTTGATTCTTTTGCCCCGCCGGTCTACATAGACACTTGCATGACTCGCGGCATGACTGCGGGCTGAAATCTGCCTTCGTCTGTCATAGATTCTGTACTTTTTGATGTTCCTATCATTTGAGCTTGAGGCAGTGCCGCTTGCGTCTGCAGATGCAGTACTGCTATTATCGTCTGAACTTGTGACTTCTGTACTTGAATCAGCGGTCGAATTAGCAGTAGTAGTCCCAGATTCGTTTGAGCTGGTAGCTGTTCCAGTGCTGCTTTCTTGTGCAGCTGCAGTAGTGCTGCCATTGTCTGAACCTGTGACTTCTGCACTTGTATCAGAGGTCGAATTGGCAGTAGTAGTCCTAGATTCGTTTGAGCTGGTAGCTGTTCCAGTGCTGCTTCCTTTTGCAGCTGCAGTAGTGCTGCCACTGTCTGAACTTGTGACTTCTGCCTTTGTATCAGAGTTTGAATTGGCAGTAGTAGTCCCAGATTCGTTTGAGCTGGTAGCTGTTCCAGTGCTGCTTCCTTTTGCAGCTGCAGTAGTGCTGCCATTGTCTAAACTTGTGACTTTTGCCCTTGTATCAGAGTTTGAATTGGCAGTAGTAGTCCCAGATTTGTTTGAGCTGGTAGCTGTTCCAGTGCTGCTACCTTGTGCAGCCGCAGTAGTGCTACCATTGTCTGAACCTGTGACTTCTGCACTTGTATCAGAGGTCGAATTGGCAGTAGTAGTCCCAGATTCGTTTGAGCTGGTAGCTATTCCAGTGCTGCTTCCTTGTGCAGCTGCAGTAGTGCTGCCAGTGTCTGAACTTGTGACTTCTGCACTTGTATCAGAGTTTGAATTGGCAGTAGTAGTCCCAGATTCGTTTGAGCTGGTAGCTGTTCCAGTGCTGCTTCCTTTTGCAGCTGCAGTAGTGCTGCCATTGTCTAAACTTGTGACTTTTGCCCTTGTATCAGAGTTTGAATTGGCAGTAGTAGTCCCAGATTTGTTTGAGCTGGTAGCTGTTCCAGTGCTGCTTCCTTGTGCAGCCGCAGTAGTGCTACCATTGTCTGAACCTGTGACTTCTGCACTTGTATCAGAGGTCGAATTGGCAGTAGTAGTCCCAGATTCGTTTGAGCTGGTAGCTATTCCAGTGCTGCTTCCTTGTGCAGCTGCAGTAGTGCTGCCAGTGTCTGAACTTGTGACTTCTGCACTTGTATCAGAGTTTGAATTGGCAGTAGTAGTCCCAGATTCATTTGAGCTGGTAGCTGTTCCAGTGCTGCTTCCTTGTGCAGCTGCAGTAGTACTGCCACTGTCTGAACTTGTGACTTCTGCACTTGTATCAGAGTTTGAATTGGCAGTAGTAGTCCCAGATTCGTTTGAGCTGGTAGCTGCTCCAGTGCTGCTTCCTTGTGCAGCTGCAGTAGTGCTGCCATTGTCTGAACCTGTGACTTCTGCACTTGTATCAGAGGTCGAATTGGCAGTAGTAGTCCCAGATTCGTTTGAGCTGGTAGCTGTTCCAGTGCTGCTTCCTTTTGCAGCTGCAGTAGTGCTGCCACTGTCTGAACTTGTGACTTCTGCCTTTGTATCAGAGTTTGAATTGGCAGTAGTAGTCCCAGATTCGTTTGAGCTGGTAGCTGCTCCAGTGCTGCTTCCTTGTGCAGCTGCAGTAGTGCTGCCATTGTCTGAACTTGTGACTTTTGCCCTTGTATCAGAGTTTGAATTGGCAGTAGTAGTCCCAGATTCCTTTGAGCTGGTAGCTGTTCCAGTGCTGCTTCCTTGTGCAGCTGCAGTAGTGCTGCCTTTGCCTGAACCTGTGACTTCTGCACTTGTATCAGAGTTTGAATTGGCAGTAGTAGTCCCAGATTCGTTTGAGCTGGTAGCTGTTCCAGTGCTGCTTCCTTGTGCAGCCGCAGTAGTGCTGCCACTGTCTGAACCTGTGACTTCTGCACTTGTATCAGAGGTCGAATTGGCAGTAGTAGTCCCAGATTCGTTTGAGCTGGTAGCTATTCCAGTGCTGCTTCCTTGTGCAGCTGCAGTAGTGCTGCCAGTGTCTGAACTTGTGACTTCTGCACTTGTATCAGAGTTTGAATTGGCAGTAGTAGTCCCAGATTCATTTGAGCTGGTAGCTGTTCCAGTGCTGCTTCCTTGTGCAGCTGCAGTAGTACTGCCACTGTCTGAACTTGTGACTTCTGCACTTGTATCAGAGTTTGAATTGGCAGTAGTAGTCCCAGATTCGTTTGAGCTGGTAGCTGCTCCAGTGCTGCTTCCTTGTGCAGCTGCAGTAGTGCTGCCAGTGTCTGAACTTGTGACTTCTGCACTTGTATCAGAGTTTGAATTGGCAGTAGTAGTCCCAGATTCGTTTGAGCTGGTAGCAGTTCCAGTGCTGCTTCCTTGTGCAGCTGCAGTCCTGCTACCATCGTCTGGACTTGTGACTACAGTACTTGAATCGGTGGTCGAAGTGGAAGTCTCAAATTCGTTTGAACTTGTACCTTCTCTAGTTTCGGCCTGGCTTGTTGCATTGCTTTGCGCTGAAGCATCCTTTGTGCTGTCATTAGTCTCAACACGACTTTCAGAGTTTGCTTCGCTTGAAGTGCTATATTCTTTACCACAACCTCCTCTACGCCTAATGAGTTCGGCACGCCTGCGAGAATGAATGCATCTTATAGTGTGATGTCCTTTACGTTTGCAAGGTTTTCCATGGCCGCGGTGTCCAACGCTGCTACTGGAATTGGCTTGAGCCGAACTTGAGTTAACGCTATCAGAGGTTGATTCAGTTGATGATGAACTCTTCGCCTTAGTTTTGCCTTCACCGCTTTGGGCACTAGACTCGCCACTGGCTTCCGCTTTGCCTCCACGTCCTTCAGAGGTAGTTTCAGTTGTTGATGAACTCTTTGCCTTCGATTTGCCTTCACCGCTTTCGGCACTAGATTCGCCATGGGCTTTAGATTTGCCTCCACGTCCCTGCGAGGTAGTTTCACTTGTTGATGAACTCTTCGCCTTACTTTCGCCTTCACCGCTTTGGGCACTAGATTCGCCATGGGCTTTAGCTTTGCCTCCACGTCCCTGCGAGGTAGTTTCACTTGTTGATGAACTCTTCGCCTCAGTTTCGCCTCCACTGCCTTTTGCACTGGATTCGCCATGGGCTTTAGCTTTGCCTCCACGTCCCTGAGAGCTTGTTTCACTTGTTGATGAACTCTTCGCCTCAGTTTCGCCTCCACTGCCTTTTGCACTGGATTTGCCATGGGCTTTAGCTTTGCTTCCACTTCCTTCAGACGTAGTTTCACTTGTTGATGAACTCTTCGCCTCAGTTTCGCCTCCACTGCCTTTAGCACTAGATTCGCCATGGGCTTTAGCTTTGCCTCCACGTCCCTGAGAGGTAGTTTCACTTGTTGATGAACTCTTCGCCTCAGTTTCGCCTCCACTGCCTTTAGCACTAGATTCGCCATGGGCTTTAGCTTTGCCTCCACGTCCCTGAGCGGAAGTTTCACTTGTTGATGAACTCTTCGCCTCAGTTTCGCCTCCACTGCCTTTAGCACTAGATTCGCCATGGGCTTTAGCTTTGCTTCCATTTCCTTCAGAGGTAGTTTCAGTTGTTGATGAACTCTTCGCCTCAGTTTCGCCTCCACTGCCTTTAGCACTAGATTCGCCATGGGCTTTAGCTTTGCCTCCACGTCCCTGAGAGGTAGTTTCACTTGTTGATGAACTCTTCGCCTTAGTTTCGCCTCCACTGCCTTTAGCACTAGATTCGCCATGGGCTTTAGCTTTGCTTCCATTTCCTTCAGAGGTAGTTTCAGTTGTTGATGAACTCTTCGCCTCCGTTTCGCCTCCACTGCCTTTAGCACTAGATTTGCCATGGGCTTTAGCTTTGCCTCCACGTCCCTGAGAGGTAGTTTCACTTGTTGATGAACTCTTCGCCTCAGTTTCGCCTCCACTGCCTTTAGCACTAGATTCGCCATGGGCTTTAGCTTTGCCTCCACGTCCCTGCGAGGTAGTTTCACTTGTTGATGAACTCTTCGCCTCCGTTTCGCCTCCACTGCCTTTAGCACTAGATTCGCCATGGGCTTTAGCTTTGCCTCCACCTCCCTGAGAGGTAGTTTCACTTGTTGATGAACTCTTTGCCTTAGATTTGCCTTCATCGCTTTGGGCACTAGATTCGCCATGGGCTTTAGCTTTGCCTCCACGTCCCTGAGAGGTAGTTTCACTTGTTGATGAACTCTTCGCCTCAGTTTCGCCTCCACTGCCTTTAGCACTAGATTCGCCATGGGCTTTAGCTTTGCCTCCACGTCCCTGCGAGGTAGTTTCACTTGTTGATGAACTCTTCGCCTCCGTTTCGCCTCCACTGCCTTTAGCACTAGAGTCGCCATGGGCTTTAGCTTTGCCTCCACGTCCCTGAGAGGTAGTTTCACTTGTTGATGAACTCTTCGCCTCCGTTTCGCCTCCACTGCCTTTAGCACTAGATTCGCCATGGGCTTTAGCTTTGCCTCCACCTCCCTGAGAGGTAGTTTCACTTGTTGATGAACTCTTTGCCTTAGATTTGCCTTCATCGCTTTGGGCACTAGATTCGCCATGGGCTTTAGCTTTGCCTCCACGTCCCTGAGAGGTAGTTTCACTTATTGATGAACTCTTCGCCTCAGTTTCGCCTCCACTGCCTTTAGCACTAGATTCGCCATGGGCTTTAGCTTTGCCTCCACCTCCCTGAGAGGTAGTTTCACTTGTTGATGAACTCTTCGCCTTAGTTCCGCCTCCACTGCCTTTAGCACTAGATTCGCCATGGGCTTTAGCTTTGCTTCCATTTCCTTCAGAGAAAGTTTCACTTGTTGATGAACTCTTTGCCTTAGATTTGCCTTCACCGCTTTCGGCACTAGATTCGCCATGGGCTTTAGCTTTGCCTCCACATCCTCCAGAGCTTGTTTCACTTGTTGATGAACTCTTCGCCTCAGTTTCGCCTCCACTGCCTTTAGCACTAGATTCGCCATGGGCTTGAGCTTTGCCTCCACGTCCCTGCGAGGTAGTTTCACTTGTTGATGAACTCTTCGCCTCCGTTTCGCCTCCAATGCCTTTAGCACTAGAGTCGCCATGGGCTTTAGCTTTGCCTCCACGTCCCTGAGAGGTAGTTTCACTTGTTGATGAACTCTTCGCCTCCGTTTCGCCTCCACTGCCTTTAGCACTAGATTCGCCATGGGCTTTAGCTTTGCCTCCACCTCCCTGAGAGGTAGTTTCACTTGTTGATGAACTCTTTGCCTTAGATTTGCCTTCATCGCTTTGGGCACTAGATTCGCCATGGGCTTTAGCTTTGCCTCCACGTCCCTGAGAGGTAGTTTCACTTGTTGATGAACTCTTCGCCTCAGTTTCGCCTCCACTGCCTTTAGCACTAGATTCGCCATGGGCTTTAGCTTTGCCTCCACCTCCCTGAGAGGTAGTTTCACTTGTTGATGAACTCTTTACCTTAGATTTGCCTTCATCGCTTTGGGCACTAGATTCGCCATGGGCTTTAGCTTTGCTTCCATTTCCTTCAGAGGAAGTTTCGCTTTTTGATGAACTCTTTGCCTTAGATTTGCCTTCACCGCTTTCGGCACTAGATTCGCCATGGGCTTTAGCTTTGCTTCCATTTCCTTCAGAGGCAGTTTCGCTTTTTGATGAACTCTTTGCCTTAGATTTGCCTTCACCGCTTTCGGCACTAGATTCGCCATGGGCTTTAGCTTTGCCACCACATCCTCCAGAGTTTGTTTCAGTTGATGATGAACTCTTCGCCTTAGATTTGCCTTCACCGCTTTGGGCACTAGATTCGCCATGGGCTTTAGCTTTGCTTCCATTTCCTTCAGAGGAAGTTTCACTTGTTGATGAACTCTTTGCCTTAGATTTGCCTTCACCGCTTTCGGCACTAGATTCGCCATGGGCTTTAGCTTTGCTTCCATTTCCTTCAGAGGAAGTTTCACTTGTTGATGAACTCTTTGCCTTAGATTTGCCTTCACCGCTTTCGGCACTAGATTCGCCATGGGCTTTAGCTTTGCCTCCACATCCTCCAGAGCTTGTTTCAGTTGATGATGAACTCTTTGCCTTAGATTTGCCTTCACCGCTTTCGGCACTAGATTCGCCATGGGCTTTAGCTTTGCCTCCACATCCTCCAGAGCTTGTTTCACTTATTGATGAACTCTTCGCCTTAGATTTGCCTTCACCGCTTTGGGCACTAGATTCGCCATGGGCTTTAGCTTTGCTTCCATTTCCTTCAGAGGAAGTTTCAGTTGTTGATGAACTCTTTGCCTTAGATTTGCCTTCACCGCTTTGGGCACTAGATTCGCCATGGGCTTTAGCTTTGCCTCCACATCCTCCAGAGCTTGTTTCAGTTGATGATGAACTCTTTGCCTTAGATTTGCCTTCACCGCTTTCGGCACTAGATTCGCCATGGGCTTTAGCTTTGCCTCCACGTCCTCCAGAGCTTGTTTCAGTTGATGATGAACTCTTTGCCTTAGATTTGCCTTCACCGCTTTCGGCACTAGATTCGCCATGGGCTTTAGCTTTGCCTCCACGTCCTCCAGAGCTTGTTTCAGTTGATGATGAACTCTTCACCTTAGATTTGCCTTCACTGCTTTGGGCACTAGATTCGTCATGGGCTTTAGCTTTGCCTCCACCTCCCTGAGAGGTAGTTTCACTTGTTGATGAACTCTTTGCCTTAGATTTGCCTTCACCGCTTTCGGCACTAGATTCGCCATGGGCTTTAGCTTTGCTTCCATTTCCTTCAGAGGAAGTTTCACTTGTTGATGAACTCTTTGCCTTAGATTTGCCTTCACCGCTTTCGGCACTAGATTCGCCATGGGCTTTAGCTTTGCTTCCATTTCCTTCAGAGGAAGTTTCACTTGTTGATGAACTCTTTGCCTTAGATTTGCCTTCACCGCTTTCGGCACTAGATTCGCCATGGGCTTTAGCTTTGCCACCACATCCTCCAGAGTTTGTTTCAGTTGATGATGAACTCTTCGCCTTAGATTTGCCTTCACCGCTTTGGGCACTAGATTCGCCATGGGCTTTAGCTTTGCTTCCATTTCCTTCAGAGCTTGTTTCACTTGTTGATGAGCTCTTTGCCTTAGATTTGCCTTCACCGCTTTCGGCACTAGATTCGCCATGGGCTTTAGCTTTGCCACCAAATCCTCCAGAGCTTGTTTCAGTTGATGATGAACTCTTTGCCTTAGATTTGCCTTCACCGCTTTCGGCACTAGATTCGCCATGGGCTTTAGCTTTGCTTCCATTTCCTTCAGCGGAAGTTTCAGTTGTTGATGAACTCTTTGCCTTAGATTTGCCTTCACCGCTTTGGGCACTAGATTCGCCATGGGCTTTAGCTTTGCCTCCACATCCTCCAGAGCTTGTTTCACTTGTTGATGAGCTCTTTGCCTTAGATTTGCCTTCACCGCTTTCGGCACTAGATTCGCCATGGGCTTTAGCTTTGCCTCCACGTCCCTGCGAGGTAGTTTCACTTGTTGATGAACTCTTTGCCTTAGATTTGCCTTCATCGCTTTGGGCACTAGATTCGCCATGGGCTTTAGCTTTGCTTCCATTTCCTTCAGAGGAAGTTTCGCTTTTTGATGAACTCTTTGCCTTAGATTTGCCTTCACCGCTTTCGGCACTAGATTCGCCATGGGCTTTAGCTTTGCTTCCATTTCCTTCAGAGGAAGTTTCGCTTTTTGATGAACTCTTTGCCTTAGATTTGCCTTCACCGCTTTCGGCACTAGATTCGCCATGGGCTTTAGCTTTGCTTCCATTTCCTTCAGAGGAAGTTTCACTTGTTGATGAACTCTTTGCCTTAGATTTGCCTTCACCGCTTTCGGCACTAGATTCGCCATGGGCTTTAGCTTTGCCTCCACATCCTCCAGAGCTTGTTTCACTTGTTGATGAGCTCTTTGCCTTAGATTTGCCTTCACCGCTTTCGGCACCAGATTCGCCATGGGCTTTAGCTTTGCCACCACATCCTCCAGAGCTTGTTTCAGTTGATGATGAACTCTTTGCCTTAGATTTGCCTTCACCGCTTTCGGCACTAGATTCGCCATGGGCTTTAGCTTTGCCACCACATCCTCCAGAGCTTGTTTCACTTGTTGATGAGCTCTTTGCCTTAGATTTGCCTTCACCGCTTTCGGCACTAGATTCGCCATGGGCTTTTGCTTTGCCACCACATCCTCCAGAGCTTGTTTCAGTTGATGATGAACTCTTTGCCTTCGATTTGCCTTCACCGCTTTCGGCACTAGATTCGCCATGGGCTTTAGCTTTGCCACCACATCCTCCAGAGCTTGTTTCAGTTGATGATGAACTCTTCGCCTTAGATTTGCCTTCACCGCTTTCGGCACTAGATTCGCCATGGGCTTTAGCTTTGCCTCCACATCCTCCAGAGCTTGTTTCAGTTGATGATGAACTCTTTGCCTTCGCTTTGCCTCCATCGCTCTTTGCACTTGACTCGCCACTGCTTGCAGCCTTGCCTCCACATCCTCCAGAGTTTGTTTCACTTGATGATGAACTCTTCGTCTCAGTTTTGCTTCCACCACCAGAACAAGCTGCAATAAATTACATCCTTTAGACAAAGTTTTCTTTTTGGTTTTCATTTTTGTGTTCTTAGTTAATTACGATACTGCTATGTGAATGCTGTGTTTTAGTAATAGGCATATGTATAGTACAGAGGCCAGCACATCAAGCTACCCCAATCTGTCAAATTTCTATGATAGTTTTTAAACTTAATTATAAAAGATTAAGGTTCATTTTCTTTTGAGAAAATTTGACAGTCAGGTATGTAATTATTGTGTTTTATTTTTTTGTATTTAACGCTGTTGGTGTATCAAATAAATAAGTTGAAAGGTGCGAAAATTAATGTAACAATTTGCGTTTCTTAATACCTATTTTTAGTTTTTCTAAGACCTACATCATTTTTGTCTTTGCGCCGTTTCAAAATTACTTATTGAATCACATTGGTGCATCATTTTATTCACTAACTCGATACGCACGAACTTACACAGCATTACGCCTTTTTTATTTTGAGGGTGGGAAATCATCCTATGACTTCACCCGCCCTGTGTGGAGCGGAAGGGAGTGTCAGACTTTACTGAGTAAAACCTATCCATGTTCCTTCCTAGTTTAAGTCCCGGGTAATAAGGGCAAGCCTAATGCCATCCATTGAGCAGAATTCAATACTCCAGGCTCCTACTGAGCGGGAGGTTCCTGCACATAATCAGGCGGGAGGAAACGCCCGGGTGTCACCACTGCGGGGATCTCAGCCGTGTCCTCGTAGAGGCGATTGTCGGCGAGTGGGAGGCACTCATTCTGCGAATCAGTCATGCTCGCGAAGGAGGTGGCGAGATGGGAGAGAGAAAGGTCCTCCCGTCCCAGCCATCGCGGGAGACAACCCCGGCGTCGGGAGCCACGTGACGACTCTCGGCCACCGTAGGCGCGGCCCTGTGGGCGGTGAGTAATGGGTAGTTCACCGCCCGATCTGGACCAGACCCGTGCCGGACGGCGCGTACATGCTCCACGCGCGCCCCAAAGAGATGTCAGCATACAAAGGGGCCTGCTAGGGCCGAGCCTGTCGGGTTAGCGGGATTGTCCGAAAGGGTTAACCGCTACCCCGGAACATACAGGTCTAAGGGAGGAACATGGATGGGTTTTAAACAGTATGAACAGTAAGAGTCTGACACTCCCTTCCGCTTCACCCAGAGTGGGAGAAGTCATTGATTGATTTCCCAGCCTCAAAAAAAAAAGGCAGCTTACTGAGAAATTCTTATACCTCAAAGACAGCAATATTATTTAAAAAATTGCATCACATTGGAAAAGAGATAGGGCTATACCTACTGTTCTATACAATTTAATAATAATCGGAACTATCCTAACTAATATTATAAATGCGAAAGTAAGTTGTTTGTTATCTTATCACTGTACCGATCATCTTGAAATTTTGTATAGACGTTTTCAGTTTTAAAGAAACGGACATAGGGTACCTTTAAGCCTGAAAAAAGTATTGTTTCCGAGGAAAACAACAATAACTTCTATGGCAATAGATTGCGCCACGTGTCTTTCGAATCATGATTGAATTACAAAGCGAGTACAACCCGAAATGATTGTCAAATTCTAAATTAACGCGAGCGAAGCCGCAGGTTAAAGCTAGTATAATTATAATAAGATTGTTTTCATTAACTACCTTTTGGGTGGAACGGGTGTTGAAATGTTGAAGTCGCGGGTGAAGTGTCAGTAAGGATTTTCTTGCGAGCGGTCGAAATTGGAAGTAACGCCGCCACATTGTATTTTTTTTAATATTAAAAATATTTACCCACAGCAACTCCTAATCCTTAAAGCCTTGTATTTAGTTATTATTAAAATATCTAAGTCTTCTTCTTTTCGCGTTGTTAGTGACTATCCTGGTGTCAGAGTTTTTATGCTGACCATGGGCCTCTAACTTAGCTCCACAAGCTATTAGAAAATCTCTCAGACTTGCTGGTTTCCTCACGAAGTTTTTGTTTGTGTTTTGTGTTGATTATAAGTAATTATTTCTACTACTTAAATTAAGGTGAAAAGCTTCAGGGTAGCCCGCGAAATTAAAATTTATATACGACTTTTGCGATGTTAATCAGTATTAATAAATAAAAGTTGTATCGATGTTTCTAATTCTGTAAAAACTGGCTACGGCCGCGAATTATGTTTTGATCAATATACAACCTGACAGACCTGGAGGATCCCGGATTTTTTCATATTTGTTCATGTGTTATTTTAGTTGTAACTTCATCATCATCTACCTAGCCTTTTCCCAACTATGTTGGGGTCGGCTTCCAGTCTAACCGGATGCAGCTAAATACCAGTATTTTACATGAAGCGACTGCCTATCTGACCTCCAAAACCCAGTAACTGGGCAATACGATACCCCTTGGTAAGACTGGCTGTCAGATTTTCAGGCTTCTAACGACCCGTAACGACTGTCAAAGATGTACAAATGACAGCCGGGCCCACGGGCTTAACGTGCTTGCCTAGGCACGGAGGAGTACCGTTATGTAAAGATGGTCACACATCCACGGCTAACCCCGGCAAGCATAGCTTAACCTGATGTATTGACCTGTGCGGCTGTTATTTGGTTATTTTGGTTGTAACTTATAAGACTTAATAAAAAATAAACTTACGTTGCGGGAACGCCTGCTGGACGGCTACCAAGGCCTGAAAGAAAAAAAAAATAGAATAATCTTTGCAACAACCGGCCAAGCTCGTTCATTCAATGGAGAAGGTCTGCCAAAACTCTAGATTGGGGTCCCTACGAACCACAATTGGCGTTTCGTGTAAAGAGTTAGGTGTCAGGATAGCCCTAGAAATTCAAAGTTTCATTTTCATTCTTCTTGTTATCATGAATTTCCCAATATCCATGGTCTCTTTTAATTTTTTTCATGTTATTCAATACGTACGAGAACTTCCATTTTTAAGATTATTATTTAAGTTTTTATTTCGTGTTATAGTATACCCGCATTGTCACATATTTGTGACGTTGGCGTACTGAGCATGCGCTTGCTTGTCACATATATGTAACAATGGCGTTCAAAAGGTTAATTCATGAGTTTGGTTATGTTTCACTCATTCGTTAATTCAATAATGATACCAGTATATCAGTATTTTACAAGGAGGAATGACCTCCACAACCCAGTTACTGGGTACCTCGCTACGCCTTGGTAAGACTGGCTGTCAGATTTTCGGACTTCTGACGACACGTAACGACTGTCAAAGATGCACAAATGACAGCCGGGCCCAACGGCTTAACGTGCTTTCCGAGGCACGGAGGAGTCTCGTTATCTAAAGATGGTCACCCATCACGCCCAAACCCGGCAAGCGGCTAGCTTAACCTCATGGATCGACCTGTGCGGCTGTTGGTACTTAGCCACGAGCTCCATCCTTAGCCACGAGTTTATTATAACATCTTTTATTTATTTAAACTTTTCGCACACAATAAAGGTACAAAGGCGGACTTAATGCCTTAGGCATTCTCTACCAGTCAACCAAGGGTGGTGAAAAGATTAGATGGCAGGTGCTTTAAATAGAAGGAACATACAAAACATTGAGACTTTTGTATAAAATGGGTTTTTTTCTCACCACATTTTAAGCAACTGCTTCTTCTTCGTGTGGTTAGTGACTAACCTGGTGTCAGAGTTTTAATGCTGCCCATGGGCCTCTGACTTAGCATCACATGCCGTTGAGAAATATCTCTCAGACATGCCGGTGTCCTCACGATGTTTTCCTTCACCGATTTTAAGCAAGTGATAATTATACAATACGCACATGAATCCGAGAAATCAGAGGTGCGTGCCTTGGGTTCGAACTCGAGACCTATGACTTGGCAGTCGGTCACACCACTAGGCTATCACAACTAAAAGAAATTATTATTATTATAGTAGGTAATAGTGTACTTACCGCTAGTAGAAGCAGCACCGCCAATGCCTTCATGTTGAGCTTATGTCTCCAACCACGACACCTTAGGTTTTTATACTAATTAGAAACAATAAAGAAAATTGAAAACACCACTTGGGCAAATATTTTTATTTTAAACCCTTTTATTTATTTGTTTATAAGTACTAAGCAATTCATAATTAGTTATTGAAAATAATTAACAGCTGGAGACATTTTAAAGAGGATAATAGTTGCCGGTATTAATTGTTGCAAATAAAAGTAATTCATAAAATTGTATCGGTTGTGTTCTATTGTGAGAAAGAAGGTTTATTTTTCATTTTATACTAGCTGTTCTCCGCGAGTTTGTTCGCGTAAAAATCGTTAGACACCAGAATACGCTAATTTACGAAAATCGAAAACTCGACATAAAAAAAAAAATTAAAGTAATATACCTACTGAAACAAGATTGAGAATAGAAAACAAAATTAAAATAGAAAAAATACAAATGAAAAAATAAAATAAAGGAGCAGTTATACCAAAGTATTTATTTCAAATAAACGAATTACAGGCACTTTAATTAAAAGACTATATCTAACTAACTATATATACAAATAAAACCAAAAAAGACAAAAAGGACACTTAGGCGTCGAAGTACTCATCCGCATCGCTGTCATCAGGAAACGTGCCCAGAAGACTGGCAGCATTGCCACGTTGAATGGCAATGCTAATTCTTTAGCCAAAGAACAATCCAGCCCTCTGGTCACGCGAAGTGTCGACCAATCGGCGAGAAATTTCCTTAAAAAGGAGTTGCGCACTCGAGCCCCATGACCCTAGAGCTTCGACCCCAAACGGCTCAAATCTGTAGTTACACATCAGGTTACTGTATTTACGCCGCTCGAGGGTCTCAGCAGCGGCGCCAGCACAGCCCGCCGTTATACCTGAATAACTAAACAAAAATTTTAAAATAAATATATAAAAAAAAACCTGTGCAACGTAAAAAAGGTCCTATTTCAGCATAATGCTGCGTTATTTAAATAATACTTAAGTAAATACCGCAGCGCTGGTATTAAGAAAGAAAATAAGTTTATTTGCGGCAAACATGACGCAGTAAAAAACAACAATAAAAAATATGTATGTGTTACAGCCACGCAAAACGGCCATCGCTCAGCCAGCATGCCAGCCAGGTGTATTATCAGTGGGATTGTCCGAAAGGGTTACCGCTGCCCCGGAACACAAAGGGCTAAGAAGGAACATGGATATGTTTTAGTCAGTACGAGTCTAACACTACCTTCCGCTCCACCCAGAGCGGGATCATCCAATCATTTGTCGATTTACCACCCTCAAAAAAAAAATCGGTCCCAAACATTAATAATTACTTTTCTTTTCAAAAATATTCAACATACAGTTTTAGACTATGCTGCGATTTTATTATAATTATATATTCAATTCTATATCAATACTCAATATACTAAAAATAAAGCTGTCTAATTTGTTTGTTTGAACGCGCTAATCTCTGGAACATGGTATTTGACAGGGTAGTCGATAACGTTATTTTTTTGAACTGTCAAAACGCGGAATTTGTACGTGATTTGTATGAAATATTGAAATGTGACGTCACAGATTTTTGGTATCAAATGGAATACTTATTACCATTAAATCCAATTTTATTAATTAAGGTTTTAGTCAGTAAGAGTCTGGCACTCCCGCTCCACCCAGAGCGGGAGGAATCATATAATGATTACACAACCTCAAAAAAAAGCATCCTTGCCTATGGTACTCATGTGTGAATTCATTTGACTCCAACAGCCGAAAGGTACTCTATACTTCAGCTTACCCCTTCAGTGAATGATCAGGCGTGATAAACACAAGCAGTGATACCAACTTGGGGTTTTTCTCCCTAAAAGGAAGAAAAAATGTATACAGGGAGTTTTGCAGGCAGAATAATTTTTTGAGGGTATTTTTAGTTTGTTTTTTTTTTAATTGCACTACTCTCCATACTCCATGCTTGTATTAAACAAAAATGGAATTTTACAAAAAAAAAATACATTTCAAAGATATACTTGTGTCACAGTTGGGGAGTTTTAGTTTAAATTTAGTGTGTTTTGAAAGTGCTTTATGGGGAAAGTTTTCAAACAGTTGGCAACACTGAACACAAATATGTTTACAATAAATTGTCAATAACAGTAGTGCATTATGATTGAAATGTTAACAACGGCGAGCATGATTAAATAAAAGTGCATCTGTTTCAATAAAAATAGTTTCATTATTGTAATTAAATTATTGTTAATTGTCGTTCAACTTTAATCATTTCAACCTCAGTAACGATGGCCTTGGTAAGGGTTTAACACTCCACGAAATTTTACAGCACAGGCCTTTTTTTTTAATTTGGAAAATCATTAAATGTCTCCTCCCGCTCTGGGTGGAGCAGAAGGGAGTAGAGTTCAGATTTTTACTGATTAAAACCCATCCATGTTTCTTCCTTAGCCCTTTATGTTCCGAGGTAGGGGTAACACTTTCGGACAATCCCGCTTACCCGGCAGGCTTCGGCCCTAACGGGCCTCTTTAAATGCTGACATGTCTTTGAGACGCGCGTGGAACATATACGCGCCGTCCGGCACAGGCCTGGCCCTGATCGGACGGTGAGCTACCCATTACTACGCCGTGACGCCTCTCTTGCCACTCCTCAAAGAGGAGTCTTACCGCCTGTATCGAGGCGTGTCACACGGCTAAGCTACACGTTCGTTCTCACTAGTTCGATATAACTTAGGACTTCGTGAAACTGTAAACTGTCGGATCATCCACTGCACCAATATATGTAGGTAGATATAGTTTTTCTATGACTGCTGGTTAAGCTATTCTTTTCACCTTTTGTGGTGTATTGTTTTTATTCTGGGTGCATCGTCTTCACATATAATGTTATAATACATGTATACAAAACATTGTGAAACATTTTAAAAGAGTAACGGTGGAGTTTCTTGACCATCTTTTTCACACGAAACTACCTTTTGGAAAGGGTGACTAGAATCAATTCCATTTCTTGTTCATTTTGACGTTCAAAAGTGCCTTGTGCCTATTTGAAATAAATGTTAGACTTTGACTTTGACTTTGCTACGCTTGCCAGGGTTAATTCGTGGAATGGGTTACCATCTTTACACACCGAGACTCCTCCGTGTCTCGGAAAACACGCTCGGTTGTCATTCGTGGATCTTTGACAGACGTTATGGCTCGTCAAGCCCGAAAGTCTGATAGCCAATCTTACCCCTGTTTCTTGGTGGTCATACTGGTATGTCATAGTAATATGACCAGTGAGATTCGTTTGTATTGATGGTCATATTATTTTTCTAAACACCCTACATGCATATTTGCTACATATGTATTAATAAAGTTTTTCTTTTTCTTGTGGTTAGTGACTAACCTGGTGTCAGAGTTTCTATGCTGGCCATGGGCCTCTGACTTAGCATCACATACTGTTGAGAAATATCTCTCAGGCATGCCGGTTTCCTCACGATGTTTTCCTGCACCTATTTTTAAGCAAGTGATAATTATACAATACGCACATGAATCTGAAAAGGCAGAGGTGCGTGCCTTGGGTTCGAACTCGAGACCTAAGACTTGGCAGTCCGACGGTCATACCACTAGGCTATCACTGCTGCTAGTAAGTACAATTGGTAAAGTTCAAAACAAGGGTTTTATTTAATTTAACGAAGCTTTTCTAAAACAAATCCGACGCTAATCTCATTATGCAAAAGCTCTAATTGTGCTTGCATAATTAAATCAACATCATCGATATACTCCTGTCGTCTTGTTTCGTAATGTTAAACACTGCTTTCCGAAGCACGGAAGAGTCTCGATATGTTAAGATGGTCACCCATCCACGGACCAACCTCGGCTAGCATAGCTTAACCACATGCATCGATCCGTGCGGCTGTTATTACTTAGCCACGAGCTCCTGTAAATAAATGAAATGCAACAGACTGTGATTGTATACCGTTTATTTCGTTTCACAAATAAGCGTTTTATATACTACTAGCACTTTGCCCGCGGCTTCGCTCCCGTGGTCTTTCCCGTGGGACCCGTTATTTTTCCCGGGATAAAAAGTAGCCTATGTTACTCCTAGAAAACTAAGCTTTCCAACGGTGAAAGAATTTTTAAAATCGGTCCAGTAGTTTTTGAGCCTATTCATTACAACCAAACAAACAAACAAACAAAGTTTTCCTCTTTATAATATTAGTATAGATTAAAAACACGTTACATTTCTAGGGCAGTGATCAATATAATTGTTTATTTTACTTAACATTTACCTACAAACTTAAAACTAAATATATTTGTGATTAAACTGTAAAAAGCCGGGACCAAGTTTTACGGCCTTACTCTGAGACGTTATTGAAGTATAATCAATCAATGGTGGATATATCTTAGCACATGCCAACAAAAATGGAATGCTTTCCATATTTTTGACTAAAGTCTTACCAATTTATACTTTTAACTAAGTTACTCTCCAAATAGTTGAATAGGTTCTTCTTCATGATGGTCACATAATAATCATATGACGATGGTATGACGCGATACAAGTGTTTGAACGTCAGTAAATGAAAACACACATTAGGTCACCCGTAGTGAAATGTTCTACATTTATATCCGTTGTTTCGAAAAGATTAGACAGGCTTTTTTTTCAGCACTGGCAAGCCTTACGTGCATATCGGGCTCGGGGCAGATAAAATGTAAAATAATTTATTTATTACGATCCTAACATTTAATTTTATCATTATTGACAATTGTAAGATCTTCACACGTTACCTTTATATGGTTGTTATCTGAATTAAAATATTTTTTTTTTATTACAGAACCTCACTCAATACCCAAGCATTACTTAAAACTAGGTTTAACCAATCAGATGGTTCTAATCGAGACTCATAATAATAAGTATTTGGAGAGTAAGATTATTTTTATTAAGTATCGTCTCAGAGTGCGGCTGTTTAATGACCAGACTGAATGAAACTCATTCTTGTCATTCGGATTGAACCTACTTTCATTCACTTTCAATTCAATGACGTTTGATAATGAATGAATGGTTTAATTGTGAAGAAAGAACCGTTGAGTTTCATTCAGTTTGTGTGTCAGGGAGCTGGACCAAGAAAATTTGAATTGACCATGCCTATTGCTTGTACAGACAACAGCACATAAAGCTATCCCAAACTATCAAACATCCCAATTGAACATGAAGTTTATCCTTGTCTGGCTGTCAGACTTTCGGGCTTCTGACTACTCGTAACGACAGTCTTTGACAGTCGTTACGGGTAGTCATCATCCAAGAGTAACAGCCTAAAGATGGTCACTCATCCCCAGACCAACCGCGGCAAGCGTAGCTTAACCTGATGTATCGATTCATGCGAAAGTTGAAAATCTATCAAAGCAGATTTGACAGATTGGGGTAACTTGATGTCCTGGCCTCTGTACACACGAGCGGCACGCGTCTACGGCTCCAGTTGCTTCTCCCGTCTGTGTGTATGAGCATTAGCTAATTTAAGGTAGAGCACACTTATCAAATCAAGTAGGAAAGGAATTGTCCCCGTATGGCCTTAATCGCGAGCTTGTCTCGAGGCGAGGCGATTACGTTACGATTAGTGTGCGTGCAGGGAAAACCTGCTCAGATGGGAATTCATAGACAGCTCCGCCTTGGAGTGTAAATGTGGTGCAGTTCCACAAGCAATGGGACACTTAATCTCGTGTCCTGCGTGTCCTGCCGTATGCACGTTACAGAAACTGATGGACGCTAGTGATGGCGCCAAACACGTAGCCGAATTCTGGGCAGAGTACATATAGATTGCCATTGACACGCTAAAAAGAAATGTGCGTTGTAATAGGGAGTTTCATACGAAGAATGCACGGGTCGAGTTGATACGGTGACTTTCCCTTTCCGAGCTAATGTATGTGCTGCGACCTTTATTGAAGTCAGATAGGCAGTCTTCATGTAAAATACTGGTATTGTTATAACTCCACAGAGAGAAAGAGACGCAGCTATACGTCTCTTATAGCTCCGTCTCATTCTCTCATTGAAGTTATATTGAAATAATACAGCTCTTAGAGGTTTTGTTCGAAGAAGTTTTGAACTTGAGAAAAACGAACAAGATACGAAGGCGCGTATTGAAATCGTCGTGTGGCCCCCAAGATGTGCAAATAAGTATTTCTGCAATACTCAACCCCTTTTTCATCATAATAATAATAATATCCTTGGACATTTCACACAACGCCATATCGTCCCAAGCTAAGCAACCGAATGCTTGTGTTATGGTAACGAGATGGCTGATAGACTACTTACATACATTTTTTTTTGTAAATACATATTATAGATGAAAAACACCCAGACTCGTAACAAATACTTGCAGGTCGAACAAATATTTGTTCCGTGCGGGAATCGAACCCACGACATAGTGCGCATCACTGCGCCAACCGTGTTGTCTACCGTCCCGTGCCAATCATCTTGGCTTGATATTATTTATTTGATAAGTTTTCTAATCCAACGCACCTATCTTCCACTACCGCAAGGAGGTACAGATCAGCAGGATTGTCCGAAAGGGTCAGGGCCAGCACATCAAGTTACCACAATCTGTCAAATTTCTTTGATAGTATTTCAACTTTATTGCAAAGACATAAGGTTCATTTTTAATTGAGAAAATTTGACAGTTACGGATAGCTTGATGTGCTGGCATCTGTCCATGCTTAACTCCCTAAAGTATGTCCCTCGTTTAACCACTGTGTAAAGTATGAATAAAAAATCCCAAAAAAGTTCGAGTATTGCAGATAATAAAAAAACGTTCACAATAAAACCTATTATTAAAATTAATAGCAAAATTAATTGGAGTCATCATATTGGCTTATTTTACTTACTCTATTTAATTAATAACCTATTAGCTGTTTTAATTGTTTATTGTGTGGTTGAATATGACTTAAAAAAACTTATACAATCAATCTACAAGGTCAGTTTTTATTTACAAAGGGTGGTTGCGTTTTACTCTGATTTGTAAGCTATTTAGTTTGTTTGAAAAAAAAAGCAGATTTTTGGCTTTTTATTTTTACACCGTATCGAATTAATACTAAACACGTATAGTATACGTTGTGTAATTTAATGTCCCTCTGTCATATCAACTCTGTATGTAGATAAAAGCCATATTCAACCACAGTTTCTTACAAAATTATAAACTTATCAATACTTTGAGTTCCTTGTCATTATTTTGGCTTCAGCACTTTATCGTTATTCTTAAATTATATGAAAACATTTTTGGAAGTACCTCGTTTGGTTGGTATAAGCTTAGCGAGATATAAACAGATTCCAATTTGTTTTGGCGATTTAAATATTAATTTACAGCTAGGTACAGGTCTCCAAAAGTGATAATGCGCATAGAAATCTTCGCCACTGTTCGGCAACGGTCGTATTCCCCGAGCGTCGGAAGACGATATGTATATAGAGTGGTTAAGTGCATTTTCTTCATGCATAATTTAGTATGATTATGTGTTTTGTCCTAAAAAAGATAAATATTGATTTATCAGTAACGAAATTTGATTCAATAACTCCATGTAAGTAAATAGCGAGCTATAATTCATATAAGCCTAAATCTGATTTTTAATATGTTTTTTCTAGTACTTAATATGTATTTTACGTAGGTATTATAAATTTTTTAATATTGAAAAAACGTGAAAAATTTTAGTATATTTAAATATTTTACAAAATTAACTATTTAAATTTGAATAAGATAATTAAAGTTGAAATTAAATTCACCTTTGAAAACAAAACCAAGAAGGGTGTGTAATAGCAGCTCTATATAATTCCAGGCAAAGAGAACACGTGCAGTCACCACCAATGTAACAAGACGACTGACGGACCTTTGACTGACCGCCGACCGCCCAAATTGTTTTCGATTGTGTACACATGATATTGACTCCTATTTCTTTCGAACAAGGTGCAAAATGCAAGTGCATTGTTAAGGACTTGAACGATTCAATGATTCGGGTGTTTCCGGGTATACGACAATTAGCGAAGATCTGCATGTGCATTATTAATTTGGGAGTACTGTACTCGATTATTTTTGTTATTCAAGATGAAGACGACAATACGACATGAACCTTTTGAACGCCAGAGCAACGCACCCGCGTGCCCTCCACGCCAAGCTACAAATTTATTTCTTGTTAGCATGAATTCCCCAATATCCGGTGTTTTTTAATTTGTTTCATGTCATTAAATACGTACGAGAGCTTAAATTTTTTAAGACATCTATATAAACACTCACAAAAGTAATGATTTAATTGTCTATTTCATGTTATAGTGTTGTTGTCCTTGTCACATATTTGTGTCGTTGGCGTACAGGGCACTTGTTTGTCACGTATATGTGACAATGGCGTTCAAAAGGGTAAAACTTCATGCGCAAGTAAAAAGTACCATACAAAGGCGAACTTAAAGCCTGAGGCATTTTCTACCAGTCAACCTTTAGGTGATGCAGTGAGAAAACATGACAATTGCAACATGGGATAGATAACACGAAAATAACTATAAAATACAGGAATAAATACATAGATATAAACAGAAAGAACATGGATGGGTTTTATTCAGTAAGAGTCTGGCACTCCCTTCCGCTCCACACAGAGCGGGAGGGGTCATTAGATCATCCCATCCTTTAAAAAAAAGGTGCTATTGGAACTTGTTAATATAACTAGTCACGACATTTTACTACGATGCTATAATGCTAAACATATACAGGGTATAACCGAACGGGTATATACATACAAAAGCATATGCTACGGACCACCAAACTGAACAACTATTACTACGGGACCAACTCCGAAATCGCAAAAAAAAATCAGCTGTTCTATACATTTTTGGTCACGTGACTCGTCGAAATGTAGGGAGCAGCTGATTTTTTTTTCACGACCTTGTATACAAAGAGCAATGAGTTGTCTTACAAGATAATAAAAGCATCAAAATAATTCGGGCGATAATCACACATAGGCACATTACCTTATAAACATGAAGGAGTTAATTCCAAATATTTTATTTAATAATTCGTTCTAGCATACACGTATTTCCATATATTTTATGAACGTAGCACTTCTTATATCAGTAAAATTTTAATACAAGCTTATGCGAGCGACTTCACCCGCGTGTATGTAGAAAAATTTTACCACATACAACATACATACACACACATGAAATACATTTTTCCGGTATAAAAAGTATCCTATGTGCTATTCCAAACTATAATCTATCAGATCCATTCGGTAGTTTTTGCGTGAAGTGTAACAATTGTAACAAACATCCGTAAATGCTCACAAAATTATATGCCGATGGATAACAATTGTATATGAGATAAAGAACATAGAGCCAATAGGGATGATGACAGACCTTTTTTTTTAGTTTGTAAGCTAGATTGATAAAAAATATTTGACACGTATTTTTTTTTTAACCGACTTCTAAAAAAGGAAGAGGTTCTCAATTCGACTGTATATATACAGGGTTACTGGTAACTCGACGTATTCCTTGCAGGACGTCATAGTAGGGTTAAAATGCAACAAATTAAGCCACCAAATGTTCTACCGAAATTCAGTAGTTTTTGAGTTAGTTCGATTTTTAGAGTTTTTATGAATAATCCCAGATTAAATCATTTGAAACCAATTTAAAAATTATTTACGGCGCGACAGTACAGAAATTTTAAGTTATTATCGTAGTTGATGCCGTAGCAGATCTTTGTTAATAATTAAAAGTTCAAAAATGCCTTAAACCTTGGCAAATATCACTAATCAAACATTTTTTTTTTTGTAATTTTTGTTATTACTCCATACAAATTGTTGTCTAGTGCAAAAATAAAATACTACGCCTGATGTACAAATTACTAGGAAAATATCCTTATCTTATCAGCTATCCAAAAAGGTATGAATGTTAATACAAAGTCATGGACTACATTATGAAAATCGTTTTTGATTTAGTACAGGAAGACGTGCGTCTCACAAAAAGGTGATTATTCGGAAAATCAAATAAAACAATTTCGTGAATGTTATTATTATTTTTAATAAATTTCAATTTAATAACTTTTATGACATACATTTCACACGTCTTGTTCGATGTGCTGCCCTCGGTTTCGAATACATGTTCTTATTCGCTTCCTCATTTCAGTTTTTGTGATTCTTGATGTGATTGTTGCCCTCATCTGGTCCGCCGCATCTGTTATTCTCTCCCTTAGTTCTTCAATTGAATTTACTGGGGTCACATAAACTAGGTCTTTCATATGACCCCAGACCTAAAAGTCTAGGGGCGTCAGATCAGGGCTTCGCGCAGGCCACGGAATCGGCCCACCGCGCCCTATCCATCGGTTTGGATAGTTTTCATCCAGCAATTGTCGAATTGTGATTCGGAAGTGGGCTGGACATCCGTCATGTTGATAAATCATGTTTGCTCTTCTTTCTTCCGGTACATCCGCGAGCAGTGGTGTTAAATGATTTCTAAGGAAATCTTCATAAAGTTCCCCATTTAGTGTTCGGGGTAAAAAATGTGGGCCGATTAATTTGTCGTCGATAATACCCATCCAAACATTAAGCGAGAACCTACGCTGGGATGCGGTTGGTTTCAGTTTTTTAGGGTTTGCTTCTGCTTTCGGTGCCCAGTAATGTAAGTTGTGGTAGTTTGTGATACCATCACGGTCAAAACATGACTCATCGGTCCACAGAATGTTTTTTAAAAAGTTTTCGCCTTCGGCGTCGGCACTCAGCATGAAACGACAAAATTCAAGCCGTCTCGGCGGATCTCCCTCTTCTAATGACTGGACTGGTTGGTAGTGATATGGATGTCGGCCTGACAAGTGAACTACAGACCAGACTTTCCACTGTGACATACCAAGCTCACGCGCTACGATGTTTGTCGATATGTTGGGGTCGTCAATAAAACGTTGAAGAATCAGCTCTTCGTCGTCAGCCGTGTATCTCCGGGAACGACCAGTGTCAATTTGCCTGGTTCTTTGGACGCTGCCAGTTTCAGATATTCGCCGATAAGTCGATCCGAAGACACTAACGTGTGGGAGTCGGCGGTTGGGAAAGCGAAGTCCATATTCTCTCCGCGCTTCAGCAGCGTTACCGTCACAAAGTCCGTAACAGTAAATTATGTCAGCGTATTCTGGATTAGAATATGCAGCCATAGTCAGCACTTATGAAGGCACAGCACAGCACGAGAGCAAGATACGCGATAGGGATAGCCAGATAACAAAACACGAGCTTACGCGACGTAGAGTTGAGACTGACTAACGCTGACGACCAGAAAATCGCACCCCGAGTCATGCCGAGAGAACAATAGTAACCAATCACAAAGCTTACCGTGTGTTTGGAGTTCAAGCTCAGGTAAAACTACGAATACTACGAATAACAAACAAAATGTTGATTGTCTTACAATTTTACCTGCTCCCCATAAAACTCTTCTCTACCCTGTCATACATGCAAAAGTATTGACAATCATACCTTTCTGAATAGCTGATAAGACAAGGATATTTTCCTAGTAATTTGTACATCAGGCGTAGTATTTTATTTTTGCACTAGACAACAATTTGTATGGAGTAATAACAAAAATTACAAAAAAAAAAATGTTTGATTAGTGATATTTGCCAAGGTTTAAGGCATTTTTGAACTTTTAATTATTAACAAAGATCTGCTACGGCATCAACTACGATAATAACTTAAAATTTCTGTACTGTCGCGCCGTAAATAATTTTTAAATTGGTTTCAAATGATTTAATCTGGGATTATTCATAAAAACTCTAAAAATCGAACTAACTCAAAAACTACTGAATTTCGGTAGAACATTTGGTGGCTTAATTTGTTGCATTTTAACCCTACTATGACGTCCTGCAAGGAATACGTCGAGTTACCAGTAACCCTGTATATATTTTTTATGTTTGTTCGCGCATAACTCCGTTGCTTGCCAACCGATTTGAAAAATTCTTTTTTTGTTGGAAAGGGTATACTTCCCAAATGGTCTCATAAAATTTTTATCGAAATCGGATAAGCGGTTTTTGAAAAATCAACAAAAATCTTAAAAATGTCCTACTTAATATATGTGGACGATGTTCTAATAAGTTCCTGTCACTGTAATTTACATACCAGGTAGTGGTATTAAAATTTGGGGGGGAGGGGGGGTTGTGTAGGTACCATAACTAAAAAGTGAAAAATAAAAACCGACTTCCAAAAAAACACTAAAAAGTGAAAAATAATTTTGATTTCGGAAGTCGGTGTCTTCGGTTTTGTATTTTCAGTTTTTGCCACCGACTTCCGAAATCAAAATTATTTTTCACTTTGTAGTGTTTTTTTTGGAAGTTGGTTTTATTTATTGTAAAAAAGTTTTTTACGAGATTAATAGATTATGTCGATACATTGAGTTGAAATGTGGCATGACGTCATAAGTGTGTAATTTTTATACTTGTGACGTACCGCGCGTATGAGTTCATTATGACACTGTATTGATCTTGTTACGTTGATTGTAATTTTATTAAAATTGTATGTACTTGAGTGCCTATTTGTCTGACTTGTTTTTATTTTTATTTTTGACTTTTTTAATATTTTCTTATTAAATCGCAATTAGTTGTAATTTTTCGAATCTTGTTATTGATTTTATTACTTGACATTTATTACTATTTTATATTGTACCTGAAATTCTTAATTGATTGTTATTCTTTTTATATAGTGACTTCCTGAATGTATTTCAATAAATTTTAATTTAATTTAAATCCAACATATATTTTTTCAACACAATTAATAAATATTGTTATGAAATAAATTACTTATGATGACTTATGACGCCCCCACTCCCCAACTTCGAAGTAATTTTTTAATACTACGATAAAACAAAAAATACGGGTCTAATATTTTTTTATTATCTGATTGACGGACTAAATATAATTTCTTTTGTTTTACCCAGGCATAATCCCTATTATAAAGAGTAAGATAGTAAAATTGCTTCATATTGGGAAAGAGATGGAGCTATACCTCCTGTATAGCTTCATCTCTTTCTTTCTTTCACACAGAAGTAATATTAAAATAATACTACTATACGACGTGGTTGGCATCCTGGCAATCCACGACACCATCGTCGCTTTCGAACAATACAAAAGCACGCAATGGATTCTTTAGACAAACTAACACTTACAAACACAGCCACATTTTCAAATTTTTCCAATTGATAATGAACCTAATGCTTTTGCAATAAAATTTAAAAACTATCAAAGAATTTTGACAAATTGGGATAGCTTGATGTGCTGGCCTCTGTACAACCTTACAACTTATGCTAGTATTTTACCCGTGCTCAGCAGCGGCTGATCAGTTTGAGATGACTGAGCTACCTGAGCTCACGGATCCATCTGAGCTCACTGAAGATCATGAGTTCAATGATCAACTCGAGTTCCCTAAAACAAAAAAAGGAACATTCATAATCATAATAGAAGGTAGTTATAAACTACGATAACATGGCGCGAACCTCCAAATGACTGTTTCAATGTTTATGTGACTACAAACATTGAAACAGTCATTTCAGATCCTTACGAAAGAGTTTGTATGTAGTTGTAAGTATTCGTGTTCAGTAGCAGGCCGACACTCCGGCAGCGACATACGTTGTGAGTCTTGGTGGCGCTTTGTAATTACTTTCACGAATACTTTCATACGTTTTGAATTTTGGAGGGCTGTGTTATGGTAGTTTATCTATAACAGCACGATACAATTTCAAAGTTTCATTTATATAAATCTGCTAGCCTATTCCCAACTATGTTGGGGTCGGCTTCCAGTCTAACCGGATGCAGCTGCATACCAGTATTTTACCTGGAGCAACTGCCTATTCTGGATAATGTAATACCCCTTGGTAAGACTGGTTGTCTCCTACCAACGGCGGAGCTCCTGGCTAAGTAGTAACAGCCGCACGGATCGATCCATTAGGTTATCCACTTGCCAGGGTTGGTCAGTAGATGGGTAACCATCTTTACATACTAAGACTCCACCGTGCCTCGGAAAGCACGTTAAGCCGTTGGTCCCGGCTGTCATTCACGGATCTTTGACAGTCCTTACGGGTCTTCAGAAGCCCGAAAGTCTGACAGCCAGTCTTACCAAGGGGTATCGTATAAGGCTAAGCAGATTTGAAAGACATACCTTGAGATGACGTAGCGCGCACCTCGCAGCTGTGCCTTTAGCGATGCGGTAGTTCCGGCCGACGCCTTTGAACGTGCCGCGCCCGAACACTTCCACGCACACACGCACGCGACGCCCGTCCGCTAAACGCTCCGGTTTACTGAAAATATATATATATATTATTTTGAAATAATATCTATGTATACAAAAGCGAAAGGAACTTTCACTCACTGATTAATCACGAAATTTCAAAAACTGCTGCACTTACGAAGATGAAATCTAGCACAGAGGTAGATTATGAGTAGGAGGCGTCAGCTGAGAAAGGATTTCAGGAAACTACCCCCGTAAAGGGTGAAATAGGGGTGGAAGTTTGCACGAAAATGTTCAACATAGACGCGGGCGAAGCCTAAGGTAGCACCTATTAACCCATTAGATGTTCACCTATTAGAAGCCGTTTGCTTATAAGAGCTCAACTTTATACGGTTATACAGTGTGTTAGGTTAAACGAGGGACATACTTTCAGTTCGGGTAAGCGGGATTGTCCGAAAGGGTTACCGCTACCCCGGAACATAAAGGGCTACGGAAGGAACATGGATGGGTTTTAGTCAGTAAGAGTCTGACACTCCCTTTCGCTCCACCCAGAGCGGGAGCAGTCATTGGATGATTTCCCAGCCTTAAAAAAAAAAAAAAAAAATACTTTCAGTTGTTCAGTACATTTTATATTCGCATAATTCGTCAAAAATGTATGAAAGGATGAAGAGTATGATGTATGATATTTTTTGCCATATTTCAGGTTTGGTCCTGTAGTAAAAGTTGTTCATTTCCATGAATACCCCCTGAAAGTATGTCCCTCGTTTATCCCTAACGTACTGTAGAGCCTGAGTGAAATCTTATGTTGAACATGGCTGGTAATAATCTGACAGCATTCGAAATTATGTTTAGAATGGGTTGATAGGTTTTTGGACAAGTGACACGACTCCGTCTTTAGCCGCGGGGCTTGGCAGATGTATTCGATATAATATATTATATTATTCACGGTCTGTGTGCTTGCTTCGATAGCCCAGCAAGTCCTCCTTATACGCTAAACACACGCTCTACCACTTAGTACCCTCGGCCAAGGTCCCTAAACCTTCCACAATACTGTATTCACTGTCGTATCGAGAGAATTTTTCTTATGAACCTATAGGGTTAATACGACATTTGAGGGAGGTATAATATAAGTTATATAAAAACTAGCTGACCCGACAGACGTTGTCCTGTCTTAACTATGATACCTACCTTACCTACCCTACCTTCCTACTCTACCTACCAACTTACCTACCCTACCTACCTTACCTACCCTGCCTACCCTACCTACCCTACGTACCCTACCTACCCTACCTACCTACCTATGCAAAAATGTGCAATAAAAATATTTTTCTCATACAAACTTTGCCACACCTTGTAACCCTTTTAGGGGTTGAATTTCCAAAAAATAATATGCCTATGTCCTTCTCATGAATGCAAACTATCTACATACCAAATTTCAGCAAAATCGGTTGGGTGGTTTAGGCGTGAAAAGGTAACAGACAGACAGACAGAGTTACTTTCGCATTTATAATATTAGTGTGGATGGTAAAACTCACCCAAACTTAGCGGTATCAGGCTCAGCTTCCAGCAGTTCTCGTACTGGAGACTTGGGTGCAGCTGCACTGAAAGCTTCCAACTCAGCCCCCATCAGGTTAACATAGGATTTCCATACCGCGCCCAGAGACATGCCTGTAGAATAGAATACTTTTTATTATGTACTGAACCCGTTAGGGTCAAAGCCTGCCGGGTCAGCGGGATTGTCCGAAAGGGTTACAGCTACCCCGGCACATAAAGGGCTAAGGAAGGAACATGGATGGGGTTTAGTCAGTAAGTCTGACACTCCAGCCCGCTCCACCCAGAGCGGGAGAGGTTTTTTGATGATTTCCCACCCAAAAAAAATTATGTACTGCATAGCCTTTTTTTTGAGCCTGGGGGAAATCCTCATGAATGTCCTCCGCCCTGGGGGGGCAAACTGGCTCTTCTTTTCGTGTGGTAAGTGACTAACCTGGTGTCAGAGTTTTTATGCTGCCCATGGGCCTCTGACTTAGCTTCACATGCTGTTGAGAAATATCTCAGACATGCTGGTTTCCTCACTTTGTTTTAGTTCACCGATTTTGAAGCAAGTGATAATTTATACAATACGCGCATGAATCCATAAATTCAGAAGTGCATGCCTTGGGTTCGAACTCGAGACCTGTGACTTGGCAGTCCGACGGTCACACCACTAGGCTATCACTGCTTAATAACTGGCTGCATTCAAGCAATAAAAATAATAAAAATAGTTTGAAAGTGGGGATAGTTGATGGGTAAAGTCACTGTGGATCAGTGTAATCCAACGACTACACTGTTCTATATAGATTTACTACAGCATCCTACCTGAATCCAAGAATATAGCGCCCGCGACGGACTCGAACAGGTCTCCCAACGCTTTAGGCACTTCCACATCTTCAGCTTGCTCCATCTCATCCTCTTGGATCAAATAGTGCTGCAAAAAAAAAACAACATATAAATCAATGCGGAACTGTCTGAAATATTCTTTGGCAAGATGTGAATTTTCGCATGCTGTATGTCGACCGAGATATCGATTAATGAAAAACTTTTTTTTTCGTGTGGTTAGTGACTAACCTGGTATCAGAGTTTTTATGCTGCCCATGTTCAAAGTTAAAGGCAAATCATTTATTTCAAATAGGCACATAGAAGTCACTTTTGAACTTCAAAATGAATAAGATATAGAATTGATTCTAGTCACCCCTTCCAATAGGTAGTTTCGTATGGAGTAGAATGGGCAAGAAACTCCACGGTTACTCTTACAAAATGTTTTGTATACATCAATTATAACATTATATGTAAGGACATGGGCCTCTGACTTAGCTTCACATGCTGTTGAGAAATATCTCTCAGACATGCTGGTTTCCTCACGATGTTTTCCTTCACCGATTTTAAGCAAGTTATAATGGGGATGATGACTAGATTCTTTTTTAGTCCGTAAGCTAGATTTACAAATAATATTGGACACGTATTTTTCTTGTTTTACGTAATCCAAAGATTACTCGGATACAGTGAGTTGAAATGTGGCATGACGTCACGAGTATGTAGTTTTTATACTTACTTGTGACGTAGCGAGCCCTTACTCTCCAACTGTAATGCGTTTTATCTCAATATTTTTTTGTTAATATGACAAAGGAAAAAGTACGTGACAAGAAAAGAAAAAAATCAGAAAATAAAAAATATTAATTTTTATTTATATTTTTATATTTATTTTCTGATTGACGGACTTAATATAATTTCTTTTTTACCCAGGCATCAACCTCATTATACAATACGCACATGAATCCGTAAAATCAGAGGTGCGTACTTTGGGTTCGAACTCGAGACCAATGACTTGGCAGTCCGACGGTCACACCACTAGACTGTCACTGCTAGTCTAATTAAAATGAGCGATTAAATAGATCTCACCTCTTCACTTATAGAATGGCCATTTTCTTCTTGTATTTTAACATATTTTGTGAGAACTTCGTTCAGCCCCGGAGACATGTGCCTGAAATACCTATAACAATGAAATGAAGACATTAGTTTCAACAATGGTAGGCCAGTATTATGAAGCCCGTTGGGGCCGATGCCTGCTGGTTTAGCGGGATTGTCCGAAAGCGTTACCGCTACCCCGGAACATAAAGGGCTAAAGAAGGAACATGGATGGGTTTTAGTCAGTAAGACTGACACTCCCTTCCGCTCCACCCAGAGCGGGAGACGGAGAGAGGTCATTGGATGATATCCCACACTAACAAAAAAAAGTATTATTATACAGGGTGGCCCAGAGAGAAATGCACTTTTGAAAATTCAAGGGAAAAAAACTGTATAATTTTATAGAATTTTATTTACTACTATTTAAAGAAAATTAAATGAAATTTACTTTTAAATTTACTTTTTAAAAATTACATTGTCCATGTGATATCCTTTACGGTGACAGCATTCTCCAATTTGGCATCAAAATCTTGGGAAACTTTCGTTAGAGTTACCCTCGAAATGGATTCCATTTCTTGCCGAATGTTCAGCTTCAGTTGCTGCAGAGTTGTTGGATTATTAGAGGATACTCTGCTTTTAAGGTAACCCCATGAAAAGAATTCTCCTGAAGTGAGATCAGGGCTTCTTGGTGGTCAGGAGATGTCACCACTGCGTGAAATTAATTTTTGTGGGCACATGTCTCTTACCACCTCGATTCAAAGTCTTCTGCCTCTAATTACTGTACTCACTGGATTTTATAAGAAAGAAATTTCAAATCAAGCGGTAGAATTCACTACAATGTCGATCTAGACACTCTCAGAGTCGATGAACGTTTCCGCTTCGACATTCGTTTATTCGCGCGTACAAATTCTCGAACTCGCTGAATGTTTTCGTCGGTCCGTGATGCTCTTTGGCGACCGCGAAGCCGCATTTTTTGCGACGATCCTGTCCTTTCGAATCTTTCAATCCATTGCTTAATTAAACTAGAGCTTGGACATTCACTGATGCGCCGCAATTCGAATTCAGTACGGTAAAGTCGTCGAACAGTGGCAAAGATTGAGCATTCTCATAAAATGGCGCAGACACAAAACGCGCGCTGCTCTCCCGTGACTCATGGTGACTAAAATTACAAAGCCCGCGCTACGCACTGCTACCACTACCGTGCCCCACCATTTTTTCGTTTAAAAATGCGAGCGAAATCAAAAGTGCATTTCTCTTTGGGCCACCCTGCATTAATATGGATGATTCTAATGATTATAATTCTGTTGACGAAAAAATTAATACACGTGATATCTTACTACAACCATAGTGATATTCGTGATTTATTCCAACCTCCCCCCCCCTCTCTTACGAGGCTCGCGTGATTAATGGACGGCCCCAAGACTGGAAACCCCAACATAGCTGGGTAAAGGCTAGGCAGATGAGATGATGAATTACTTACTTGTGGAAACCATGTCTGGCCGCTAGAGTAGCGAATATAGTATTGTTTACGAGAGCTGAACGCAGATCTGTAAGAGCTCCGGGCGAGTGACGCCGCGGGTCTTCGTATAGATGACGGGTTATTAGGTAGTCTGTAACAAGATATAGGTATTATAATATTACAAATTAGCTGATTTTGAGTTCCTTCGACGGGCTTGTGGATAAATGACTCGACATGAATGATTTAACCCATATTTTGTAACCATATTTTGATTTAAAAGATTGTCCAGATTCTTGCCGTTTTTCTCCATCGGTACTGTAGAGCCTTAGAGTAAAACCTTATGTTGTACAAGGCTGGAAATTATCTGACGGCATTCGAACCTTTCAAATGTTTTAAGAATAGATTAGGATTTTATACATTCTAGACTTGACGTCCGGCGGCGAAGCTAAACAGATGTATTCGTTATAACAAAGTGAAAATATAAGTTCATACGTTTAAACTGCTAACGGGTTTCACTTCATAGAATAGAAGCCCTATACACACATAACACGCTCTACCACTGAGCCCCCTCAGTAGAGGATCTTCCATCCTCTACAGTACCTACCGCTTTGGAATCGGCAACTAGCTTCATTTTTCTGACTGACCGACCCAGAATTTTTCCCTGCGGCTTTTTATTGTTGTTTTCCTCGGGAACAGTACTTTTTTTCGGGATGAAACGGACATAGGGTACCTCCCTATGTCCGTTTCTGCAGGCCTCGGAAAGCACTTTAAGCCGTTGGTCCCGGCTGTCCTTCGTGGAACTTTGACAGTCATTACGGGTAGACAGAAACCCAAAATTCTGACAGCCAGTCTTACCAAGTGGTATCGTATTACCCAGTTACTGGGTGGTGGAGGTTAGATAGGCAGTCGCTCCATGTAAAATGCTGGTATTCAGCTGCCTCCGGTTAGACTGGAAGCCGACCCTGACATAGTTGGGAAAAGGCAGGCAGATTGACAATAAGAATTAGGATAAATGCTTTGAGTTTGGGTGTCCCTTTACCTTGTTTTATTAAGCCCTGGCTTGGAGGCTACAATTATTTTGTGGCACCCACAGACATTTCCGGTTAAGCAGTAGACAACCCTATGGTGGAACTGCGAGATGCCATTACCAAAAATAAAATCCGTTTACCTAATATGGCGTCTCCTAAGAACTCCAATCGTTGATAGCAGTCTGTGAGTCGGTTGCTATGGTGCGACGCGTGAGTCAACGCTTGCAGTAGGAGAGAGCGGTCTTTAAAACGGTATTGTAGCGTTGTTTCTAAGGCGTCGTAGCCTGTGGAAATAGAAATAAACAACATACTTTATTTAACCATTTTGTACACACATAATAACAAATAGGAAGAAAAGAACAGAAAGTACATACAAAGGTGATGAACGTACATAAAATCATACGTACGCACAGCTGCATCCGGTTAGACTGGAAGCTGACCCCAATATAGCTGGGAAAAGGTAGGCAGATTGATTGGACTTACCAGAGAGCATTTGGTTCAGTTCGCCTTCAGGATCGTCAATGTATCTGAGTAGAGGCGACGGCGGCGCTTTCAACTCTCCGAATATTGGCTGCGGGGAAAGTAAGAAACTTTTATTCACAGGTTTAGTCACAGGAGCTCGTGGCTAAGTACTAACAGCCGCACAGGTCGATCCATCAGGTTAAGCTACGCTTGCCGGGGTTGGCCATGTATGAGTGACCATCTTTAAATAACGAGACTCCCAACCATTAAGCCGTTGGTCCCAGCTGTCATTTGTGCATCTTTGACAGGCGTTACTGGTCGTCAGAAACCCGAAAATCTGACAGCCAGTCTTACCGAGAAGTATCGTATTGCCCAGTTACTGGGTTGTGGACAGATAGGCAGTCGCTCCATGTAAAATACAGGTATTCAGCTGCATCCGGTTAGACTGGAAGCTGACCCCAACATAGCTAGGAAAAGGCTAGGCAGGTGATGATGACTTTTATTCATAGGTTCTTTTCTGATCAGGCAAATCTAAAAATAATTATCTTCATGGAGTAATAACTCGCATCCAATCCGAAAATGTAGTCACGTGACGGTGACGGTGTAAAACGGACGGTGTAGGTAAACCTACAATTGCCGAGTTTGATCCGTGGATAGGAGTCAATCTGTTACAGCCGTTGGCCCCGGCTTTCATTTGTGTTTTTACGGGTAGTCTGAAAGCTGCTTCTTCTTCTTCGTGTGGTTAGTGACTAACCTGGTATCAGAGTTTTAATGCTGCCCATGGGCCTCTGACTTAGCATCACATGCTGTTGAGAAATATCTCTCAGACATGCTGGTTTCCTCACGATGTTTTCCTTCACCGATTTTAAGCAAGTGATAACTATACAATACGCACATGAATCCGAAAAATCAGAGGTGCATGCCTTGGGTTCGAACTCGAGACCTATGCCTTGGCACCACACCTAGTCACACCACTAGGCTATCACTGCTTTTGTCTGAAAGCTGACAACCAGTCTTATTTATAAGTATAAAAAGTACCATCAACGAAGACCCACCCCAGAATTTTTTGGTGGAGAGGGCCGCGGGGTTTGGGGAGTTAGATCTGAGCGTCAGTAGCGAGCTGTCAGCAGCTAGATGCGCACGAGTAGCGTACGTATCGACAGTACAACTGCACTAGCGAAAGAATGCACACTTGCACTTGCACTGTAATAGATTAGGAAAAAGAGTGGGAGCGACTTTGAGGATGTCACTAACTGTATCGTATGTTAAACTGGGTTGTAATCAGATAGGCAGTCGCTCTATGTATAATACTGGTATTCAGCAGCATCCGGATAAACTTAGAGACGATCAACATGTGACAATAATAATAATATAATAATATCCTTGGACATTTCACACAGCGCCATATCGTCCCAAGCTAAGCAACCTAATGCTTGTGTTATGGTATCGAGATGGCTGATATACTACTTATATACAATTTTTTTTTGTAAATACATACATATTATAGATAGAAAAACACCCAGACTCGTAACAAATACTTGCAGGTCGTACAAATATTTGTTCCGTGGGGGAATCGAACCCGCGACATAGTGCACAGCAGTCAATCGCTCAACCACTGCGCCAACCGTGTCGTCAATGCCAGTTACAGCCCACCTAAATGGATCTAGGGGCGACAGACGTGGGGTGCGACCGTCTCCCCCCACACACATCAGAGGCGGCACCGCGTAGTGTTCCACGCGCGCCCCTCCAAGACGGTGCGGGGCAGTGTTGTACACCCTCCCTCAACCGAGGCCTACCAGGGGTTGCAGAAGTATTATGGTTACCGCGACCCCCGGCACAAGTGTGGAGAGGGAACACGCGGGGTGGTTTGTAGTCAGTAAGAGTCTGACAGACACCTCCCCCCCCAGGCGGAGGACATCAAGGATTTTAGCCCCGCAGCAGAATTTAGCAACGGATTAGCAAAAAGGATTTTAGCAACGAAGCAATCACAAAACAGGCGATCAAGAATGCCCTGCAAAAAAGATTGCTGAAACTAGATACATTAATTCCATAGATTATAATTAGGTCGCGTAAGAGCACTAACGTTTATATATATTTTTTTTGTTAATATACTTCTTCTTAATATTTACTAGATATAGCACGTAAAATACTTAGTTTTAATTAACATTCCGGTGACCCGGCAATTTTTTTCTAAATGAATTCGCGACCTTGTTAAACATATTACCAACACTGCAAAAATGTAAATAGAACATCGTTGCAAAAATATCTTACAATGATCCAAAAGTACCTAATAACATTTATAAAATTGTATAACACCATTTACTATTTAGTATTCGTTTAAAGAAACTTAGATAATACCTATGTATAATGTATAAGAATTTGAGTGTGATGCCTGAGATACAGGTTTATTCCTAGTTCAGGTAGAACCCAATTATTATGTACCTCTAGTTTTATGGCACTATATTAGTAAACTTATGTAATAATCAATTTTTTCAATAAACAAAACAATAGTTGGGCACATAACGAGTACCTGCATCCATCTCCCTTGCGCATCTTTATAAGGTTGTAATGATCCCACAGCGCGCGCCGGCCACGACCAGTCCTCTTCAGGGAACATCTCCTGGTGCGGAGGCGCTTCATCATCAGAGCATGATGATGATGACGAAGAAGAACGCTTGCTCTCCGGTGATGTTGGTGAAGTTGACTGTAACAAGGTTTGAAGGTTAGATTTTTTTCGTATCGGTACCACTCATCATAATCAGATAGTGATCCCACTGCTGGTTCACAGGCTACTTTCTTCGAGAGGAACTGGTCTGAAATCCACCACACGGGCCCACAAATAAAGATGGCCGATGGGGCTGATAGGTTCTGGAGTAGTCACCGCATACCGGAAGTCGTAACGTTGGAAGACCTCCCACAAGGCGGACCGATGACCTTGTAGAGGCTGCAGGAATCTGCTGGATGCAAGGACAACAACCGATCGAAGTGGAGGTGCTTGGCGGAGGCCTGGCCCCTCTTACATACTCGCCGTGAACCTTGTAATCATTTGTTATTGACATAATCTACTCATTACAATGTTATTTTTTAATGAGTTGTTTTGCAATATGAAGTTAGTGAGAAACCTCGACAGTTGATCATATTTATATATCCTGATCCTTTTAGTTAGTACTTATTAGCAATTGATTGATTGATTTTACTTCGATGGTCCTAGTTTATCATTAGTAACTTCGAGTTACGGCTGTGGACATAGTACAGTATTACACATGCAAGCACGCATGCCCTTTTACCTGGAGGCTCATTTTTTTTTTATTTACGCTTGAGTACAGTCAGTTTTCAATGTTTTAATTGGTATATTTGGCGTGTGCTAGCTGACATGTGGCAAATGATTGATTTTAATGTGATGTGTTTCGTAATGTTAATTACTTCTCATACGATAAATGTGTAGAGTCAAGTTCTTACAACTAAACAGACAGCTGTGCTGCTGGGGAGTTTGTTGCGCCTGATCGCTGTGGCTCCGCACGTAGCCGTGCTCCCGCCGCAGCGGCACGTGGTGGCAGGGCAGCACGCGGATGTCACATACCACCCCCCCCTCTCACCTGCTCGCTGTGGCGCCGCACGTAGCCGTGCTCCCGCCGCAGCGGCACGTGGTGGCAGGGCAGCACGCGGATGTCACATACCACCCCCCCCTCTCACCTGCTCGCTGTGGCGCCGCACGTAGCCGTGCTCCCGCCGCAGCGGCACGTGGTGGCAGGGCAGCACGCGGATGTCACATACCACCCCCCCCTCTCACCTGCTCGCTGTGGCGCCGCACGTAGCCGTGCTCCCGCCGCAGCGGCACGTGGTGGCAGGGCAGCACGCGGATGTCACATACCACCCCCCCCTCTCACCTGCTCGCTGTGGCGCCGCACGTAGCCGTGCTCCCGCCGCAGCGGCACGTGGTGGCAGGGCAGCACGCGGATGTCACATACCACCCCCCCCTCTCACCTGCTCGCTGTGGCGCCGCACGTAGCCGTGCTCCCGCCGCAGCGGCACGTGGTGGCAGGGCAGCACGCGGATGTCACATACCACCCCGCCCTCTCACCTGCTCGCTGTGGCGCCGCACGTAGCCGTGCTCCCGCCGCAGCGGCACGTGGTGGCAGGGCAGCACGCGGATGTCACATACCACCCCGCCCTCTCACCTGCTCGCTGTGGCGCCGCACGTAGCCGTGCTCCCGCCGCAGCGGCACGTGGTGGCAGGGCAGCACGCGGATGTCACATACCACCCCGCCCTCTCACCTGCTCGCTGTGGCGCCGCACGTAGCCGTGCTCCCGCCGCAGCGGCACGTGGTGGCAGGGCAGCACGCGGATGTCACATACCACCCCGCCCTCTCACCTGCTCGCTGTGGCGCCGCACGTAGCCGTGCTCCCGCCGCAGCGGCACGTGGTGGCAGGGCAGCACGCGGATGTCACATACCACCCCGCCCTCTCACCTGCTCGCTGTGGCGCCGCACGTAGCCGTGCTCCCGCCGCAGCGGCACGTGGTGGCAGGGCAGCACGCGGATGTCACATACCACCCCGCCCTCTCACCTGCTCGCTGTGGCGCCGCACGTAGCCGTGCTCCCGCCGCAGCGGCACGTGGTGGCAGGGCAGCACGCGGATGTCACATACCACCCCGCCCTCTCACCTGCTCGCTGTGGCGCCGCACGTAGCCGTGCTCCCGCCGCAGCGGCACGTGGTGGCAGGGCAGCACGCGGATGCCCAGCCACGACATGAACAGCAGCGCGCCGCGCGGCCCGCACTCCAGCAGGTACGCGCCGATCAAGGCTTCCACGCAGTCGGCTATTGATTTGTCTGAGAGAGAAAGAAATATCTATCATTCCTTGCCCTTATCAGCATTTTTTGAATCTATACTTAAAATATTATAAAGAGGAAAGATTTGAACTACTTAACGGATCTGAATAAAACTTGGCACAAAGATAGATTATAGTCTGGAATAGGATATAAGCTATAAGCTTTTTACCTTGGAAAAATTTACGGTTCTCGTGGGATAATTTCCTACATACACGCGAGCGAAGCCTCTGGCAAAAGCTAGTACTGTATAAATCAAGCACTTTATTCTACTGAATTTAATTTTGACAGGGTAACTTGATTGATTGTCTTTTTGCAAATGAGATGATGGGGTCGGCTTCCAGTCTAACCAGATGCAGCTGAATACCAGTATTTTACATGGAGCGACTGCCTTTCTGACCTCCACTTAGCCGGGACCACCGATTTAACGTGCTTTCCGAGGCACAGAGGAGAGTCGGTATGTAAGAGGTCACCCATCCACGGTCACCCCGGTAAGCGTAGCTTAACCTGATGGATCGACCTGTGAGGCAGTTATTACTTACCCAGGAACATCTAATAGGTCAAAAATCAGGAGTCTTTTAGATGTTAGCTCCCAAAAACAAAGAGAAAGGCTTATGGTATCCTACCTGGTATACTATGCTGTGTGATCAGGTTGTAAGGTATGAAGCACCCAGCAGAGTCGAGTGGAGTTTCTAAGTGCTGCATTATGTCTTTGCCTTCACCCTGTAAACGAAATATGGTTTAAAAAGAAAGCTTCTGAAAAAATTAAAGGTGTAAAATAATAATAGAGTGATTAACAAAAAAAACCAGCCAAGTGTACCGAATCACAATGTATAAAAGCGGCTAAAATGTCACGTTTGTTCTATGGGAGCCCCCTTAAATGTTTATTTTATTATGTTTTTGTATTTGTTGTTAAAACGGCAACAGAAATACATCTGTGAAAATTTCAAATGGCTAACTATCACGGTTCATGAGATAAAACCTGGTGATAGACGGACAGCCAAGTCTTAGGCCTCTAATTCATGTGCGTATTGTATAATTATCACTTACTAAGAAAAGCGGTGAAGGAAAACATCGTGAGGAAAGTTGCCTGGCAGATATTTCTCAACAGCATGTGATGCTAAGTCAGAGGCCCATGGGCAGCATAGAAACTCTGACACCAGGTTAGTCACTAACCACACGAAAAAACAACAAAACTGGTCTATATTGTTGTGTCATGCAATAGTTGGAACGGCCAAGTCACTAACCACACGAAAAGAAGAATAATCAATTTTAAATCTTATGTACTATATACTTACTTGTCAGGAAAGTTGTGAGCATGAATGTAGATGGCTGTACAAGTAGAGGGAGACCAAAGAAACGATGGATGGATTGTGTGCAAGATGATATGGCTAGAAAGGGAGTGATTACCAAGATGACGACTAATAGAGAAGTATGGAAGAAAAAGACATGTTGCGCCGAACGCTAATAAATTGGGATAAGGGCAGGAGAATGATAATGATGAATGATGATGTCTACTTACATTGATTCTAGGATGTAATGTAGGCGGTGGTTTGTGGCAGGGAGGTAGCCAGTTGTCGTGCGGCTCGAACTTGGACGCTATCATGCGCGCGCCGAGCCGTTTGTTACGTCCCAAGCGGTACAGGTTTAAATTTGATACCTATAACGGAAAGAAAGGCATACCAATAAATAAAGCTGGAATGTTTTTTGTAATGATAAAATTAAAAAAAAATTGTCTGTCAGTTTGTTCCGGCTAATCTCCGAAACGCCTAAAAACAACCACTGGAAAAAAAATACGGTCTACGCCTTGGTTACTAGTAGGCTATTAAGTTACTCCTTATAACATAATTAGGGTCAGGGTAGGGTATGACGGCGCGGAGTGTGATGGCGTGGGCTGTGACAGTGTGGGGTGTAACGGCGTGGCGAGTGAGTGGTGGGGTGTGACAATGTGTGGTTGGGCGACGCGGAGTGTGACGGCCTGGGGTGTGACAGTATGGGGTATGACGGCGTGAGGTGTGAAGGCACGGAGTGTGATGGCGTGGTGTGTCACTGGAGTGTGACTGGAGTGTGACAATGTGTGGTTTGACGGCGCGGAGTGTGACGGCGTGGGGTGTGTCAGAGTGTGGGGTGTGACGTCGTGGAGCATGATGGCGCGGAATGAGACAGTCTGGGGTGTGACGGCTTGGCTTGTGAGAGTGGGGTATGACAATGTGTGGTTTGACTGTGCGGAGTGTGACGGCGTGCGTGGAGTGTGTCAGAGTGTGGGGTGTGACGTCGTGGAGCATGATGGCGCGGAATGAGACAGTGTGGGGTGTGACGGCTTGGCTTGTGAGAGTGGGGTATGACAATGTGTGGTTTGACTGTGCGGAGTGTGACGGCGTGCGTGGAGTGTGTCAGAGTGTGGGGTGTGACGTCGCGGAGCATGATGGCGCGGACTGAGACAGCGTGAGGTGTGACGGCTTGGCTTTTGAGAGTGGGGTATGACAATGTGTGGTTTGACTACGCGGAGTGTGACGGCGTGGAGTGTGTCAGGGTGTGGGGTGTGACGTCGCGGAGCATGATGGCGCTGAGTGTGACGGCGTGGCGTGTGAGAGTGGGGTATGACAATGTGTGGTTTGACTACGCGGAGTGTGACGGCGTGGAGTGTGTCGGGTGTGACGTCGCGGAGCATGATGCCGCTGAGTGTGACGGCGTGGCGTGTGAGAGTGGGGTATGACAATGTGTGGTTTGACTACGCGGAGTGTGACGGCGTGGAGTGTATCAGGGTGTGGGGTGTGACGTCGCGGAGCATGATGGCGCGGACTGAGACAGCGTGGTGTGTGACGGCTTGGCTTTTGAGAGTGGGTATGACAATGTGTGGTTTGACTGCGCGGAGTGTGACGGCGTGGAGTGTGTCAGGGTGTGGGGTGTGACGTCGTGGAGCATGATGGCGCGGACTGAGACAGCGTGGGGTGTGACGGCTTGGCTTTTGAGAGTGGGGTATGACAATGTGTGGTTTGACTACGCGGAGTGTGACGGCGTGGAGTGTGTCAGGGTGTGGGGTGTGACGACGCGGAGCATGATGGCGCTGATAAAAAAATCTATATAATTTTATAAAATAAAACGTAATGCATTAATAAATAAAAGAGTATCTATATAGTTTTATCAGTACTAACTGCAATAAACAGCCAGTAGTCTTTCTCCTCTCTCCTACTTAATCTATGCTGTGCCCGACAGGGTCCATAATTGTGACTAAATTTACTTTCCTTCCACCTTTATACATTATGGTACGCAATAAAGAATTGAGAATTAAATTGAATTGAGTCTGACGGCGTGGCGTGTGAGAGTGGGGTATGACAATGTGTGGTTTAACAGCGCGGAGTGTGACGACTTAACGTGTGAAAGTGTTGGGTATGTACGTGTTGTAGCATCTCACCTGCTTGCTCCTCATATGGCTAAGCTTCCCCTCGTGCACGGTGGGGTGAGCGCAGTACAAGTACGCGGTGATGGCAAACTTTAGGAAACTGTCGCCTATCGTTTCTAGTCGTTCCAGGTTGATGCCGTCGTTTGCGTTCGACATTGTCAGTGCCTGTTGAAAGAAAATGGTGTAAACACAAAACGTTGCACAAACTGTCTACTGCCGGGTCAGCGGGATTGTCCGAAAGGGTTACCGCTACCTCGGAACATAAAGGGCTAAGGAAGGAACATGGATGGGTTTCCGTCAGTAAAAGTCTGACAGACCCTTTTGCTCCACCCAGAGCAGGACAGGATCATCTGGTGATTCCCAATTCTCAAAAAAAAAAACGGAAACCCATGATTGTTAAGTTCAAAAACGATTGAGAAAATTTTACAGTTTGTGTGTTACTTTTAAAAGTTTTGAATTTTGGAAAGGCGGGCCGTGTTATCGTTGTTTATCGCTACCAAACTAATTAATATGGATGTGTTGTTGATTAAAACCACTAACCTGCAAAATAACACTAGGACTGGGTCCCGGATGGCCTTCCAACGTTGGCTGGTAATCAAAATCAAACTCCCTTCCACTCAACAACGACGGCATGGTACTAAAATCAGCGTAATAAGGTTCAAATTCCCCCTCTCCCGTGCAAATCTTCTCGTACCGTTCCTTAGTATCAAATCCTACATTCACAACCTTTTCATTGACATAATTCTTATCGTCAATATTAATATCCTTCATAGAGAAACAATTCATTTTTTTTATATCATCTATGGTAATTTTTTTCTTTATTTTTGCTAGCAACACTCTTTTGTTCCTCTCTATGCTTTCGACATCAATTTGTCCGTTTATGACAGTTAATTCTTCGGTTCCGAATGGGAATAGTTCGCTGATTGCCTCTTCTTCCGTTTGTCTACAGATCACCGTGCTGTGGTACGAGTCTTTACTCTCTGGTAAGATTTCTGTGATGTAATCATCTTTGGTTATGAGGTGGCACTTGTCTATGATTTCTTGTTTATGTTGGGACACGGAGCAACGGAATTTGTCGATGTACTGTGGAAGAGAAGAATTTTAACATATTTTATTATATCTGAGAAACTTACAGGTTACTTCATCATTGTTCTTAGAAAAGAGTATACGAGATACGAGACTCGATAGAAGATTATCAAGTTAACATATTCATCCATGTACAAGTGAGGGCAAAAATCTCCCGACAATTTTTGCCTTCCTTGCGTTGTCGTTTCGCCTCGTGAGATATCCTTATAAAGGCATGAGGATCTGGGAGTAAAGTACTTCATCCTCCAGGAAAAGGGGGGATTCTCCAACCAGACAGGTGTTGCGTCTACTGCCAAACAGTTGATATCGGGACGTTGTACATAGTTAGTCGCGCGGCGAACTTTGCTTTATGTGACAAAGACATTCAAAAGGTTTAATGTGATGCGTAAACGCGACTACTCCTTATGCAAACACGACATATTTTCCTCACCTCTTGCGGCGCACTGCCTTGCCGTATCAGCTCGTCATGCGCGGCCCTGTCGTTTGCGTCATCGATCTCGTCAGGCATCGGCGCAGGATTCACTTTCTTAGTACGTTCTATATCGAACGCTTCAGCTTCGTGGGCTGTTTTGTATTCGATTCTGACGCCCATCGATGCTGCGGGGAAGAGTGAGTTAGAGGAGGACTTTTTGAAATAATATTTCAAAGTAATTTGACTTCAATGGAAGAAGTGGAGGGAGGTCTTTGCCTTAGGAGTGGGATAGCATAGGCTAAATAACTTTTTTTTTAATGTTGACTTCGTAATTGGTATACCACACTAAGGTATAGCAAGGAAACCCCCAGGGGACCCTTTTTTTTAAGGTAGGAAATCATCAAATGACTTTTTCCCGCTCTGTGTGGAGCGAAAGGGAGTGTCAGACTCTTACTGACTAAAACCCATCCATGTTCCTTCTTTAGCCCTTTATGTTCCGGGGTAGCGGTAACCCTTTCGAACAATCCCGCTTACCCGGCAAATTAATAGCATACTCACTGTTAGTATTCTTGCTGCTACAAAAACCACTGTTGTCCACGTCATCCTCGCTCCCATCATAGTCCAGGTCAGTGTCATCAGAATCTAGGTCGCTAACAGACAAATGATAAATAATTTTATTTTCGTAAATGGGTTTTCACAAACGCTTTTACACGACAATATTTTTTTTAAAACATATGAGGTCGGCCTTTGCTAACTGACTACTCTGAGAAGACAGGCCGAAACAAACTCAGAGGTCACAGTCTCTTTTAATGTCCAGACATAATCTTGGCCAGATCATGTGACCATGTAGGTTGGTGTCTGAAATGGTCTTTTGATGATAGAACCTAAAGATTGAGTGGGCCTGTCCAATCAGTGCACGCATTTGTCATAAATAGTGCACCTCGACTCTAAACTTAAGGCTCATCATCATTCTCCTGCCCTTATCCTAATTTATTAGCGCTTGGCGCAACATGTCTTTTTCTTCCACACTTCTCTATTAGTCGTCATCTCGGTAGTCACTCCCTTCCTAGCCATATCATCTTTCACACAATCCATTCATCGTTTCTTCGGTCTTCCTCTACTAGTATAGCCATCCACATTCATGCTCACAACGTTCCTGACAAAATTTTCCTCATTCCTCCGCATAACATGCCCGTACCTTGACAACCGATTTTCACACAACTTTTCAGTCACCGGTGTCACTTTCAGACTTCCTCATTCCTCATTCCGTATTCTATCCATCCATTCGCGTAACACCACACATCCCTCTTAGCATTCTCATCTCAGCTGCATGCAATTGTCTTTCATTCATTCCTTTTGTGGTTCAACACTCTGATCCATACAGGACGGCAGGTCTAACCATGCTTTTATAAATCTTCCCTTCAAAACTTAAGGCTCATAGATTTGTTAAAGGCGTTTCGCGACTATTCTTTTTTTTTTTAGAAAATATCAACACCAGCATGTTAAGCAGCCGACAACCTCCAAGGTTGATCTGTGGGATGCCATTATAAGGTTTCATTAAAACAGATGGACAAACTTATAGAAATCAGTGAAACCACCAAAATAAGGAAAATGGTAAAAAAATAATAAGGAAATGCATTAGATACTTACAAGAAGTGTGCAAGTACCTACCCATAATGGGTGTTTATTCTAGTGTGCCGGCAATTTATTATTTTCGGTCAAATTAAAATCACTTTAATCAGTGGGGTTTTTTAATGTTTGTAAGCATTTGTGAAAGTTATTACAACAACAACTACACCATTGCATCCATTCTCACAAATTTTCACGTTCTTCCTATTGTGTGGTTAGTGACTAACCTGGTGTCAGAGTTTTTATGCTGCCCATGGGCCTCTGACTTAGCTTCACATGCTGTTGAGAAATATCTCGCAGGCATGTTTACTCATGATGTTTTCCTTCACCGATTTTTAAGCAAGTGATAATTATACAATACGAAGATGAAACCGTAAAATCAGAGGTGCCTGCCTTTAAATTTCACGTTTATAATATTAGTATGATATTCAAAATTATACTAACCTGGAAAATGAGTCATCGCTATCCGCCATCGAGAAGTTTTTCGCAGGGTTGTACTGTGTGAACTTCGGCCTTCCTATAGGATCACACCAATTTGTACCACCTGTAGAATATCATCAAATTTTATGGTTTTAGTGTACTATGGTTAGTGTTAGTTAGTAGAATAAATAAGTGAAAAAAAGGAATTGACTATTTGAAACGGTCAAAAATAATATATAAAATCACATAGATAAAATACAGCTCGTCTTAAAAACTTCCATCGCCGACGGAGAGAGTTTTTAATTTCTGGAATTTCTGTACGGTGATTCTCCGTGCAGAAATTAAATACTAAACTAAGATATAATTGTAAAGTTGCATTTAATGCTAATAAGTATTCCATTTGATTCTAAAAATATATTGTGACGTCACTTTGTTGTACAAATCACGTACAAGTTCCGCGTTTTGACAGTTCATTAAAAGTAAAGTTACTGACTACCCTTTCAAATACCCAATTTATTACGAGGTAGATATAAACTACGATAACATGGCTTGCCCCTCAAAAATTCAAAACGTTTGAAAGTAATAACAAAGCGCCACCAAGACTCACAACGCATGTCGCTGTCGGCCTGCTACTGAAGACAAATACTTACAACTACATACAAACTCTTTCGTAAGGATGTGACTACAAACATTGAAACAGTCATTTGGAGGGGCGCACCATGTTATCGTAATTTATCTCTACTAAGTTGGATCACGAGAGTAGCGAAGGGTTCTAGATTAGAATCCAAGCGGAGCGAGGGATACAAGGACCACGTACATGAGTTGTGTACTTTACTTATTAACTATCGACTAAGAGAAAATCAATAGTAGTTTAGTATGTATTGGTAGAGCCTGAGTGAAGCCTTATGTTGAACATGGCTGGTAATAATCTGACGGCATTCGAACCTTTAAATTATGTTTAAAGTAGTTGATAGGTTTTTGTACAAGTGACAGACCGACTTGGGCTTCGGGTCTTGGCAGATGTATTCGTTACAAATGTGGTGTTTCTCGTCCTGTGTGTTTGCATTCATAGCGTAGCAAAACCCAACACACACAGATTACACGCTCTACCACTGAGCCCCCTAAGTGGAAGGTCCCCAACCTTCTACAGTATTCATATAGCACTGTACCTGAAGCCGAAGTGCAGAACGTCAGATTGGGCGGCAATGGCTCCCTCAAGTCATCATACTCCGAGGTTTCAGGTATTGATGAAGCCATGTCATTGCTCCATGTGCCTATTTCAAACTGTAAAAGACAAATTATATCTCATATTCGAAACTCAAAACATTTATTTCAAATAAATCCTTTTCAACCACTTTTGAATGGTCGATAGATAATCAACTTCATATTTCGAGTACTAAGGTTTATAATCAACTTATATGCAAAATAGTCACTTGAGCGATATGTTTTCATTCCAAATCCTTAATCCTAAAAATGTGGTGCTGTTTCACAAACGATGGGACACTTAATCTCGTGTCCTGTGTGTCCTGCCGTATGCACGTTACAGGAACTGATGGACGCTAGTGATGGCGCCAAACACGTAGCCGAATTCTGGGCCGAGTACATTTAGATTGCCATCGACACGCTAAGGCTACGTCCGCACAGACACGTGGCTTGCTATGCGTCTAGAGCCTAGCGAGTCACCTAGCGAGTAGCTTAATATAACGAACGTTCTAGCATGTTTGCGAACGGTTGCATTGCGCGCTTGACGCCTAGCTAGTCGCGTAACTTGTATCGAGGTAAACAAACGCGTTGGTTTTTTGTCACGAGGCGCGAGGCATTTTAGAAGAAACAAATGGATGAAATTAAATAAGTTAATTTTCCTTGAACCTTATTGAGAAGTAGATCAAATGTTTCTCTGGTCATACGCAGATATTCGTATAATTTTTCATCAAAATTACGTAATTGTTTATACAGAATTTTATTTTAATTAAACTCCCATTGACCGTAACTTATTTATGTCGTGAACTCAACATGACGGAACGTGAAATAGTATATTTTAAAAATGAATTTTCTGTAAGTAGCAGTTTAAGAGCTATTTTTGAAAGTGACATCTCGTCAACGTGCCGACAAGCCAATGACCAAGGCACCTAACAACCCACCACGTAAACCACCTCTCACCGTGTATCCAAGCAAGTAGCCAGATTGTAAGTCACTAAGCTCTAGGCGCTAAGTAAGCCACCTGTCTGTGCGGACGTAACTTAAGTAGAAGATACTTAACCCCTCGACCGTCCCCCGGGGGATCATAAGGAAAAATGCTTCAAATGTCGCGTGTGCACCCGTTGGATCATAAGGAATCGGTTGCCATTCTCAATCTTCATTTTTCTGAAGGTCTACCCAAAATAACTAAATACCTACCTACAAAATGCTTCGACATTTAGGGCATTTTCAAGCAATGTTTGCGGACGTGCGAGGGGTTCACTAGTGCTGTTGTTGATAAAAGACTTGACTTAAAACGTAAGTAAATTTGAATTTCGCGGCCTACCCTGGCGCTTCGACCTTAAGAAAAAAAATCCAAATAACTTACAGCTGCCTCAGCCGCCGCCTCTTCCTTCTCCTGCAATATATCGTTAATAGTCTTCTCTTTCACTTCTTCATCCGACTTCTCATCCGAGCTGTTCCCTTCTCCTTCTGGAGTTACCACGCTGTCTTCTTTGTCCCTAGATAAATAATAGAATGGTGTAATATCGCTTTTGCTTTGAAAACATTGTGAGGAAACCAGCATGTCTGGGAGATATTTCTCAACAGCATGTGAAGCTAAGTCAGAGGCCAAAAATTTTGAATGATAAAATATAAATTCTTATTAATGTGATATTGTAAGTTGACGAATTTTATAATTAATTGACATTGCCACAAAGTTTTTTCATTATTTTTATTGTATGACATAGTAACTTGTAAGAAGACTATAATTATGAATGTTAATGTGTTTTCAAGTTTTATAATTGACATATGCATGGAATTTTATTTGTATCTCTTGACATTCTTACTGATTCTTTATTCGATTCCTATGATTGATTTTATTATATTCTTTGTTATTTGCATTAATATTTGTACACCATTAAATGGTAGGCATAGTGATCATCCATACTGACTGTAACATCTATTATATACCTATGTTCACAAATAAATAAATTGAATTGAATTGAGGCCCATGGGCAACATAAAAACTCTGAAACCAGGTTAGTCACTAAACACACGTAGAAGAAGATACCTCTTTTTTATGTATCGTTCACATAGACCTCTAATATACAAGTTCGCCAGACTTCTTAATATAGATGACAGAATGAAGACATTTGATTTCATCCACTTTGATAGCATGATAGCAACGTGAGCGTCTGAGAGAGACAGAGGAGCTCGTGGCTAAGTAAGTACAGCCGCACAGGTCGATCCATCAGGTAAAGTTACACTTGCCAGGGTTAGTCGTGTATGGGTGACCATCTTTACATACAGAGACTCCTCGATGCCTTGGGAAGCACGTTAAGCCGTTGGTCCCGGCTGTCATTTGTGCATCTTTGACAGTCGTTACGGGAAGTAAGAAGCCCGAAAGTCTGACAGATATTACCCAGTTACTGACTGGGTTGTGGAGGTCAGATAGGCAGTCGCTCCATGTAAAATACTGGTATTCAGCTACATTCGGTTTGAATGGAAGACGACCCCAACATAGTTGGGAAAAGGCAGGCGGATTGATTTAACTTTGACAATGTGACATGCAAAAATATTTATAATAGTTGCTCCCGCGCCGTTTATAGCTGCTCGGCTCCTATTGGTCGTAGCGTGATGTTACATAGCCTATAGCCTTCCTCGATAAATGAACTATCCAACACAAAAAGATGTTTACAATTCGAACCAGTAGTTCCAGAGATTAGCGCGTTCAAACAAACAAACTCTTCAGCTTTAATAATAATAATAATAATATCCTTGGACATTTCACACAGCGCCGTATCGTCCCAAGCTAAGCAACCTAATGCTTGTGTTATGGTAACGAGATGGCTGATATACTACTTATATACATTTTTTTTTGTAAATACATACATATTATAGATAGAAAAACACCCAGACTCGTAACAAATACTTGCAGGTCGTACAAATATTTGTTCTGTGCGGGAATCGAACCTTTATAATATTAGTATAGATAAATAAGTCTTCAATATAAAATTCTAACCTCAATTGTTTATCTTTCTTCGACTCTTCGTCATCTTTTCTCTTTTCTTGCTTTTCTGAGTCTTGACTTAACACCTGAACGAAAAACAGAAATTGTATTATTTAGGTTAGGGAAGTTTGAAAGTGACACCGGTGACTGAAAAGTTGCGTGGAAATCGGTTGTCATGGTATGGGCATGTTATGCGGAGGAATGAGGAAAATGTTGTCAGGAAAGTTGCGAGCATGAATGTGGATGGCTATACTTGTAGAGGGAGGCCAAAGAAACGATGGATGGATTGTGTGAAAGATGATATGGCTAGGAAGGGAGTAACTACCGAGATGACGACTAATAGAGAAGTATGGATAAAGAGACATGTTGCGCCGAGTGCAAATAAATTGGGATAAGGGCATGAGAATGATGATGTATAAACGTAACAAACTTTAGAGGCAAAATGTGGATGTATAGAGGTCAGCACATCCTGTTACCCTAATCTGTGAATTCACTTTAGTAATAATAATAATATCCTGGGACATTTCACACAGCGCCATATCGTCCCAAGATAAGCAACCTAATGCTTGTGTTATGGTAACGAGATGGCTGATAAACTACTTATATACATTTTTTTTTGTAAATACATACATATTATAGATAGAAAAACTTCCTAACAAATCAGTGAAGGAAAATATCCTGAAACCGGCTTGCCTTTTTTTTTTTTAAGGCTGGGAAATCATCCAATGACTGCTCCCGCTCTGGGTGGAGCGGAAGGGAGTGTCAGACTCTTACTGACTAAAACCCATCCATGTTCCTTCCGTAGCCCTTTATGTTCCGGGGTAGCGGTAACCCTTTCGGACAATCCCGCTTACCCGGCAGGCTTGGCCCTGAGGGACCCCAAACCGGCTTGCCTGAGAGATATTTCTCAACAGCATGTGAAGCTAAGTCAGAGGCCCATGGGCAGCATGAAAACTCAAACACCAGGTTAGTCACTAACCACACGAAAAGACGAAGATGAATTTACCTCAGCCAAACTCCATCCGAAGTCAAGCGGCGGCCATTGAAACTTGGGAGTCACCTCATCATTGATCTTAGGTATACCCAGACCCACATCTATTGCGACAGCGCGTCGGATCTCATCTGCTATTAGTAATGCATTGATTCTGTAAACAAATGTTGTGTGTATAATACAGTGTGCTAGGTTAAACGAGGGACATACTTTCAGGTTGTATAGTACTCATGGAAATCAACAACTTTGTAAATGGAACCAACTCTGAAAAATAAAAAATATATATGAGCTGTTCCATAGATTTTAACGAATTATGCGAACATAAATGTATAGAAAAGAAGATTTTTGCGATTTCGGAGTTTGTCTCATAGTAAAAGTTGTTCAGTTTGGTGGTCTGTAGCATATGCTTTTGTATGTACACATGGGTAAATTTTAGTCGTTTAAATCCTCTTAAGGGGTCATTGTACTCACTATAACGAGAAAACTGAAATCGCGAAAAAAAATTAGCTGTTCAGTACATTTTGACGAGTTAGGCGAACATAAATGTACTGAACAGCGGATTTTTTTTTCGCGATTTCAGGTACGGTGCCATGTTCGGACGGTACAATGACCCGTTAAAAGGAAATAAACGACTAAAATTTAACCGTGTATAACCTTTCGGTTACACCCAGTATAATATAAGGTCATCTTATATGCTATTCCAGACTATAATCCATCTTTGTGCCAAGTTTCATCCAGATCCGTTAAGTAGTTTTTGAGTGTATTCGTTACAAACATACATACAAATCTTTCCTCTTTATATTAGTATAGACTAGCTTCCGCCCGCGGCTTCGCCCGCATAGTATGTCGACAAATTATACATATAAACCTTCCTCTTGAATCACTCTATCTATTAAAAAAAACCGCATCAAAATCCGTTGCGTACTTTTAAAGATTTAAGCATACATAGGGATATAGGGACAGAGAAAGCGACTTTGTTTTATACTATGTAGTGATTAATACCTGTACAACACGCAAGGTAGCGCCACAGTCGCGAACCACAGTGGCGCCGCGAACGGATGCACCCTGCACAGTTCCGGTATCAGTATCTGCTTCTGGTCCAGACGGTCGCGTTTCGCGCGGCGCGTGCGCTCCGAAGATACAGGGAGGGCTACGCCTTTGCGGTTTACATATCTGGGGAAAGAACGACAGAAATTAAGGATCATAAAGTATTATTACTTATTTATTTTTAGTAACAGGCTATTTTATTAACCGACTTCTAAAAAAGGAGGAGGTTCTCAATTCGACTGTATATATACATATTTTTTTATGTTGCGCGAACAGCGCATAACTCCGTTGCTTGCCAAACGATTTGAAAAATTTTTTTTTTGTTGGAAAGGGTATACTTCCCAAATTATCGCAATCGGATAAGCGGTTTTTGAAAAATCAACAAAAATCTAAAAAACTTCCTACTTAATATATGTGGACGATGTTCTAATAAGTTCCTGTTACTGTAATTTACATACTAGGTAGTGGTATTAAAATTGGGGGGGGGGGGGGGGTGTAGGTACCACAACTACAAAGTGAAAAATAAAAAGTAAAAAAGGTTTTATGTAGTTCCCAGGACATGCCAGGAAAGAGAGGTGTGGACACGACCTGTATTCGCCACTACTGCCACTCGTACGAATGCCCGCTTGCGTGCGCCTATTCGTCACCTTACGAGCAATTTGACGACACGGTTGGCGCAGTGGTTGAGCGATTGACTGCTGCGCAGCATGTCGCGGGTTCGATTCCCGCGCGGAACAAATATTTGTATGACCTGCAATTGTTTGTTCCGAGTCTGGGTGTTTTTCTATCTATAATATATATGTATTTACAAAAAAAAGATATATAAGTAGTTTATCAGCCATCTCGTTACCATAACACAAGCATTAGGTTGCTTAGCTTAGGAGTATATGGCGCTGTGTGAAATGTCCAAGAATATTATTTATATTATTAATTATAATAAGAACTTGGTTGGGGTTGGGGACCTTACACCTTGAGTTGAAGCTGATTGATACACTGATTACTGATTGATATTTTTATTGATAAAAGTATGATTGAATGATAGAATACACGGGCGTGCACGCGGTATAAATGCTATTCGTGTATTAATTTCGCCCAAGTAAAATGCTGACATATTGATATGAAAACTGTGCTGTGCTTGCAATATACAGAGGGGGTGACTGGGGAGGAACGATTTTTTTTAAGGGAGTGTCAGACTCTTACTGACTAAAACCCATCCATGTTCCTTCCTTAGCCCTTTATGTTCCGAGGTAGCGGTAACCCTTTCGGACAATCCAGCTTATTTAATGCTTACCTTGGCGTGAGCAAGTTCAGCCTGGCACTGGTGTGGTCTACATCCAGCAGCGGCTGCTCTCTCTGTGTGAGGCTCACTCCATACTTAGTGCTGTAGTAGTCCCGGAAGCTCTGGTGCGACGCAGAAGGGAATGAGGAGTCGGGTGTTAGGTTCCAGCAGATTTCTGCTACTAGGAAGAACTGGAAACAATAATAATAATAATAATCATCCTTGGACATTTCACACAGCGCCATATCGTCCCAAGCTAAGCAACCTAATGCTTGTGTTATGGTAACGAGATGGCTGATATACTACTTATTTACATTTTTTTTTGTAAATACATACATATTATAGATAGAAAAACACCCAGACTCGTAACAAATACTTGCAGGTCGTACAAATAATTGTTGTGTAATAAAAATGAAGAATGTATTACGATAATCAAATAAAAAAGTAGTAATATCATTATTTTGTAACTTACAGTAGTGATAAACTACGAAAACATGGCACGCACCTTCAAATTACTATTTGTAAATTATTATTAGGTTCTTCTACAATGGGTACACTGTTACTTATCAATAGCATGGTGCGCACGTTCTTATTTGTCGGCTATATCCGACCGAAGCGTGTTAGGCAGGTTTTCATTTGTCGGATATATCCGACCGTAACGTGTTGGGCAATTTTCATTTGTTGGCTACATCCAACCGAAGCGTGTTGGGCACGTTTTCATTTGTCGGATATATCCGACCGTAGCGTGTTGGGCAAGTTTTCATTCGTCGGATGGCGCTCAAATGTTGATTAGGATAGGTAGATACTGACCTGCGGTTGATCTTGATTCCGATACCACGGAGTGACGACCGCCTCCCTATACTTCTCCGCATCAAACATAAACACCTCCCCTTTCTTCAGCAAAGGATTCGCCATCCTTTTCTTACCCTTCCTCCTTCTATTGCCGTCTTTTTCTACCTACACGACAGGAGAAAATATTCACTTAAAATATACATTCCTTCATAGACTTACATAGATTAAATTTACCAAGTTATAAGTAATATATTGGAAGTATCAGTATGACGAAAAAAAATAAAGGTAACTTAATTGGGTATTTGACAGGGTAGCCAATAACGTTACTTTTTATGGATTGTCAAAACGCGGAATTTGTAGATTTGTATGAAATATAACAGTGTGACGTCACAGAGTTTTAGAATCAAATCAAACTCAAACTCAAAGTATTTATTTCAAATAAACCAATTACAGGCACTTTTGAATTGTCAAGGGGGTCAGTCAGTCAGAAAGATGAAGCTAGTTGCCCATTCCAAAGCAGTTGGTACCTATGGAGAAGAACGGGCAAGAAACTCCATAAATGTAATACTTATTAGCATTAAATTCAATTTTACAATTCTATCTTTTATCTAGACCAGCGGTCTTTCTTCTATGTGATTTCATATTTTATTTTTCACCGTTTCAAATAGTCAATTGTATGGAAATAAAGTGGAAATTTCAATGTTCGCATAAAAATACGTTGCCAGACCGTGCCGCCAATGCGCAGGGCCTAAGACCAACACTGTACCAATACTGATAATGATTGTGCAAATAAATGAGAATGATAAATAGAAATATCTTTTTAGATGTTTTAGTCTTAGTGTTTGTTGTTATGTTCATGTTCATAGATAATAAATGTCAGTGTTTTGTCTGTGGTCCATCTATTGTCCATGGCCGAGATACTGATTGTCAATAGTTTTAATGACTCTGAATACGAGGTTTCTTAGCTGCTATGCACGGGTTTATTTAATAATATCCTTCGACATTTCACACAACGCCATATTGTCCCAAGCTAAGCAACCTAATGCTTGTGTTATGGTAACGAGATGGCTGATAAACTACTTATATATTTTTACATATTACATATTATTATTTACATATTATAGATAGAAAAACACCCAGACCCGGAACAAATGCTTGCAGGTCGTACAAATATTTGTTCCGTGCGGGAACCGAACCCGCGACATGCTGCGCAGCAGTCAATCGCTCGACCGCTGCGCCAACCGTGTCGTCGTTTAGTTACTAAGTTTATTTTTTAGAACTGTGCGTTTTGTTTGTGCAGAATAAATATTTTTTCTTTCTTTTTAAATACCTTCTGATCCTCATCTGCGGTCTCGGTCCATATGATTGGTTTTTCAATATCGGTATTTTTTTTTTCTTCAGTATGCTGGTAGATGAGCTCTAGGAATGACCAGTCGATGTCTATTTTGGTGGCACCGTCCGGTAGGGTAGCTGGAATGAAGGTTAAGCTGGTTAGCGAGGTTTGGAAAATGATGGGTGTGCGGTGGGAAGGTTGTAATTTTAAGTATTTTTTAAACAATATATCTAAGGAACTGGTGTAGATTTATATCAGAGGATTATATCAGGACTAATTAAATCAGTTAACTAATACAAATGAACCTTAACTCTGTAAAGTTTGGTAGGAAATCTTTGACAGTGGTAAAGGGTAGTCAGAAGCCCGATAATCTGACAGCCAGTCTTACCAAGGGGTATCGTATTACCCAGTTACTGGGTTGTGGAAGTCAGATCAGCAGTCGCTTCATGTAAAATACTGGTATTCAGCTGCATCCGGTTAGACTGGAAGCCGACCCCAACATAGTTGGGAAAAGGCTCGGCAGATGATGATTTACTCCAATACTTCAAAAACCTTATTATTAGAAAACTTACTCTTAACGGTCGGCACAATATAATAGTTATTGTGTGTCGTTCCTTCGCTCTGTAACTTCATACCACGTCGACGAACTCTCAGTACCTCGGCAAAGACGAATCGCATGAATCTGCAACCAAATGGGAAATTTAACCCACTGACGTAGAATAATAATAATAACATCCTTGGACATTTCACACAACGCCATATAGTCCCAAGCTAAGCAACCTAATGCTTGTGTTATGGTAACGAGATGGCTGATAAACTACTTATATACATTTTTTTTTTGTAAATACATACATATTATAGATAGAAAAACACCCAGACCCGGAACAAATACTGGCAGGTCGTACAAATATTTGTTCCGTGCGGGCATCGAACCCGCGACATGCTGCGCAGCAGTCAATCGCTCAACCATTGCGCCAACCTTGTCGTCAGAAATATCTTGCATTGGATTTTCAACTCTGACATCCGCTCCAGGATGACCCTTGCTGTCCTCCCCCAGGCGGATGTCCATCCCCCACTGGGGGTGCCCTTAGCGTGTAGTCGCTTAGTTTGTAAGTTTAAAGCCATGGTTGAAAGGTTTAATTTATTGAGGCATCCACAGACATTCTATCAGGATGGCCGAGCGGTCTAAGGAGTCAAACTCAAGGTTCCCATGCTCACTAAATGAGAGTCCGAGTTGTTCTGGTCCTCTCTGAGGGCGTGGGTTCGAATCCCACTTCTGACAAAAAGTTTGGGTAGGCGGGATTGTCCGAAAGGGTTACCGCTACCCCGGAATACAAAGGGCTAAGGAAGGAAAATGGATGGTAAGTTAAAGTCTGACACTCCCTTCCGCTTCACCCAGACCGGAAAAAAGCCAGCCCGGTTAAGCCGTCGATCACCTCCTATGTTGAACTGCGAGATGACATTCCCAAAAAAAATAACTTTCTGTGTTGAACCGAGTATTGAGAATCCAACAGCGTGCATCACAGCGCGTCGAAAACACAATGTTGTATTATCAACTCAAGACGCTAATCACGAGAGTTCAAAATCCAGTGTGCGAAAAAAAGCCCGTGCGAACCTGGACTCAATAAGGCAATTAGTGCTTGACAACTTACAATCAACTTATCAGGTATCTACAAAGTGATTGTGCGTCTCGTACTTTTAAAACCCTCGCTACACTCAGGATTCTATAGTTGAATCACTCGCTACGCTCAGTTTCAATCCTTCAAACTTCGCTTGCTCACGTTTCAATGCAAGTACTACAAGATTATTAGCTAGTAGTAGCTAGCAGGCTAGCAGTGATATCCTAGTGGTGTGACCTGACTGCCAAGTCGACGAGTCGAGTCTCGAGTTCGAACCCAAGGCACGCATGTCTGATTTTACGGATTCATGTGCGTATTGTATAATTATCACTTGCTTAAAAATCGATGAAGAAAACCATCATCTGAGAGATATTTCTCAATAGCATGTGAAGGTAAATCAGAGGCCCATGGGCAGCTTAAAAACTCTGACACCAGGTTAGTCACTAACCACCTACCTACTACCCTACCCATTATCCACATTCCTAACGCAGGTGTGCTGAAAGAGATTTCTTTAGAAATAACCATCACCTTTGTACGTATCTTCTGTTACTCTCTTCTTGTCTGTTTTTATGTGTGTACATAAATGGTTAAATCACTACATAGTATAAAACAAAGTCGCTTTCTATATCCCTATGTATGCTTAAATCTTTAAAACTACGCAAAGGATTTTGATGCGGTTTTTATTTTATAGAAAGAGTGATTCAAGAAGATGGTTTATGTGTATAATTTGTCGACATATTATCCGGGCGAAGCCGCGGGCGGAAGCTAGTAAATAAATAAAGAAGACAAGATTATTACCTCCTAACGAGTTTAGCTCGTCGCGGGCACATCCTAACATCCGCGTCGGGCACATGTTCCACAGACACCCTCACCTCACCTGAACGAGTGTATACCGGGAACGACGGGATCTGCAAACTGGAAAAAAAGAGAAAACAAATTAGTTTTTAACCCACGGTTGTCAGTACCTAAAAGGTGAATATATTAAAAAAGTGATAAAAATATTATAAAGCTAGCTTCTGCCAGCGGCTTCAACAGCGTAGCTGTCTGAAATTATCCCACGGCAACTTACTACCAGGATAAAAAGTATCCTATGTGTTAATCCAGGTCATAAACTACCTCTGTGCCAAGTTTCATTCAGATCTGTTTAATATTTTTTCATTTTCATTCAATGTCAAATAGGGACAAGAAAGGTACAGAGGCCAGCACATCAAGTTACCACAATCTGTCAAATTTCTTTGATAGTATTTCAACTTTATTGCAAAGACATAAGGTTCATTTTTAACCCTTTAACCGCCCCAGTCAGATTAATACGACAAATGTTGTCGTGCCCGTGCCGCCTGAGTCGTGTTTATACGACTGAGAATCTATGTTCGGATTTCGTTGTTTATGTAATTGCAAGACCATATTCGTCTGAAATAAAAGTTTTTTTTTTATGAGTTGGGCGCTGGGGGCACGACAACTGATACTTAGTCGGGCGGTTTAAGGGTTAATTGAGAAAATTTGACAGTTAGGGATACCTTGATGTGCTGGCGTCTGTACTTTTGAACGTCAAAATGAACAAGAAATTGAATTGATTCTAGTCGCCCCTTCCAAATGGTAGTTTCGTGTGGAGAAGAATGTGCAAGAAACTCCAACGTTACTCTTTTAAATTTTTTTGTATACATGCATTATAACATTATAATGTGAAGACGATGCACCCAGAATAAAAACACTACACCACAAAAGGTGAAAAGAAAAACACATAATAGTAATGGCAGGTAAACTTAAGTATGTCATAAGTACATGGTGCTCACATATTTACAAACATTCTAAAAGTTAATAATAAATCAATCAATGCAAGGAACTACACCTCTTTACCCTAACGGTGCGGAACCCTAAAAAAACACCTTGTATACTATAAATAATATCCGCCAGCCCGCACGGGTTCCGCGTGGTAGGTTAAGCCAGATTCACATTACTGTGATGTGTCGTGTCGTGACACCTTCTGACGCAGTGTTAGCCAATCAGAACTCGTTTTGATTTGACGTAGACCTGAATAGTTTCGTGTGATTGGTGTATCCCGCATCACGACACAACACAACACAGTAATATGACAGAGGCTTTATGGCTCACTCCCTCTCATAGAGAAGATGCTTGTGTCCCAAAAGTGGAAACATTCTTCTTCTTCTTCGTGTGGTTAGTGACTAACCTGGTGTCAGAGTTTTAATGCTGCCCATGGGCCTCTGACTTAGCATCACATGCTGTTGAGAAATATCTCTCAGACATGCCGGTTTCCTCACGATGTTTTCCTTCACCGATTTTCAAGCAAGTGATAATTATACAATACGCACATGAATCCGTAAAATCAGAGGTGCGTGTCTTGGGTTCGAACTCGAGACCTATGACTTGGCAGTCCGGCGGTAACACCACCAGTAGAAACATTAGTATAGGCTGTTTATGCTTATACTTACTTGTCAGGTTCGTGTCTGGACATAAGGATCCCAATCGCTTGGCTCGCTAGCTGTGGCGCGTGGAGTCTTCTGCCACGGGTGTTGTATCTCTCCGGTAAAGCGCACCAAAGTTTGGATACAATTGCATACAGCATGTTACGTTTTTTGGCTGTGGGCAACGAAAGAAGCATTGACTACAAAAACTCAGCGGGATGTAACCGAAAGGGTATATACATACAAAAGCATATGCTACAGACCACCAAACTGAACAACTTTTACTATGGGAACAACTCCGGAATCGCAAAAAAAAATCAGCTGTTCTATACATTTTTCGTCACGTGACTCGTCGATATGTAGGAAACAGCTGTTTTTTTTTTGTCTGCAGCATATGCTTTTGTATGTATATACCCTTTTGGTTACACTTCTATAAATATTAAAGTTTGAAATAATGTAATAGGGTATTTGACAGGGTAGTCAATAACGTCACTTTTTAAGAATTGTCAAAACGCGGAATTTGTACGTGATTTGTATGAAATATAACAATGTGACGTCACAGAATTTAAGAATCAAATGGAATACTTATTAGCATTAAATTCAATTTTACAATTACACCTTCGCATGATATTTAATTTCTGTACGGCGATGGTAGTTTTTAAGACGAGCAGTCTTTTTTTTCATGTCATTATATATTTTATTGTTGACCGTGTCAAATACTCAATTATTTAAAGAAACAAAAAACTGTCTCACCACTCCCTTCTTTAACTTTCGCCTCCTTATGTTTCTCTTTATGTTTGTCTTCCTTCTTAGGAGCTTCAATGTCACTCTCAATATCCATCTCCTCCGGGTCCAGTCCAGGGAATATCTCCGCATCAGTCGTGTCTATGACTGGCTGGCAGTCTGTGAACGCCCAGGCGGTCTGCAACAAAAAGAAACATCATAATCATCCTATAATTAGGTACAAGCATTAGGTTGCTTAGCTTGGGACTATATGGCGTTGTGTGAAATGTCCAAGGATATTATTATTATCGGGATTGTTCTTTTTCTCAGCTCTTTGGCTGGTTTTAGTTTATACATTTACGGGCCAAAGCCAAGTAAATGCAGCGTGTGGTGTGTATTTAAGATGAGGGTGTGTTTTCTTCGTCTATTTGCATGAATTTCCTAACGATTCTGCATGTATTTAAGATGATTGCTTTCTGCATACTGATGTAAAGGGATTCTTCTAGATCTATTAACGTCAGGCTTCGGAGGAGATAGTTGGGGATAACACCTGTCGTGGAGAGAACTACCGGAACAACATGAACTTTATCTTGTCTCCAAATTCTTGTAACTTCTTCTTTAAGCTCGGCGTATTTACTTATTTTTTCAGTGACTGTTTTTTGTAGGTTATGAGTGTTGGGAACTGCAATGTCTATCAGGTAAGTGTTTTTTTTTATTTTATCCTGTAGGGCTATGTCTGGTCTATTGTAGTGGATAGTCCTATCTGTCAGAATTGCGCGATCGCCAGTCTATCGATATCGATCGAAATGTGTCAGTCTATCTATCAGTCTGCCTGTCCGCCTTTCTATTGGTCCGTCTGTCAGTCTGTCTGTCTGTCTGTCCATCAGTCTATCTGTCAGTCAGTCTGTCAGTCCATCTATCTGTCAGTTAGTCAGACTCTGCCAGTCTGTAAGTCTGTCTGTGTGTTAGTCTATCTATCAGTCTGTCCGTCCGCCTTTCTGTTGGTCCGTCTGTCAGTCTGTCTGTCTGTCCATCAGTTATCTGTCAGTCAGTCTGTCAGTCCATCTATCTGTCAGTCAGTCTATCTGTCAGTTAGTCAGACTCTGTCAGTCTATCTGTCAGTTAATCAGACTCTGTCAGGTTGTCTGTCAGTCTGTCCGTCCTCCTTTCTGTTGATAATTTGATATATCTGTTAATTAATCAATTACATATATTGAACATACTCGTTTATAATAGTACTGGCGTCTCTTGGTGGAGCCGGGTCGCGCGGAGTCGTTGGTGTCGGTCTGTTCTCCTCCGATGTAGGCGCACATGGTGTTCACAGCTTCTAGTTCTACAGCTTTGAAGTTTTCTTTACCTGTTAATTAAAAAAAAAAAAAAAAAATATTAACGGGACGTGTTGTGAAATGAATTCACAACCGTTTACAAAAAAACTATAAGGTCCCATTAAAATACAAAATTAAAAATCATTAAGACCACCAAAATAAGGACACAAGTAAATAAAAATTATAAGAAAAACGCATTCGATACTTACAAGAAGTGTGCAAGTGCTACACATAATGGAAGTGTTTATTCAAGTGTGCCGGCAATTCATTATTTCAGGTCAAACTAAAATCGCTTTAATCAGTGTTTTTTTTTGCTTGGTTATCCTTGGTTAGACCTACAGAACGCTGTGTTAAAATTTGTCCATCTAATTTTGGGACCTTATATATAATATACATACACGGTGATTTTTAATCCACTGTTAACCTATCATTTGTCGGATATATTCGACCGTGGCATGTTGGGCACGTTTTCATTTGTCGGCTAGATCCGACCGTGGCGCTCAAAAGGTTAACAGCTAATTCAAAATCACCGTGTAGATATGTAAAAAAAACAATTGCCCACCCCTATAACACAAACACATACTACACATAAACAGTTATAGGGATGATGACAAAAATTTATTTTACAGTACGTCTGCTACATTATTAAAAAATAGTGGACACGTATTTTTTATTTTTTTACCTAATCCAAAGATTAAGCTGATATATTGACATTGAGTTGAAATGTGGCATGACGTCACGAGTATGTAGTTTTTATACTTACTTGTGACGTAGCGAGCCCCCACTTCCCAACTTTAATGCGTTTTATCTCAGTCGTTTTTGTTAATATCTTAAAGCAAAAAATACGTGTCTAATATTTTTTTATTATCTGATTGACGGACTAAATATAAGGTGACTGGTAATTAGTGACCGATATTTAAACACGTGATTGTACTCATGATTACAATCAACTTTCCCAAAGAAACTTTTTTTGTATACTCAACAGCTGCTAACAGCTGATCGGCGCCAAGTTCATTGAACATTGCGCGCGCCAGTTGTATTGTTATTGTTATAAAAATAAAACTATTGAGTATACAAAAAAAGTTTCTTTGGGAAAGTTGATTGTAATCATGAGTACAATCTCGTGTTTCAATATCGGTTACTAATTACCAGTCACCTTATATAATTTCTATTTTTTTATCCTGTTATCATCCCTATTGTACACCTCAACTTATCCCGTTGACGTGTACATAATTATGTAGGGGTCTTCAAAACTATAGACAACAACAATCCCGCTGTAAAGTTACCTCTGGATTGTAATCCAAAGGTAACTTTATAGCGGGATTGTCCGAAAGGGTAACCGCTACCCCGCAACATGAAGGGCTAAGTAATATAGATGGGTTTTAGTCAGTAAGAGTCTGACACTCCCTTCCGTTCCACTCAGAGTGGGGAGGTCTCATTTGATTATTCCCCAAAAGGGGGTAACTTAAAATGTCTAGAATTTTGAAGAGACTTACCTATAGGCATCAGCTGATTATCCAGTTCCCCAGACTTGTGGAGTATCCTGCAAGCTTGGAGCGCCACCATCCTTCGGGCTAACACCTTCGTTGGCATGGGGTGACCCTGGAAAGAGAAGAATTGTAAGAGGCTTTCGGGAAGCACGTGGCTAAGTAATAACAGTCGCACGGATAGATTCAACAGGTTATGCTACACTTGCCGGGGTTGGCCGTGGATGGGTGATCATCTTTACATTTCTAGACTCCTCCATGCCGCGGAAAGTACGTTAAACCGTTGGTCCCGACCGTCATTAGTGGATCTTTAACAGTTGTTACAGAAGTTCGAAAGTCTGGCAGCCAGTCTTACTAACGGGTATCGTATTACCCAGTCACTGACTGGGTTGTGGAGGTCAGATAGGCAGTCGCTCCATGTAAAATACTGGTATTCAGCTGCATCCGGTTAGACTGGAAGCCGACCCCAACATAGTTGGGAAAAGGCTAGGCAGATTGATTCTAGTGTTTTTTTTTCAGTCGGTTGTTTTGTTTTTAAGTTTTTTACTTGTTTTTATTATCGTAAACTAACCACTATATTGTACTTGACAGGACAGTTAAGGGGCAGCCGCAAAGTACAGATGTAAGCCGTCTTAGTCTCCTCAGTTCCCGTGACTGGAAGCTGTACTTCCTCCATCCACCACTGAGGAGCGAGACGCGTGAACGTGTCTGATGGGAGCTTTCCGCAGTATCTGTAGAAAATAAATTAAATTTGAGGAATTAGATTATATCAAAATGAAAGGGATTGTTGAGAAGAATAAAAAAAAATTATTTACAATTTCCAATTTGCGTGTTGTATAATTATCACTTGCTTAAAAATCGGTGAAGGAAAACATCGTGAGGAAACCTGCCCGAGAGATATTTCTCAACAGCATGTGATGCTAAGTCAGAGGCCCATGGGCAGCATAAAAACTCTGACACCAGGTTAGTCACTAACCACACGAAAAAATAAAACGGCCGAGTGCTTATCGAATATTTCGGGATATCGCCCACCGGTTGGTTGACTCTACACGTGACCAGAGGGCTGGTCAATTTTTAGGCCAAAAAATCAGCATTGCCATCCAACGTGGCAACGCTGCCAGCCTTTTGGGCACATTTCCCACTGACAGCGATGGGGATGAATTTTTTGACGCCCTATGAGCTCTTCCGCTTTTGACAACTTGTACATAATGGATATATTTTTTAGTTTTGGGTTCTATACAGGGTGTCACCGAAAGGGCATATACATACATATATGACAGGATATGCTACAGACCACAAAACTGAACAACTTTTAACGACATAGTAAAAAAAAATCAGCTGCTCCCTACATTTCGACGAGTCACGTGACCAAAAATGTATAGAACAGCTGATTTTTTTTGCAATTTCCGAATTGGTGCCATAGTTGTTTAGTTTAGTGGTATGTAGCATATGCTTTTGTATGTATATGTCGTAGGATAATTTGATACTTCGAATCTTCGCGGAAATCCTAGGGGTTTTGCGAAAACGCGGATAATTAGACATAGGCGAAAAATTATCAAATCTTACTGGACAAAGTCAGGATTTTTGCGAAAATACTCGTTATTATAGCAATATTGCGAAACGAAACGCTGGCTGTTATGAAATAAGAACGCTGATTGGTCGGTCAGCGCGTTCAATAAGAGATCGTCTCTGATTGGTTGACGTCTTAATCATCGGCAAACTAGGAACCAATTAGAAGTCAGCCAGCAAAATTGTAGCCAATCAGTGTTGAGCACATCAAATCTTACTATAGTAACGAGTATTTTCGCAAAAATCCTGACTTTGTCCAGTAAGATTTGATAATTTTTCGCCTATGTCTAATTATCCGCGTTTTCGCAAAACCCCTAGGATTTCCGCGAAGATTCGAAGTATCAAATTATCCTACGACATATATACCCTTTCAGTTACACCCAGTATATTGTATTTGAGTAGCACCGTTAGTCTGAATAAATAAATACAATTATTGTAGAAACAAATATAAAAAAAAAGAAAAAACTCACCTGTTAATCAGCGCAATCGCAGTACTGAGATCCACACTGGCCGGACTATCAGGGTCAGAGCCATTTCTCTTGCCCTCACTTCTACTCAGATTAGCTTTGGCTGATAACTGAGTATACAGAATCACATTTGAACACATACAAACACCGTCAATTTTAACATTAAAACACTTAATGCAATGCACACGTGGTTCATTATCTTTAGCAATTTTAGTGTCAAGATTCTCAGTGATAGTCAATTGTTTTGGAATATCGCCAGGATCCGAATTTGGAATATCATTGCTAGTTACAGTAACCGTCAATTGTTTTGGAATATCGCCAGAATTCCAATTTGGAACATCATTGCTACTTCCAGTGACGGCCAATTGTTTTGGAATATCGCTAGGATTCGTATTTGGAATATCATTGCTAGTTACAGTAACCGTCAATTGTTTTGGAATATCGCCAGAATTCCAATTTGGAACATCATTGCTACTTCCAGTGACGGCCAATTGTTTTGGAATATCGCTAGGATTCGAATTTAGAATATCGTTGCTACTTCCACTGACGGTGAATTGTTTTGGAATATCGCCAGGATTCGAATTTGGAATATCGTTGCTACTTCCAGTGATTGTCAATTGTTTTGGGATATCGCCAGGATTCGAATTTGGAATATCATTGCTACTTATTTCAATATTAGTGTCATGAGGTTTGTGATATTTCTCAATAACTTCTAGATTTTGTATTTTGTCTTGATTTCCATCTTGAGAATCAATTTCTACTTTTCTATTATCAAGATTAACTTCAATCTCTCCAGTTTCACTGTTTTGTTGTGTAATTTCGGCATTAAAAGTCCCAAGAGTGGTTAAATCTTCCATTTCGTGTATAAGATCGTCCATTCCATCTTGTTTTATGGCCTCATTAACTGTATTAATTGCATCGTTTACAGTGTTAATGGTATCATTAACTAAATCCATAGCTTCATTAACTTTGTTGTTTGCTAAAAGATTGGCGTTGTTATTATCTATGGCAGTTTTAACTATATTAATGTTAACTCCTTCTATATTATTATTCTCTGTACTTTTGTCGTTGGTTTTGTTGTTATTTCCTTCACAAATTCCTATACTGTTATCATTGTTACTAGAATCTTCTAAACATATATCTTTACTTCTTCTACTATCTTCTTTATCAATATTTTTACTGATCTCGTCTTTGTAATCTTTGTCTTTTTCAAAATCATTTCTTTTACCAGTTTTCGTACCATCAAATTGACTTTTATTTTTACTTTTTTTTCTAATATCATCTTTCTGATCGACATTCAAGTTAATGACACTGTCAATAACTGATACAGTGGTGACATTAGTGACACTGTCATCTTTAATTTTGTGATTATCTTCGAAGTTAATTTTCTGATTGCTAATAGCAGTATTGTTAAGAACATTGTCATTCGGGGAGTATGGTTTGATGAAGTTTGTGAAGGCGTCAGCATGGTCTTCCTCCGACTGAGGAGGTTCATCCTGAACGCCACAGCCGCATTTTCTGCTGATAATCTATGAAAGAGAACCATAGGTTAGGATTAAACATTTTTTTGTATTTAAAGTATCAGCTTTTTAGAGCCACCCGGTACCCACTCCGCACCGCCTCGCCTACTGCGGCTAATATTCTGGGTATGCGCTCACTACTTCAACTCCGTGGCGTCACCAGATCGCTTTGGCCATAAGCCCTCCACGCGCGGACGGCGGGTAGATCACTCGGTGACAACTCGCTGCTCGCGTGCTTGCCTTGCGTTCACTCCACTGTGAGTGGCGAAGTACACTGGTTCACCACGCGACGTTTATTGGTGATAACGCGGCGTCCACCCGTGGACCACCTGTCGACAACGAGTGGACGCCGTTCGACGAGGCCGTGCGGGGTGGGTGCCGGGTGGCTTTAATGAGCTGTAACCATTATACATTAGGTGAATGCCTGGTTGGTCTATTGGTCGCGAGCTCTATTGTTGAACAAGTCCTGGGTTCGATTCCCACGTCGGCGAAAATGGTCAGCGGGATTGACCGAAAGGGTTACTGCTGCCCGGCACACAAACGGCTAAGGAAGGAACATGGATGGGTTTTAGTCAGTAAGAGTCTGACACTTTCGCCCCACTCACAGAGAGAGGGAGGAGAATTTGATGATTTCTCAACCTCAAAAAAAAAGTGGTGCGACCGGGTTTTTGTGCGTATTATATAATTATTACTTGCTTAAAAACTGTGAAGGAAAACATCGCAAGGAAACCTGCTTGAGAGATATTTCTCAACAGCACGTGAAGCTAAGTCAGAGGCCCATGGGCAGCTTAAAAACTGACACCGGGTTACTAACCACACGAAGAAGAAGACTGGTCATATTGGCTGGCGCAGTAGTTTAGCGATTGATTGCTGCGCAGCATGTCGAGGATTCGATTCCTGCACGGATCAAATATTTGTACGACCTACAAGTATTTGTTACGGGTCTGGGTGTTGCTCTATCTATTATGTATGTATTTACAAAAAAAAAATGTATATAAGTAGTTTATCAGCCATCTCGTTACCATAACACAAGCATTAAGTTGCTTAGCTTGGGACTATATGGCGTTGTGTGAAATGTCCAAGGATATTATTATTTACCTGATCAAGCTCTCTATACGTAGCTACGTTGTGTAGGAGCATCTCTGTGCTCTCGGTATTGTTACTACACAGCAGGGCTGCTGTGGATCTAGACGCACGAGCTCGGCCGCGGCATAGGCCGTAGGAGCGGTACCTGAGAAAAATTGAGTAAAACTTAAAAAAAAGTGACAGAAAAATAAAAACACCTGACACTGTCGGTCGGTTTTACAGGACGAACGACCACATTCTTCTTCTTCGTGTGGTTAGTGACTAACCTGGTGTCAGAGTTTTAATGCTGCCCATGGGCCTCTGACTTAGCATCACATGCTGTTGAGAAATACCTCTCGGGCATGCCGGTTTCCTCACAATGTTTTCCTTCACCGATTTTAAGCAAGTGATAATTATACAATACGCACATGAATCCGAAAAATCAGAGGTGCGTGCCTTGGGTTCGAACTCGAGACCTATGACTTGGCAGTCCGACGGTCACACCACTAGGCTATCACTGCTTAACGACGACATTAAAAAGGGTTTTATTATTTTCTGCTTTTCTGTTTTTTAGACGGTTAATTTTTTTGTTTTTATATGGGACCAACTTCGAGGTATACCCAATCCAGTAAAAAAAGAATGATCAAAATCGGACTATTCTGTAAAAAGTCATACGTGTTCATACACAAAAAAAATACTGGGTGTAACCGAAAGGGTATATACATTTGAAACCATATGCTACATACCACAAAACTGAACAACTTCTACTATGGAACCATCTCCGCAATCGTGAAAAAAATCAGCTCTTCCCTACATTTCGACGAGTGTAAATATGTGAGCACCATGTACTTATGACATAATTAAGTTTATTTTCCACTGCTACATGCGTTTTTCTTTTCACCTTTTTGGTGTATTGTTTTTATTCTGGGTGCATCGTCTTCACATATTATAATACATGTATACAAAACATTGTGAAATATTTTAAAAGAGTAACGGTGGAGTTTCTTGCCCATTCTTCTCCACACGAAACTACCTTTTGGAAGGGGCGACTAGAATCAGTGCTATTTCTTGTTAATTTTTGACGTTCAAAAGTGCCTTGTGCCTATTTGAAATAAATGTTTTGACTTTGACTTTGACTTAGACACGTGACCAAAAATGTATAGAACAGCTGATTTATTTTTTTGCGTGGTGGTGGTCTGTGGCATATGCTTTTGTATGTATATACCCTTTCGGTAACACCACGTCGACTTGAAAACCTCTTCAGTTTTTCCTTCGGTTCAATATTATATGATGCTTTCCTATCGCAGGTATGCTGGAAGAGATTTCTTTAGAAATAAGCATCACTTTCGTACGTATTTTCTGTTCTTTTCTTCTTGTCTGTTTTTATGTGTGTACATAAATGGTTAAAAAATAATAAAAAAAACAATATACGCCAATTTTGAACCTCTTCTGTTTTTTCTGTCGTTAAATGATGATATAAAATACTTACGAGACAGGCACATCCCATCTCAACACGAGGTTACATCGAGGTAGGTCGATACCTTCTTCTAACGCCGGAGTAGCTAGCAGCAAGTTACATTCATGCATACGAAATCTGTAGACAAACAGTGTTTATCACTACACAGTATAAAGCAAAGTCGCTACCCGAGTCTGCCCTAATGTTTGTATGTATGTATGCTTAGATCTTTAAAACTGCACAACGGATTTTGATGCAGTTTACTGATAGTGATTCAAAAAGAAGGTTTATTGTATAACAACATTTTTGCGCTTATATAGGGAAAGGGGAATTGTTTTACTACGAATTTAACGCGTGCGAAGCCGCGCGCAAAAGCTAGTCTTATACATAACATTCTCGTGTCACAACGTTAGTTACCATACTCCTTCGAAACGGCTTGACCGATTTTTATGAAATTTTATATGCATATTCAGTAGGTTTGAGAATCGGCTACTATCGATTTTTCATTCCCCGAAGTAGAAGTAGCAGTGATAGCCCATAGATTAGTGATAGTAAGTCAGAGGCCCATGGGCAGTATAAAAACTCTGACACCAGGTTAGTCACTAACCACACGAAAAGGAAGGATAAACTTACTTCTTCAGTACATCCTCTTGTCTCTTCCCCTGTCGCTGGCATTCGCGCGGCTCCGTGCCAGGGTCGGCAGGGGTCTCAGTGGCGCAGTACTGAGCCGAAATGAACTTGAGACGACTGTTACTACGGGTCATATCCTGCGAGATAAAAGTATGGTAAAATAGTGCTAGTCGGAGTTGTTTTGTTTTGTGAATGGCATCTCGCAGTTCAACCAAAGGGTTGTCTACTGCTTAACCGGGGTTGCCTGTGGCTGCCACAAAAGAATTGTAGCCTCCAGCCAGGGCTTAATAAAAACTAAACCTAGCTTATAAAACTAAGCGACTACACGCTAAGGGCACCCCCTGCGGGGTTTGGACCTCGGCTTAGGGCGTCGCTAGTGCTAGTCGGAGTCGCATGCGAAAGGTTCTATACCACTGTGCAATATTGAACACTACTTTTGGAACGAAGTTCCTTATCGCGCGTTGCGAAAGGGGGCTAGACGGATATTAAGACCAAAAGTTGTAACGACACTTTTTTTGGAGTAAAATATGATGTCTTTTTAAACAATATTTTTTGATTGGTTAATTATAGAACAGTTTTTTTTTTATTATTATAACTTAAAACAAATAAAATTTTATTACAATTCCTTCACTAATGACCCTTGACACCTCTCAAGTTTTTTTTTTAATTTCTGTTGATGACGGTGTCGTTGTCCGCCCATCTTTTACTTAACCTTTTTCAAAGTCAAACAAGTATTTATTTCAAATAAACCAATTACAGGCACTTTTGAATTGTCAAGGTGTCGGTCAGTCAGAGAGATGAAGCTAGTTGCCCATTCCAAAGCAGTAGGTACCTATGGAGAAGAACGGGCAAGAAACTCCATGGACACTCTTTTAAACAAAATATGGTTACAAAATATTGGTTGCATAATTCATATTATTATGACTATACATGAACACCAGAGCATAAACGCACGCTAGCATTAATATATATTACGTACGAGAGCTTCGATTTTTAAAATATCCATAAAAACACACACAACAGTAATTATTTAATTGTTTATTTCGTGTTTGTGTTGTTGCTATTGCCACATATTTGTGTCGTTGGCTTACAGGGCATGCGCTTGCTTGTCACGTATATGCCGCAATGGCGTTCAAAAGGTTAAAAAATACTCAAAATTACAACCCTCCACCTTCCCACCGCACTCCCATCATTTTCCAACCCTCGCTAGCCAGCTTAACCTTCATTCCAGCTACCCTACCGGACATACTTGTGACTTTGGCGTACAGGGCATGCGCTTGCGTTCAGAAGGTTAAATAAATTAAATAAAAATTAATTAACTTTTCAATAATGGTTACCAAGAAGCAGTTTTTTTTACTATCTATAGTTTTTTTGTTAAACCAAACTTCAAGCCGATCCGTGCGGCCATTATTACTTAGCCACGAGCCACTTACCACTATAATACTGTACATAATCTTCGCTATAAGCGGCTCCTTCATATAAACGATGCCACACAACGCATCTGGATTCTGCTGCATCTGTAGAACTCTGGCAGCGTTATTTCTCTGTATTCTTGTTTTACCTCTGAAAGATTAATAATATGATATAATATTTACTTTAACAAATACATACAAATAACATAATTATATATATTAAAAATTAAAAGACAAACACATTGTGAGGAAACCGGCATGCCTGAGAGATATATCTCAACAGCATGATTGTGAAGCTAAGTCAGAGGCCAATGGGTAGCATAAAAACTCTGACACCAGGTTAGTCACTAACCACCCGAAAATAAGAAGACTATAATATCTCCCGCGCCGAAGGCTGGTCTTCGCTGAGATAGGTCGCCATGGCCCAAATTCTAGTCTTGAGTATTATTATTATCAAGTCTTTAAAAATAAGTCGATACACTTATTTATTAAAATAATAATGTGTGGGCCCAAGCATAGAAAAAGTACCCTGAGACAGTGAGGCGGGGTTGCGGCAGACCTCTCAGGAGATGGCAAAATAGATTCCATCAAAACTGGAAGGAGGACACGCGGGCTCGCGAAATATGGAAGGAGTGGAGGGTTTTGCACAGGAGTGGGCCAGCGTAGGCAAAATAAAAAAATAATAATAATAAGGAATACTATACCTTAGTCTCTGTCCGGTACGCCGTGTAAATCCTATCAGACCTCTCTGTTGCACCATAATTTCATTGCCACGAATATCCATTCCACTTACACGAGTATCCGTCTGAGTATCCGTCTTATTAATAGAATTTTCGCCCTTGTCCGTAGTATCAGTCTCACTTATTGTAGTATTCGATGGGCTATTTGAAATATCATTGCTATTATCACTTTTGTCATTACTATCCGTCTGACATATTTGAGTATCCGGAGATTTTGAGCTAGATTTAGAGTTATCATCGGAGGGAGTGTCAATATCTTTTAAATTAGACTCATAAGTGTTAACTCTATCTTGTATTTTGTTGCCTAAACTCGTAAAATCACATTCTTCAATGTCGTTAAGCATTTTCTTAACACTTTCTTTATTTATATTATCACAAACGGTAACAGTCTCATTGTTATCTTTAGTATCCGTCGGGATATTACCACTGTCATGTCTAACCAAATTCTGAATCCGAGTATCCGTCGGTCTGAATGTCTCTAGAATTTCAGCAAATCTCATTATTTTTGGGGAAGAGAATGTCTTAATTCTTTCCCATTCATCTTTTATTTGGTCGAATAGTAATTCGGCATAACATCTAATTTTTATAAAGACGGTTGTACATAAGCACATTAGTATAAAATGTCTTTCGTATGGTATTTTAATTTTTAGTTTTTCTAGCTTTATTAGCAGGCAGATTGCTGCTTTGTCGGCTGCGTAGGGGCCTGGAAACGAAGGATAATCACATAACATCACGCTTGCATTCTCCAAAGAGGCAGGCAGGCGTAGGACATATCGCAAAAAAAAACATTGTTCGAATATTTTTTTCTAAAATCTAGCTTCTATCTAAAAAGATAGCTTGAAATGAGCTGTCAATAATGTAGTTGTCCCTAAAGGTTAAATAGAAAAGCAGCGTCAGGCAGCATCTGTCATTTAATGCCGGAATGAACCTTTTAGATGCGTGAGGCACACTCTGTTATTGTTTAAACACTTTGTTGTTTTTGTTATTTGTATTTTGTGTGTTACCGACTGTGTCCAAATAAATGCTTTCTCGGTCAAGCATCAGATAGAATGATAGCTGACTTCAACTGAGTTTTCAAAGTGAGATTTTTACAGAACACCAGGATATATTTTAATTTAATTAATCAAACTCAAAGCATTTATTTCAAACTAGCACTTTGCCCGCGGCTTCGCTCCCGTGGTCTTTCCCGTGGGACCCGTTATTTTTCCCGGGCAAAAAGTAGCCTATGTTACTCCTAGAAAACTAAGCTTTCCAACGGTGAAAGAATTTTTAAAATAGGTCCAGTAGTTTTTGAGCCTATTCATTACAACCAAACAAACAAACAAACAAAGTTTTCCTCTTTATAATATTATTGTAAAGTATAGATAAACCAACAATAGCTACTGTTGAATTGTCAAGGGGTCGGTCAGTCAGAAAGATGAAGCTTGTTGCCCATTCCATAGCAGTAGGTACCTATGGAGAAGAACGGGCAAGAAACTCCAAGGGCACTCTTTTAAACAAAATATTAGGTTAGGTAACAAAATAGTCAAAATACTTACCTAATTGCTCCAGAACATATAGAAACTGTTTGAATATATTCTTGGGGTCGATGGTGGGGTGTGGAATGCTCATAAATTCATCATACATCTCATCACCGTATATCTCTGTGGGGTCGTGTCTGAAAAAAATAAAAAGTCCCATAAATCTATTTGTGTATATATTCCTATGGCGTAAATGTGATGCTGTTCCACAAACGATGGGACACTTAACATCGTGTCCCGCGTGTCCTGTCGTATAATGCACGTCACAGGAACTGATGGACGCTTGTGATGGCGGCAAACACGTAGCCGAATTCTGGGCCGAATACATTTAGATTGTCATCGACACTCTTAAGAAGAAGAATGAATCGGAAATATATGGCAAATGATTGATTTTAATGTGATGTGTTTCGTAATGTTAATTACTTCTCATACGATAAATGTGTAGAGTCAAGTTCTTCCAACTAAACAGACAGCTGTGCTGCTGGGGAGTTTGTTGCGCCACTTCTTCTTCCCAGCGAAAGCACTAGGAAGTGGTGAAGGGTGTGCGTTTTTGGGGGACTGTCTTATGTAACTTTGACCTTCAAAAAGTGCTGATTTTCAGCCTAATTTGAATAAATGACTTTTGATTATGATGATTTTGATTTTGAATCAATATATGTAAAAATATAAAAAAATGTTTTCTTTTAACAAAACATCACACCACGCCATGTTTTTGCGTGGGTTATGTAGAGGTGTACCTATAATACACACGGCTACACATCAAGCTATACATTTCCAGTTTAAGCTGATCTCGCATTGTATAGGATTTCCGTACGATGCGAGACCAGCGTAAACTGGTTTTGTATAGCTTGATGTGTAGCCGTGTGTACATCCATACTTCGCAAATCTAACAAACCAAACGGAACGGATCGATTATGCGAAATTAATTGAATTTATTGTTTGTTAAATATTGCTGTTTGTATATTAGCAGTTACAGTTGCAAGAACATAAAAGACAAAACATTTATTCCAAATAGAGACATGAGAAGCACTATTGAACGTTGATTTACAAAACAAAATAATATGTTAGTATCGATTCCAGTTGCCACCAAAAGTAATTTCGTTTTGGCGAAGAATGGGCAAGAGACTCCACAATACACAAAAATACAGAAATATAAAAAGACGTAATAATTAACAGTCGCTTAAAATCGGTGAAAGAAAACATCGTGAAGAAACGAGTATGTCTGAGAGATATTTCTCAACAGCATGTGAAGCTAAGTCAGAGGCCCATGGGCAGCATTAAAACTCTGACACCAGGTTAGTCACTAACCGCACGAAAAGAAGAAGATAATGGCGAAGCATTTCAGTTGGATTTTTTTTTTTAGTTTGTGCAACATACACTCCAACCTAGTTTAAGTTTGTGTAGATCATATTAATTTAGTTTTATGATAATTAGTTTTTCAATTTTTGTCACTATTTATTTTACTTGTTATATTAAATATTGCTAAGAATCCAATTCTCCAATGAGGAATAATATTACAATAAGCATTTTCAATCGCCTGCGACACAGGTATATCCTAGTGCAGGCATATTTTTAACATTATGTTACCAATTGTTTTTCTTAAGTTTTTATTTTTGTATTCTGCCACTTTACTTTTTTGAATAAATTATTATTATTATTATTTTATTATTAATGAAAATTTTCCTTTGAAACTTACCGATGGTCTTCAATAAACTCCAAAGCGTCTTGCACGGTTTCTTTCATGTATGTCTCTAAATCTATGTATAATGGAGGCAGTTTTTCGTCCGAAGGCCGGGCCGAATACTCAATTATAAGTTCACGGGGTTTCGCCGAGGACGTTATTCTAAAAACAAATGACGTCAAAAAATTAAATAACGTACTAATATACAACAAACTGTTCAGATTAATAATATTATTAGTTATATTTATTATTTACTAGCTTTCGCCCGCGAATTCGCCCGCATAATATGTCGACAAATTATACATGTCGTAGCGTCAACGCATATCAATCAATCTGGATTAACGCCATCTATCTCTCACTAGAGGAACTATGTAGTTAGATTTGACAGCTTACGTTTCGGAACGTCAAGTAATAACTTGGGGATGGTTAGCGTGGAGTAATGGCTCCAGTAATAAAATCCGGAAGTATAATCAGCTATTTGACATTGACAGGTACTGACGTTGACAGGTAGGTTGGCTAACCTGTAAGTGGGGAGGCACAAGGAGGTGTGCGGTGACAGTTGAGTGAGGACACTTTGAATCGGTCCGTCAGTCTGAGTGGACGTTCGTTACTCTGCGCTAAACTTCCCGCGTTCCTTAGTTCTTAACCGAGCCATCCTTGATTATTTTGTATTCAGTGCGAGTTAGCAAGTAATTAAAAGTGTTAACGAAGGTTTTGTGAGTGTTACTTCTGATGCCGCGACCCACTGATAACGAATCCCTTCGTCATACACATAAACCTTCCTCTTGAATCACTCTATCTATTAAAAAACTGCATTCAAATTTTAAAGGTCTAAACATACATACAGACATCTGGACCGACGCGGGAAGCGACTTTGCTTTATACTATGTAGTGATTCATCATATAGTCAGGTGGAGGTATTTTATTTTTTCAGCTACATCTGGTTATAGATCCGGATAGAGTGATTCAAGAGGAAGGTTTATGTGTTTAATTTGTCGATACATTTTGCGGGCGAAGCTGCCGGCGGAAGCTAGTATTTAAAACAATTGTCAACATTCTCACCTCTTCCCCCCATCAATATCTTCGGCTAAATCCATCTGGCAGCACAGCTCCTGCTCCAACTCCTCAATCTTCCACTCCAGCTTCTCATACATATCGAAGTCATCAACATTCTCATACAAACCCATTTCTTCGTATACCGTTACTGTCATCCTTGGTAATGCACCTGAAGTATGAAAAACGATAAATGATTTTATTTTTGCAGTTATGTGATGGTTAAGCTACGCTTGCCGGGGTTGGTTTGTGGATGGGTGACCATCTTTACATATCGAGACTCGCCGTGGCTCGAAAAGCACGTTAAGCCGTTGGTCCCGGCTGTTATTCCTGTATCTTTGACAGTCGTTAGGGGTAGTCAGAAGCCTGAAAGTCTGACAGCCAGTCTTAGTCTTACCAAGGAGTATCGTTATACCCAATTACTGACTGGGTTGTGGAGGTCAGATAGGCAGTCGCCTCATGTAAAATACTGGTATTCAGCTGCATCGGGTTAGACTGGAAGCCGACCCTAACATAGTTGGGAAAAGGTTAAGGCAGATTGACATTTTTACAGACACTTTAACAAGACAATAATATTTTTAAAACTAGATGAGGCCGGCGTTTCCTAACTGACTACTCTGAGAAGACAGGCCGAGAAAAACTCAGAGGTTACAGTCTCTTTTAATGTCCAGACATAATGTTGGTCAGATCATGTAAAGACCATGTAGGTTGGTGTCTGAAGAAGTCTTTTGAGGAAAGAACCATACAGATTGAGTAGGCCTGTCCAGTCAGAGCATGCATTTGGCGTTGATCGTGCAGCTCAACTCAAAACTTAAGGAGCTCAACGATTCGACGAACAATACCAAAGAAACGACATTTGGGTAGGCCGCATAAAGTACCTACTCAAGCTGCCACATTATCATAAAACGATATTTTTTATTGTAAACTTAGTTCTAGATTGTATTTTGTATTTTGTTTGTTACTTTTAACTCCAAAACTCCCGCATTCCCCTTAAACTTAAGGGGAAGATTTATAAAAGCATGATTAGACCAGCCGTCTTGTATGGATCAGAGTGTTGGGCCATAAAAGGAATGAATGAAAGACAATTGCATGCAGCTGAGATGAGAATGCTAAGAGGGATGTGTGGTGTTACGCGAATGGATAGAATACGTAATGAGTATATAAGAGGAAGTCTGAAAGTGACACCGGTGACCGAAAAGTTGTGTGGAAATCGGTTGACATGGTATGGGCATGTTATGCGGAGGAATGAGCAAAATGTTGTCGGGAAAGTTGTGAGTATGAATGTGGATGGCTATACAAGTAGAGGGAGACCAAAGAAACGATGGATGGATTGTGTGCAAGATGATATGGCTAGAAAGGGAGTGACTACCGAGATGACGACTGATAGAGAAGTATGGAAGAAGAAGACATGTTGCGTCGAGCGCGAATAAATTGGGATAAGGGCAGGAGAATGATGTTGATGACTTTTAACTCCAACACTGACTTGACACTTGTTACAATTATAGGTAACGGCTTAGAGGAGGAGCTCGTGGCTAAGTAATAACAGCCGCACGGATCGATCCATCAGTTTGAGCTACGCTTGTTGGGGCTGGTCCGTGGATGGGTGACCATCTTTATTTCCCAACTATGTTGGGGACGGCCTTCAGTCTAACCGGATGCAGCTAAATACCAGGATTTTACATGGAGCGACTGCCTATCTGACCACCACAACCCAGTAACTGGGCAATACGATACCCCTTGGTAAGACTGGCTGTCAGATTTTCGGGCTTCTGACCACCCCTTGCGACTGTCAAAGATGCACAAATAGAGAAGTATGGAAGAAAAAGACATGTTGCGCCGAGCACAAATAAATTGGGATAATGACAACATAATGGTGTATAATCTTATATATATAAAAGAAAGTCGTGTTAGTTACACTTTTTATAACTCAGGCACGGCTGAACCGATTTGGCTGAAAATTGGTGGGGAGGTAGCTTAGAACCAGGAGACGGTCATAGGGTAGGTAGGGTAGATAGGGTAGGTAGGGTAGGTAGGGTAGGTAGGGTAGATAGGGTAGATAGGGTAGGTAGGGTAGGTAGGGTAGGTAGGGTAGGTAGGGTAGATAGGTAGGTAGGTAGGTAGGAAGTGTAGGTGGTAGGTATTTTAGGTAGGTAGGGTAGGTAGGTAGGGTAGTTAGGTAGGGTTGGTAGGATAGGTAGGGTAGATAAGGTAGGTATCATAGTTAAGACAGGACAACGTCTGTCGGGTCAGCTAGTAATACTATAGAAAATACACATTACTGACCTAATGGTTCATCCATCTCTTTCTCGTCAGGAGACTTATCGGGAGACTCCTTCTTTCTCATCAAAGCCGCTTGCGCATCCTGCGTCTCTTTCTTTTTTTGAAGATCTTCTTCTGTCATCTCTTCTTCTTTTGGTTGAGTACGTTCGTCTTTAGTTTCTGGATCGTCTTTTTCATCGGTGTCTTTTTTATTTGGAGCGAAGAGTGGGTAGGTTAACGCTAGGATTGTGGGTTGGTCTTCTTGTGGGCATTGCTTGTAAGATTTCATTATCTGTGAATAAAATTGATGACATAACATAACGCCTTTAATCCCTGAAGGGTTAAGCAGAAGTGTAGACGCACATTTCACCAGTTATGTTTAAGTTTAGGCGAGCCTATTTCTCTCAACCGGGCACAAATCCAGACTCCGAGCTGCTACTAAGAAATTCCAGATGAAAAACCCAATAACACTTTGCAACTCAACTAAGCATCTCATGTTCAGTAGTAGCGCTTACGAAATATATATTAATATTACGACGAAAGCAATAAATATTAGACCAACGATCCTAAATATTCGGCCGTATGCGGAGAGCCGGATATTGAGTCACAAAATGGGAAAGGTCTATGTCCATACGCGTGGAACAAGAACGCGCAATTCGGCACAGACCTTCACCTTAACTTGAGAAATAAATTACTTATACTTACATATTTCAAGTCATCATCTCTGTATATAAGATGGCAGCTATCAACGACCAGAACATTAATATTACTCATAGTTAAGAGTTGCTCTTCCAAGATCTTCTTTAGCACTGTGGATGTGCAGATCAGGACCTTGAAAGGAATAAAGAGAATAAAAAATTAATTTTTGTAAAAAGGATAAATTATTTTAAAAAAATATACCTAAAAACCCACATAAAAACCAAAATATAGTCAGATATTTAGGTGGGGGGGGACTACCTTAATATCTGTCAATATTTTAATATTTTACTTTATAATATCCAATATATTACAGACATATTATTTGGATAAACTATTCATAAAAGGAGAATACTCAGGCTCCATAAAAAAGCCAGTCAACGAAAAAAAATGGTACGTACGGTTAGTACTACCCATTTGTAGCAATAGTTAATATGGCAAAAAAGTTGTAGGATTGCTCTAAGTCAAGTTACAAAAGTACAGAAAACAATAAATGTATGAAAATGACAAATCATCGACGTTGTATAACTTGGCTGAGAGCAAAAAATAATAAAAATATACACTAAAACCAAACTGTACAAAAAAAAAACTATTAACAAACTAAAATATGGTGTCGAAAAATTCCTCCGTATAGCTGTCGACTGGTAATGTACAGACGCCAGCACATCAAGGTATCCCTAACTGTCAAATTTTCTCAATTAAAAATGAACCTTATGTCTTTGCAATAAAGTTGAAATACTATCAAAGAAATTTGACAGATTGTGGTAACTTGATGTGCTAGCCTCTGTACCTAGGAGACTGGCGGCATTGCCACGTTGTATGGCAATGTTCAGCCTCTGCCAAGGCTAAAGCCAGCCCTTGTGTCGCTCTTGGGGACAGTCTAGAACCTCTAGAACCTTACCATTTCCATCTCCCGCTAAGCATGCCAGTCACTTATATGCTTCTGATGCCGCTGTGTCTCAGTCGGCTAGCATCTGGTGCTGATAGAACATTCCAGAAGCATTGAGACCCTTACCTCCTTCGTCTCCAGCCCAGCGACCCAGTCTTGCAACTCCTCAAATCCTTCCACTACCACCTTGTGCTGATAGAACATTCCAGAAGCATCTAGACCCTCACCTCCTTCGTCTCCAGCCCAGCGACCCAGTCTTGCAACTCCTCATATCCTTCTGCTGTAACCAGGTTCTGATGGAACAATCTAGAAGCATCAAGAACCTCACCTTCTTCGTCTTCAGCTCAGCGACCCAGTCTTGCACCTCCTCATATCCTTCCACTACCACCTTGTGCTGATAGAACATTCCAGAAGCATTGAGACCCGTACCTCCTTCGTCTCCAGCTCAGGGACCCAGTCTTGCACCTCCTCATATCCTTCTGCTGTAACCTGGTTCTGATAGAACATTCTAGAAGCATCAAGCCCTCACCTCCTTCGTCTCCCGCTCAGCAACCCAGTCTTGCACCTCCTTATATCCTGCTTCTGCCATCTTGTGCTGAAAGAACATTCTAGAAGCATCAAGACCCTCACCTCCTTCGTCTCCAGCCCAGCGACCCAGTCTTGCAACTCATCATATCCTTCCACTACCACCTTGTGCTGATAGAACATTCCAGAAGCATCAAGACCCTCACCTCCTTCGTCTCCAGCCCAGCGACCCAGTCTTGCATCTCCTCATATCCTTCTGCTGTAACCTGGTTCTGATAGAACAATCTAGAAGCATAAAGACCCTAACCTCTTTCATCTCCAGCTCAGGGAGCCAGTCTTGCAACTCCTCATATCCTGCTGCTGCCATCTTGTGCTGATAGATCATTCCAAAAGCATCAAGACCCTCACCTCCTTCGTCTCCAGCCCAGCGACCCAGTCTTGCACCTCCTCATATCCTTCCACTACCACCTTGTGTTGATAGAACAATCTAGAAGCATCAAGACCCTCACCTCCTTCGTCTCCAGCTCAGCGACCCAGTCTTGCAACTCCTCATATCCTTCCACTACCACTTTGTGCTGATAGATCATTCCAGAAGCATCAAGACCCTCACCTCCTTCGTCTCCAGCCCAGCGACCCAGTCTTGCAACTCCTCAAATCCTTCTGCTGTAACCTGGTTCTGATGAAACAATCTAGAAGCATCAAGACCCTCACCTCTTTCATCTCCAGCTCAGGGAGCCAGTCTTGCAACTCCTCATATCCTACTTCTGCCACCTTGTGCTGATAGATAATTCCAAAAGCATCAAGACCCTCACCTCCTTCGTCTCCAGCCCAGCGACCCAGTCTTGCACCTCCTCATATCCTTCCACTACCACCTTGTGTTGATAGAACAATCTAGAAGCATCAAGACCCTCACCTCCTTCGTCTCCAGCCCAGCGACCCAGTCTTGCAACTCCTCATATCCTTCCACTACCACCTTGTGCTGATAGAACATTCCAGAAGCATCAAGACCCTCACCCCCTTCGTCTCCAGCCCAGCGACCCAGTCTTGCACCTCCTCATATCCTGCTTCTGCCATCTTGTGCTGAAAGAACATTCTAGAAGCATCAAGACCCTCACCTCCTTCGTCTCCAGCCCAGCGACCCAGTCTTGCAACTCATCATATCCTTCCACTACCACCTTGTGCTGATAGAACATTCCAGAAGCATCAAGACCCTCACCTCCTTCGTCTCCAGCCCAGCGACCCAGTCTTGCACCTCCTCATATCCTTCCACTACCACCTTGTGCTGATAGAACATTCTAGAAGCATTTAGACCCTCACCTCCTTCGTCTCCAGCTCAGGGAGCCAGTCTTGCAACTCCTCATATCCTGTTGCTGCCATCTTGTGCTGATAGATCATTCCAAAAGCATCAAGACCCTCACCTCCTTCGTCTCCAGCCCAGCGACCCAGTCTTGCACCTCCTCATATCCTTCCACTACCACCTTGTGTTGATAGAACAATCTAGAAGCATCAAGACCCTCACCTCCATCGTCTCCAGCTCAGCGACTCAGTCTTGCAACTCCTCATATCCTTCCACTACCACTTTGTGCTGATAGATCATTCCAGAAGCATCAAGACCCTCACCTCCTTCGTCTCCAGCCCAGCGACCCAGTCTTGCAACTCCTCAAATCCTTCTGCTGTAACCTGGTTCTGATGGAACAATCTAGAAGCATCAAGACCCTCACCTCTTTCATCTCCAGCTCAGGGAGCCAGTCTTGAAACTCCTCATATCCTACTTCTGCCACCTTGTGCTGATAGATCATTCCAAAAGCATCAAGACCCTCACCTCCTTCGTCTCCAGCCCAGCGACCCAGTCTTGCACCTCCTCATATCCTTCCACTACCACCTTGTGTTGATAGAACAATCTAGAAGCATCAAGACCCTCACCTCCTTCGTCTCCAGCCCAGCGACCCAGTCTTGCAACTCCTCATATCCTTCCACTACCACCTTGTGCTGATAGAACATTCCAGAAGCATCAAGACCCTCACCCCCTTCGTCTCCAGCCCAGCGACCCAGTCTTGCACCTCCTCATATCCTGCTTCTGCCATCTTGTGCTGATAGATCATTCCAGAAGCATCAAGACCCACACCTCGTTCGTCTCCAGCTCAGCGACCCAGTCTTGCAACTCCTCATATCCTTCTGCTGTAACCTGGTTCTGATAGAACAATCTAGAAGCATCAAGACCCTCACCTCTTCGTCTCCCGCTCAGCGACCCAGTCTTGCAACTCCTCAAATACTTCTGCTGTAGCCTGGTTCTGATAGAACAATCTAGAAGCATCAAGACCCTCACCTCCTTCGTCTCCAGCCCAGCGACCCAGTCTTGCATCTCCTCATATCCTTCTGCTGTAACCTGGTTCTGATAAAACAATCTAGAAGCATCAAGACCCTCACCTCCTTCGTCTCCAGCCCAGCGACCCAGTCTTGCAACTCCTCATATCCTTCTGCTGTAACCTGGTTCTGATAAAACAATCTAGAAGCATCAAGACCCTCACCTCCTTCGTCTCCAGCCCAGCGACCCAGTCTTGCAACTCCTCATATCCTTCTGCTGTAACCTGGTTCTGATGGAACAATCTAGAAGCATCAAGACCCTCACCTCCTTCGTCTCCAGCCCAGCGACCCAGTCTTGCAACTCCTCATATCCTTCTGCTGTAACCTGGTTCTGATGGAACAATCTAGAAGCATCAAGAACCTCACCTTCTTCGTCTTCAGCTAAGCGACCCAGTCTTGCACCTCCTCATATCCTTCCACTACCACCTTGTGCTGATAGAACGTTCTAGAAGCATCAAGACCCTCATCTCCTTCGTCTCCCGCTCAGCGACCCAGTCTTGCCACTCCTCATATCCTTCTGCTGTAACCTGGTGCTGATAAAACAATCTAGAAGCATCAAGACCCTTACCTCCTTCGTCTCCAGCCCAGCGACCCAGTCTTGCACCTCCTCATATCCTTCCACTACCACCTTGTGCTGATAGAACATTCTAGAAGCATCTAGACCCTCACCTCCTTCGTCTCCAGCTCCGGGAGCCAGTCTTGCAACTCCTCATATCCTTCTGCTGTAACCTGGTTCTGATGGAACAATTTAGAAGCATCAAGAACCTCACCTTCTTCGTCTTCAGCTAAGCGACCCAGTCTTGCACCTCCTCATATCCTTCCACTACCACCTTGTGCTGATAGAACATTCCAGAAGCATCAAGACCCTCACCTCCTTCGTCTCCAGCTCAGCGACCCAGTCATGCATCTCCTCATATCCTTCTGATGTAGCCTGGTTCTGATAGATCATTCCAGAAGCATCAAGACCCTCACCTCCTTCGTCTCCAGCCCAGCGACCCAGTCTTACAACTCCTTATATCCTTCTGCTGTAACCTGGTTCTGATGGAACAATCTAGAAGCATCCAGACCCTCACCTCCTTCGTCTCCAGCTCAGCGACCCAGTCTTGCACCTCCTCATATACTTCTGCTACCACCAAGCCCCAGTCAGTCAGTGTCTGGTGCTGATAGAACCTTCTAGAAACATCCCTTTGGTCTCCTTCCCCCTTTGGTCTCCAGCTCAGGGAGCCAGTCATACTCTTCCTAATATACTTCTATTGCCACCATGCCCTAGTCAGTCAGTGTCTGGTGCTGATAGAACCTTCTAGAAACATCTAGACCCTTCCCCCTTTGGTCTCCAGCTCAGGGAGCCAGTCATACTCCTCCTCTTATACTTCTATTGCCACCATGCCCTAGTCAGTCAGTGTCTGGTGCTGATAGAACATTCTAGAAGCATCAAGACCCAAACCTCCTTCGTCTCCAGCTCAGCGACCCAGTCTTGCACCTCCTCATATCCTGCTTCTGCCATCTTGTGCTGATAGATCATTCCAGAAGCATCAAGACCCACACCTCGTTCGTCTCCAGCTCAGCGACCCAGTCTTGCAACTCCTCATATCCTTCTGCTGTAACCTGGTTCTGATAGAACAATCTAGAAGCATCAAGACCCTCACCTCTTCGTCTCCCGCTCAGCGACCCAGTCTTGCAACTCCTCAAATACTTCTGCTGTAGCCTGGTTCTGATAGAACAATCTAGAAGCATCAAGACCCTCACCTCCTTCGTCTCCAGCTCAGCGACCCAGTCTTGCACCTCCTCATATCCTTCTGCTGTAACCTGGTTCTGATAAAACAATCTAGAAGCATCAAGACCCTCACCTCCTTCGTCTCCAGCCCAGCAACCCAGTCTTGCAACTCCTCATATCCTTCTGCTGTAACCTGGTTCTGATAAAACAATCTAGAAGCATCAAGACCCTCACCTCCTTCGTCTCCAGCCCAGCGACCCAGTCTTGCAACTCCTCATATCCTTCTGCTGTAACCTGGTTCTGATGGAACAATCTAGAAGCATCAAGACCCTCACCTCCTTCGTCTCCAGCCCAGCGACCCAGTCTTGCAACTCCTCATATCCTTCTGCTAGAACCTGGTTCTGATGGAACAATCTAGAAGCATCAAGAACCTCACCTTCTTCGTCTTCAGCTAAGCGACCCAGTCTTGCACCTCCTCATATCCTTCCACTACCACCTTGTGCTGATAGAACGTTCTAGAAGCATCAAGACCCTCATCTCCTTCGTCTCCCGCTCAGCGACCCAGTCTTGCCACTCCTCATATCCTTCTGCTGTAACCTGGTGCTGATAAAACAATCTAGAAGCATCAAGACCCTTACCTCCTTCGTCTCCAGCCCAGCGACCCAGTCTTGCACCTCCTCATATCCTTCCACTACCACCTTGTGCTGATAGAACATTCTAGAAGCATCTAGACCCTCACCTCCTTCGTCTCCAGCTCCGGGAGCCAGTCTTGCAACTCCTCATATCCTTCTGCTGTAACCTGGTTCTGATGGAACAATTTAGAAGCATCAAGAACCTCACCTTCTTCGTCTTCAGCTAAGCGACCCAGTCTTGCACCTCCTCATATCCTTCCACTACCACCTTGTGCTGATAGAACATTCCAGAAGCATCAAGACCCTCACCTCCTTCGTCTCCAGCTCAGCGACCCAGTCATGCATCTCCTCATATCCTTCTGATGTAGCCTGGTTCTGATAGATCATTCCAGAAGCATCAAGACCCTCACCTCCTTCGTCTCCAGCCCAGCGACCCAGTCTTACAACTCCTTATATCCTTCTGCTGTAACCTGGTTCTGATGGAACAATCTAGAAGCATCCAGACCCTCACCTCCTTCGTCTCCAGCTCAGCGACCCAGTCTTGCACCTCCTCATATACTTCTGCTACCACCAAGCCCCAGTCAGTCAGTGTCTGGTGCTGATAGAACCTTCTAGAAACATCCCTTTGGTCTCCTTCCCCCTTTGGTCTCCAGCTCAGGGAGCCAGTCATACTCTTCCTAATATACTTCTATTGCCACCATGCCCTAGTCAGTCAGTGTCTGGTGCTGATAGAACCTTCTAGAAACATCTAGACCCTTCCCCCTTTGGTCTCCAGCTCAGGGAGCCAGTCATACTCCTCCTCTTATACTTCTATTGCCACCATGCCCTAGTCAGTCAGTGTCTGGTGCTGATAGAACATTCTAGAAGCATCAAGACCCAAACCTCCTTCGTCTCCAGCTCAGCGACCCAGTCTTGCACCTCCTCATATCCTGCTTCTGCCATCTTGTGCTGATAGATCATTCCAGAAGCATCAAGACCCACACCTCGTTCGTCTCCAGCTCAGCGACCCAGTCTTGCAACTCCTCATATCCTTCTGCTGTAACCTGGTTCTGATAGAACAATCTAGAAGCATCAAGACCCTCACCTCTTCGTCTCCCGCTCAGCGACCCAGTCTTGCAACTCCTCAAATCCTTCTGCTGTAACCTGGTTCTGATAGAACAATCTAGAAGCATCAAGACCCTCACCTCTTTCATCTCCAGCTCAGGGAGCCAGTCTTGCAACTCCTCATATCCTTCTTCTGCCACCTTGTGCTGATAGAACGTTCTAGAAGCATCTAGACCCTCACCTCCTTCGTCTCCAGCCCAGCGACCCAGTCTTGCAACTCCTCAAATCCTTCTGCTGTAACCTGGTTCTGATAGAACAATCTAGAAGCATCAAGACCCAAACCTCCTTCGTCTCCAGCTCAGCGACCCAGTCATGCATCTCCTCATATCCTTCTGCTGTAACCTGGTTCTGATAGAACAATCTAGAAGCATCAAGACCCTCACTTCCTTCGTCTCCAGCTCCGCGACACAGTCTTGCAACTCCTCAAATCCTTCTGCTGTAACCTGGTTCTGATAGAACAATCTAGAAGCATCAAGACCCTCACCTCCTTCGTCTCCCGCTCAGCGACCCAGTCTTGCACCTCCTCATATCCTTCCACTACCACCTTGTGCTGATAGAACATTCTAGAAGCATCTAGACCCTCACCTCCTTCGTCTCCAGCTCCGGGAGCCAGTCTTGCAACTCCTCAAATCCTTCTGCTGTAACCTGGTTCTGATAGAACAATCTAGAAGCATCAAGACCCTCACCTCTTTCATCTCCAGCTCAGGGAGCCAGTCTTGCAACTCCTCATATCCTTCTTCTGCCACCTTGTGCTGATAGAACGTTCTAGAAGCATCTAGACCCTCACCTCCTTCTTCTCCAGCCCAGCGACCCAGTCTTGCAACTCCTCAAATCCTTCTGCTGTAACCTGGTTCTGATAGAACAATCTAGAAGCATCAAGACCCAAACCTCCTTCGTCTCCAGCTCAGCGACCCAGTCTTGCATCTCCTCATATCCTTCTGCTGTAACCTGGTTCTGATAGAACAATCTAGAAGCATCAAGACCCTCACCTCCTTCGTCTCCAGCCCAGCGACCCAGTCTTGCATCTCCTCATATCCTTCTGCTGTAACCTGGTTCTGATAGAACAATCTAGAAGCATCAAGACCCTAACCTCTTTCATCTCCAGCTCAGGGAGCCAGTCTTGCAACTCCTCATATCCTTCTTCTGCCACCTTGTGCTGATAGAACGTTCTAGAAGCATCTAGACCCTCACCTCCTTCGTCTCCAGCCCAGCGACCCAGTCTTGCAACTCCTCAAATCCTTCTGCTGTAACCTGGTTCTGATAGAACAATCTAGAAGCATCAAGACCCAAACCTTCTTCGTCTCCAGCTCAGCGACCCAGTCATGCATCTCCTCATATCCTTCTGCTGTAACCTGGTTCTGATAGAACAATCTAGAAGCATCAAGACCCTCACCTCCTTCGTCTCCAGCTCCGCGACACAGTCTTGCAACTCCTCAAATCCTTCTGCTGTAACCTGGTTCTGATAGAACAATCTAGAAGCATCAAGACCCTCACCTCCTTCGTCTCCCGCTCAGCGACCCAGTCTTGCAACTCCTCAAATCCTTCTGCTGTAACCTGGTTCTGATAGAACAATCTAGAAGCATCAAGACCCTCACCTCTTTCATCTCCAGCTCAGGGAGCCAGTCTTGCAACTCCTCATATCCTTCTTCTGCCACCTTGTGCTGATAGAACGTTCTAGAAGCATCTAGACCCTCACCTCCTTCGTCTCCAGCCCAGCGACCCAGTCTTGCAACTCCTCAAATCCTTCTGCTGTAACCTGGTTCTGATAGAACAATCTAGAAGCATCAAAACCCAAACCACCTTCGTCTCCAGCTCAGCGACCCAGTCTTGCATCTCCTCATATCCTTCTGCTGTAACCTGGTTCTGATAGAACAATCTAGAAGCATCAAGACCCTCACCTCCTTCGTCTCCAGCCCAGCGACCCAGTCTTGCATCTCCTCATATCCTTCTGCTGTAACCTGGTTCTGATAGAACAATCTAGAAGCATCAAGACCCTCACCTCCTTCGTCTCCAGCTCCGCGACCCAGTCTTGCAACTCCTCAAATCCTTCTGCTGTAACCTGGTTCTGATAGAACAATCTAGAAGCATCAAGACCCTCACCTCCTTGGCCTCGAGTTCAGCAACCCAGTCTTCCACATCCTCGTACGCCAGTGCTGCGACCGTGCCCAGATCAGTTAGTATCTTGAGCTCGAACGCAACTACTTGGACTCTGGTGGCGCGCGTTATGTAGACTGAGCGTTTCTTGCCTTCCTTTAGAGACCTGGGTGCAACATGGGTTGGTATTAGTACATGGGTAATTAATCCTTCTTTCCTAAGAGCCTGTTCCACGGATAAACGGTGAAGGAAAATATTGTGAGGAAACCTACATGCCCAAGAGCAAGATTTTTAGCTAGCATTAGCTAGTAGTAACTAGCTGGCTAGCAGTGATAGGCTAGTGGTGTGACCGTCAGACTACCAAGTCGACGAGTCGAGTCTCGAGTTCGAACCCAAGGCACGCACCTCTGACTTTACGGATTCATGTGCGTATTGTATAATTATCACTTGCTTAAAAATCGGTGAAGGAAAACATCGTGAGGAAACCTGCTTGTCTGAGAGATATTTCTCAACAGCATTTGAAGCTAAGTCAGAGGTCCATGGGCGGCATAAAAACTCTGACACCAGTTTAGTTACTAACCACACGAAGAATAACAGCCTGGCCACGACCTTGAAGGTCTGAGCGGCGGCTTAGCGCGGCGCAGCGAGCGGTAAAAACAAATATACCAAAATGTATGAAGCATGCCACGAGAAGATCCTCACAGCGGCAACGCGAGCGATGGCATGGATCAAGTACCGCTTGCCGCTTAGACCTGTAATCCAAGGGCTGTAACCGACCACGCCGGCCCAGTGCGGGTTGGTTTCTATTCTATTCTATGTCCTCGAGTTTTTGGATTTAGGACACGCCGGTTTCCTAACGATGTTTTTCTACACTTATTTTAGAGCAGTGATAATGAAGTCAATTACAGAAAGTTAGGCGGCTGTCAGGGTTCGAATTTGGTCAGCGGGATTGTCCAAAAGGGTTACCGCTACACTGGAACATAAAGGGCTAAGGAAGGAACATGGATGGGTTTTAGTCAGTAAGAGTCTGACACTCCCTTCCGTTCCCCTCAGATCATTTGTTGATTTCAAGATTGGCGAGGCCATGTCTGCCAGGCAAACTGGAGCAGTAATACATAAGCCATTGTCTACTGTGGTATTTTTCTCTAATAACTAGCAATACTATACACCAAAAAACTAAAGTAAAGAAAGAAAATATGTTTATTACTGGTAAAACTTTCGCGAAGTAATACACAATAAAAGTAAGATTTATTTTTTTTTAAACTCCCCAACAGCATATAAAGTTAATATATTTTTTATTTAAATATCCTTCATAATCGAATATTTCGAATCGATCGGACATAAGGAAGTAGTCAGATCCCCTCATCAATCAACTAGAAAAGAGCTGATGATCTTCAAATGGCTGAATAGATTTTCATGAAACATGGCTAAACAAAAAACGGTTCATCCGTTTGGGAGTTACGATACCACAGACAGATACACAGAGGGACACAACTCAAAATGGGATTTGTCTTTGAAGATCTTGCAGAGGGAGTAACCACACTTATTGAGATCTGATTTAGTGTATAAGAACCAACGATTTTGTATGGAGATGCATATGGATCCATTCAGCTTTCAGTGTCTCTTTAGGAAAAGGTTACCGCTACCCGGAACAAAGGGCTAAGGAAGGAACATGGATGGGTTTTAGTCAGTAAGATTCAAGATCCACCCAGAGCGACAGGAGTCATTTGATGATTACCCACCATCAAAACAAAAAAAAATTCATGTATGCATCTCTAAACAGAATCATAGTTGTTAATCCGTTAGACTATCACCCCAAGCGAGACAGCCACAGCAATGGTTCTCATTATCAGCATGCTGTAAACATCCTATCCATAGCAGAACTTACCCTCGTATCTGATAAGCTTTCTCATACAGCAACCGCACAGGTATAAAGCTAGCATACTCCACAGCCAGGATATTCTTCGTAGCGGCGGCAGCAGCGAGTCGGGCGCCGCCTTCCGCCGCCGTGAAGCGGGAACAGCAGCCTTCCATCATGATTGACTGGAAATATCAAAGTCAAAGTCAAATCATTTATTCAAATAGGCACAAGTAAGGCACTTTTGAACGTCAAAATGAACAAGAAATAGAATTTATTCTAGTCGCCCCTTCCAAAAGGTAGTTTCGTGTGGAGAAGAATGGGCAAGAAACTCCACCGTTACTCTTTTAAAATGTTTTACAATGTTTTGTATACATGAATTATAACATTACTAGCTGACCCGACAGGCGTTGTCCTGTCTTAACTATGATACCTACCTTACCTACCCTACTCTACCTACCCTACTACCCCTAAAAATATTTTTCTCATACAAACTTTGCCACCCCTTGTAACCCTTTTAGGGGTTGAATTTCCAAAAAATAATATGCCTATGTCCTTCTCATGAATGCAAACTATCTACATACCAAATTTCAGCAAAATCGGTTGGGTGGTTTAGGCGTGAAAAGGTAACAGACAGACAGACAGACAGACAGACAGACAGAAAGACAGAGTTACTTTCGCATTTATAATATTAGTATGGAAGTATGGATATGAATTATAACACTTTTTGTGGTGTAGTGTTTTTATTATGAAGACCCATAATAAAAACACTACACCACAAAAGGTGAAAAGAAAAACACATAATAGTAATGGCAGGTAAACTTAAGTATGTCATAAAGAACATGGTGCTCACATATTTACAAACATTCTAAAAGTTAATAATATTAAATCAATCAATGTGTGAGAAGTTATTTCAATATGTTAAAATAGTATTTTACAACAATAAATTATTACCTAATTTACTTAGCAACCAGTTTGATTTTGTCAAGTTTACACAAACAAACATAAGCATTAACAAGATGGATGGCATTGAGGCCAGCCAAGGAAGAAGTGGTGAAACAACACAGACGCGTACTGCAAGGGATGGACCGAGGTGACTTTGGGAAAGGATATCTGAAAGGATTTGGGAACGGACTTTGCTCAGCAGTGGGACAGTGTGCTAGTTAAAAAAAAATATTAACATACGAGTTGCATACAACGTGGCGCTACAATGGTGACATTAATTTAACACATGGGTAGGGTTAGTGCCTATTAATCATATGAATCTTGATAGGTTGAAATAAATCACAAATTGAAAAGCTTTTTGTTTTCAATAAAACTAATGAATTCAATTTGCCTACTTTTTGCAGTTGTTTCATCCTTATAGTATTGCTTATACGTTTTAATTTCATTGATGCAAATGTTATGATCCGTGACCCGGCAAAAGACCGCTGCACTACAGTTCTTTAAGTACAAGTTGGTCTAAGATGCTATTTTCTAACATTACAAATAAATCCGTAAATAATAATGTTTAATGGAATTATAATGGCTTCATGAAACGAAAATGTGAAAATGTATAAGTGTGTTACATTAATGTCACCATTGTATGCCAGGTTGTAGATCACATCAGAATAATTTAAAAATAACTTGTATTAAACTCAAACTCAGTATTTATTTCAAATAAACCAATTACAGGCACTTTTGAATCGGTCAGTCAGAAAGATGAAGCTAGTTGCCCATTCCAAAGCAATAGGTAGGTATTACTGTTGCTTAGGCAACAAATAGTTGTGGCATCAACAAAGAATAACCACTTAAAAGGCGTATTTTGGATACTTAAAACCAGTATAGACCATTTTAATGCCTAGTTAATAAGAATCTTATTGAAATATTATTTCAAATGTAGTTTAATCAAAAATATATCAACACTTATTCGTTCAATTAATTCCTTAGTGTATAAATACTCCTTACGTTTAAAAAACACCATAAAACAGAATATTTACGGTGATAGAATCGAGGTTAGAGACAATTTCAATTGGGCATATAAAAATACTAACAACTTACGTCTGACACACCCGATGGCCACTAAATCGTAAAACACGAACACAACACTTCGTTTCTACGAAACAATCAAGCAAATTGTTACTATAACACTGAAATATGATCCCAAAACGCCGACACATATTTAAGATCACATTTTCACTCGAATACACAAGTTTAAGCCAAAAATGGCTGGCAAATATTGATCTCAATAAGGTTTACCGATAAAATAGAAGCGCATAAAACGCCGCAACGATTAATTTATTCGATATTTTATCGTTACAAAGAATAAATCGCAAAAGCTTCGCAACCGGAGATCGCAAACGCCAAAGCAAAGCAAAACGCGAATTTCAATTTCAAACGTCAATTCGATTGTCAGTGTCAATATTTCGCAAATTCGCCAAAATATTAATGTTGCTAGACTAACTACAGTCGAACTTGAACTTCTCGCACATGTGAATATTTTATTTTATTTTGCCCTTGCCCGGATCGGTCGGATTCCAGTCTAACCGGTCGGGATGCAGCTGAGTACTAGTATTTCAAATGAAGCGACTGCCTACCTGACCTCCACAACCCAGTAATTGGGGAATATGATAACCCTTGTTAAGACTGAACGTCTTTCAGTCTTTTGACGACCCGTAACGACTGTCAAAGAACCACGAATGACAGCCGAGACCAACGGCCTAACGTGCTTTCAGAGGCACGGTATTTATGTACATATTTACATACCGAGATTCCTTAGTGACCGATGACCGTCTTTACAGTCACCCATCCACGGACTGACCGTGGCAAGCGTACCTTAACCGGGATGTATCGACCCGTGCGGCTGTTAGTTATTACCTACTAACTCCTCTTACCTACTACTCTAAAATTATTTAAATATTTCAGAATCGAGACAATGACGTTGTTTCCTTCACATTTATGCAGACATAATTTTTTCTCTATAATCGTTAAATCTCAGGATCGTTAATTTTGATACCGTGGCCTATGTCCAGAGCGGTGGACTATGTTATTCCGAGTTTATTGATTGATACACCCCAAATAATTATACTACTTTACTATATATTTTTCTGGTAGAAACACTGAAAGACAGATTAAAGCATAGAGGATATCTGGATTTCCCCGATTTTGTTCGCGAAAAGAAAGGCAGACACACACTTCAGCGAACGCTACGGTGCAAAAGTACCAAGAGAAAGTGCGACTGCTTTTTTTGCTCGCGATGCATTGCGTGAAATGAGAACCAAAATACAATTAATTTCATTGGTGGTTTTTACAAATTGAGTGTAAAATCTCACATGAATGGAATCATATTATATAATTTATCTATCTAAAAGTCCAAAAGTTTATTTGTTTGATTTATCGCGTTAATTTGTGAAACTAGCAGTAGGATAAAGATAAGGATAAATAAGGACTATCACGCTAAGACCCATAAGAACCCTGCGAACATAAAAATAAACGAAGTACCGCCGCATAATATTTCCCGCACCGGGCGGGAAATATTACAGTTAGGTACTTTAGTTTTAGTGGTGTCTTACGACTTTCACGCGCATGAAGTCACGGGCAGAAGCTTGTCTTAAATAAATACTTTTTTTCACCGTGTAACTGTAATATACAATAGGGTTTGTTGCGTCGGGGTGCCGTGACTCGTACGATACCGCAGCAGGAAAGCAGTATCACCCGTGTGGTACTCCCAATGCAGCATAATTTATGTAATAGACACAATAGTAAAATAGGTAGTTACATGTTAAATATCCACCGCATTCATATATCCTTGTCATAATTTGCAATAAACTGTGTTAATATATTTTCCTATTCGCATAATACGGTTGCGAGGCTAAATATGTCAAAGAAAATAATTATGCCGTATTGAAACAACTATTATAAATTATAGGGCCTTTTAGCTGAGATTTCAAGGCGAGAATACAAAATACAAGGAATCGCTAATGTCTGGGACCGAACTTATACGTTTTTGACAGTTTGTATAAGAACACGTACAAATGCAATTTTAATTACAATCTGTGATTACAATGCAGCCTTTTGTTTTGGTCTCTATATCCTGTATTGTGTTCCAAATTAGATGAAGCTGGAAGGTAACCAAAGAGTAATCTAATAAGACGAAGGCAACGTGCCTCATATACGATATCTGGGCGTACCAACGTTTTACTCCAGTGCCTTAATGAATAAAAAAAGTTTACGACCAAAAAGTTTTCAAATGAAGTGCATCTGACAAAATTAAACATATCAGTGAATTTGATGGTAAGAAAATTATCATACATTTGAATAATTATCTTGCCTGAAAGCAAGAGCAAATTTAGAATAATATCCTAGCTCATATTTGAATTATTTATTATTGTTTACCAATGAATACACAAACTAAAGAAAGTTTTTATTTTTAAACATTTGGAATGCAAAAAAAAAATTCATGAAGATTGTTTTTTTTTCAATGTGTATTTACTAATACTGGCTGTTACTGGTTTTTGTTGCTCAGGTCAGTCTTGCGATGTTTAATGATGGTATTAAGGCTGAATAATTCAGCTGCATTGGGCAAAAGACTAGACAGATGATATCTATGTTTAACTGTTTACTGGTAACTTACATAAATGTAGAAACTCCCCACTATGATCCTTCATAAAGACTGAAATAGAATGATTGGAACAAATATTACTATAAATAAATCAAATTTTTCTAACAATTGAGTAGCTCCCTAGTGGAAATGACCGACTTATTTACTGATTTATCACCAGTGATCGGATAATCGGATGCATATTTACCTAAAGTTCATTTTTGGTTAAGAAATTATGGAAGCGGCTTCTTAAAACATATTTCTAGAAATATAAAAGTTAAGATAAGTCCTACACCCAACTTGATTCTATAATAAAAACAGTAAATTTGTTGAATCCGAAATCCCGGGATGTTTTCGATACAAAAGTGCATTCCATAATATTATCCATTACCTTAAACTAAGTAAATATTCCTACACCCGATTTGATTCCATAGTAAAAAAACTAAATTTGTCGATTCCGAATTCGCGGGATTTTTTTGATACAAAAGTGCATTCCATAATTGATGCATATTTACCTAAAGTGTAGGTTTTAACCAAACCTACACTTTAGGTAAATATGCATCTGATTATCCGATCACTGTTTATCACACTGCTCAAGCTACTGAATGGATTAGGCTCAAATTTTGCATACAAATAGATATTATGATGCAGGCTTTTGCTAAAAACAGAATTTTGAAATATTAACCCTGAAGGTGGAGGCACCAGGGTAGCCCACAAAATTCAAATTGTCATAATATATTTATTGTAATTAATCTGATCAGTGTCAGGTTGTATGTTGATCAATATATAATTCGTAACAATTAAGTATACAGAGTTGATATGACAGAGGGGCATTAAATTATACTATATATAATACTAGCTGACCCGACAGACGTCGTCCTGTCTTAACTGTGATACCTACCCTACCTACCTAGCTACCTACCCTACCTACCTACCTAGCTACCTACCCTACCTACCCTAGCTACCCTACCTACCCTACCTACCCACCCTACCTACCCTACTTACCTACCCTACCTACCCACCCTACCTACCCTACCTACCTACCTACCCTACTTACCTACCCTACCTACCTACCCTACCTACCCACCCTACCTACCCTACCTACCTACCTACCCTACCTACCTACCTACCTACCCTACCTACCTACCTACCCTACCTACCCTACCTACCTACCTACCCTACCTACCTACCCTACCTACCTACCCTACCTACCTACCCTACCTACCTACCCTACCTACCTACCTACCTACCCTACCTACCTACCTACCTACACTACCTACCTACCCTACCTACCAAAAAAAAAAAATGTATTCTGCTATTCAGGGCGGAGACAAATCCAACGAAACAAAAACCATGAAAATTGGTCCAGCAGATCTCGAGTTATAATGGAGGGAACAAACCCGACTTTCTTTTATATATATAGAAGATACGTGTTTAGTATTAATTCGGTACGGTATAAAAATAAAAAGCACCAAAAATGAGGTTTGTCTTTTTTCAAACAAACTAAATAGCTTACAAATCAGAATAAAACGCAACCATCATTTGTAAATAAAAACTGACCTTGTAACAAAGCGGCACCGACGCGCGCGCGCCGGAGCGCTGTTAGGTAAGATACATCGTGTTCAAAGTGGTCAAAAACTTAAAAAATCATTTGCAACTAAACTACTGCTTCAATTTAATTGTTTTTTGGTACTGAGCTTGAAAATTGTCCCTAGTATTAGCTGTTAAAAGGAAAGCCCCTCTATTGTATCAACTCTGTATACAGAATAATAATACTTTCAAATGATCAATACAGCTCTCTTACCTATCTATGAGGGGTGTAATGGAGGTTCTAGGGGTGTAAGCAGAAATTACCTTATTTATTGTGTAATAGTTTCCAGACTTTATTTAGATAATAATAATAAAATTTAAACTATACTTCAATAAAAAGACGATCTAACTAACTATATACAAATAAATACAAAAACCGAAAGGACACTTAGGCTTTAAATTGTTAAGATAGGCTTAAAGCTTAGAAACGGTTGTGGACCCTGTAAGGGCTTAGCAAGATAATTAAGCTTCATCTTTCTGACTCACCGACCCCTTGACAATTCAAAAGTGCCTGTAATTGGTTTATTTGAAATAAATACTTTGAGTTTGAGTTAAGGATTAATAATTAAAAGTAAAAATATTCAAATTAAATTAAATAATTAATAGCATTTAGAACATTAATAATTCTTAATTAAATTAAATAAAATTAACTTAAATGTATTTATATTTTATTATTAACTAGCTGACCCGACAGACGTCCTGTCTTAAATATGCTACCTACCTTACCTACCCTACCTACCTACTCTACCTACCAACTTACCTACCCTGCCTACCCTACCTACCCTACCTACCCTACCTACCCTACCCTACCCTACCTACCCTACCTACCTACCTATTATTTTTGTATGTAAGAACCTTCTCCTGACAATAACAAACACAACAGAAAAAGAATTTTCCAAATTGGTCCAGGCGTTGTTGAGTTATGCGCTTACCAACACATTTTGCGATTCATTTTTATATTATAGATAATACAATAGTAGAGTTTAGATATGAGTTAAATTAAAATAAGTAATCTCATGATTTCAATGTGAAAGAAGTTGCAAGCAGAATCTAGTTTATGCTGCCAACAAAATAATTTTTTTTTAAACATTATTTAATCACCATGCAGTCATTGTGATGAATAGCCTGTAGCGTTTATTAGGTAATATGGGCTGGTGTGACAAACTCCACGTCAATGTATATTACATACGGATTAGGAAATCGAACATTCAATCCACCTGAGCTCTTCAAGGAAGGCCAGCAATGCCTTGTAGCTTTTATTAGTAACCAGCTGCTGCGAGCGGCTTTCGTCAACGTTGATGTCGGAAATTATCCCAAGGGAATGTGCTATCAGGATAAAAAAGTATCCTATGAGTTAATCCAGGACATTAACTACCTCTGTGCCAAGTTTCATCCAGATCCGTTCAGCCGTTTGAGTGTGAAGGACGGACAAACATACTAACTCACACACACTTACAAACTTCGCCTTTATAATATTAGTGTGGTGCGATAGTTCTTTATTTGTCAGAATATTGTAACAGAGACAAACTTTGAACTAAATGAGTTAGGATAATATTCATATTGCAATTCCAAGGATCATTTTTTTGGGGCCTTTTCTGAAAGTTAAATTATTTTTCTATACTTTCAAAAATCAACAAATGTATGGAAATTATAAATAACCGAAGTTGTATAACTTGACTGAGAGCAATCCTTCAATTCTTTCTGCTCAAGTTGTATGTATAACTTGATTGAGAGCAATCCTTCAATTCTTTCTCCTCAATTTGTATGTATAACTTGACTGAGACCAATCCTTCAATTCTTTCTGCTCAAGTTGTATAACTTGACTGAGACCAATCCTTCAATTCTTTCTGCTCAAGTTGTATAACTTGACTGAGACCAATCCTTCAATTCTTTCTGCTCAAGTTGTATAACTTGACTGAGACCAATCCTTCAATTCTTTCTCCTCAAGTTGTATAACTTGACTGAGAGCAATCCTTCAATTCTTTCTCCTCAAGTTGTATGTATAACTTGACTGAGACCAATCCTTCAATTCTTTCTGCTCAAGTTGTATAACTTGACTGAGACCAATCCTTCAATTCTTTCTGCTCAAGTTGTATAACTTGACTGAGACCAATCCTTCAATTCTTTCTCCTCAAGTTGTATAACTTGACTGAGAGCAATCCTTCAATTCTTTCTCCTCAAGTTGTATGTATAACTTGACTGAGACCAATCCTTCAATTCTTTCTGCTCAAGTTGTATGTATAACTTGACTGAGACCAATCCTTCAATTCTTTCTCCTCAAATTCTTCATTAGTACCTACTAACAACACAGGGTCCGAAAGGGTTACCGCTATCCCGAAACATAAAGGGCTAAGAAAGGACTATGGATGAGTTTTCGTCAGTAAGAGTCTGACACTCTCTTCCGCTCCACCCAGAGCGAGTCATTTTATGATTTCCCACCCACAAAAAAAAGTAAGGTTATATAACTGATTTTTGTTTATCACTACATAGTATAAAACAAAGTCGCTTTCTCTGTCCCTATACCATGTATGCTTAAATCTTTAAAACTACGCAAACGGATTTATATGCGGTTTTTTTTAATGGATAGAGTGATTCAAGAGGAAGGTTTATGGGTATAATTTGTCGACATATTATGCGGGCGAAGCCGCGGGCGGAAGCTAGTCTATCTTCTATAATATAAAAATGAATTGCTGAATGTGTTGCTAAGCGCAAATCTCGAGAGCAGCTGAACCGATTTCTATAATTCTTTTTTTTTGTGTTTGTTATTGCCAGGAGGTGGTACTTATACTTACATAAAAAAAAGTAGGTAGGTAGTGTAGGTAGGTAGGTCGATAGGTAGGGTAGGTAGGTAGATAGGTCGGTAGGTAGGGTAGGTAGTGTAGGTAGGGTAGGTAGGTAGGTCGATAGGTAGGGTAGGTGGGGTAGGTAGGTAGGGTAGGTAGGTAGGTAGGTCGGTAGGTAGAGTAGGTAGGGTAGGTTTGTAGGTGGGGTAGGTAGGTAGGGTAGGTTGGTAGGTAGGGTAGGATCGTAGGTAGGGTAGGTTGGTAGGTTGCTAGGTAGGGTAGGTATCATAGTTAAGACAGGACAACGTCTGTCGGCTCAGCTAGTCTCTAAATAAAAATTAAAAAGGTGATGCTCTATTTCAGGCACAGCAAAATGCAGCGCCATTCTACAAAAGAAAGTGAAATTAAAATTCCACCAAACTTATTAAAGAATTTTAATGTCTATGACATTTTGGAACCACAGAAAAATGGCGCCACAAAGAGTGATGCCACGGTCGATAAACTTGTAGATATCGATGATTGCTCACAGGATTCGGGATTCAAGGACTCGGATTTAAACCCCGCGTTCCTTGATAAACATCGGGATTTTGATTTAGTTGATTTATATCAGAATATTTTGGTGACCCCGCAACATATTAAAATGAAGGAGGCTAATGATGAATTTGATGCACCTTTTAGTGCTTCGAAAGTAATAGATGATGGTTACAAGCAGTTCTTTGATATGCTAGAGTCTGGAGAAAAATATGATTGGACCAATATTTCCCAGCCCGAGGAAGAAACTAATACGCAACATGATCTTATTGAAAAGAAACCAAGAGTTTTAGTGCCAAAGGTTTTCATGGAACCAGATTCGGATCCTGAAGATTTAATCCATGAAGTTTTGATGCAGAAAAAATTGGAAAATATAGTTTATGGCAATCTTAAAAGTAATTCGTTTAACGGTAACTCAAGCGGGCCACAAGAACGAGAAAGCCATAGAAAGATTAAAAAACCAGATGTCATTCCAGAATTTTCCCGTTTAAATTTAAATGGCGTAACTAAAGATTCCAAATTCGAAAGCGGATGTAACGAAAATTTACCTCGTCCTTCTGAAATTGAAACATGTCCGGTTGATAGTCAAATGAACAACTCTTTACCGAATTTTACTGTCCGGGCCATTCAAAAAGACGAAAAACTCTACAAAAAGAAACGTTTACTAAAACCTGAAAGTCAGACAGCTAATTACACTAAAGGCCCCGACTTTTACGAGAAATCTGTAGTGTTGCCGCAAATAATGGCGCGATTACACGCCAGACTGGCATATTTAGATGAAAAAGGCAGTCAAAAGAAGAAATTTGTGCTAGATACGGGCGTAAAACAAAAAACAGAATGTAACTCTTCTAACGTAAACGCGCAAGTTAAGAAAAAACCCACGAATCAGGTCGTAAGCAATACTTTAACCACTAAAGAGCATGTTAAAACAAAACCCAATAGCCAAGCTGAATGTAGTTCTTTCACTAAAAAGGATCCCGCAAAAAAAGCGGCAAACAACACTGGCAGTTTGGGTATAAAACTGGACAACGGACGAATTACCGACGAAGGTCTACTTTGTATCAACAAAGTGACTAAAGATATACGTGTCCATATAAAGGATAAACCATGTCCAAACTGCAGTGATTCTTCAACTGCTCAAAAGGCTAGTCCTGTTGCAACTTCATCCAAAACTGACTACGGAAAACTGTCTCCAATAGTCTTATTGGAAGATTGCAATACAGAACGATTAAGAGCTCTAAAACAAAGTCAAATGTTTAAAGATTTTGTTTATAAAGGCAAATATGACCTTTAGAAGGCAGTGGAAACGAAAGAAAAACTACATTTTGTCACAAATACTACTAAATTACCGCTAAGTCTGTTGAATTGAAGAAAGGAGGATCATAGCGCAGAGGATTTTCTAGTGTCATTGAGTAACATGCTTTATAGGTAACGGCTTAGAGGAGGAGCTCGTGGCTAAGTAATAACAGCCACACGGATCGATCCATCAGTTTGAGCTACGCTTGTTGGGGCTGGTCCGTGGATGGGTGACCATCTTTATTTCCCAATTGTCGGCTTCCAGTCTAACCGGATGCAGCTAAATACCAGTATTTTACATGGACTGACTACCTGACCTCCACAACTCAGTAACTGGGCAATACGATACCTCTTGGTAAGACTGGCTGTCAGATTTTCGGACTTCTGACGACCCGTAACGACTAAGATGGCAAAGATGCACAAATGACAGCCGGGACCAACGGCTTGACGTGCTTTCCGAGGCACAGAGGAGTCTCGGTATGTAAAGTTGGTCACCCATCCACGGCCTACCCCGGCAAGCGTAGCTTAACCAGATGAATCGACCTGGGCGGCTGTTAGTACTCAGCCAAGAGCTCCTCAAATCCCCTATTGCTTCGCCTCCAAATTACATGGGACTTAATCATATCAGGCGAAATGTGGGTTTAATACAAGCACACCTCTGCCTAAGATTTGGGGGAACAGGCCTGATGTTATGTTAAAGTACAAAAGGGAGTTCGAATGAGGGTATGTCTGATGTCTCGTTTGACGTTTGACGTTCAAAAGTGCCTTTCTTGTGCCTATTTAAAATAAATGACTGACGTCTGTACAACTTTACACTTTATGTTACTAATAATAAAGTGTGTAATTCAATATAATTAGACATTCCTTTGATTAGTGCTACTGTCGAGGTCAGGGATTGTACAACTCGCGAAGGAGGTGGCGGGATAGGAGAGGGAAAGGTCCTCTCGTCCCAGCCGCCGCGGGAGACGCCCCGGGCGTCGGGAGCTCTCAACGACTCCCGGCCACCGTAGGCGCGGGCCTACGGACGGTGAATAATAGGCAGCTCACCGTCCCATCAGGGCCAGGCCCGTGCCGGACGGCGTGTACGTGTTCCACGCGCGCCTCAAAGAGATTCTGAAGGGGCCCGTCAGGGCCGAAACCTGCCCGGTAACCGGGATCGTCTGAAAGGGTTACGGCTACCCCGGAACATAAAGGGTTAAGGAAGAAACATGGATGGGTTTTAGTCAGTAAGAGTCTGACACTCCCTTCCGCTCCACCCAAAGCAGAAGGAGTCATTTGATAAATTCCCACCCTCAAAAAAAATACTGCAAGCGCTTATAACTGTGTTCTGTTCATATTGTCCCATTATTGCTATATTTTTTTTTTTTTTTGGAAGAGAATCTTTCTTCTGCTCCACCCAGAGCTAACCCACCGCAAAAAAAACCTGGACAAAGTCGAAAAGGACAGTCTTCAGTAAATTTTTGACAGTTTTTAAAGGGACTTGGGCTGCTGTGAGTTAAGCATTTTTATCTTATAACATGTATAACCAAATTGTTTATAGGTAGCTATGTTCAGTCGTAAGCGCAACAAGTTATATCAAACTGTCTAATTTCTCCAAATGATTATAAACCTTAAAACGTTGATTGTTAAGTTCAAAATAGATTGAGAAAATTTTACAGTTTGTGCTAATATTATTCGCTGACGAATTTTTTTACGCATAGAAATTTTATCATAGAAAAATATTTTAGTATTTAAGATAAGTTAACAGGGCCGGTCGTTGAGGCGTACCTTAGTATACGGGTCCCTCGACGGCCTAAGGGCCTTTAACGTCCACTGTTGGACATAAGTTTCTCCAAAGTCTTTTATGTTGTCTTTATGACGTTAGCTCATTGCTAAGTATAGTTTTTGTGTTTTATTTTACTGCGTGTACGATTAACCGCTCATCAGTGGTATATACTGTTATTAACCCTTTGAACGCCATTGTCACATATACGTGACAAACATGCGCATGCCCTGTACGCCAACGACACAAATATGTGACAATGCGGGTACACTATAACACGAAATCAACAATTACATCATTACTTTTGTGAGTGTTTATATAGACATCTTAAAAATTTAAGCTCTCGTAGGTATTTAGAGGGTTAGAATATAGTATTTTTATTTGCATTAAAATATGGTCTTACGTGCGTGCCCTCTACGCCAAGCCAAATTTATTTCTTCTTGTTATCATGAATTTCTCAATATCCATAGTGTTTTTAAATTTGTTTCATACAATTAATTCCGTAAGACAGCTTAATTTTTTTAAGATATCTAAATAAATACATACAAAAGTAATTATTTATGTAATTGTTTATTTCGCGTGCACCGTATTTTTGTCTCATATTTGAGTCGTTGGCGTACAGGGCATGCGGTTTCTTGTCAATTTGTGACATTGGCGTTCAAAAGGTTGTCTATACAACACGAGTCGAATGTATTTTCACAAAAATACGAATCATGTATCTGATGATTTTTTTATACGTGATAAATATAATATTTAATTTAATAAACTTAAAGTAGAACATCCTTGTTTTAATGTATATGATAACAAAAAAATAAAGTGTTTCGGTAATCTCTGGTGACATACCTACTTATATTTTAAAGCAAGTGGTCCCTTCTTCGATCAATAAAGGGTCCCTTCGACTCCGCCTATCTATATCCATAAAATTAATATTATAAAGCTGGAGAGTTTGTTTGTTTGAACGAGCTAATCTCAGGCACAACTAGTTGGAATTGAAAAAAAAAATTTTGTGATGGATAGTCTATGTATCGAGGAAGGTTATTATAATATATTATAATACCTATATATTCTGACAAAGAGGAGAGGGAAACCTACCATCGCATATGATAAGAACGAGACGTCGGGTCAGGTTAGGAAGGGGGTTACGTTCGGAACAAATATTTTTTTTTTTTTCAAATTCCTAACCTAACCCTCGACGGGATTACGATTTGGGGTCAGGTAGGTACGGAATGATCCATAATCAAATAAATATTTCAATCAAATCACACGGCTAACACACATTATAATTATGTGTATACGTATTATTGACGCAACTTCAACGTCATAGCTTTTGTACAGAGGCCAGCACATCAAGTTACCACGATCTGTCAAATTTCTTTGATAGTATTTCAACTTTATTGCAAAGATTTAAGGTTCATTTTTAATTGAGAAAATTTGACAGTTAGGGATAGCTTGGTGTGCTGGCGTCTGTACTTATCGTTAATTGACGTCCTTTAATGTCGTAAAGCTAAGTTTAATTCTAGTAGGTATTTAGAAGATATTCTAATTTCCTTTACAATATTGCAATATGATTTACTAGCTTGCGCCCGCGGCTTCGCCCGCATAATATGTCGACAAATTATACACATAAACCTTCATCTTGAATCACTCTACATAATAAAAAAAACCGCATTTAAATCCGTTGCGTAGTTTTAAAGATTTAAGCATACATAGGGATATAGGGACAGAGAAAGCGACTTTGTTTTATATTATGTAGTGATATTCTAAGGTATAGTTATAATGATCATTATTACATGTGTATTAAATGTAGGTTATTAACTAACGGTAATTTCACTGTTATCAATGTAACTGAAATGTATTTTGTTTGATAAAACTATAAATGAACACTGTGAAACTATGAAATACACTGTTGTCAATAAATGATTGTAAAGCCTTGTTTGTTGTTATTCCACGAACTTCACTTTGAGAAAATAGATAAAACCACGTTTATGGTTAGGGGAATACCTGATTTAATCTAGGGACTGTAGATGGCGCGCAAATCATTATTGCCATAGAGAATACGGGGCACTCCCGATATAATGATATATTATGCTAGGTACGCATCCGTCGGAGACTTGGTTGCGATGCCGATGGTTACGTCCACACACTGATTTTGACAGCCGATTTGTCGCTAGCCTAACGACATTAAAACTTGTGTGAAGACATGAGATTATGAAATCGTCGCGCCGGCGCCGCGCGCCGTAATTTATAGTGCGCCCAATATATCTTACTTGTCATGGCATGGACATTATTGGCGACGCTGCTGAAAAGGTAAAACAACCGTCTGTATTGAGGCCAGCACATCAAGCTACTCCAATCTGTCAAATTGCTTTTATAGATTATCAACTTTATTCAAAAGTGAAAGGTTCATTTTCAATCGGGAAAATTTGATAGTTTGGGATAGCTTGATGTGCTGGCGTGTTAACGGGCTATTAAAGTCTTAGAGCATTTATTAAAGTACATCGTTAGCAAAATTCAATTTCGTTGCAAGACAACACTTTCAAAAAGTCATTAATGAAGAGGTGAAGTAGTTTTACATTGAAATGCTTCCACGAGTAGTGAATGTATAGTGAAAGCTATAATACTAGATACTTAATTTATTTTTGGCAGTATGGAAGACTTACTGCTTAAAAAACTTAATAAAAAGAAAACATAGTCAACAGGAAGCCAATTACAAGTCTTCACATGAAGCGGGAGGAAACGCCCGGGTCTCACCACTGCGAGGATCGCCCAGAGGACACGGTGGAAACTTGCCCCGCTTGGGCAGACCACCGCCGTATTGGCGGCGGCGGTGACCTCTCGCACCCGGTCCTGGAGTGGTGAGAGGAGGTAGTGGGAGGCAGTCACCTTCTTCTGCGAAGCAGTCTTGCTCGCTTAGGAGGTGGTGGGATGGGAGAAGTAAAGGTCCTCCCGTCCCAGCCGCCGCGGGGGACGCCCCGGACGTTGGGAGCCACGTGACCATTCCCGGCCACCATAGGCACGGGCCTGCGGGTAGTGAGTAATGGGTAGCTCACCGTCCAATCGGACCAGGGCCGTGACAGACGGCGCGTACGTGTTCCACGCGCGCCTCTAAGAGATGTCAGCTTTTGAAGGGGCTCGTTAGGGCCGAAGCCTGCCGGATAAGTGGAATTGTCCGAAAGGTTTACCCCGAAACATAAAGGGCTAAGGAAGGAACATGGATGGGTTTTAGTCAGTAAGAGTCTGACACTCAGACCGGGAGAAGTCATTGGATGATTTCCCACCCTCAAAAAAAAGAAGTCTTCACATGAAGAATTACACTGGAAAATATGTGAGATTGCGAGGATTGCCACTTAACTCTTCTTGCTGACTGGCTATTTCCTAGCAAGTGATTCGTGAACTGTCGTCCTCTGTCGGCTGCATAATACCAGTATCGAGATCGTTTCGATTTATCAACTATTATTTTACATGCTGGTCGCATCACTACAACGTCAAATTTTTCATTCAAACGCGTTACATAGACTCGTAATTGTAAAATTACAACAAACAGCATTGTTTTTCTTGCTTTTACTTTCGCTCTTGCAAGAAACGGCCAGGCTCTCTCACTCTTATGCAAATTTTATTTTTGTTTGGTGTGCTGAAGCGTGTTAACATTATTGTTGATTGTAAAAATAAAAATTTGCCGAAAATTACCAATACGTACTAGTTTTAAGTGAACAGTTTTAAATCGTCCAAAATGGAGCAGTTATTAACATTAGAGAATGAAATCAAAGAATTGCGTCAAACTTTAAAGGAAAAAGAGAAAGAAATGGAGAAACTTCGCCGAGAATTATTCGAAGTAAGTAATTTTATTTTTTAATAAATTAAAAATATCTTTATCCACGTAATTTTATACCGTCGTAATGACGGTCTTTTGAGAAAATACGTCGGCATATCGCAATTATCGGGGATATTGGCACCAGCCATTTCTCAAATTAATGGCTACATTCTATGATGCCAATATGCGCCGGTAATTTCTTTTATTCGACGGCTGTTAGCAGTCAAAAATCATAATGTCTCATCTATTTGCCCTGAAGTGGAAAACAGATCAGATGTGGGCGGTCTGTGAGGAAAAAATACCACTAATAGGATTGGTGCAAACACCCTATCGTTCACAAATCCAGACTCTCGGCTACTATTGGGAAGTTCTCCAATAAAACCTTGCCCAACCCAGGACTACTACTCATTATAATAATAACTTAAGTGGTTGTGTCTTGATATATAACTCCAATTGATAAATTTATGTTGGAGGACATTTTCTTTGGCTTCGCCTTATCCCATTGTATGCGGTCAGTTTTGCCAATCATGCGATGCCATCTATTTGCGCTGATCTCCCTTGTGTCCTATGTGTAAATTGAAACACAATTCCAGGATGATTCCATTTAGATTGCCACACTAAGAAGATGTAGTGACTGTCAAAATTAAAGCAAATGAAGCCGCGGGCTGAAGCTAGTATTGAAATAATTTCAACAAATTAACAACTTTACAAGCATTAAATTAATGGATTTCCAAAAATTAATTTATTCATTCAATATCTCGTTATCACCTGTTTAAATGACAAGTTGGTTGTGTAAATACTGAAATTGAATAAATGAATGTTCTTTTTGAAAACATAATTTCTGAATTAAAATGGTTTTTATTTCCGTACATACATCTAACGATGACCTTGTAAAGGCCCCAGGAATCCGCTGAATGTGGGTAGTATTGAACCAGTTGAAGTGGAGATATTTGGGGGAGGCTTATATCCAGGCTTAGGTCCAGCAGTTGGGGGTTGCAGAAGTATCTTACATTGGTCAAATTCGATCCTTATTAGCGACACTCTTAAATGGTGTAAATACAGAGTGTTCTTTTTTCAAAATCAACTTGTTTGATTCCTAGCTAGACAAATTGATCCTTCAAAAATCCGATGCTTTCGTTTTCATCAAAATCGAGCCCAGTACTCCTTTGAGTACTTTTCGATATCCCACTTAGTTTCGGATTTGGCCATCCACACCCACTTCGAAGTTTTAACCTGCAGACCCCTAAAATTAAATAAAACAATTACAGGCACAACCAGGTTGCAGAGATATTAATTCAGAAGCACCACCAGCTGAGGCAAGTGCTCCGGAGCCATTGGTCAGATGTGGACAGCTACCCAAATGGGCTATAGAAAGGTAAGATATCCATTTGTTTTTGAGGGTAGCAAATCATTAAATGACTCAGATTGTCCGAAAGGTTGACTGCTACCCTGGAGCATAAAGAGCTAAGGTAGGAACATGGATGGGTTTTCAGTAAGAGTCTGACACTCTGGAGTGTCATTTGATGATAACCCACCCTTGAAATGAAATGAAATTTAATTGCATGAATTGTAGTACAATACAGATGGTCGGGTTTCTTAACAGTGTCTAACACAATTCGCTAAAATTAGCATGCAAAACATATAATATTAATCATGTCGGTACATTAAAATAACTAGATCTAATACAATTGGAACACAAATTATCATTATTATTATTAAATTAAGAATCAGAATGTCAATCATTTGGTAATTGTTGTAGTAAATACAATGTCAATACATATTACTTATTTATTTATTTAACTTTAATTACAACGGTTAACCAATTACAATAATTAAAGGTACAAAATAAAAAAAAATAAAAATAAGGTATAAAATATTAAATTACTCTTTGAAGTTGAGGTATTCATTCACAGAATAGAATGATTTCTCTATGAGCCATTATGCCATTATGAGCCTTGAAAAAAAAGAACCCAAGTTTGGGATCACGAATGCTTAAAGGCATACGAGGGGTGCAAGCCAATTCGCCGAGGCACAAACTATCAGTATTATTCATGAAGCAAATACAAAGAGGAGATGCCGTAACTGGATTTCCCTTTAACATAATGCGTGACACTTTACGGGGAGCGAGGGACGTTACAAACCACGCCCCTCTCTATTTTCCATCTAGCGGTGAATAGGACAATTAATAGATTAAGCTTTGTCGATTGTTACAATGTCGTTTTAGCTAGATTTCGCTAGATGTCACTAGTGTATAGGTGACATGATGTGATACAAAGTGGCGCCATCTTTTGTCGAGCAGTGACACTATTGTTAAGAGACAATGCACAGATTTTTCTAGAACGCTTCTAATAATTTATGAAATAAAATTACTTACACGTGAAATGTTATGCCGTCCAAGGCATCAGAACGTCTATCTGAATAGTTTTTACATGATAGCACACAACACTTCATCTTGTTCTTTAAAATAAGATAGAAAATAATAAAATAGACTGAACACTGGACTGTAAACATGTAGTTAGTACCTACGCAACGTGTGCCGCCAACTGACCGAGGCCACGCCCACCGTGATGACGTCAGGACCGATTTATTGTCACAGTGCACATTCACATTATGACATCTCCTCTTTGTATTTGCTTCATGGTATTATTACAGTATTTTTGATGTTATTTCACAGTACCTTTAACAAATCTACTCTTCAAACAGATACAGTCGTCAGATTCTACTCCGCGACATAGGAGTCAAGGGTCAGAGCCGCATCTGTGAGGCCAAAGTCCTCATTGTGGGCGCCGGAGGCCTCGGGTGTCCAGCGGCTATGTATCTTGCGGCAGCTGGCGTTGGTAAGTAGTTCTTCTTCTTTTCGTGTGGTTAGTGACTAACCTGGGGTCAGAATTTTTGAAAGGCTGATTATGCTATTGTTAAGTTCTGGTTCTCTCTTCCAGGCGAGATTGGCATCATAGACTATGATGTGGTCGAGTTAACGAACATCCATCGTCAGATACTTCACTTTGAACAGGATGAGAACACCAGCAAGGCGGAGTCCGCATCAGCTACATTAAAGAGGTATTTTCATAATTCACAAGTAATAACAGACACACGGGTCGTCCGTTCAGGTTAAGCTACACGTGCCGGGGTCGGTCCGTGGATGGATGACCGTCTTTACATACCGAGACTCCTCCGTGCCTCGGAAAGCACGTTAAGCCGTTGTGGATCTTTGATAGTTTGGCAGAAGCATGAAAGTCTGACAACCAAGGTCTTACCAAGGGGTATTGTATTACCCAGTTAACCTTTTGAACGCCATTGTCACATATAGGTGACAAGCAAGCGCATGCCCTGTACGCCAACGACACAAATATGTGACAATGGCAACAACACAATAACACGAAATAAACAATAAAATCTTTTTATTTGTATATTCGTATTTCATGACATGAAACAAATTAAAAGACACCATCGATATTGGGAAATTCATGATAACAAGAAGAAATAAATTTGTAGCTTGGCGTGGAGGGCACGCGTGTTTAAGCACTGGCGTTCAAAGGTTAATGTGTTGTGGTGGTGGTCAGATATGCAGTTGCTCCATGTAAAATACTGACAAACTTTACTTGCGCGATGTAGGATTTTGCGTGACGTCAGTGTGACGTGTGTTTCGGTATGTGGCGATGTCGATACCGCTACGTTTTCTACAGTGTGTTAGGTTAAACGGGGGACATACTTTCAGGTTGTATAGTACTCATGAGAATCAACAAATTTCAGGTATACATATTTCTTTATTCAATCTGTTTATTTTCATTAATATAGTACTAACAGCCGCACAGGTCGGTCCATCAGGTTAAGCTACGCTTGCCGGGTTGGCCGTGGATGGGTGACCATCTTTACATACCGAAACACCTCCGTGCGTCGGAAAGCACGTTAAGCTGTTGGTCCCGGCTGTCATTTGTGGATCTTTGATAGTCGTTACGGGTCGTCAGAAGCCAGAAAATCTGACAGCCAGTCTTACCAAGGGGTATCGTATTGCCCAGTTACTGGGTTGTGGAGGTCAGATAGGCAGTCGCTCTATGTAAAATACTGTATTCAGCTGCATCCGGTTAGATTGGAAGCCGATCCCAACATATTTGGGAAAAGGTTGGGTAGATTGATTGAGTAACACCGGATAGTAGGTATGTCCCTATGTCCCTCGTTTAACCTTACACACTGTAAAAAGTGAACTCCATTTTTTTCTTTTTTTCAGTATTAACTCTCGCATTAAGATAACGCCATACAACGTGCAGTTAGATTCGAAGAATGCACTGGAGATAGCTTCGAAATATGACGTCATACTGGATTGTACTGACAACGTACCTACTAGGTACTTGTTGAGTGACCTCAGCTGTCTCACTAAGGTTAGTGCGTAAATAGTCTTTTTAAATCTACTTAAAAATAAAATGTTAAAAAAAAAAACAATTAACAACTTATACTTTGACGACATGGTTGGCGTAGCGGTTGAGCGATTGACTGCTGCGCAGCATGTCGCGGGTTCGATTCCCGCACGGAACAAATATTTGTACGACCTGCAAGTATTTGTTACGGATCTGGGAAAAGGTAGGAAAAAGCAGCGTAATACTGAGTTTAATTTAGAGACTGCACATGGCCGCATCAACTCAGATATAGAAATAGCTCAGGAATTTGAAAACTTTTTTGCTAATGTTCCTCTCAAAACTACTTCATCATTAAATTCCTCAGCCGCACTTTCTGCTGCCTTACTTAGAAAAAATGTAAAGGCATGCCCTTTAGAATTTACATTTCAGCATACAAACCCCCAGGCTGTTATAAAAGCTTTTAAAGATCTTAAAATCAAATCAACAGAAGATCTCTGGGGAATGTCTGTAAAAGTCTGTAGTTCTATTATCGATACCATTGCGCCCTATTTAGCTTTCATATTTAATTCTAGTGTGGACCAAGGAGTCTTTCCGGATCTAATGAAACACAGTAAAGTAGTGCCATTGTTCAAATCCGGTGATAGTAAAGAACCCAACAATTATAGGCCCGTGTCAATTCTGCCAGTTCTCAGTAAAGTGTTTGAAAAGTTGATGCTCAATCAAATGTTACGTCACTTTAATAAAAATTCCATCTTGCATGACCAACAGTTCGGTTTCACCAAAGGGCGTTGTACTACTGACGCTGGTGTCACCCTAATAAAGAACATTTTTAGCGCCTGGGAAGAAGCACAAGATGCCATTGGAATCTTTTGCGATCTCTCTAAGGCGTTCGATTGCGTAGAACATGAGACGCTTCTGCTGAAACTAGAGCACTATGGAATTAGAAATACAGCCCTTAATTTACTTAGATCATACCTGAAAGATAGAAAGGTTAAAGTTCAAGTAAATGGTGTGAACTCGCTGGGGTCGGAAATGACAATGGGCGTTCCTCAAGGTTCGATATTGGGTCCATTTCTCTTTTTAGTTTATATTAACGATTTACCCCAATTACTTCAAAATCAACCGAAGATGGTGTTATTTGCAGATGACACTTCATTAATCTTTAAAATTAATAGACGCTCACAAAATCTTGACGACGTGAATAACTCTATTCTTCAGGTCCAAGATTGGTTTACGGTAAATAATTTGGTACTAAATGAAAAAAAAACCAAATGCATTAGATTTACATTACCTAATGTTAAAAGTAGCGATTGTGACATCATATTGAACGGAGAAAAGCTGGAATTTATTAAGCAGACGGTTTTCCTGGGAATCACGCTAGACGACAAGTTGCAATGGGGTCCCCACATAACAACTCTTGCGGGACGGCTAAGCTCGGCCGCTTATGCTGTTAGAAAGATAAGGCAGTTAACAGACGTAGAAACCGCGCGTTTGGTCTATTTTAGTTACTTCCATAGTATTATGTCGTATGGCATTTTACTGTGGGGGCTGCTGACATTGAATCCATTTTTATTTTGCAAAAGCGAGCGATCAGGGCTATTTACAATCTTCGTCGTCGCGAATCGCTTAGGGAACTATTTAAAAGGATTAATATTATGACAGTACCTTGCCAATTCATTTATGAAAATATTATGTATGTAAGAAAAAATAGACATCTTTTTAACAAAATAAGTGATAGGCATAATTTTAATACTAGAAATAAAGATAAAATAATTCAACCATTTTTTCGATTGTCAAAAGTACATACATCTTTTATGGGGTTCTGTGTTAAATGTTACAACAAAATACCTTGTGACATACTGCAATTAAATGAAAGAAAATTTAAAACTCATATTAAAAGTACACTTTGTAAACAAGCTTATTACAAATTAGAAGATTATATCAAAGATAAGGATGCTTGGAAACATGCTGGTCCTGCTCCACAGGACAATCTAGTGTCTAGACAAAATCAAACTGGTTGCTAAGTAAATTAGGTAATTTGTACCATATTATTTTATAATATTGGAATAACATCTCACACATTGATTAATTTATTATTATTAACTTTTAGAATGTTTGTAAATATGTGAGCACCATGCACTTATGACATAATTAAGTTTACTTGCCACTGCTACATGTGTTTTTCTTTTCACCTTTTGTGATGTATTGTTTTTATTCTGGGTGCATCGTCTTCACATATAATGTTATAATACATGTATACAAAACATTGTGAAACATTTTAAAAGAGTAACGGTGGAGTTTCTTGCCCATTCTTCTCCACACGAAACTACTTTTTGGAAGGGGCGACTAGAATCAGTTCTATTTCTTGTTCATTTTGACGTTCAAAAGTGCCATTCTTGTGCCTATTTGAAATAAATGTTTTGACTTTGACTTGACTGGGTGTTTTTCTATCTATAATATGTATGTATTTACAAAAAAAAAATATATATAAGTAGTTTATCAACCATTTCGTTACCATAACACAAGCATAAGGTTGCTTAGCTTGGGACGATATGGTGTTGAGTGAAATGTCCAAGGATATTTTTATTATTATTATTATACATTCTTAAATTAAATGACTATCTAACTAACTATATACCTATAAACGACTTTCATTCTGTTTTTCAGTATTTGTCAGAAATATATTATCTGTGAAAAATTCAACTGATTCACAAGGTTCTTACAAATCACGTACAAATTCGACGTTTTGATAGTTCATAAAAAGTAACGTTATTGACTACCCTTTCAATTACCCAATTGATGAAATATAGGTATATTATACAGAGGTTTTTTTTTTTGGAGCTGAGAAATCTTCAAATTACTCCTCCCGCTTTGGGTGAAGCGGAAGGCAGTGTCAGACTCTTACTGACTAAAACCCATCCATGTCCCTTCCTTAGCCTTGGGTACCCCTATGGGGATACAGGCGTGATGGTATTCAGCTTCATCATCATTCTCCTGCCCTTATCCCAATTTATTTATGCTCGGCGCAACATGTCTTTTTCTTCCACACTTCTCTATTAGTCGTCATCTCGGTAGTTACTCCCTTTCTAGCCATATCATCTTTCACACAATCCATCCATCGTTTCTTTGGTCTCCCTCTACTTGTATAGCCATCCACATTCATACTCAAAACTTTCCTGACGACATTTTCTTCATTCCTCCGCATAACATGCCCGTACCATGACAACCGATTTCCACACAACTTTTTAGTCACCGGTGCAGTTTTCAGCGTTAACAGACATGTTTTTTTATTGCAGCGTCCCTTAATATCGGGCAGTGCTCTCAAGATGGAGGGTCAACTCACTATATACGGATATAGGAGCGATACTCATTCTAGTCAAAAGGTATGTCAGTCACATAACAAAACAGTATAACCTTTTGAACGCCATCGTCTCCTATACGTGACAAGCAAGCCCATGCTCTACGCCAACGACATAAATATGTGACAATGGCAACAACACTATAACACGAAATAAACTTTTAAATCATTACTTTTGTGAGTGTTTATATAGATATCTTAAAAATTGAAGCTCTCGTACGTATTTAATGACTTGAAACAAATTTAAAGACACCATGGATATTGGGAAATTCATGATAACAAGAAGAAATAAATTTGTAGATTGGCGTGGAGGGCACGCGCGTGCGATTATGCTGTGGCGTTCAAAAGTTTAAATTAATATAATATCAATATGCCTGCGTTTTCCCAACTATGTTGGGGTCGGCTTCCAGTCTAAACAGCTGAATACCAGTATTTTACATGAAGCGACTGCTTATCTGACCTCCATAGCCCAGTAACTGGGTATTACGATACGCCTTGGTAAGACTGGCTGTCAGACCTTCTTCCTGCTTCTGACGACCCGTAACGAATGTCAGAGATGCAAAAATGACAGCCGGGACCAACGGCTTAACGTGCTTTCCGAGGCCTTACAAGCGTGATGTTGGAAAAGGCTGACAGAAGTGACAGATGATGATGGAATTGGATTGGAAGGCGCGACTAGAATCAATTCTATTTCTTGTTCACTTTTGACGTTCAAAAGTGCCTATTTTGACGACACGGTTGGCGCAGTGGTTGAGCGATTGACTGCTGCGCAGCATGTCGTGGGTTCGATTTCCGCACGGAACAAATATTTGTACGACCTGCAAGTATTTGTTACGAGACTGGGTGTTTTTCTATCTATAATATGGATGTATTTACAAAAAAAAAAATGTATATACAAAGTAGTTTATCAGCCATCTCGTTACCATAACACAAGCATTAAGTTGCTTAGCTTGGGACTATATGGCGTTGTGTGAAATGTCCAAGGATATTATTATTATTATAAGGATATTATTTGAAATAAATGATTTGGCTTTGACTTTGACTTTGATGACGTATCTAAAATGCAGTTTGTCTCCCTAGGGAGTTACGTACCGAGGTCCTTGCTATCGCTGCGTGTTCCCAACACCACCGTCACCTGACGCGGTGGGATCGTGTTCAGCGCATGGCGTAGCTGGTCCAGTACCCGGGGTCATAGGTAAATAAAACAATCTTCTTCTTTTCGTGTGGTTACTGACTAACCTGGTGTCAGAATTTTTATGCTGCCCATGGGCCTCTGACTTAGCTTCACATGCTGTTGAGAAATATCTCTCAGACATGCCGGTTTCCTCACGATGTTTTACTTAACCGATTTTCAAGCAAGTGATAATTATACATGAATCCGTAAAATCAGAGGTGCGTGCCTTGGGTTCGAACTCGAGACCTATAACGGCTGTGATTAATTTTATTAAAAAAAAGTATTTTTTTTTTGTTCAATTCGCGATTTATTTTTAACCTACCAACATTTATATGATTAATGGGCACTAGCCCTACCAGTGTGTTACATATTAATGTCCAACATTTATATGATTAATGGGCACTAACAATTTTCTTCAAAAATTACGTTTTTCATTAAAAAGTCAAAATTTTTGTTCTGGCAACACTTTAAATTCCTCCATAGATTGCTAAACGCTACCCGTGTGTTAAATTAATGTCACCATGGTAGCGCCACGTTGTATATTATAGGCTGATTATGCTTTTGTTTTTGTAACAGGTACTCTACAAGCGATGGAAGCTCTCAAATATATCCTAGACATGTCGCCGCAGAAGTTGTTGGTCGAGAGAATGTTTATCTTTGATGCTGAAGACATGGTGCCTAAGACTGGTAAGTAGTTTGATAACTGACTAGTGTTCTATGTAAAAATAGTAGCAATCAGACATACTCGAGATTTTGGTGAAAAACTACCTGCTGGCTCGATAGATGGCGTTGGGATCGAATTAGATCGCGCTATGGTTTCGTTACCTGGCAGGGTATATAAGGCTCGGGTTTAAAAAATTAAAACTGTCTCTCTCTGAAGGAGTGTCCATGGAGTTTCTTGCCCGTTCTTCTCCATAGGTACCTACTGCTTTGGAATGGGCAACTAGCTTCATCTTTCTGACTGACCGACCCCTTGACAATTCAAAAGTGCCTGTAATTGGTTTATTTGAAATAAATGCTTTGATTTTGAGTTTGAAGTACTGCGTTTTATTCGGGTATCACAGGCTCCAAAGCACCTTGTACCGATATTGTACACTTGTTTCTAGTTAAATTTTAGCTGTGAAATCTCATTTTAGCTGTTGTTGACTCATAGTTCTCATAGCTCATATTGACTATTTTAAACGGTCAAAAATAAAATATGAAATTACACAGAAAAAGGACCGCTTCGTCTTAATATCTTCCATCACCGTACAGAAATTAAATAATATGCGAAGATATAATTGTAAAATTGCATTTAATGCTAATAAGTATTCGATTTGATTCTAAAAATCTGTGACGTCACATTGTTATATTTCATACAAATCACGTACAAATGCCGCGTTTTGACAGTTCATAAAAAGTAACGTTATTGACTACCCTTTGAAATACTCAATTATAATAATTTTATTGGTTTCTTTCAGTCCGCCTGCGCGTGCGCAACTCCATGTGCGCGGCTTGCTCCGACAACCCAACTATCACGCACCTAGTTGACTACGAAGCCTACTGCAGGGCTCCGGCTAACGATAAGGTACTATTATTTTTATTATTTAATCAAAGAGTAAAACTACTACCTATCCCCGTAGTATAAAGGCGTGAGTTAGCTATTTTACCCGGTCAAAAAGAAATCTATACTAATATTATAAAGAGGAAAGATTTGTATGTATGTTTGTACACTCAAAAACTACTCAACGTATCTGGATGAAACTTGGCACAAAGATAGATTATTGTCTGGAATAGCATATAAGCTAGGTTCCCGTGGGATAATTTCCTACATATCCGCGGGCGAAGCCGCTGGCAAAAACTAGTCGTTTATATTTGGAATTAAATCATAAAAACACAACACATTTAATATACTTAACTAGCTACCGCCCGCGGCTTCGCCCGGCTAATATGTCTACAAATTATACACATAAACCTTCCTCTTGAATCATTCTATCTATTAAAAACCGCATCAAAATCCGTTGCGTAGTTTTAAAGATTTAAGCATACAAAGAGATATAGGGACAGAGAAAGCGACTTTGTTTTATACTATGTAGTGATGTCCACGTCAGGCCAGAGCACCCTAACAAACTGATTGATTCCCTGTGGCACAGAGATATATTATTATAATATAATAATTATAATAATATATTTATTCAGAATTAAATTGGTAAAATATTTACATTAAAATCTTAGATAATAATTTGTAAAGGTATTTATATTGTAAGATGCCTGTACTAGGATGAACCTGGCAGATATCACAGGCGGCAGGAGCGCATACGTTATGGTATTTGTAGGACAAAACATTTCGCAATATTTAACATAAAATATCTTGAACAGTGAAAATATTAAAATAATTCATTACTTATTTAAACCTAGTTTACTTACATACTATTATGTACAGACGCCAGCACATCAAGCTATCCCTAACTGTCAAATTTTCTCAATTAAAAACGAACCTTATGTCTTTGCAATAAAGTTGAAATACTATCAAAGAAATTTTACAGATTGTGGTAGCTTGATGTGCTGGCCTCTGTACCTTAAAATTATAACCTGGATTAACACATAGGATACTTTTTATCTCGGTAGTACGTTCCCTTGGATAATTTCCGCCAACCACGCGATCGTAGCTGCTGGCAAAAAGCTATTATGATATACGTGTTAGGTTAAACGAGTGACATACTTTCAGGTTGTATAGTACTCATGGAAATCAACAACTTTGTCCATGGGACCGACTCTGAAATCATCATCATCATTCTCCTGTCCTTATCCCAATTTATTTATGCTCGGCGCAACATGTCTTTTTCTTCCACACTTCTCTATTAGTCGTCATCTCGGTAGTCACTCCCTTTCCAGCCATATCATCTTACACACAATCCGTCAGCAAAAAAAATCAGCTGTGCCATACATTTTGACGAATTATGCGAACATAAATAATATAATAATATCCATGGACATTTCACACAACGCCATATTATAGTCCCAAGCTAAGCAACCTAATGCTTGTGTTATGGTAACGAGATGGCTGATAAACTACTTATATACATTTTTTTTTTGTAAATACATATTATAGATAGAAAACACCCAGACCTGGAACAAATACTTGCTGGTCATACAAATATTTGTTCCGTGCGGGAATCGAACCCGCGACATGCTGCGCAGCAGTCAATCGCTCAACCACTGCGCCAACCGTGTCGTCAAATGTACTGAACAACAGATTTTTTTCATGATTTCAGATATAGTTCCATAGTTTTATTTTCATGAGTATAGTGACCCCTCAATACTCAATATCTCCCTGAATGTATGTCTCTCGTTTAACCTAACACACTGTATGCTTTGAGTTTAATAGTAATGATTTCTTTTGTCTTTCCGCTCACTCAAAAACAGGGGTGGTTTGTAAGTGTCTTTCTTAAAATAATATTTCAAGTTTTTCTTTCCTATTAAAAACGTTTTTCTATGCAATTATGTAGTTGGCTAAATTTGCATGTGAGGTTTATGTCTACTGGGTGTAACCAAAAGGGTTTATACATACAAAAGGATATGCTACAGACCACCAAACTGAACAACATTTACTATGGGACCAACTCCGAAACCGCAAAAAAAGAATCAGCTGTTCTAAAGATTTTTGGTCACGTGTCTCGTCGAAATGTAGAGAACAACAGATTTTTTTTACGATTTCGCAGTTGGTTCCATAGTAAAAGTTGTTCAGTTTGGTGGTCTGTAGCATATGCTTTTGTATGTTTATACCCTTTCGGTTACACTCTGTATATTCCTTACCCTGCCATGAACACAGCTGTGTGTTTTCTGTTATATCTCACAGTGCGCACACACATACGTGCTCAATACATTCTGATCCATTCTAAGCTCAGTGCCTTCAACACAAATGTGTGATTATTGTCCATACATTGCAATGCGTGTTGAAGGTACTCAGTAAGGATTTAGGCGACACGTATGCGTGTTGAAGGCACTGAGCTTAGAATAGCACCTGACAACATATAGTGGCAGTGTTTGCAATGTACTTTTATTATACATAATTATCTGTATTTAGATAGTATGATTTTAAAATACATAAGATTTTTGTTATAATGCACCTAGTTTTTGCGCAATAATGTAGAGATGGTATAAACCTATTCTACTAAATTAATCAATCTGCCAGCTGTTTCCCAACTATGTTGGGGTTGGCTTCCAATCTTAAGGTCACAGCTCATTAAAGCCACCCGGCACCCACCGCGCACCGCCTCGTCGCACGGCGTCCACTCGTTGTCGACAGGTGGTCCACGGGTGGACGTCGCGTTATCACCAATAAACGTCGCGCGGTCAACTAGAGGACCTCGCAACTCACAGTGGTGTGAACGCAAGGCAAGCATGGTAGCAAGGTGGAGTTTCTTGCCCATTCTTCTCCACACGAAACTACCTTTTGGAAGGGGCGACTAGAATCAATTCTATTTCTTGTTCATTTTGACGTTCAAAAGTGCCTTACTTGTGCCTATTTGAAATAAATGATTTGACTTTGACTTTGAGCATGCGAGTAGCCAGGTGTCACCGAGTGGTCCACCCGCCGTCCGCGCGTGCAGGACTTACGACCGAGGCGATCCGGTGACGCCACGGAGTTGAAGTAGTGAGCGCATACCCATACAAGTTCATATAAAGAATACTAGCCGTAGGAGGCGGGGTGGTGCAAAGTGGGTGCCGGGTGGCTCTAATGAGCCTGACCTTTACCGGATGCAGTTGGATACCAGTATTTTACACGGAGTGACTGCCTATCTGATCTCCACAACCCGGTCAGTAACAGGGTAATACGATACCCCATGGTCACCCATCCACGGACCAACCTGATGCATAGATCCGTGCGGCTGTTATTACTTAGCCACGAGCTCCTCGTATTCTACTTATCTGTAGAAATAAATAAAAGTGATAGGTCATTCACTCACTGATTAACCACGAAATATAAAAAAAAACTGGATTTACGAAGACGAAATCTATACTAATATTATAAAGAGGTAAAATTTGTAAGTTTGTATGTAGGGGGTAATCTCCGGAACTAATGATCCAATTTCAAAAAAAATCTCTGATAGAAAGCTACATTATTCCTGAGTGCTATAGGCTATAAATTATATTTATATCATACAAATTAGCCGAGCTATCGCAATTTTCGTCTAGCAAGTCGGAAAGAAATACCTCCGAGAACAGAATTATTTGCATGCGCTGCCTAAACAGTTGTTTAAAATTGAAAGCAATGTATGGCAACCCGGTTCGCCTTTATTATTTCTACAAAAAAGTCCGCGTCACCATATTCCTATCTTTTGTATTTTAACTTTTATATTTCGTTTTATGTTTTTAAAAAGTATTTTTTCGACTTACTTCTGTTTGGATGATTATTTAAACATCATAATATCAATTCTTATCAAATTAAATTATTTTATGATCACAAGGACATCACAGAGAAAAGATTTGCCCTCTACAGTATTAGCCGCAGATAGAAGCTTGTATGGCATATAGGTAGATTATGAGTAGTAGACGTCAGCTAAGACAGGATTTTAGGAAATTCCCCACGTAGAGAGGTGAATTAGGGGGTGGAAGTTTGAATACAAATTATTCATCATTGACGCAGGTTGGCAGGGGACAGCAGCAAGTCCGTATATACAGAGTTGATAAGACAGAAGGGCTTTCCTTTAAACTGCCTATACTAGGGACCATTTTCAAGATCTGTACCAAAAATCAACTAAATAGAATCAGTAGTTTAGTCGCAAATGATTTTTTAAGTTGTTGCCCCGTTTGAACACGATGTATCTTTCCTAACAGCGCTCCGGCGCGCGCGCGTCGGTGCCGCTGCGTTACAAGGTCAGTTTTTATTTACAAAGGGTGGTTGCGTTTTACTCTGATTTGTTAGCTGTTTAGTTTATTTGAAAAATAAAAAAACTCAGTTTCGGTGCTTTTTATTTTTATACCGTATCGAATTAACTAAACACGTATAATATACGTAGTGTAATTTAATGGTCCTTTGTCATATCAACCCCCCTATATAAATGGAAACCTTGACTGACTAACTGACTGATCTTACCTTGGGAGAATATGTGTCCTCTACGCGGTCCTAGCCGCGCGCAAAAGCTAGTTTTAAATATTTAAAAGTTTATAGTGTTGGAAATCAAAATTGCGAATGTTGAAGGTAAGTTTTTATATAAAATTAATTGTTTCTGGTTTTATGATAATTTTTATTTACATTTTTTTCTTCCAAATTATTGTTCCTTTATGTAACATTCGCGGTGTTGAAATTGTTATTTAACAATGGGCTTCTTTTAATCTCAAGTTGAAGTTGTATTCCTTCAAATCAAGTTAGTCGTATTAACCTTTGAACGCCAGAACATAAACGCACGCGCGTGCCCTCCACGCCAAGCTACAAATTGATTTCTTCTTGTTATCATGAATTTCTCAATATCCAAGGTGTCCAATTAGTTTCATGTCATTAAATACGTACGAGAGCTTCAATTTTTGCGGTAGTACAGTAATGTAACACACATGTAAGCGGGCACGCCCTTTATGCCTGGAGGCTTTTTTTTTCCATTACATTTTTTTTATTTACGCGTGTTTTCAATGTTTTAATTGGTATATTGGCGTGTGCTAGCTGACGTGTGAAATGATTGGCGTGTTTCGTAATGTTTATTACTTCTCATACGATAAATGTGTAGAACAAATTCTTTAAACTAAACACAGCTGTGCTGCTGGGGAGTTTGTTGCGCCACTTCTTCTTCCCAGCTAAAGCACTAGGAAGTGGTGAAGGGTGGGCGTTTTTGGGGGAATGTCTTATGTAACTTTGACCTTCAAAAAGTGCTGATTTCAGGCTAGTGTGAATAAATGACTTTTGATTTTGAATTTTTCTACTTCAGTTTCTATAATAATTATTTAAAAGAAGCCCATTATTTCCTTATTAAACACAACCCTATTCTTATTCTTCTTCGTGTGGTTAGTGACTAACCTGGTGTCAGAGTTTTAATGCTGCCCATGGGCCTCTGACTTAGCATCACATGCTGTTGAGAAATATCTCTCAGACATGCCGGTTTCCTCACGATGTTTTCCTTCACCGATTTTAAGCAAGTGATAACTGTACAATACGCACATGAATCCGAAAAATCAGAGGTGCGTGCCTTGGGTTCGAACTCGAGACCTATGACTTGGCAGTCACACCACTAGGCTGTCACTGCACAACCCTATTCATATTCTATCTCTCTCACTCTTCTCCCACAGAAAAAACAAGAAGCCCGCATAAAATCAGTAAGAAGAAAACAAGAGAAAGAAAAACGAATGACTGGACAGAGTTACTTTGGTTACCGAACCACCACAGCGGGAGAAAAGAAGTATTGGATCCAAGACGTCCTCAAATCAGAAAGAAGACTAGGACCTCCTTGCAAATCTGACTTCTGCGCAAAGAGTTCGACGCGCTACTGTCACAAACTGTCAGAATCTGACAGATGTCAAATCTTTCAAAAATTCTGGCAGTTGGAATGGAACGAAAAAAAGAAATTTGTTCGGTCTCTAATAGATTCTGTGCCCGCTAAACGCCGGAGAACAACTCATAAGGGAGATGCCTCTCGAAAAGGTGATTCGAAGCGTTATCATCTAATTTTAAATTCCGAAAAGGTTTTAGTTTGTCGTGTGACCTTTTTAAACACTTTAGGTATTAAAGAGGCTATGGTACGCTGTTGGTTACTCAAGGAATCCAAGCCTAGATCTCCAAAAATGCCTTTTAAATCACAAAACGTAGTGCAATACATAGAAAGTCTCCCAACAATTGATTCCAAATGCCAATACTGTATATCAGCTGACTCAAATATTAAATACATAGATTTGAATGTCAAAAATCAATTTCAACTTTACAATGCATACGTAAAAGATATGTCGTTTAAAGGTATCACTCCTGCTTCAAGGAAAACGTTTGCTAAAGTGTTGAATAGGAAGAATTTAAGGATTTTTAAACCGAAACATGAGATGGATGTTTGCGATTTGGTAAAGCAGCATAATATTATTAATTTTGGTTTTGAAGGCGAGAAATGTAATGGATTTTATTATGAAGTAAATCATATGAACGACTGGCCTACAGGGCAAGATTCGCAGAACGCACTTTGATGTTCTTTGCCAAGTACTTGCCTATAATTGTGTAACTAAGCGACTACACGCTTCGTTTATAAGTTCTCCAGCCCTGGCTGGACATTGCGAGGATCGCCCAGAGGATACGGTGGAGCACACGGTGGAAACCTGCCCCGCTTGGGCGGAGCACCGCCGTGTCCTCGTAGAGGCGATTGCGGCGACCTCTTGCGCCCGGCCCTAGTGTAAGCCACGGAGTCACCTCCTTCGAAGCAGTCATGCTCGCGAAGGAGGTGGCGGGATGGGAGAGGGAAAGGACCTCCCGTCCCAGCCGCCGCGGGAGACGCCCCGGGCTTCGGGAGCCACGTGACGACTCCCGGCCGCCGTAGGCGCGGGCCTGCGGGCAGTGAGTAATGGGTAGCTCACCGTCCGATCAGGACCAGGCCCGTGCCGGACGGCGTGGAGTGTTCCACGCGCGTCTTAAAGAGATGTCAGCATTTGAAGGGGCCCGAAGCCTGCCGGGTCAGTGGGATTGTCCGAAAGGGTTACCACTACCCGAAACATAAAGGGCTACGAAAGGACATGGATGGGTTTTAGTCAGTAAGAGTCGGACACTCCCTTCCACCAAGAGCGGGAGGGGTCATTTGATGATTTCCAAACTCAAAAAAAAAGTACTGCAAGTGCCTTTTAATATTGTATTTGTTGAAGAGAATGTTTCTTCTTTTCGTGTGGTTAGTGACTAACCTGGTGTCAGAGTTTTTATGCTGCCCATGGGCCTGTACTTTTTAACCATCGAAAAATGTATTAAATATTTAGTTTCTTTGAATTAGAATCTCTTAACATGGACTGATTTTATTATTGTTTAAGTGACTTATTGTTATAATAATACTTTTTAAAATTAAATTTTATTAATGTTCTTATTGTTTTATTTGATGCTAAAGTATCATTAGCTGCCTTTACCCAACTATGTTGTGGTCAGCTTCCAATCTAACCGGAAGCTGAGCTGACCACCAGTATTTTGCATGGAGCGACAGCCTATCTGACCTCCTCAACCCGGTTACTGGGTAATACCCTTGGTAAGACGGGATGTCAGATTTTCGGGCTTCTGACGACTCGTAACGACTGTCAATGATTTACAAATGAGTGCCGGGACCAATGGCTTGATGTGTTCCGAAGCATGGAGAGGATTTGGTATGTTAAAATGCTCACACATCCACGCACCAACCGCGGCAAGCGTGGCTTAACTTTGTCAATCGACACGTGTGGCTGTTATTACTTAGCCAGGAGCCCCCTGTTGATAACTTACGACAAAACCGAAAACATTTTTCTATTGCATGTTTCTTAATAATAATTTTGCAACTATTTTTGCATGTTTCTGAGTGTTGCATGAACAACAATATGCATCATAGCATCATCTCAATGTACAGACGTCAGCACATCAAGCTATCCCTAACTGTCAAATTTTCTCAATTAAAAATTAACCTTATGTCTTTGCAATAAAGTTGAAATACTATCAAAGAAATTTGACAGATTGTGGTAACTTGATGTGCTGGCCACTGTAACTTAAAGAACCTGCCACTCGTGACGAAAAATCCAATTTATTATGTAACAATCTCACCGTGAATACTTCGGTGAAGTGACCTGTCATTCCACCAAATGCACTATGATCCCCACTATTGACAGCTCACTTGACGCGAGATCCCCACCTGACAGCTCACTTGACGCGAGATCCCCACCTGACAGCTCACTTGACGCGAGATCCCCACCTGACAGCTCACTTGACACGAGATCCCCACCTGACAGCTCACTTGACGCGAGATCCCCACCTGACAGCTCACTTGACGCGAGATCCCCACCTGACAGCTCACTTGACGCGAGATTACCAGTATTGACAGCTCACATCTCGCGGGATACCCAGCTAACAACATTACTTCTTTCTAAAAAATAAGTAAAGTATAATATTTAGTATGGTTACGGAACCCTTATTGCAATAGCATGACACTGCATGGACGATAATTTGTTAGCTTAACTGATTTATGTAATCCTTTAGCACCATTCCTAAAAACCACCTTCTCTTCTCAGGAACTGGACCTCCAGATCCTCCCGAAACGCAACCGCATATCAGCGCCCGAAGTCTCCGCACTCCTCAAAGAAAAGCAACCGGTCTACATGGTAGATGTGCGCGCAGACTCTGAGTTCCATATGTGTCACATAGCGGGCGCGCACAGCTGGCCTGTCGATACCCTAAGTGGTGGTGTTCTGGAACAGCTGCTGCGGTACGTGGAGCTCAGTCCAGCGAATGGTGAGTAAGCCGCTTACTTCTATCAATATTACTTCAGTGTTAGTATGAGATGGAGCTATACGTCCTATATAGCTCATACACTGCCACTATTTTTTTGTCAAGTGCTATTCTAAACTCAGCGTCTTCAACACGCATACGTGTCGCCTAAATTCCTACTGAGTGCCTTCAACACGCATTGCAATTTATGGACAATTAACACACATTTACATATGTTGAATGCACTGAGCTTAGAAAAGTACGTAGCAGTAGGTCGGAGTTCCATATGTGTCACATAGCGGACATTGATACGCTGAATGGCGCCGTTCTGGAGCAGCTGTTGCGCTACGTGGAGCTGAGTCCCGCGAATGGTGAGAAAGTGGCAGTAGGTCAGAGTTCCATATATGTCACATAGCGGGTGCGCACAGCTGGCCCGTCGATATCCTAAGTGGCGCCGTTCTGGAGCAGCTGTTGCGCTACGTGGAGCTGAGTCCCGCGAATGGTGAGAAAGTGGCAGTAGGTCAGAGTTCCATATATGTCACATAGCGGGTGCGCACAGCTGGCCCGTCGATATCCTAAGTGGCGCCGTTCTGGAGCAGCTGTTGCGCTACGTGGAGCTGAGTCCCGCGAATGGTGAGAAAGTGGCAGTAGGTCAGAGTTCCATATATGTCACATAGCGGGTGCACACAGCTGGCCCGTCGATATCCTAAGTGGCGCCGTTCTGGAGCAGCTGTTGCGCTACGTGGAGCTGAGTCCCGCGAATGGTGAGAAAGTGGCAGTAGGTCAGAGTTCCATATATGTCACATAGCGGGTGCGCACAGCTGGCCCGTCGATATCCTAAGTGGCGCCGTTCTGGAGCAGCTGTTGCGCTACGTGGAGCTGAGTCCCGCGAATGGTGAGAAAGTGGCAGTAGGTCAGAGTTCCATATATGTCACATAGCGGGTGCGCACAGCTGGCCCGTCGATATCCTAAGTGGCGCCGTTCTGGAGCAGCTGTTGCGCTACGTGGAGCTGAGTCCCGCGAATGGTGAGAAAGTGGCAGTAGGTCAGAGTTCCATATATGTCACATAGCGGGTGCGCACAGCTGGCCCGTCGATATCCTAAGTGGCGCCGTTCTGGAGCAGCTGTTGCGCTACGTGGAGCTCAGTCCAGCGAATGGTGAGTACGTAGCAGTAGGTCGAAGTTCCTAATGTATCACATAGCAGGCGCGCACAGATAGCCTGTCGATGCCCTGAGTGGCGAAAATTGTGGGACGTGTCTTCGTAGATGACACTGTATAATAATCAATCTGCCATCATTTTCCCAACTATGTTAGGGTCGGCTTCCAAACTTACACCCAGTCAGTAACTGTGCAATACGATACTCCTTGGTAAGACTGACTGTCAGACTTTCAGGCTTCTAACTACTTGTAACGACTGTCAAAGGTCCACGAATGACAGCTGGGACCAACGGCTTAACGTGCTTTCCGAGGCACGGAAGAGTAAAGATTGTCACCCATACACGGATCAACTCCGGCAAGCGTAGCTTAACCTGATGTATGGAGCCGTGTGACTGTTATTCCTTTTAACATATTAAACATTCAAACTCCTTTTTAATTGTTTTTTTTTAAATAATATTTTATCTTGTTCCAGTTATCTTCCTCTGTCGCCGCGGCAACGACTCCCAGCTAGCAGCTAAGATGGTACTCGATATGTTGCCAGAAGAACATCGACACAAAGTGAAGGACATGATTGGAGGATTGCACGCGTGGGCCTTCGATGTTGACACTACCTTCCCCGTCTATTAGGTAGGATGGTAGAACATTCACACACACACCCACACTCACACACACCCCACACTCACACACATACCCCACACACACACCCCACACTCACACACACCCCACCCACACACACGCACCCCACACTCACACACACCCCATACTCACACACACACCCCACACTCACACACACCCCATACTCACACACACACCCCACACTCACACACACCCCACACACACACACACACACCACACTTACCCCACACTCACACACACCCCACACTCACACACACCCCACCCACACACACACCCCACACTCACACACACCCCACCCACACACACACCCCACACTCACACACACCCCACCCACACACACGCACCCCACACTCACACACACCCCATACTCACACACACACCCCACACTCACACACACCCCATACTCACACACACACCCCACACTCACACACACCCCACACACACACACACACACCACACTTACCCCACACTCACACACACCCCACACTCACACACACCCCACCCACACACACACCCCACACTCACACACACCCCACCCACACACACACCCCACACTCACACACACCCCACCCACACACACACACACACCCCATACTCACACACACCACACTCACACATACACTCCACACTCACACACATAACATGAAGCTTGTAATCCCCTAAGAGGTGGGCAGATGTATATCAAACATCCGCATTTTGCCAAAGTCCCATATAGAACAGAAGGCGAACCTATTGCCACTAACCGGCATAAATCCAAACCGAAAAATTTTCTCTTACTTGGGGATCGAATTCGACCTATTGCTAAGCAGTTACGCTTGCCACCACTAGACGAACGAGGCAATATTGTGAATTAATTAATATTTGTAGAGATAAACTACGATAACACAGCCCGCTCCTCCAAAATTCAAAACGTTTGGAAGTATTTGTGATAAGAATAACAAAGCGCCACAAAGACTCACAACGTACGAGTATGTCGCTGCCGGCCTTCTACTGAAGACGAATACTTACAACTATATACAAACTCTTTCGTGAGGATGTGACTACAAATGTTGAAACAGTCATTTGGAGGGGCGCGCCATGTTATCGTCGTTTATCTATAACAAATTATTGTGTCTACATTTTCAATTACCATTGCAAAAAGCACTCGTTGCCGGGAAACTTTTCCAGTCTTTCAAAATGTGTTTATGGAAAGAAAAGTGGTAAATACTAAATGGTAAATTATGTAATTTGAACTATTATAAATTGCCAAATAGATCCAGCCGTTCTCTAGTGATGCAGATTACCATCGAACAGTATTTAATTTTATATAGATTTACTAATGCGAGTGTGCATCAAGCGATACATATATAAGGTGACTGGTAATTAGTGACCGATATTTAAACTCGTGATCATCGAATCACTTTTTGATTAACATACAACCTAACACTGACCGGTTAGTTGCAAAAAAACTTAAGAAAATTTTAATTTCGCGGGCTACCTCAATGCATCCCCCCTTAATTCTCACAAATTAGTGGGTCAGCCAACGAGGACAGTGTGTCATTTTAAGTGCCCATAAAACAGGGAGTTTTTTGTCGGCTGGCAACTTAAAATGGTTGTGAACCGATATTTTATATTAAGGGAACTTAGTTCGTAAATAAGATTTAAAAAAAGATGTAGTTCTTTGTTATTTGTTTTTACATGGTTTTGTATATTTTATAAGGAGTAAGAATAAATGTAAAGACAGCACGTCAAGCTATCCCAAACTGTCAAATTTTCCCAATTGAAAATCAACCTTATGCTATTGCAAGGGTACCCAAACTTATTTGTCTACTGCACAAGAATAGATTATTTTTTAGCGCCCACATTTTTCACCTACTTAAAAAACACTATCTAGATGCAATTACAAATCGCCCCCATTTTTTTTTAAAGACTGAATTCATCCAATGACTTCTCCCGCTCTGGGTGGAGCGGAAGGGAGTGTCAGACTCTTACTGACTAAAACCCACCCATGTTCCTTCCGTAGCCCTTTATGTTCCGGGGTAGCAGTAACCCTTTCGGACAATCCCGCTTACCCGGCAACAAGTCGCCCTCTAAGCCCCCTTTTTTTTGGGTCTCTTACTGCCTCCCTTTAGGCCTGCAGCGCCCACAAGGGGGCGTCACTTTGGGAAAAGCTGTGCTATTGTAATAAAGTTGAAAATCTTTCAAAGAAATTTGACATATTAGGGTAGCTTGCTGGCTCTGTTCGTGTGATCAGTTAGAATGAAAAGCTATTGTTAAAGTTGTCAACAACGATCTATTTATGGTGGATTCCTCCAACTGACTAATCGGAACTTAAAAAAAATGTGAATTATAAAAATGGTAGGAAAAAATATCTGCTTTCGGGTAATAGTGCATTTCCACTGAAGCGGAGCTGGGCGGAGCGGAGCGGAAACGTGCAGGCTTCGTCCAATCACAATGGCTGAAACCCCTTTCGCGTCACTCGTCTCGTCTGTGATTGAACGATTTCTGCATGTCTCCGGTCCGCTCCGCCCAGCACCGCTTCAGTGGAAAGTACCCTAACAGACCGTTTCTGAGGTAGCAGACACTGGGGTATGGTGACGTGACTGACGCTCAGCTCACTGATTGTGATTGGCTTCTGACAACCCTGCTTCCTTGTGTCTCCCCTCCCGCACCGCGCAACTACCTTACAGACGGTCTCAGTTAAGCAGGGGGCTATACTAGCCTGTTCTTTTTAAAATTTTGAAAAAAAAAAAAATGAATTTCGAATAAAATTTACAAAAACAAAATTAAGGTAAGTGAATTAGCAAAGCTAATTGGATGCTCGCAGAAAACGACTGATGGAAGTAAATAATTTATTTTATAAATTTCCAATGAGTTCCTTTATTTGTGATCGCATTTATTGTAATGATTAATTCATTTAATATAGTAATATAATTAAATGCTTTACAGAAATCCTGACACACTTAAAAAAAACACTTGAAATTAAATTAAAAAAAATTTGCATAGATTTTTTTAATAAAAAGAAATGGAATTTATTCCAGTTGCCCCTTCCAAAAGGTAGTTTCGTATGGAGAATAATGGCCAACAAACTCCACCGTTACTCTTTAAAAAAAAATGTTTTACAATATTTTGTATGACATTAATTAGGTATCTATATTATTATTAAGACGAAAATTTGGGATTTCTGTAAGTATTCGAAAATATATAAATAAGCTCAATGTCAATCGTATAAATAATAAAATAAGTAAAAATTAATTTAAATACACATTCCGTAGACTCTTTATGATTGTCTATTCTTTAGAGCATTTAAATTGGGATATAATCTATACCATGTAGTCGCAATTAAATTAAGTTCTCAATACAAAACTGACATGACAATTTGCTATTAGAGTTTATCGTAAGTTCACAGCTCATTATAGAATTTCAAATTTTGAATGTTCGTGGACCAAGTGACGTGACGTCCACTCGTTACCACGTGGCGTTCACTCGTAGATAGCTCCGCGCTATCTACGAGTGACCCACTGGTTAACGATGCGAGGCAGTGCGGAGTGGGTGCCGGGTGGCTCTAATGAGCTGTGACCTTTATCGTAATAAAGTTCCCAATACAAAAACTGACTTCACAATTTTGTATTAACGACTTAACCTTACTCGGAATAAAGTTCTCAATGCAATAGCTGACGAATGCATAGACAAAAGTTAAGGTTCTTTTTTAAGTAGTGAAGGTATTTTTATTCCCGGTTTAAATGCCCTAAAATCCTACCAATAGTTTAAAATAAATAAATGTACTAGATTAATCACAACTCCAATGAAAATAGATTTAAGCAAATTCCTCAAATGAACTAACAGATTCTGAAATAAAATCTCGAAATATTTTCTTTAGCGTATTTGACTGTTAGTGGAAGGGCCAAGTTGCAGCCGTGCGAGTCGATAGCTCCAACCTTCGAGGTCGGGCCGTGGATGGGTGACCATCCAAGACATCACATGGAGACGCTTCCGTGTCTGGAAAAGCTGTGAGTTCAGACTTTCATCTATGAAAGAGGTATATTAGAAGCCTGAAAGTCGAACAACCAGTCTTACCAAGGTGTTTCAGCGGGATTGTCCGAAAGGGTAACCGCTACCCGAAACATGAAGGGCTAAGGAAGGAACATGAATGGGTTTTAGTCAGAATTCGTCGCTTCGCGTCGATGAACCTTCCACCCTCTCTTGACCTTTTGAACGCCAGAGCATAAAAGCACGCGCGTGCCCTCCACGCCAAGCTACTAATTTATTTATTCTTGTTATTATGAATTTCCCAATATCCATGGTGTCTTTTAATTTGTTCCATGTCATTAAATACGTACTAGAGCTTAAATGTTTAAGATATCTATATAAACATACATAAAAGTAATGATTTAATTATTTCGTGTTATAGTGTTGTTGCTATTGTCTCATATTTGTGTCGTTGGCCGTTGGCGTACTGGGCAGTGGCGTTCAAAAGGTTAAGCCCGTTAAACCCCCTATTGTAATAATCATAGAAATAGTCCTATATTCTATTAAATCAAACTACGATGTCATATTTAATAAACAGTGTATTTTATAATATTTTCTTGTGAAAATAAATGGATGGATCAATTTACTGGTTTTTTAATTCCATAAGCCTGAATGGGGATGACTACTGAATTTTTTTTTAGTCCGTCAGCTTATTAAAACACTGAGGCCCCAGTCTCGAGGAGCTCGTGGCTAAGTAATAACACAGATCGATCCATCAGGTTAAGCTACGCTTGCCGGGGTTGGTCTGTAGATGGGTGACCATCTTCAGATATCGAGACTCCTCCGTGGCTCGGCAAGCACGTTACGCCGTTGGTCCCTCCTGTCATTCGTGGATGTTTGACAGTCGTTACGGGAGGTCAGAAGCCCGAAAGTCTGACAGCCAGTCTTACCATGGGGTATTACGCAGTTAGTGACTGGTTTGTGGAGGTCAGATAGGCAGTCGGTCCGTGTTAAATACTGGTATTCAGCTGCTTCCGGTTAGACTGGAAGCCGACCCTAATATAGTTGGAAAAAGGCTAGGCAGATTGATTTATGTCCCAGTATTCTTTCTGATTTGAGGACGTTCTGGATGCAATACTTTTCTCCCGCTGTGGTGGTTCGGTAACCGAAGTAACTCTGTCCAGTCATTCGTTTTTCTTTCTCTTGTTTTCTTATTTCTGATTTTATGCGGGCTTCTTGTTTTTTCTGTGGGAGAAGAGTGAGAGAGATAGAATATGAATATGGGTGTGAACAATTTGTTTTGTAATGCTAGTTTTAATAAAGAAATACTGGGCTTCTTTTAACCTTTTAACCGCCCGACTAAGTATCAGATGTCGTGCCCCCAGCGCCCAACTCATAAAAAAAAAACTTTTATTTCAGACGAATATGGTCTTGTAATTACATAAACAACGAAATCCGAACATAGATTCTCAGTCGTATAAACACGACTCAGGCGGCACGGGCACGACAACATTTGTCGTATTAATCCGACTGGGGCGGTTAAAGGGTTAAATAATTATTAAAGAAACTATTGTAGAAAAACAATAAGGATGACGACTTAAATGTTTTTGGTTGTCTCGTCAGGTAGGTTACTAAGAAATATTGGACACATATTTTTCTGTTATTTCGTAATCCAAAGATTACGTCGATACATTGTGTTAAAATGTGGCGTGACGTCACTCACGGTCAGGTAAATTTTAAACCTAATTGTGACGTAGCGAGTCCCCACTTCCCAACTTTAATAAGTTTTACGTCATCAACTTTAATAAGTCATTTTTTATTAAAATTTGATGTTCGCTTAATAGAAGCCGTTTGCTTATAAGATCTGAACGATTTATACGGTTATATTTATTGTCGTTTCGAGAGAATTTTTCTTATGAACCTATGGGGTTCATACGACTGCATAAGGACATGGGTAATGACAGCCGCACGAGTTAGTCTGCCAGGTTAAGCTACGCTTGGTCCGTGGATGGGTGCCCATCTTTACATAACAAGGTCCCCCCGAACTTCGGAGGGGCTTCCGAAATTCGTTTCCGCGTTGGTCCCGGCTGTTATTCTTGGATATTTGACAGCCGTTACGGGTCGTCAGAAACCCGACCAGTCTGACAACCAGTCTTACCAAGGGGTATCATGTTACCCAGTTACTGGGTTGTCGAGATCGGATAGTAGTTGGGAAAAAGCTAGGTAAATTGATGTCAGCGGGCTTGTCCGAAAGGGTTACCGCTGTCCCGGAACACGAAAGGCTAAGGAAGGAACATGGATAGGTTTTAGTCAGTAAAAGTCTGACTCTCCTTTCTGCTCCACCCAGAGCGGGAGGACTCATTTGATGACCTTTAAAAATGAAGGATTAAAACAAAACGAACCTTTTTCTAACAAATCTTTATCAAAGAGATTTTCAATATCGCGTGCTAAGGATTAAATATTAATCTAATCCGTAATTATCATCAATGTTTTGTGATAAAACTATATAATTGCTACTGATAATATATGATTTGATAAGTTAGTGTATTTAGTGTTATTTCGTATAAAATGGCGGAGATAGGTGCTTGGCTGTATACACTATGTTTAATGTAAGTAAATGTTATTTATTTACTTTTTTTACCATTGAATAGGTAAAAATCTCGAACAACTATATTTTTAGTCTTTGACCCACACTGCCATGAACACAGCTGTGTGTTTTCTGTTCTATCTCACAGTGCGCACGCACATACGTGCTCAATACATTTTGATCCATTGTAAGCTCAGTGCCTTCAACACAAATATGTGTTTATTGTCCATACATTGCAATGCGTGTTAAAGGCACTCATTAGGGATTTTGGCGACACGTATGCGTGTTGAAGGCACTGAGCTTGGAATGGAAGACCACCTCACAAAAAATTGTGCAGTGTTTGCGTTGAAGGGGAGTTTAAAAAAATCCTTTTTTAATTATTGAACAGTTTTCTTTTTTAATTATTGAACAGTTTTCTTTTTTAATTATTGAACAGTTTTCTTTTTTATTTATTGTTAACAGTTTTCATGGCAATGTATGGGTCAGGACCTGTCAGTGTCAATATTTAAAGGCAAATAATTACACTGACTGCCCTTGAAATGAGGTTTATTTGTGCCGATCTTGCTTGCAGTTTCATTGGTGGAATTTCGCCCTTGATCAGGTCAGCAAGGTAGTAGGGAGCTGAATACCACCTTTTGTTTTTATAATGATTTCGTTTCTTTATTTATCTACGATTTCTAAACTTTTTTTTTCGTGTGGATAGTGACTAACCTGGTGTTAGAGTTTTTATGCTGCCCATGGGCCTCTGACTTAGCTTCATATGCTATTGAGAAATATCTCTCAGACATGTCGGTTTCCTCACAATGTTCTCCGTTTTTTAAGCAAGTGATAATTATACAATACGCACGTGAATCCGAAAAGTCAGAGGTGCGTGGCTTGCGTTCGAACTCGAGACCGCAGAGTTGGCGGTCCACCACGAGGTAGGCTATCACTGCTTAGGTCTAATTTTATGTTTCTAAACTTACAGACTAACAACAAATATAGTATGTGCTCACATACCATACTACAACTCGGCCGAGCCCGATGCCCCAACTTTTGGTAAGTACTTAACTTTAAGAATATTAGTCTCGCAAGCCACTGTATTATTGAAAACGGCTAACGCTGCTTAGTTTAACCGTAATTTTGACCGTTTCAAATAGTCAATTATGTGTTTAATGTTAACAAATTACAATGTGTTTAATGTTAACAAATTACTTTTCCAAGCTCAGTGCATTCAACATAAGGCACGTGTTGAAGGCACTCAGTAGGGATTTTGACAATACGTATGCGTGTTGAAGGCACTGACCTTAGAATAGCACCTGACAAAAAATATTGGCAGTGTAAGCTTTAAAACGATCATAGTAATCATTCAGTTAAATTTTCTCCGCAGTAAGTGACATTCCAGCCAATAAGAGCCGAGAGACTGCTTCTGCTCGCCTGGTGGCTATGAGGAATGTCATGTCAGAAATGAGGGTTGATGCCTACATCGTACCCACTGCAGATGCTCATAATGTAAGTATTCTAAGCTTGAATTTTTGATAATGGCAGCTCGCAGTTCAACCATAGGGTTGTCTACTGCTTAACCGGACTTGCCTGTGGATGCCACAAAAGAATTGTAGCCTCCAGCCAGGGCTTAAAAATAAACTTACAAACTAAGCGACTACACGCTAAGGGGGGTGCCCTTAGCGTGTAGTCGCTTAGTTTGTAAGTTTATTTATGTCCTGTGGGGTACGGACCTCGGCTTAAGGCGTCGCTGGGGGAGGACAGCAAGGGGCAAGCTGGATCGGGGGTATTTATGACTCCAGGCTCAGCGGCAACGCGGGCTGGCTCGAGCAAGGGTCGGGGGATAGTGTGTAAAACGATCCGTCACATTGCCGTTATAGAGATAAACTACGATAACATAGCGCGCCCCTCCAAATTACTGTTTCAATGTTTGTAGTCACATCCTTACAACTACATACAAACTCTTTCGTAAGAGTTTGTATGTAGTTGTAAGTATTCGTCTTCAGTAGCAGGCCGACACTCCGGCAGCGACATGCGTTGTGAGTCTTGGTGGCGCTTTGTAATTACTTTCACAAATACTTTCAAACGTTTTGAATTTTCGAGGGGTGGGACATGTTGTCACAGTTTTTCTCTAGCATTTAAGAAGTTTTAAGTGGAATATTTAAACATAACTGAGGGCTGTCTTGTTCTTTGGCCAAAGAATTAGCATTGTCATTCGACGTGGCAATGCTACCAGTCTTTTGTGCACGTTTCCGGAAGAAAGCGAAGGGGACGAGTACTTCGACGCCTAAGTGCCCTTGTTGTTTTTGGATTTATTTGTTTAGTTAGATAGTAATTTAATTTTCACTCATAATAATAAAATTTAAGTTTTAAAACTTATTTAATCTTTTAAATGCCAGATCATAAACGCACGCGCGTACCCTCGACGCCAAGCACCAAATTTATTTCTTTTTGGTATCATGAATATCCAAATATCCATGGTGTATTTTACTTTCATACAATTAAATACTTACGAAAGCTAAAATTTTTAAGATATCCATAAAAACACACACCAAAAGAATGATTTAATTATGTATTTCGTGTTATTAGTGCACCGCACTGTCACATATTTGTGTCGTTGTCTTACAGGGCATGCGCTTGCTTGTCGCGTATATGTGACAATGGCGTTCAAAAGGTTAAAAAACATAAATACTTTTTTGCCACGGTCGCGAATCACATTTTGATCAACTTATCACTGATTTGTCAATTCCAAAAATCGTTTGTATATTTGAATTTTGCGGGCTACCCTGACTTCCATGGAAATTGGGTATTTGAAAAGATAATAATAAATATAAACGTTACTTTTTATGAACTGTCAAAACGCGGAATTTGTACGAGATTTGTATGAATTATAACAATGTGACGTCACAGATTTTTAGAATGAAATGGAATACTTATTAGCATTAAATGCAATTTTAAAATTACATCTTCGCATAATATTTAATTTCTGAGCGGTGATGGAAGTTTTTAATACAAGCGGTCTTTTGTCTATGTGATTTCATATTTTATTTTTGACCGTTTCAAATATTCAATCAAACAAATGCAATTTCCGTTTCAGTCCCAGTACATATCTCCGGCCGACGCCCGCCGTGAGTGGCTGTCAGGTCTGCGAGGGTCTTCAGGCACAGCCCTGGTAACAGCTGACAAGGCACTGGTATGGACTGATGCCAGATATTGGACTCAATTCGAGGTGGAAGTCGATGGGAACCTCTGGACGCTGATGAGACAAGGTGAGAAGGAGCATATTTAGTCTCTATACATTTTTGGGCCTTTCATCTTTACATACCGAGACTCCTACTTGTCTCGGAAAGCACGTTAAGCCGTTGGTCCCGGCTGTCATTTCTACATCTTTGACAGTCGTTACGGGTCGTCAGAAGCCCGAAAATCTGACAGCCAGTCTTACGAAGGGGTATCGTATTACCCAGTTACTGGGTTGTGGAGGTCAGATAGGCAGCCGCTCCATGCAAAATACTGGTATTCAGCTGCATCCGGTTAGACTGGAAGCCGACCCCAACATAGTTGGGAAAAGGCTAGGCAGATTGACGTTTTTGAGCCTTTCCAAAAAAGAAAAAATCCGGTACGCACGGTTAAATTTAGCCATTAAGAGCAATAGTTCTATGTTAGGTTATGATTTTCAAAATCAAAAGTAATTTATTCAAATAAGGCTGAAAATCAGCACTTTTTGAAGGTCAAAGTTATATAAGACAGTCCCCCAAAAACGCCCACCCTTTACAACTTCCTAGTGCTTTAGCTGGAAGAAGAAGTGGCGCAACAAACTCCCCAGCAGCACAGCTGTCTGTTTAGTTGGAAGAACTTGACTCTACACATTTATCGTATGAGAAGTAATTAACATTACGAAACACTTAACATTAAAATCAATCTGTAGGTATATGTTTTAGAATCTGTTCTTGAAAATTCACCCAAAGCACAACAGAATATACTACAACAATAAGGTTGATAGTTTAGAGCGTCACAACTCAGTACAAAACCTGCAAAGGAGGAGTGACGTCATGCCACATTGGAACACAATATATCGACGTCATCTTCTGATTACGTAAAAAAAACCCGTCCAATATTTTTTAATAATCTAGCTGACGGGACTAAAAATTTACCTAGTTTTGCGTATTGTATAATTATCATTTGCCTAAAATCGGTGAAGGAAAACATCGTGAGGAAACCGGCATGTCTGAGAGATATTTCTCAACAGCATGTGAAGCTAAGTCAGAGGCCCATGGGCAGCATAAAAACTCGGACACCAGGTTAGTCACTAACCACACGAAAATAAGAAGATCTAGTTTTTAGGCGTGATATTATTTTATCTTGTTTATAGGAACGGATGTGTCTCTGCAACAATGGCTGGTAGCCAACATGCCTCAACACTCCGTCGTGGCTGTTGATCCAACCACGTATACACGAAGCTCTTGGCGTACTTTAGAAGTAAGTTACACACCTAAACAGCGAAAAAAGAATCTGCTGTTCCATACATTTTGACGAGTTACGCGATATGGAAAAGCTTCTTTTTTCGCGATTTCAGATTTGTTCCCATTGTGAAAGTTGTTCATAATGATGAGATTGAATTTATTATATAATACAAAGAGTTTTTTGTCAGAATTAACTGTAGGAGAATTCATTTCGACCCGTGAAGTACAATTCTAGTTGTTACTGTTTTTCGTTATGTACTTATATTTGTTGACCCCAACATAGTTGGGAAAAGGCTAGGCAGATGATGATGACTTATATTTGTTTATGTAGGTGCTAGCTATTTATTTAATAGTTAAATTGAAACTCTTTGTACTCGTCATCCCTTATCTCTAAAAGTTCATTAAAAAGCCAACGTCAGACAGCATCAGGCTGGCATTTAATGTTGAAATGAAGTTTTTGGGGCGGCCGTGAGGCACACTCTGTTATTGTTTATATTAACGTACCCCGTGGTTGCATTTCCCCTGTTTTTAGGGTTCTGTACCTCAAAAGGAAAAAACGGAACCCTTATAGGATCACTTGTTGTCCGTCCGTCCGTCTGTCAAGACCGTTTTTCTCAGGAACGCGTGGAGGTATCAAACTGATAATTATATCTAATACTCAGGTCTACTGTCCCTTGGAGCTCTGATAAAATCAAACTTCTAAGCCAAAGCAATCAAAAGATACAGCCGTTTATGCCGCAAATATCCGCAAATTTTTGAAACTGTCACGGGAATCAAAACCTACAGGGTACTTCCCGTGAACTTAGAATCTTTTGGTACGAAGTGACGTCTTATAGTACAGATAAAGGAAAAATTGCGAAAACCGTAAATTTTTAGTTACATCATACAATAAACAAAACAAACTTTTTTTTTCAAAATATAAAAATACCATAACTATGACTCGATTGTCGTGATGGGTGAATTTTTTTTTATTTTCAGACAGCCCTTGCAGCTGTCAATGTGACACTAGAAGCTATATACGACAATGTGGTGGACTTAGCTCGAAGGAGGTTAAACGACGGTCCTCCAGAGCGGACTCACAACGACTTGATACCGTTGCCTGTTCAGTATACCGGTAAGATTCGTCTATTAAAAGAAGGCTTTTTGCACACAAACAAATATGAACTCTAGACAGTTTGAATTCAGTTGATTTCAGAATGACTAGTAATAATATTGAATGTTTTAACCTTTTGAACGCCATTTTCACATATACGTGACAAGCAAGCGCATGCCCTGTACGCCAACGACACAAATGTGTGACAATGGCAACAACACTATAAACACGAAATAGACAATTAAATCATTACTTTTGTGAGTGTATATAAACACTTTGTGATGGATAAATATGAAACAAGTTAAAAGACACCATGGATATTGGGCAATTCATGATAACAACAAGAAATAAATTTGTAACCTGGCGTGGAGGGCACGCGCGTGCTTTTATGTTCTGGCGTTCAAAAGGTTTAAGACTTCGCAGCATGCGGACCACGCGGGCAACCGCGTGGTTGTCGGAAATTGTTACATTATTGGAGTTTTAGTAAGGATCCCTAATTTTTTTGAAAATATAATATAGGTAGCCTATGTCACCCGGTAAAAGTGTAGCTTCCCAACAGTGAAAGAACTTTCGAATCGGTTCAGTAGTTTCGGAGCCTATTCAATGCAAACAAACAATAAAATCTTTCCTCTTTATAATATTAGTTTACAGGGTTCTTTGTAAAACACCAGAATACTCATCATTATGAACAACTTTTACTATGGGACCAAACTTGAAATCGCGAAAAAAAATCAGCTGTTCCTTACATTTTGACGAGTTATACGAACATAAATGTAGGGAACAGCTGATTTTTTTTTCGCGATTTCTGGTTTGGTCCCATAGTAAAAGTTGTTCATAATGATGAGTACAATGACCTCTTAAGAGGTTTCTGGTGTTTTACAAAGAACCCTGTAGATGAAATCGTAAATAAAATTTACCTGTCTTATAACAATATAAGCTTATCTATAGGCCGATTATGTTACTATCCAATCACTTTTGAATTGGGTATTAGAAAGGGTACCTAGTCAATAACGTTACTTTTTATGAACTGTCAAAACGCGGAATTTGTAGGTACGTGATTTGTATGAAATATAACAATGTGACGTCACAGATTTTTAGAAGCAATTATATCTTCGCATTATATATATTTAATTTCTGTACAGTGATGGAAGTTTTCAACTCAAACTCAAACTCAAAGTATTTATTTCAAATAAACCAATTACAGGCACTTTTGAATTGTCAAGGTGTCGGTCAGTCAGAGAGATGAAGCTAGTTGCCCATTCCAAAGCAGTAGGTACCTGTGGAGAAGAACGGGCAAGAAACTCCATGGACACTCTTTTAAACAATATATGGTTACAAAAAATTGGTTACATAGTTCATATTAATATTATACATGTGAGAACGATGCAGAACGTTAAAAGCATCCGATATAAAATATGTAAAAACTATCCAAAAAATAAATTAAAACAAGCCTTAGCCGCTAAGAGATGACCAGTCCCTACTGACAGCGCCCGTTCACGAACATGACGCACATATTAGCACCATTCAGCTCAACCATTTTGAAGGGAGTTAAATGATCCAACACACACGCCACCATCAGCGAGACATTAAAGTGAGCATGGCATACTCTCAGCCGCCAGGGCACATTCAAGTCAATGTATACGTACCCAACAAATGGTCGCTTTATAGTAGGTACATAGTACTCACATATGTGCTAAACAATTATACAATATTAAGAGATTGAATTTATACAATGCAAAGATAGTTTTTTTTGTTGTTGATCTTCCGCAGCTCCAACAGTTTTTAGTAATCTAATCAATTAGTTTATGCGCCCTTGTGGAGCTAGACTAGCATTGACCCAAGCATTTTTATCAGCTATGTAATCTCCCAATTTATAATACGCTTGGCTGCATAGTGTGCGTTTTATACAAGTTTTAAATTTTGTTTCATTAAGTTCAAGAAGACGAGCGGTCTTTCTTCTATGGGATTTCATATTTTATTTTTGACCGTTTCAAATAGTCAATTGTGAACTCTATTCTTACAAAGTTAAAGTTTTATTCACAAAAACGAACCCCAACCCGCTTGCACCTCATATCAGTAATAACAGCCATTCGTTTCAATCGGTGGTTAAGCTATCCTCGCTCAGCCCGGTCCGTGGATGGGTGACCATCTTTACATACCGAGACTCCTCCGTGTCTCGGAAGCCGTTCGTCCCGGCTGTCATTTATAGTCGCACGAGTCGTCAGAAGACCGAACGTCTGACAGCCAGTCTTACCAAGGGGTATCGTATATCGTATTACCCAGTAACTGGGTTGTGGACATCAGAAAGATAGTAGCTTCATGTAAAATAAATATAAGTAGTCAGCTGCTTCCGGTTAGACTGGAAGCTGAGCTGATAGTTGGGAAAAGGCAGGCAGATGATGATGTTTTTATTTTCAATTTTCAGGTCAGCCTTCGTTCACAAAAATCTGGGAATTACTTCAGGAAATTAACACTAGAGGCGCTTCTGTGCTTCTCCTGACTGCTCTAGACGATATTGCTTGTAAGTACATATACAGTGTGTTAGGTTATACGAGGTACATACTTTCAGGTTGTATAGTACTCATGGAAATGAACAACTTTGTCCATGGGACCAACTTTGACGACACGGTTGGCGCATTGATTGAGCGATTGACTGATTTGTAGCATTCGCGAAAAAAAAAAAAACAAATGTGTGCGTGTACTAGCGTACACTCGTAAGAAGTGAAACTTCTTTAAGACGTTATTTTTCAAAAATAATTTACTATATGCAACTTTACAGAAATTGGTTAAATAAAGTTAAATTAGATAAAGTTTAATAAATATTATTCATTATAATAAGTTAAATATCCCTACTCCGCTGGAGAAAGTATACTTCGAATCACGCGTGGTAGGGATAAGAAGAAGATGGCGCGTAACGGAAAAATGTGACGCGTAACGAAAAAATGTTACACTAAATTTATTTCCAACCCCGATAAAGAAGTTTCACTTCAAAAATCAGCAGTACATTTTGACGAGTTAGGCGAACGTGAATGTATTGAACAGCTGATTTTTTTTCGCGATTTCAGTTTCGGTCCTACAGTAAAAGTGGCTAGTTATAATGGGTACAATGACCCCTTAAGGGGATTTAAACGACTTAAATTTAACCGCGTCGCTACATGACATCAAAATACTTGTTGCATGCACTCAAAAAGTTAGGCCGACGTGCATAAAACGGGATGGGGCGTGGAGTTATTCAACGTTTTTTTTTTTCAAAAATAAACCTTTGTAGAGATAAACTACGATAACATGGCGCGCCCCTCCCAATGACTGTTTCAATGTTTGTAGTCACATCATTACGAAAGAGTTTGTATGTAGTTGTAAGTATTCGTGTTCAGTAGCAGGCCGACACTCCGGCAGCGACATGCGTTGTGAGTCTTGGTCTTCTTAGCGTGTCGATGGCAATCTATATATTCTCCTCGACCCAGAATTCAGCTACGTGTTTAGCGCCATCACTAGCGTCCATCAGTTCCTGTAACGTGCATACGGCAGGACACACAGGACACGAAATTAAGTGTCCCATCGTTTGTGGAACGGCACCACATTTACACTCCAAGGCGGAGCGGTCTATAAGTCTTGGTGGCGCTTTGTAATTACTGTCACAAATACTTTCAAACGTTTTCAAGTTCGGAGGGCGGTGTTATCGTAGTTTATCTCTACTCATGCTTGTGCAAATGAATGATTTATCTTAAATCTCGCGTCAAAAGATGGTCGCGTTAGTTTCGTTGGAATGTCGGTTACTACCATGGAAACAACATGTACGAGATGAAAGAACTCATTCATATTATTATGGATATAAGTACGGTGAGGGCATATCTAAAGATTTAAATTTGCGTTGAGTCTTGGCGGCGCTTTGTAATTACTGTCACAAATACTTTCTAACGTTTTGAATTTTGGAGGAGCGGGCTCCGTGCCTATCCCTCCAAAATTCAAAATGTAGTTCGTATCGTAGTTTTTCTCTACATATAACTGTTTTTCTTTATTTACAGACACACTCAACATTCGTGGATCAGATATCCCGTTCAATCCTGTATTCTTCTCCTATCTTCTAATTAGGAGGATCCCAAACACGGTGAGTAACGACCACTTCTGCTTCTATGCGTCCCAGCTACATCACACAATGAAGTGGGCGGGCGCTGTCAGTAAGGACTGGTCATCTGGCATATGGCTTGTTTTAATTTAATTTCTGAATTGTTTTTTACATACTTTATATCGGATGCTTTTAACGTTCTGCATCGTTCTCACATGTATAATATTAATATGAACTATGTAACCAATATTTTGTTTAAAAGATTGTCCATGGAGTTTCTTGCCCGTTCTTCTCCATAGGTGCGGTACTGTAGGGGGCTCAGTGGTAGAGCGTTTATCTGTGTGTATAGGGGCTATGCCATGAAAGCAAACACATAGGACAAGAAACCCCACATATATTATAACGAATACACCTGCCAAGCCCCGCGGGCCGAGGCGGTCTGTCACTTCTACTAAATACAATCAACTCGTTTAAACATAATTTAAAGGTTCGAATGCCGTCAGATTATTACCAGCCATGTTCAACATAAGGGTTCACCCAGGCTTTACAGTACCTACTGCTTTGGAATGGGCAACTAGCTTCATTTCTCGGACTGACCGACACCGTGACAATTCAAAAGTGCCTGTAATTGGTTTATTTGAAATAAATACCTACTTTGAGTTTGAAGGTTGAGGAGGTCGTGGTGTATGTATGAGCGAAGACCAGCTGGACCTTAAGGGTCGAGAAGCTAGGGTCGCGCCACAACATGAATTAAAAAAATATGAGCTGTTCCATACATTAATGCACACGTTACTCAATAAAATGTATGGAACAGCTCATATTTTTGTCGCGATTTCAGGGTTCATTCCATAGTAAAAGTTGTTCGTAACGATGTTTTTTGACACCTTATATACTTACTTGTACATAGTTCATATTAATATGTTAAGTATTTAAAAAAAAAATTTTTTTTTCAGGCCAATTTTGGTAGTGTGATTCTGTTCTGGCATGATGGAGTCCTAGATAGTGACATTAATGTCCATTTTGCTTCTGAAAACACATTGGTAGAAGCAAGACCTTATGCAGAAATATTCAACTACCTCAAGGAACTATCCGTAAGTAATAAAAAAGAAGGAAAGAAATACACAAACACACACACACACACACAAACTCACACACACACCAACACACACACACATAACACGCGTAATTCATCACGCTAGCCCTGTGCGTCTTGGCGGATTTGGTGCAGTCGGTAACTGTATGGCAGTGTTTATATAATAGGGTATTTGAAAGGGTAGTCAATAACGTTACTTTTTATGAACTGTCAAAACGCGGCATTTGTACGTGATTTGTATGAAATATAACAACGTGACGTCACAGTCATATTTTTAGAATAAAATGGAATACTTATTAGCATTAAATGCAATTATACAATTATATCTTCGCATAATATTTAATTTTTGTACGGTGATGGAAGTTTTTAAGAGAGCGGTCTTTTATCTAAGTGATTTTATATTTTATTTTTGACCGTTTCAAATAGTCAATTACGATTTTTTTCCAGATTGAATTGGGTGACCAAGGCACTATTTGGGTATCTAATGAAGCTAGCCACGCCGTGTTATTGGCCATTGAGGTATGTTTGATTTGTTTAAAAACCTTCTACATACATAAATACACTCACACCGTTCCATGAAGTTAGACTGAAACTACCAAAAATTGAGATGTATTGCATCATGTCGCGGGTTCGATTCACGCACGGAACAAATATTTGTACGACCTACAAGTATTTGTTACGGGTCTGGGTGTTTTTCTATCTATAATATGTATGTATTTACAAAAAAAAATGTATATAAGTAGTTTATCAGCCATCTCGTTACCATAACACAAGCATTAGGTTGCTTAGCTTGGGACTATATGGCGTTGTGTGAAATGTCCAAGGATATTATTATTATTATTATCTATACAAGATGTTTTTTTATAATAATATGTCATAACTCTATCTCTCTCTCTTAGCTAAGGTTCGTAAAGTAAAAATAATACAAATAGTTGGAGAAAATGTGATCCAAAATTGCATAGCTTTGAAACTATCATAAATCATAATTATTATTTAATTTTATAAATGTGAAAGTTACATTGTTTGTTTGTTGCGATTTCACGCTAAACGGCTGAACGGACTGGAATGAAACTTCGACAAGCTTCGACCTTGACCTAGATTAGGACATAGGATACTTTTTGTCCCGATAGAACCTTTCTGCGGAATAAATACCCCCCTTGATGCGGACGAAGTCGCGGGGAAAACTTGTGATAACAGAATGTCTAAAATTGGGTATTTGACAGGGTAGTCAATAACGTTACTTTTTATGAACTGTCAAAACGCGGAATTTGTACGTGATTTGTATGAAATATAACAATGTGACGTTACAGATTTTTAAAATCTAATTGAATACTTATTAGCATTAAATGCAATTTTACAATTATATCTTCGCATAATATTTAATTTCTGTACGGTAATGGGAGTTTTTAAGACGAGCGGTAGTTTTTCTATGTGATTTTATTTTGACCGTTTCAAATATTCAATTCGACAGAATGATGAACCATTTCTACTTATCTATTTCTAGGAAGGACCAGCTCAAATTCTTTCAACCTCAATCTCTCCAGTTGCTTTGAAGAAATGTGTGAAAAATGATGTAGAACTACAGGTAAGCAAAATGACTTAGACGAATATTTTTACGAGCTGGGGTTTCAAAAATTTATGCCAATTTATGAAATCAAGTTTAATAAATTTATGCCAATTTATGAAAAAAATAACACAATCACAAAATTTCAATAATGACTAGTACCGTAATAACAAACTTTTAAAAAAACTTACAAACCAAGTGACTACCCGATAGCAGATTTTATTTTGGGATGGAAAATCATCAAATGACCCCTCCCGCTCTGAGTGGAACGGACGGGAGTGTCAGACTCTTACTGACCTAAACCCATCCATGTTCCTTCCTCAGTCCTTTGTGTTCCGGGGCAGCGGTAACCCTTTCGGATTATCTCGCTGACCTGGAAGGGACATGCTGGATCAGATTTACAGGCGTGATTTTATGTTATGTATTTGTTTATCGCCAGGGTTTCCGTCAAGCCCATATAAAAGATGGCGTGGCGGTGGTCCGCTCCTTACACTGGGTGGAGCGGCAAGTCGATGCTGGACTCCAGGTATCCGAGATTGACCTGTCTGATCAAATGGAGCAGTTCCGAAGGTAAGCTATGAGATTATCTACTACACAACGCAACACAACACTACAGCACACAACACTACGTGACAACAACACACATATTGTATGAATTGCTATAATTGACTTTTTTATATTATTATCTTGTTATTATTTAATTTTATTGATGACACTATATTGTTGTATAATTATTTTGTTCTCACTAATAGTTTGACATTTTCATTATTTTTTTTTTTTCATTACCTTATGTACCGTATTCTAGCAAATAAATATTTTGATTTGATTTTGATTTTGAAATTAATTGTCATTTTTATTAGTTTAATTATATTGGTTATTTAATGTATTACCTATATTAGGCTAGTTTTAAGCTTAACGTGTAAAATTGGTTGTGTACATTGTGCATTGAATGAATAAATAAATAAATACTGGTTGATTATTGTAAGTACTCATTGTCAAAATTCAAATTTGTAATAATTGTATTGTATTTTTGTTTCTTTGATTTAATTTTTCTATCTCTGAGCCAATGAATAATCAATGTTATGTACGCCGTTATTGTCACGTGCATCAGACCGAAAAAATTGCAAATGTTTTAATAATTGAATGTTGAATGTATGTGATGTGGCAGTACTTTGTTAATAAATAAATACTAGGTACACAACACCACACAAAAAAGCACACACACTATACAAATGGTTTTTTAATTATTCGCACACTAAGTAATCGCACGGCACGATCCATCAGGTAAAGCTACGCTTGCCTGGGTTGGTCTGTAGACGGGTGACCATCTTTACAAATCGAGACTCCTCCGTGCCTTGGAAAGCAAGTTAAGCCGTTAGTCTCCGGCTGTCATTCGTAGATCCATGACAGTCGCTAGTCGTTATGAGTAGTCAGAAGCCCGAACGTCTGACAGTCAGTCTTAACTGACTGTCAGACGTTCGGGCTTCAGACGACGTGAAGGTAATACGATACCCCTTGGCTTACCAAGGGGTATCGTATTACCCAGTTACTGGGTTGTGGAGGTCAGATAGGCAGTCGCTCTATGTAAAATACTGGTATTCAGCTACATCCGGTTAGACTGGAGGCAAACCCCAACATAGTTGGGAAAAGGCAGGCAGATTCATTGATAAATACTCAACGGATGTTACGTCATAATAACTACGTGTTAACTTATAGATCAGTGAGTCCTTTTTTAAGGTTCCGTACCCAAAGTGTAAAACGGGACCCTATTACCAAGACTCCGCTGTCCGCCGTTCGTCTGTCTGTCCGTCTGTCACCAGTCTGTATCTCATGAACCGTGATAGTTGTTCCCAGATGATGTATTCCCGATGCCGCTATAACAACAAATACTAAAAAACAAAATAAAATAAATATTTAAGGGGGCTCTCATACAACAAACGTGATTTTTTGCCGTTTTCATAGATAACTAAAGTACGATTATTAATTCCAGTCAGTAAAATGACATTTCCAGTGTTGCAGGTTTTTAGTCCCAAATAAATAGTGATGTGGTAAATCGAGGTTTTACGATTAAAAGTTAGTCGAGATTCCATTTTTTTTAAATTGATGATTTTGACTTTTCGGCGATACGTCGTAAAGTTCACCAATTCTTTTATGCGAAGGACCCTCCGACTATTGCCAAGGTACAGTACCCGGCGATAAATATTGCACATCGACCTTTGGAAAGAGACAATCGGCTAATTTCGGCTTCGTAGAGCGCTATCTCTGTCGCACGAAATACAAACAGTCCGGTATCTATTAGGAGTTGTTAAAACAATTATGATTTGCTTCTTTAGATAATTCTTTTCATTCTTTGTATAAAATACACCAACTTTTCTATCAATTCATATATCAATTTCTGAAAATTTGTATATAGGCTCAACCAAAGGGGTACGTCGCCAGGAACAATAAAAATTTTAAATTAAAAGACGTAAAAAAAATATTTGAAGAAGGCCTGAAAGAAGTGACGCCTAAAACTCAAACTCAAAGTATTTATTTCAAATAAACCAATTACAGGCACTTTTGAATTGTCAAGGTGTCGGTCAGTCAGAGAGATGAAGCTAGTTGCCCATTCCAAAGCAGTAGGTACCTATGGAGAAGAACGGGCAAGAAACTCCATGGACACTCTTTTAAAAATTGGAGACAGTGCATCAACCATGCCATAAAAGCCTTAAAACTCGACCACATAGATGAATAATGTGGATTCATTCATTATAAATGTTACTGATTCCGATTCCGATTCTGAATATACCGATTCAGAATTGGAATCGGAATCAATAGCAACCGTAATGAATAAAAACGTATAAAATTACTAGTATTTTCCCGACTTTCTAGTGTTAATTCCTCTGAATCCCTAAACATTTTTTTCCCAGCTTTTGTAATAATGGTGTAGTGAGAAATTTTAATATGCTGGTAAGGTCCATATTTCTAAAATCGTATGATTTAATACGGTTTGTATTACATATTTACAATAAAAAAAACGCTTTGATACCTAATAAAATAAAGCATGACTAAATGTCTGTCTATCGATTGCCGAACATCACTATTGTAGCGGGTCACCCTTTTTTGTATAAGTGACAGTTGCACTTGTCATTTTACTGACTCGAATGAATAATCTTAGTATAGCTGATCCGACAAACGTTGTCCTGTCTGAACTATGATACCTAGGGTAGGTATCATAGTTCACCTACCTACCTACCCTACCTACCTACTCTACCTACCAACTTACCTACATACCTTACCTACCCTACCGACCCTACCTACCCAATGTCCGTCTCCTGGTTCTTAGCTACATCCCCACAAATTTTCAGCCAAATCGGTTCAGCCGTTTCTGAGTTATAGATAGTGTAACTAACACGACTTTCTTTTATAATATATAGAAAGATGGTACGGAATCCTTCCTGCGACTCCCTCAGCCCGACTCGCACATTTTAAATACAGATAAGATAAGATTTTAATGCGTCTTAAAGTAACCATAAACATTCTTCTGCAGCCAAGAAGAAAACTTCATGGGCCCATCATTCTCCACAATCGCAGGCGCCGGTGAAAACGGTGCTATCATACATTATAGCCCCCAACGGGAGGGGCCTCAGAGATACATCCGATCTGATGATATGCTCCTGGTAGATTCTGGGGGCCAGTACTTGTAAGTATTTCTTCGTGTGGTTAGTGACTAACCTGTTGTTAGAGTTTTTATGCCGCCCATGGGCCTCTGACTTAGCTTCACATGCGGTTGAGAAATATCTCTCAGGCATGACGGTTTCCTCACGATGTTTTCCTATACTTACCGTTTTTTAAAGCAAGTGATACATTACGCACATGAATCTGAAAAATCAGAGGTGAGACTTATTAATATTATGTTATTTTATCCTTTTGAACGCCAGAGCATAAATGCACGCGCGTGCCCTCCACGCCAAGCTACAAATGTATTTCCTCTCAGTGGCGGCCTTAGGGGGTGGCGAACTGTGCCATCGCCCAGGGCCTCGCGCTTGGGGGGGGGCCTCGCGGGGACCCAAACTAATATTTAAAAAAAAAAAAAAAAAATCTATCTAGTCTAAATTAATAGTACATTGTGTAACTTCAGCGAGGGTTTCCGAGGTTCGTAATTTCGTTACCGTCCGTGATACATACAATGTTTTATATCATACTTGCGAGGAATCAGCTCAGAAAATAAGCCAAAAATACTTCTTCAGACGGAGAATTAGCCTTTTTGTTATTTCTCCATAGAATAAATTTTTCGTGAACGGTCAAATATCTTTCTCTGGATTTATCCGGTAATATGTAGGTTTTCACTGACCAATTTTGCCGCGTTAACTATTTCGGGCGGTGGGTGTACGAGCAATTTCGTCACTAGATATAGACGACATATTTAAATCAGACGTTTTCACTGATTGAAAATGACAAAATGTACAAAAAATACTCGTGAAATGGCGCGTTTTGCATTTTCATAATTAGATATTGTTTTCAAAATTTGTCAAAGGTAAACTTCCTAGTACAACCAACTGACTGTGCATTTAATTTAATTCCTTTTTTTTTCAAATATGAAAAAGCATTTGATTTTTAAGTAAATTAATTTAAATCACATAAGAAATTACATGATGAATGATTCGATGACACAAGATCGACTTTCAGCCCTTGCTATTCTTTCGATCGAACATGAAGTTGCTCATTCATTAGATTATTCTGCTTCAATTAAAGATTTAGTCTTAAGAAAAGTCGCAAGCATCAGTTTTAAAATTTATCATTTTTATATTTGTTAATTTTGTGATTCTTTAAATATAAATTATTGTAAAATTCAAATTTTATTTGTTTAACTTTAGCATTTCTCCTCAAACATGACATTTAGCTACTTAAATCAAAAAACCAGACCTACTTTCGCAACACCTTTTCACGAAGGATAAAGGGCCTCTCATAGACCTGCCGCACGTAGCCTCGCAATGGCTAGGGCCGCCGCTGTTTCCTCTTGTTATCACGAATCTCCCAATACCCATTGGTGTATTTTAATTTGTTTCATGTCATTAAATACGAGAGGTAAATTTTTTAAGATATCTATATATTCACTCACAAAAGTAATGATTTCGTGTTATAGTGTTGTTGCCATTGTCACATACACACATCAAAAGTGTCTAGGGATCAACATATATTTTTGCAATAACTTTTCTCTTGATTGATATTAATTTAAATTTTCTTTAAGGATTCATCAAATAAAGTGTTTTCGTTTGTCACAGTAACGATAAACCAAGTCACCTTTGCATTAATAAAGAAATTTGCCATTTTCCTAATAAAGGGATTTTTGACATTTGAACCACTAACATTAAAGTTCGAAAAAAAGACTGAAATAACAGTTTTCTTTAAAATTTTATTGGGTAACTTAAACAATTAATAATCCGTGTTTCTACCGCGAACACTAACAACACAAGAACATCGGTTTGGCATACTCAAAATGAGTTCATCCAAATCACGCTGTGGAATGGCCGCCCATGTTCGTTGCAACAACAAAAAAAGGTGTTATCAGTCGACTTTGGACACGTTACCGAAGCACTGGTACCGTGGCTGAGCGCCATGAAGGACGGTATCGCTGCACCACACGGAGACAAGACCGATACATTCAAATCTTAACTCGAAGAGCTCCAACAATAACCGCCATGATGTTAGCCGTGAGGCTTCATCACTCTTCAGGGAACTTAATTAGCGACCAAACAGTCAGAAACCGCTTGCATGAAGTGAACCTTCATTCCCGAAGACCGCTACGGGTACCACCTATAGCAATGCACAATCGTAGGATTCGATATCAATGGGCTCTTGAACACAGAAATTGGGCAGAAGAACAATGGCGTTTCGTGTGCTTTTCTGATGAGTCTCGTTTTGGTATGAGACCGGATACAAGACGTATACGACACTGGAGAACCCCTGGACGCCAACAGCGATTAAAATCCTGCCAGGAAGTCCATCCTTATAGTGGTGGAACCATCATGGTATGGGCGGGTATTTGGATCGGCGGAAGAACTGAGTTGATTTGGATCAGAGGCAACCTCAACGCTCAAATTTATGCTGAGACGATTGTATTTTTTTTTTTTTTTTTAATTTATTTGTTTCAATAAGTAGTTTGTACATGGTATACAAAGTTGTCTTAAAACTAAATAAAACCAGTACAACACATAATATGAAATAGGTCATAGGACTCCCTTTCCTAAACTAGGCAGAAAATCTGTCTGTATCTTAGGAAAGAGTATCCATTCACAGTTAGTCTTATTACGGTTACAAAAAATATTGGTACGTGCAGTAGGCGAACAAAGTACCTAAGTTAAATTAAAGTATAAAAATAAAAAAAAAACAGAAAATGCAATAAAAACAAGAGTGTGTGTATGCGTGTGTGGGTGTATGGGAGTGTGTGTGTGTTTGTGTGTATGGGTGTATGTATGTGTCTGTGGGCGTGTGTGTGTTTAGGTGTATGTGTCTGTGCGTATGCGTGTGTGTGTGGAAGTGCTAACATGCCTGTGTGTTTGAGTAAATGGATGTGTTGTGTTCAATGTGTAAAACCTATCTCTTTACTGTATAGTGGTTAAAAGGTCTTCGGTATCAGTATATGTCAATGTCTGTAACCAGGAATTTAGCTTGTTTTTTAACTCGCCCTTAGTCAATGCGTAGATATTCAATTGTTTGTGGGCTTTATTATATAGCCTAGCACTTAGGCCATTAAACTGGCGTCTTGCGAAGGCAGTCCTGCAAGAGACAGCAGGATATAAAGGAAAGCCACGACGCCGCTGACTGACAAGCTGCTTATTGAACAAGATCATAGAGTGCTTGTAGAGGATGGATCTTAAGATGTACAATTTCCTTACAGTTAAGACATTGCTTTCTGAATATAGCATATGTGTAGGGTAGTCACGAGGTTTGAAGTGAATTACTTTTAGCACAGCCCTTTGAGCTCTTTCTAGTTTCAATAGATCAGTTTTATGAGTTCCTCCCCATACAGGGATACAGTACATTAGGATTGTTTGACACAGAGCCAAGTAAACCATTCGGAGAGTATTTTTATCCGCTGAAAACCTTAAATTTTTAAAAATATAAATAAGTCTTCTGGTCCGAGAGGTTAATGACTCTAATTGAGTGGTCCAGTTTAGTTTCTCATCGACGAACACTCCGAGATATCTTATGGATTCCACCATAGACAATGAGAGACACTTACAAGCTTCTGTCTTTTGCTGACAGATATGGGCTTTTAGACTACCGGTTTCTTCAGCTGGTTTTGATGTGTGTGGTAGAGTGAAACGTAAAAATTTGGTCTTATTAATGTTTAAGGTTAAAAGATTACTTGCTAACCAATGCATTACTCTCCGCAATGCGTTTTCCGAATGTAATTTATCGATTTATATATGTTGATCCCTAGACACTTTTGATGTGTGTATTTGTATCGTTGGCGTACAGGGCATGCGCTTGCTTGTCACGTATATGTGATAATGGCGGTCAAAAGGTTAATAATGATACGTCTTCTTCAACAGTGAGGGCACAACAGACATAACTCGGACGCGTCACATGAGCGGTACTCCGACTGACGCGCAACGAATGGCGTTTACAAGGGTCCTGAAGGGGCAGATCAACCTGGCTACTACAGTGCTGCCAACGGGGATATTGGTAAACACTTTGTTTTTATACGTCCTCAGGCCCTTAAGGTTGATGTTCCAGGGTAGCCCGCGAAATTCAAATTTTCTTAAGTTTTTTGCAATTTGCAGGCCAGTGATAGGTTTTATGTTGATGAACATTTGATTCGCGGCTGTAAGACGTATGTAGTTACAGAATTATAATCATCTAAATCATTAATACAACCCTCCGAGCTCATAAAGGTGTAAAAATGACTTTTTACAAGGTCAAAGTCATTCCGGAATCTTAAAAACTTAAGAAAATTTGAATTTCGCGGGCTGGTTGGAGGATTCACCTTAAGCAGTCCTCGTAAAGGCCATTGGCGGCGGCGGCAACCTCTCGCGCCCGGCCCTGTTGCAAGCTATGGTCCAGAGCGAGAGGGAGTGGGAAGCAGTCACCTCCTTCTGCGAAGCAGTCATGCTTGCGAAGGAGGTGGCGGGATGGGAAATGGAAAGGTCGTGCCGTCCCAGCCGCCGCGGGACACGCCCCGGGCGTCGAGAGCCGCTTGACGACTCCCGGCTACTGTAGGCGCGGGCTTGCGGGCGGTGAGTAATGGGTAGCTCTCTGCCCGATCAGGACCAGGCCCGTGCTGGACAGCGCGGAGTGTTCCACGTGCGCTTTATAGAGATGTCAGCATGCGAAGGGGCCCGTTAGGGCCGAAGCCTGCCGGGTAAGCAGGATTGTCCGAAAGAGTTACCGCTACCCCGGAACATAAAGGGAAGGAACATGGATGGGTTTTAGTCAGTAAGAGTCTGACACTCCTTTCCGCACCACCCAGAGTGGGAGGAGTCATTTGATGATTTCCCAGCCTCAAAAAAAAGGCCCTTAAACAAGTCTGTGGCATGAAACGAAAATACAAAACTAAAAACATTGATTTTTTGTCGGTTGTTTTTTTGTAACAATGTTTTTATTTCTATTCTTCCAGGGCAACGTTATAGAAGTTTTAGCCCGCAAAGCCCTATGGGACGTGGGCCTCAACTATGGCCACGGTACGGGCCACGGCGTAGGCCACTTTCTGAACGTGCACGAAGGGCCTATCTGGATTCTTAGTGGCCCAACGGCTGATGATCCCGGTATCGCGCCCAAGATGGTCTATAGTAACGGTAAGTACTAAGCTATCTGTTACTTAGCCATGAGCACCTTTTAGTAAGGGGCTCGTGGCTAAGTAGGACTCTTGTGTCGGTTACTTAGCCACGCGCCCTTTACTAAAAGGGGCTCGTGGCTACTTTCAGAACGTGCACGTAAGGTTCATCTGGATCCTTATAGCCTGTTACTCGAAAGCAGTGATAGAGTTAGGTCTCGAGTTCGAACCCAAGGCAGACACTTCTGATTTTTCAGATACTCAATACGAATATTATAAAGAGGAAAGATTTGTATGTATGTTTGTAATGAATAAACTCAAAAACTACTTAACGGATCTAGATGAAACTTGGCACAAACATAGATTATAGTATGGAATAGCATATAAGCTATCCCGGAAAAATGTGGAATGGGCGAAGCCGCTGGAAAAAGCTAGTACTCAATATATTGATTGCTTCCACATGTGAACTTAGGCGGTAGGTACAAAAATTAGATCATTGTGGACCCTGTTGGCCACTGCAAAAGTAGGAAGAAGGCTTTTACTGATACCTACTACGGTTTTTTTAGCAAAATTTGCGTATTGTAATAATTATCACTTAAAGTGAAGTATCTCCAAATATCTGTTTTTTTCACTTAAAGTTTCTCCAAATATCTGTTTTTATGCTTAAAGTTTCTCCAAATATCTGTTTTTTCACTTAGTTTCTCCAAATATCTGTTTTTTTTCACTTAAAGTTTCTCCAAATATCTGTTTTTTCACTTAAAGTTTCTCCAAATATCTGTTTTTTTAGAGCCCGGTTATTACGAAGTTGGCGAATACGGCATACGTCATGAAGATCTGGTGGAAACTATAGAAATGAACGAGTACGCTGATCATATACGAGTAAGCGATGTCCCTTATTAGGTACACGGTCCATGATCTGACCAAGATTATGTGTGACCTCTGAGTTTGTTTCGGTGTTCCTTCTCAGAGTAGTCAGTTTTCAAACGCCAACTTCATCTAGTTTAAAAAAAAATATTATTGCCGTGTAAGTGTTTGTGAAAACCTATTTACAAAAAAATGGCGGCCGGAAAAAATCGCACGTGCGAATCTTATAAACCTTGATGTCAAACTCAAACCACGTTGTTCAATTATATTATACATTCTTAAATTAAATGACTATATAAGTAACTATACCTATACAAATAAAAACAAAAACAAAAAGGACACTTAGGCGTCGAACTAACTATCTAAGCCCGAAAGTTTAACATTTAGTCTTACCAAGGGGTATCGTATTACCTAGTTACTGGGTTGAGGAGGTCAGATAGGCAGTCGCTCCATTTAAAATACTGGTATTCAGCTGCATCCTGTTAGACTGATTTTTTAAGTAAAAAGTTAGTCTGCCATTCCACTAGTAGGCTCCTACGGCGAAGTACGGGCAAAAAAAAACCACGGACACTCTTAACCCAAAATTACGTTTAATATTAACGCGATATTAATTGTAACATATCTCCATACAGGCTCCAGACTTAGTAAGTGACTTCAGTGGTCGAGGCGCAGTGGGTTTCTACACTATATCTCTAGCACCGCATCAGGTAGCATGCATGGATATCGACTTGCTCACTGATTTTGAGGTTAGTTTGATAATCTGTGTTGTATTTTTTGCAGGAGTTTCCTAGCAGGTAAGGTATTTTTTTTATATAAGGCATCTCGCAGTTCGTCCTAGTAGGTTGTCTACTGCTAAACCGTACTTGCCTGTGGATGCCTCAATAAATTGGGGCCTAGAAAACTTAAAACTAAGCGACTACCCGCTATGGGCACCCCATGCGGGGTAAGGACCTCGGCTTAGGGCGTCGCTGAGGGACGACAGCAAGGGTCAGGCTGGATCGTAGGACTAATGCTAAGAATGAGGCGTTTATTTATATGAATTACGACACAAAATGGCACCATTGATGGCGGGCAAACTGAAGACAGTGTTGCCAGCTAGCATAAACTTAAAAAAAATGCTGTTACCTACGCAATAAAAACGTATGGAACAGCAATTTTATTTTTTACTAGCTTCTGCCCGCGGCTTCGCTCGCGTGGAGGTCGGAAATTATCCCACAGGAATGTTCTACCGGGATAAAAAATATCCTATGTGTTAATCCAGGATATAAACCATCTCTGTGTCAAATTTCATCCAAATCTATACAGTAGTTTTTACGTGAAAGAGTAACAAACATCCATACATCCATACTTACAAACTTTCGCCTTTATAATAGTAGTAGGATAACCAACGTAATATTTCAGCGCATTGGCGTTCAGGTCGCTGCACGTCGATGTTCTTCCCTTCCACACTGAATATCTAGTTTGTGTCGTTATAGGATTCTTCAGGATTTTTCATTCATTCATTATACAAATTCACGCAGACAAGCCTTGCTGTCACCGTCAAAAATGACGCACGGACGCCTCACGATGTTTTGTGTCTTCGAAGTATGAAACCCCGTGCCGTTTTGTGGAAAATAAAAAATTTAAAAAAATCATGGCATTTGACAGCTGTCAGTTGATTGGATAGAATTTTTTGAAGTGAAACTTCTTTATCGGGGTTGGAAATAAATTTAGTGTAACATTTTTTCGTTACGCGTCACATTTTTCCGTTACGCGCCATCTTCTTCTTATCCCTACCACGCGTGATTCGAAGTATACTTTCTCCAGCGGAGTAGGGATTGGTATTACAATAACAACAACAAACAACAACAACAACAACAACTTTATCTAATTTAACTTTATTTAACCAATTTCTGTAAAGTTGCATATAGTAAATTATTTTTTGAAAAATAACGTCATAAAGAAGTTTCACTTCTTACGAGTGTACGCTAGTACACGCACACATTTTTGTTATCATTGCCTGATATTAAATGCCAATTTTCCTTCCAGATTAAATACCTGAATGATTATCATGAGCGAGTCCTCAACACGATTGGACCTATTCTCCTGCAGAGGCGATTTACAGAAGAGTATGAATGGCTGGAGAGAGAGTGCGCGCCAATTGTACGGGGGGCCGCCATTTTGTTTAAGTCTTCACCGATTTTGGCGGCAATTAGCGTTATTGTTGTTTGGTTGGGTTATCAATAAACTGTAATGAGTTATATGGCGGCACGGCACGTCAAATAATTTATAAGCGACGAATAGTATTAACTTTTTGAACGCCATTACCACAATACGTGACAAGCAAGGGCGTGCCCCAGCCCTGTACGCCAACGACACATACGTGACAATGCGAAAAACTTTTGTGTGTGTTTATATAGATATCTTAAAAATTGAAGCTCTCGTACGTATTTAATGACATGAAACAAATTAAAAGACTCCATGGATATTGGGAAATACATGATAACAAGAAATAAATTTGTAGCTTGGCGTGGAGGGTACGCGCGTGCGTTTATTCTGGCGTTCAAATGGTTTAAAACTTCTTATTTAGTACCTATTACAATAAAATTGAAATTTCTATAATAATTATCACCGTAGGTAAGTACCTACTCAAACAAAACGGGCTGCATCCCTCGAGATACTGCGGTTGAAGTGTTACGGCTGTTAGATCCTCTGCCAGTGTAACATTATTGAAACTACTAGCTTTTGCCAGCAATGGAACGTATTACCAGGATATAAAGTATCCTATGTGGTAATCCAGGTCATAAACTACCTCTGTGCCAAGTTTAAACGTGAAGTGACAAACACACACACTCACTCACAAACTTTCGCCGTGTAATGGCTAAGAAACAATAAGGCTAATTTTGTAAAATAAATAATATTTACACAATACAAGTTAAATTTAATTGTGTAATAAGTTGTATGAATAATGTTTTATACTTTGTGATAAATAAATCAATTTTTATTTAGGTATGTATAATTTGATTTGTTTTTAAGTTATAATCTAGTACTTTTTTAAAGACTTCCTCAGGGCCAGGGAATACCGACTCCACTCTACAGAAAATCAAGTTAAATAAACCAAATAGGAGGCTGGACGAGCTAAAAGAAATTTTAATTTAATGAAAAAAAAAAAACTGAAATGATTTTATAAATGCTTGTGGTGCCTCTATTGCTACAAATACTGCTGAATCAAATGTGCCAATTAAAAAAGAATGTTATAATCAGCCTATAACATTTCCACTGCTGAGTCAGGCCTTCCCTCGCTGAGAGGGAGTGGGCTATACCCCATACACTGCCATGAACATGTATGTGTGTTGAAGCTTTTTCTTCTTCGTGTGGTTAGTGACTAACCTGGTGTCAGAGTTTTTATGCTGCCCATGGGCCTCTGACTTAGCATCACATGCTGTTGAGAAATATCTCTCAGAGAACTGGTCCTCACGATGTTTTCCTTCACCGATTTTAAGCAAGTGATAACTATACAATACGCACATGAATCCGAAAAATCAGAGGTGCGGGCCTTGGGTTCGAACTGGAGACCTGTGACTTGGCAGTCAGTCCGGTCACACAACTAGGCTATCACTGCTCTTAGAATAGCACAAAAAAAGTGGCAGTGTTTGTGATCAGTAATCCACCATAGATACAGGCCCAGTGCGGATTGATAGAAAAGAATTGTAGCACATCTCATATTCAAACTGTCATTTAAACCAGCCTGTCTCTTACTGTCCTCCCCCAGCAATACCCTAAGCCGAGGTCCGTACCCCACAGGGGGTGCCCTTAGCGTGTAGTCACTTAGTTTGTCAATTTTTAAGCCCTGGCTGGAGGTATTAATTTATTGAGGCATCAACAGGCAAGCCCGGGTAAGCAGTAGACAAGCTACAAGTGCACTGTAAAATTGTGCCGATTCCAAAAAAAAAAATGTCTATAAAGTTGGTTTACGGACGATAGTTTAACGTGACAACGTCGTAACAAAACGCACGCATAGGCCAATCGAGTGGAAGAGAGAGATAGATGCGGCGCAAGCGAACAATGAGCGTAACGGGACAATGAGTTATTTTATTTTTATTTTATTTTCTTTATTTAGGCAACCAACAGGGATGCTTATAGTATGTTACAGAGTTTGTTGATTACAGTATTGTATGGCTAATAATAGGTTTCCCTGTATAACTAGAATACATTTTAATATGCGAACAGACTACTTAATACATATTTAGATTAAAGAGGTGAAATTTAAGGTATTTAAGGTACCTACTTATAATTAAGTTTAAATTTTAGAACAAAAAAACAAATGTTTAACTACTAAGGAAACAGAGTAAACATTAACAGACTAGAAGCCTGTCACTTGTCTTTGTTTATGGTTTTTAGTAATTGTTTTTTGAATGCAGGTTTATTACAGTTAAATATCGTGTGTTGATGATGAATGAGTTATCCTATTTCGTGCATGCAGCCGGCGTTCATCGATTTATAAACGTTTTCATATCAAAAAACGAATATTCAAATGACACTCAAAACTATTAGGAAATACAGGTTCATGTTTTCCAACAGAACTAAAAAACAAATGGTAGAATAAAAAATCATATTGTTAAATTAACTTTTACTTAACGTAATACATATCTGTTATCACACTGTATCTACATAAAATTGTCTAAACTTGGTGGTGTGCTCATTCCTTGTTCCTGTAGTTCTTGATGTTGACGAGGACCCAGGCGGGGACGATGGACCAGCCGACCACCATGGCGCTGACTAGGACGATAATTTCCTGAAAGAGGAAAACTTGGTTTAGTGCAACCAAACATACAAGGGGAAGAGGTCATAGGGCATCAAAAAATTCATCCCCATCGCTGTCAGTGGGAAATGTGCCTTAAAGGCTGACAACATTGCCATGTTGGATGGCAATTGACCAGCCCTCTGGTCACGTGTAGAGTCGACCAACTGCTGGGCAATATCCTGAAATACTTGATGAGCACTTAGACACTTTGGCCCTAGTGTTTTTAGTTTTAGATTGTATATATTGTATTTAAGATTTGTTTTAATTAGTATTGTTGTGTAAAAAAAACACAAAATCATTTTTCAAACAGAGAATGTATGAGTATTGATCAATGATCACCACGCTTGCTCTGCTTAACCCATACACTGCGATGAACACAGCTGTGTGTTTCCTGTTCCATCTCACAGTGCGCACACACAAACATGCTCAAAACATTTGGACCCATTCTAAGCTCAGTGCCTTCAACACGAATATGTGTTTATTATCAACATTGCCACTATTTTTTGTCAGGGTCTATTTTAAGCTCAGTGCCATCAACACACATTTATGTATCATCAAAATCCCTACTGAGTGCTTTCAACACGCATTGCAATGTATGGACAATTAACACACATTTGTGTTGAAGGCACTCAGTAGGGATTTTCATTCTAAATGGATCAGGAATGTGAGCACAGCTGTCTTGATAGCATTGTATAGGTTAAACAGTACATTTGAATGAATTTAAACAAGGTACAGTAAAAAAAATATGGCAGATAATCTCTTTGGTTGAAATACTAAATATTTTCGGAAGCACTGGCCACATTATAGTTTATTGAATTTAAAAAAAAGTTAAGACTAATGATCCTGATTGTATTTTATACCATTAAGTCGATTTGGTCCACATAGAGAAACTTATTTTTACCACTTAAGTAAAAAAAAAATATTGGCACTTAATGTCAAGTGGCTAATTCCTTACATGAAGCTTTAAACATTCTGCATTAAAGTGCATAATTTCAGTTTTTTCTAATGACAATATTGCACTTAGTTGATTTTCATAATATCTATCCCTAGACTTTTCAGTAGATGTAACCTAAAATCAATCAGATAATATGCCTTGTCTAAAAGATAACAAACAAACTTAATAAGGAAAGGAATATTATTGTCTTGTTTAGGTGCAATTAGTCTGTATTTGTTTGTTCCTGTCAGATTACGACTACAACAAAAAAAATTACATAAACTATAAATTACAGTAAATTATTTTACTTATTATATTATTATAGCCATTTTAATAGAATTGATATGGCACGACTTTAACATACATAGATAACCTATCTTTTCTCATAAATATTACGTAATTTAAAAATCCTATATTTACGTTCTGGAAGAACCAAATCTTGTACAAATAACAAGGAATACACTATTACAACGTTGCAAGTCAATAAATATGACGAAATTTGAGGATATATCTATAAAAATACTAAATCTACTTACGCCTTTGGTAACCTTGTTCCTAGCAGGAGTAGCGATAACGCTCATGTTCCTCTGCTGGGCTACATTCTTCAGGATCTGAGCGTTAGCTTTGAAAAGGCTCCTGGCAGCGAACATTTTGATTTTACTGATAATTTATCTTCGAAAAATAACACCAGAAATAATCACGGCAGAATGTATGTCGAAAAATCAATCGTAGTTTAGGGATGTAGAAACGTCAAAGTTCAGAGAAGATTTAGTCGATTACGAATATTTCTTAGTAACGTAATATTTTATTGTAAGCTAAGAGCATAGGTTAAATGCTCTAAGATGGCAATAGATGATGAAAAATGACAAACCCGCATTAAAAAAATACAAAATTCACTGATTTATAAGAATTCTAAAGTACAGAGGCCAGCACACTAAGTCACCCCAATCTGTCTTTCTTTGATAGATTATCAACTGTATAACGAATATTTGCCAATTTTGGATAACTTGGTGTGCTGGCGTCTTGTATATAAAATGTTATTTTAAATTAATACATTATAATCTTACGTTAGTATGTTTTGGAACGCCACTAATTAAAAGTTGCCAAATTAGGTTAAAAAATCTACGGATAATGTTGCAAGTTACACCAAAATTGTACTTTTGTAGTATAATAATTGTTATGAATCGTCTCGCTGAGATTTTAGTGGATGTCGTATCTAACCGGCTTTTTTAATTATTCTTAAGTTGAAGAAGAGAAAATGGGGGATCAGACTGATAAGCAAGCTAAAGCTTCTAAAAGCTATTAAAAAAAAAACAAAAAGACATTTAATTACACATTTATTATAAACTTACATAATACAAACTTAAAAGTAACTTAAAACATACGACTTCTTGTAGAACCAAAATGACATTCTATTGAAAATTAATTATTTTAAAGCAATTTATTTGGAATCTTTCGGGAAATTAATTACTGCGATACTTCCATCAATTGCGGGGCGTCTGAAACAGAAAATACAATTGAATAAACTATACTATATACTTATTATTTCTGTATATATTACTTTGAATATTTAGCTTTTAAATGTAAATATGATTATATTAGTGTTATATTATAACCTTATGTCTTTGCAATAAAATTGAATAAAGAAATTAATAGTTTTTATACTGGCACCACTCTGCGTATTTGGGGGTGATATTAATCGCGTTATTTTTGCTAACACAAAATTAACTTCATTCCAATTAACATAGGGTGTATTTTTATTGCCCAAATTGCGAAAATATTACTGCCCAGAATTCGATCCTTATTTAGCCACATATGGTGTGTGTGTGTGTGGTGAACTGTGTTTTTTTTTTTCAAAATCAAGGAGTTCAATTCCATATTGATTTTTCAAAAATTCAACGATGCAGTTTTTTTTTCCAGTATTTTACATGGAGCGACTGCCTATCTGAGCTCCACAACCCAGTAACTGGGCAATACGATACCCCTTGGTAGCCTAGTGGTGTGACCATCGGACTGCTAAGTCATAGGTCTCGAGTTTGAACCCAAGGCACACACCTCTGATTTTACGGATTTATGTGCGTATTGTATAATTATCGCTTGCTTAAAAATCCGTGAAGGAAAACATCGTGAGGACACCGGCATGTCTGAGAGATATTTCTCAACAGCATGTGATGCTAAGTCAGAGGCCCATGGGCAGCATATAAACTCTGACACCAGGTTAGTCAGGACCCGGAAAGAAAGAAGAGTAACTCACCACCAGAGCCATCGTTGAACATAAATTCATCTTGATACTCCTTCAGGAACTGTTCTGAACGATGTTCATCTAAGAACAGTGAGTATACCTTCTTCACATCTTCCATGCTGACCTGGAACCAAAAAATTGATTTAGGTTAGGTTACCCAAAGGGTAAAACGGGACCCTATTACTAAGACTCCGTTGTCCATCCGGCTGTCACCGGGCTGTATCTCATGAACCGTGATAGTTAGACAGTTGAAAAATTCACAGATGATGTATTTCTATTGCAGCTGTCATACTTTCGGGCTTCTGACGACCCTTAACGCCTGTTAAAGATGCACAATTGGCAGCCGGGACCAACGGCTTCAAGTGCTTTCCGTGGCACGGAGGAGTCTCGGTATGTAAAGATGGTCACCCATCCAAGGACCAACCCCGGCAAGCGTAGCTTAACCTGATGGATCGACCGGTGCGGCTGTTATTAATTAACCAATAACAGCGAAAAACTAAATTTATCTAAGTTAATTAATAGAGTTTACTGTAAGTTATATACAGAATACAGATTAAACGCGAGGGACGGACTTTCCAAGGGATACTCATGAAAATTAACAGTGCTTTGACTATGGAACTATACCTGAAATCACGAAAAAAAAAACAGCTGTTCAGTACATTTATGTTCGCATAGTTCGTCAAAATGTATGGAACAGCTGATATATTTTTTTCGTATTTCATATTCATATTCATTTATTGCATTTCATGTTGTATAGGTTGTTACATTATAATAGTTCCAAACAATGAACCCTGCTAGGGCACAGCAATGTATAGGCGACAGGTTTTAATTAATTTAACATGCTATCATTATTCACATAATTTGTTGATATAAATAATTTAAAAATTTTAATTATTATTATACATTATGTCATTCTTATAAACTAAATAAGTATAGTATAGTATATTTCAGAGTTTGTCAACAACTTTGTCCATGGGACCACCATGGACAAAGTTGTTGGTTTCCATTTCCAAAACTAAGGCCATGGTCCGAGTGCCCACTATGTTTTTCGAGACATCGCCAAGAAGTTGATCGACTCTTCACGTGACCAGAGGGCTGGTCTATTTTTCGGTCAAAGATCAATGGCAATGCTGCTAGTCTTTTGGTAACTTTTCCTGTTGACAGCGGTGTGAACGAACTTTTTGATGCTCTTTGATTATTATACATTTTATGATTGATTATTGTACATATTATTATAAATATTTCGCTTTTAAATGTAAATATGAGTAGTATTATAATTTCCATGAGTACTATACAACATGAAAGTATGTCCCTCGTTTAACCTAACACACTATAAAGTACGCGTCAAACTTTATGACCGCTCTGAAGTGAGCTGCGCAGTCCCGCCCCCTCACCTCCGCTGACACGTGAATTAGTTACTGCGTAGCGACTCGCGTTTTATTCGCCTTAATAATAATATCCTTGGACATTTCACACAACGCCATATAGTCCCAAGCCAAGCAATCTAATGCTTGTGTTATGGTAACGAGATGGCTGATAAACTACTTATATACATTTTTTTTTGTAAATACATACATATTACAGATAGAAAATCACGCAGACTCGGAACAAATACTTGCAGGTCGTACAAATATTTGTACCGTGCGGGAACCGAACCCGCAACTTGCTGCGCAGCAGTCAATCGCTCAACCACTGCGCCAACCGTGTCGTCAATTAATATTATTATTTTTTATTATTATTAATTCATTTATTTCAGACATAAATACAGTCCATATTATTTCAATAGCACATATTCCGAGTCGTCATGAAGTTTGAATCGGGATTGTACCTCGGTAGCCTTCCTACGCTTGGCCACAAGAGAAGCCGTGGTAATAAGTTGTATGGCGTAACGCAGAGATGTCTCGGTGGCCACTCGCGTCAGCACTGTCAGGGCATCGCCTGACATTTGGCAATCTTCTTCTTCACATCTAAGGGCAAAAGAAAAATGAGAATATTAGATTTAAAGCATAAAAAAAAAGTCAAAATTAATACCTCGGCGGCTGTAAGTAGGTCAGAGTCTTCATTCGATTGACTACCTACATACAACGTGGCGCTATTATAGCGGTGACATTAATTTAACATACAGAGGCCAGCACATCGAGTTACCACAATCTGTCAAATTTCTTTGATAGCATTTCAACTTTATTGCAAAGACATAAGGTTCATTTTTAATTGAGAAAATTTGACAGTAAGGGATAGCTTGATGTGCTGGCGTCTGTACATATAAGATTTCACATTTTCATTTAATTTAAAAAAAATTATCTTCACTTTTGCATAAAAATGCAAAATTTTCGCGGGCTTGCGCTTATTTTATCATCATATTATGACTCCCGCTCTGGGTGGAGCGGAGGGGAGTGTCAGACTCTTACTGACTAAAACCCATCCATGTTCCTTCCTTAGCCCTTTATGTTCCGGGGTAGCGGTAACCCTTTCGGACAATCCCGCTTAACCGGTAGGCACTGACCGACCTCTTTAAATCAAAAGACACTGCATGTTGCTTGATGTTTTTATGACGCTGAATTATCCTTGCGTGGACGTTGCGTAAACGCTGCGTATACGTTGCGTAAACGCTGCGTATACGTTGCGTAAACGCTGCGTGGACTTTGCGTTTTTTTTTTCAAATAATTTTCTAACCTGATATTAAGTATCTCCCTGAGCTCCTGGTGGGAATAAGGCGAGGTGGGCACGATGATCATTCTGTCCAACAGGTCCAGCGGGATGCCGTGCGGGGACCTGTAGTTGGTGCCCCTGATGCGAGTGATGCCGCGGTTCGTCGCCATGATGACGACGGGCGCTGTCTCCGATTCGAGGGCCCGGTTCAGGAAGGAGAAGCATTCTATGTCTAGCATGTGAGCCTGAGGAATGAGAATTAATGTTTTTTAGCTATTTTAGTGGTAACTAGCTTCCGCCCGCGGCTTCGTCCGCATATGTCGACAATTTTACAATTACTTTATAAATTAATTACAATTATACACATAGACCTTCCCCTGAATCACTCTATCTATTAAAAAAACCGCATCAAAGTCCGTTGCGTAGTTTTAAAGATTTAAGCATACATAGGGATATAGGGACAGAGAAAGCGACTTTGTTTTATACTATGTAGTGATATATCTCCGAAATGTATAGTAGGGTTAGGTTAGTGATTAACCTGGTGTCAGTTTTTAAGCTGCCCATGGGCCTCTGACTTAGCTTCACATGCTGTTGAGAAATATCTCTCATACATGCTGGTTTTCTCACGATGTTTTCCTTCACCGAATTTTAAGTCGTTGACTGCCACGCAGCAGACACAATAGAAAAACTATTGTTCGCGGCTCACCGGTGACCGCGTTGGCGCTCAACGTGTTAAGCAAGTGATAATTATACAATACGCATATGAATCCGTAAAGTCAGAGGTGATTCAGGCGTGCCTTGGGTTCGAACTCGAGACTTGGCAGTCCGACGGTCACACCACTAGGCTATCACTGCTTGAACAACTTGGTTGGCAGGTAGGGTAGGTAGGATAGGAAGGGTGGGTAGGTACGTAGGGTAGGAAGGTAGGGTAGGTAGATAGGATAGGTAGGTACGGTATCATGGTCCCAGCGCCTCCTGAACTGATGTGAGAGGGAACACCCGGTGGTTTTTAGTCAGTAAGAGTCTGACAGACCCCCCCCCTCCCCCAGGGATTTTCCTCCCGAAACAAAAAAGGAAAAGGTAGATAAGGTAGGTCGGTACTGTAGAGCCCTGGAGTAAAACCTTATGTTGAACTTGGCTGGAGTAAAACCTTATGTTGAGCATGGCTGGAGTAAAACCTTATGTTGAACTTGGCTGGAGTAAAACCTTATGTTGAACTTGGCTGGAGTAAAACCTTATGTTGAACTTGGCTGGAGTAAAAACTTATGTTGAACTTGGCTGGAGTAAAACCTTATGTTGAACTTGGCTGGAGTAAAACCTTATGTTGAACTTGGCTGGAGTAAAACCTTATGTTGAACTTGGCTGGAGTAAAACCTTATGTTGAACTTGGCTGGAGTAAAACCTTATGTTGAACTTGGCTGGAGTAAAAACTTATGTTGAACTTGGCTGGAGTAAAACCTTATGTTGAACTTGGCTGGAGTAAAACCTTATGTTGAACTTGGCTGGAGTAAAACCTTATGTTGAACATGGCTGGAGTAAAACCTTATGTTGAACATGGCTGGTAATAATCGGACGGCATTCGAACCTTTAAAATAATTTAAATTAGTTAAGCCTTTTGTACATTTGAGAGTTGGCCACAGGCGGCGGAGCTAGACAGATGTATTCGTTATAATCAAGCTATTAATATACTAGCTGACCCGACAGATGTTGTCCTGTCTTAACTATGATACCTACCCTACCTGTACCTACCCTACCTACCCTACCTACCCTACCTACCCTACCTATGGAAAAATGTGCAATAAAAATATTTTTCTCATACAAACTTTGCCACCCCTTGTAACCCTTTTAGGGGTTGAATTTCCAAAAAATAATATGCCTATGTCCTTCTCATGAATGCAAACTATCTACATACCAAATTTCAGCAAAATCGGTTGGGTGGTTTAGGCGTGAAAAGGTAACAGACAGACAGACAGAGTTACTTTCGCATTTATAATATTAGTGTGGATAATTTATATAATGTGTTAAACTTTCCGTGAGTTTCCTTTGATAGCATAGAAGACCCAATACACACATTACACGCTCTACCACTGAGCCCCCCCAGTAGAAGGTCTTCAATCTTCTACAGTACGTAACGGCCAGCACATCAAGTTACCACAATCTGTCAAATTTCTTTGATAGTATTTCAACTTTATTGCAAAGACATAAGGTTCATTTTTGATTGAGAAAATTTGACAGTTAGGGATAGCTTGATGTCCTGGCGTCTGTACTAAGGATAGGTAGGGTAGGTAGGTCCACCGCAGATAAGTACTTAGTGCTACCCGCGCGAAGCCGGCCGGGTAAAGCTAGTGTGGTACTCACTTCGTCAATGAACAGCACTCCAGGTATCATCTCCGCCTTCCCTTCCTCGCGCCACTCCGCCACCTTGCTGTTGATCTGTTCGCGGATCTCGGACTTTATCTCGCCCGTGTCACCTGGAAATATCAAATTTATTTCAGAACCAAAAATTTTTACATAAATTGGTGATTGGAGCCTCCTGTTAACCTTTTGTAATTAATAATAAAAAAGTAATCTTTGGATTACGTAAAAAAAGAAACAATACGTGTCCAATATTTTTTAATAGTTAATCTAGCTGTTGAAATCAATTGTGTATGAAAAATATTTTGTAAAGTTACGGTTTTTAATTTGACCATACTTCTATGGACTAGTATTACTTGTGGTTTAATTAACATTGCTGCGCAACATGTCGCGGGTTCGATTCCCGCACGGAACAAATATTTGTACGACCTGCAAGTATTTGTTACGAGTCTGGGTGTTTTTCTATCTTATGTATGTATTTACAAAAAAAAAATGTATATAAGTAGTTTATCAGCCATCTCGTTACCATAACACAAGCATTAGGTTGCTCAGCTTGGGACGATATGGCGTTGTGTGAAATGTCCAAGGATATTATTATTATAATTTTTTGCATATATCCATATTAATCTCCAAAAACAAAAACAAGAGTCATTTATTCAAACTAGGATGAAAATTGTGATGTATGTAGCAGTCATAAGTAATAGTGGGTAGATTGATATTGTTTTAATATAAATTATAGTGGGTACTTGTTTTCACTTGTCAAGGATTTTGGCCAGTCATTATACGTTGCTTCTAACCGTGACTACGTCTATTATTTATTCCGGTATTTCGAGTGCTCCAACCTAAGAACTCTTCAGTGGCGACGAGGATAAACTTAATGGTGAAAGGTGTTAGTGGTGATTAACCAAGGAAAAAAAAAAAAAAAATGTCGATCGGTAGGATGACTGAGTTCGACATCCACAAGGACGACTGGAGGTTATATGTAGATCGTCTGGAGCAGTACTTTTTAGTTAATAAAATATCAAGTGAGTTACAAGTGCCGACGTTAATAACTGTAATGGGTGCAGCCAGCTACGAGCTGTTAGTGAATTTATGTACACCGGCGAAACCTAACACAAAAACTTTTGAACAAATAACGGTTATTATGCAAAAACATCTTCAACCGAAACCGAGTGAATTAGCGGAACGTTATAAATTCCGTAATCGCAAACAACTTATCGGTGAACAGATATCAGACTACGTGGCGGTATTAAAAAAAATGTCAAAAACTTGTGAGTTCGGAGCATGGTTGGAAGAAAGCTTAAGAGACCAGCTGGTTGCCGGGATAAAAAGTGAAACGATTAGACAAAGACTGTTTGCAGAGGCTAAACTAGACTTCATGAAAGCATATAATCTGGCCGTAAGCATGGAGGCGGCAGAGAAAGATGCAGCAGTGGTCGTGGAACAGACGGTCAGTGAGCACAAGGCGGCGGTGGATTGTCAGCTGATGATCAATAAGCGGCAGGGCGGTGGCGGCAGCGGCGGAGCGGTAAAAGGCCGCGCGGGTGACCATTCGCGGGAAGGCGAGTACACACAACGTACGCGGCCGCAGGCAGGCCGCGTCGCATCAGCGGCGCCGGCGCCGGCGCTTGCGGGCGGCCCGGGGGAGCGGGAGCGGCGACAGCGGGAGTGTCGAGCTTGTGGCGGGCCGCATGAGGAGGCCGTTTGCAAGTTCAGGCGCTATGTATGTCAGGTGTGCAACCAACAGGGCCATTTGCGGCGTATGTGTCCGCGGTTGACACAGCATTACACCGTCGAGGCCGAGTGCGAAAAGGATGTAGTGAACAGCGACGATAGTGACGAGGTAATAATAATCGAGCTTAATGAATTGACAGTTTCACAGTGCAGGCCTATTGTTGTGTCATTAGAGGTTCAGGGAAAAATAATGAAGTTTGAGTGCGATACAGGTAGTGCTGTCTCATGTATAAATGAACACAACTATAATAAGTTCTTTAGTGACTTAAAAATTGTGGAGAGTAATATTATTTTGAGGTATTATACAGGAGAAACCACTAAACCACTGGGAGTTATTAAACCTCTAGTCAAATATAAAGATAAATGTAAACAGTTAGACTTGTATGTGATAAAAAATGGCAAAACAATGTTGCTAGGTAGGCAGTGGTTGGCGTCATTAGCAATACAGCTGCCAGTATTGGATTGTCGTACTTATGTAAATAGCAATAGCATCTGGAATGGATCAAAGTTTGATATAGATATGTTTAGTTCCAGATACTGTAAAGTGTTCGCGGACGGTTTGGGGCGGTTCACTGGTGGTAAGGTCGGCATTCACTTGCGGCCGGGCGCGCGACCGGTGTTCATGCGCGCGCGCCCGCTGGCGTATGCGCTACGCGAGCCGGTGGAACGCGCGCTGGATCAGCTGGTGCAGGACGGCATTCTCACTCCGGTCGAGCGTTCCGACTGGGCGACGCCTATCGTGCGTGCCCGTCGTTAAAAAGGACGGCAGCATAAGGATATGCGCCGATTATAAACTCACGTTGAATAAGGTAATAGAAGTCGACCGCTATCCACTACCTAGGGTTGAAGACTTACTAGTTCGGTTGAACGGTGGGGAACATTACAGCAAGCTGGATCTTTCTCAAGCTTATGCCCAATTTGAGCTAGATGAGTCACGCAAATATACCGTTATTAACACACACAAGGGGTTGTTTCGCTATAACAGATTAGTGTATGGTCTTGCGTCGAGCCTGGCCATATTTCAGAGACGTTTGGAACAGATGTTTGCGGATTTACCGCAGGTAGGTGTATTTTTGGATGACGTCATCATAACGGGGCGCACGGTGTCTGAGCACATGACTAATTTACGCAAAGTTTTTGATCGATTAGAGCAGTATGGGTTACGAGTGCGGAAAGACAAGTGTTCCTTCTTTGCTAAATCTGTAGTTTACTTGGGGCATGTCATCAGTGCAGACGGTGTACATACTTGTACAGATAAGGTCAAAGCTATTATAAAAACGCCGGCACCGACGAACATATCGGAGTTGAGGGCCTTTATAGGTATGGTTATGTATTATGCTAAGTTCATAAAAAACGTAAGTACAATTTTAGCCCCAATGTACAACTTATTAAGATCAGGAGTACAATACGTTTGGAGTGAAGAATGTAAAAATGCTTTTGATAAGGTTAAAACGATGCTAGCTAGTAGTGGGGTGCTAACACACTACTCGGTCGAGCTGCCACTCGTGTTGACTACTGACGCGAGTAGCGTGGGGGTCGGCGCCGTACTGTCCCACATCACACCAAGCGGTGAGCGGCCGATAGCCTATGCCTCGCGGTCTCTTAGTGTAGCGGAACGATCATATTCACAGATTGATCGAGAAGCACTGTCAATAGTTTACGGAATCAGGAAGTATCACCAATATTTGTACGGTCGGAAGTTTGTGCTGCGAACCGATCATAAACCCTTAACGTATATTTTAGGAAATAAGGTAGGAATACCAATTATGGCCGCATCTCGTTTACAGAGATGGGCAGTACTGTTGTCCGCATAATTATAATTATACCATAGAATATGTCGCATCTAAAAAAAATTGTGCGGATGCATTGTCACGTCTGCCTCATAAAACAGATATGCGTTCGGATAGGACAGACAGTACGTATGTACATTTTGTAGAAAATTTTTTACCCATCACTCATAATGATGTAAAAGAGGCGACGCAAAAAGATGTCGAGTTAGGCAGAATAATGTCATACGTACGGTCTGGCTGGCCGAACGAATGTTCAGCTAAGGCGGAAATACAACCCTATTACAATAGACGTCGCGAATTATATTCGGAATTCGGGTGCCTGATGTGGGGGTACAGAATGGTAATACCAACTAAATTAAGAAGTCTGATTTTAAGACAGCTACACATTGGTCACATGGGTATCGTGAAGATGAAAGGGCTAGCACGAAGTTATGTCTGGTGGCCTAATGTAGACGCGGACATAGAAGCTATGTGTAAGCAATGTGAGACGTGCGCCGCAGAGGCTGACGCACCACCACGGGCGCCGCCGCAACCGTGGCCCTATACCGCGCAACCGTGGACAAGATTGCATATAGATTTCTTAGGCCCATATCAGGGTTCAAAATTTTTGGTGATAGTTGATTCTAGTTCAAAGTGGATAGAAATATTTGAAATGAAAAACACAAATGCTCTAAGTGTCATTAAGATTTTAAGAGCTACATTTGCTAGATTCGGTCTACCCAAAGAGTTAGTTTCAGATCAAGGGCCTCCTTTCACAAGTGAAGAGTTTAGTTCATTTCTAAAAAAAAATGGCATTCGACAAAGCTTCTCACCTGCCTACCACCCGGCATCGAACGGCGCGGCTGAAAACGTGGTCAAACTTTGTAAGCGGGCCGTAAAAAAAGCGTATAGGGACAATGTCGATGTGGATACGGCTTTACAGACATTCCTGTTAGCTTACCGTAACTCAGTACACAGCACTACAGGTGAGACACCTGCGTCAATGCTACAGAGGCGCTCACTCCGTTCTCGAATCGACTTGCTAATGGGGCAACGGGCATTAGAAGATAAGGTACGACAGGTACAGGGACGCAAGGCACAGGGTGAGGGGCTACAGCCACGAACTCTGTGCGAAGGTGATACAGTGTGGGCAAGACAGTACGGTGCGTCAGATAAATGGGTTAAAGGAACTGTAAGAGATATAGAAGGTACTCGTAAGTATGTAGTGGATAGCGGTGACGGTCGACTCCTCAAAAGACACATTGATCAAATCAGGCGCCGTTCTCGTCTGTCAGATGTTCCTTATCAAGGAGATGAGGGGAACATAGAGCATGACGGCCGGAGTGAGACTGCTGTACCGTTACAGACTGATGGCCAGGTAGACGCATCGGATTCTAGAGATCGTATTAAAGAGCGACTACGTATTGCAGAAGGGGAAGGTGTGATGGACAGAGGTATTGATGATTCTCAAGGCAATATTGTGCCTACGATACCTCCGTCCATTGACCCACCTAGGTGTGATACGGAGCCGACAGTAACGCCACCAGTGGTGCGTCCCAAACGTGTACGCAGACCGGTTGTCCGGTTTGAAATAGATTAATATAGAAAATAAGTATAGTTATAGTTTAATGTAATATTCTAGCTTAGTTACCATTTAAAGAATAAGAAGGGAGGTGTGATGTATGTAGCAGTCATAAGTAATAGTGGGTAGATTGATATTGTTTTAATATAAATTATAGTGGGTACTTGTTTTCACTTGTCAAGGATTTTGGCCAGTCATTATACGTTGCTTCTAACCGTGACTACGTCTATTATTTATTCCGGTATTTCGAGTGCTCCAACCTAAGAACTCTTCAAAAATCAGCACTTTTTGAAGGTCAAAGTTACATAAGACAGTCTCCGGGCACGCCCACCACTTCCTAGTGCTTTAGCTGGGAAGAAGAAGTGGCGCAACAAACTCCCCAGCAGCACAGCTGTCTGTTCAGTTAGAAGAACTTGACTCTACACATTTATCGTATGAGAAGTAATTCACATTACGAAACACATCACATTAAAATCAATTATTTCCATATTGTATATAGATTACAGTTTTACAGGAGTTCGTGGCTAAGTACTGGAAATTATCTGACGGCATTCGAACCTTTCAAATATTTTATGAGATAGTTAGGTTTTTACACATTCTAGACTTGACGTCCGGCGGCGAAGCTAAACAGATGTATTCGTTATAAAAAAGTGAAAATATAATACATGTGTGTCCATCCGTGTTTCTTTTCTTAGTGTAGAAAAGACCCAATACACACATTACACGCTCTACTACTGAGCCCCCTCAGTAGAGGATCTTCCATCCTCTACATTTTGGTGGAGGCGCCGGGTAGAGCGTGTAATGTGAGCGTGAGCGTGTAATGATCACAAGGCGTTATGTTGGCTAAGAGATAGAAAAGATATGAATGGAAGATTGGCAAGGTGGTCGTTGTGTATCCAGTCGTACGAGTTCGATATTGTCCATTGTGCAGGGAGAGATAACGTCATAGCAGAATTCTTGAGTAGGAATCCCTTGGGTGAAGAGGTAGAGAACCAGAAGCGAACGGAGTGTCAAGAAGATGGGATGCAGGTATACAAGATAGAGGTCGTGAAGATGAAAGATGAGCAGCTACAAGATGGGTTCTGTAAACAGTTGTTGGATAGGATAGCGGCGAATGGAAATGGTGTGATTAGGGGATTTTGTGTTGTTGACGGGATGCTGTGCCGCAAAGCTAATAGGTTCGATAAGGTTCGAAATTTAGTCGTGGTCCCGAAATTGTTATTACAGGATGTTCTACAGGAACTGCACGATGATCCGTGGTCAGGAGGTCATTTAGGTCTCGCTAAGACTTTGGCTAAGTTTAGATCGGGGTATTTTATCAAGGATGCAGAGAAGGAGGTGGAACGGTATGTGAGGAGTTGCGTATTGTGTCAGGAGCGCAAGGTGTCCAAGCAAGTAGCGCAGTTGCAGCCAATAGCAGTGAACCATCTGTTGGAGAAAGTTGGAATAGATCTTTTGGGTTCTTTTAGAAAGTCTCTGAATGGTAATAGATATGTGATCGTGTGTGTAGAATATGCTACGAGGTATGCAATTTGTAAGGCAATTCCTAGGGCTACAGCAGAGAGAATCAGCGAATTTTTGATAGAGGATGTGTTTTGCCGTCTAGGTGGGGTTAAGGAAGTAGTATCGGATAGAGGTTCGGTGTTTACTTCGCGTTTAGTTAAAGAGACAATTGGGTATTTCGGCGCCAAATCGCGTTTCACCACAGCATTTCATCCAGCGGCAAATGGACTGGTTGAAAGGTTTAATCGTACCTTAACACAAATGCTGTCTATGTATGTCTCTGCTGATCAGCGGAATTGGTGTAGCTATATTCCATTGGTGTGTTATGCCTATAATTCCAGTAAACAATCAAGCACTAGAATCTCGCCCTTCATGTTGATGTTTGCTAGGGAGCCTTTATTTCGAACCGACATGATTGTTAACAATAATGACCGGGGGGGGACTAATGATTATGCGCAGCGACGTAGTCAGCATAATGCTCTAATCAATTGTGCTATAAATAACATAAAAAAGGCGCAAGTTAAGCAGAAAGCTGCTTACGATAAGAGAGCAAAGATAAAAAACTTTGTACCAAATCAGTTGGTTATGGTTTATACGCCGAGACGAGTAACTGATAAGAGCCTAAAATTATGTAGGTTATACATATAAGGGCCCTTATCAAATAGTTCGGAGATTATCGAATGTAAATTATGTTATTAGATTGAATAGAAGGAGCAAAGACATTTTACATGTAAATAGTTTAAAACCTTTTTATGTTAGGATTTAATTGGCAATACTTAGATGTCATCTGTCGACATGTCAGTCATGACAATGTCATGTAGTTGTAAACAAACATGCTGGACTCATTATTTTAGCTTGGTTTTAAGATATAGTTTATTGATGCATTTCTCTTTATGTTTATTGCATATGGTGATCAAAAATGAATGAGACGCTACCGGATGAGCGTGTGGGAGACACACCTCGCCGCGTCAAAGCGTCAGAGGGAGCGACACTTCGTCTTCATATTTCTCTAGTGCTTTATGAGTTTAGCATGATCGTGCTCCAGAGCATTTTATCGTGTTCATCTTGAGAGAAGGGGTGACACTCGTCCTGAGTTGAGGCCTACTTTGCTAACGGGGCGTAGCCTTGCAAAGTGTGTTAGGTTGACACAATTGGTCTAACTGAGGATGGGGTACCCATATCTTGGTACCCATATTGTGGTTTCATATCTGGAGTATGGGCATGAAACGTTTTTTCGCAAGCCTTTACGTCTGGATCGTACTCTCCCTCTGACTCAATAGCGTACGACGGGGTATAGGATACTGATGTTCAGCCTTCTTTGCAGTCAACCCCATCAGGGTCGATATGAACTTTCATATCATTGTTTGTTTTCGGAGGCTGGCTGCACCCTTTACCCTAGGTTTTGGTGCAGTGGGGTTCAAACTGGCCTAGCGTTAGTTTGTGTGCACATTGGCACACATTAATGCATTCATGGACTCTTGTGATGTCGTAAGATTCGCTTTGCCAGAGTTGAGCCTGCCTTTGCAAAGGCCAGACCTCACATGTAGATTCTTCTGGGGATAGGTAATTTTTATGTTAGGCTAGGTAGGGGTAGGATTGTAGATTCGGATGCCAAGAGTAAAAGGGCTTAGTTATTTTAAAACTAAGTGTTCCCTTTTACTCAAGGGGGGCGTAGCTGATGTAGAGCCTTAGAGTAAAGCCTTATGTTGTACAAGGCTGGAAATTATCTGACGGCATTCGAACCTTTCAAATATTTTATGAGATAGTTAGGTTTTTACACATTCTAGACTTGACGTCCGGCGGCGAAGCTAAACAGATGTATTCGTTATAAAAAAGTGAAAATATAATACATGTGTGTCCATCCGTGTTTCTTTTCTTAGTGTAGAAAAGACCCAATACACACATTACACGCTCTACCACTGAGCCCCCTCAGTAGAGGATCTTCCATCCTCTACAGTACTAACAGCCGTACAGGTCAATCCATCAGGTTAAGCTACGCTTGCCGGCCGTGGATGGGGCCATCTTTACATACCGAGACTCCTCCGTGCCTCGGAAAGCACGTTAAGCCGTTGGTCCCGGCTGTCATTCGTGCATCTTTGACAGTCGTTACGGGTCGTCAGAAGCTCGATAATCTGATAGCCAGTCTTACCCCTTCTTCTTTTTTTCGCGTTGTTAGTGACTAACCTGGTGTCAGAGTTTCTATGCTGCCCATGGGCCTCTGACTTAGCTTCACATGCCGTTGAGAAATATCTCTCAGACATGCTGGTTTCCTCACAATGTTTTCCTTCACCGATTTTTAAGCAAGCGATAATTATACAATACGCACATGAATCCGTAAAATCAGAGGTGTGTGTCTTGGGTTCGAACTCGAGACCTATGACTTAGCAGTCCGATGGTCACACCACTAGGCTACCAAGGGGTATCGTATTGCCCAGTTACTGGGTTGTGGAGGTCAGATAGGCAGTCGCTCCATGCAAGATACTGGTATTCAGCTGCATCCGGTCACACTGGAAGCCGACCACAACATAGTTGGGAAAAGGCTAGGCAGATGATGATTCCAGTTTATTACACAACTTACCGGAAAATAGTGCCAGGAAGCCATGCGTCCTGGAATTGATGACGTCAATCTCATGAAGAGTGACTGTATGGACGACTTCTTTACGTTTCTGGAGCTCGCCTTCCGGGCATTGCACGAAGCGAGCTTGCTGACCTGTAGAACGAACAATTAACATTATGTAGCGGTAACCTGAGGTCAGTGGGATTGTTAGAAAGGGTTACCGCTACCCCGGAACACAAAGGGCTACGGAAGGAACATGGATGGGTTTTAGTCAGTAAGAGTCTGACACTCCCTTCCGCTCCACCCAGAACGGGAGGAGTCATTTAATGGGTTACCATCTTAAAAAAAAATTAGGGGTGTTGTCAGGGTAAAAAAAATAATTATATATATATAGACACGTATTTTTGCTTTATCATATTAACAAAAAATGACAGAGATAAAACGCATTAAAGTTGGGGAAGGCTCGCTACGTCAACTCAGTATTAAATCTATATTAGAGTGACGTCATGCCGCATTTTATAAGAATGTATCGACGTAATCTTTTGTTTATGTGAAAAAAGAAAAAACACGTGTCCAATATTTTTTTATAATCTAACTGACGGATTAATAAAATAAATTTTAATCAGCATCCCTATTCTGAATTTATAGAAGCGTGGGTAGACCTGCCGTCTTGTATGGATCAGAGTGTTGGGCCACAAAAGGAATGAATGAAAGACAATTGCATGCAGCTGAGATGAGAATGCTAAGAGGGATGTGTGGTGTTACGCGAATGGATAGAATACGTAATCTATATATACAAAAGAAGGTCGGGTTTGTTCCCTCCATTATAACTCGAGATCTGCTGGACCAATTTTTATGGTTTTTGTTTCGTTGGATTTGTCTCCGCCCTGAATAGCAGAATACATTTTTTTATTTATTTATTTTTAGGTAGGGTAGGTAGGGTAGGTAGCTAGGTAGGTAGGGTAGATAGCTAGGTAGGAAGGGTAGGTATCACAGTTAAGACAGGACAACGTCTGTCGGGTCAGCTAGTGAGTATATAAGAGGAAGTCTGAAAGTGACACCTGTGACTGAAAAGTTGTGTGGATATCGGTTGTCATGGTATGGGCATGTTATGCGGAGGAATGAAGAAATTGTTGTCAGGAAAGTTGTGAGCATGAATGTGGATGGCTATACAAGTAGAGGGAGACCAAAGAAACGATGGATGGATTGTGTGAAAGATGATATGGCTAGGAAGGGAGTGACTACCGAGATGACGACTAATAGAGAAGTATGGAAGAAGAAGACATGTTGCGCCGAGCACAAATAAATTGGGATAAGGACAGGAGAATGATGATGATCCCTGTACTGAAACTAAACTTAGATCACTTACCAGTGGCATCATAATCTCGGGCTCTAGCAAAGCTTCTCCCTAGTTTGTTAATCTTTCCCGTAGCCTTGTCAATTGTTATTACATCACCGGCTTGCACCTGTCATAATAATAATACATTGGTATCATGAGTCAATCATGAAACTCTTTATTATGTTGATAAACTGGCATGTTTGGTAAACTTACCGCCTTTACCAAACATTTACATTTTCATACTTAACTTATGAAATGTCCAATTTTATTGGTAAGTGTTTTGTGTTCAATCAAAAGGGTAATAAGTAATGGGAAATTAGTATTTTGATGATTTTGGCAAGTATGGAAAACTTACAAACTTCACCAACCATACCAAACTCGACCTCTTAACACTCAAAACAGTCCAAATACATCGGTAAATAGACTTATGTCAAGTTTGGCAAGACTGTCCAAACTACCAACTTCACCAAACATACCAAACTTCACCTTTTCCCACTCGACACAGTCCAAATACATCGGTAAATAGACTTTTAGTCAAGTTTAGAAAGACTGTTCAACTTACCAACTTCACCAAAAATACCAAACTCCACCTTTTCCCACTCGATACAGTCCAAATACATCAGTAAATACACTTTAGTCAAGTTTGGCAAGACTATCCAACTTACCAACTTCACCAAACATACCAAACTCAATCTTTTCTTACACAAAATATCCCTCTTACCTTTTCTTTAAGCAGTGAATCAATCATCTTAGCCCCCATATCGTAGTTAGTCTCCATGTCTGTAGTCTTGAGGGTCAGACGACCGACCCGCGCCCCTCCTCCCCCGGCTGCCCTTTCTACCACCACTTCCACTACTTCTCCTTCGATTATCTCCGATTCTTCCCTAGAAACAAGAAAAAAGATAAAATAAAAAAAAAATACAAGTTTTTTTTTCTCGTTGGTCTAGTGGTCGCAAGCGCTACTGCTGAGCATGAAGTCTTGGGTTCAATTCCCAGGTCGAGTAAAGAGATTATAGTAGCAGCTCAGAGTTTGGATTTGTGCCCGGTTGATTGCAATAGGCTCGCCTCTATTACATGGGACTTGAATATAACTAGCGAAATAACTAAGAAATTGTTTATGTAAAAGTCTACTAAAAAGTAAAAAAAAAACTTTTATTTCGGGAATTTGCAATTTATATTTTTCCAGTTATGCTTAAAAACTTATATTTATCCAGTTCACTGAACACAACAAATAATAATCGATCAATATTACAAAAGCGATAGTTCACTCATTCATTCATTCATTCACTCACTGATTAAACACGAAATCTCAAAAACTACTGGGCCTACGAAGATGAAATTTAGCACAGAGGTAGATTATGAGTAAGAGACCTTACCTACAAAAGGATTTTAGGAAAGTAAAGGAGTGATATAGGGCGGTGGAAGTTTGTATGAAAAAAAAAACATACGAGCTAGTCTATACTAATATTATAAAGAGGTAAAATTTGTAAGTTTGTATGTAGGGGGTAATCTCCGGAACGAATGATACAATTTCAAAAATTTTTTCACTGATAGAAAGCTACATTATTCCTGAGTGCTATCACTACATAGTATAAAACAAAGTCGCTATTTTTGTCTGTTTGTTTGTCTGTATGCTTAAATCTTTAAAACTACGCAACGGATTTTGATGCGGTTTTTTTTAATAGGTAGAGTGATTCAAGAGGAAGGTTTATATGTATAATTTGTCGACATATTTTGCGGGCGAAGCCGCGGGCGGAAGCTAGTAGGCTATAAATTATATTTATATCATACATATTAGCCGAGCTATCACAATTTTCGTCTAGCAAGTCGGAAATAAATACCTCCGAAAACAGAATTATTTGCATGCGCTGCCTAAACAGCTACAGTATATCGCAATTTTCCGCGGACGAAGTCGCGGGCAGAAGCTAGTCTAAACTAATATTATAAAGAGGTAAAATTTGTAAGTTTGTATGTAGGGGGTAATCTCCGGAACTAATGACCCAATTTCAAATGTTTTTTCACCGATAGAAAGCTACATTATTCCTGAGTGCTATAGGCTATAAATTATATTTATATCATACATATTATTATTAGCCGAGCTATCACAATTTTCGTCTAGCAAGTCGGAAATAAATACCTCCGAAAACAGAATTGTTTGCATGCGCTGCCTAAACAGTTGTTTAAAATTGAAAGCAATGTATGGCAACCCGGTTCGCCTTAATTATTTCTACAAAAAAGTCCGCGATACCATATTCCTATCTTTTGTATTTTAACTTTTATATTTCGTTTTATGTTTTAAAAAAGTATTTTTTCGACTTACTTCTAATGTTAAAACAAGAAATTTTCCGCGGACGAAGTCGCGGGCAGAAGCTAGTGTTAAATATAACTTACTTGATCCGTATGCCGATGGACTTCCTAATAGCTTGTGTGAGAGCTTCAGTCTTGCTCATTTCCAAAGAAAATATTTCGGAGCCTGCAATGACAAAAATTATTTCATCAATGTTGCCATAATTCACTGTTTATCTCTGCTTCACCCTAAGGTTGACTGGTAAAAAATGTCAATGGCATTAAGTCCGCCTCTGTACATTTCTGTGCTTAAAGTATAAAATAAAGATAAATGAACAAAAGGCTGTCAGCATTGCCATGTTGTATGGCAATACTGATTCTTTAGGCAAAAAATTAGCCAGCATAGTCACATGTAGAGTCGCCAAACGCTTGGCCAGGTCTCGAAACGATAAATGGGCACTTGAACCTCAATTATAAGACCCAATAGGAATAAGAACACATTTTATTTTACTAAGATTACAATCTAGAGGATTGAATCTTTAGACCTCTCACTAGGATTGCCTGTGTTGTGAGATCTGAGCTCCTTCATATCGTTAACAAATTCATATTACAACATTCCTTTAGGTACGAAACCGTAAAACGTATTTTAGGGTTTTGTACCCAAGGGGTGAAACGGCACAGCGGAGTCTTAGTAATACTAAGACTCCGCTGTCCGTCCACCTGTTACCAGGCTGTATCTGATGTACCATGATAGTTAGGTAGTTGAAATTTTCACAGATGATGTATTTCTGTTGCCGCTATAACAACAAATACTAAAAAAACATAATAAAATAAACATTTAAGGGGGCTCTCATACAACAGACATGTTTTTTTTTGCCGCTTTTATAGATAATGGTATCCCTTCGTGCGCAAGTCCAACGTACTTGACCGGTTTTTTAAACTTAGGATTGGGATTCTTATATATAAAATGAGATAGTAACTTACCAGCCATGCTTGTAAACGGAGTATCAGGCCCCAAGGCCTGTGCGAGTCCCATTGCAATGGCTGTCTTGCCTGTTCCTGGCTGCCCTGCTAATAATACTGCTCGACCTGCTATTTTCCCTGTAAAGATTTAAGACGAGGTAAGCAAATAAGTAGGGTTAGAAATTAACACAAGAAAAAGTAAGTTGATGACCCAATAGGTTGACATAGGTGTTTTTATTCTGGGTGCATCGTCTTCACATATAATGTTATAATTCATGTACACAAAACATTGTAAAACATTTTAAAAGAGTAACGGTGGACCATTCTTCTCCACACGAAAATACCTTTTGAAAGGGGCGACTAGAATCAATTCTATTTCCTATTCATTTTGACGTTCAAAAGTTCCTTACTTGTGCCTATTTGAAATTATTTTTATTATATTATTTTTAATAATTATTATTATTATATTATTATTATTATACCTAGGACAGGGATGGCGAACAAATGTGAATTTATTGTGAAAAAATGTCATGTATATGTGAAGAGGTTCGCCACCCCTGACAGAGAACGAATTATCTGCCCCAATGACTCAATGTCCAAGGAAGTTAATAAAAGAATAGCATGTGAATGGAAAAAAAATCTGGTCTCTCCCATCTGCCTGCCTTTCCCCAGCAGTTTTATTACGATTAATTACTTCCCCATGTGTCCGAAAGGGTTACCGCTACCCTGAACATAAAGGGCTAAGGAAGGAACATAGATGGGTTTTAGTAAAAGTCTGACACGCCCTTCTGCTCCACCCAGAGTGGGAGAAATCATTGGATTATGTTGACCCTCAAAAACAAAACAAAAAATCCCCCTTGTCAGCAAAAGTAAAAAAAGCTCTTCCCCAAAACCTTCCAGGCTTATGTAAACATTGTTATAGTGTATTTTTCTTTTCATGTATTCTTTTTTTTATTGATTCAATAGTACCAGAACAAAACAATAGATTGGCGGAAATAAGGAGATGTGAAAAGCGTGCGATAAACCCCTACTCGGTTTTAAGTGAGTACCTAAACATATACATTCAGTCAAAAAAGTATCGGGAATGGATGATTTGTTTATGGTTCCAAATTCAAATTTTTGGTTTTTTTGTAGTTGTTAGATTGGCACAACTGTTTTCCATTTTGGCGCGAAGTTTGAGTTGCATCTGTTATTTATATTAAATACAGTGCTGGTTTTAGTAATATCATATATAGTGTGTATTGCGAATTTCATAATGGACAAAAATATCGAACAAAGAGTTTGTCTTAAATTTTGCATCACCAATGGAATTTCGTGTTCGGAGTTACTGAAAATGTTACAGAAGGCTTACGGTGAATCGACTTTATCAAAAACTCGTGCTTATGAGTGGTTCAAAGCGTTCAAAAGCGGTTGAGATGTGATGGAAGATTTGCCTCGCTCTGGTAGGCCGTCAACGTCTGCAACTGAAGTTAACATCGCAAAAGTTAAGAAAATAGTGACTGAAAATCCCCATTCAACTCTGAGAGAGATAGCCGTCGAACTTTCTGTATCTCACGAGTCGATCCGTACCATTTTAACTAATCATTTGGGTATGAAACATGTTGCTGCTCGGCTAGTCCCAAAAGATCTGAATTTTCTCCAAAAACTCAATCGCATGAAAGTCGCTGAGGACATGCTAGAACGAGTCAGTTCGGACCCAACATTCATGAAACGCATTGTTACTGGTGACGAGACGTGGGTTTACGAGTTTGACATGCAAACTAGTCAACAAGCTTCGGAGTGGCGCCTTCCAACTGAACCGAAACCGAAAAAGGAGAATTCGCGGCGAGAACTGAACTCAATTCCGGAAGCAGCGTTTAAAAAATGTTTTGATGAATGGATTATTCGTTGGCGCAAGTGTATCGTTTCTAAAGGAGCATACTTTGAAGGTGATAAAATAAATTTGGATGAATAACAGACATTTTGTGTATTATTGATCTTTTCCCGGTACTTTCTTGACAGAGTAGTACATTATTTGCAGGAATTCCCGGGAGTGCTTTTTGTTTTCAAACATAAACAATGTGTGAGTTGCCATATATGTATTAAAAAGTAAGTAACTATTGTTGACGTAATCACCATCTAGACCCCCCCACCCCTATGTCATCAAAAACAAGCAAAGTAAAGACCCGTCCGCCCCTCTATAGTGATAACATAATACTTGAACGGCCCCGGCCCCACAGGATGCAACTGGATACCAGTATTTTACATGGAGCTGGGTAATACGCTACTCCTTGGTAAGACTGACTGTCAGACAGTCTGGCTTCTGACGACCCATAATGACTATCAAAGATCCACAAATGACAAAAGATTGTTTACGCAAACAAATTACCGTTACCATAGCAACAAAGTTTATTCAATACACACCTTCTCGAATCATCTGTAGGACCACTCCGGCGGCTTTTCTGGCCATCTTCTGCCCCACCATACCCTGGGACACGGCCCTAGGCTCCAGGGAATCATCGAGACCCAATCCTCTTATATGTGAATGCGCCCCAATCCGTTCAATGCGCGTAATTGAACGCACCTCTTGCACCTGAGCCGCTGCTATAGACTAGAATTTAAAAATCAAAGTTAAAAAGATAAAATCGATATTTGAAATTACAAAAAAAACATGATTATTGTTTTTTAAAAGTGAGGTTATGTTTTAGTTTACCGGCTTGATAGCATGCTTTTCATTTTAGATAGTTTTAACTTGTATGAATAGTACTTACAGCCATTTTCGGAGGTTGTCGTTCTGTTTATTCACTAGAGTTATAAAGAAATGTTTTAAAACAAAGAGTGCGTTTTTTGTCGCTAACCCAAACAAGAACGCTCCACAGAAAACTGGCAGCGATCTGTGACAGATAATGACAACTAAAAAATGTGACAACAAAACTTTCGTTTGGAAATTGTTGCTACAATACAATCGCTTACGAAGAGCGTTAAATGCAAGTTAAATGCTCTTCGTAAGCGATTGTATTGTATGTATTATGCATTAAAAAAAACGATTATCAAGCTGAAATTTTCTTGCTGAAAGCTTGATAATCGATTTTTTTAATGCGTATTAGAGGTTATTTACAACTACATATTTTGATATAATTCAAAATAACATTTAGGTTCCTCGAAGTAATTACGAAGTGCCGTCTGACATGAATGGGTTGGGCTGAGAAGATAATGAAAAAGCAACGGATCCTAGGCAGGATCTAATTCTTGTCGATTCTCTTGCCGATCCTCGTCTTCCTTTACCTAGCAAATAGTTAGGTATATAAATTTCGAAATGGCAATAGGCTAGGTCCTAGACCTTATCCTAGACTATCAAAATGTATATATAAGTTGTCAAATATTTCCTACTATGTCTTCCTCCCAAAAAAAAATCGGTATGTTGCATGCTAGCAGCAAGGGTCAATCAAAACTGAATAAAATATAAACAAATAATATCTAACTTTCGTATCCCCATCCATTCTTAAACAGCTCATATGTCCTAACCGTAATACCCAAAAAGTACGACCCACAACATGTGATTTATTTAGACAAGTGACCCTTTGAAAAATTAATGATTTTGCCTCTAACGAAGGTCGCAAGGGTAAGATTACTCTCGCATTTATATAAGAGGTATGGAGGTACTAATAATAATTATATCCAGGTATTAAAATACCACTTTATCTTCATCATCTGATGAAGAACAAGAAATGCAAATGGAGTTCTTTGGAATCGTTTTTTAGTTTTGAATGAGGTGTTATGTTATTAGTATTATTTAAATGATATTATAAATTAGTAATAAAATATTACGTTGTGAGTCTTGGTGGCGCTTTGTAATTAGCTGTACTTTCACAAAAACTTACAATCATTGTGAATTTTGTAGGGGCGGGTCATGTTATCGTAGTTTATCTATAGGTACGCGCGTCGATGTAGATTGCTACGAGGATTTTTTGTAGCTGTATATAGGTAAAGCATGTATATTAAGCACCTTTTTAAAGTCTTGATTCGTGATATTTTAAAACCTTGGCTTTTGTTTTTCTCGCAGGGCCACCAAGACTAAGCGGGGATTGTCCGAAAGGGTTACCGCTACCCCGGAACATCGTCGTCATCGTCGTCGTTTGTGAAGAAAAAAATACGATTTTTCGCGGGTTGTTTTACATCTTCTTAAAGATTAGTACTAGAGCAGCAAATTCTTTCCCGAAAAGTTTTTTATCCGAGCTACCATTTTGGAAATATAGACAGTTTTGAAAAATTTTTTTTTGACCAATTTTTTTTTTTTTTTGCTTTTCTGCACGGCTCATAGAGCCTCTAAGCGTATGGCACCAAATCCAAAAAAAAAAAATTTTTCGAAAAATTTTCTAAGTCCCGCGCCATAGCGCCCCGAAGGCTACACTCCAACCGAGATGTCTTTTAATAACCAATAAGTGAAGCTGATCGGAGACGAGATGTGTGAATAACGAAATTCTATTGGTTGTCGCCCCATCTCCGCTTTGGTGGAGTCCGGGCCTTACTGTCACTGGGGGAGCGCAGCAAAGTGGAAAAAAACACCGTAAAAATAATGGTAAAGTGAGTTTAAAGTGAGCTGTCAACAGTGTCAATCCCTAGCATTATATGGAACGACAGCTCACTTCACCTAAGGCGTAAGGTGAAGGCGCGGCAAACGCACGTACATTTTGTACACAGGCATGATGCCGCTTCTAATCGTTTTCATACAAAATGTGTGCGCCTGTGCCGCGCCTTCACCTTACGCCGTTTCTGTGTGTTTCACGCCTAAGTTATCTCGGTGAAATTTTACAGAATCAACCGGCTTATATTATATCCTCATCTCCAAATTGACTATTTGAAACGGGCTAAAATATAATATGAAATCACATAGAAAAAAGACCGCTCGTCTTAAAAACTTCCATCACCGTACAGAAATTAAATATTATGCGAAGATATAATTATTGTAAAATTGCATAAGTCACGTACTACGAGGGCGGTACTGAAAATTTCGGGAATCAAGGAAGTGACACAACATTACTATTTAAAAATGTATTTATTGCTTTTCGAAGTATTCTCCGCGAAATTTGACACATTTTTCCATACTTGGAACCAATCATTGAAGCAACCATTCCATTCGGAAGTTGGGGTCTCAAAAATGGCCGTTTTGTAGGCGTCCACAGCTTCTTCAGGTGATGAAAATCTCTGACCAGGCAGTTTATTCTTTATTTTAGGGAAAGTATAGAAATCATTAGGGCTTAGGTCGAGGCTGTACGGCGGATGGTCTCATAATTCTATGTTTTGTTGCTCTAAAAACTCTTTTGTTCTGTGCGCGGTGTGAGAACTCGCATTGTCGTGTTGGAGGATGATGCGGCGGTTGCAGTTCTCTTTACGGAGTTCAGAAACGATCTGTGGCAAACAAATGCTAGCATACCATTCTGCATTAACCGTTCTTTGTTCCTCAAGAGGAATAGTCGCAACATGGGCCGGTTTTGGTGACAAACGTGGCCACCATTTTTTTTGCAACACTCCGTGAACGAACAATTTTTGTTGGCTTTAACTCATTTTCGAACACCCAAACTCGTGACTGGTTTTTTGTTTCGGGTTCGTACGCATATATCCAGGATTCGTCATCTGATACGATGTTGTATACAGCATTTGAGGATCCTGCGTGGAATCTTTCGAGAGTTCTGACGCACCAAGTAACGCGAGCCGCTTTTTGCTCTTCACAGAGCGAATGCGGTATCCATCGGGAAAACAACTTTTTTACACCTAATTGTTCATGCAAGATTATTTGTATTTGACTCATGCCAATGTCTAAAGTTGCCTGAATTTCGCGGTATGTCACATGTCGATCTTCCTCAATCAGCTTACGCACAGCATCAACGTTTTCTTGGGTGACTGCAGTTTTTGGACGACCTTGACGGGGATCATCACTGAGCTTGACACGTCCACGTTGAAATTCAGCAAACCAGCGATAAATTGTGGTTTTGGATGGGGCTTCATCACCAAATGCAGAAATCATCCGGTCAACACCCTGTTTTTGTGTTAAACCACTTCGAAAGTCATAATAAATCATCGCTCTTGAATTTTCTCGAGTCAATTCCATTTTCTCAACGACTAAACAAGTTTGACAAAACCTTGTGATAAGACCGAGAATCTTTTTTAAAATAAATAAATGGTATTCGATTTTTAAAACCAAGCAGTTTTCAATTAAAAAGATTTTAATATGACAGGAACAATGGAAATATTCCATTCCCGATACTTTTAGTGCAGCCTATGTATGTACAAATTTCGCGTTTTGACAGTTCATTAAAAGTAACGTTATTGACTACCCTTTCAAATACCCAATAGGTTGAAATATATTCTTTAGTTTGGATAATCCATGTGGCTTTTGGCCGGCTGGATCAAGTTATGAGTTTGAGAATCGAGATAGCGACTAGAAAAGAGAATCTATAAAGGAAAAAAAGATCTGAAAACTTAAATCTTTAATTCTTGAAATTTTATGCAAATTAATATCACGCTGGCGTCGTGCAAAACGAAAAAAAATCGGGAAATAACGCTAAGTGAAAACGAACTGGTCAATAGGGTTCAGCGGAATTGTCCGAAAGGCTAACCGCTGTCCCGGAACACAAAGGGCTAAGGAAGGAACATGGATGGGTTTTAGTCAGTAAGAGTCTGACACTCCCTTGCGCTCCACCCAGATCGGGAGGAGTCATCTGATGATTTCTCACCATAAAACGAAAAACCTTAATTTTGTTCAGTAGGTAGGTCTATATTTTCGTAAAATAAGCCTTTTATTCTGCCAAATCATGTTCAAAATGGTGCTCAGTCACTACCCAATGCACTCTATTAAACCACTTTACAAAAACAAAAGACGAATTTGACCAATGACATTTTTTTTTGTTATCTGTATTTTGTGTGTCACCGACTGTGTCCAAATAAATGTTTTTTTTTCTTTCAAGGAAACGGAACATGTTCGCCTATTAGAAGACGTTTGCTTTTATGAGCTCAACTATATAAACGGTTATGTTTATTGTCGTTTTGAGAGAATTTTTCTTATGAACCTGGGACTCATACGACATTTGAGGGGTTAAGGGCTCTCAGCATCATTATTATCTGTGGAATATTAGCTCTGACAGGTTTTGAACACGGTTTAGAGGTTTTGATCGCGATCAGTTTCATTGGTGAAATTTGGCCCTAAATAGGATACCTATACGTTCCCCTCTGTGTTAGTCAAACAGTGATTCTCAACTTGTATTCCACCCCAGTTATATTTTTGGTATCTTGAGTGCTATTGGTGGCCCGAGTGCCGTTGCTGGCCCGAGTGCCATTGGTGGCTCAAGGGCCTTCGGTGGCCCGACTGCCATTGCTGGCCAGTGTGCCGTTGATGACCGGATGCCATCGGTGGCCAAAGAGCCATTGGTGGTCCGAGTACCATTGGCGGCCCGATTGCCATGAACGGCCCGAGTGGCATTGGTGGCCCGAGTGTTATTGATGGCCCAAGTAGGTACCATTGGTGGCCCGAGTGGTATTGATAGCTCAAGTACCATTGGTGGCCAGAGTGGTATTGATAGCCCGAGTACCATTGGTGGCCCGAGTGATATTGGAGAGCCGAGTGCCATTGGTGGCCCGAGTACCATTGGTGGCCCGAGTACCATTGGTGGCCCGAGTGGTTATGGTGACCCGAGTACCATTAAGGGCCCGAGTGTCATTGGTGGCCCGAGTGCCATTAATGGCCCAAGTGTTATTTAGTGGTATGGGCGAATTGAGAAAACTGCTGCGTCTTTTCAGTCTTCCCCTCAGCTACATTCAATATTTGTTTAGAAAAAACGAGGTCTGTTCTAAGCATTATCAACCCCCAAGAAAACATCGTCGTTGTTCAAGAAAAACTTTGAGCATCACTGTTGCACACTTAAAGGGATTTACCCCTAACTCCCAAATACATTCGCGAGAACAGGGGGGTAGAATTTGACACATTATTATCGTGTTGTTGATCCCGCTGCTCAAGAAGAAATCGGTATCAAGCCGTGCGTTTTATTTTAAGTAGGTTTCAAAACGTTATAGGTTAGCATTATATTGTGTGAAGCCGTCCAAAGTCTTCACATACATATAATTTTATAATTAATGTTTATAAAACATTAGGCAGCTTTGTCCATGGGACCAACTGGGAATTAAAATATGAAAAAAAAAAATAGCTGTTCCATACATTTTGACGAATTATGCGAACATAAATAAATGCTGAACAGCTGATTTTTTTTGTTCGCGATTTGAAAGTTGTTCATTTTCATGAGTTTCGGTATGTAAAGACGGTCACCCATCCACGGACCAACCGGCAAGCTTTACCTGGCGGATCGACCCGTACGAACTCATACGTATAGTCCTCGGCTTCGCCCGCGTAATAGTATCTAGGTACATTGCACCCGAGCGAAGCCGGGGTGGTCACTAGGTAATAATAATAGGTACAGAATTTAGTTTTCAAACTCAAACTCAAAGCATTTATTTCAAACTAGCTGTTCCCCGCGGTTTTACCCCCGCTGCGCGGCTCCTGTTGGTCGTAGCGTGATGTTATATAGCCTATAGCCTTCCTCGATAAATGGACTATTCAACACAAAAAGAATCTTGCAATTCGAACCAGTAGTTCCTGAGATTAGCGCGTTCAAACAAACAAACTCTTCAGCTTTATAATATTACTAGCTGACCCGACAGACGTTGTCCTGTCTTAACTATGATACCTACCCTACCTACCCTACCTACCCTACCTACCCTACCTACCCTACCTACCCTACCTACCCTACCTACCCTACCTACCCTACCTACCCTACCTACCCTACCTACCCTACCTACCCTACCTACCCTACCTACCCTACCTACCCTACCTACCCTACCTACCCTACCTACCCTACCTACCCTACCTACCCTACCTACCCTACCTACCCTACCTACCCTACCTACCCTACCTACCCTACCTACCCTACCTACCCTACCTACCCTACCTACCCTACCTACCCTACCTACCCTACCTACCCTACCTACCCTACCTACCCTACCTATAATGTGCAATAAAAAAAAAAAAAATAAAAAAAAAAAGAAAAAATAATATGCCTATGTCCTTCTCATGAATGCAAACTATCTACATACCAAATTTCAGCAAAATCGGTTGGGTGGTTTAGGCGTGAAAAGGTAACAGACAGACAGACAGAGTTACTTTCGCATTTATAATATTAAAATAATAATAGTATGGATATAGTACTCGTATATAGTATTAGTAAGATAAACCAATTACAGGCACTTTTGAATTGTCCAGGGGTCAGTCAGTCAGAAAGATGAAGCTAGTCGCCCATTCCAAAGCAGTAGGTACCTATGGAGAAGAACGGGCAAGAAACTCCAGTTGAACAGGTATGTATGTTTATCTAAACATATCGATCACTCACTGGAAGCTTTTAAGAGAATGGTTACCCCTGAAGTATGTCCCTCGTTTAACCTAACACACTGTATACAAATAAATACAAAAAAAGAGACACTAACTTAGGCGTCAAGTACTCATTCGCATCACTGTCGTCCGGTAACGTGGCCAGAAGACTGGCAGCATTGCCACGTTGAAGGGCAATGCTAATTCTTTGGCCAAAGAACAATCCAGCCCTCTGCATGGTCATTAAGCAGGATTGTCTGATAGGGGAACATAAAGGTCTAAGGAAGGAACATGGATGGGTTTTAGTCAGTAAGAGTCTGACACTCCCTTCCGCTCCACCCAGAGCGGGAGAAGTAACTAATTGGATTTCCCACCCTCAAAAAAAGCCCTCTGGTCACGTGAAGTGTCAAACAATCAGCGAGTAATTTCCTTAAAAAAGAAACTTTTTGATATAATCAAAACAATGTCACCAAAGAGGTTGCTAATCTATGGTACTATGCACTATGGAGCACTGTAGTTGCACCCTCGTGCATCCCTACTGTTCCACATACTGATTCAATGACAGCTCTACAGTGTGGAACTATGGGAAAACGGACAGTGAGGTGTGTGTGAGATTGAGTGATAAATGTATGAGTCAACTAGTGACTTCGCCCGCGTGGATGTCGAAAATTAAAAACCGGGATTAAAAGTAAGGCAATAAGCCACGCACCTCTGATTTTACGGATTCTTGTGCGTTTAAATTTCACTTGTTTAAAAATCGGTGAAGGAAAACCAGCATGTCTGAGAGATATTTTTCTCAACAGCATGTGAAGCTAAGTCAGAGACCCATGGGCAACATAAAAATTCAGACACCAAGTTAGTCACTAACCACACTGAAAGAAGAAGACCGGGATTAAAATGATCTTGTTAATTCATGTTATAGTCTATCTCTGTGACAAATTAACATCCAGATCCGATCACTACACACACACACCCACTCACAAATTTTCGCCTTTAAAATATTACAGAGAACTACTGCAAATAAGAATTGCCGATTGAGCATTTGGAAGTTTAGTATGAAAATACTGAAACGGTTTCTTGAAAAATAAAGACCAAATTAAAGCCTTTTTTTAATTACTTGATTCATTATTTACCTACTACTTTACATTACATAATATACATATACATTTAAAAGCATATAATCATAATAATATGTACAAAAATAATATGTTTATTAATCAATGGGCATCACAAAATTTGTCCACATCGCTGTCAACAGGAAAAGTTTCCAAAAGGCTGGCAGCATTGCCGCGTTGAATACCAATGCTGATTAAAGCATTAATTTCTAAAAATCTTTTCACAATGCTTTATGAAGTAAGTTCTCACTTTTCTGTCAATTTCCCATTAAAAACTCGAAAATTCAAAAGAATTCGCCGAAACGATAGTAGCCCTTCATAAATGAACCCTATTTACCGGGACCTACTCACACTGCTACGAAAGTTGAACACCCCATGCACACATCCCCCATTCCTCTCTCTCTTTTTACCACCCGCGCTGCGACATAAACCCATCTCGCTCTCCCCGCGAAGCTCCTGCCGGTAATCGATTTTCTCTCGCATTATTTTTCCGGCGCCCCTCATGGAAACAACGTGAGCGAAACCAACGATTTTTGTTTGTGTAAAATAAAAATATTGTAAAGAATATTCTAGTGTTGTGTAAAAAAAAGTGTTGTTTCTGATATTTCCCGCGGAAAACCGATCGGTGAGTGTTCGATTTTCGAATGTGTTTTGTTTTTTTGCGTTTGGAAATTGAGGATTGCGAACTGGGATTTTATTGGATTGTTGATAGAGGACTTATGTTTTGTAATACCTTTGCTTGACAAAAATGTAGGTTAATTTTTTTCGGAGGCAAAAATCAGGAGCATAGGTAGACGATAGAATTTCTTACTTCGTAATTGCAAAATCTAGGATTTTCTTTTCAATTCTATGCATTATTTAGGCAAGTAATACTTACTTCCTACATAATTGATGTTTTTTTTTAAATATCTAAGTAATAATAATCAACACGTTATCTAGAGTAGGTTTTTAAGTATTTCGTGAGCATTTTATAAGTAAATAAGAAAAGTTGTCTTCCCAAAATGACTGACGACGGTCGTCCCTCGTCAATATTCATTATAGACCATGGCCGTACCTGTATCAAATTAGCTAGCAACCTACGTTGTAATATGTCAAAGTACGTCGGTGTTGATAAAAATAGGAATACCCATTCTCTTGAAAGCTTCTAGAGAGAGATCGATTTGTGTAGATAAACATACGTATATATACCTGTTCAACTAAATTCTGTACCTACCTATTATTGTTAACTAGCGACCCGCCCGTGTGATGTAGATACTATTACACGGGCATAGGCAGTCGCTCCATGTAAAATACTGGTATTCAGCTGCATCCAGCCGGTTAGGATGGAAACTGACCCAACATTGTCAATGGCAAAGGCAGACAGGTTAACTTTTTCGAAGTCAGAAACCCGAAAATCTGACAGCTAGTCTTACCAAGGGGTATCGTACTACCCAGTTACTGACTGGGCTGTGGAGGTTAGATAGGCAGTCGCTCCGTGTAAAATAGTATTCAGCTGCATTCTGTTAGGCTAGAAGCCGACCACAACAAGCATTATACTCATCAATACGAATCACGAAAAAGATATGAGCTGTTCCATACTAAATGTATGGAACAGCTCATATTTTTTTTGTGATTATAAGTTCATCTCGTTGTAAAAGTTGTTCGTAACGTAACGATGAGTACAGACGAACAACTGTCAAATTTTCTTTGCAATAAAGTTGAAATACTATACTATTTGACAGATTGTGGAAACTTGATGTGCTGGCCTCTGTACAATGCTCCCACGTAATTCTTGGAGTTAATTTTTTAACGCCTTACATACCTACCAAAACACAACGCACTTTCCGACCCGAAAATGAAAACCGACAAATGCGGAAAGAGCCGCGAGCACAGATAATAAAACTTTTTCATTTTACTCTTTTTATTGTAGTTCATTGCCAGTCTTTTGATAGGGAGGTAAGATGACGCCCGTGTTCTTTCGCAAGTGGGTACAACGGTATTTTTTAACAAAATGAAGCACGGAGTCTGGATTTGTCCCCGGTTGATGGCAATAAGCTCGCCCCCTATTACATGGGACTTAAACATGGCGAAATGTGGGTGTAATAAGTACAAATCTGCCTTTTTTTGCCACTCTGGGTGGAGCGTTTCAGTTTTATCGATATTTTGACGTTCAAAAGTGCCTTACTTGTGCCTATTTTAAATAAATGATTTGACTTTGACTTTGACAATCCCGCTAAAATGATAGATTTATGGGTGTCCGTGTCCTAATTATAAGGACACTAGCCATAGATGATACACTATTAACTAGCTAACACTAGCTTCTGCCAGCGACTTCCTCCGCGTGGATGTAGTAAATTATCCCACTAGAACCGTACATTTTGCCGGGATAAAAAGTTTCTATGTGTTAATCCAGGTTATAAACATTTATTTATGTAATGATCTTTAAATTTCTACAATCTAATACAATAAAAACTTATACATATTTAAATTAAAAGTATCTAACTAACTATATAATTACAAATAAATAAAAAAAAAGACAAAAAGGACACTTAGGCGTCGAAGTACTCATCCGCATCGCTGTCATCAGGAAACGTGCCCAGAAGACTGGCAGCATTGCCACGTTGAATGGCAATGCTAATTCTTTGGCCAAAGAACAATCCAGCCCTCTGGTCTCACCCGTGCCGTACGGCGCGTATATGTTCCACGCGCGCCTCAAAGAGATGTCAGCATATGAAGGGGCCCCTCAGGGCCAAGCCTGCCGGGTAAGCGGGATTGTCCGAAAGGGTTACCGCTACCCCGGAACATAAAGGGCTACGGAAGGAACATGGATGGGTTTTAGTCAGTAAGAGTCTGACACTCCCTTCCGCTCCACCCAGAGCGGGAGCAGTCATTGGATGATTTACCAGCCTTAAAAAAAAAAAAAGCCCTCTGGTCACGCGAAGTGTCGACCAATCGGCGAGAATGCGCGCGTAGGTTATAAACTATATGTGTGCCAATATCATCCAGATCCGTTCAGCCGTTTCAGCGAGAGGAAGTAACAAACACAAACACCCATACACACTCACAAAATTGTGCCTTTATAATATTAGTGTGATGAGTTATTGCAGCTATATTTTTCTGGTATGGCAACACACCTGCCGGCCATGCAATGAGCGGTCGGGACCACTCACACTACAATATTTTGTACTCGATGGTTGTTCATTGCGGGGTTGACCGTGGATGGGTGACCTTTACATACCGAGACTCCTCCATGCCTCGGAAAGTACGTTAAGCCGTTGATCCTGGCAGTCATTTGTGCATGACTGTAAAACAGTCGTTACGGGTCGCCAGAAGCCCGAAAATCTGACAGCCAGTCTTACCAAGGGGTATCGTATTACCCAGTTACTGGGTTGTGGAGGTCAGATAGGCAGTCGCTCCATGTAAAATGCTGGTATTCAGCTGTATTCGGTTAGACTGGAAGCCGACCCTAACATACTTGGGAAAAGGCTTGTCAGATTTGATTTTTTTGGTCGTTGACGCTGCCGCGCTGTTGATAAACATTTGCGCAACTGTTTTGTACAACGTTACTATGTATTCAGAAAACCAAGATGGCGCTGGTAATAGTTTCGCGCCAAAATTTAACCGAGTAGGTACCGCCCGCGCCGTACCTGCTGTCTAGTGCGCCATTTGTTTGCTACTCTATTCTTCTTCTCCGTTTCGCTGGCACGACTGACATTTCAGATTTTGTTTGCTGGCCCAAAACTTTGACACTTCCACAGCGTTGTCGATGGCAGTGCAGAGATGACTTAGACTGCGGCTACTCTGGAAAACATTAAAAAAAAACAGCGGGTTGCACTCCTGGAGTGCCGGCAGGAGTAAAAACTTGAATATTATCGTAATATATAAAAACACACTGAATTAATAATAAAGTATATTAAATTATTAATTAATATTTTTTAATATTAATTAGGTACTAAACGAAACAGCAGGCGCAGGCATACATTTTCGCCGCATGGCAGAAAGAGAGGAGGATACTTCCTCTTCTACGTCGCGCCGTGGCGCACAACTCGCTCTTACGAATTTTCGTTCAAGTCACGTGTCTTGACGCGAGTTTAACATTTTTTACCCATCACAAAAAAAGTGCACAACGCCGCTAAAGAAGTTTTCACTTCATAAAAACTTTCCTTCATATCATTTTTGGCTTACATTGCATGTCGACGAGTCTCCATTTACGCATAAAAAATCCTCTAGTTGTAGGTTCCGTTCTTGCCTTACATCATAAACGTACATACATACAAATAAAACTTCCTAAAGTATTATAATAAGACTAGCGTTTAACGAAGTTATTCTTCATAAATTCATAATCTCATCGCGGATTAGAGTTATGCCAAATACACACAAGGTACCTGTCCTAAAGGCGCCTCTGGGACGCATTCCCGGAGGGCGCGCATCGCAGCGAAATATTCCGGACTTTCCCGAAAAATTCCGAAAGAAGAATTTGCGGGCAAAATATTGACAATAATTTTAATAATCTTGCATGGTGATAGGAAAAGACTTGTGGTTTAGTAAAAACCACCGCACGGGTCGATCGATTAGGTTAAGCTACGATTGCCGCAGTTGGGCCTTGGATGGGTGACCATTCTGACATATCAAGTCCCCTCCGTGCCTCAGAAAGCATGTTAAGCCGTTGGTCCCGGCTGTTATTCGTTGACAGTCGCTACGGGTCGTCAGAAGCCCGAAAGTCTGACAACCAGTCTTACCACGAGGTTTTGTTTTCCGTGCCAAACGGCGCGTCCGTGTTCATGATATCTCACAATAAAAAAAAAAGATTTCGGGATGCTACTGAGAAATTTCCAATGGAAAATTCAATATCACTTAGCCTGACCTGGGAATCGAACCCAGGATTCCATACTCATATTGATATTCGTATGATACTCTAAGTCTGTGATACCATAATTACTTTGCTTATTCGCCTGCAAGCTACACTAGGAAATGGTTCAAAAATTGCCAATTTCCCGTCAGCCCTTCGGAAATTGAAAAGCCCTGACTACGATTTGAAAATTTGATTGGAGGTGAGGGTAGCAATTTTAAAATGTCTACGTGCAATCTCTTTCTTGATTTCTTTTTTTTCAAGTCGTGGTTTTTACCGTACCCAAAGGGTAAAACGGGACCCTATTACTAAGACTCCGCTGTCCGTCTGTCTGTTTGTCCGTCTGTCACCAGGCTGTATCTCATGAACCGTGATAGATAGACATTTGAATTTTTTACAGATGATGTATTTCTGTTGCTGCTATGAAGGCTCCTATACAACAAACGTGTTTTTTTTTTTGCAGTTTTTATAGATAATGGCACGGAACCCTTCGTGCGCGACTACGACTCTCACTTGGCTAGTTTTTGTAGACTCTTTCAAAGCATTTCACGGGTAAGCCACAGTAGCCCGCGAAATTACTTTTATGCAATTTGCAGGTCATTGTCAGGTTGAAATCCGATTAAAATATGATTCGCGACCGTAGCTGGTAGTTATTTAACTGATTATAATAATTTAAATCATCAATACGACTCGCTAAATTATAATTAGCCCCAATGGTAATGATTTCATGAAGTCATCAAGTATTTAAACTAACTAAACCAACTAAATTATGGCGTCCAAAAATTTTCTCTTTATTTGTTCTATTTTCTAGAATGTCCTTGAAATTTCATTCTTAATTCGAAACGCTGCCTTTTTTTTCTTTTTTTTTTTTGAGGATGGGGAAACATCCAATGACTTCTCCCGCTCTGGGTGGAGCGGAAGAGAGTGTCAGACTCTTACTAACTAAAACCCATCCATGTTTCTTCCTTAGCCCTTTATGTTACGGGGTAGCGGTAATCAAAACGCTGAAAGGTTAATGTCAAAAAATTAAAAAAATATCACGCATTTTTATTTTAACTCATCAAACCTTCCTCAACTATAAAAACATAAAGACACCATAAACAAGGGAGATCCTTTAATGGGGCACGGGGGAATCGTGCCTAGAAGTGAAAAGCGCGGGAGAGAATAGGGGAGCGTAATGGCCGCGTTATTAACGCGTTGCGTACAGCACTATAGGGGAGGCTCAATGACTTTCATACCATCGCCTCTTTATACTTTTTAATGGAAGTTTGTTTTTGTTGGAAACTTTTTTCGAATAAACTTCTTTATTGCAGCTTTTGGTAGGAGTTGACTGGTAGAAATCGTCACTTAAGGCGAAAGTGCCGGAGTAGCCCGCGAAATTCCAATTTTCATACGTTTTTAGCAATTTGTTGGTCAGTATTAAGGTTTTATGTTGATAAAAATAAGATTCATGACCGTAGCAGTACAGTAGTACAGTCGCTTGCACATCAAATTACCAAAAACTGTCAAATTTCGCAATCGATTTTGAACTTTATTTTCTGCGTTTCAATAAGGTTTAAAATCAGTTTCCGTCATCCACGCGGGCAAAGCCGCGGTCAGAAGCAAGTATTCTATATACACACATCAACACTGTCTAGGGATATTTTGGATTTACTCAATTTACTCAAAATGTATTAAAAATAACATACAACATGCATATATTTTTATAAAGCCCATTTATCAGACTACACTCCAGAATAAAAGAAAAATATTTTTTTTGCGTAAATAAATATTTATTCTAAAAAAGATAAAACGTGAAATAATGGTAAAACTAACAATGAATGTGTTTCTCAGGAAAAAGTGAAAAATAAGGAAAAATTAATCTGTTTTTAACAGTTGTGTGAAAAATCTATAGTCAGTAAAACCACCCATAACGTTAATTACGGTCCTGCAACGGTTTTTCATGCTTTGGATTAAGTTATCCAAGTCTTGTTGCGGTATATTGTCCCAGATCCGGCTAAGATGCAAAAATAGATGCTCTTCCGTCGCAATGTTTGCAGGGAAATTCCTCAAAGCCCTTCTTTGGAGCATATTCCACGCGTGTTCTATGGGGTTTAGGTCAGGCGATTGAGCGGGCCAGCTTAAGACCGATGTAACGTCGTGCTCCTGCAACCAGCTCGACACCACTCTCGCTATGTGCGGACGGGCGTTATCGTGCATGAGCGTGAATTCTTGGCTCATTTGTGGTCGATGGGGGTAGATTATTGGTAATAGCACCTCGTTACGGTATTTTTCGGCCGTCATGGTGTTTCTGATCCAAACGAGGTCTGTTCTTCCACCAACACGAATTCCCGCCTAAACCATAATTGCCCCGCCGTGTTATGAATGGACTTCCTGAGGATAATGCAGACGGCTCTCACGACCAGGAAGTCGCCAAACACGTACTCTACATGTATCGGGATGGAAACCGAACCGGGACTCATCGGTAAACAGCACTACAGACCACTGGTTAACTTCCCAGAGCAAATGTTCACGAGCCCACTCTAGTAGTCGTCCACGATTTCCTCAGCGTAGTGCTGGAGTACGAAGTGGTCTGCGAGCATGAAGGTTAGCTTCATGCAGCCTTCTCCTCACAGTCACTCACAAGCAATTGGTGCTCTGACTGGAGCCTCTGAACCAACTGCATGGCCGTAACATTTGGTTGTCTTCTCGCGACAACTTGCAAAAATCGGTCTTGCCGTTGAGTGGTTATGCGCTTCCCGACTTGGTGTCTTTCAGCCACTTCACCAGTAGCAGGATTACGTGACCATAACCTTGATATCACGTTTTGTCTTGTTCCAATCTCCTCAGCAATACTCCGTTGAGTAACCCCAGCTTGGAGCATGCCTACTGCCCTTAACATTTCATCTCTCGTTAAATGGCGCCGCAGCATGATGCACACAATAACATTAATTCGAAATTAACTGATAACTTGTTATAAAACTTAAATTTGACATAAAAAATTGCCAAAAACTACTGTAGGTAAATGAAACCTTCGGACTTCACTACCATTATGCCGCGTAAATCTTTTGTTTTTAATTTATTTTTTCAAATGCAAATTTAGAATCGTTCAAAAAGGTTTACAAAATAAGCTTTCTACAAAAGAATTTAAAACTGGCCAGTATTTATTGAGTTTAAGAACTTTATACAAAATATCCCTAGACGGTGTTGATGTGTGTATATACGAAAGTTTGGGTGGGTTTTTGTTACTCAAACACACCAGAACGGCTAAACTGATCTGGATGAAATTTAGCACATACTTTTTATCTCGGTAGTACGTTCCCATGAGATGAATTCCGACCACAACGCGGGTGAAACCGCGGGCGAATTCTAGTACATCATAGTTCTACATAAATACACCATAGCAACCACGGAAATAATCCCACAGGAAGAAATAAAGACCCATTCCGCTCATTTTACTCTTCAAACTCCAAGCGTCCCCCATGTTGTTCTTTCATACCGAAGTTCAACAGGAAATGACGTGTGCAAACTAAAACCACAGACAAACTAGAGTGGGAAGTAATTACTCGATTATTTACGACTCCTGGTTCCATAGAGCACTTGCCAGCCGCTTTTAACTTTTTCAGTGCGCAGGCTGAATGGATGTTTTGCCTTCGTCACTTTAATTTTTTACGGTAAAAGTTTGTTCTCGTTGTGCAAAAAAATGGCGCGGAATTTTATTGTTTTTTTTTTTTGGGGATGTTTGAAGTAGTTGTGGCACTGCTCTTTTAGGGTAGTTAAAAGAAAAAGTATTGCTAATATAAGACATTTCATTACTTGTAAGATATTAATTTGGAATGCTGAATGAAATTTGAAACAGAGATAGGTTATAGTCTCGAATAGCACATAGCATACTTTTTAGGTGGTACGTTCTCGCCCAATCCCCTCCTTCTGCGAAGCTGTCAAGCTAGCGATTGAGGTGGTGCGATGGTTGAGAGACATAGGCTCACGTCCAAGCCGCCGCCGGGGACGCTCCTATAGTATAGGGAACCGCGCGACGATTCCCGGCCACCGTACGAACGGGCCTGCGGGCGGTGAGTAATGAAAAGCTCACCGTCAGACCAGGACCAAGCCGTTGCCGGTCGGCGCGTTCGTGTTCCACGCGCGCCTTAAAGAGATGTCAGCATTGATGAAGGGGCCTGTTAGGGCCGAAGCCTGCTGATTTATGGGGATTATCTCCGGAACATAAAGGGCAAAAGAAGGAACATGGATGGGTTTAAGCCCGTAAGAATCTGAAACACCCTTCTGCTCTACCCAGAGCGGGAGGGGTCATTTGATGATCATTGTATAGTTAGTGATTAACCTGGTGTCAGAGTTTTTATGCTGCCCATGGGCCTCTGACTTAGCTTCACATGCTGTTGAGAAATATCTCTCAGACATGCTGGTTTCCTCACCATGATTTCCTTCACCGTTTTATAAGCACGTGATAATTATACTATACGCACATGAATCCGTAAAGTTTTAAGTGCATGCCTTGAGTTCGATGTCGAAACCTATGACTTGACAGTCCGTTGGCAGAAGCTATATTTTATACTAGCAGCTCTCGCACGGTTTCACCTGCTGATCTGCTCCTATTGGTCGTAGCGTGATGTTACATAGTCTATAGCCTTCCTCGATAAATGGACTATCCAACTCAAAAATAATTTTTCAATTCGGATCAGTAGTTCCAGAGATTAGCGCGTTCAAACAAACAAACTCTTCAGCCTTATAATATTAGTATAGATTTTATACCTTGTTGTTGGTCACCAGGTGATCGTCGGCATGCCGGGCTCGGCGTGAGATGGACGGCATACAGATGGAGCCCATCGGCAAATACAAGGCTGACAGGAACGGTTCTGCTAAGGGTGAGCACATTTAGTATATCAATATCAAACATTTTAAAAGAGTAACGGTGGAGTTTCTCGCCCATTCTTCTCCACACGAAACTACCTTTTGGAAGGGGCGACTAGAATCAATTCTATTTCTTGTTCATTTTTGACCATCAAAAGTGCCTTTCTTGTGCCTATTTGAAATAAATGTTTTGACTTTGACTTTCAATAAGACTACCCCGGACAGCTTAACACGTTAGGGGACACTAAACGACCATAGGCTTTATAACAATAAAACTTCTATTGTCTATCTTGAACCTTTTCAACGCCAACGACACAAATATGTGACATAGGCTTTATAACAATAAAACTTATGTCGTATATCTTGAACCTTTTGAACGCCACTGTCAAATTTACGTGACAAGCAAACGTATGCCTTGTACGCCAACGACACAAATATGAGACAATAGCAACTATAAAATAACACGAAATAAACAATTAAATCATTACTTTTGTGTGTGTTTAAATAGATGTCTCAAAAATTGAAACTCTCGTACGTATTTGATGATATGAAACAAATTAAAAGACACCATGGATATTGGGAAATTCATGATAACAAGAAGGAATAAAGTTGAAGCTCGGCGTGGAGAGCACGCGCGTGCGTTGTTTGTGCTCTAACTTTCAAAAAGTTAAATAATGAATTTCTTTATACAAACCATTACAGTGTGAAATTGTTTTATTTTAGCAGCTGCCTGGCGTAATATGGTGGACCAGGATTTAGACGATGTCGCGTTTTTGGCGGGTGAGTATTAGCCTATTAGAGTTGAACACCGAAAATGAAAATATAAACATTAATCTATCGTGAGCGTCAGTTTTTTTGCTTTTAAAAGTGCCTTTACTGTCGGGATGTAACTAAACACTAAAAAACCAGGAAATTGAAGCCTTTTCCAAAGACATAATTTATTCAAACTCCCACTCCAAGTATTTTTTTCAAATTAAATAAAAACCATTTAACCCCTCAAATGTCGTATAAACGCCAAAGGTTCATAAGATAAATTCTCTGGAAACGACAGTAAAAATAATTGTATAAATCGTTGAGCTCTCATAAACAAACGGTTTCTAATAGGCGAACATCTAATGGAATAACAAAACAAAAAAAGTTTTTTTTTTAGCAAGTATGGACGCTATATACTATTGCTGAACGGCAACGCCTTTCGTTAACTAACTTACTACAAAGCTAGTTGCATAATTCAAAGGCCAGTTCCAATGAAGAAGACAGCCCACGGAACTCCATGGACACCATTTTCACGTTCACGATTCAACCCTGATGAATGATATTCTAACCATAACTGATTTTCCCCAGACACAGACAAGGCCCGCGAAGCCAGAGAGCTCCGCGACGCTCCCGTGGCGGTGTGCTCACAGCGACGAGCGCTATGTCTCACTGCAGTTCTATTCTCAGCTATGTTTGCCACTGCACTAATAGTGGTGTATGCTACTCCACAACCGGGTAAGTTTGTCTTGAAGTTATTTACTATTGGCGCCCAAATGTGTCAAATTTTAATGTGACTTTTGCTTTTCCTGTTTTAAACAACTTTGCTGAGAGTATTTGAAAGTTGAAATATGTACAATTTTCTCTGATATTTAAACACCCAAGCAAAAACCACCAAAAACGTTGGTATCACTATTGGCGCCCAGGTGGGACTAAAATTAAGTTAGCTATTAGCTCTCTTGTTCGATAGTTTTCTTTCAAATAAACCATTAACACGAACATAAGCATTTAATTTACATGGAATTCCAAAATATTTTTTTTATTGTGGCGCCCAAATGGGTCAATGTTGTCCCACGTGTGGGCGCCATTAAGTTTTGTAACGCGGTTGTTTTTAGACGAGCTTCGTAACGTCTTTTAAACTTTTATCTCGCCTATTACAGACTGTCCATGTGCTGGAGAGGCGACTTTAATACCAGGACAACCACCAACGGACTCTGAAGCAAGCGTCGCTGCTTCAAACAAGTGAGTGCAGTACTATACTATTTAAAGATACACGACGTATTTTTTCGTTCTCAAAGGGAGATAAGAATGTATATCTAGTTAGATGCACTTCGATGTTTTTTTCTCTTTATAACAATTTAAGCATGATTGATGATTGATTGCTAAGACTGGACAGTTTCCAACGACCACTGTCCACAAAATGAATATAATAGTTAACTGTATCTAGAGGATCCTAAACTACTAGAACTAAACTAGTTGGTGTCTGTTTAATCACTCAAGAGTGAATGTAAAGACTATGTGGGTTAAATTTTTTATTTGTCTTTTCTTCTTTCTCACTTATTTTTATCTGATCTGGCAGAATGAGTACATTATGCGGCGTACTCAAATGTTCTTTTAAATTCAAAGTCAAAGTCAAATAATTTATTTTAAATAGGCACAAGAAAGGCACTTTTTAACGTCAAAAATCTCTATCTTCCAATAGATGGTTTCTTGTGGAGAAGAATGAGCAAGAAACTTCACCGTTACTCCTTTAAAATGTTTTACAACGTTTTGTATACATGAAATTATAACATTGTATATGTTAAGACGATGTACCCAGAATAAAAAACAATGCACCACAAAGGTTTCTTTAGTCTTGTTCGTCGTATCGTTGAGCTCCTTAAGTTTTGAGTTGAACTGCATGATTTATGACAAATGCGTGCACTGACTGGACAGGCCCACTCAATCTGTAGGGTTCTTTCCTCAAAAGGCCATTAATGACACCAACCTACTCCTACAAGGTCTTCGCATGATTTGACCAAGGTTAAGTATGGACATTAAAAGAGACTGTGACCTCTAAGTTTGTTTCGGCCTTTCTTGTCAGAGTAGTCAGTCAGGAAACGCCAACCTCATCAAGTTTAAAAAATAATACTGACGTGTAATAGTGTTTGTGAACACCCATTTACAAAAATAAAATCATTGATCATAAAAGTCTAAAGACAGCAATTACAACGTGTCAATATTGTATGTAGTTGTTTTGGTAAGAATAAATGCACTAAGACACATTTTTTATTCTCCAGGGAACGAATAGCAAGCAACGGGGCTGTATTTCCGTGGCGAGGTGCCCGTCTTCCAACGTTCATCATACCCAAGCATTATAGTTTGTGGTTGCATCCCAACTTGACAACTGGGGAATTGAGAGGTAAGATCTTCCTAGGCCTATTCTTACTAGGCCAGCTGAGACCACTTTAAGGCTGCCTTTCCACTAGAGATATGCTATGCTACGTTGCTATGGATGTGTTTGATATCGACCAGTCATTATCATATTCATTGGTCATGGTGATGTTGCCATGGCAACGATCGGGTGCACACTGCCAGTATACCTAGTAGAAATTTAATAAAATCAAACATCAAAAGTATTATTTTAACAAGGCTGAAAATCAGCACTTTTTGAAGGTCAAAGTTACATAAGACAGTCCCCCAAAAACGCCCACCATTCACCACTTCCTAGGGCTTTAGCTGGAAAGAAGAAGTGGCGCAACAAACTCCCCAGCAGCATCAAACGTTATTTATTTTATCTTAAACTTTTACGAATTACTTGTTCCAGGTGAAGTATCGATAGACTTCAAAGTAGATCGAGACACTACCTTCGTAGTCATCAACGTACGAGACATGAATGTGACAGAACGAGCGCTGTTCAAGTCTGGCGGGTCTCTTGGGCCTAAGGTGGCGAAGACCCTGGAGTATCCTCAGGCTGATCAGAGTTATATCGAGTTTAAGGTTAGTTCACACTTAAACATACATAATGTTACGAGCTGGGGTTCGGGATTGATAAATTTATGCTAATTTACAGAATAACACAATCACTTTATTCAAATAATCACAAATTTACCGTACCTAATTATAAACTTTTAATCGCTTGGTAAGTTTTCTCACTCAATCTCAAGTTCTGAACTGACTCGCATTTATTTTTTTATTGACATCTCGCAGTTCAACCAAAGGGTTGCCTACTGCTAAACCGATGTCAAACATAGGCATATGTTTGACTCGCTGCGCCGCCGACCATCTATTTATATGGCGAGTGAGCTTCTAGAAAGTTCTAGGGTATAGTTCCAGAACATTCGGATATTTACGAGAATGATGTAACATGCTACTTACCATGTAAAACACTGTGGAAAGGTCCAGAATGTTCTAGAATACTCGCCACGAGTGGATAAGGAACCAATCGTGTAGTTCGCTACTCGATAACAGATGGCACTAGCGTAGCGTTTCCTGTCTTACCGTCCTACGTAACAATAAGTTCACGCCTTTTCACGTGGATAGGCAGAAACCACAGATCGTTGTCTGCTACTATCCTTCTGCTTCGTTAACGGTCATACATCTGATCATGCATGCTGGATGCGAGTGCTTCTCACCTGACCTTTCTGGAGAACATCACTAAAAAGATCACCTCTTGGGCGTCTCCTCCCGGCGTTTCCATCTACATCAGCCTCGCTGGACGCTTTGTATCTCAGAGACATAAAATAGGGGTCATAAGTTTCAATTAAGTAAAGACTTCAAAGTCGATAGGTATCTAGATACGCTACTTTTGTAGTCTTCAACATAAGAGACATGAATGCGGCGGCAGCTCTGTTCAAGCCGGATGCCGGAATGAAGCCAGACTTCAGACCTAAAGTCGAAATAACCTGAAGTATCTCAGTCTAAAGTTTATGTATATTGAGTTTAATATTCACTAACTTCTTCTCTTAATTAAAGACTTCGAATAAGTTAACCTCAGACAGGTAAACTTATTCGAAGTCTTTAATTAAAAGTCTCTTTTCCCAATGTTGGATCAACTTCCAGTCTAACCGGATGCAGCTGAATACCAGTATTTTACATGGAGCGACTGCCTATCTAACATCCACAATCCAGTAACTGGGTAATTACAATACCCCTTGGTAACACTGAATATCACACTTTCGGGCTTCTGACCACCCGTAACGACTGTCGAAGACCTACGAATGACAGCCGGGACTAACGGCTTAACGTGCTTTCCGAGGCATGAGTCGCAGTATGTAAAGATGGTCATCCATCCACGGACCAACCCCGTCAAGTGCAGCTTAACCTGATGGATCGATCCGTGCGGCTGTTATTACTTAGCCACGAGCTCCTCTAAGGCATGGACGAGCCTCGATACCCAAAGATGATCACCCATCAACGGGCCAGCTCTGGCAAGCGTAGCTTTACCTGATGGATAAATCCGTGCGGCTGTGATTACTTAGCCACGAGATCCTCCGAGGCACGAAAGATTCGATATCTAAAGATGGTTGACTGCCTATCTGACCTCCTCAACCCAGTTACGATTAGACACCCAGACACGAACGGTATACATAGGATAAAGTGTTTCTTTGTTCTCACCATAACCAAATATATTTGAACCACCCTCAGCTTTTCTACCTGAAAGTATTCTTTCTATTTTTTTAGGAGAAACTCCGTCGCAAATACAACTACACCCTGAGTCTTCGATTCATCACAAAATTGGAAAGGAGTGACAAGCAACGAGGATTCTTTTTGACTGGAACACATAGACAGTAAGTATAGTAGTTCTATCGCACGACATAACACGTGTCTTACTTGTGGTAACCAAGTGTAGTGTGTATGTATGCAAGAAGACGAGTAGCGTCAGACAAAACAAACACTTCTGACTTCTACGTTGTTTCGAACGGTACTATACACTTAGTAACCAGAAGCAATGCACGTGTCGCCAAGTGTCAATCGTTCTGTGTCAAATCGATTTCGAAAATTGTTGATTGAACAATTTGTTATCTCAGCGATTCGGATTGTTAAGAACGCCACTTGTCAACGCATTTGTACAGGAATAAATATTGATCGAGTTTCGTTACAAAATTTGACAATGTCTAGTACTTAGCGATCAAAAACGATAGATCAAGTGACATTTCAAAAGCTTATTCCATACATTTCGCATTTATCTAATTTCGAAATTGTTCATGAAAATGTGACATCGTCTGGGCCCCCTGTTGTCTATTACCGGAACTTAGGCGTGGACCTTTTCACAGGGGTAAATTTTATTCTGTACTAGCTTCCACCCGCGGCTTCGCCCGCATAATATGTCGACAAATTATACACATAAACCTTCCTCTTTAATCACTATATCTATTAAAAAAAAACCGCATCATAATCCGTTGCGTAGTTTTAAAGATGTAAGCATACATAGGGATATAGGGACAGAGAAAGCGACTTTGTTTTATACTATATAGTGATATAAAATTAAGACGAAAATAAGAAGAGGAAGAACGATGACGAAGCTAAGTGTTGATGGTATAATAATCCATTTGATAGTTTTCTTCCCCAATGGCAAATGAAAAAAAAAACTGATTGGTATTTTCACGGCCTCTTTGCATTCAAGATAATTCACGTTTGCCAAATATGGGCATGGTTAATTGTGTAGGAACGAGTGGTTAACTGTTGGACAGGTTACCCTACTTAATAATATGTTTATTTCTCAGTCGCTGCGCCGTTTCCCGGTTTTGGCTGACCCACGCTCGTTCTGCATTCCCGTGCTTAGACGAGCCGCACTTCCGAGCTACCTTTAAGATGACTATCGTGAGAGACAGGTAAGAATCAATCCATGTCTGTAGAAAAATCTTGCGTAGGAGAAACGCCGCCATGTTGTTTTTCAACACATTTCACAAATACAGAGTTGATATGACAGAGGAGCATTAAATTACACTACGTATACTATACGTGTTTAGTATTAACTCGGTACGGTATAAAAATAAAAAGCACCAAAAATGAGGTTTTTATTTTTTCAAACAAACTAAATAGCATACAAATCAGAGTAAAACGCAACCATCCTTCGTAAATAAAAACTAACCTTGTAACGCAGCGGCACCGACGCGCGCGCGCCTGAGCGCTGTTAGGAAAGATACATCGTGTTCAAACGGGGCAAAAACTTAAAAAATCATTTGCGACCAAACTACTGCTCCTATTTAATTCATTTTTGGTACAGAGTTTGAAAATGGTCCCTAGTATAAGCTGTTTAAAGGAAAGCCACTCTGTCGTATCAACTTTGTATATCTCACTAGTTTTTGCCAGCAGATTCACCCGCGAGTATGAGGGAAGTTATCCCACGGGAACAGAACATTTTCCGGGATAAAAAGTAGCTTATATGCTATTCCAGACTATAATCTGTCTTTGTGTCAAGTTTCATCCAGATCCGTTAAGTAGTTTTTGAGTTTATTCGTCACAAACATTCATTCTAATCTTTCCTCTTTATAATATTAAGTACTAGCTTCTGCCCGCGGCTTCGCCTGCGTGGATGACGGAAATTGCAAGTTATTATATATATAAACCTTCCTCTTGAATCACTCTATCTATTAAAAAAAACCGCATCAAAATCCGTTGCGTAGTTTTAAAGATTTAAGCATACATAGGGATATAGGGACAGAGAAAGCGACTTTGTTTTATACTATGTAGTGATATATATGTAGTGATAGATTACCGCCTCCCTAACAGCGTCATCAGCGCGCTTAAAGTTCCTTGAGTTCAGGAGATTTTTTCGCAAGATCAAGCGAGTCTTTCAGAAACAGGAGATAAACAGTTATCTCCTGTCAGCTCTGTGGGATCACGTTAATGGTTTTTTTTTGAGGGTGGGATATCATCAAATGGCCCCTCCCGCTCCGGGTGGAACGGAAGGGAGTGTCAGATTCTTGCTGACTAAAACTCATCCATGTTCCTTCCTTAGCCCTTTATGTTCCGAGGTAGTGGTAACCCTTTCGGACAATCCCGCTGAGTCATATTGAGGGTGCGAATCTTAGCATGAAATAAAACGTCATCGTAATTCATAAATCAGCTATGGTCGAATAATTTTTAGCGATTCGGGACGAGAAAAACGATGAAATAGGCCCCTATTTCCATGGCAATTTATTTACGCGCTTTTTAAAGCGCTGCAAACGAAACTTGTGTATATTTTTCAAGTTTTTTATCCGTCTACATGGATTATACGGAACGCCGGCCCTGCCTGGAGGCTACAATTTTATTGTGGCACCCACAGGCAATCCCGGTTAAGCAGTAGACAACTCTATGGTTAAAAAAGCGATGCCGTTACGAAAAAAAATATATACGGAACGCCCATAGACGGCACGTAAACAAATCACCGTGTAAACCCTTAGGTTAAGAAGAAATTAACTAATGATGCACAACATTTTCTTTCACAGATTTCATGTCTCTTTGACAAACATGCCAATAGTGGCGACAGAAGAAGCTGGATTCTATCTTGGACACAGACTGGTAAGTTTAACTTTATTATAGTAATAAATAATAATATAGTAATAATAATATCCTTGGACATTTTACACAACGCCATATCGTCCCAAGCTAAGCAACCTAATGCTTGTGTTATGGTAACGAGATGGCTGATAAACTACTTATATACATTTTTTTTTTGTAAATACGTACATATTATAGATAGAAAAACACCCAGACTCGTAACAAATACTTGCAGGTCGTACAAATATTTGTTCCGTGCAGTAATCGAACCCGCCACATAGTGCGCAGCAGTCAATCGCTCAACCACTGCGCCAACCGTGTCGTCAAATATAGTTGTAGGCGTAAAATAAAAGGAGATCATTTCAATTTTTTTTTTTTAATTTCTTTTCAATTTTTTTTTCTTTTCTTCCTAAATAAAGTATTGATTATTATTATTAGGTTCCATACATTTTTGAGCCTTTTCTGAAATTGGAAGGCAAGGAAAAAGGTTTTTTTTCCTACGTGCGATTAGAACTAGACATTTGGAGCAATCTATACTAATATTATAAAGAGGAAAACTTTGTTTGTTTGTTTGGTTGTAATGAATAGGCTCAAAAACTACTGGACCGATTTTAAAAATTCTTTCACCGTTGGAAAGCTTAGTTTTCTAGGAGTAACATAGGCTACTTTTTATCCCGGGAAAAATAACGGGTCCCACGGGAAAGACCACGGGAGCGAAGCCGCGGACAAAGTGCTAGTAGTTAATATGGCACAAAAGTTGTAGGATTGCTCTCAGCCAAGTTATACAATTCCGATGATTTGTCATTTTCATGCATTTATTGATTTCTTAACTTCACTTAGAATTGAATTAAATTAAATTAGATAGTATAAAAATTTGATTAAATTAGATTACATTAAATTAAAATAGATTAAATTAAATTAAATTAATTTCTAATTTTAAATTTAACATAGTTTTAAGTCGTACTGCGTACTAACAATATTATGGACCATATACCTATGTCCGAAATAAAAACATTTTATTTTTTTAATTTTTTTTTGAGTCGGTACATTCAGAAAAGGCTCAAAAAATTGATCTCCTTAAAACATATAAACAAACATAAAAAACATTGTGTGGAAACCGGCATGCCTGAGAGATATTTCTCAACAGCATGTGAAGCTAAGTCTGAGGCCCATGAGCAGCATAAGAACTTTGACACCAGGTTAGTCACTAGTCACTAACCACACGAAAAGAAGAACAACTGATTATTTGAGTCAAATCTAAGGGGTTACCATCAGGTGGACCGAAGGCTTATTATTCATGAGCTGTCTAGTCTGTTCCTAACTATGTCGGCTTCCAGTCTAACCAAATGCATCTGAATACCAGTATTTCCTGAATAGCTGTTAACATATAATTTTTAAACCTTACAGCTTCAAGACGAATTCGCGGTAACCCCACCAATGTCACCTCACATGATATCCCTAGCCGTTTGCCGACTACAACGACGAGCGGCGCCCGAGCTGCCCACCGAAGCCACGCCGAACATTACCGAAGTGTCCACGATCATACCCGAAGGCACTTCGGAGCCGCCCGAAGAGGAACAACTACCGCCCGAAATAAGCTTGTACAGTGATCAGCAAGTTATTTTGGACGAGGCTGGGTTAGTATAAAAAAAAATACAAGTTAAGTCAAAGCTACCCGACGCCATCTTGTTTTTTCTTTAAAGTAGTGGCACGCGATGAAAAAAAAGGCGACGATCGTGGTAGGATGAGGTAAAAAAATACAGCTGTTCTTTACAGTTTTGCTCACGTGACTCGTCGAAATGTAGGGAACAGCTGATTTTTTTTTCACGATTTCAGAGTTGGTCCTATAGTAAAAGTTGTTCAGTTTGGTGATCTGTAGCATATCCTTTTGTATGTATATACCCTTTGGGTTACACCCAGTGTATCCATTTATTTGTGTTTGTAGTTTTCTATTCATGGGGCTAAAAAATGATTATTTTTTTACAGTCCACTTCTAGAATGGGTGCAGAAGACGATACAACACTTCGCTTTCGAGCTGAACACATCATATCCGCTTCCCAAATTTGGTAAGTTTAATGAATCAGATTTTTGGCCACTAAATAGGTCAGCCCTGTGGTCACGCGAAGGCCGACGGTCACGACCAATCGCTTGGCGACGTCTCTAAAAACCAAGTTGGGAATATTATATGAGGAAATATAAATATTATATGTGACAAAGCGTTCAAAAAGGTTTAATAACACAGTTTTGATTTAAAATTTTTTTTTTTCCAGATATTGTGGTGGTAGAAGGGGGTAATCCTTATTCAGAAGGCTGGGGGTTGATTACACTGTCGCCTTCAACTCTCTCGGATACCAAGACAATAGCAAGATTGTTGGCTCAACAGGTGAGGATTTACTTCTGAATCATGCATCAGTATCATCATCAGTGCTCATCGAGTATTTCAGGACGTCGCTCAGCGTTTGGCTGACTCTAAACATGACCAGGGGGCAGGTAAATTTTAAGGTCAAAGAATCAACGGGCAATGTTCATTCTCCAACGTGGCAACGGTGCTAGTCTTTTGGGCACTTTTCCCACTGACAGCGATTTGGACGAATTATTTAATGCCCAATGACTATATTGTATTTAAAATTTGGATAGTATTCGTAAGTATAGAAAACCAAAAAAACCGAATTCATAGAATAAAATTTTGTTGTGCATGAAGCTTGCACGATAAATCATCAAATTCGTTATAAGCTAACATCATTTTGTTTCTGTCAAACTTTTGATGATGACAGAAGTAATGTTTACATGCTACTTAAACACATTTAATGGTTTGTTTTGCAAGCACGCCGAAGAAGTGATAAAACATTTATGTTATTTTATCTATTTTTTTTTGTGAGTTTTAAAAGTAAGTTTATTAAATACTTATCCAGTATCATATCGCCTTTCCCAGTGGTTCGGTGGTACAGTGTCGCCCCGCTGGTGGTCATCACAGTGGTTGCTGGAGGCGCTGACGTCTGTGCTGGCGGAGAAGGCGCCCGCGCCTCCGCACTCTGACGCGCAGCCTCCGGCTGATGCACTGCTTCTAGATCATGTGCTGCCTGCGTTGAGGTAAGAGCAGTGATCTTCATAAATTCTCTAGCATATCAGTAAGTAGGTTTCAGTATACTTGTCCCACGTTGGGCGCCATTAATCATAATGCCGCCCAACGTGGGTTTTTTCGAGTCGGTAAGCCAAGTTTGAAAACTAGTTTTACCAAGGAGTATAGTATAACTCAGTGTATTGTGAATGTCACGTAAACAGTCCTCCATGTAAATATTAGTATTCAGCTGAATCGGATAGTAATTCGTGAATACCGTATAACATAATGGCGCCCAACGTGGGACTTGTACCGTGACAACAGTAAATAAACATACATGTTTTAATTGCAGGCTAGACTCAAGTAACTCAGTTCGGGCAGTCGCATCACCGAGATTAGAGCGGGCTGACATAGAGGGCGCTACTGATGAACTATCGTTGCATAAGGTAATGTGGAATCTGAGCTGATTTTGACATATTATTATTTATTTATTTCAAAGGATCTCCTTAAAACCTACATCATAATATCACAAAAACAATATTATAAAACGCTAGTGTGTGAGTAACAAAATTGGACTGACAAATAATTGACAACAACAACATAAGTTAGTATTGTGTTTTACAGACCCCAGAAAGGTGTTCCAAACTGTCAAATATACTCAATTGAACATGCACCTTTTGTTTTTGTAATAAAGTTGAAAATCTATCAAAGTTATGTGTCAGATTGTAGTACCTTTATTTTTCTTGCCCTCAATTGAACATTAACCTTATCTGACAACTTTATTCGAGGCATATTGGTTTCAATCAATAATCTAACACTAATATAATCATATTTACATTTAAAAGCTAAATATTCATAGTAATATATACAGAAATAATTAACCTTATGATTCTGTAATTAAGTTGAAAATGTGACAGATTGGGGTAGTTTGATGTGCTGGCCTCTGTAACTCTTACGCTATGGCTGTCCTTGTCTACTGATCGTGGAAAGGACTAAGTGGTAATAGGTAAAAAAAAACTCACTTTTCGTAGGGTGCAGCAATAGTAAGCATGGCTATTGAAGCAGCAGGCGAAGCAGCCGGCCGAGCTGCACTCGCGAGGCTGTTGCGGGATCATCGCTTTGCAAGTGCTGATGCGAGGTAAGTATTAATTATTTCTACATCCCTTCCATCCTATAGTAGAGTAACGGTGGAGTTTCTTGCCCATTCTTCACCACACGAAACTACCTTTTGGAAGGGGCGACTAGAATCAATTCTATTTCTTGTTCATTTTGACGTTCAAAAGTGCCTTACTTGTGCCTATTTGAAATAAATGATTTGACTTTGACTTTGACCTTTTCCCAACTATATTGGGGTCGGCTTCCAGTATAACCGGATGCAGCTGAATAGGATCGAATCGATAGTAGCCTTAAAACTCAAAAACCGTGATTTGATTAACGAAATTGACCCGCCATATTGCCAAAAAGTGATTGAAAACTTCTGTGAGCGTGGTGGACATTTGCCGGATATCATTTTTCATTCATAATTGCCAAACTTTTCTCTTCGTAAGGCGATTAACACACGGTACCGCTTGACCGCGCGGTAGCAGCAGTTTGTGGTAGAAACGAGCACCGCTCGACCGCGCGGTCGGGCGGTGTACGTGTGTTAGGCATCAACGGATTACTTAGAGACCAATGCAACATGAGATCCGCTTCACCGCCTACCGCGGCGGAGCGCGGTGCCGTGTGTAAATCGCCTTCCACAATAAAAAATTGAATAATCTTCATCTAAATTCTTTGTTTTAGAAAAAAAAAAGATCTTGTTGAAAATACTTTATTTCATAATTAATTTAAAAAAGAAGAAATTACAGCTTCGGAATATCTCAACTGCGTTGTCCTGGGCCTGTTCGATGCAATTAAATATAAATAAAACTACCGACACTAACACTATCTCCCTCTCTCCAGGGACCTCTGGCGCGCACTAGAGCGAGACGGCACAGACGACGGCGTGAGCGGTGCAGCGTGGGACGGCTGGTGTGAACGACCTGGCTATCCGCTGCTGTGTGCGTCTTCTATGGGAAATGATGTCCTTCTGAAGCAAGAGAGGTGGGTCTCTAACCGATGTGAAAAAGGATTGTACTGGGTGTAACCGAAAGGGTATATATGTACATACAAAAGTATATGCTACAGACCACCAAACTGAACAACTTTTACTATGGGACCAACTCCGAAATCGTGAAAACAAATCAGCTGTTCCCTACATTTCGACGAGTCACGTGACCAAATATGTATAGAACAGCTGATTTTTTTGCTATTTCGGAGTTGGAAAGTTGTTCAGTTTGGTGGTCTGTAGCATATGCTTTTGTATGTATATACCCTTTCGGTTACATCCTGTATATACTGGGTGGAAAAATCAATCTTCTTCTTTTCGTGTGGTGAGTGACTAACCTGGTGTCAGAGTTTTTATGCTGCCCATGGGCCTCTGACTTAGCTTCACATGCTGTTGAGAAATATCTCTCTGGCATGTTGGTTTTCCCACTTTTTTTTCTTCACCGTTTTATAAGCAAGTGATAATTATACAATACGCACATGAATCAGAAAAGTCAGAAGTGCGTGACTGGGGTTCGAACTCGAGACCTAAGACTTGGCAGTCTGACGGTCATACCGTTAGGCTATCACTGCTATATACATTTAGACTTGGAAGGTCTGACAATGGATAGGTTTATCGAGCTACATGTCAGACATGGACTTAATAAATCTTTCTCAAATTGAATGCTGTGTTTTTCGGTTGTTTTTGTTGTTATGTGTGCTTAAGTGCTGCTACTAACACCGTTTTTAGGTTTTTTTCTGTGGGTAATACTAACACGCTATGGGCCTTTGACGCCTGAAAATAAACGATTTTTTAAAGTGAAACTTTTATTACATCGTCTCAAACTTTTTCGTCTGTGTGTTGCATGTCGCGTGACGGTCGGCCGCGGAGTAGGAATAAAGTGAAAGGCGCTCGTCAGAGCAGCCAAGGCCAATATGGCGTCGCCTATATTGTCAAATGGCTTTAATGTGAAAAAAGTTTCACTTTTACCGTGGTTTCATAAAACCACACAATCCTTTTTTTATTATCTAACAATATTATAAAGAGGAAAGATTTTTAAGTACGTTTATAACGAATAAACTCAAAAACTGGATAAAACTTGGCACAAAGATAGATTATAGTCTGGAATAGCATATAAGATGTACGGTTCCCGTGGGATGATTTCCCACATACACGCGGGCGGACAAAACTAGTTTTTTATAAATACGAAAATCTATATTTTCTCCCTCAGATTTCTGATGACAGCTGACCCACCAGATCCGGAGCCCCCGATGGTGAACTACCTTCTTACGCTGGAACTTAGAGCTGATTTGGATGAGATGTTTTATGAGCCTGGTGAGAAATCTTCTACTGCTTATTCTTTTAAGCATATTGATGTCCCAGCAGTGGGAACACTATAGGCTGAATATGTTATGTTGCGTATAGGCAAGCGTACAGAACCCAGAGGGGGTGGTCCTCACTCTTAAGCACCAGTGTAGTGCTTGCAATACGACTTATAGGGGGAGTCGTAATATGAAAAACACTATGAAACCATTATTAAGAATTAATTATTTATTTTCAGGAATTAAACAAAAATCTTAAATACACTATACAATCTAAAACTAAAAAATACAAGATACATGTAGTAAAAAAAAAGGGGAGAGCTCATAGGGCGTCAAATAATTCATACCCATCGCTGTCAGTGGCGGTATTTTGGATCATTTAGCTCCCATCAAAATGGTTGAGCTGAATGGTGCTAATCCATGCGTCATGTTCGTTAGCGGGCGCCGTCAGAAGGGACTGGTCACCTCTTAGCTGCCACGGCTGTTTTAATTTTTAAATTAATTTTGAATTGTTTTTTAAATCTTGTAATTATGGACGCTTTTATTAAGTTCTGCATCGTTCTCACGTGTATATTTCAGCATGAATGATGTAACCCAGTTTTTATAACATATTTTGATTTAAAAGAGTGTCCATGGAGTTTCTTGCCCGTTCTTCTCCATAGGTACCTACTGCTTTGGAATGGGCAGCTAGCTTCATTTTTCTGACTGACCGACCCCTTGACAATTCACGTGACCAGAGGGCTGGTCAATTTTTAGCCCAAAGAATCAGCATTACCATCCAACGTAGCAACGCTGCCAGCCTTTTGGGCACATTTCCCACTGACAGCGATATGGATGAATTTTTCGACGCCCTGTGAGCTCTTCCCCTTTTTTAACACTTGTACATAATGGATATTTTTTTTTTAGTTTTAGGTTATATATATTAAGTAATTGTTTTAGCATGTAATAATTCCATTTGAAGTAATAAAGAAGGACTGACACTTAACTAATTAAAATTCTCTTTCCCTAGAAAACCTCACAGACTCGGAAGAAGACCTGAACTCCACAACCACTACTGCCCCGCCCCCGACCACGCGGCGTCCTGTAGCAAAAACCACCAAACCACCACCACACAAGTGGATAATACCAGTCACCTTCGTGGTAGGACCACTGGATGTTGAGGAAGACGAGAGGGAGAACATCACAGCGTGGAAGAATGTCACGCATAATTATCATAACGCTACGTGGTAAGTACTGTGAGAGGGACCTTTACTCCATTGAAACGTCCGGTAGCTAGTCACCCGAACCATTTATAGCATTGAACGTCAGTCGCCGAACCATTCTTCTTCTTCGTGTGGTTATTGACTAACCTGGTGTCAGAGTTTTAATGCTGCCCATGGGCCTCTGACTTAGCATCACATGCTATTGAGAAATATCTCTCAGACATGCCTGTTTCCTCACGATGTTTTCCTTCACCGATTTTAAGCAAGTGATAACTATGCAATACGCACATGAATCCGAAAAATGAGAGGTGCGTGCCCGAACCATTTATAGCATTGAACGTCAAGGCGACTATGGCAGCCCAGTTGACTTGCGCACTTTATACCAGTTTCTATCTGTGAAACTTGTCAAAGAGCTTCATGAGTGCGAAACTAGATGACTCTGTATTAAATAACGTGTTACGTTGATACAACAGTCAGCCGGGTGACAGAGGATCAGTGGTAGAGCTTGATTAATGGGTTGTTTGGATTCTATCCTACAAAATACAAACTCACAGGACAGGGGCAGTAAATCAATTACGTATAATGCTTTTAACGGGTCGTCAAGCCGCACGGCTACTGATGGAATCATCATTTCTTTTCTATAAACAAACTATTCTATCATTTTGAAAGGTCGTTGGGAAATCATCTAATGACTCCTCCCGCTCTGGGTGGAGCGGAAGGGAGTGTCAGACTCTTACTGACTAAAACCCATCCATGTTCCTTCCTTAGCCCTTTATGTTCCGGGGTAGCGGTAACCCTTTCGGACAGTCCCACTTACCCGGCAGGCTTTACTAATCGGGGGGGCCGTTAGGGCCGAAGCCTGCCGGGTAAGCGAAGCAATTAGATACATTTTGATCAAAATACATACAATCAGATCAACGAGGTAGTTAAAATATAAATAACCAGAATTCAGATTCTGAAACTATAGTTTCCAAAATCTAAAAGGCCCGTTTTGACATTTGTCATCGCGACGTAACTAGTGAAGTAACTATACGACTCGGTACTCGATACTCACGATAAATCGATTCAAGTTTGTATGAGTATTTGATCGATTTGATTATGTATTGCAAAGTGCATTGGATTAAGTTCTGATCAGAAAATTTAACATAAACTTTAATTTTGTAGGTATTTTGTAATGATACAGTAGTACGAAAGGTTAATTTCGCGTGGACGCTAAGTCATGTGCCGCTTGGTCAGAGACAAGCCATTCTATAGAAACCAGTATCGCCAATTCAAAGTTATATTTACGGCTTTTAGCGCCAAGCTCATTCTATTCATTAAAGATCACTAGATAATATATAATTACTATTAAAATCGAATGAAGCTGGTGAAATTCAGTAATTAATTGGTTACAACACTAGTATTTAAAAAAACAAAGACTGAGAACGTAACTGTTTTTGAGACAGAAATTGCATGCTACTATAGAGTTAGCGCAAAGAGAATACTCGCAATATATAGGTATTACATCATATTATTTAACGCGCCTAAAAAAATTGTGTTTTTTTAAAACACTATGTAATTAATTATTATTTCATTGTTTCTTTCTGTTTCGTTCCAAGTTACATTCTAGGTCCTTTCTCAAATTTCAAAACGGGCCTTTTAGATTTTGACTACTCTAGTTGAAGTTTTTTTTTATGTAATATTGCATTGAAATTCGTTTCTCTTTTGTTCAGGTATGACACAGATAATAAAACCCGGATATCACGGTGGGCGGAGAACGTCACACATCTTTTATGGATGAATGACACTGAAAGTAAGTAACGCATTGTCTTCTTCTTTTCGTGTGGTTAGTGACTAACCTGGTGTCAGAGCTTTTATGCTGCCCATGGGCCTCTGACTTAGCTCCACAACCTGTTGAGAAATATCTCTCAGACATGCTGGTTTCCTCACGATGTTTTCCTTCACCGATTTAGCAAGTGATAATTATTGGAGGCGATAGTCCTCGCGCGCCTGTACGAGTGGCGCGCGGAGGTACTAAGCCGGGGGGAAACTCCGTTTCCGCAGCAAATTGCGGCGGAGCGGACGGACCTCCGGCGCGATCTCATGGCGGCCTGGAATCAGCGACTGTCGCAACCCAGCGCAGGGCACGCCACGATAGTGGCGGTAAGGTCTTTGAGGAGTGGCTAGAGAGGCGTCACGGCGCCCTCACCTTCCGCCTGACGCAGGTCCTCACCGGACATGGATGTTTCGGGAGGTTCCTGCACATCATCAGGCGGGAGGAAACGCCCGGGTGTCACCACTGCGAGGATCGCCCAGAGGACACGGTAGAGCACACGGTGCAATCCTGCCCCGCATGGGCAGAGCACCGCCGTGTCCTCGTAGAGGCGATCGGCGGCGGCGACCTCTCGCGCCCGGCCCTGGTGCAAGCCATGGTCCGGGGCGAGAGGGAGTGGGAGGCAGTCACCTCCTTCTGCGAAAAAGTCATGCTCGCGAAGGAGGTGGCGGGATGGGAGAGAGAAAGGTCCTCCCGTCCCAGCCGCCGCAGGAGACGCCCCGGGCGTCGGGAGCCACGTGACGACTCCCGGCCACCGTAGGCGCGGGCCTGCGGACGGTGAGTAATGGGTGACTCACCGTCCGATCAGCACCAGACCCGTGCCGTACGGCGCGTATATGTTCCACGCGCGCCTCAAAGAGATGTCAGCATATGAAGGGGCCCCTCAGGGCCAAGCCTGCCGGGTAAGCGGGATTGTCCGAAAGGGTTACCGCTACCCCGGAACATAAAGGGCTACGGAAGGAACATGGATGGGTTTTAGTCAGTAAGAGTGACTGACACTCCCTTCCGCTCCACCCAGAGCGGGAGCAGTCATTGGATGATTTCCCAGCCTTAAAAAAAAAAAAGGAACATGAATCCGTAAAATCAAAGGTGCGTGCCGTGGGTTCGAACTCGAGACCTGTGACTTGGCAGTCCGACGGTCACACCACTAGGCTATCATTGTAAAAGAATGCTTAAATAAGTAAAGTGTTGGGGCAAAGGATTTGGTCAATATTGACAACAAATCAACCGTTAAAGATCACTTTCGACCTGGGGAAACCCTCAATCTTAAACTCAAAGCATTTATTACAAATAAACTAATTACAAGCAATTTTGAATTTTTAAGGGGTTGGTCAGTCAGAAAGATGAAGCTAGTAGCCCATTCCAAACCAGTAGGTTCTTGTGGCAAGAAACTCCACGGAGAGTCTTTTTATTTTTTATTAGTTGTAACTTAACACCGATTGTGTTTAAAAAACTTCCTCCGTCACATCTTTTTTCCACACGCCCATAACCAACAAGGAGTGATGTTACTTATAAAATTAGGTGGCTAAATAATAATTATTGTTATTTTCAGTGGTTATTCCCGATCTCGGCAAACACAAATGGGTAAGATACAACGTTGGCGCGAGGGGGCTGTACCGAGTGGCGCCACAGGATAGAACTGATGGAGAGGTAATTAATTAATCAATTAAGGTTTTGTGGCGACATCTATCCAGCTACATAGGAACTACACTGGTATCGAGCGAAGTGTCAAAAGCTGACATGTGACGACATAATTACGTCACACAAATCCTACATCGCGCAAGCAAAGTTTACAGCGCGATCTGACTCTCATACTCGGCCCCGTCTAAGAGTTGTCGGCCAGACGCAACACCTGTCTGGTTGGAGGATCCTCCCTTTTCAATGAAGGGACTTTTCACCCTGTTCCTTCATTCCCGCTAGTTTGAATATGGTTCATAAGTTAAGTGCAGTACGATATGTTATTCTTTGAAGTTTACTTAATCAGCCTATAATGTTTCCCGCTGCTGGGCTGTAATCCACAACGCGGGTCCAGTACGAATTGGTAGATGATTCAAACCTACTTGAAGAAACAAAAAATCAAACTCAAAACATTTATGTCAAATAAACCAATTACAGCCACTTTTGATTTGTCAAGGGGCGGTCAAAGCGGGATTGTTCGAAAGGGTTACCGCTACCCCGGAACATAAGGGCTAAGGGAGGAACATGGATGGGTTTTAGTCAGTAAGAGTCTGACACTCCGTTAGCCTCTACCCAGAGGTCCACCCAAATGACTTCTCATTTGATGATATTCCACCCGCAAACAAAAAAAGCCCTAAGTGTACTTACCAGGTTACAATATGATAATTATGGGTGACATTCTTCTGATATAGCTAGTTGCCCAAAGCAGTCGGTACCTATGGAGAAGAACGGGTAAGAAACTCCATGGACACCGTTTTTAACAAAATATGGTTACAAAATTATTCATTTTCCTAGACAGCGGAATCGGCAGCCCAGCGCGCTGCAGAGCTGTACGCAAGCGGGGCAGCTGCTGAGAGGGCGCTACTGCTGGACGACGCGTTCGTGCTGAGCCGCGCTGGTAGACTACCAGCTAGCAGGGCGATAGCAGCCGCTAGTAAGAACTACCTACTATTTTATTTTCTTTATTTAGGAGCTCGTGGCGGAGTAATGACAGCCGCCCGGATCCATCAGGTTAAGCTACGCTTGCCGAGGTTGGTCTGTGGATGGGTGACCATCTTCAGATATCGAGACTCCTCCGTGCCTCGGAAAGCACGTTAAGCTGTTGGTCCCGGCTGTCGTTCGTGGATCTTTAACAGTCGTTACGGGTAGTCAGAAACCCGAAAGACTGACAACCAGTCATACCAAAGAGACCCAATTACTTACTGGGTTGTGGAGGTCAGATAGGCAGTCGCTTCAGCTGCATCCGGTTAGACTGGAAGCCGTTGGGGTCGGCTTCCAGTCTAACTGGATGCATAGCTGGAAAAAAGCTAGGCACAATGATCGCTTAGTCCATAAACCACATGTCGACAAGCTCGTGAGCCAAGTCAAGATACTTTATTTGTTTATCTTTCTCGGCTTTCACGAGGTTATTGGAACCTCCTATTATTTATTTTCTTTTTCGTGTGGTTAGTGACTAACCTGGCGTCAGAGTTTTTATGCCGCCCATGGGCCTCTGACTTAGCTTCACATGCTGTTGAGAAATATCTCTCAGGCATGCCGGTTTCCTTACATTTTTCGTCACCGTTTTTTTCGTCGCCCCCCCCCCCCCCCCCCGGTCACAACTGAGAAACAGACTGCCCATTTGTCCCCTCTAGTCAGTTTTCAAAGGGAATAGTCGGCACAAATTGTCACCCCGGGGGACAGGGCTAGAGGGGACTATGCAGCCCAATGTTCCAAGAGAGCTATAAGATTGAGGATCATAAGATCCCAAGAATCTACCGAAGAGCGTCAGGAGAGACTTGATGCTGTTCGAGAACATTAGGCTGCAACTCGCTCCGTGGAAACTTCTTCGGGTCGCGAAGCACGCCTGCGTTCTCAGCGTATTCATTAGGTCTCTAGAGACCAGTGAAGAATATGATGCGTGACTGACCGCTGATCGTGAACGTCATGTATTGTCTCGCGAGTCAGAGACGTTCACGGAAAGAGAATTACGCTTAATTCCAAGCGTATCTACGCATCGACTTCTAGGTCTCTAGAGACAAGTGGGGCACGTGATGTGCGACTGACCGCTGATCGTGAACGTTATGTATTGTCTCGCGAGTCGGAAACGTTCACGGATAAAGAATTGTGCTTGAGTTCCAACCGTATCTACGCATTGACTTCTAGGTCTCTAGAGACATGTGGGGAATATAATAATGCGGTTACCAAAATGAAAACGATGACAAATGGACTGTATGTTTTGGTGGTTGTTGGAATGAAATAAAACTAAAGCTCAGTGTGATAAAAGATTTAAACGGGAAAAATGATAAAAAATAACATAAATGGCGACCCCGTTGTCGCTGGCATAAGCAACAGGGTCCGCGTACAAAGTCGCGGGCAGAAGCTAGTTATACAATACGCACATGAATCCGAAAAGCCTGAGGTGCGTGCCTTGGGTTTAAACTCGAGATCTAAGACTTGGTAGTCCGATGGTCACACCACTAGACTATCACTGCTTACAAATCCTTCTATTATTAATAACCATCATCTTTTAACGTTTCCAGCCCGTCTCAGCACAGAAACCCACTGGGCACCCTGGCGAGTAGTCCTGAACCACTTGTCCTGGTGGAGAGAACTGCTATTGGTGGCTAGCTCAGGTCCTCACATCAGTCGACTGCTGAAGACGCTGCATCCTTCACAAGTGATCGTCTATTCGGCTGAACAGCTGCAGGCATCAGGACTTGGGGAGGATTTATTGTGAGTAGTTTTGAATCTTCAGAAGGTCCAGTTAGCTAAAGAGGCAATGGAACAGAATTGACTATTTGAACCATACAAAAATAAAATATGAAATCACAGAAAAAAGACCGCTCGTCTTAAAAACTTCCATCACCGTACAGAAATATTATGCAAAGATTTAATTGTAACATTGCATTTAATGCTAATAAGTATTCCATTTGATTCTAAAAATCTGTGACGTCACATTGTTATATTTAAAACAAATCAAGTACAAATGCCGCGTTTTGACAGTTCATAAGAAGTAACGTTATTGACTAACCTTTCAAATACCCAATCGTCTATTCAGCTAACTAGTATTAGATCGTATGACCCTACGGTCATACGATCTAATACTGCGAGAAAGACTGCGAGTCACAATCAGCCCCAAGTCACAACGAGGGGACCCACTACATAGTCCTTAGCTACACAAAGTAGCTAAGGACTATGTAGTAGTAGTACAAAGTCACTTTCCGAATCAACTACTTTCAGACAATATAACATGACCGCTCGCTTCTACCAACTTCCGTAGCATTACGGCTCGAGTAACGCTGGATTTCTGATGGCCGTGAATCCCTAATAACAAGCTACAAACATCGTCTTCAATGTCCTATACTTACACATATAAATGAGTGGAGGAACAGGGTGGAAATTCGCTCTATTGAAAAGGGATGATCCTCCAACCCGACAGGAGTTGCGTCTAGCAGGCTACTGCCCAACAACTCTTAGTCGGGGCTGAGTATATATATTAGATCGCGCGATCGATCGATTCAATTGCATCTAGTTAGACTGGAAGCCGACCGCAAGTGATTAATAAGTGTTCGTGGGACAACCCAAACAAATACCTAAATTATCATCCGAGTTTTGGAGCTCAAATCATGTCAAATCATGTTGTAGTTCATTCTTCGTTTGGGCCCTGAACGAATCATCCGTCCGAAGGTGCTAGGGAGTAGGAAACGCCCGTTACGAAGGCCGAAACTACGGACTTTATGCTTAGGGAGTAGACCCCCTGCTTTGTAATCAATGTCAAAGTAACAATATTTTTCGTCCTCAGATGGTTAAGTGGAGCCCTATTAACAGCCGGCGTTGAATGGGAGAACCCTTCGGTGACAAAGCAAGCAGTAGACCTATTTGATTCTTGGCTTGAATCGAACCAGACTATACCCGATATATATCAAGAAGTAAGTAATAATAAAGCTTATTAATTACTCCTTTTTTTTGAGGGAAGGGAAATCATCAAATGACTCCTCCCGGTCTAGGTGGAGCGGAATGGAGTGTCAGACCCGTACTGACTAAAACCCATCCATGTTCCTTCCTTAGCCTTTTATGTTCCGGGGTAGCGGTAACCCTTTCGGACAATCCCACTTGTTTGGCCCCTAAGCTTATGAAACTTAACCTAATAAAACTGTGCTTGCCACAAATTACACGTGACTTAAACATTACTTACAAAATATGGATGTACTACAGGTACAGAGGCCAGCACATCAAGTTACCACAATCTGTCAAATTTCTTTTTCTTTCAACTTTATTGCAAAAGCATAAGTTTCATTTTCAATTGGGAAAATTTTACAGTTAGGGATAGTTTGATGTGCTGGCGTGTGTACATCTCAAAAGTTTTGGGTAAATACCGGTGTGATATATTGTATGACTTTTACCTTCCTTCCTCCCGCAGGCAGCTTTCACAGCCGGGGTCCGAACTCACGGCCTACCAGCATGGCAGGCATGCTGGAGAGCACTCACCGCTTCATACGCAGCCCCTAGACCCATGTACTCGCACAGGGCTTTACTTGTCGCCCTAGCTTCGCCTACGGATGATTGGCTGTTTTATAGGTACGTGTAAGATGATATGGCTAGAAAGGGAGTGACTACCGAGATCGCGACTAATAGAGAAGTGTGGAAGAAAAGACATGTTGCGCCGAGCACAAATAAATTGGGATAAGGGCAGGAGAATGATGTATCGGTAGAAGAAAGAAAATACGTTAATATGCAGCAAACATGACGCAGTAAAAACATCATCATTCTCCTGCCCTTATCTCAATTTATTTGTGCCTGGCGCAACATGTCTTTTTCTTCCACACTTCTCTATTAGTCGTCATCTCGGTAGTCACTCCCTTTCTAGCCATATATGTATATAGCAGTTAAAACAAACAACTACAAAAAACCAAGCTGTGGGAAAATATGCGTCACATCCGCACAATCAGTCATAGATTTAGCTGGAGTGATAGCCTTTTTTTAAGGTTTGGAAATCATCATGACTCCTCCCGCTCTGGGTGAAGCGGAAGGAAGTGTCAGACTCTTACTGACTAAAACCCATCCATGTTCCTTCCGTAGCCCTTTATATTCTTATAGGCTTCGGCCCTAACGGGCCCCTTCCTTAATGCTGATTTCTTTGAGGCGCGCGTGGAACACGTACGCGCCGTCCGGCACGGGCCTGGTCCTGATCGGACGACGAGCTACCCATTACTCACCGTCCGCAGGCCCGGGTGATCCAAGGGCTGGCTTTTACCTCGGCCAGAGGCTAACCGTTGCCAGAAAACGTGGCAATGCCGCTACTCTCTTGGGTACATTACCAGTTGATGCGGAGGAATTTTCCGACGCCATATATTTTAAGTTAGTTTTACAACAAATTGACAATTGAATTTGTTCTAGGTTCGCCTTCTCGACGCTGTCGAACGAAGCGCAGAGAAGTCGGGATTGGCGGCTATGGGTGACAGCGCTATGCTCTGCTACATGCAGGTAAAACTCCACTTTAATACAATAAACCCTGTTTTTATACCACAAATAATGACACAGAGGAATAACCGATGTAAATTACTTTTTAAAATGTATTTGAAATTATAGAGTGTAACGGACACTCCATAATTTCGAATACCTTCATTTAAATTTTTTCTATTGAAATAGTTTTAATGTAAATTATAAAAAAAAGTAGTAATAATTACTGTAAAGGTTTCATGTGTTGATTCATAGGCCATTTTTTACAATGTTCTTTTTGAACTGTTTTCTTTCACCTCCGACTATTCGCATATACACATATAAGGAGACTGGTAATTAGTGACCGATATTTAAACACGTGATTGTACTCATGATTACAATCAACTTTCCCAAAGAAACTTTTTTTGTATACTCAATAGTTTTATTTTTATCACAATAACAATACAACTGGCGCGCGCAAAGTTCAATGAACTTCGCGCCGATCAGCTGTTGGCAGCTATTGCGTATACAAAAAAAAATCTTTGGGAAAGTTGATTGTAATCATGAGTACAATCACGTGTTTAAATATCGGTCACTAATTACCAGTCATCTTATATACATGCACTATAATCCATTTACTTCCCACATAAGGTGGCGTGGCGCAGCCGGTGTATGGCGTATCTTACGCCCGCAGCCTGTCCTACCGCCATCTGCTTTACAAGCAGCTGCAAGGTGTCTGCATCAACCCTACGATTATTATAGGGTAATACTTAATTTTATTTTGAAGCAACTGTGCTTAACCTTTTGAACGCCATTCTCACATATAACTGACAAGCAAGCGCATGTCCTGTACGCCAACGATAGAAATATGTGATAATACGGCTACACTATAACACGAAATAAACAATTAAATCATTACTTTTGTGTATATATATATATAGATATCTTCAAAATCAAAGCTCTCGTTTAATGACATGAAACAAATTAAAAGACACCATGGATATTGGGAAATTCATGATATACAACAATTATGTATGTTATGTATTATAGTATAAACTGTTATTATAAGGTTTTAACCTATTTATGTACCCATTTTATTCAAGTCTCAATGTTTTGTATGTTCCTACTATTTAAAGCACCTGCCATCTAATCTTTTCACCACCCTTGGTTGACTGGTAGAGAATGCCTAAGGCATTAAGTCCGCCTTTGTACCTTTATTGTGTGCGAAAAGTTTAAATAAATAAACAAGAAGAAATAAATTTGTAGCTTGGCGTGGAGGGCACGCAGGTTGAAAGTACTTTTTTTTTGTTTAATGCTCGGTTACTCAAAATTAGACAAACAAGAACTTTTGACACTTGAAGCAGCACCTTACTAGATGGTGCTGTATTCAATTAATGCATTATACAACGTTTTTTTTTTATATGGCATAAGTCTAGGGGTAAATTATATAAGTAGAAACAAACAAACTTTTGCCATACAACGTGGCAATTCTGCCAGACTTTTGAGAGCTTTTCCTGTTGACAGCGATTTGGAGCATTTTTTCGTCCCATTTTATAAACCTACATAGTTATTATTACGTGACGACACGGTTGGCGCACCGGTTGAGCGATTGACTGTTGCGCAGCATGTCGCGGGTTCGATTCCCGCACGGAACAAATATTTGTACGACCTGCAAGTATTTGTTACGGGTCTGGGTATTTTTCTATCTATAATATGTATGTATTTACAAAAAAAAAATGTTTATAAGTAGTTTATCAGCCATCTCGTTACCCTAACACAAGCAATAGGTTGCTTAGCTTGGGACGATACGGCGTTGTGTGAAATGTCCAAGGATATTATTATTATTAATATTTTAAGTCTTTTTAGGTATGTAAATATTATGTGTAAATAATATAATGAAATAAATAAGTAGAAATAATTCAAAAAGTCCTAGAATTTGTAGTCTAAAAATGCATAGTTTCGAAAATATCATCAAGAACAGATGTCCCAAACTGCACACGTGTTTTAAGGTAATATTAACAATTGTCTTTCCTCCACAGTTCAAAGAGCTATTCAGTGACTACCGCGGTGCATCAGCAGCTCTCGACACGATAGCCTTAAATTCTGCTTGGGTACTTCGCGCCGACAGCGACCTCCTACGGTACTTTAATGCATTGGCACAACATTAAGAAATAAAAGAAATCATGGACTCGTAGTAGTGAATTTTTGTAATTTGTGGCCCAACTGTTGGGCAACTGTGGCGCAACTGATGAGCAACATCATTGCAACGGTCTTTTTTTAGTATAATTGGTGTAATTTGTGGAGCAACAGTGAAGCAGTCATGTATTTATGGTTGTCGGCAACCGTGGGACTACTACAGAGAAACTCACGACCACTTTTTCATACTAACGTAAAGTGTATTTACATAATTATAATAATCGTCGCTGCTGTCACTGTATAGGCTAATCTCTGTCAATATGAGCTGTTTTCTCGGCATAAAATACCACAAGAACGCAATAGAATGAGCTATTTTCGTACTATAAAATAGCTTGAGCTATTTTCGTGCTACAAAATAGCTTGAGCTACTTCTATTCATAAAAAGGTTGAGCTATTTTCCAATTACGAAATAGTTCATGATGAAACAAGAAAATCGTTGCCCTCTTAACAGAAAGTGAAAATATTTACTAGTAAATACGGAATTATTAAATACCTCTTGGGTATTATTTACCTATAGTGATTTATACTTGTGTCTGAGTACTTTTACTGTAGCGAACGATGTTAAAAATATGTTATAACTAAAGACTCCTGTGTGTGAGGAGAGGATCTGAAAAGTTGCTAGCTCTTAATTGATATATTTTTGCAATATTTTTTTGTTAATTTTCTTCCTTCTTTTTTTATTTTAATTTAACATGCCAAATGTTTATTTTTCTAAGATTTGTTAGAGGTATAATGAACCTCTCTCTAACTAGGTGATTATTTGTTTTTTTTTTTATATTAGCTAAATGTATGTTGGATTTTTTGACTTTGACTTTGACTTTATGTTGGATTTTAATGGTGTATTGTTATCTCTTAATCCGCAAAACCAAAATACTTCGTTCTAAACAAATCTCAAAATATGTTGGTACCCATGCGAAAAAAATATTTGTGTTAAAACGTTCTTAGGTATCATAATGTATGCGATTACCATTTATAATCAACATAATCCAGTGGTTAAACGTAATAACCCGTACTTATTGAATATTAATACTATTAATTTTACAAATTGATTTGTTGCGGAGATTAATCTTTTTAATTATGAGATAATGTGCCACTAATTGAATACATACATCTCTGGTCGGGCAATTGTTATTGGCTTTTTCCATTAAGTACTTCTCAGTGGCATCCCGGAGTCTGGATTTGTGCCCGGTTGATGGCAATAGGCTCGCCCCCTATTACATGGGACTTAAACAAACTGGCGAAATGTGGGTTTTGCTTACTGTAGGTACATATCTGCCTAATCCTTCGGTAACAAGGCGTGATGTTATGTTAATTGAATATAATTGACTATTTGAATCGGTCAAAAATAAAATATGAAATCACATAGATAAAAGACCGCTCGTCTTATGAACTTCCATCTCCGTACAGAAATTAAATATTGTGTGAAGATATAATTCAAAAATTTCATTTAATGCTAATAAGTATTCCATTTGATTCGTAAATTCTGTGACGTCACATTCTTATTTTTCATACAAAGCACGTACAAATTGCTTGTTTTGACAATTCATAAAAAGTAACGTTATTGACTACCCTTTCAATTACAAAAATGTGACGTCATATATTTTTGGAATCAAATGGAATACTCACTAACGTAATATTCAATTTTACAATCATATCCTCGCAAGTATTTAATTTCTGTACCGTGATGGCAGTTTTTAGACGAGTGGTCTTTTTTCTATGTGATTTTATATTTTATTTTTAACCGTGTCAAATAGCCAATTATTGTAAGGCAGTTTAAGGATTGTTACTAAATATCAGTGCGGTATTGTTCTAGTTCCGGGTCATTTGTTTTTTCGAAAGCCATAGGTACCGTAGACTTGATTTCATAGTATTCAGTAAGCTGCGGGCAACTGCGGCGCAACTGCGGGGCGATTGTGTTACAACTATAAACATTAACCGTATTTCGTGTTTAATGATTAAATATTAACCCTTTAATTATTAATTAAATTAAGCATCCTAAAAAGCCATACTAGTTTTAAGTTTCCTATATAAAAAATACAGTATTAAAAATAAAATGTATTTAAAAAATATATATTAATATTCACAAAGTTAATTGCGCACAGAATGAATTATTTATTTGTCAAATATATTTTTAATATTGATTAATTGTAATATTAATGCCACCTCGTTCTTACTGTGGGTAATCGTCTTTTCAGCCGAAAAACGTCCCACTGCTGGGCATTCCCCAAGCATCGCCATGTCAGTCACCAGAGCCCCTTCAAAAATACTCGTAAAATAGCCACTTTTTGAGTATCTTTCTTGCAACATCAAGTGGTTTTGTGAGCAATTTGTCAAAACTTGCGCAACAATGGGCAACTTAGACGCCACACGAAACAACACGTGCCAACAATTAATCGGCCAAGATGTTGCTCTGAATGGTTCAATCATGTAAAATTAAAGTCATCATAAAGTCACGTCCGCATTTTTTTTCGGCAACAGTTGTTAAAAAGAATGCATTCTAATCTATATGATGCCACAAATAATAAAGATGCCTATAAAATTGATATTTCCAAAGAGTTAATATTAAAAATATATGAATAGCTTTTTAAAGAAATTATCCATAGATTTTAATGTAACATTACTTAATTACTTAAGTTAAATTAAATTTAAAAAAAACTTGATTAGAATTTATTTTGCAGCGTCAAGAAAAAATGTGAATATTAAAAAAACTAACCAAATTCAAAACGACTTCCATTTTATTTTAGTCTTATACGTAGCGTTTTCAAGAATTAAGAAGTCGATTTTAAAATGAATAAAAAAACAATAATGGAGTAAAAATTTTGTAATTGTTAGAAATAGACAGAAAACATTTTCTACATTTTGTAAAAAACTAAATCTAATCAAAACTTTTCTATGGATAGTACAAGTGTGTAGTCAGTGTATAGAGCAATGTACATATGTCATTTTACGGGCAAAGTGTCATTATCAACTTCGCCCGGTCAATGTTAGAAATTAATTTAGTTGATAATGTCATCATCATTTTCATAATTCCTCCTGTCCAATTTATTTGGGGTCGGCACAACATGTCTTTTTCTTTCATATATCATCTATGTGGACAAATATCATATAAAATTGTGTATAAAACTTTATAATCGTCAACTGTATGCATACAAAGAGTATTATTAACCATTGCCAGACATTAGATCACAATAAATAAAAATATATTTAACCCAATTTATCTACAATAGTTATAATGCATCTAAATACCAGTATTTTACATGGAGTGTCTGCCTATCTGACCTTCACAACCCAGTTAAATACTGGGTAAGGCAATTCCTCTTGGTAAGACTGTCCGGCTTTCTGACTATTCGTAATGATTATCTAGGAGCTAAAAATGACAGCCGAGATGAACGGTTTAACGAGCTTTCCGAGGCAGGGTTTCAAGATGTCATGGATGGTCATATCCACCAACCGGCTGCGGCATCTTGGATGAACCCATGTCCAAACACGGTCCCTTTGTCTTGTCATGTCGAAATCATTACTGAATTTTTGTACAATTGGAATGAAATATGCCCCTAAGTCTAATCATGAATGCGTGTTGGTCAATGTATAGAATGCTTACTTCAATGTATTCGGTAGTCCATTAAAATTGTAATTGACCAAAATATAAAGAAAATAATTTTCTATTTTTCTAGAATAAAAAACTTTACAACATGTTTTGTCTAAATTTTGGAAAAGATCCGACCAGTAGTTTATTAACAGTGTTGCAAATGGAAAAAAATGGGTTGTGTGTACGTTTGGTGTTGCCATATTTAAGGGGGATGTGCAAAGGCAGCCCGGGACTGCCCTAGCGCTTCCGCCTTAATTATAGAACAATTTGTTCTGTTTTATAAATTAAACATATGGAAATTATCATAAATGTATTAATTACTTTGTCCGGAAAATTCCCGTACTGTCCATTATGATTATTTATTGAAATTTTAGTGTTAAGCATTATAATTAAGTAAATAATTGATCTCCAAGTGTGATTTCTTAAACATTCAGTGTTTCTTGTGTATTTCAAATCGTGTATAAATTTATATTACAACTAAAAATAGGTCAATGTATTTTATTGTGGTACATATAATTGTCAAACCTTTTTGAAATTAAAAAAAATGTATTTAGTCAATGTTAAACCTATTTAGTTGAAAATACCTATTAAAATACTATGCGGTCAAATGAATAGAATTTATCTGTCGTCATCATATGTATTGGGTATTGTGACATAATAACAAAATGGCTGATGAATCATGTCCGGAACATAGGCTCTCGAAATTCGCCTAATTTCACTCATGCAGATATATTGTTGAATTGGCTGTTTTACAAAACCGTGAGTAGTTTTACAAAACAGCCGCTAAGTAAACATTGCGCTACGTTTTTACAAAACTGCTGTCAAAGTTCAGATATAGCGCAGAATCGCTTATCAGCAAAAAAGCTCTGATATTTCTAATAAATTTGTTCCTATTTTCTATTGTGTTATGGTTGTTACTCGTTTGTTTACTGTTGTTTCAGACGCCATTATTTTGGTTTACGACTCTTTTAAGTTTATCTATAAACGTTGCTTAAATGTAGTAATGATAACCATACATTTTTGACGTTTAAACGTCTCCTAATTTTAAGCAGCTTTTATATATAAAGGGGACAGAGTCACGAGCGACAAAATGTAAAAGTAAAATCTACAATCTGACGTTTCAGTTCACGTTTAAACCGATGCATTGACAAATGCAAAATTCTGCGTATTAAAGTTCAGTAATAATAAAAAACCGCTAAATATCGTGTAGCTTTTTCACATAGCCGATCTGTTTTGTAAAACATCCCATTAAACAATCCACGTGCGACATTCACCATTTTGTTTCCAAAAAAAACAATTGCGCGCGCAGCCTTGCGAAGATTTCAGACTGCCCACGATTCATCGGTCGATTACAAAATGGCGAACTAACTTGAGTGGTAGAAGGTGATATATAGCTGACCTATGTAAATAACTTATTCTTTGTATCGCATTGTACTCATGTAAAACCAAATTCAATATTATTTTCGGGCAATTTGCTTAACGTGGTCATTCGATTATTTATGGCCCCATAAAAAATTTGTTTTTGACAATTTCTGACGACACGGTTGGCGCAGTGGTTGAACGATTGACTGCTGCGCACTATGTCGCGGGTTCGATTCCCGCACGGAACAAATATTTGTACAACCTGCAAGTATTTGTTACGAGTCTGGGTGTTTTTCTATCTATAATATGTATGTATTTACAAAAAAAATGTATATAAGTAGTTTATCAGCCATCTCGTTACCATAACACAAGCATTAGGTTGCTTAGCTTGGGACGATATGGCGTTGTGTGAAATGTCCAAGGATATTATATTATATTATTATTATATTAATTTTAACCATCGAAAGAAAGACTGCAGTTTTGGCGACACAGTGCTTTCTAACCCACATCATTCATTCCACCTGCTGAACGTCTCCCTCCTGGGCGCGACTTGCTCTGGCCAACCTGGAAGTCTTAAAACAGACTCCGGACCCGGGTTGGCCGAAGCAAGGAAAACCTGCTCAGGTGGGGATTCATCGACAACTCCGCCTTGAAGTGTAAATGTGGTGCTGTTCCACAAACGATGGGACACTTAATATCCTGCGTGTCCTGTCGTATGCACGTTACAGGAACTGATGGACGCTAGTGATGGCGCCAATCACGTAGCCGAATTCTGGGCTGAGTTCATTTAGATTGCCATCGACACGCTAAGAAGAAGAAGACAATTTAAATTTTGATACAAGGCGGCGCAAACACCTTTACACATCCTAACCGATTGCCCTAGTCTAATGCGTAGTCGTAGCTGTATCTTGCTTCTCCTCATGTGCCTAAAGAGATGAAGTTTCTTGAGTTCTACACAATCTTGCAATTCTTTGACTTGACTGGAAGTACACACATCAAAAGTGTCTAGGGATCAACATATATTTTTGCAATAACTTTTCTCTTGATTGATATTAATTTAAATTTTCTTTAAGGATTCATCAAATAAAGTGTTTTCGTTTGTCACAGTAACGATAAACCAAGTCACCTTTGCATTAATAAAGAAATTTGCCATTTTCCTAATAAAGGGATTTTTGACATTTGAACCACTAACATTAAAGTTCGAAAAAAAGACTGAAATAACAGTTTTCTTTAAAATTTTATTGGGTAACTTAAACAATTAATAATCCGTGTTTCTACCGCGAACACTAACAACACAAGAACATCGGTTTGGCATACTCAAAATGAGTTCATCCAAATCACGCTGTGGAATGGCCGCCCATGTTCGTTGCAACAACAAAAAAAGGTCTTCTTGCAACTGGATACCCTCCATATTCGGCAGAGCTCTTCTCTGTAGCATATCCCATGCATGCTCAATCGGGTTCAAGTCTGGCGACTGAGCAGGCCAGGGCAGGACATTGATGTTAGCTGCGGCGAGAGTCTGTCTTACAACTCTTGCGGTGTGCGGTCGTGCATTATCATGCATTAACTGAAATAAGGGACCGATTTGCACTTGTAGAGGAACGATGACGTCAGATACAATCGTCTCAGCATAAATTTGAGCGTTGAGGTTGCCTCTGATCCAAATCAACTCAGTTCTTCCGCCGATCCAAATACCCGCCCATACCATGATGGTTCCACCACTATAAGGATGGACTTCCTGGCAGGATTTTAATCGCTGTTGGCGTCCAGGGGTTCTCCAGTGTCGTATACGTCTTGTATCCGGTCTCATACCAAAACGAGACTCATCAGAAAAGCACACGAAACGCCATTGTTCTTCTGCCCAATTTCTGTGTTCAAGAGCCCATTGATATCGAATCCTACGATTGTGCATTGCTATAGGTGGTACCCGTAGCGGTCTTCGGGAATGAAGGTTCACTTCATTCGTTCCTCTACAAGTGCAAATCGGTCCCTTATTTCAGTTAATGCATGATAATGCACGACCGCACACCGCAAGAGTTGTAAGACAGACTCTCGCCGCAGCTAACATCAATGTCCTGCCCTGGCCTGCTCAGTCGCCAGACTTGAACCCGATTGAGCATGCATGGGATATGCTACAGAGAAGAGCTCTGCCGAATATGGAGGGTATCCAGTTGCAAGAAGACCTTTTTTTGTTGTTGCAACGAACATGGGCGGCCATTCCACAGCGTGATTTGGATGAACTCATTTTGAGTATGCCAAACCGATGTTCTTGTGTTGTTAGTGTTCGCGGTAGAAACACGGATTATTAATTGTTTAAGTTACCCAATAAAATTTTAAAGAAAACTGTTATTTCAGTCTTTTTTTCGAACTTTAATGTTAGTGGTTCAAATGTCAAAAATCCCTTTATTAGGAAAATGGCAAATTTCTTTATTAATGCAAAGGTGACTTGGTTTATCGTTACTGTGACAAACGAAAACACTTTATTTGATGAATCCTTAAAGAAAATTTAAATTAATATCAATCAAGAGAAAAGTTATTGCAAAAATATATGTTGATCCCTAGACACTTTTGATGTGTGTAGATGGATACCACAATAGATTAGCAATGGCCGTTGCGATACGAGGTCCTGGTAGCCCGGAATAGCCGAAAATAATAATAATATGCTCCTAAACAAGAAAAATTTAACTAGTTGTTCCTTCAAATAAGTTAATAACCAACATGTATGTTTTAGTCCGTCTGCTAGGTTTTTAAAAAATATTGGACACGTAATTTTTCTTTTTTCACGTGATCAAAAGATTACGTCGATACGTTGTGTTAAAATGTGGCATGATGTCACTTCTTCGTAGATTCTATACTGAGTTGCGACGTAGCGCGCTCCCACTCCCCAACTTTAATGCGTTTTATCTGAGTAATTTTTATTACCTAATAATAGGGTTAAAGTACGAAATTGCCGTTTTATTGTATAAGGTATTTAGAATTGACATAGAACCTTCATGGTTTGAGATTTTTGAGTGAAACTTTTTTCACATGGTACCTATGAAGTTTTTCTTTTAAAAAATGTGCAACATTCGACTATAGACTTTCAGTTGTTTTTTTTATTCAGCTTAGACAACAAAGATGGATAGTTCGAAAATTCGAGTTATTTTTTTAATACGAGTTCCGACGCGGAACTAACGCGGCAGAAACAGCTCGCAATATCAATGTTGCGTTTGAACAGTTTGAAGAGGGGAGTGCTAATAAACGCACCGTGCGATTTTGGTTTAAAGGCTTTCGCGATGGGAACTTTGATTTGAAGAATGAACCACGTGGAAGACCGCCCACACAGGTGAATAACAATGAATTGAAAGAGATGGTGGAAGCCGAGCCGAGCCGAACTACCCAGGAATTAGCGGCATGGTTTAACGTTACCTTACCAACAATAATGACTCATTTGCGTCAAATCAATAAAATAAAAATAATATGAGAAATAGATGCCACATGATTTGACTGATTTGCAGAAAAAAACGCGTGTTGAAACTTGTGTTGCCTTGTTGAATCGATACAGAAATGTTATGTTATACAGTATGATAAAGCAAAAATACGTGTTCTAATATTTTAATATCTGACTGACGGATTAAATATTATTTTTTTTACCTTGGCATTTGCATGAAATATGGTGCTCACAGATCTCATAACACAATATACAGTACTTCATATTCCGCCTACTAAATTCACGTGCAAATTTAAATTGTGCCACAATTTGACGAATTAAATAATCAGTCTATGAATTGATCACGTTTCGCACATTGACCGGTGAGTGTTGAGAAGTGTATCTGTAATACTTACATATTATATGTATTAACTTAAGACTACCTACTGTGTATAAATTTTGTATTCGCTTTTGTAATAAATCTTCCCATTGTAATCTTGTTTTATTTCATTTTAAATCTTCGTCATCATCTGCGTAGCGTCAGTCCCAAGACCACAGATCCATTAAAACTATACAATATGTAGACCACATATTATAAACTCATTCATCATTCTCCTGCTCTTATCCCAATTCATTTGCACTCGGCGCAACGTCTTTTTCTTCCATACCTCTTTAGTAGTCGTCATCACGGTAGCCACTCCCTTTCTAGCCATATCATCTTTCACACAATCCATCCATCGTTTCTTTAGTCTCCCTCTACTTGTACAGCCATCCACATTCATACTCACAACTTTCCTTACAACATCTTTCTCATTTCTCCGCATAACATGCCCATACCATGACAACCGATTTCCACACAACTTTTCAGTCACCGGTGTCACTTTCAGAAATTCAGACTACCTCTTATATACTCGTTCCGTATTCTATCCATTCGCGTAACACCACACATCCCTCTTAACATTCACATCTCAGCTGCATGCAATTGTCTTTCATTCATTCCTTTTGTAGCCCAACACTCTGATCCATACAAATATGTATTAAAATTCGAAAGTAACACTGTCTGTCTGTCACCTTTTAATGCCTAAGAACCACTGAAATTTGATAAAATTTGGCAGAGAGATAGATTGCATCCTGGGAAAGAAGGGCATAATATATATTTTATTTACTTTCCTATCGCAGGTATGCTGGAAGAGATTTCTTTAGAAATAAGCATCGCCATTGTACTGTAGAGCCTGAGTGAAAACTTATGTTGAACATGGCTGGTAATAATCTGACAGCATTCGAATCTTTAAATTATGAACAGAATAGGTTGATAGGTTTTTGTAGGTACAAGTGACAGAACTCCGTCTTTAGCCGCGGGGCTTGGCAGATGTTTTCGATTTAATATAATTAATTATTAACGGTCTGTTTGCCTTGATAGAGGAGCTGCCTAATCCCTAAACACACGCTCTACGTGAAGGTCCCTGAACCTTTCCACTTTGACGAGCGGGATCGTACCGCGTCGTGAAATGTGAAGACTCTGGCGTCTTCCATCACATACGATACCCCTTGGTAAGACGGGCTGTCAGTCTTTCGGGCTTTTGACGACCCATAACCAATGTCACAGATCCACAAATGACAGCCAGGACCAACGGCTTAACGTGTTTTCCGAAGTACGGAGGAGTTTCGGTATGTAAAGATCACCCATCCACAGAACAACCCAAGCAAGCGGAGCTTTACCTGGTGAATCGACCCTTACGGCTGTAATAGGTGTGAGCTTCTCGTATGGAGTTTTAAAAAGTGGAGAAAACAATACGACCATAAATGAAAACACTGACAATACTGATGCATTGGACTATTTTTACTATCAAATTACACCAAAATTAAAAAATCTTTATTTTTCAAAGGAACTAAATAATAGTGACGGGTAGACTATGCGATTTGGATATATATTTGATTACATTTTCGTAGACAGGCTGCTATAAATTGCGTATATCTAATGCTGTCCGCATTAAATATACGCAATTTAATCTATGAGCGTATTGTAGTCTCCACTTTGTATATAAATTAATTAAGCGTCAATCCAGCTAAGCCTCTCGCTATAAAATGATCTCAGACTGATAACCAATTACGAGGAATGCTGTATTTGAATCCAATTACAAAAAAGTAGTCAGTTCCAATTGAAAATCAATTAAAATTGTTTTGTTTATTTAACGCATGAACCTCAATAACAACTGCATTGAAAATTAATTACTTTGGGAGAAAGTAATCATTTCTTTTTCTAATTATTGACGATGGTTCGACAGAGACATTGAATTTTTTTTTTAAATTTTTGAAAAACGAAAATGTTTATTTGCAAAAAAAGTTGAACATGTCAATTATTTGTTTTAGTTGTCTATGTATGTTCATTGTTTTTGGTAAGTGTTTATGAATCGTTCAAATAATTAATCTACACTCATATTTTAAAACAGATACGATTTCGTAAATTCTTTCAGTGACTGAAAGCTACATTTATAATATATTATATGTATATATTTACTCGTTACCATAACACAAGCATTAGGTTGCTTAGCTTGGGACGATATGGCGCTGTGTGAAATGTCCAAGGATATTATTATTATATATGACCCTACTAGTTTCCTACTGGCTAGCTGCTGCTACTAGCTTCTGCGGGCGACTTTGTTCGCATAGAATAGCGGATGCCTACATCATTATAACTATGTATATGCAAAATTTCAGCTCTTCAGCTAGAACTATGTGTTTCTAAATCAGGAAGTCCGTCAGTCACGCTTTCCCAACTATGTTGAGGTCGGCTGCCAGTCTAACCGTATTTTACATGGAGCGACTGCCTATTTGACCTCCACAACACAGTCACTAGAAAATAAGATATCCTTTGGTAAAACTGGCTGTCAAATTTTCGGGCGTCTGACGACCGAACGATTGTCAAAGATGCACAAATGACAGCCGGGATCAACGGCTTAACATGCTTTCTGAGGCACGCAGAGTCCCGGTACCGAGTCCTATCCATGGACCAACCCCGGCAAGCGTAGCTTAACCTGATGAATCGGCCCGTGCGGATGCTATTACATAGCCGACCTTGAGGTTTTTGAACTTCTTTCTTTTTTTTCGTGTGGGTAGTGACTATTCTGGTGTCAGAATTTTTACACTGCCCATGGGCCTCTGACTTAGCTTCACATGCTGTTAGGAAAGAAATATCTCTCAGACATGCCGGTTTCCTCACGATGACTGTTTTCCTTCACCGATTTTTAAGCAAGTGATAATTTACAATACGCACATGAATCCGAAAAATTAGAGGCCTAGGTCTCGAGTTCCAACTCGAGTCCTATGACTTGGCAGTCCGACAGTCACACCACTAAGCTTTTAATGAATTAATTTAACTAATGTCATTATTTAATGTTACAGCACAGCAAACAGAAAGCCGTGTCCTAATCTTACGCGATTACGATGATGAGCCATTTGTTCTTGGTCATGTAGACAGAGCAAGTGTCGAAGAGGAACATAAACAACAATCCATCAGCTCCAACTATAGACCAAAGAGAACTCGCTCTAAAAAAACTGTTCTTCAATATGGTCGCCATATTTACCATTTAGATAATTCCGCATATTTGAAAGAATTAAATGATTTAAGGTCTCTAATGTCACAGCTAAAACCAGATTCCATTTCATATGATTACGTTGATATAAGTGATATTTTCCGATCTAGTGATTCGACGAAAAATGGTGGGAAATTTCAAGATCTTTTTATAATTTCCGATATACCTCTTAAATTCTGTGATGGGGACCGATGTGGTGGGGATTTGAGGAAGTTCAGCAAGCATAAAAATGATGATGATAGAGCGTGGAAAAATAAGAAAACGCAATTTGGTCGGATGAAAAGATTTCAGGTAGTTGATAACTGGCATAAATCTGAAAATCAGGAATCTGATTCATCAGAGGAGTACCATGAGAAGATACAGAAGGTAAATAAGAAGATTAAGAAGAAGAAAAAGAAGTTATCTTCTGAATCTGCGGAAAGTAAGTCTAAAGAATCTGGCTCAGCTGAGAAAACTTCCCAGAAGAAAATTAAAAAGAAAAAACCACCAAAAAACCAACCAAAAAGTTCAGAGGAGAGCGTAGAAATAAAAAAAAAACAAAAGAAAAAACAACATAACAACGATTCTGCTGACGCCAGCGGCGAACACTGGAGGAAACACGAAAAAAAATCGAAAAGAAATGAAGATTTTCAAAAAAAAAAGAAAAAACGGAAGAAAAACAATAACAACGCGTCAGGAGAAACGAAACGCAAAACGTTTAACACTGAAAATGATTATTTTATGCAAGGGAACAAGATTTACCACGCCAAAGAAGGAAAGAGAAAGAAAAAACACCATATACGCGACAGACGAAGGCGTTTAGAACATTTCTTGCCGAAGAGATATCACTGGGATCCATCAGAAATACATGATCTAGGATATTATTGGTTTAATGGGCCAAAAGGCGTGTATCCGGCACCACAACAGCTGTATAAGTAAGAAAAAATAAATAATAAGAAACTGGAAAGAGTTTTGTTCAACCATCGTACTATTAGGTGAATGCGTTAGGAGAGCCCGCGAAATTCAAATTTTCTCACGCTATTTGCAACTTTACCATAATATTGATCAGAATTATGTTTCATCTTGATCAAAATATGATTTGCGGTCGTGGCAAGCACGTATATAAGGTGATAAACAATTAACTCTAAGAATTTCGTGGGAGCATTGTATGTACATACTCATCTTTACGAACAACTTTTACTACGGGATGAACACAGAAATCGCGAAATAAATATAGCTATTTCAGACATTTTATTGAGTTACGTGCGCATATAAATGTATGGAACTGATCATATTTTTTTCGGATTACGTAAAAAAGAAGAAATACGTGTCCAATATTTTTTAATGATCCAGCTTTGTTTTTTAAGGCTGGGAAATCATCCAATGACTGCTCCCGCTCTGGGTGGAGCGGAAGGGAGTGTCAGACTCTTACTGACTAAAACCCATACATGTTCCTTCCGTAGCCTTTTATGTTCCAGGGTAGCGGTAACCCTTTCGGACACTCCCGCTTACCCGGCAGGCTTGGCCCTGAGGGGCCCCTTCATATGCTGACATCTCTCTACGAGGACACGGCGGTGCTCCACCCAAGCGGGGCAGGTTTGCACTGTGTGCTCTACCGTGTCCTCTGGGCGATCCTCGCAGTGGTGACACCCGGGCGTTTCCTCCCGCCTGATGATGTGCAGGAACCTCCCGAAACATCCATGTCCAGTGAGGACCTGCGTCAGGCGGTAGGTGAGGGCGCCGTGACGCCTCTCTAGCCACTCCTCAAAGAGGGGCCTTACCGCCACTATCGTGGCTTGCCCTTTAATGATCCAGCTTAAGGTGCGTACACACTTTATAACAGCCTAAATAATGTGGACGTGTTAGATAACAAATGTTTATGTGTTATATTACATAACCTGTAAGCACCCTAACTAAAAAAATGTAGTCATCATCCCTATTGTTCATAAATTAATATCCTACCAGACTATCTTAAGTAATATTTGTGAGTTTTGTAACGAGGGGGTAATCTTGACAATTTCTATTCTGGTTTCGACTCGATTTGACGACACGGTTGGCGCAGTGGTTGAGCGATTGACTGATGCGCACTATGTCGCGGGTTCGATTCCCGAACGGAACAAATATTTGTACGACCTGCAAGTATTTGTTACGAGTCTGGGTGTTTTTCTATCTATAATATGTATGTATTTACAAAAAAAATGTATATGTAGTCTATCAGCCATCTCGTTACCATAACACAAGCATTAGGTTGCTTAGTTTGGGACGATATGGCGTTGTGTGAAATGTCCAAGGATATTATTATTATTATTTATTATTACTATTATTATTTGATGGCCCGAGACAGACAGACAGACAGTTGATTAACAATGTGGCCCGCAGGCCCGTTTTACGTGGGCGCGATGTCCGAACCCGTAGAAATCTACGCGTGTATGTGTTTGTGTTTTTGTTCCCATTATGATGTTTTAATACTGAAGTTGTTTTTCTAAAAACACATTCGTTTACATCTTTGGAAACTATATCGACGCTTGAAATGCAATAATTACCAAACGACATATCGGCCACTTTATAGTAGAGCATTTTAAAGTAGGTAGGTAGTATTTTTGGAAAAAAAATCATAAAAAATCACATATTATTTGTCATAACTACTTAATTCCAATAAATTCTATTGGTGTTTAAAGACTTAATAAACTGGCAATTAAAAAGTATGGATATCTCAATATGTTATGAAATAATGTTGACTCAATATCGCCCAACATGTCGCTTGGTAATTTTTGCCTTTCAAGTGTCGATATTGTAAATGCAGTTGGATTTTTGTTTAATGATGGGAAATCATTAAATTACTCCTTCCGCTCTGGGTAGAGCGGCAGAGAGTGTGAGACTCTTACTGACTAAAACCCATCCATGTTCCTTTCTTAGCCCTTTGTGTTCCGGGGCAGCGGTAACCTTTTCGGACAATCCCGCTGAAACGCAGTAGGATAAGGCTAGGATAATCTAACCAGGGCAGTAGCAATAAAATGAACATAATTAATCATTAATAAATTTTATTATCATAATATCTCGAGTGCTTAAAAATAAATTTAGTTTTCTTTACATTAATATCAATGTACACTATAATTTCCAAGCTAACATGTCGCGTTTCTTATTTGGGGACAAAATATGTTCTGTTTCGGTTTTTTAATTCTGGATTTGTTCCCAGACTAATTGGAAATACGCTTGCCCCGTAGTTAGTACACGTGACTTAAAAACAAATGGCAACACACACAGGCTTATCCCTTAAGGTGTGTGATGGTAAATTAATGACCCATTTTGTCCCCAAATAAATATAAATTTCAACTAGGACTTAAATTGAAAAATAACTTTAATAATTTAACTAATTTTTAATATATATATTATCTGTAACAAAGTTCCTTGACGCACGTTAGTACTCTGTTCACCATAAACGCACGACATTTTTTTGTTTCATAGAGTGTGCGTCAATTTTAATGGCCGCTCTGAAGTGAGCTACACACTGCGCAGTACCGCCCCCTCAACCCCGCTGACACATGAATTAGTTATTGCGCAACGACTCGCCTCATGTTCAGAGCCGCCATGAAATTTGAATCGGACTGTATTCTATAAGTAAAAATGTTACAGTTTCTTCGATTTAGCTCTCAATTAATCGCCAAGTGTGCAAAAGCAAAGGAAACTTCGTTACAACTAAGTCTCACGAGATATCTTTCGTTATTATATTATTAAAAAAATAATTAACTATAACAATTCCTTTCGCTAGTGGAAAACTATTGTTGCTATCATTGGAAGTCTTTCAATTGCTATTCAATATTATTATTATTTAGGTACTTATTTCCATGTATTATTAATAATAATAAGCAGTATTGTTACAATACAGTATGTACAGACGCAAGCACATCAAGCTACCCCTAACTGTCAAATTTTCTCAATTAAAAATGAACCTTATGTCTTTGCAATAAAGTTGAAATACTATCAAGGATTTGACAGATTGTGGTAACTTGATGTGCTGGCCTCTGTACCTACCGCCAAACGGGGTGAATAGAAATACTACTACGACTTCGTGTGATTAGTGACTAACCTGGTGTCAGAGTTTTTATGCTGCCCATGGGCCTCTGACTTAGCATCACATACTGTTGAGAAATATCTCTCAGGCATGCCGGTTTCCTCACGATGTTTTCCTTCACCGATTTTAAGCAAGTGATAATTATACAATACGCACATGAATCCGAAAAATCAGAGGTGCGTGCCTTGGGTTCGAACTCGAGACCTATGACTTGGCAGTCCGATGGTCACACCACTAGGCTATCACTGCTTTTTACAAAAACACAAACTACATTATTTCAATGTTAAAATTCCTTTTAAAGTTTCGTCCCGATTCACCCCTGCATCCCTTATCACCCCGTTTGACTGTATCAGAAAGGTGTCGTCACATTTTATGGCGACAAAATTAACGATTTTTTGTATAGCATCCGTGTGTTAAATCTCATGGACAAAATTGTTCTGTTTCATTGTCTATTCTCAGTAAGTATGCGCCATTACACCTTTCTGACAGCCATGCGTTATAGAGTTTGCTTACATATCTCACTTTTCATGTGCAGGTTTATTTTATACAGTGTTAGGTTAAACGAGGGACATACTTTCAGGTTTTGTAGTGCTCATGGAAATCAACAACTTTGTCCATTGCACCAACTCTGAAGTATAAAAAAAAAAATAAGCTGTTCCATACATTTGTCGAATTATGCGAACATAAAATGTACTGAACAGCTGATTTTTTTTGAGATTTTAGGTATAGTTCCATAGTCAAAGTTGTTAATACTCATGAGTATAGCACCCCCTGAAAGTATGTCCCTCGTTGAACCTAACACACTGCATAATAATGACAAAAAGAAAATGTAAATCAACCCTTTTTTGAAAGCCCCTAACGCATTAGCCAACTGAGGCGCATCTTGCGTGGGATGCGGGACTAAATTCGCTCGGCACCGATAGTGCTAACTGACGTGTATGGAGCTTTTCAAAATGGCGCGGATTCATTAAAACATAAGAGTCGCGTCCCACGCAAGATTCTCCTCCGGCCGCGTTCTGTTAGAAAGCCATCATCGCAAGAATATGCAATCGTAGCATACTATATTTGGGATGATGCCTCAGTAAAAAAAAGTAATTATATGTATTCCGTCAGACAGATACTTAAAAAAATATTAGACACGTATTTTTTGCTTTAACATTTAACAAAAAATTACTCGCATTGAAGTTAGGGAGTGGAGCCTCATCGCGTCACAAGTGAATAACATTATTAATTTAATATTATTTAACATCTATAAATATTATTGCTGTGTAAAAGTATTGTTGAAATCCCATTTACAAAAATAAAATCATCTATCATTTTATCAGTAAACCCGTGACGTCATGCCTCATTTTAACTCAATGTATCAACGTAATCTTTTGATTACCAAAAAAAAAATACGTGTCCAATTTTTTTTTATCTAGTTAACGGACTAAAAAAAAATTTGGTCATCACCGCTAAGTCACTTTTTGTTCAGAAATTCTGTCAAAATATCACCGTGATAACGGCGGTGAAGTGAGTTTAAAATGAACTGTCAATAGTGTCAATCTCTAGCATTAAGGTTGATGTTCCAGGGTAGCCCGCGAAATTCAAATTTTCTTAAGTTTTTTGCAATTTGCAGGCCAGTGATAGGTTGTATGTTGATGAACATTTGATTCGCGGCTGTAAGACGTATGTAGTTACAGAATTATAATCATCAAAATCATTAATACAACCCTCCGAGCTCATAAAGGTGTAAAAATGACATTTTACAAGGTCAAAGTCATTCCGGAACCTTTACTACAGATTTCATGCTGATATTTTTAACAGCATTGACCGGCTGTAAACCGGAACGCATTGCAACGCATTAACGATCGCACCAACAGATGGCGCTTTTTAGTTTTCCGAACAAGTGACAGTATGAACGCGGCGATCGTGTTTTCGTCCGATGAGTATATATACAATGTACTCTGTGGTCCGATGTTCGCGTCTTATTAGGACGTAGGGTCATTGCGTAACATAACCAAACATACAATTTCTGGAATGAAAATTGTCGACGCTTCAGGTCGCATCTTTAACACATTTTAAACGCACTATACTTAGTTAATGACCTCGATTTATAGTAAAAATAACTATTATAATTATTTATTTAAACTAGCATTTTAGGTACTTCTTACTCAATTATTAAATTTTCTTATTTTAAGTATACTCTGGAATAAAGGCGAATATCATAAGGTAGGAAATTCCCATTAGACAATATTTGTTTTTTCGTGCTTCCATTATTGTTAAAAAAGCTAGATTTTAAGTGCTTCTGAATATTTAAATACCAGATTTTTATTCCTGTATATTTCAAATTCTACAATCACTCTGAAAAATCGGGCATTCTCAATGAAAAATCGCAGAGGTTCCCATAATTTATGGTCAACTTAATTTTTTTATGAAAAATAAAAAAATACAGTGTGAAAAAGAATAAAAATTAAATTCTGTTTCGACGCATCACTTGAAAACGGGTAGACAGTCATTTTTTGTGTTAAAATGCTTGTAATAGTCCAAAATAAGGTAAGTATACAAGAAAAGAAAATTTGAAAAAAATCCCGACAATTTTCGAATTCGAATTTCGTATGACTCAACGGTTTTTTTTTGTATGAACTATTGAAATCTGGACGTGACAGCGTCTGGCGGGTCAGTTTGTGAGAAAAAAATAAACCAAGAATATTTTCAAAACGCCTGCTTAATAGGATATGCACAATTTGTCAGTTCGTATAATTGTACTCGCCTGGAAGAGGCATTACGTGGATGACGAACATGAAAATGTGGGCCGAGGCGACCACGAGGCACATACGAGTCCATCAGTGTTGTGGTTGAGGCCAAGGAGTTTCTTGCCCGTTCTTTTCCATCTATACTAATATTATAAAGAGGTAAAATTTGTAAGTTTGTATATAGGGGGTAATCTCCGGAAATAATGATCCAATTTAAAAAAAAAAATTTCATTGATAGTAAGCTACATTATTCCTGAGTGCTATAGGCTATAAATTATATTTATATCATACATATTAGCCGAGCTATCGCAATTTTCGTCTAGCAAGTCGGAAATAAATACCTCCGAAAACAGAATTATTTGCATGCGCTGCCTAAACAGTTACAGTATATCACAATTTTCCGCGGACGAAGACGCGGGCAGAAGCTAGTAGCTTAATAATTTACTGCTTTGGAATGGGCCACTAGCTTCATCTTTCTGACTGACCGACCCCTTGACAATTCAAAAGTGCCTGTAATTGGTTTATTTGAAATTAATACTTTGAGTTGGAATTTAGTAATTTTCTAAAATGATGCGAGACAAATAAAAGCTAAGTAAATTAATAAATTAAACAAAAAAACAATGACGAATAAGAATATTTTTTCACGCGCCAATTTGTTCATTTGTTTCTTTTTTTACTATATAAAGTTTTATTAGCAAGCCAGTTCGACATTTAAATAAAATCTTTGTCAAGTTACCTCTTTTGTTGTTTGAAGTAAACAGTTAATTCCATTTTTAAATTAAACTTTCATATGAGCAAACTTTAGTTATGACGCTGATGCTTTCAATAGTAATTACGGCTATAAAGTAAATACGATAATTAAAGATTTTCTTTTCTTACTTACATTGCCGGCCGCTACTCGCGTGTGCATATTTAACCAATATCAACAGTATATATTTTTCAAGTATTCAAGATGTATGTCAAAATAAAAAAATAAAAGTAGGTATGATTTAATTTCATTAATCTTATAAGCACTAATATTCTGCTTTGCAAGAGTCGCCATACCTAATAAGTAAAAAAAAATGTAAACGAAAATAAAAAACAACAAAAATAATGGTGAAAATAATAATATAATTCCACTGGAGTAACAACAAAAAATATCAACAAATCTACGAGACATAATTATTTAAAATATAAATGTTTCGAATAAAATTCCATATTCATTTATAATCTATTAAATTACAATAATCATTTCGGAGGTTACAGCTTAAGATTTTTATTACTGGCAACACTCATAGACTATAGACTTCGCGTGTTGCCCGGTAACTGGATTGTGAGGTCAGAAAGGCGGTCGCTGCATGTAAAATACTGGTATTAAGCTGCACCCGGTTAGACTGGAAGCCGACTCCGACATAGTTAAAAGTTAGCCCCAATTGATTTTGCCTTTTTTCATAGGCTTCGATTCTTATTTATTTATTTAGCTATGTTTAAACTGTTTTTAAGACTTGTTGTGTGCCATATTTAAATATTTGTTTTTAAATCTTTTAGAACTGGCAATTAAAATCATTTTTCCAGTTGGTGTTAATTCCATTTAAGCGATTATCAACTTTACACAAGTAATGATGTTAATTACAGAAGTATTCTTTGTTAAATAAGTATTTTTGTAAAATGACCTCCAGTTTTTAAAAAATCGCTTAAACTGTAATCTCCAATATTAATAAAATTAAAAGTAGGTATCTACAACATACAGGAATAATACTTAGGAGAATGGCAACATCGTATATTTAAATGGAACTCAGTCTCTATGATACAGAGATTCCGTTTAATATATTTCGTCTGGCAACATTTTGGTTGTAAAAATGATTTTATATGTAAATATTTATGTAACTTTTAGCTTGCGAGGGACTGAAGAAATGCGTTTTTGTTAAAACATTTACAAATTGGTAATATATTAATAATAGCCCTTCGTGTCTCACTTTAAGCCCTTACTCGATACCCCTTGGTAAAAGTGTCAGACTTTCGGGTTTCTGACGACCCGAAACGACTGTCAAAGGTCCACGAATCACAGCCGAAGTCGGTCGATCTTTGACAGTCGTTACTGGTCGTCACAAACCCGAAAATCCGACATTCACTCTTACCAAGAGGTATCGTGTTACCCAGTAACTGGGTCATGGAGGTCAGATAGACATTCGCTCCATGTAAAATACTGGTATTACAGATATACTCGGTTAGACAGAGCCGACCCCAATATAGTTGTGAAATGCTAGGCAAATTGAATGATTAACAAACTTAGATACAATCGAACATAAATTGAAAATATAATTTGATTAAAATAATATTTACAAAAAATCAAGTATGTAATACAAAAATAAATGGGTCTAATGTATAAATAAATGAAAATAAATAGGTTAGTTTTCTGCAATATTGGCTCTTATTTTCGCGTGGTTAGTGACTAACCTGGTGTCAGAGAATTTTTATGCTAATAAAACCGAAAAATATGAAAGAAACGGGAAACTTTTCATGTCTCTTCTATTATATATTATAATTTGTATTCACCTCCGTACGTTTTAATTTTTTGTTCTGTATTTCACCAATTAAAATATATTTTAATTTCAATAAAACTTGTATATTTCAACTTTTCAAAGCGTCAACCGAAACGTTCAAAAGTGTCCTGTTTCTTTCCAAAGGATTCCTTCTGTTAATTTTCTTATGTGAAATGCGAAAAAAACGAAAAAAAAAAACTACAAATTGTTTTTTTCGTGAAAAAAAAAACAAACTTTCCGGCATTTTCAACCCTAGTTCTGACGCAGTGTAAGCCAATCAAAACTCGTTGTAATTTGAAAAGATTCGTTTGATTGGTGTATCCCGCGTCACAACACAACACATCACAGTAATATATCGGTGATTTTATTCTCGTCTCCCGCAAGCTTAAAAGACATTATCTAGCAACGGGAAGTAGACAATCATTATTAATTTCAGAAAAAAAAATATCTTTGAAAATTGATTGAAGAACAATTTGATTTGGATATAAACATAACAGGAAGTAAACTTTAGTTTTAGCTACCGGAGGATATTTCCGGTGGGATAATAACAAGTGAAAATTTATACCGAGTTGATATGACAGAGGGGCATTAAATTACACTACGTATACTATACGTGTTTAGTATTAATTCGATACGGTATAAAAATAAAAAGCAGCAAAATTTGTTTTTTTTTGCAGACAAACTAAATAGCTCAGATCAGAGTAAAACGCAACCAGCCTTTGTAAATAAAAACTGTCCTTGTAACAAAGCGGCAACGCGCGCGCGCTGGAGCGCTGTTAGGAAAGATACATCGTGTTCAAACGGGGTAAAAACTTAAAAAAACATTTGCGACTAAACTACCGCTCCTATTTAATTGATTTTTGGTAGAAAGCTGGAAAATGGTCCCTAGTATAGGCAGTTTAAAGGAAAGGCCCTCTCTCGTATCAACTCTGTATATCGCAAGCAAAATCTACAAGAAATAAAATTATTAGCTGGGACAACAACTGCCCAATTCACCCTACAGAAAACAAATTGTGATCAATATTCATATATCACTAGCTATTTAAAAAATATTCTATTCACTTTTTTTTATTAAAAATATTAGTGTCTTTCGGCCAAGTGTGTTATATATTGTGTTAGGTTAAACGAGGGACATACTTTCAGGTTGTATAGTACTCATGAAAATCAACAACTTAGTCTATGGAACCAACTCTGAAATATATAAAAAAAATCAGCTATCCATTTTGATGAATTCTGCGAACATAAATGTACTGAACAGCAGATTTCTTTTTTCGTCCTTTCAGGTATAGTTCCATAGTCAAAGTTGTTCATTTTCATGAGTATAGTACCCCTGAAAGTGTCTCTCGTGTAACCTAACACACTGTATATTGTAAATTAAAAAGGAATATTCACGCATTTAAATATTTAAATTGCGTTATTTCGTATATTATACGGTTAAGTTGTATAGTGTGTAGTCTTCCTCGTATTAGTTTATCACCCAACGATTGATTATTCAAAAACAAAAGAAAATTATTATTATTTGCAGCTAACAAGACGAACACAAAGACAGTTGGAGGGAAATATGCGTCACATCCACGCAAAACGATCTTCGCTCAGCATAATGCTACGACTCAATGCGAGACAGAGCCACAGTGCTGGTTTAGCGGTGTGACATATAATGAAAAGCAAAACATAAACAACTAGGTCTATTTGTGTATGTTAAAGATATACAGGGTAAAATTGAATTCATAGACATTACTTCAAGGAGGCAATGCACTCATCGTTATGAACAACTTTCACTATGGGAACAAATCAGAAATCGAGATCAGAAAAATCTGCTGTTCCATAAATTTTGAAGAGTTATACGAGCATAATATAGAAAAAAAAAAACATTTTTTTTTTCTTTTTTTTTAATTTGTTCCCATAGTAAAAGTTATTCATAACAATGACTCCTTAAAATAATGGCCATTAATTCAATTTCACCCTGTATAGTTTTAAAAACCTTGCTTCGTTGGTCTAGTAGTCGCAAGGGCTACTGCACAGGATCATACTCAGGATCTTTCCTGGGTAAGATTATCTGGTCGGGCAGTGTTATTGGGTTTTTCAATACAGAATTTCTCGACAGTAGCCCGAAGACCCTGGAGGTCCAGAACCCTTCGGGGAATGAAAGGGTGATATTGTGTTTGAAAAGTGGATAACCAATTTCGTGGGCGACAATACAGTGTAGATCAGTAACCAAATTAGGTATTTTAACAAACTAACCGGTTAATATACGAAATAACTATATAATTTATTTTGTTTTTTGTGTTAAAAATGCACAATAAAAGGAGTAATTTTTATTATATTCCTTAATAATCAATACCTGTAGCATCTCCCTATTTTTTTCAAAAAATTGATCGTATTTTTTTTTCAAACCAACGCCAGATATAGTTTTTACAATTTGAACACTGCTGGGGTGTGTCCCAGCAGTGTTCAAATTGGCATCTCTCGGTGAGAGGGAGTGGGCTATATTCCAAAACGCGGCAACTATAATTTTATCAATTCATATGTATGGTGCCAGCGGATCAAACTTAGACCAAACTGTCAAATTTCTCCAAATGATTTTAAACATATGACATAGCGAGTTAATGCGAATTTCACTAATAAGACTAAAAGCGATCAGCACGCCTAAACTGTATTAAAAAACCGTCAAGGTCGTTAACGTTTTGAACGCCATTGTCACACATACGTGACATGTACGCCAACGACACAAATATGTGACAATGCGGTACACTGTAACACGAAATAAACAAATAAATCATTACTTTTGTGTGTTTATATAGATATCATAAAAATTGGAGCTCTCATACGTATTTAACGACATGAAACCATGTAAAAGACACAATGGATATTGGGAAATTCATGATAACAAGAAGAAGTAAATTTGTAGCTTGGCGTGGAGGGCACGCGCGTGCGTTTATGCTCTGGCGTTCAATTTCATTAATGAAATTCAACCCTTAGTCCATTTTATATTTGAAGTCATAGCCAGCGAAGGTTTAAAAATTTGTTCGGAATATTATTTAATATATTAAAATATGTCAGCTAAAGCATTTCTTATAGAATTTTTATTACTTATTTTATTACTTAAACAGATTAATTTAGGCAACAATATATCTTGTTCGTACCATTGCGAGTTTCTGCGTGAATTGTGATGGGAACAGGTTGGTTTAAGAGTGTCCATGGAGTTTCTTGCCCGTTCTTTTCCATGAGTACCTATTGTTTTGGAATGGGCAACTAGCTTCATCTTTCTGACTGACCGACCCCTTGACAATTCAAAAGTGGTTGTAATTGATTTATTTGTAATAAATCTTTTGTGTTAAGAGGCTGTTTAAATGTACAGAGGCTAGTAAGTTAATCTTCAGCGGGATTGTAAGAAAGGATTTCCGCTACCCCGGAACATGAATGGATTTTAGTCAGTAAGAGTCTGACACTCCCTTCCGCTCCACCCAGAGCGGAAGGGGTTAATTAATGACTTCCCACCCTCAAAAAAAAAGGCACGAGCTATACTCCCGATGGTACGAACAAAGACCAGAAATATCACTTCAACATTAAAATTTTAATTAAATAATTATACAAGTGTCTTTTTTAACAGCCGCTTATAGTTTAGTTCCAAAATCCCCCGACAGTGGCAGCAGTGTGCTCGAATTAATTCTCAGTTTGAGGGACACTCAATGGCCAGGTGTAAACATAAAAACTTCTATTGTCTTTCGTTTAGTGATCATCAACCGATCAATAAAGGTACTTCAAGCTATTCCAATCAGTCAAATTTCTTTGATAGATTTTCAACTTTATTACAGAAGAATAAAGTTCATGTTCAATTGAGAATACCAAGTCAGCCAGTCTTACCAAGGGGTATCATATTGCCCAGTTACTGGGTTGTGGAGGTCAGATAGGCAGTCGCTCCATGTAAAATACTGGTATTCAGCTGCATCCGGTTACACTGGAAGCAGACCCCACCACAGTTGGGAAAAGGCTAGGCAGATGGTTCAATTGAGAATATATAAGGTAACTGGTAATTAGTAACCGATATTGAAACACGTGATTGTACTCACGATTACAATCAACTTTCCCAAAGAAACTTTTTTTTTATACTGAATAGCTGCAAACAGCTGATCGGCGCGAAGATCATTGAACTTTGCGCGCGCCAGTTGTATTGTTATTTTGATAAAAAATAAAACTATTGAGTATACAAAAAAAGTTTCTTTGAGAAAGTTGATTGTAATCATGAGTAATTTTTAATATTGGTCACTAATTACCAATCACCTTATATAGACAATTTGAATCAACTTGATGTGCATAAAGCACTAGCTAGTTCTAATATGTAAATCAATCCCCAAATAAATTAGAATTAAAGAATGATGAGGGAGCAATGGTAGCCCAGTATTACAGCCGCGACTTGTCCTAGGTCGTGGGTTCGAACACAGACAAGCGCTTCACTTTCTGAAAACCATTTCATCACCACTGCTCTTTAAAAAAGAAATCATCGTGAGGAAGCAAGTCCTACAACCGAAAATCCGTTGTGGAGTTTTAACCCTTATTAGGGCATGGGCAAACGGTAGGTGTTTGAAACAAAAACGCAGTATGAGAAGATAAGAAAGGTGTTTAGTGTTGTAGGATTGAAAATTATTTAATTCCAAGTGTTTTCAGTTTTTCAGGAAAACTTGTGGGTAAATTATTCCTCTTGCCGATGTAGATCATCACATGTGGGAAATTCTTTCCCTACATATGGGAAATATAATTCATACACATCCAGTAGTAGGGGCAAGAAAGTTTACAACCAAAAATGTATGTGGGAATAATGTTCATCTTGCCCTATTAAGGGTTAAAGAACTAAGCATACATACAGACATTAGGACAGACGCGGCAAGCGACTTTGCTTTATACTATGTAGTGATGGTGATTTACAACTAAAAATGTTCTAGAACCAAAATTTCGAAGACATATGACATCTACCAACCCGCACTGGGCCCACGTGGTCGATTACGGCCCACTTCCTCTCAAAGAGAGACCCTTGTCCCAGCAATGGGAACATTAAAGGCTGATTATGAATGATGCTAATGACGAAATCCATCTTTATTGTATAAAAATAGGATATACAGGGTGAAATTGAATTCATGGGCATTGTTTTATGGGGTCATTGTACAGACGCCAGCACATCAAGCTATCCCTAACTGTCAAATTTTCTCAATTAAAAATGAACCTTATGTCTTTGCAATAAAGTTGAGATACTATCAAAGAAATTTGACAGATTGTGGTAACTTAATGTGCTGGCCTCTGTACTCATCATTAGGAACAACTTTCACTATGAGAACAAATCTAAAATCGCGAAAAACAAATCAGCTGTTCCATACATTAGGCACGCATAACTCGTCAAAACTCAGGGATCAGCTGATTTGTTTTTCGCGATTTAAGTTAATGCGTTCCCATAGTCATAGTTGTTCATAATGATGGGTACAATTACAATGGCCGCTTAAAATGAATTCGATTTCACCCTGTAGATTTGACAGCGATGTCCGCCCCTTAAACAAGAAGTTAATCTATACACCACAGTTTTGGAAGCGCCATCTATACGACGCTAGTGCCCGTTTCATACATTAAAATTCCATAAGCAATTAAGTTTTCCTTTAATAACAAGCAAACCACTGCCACTTCACAAAACACACATCATAGACAATTAAAACTAAATAATTGGTCGATGTACAGTACGTGCTAAACTAAAATTAACTGGCAACACTGCAATTCAATTTCAAACGCAAACACATTATTGTATAACAATTATTTTTCGTAAAATAACCGGTGTATTATTAAATTATTTATTGTTCGTTATAATTATTTTTTCGCTATCAACGCATTTTTAAAACGAATTAATTCGAACAGATTATTCACTTTGACCACGTGTGTGATGTTAAAAATTTTTGGAAATTATTAGTTTTAATTTTCAATATTTTATTTAATTAAAGGCCTTTTAAGACACAGATTTACCTGCAAGAGGAAACGTTAATCTTTGGAACAAAATATCTGTATAATATCTACATATAAATTGTAACGACGTAATCTTTCGATTACGTAAAATAAGAAAAAAATTCCGTGTCAATTTTTTTTTAATAATCTAACTGACAGACAGGTAATAATATTGTAGTCATCATTCCCATTTCGAAGTTAATTCCTCTCACAGCCAAACTCGTCGAAAAGCAAAGCAAGCATCGAAAAATTCACAATCCCCTAGTATTAAAAAATACTCAAATTTATCAATCACATTGAATTTTTTTTAAAGTGGCAACACTCATCAGTCTTTTTGGTAGAAAATCCAATTTAATAACGCTTGCAACACCATCGCTAGGACGAAACCTCCGAAAAGGTCCCACGAGTGGCTCGTCGTAGGTACTCTTCCAACATTCTGAGGTCTGAAGGAGGAAGCTTGTCTCTGACCTTCCGTTAAGACTTCAACGCTTTTCGAAAGTCGTTCTATGGCTAAAGTTTGCTCTCTTAGTGCGTTGTCTATGGCATATAGGTTTTGTTTCAACGTCCGCCTGTAAAAGAAAACGTTAGGTTAGTTATTTTTAACCATAATTCATGTTTATAGGCGCGTTCTAACCAACGCGATCGTGCGAATATGCGTCGCGTTCATTTTGTTCGGCGGACCCGAACGCGTAGTCTCGTCGACAAGTCGACAGAGGGCGCCTTACTGGTTTTCTGAAGAAATGAGTGAGATATGAACACGACTATCGCATTTTCGCGCGAATGTGTTTTCTGATTAGGACAAGTGGGTAAGATCTATAAGGTGTTAACAATTAAGTCTAAGAATTTCATGGGAGCATCGTACTCATCGTTACGAACAAATCTAACTATGGAATGAACCCTGAAATCGCGAAAAAAATATGAGCTGTTAAATACATTTATGCACACGTAACTCAATCCAATGTATGGAACAGCTCATATTTTTTTCGCTTAGGTATATAAGGTCCCATTAAAATAGATGGACAAATTTTAACCCAGCGTTCAGTACGTCTAAAGACCAAAGACATCCAAGCAAAAAACAACTTGATAAAAGTGTTTTTAATTTGACCTACAATAATAAATTGCCGGCACACTAGAATAAACGCATCTATTATGGGTAGGTACTTGCACACTTCTTGTAAGTATCTCATGTGGTTTTTTTACCATTGACCTTATTTTGGTGGTCTGAGTGATTTCTATAATTTTGTCCATCTATTTTAATGGGACCTTATATAAATAAAATAATCAATTCATTCAGACCGATTAACGCATGGCAAAATATGAGTTGTTTCATAAATTTTATAAATTTTATTTAAGTTACGTGTTTATAAATGTATGGAACAGCTCATTTTTTTTTCAACTGGAAATAAGTCTTTTTTTTAACTACAAACAATCGACTAACTGCTTCATACAGGTTAAAATACCGCTCACGTGTAATTCTTGCTCCTCTGCTCCATAATACTACTTCTTCCGCTGTCGGGTAATATGACATGTTTCGACGACTGCGGACTGATCAGTACTAGGGATTCTAGTCTGCAAGCGAGGTTCAGGACAGGAAAAGGAGAAGAAGAAGTGGAATGGTGGAATTTTAATCCTTAGATTTACCCATGTATGCCGTTGTTGAAGGCAAACGTGATGTGGTTTACAGGGTTTGCCAACAAGAGATGTTATTATGATATTCAAAGAAAAATGCCATTTTCTAATATAAAAAAGGACCGCATCCATGGCCGTCCGGCTGCGCACCACCACTAATAGTCTCCTGAGTGTGTTCCGAGATCGGTGGGACTCCCCTCTGCTGCGCCACTGGGTAAGGATCCACACCAGTTGAGGATGTACCTTTCTTTTTCTTTTATAACTAACACTAGTCTTTAAGTAATTTTGTTATACTAACACTATGGACTCGTGTCTGAATTAAAGAATTTGAATTTGAATAAATGATCGGATGTTTATCTATACCAATATTATAAAGAGGTAAAATTTGTAAGTTTGTAAGTTTGTATGTAGGGGGTAATCTCCGGAACTAATGATCCAATTTCAAAAAATTTTTCACTGATGGAAAGCTACATTATTCCTGAGTGCTAATTATATTTATATCATACATATTAGCCGAGCTATCGCAATTTTCGTCTAGCAAGTCGGAAAGAAATACCTCCGAAAACAGAATTATTTGCATGCGCTGCCAAACCGTTACAGTATATCGCAATTTTCCGCGGACGAAGTCGCGGGCAGAAGCTAGTTTCATTATAAAGAAGGTATGCCGTTAATAGTGGAAAATAACATCAGGCAAATCACCACCATGACCACACTTGTGGGAGCAGCTAGTTAAGAATATAAGTACAGTACGGGCATATCTAAAGATTAAAATCTTTTGGAAGGAGTGGATCAAATAACCTATGGCACAAATCAAACGGGGTGAGTATCGTCTCAAATCACCACATTTTTCCCCGTTAAGTACGAAAATCATATTTGGATATACCTTATATGGAATGTACGTATTAACGTAAGCATCCAAATTATAAATTCGGTCCCCAAATGATAAAATAAGGTCCCCCAAATTTATTTATACGATCCTTAAATTATGAATGACCGACTATACGCTCCCCAAGTTATATTCTTTCAGAATACGTTTAATAAAAATTCTATGGAATCACAAACTACCTACTAAGAACCTTCGCAATCTGGCGGCAGGGGATCGTGGGGCATCACTAGTCTTATTTAAAAAAAAAAAAAAAAAGTTACATGCATATTGATGGCCCTTTGGCACCGTCATTGAAATTTCAATTTTATTATCATACGATTTAGGGCGAATTTCATCCATTAAACTTAAGGCTAGCAGCGTATAAACCACGTTCAGTTTCACATCTAAACCGCGTTCAAGACCTGTCAGTGACAATATTACAATGAAAAAAAAAATGACAATGACAGCGCTTAAACGGGTTTTACGTCATCTGATCGCGTATACAGGGTGAAATTGAATTCATGGGAAATATTTTAAGGGGTCACTATACTCATCATTATGAACAACTTTTACTATGGGAACACACCTGAAATCGCGGACATCAAATCAAATCATTTATTTTGTAAAACATAGGTTAATTTACAGATAGTATGGCAAGACAAGATGCTCACTATGCTTTGCCAAAAGATGGCGTACAAACAAATAATAAGAACCAATTAATAATTTTGAATACAATCAGACTACAATAAAAAAATTAAAAAAATGGGTATGTCAATGAATTAGTAGAATGTCACAATTTAAAACGTATATCAATAAGTAAAAATATTATGTCACATTAAAAATGAGTTCATTACAAAATTATAAGTATTCATTAATTAGCAAGACGGATCTTCGTATCTCCGTTTGTCAGAAATAAACTCTGCGATAGAGTAGTAGCATCTATCCAGGAGAAATTTATATAAATACTTCTTAAAAGAAACCAGACACTCTTTATTCCTAATAGCAACGGGTATGCTATTGTATATTTTAGAGGCCATACCGAAAAAGTAGCTGTTCTTTACATTATGCTCGCGTAACTCGTCAAAATGTATGGAACAGCTGAATTTTTTGAAATATGAAATCAGATTCCTTCCCATGGTAAAAGTTGTTTATAATGACGAGTAAAATGACCCTTTAAAATATTGCTCATGAATTCAATTTCACCATGTATTTTCATTGTTGAAATTTGCCCAGTCTCCGATAACCTAACTAAACACATTGATATATTCTTACCTGGAGCGCCTGCCACGGAAATCTAACCGACTATCCGACGCTTCGGGGGTGTCTTTGAAGCGCTGGTCTGCCCTGTAAACGGAGGGCTTCCATTTGAGGATGATGGAAAGGACATTGATGCAAAGCCGGCTACCATAGATTCAGTGAATGATTCTAAACCTCATTGCGTTGAAAACTTGAAATTGTACATCATCTGCCTAGCCTTTTCCCAGCTGTGTTGGGGTCGGCTTCCAGTCTAACCGGATGCAGCTGAATACCAGTATTTTACATGGAGCGACAACCTATCTGACCTCCACAACCCAGTAACTGGGCAATACGATACCCCTTGGTAAGACTGGCTGTCAGATTTTCGGGTTTCTGACGACCCGTAACGACTGTCAAAGATGCACAAATGACAGCTGGGACCAACGGCTTAACGTGCTTTCCGAGGAACGGAGGAGTCCCGGTATGTAAATATGGTCACCCATTCACGGCCAACCCCGGCAAGCGTAGATTAACCTGGTGGATCGACCTGTGCGGCTGTTAGTAGTTAGGTACTTCATATATAATTTCAAAAAAATACTATAGCTTGTCAAGGATTGGCAAAACCCATAGTCTGTTTGAAAAAATCACTTGTATGTAATATAACAATGTGACGTCACAAATATTTAGAATCAAATTGAATACTTATTTAAATGCAATTTTACAATTATATCTTCGCATAATATTTGATTTTACGGTGCTGGAAGTTTTTAAGACGAGCGGTCTTTTTTCTATGGGATTTCCTATTTTATTTTTGACCGGTTCAAATAGTCAATTGAACTAACCTTATGTTTTTGTCTTTTCTTTTTCGTGTGGTAAGTGACTAAACTGGTGTCAGGTATAAGCTGCCCATGGGCCTTTGACTTAGCTTCACATGCTGTTGAGAAATTTACGTCGATTATAATTAAAAAAAAGCTTATCTATAGGAAACTACTTTTCGTAAGGGACATCTAGAATAAATTCTATTTCTTGTTCATTTTGGCGTTCAAAAGTGCCTTTGTTGTACCTATTTTAAATAAATGACTTTGGTTTTGCACTTTTGTATGAAACAGCTGATTTAATATTTTTATAACTGACGATAATTTCAGGGACGCAAGGAGGTCCATGTACTGATTCCATGGTAACCGATCGTGCCTATTTGAAATACATGACTTTGGTTTTGCACTTTTGTATGAAACAGCTGATTTAATATTTTTATAACTGCCGATAATTTCATGGACGCAAGGAGGTTCATGTATTGAATATATGGTAACAGGCTTCGCGTTGCATGTATAATCCACCATGTATAGTTTAACATTAAACAAATAACGGGTGTCAGTCACCCTTTAGTTTATTACGATATAAATATATACTTAATATAAAATAATTTAAATAAAATATTATTAACGCGAATGTTAAAATTGTTGGACTCAATCGCGGCACAACGGCTTGACAGCTCTGGAGAAAATTTGGTATAAAGATAGTTTATAATCTGGATTAACGCATAGGTAGATACTACCGTATATTACGTGGGACAATTTCAGACATACACGCGGGCGAAGACGCAGGTAGTATTATACCGCGGTTTCACCCGCCTACGTCAAGTTTTCTCTGAGCACGCCAAATAATGAATTTATAGGCAAAACTTTTTTACTTTTGGTCTCACGTGACTAATGAACAACCATTAGAGAGAGGTGTACCTATTAATATACAGTTGCATTCACGCGCGCCTCAAAGAGATGTCAGCATTTGAAGGAACCCGTTAGGGCCGAGCCTGCCGGGTAAGCAGGATTGTCCGATAGGGTTACCGCTACCCCGGAACATAAAGGGCTAAGGAAGGAACATGGATGGGTTTAGTCAGTAAGAGTCTGACACTCTCTGCCGCTCCACCCTGAGCGGGAGGGGTTATTTGACGAAAATACACAGTATTATACACATTACACTTCATTCCCATGTACACACATCAAAAGTGTCTAGGGATCAACATATATTTTTGCAATAACTTTTCTCTTGATTGATATTAATTTAAATTTTCTTTAAGGATTCATCAAATAAAGTGTTTTCGTTTGTCACAGTAACGATAAACCAAGTCACCTTTGCATTAATAAAGAAATTTGCCATTTTCCTAATAAAGGGATTTTTGACATTTGAACCCGATTGAGCATGCATGGGATATGCTACAGAGAAGAGCTCTGCCGAATATGGAGGGTATCCAGTTGCAAGAAGACCTTTTTTTGTTGTTGCAACGAACATGGGCGGCCATTCCACAGCGTGATTTGGATGAACTCATTTTGAGTATGCCAAACCGATGTTCTTGTGTTGTTAGTGTTCGCGGTAGAAACACGGATTATTAATTGTTTAAGTTACCCAATAAAATTTTAAAGAAAACTGTTATTTCAGTCTTTTTTTCGAACTTTAATGTTAGTGGTTCAAATGTCAAAAATCCCTTTATTAGGAAAATGGCAAATTTCTTTATTAAAGCAAAGGTGACTTGGTTTATCGTTACTGTGACAAACGAAAACACTTTATTTGATGAATCCTTAAAGAAAATTTAAATTAATATCAATCAAGAGAAAAGTTATTGCAAAAATATATGTTGATCCCTAGACACTTTTGATGTGTGTAGTTGAGGTCGAGCTTATACATCTTCTTCTTCTTCTTACCCTTCTTACTTCTTACATCTGCCTAACCCGGAAACAGTCCGGGGCAGTGGTCCAACTGCTCCGTCTAACTAGTTGGACCATGAGTCTTTACTAGGGGTAGTTGTCCAACTTTAAAAATAGTTGGACCACAGCACCTGGTTAGAGTTTCGTGGTCCAATTCATTTAAAAATAACTTGCCAACTCTAAAAACCTCAACTGCATCTTTATGTGTGTATGGTACTTACTGGTTGACGGTCATATTGACCTATTTGCAGTAAAATAACAAAATTAAAGTCGGGTGACTAATTTTCATATCTATCATGTTCAATGTCCACAGACCACACACGTAAGGTCTTTAGAGAGACTTCCATACCAATCCACAGACCGTATGTGGTCTGTTGTGTGTCCAAAGCTACCATTTACTGAGTACGTCTTACATTGACTTGAATGTGCCCTGACGGCTGAGAGAATGTCATGCTCCCTGTAATGTCTCACTGATGGTGGCGCGTATGTTGGATCATTTCGCTCCCATCAAAATGGTTGAGCTGAATGGTGCTAATCCATGTGTCATGTTCATGAACGGGCGCCGTCAGCAGGCACTGGTCTTAGCTACCACGGCTGTTTTAAAAATTTTTAATCTTTTAATTTATGGACGCTTTTATTAAGTTCTGCATCGTTCTCATGTGTATATTTCAACATGAATGATGTAACCCAGTTTTTGTAAACATATTTTGATTTAAAAGAGTGTCCATGGAGTTTCTTGCCCGTTCTTCTCCATAGGTACCTACTGCTTTGGAATGTGCAACTAGCTTCATCTTTCTGACTGGCCGACCCCTTGACAATTCAAAAGTGCCTGTAATTGGTTTATTTGAAATAAATGCTTTGAGTTCGAGTTTGTTCACCGGTACCATTTCTGAGCCATCTAACAATGTGAACGTAAGAAAGTCTCTTTTTTTCCCGGAGAGAAATCATCAAATGATCCCTCCCGCTCTGGGTGGAGCGGGAAGTATCAGACTCTTACTGACTAAAACCCATCCATGTTCCTTCCTTAGCCCTTTATGTTCCGGGGTAGCGGTAACCCTTTCGGACAATCCCTCTTTCAGATATTCCTTGACCTTGGCAGGTCTGTGAAGTTCCGCCAGCAATAGGAAACTCTTGTCCCCTCTACAGGTCTTATAGACAAAGGAAAAGGAGTTTGGAAAACAATGGAAGGATGGATTGGAAGCCAGAAGCTTTGAGAAAAATCTGACCCTAACCACTATCTTTGCAGTACAGAGGCCAGCATATCAAGCTATTCCAAACTGTCACTTATTCCCAATTGGGTATTTGAAAGGGTAGTCAATAACGTTACTTTTTATGAACTGTCAAAATGCGGAATTAGTACGTGATTCGTATGAAATATAACAATGTGACGTCACAGATTTTTAGAATCAAATGGAATACTTATTAGCAATAAATGCAATTTGAAAATTATATCTTCGCATAATATTTAATTTCTGTACGGTGATGGGAGTTTTTACGACGAGCGGTCTTTTTTCTATGGGATTTTTGAACGTTTCAAATAGTCAATTGATCAAACTTTATGCTATTGTCTTTTATTTTTCGTGTGGTTAGTGGCTAACCTGGTGTCAGAGTTTGTATGCTGCCCATGGGCCTCTGACTTAGCTTCACATGCTGTTGAGAAATATCTCCCAGAGATGCTGGTTTCCTCACGATGTTTTCCTTTACCGTTTTTTAAGCAAGTGATAATAGGGATTATGATAGAAATTATATTTAGTCCGTCAATCAGATAATAAAAAAATATTTATTTCTTGCTTTATCATATTAACAAAAAATTACTGAAATAAAACGCATTAAAGTTGGGGAGTGGGATTCGCTACGTCACAAGTAAGTATAAAAACTACATACTCGTGACGTCATGCCACATTTCAACACAATGTATCGACGTAATCTTTGGATTACGTAAAAAAAGAAAAAATACATGTCCAATATTTTTTTTTAAATCTGGCAGACGGAATAAAAAATAAATTTTAGTAAATAATGTTAAATGAGAGTGCGTGCCTTGGGTTCGAACTCGAGACCTATGACTTGGCAGTCCGACGGTCACACCACTAGGCTAAAACTGCTGCTTTAATTTTCTTATATATAAAAATGAATCGCAAAATGTGTTGGTAAGCGCATAACTCAACAACGCCTGGACCAATTTGGCCAATTCTTTTTTTGTTGTCTTTGTTATTGTCAGAAGAAGGTTCTTACATTAAAAAAATAGGTAGGGTAGGTAGGGTAGGTAGAGTAGGTAGTAGGGTGGAGTGAAAAAACTTTTTTCATGTTATAGTTATGTAATAGCGCGAAAAGGGTGCCTTTAGGGTTTAACATAACACACACAAAATATAATTTGAACAAGATTAGATTATCTGCCTCCGCAAGGTCACTGAACTTTTGAATAAATTGATTTTTAGACCCATGTTTGACGGTACTTAAATTTGTCATTTATCAATATTCATTACTTTTTATTTTATTATTCGATAGTTACAATAGTCTACTTTGATTTCTAATCATTACAAACATATTCTTACTTTGGTTTAGGTACTTAAAACAAGAAGAGTGCCCCCGCACTGTTATTACTCGAAGTGACAGGTCGGACGTTTGTTTTGAAGCATGGAAAAGACTCGTAGTGCATTTAAGTGTCCCTTGTTTGGTGGTATCGTGGATATTAAAGACAATTATCTACCTGCTTATGAAGATGTAATGAAGTATCATGAATGGACGAGACATCAGCTCACATTACAATTAGAAACTGCAAAGGAGCCAACATTTTCACAAGTAGCAGAAAACTTTAAAAATTGTTGAAAAAGGTAATAAATACTATAGAACTACGTGTATTGAAGAGCATATATCGCTCATTTAGGAGCCGGGTTCTATTTATATGGGGTACGTAGTACCAAGTACAGGTTCAGTAAAGGCAATAGAAACCGCAATCACAGGGTTTTTGGCCAAGAAAAGCGTTTCCCCACAGCATCTTATGGCGATTGGCTGTGATGGAATAAATGTTAAAACTGGAAAATATGGCGGAATTATACGCCTCCTGGAAAATAATCTGCAAAGACCTCTCCAGTGGGTAATTTGTTTACGTCATCTGAACGAACTTCCTTTGAGACATTTGTTTGTTCATATTGACGGAGCCACTTCGGGACCCAAGACTTACACAGGCCAGTTGGGAAAGTCACTGGAAACTTGTGAACAATTGCCAGTTAAAATCGAAGGAGAATCCATCCGATCGAAGGAGAACCGCTTCCAACAACAGCTGTAGATTTGAGTAGGTACAGATCAAAAGTACTTGCACTAAATTGTCTCAGCGGTACAATCGCCTGATTGAGTTTCCAGAAGATCTGGCGAATAGGTCCCCAGGTAGACTATCTCATGCTCATTGGCTCACACGTGCTAATCGTATACTACGTTTGTATGTAGCAACAGAAAAACCATCAGATAATTTGATAACCCTGGCTATATTTGTCATAAAAGTTTATGCCCCATGTTGGTTCTCCATTAAGAATAAACCGTCCTGTAAAGATGGGGCCATCTTTTTAAAATCATATCGAAATCTAGGTACCTGCTAGTAAATCTAAAAAAGGTCATCGATCCTGTCATTCAACGCAATAGCTATTTTGCACATCGTGAAAACATCTTACTTGCAATGATTACAGATGACAAGTGACACATTCGTGAACTGGCAGCAGTGTATTAAAAGCACGTAGTATGTCGCAACTTCCATCACCAAGGCTGTTTGAAGTGACAGATATTAACTTTGGTGCATCGAATTACATCGATATGATAAATTGGCAACAGACTATTACCGAACCTCCGATCTTGAAACAGGTAACTGATCAAGAAATTCAACAAATAGTCCAATCTGGTGGTGAGGGTGAACTATTGTTTCTACGTCTTCCCTGCCATACCCAAGCAGTTTAAAGAGCTGTAAAGTTGACGACAGAAGCTTGCACTTCCCAGTGTAAGAACTCATCACGATTGGGAGCCATAAAAGCTAAATTGGAATCCCATAAGAAAATGCCGAAATTTGAGACAAAAAGAGATTTTAAGGCCGACTGAAAACTTGTTTTTTTATTCGTTATAAGTAATAATTGTACTACTTTTGCGTTTAATTACATTATTCATATCTTAAATATATAATTTAGTATTATTAATCCTCCCTATATACCTCTTATATACTTAACAGACAAACCTAAAAGTACTACGATTTTTCAGAAAATATTAAAATTTCAAGGTCCAAGCGGAGGCAGAAGATATTATTTTATCGAACTGAAAAAGAACAGTTATTTTTACTTTAACATAAGGCACTAATCCCCCCCTATTAGAATTCAAAACTAGGAAAAAAAAATATATCCATACAACCGCGCTCCACCCTAGTAGGTAGGGTAGGTAGGGTAGGTAAGGTATTTAGGTAAGTTGGTAGGTAGAGTAGGTAGGTACGGTGGGTAGGTAGGGTAGGTAGGGTAGGTAGGGTAGGTAGGGTAGGTAGGGTAGGTAGGGTAGGTAGGGTAGGTAGGGTAGGGTAGGTAGGGTAGGTAGGGTAAGTAGGGTAGGTAGGGTAGGTAAGGTATGCAGGTAAGTTGGTAGGTGGTAAGGTATGTAGGTAAGTTGGTAGGTAGAGTAGGTAGGTAGGGTGGGTAGGTAAGGTAGGTATCATAGTTAAGACAGGACAAAGTCTGTCGGGTCAGCTAGTTTATTAAAAAAATATACTTACGCGGAAGTCTTAGGCCTTGTCAGTTCGTCATGGCTATCGGAATCGAAAATTCTTCTACTGAGGTCTCTCCGTAGTTCGACGGGAGGCTTCCCGGAGGGGTCTCCCTCTCTCAATGTCTTTATCACGAATTCTTCTTCGTATTCTAGGATCTCTTCTGTTTGCCACGGCCTGGGGAGTGACAAAGAGGTGGATTTAATGATTTATTTATTTACAACTAACAAATTAAATGATAAATGATTTTATTTTTGTTAATGTGTTTTGTGAAAACACTTTTGTAAATAATAATAATAATATCCTTGGACATTTCACACAGCGCCATATCGTCCCAAGCTAAGCAACCTAATGCTTGTGTTATGGTAACGAGATGGCTGATATACTACTTATGTACATTTTTTTTTTTGTAAATACATACAATAATAGATAGAAAAACACCCAGACTCGTAACAAATACTTGCATAAATGCTCGGTTGATGGCAATAGGCTCGCCCCCTATTACATGGGACTCAAACCGAAATGATAATAAAAATAAATAAAATTCATTTATTTCGGATAACTAATTGATCCATAATGAAGTACATACATTTACAATTAAAATAAAATAAATAAAATTTAAAATTTAAAAATTGAAAATTTAAAATTAATTTGAATTGAATTAAGACTTAAAAAATAAATATTATAAATTGTTATTATTTTTATTATTTATTTATTTTACATGCCTACTGCAGCACTTCCTAATATAAGGGCAGTCCAATCGCCCAGCGATCATCACTAGGACAGCATTGGAGCTGACCCGCACCCTGCGCACCAACAGTCGGTGCGCGCCTCCGCAAACATGCCCGATGCACTGCAGAAGCGGGGCAGCCCCAATACCGCCCTGAACGCGTTGTTGTACTGGACGCGGAGGGCACTGTAACTCGCCTGTGTATAGCTAGCCCACAGGCTACACGTGTACAAAGAAAATTAATGTTTCTTTTTGTATTTAGGAGAGGAGTCCTGTGTCCCAGCAGTGAGTACTGCTAAAAGTAATCTGCAAAAAAAAATCGGCTGTTCTATACATTTTTGGTCACGTGACTCGTCGAAATGTACGGAACAGCTGATTTTTCTCACGATTTCGTAGTTGGTCCCATAGTAAAAGTTGTTCAGTTTGGTGGTCTGTAGCATATGCTTTTGTATGTATATACCATTTCGGTTACAACCAGTATATGTAAGACGCAAAATTAAAAACAATCTAAGTACTTACAACGTGTTTAAATGATTATACACCCATCCTTGGTCAGTCACACCTGTAATGAAATAAAATTTTAAGTTAATCTGAGTTTCAATTTGTCGTTTAATATACACAACGGGGATGATGCCTGGGTAAAAAAAAATATATTATATTAAGTCCGTCAATCAGAAAATAAAAAAAATATTAGTCACGTGTTTTTTGCTTTATTATATTAACAAAAAAAGACTGAGATAAAACGCATTAAGGTGAATCCTCCAACCAGCCCGCAAAATTCAAATTTTCTTAAGTTTTTTGCAATTTGCACGCCAGTGACAGGCGCTCATAAAGGTGTAAAAATGACTTTTTACAAGGTCAAAGTCATACCGGAACCTTTATGAGCTCGGAGGGTTGTATTAATGATTTTGATGATTATAATTCTGTAACTACATACGTCTTACAGCCGCGAATCAAATGTTCATCAACATACAACCTATCACTGGCCTGCAAATTGCAAAAAACTTAAGAAAATTTGAATTTCGCGGGCTACCCTGGAACATCAACCTTAAACTACGCTCGCTCGCTACGTCACAAGTAAGTATAAAACTACATACTCGTGACGTCACGCCACATTTCAACTCAATGTTTCAGCGTAATCTTTGGATTACGTAAAGAAAGAAAAAATAAGTGCCCAATATTTTTTGTAAATCACAGACTAAAAAATATCTAGTCATCATGTCCATTTACTATCTTTGCTGAGAGAGATTTGTTTCGTGTCTTAATTAAGTGATTATTTTCTATAAATAGTGAAATATAAATTTGTTCGGTTATTTTTTTGAGGATGGGAAATCATCAAATGACTGCTCCCGCTCTGGGTGGAGCGGAAGGGAGTGTCAGACTCTTACTGACTAAAACCCATCCATGTTCCTTCCTTAGCCCTTTATGTTCCGAGGTTCCGGTAACCCTTTCGGACAATCCCGTTTGTACTCCCATCCTTACGAAAGAGTATGTATGTAGTTGTAAGTATTCGTCTTCAGTAGCAGGCCGACACTCCGGCAGCGACATGCGTTGTGAGTCTTGGTAGCGCTTTGTTAATACTATCACAAATACTTTCAAACGTTTTGGATTTTGGAGGGGCGGGCCGTGTTATCCATACCAATTTGATGATTTCCCACCCCCCGAAAAAAAAAAGTATGTGACTACAAACATTGAAACAGTGATTTGGGGGGGGGGGGGGGGCATGATATCGTAGTTTATCTCTACTGACCTTCAGGGGGCGTTGGCTGCAAGTTCTTATGGAACAGTCGAGGCACCCAGGGGTTCAAGGCGTTGCGTGCGCGGGCGCGTTGAGCCTCTTCTATTATTGTCTTCTGTTCTGTAGCTGCTATCTGTAAAGAATGAAATAAGAAGATTTAGAAACAGAATCATCATGTCCAAAAAGCAGTGATAGCCTAGTGGTGTGACCGTCGGACTGCCAAGCCATAGGTCTCGAGTTCGAACCCAAGGCACGCACCTCTGATTTTGCGGATTCATGTGCGATTGTAATAATTATCACTTGCTTAAAAATCGGTGAAGGAAAACATCGTGAGGAAACCAGCATGTCTGAGAGATATTTCTCAACAGCGTGTGAAGCTAAGTCAGAGGCCCATGGGCAGCTTAAAAACTCTGACACCAGGTTAGTCACTATTTGTACGTATTGTTAATGTAGTTACGCGAACATTATAGGCTGGCCTTCTATCCAGCCCAAAACATGCAGCCTAAGTGATCTCTGCGCTACCACCGAAGTGGCGAATTTTGGACCAACAAAATTTAAATTCGAAATACAGTAATGCAAGCGACACAAAGAAGATCTTCTTTCTTCTTTTCGTGACTAACCTGGTGTCAGAGTTTCTATGCTGCCCATGGGCCTCCGACTTAGCTTCACATGCTGTTGAGAAATATCTCTCAGGCATGCCGGTTTCCTCACGATGTTTTCCAAAGAAGATAGGCTGATTATATCATGGCATCGTTCTCACATGTATAATATTAATATGAACTATGTAACCAATATTTTGTAACCATATTTTGTTTAAAAGAGTGTCCATGGAGTTTCTTGCCCGTTCTTCTCCACAGGTACCTACTGCTTTGGAATGGGCAACTAGCTTCATCTCTCTGACTGACCGACACCTTGACAATTCAAAAGTGCCTGTAATTGGTTTATTTGAAATAAATACTTTGAGTTTGAGTTTGAATACACCGAAAGGAAGGAAGACTTGAGGGTGGGTTTACCTGGTCTTCATTGGCGATGGCTTCGGACACCTTGACCCACAGCTTGGCAGACTCGAAGTCCTGTTGCCGTTCCATGTCCATGAGGTAGCGCGGCAATCGTTGTTCCTTTAGTAACGAAACGTCAAAGAGGTTGGATTCCTCCTGAAAAATTAAAAAAAATCATATTAAAATATTTTATTTTTATTTATTTTTATGTTGACAGCGATGTGAACGAACTTTTTGATGGCCTTTGATTTATTTTTTCCTTCCTGTTATGTACAGAGGCCAGCACATCAAGTTACCACAATCTGTCAAATTTCTTTGTTAGTATTTCAACTTTATTGGAAAGACATAAGGTTCATTTTTAATTGACAAAATTTGACAGTTAGGGATAGCTTGATGTGCTGGCGTCTGTACTTGTACATAGTTATTATTAATATTTTAAGTATAATGTGTATAAAGTCGTCAATGATTTGAAAAAAAAAACAATTTGATTTGAGGCATTTTTTTTTTCAATATGGATGATGGCTAGAGTTTATTTTTTAGTCCATCTAGAGTATTAAAAAATATTGGACACGTTTATTTCCTTTGAAAAAAATAATGTGCTAAGGTAGGCATGACATCACTCCTATGTAGATTTTATACTGTGTTGTGACGTACCGCGCCCCCACTCCCCAACTTTATAGCGTTTTATCTATAGTGTATTTCTTTTACAGTGTCCAATTTGGTTACACAAACACGGGACGGAAATTCTCATTTTTCGTATCAATCAAACACTTTGAGTTAAGCATAAACGTCTTGAACTTTGAATAATACACTTAAGGCATGAATTATTTAAAAAAAAAATGCTTCAGGGGCACATACATTACCTAGAAATCTTAATATTAGTCGCGACATTTGTTTACCAAATGAGACAACTAAAGAAAAATACACTATACAGGTCTCCAAAAGTGATAATGCGCATAGAAATCTTCGCCACTGTTCGGCAACGGTCGTATTCCCCGAGCGTCGGAAGACGATATGTATATAGAGTGGTTAAGTGCATTTTCTTCATGCATACTTTAGTAAGATTATGTGTTTAGTCCTAAAAGAGATAAAATAAATATTGATTTATCAGTAACGAAATTTGATTCAATAATTCCATGTAAGTAAATAGCGAGCTATAATTCATATAAGCCTAAATCTGATTTTTAATATGTTTTTTCTAGTACTTAATATGTATTTTACGTAGGTATTTTTAATTTTTTAATATTGAAAAAACGTGAAAAATGTTAGTATATTTAAATATTTTACAAAATTAACTTTTTAAATTTGAATAAGATTATTAAAGTTGAAATTAAATTCACCTTTGAAAACAAAACCAAGAAGGGTGTGTAATAGCAGCTCTATATAATTCCAGACAAAGAGAACACGTGCAGTCACTACCAATATAACAAGACGACTGACGGACCTTTGACTGACCGCCGACCGCCGCCGACTGCCCGAATTGTTTTCGATTGTGTACACATGATATTGACTCCTATTTCTTTCAAACAAGGTGCAAAATGCAAGTGTATTGTTAAGGACTCGAACGATTCAATGATTCGGGTGTTTCCGGGAATACGACAGTTAGCGAAGATCTGCATGTGCATTATTAATTTGGGAGTACTGTAAGTAATTTTTTATTAATATAAGAAAGAAAAAAAGCCGTGTCTAATATTTTTTTTAAATCCACCTGACGAACTAAACATAATTTCTTTTTTTTTACATCATTCCTATTATGTGTTTTTTTAGGGTTAGTTTCTTAAGGTTAAACTACTTGCCACGCTGATATACTGGGGCAGTGAGTAGAATCATTCTGTACTTGATGGTAATAGGAGCTCGTGGTTAAGAAATAACAGCCGCACGGATCGATCCATCAGGTTAAGCTACGCTTGCGGGGGTCGGTCCGTGGATGGGGGACCACCTTTACATACCGAGACTCCTCCGTGCCTCGGAAAGCACGTTAAGCCGTTGGTCCCGGCTGTCATTCGTGGATCTTTGACAGTCGTTACGGGTCGTCAGAAGCCCGATAATCTGACAGCCAGTCTTACCAAGGGGTATCGTATTGCCCAGTTACTGGGTTATGGAGGTCAAATAGGCGTTACGGGTCGTCAGTATTGAGTCATACCAAAGGGTATCGTATGAGTAGATCTATGTAAAATACTGGTACTAATGCCATGACATGCTTAAGAGAAACCTTCAATTAGATATTATAATGAGATTCTAGTGGGAGGAAGAGTTGGGTGGTAATAGGAGTGAGGGGAAATTCAGCTCTTTTAAAATTTTATGTATTCAGCTGCATCCATTTAGACTGGAAGCCGACTCCAACATAGTTGGGAAAATGCTAGGCAGATTGAATTGTGCTCACCCCAGTCCTCTTGTCCTTAATATCAATCTTGCCATCCCAGTAGCCTTCCAGCACCGCTATAGTCTCCTTGCCACGCTTGATTCTCCCGTGAACCGAGTTGGTTTGGTCGGAACCGCCTAGGAATGACTGGGGACAAAGAAAGAGAGTATTTTAACATAAAAGCAATCAACAACGTTTATTTTGACGAAGACATTTAGTTTTTTTTTTGAAATAACGAGACTCCTCCGTGACTCGGAAAGCACGTTAAGCCGTTGGTCCCGGCTGTCATTTGTGCATCTTTGACAGTCGTTACGGGTCGTCAGAAGCCCGAAAATCTGACAGCCAGTCTTGCCAAGGGGTATCGTATTGCCTAGTTACTGGGTTGTAGAGGTCAGATAGGCAGTCGCTCCATGTAAAATACTGGTATTTAGCTGCATCCAGTTAGACTGGAAGCAGACCCCAACATAGTTGGGAAAAGGCTAGTCAGATGATGATCTCGCAGTTCACTCTTCCACGCAAAGACTACTAAACGGAACTTGGATGAAATTTGACACAGAGATAGATTATAGTCTGGAATAGCACATAGGATAGTTTTTATACATACGTACTTTTTTTTAGGTGTCAATCGCTGCGTGTCGATTCGATTTCGAAAATTGTTGATCGAACAATTCGTTGTCTGAGCGATTCGGATTGTCAAGAACGCCACTTGTCTACGCATTTGACATTTTCTAACACTTAGCGATCGAAAACGATCACGTGACATTTCGAAAGCTTATGCCAATTCCATAAATTTCGGCTTTATCTAATTTCGGTATCGTTAGTAAAAATGTGACTTCCCATGTGAGGTCCCCTTTTTTATTTTTTTTGAGGGTGGGAAATCTTCCAATGATTCCCCCCGCTCTGGGTGGAGCGGAAGGGAGTGTCAGATTTTTACTGACGAAAACCCATCCATGTTCCTTCCTTAGCCCTTTATGTTCCGGGGTAGCGGTAACCCTTTCGGACAATCCCACTTATGTCTAGGTCCCCTGGTAATACGTTCCCGTTCGAAGAATTTCCGACGAAGGCGAAGCCGCGAGTAAAAACTAGTGATATAATAAATATGTATTACTACTCACCCTAAGTTTAAATTCGACATCCGCTTGATAGCCGGTATCTGGACACATTACATGCACCTGTGAAAATAGATAAAAAGAAATTAATTAATAACATTACATCAGGCCATGGTTTCAGGCAGAGGTATACCCATTAATATGGGTATACCTCTGCCTGAAACCATGGCCATGGACACTGTCGTAATCGACAGTGTCTATTTCTGTCTCGTGTGGTTAGTGACTAACCTGGTGTCAGAGTTTGTATGCAGCCCATGGGCCTCTGACTTAGCTTCATGCCAACACGAGATAAAAACTCATGCTGACACGAGATAAAATACTTATGCCGACACGATATAAAAAACTAATGTCAACACGAGATAAACCTCATGCCGACACGAGATGAAAAACTAATGCCGACACGGAATAAAATCGTCATGCCAACACGAGATAAGTACTCATGCCAACACGAGATAAAATATTCATACCGACATAAGATAGAAAAGCTCATGCCGACACAAAATAAAAAACTCATGACGACAGGAAATAAAAACTTATACCAACACGAAATAAAAAAACTCACGCCGACCCAAGATATACCTCACGACATGAGTTAAAAATACTCGTGCCGACACGAGATTAAATACTCATGCCGACACGAGACAAAAGCTCATACCAACACGAGATAAAACACTCATGTTTACACGAAATAAAAACTCATGTCAACACGAGATAAAACTCACGCCGACACGAGATAACAAAAAAATCATACCTTTCCTCCTAGCTCCATGCTCAGCGTACCAATAACGATGCCCTTACAGTGCGCGTACGGCGCCGTTGTGATGTATGTCTCTCCCCAATTTAGTAAGTGGATACGAGCGCATCCTTCCAAGATGGCGGACGTTGAATTACCTGGAAGAATGAATGATAAATGGTTTTATTTCTGTAAATGGGATTTCACACACAGCTTGTGCACAGGAGCTTGTGGCTAAGTAATAACAGCCGCAAGGATCGATAATCAGGGTAAGCTACACTTGCCGGGGTTGGTCTGTGGATGGGTGACCATCTTAACATATCGAGACTCCTCCGTGGCGTGCCTTACGTTCGTCCCGGCTGTCATATGTAGATAGATCTTTGACAGTCATCACGGGTAGTCAGAAGCCCGAAAGTCTGACAGCCAATCTTACCAAGGGGTATCGTATTACCCAGTTACTGGGTTATGAAGGTCAAATAGGCAGTCGCTCCATATAAAATACTGGTATTCAGCTGCATCCGGTTAGACTAGGATGATGGTTTTCAGAAACACTTTTACACGTCAATAATATATTTTTTAAACTAGATGAGGTCGGCGTTTCTTAAGGGGGCGTCCATAAATTACGTGAGGTGTTTTTTTTTAATTTTCTGTAATGGTGAGATGTCGTGAGATTTTATTCAACCCCCTCCCCCGTCCCCCAATCTCACATGAGATTTTTCAAAATGTGGGTTTCTTAAGTAAACGCGTTGGAGTGTAAAAAGAAAAAAATTGTGAATGATCTTAATCGTATTATGATTACGCTTAAGATTAAATCTTAAGCATGTACAGATGCCAGCACATCAAGTTACCACAATCTGTCAAATTCCTTTGATAGTATTTGAACTTTATTGCAAAGACATAAGGTTCATTTTTAATTGAGAACATTTGACAGTTAGGGATAGCTTGATGTGCTGGCGTCTGTACAATCTGTATTAAATGGACCAAAATAGTATATAAGGTGTATCTGTTCCAACACGAAATATTTTAAGAACAACATCTAACGGTGGTAAAGATTCCATAGAAGCGAAAAAAAATAATTTATCTAAGTATTTTTTATTTTACGTAATTATTTTAATTTTAAAACTGCTTGACACATTTTGTATAAAACCTTCCGCGGCGGCGGCGCGGGCGCTGCGCCCCCGCCGCCGCGCCGCCGCGTCGGGGCCCGGCCACACGCGCGCTCGGTGCAATCTCGAGACGGCTATCTCTATTCTGTGGCGAGCAGCGTGTCAGGGCGGTTGCGCTCCGCGCGACCATGCTCGTGCGGTTGCGTGGTAATCATTTCGCGTCCTACTGACGGTTACCGTAGGTACTCCACATCCAGTGTGCTGCCGGACGCTAATGCCCTCACTTTGTATTACATGGGATGTAACAATATCACTGGTGTCCTGTATCGGTCGTACAAAAATACGGCACTGCCTATCTCTTCGGGGAATGCAGGCGTAATGATGTTAAAAATAAACCAACCTAGGTAGACTTCGTAACTCGATCTAGTCTTATTTAAATAGCTTCCAATAATAATAAATGTGAAACTAAAATACAAAACCTACATTAATAAATTCTCTCCTTAAAGTTTTACGAAAAAGAGCCTAGGTGCGATTAAAACAATACCTACACATGTCATGTGTAAACTAGGTAAATAGTAAGAAACAGCTGACGGGTGAGTGCATCTTGAGTTCACAACGGTTAATGACCTGTTTGTGTAGAGCGGATTTTTTGATTGATAGGCAGACGTGACGTTTTAGGTTATCTCGAGAGATAAATAGATTGCCATGTTATTGTGGAATAAGTGAATAACATACGGCATTAAAACCTATCGAATGATTAAATAACTACATTACGTTTAGATTATAAGTTTTATCGAGTAGTCTTTTTACAGGTAAACAAAATTTTTATTCGATCCGTGGTTGAATGATATGCTATTTAACCCGTCAGGATAATAGTGTTCTATGTATTTTACTCAAGACTTTTAACGATTGGTATTTATCTTAATTTATTAATACCGAACCTTGTATCTACTAGGCGTAATCTAACAGGCTATCTACTGTCTAGGTCTGTGGTCTAGGTACAGGGGCCAGCACATCAAGCTACCACAATCTGTCAAATTTCTTTGATAGTATTTCAACTTTATTGCAAAGACATAAGGTTCATTTTTAATTGAGAAAATTTACAGTTAGGGATAGCTTGATGTGCTGGCGTCTGTACAAATCTACACTACATAGCGCACCTTTAGAATTAAAACGACGTAACTCAAAAAAGTGACTTTTAGGGAAATAGCAAAAGAAGTTTTAAAGTTCTTAACACTTCCGTACTATTTGGTCTATTATTTCGTGATTATTTACGTCTGTGACTATGTTTGTGCTGCAAATTATAAAAAAGTCTTTTCACTATTTTCGTTTTGAGTCATTTTATGACGATAACTAAATTTTTGATTTTTTTGAATTGTGTCGTTTTTATTCTAAAGGTGCGATAGGTACCTATTGATTCTAATTCCCCATCACACTTTATCAGGCTTTGGACTGGCGAGTTATTGATACAATAATTTGTTTAAGGTAACCATAAGGTAACACTGCATAAGGTAGGTACCTATGCAGGTGCCATTTACAAATTATTGTTAAAATAATTTGGCGTGTTTAAAAATTAGAATCAACTTATTTACAATAATTTAAAATGTAGGTACATACCTAATACCCGCGTTGTTATTATTTACACTACGGTATTTACATTAATTGTTGCACGTATGCGCCCTGCTGTTGGACACAGACGGCTGCACGTTTTAATACGTGTCTTTGCACTTTTAATAATGTGTCTCTATCACTAGCCATCACTGCAAAAGCGTTCACTATTCGCGTTTTTAATTGTTCCGCACTTGATATGGTATGGCCGTCATTACCATAAACCAGGTCTTTAGCCCTACCCCACACGTGGAAGTCCAAGGGCGTTAAATCAGGCGAGCGAGCTGGCCACGCCACCGGTCCACCTCGACCTATCCAACGATTGCCGTACTCGTTAGAGAGGTATTCACGAACGCGCCTGTCATAGTGCGCGGGTGCACCATCATGCTGGAAGTACAACGACGTTGTCCTTAAATAATTAAGTGGAACGTCTTCCAGCAACGACGCTAGTTCGACTGTCAAAAAGTTTAGGTATGTTTCACCATTCAGCCGATCCAGGAACACAGGTCCCAACAATCTATCGCCTAGTAACCCAGCCCACACATTAACACTGAAACGTGTCTGGAAATGATCCGGCCTCACAGCACGTGGATTTTCTGTTGCCCACCAATGCGCGTTGTGGATGTTAAACAAACCAACGCGCGTAAAGGTAGACTCGTCCGTCCACACGATGCGCCGCGTCGGGTCTTCTAATAACCAACGGCAAAATTCCAGACGTGGCGTTAAATCCATCGGCTTTAATTCCTGCACCCTCGTGAAGTGGAACGGGTGCTTCCCTTCATCCCGCAGAAGGCGCCAAACGGTCATTTTGCTCACGTTGAAAACGCGAGCGGCGTCTGATGTGCTGGCCATTGGGTGTCGCAGAAAGAAGTCGAGGATCTCTTCCTCAGTACTTGCTGGCACTCGTTGATTGCCTCCGTTTACAGCTGGTGGCATGTAGACCCCATTATCCAGGTGCCGCTGTACAGCTCCTAGGATGGTCTGCAGTGATGGTCTTCTCCCAAATCGCTCCAAGAAAAGGGCTTGTGCTGCGACTAAAATATTTCCACCCTCGCGGTAACAAATCACCATGTTTTGGTACTCCTGATTTGAATACCTAAAGGGCATTGTTAAGTTCGTTGCCCGAAGCCCGACGCGTGTTAACTAATGCGCGTGCGTTGCGATTCGCGGGTCGCTTGTAACTGAAAATGGAGAGTGGGGCGCGCGCGCGGCTCGCTTGTCGCCGCCGCGGCGCCGACGCATTCTATTATTCCTTTGATAAAAGCCGCGCACCGTTTTGTCTCGCCGCCCGCTTCAATGACGGTAGGTAAATACAACGAAGAGTTTAGCGTAATGGATATAAAAAATGAGAAGGAGCCAGTATTTTTTATGTAAGTCATATAATGTAAAATTATTAAATTTTTCAAATAATATATCCTTCGATAATTTTTTTTTCTTCTCTATGTAATCTTTACCACCGTTAGATGTTGCTCTTAAAATATTTCGTGTTGGAACAGATACACCTTATATATTTTTTTGTTTCAATCAAAAATATTGCGTGATATTTGCCGAGACCCCCCCTCTCTCCAACGTAAGATTAGATGAGATTTGACTCGACCCCCTCCCCCCCTAAAATATCTCACGTAATTTATGGACGCCCCCTAACTGACTACTCTGAAAAGGCCGAAACGAACTCGGAGGTCACAGAGTCTTAAATTCATTTATTACATACTAGCTTTTGCCAGCGGCTTCGCCCGCGTATATACCTTTTTTCGGGATAAAAAGCTATTCCAGACTACAATCTATCTTTGTGCCAAGTTTTATCCAGATTCGAGTAGTTTTTGAGTTCATTCTTTACAAACATACTTACATATAAATTTTTCCTCTTTATAATAATAGTATAGATATGTGGTCTCCATCTGTACTATCACTACATAGTATAAAACAAAGTCGTTTTCTCGATCCCTATATCCCTATGTATGCTTAAATCTTTAAAACTACGCAACGGACGGTTTTTTTAATAGATAGAGTGATTCAAGAGGAAGGTTTTTGTGTATAATTTGTCGACATATTATGCGGGCGAAGCCGCGGGCGGAAGCTAGTAATATTATAAAACTGGAGAGTTTGTTTGTTTGAAGGCGCTAATCTCTGGAACTTCTGGTCCGAATTGAAAAAATGTTTTTGTGTTGGATAGTCCATTTATCGAGGAAGGCTTTAGGCGTAACATCACGCTATAGCCAATAGGAGCCGGAGCAGCTAGTATTATATAATGCTGAACGGTACTCACCATAAAATTTTGACCTAGCTAACAAACTGCCTTCTATAACAAATCCCTCCTTTCTGTTCGTCACGTAGAATGCGGATACGGGGGGGTGATGGGATACCTGCGGACAAAACAAGATACAAAGTGAATAAGTCAAAATCAAAACATTTATTTCAAATAGGCACAAGAATGGCACTTTTGAACGTCAAGATGAACAAGAAATAGAATTGATTCTAGTCGCCCCTTCCAAAACGTAGTTTCGTGTGGAGAAGAATGGGCAAGAAACTCCACCGTTACTCTTTTAAAATGTTTCACAATGTTTTGTATTCATGAATTATAACATTATACAGTGCAACCTTAATATAACGTACCTCAATATAACGATTTCCTCGATTTAACAAATTCTTCGTAATCCCCTTGAATTGTCTATAAGAGTCAATGTAAAATATACCTTTACATTGCGAACATTTTTGCGAATAACCTCTTTATAACGAATTTTCAACTATCAAGAAAAAGTGTAAATACCTCTAGTTAACGAATTTTGTCAACCCAAAACCTTTATGTAACGTTCCCACCAATGTATGACCCTTAATCCCATAGTATGTGATTTATGTCGCGACAGGTTTCGACACGCTGTTCTCCGTAAAACTATGTTTTTACCTCTTTATAACAAAGTTTAGACCAACGTAACCTCAACATAACAAACCTCAGTTTAACGAATTACTTGATATAACGAATATTTACTTGTTCCCTTCCGATTTGTTATATCGAGGTTGCACTGTATGTAGTAGGATAAAACAAGACATCATTAAGTGAGTTATTTTCATGATAGAGTACTCTGAAGGCCAGATGGTCCTTCACTTATAGAGCTCTCAAGAGTAAAGCGAAAATATCCGAAAGGGTTAGGGTTGGGAAATCATCAAATGGCTCCTCCCACTTTAGGTGGAGCGGAAGGGAGTGCCAGACTCCTACTGACTACAACCCATTCATTTTCCTTCCTAAGATCTTTATGTTCCGGGCGACTGCTACTCACATAACAGCTAAGGAGTACGGCCGAGATCAATAAACGTTACTCAAGGCGAATTTCACCAACAAAATTGCAAAGTCCATAAACCCCCGTTAAGGACCCGTCAGTGTCATAATTTCTATGGAATATTGACACTGACAAGTTCTGAACGCGGTTAAGATGACCGCGCTGATCGCGTTCAGTTTTATTGGTGAAATTGGCACTTAGACATGTTCCCGTTCAGCGGGACTGTCCAAAAAGGTTACCGCTGCCCCGAAATAGCGCTAAAGAAGAAACATGGATGGGTTTTAGTCAGTAAGAGTCTGACACTCCCTTCCGCTCCACCCAGAGCGAGAGGAGTCATTTCATGATTTCCCACCCTTGAAAAAAAAAGAGGACACTCCCGTCTCATTTTGCACTTTCTTACTAGGTCCTAGTGCTCACCTGTTCAGCTAAATAGTAAGTATAGGACTCTGGTCCATGTCTCCAGCAGCATCTAAAAGTCTCTCCCAGCACAGGATTGTATGGTTTCTTCAGACCCTTAGGCTTCCGGTACAGCCCTGACAGGTACCAGCGAAGGACGGCCACGAATCTTTGGTATGGGTCTTCTATAAGTTGGGCTCTGGAATAAAGAGAATTGATATTCATAATGAGTTGGCGTGTGCTAGCTGACATGTGGCAAATTGATTGATTTTAATGTGATGTGTTTCGTAATGTTAATTACTTCTCATACGATAAATGTGTAGAATCAAGATCTTCTAACTGAACAGACAGCTGTGCTGCTGGGGAGTTTGTTGCGCCACTTCTTCCCAGCTAAAGCACTAGGAAGTGGTGCAGGGCGGGCGTTGGGGCGTTTGGGGGACTGTCTTATAAATGTAACTTTGACCTTCAAAAAGTGCTGATTTTCAGCCTAGATTGAATACGTGACTTTTGATTTGATTGTGAGTGATATAGATTTGACATCCTAACTTAATGCAAACACTGCCACTATTTTTGTCAGGTGCTATTCTAAGCTCAGTGCCTTCAACACGCATTGCAGTGTATGGACAATAAACACATGTTTGTGTTGAAGGCACTGAGCTTGGAATGGATCAAAATGTATTGAGCACGTATGTGTGTGTAAGGCACTGTGAGACTGAACAGAAAACACCCAGCAGTGTTCATGCTGTGTTCATTATTCCGGTACATCCGGTTAGACTGGAAGCCGACTCCAACATAATTGGGAAGAGGCAGGTAGATTCATAACATCACGCCTGCAATCCCAGAAGGGTTATCCAGAGGTATGAAAGTACTCCCACAATACATAATTATATGTTTGAGTCCCATGTAATAGGGGCGAGACTATTGCCATCAATCAATTTGCATAGCCTTTCCTAAACTATGTTGGGGTCGGCTTCCAGTCTGACCGGATGCAGCTGAATACTAGGATTTTACATGAAGCGACTGCCTATCTGATCTCCACAACCTGGGTAATACGAAACCCCTGTGTAAGACTGGTAGTCAGACTTTCGGGCTTCTGACTACCCGTAAACGACGGTCAAAAATCCACGAATGACAGCCGGGACCAACGGCTTAACATGCTTTCCGAGGCACGGAGGAGTCTCGGTATGTAAAGACGGTCACCCCCATCCACGGATCAACCCTGGCACGCGAAGCTTAACCTGTTAGATCGATCCGTGCGGCTGTTATAACTTAGCCACGAGCTCCTATTACCATCAAAGTCAGAATAATTCTACTCACTGCCCCAGTATATCAGCGTGGTAGTAGTTATCGGAGAGTTTGTCGAGGAAGGAGCGCGGCTCCAGGATGAAGGTCGGCAGTACCACCTTGCTAAGGTCCATGCCGGGCCGGACCTGCTTCAGCAGGAACCAGAGAAGGGACTTGTTCTCTTCTGCTACTTCTTCTACCAGCTCTCCAGCCTTAAAAAACAAAAGAAAATTATGAGAAGGCCAGGTATTTTTGTGAAAGACATTTGACCTTGGACGGGTCTGGCGTTGAAGTGTTTCAATGGTCTGGTCAAAAATCTTGGTCGGACCATGTGAAGACCATGTGGGTTGATGTCTGGAATGGTCTTTTGAGGAAAGAACTCGAAGCTTATTTATACGCATGAGTCGCTATTTGAATTAAGGTTGTAAATAGCTCTATATAATCTATACCAATATTATAAAGCTGAAGAGTTTGTTTGAACGAGGTAATCTCTGGAACTACTGGTCCGAATTGAAAAATTCTTTTCGTGTTGGATAGTCCATTTATCGAGGAAGGCTATAGGCTATGTAACATCACGCTACGACCAATAGGGGCCGAGCAGCGGTGAAATCGCGCGGGAGCAGCTATTGTACAATATTTTGACCATACAACACATGAGCGGCGGCGGTATCCGCCACGCGAGCCCAGTTCGGGGGGTAGATGTCACATGCCTTCGATTTTTAACCGACTTCAAAAAGGAGGAGGTTCTCAATTCGGATGTTTGTATTTTTTTTTTTATGTTTGTTCGCGCATAACTCCGTTGCTTGCCAACCGATTTGAAAAATTCTTTTTTTGTTGGAAAGGGTATACTTCCCAATTGGTCCCATAAAAATTTTATCGAAATCGGATAAGCGGTTTTTGAAAAATCAACAAAAATCTAAAAAAAATCCTACTTAATATATGTGGACGATGTTCTAATAACTTCCTGTCACTGTAATTTATATACCAGGTAGTGGTATTAAAATTGGGGGGGGGGGGATTGTGTAGGTACCACAACTAAAAAGTAAAAAATAAAAACTTTTTTACAAAAAATAAAACCGACTTCCAAAACAAACACTACAAAGTGAAAAATAATTTTGATTTCGGAAGTCGGTGGCAAAAAATGAAAATACAAAACCGAAGACACCGACTTCCGAAATCAAAATTATTTTTCACTTTGTAGTGTTTGTTTTGGAAGTCGGTTTTATTTTTTGTAAAAAAGTTTTTTTTAGTTCTAGGACGTGCCGGTCGTTGGAATCTATATCTATATAATATACTAGCACTTTGCCCGCGGCTTCGCTCCCGTGGTCTTTCCCGTGGGACCCGTTATTTTTCCCGGGATAAAAAGTAGCCTATGTTACTCCTAGAAAACTAAGCTTTCCAACGGTGAAAGAATTTTTAAAATCGGTCCAGTAGTTTTTGAGCCTATTCATTACAACCAAACAAAGTTTTCCTCTTTATAATATTAGTATAGATAAAAGAAAGTCGGGTTTGTTCCCTCCATTATAACTCGAGATCTGCTGGACCAATTTTCATGGTTTTTGTTTCGTTGGATTTGTCTCCGCCCTGAATAGCAGAATACATTTTTTTTTTTGGTAGGTAGGGTAGGTAGGTAATTAGGGTAGGTAGGAAGGTAGGTAGGTAGGTAGGGTAGGTAGGGTAGGTAGGGTGGGTAGGGTAGGTAGGGTGGGTAGGGTAGGTAGGTAGGGTAGGTAGGTAGGTAGGGTAGGTAGGTAGAGTGGGTAGGTAGGGTAGGTAGGGTGGGTAGGTAGGGTAGGTAGGGTAGGTAGCTAGGTAGGTAGGGTAGGTAGGCAGGTAGATAGGGTAGGTATCACAGTTAAGACAGGACAACGTCTGTCGGGTCAGCTAGTAGTTTTATAAACGAACATAATGTAAATCAAACCTAGTGTGGAAACATACTTTATAAACTAGTACAATGTTTGACAGATGTAATGTCGTTTGAGTTTGACGTTTATGACGTTCGTATATTGTTGTCTCCCTGTCTCTCCGATTGCCGTATGAACAAGACGTGTAATTGCTTCCATACTCAATAAGATTGATTTAAATCTATCCATCTTTTCTTTTTCGCCGAATAACCTTCAACGGTTTCCTCACGGCGTTTTCCTTCACCGTTTCGTCACCAGTAGTGATGAAATAATTTACACAAAGTAGAACGCCTGCCGGCTTCGTACCCTCGAATTAACTTGTAAGTCAGAGCCATTGCCACCAGGCCACCATAAGCCCAGAAAACAAAAGAAGAAGTGTACTCACCACACCAATATTTAGCTAAAGTAGAATGCCTGCCGGCTTCGTACCCTCGAATTAACTTGTAAGTCAGAGCCATTGCCACCAGGCCACCATAAGCCCAGAAAACAAAAGAAGAAGTGTACTCACCACACCAATATTTAGCTAAAGTAGAATGCCTGCCGGCTTCGTACCCTCGAATTAACTTGTAAGTCAGAGCCTTTGCCACCAGGCCACCATAAGTCCAGAAAACAAAAGAAGAAGTGTACTCACCACACCAATATCTAAGTTAGTATCCGGAACATAATTCGCTTCAATATCCGCTAGTATCTCTTGCTTCTGTAATTCAGAAGGTCTACCGGTCGGCATACCGGTTCGGGACCCTTCGCTATCCGAGTCGGATGCTGCGCCGGCTAGCTCTGCGGGATAAGCAAAGAGGGGGGAGTGTGTGAGTTAGCTGTGCTACTGTGAACTTTATTAGCATGGTATTAAAGTTTAAAAGTGAAACTTCTTAAACGGCGGTTCGGTTATTGGACGAAATAAGGATTATGGAACAAAAAAATTATTTTGTCCGTCAGCTAGTTTATTAAAAAATATAGGACACGTATTTTTATTTTTTTCTGTTACTGGGTTATGGAGGTCAGATAGGCAGTCGCTCCATGTAAAATACTGGTATTCAGCTGCATCCGGTTAGACTGGAAGCCGACCCCAATGGAACAAAAAATTTATTTTGTCCGTCAGCTAGATTATTAAAAAATATAGGACACGTATTTTTATTTTTTTCTGTTACTGGGTTATGGCGGTCAGATAGGCAGTCGCTCCATGTAAAATACTGGTATTCAGCTGCATCCGGTTAGACTGGAAGCCGACCCCAACGTAGTTGGGAAAAGTCTAGGCAGATGATGATTATTCTTTTTTCCTTTTTAATGATGCGTCATGACGTCACATGAACATATATATTTGATACTTATGACGTTGCGAGCCCCTACTCCCAAATTTTAAAGCGTTTTATTCAAGTATTTTTTTATTATTATAATAAAACAAAAAAACACGTGTCTAATATTTTTTTATAATCTAAATTACAGACTAAATATATTTTCTTTTTTATTTTAAACAGGCATCACCCTTATTGAGATTGAAATTCCAAGGACGCGTCACGTTTACGCACATTTCGTTACATGACAGAGAAGAAAGATATAGCTCTCTCAATCTCTCACACCAATCTCAATAAAATTTTAAGAAGTTTCGCTTGTATTTCGTATACGGTGCTGCACGCGCAATATTTATAGCTTGAAATACTGCTAGCTTAATCAATCTGGCAGTTAAAGTGCTCCAAGGATCTACAGACGTAATGATGTCTTGAATAGTGTTGAAAAAAAAATGATGGCGTTGGTTTTTAATTTGGCTATGTAATAAAAACCTTGTAGCGTTGTAAATATATATGTATTGCTACAATCGTTTCAAAACAAGTAAGTAGAATATGTCAATTTATCAATATGATTTTGATAAAATTATACGCAAAAAAACTTTTTTACGTATAATTATATCAACCACCTCGTAATTTTACCACACTAAGACCCGGTTTCCACTAGCGGACAAGAGAGATGTATGGCCAACGACCAATAAGATATCGTAGCGATATAATTTGCAGTAAACATGACGAAAAGAACAAAAAACACAAAAAAAAAATGTTGGGGGAAAATATGCGCCACATTGAAGCAAAAAAAAAGTCTCTTGACTGCTCTTCTATATAAAATACTTATAACCCATTGAAAAAAATGTCACTGACAACTCTGAAACGTAGTTGTTAAGTGATATTCGCATTCGCGTTTCATTGTTGAAGTTCACCTTTAAGGTGAATCCTCCAACCAGCCCGCGAAATTCAAATACGTAATGAAAAAAGACGTATGTAGTTACAGAATTATAATCATCAAAATCATTAATACAACCCTCCGAGCTCATAAAGGTGTAAAAATTACTTTTTACAAGGTCAAAGTCATTCCGGAACCTTTATGAGCTCGGAGGGTTGTATTAATGATTTTGATGATTATAATTCTGTAACTACATAAGTACGTCTTACAGCCGCGAATCAAATGTTCATCAACATACAACCTATCACTGGCCTGCAAATTGCGAAAAACTTAAGAAAATTTGAATTTCGCGGGCTACCCTGGAACATCAACCTTAAGACTCTCGAGGAATTTGAAAAATAGGTATTTGAAGAAACTATTGCACCTCCCCCTCGTAAAGTGCGAAAGGGACAACTGCAGCTCAGGCTGATTTATCTACAAAAACCTTGACCGAAAGATGTTTTGTATTCCGCTGTTTCTTTCTTCAAAACAGGACTGATCTAAAAATTATTATTTCAAAATTTTGAGGAAAAGAACATCTATGCTTCTACTATTTTCTTCTGGGATTTTGGATTGTTATAATTCTTTTAGTGATTAAGTTTTGGAGAAAAAGAAAATGATAGAAACACGTACTAATTAGACCTAGATTTTTTGAAAAAGAACTCTCTCTAGTGTAATTATCCATAAAGAAAACAGTGGAATGCGTTTGTATGGAGAAAGGTCCGATAGAAAGAAGCCCTGAAAACTACTGGTAGGTTATCTATACTCGTGTTTCATTCAAAACTTTATACAGCAGTAGCTTTTATTATTACAGGTGTAACAGCACTCCATCAAACACCTTTCTTTGAAGCCAGATATTTGTATACTGCATAACTTTTAAAGCGTATACAAACAAGTTTTAAATTGGACATATACCTAATAACAAATAGAAATCGTTTTACGAAGATTGATTAAGACATGTTAGTATAATACTTTTTTTTTTGTTTTTGAGGGTAGAAAATCATCAAATGGTTCCTCCCGCTCTGGGTGGAGTGGAAGGGAGTGTCAGACTCTTGCTGACTAAAACCCATCCATGTTCCTTCGTTAGCCCTTTGTCTTCCGGGGCAGCGGTAACCCTTTCGGACAATCCCGCCGACCCGGCAGGAGTATATTACCCCTTTTATTTGAGGGTGGGATATCATCAAATGACTCCTCCCGCTCTGGGTGGAGCAGAAGGGAGCGTACTCTAGCTGACTAAAAACCCATCCATGTCCCTTCATTAGCCCTTTGTTTTTCGTGTGGTTAGTGACTAACCTGGTGTCTGAGTTTTCATGCTGCCCATGGCCCTCTGACTTAGCTTCACATGCTATTGAGAAATATCTCTCGGTTTCATCACGATGTTTTCTTCACCGATTTTTAAGCAAGTGATAATTATGTACTAAACACATGAACCCGTAAAATCAGAGGTACGTGTCTTGGGTTCGAACTCGAGACCTATGACTTGGCAGTCCAACGGTCTCACCGCTAGGCTATCACGGCAATTACAACTCACTTAAATAAAACAACATAAATGCAAATGACGGTGACTCTTTACACCTGGTACAGAATTATTTTATTTATCTGCGACCTGGGTTGTGAAGGTCAGATAGGCAGTCGCTCCATGTAAAATACTGGTATTCAGCTGCATCCGGTTAGACTGGAAGCCGACCTCAACATAGTTGGGAAAAGCTAGGCAGATGATGATCTGCGACCCGAGAGACATGTACTATGTCTTTGTTAGGATGTCATATATCCTCAGATGCGCAAGAGTACTTATTATTGTTAAAAACAAATCAGGTATGATTCTAAATTCAGAGTGTTTACCTCTACGGACTTACTGACAGTATTTGCAGTTGCTCCCAGGGCGAATTTCACCAATGAAACTCGCGTTCAGCAAATCTAAACTGAGTTCAAGAGCAGTCAATGTCAAATTTGTTTTGAAACATTGGAAACGTGTTTTGGACGTTCTGATCGCGTTCAGTTTCATCGGTGGAATCCGCACTAAATCTGGCTAATTTTCAAGTGATTTGTTTGCTAATAATGTCTTGAAACACGAAACGCTTTACACAGAACTGACTTTGAACCCATCAGCATCATTTCAAGGGCATAATAGTACGCACGACAACATCTTAACCGGGAAACGCCGCCTGCCGGGTCAGCGGGATTGTCCGAAAGGGTTACCGCTAACCCGTAACATAAATGGCTAAGGAAGGAACATGGATGTGTTTTAGTCAGTAAGAGTCTGACACTCCCTTCCGCTCCACCCAGAGCGGGAGGACTCATTTGATGATTTCCCACCCTCAAAAAAAGGGGGGAGCGCCAACGCAGTTCGCGAAATTAAAATTTTCTTACTTTTTGGGCATTTGCAGATCATGTTATGGTTTTATGCTGACCAAAATATCGCAAGTATTCGCGTCGGTAGCAAGCATTTTCCAAAACTGTAATAAAAGGTAAAATAACTTACAACACTGTTTTTAGACCATTCAATTATTATCTTATACAGGATGTAACCGAAAGGGTATAAACATTATACATACAAAAGCATAATGCTACAGACCACCAAACTAAACAACTTTTACTACGGGACCAACTCCAAAATCACAAAAAAAAACAGCTGTTCTATACATTTTTGGTCACGTGACTCCTCGAAGTAGATCTAGGATCTTGGACTCAGTGCAAAAGCAGTGATAGCCTAGTGGTGTGACTGCCAAGTCATAGGTCTCGAGTTCGAACCCAAGGCACGCACCTCTGATTTTTCGGATTCATGTGCGTATTGTATAATTATCACTTGCTTAAAATCGGTGAAGGAAAACATCGTGTGGAAAACCGGCCAATTTCTCAACAGCATGTGATGCTAAGTCAGAGGTCCATGGGCAGCATTAAAACTCTGACACCAGGTTAGTCACTAACCACACGAAGAAGAAGATTGAGACTCGTTACGGGTAGTAAGAAGCCCGAAAGTCTGACAGCCAGTCTTACCAAGGGGTATAGTATTACCCAGTAACTAACTGGGTTGTGGAGGTCAGATAGGCAGTCGCTCCATGTAAAATACCGGTATTCAGCTGCATCCAGTTAGACTGGAAGCCGACCCCAACATAGTCGGGAAAAGGCAGGCAGAGCTGTACAATGACTTCAAAGGCATGAAATGGCAATGACTTCAAAGGCAGCCGCAATACGTCATTCGCATTCAATCCATCTCTATATAGATGAACCGATTTTTATTGAAAACTACTTAGGATTTAAAAATAAACTGTATCGTGAGTTATTTCAAGTGCATCGATCGATATAACTGTATACAGTGTGTTAGGTTCAACGAGAGACATACTTTCAGGGGTTACCATACTCATGAAAATGAACAATTTTGACTATGGAACTATACCTGATTATCATGTACAGTTCCAAAGTCAAAGTTGTTCATTCCTGGTGCTGTTATCACGAAAAAAAATCTGCTGTCCAGTACATTTATGTTCGCATTATTTGTCAAAATGTATTGAACAACTGATATTTTTTTTCACATTTCAGAGTTGGTCCCATCGACAAGGTTGTTGATTTTCAAGAGTACTATACAACCTGAAAGTATGTCCATCGTTTAACCTAACACTCTGTATACATTAGGAATGGCTTCTAAGGCACTACTCACAATTATTTAGCTCTATTTGCATTTTGCTGAACGATTTTCTGTTTTTTGGTAAGAGCATCTCTCATTTCAACATCAGAGGTTGTAGTTTGCTTAACCGGACTTGCCTGTAGATGCCTCAATAAATTCAAGAGCTCTATCCTGGGCTTTAAAAAGTTACAGACTAAGCGGTTACACGCTTTTTTTTTAAATCATCAAATGAATCCTCCTGCTCTGGGTGGAGCGGAAGGGAGTTTCAGACTCTTACTGACTAAAACCCATTCAAGTGCTCCTACCTTAGCCCTTTATGTTCCGGGGTAGCGGTAACCCTTTCGGACAATCCCGCTTACACGGCAGGCTCGGCCCTAACAGGCCTCTTTAAATGCTGACATCTCTATGAGGCGCGCGTGGAACATGTACGAGTGGAACATGGTAAGCGCCGTCCGGCGTGTGAGCTACCCATTACTTCGCGAGCATGACTACTTCGCAGAAGGAGGTGACTGCCTCCCACTCCCTCTCGCTCCGGACCATGGCTTGCACCAGGGCCGGGCGTGAGAGGTCGCCCCAACGCTCGGGGCTTGGGGCGTCGCTGGAGGGCAGCAAGATTGCTGAATCGGATTGAAAAAAAAAACAAATAAAAAAACCGGTATTTTAAAACTAACCTCCATTGGAAACACAAGAATGTCTGTGATCAGCCTGTTGCACCAAACACATTTTGTAACTGCCATCTTCCGTTTTCGTAAAGTCCGACAAAATGGCGGAATCTACCGAATACTTCCGATTGGTCGTAAAGATGCCCGGTTCGGAGAATTGCCTCGTCAACTTCTTCTTCCGTGAGAGAAGGGAGAAAATGCTCGATCTCCTCCTTTCCGTTTTGTCTTTCATTTTCGCTGTTAATATTATGTCTGATTCTATTTCCATTGCTGGGAATTAGATGGTGGGTAGTTGCATTTTTGTCCTTATCATGTATAAGTACAGGTGAGATTCCTTTGCATTTGTTTTTGTAGATTCTTCGGTGATGATCTTTGTAGTTCTTGGCTCTTGTGTCAGTCACATAGTGGTTATTTTCGCTTGCATATTCTTCATTCAAAGATGTATAGTTTTGATCTTCTTTTATGTTGGTTTTGTACTTTTAACACTTTGTTGATTTGGCACTATTTAGTGTTTTAAAGTTCCTATTATTAATTAACTTTCAGTAAATTATGCTGAGATTGAAAGTGGCTTTGTTTAAAAATTGAAATATAGCGTTGGATAAGTTAACCCATTAGATGTTCGCCTATTAGAAGCCGTTTGCTTATAAGAGCTCAACGATTTATACGGTTATATTTACTGTCGTTTCGAGAGAATTAGGAACCTATGGGGTTCATACGATATTTGAGGGATATTTTCAGGCATGTTATGTTGCGCCCCAAAGACCCGCTTTCACAAAGCCCAGATCACGCCAGAGTAAACCGGCTGTGGGATCTCATCGCATCCGATGTGGCATGGGATGATGAGACCTGCGGTGGCCTGTCGTCAGAAGACCACGGCAGACGTAGCAACGACTCCTGCTCTAGTCAATTAATGGGCTTTGGGACCGCGGCTTTTACGTGGGTAATTGCGTAACGTATTAACCCATTAGATGTTCGCCTATTAGAAGCCGTTTGCATATAAGAGCTCAACGATTTATACGGTTATATTTATTGTCGTTCCTCAGAAACATCTAATGGGAATTTTAATAACTTTGCCTGGCTTGGGAATAGAACACTGGACCTCATAAGCAGTAGCTCGTGCGACCACTAGACCAACGAGTCCGTCAAACAATATAACAATTGATTCTTTAAAAAATATCGTATTTTAAAAAGTAACGAATAGTTTTTTTAAATACGATAACTTTTAAAGAATAGGTTTAATAAAGTTGTTCAAGAAAAAATACCATTTTAATATTTTTATCTGTCGGTATAATTGCTAATAGTCTAGTTATTAAGCCAGACCTCAGGCTGGCCTTAGCTGGTCGACCATGACCTCAAACTTAACACATGTAACGAAAGGCTAGACAATCTAGTAAGAACTTTAAAGCTAATAGTGTTTGAACAAATATAGTATTATACCTAGATAGGAGGAGCTCGTGGCTAAGTAATAACAGCCGCACGGATCGTTGCATCAGGTTAAGCTACGCTTGCCGGGGTTGGTCCGCGGATGGGTGACCATCTTTACATATCGAGACTCACTCCGTGTCTTGGAAAGCACGTTAAGCTGTTGGTCCCAGCTGTCATTCATGAATGTTTGACAGTCATTACGGGTAGTCAGAAGCCCGAAAGTTTGACCGAAAGAAACCACTTGGTAAGACTCGCTAGTCTTACCAAGTGGTTTCGTATTGCCCAGTTACTGGGTTGTGGAGGTCAGATAGGCAGTTACTCCATGTAAAATACTGGTATTCAGCTGCATCCGGTTAGACTGGAAGCCGAGCCCAACATATTTGGGAAATTGATTAACCTTGTATATTTCACAATGTCGAGTGATTTTGAAGACTGATATCCTTCGAATATACGGAAGAAGTGCATTTTATTATCAATAACGATTATAATAAGCGGTCATTGGACACTTACCTATCAGGTCTTTATCTATCTATCTTTACATATGTATGAAAAAGAATTGACGTTTGTTAGTCTCACACGTCTCGCAAAAACTCAAAAACGGCAGAACCGATTAGCCTAACGTAAAAAGTACTTGCTTAAAATCGGTGAAGATAAACATCGTGAGTAAACCAGCATGTCTGACAGATATTTCTCAACAGCATGTAAAGCTAAGTCAGAGGCCCATGGGCAGCATAAAAACTCTGACACCGGTTAGTCACTAACCACACGAAAAGAAGAATATTTAAAAAAGTCTAAGGATGTTTTAAAGGTGCAGAAAGGTAGATAGATCGGTTAGGGTAGGTTTGGTAGGAACCGCGCCGTACCCTCATCTCAGAGGTAGGCACTTAGGCAGTGACCTGTTGCTGCCCGCCGTAGTGAACTCTATGGTCGGCAGCGAGCAGGCCTGGGACAGGTATCCTTCAGCGAAGAAGTCATCTCGCAGAAGGAGGCTGCGAAAAGGAAGAAGGAGAACACCTCCCTTAGTCCGGGCCGCAGCAGGCGGACCGGGCGTCGGCGGAGGACGGATAAGGCCCTCTTCCAGCCCCCCTAGATAGATCCAGGGGCGACGGACATGTGTGGACTCCGTCACTCCTCACACAACAGGACCCGAGGTGGCGGCGCGTAGTGTTCCACGCGTGCCCCTCTAAGAAGTAGCGGGGGGAGTGTCGTACATCACTCCCCCCTCAACCGAAACGAGTCAGCCGGGGTTTCCGGAAGTATCATCCGTTCCCGTGACCCCCGGCGCGGTTAGAAGGAACACCCGGGCTGTTTTTTAGTCAGTAAGAGTCTGACAGACCCGTCCGCTCCGGGCGGAGAATATCCAAGTGGACTTTTCACCCCGGATCAAAAAAAAAAGGAAAGTAGGGTAGCTAGGTAGTTGGGTAGGGTAGGCAAGTAGGGTAGGTTACCTACCTACCCACCTATTGACCCTACCTTAGGTCCTTAGGTAGGTAGGTAGGGTCAATAGGTGGGTAGGTAGGTAGGGTAGGTAGGAGTGACTAAACAATTAGATATATTTGCTTTGATCAAAATATATTGGATATACAGAAACGCCACTAAATCCACGTATTTTATTTCAATATCGCATTGTTGTTTCCATCTTGTATAAACTGATACCAACTTTCTCCTATCTCCGTTAAGATTTTGTTAATACTTTGATAAAATAATTACGCCTCGACAAAGATAGAACTTGGCAATTTCCTAATTATCTTATCAAGTATATTATATTAATATAGTAAGATAATTTAAAGTTGATAGTACTACGTGAGATTGTACTGTTAGGAGAGCAATTAAACGTCTTCGTTGTCAGATGCTGATATTGGGCAAACAGAATAAGGATGTTAACGTTGAAAAAAAAACCTGCCAAGTGCAATTAGGACTCGTTAACGAAGCGCTTCGTACATCATCATCTGCCTAGCCTTTTCCCAACTATGTTGGGGTCGGCTTCCAATCTAAACGGATGCAGCTGAATACCAGTATTTTGCAAGGAGCGACTGCCTATCTGACCTCCACAACCCAGTAACTGGGCAATACGATACCTCTTGATAAGACTGGCTGTCAGATTATCGGGCTTCTGACGACCCGTAACGACGGTTAAAGATGCACAAATGACAGCCGGGACCAACGGCTTAACGTGCTCCGAGGCACGGAGGAGTCTTGTTATGTAAAGATGGTCACCCATCAACGGCCAACTCCGGCAAGCGCAGCTTAACCTGATGGATCGACTTGTGCGTCTGTTAGTACTTAGCCACGAGCGCCTCCGAAGAGCTCCGTACCATCACTACATAGTAAAAAAACAAAGTCGCTTTCTCTGTCCCTATATCCCTATGTATGCTTGACTCTTTAAAACTACGCAACGGATTTTGATGCGGTTTTTTTTAATAGATAGAGTGATTCAAGAGGAAGGTTTATGTGTTTAATTTGTCGACATATTTTGCGGGCGAAGCCGCGGGCGGAAGCTAGTTATCAATAAAAATGGCAAAAAAATCATGTATGTTGTATAGGAGCCCCCTTAAATAATTATTGTATTCTGTTTTTTAGTATTTGTCGTTACAGCTGCAACAGAAATACATCATCTGTGAAAATTTCAACTGTCTAACTATCACGGTTCATGAGATACCGCCTGGTGACAGCAAGATGGACAACGGAGTCTTTAGTAATAGGGTGCCGTTTTACCCTTTGGTAACCCTAAAAAGAAATTTAAATATTATTAAGTTCGTCAGTCAGATAATAAAACATATATATACAGGGTGGAATTTTGTAATGCCCCCTGGAGGGAAAGTACTCTTAATACTGTAGATAGAAAATTTTACTCAAAAGAAACATTCCTTTATTTTTGAATAGAAAGAAAACTGCATTCAAAGATTTCCAAAAAATCCCTTGCCACACCCGGGAATCGAACTGACTAAAATCTGCAAAAAGTACACACTGTACTTTTATTACCGCGATCGTTAGTATCAATTATAAGGATGAAATCTCTCGAACAAACTTGATAAATTAAATGATAGGAAAACCATGAAATCTTTAATTATTTACAAAAAAATTTAAACTAATTAATTAGTTGCTAGAAATGGGGTCCATTTTCTTTGATACCCAAATGTGTTCTTGTAACAAATTCATTTCTTGTAAAAAGGTTACAAGAAATGAATTTACAACACGTTATTAAAGGAATAACGTGTTGTGGTGAATATTATAAATCGTATTCTGAACTTCAACTCTCAACTCGTTCACATTCGCATAAGATTTAATGTAAATTTGGTTTTTAACATATCCCCATAAAAAAAAATCTAAAGGGGTGAGATCTGGTCATCTCGCAGGCCATCTGATTGTGCCGTTTGTACCAATCCAGGTATTAAAGGTATTTATTTAGAAGAATACATTTGTGTATCCAAGAAAATGGACCCCATTTCGAGCAACTAATTAATTAGTTTACAATTTTTTGTAAATAATTAAAGATTTCATGGTTTTCCTATCATTTAATTTATCAAGTTTGTTGGAGAGATTTCATCCTTATAATTGATACTAACGATCGCGGCAATAAAAGTACAGTGAGTACTTTTTGCAGATCTTAGTCAGTTCGATTCCCGGGTGTGGCAAGCGATTTTTTGGAAATCTTTGAATGCAGTTTTCTTTCTATTCAAAAATAAAGGAATGTTTCCTTTGAGTAAAATATTCTATCTACAGTATTAAGAGTACTTTCCCTCCAGGGGGCATTACAAAATTCCACCCTGTATATATATATTTTTATTTAGCCTACACTGTCCCACTGCTGAGCAACGGCCTCCCCCAAATCCTTCCAGACATCTTTCTCTTGAGCCACCTCGATCCATCCCTTGTGGTATGCGTCTAGGTCGTCTCGAAACATATATTAGACACGTATTTTTTGCTTTATTATATTGATAAAAATTACTTAGATAAAACGCATCAAAGTTGGGGAGTGGGGGGCGCGGTACGTCACAATTCAGTATAGAATCTATAAAGAAGTGACGCCATGCCACATTTTAACACAATGTATTGACGTAATCTTTTGGTTTATGTGAAACTAGCTCCGCCCGCGGCTTCGCCCGCATAATATGTCGACAAACACATAAAACTTCCTCTTGAATCACTCTATCTATTAAAAAAACCGCATCAAAATCCGTTGCGTAGTTTTAAAGATTTAAGCATACATAGGGACATAGGGACAGAGAAAGCGACTTGTTTTATACTATGTGGTCAAAATACAAAAATGCGCGTCCATAATTTTGGACAAAAGCTGACGGACTAAAAGAAATATTTTAGTCAACTTCCCTATTAAACGTCTTCGTTGACAGATGCTAGGCAAACAATTTTAAAGCATTGTTATTGATCAGCAAAATACTAGTATTCAGCTGCATCCGGTTAGACTGGAAGCCGACCCCAACACAGTTGGAAAAAGGCTAGGCAGATTGATTGTTATTGATCAGCGGTATTGTCCGGGTTACCGCTACCCCGGAAGACAAAGGGCTAAGGAAGGAACATGGATGGGTTTTAGTTAGTCTGACACTCCCTTCCGCTCCACCTACAGCGGGAGGAGTCATTTGATGATTTTCCAGTCATAAAAATAAATGGTCGACTGCAGGTTAAGCTACGCGTGCCGCAGACGAGTCGTGGATGGCCATGATACATTGAAGCCGTTGGTTCCGACAGTCGTTACGGGTAGTAGGGTACTGCTACGCGTGCCACGGTGGGGTCGTGGATGGGTGAACATGACACATCGAAACCTGCAGTACCTACAGTCATTACGGGTAGCAGGTTAAGCTACGCGTGCCGCAGTCGGGTCGTAGATGGGTGACCATGTAACATCAAAACTGTTGGTTCCGATAGTCGTTACGGATAGCAGGTTAAGCTACGCGTGCCGCGGTCTGGTCGTGGATGGTCGACCATGACATATCGCGAGACCGCAGGTTCCGACAGTCGTTACGGGTAGTAGGTTAAGCTACGCATGCCGCGGTCTAGTCGTGGATGGGTGACCATGAAACATCGAAACCGTTGGTTCAGAAAGTCGTTACGGGTGGTCACAAGCCGAAAAATCTGACACCCAGTCTTACCAAAGGTAGGATATAAACCAGAGATCATTTCAGAGTAGGTACATTTCCAGAGCTGAGTTTTTGGTATATTTGTTCATACGAATGTTCTCTTATCTGAGAGATAAGCGTATGTTATAATGTAGCAGGTACTGGTTATTATTAGAATTTGTGTTTGTATACTGCGATTGCGGATTGCGGTATGAATATAAAAAACGAGAGAGTATTTTATCTAAGGGGAACCGCCATGGTAGCCCAAGCCACACCTCTGATTTTACGGATTCATGTGCGTATTGTATAATTATCACTTGCTTAAAAATCGGTGATGGAAAACATGTCTGAGAGATATTTCTATTTAGTTTTATTTTATTTAGTTGAAATATCGATACTCATCTGTAATACACTACTACACCAAATGCGGTTGAATACTCCAAAAAAAAAGCTCAACAAATTAAATCTTATTTCTTCTTGGTGTCAGAGTTTTTATGCTGCCCATGGGCCTCTAACTCAAATCGACCCTGTACACTACAAGTATTGAACGAAATGGTACGTTGGTATTGAAATAAATAATTACATACCAACAGAAAATCAACCAAAAAGTTCATAAACAAAAAATTCTATACTAATTTACTCGCTACACAGCAAAAAAAGATGTTCATTTAATTACCGAATCACTTCCATCCGTTCTTGGTACATAAGTGACGTCATAATGAGGTCATGTGTATTGACGAAGTACCGTCGCCATCGCATCCAGTTATACTAAACTGTCAAATATCCCCAAATACAGAGTTGATACGACAGAGGGGCTTTCCTTTAAACAGCTTATACTAGGGACCAATTTCAAGCTCTGTATCAAAAATCAATTAAATAGGAGCAGTAGTTTAGGCGCAAATGTTTTTTTAAGTTTTTGCCCCGTTTGAACACGATGTATCTTTCCCACAGAACAGATAAAGAGGTTAGAAAGGAAGTAGTTCCTGATTTGTATTAAAACGCGTGTCGCCGCATGTCTCCCACTCTGCCTCTCCACTACAAGCAAGAGATAAATACGTACGCGCATTACGCACACAAATAAACCACACGCACTTAGATCGCATGTTTATTATTGGTTCTCACACTAACGCAAATACTGCTCTGGACGTACACTCACACACATGTAAAAGCAATTTATTTCTCATATATGTTACGGCCACCAAAAGGTCGATTAATCATATCGATAAAATTACTGTAACTTTGTTAATCAAAGTTTTGCATTTTTTTAAGTTGCGGGTACGGTACAAATATTGTGGACTTCCTAATTACATATTTAAATTAAATTAAATCAAAGTCGAATTAAGTAAAATTTATTAAATTAAATTAAATTTATTAAACTTTTCTTTCGTTTTATGCTAGTTGCAGCTTTGTTTTACGTCATAATAATAGAAAGAAAGAAAAATAGCATTTTGAATAACATAAAACGTAAAATAAAGCTATAATTAGCAAAAGCAACAAAAAGAAATTTTAAAATTTCTTTTAATAAGAAATTTCGGCTTTTGCTAAGCCGAATAAACATAATATGATCTAATTAATTTATTGTTAATTACTCTGTGAAAAAGTATGTATTAATTTTATCATGTTCATTTATGAATAATAGCTGTACCCACCGGTTTCACCCGCGTTAATTTAATGATTCTGTGATTCTAACTTCGGCTGAGTTTGGAGCGCCCGCGCAAATGTGTGGCGCGCCTGTTCCGCCCACAAGGCCCTTCTAACCTCTTTATCTGTTCTGTGATCTTTCCTAACAGCGCTCCGGCGCGCGCGCGTCGGTGCCGCTGCGTTACAAGGTCAGTTTTTATTTACAAGGGGTGGTTGCTTTTTACTCTGATTTGTAAGCTATTTAGTTTGTTTGAAAAAATAAAAACCTCATTTTTGGTGCTTTTTATTTTTATACCGTACCGAATTAATACTAAACACGTATAGTATACGTAGTGTAATTTAATGCCCCTCTGTCATATCAACTCTGTATATCCTTGGACATTTCACAACGCCATAATTATAGTCCCCAGCTACGCAACCTAATGCTTGTGTTATGGTAACGAGATGGCTGATAAACTACTTATATAGACTTTTTTTTTGTAAATACATATATATTATATAGAAAAACACCCAGACCCGGAACAAATACTTGCAGGTCGTACAAATATTTGTTCCGTGCGGGAATCGAACCCGTGACATGCTGCGCAGAAGTCAATAGCGCAACTACTGCGCCAACCGTGTCGGCAAATGATTTATAATCTTATAACGTTGACGAGGAGCTCGTGGCTAAGTAATAACAGCCACAAAGGTCGATCCATCAGGTTAAGCTACACTTGCCGGGGTTAGCCGTGGATGGGTGACCATCTTTACATACCGAGACTCCTCCGTGTCTCGGAAAGCACGTTAAGCCGTTGGTCCCGGCTGTAATTTGTGCATCTTTGACAGTCGTTACGGGTCGTCAGAAGCCCGAAAATCTGACAGCTAGTCTTACCAAGGGGTATCGTCGTATTACCTAGTTAGTGACTGGGTTGTGGAGGTCAGATAGGCAGTCGCTCCATGTAAAATACTGGTATTCAGCTGCTTCCGGTTAGACTTGAAGTCGACCCCAATATAGTTGGAATATAGTTGGGAAAAGGCTAGGCACTTTTGATAATGTTTGGCGTTGCGAATTCGCATCGCGTCGCAGTTTTGTTTGAGCCCTTGACGTTGTATCATGAAATACATGTTTTAGAATGCGATACGCTTATAACTATTGGTAAAAGGCTTGGCTATTGTTGGGAATTGATAAGATTGTCTCGTTCTGTTATCTAAATAAGCCCTTGAAACGCAGCAATGTACGGAATTACACCCCGTTTCCGTTCGACGTATAAACGGTATTTCACATGGTGTATGGACTAGTTTTGTGTATCGTACATTTTTGCTTATAAAACAGTGAAGGAAAACATCGTGAGGAAACCAGCATGCCAGAGAGATATTTCTCAACAGCATGTGAAGCTAAGTCAGAGGCCCATGGGCAGCTTAGAAACTCAGACACCAGGTTAATCACTTACCACACGAAAAAGAAAGAAAAATCTTTTGTTGGAGAGTCGTAAAATAAATAACTCTCATGCAGTTGCTACCAGCCATTTTGCGAAGATCGTCCCTCCACCTAGCCTCAACCACGCCCTCAGTTCCTGGCCGCCTAAACAAGTTATTGAAACGCAATTGTAGTTTTTTTATGTTTTTACGGAATTACCCCCTGTCCTCACAATGAAACGGTATTTCACATTATGTCGACCAGTTTTGTTTATCGTTGACTCATAAAACAAGTTACAAAGACTGGTGTACTGTCAGGTTTTGAAGAAATTTTATTAAAAAAAAACCCCCGTCAAAAAGGTGAACAAACGACCTTCGATGCTCCAACACCCGCGCAATTAACGATTGAACAGAACAGGTCTAAAGTGTTGGTTTAGCAATTAGGGAGGTCCTATCTGACAAAACTAAGAACGCTGTTTCGCTTCACCGTTTTGAGAGCAATAGTAATTAAATGAAATACACAAAGTAAAGAGCCAGGCTGGGATCGAACTCAGGATCTAACTAGATAGCTTTTTTTTTACTGCCTTATTTTTTCCGCGAATAAACGTATTTTATTCCTTTCTTTTCCTAGAGGAGACTACTCGATCCGAACGTGACGTCCCGGTGGTGAATACGCGGCCATTTTAAATGTATGATCGGTACTTCGGCGGTGAATGTTATTATAGCGTAAAGGAATATCTCGATGATAAATGTTTAGAATTAAGTAAGGTAATTAAAAACTGTAATTCATAATATTTCCTAGATTAAGTTGAGTAAAATGTAAGCCCTCCCTGTCCTATCTTTATTATTTTATTTAAATTTTCTATGCAGTGCCCGACAGGGTCCACGTTTGTTACTTTTATTTTACTTACCACCTAAGCAAACATTGTGGAAAGCAATAAAGATATTGAGTATTGAGTAAATTATAATAATATTATAATAAACACTGACCTATCTAAATCAATCTGTCTAGCCTTTTCCCAACTATGTTGGGATCGGCATCCAGTATAACCGGATGCAGCTGAATACCACTATTTTACATGGAGCGACTGCCTATCTGACCTCCACAACCCAGTCAGTAACTGGGTACCCCTTGGAAAGACTGGCTGTCAGACTTGAAAGTCTAGTAGAATATAGTCTAGTTGAAGTCGACGAAGTCCGTAACGACTATCAAAGATCCCCGAACGACATCCGGGACCAACGGCGTAACGTGCTTTCCGAGGCACGGAATCTCGATATGTAATGATGGTCACCCATCCACGGACCAACCTCGGCAAGCGTAGCTTAACGTGCTGAATCCATCCGTGCGGCTGTTATTACTTAGCCACGAGCTAAATGATGATAGTATTATAATAAACACTGACCTACCGAAATGGTCTCCATATTTGCATAGACTGATATTTATAAGTATTAAAACGCAACAAGGCTCTCATTTTAATGTGATGTGTTTCGTAATGTTAATTACTTCTCATACGATAAATGTGTAGAATCAAGTTCTACCAATTAAACAGACAGCTGTGCTGCTGGGGAGTTTGTTGCGCCACTTCTTCTTCCCAGCTAAAGCACTAGGAAGTGGTGAAGGGTGGGCGTTTTTGGGGGACTGTCTTATATAACTTTGACCTTCAAAAAGTGCTGATTTTCAGCCTTGTTTGAATAAATGACTTTTGTTTTTGACTCCCAACCGCTCCACCCAGAGCGGGAGGAGTAATTTGATAATTCCCCACATCAAAAAATGGAACCCTGTACAGTTCGCACAATGACAAGGTTCCAACTAAGGTCAAGGTATGCATATGCTGCCTGTACTTATAATGTCTGTCAATACAAAAGATACTAGCAACTTTTTATAGCCTACCCGTTCCAAGGTCAGTGTGATCGTAATATCATAATACACCTCACTTCTGTTATGTCTCAAAGCTATTGCTTATAACAGGTGTAAACTAAAATGGTTTACGCGTTTCTCTAGCTGCACGTTTTTGGCTAGACTTCCATCCTAACACGTGTTGCAACAGCGAGGCTGAGCGGGATTGTCCGAAAGGGTTACCGCCGCCCCGGAACACAAATGGCTAAAGAACGCACATGGATGGGTTTTGTCAGTAAGCTTCTGATACTCCATTCCGCTCCACCCAGAGCGGGAAGGGTCATTTGATGATTTAAGTATAAGTATTTATTTCTTTGTCGTCTGGTTAGTGACTAACCTGGCGACAGAGTTTTCATGCTGCCCATGGGCAGCAGGCTGCTCTGACTTAGCTTCACATGCTCTTGAGAAATATCTCTTAGACTTATAATTATACAGGGTTATTTGTAAAACACGAGAAACCTCTTAAGAGGTCAATTTACTCATCATTATGAACAACTTTTACTATGGGACCAAACCTGAAATCGCGAAAAAAAAATCAGCTGTTCCTTACATTTTGACGAGTTATACGAACATAAATGTAGGGAACAGCTGATATTTTTTTCGCGATTTCAGGTTTTGTCCCTTAGTAAAAGTTGTTCATAATGATGAGTACAATGACTTCTTAAGAGGTTTCTGGTGTTTTACAAATAACCCTGTACAATATGCACTTGAATCCAAAAAATCAGAGGTGCGTGCCTTGGGTTCGAACTCGAGACCAATAACGTGGTAGTTCGATGGTCACGCCACTAGGCTATCACTGCCTATTACCTTCCCACTGCTGGGACAGACACCTCCTCTCTGTGGGAGGGAAACCAAAAATCATATATACAAACTAGGCTGAAGAACAGCACTTTTCGCGAGTCAAAATTGCACAAGTCCCCCGGCACGCCCGCCCTTCACCACTTCCCAGTGCTTTAGCTGGGAAGAAGTGGCGCAACAAACTCTTCAGCAGCACAGCTCTCTGTAACCATGCAGGCTGTAAACCATTACGCAGAACCTCAAAATTAAACCTTCATACTTCAGATTTAAAGATTAAAATATAGTTATTAGTTAATCTATAGTATTAACATGTTAAAGATAAAAGGGATTATAAAGTAGAACGCTTTGATTTAAGATTATATCTTGTTATCTTGTTGGTATATCTCTTGTTGGATCAAACGTTTTGGGTACCTTGATCCTTATCAGAAATTCTATCACTTGCTGAAAACTACAGCTAGATTTATGGCAGACCCGAATATTCAGCGGGATCGTCCGGGTTACCGCTGCCCCACAACATAAAGGGCTAAGGAAGGAACATGGATGGGTTTTAGTCAGTAAGTGTCTGACACTCCCTTCCGCTCCACCCACGCTTGTCTAAGTCCGAACTTACGAACTAAAACTCGCTAATTCGGGGTCGTTACCACCTGGGCCAGCACAGCTACCAACATTACAAACTTTAATTTCGAACTCAAACTCAAAGCACTTATTTTAAATAAACCAATTACAGGCACTTTTGGGTCAGTCAGTCAGAAAGATGAAGCTAGTTGCCCATTCCAAAGCAGTAGGTACCTATGGAGAAGAACGGGCAAGAAACTTCATGGACACTCTTTTCAATCAGAATATGGTTACAAAATATGGGTTAAGTACAGACGCCAGCACATCAAGCTATCCCTAACTGTCAAATTTTCTCAATTAAAAATGAACCTTATGTATTTACAAGAAAGTTGAAATACTATCAAAGAAACTTGACAGATTGTGGTAACTTGATGTGCTGGCCTCTGTACATCATTCATGTTGAAATTATACATGTGAGAACAAAGCAGAACGTAAAAAGGCGTTCATAATTTATTATGAATAGTTTTTTTTAATAGTTCTTTTTAAAATAATTTATTGATTTAAAAAAAAACTATTCAAAATTTAAATTAAATTTTAAAAGATCCGTGGCAGCTAAAAGATGACAAGTCCCTACTGACGGCGCCCGTTCACGAACTTGACGCATGGATTAGCACTATTCAGCTCAACCGTTTTGAAGAGAGCTAAATGATCCAACACACGCGCCTTCATTTTAGTTACCAACATAATAATTCCAACCAATCAATGTTTACATTACATAATAATAATAAATTGGAGCATATTTGCTTGTCGAATTGAGGAAAACTTCATAAATAAATATAGAAAACATTATGTAGTACTAAGTTTTAATACATAATATAACAATATGTACCTTGTAAATTAATTGGAGGTTGAGTCAATAAGTAAGAAGTTTCAATTTTTTTTCTTCATGACAACAAAACATATTTGATTGATTGGATAAACGAAATTATATTTAATAAAACGGTGAATAATAAAGTCTAGAAAAAATATAGAAATGGAGCTCGGATTTGATAAAGAATCGTCTAAACTCATATAACTAATTACGGAGAGCACGTAATAGTACCCAGTATAGCACCCAGGTCGATCCTTCAGGTTAAGCTACGCTTGCCGGGGTTGGCCATGGATGGGCGAGAATCTTTACATACCGAGACTCCTCCGTGCCTCGGAAAGCACGTTAATCCGTTGGTCCCGGATGCCATTCGTGGATCTTTGACAGTCGGTACGGGTCGTCACATGCCCGAAAGTCTGACAGCCAGTCTTACCAAGGGGTATCGTATTACCCAGTTACTGACTGGGTTGTGGAGGTCAGATAGGCAGTCGCTCCATGTAAAATACTGGTACTCAGCTGCATCCGGTTAGACCGGACGCCGACCCCAACATAGTTGAGAAAAGGCTAGGTAGATTGATGTAACTCTTTTTTCTGATTAGAACCCCAGGTTTACACTGGTGTGCGCTTATGACCACTAGACCACTGAGGCAATCTAATAGACCGTTGCCATGCTAACGCAACCGAAGACCAATTCGCCCTATTATTACGAAACCTTTGATAAAGCTCGATTATTTATTACACTAATATTATAAAGACGAAAGTTTTGAGAGTTTGTATAGGGTGGGCCATCTAGTGTTTTAAATTTAAAGTACCTATTACTTGGACTCTGAAAGGTAGAATGACATTATTTTTTTGATAGTAAGTTAGTTCTATGTTTGGCATTTGCAAAATGGGACGCTATACGCTCGAACAAAATTGGGAAAAATTAAAAACTTACTTCCAAAGTTTAAGGCAAACTGTAAGTTCATCATCATTCTCCTGCCCTTATCCCAATTTATTTGGGGTCGGCGCAACATGTCTTCTTCTTCCATACTTCTCTATTAGTCGTCATCTCGATAGTCACTCCCTTTCTAGCCATATCATCTTTCACACAATCCATCCATCGTTTCTTTGGTCTCCCTCTACTTGTATAGCCATCCACATTCATACTCACAACTCTCCTGACAACATTTTCCTCATTCCTCCGCATAACATGCCGATACCATGACAACCGATTTCCACACAACTTTTTGGTCACCGGTGTCACTTTCAGACTTCCTCTTATATACTCATTACGTATTCTATCCATTCGCGTAACACCACACATCCCTCTTAGCATTCTCATCTCAGCTGCATGCAATTGTCTTTCATTCATTCCTTTTGTGGCCCAACACTCTGATCCATACAAGACGGCAGGTCTAATCATGCTTTTATAAATCTTCCCCTTAAGTTTAACAAACTGTAAGTTACGTGGAAAAATTGTGTTTTCAGATAAAGCTCAATCTTATCTTAGTGGCTATGTCAATATGCAAAATTGCCGCATATGGGGTTCAGACCCCACACGTGACTATTGAGAAGCCAATGCATTCACAACGAGGCACGGTTTGGTGTGGATTTTGGTCTGGCGGTATCATTGGGCCATTTTTCTTCGAAAATGAGCCAAAGGAGACGTCGTTACCGGCAACGGTGAGCGTTACCTAATGACCACGCTCAACGAAATTTGTTTCCAAAAATTGAAGAAAATGACATGGACAACACTTGGTTTCAACAAGACGGGGCCACATGTCACACAGCCAACGTAACCATCGATCGTTTGCGCACTGTTTTTGAAAATCGAATATAAAATAAATAAAATTAATTTATGTATAATAAATAATTAAAATAATGCATACAACGTGTGTTGTGAAAGATTGCGAGTCGTCATCTTAGATTAATAAAAAACTGCGATTTTATCAATTTCCGCGAACGGATGAAAGGTAAACAAATAAATATTGTTTATTTTGCAAGTATAACCCACCGTTATTAATATTGTCGAAATATTTTCCATTTTGTCATTAATAAATATTGTTTACTTGGGACAACCCTAGCTGTTGCGACAATGCTTACACATTTACCACGAGATCAAAGGCGTCGTCCTACTGTATCTTTTTTATACTGTGGATATACAAAGGTGTAAGTATTTATTTCATAGTCACTGTTGTACCTACCTAGCATGCAATCACATAATACATACTTATCTCAAAAAGTATTCTGCGATAGTATAATCTGGGTGATTGTACAGCTAGCATTATTATTGTTATGTATATAACAGGTGCACCGGTCGTTTTGATCAAGTTAAGCAACGCATGCCGAGGTCATTCAGTGGATGGGTGACCATCCATTACATTACGTTCAGTTTCATTGGTCGAATTCGCTCTGGTTTTCCTCGTAGCCAAGTAATAACAGCTGCACCGGTAGTTCGATCAGGTTAAGCTACGCTTGCCAAGGTCGGTCAGTGGATGGGTGACTATCCATTACATTAAGGTTCATTGGTCAAATTCGCTGTCATTTTCTCGTGGTTAAGTAATAACAGCCACACCGGTAGTACGATCAGGTTAAGCTACACTTGCCGAGGTCAGTTCTTGGATGGGTGACCATCCATTAAAAATCGAGAACCTTTCGTACTTAGCAGGTTAAAACGTTCGTAACGGGTCGTCAAAAGTCCAGGTTACCCATAAACTGGGTTGTTGAGGTCGGGCAGGTAGTCACACGCAACCGGTTAGACTGGAAGCCGACCCCAACGTTGTTGGGAAAGGCAGATAATGATATGATATGCCACGGTTTAGGAGAGACCTTTTTCTCTCCTTGTACGAGAGGAACCTACCTCAGTCACTACCTAATTTCATTAACCCATTAGATGTTCGCCAATAGGAAGCCGTTTGCTCATAAGAGCTCAACGATTTATACGGTTATATTTTTTGGCATTTCAAGAGAATTTTGTCTTATGAACCTATGGGGTTCCAACGACATTTCAGCGGTTAATAACTTAATACTAATAAACTAATTAAACAAAACATTCCAACACAATATTTAAAAATAACCACTTGTTACGCATTCTATTAACTTTAAATTAATTAACAAAACATCACTTTTGTAAATCTCAGCAGAATTTACACATCAAACAAAACACATTTGCAAAAAAAAACTCTATTTTAATTTTCTTTTCCATGCACGACACATTAACACTACACAAAGACTAATCATATACACTTAATAATTAGTACATACAACAAACGAGTTGCTTATCACGTATTTATGTAGCAAACAAAATTTATTTATATTAACGCGACCGCTTCGAACGCGGTTTCATATCAGACTGACGCGCTATTCAAAAAATATTCCCTCGTTAGGGTATGTCCATATTGATAAACTAATCGCGCGTTGAAACAACGAAGGGCGACATGGAAATAGACGCGACTCGCGTTTACTAGGAAGAATAAAGTTAGGGGCTTGTGCTAAATGATAATGGCTGCAAGTTAAGCTACGGTTGACGCGGTCGGGTCGTGGATAGGTGACCATGATGTATTGAGAGTCGTTGATTCCAGCTGTTATTCGTAGATTTTTGACAGTCTTAAATCTGACACACAGTTCTAGCAAACGGTCCGGGTTGCGAACGTTAGATAGGCAGTCGCTCCATGTTAAATACTATGGTATTCAGCTGCATCCGGTTAGACTAGAAGCCGACCCCAACATTTTTGGCAAAACGCTGGCAGATTGATGTGACGGACTTTTATAAGAACACGCCTTAGTTTATCGTAAATATAGTAATTAGGATAGCAATACACGATTCTGTCATCCATTATAAACGTGTGAAAATCAAAGGTGAACGACTGAGTGACGAATCGACCATATACTATGCTAAACAAAAACTTTTGACACTTGAAACTTAGTTTTAAATTTTTCGGCATAACGCCTTTTTTTACCTGCTGTGTTTTTATAGCAGTTTACTCCCAGTCAGTCTTACCAAGGGGTATCGTATTGCCCAGTTATTGGGTTGTGGAGGTCAGATAGGCAGTCGCTCCATGTAAAATACTGGTATTCGGCTGCATCCGGTTAGATTAGAAGCCGACCCCAACAAAGTAAAGGCTCAGCAGTTTACTCCCACTGCAAGCCACGTGAAAATACTTCGTTTAAACAAAATAATTTTGATGCGGTCGGGTCTCGGATGGGTGACTATGATGTATCAAGAGTCCAGTTGATTCCTACTGTTATTCGTTGATCTTTGACAGTCAAAAATCTGACACCCAGTCTTAGCAAACGGTCAGTAAGTTTAGAATAATATATTTTCAGGTGTATTTGTTGGTAAACTACGTACAGTCATTGAAATGTATTGTTTGGCATATTAAAGCACGTCAATTTCTTATACTATATAGCTAACGACAGTGCTGCCCTCTAAAACACTTATCGCAGACGTCACCCAAAAACGCAAAGGTTAAATGAGACTGAGCCACGACACGTTTGGGGCATGTCGAAAGCGTCATGCGCCAAATTTACTACCATGTAGGTTCCAGAGAACGTCTGTCGATATCGAGGCAGGCCCAGAAGAAGGTGGCGAGACGAGCTTGACGCCTGCAGACACGATTGGACCATTCTAGCTTAAGATGGAGAGGATGGAAAGAAGAAAGGGAGGCCTTTGCCCTGCAGTGGTACAGACGCCAGCACATCAAGCTATCCCTAACTGTCAAATTTTCTCAATTAAAAATGTACCTTATGTCTTTGCAATAAAGTTGAAATACTATCAAAGAAATTTGACAGATTGTGGTAACTTGATGTGCTGGCCTCTGTACAATACAGCCACAAAATGGGTATTTGAAAGGATCCACGTTAACAGTGAAAACACGGAACTTGTACGTGATTTGTATGAAATATAACAATGTGACGTCACAGATTTTTAGAATCAAATGGAATACTTATTAGCATTAAATGCAATTTTACAGTTATATGTTGACCGATTTTTGTTTTGTTTGCTTTAATATAGGGATGGTTTAAAAGGAAAAAAATTTTGGTAAATAGCGTAGGTAGAGTAGGTAGGTAGGTGGGGTAAGTAGGGTAGGGTAGGTGCCCCGTAGATAAGTACTTCGTGTTACCCCTGCGACAGCGGGTCGGGTATAGCTAATAATAAATAATATCAGATACTCAGCAAGATCAGTTTGTAGTAAAATGAGAAGACCAAAAAACGCTACAAAAATAACCGTTGTCTGACATCACCTTTACCTGTCTAACTACAACTCTTTGCAAAGTCAGTGATTTGCATATATTATATTTTATGTTTATACTATAGTAACCATAGACAGAAGGTCCGCTATGCACAAAGGTTATTTGACAACGCCGGATATTACATTTTTTAAGGATGGGAAATCACTTAAATGACTCCTCCCGCTTGGTGGAGCGGAACGGAGTGCCAGACTCTTGCTGACTGAAACCTATCCATGTTCCTTCCTTAGTCCTTTGTGTTCCGGGGTAAGGGTAGCCCTTTCGGACAATCACCGACCAAATCTACATTTTATTACGTAGCTAAAACTATAGAAAAATAAACTTATTACTTACTGACTAACGATACTATAAATGGCTTAGAAATAAATATAAATAAACAATTCAATCATTACTTTTGCATGTGTTTAGAGAGATATCTTAAAAATTGAAGCTCTCGTACGTATTTAATGACATGATAGAAATTAAAAGACACCATGGATATTGGGAAATTCGAAATATATTTGTAGCTTTGCGTGGAGGGCACGCGCGTGCGTTTATGGTCTGGCGTTCACAAGGTTAAGTAAGTCTTCTGAGTACACCTTTGTAATGTCAGTGTCAGTATTCAAGTAAGTTAGGTAGCACATGACATCATGCATATAGCAGTCAAAAATGTGCAATGTTTTTGTTTTTCTTGTTCATTTTATGCAAGATTGGTAGAAAATTGAATCGTCAGTCCAATTATTATGGAACATTAAATTTTTATATTAGACTAGCTACTGCCCGCGGCTTCGCTCGTGTGCATGTCGAAAATTATCCCACGGTAACGTACCGGGACAAAATTTATCAGTAAACTATCTGTGTGCTAAATTTCATCTATAGGGTATTTCTTTTAAAGTGTCCAATTTGGTAAATAAACACGGGACGAAAATTATGATTTTTCGTATAAATCATACAGTTTAAGTTAAACATAATCGTCTTGATCTTTGTGTAATACACAAAAGGCATAAATTATAGAAAGAAAATACTAAGAAAAAAAATATGAGCTGTTCCATACATTTTATTGAGTTACGTGTGCATAAATGTATGGAACAGCTCATATTTTTTTCGCGATTTCAGGGTTCATCCCATAGTAAAAGTTGTTCGTTACGATGAGTACAATGCTCCCACGAAATTCTTAGAGTTAATTTTTTAACACCTTATAGATCCGTTCAGCCATTTTGGTGTAATTGAGTAACAAACATCCAAACATCTTCACAAACTTTCACATCACACTTCTTCTTTCTTTCGTGTGGTAAGTGACTAACCTGGTGTCAGAGTTTTTAAGCTGCCCATGGGCCTCTGACTTAGCTTCACATGCTGTTGAGAAGTATTCATTAAAAAAAAAAACTTAGAATTTCCAACTACAAACACAACGCGTAGGTAGCTTTACCAGACAAATAGAATTTTAGGTGTTGTGTTGCTACAATATCTTCTAAACTCCCACTCGATGTTAAGAAAATTAATATTAATAAGCAATCTACTTTCATAATTATCTTTAACGAAACTCCCACAGTTAGACGATACAATTATGTTATATTTTTTGTAATTCAGATCCTCTCATCTTTTTAGTGTTAATGACAAAAATAACATGAAAACATAATTGTTCGGTCCAAAATTCAGCAGCACAAATTCCGTTGGCTTGAAATCATCCAATAACTTCTCCCGCTCTGGGTGGAGCGGAAGGGAGAGTCAGACTCTTACTGAGTAAAACCCATATATGTCATTACCTATCATCTCATCTCTCTCATGTTTGATTAAAAGAGTGTCCGTGGAGTTTCTTGCCCGTTCTTCTCCATAGGTACCTACTGCTTTGGAATGGGCAACTAGCTTCATCTTTCTGACTGACCGACCCCTTGATAATTCAAAAGTGCCTGTAATTGGTTTATTTGAAATAAATGCTTTGAGTTTGAGTTTGGCGAATCAGTGTGCTGAGCGATGGACTTCATCAACACACCACTCCCGCACCGCGCAGCTACATAAGAACGGAATCGGGCTATACATAAAGAAGAATGAGCAAAATGGTACCCGGCTCCAATAGATATGATTGTAGTGTCGTTTAAAAGGTCTTACCAAGAGGAACAATTTTTACTATAGCCGCCACTCTCAAATCTGATTGCGTTTGAAGATAAACGACAGTCTTACTAACTAATAAAAACCCTGTTCCTTCAGTTTCCCTTTGCTTTCCAGGGCCACAGTAACCTGTTTAGACAGTCTCGTGGCCCCGGCGATAAACATACATATACGAGTATATTAGTTACCACTTATTTATGTAAGAAAATGAGTACCAAGGTAATATTTTCGGCATTTCCGTTCATGTTTTCTATTAATAACGTTTTTACGTAAGACTTTGCCATGCACTCCTCATTTTAACTCGAGTCCCGTTGCTCCTGAGCGCGGGGTGTGCGCAAGAGCAGCGGGGGAGGGAGAGGAGGGGATCGACTGACACCAGACGTGTTCGCGTCCTGCGTCAGTCGCTCGTTCGTTTTGCGCTCGTGACGACGTTTAGCTGCTGTTTGAGTTTCTTTTGTGCTTTCATAACTCGGTTTTATTAACTACTGACCCCTGCGCTCCTACTGGACTTGTTACCCGCTCTAATTAACGCTGACCTGTGCTAGTGTTGTGGACTATACTGATTTGCTTTTCGAACTGGAATATCGCAATGGAACGTCTCAACTGTGTAATGTGTCGGCGAGCTTTATATACCAGAAGATACCAACAACATGTTTTGACAACTAATCTGTCAAGAACGCGCCCTGAGTTCGCTGCGTTTATTCATGAACATGCTGTTCTGGAGGTAAGCACTTCCATTATTATAATCAAGGTGTGGTTTTATTTCATCATCCCTTCGTCCGTGCCGTTTATACTCTTAATCTAAGTATAGCACAGGTGCTGCCACTTAAGACGGTCATTACCAATAACAATAGATAATGGTTAGCAGTACAAAGAAAAGGGCTTATCCTTTCTAACTCGATATTAGCTACCTGGACACTGTGCGCACGTGTGGAGTCATCGGACATTCGAAAGTCACTTTTATTATTCCAATGCCCTATTATTTTGCATTAGCGTTCCATAAGCTTTATAAGTGCAAGCAAGATGGACATAGAGAAATGATTTATGGCCCGACGACTTTATTGAATCTGCGCTTACTATAACAAAAGTGTTGTTAGGTTACGATCGCCACTTTAATATTTTGTATTTACGTGACGTTGTTTTCTCAGTTTTTTAGCTTAGTTCCAAAAAAATATATATTAAATCATATTTTTACTACTTTCAGGTGGTATTCGATGGCACACGACGTGTGTGTCACCGATGTTGGCAGTCCGCTGATAATGCAGTGAGAAGACATGCGAACCCTGCCGTGCCCGTAGCAATGCCTGAAGCAATGCCAGATGCAGTGCCAGAAGCAATGCCGGATGCAATGCCGGAAGCAGTGCCGGATGCAATGCCGGAAGCAGTGCCGGAAGCTGTGCCGGAAGCTGTGCAAAATGTTCAGGAATTTCAAGTTTCAGAGTATACACGTGCTCCAAACACACCACGGCATTGTATATTTAACAACTGTCCAAACGCAACTCGCCATCGAATCCCAATAACAATTAAAACTCACATCTTTTGTGAATATAAGCTTTATATTCCAAATGGTGCAAGAGTGTGTACACAGCACTTAGAGAACAACGTTTGGGATGAGCTACCTCAAACATGTAATGTCACTCATGATTTTAATACAGAACAGTTTACTGACATTTGTGACATGTTAAGAATGGCCTTACAACGTGGACCTCGGCTAGACTTCAACACGAGAGGCGCTTTAACCAACGAAGAAATGCACTTTTGGACAGGACGCAAGTGCGAAGAGTTTGATAATATATTGGTACAAACACCTGCACTAAATGAAAGATGTAGAGAGCCGAGAACTGCATTAGGTATTTATCTAACAAAACTGCGTTCTGGGGAGCCAAATGAAAGACTTGCGACATTATTTAACATGTCACGACGAAAGCTCGAACGTTTATTGGTTATTGTGAGGGAGTGTCTCAGTAACAATTATGTCGGGCTGCATTTGGGAGTGGATCACATTGACAGACAACAATTATTGGAAAAAAATCTAACTATACCAAAAGCATTATTTGGAAATGAAAATAATGATAAGTTATTATTGATTGGTGATGGTACTTACATTTACATAAATAAAAGCTCGAACTTTTTATTCCAAAGATTATCCTACAGTTTACACAAGTTTCAGAATCTACTGAAACCTTTCCTACTTGTATGTACTGATGGATATATATTGGATGTAATGGGTCCATACGCTGCAACAAAAACAGATGCGCAAATAATGGGCGATATTATGAATGATGGACAACATCCATTACATTGGTTACTCCGAACAAACGATGCTTTTATATTAGATCGAGGTTTTAGGGACAGCTTGGACCTCATTGATGAATGTGGGTATGAATCCTATGTCCCACCAACAAAGAACCGCCAAGAGACACAGCTGACCACTGAACAATCCAACGAAGCTCGATCGGTAACGCTTTGCCGGTGGGTTGTGGAAGTGGCAAATGGCCGGTTTAAACGTGATTTTAAGCTCTTGCGGCAAAAATATTATAATAAGTCACTGCCCAATATGTTCACTGATTTTAAGATTGCCGCAGCTATCACGAATCACTTCCACCAACCCATCGTGGATAGCGTACACGCAGACGAATTCGTCCATATAATAAGGCAGAAAATAGATACCCCGAATCTTCTGCATATGTATGTAGAGAGAAAACGGCTTAACCACAGAAGAGTAGATTTTCAGAGGATGGAAGCGAGCCAGATTGAAAACTTCCCTTCAATGACGGAGGAGGATATAATTCTATTAGCGCTAGGTACATACCAACTCAAGCTGGCAAGATCTTACTGTGCCGAGCATTTATCAAATGGTCTATATATAATTGAAACGTACAGAGAGGGAGCACTTGATGATCTGCCAGACTATGGCATACACGAAGATGCCTGGCTTTTGCGTGGACGAATCCAGTCGCGACATGTCCGTGTAAAAACATATTTTTGTTATATATTAATCAGCAGTGCAAATAATATTGTCCAACAGTATTGCACATGTTTAACCGGGCGACGTACGATCGGCACTTGTGCACATATAGTGTCCATCGTATGGTACTTAGGCTATGCGAGGCATACGGGATTTACTGCTCCGGCATCTTTCCTCAATGCTGTTATAGTTGATACCGATATGTAATGTTTTAAATCTACTCACTTATTGATAAAATATATGTTTTGTATTTAAAGAATGCTTGTTTTCTTACTTCTTTTAATAATAGAATCCTAAATGTGTTATATCATGTTATTCTAGCTTTATTTTACTTATATAAGTAGTTTGTAATAAATTCTTCATCATTTATAAAACACAAGCTGTTCCCCGTGGTTTCACCCCTGCTGCTCGGCTCCTTTTAGTCGTAGCGTAGCGATGATATATAGCTTATAGCCTTCCTCAATAAATGGGCTATCTAACACTGAAAGAATTTTTTAAATCGGACTAGCAGTTCCTGAGATTAAAGCTTTATAATAATAAGTATAGATAGTGAGATTACTGCTTTCCAAACGTGAATAGGGACAGGCGCCATGGTAGACGTTTTTCTGCATCAAAATGTCTATTCAATGATATATTAATGAGGACTATTGGAGCGGGTACCACGTTCCATACATTTTTGCCCATTGTCCTTTGCCCTCGACAGTAGAAGAAGAGGTAAAAACAAACACTTTTAACAAAGCATTATGCACAGCACAATGCTATGTTAACACAGCCGTTGTAACACAAACAAGGCAAATAATGTTTTTGTTACAAACCCCAGCAAGGTAATTATATATTTGTTTTACAACTAACTTCGTAAATACATGTTCTAGTACCTTTTGTTAATGTTTAAGGTCAAATTACCTGTTCTTCTAAGTAATTTGTGGTAACTTTAGTGAGTGGGTTTGCGGGCTCGTGGCTAGGTTAAAGGTCACAGCTCATTGGAGCCACCCGGCACCCACTCCGCACCGCCCTCGTCGTCGACAGGTGATCCACGGGTGGACGCCGCGTTATCACCAATAAAGGTCGCGCGGTCAACCAGTGGACCTCGCAACTTGCAGTATAGTGAACGTAAGGCAAGGCGTGCACTGCAGCAGTCGCAACGTCCCCGCAAGGAGGCGTGGCAAGTGGGGTAACGGGGCTTTGCCCCTTGCCTCACGGAGGCCATACTGTGGCCCGTTAATACGGGCCCATCATAATTTGTGGCAATGTATTGCCTAAGGGCCTAGTGAGCGCGCGCGAGTTACGCGCGCTCTTGTGTGTAGTTGCTATGAGTAAAACTGTAGGCGCGCCGCGACACGACACCTCGGCGGTCGGTACCCGCCAGGTGAGACCCCCAGTTACCTGGGGGAGGCCCGGCGGGGTACGATCTGCGACGAAGGTGCCGACTCGACAAGTAGTGAGCGCATACCCATACAAGTCCATATAAAGATTACTACCTGAGGATAACCACAATAACGTCCTTATAATAGTAGATGGCGCCACTATACGTTCCGTTCTGAGCCCATGATTACAACGGCCAAACAACAAGCAGAAGACTGTCAAATTCTAAACTGACGCGAGCGAAGCCATGGACAAAAACTAGTTACGATATAATTCCTATCAGCGAGAAGAGGTCTGTTTCCCAGCAGGAGGATAGGTTGATTATAATTATGAAGTCAGCTGACATGAGCCCTAACTCTAACCTAGGCTATAATTACTTCAGCGGTATTGTCCGAAAGGGTTACCGCTACCCCGGAACATAAAGGGCTACGGTAGGAACATTGATGGGTTTTTTGCAGTAAGAGTCTGACACTCCCTTCCACTCCACCCAGAGCGGGAGCAGTAATTGGTTGATTTCCCAGCCTTAAAAAAAAAAAAAAAAAATCCGAAAGGGTTACCGCTGCCCCGGAACACAGAACTAAGGTAGGAGCATGGACGGGTTTAGTCAGTAAGAGTCGAAGCAGCCATGCACCAATCAAAATAAATAATTAGGATTATGGAAGCATCATTGAATCGACGCGCCATCGTGTTGTAGCGCCATTTTTGATCTGCGGTTGTTTTCTCGCTTCACGAATCGGGGGATGGCGATGCTTTTAAATATCCCAAAAGCTCATTTTGTGGATTCATTCGGTATCGTACACTAAGTTAAGAAAAATCTCTATAATCAAAATTAGTACTTATCTAATAAATAATCTGGATTGAAGATTCGAAACAGTGTTTCTATTTCCTTCCGTTTCATTCAGAAGTAAGAAAAGAAAGAAACAAGAAACGTTTATTCTGCACAGACAAACAAAACGCACTTTTCTAAAAACAAAATTGCTTAGTAACTAAATACACCCGTGCAAACCGGCTTAATAACCTCGTATTCAGAGCCACGATTGACAATCTGTATCTCGGCCATGGACAATGGATGGACCACTGCACTAACAATTAGTGTCTGTTTACAAACATAATGAACTTATCAACAAAAACTAGAATAACAAAACTAAAAAGTTATTTTTAAAATAAAAACATAAAAAATGCACGAGAAACTAAACTGCCGATTGCAGAGTGATAACTAATATTTATTCTTACAAACTAAACTAACACAATGAAGCCGTGCGTCGCATCTGCGTAAGAACAGGTCGTTGCTCAGCAAAATGCTGTGACCTCAGACGAACCTATCGTCAACAGCGCTGATTTTCAGCAGCTACCCCTCCTCAGTGGGATCGTGACACTGCCTTCCGCTACACCCAGAGCGAGAGAGATCATTTGATGATTTCCCATCCTTTTAAAACAAAAACCTACAAGGTATAATTACTTGCTTGTACCTTTGAGTTTGTAAAGTATAATTTGACATCAGCCATTGAAATTGTATTAACAACTTCCTGCCTACACGGACGTCAGTTGTTAGATCATAAAAGAGAATAATTGAACATTATGCTGAGCTGTGGCCTTTTTCGAATGATAAAAACTATTTTCTATTTTTTTAATAGCTTATGCCAGTAGCTTTGCCCGCGTTTATGTTAGAAATTATTCCTCGGGAATGTACTCGTACTACCGAGATAAAAGTATCCTGTGTTCATCCAGGATATAAACTATATGTGTGCCAAATTTCATCAAGATTCGTTCAGCCATTCTGGCGTGATTGAGTAACAAACATCCAAACATCTCCACTAACCTACATATTAATTATATTAGTAATTAGTTGGTTAGTTTTAAGGTGTATTTTTGGTGAAATACCAAAAAAATATGTATTCTTCCTATCTTTCTAATAAGGTACATGATCGTTGTAAATTAAATTGTAAATATCACGTTATCTTCTTATTTTTCGTGTAGTTAGTGACTAACCTGGTGTCAGAGTTTTTATGCTGCCCATGGGCCTCTGACTTAGCTTCACATGCTGTTGAGAAATATCTCTCAGACATGTTGGTTTCCTCACGAGGTTTTCTAGGAGTGACGTCATGCCACATATCTTCGATCAATAATACACTAGATACAGGATCAGGAACAAAAATTAGTCGCTGAAGTGGCCACGTTTACACACACATAAACATTTACATTTGTTACTACAAAATAAAGAAAAATGTTTTATAATATTAACAACTTCAGTTTATTATAAACCTTAACACTCAAGCATAAAGTTTGATTACGATTGCAAAATATTTTTATTCAAGTCCTTCTATCATCGGAGAAAGTAAAAGCAATAAATTCAAAATGTCGCTTGAAAATAAATAGTAATTTTTATAATAAGTACAAAAATGTTTATTGTAAAATAAAACTTACACCTTAAGCAATAAGGTTAAAAACATTTTGTTGACAATTTCGCGCTTACTCTATTTTGAAACTAGACATAATTTTTTAACCGACTTCTAAAAAAGGAGGAGGTTCTCAATTCGACTGTATATTTTTTTTTTTATGTATGTTCGCGCATAACTCCTTTGCTTGCCAACCAATTTGAAAAAATTTTTTTTTGTTGGAAAGGGTATACTTCCCAAATGGTCCCATAAAATTTTTATCAAAATCGGATAAGCGGTTTTTGAAAAATCAACAAAAATCTAAAAAAAATCCTACCTAATATATGTGGACGATGTTCTAATATGTTCCTGTCACTGTAATTAATATACCAGGTAGTGGTATTAAAATGGGATGGGGGGGGGGGGTGGGTTGTGTAGGTGTACCACAAGTAAAAAGTGAAAAATAAAAATCGAAGACACCGACTTCCGAAATCAAAATTATTTTTAACTTTGTAGTGTTTTTTTTGGAAGTCTGTTTTATTTTTTGTAAAAAAGTTTTGGTATCACATTTCAATGCTCAGAACACAGTAAGTATTGAAAGACGTAGAGTTGCAAAATAATAATATATTTTTTTAGACGAATGTTCGTTTTCTATGATGGCAAATATTTTAGACCGTAGTAAAAAAGTAGTAGAACTAAATTAGTATAATAGTTATTTTATTAAGACATTGGTTACAATTGTCTGCTGGTTGGCTAATTGTTACCAACCCGCAAAAATATAATATAATATAATATAATATAATATCCTTGGACATTTCACACAACGCCATATAGTCCCATGCTAAGCAACCTAATGCTTGTGTTATGGTAACGAGATGGCTGATAAACTACTTATATACATTTTTTTTTTGTAAATACATACATATTATACATAGAAAAACACCCAGACTCGGAACAAATACTTGCAGGTCGTACAAATATTTGTTCCGTGCAGGAATCGAACCCGCGACATGCTGCGCAGCAGTCAATCGCTCAACCGCTGCGCCAAACGTGTCGTCAAAAATGAATGTGTCTTCTTATGTGCGCGATTTAGAAGTCATAAAAAAATATTTATATTAAATCAAATTATTTTTTTAAATGAAAACTTCTTTAGCGGCGTTCTGCACTTTTATTGTGATGGGTAAAAAATTTTAAATCAAAAATGCATAACGATAATTCAAGTTTTCACTTCTGCGGCCACTCCCGGCATGCAACCCGTTGATTTTTTTTTACGAATTATTTTATTCGTCTGATTTTTCCTGGTCAAGTTTCGCGACAATGGTAACCATTCTTCATTGCGAAATGGGTTGGTAGGAAATCTACAAGCCAAAACAACAAATAAAATAATAATACTACTCCATGCATTCCCTGTTCCAGAACAGTCAATGTTTGTTACAATAGTTGCAATAGTTGGCGTGTGGTCGCAAACATTGGTCAAACAATCATAATATTTGCTAAACGATGTCATATTTACTATTTAAATGTTTTTATTTTATGAAAAACACATACATAATCATAAATTATTGAAAAAAAAATATTCCTTCCAAAATCCTTGGTGTTACGGTGGTTATTTACACTCTTTTTGAACGCGCACTGCGGCATCTTGACGTCGTAACGTTGGCTATGTTTGGACCATACTAATTTGAAATAAGAGCACAAAATTATTTGTGCTCTTATTTTTCGGGCCGTTTTTGAAGGGCTAATCGGGAATCTAGTGTATTATTGATCGAAGCCACATATTAACACGATGTATCAACATAATGATTTGATTCCATAAAAAAATTAAATACGTGTCCTATATTTTTTAATAATCTAGCTGGCAAACTAAAAACAAAATTTGAGTCAACATACCTTTACTCGTCTATATTATTGACATAACAATATCCTTCATACCAACTAAAGTTATATAATTGTACATGAATTTAAATAGGGATGTAATCGACCTTCGGGCTTGCGTTTGACAGCTGTCATGGATATTGGTATGACAGTCGCGGCCTTCAGATGCCACTGCGCTACGTCAAGGGGACAGTGTATGGATAAACTAAACTCAAACTCAAAGCATTTATTTCATATTAGCTTCCGCGCGCGGCTTTGCCCGCATATGTCGACAAATTATACATATAAACCTTCCTCTTGAATCACTCTATCTATTAAAAAAACCGCCTCAAAATCCGTTGCGTAGTTTTAAAGATTTAAGCATACATAGGGATATAGGGACAGAGAAAGCGACTTTGTTTTATACTACGTAGTGATAAACCAATTACAGGCACTTTTGAATTGTCAAGGGGTCGGTCAGTCAGGAAGACGAAGCTAGTTGCACATTCCAAAGCAGTTGGTAGTCCTTCTTCTTTTCGTGTGGTTAGTGACTAACCTGGTGTCTAGAGTTTCTATGCTGCCCATGGGCCTCTGACTTAGCTTCACATGCTGTTGAGAAATATCTCTCAGACATGCTGGTTTCCTCACGATGTTTTCCTTCACCGATTTTTAAGCAAGTGATAACACAATGCACATAAATCCGTAAAATCAGAGGTGCGAACGCGAGACCTATGACTTGGCAGTCCGACGGTCACACCACTAGGCTATCACTGCTGCATTTTCCCTAAACTTGGTTTTTTGTTTTTACTGCGTCATGTTTGCCGCAAATAAACGAACTAACTTTCTTTACATATCTTTTTTTTTAACTACGATTTGTATATTTTCTCGTACAGTTGATAAAAATGAAGATAAAATAATGTAATATACATATTCTAGCGATACCAACACACACAATTTAGCTTAAGAAATAGCCAATATAACAAAATCGTCAACACAAATACAGTATTTTTATACGCATGTAGACTAGTCCCCATAAGAATTTTAATTCCTACGCCATTATCATCATTTTCCTGCCCTTATCCCAATTTATTTCTGCTCGGCGCAACATGTCTTTTTCTTCCATACCTACTTCTCTATTAGTCGTCATCTCGGTAGTCACTCCCTTTCGAGCCATCATTCATATCATCTTTCACACAATTTAAATTCCGTTTTATTTCACTAAATAAATAACAAATGGTTCGAGCTATTTGGGGTTGAAACACTAGGGCCATGGGGTCCTAGTGCCCACTATGTTTGTCGAGACATCACCAAGCGGTTGGTCGACTCTTCACGTGACCAGAGAGCTGGCCTAATTTTTGGCCAAAGAATCAGCATTGCCATACAACGCGGCAATGCTGCCAGCCTTTTGGGAACTTTTCCTGTTGACAGCGATATGGACGAATTTTTTTTGCTGCTCTTTGATTATTTGTCCTCCCTTTTACATTTGTACATATGATTATTAATGTTTTAAGACTTAGCTTTTTATTCATATACTTATTATATAAATATTACCCGTATAAATAAATAAAGTACTAAAAAAAAATCAGTAGCTTCTACAGCACGCCTATACCCACCAAAGGCCATTTAGAGCACCAATTTGAAAAGCACCAATGCGAATAGTTTCCATAGTATACGTTGATTTCCACTAAGTCGATACAAAAAACTAAAGACATTTGTTTCAGGTGAAAGCAAACCGCCAGTGTAGTCCGCGAAACTCAAGTTTGCATACGTTTTTTGCAATTTGCAGGTCAGTGTCAGGCTATGACAGAGCTGTTGATCAAATATCTTAAAAAAAAAAATTCACTCACCGCCGTATATTCGCAAGCTAAGCAACCTAATGCTTGTGTTATGGTAACGAGATGGCTGATAAACTACTTATATACGTTTTTTTTTGTATATTATAGATAGAAAAACACCCAGACCCGGAACAAATACTTGCAGGTCGTACAAATATTTGTTCCTTGCGGGACTTGAACCCGCGACATGCTGCTCAGCAGTCAATCGCTCAACCGTGTGAAATGGCAAGATTTGTATCAGGAATTGTTTGAAAATAAAACCCATTGTACAGACGTCAGCAGACCAAGTTACCCCAATCTGCCAAATTTTTTTGAAACATAAAACCTAATAGACACTCCCTTCCGCTCCACCCTGAGCGGGAGAAGTCATTTGCTGATTTCCCACCCTCAAAAAAAAAAGACCTGCAAATTTCAAATAAACGAAAATTTGAATTTCAAACTTGGCGCTTGCATTTGTAATTAATGCCTCTCTCCAACTACCACAAAAACCGTTGGTGCTCAACGTGGAATACAACAGGTGCTATTGGTGATAAATTATATTATTTCAGCAAATAGGTTTTATACAAAAACTTTTCACCTTCCACAATATTTTAAAATTTTTAAGAATGACAATGTTTTAAAATTCAGCTGCATCTGGTTCGACTGAAAGCCGACCCCAAGATAGTTGGGAAAAGGCAGAAGGAATTATATTTTAAAAATTAGACGACGTCAGCGTTTCTTTTCAAACTATTTTGAGAAAAAACACGGACTAACTCAGAGGTCACAGTCTCTTTTAAAGTCCTTTTTTAATGGTGGGAAACCATCCAATGACTTCTCCCGCTCTGGGTGGAGCGGAAGGGAGTGTCAGACTCTTACTGACTAAAACCCATCCATGTTCCTTCCTTAGCCCTTTATGTTCCGGGGTAGCGGTAACCCTTTCGGACAATACCGCTTATCTTTTAAAGTCCTGACAGTGAGTAAAACTATTAGTGCTTTTAAAATTGGTGCTTTTAAAATTGGTGCCCTAAATGGCATATTTCCTCACCGGTCCTCACGATCTTGCCGGCGACATAAACATTCTGTGATATAAATCTCTCGTCTCGCCTCTCCAAGTTACTCGCTTTAAAACTTGCGGAGGGTAGTTTGTCATAGTCTATCACTGAGTACTTGTCTGGGGTAATTATAAGTTGTGGGTACAGAGATTTCCTATAACAGTTATTCATATGTTAGAGTATGTGATGGTGCTATTGGGTATGTATAGCTCCATCTTGGTCTTGAATCGAAACTATTATCATATTTTTTTACAAAATGGACTCAAACTAAAACTCAAACTCAAAGTATTTATTTCAAATAAACCAATTACAGGCACTTTTGAATTGTCAAGGTGTCGGTCAGTCAGAGAGATGAAGCTAGTTGCCCATTCCAAAGCAGTAGGTACCTATGGAGAAGAACGGGCAAGAAACTCCATGGACACTCTTTTAAACAATATATGGTTGGAAATGGTGTTATTTGTCCTCTTCAGAATGTATTAGTTTAGTAATTAAGGAGATGGTGCTATTGGGTTTGTAAAGCTCCCATCTCGCTCTTGAATGGAAACTATTATCGTAATTTTTTTTTAAAAAGAAAAGTTGTTATTTGTCCTCTTCTAAATTTATGAGAAAAAGAATGTGAGAAGATGGTGCTATTGGGTTTATATAGCTCCATCTCGCTCTTGAATCGAAACAAATATCGTACAGTTTTGCAAAAAAAAGATGGTGGTATTTGTCCTCTTTTCAATTTATGAGTAAAATTAAGTAAGGAGATGGTGTTATTGGGTTTGTATTGCTCCATCTCGCTCTTGAATCGAAACAAATATCGTAAATTTTTGCAAATAAGAAATGTTGTTATTTGTCCTCTTTTGAATTTATGAGTAAAAGTAAGTGAGGATATGGTGCTATTGGGTTTGTATAGCTACATCTCGCACTTAAATCGAAACTATTATCATAATTTTTTGTAAAAAAAAAATGGTGCCATTTGTCCTCTACTAAATCTATGAGTAAAAATAGATGAGGAGATGGTGCTATTGGATTTGTAAAGCTCCCATCTCGCTCTTGAATCGAAACAATTATCACAATTTTTGCAAAAAAAATTATGGTAGGTACTCGTATTTGTCCTCTTCTAAATTTATGAGTAAAACTAAGTGAGGAGATGGTGCTATTGGATTTGTAAAGCTCCCATCTCGCTCTTAAATGGAAACTATTATCGTAATTTTTTGCAAAAAAAAAATGGTGCCATTTGTCCTCTTCTAAATTTATGAGTAAAATTAAGTGAGTAGATGGTGCTATTGGGTTAATATAGCTCCATCCCCCTCTTGAATCGGAACACTAAATGTCATATTTCCGTCGCGGGAAAGAGATAGAAATAAGCATATCATTAAAAACCCACCGATATTCTTCTCTAGCTTCATCACTGGAAGACGAAGTATAATCCCCCCTCACTCTCTCAACAGATGGCGCTGTCTTAATAATAATATTCTCAGGAGTATCACAGATAACCTCAGATCCCTTATACAGCCTCCTTTTAGATTTTATGAAAACGTCATCATTTTCCGAATCAGTTTTAACGCCCGATTCCCGAAGCTCACCGACCCGTTTCTGACTAAACGTCAGAGGCGTTGAGCTCCTCCGTTTCGGGAAAGTCGACATGAATTTCATGAAATTCTCTTCTAACATTGAAGTGGGAGACATTTTCTCCTTCGAATGATCCCTTAAAGGTATCTTTGGCAGTTCCAAGCATTTCAATATGGGAGATTTTTTTAGATCAAACTTATAAGGACTCGATGCTAAACTTTTACTCAATTGTTTTTTAATTTTCGGCTCTTTGTCCATTCTCATCGAAGAAGTGGACGCGGTATTGCGACTTAAATGCGTCTCTTTCTTGCGCAAGAAATCTAAGAACCTGTTGTCTCTTTCTGGCGTAGGCGGGTCGCTGGAATCATGGTCTTTAGAGAGAATTTCGATTGATTCCATGAACTGCGCCCATTTTGTCTTACGCGTTTTTATTTTTTTCGGTACTTGATATGCGACCTTTCTATCGATATGTGATCTTTTAGGGGAGTAGTCCGATATCGACATTAGAGGTGAGCTACAGGAAGAGGGATCGGATATTTTTAGCACTATTTAGCGTCAACGTGCGAGGAGGGTAGTTTGAATAAACATATTAGAAAAACAATTACCTTGTATTGTTGGTTAGATTTCTAGATGCTTAACAAATAATTTAAAAAACCAATAAATATTTTAAATAATATTTCATTAACAATTTTATATACCAATATTTTTAATAAGAATATAATAGTGGACCAAGTCTTGTCACGGAGTAGAGAACGAATGGATACAACAACGTTTAAATATAAAAAGGTTCATCGCCACGAATTTTCTTTGTTTTTTACCAATTTCTCATCTGATGATAAGAATTCTACAAAGATTGATTTTAACCTTTTGAACGCCATTGTCACATATACGTGACCTGCACGCCAACGATACAAATATGTGACAAGAACAACTACACTATAACACGAAATAAACAATTACATAATTACTTTTGTGAATGTTTATATAGATATCTTAAAAATATAAACTCTCGTACGTATTTAATGACATGAAACAAATTAAAAGACACCATGGATATTGGGAAATTCATGATAACAAGAAGAAATAAATTTGTAGCTTGGCGTGGAGGCACGCGCGTGCTTTTATGCTCTGGCGTTCAAAAGGTTAACAATATCCCACCACGTTGCCATAGACATTCCATTAATAATCTACTCCGTGTCATTGATAGGCGTTTTTGGGACAATAAATCTGAAAGATATGATTTCCAGAATTCTAGAAATTAATTCTGTGACCGCTATTTTACTTTGAATAGAAACGTGAAAGTAATCATGATTATGAGTAAAAATAATAATTAAAAAACACAATTAAATAACCCATTAGATGTTCGCCTATTAGAAACCGTTTGCTTATAAGAGCTCAACGATTTATACGGTTATACTTATTGTCGTTTCAAGAAAAATTTTCTTATGAACTTATTGGGTTCATACGACATTTATTAACCCATTAGATGTTCGCCTATTAGAAACCGTTTGCTTATAAGAGCTCAACGATATACACAGTTATATAAGGTGACTGGTAATTAGTGACCGATATTTAAACACGTGATTGTACTCATGATTACAATCAACTTTCCCAAAGAAACTTTTTTTGTATACTCAATAGCTGCTAACAGCTGATCGGCGCGAAGTTCATTGAACTTTGCGCGCGCCAGTTGTATTGTTATTGTGATAAAAATAAAACTATAGAGTATAGAAAGAAATTTTTTTTAGTGACCGATATTTTAAACACGTGATTGTACTCATACAATCACGTGTTTAAAATATCGGTCACTAATTACCAGTCACCTTATATATTGTCGTTTTGAAAGAATTTTACTTATGAACCCTATGGGGTTCATACGATATTTGAAGGGTTGAGAGGTACTTAGTCTACACTTACCGTGTTCATTGAAGTGCTTCTCGAGGTCCTCATGCGACAGGTTCGTCTGCGTCGCCGGAGAGTCCGCCGCTACTGTCTGTTCCGGGCGAGATCGGGAGCACCTGACCAAAAGATGAGTACCATAAATAATAATAATAATATCCTTGGACATTTCACACAACGCCATATAGTCCCAAGCTAAGCAACTACTTATATACATTTTTTTTTTGTAAATAAATACATATTATAGATAAAAAAACAGCCAGACCCGGAACAAACACTAACAGGTCGTACAAATATTAGTTCCGTGCGGGAATCGAACCCGCGACATGCTGCGCAGCAGTCAATCGCTCAACCACTGCGCCAAACATGTCGTATAAATATGGCACATTCTGTGTGTCCCACCTGGACTGTGCTAGTATCAGCCCGAAAGTTGTGCCTTTAGCTTTAACCTTTCGTATGTCGTAATTATAGACACAATTAAGAAGCCATTGTGTCTCGCGTAGATTTGCGTTCCGGCAGTCAATGGTTTAAGGAGTGCCAGGGTTCAAATTCAAATTTCAAATTTTCACAAGTTTTTTTTATTTAATTTGCAAGTCATTGTCAGATTGTATGTTGATCAAAATATGATTCGTGACCATGGCAAATGTATTTAAACGTTTTTAAAACAGCGCCATCTATAGCCCAACCGTTCTACTGAGACCGCTCGTGAGTTAGCTGCGCGGTGCGGGAGAGAAGCCAGCCCGCGCTGTTGAGCCTGTAGCTTTAAATTCGTCCCTAAATAATGGTCCCGGCATTCGTGGTCAAAGTCAAAGTCAAGTCTTTGACAGTCGTTACGGGTCGTCAGAAGCCCGAAAGTCTGACAGCCAGTATTACCAAGGGATATCGTATTATCCAGGTACTGGGTTGTGAAGGTCAGACAGGCAGTCGCTCTATGTAAAATACTGGTATTCAGCTGCGTCCGGTTAGACTGGAAGCCGACCCCAATATAGTTGGAAAACGGCTAGGTAGTTTGAAGATTTTTTTGTTTCTTATATGATGTATACCTGAGCATAGCATTGCTGCATCGTAGAGCTAGTTCCAGCCCGTCCAGCCAGCAGTGTCCGGCCGCTTGAGACGGCGCGCGGAAGATCAGATGAGCTGTTGGCAATGGCTGGACCACCGCTCCTGGAGACAAATAAAAAAATACGTAATTGATTATCATTCAATTTAAAAGCTGAATATTCATAATAATAATTATGGAGCTCGTGGCTAAGTAATAACAGCCGCACAGGTCGATCCAACAGGTTAAGCTACGCTTGCCGGGGTTGGTCGGTGGATGGGTGACAATCTTTACAAATCGAGACTCCGTGCCTCGGAAAGCACGTTAAGCCGTTGGTCCCGGATGTCGTTCGTGGATCTTTGATACTCGTTACGGACTTCATCGACTTCAACTAGTCTTTCAAGTATTGACAGCCAGTCTTTCCAAGGGGTATCATAGTACCCAGTTACTGACTGGGTTGTGGAGGTCAGATAGGCAGTCGCTCCATGTAAAATAGTGGTATTCAGCTGCATCCGGTTAGACTGGATGCCGATCCCAACATAGTTGGGAAAAGGCTAGACAGATTGATTTAGATAGGTCAGTGTTTATTATAATCATCATCTGCCTAGCCTTTTCCCAACTATGTTGGGATCGGCATCCAGTCTAACCGGATGCAGCTGAATACCAGTATTTTACATGGAGCGACTGCCTATCTGACCTCCACAACCCAGCAACTGGGCATTACGATACCCCTTGGTAGACTGGCTGTCAGATTTTCGAATATTATTATAATTTACTCAATATCTTTATTGCTTTCCACAATCTTTGCTACATCAGCAGGCTACATGTTAGTTCGCATAACTCGTCAAAATGTAAGAAACAGCCGATTTTTTTTACTTCAATTTTTTTGAGGCTTTTTTTATGATTGGGCATGGAGGGATTACTTCCTAGAAGTAGTTGCTCATTAGCGATACTATCGCATGGTGTAATAATCCATTGTTTTTTTTTTTCAAAATCAACGGGTTCAATTTCTGGCTAGAATTATTGATTTTTCAAAAATCCTATATCTTAATTTTCAGAAAAATCGACCCTGCTACTCCTTTATGTACAGACGCCAGCACATCAAGCTATCCCTAACTGTCAATTTTTTTCAATTAAAAATGAACCTTATGTCTTTGCAATAAAGTTGAAATACTATCGAAGAAATTTGACAGATTGTGGTAACTTGATGTGCTGGCCTCTGTACTTTACGCTATTCTTTATAATTGTGTATGGCCAGTATCGCAGCAGTGACAACATTATAGGCTGATTATGAAGCGTGAAATATACCTTCCTCAAGAATTGTGATCATTCAAATCATCATCATCATCATTCTCCTGCCCTTATCCCAATTTATTTGGGGTCGGCGCAACATGTCTCCTTCTTCCATATTTCTCTTCATCTCGGTAGTTACTCCCTTCCTAGCCATATCATCTTTCACACAATCCATCCATCGTTTCTTTGGTCTCCCTCTACTTGTATAGCCATCCACATTCATACTCACAACTTTCCTGACAGCATTTTCCTCATTCCTCCGCATAACATGCCCATACCATGACAACCGTTTTCCACACAACTTTTCAGTCACCGGTCATTCAAATCATCATGTCGAAAGATGTCCGTTGGTATTTTTTAAAGGTTTAGAAATTATCAAATAACTCCTTACATTTATGTTCGCATAACTCTTCAAAATGTAGGGAGCAGCAGATATTTTATGGCAATATTTGGGGTTAATGCGAGTTAACGGGAACGCCCTGTAAATATGTGAGCACCATGTACTTATGACATACTTAAGTTTACCTGCCATTACTATACGTGTTTTTCTTTTCACCTTTTGTGGTGTAGTGTTTTTATTCTGGGTGCATCGTCTTCACATATAATGTTATAATTCATGTATACAAAACATTGTAAAACATTTTAAAAGAGTAACGGTGGAGTTTCTTGCCCATTCTTCTCCACACGAAACTACCTTTTGGAAGGGGCGACTAGAATCAATTCTATTTCTTGTTCATTTTGACGTTCAAAAGTGCCTTACTTGTGCCTATTTGAAATAAATGATTTGACTTTGACTTTTGACTTTGCCTCTCGTTAATTTATAAACTGTATATATGATAATAGGTGATGCTTTAAGCATACCGATGGTCTCGTTGTGCGGGCCCCGCGGCGCCCAGATGCTCTGCTCCAGGGGATGGTACAACTTGAAGCAGAAGCCGTCCTTCTTGCTGGGACGCTCTATCACCTGGCAGGAGGTCAGCAGAACTGTGCCCACCCAATGGCTGCTCTGTGAGGAGGAAACAAGTTAATGTTAGCATTATGCTTAACAAATATTAATATTAATAAAAAAAATGTAAATAATAATGTAACTATTAATAGTCACATTTAATTTAATAATAGTTATAATTAAAGTCAATGGTCCCGGAACCGGTGGTCTACAATTTTTTTTTTATGTTTTTGAAGCCCGAAAGTTTGACCGAAAGAAACCACTTGGTAAGACTGGCCAGTCTTACCAAGTGGTTTCGTATTGCCTAATTACTGGGTTGTGGAGGTCAGATAGGCAGTCACTCCATGTAAAATACTGGTATTCAGCTGCATCCGGCTAGACTGGAAGCCGACCCCAACATAGTTGGGTTTTTTTTTCAGGGTGGGCAATCATCCAATGACTCCTTCCGCTCTGGGGGGTGGAGCGGAAGGGGATGTCAGACTCAGGTTCGCACAGGCGATTTTTCGCACACTGGATTTTGAACTCTCGTGATTAGCGTCTTGAGTTGATAATTCAACAAATTGTTTTATTCTCAACGCTCGGCTCAACATATACAATTGTTTTTTTCGGGGATGATATCGCACCGTTTCAATCTGCCAGGTTGTCTACTGCTTAACCGGGCTTGCCTGTGGCTTTTTTTCCGCTCTGGGTGGAGCGGCAGGGAGTGTCAGACTCTTACTGACTAAAACCCATCCATGTTCCTTCGTTAGCCCTTTATGTTCCGGGGCAGCGGTTACCCTTTCGGACAATCCAACTGAAAGTAGGGGAGGGGCGGGTGACTGACATGGCTTACCTTCGCTTTGGGGCTCTTATATAGCAGCAATAGTCCAGGCTTCAACACACACCATAGCTTTGTCCATGACTTGAGGGAGCCTCGGACCTGAAAACAAACAAATAATTCAATAAAAAAAATATACGTAAAAATTAAGTCATTGACTGCCACGCAGCAGACACAATAGAAAAACTATTGTTTGTCGGACACACGGTGACCGCGTTGGCGTTTAACGTGTTAATAATAATTTACTCATAGTTTTATTATTAAACTAGCTGTGCCTGCGACTTCGTCCGCGTGGAATAGTGACTTTGCGCGCAGCATACCTTAACAGTTCGCCGTGATTCTTTAAATTGACATAACTTTTTTATTTATGAACCGATTGACATGAAATAAACACTAAATGTTAAGTGAAAGCTTACTACAATATAAAACCGCATCTAAATCGAATAAGCTGCATCTGATATTAGCGTGCACAAACAAACAGACAAAAAAAAATTATTTACAATTTCAGGTTCGGCATCGATAAAATAACAACCCCTACTACTTTTTTTTTATATATTTCCATTGTACAGACACCACTTTTCTACGATTTTATTATATGTATATAGATTAATTAAAAATAAATTGTTAATCTGCAATTGGCTGTAACATTAGCTTATTTACTTTAAGTAAAATTGTTGAAGTGCAACAAGCAGTGTTGCACTGTAGCAGTTGTTATTGTTGTGTGTGTGTGTGTTTTGTGTGCAGTGCATTGTGTTCGTGTTTTGTGAATGAACAGTGTGTTAGGTTAAACGAGAAATAGTATAGTACTCATAAAAATCAACAACTGTCTACGGGACCAACTATGAAATATGAAAAAAAATCAGCTGTTCCATACATTTTAAGGAATCATGCGATCATAAATGTACTTAACAGCAGATTTTTTTATTTCGTGATGTGTCCACTTCTGTAGTCTCTTACCTGTCTGAGTGTAGGAGAGTGGAAGGAGCGCTCTTCTCTGTTCTGTAGTGATGTGTCTACCTCTGTAGTCTCTTACCTTGAGCCAATCAGCGAGGACAACTACAGAAGGGTCATGGTCTTCAATAGAATAGAAGACCGGACGCGGGACTCCTCTCTCTTCTGTAGTGATGTGTCTACCTCTGTAGTCTCTTACCTTGAGCCAATCAGCGAGGACAACTACAGAAGGGTCATGGTCTTCAATAGTATAGAAGACCGGACGCGGGACTCCTCTCTCTTCTGTAGTGATGTGTCTACCTCTGTAGTCTCTTACCTTGAGCCAATCGGCGAGGACAACTACAGAAGGGTCATGGTCTTCAATAGTATAGAAGACCGGACGCGGGACTCCTCTCTCTTCTGTAGTGATGTGTCTACTTCTATAGTCTCTTACCTTGAGCCAATCAGCGAGGACAACTACAGAAGGGTCATGGTCTTCAATAGTATAGAAGACCGGACGCGGGACTCCTCTCTCTTCTGTAGTGATGTGTCTACCTCTGTAGTCTCTTACCTTGAGCCAATCAGCGAGGACAACTACAGAAGGGTCATGGTCTTCAATAGTATAGAAGACCGGACGCGGGACTCCTCTCTCTTCTGTAGTGATGTGTCTACTTCTATAGTCTCTTACCTTGAGCCAATCAGCGAGGACAACTACAGAAGGGTCATGGTCTTCAATAGTATAGAAGACCGGACGCGGGACTCCTCTCTCTTCTGTAGTGATGTGTCTACCTCTGTAGTCTCTTACCTTGAGCCAATCAGCGAGGACAACTACAGAAGGGTCATGGTCTTCAATAGTATAGAAGACCGGACGCGGGACTCCTCTCTCTTCTGTAGTGATGTGTCTACTTCTATAGTCTCTTACCTTGAGCCAATCAGCGAGGACAACTACAGAAGGGTCATGGTCTTCAATAGTATAGAAGACCTGACGCGGGACTCCTCTCTCTTCTGTAGTGATGTGTCTACCTCTGTAGTCTCTTACCTTGAGCCAATCAGCGAGGACAACTACAGAAGGGTCATGGTCTTCAATAGTATAGAAGACCGGACGCGGGACTCCTCTCTCTTCTGTAGTGATGTGTCTACCTCTGTAGTCTCTTACCTTGAGCCAATCAGCGAGGACAACTACAGAAGGGTCATGGTCTTCAATAGTATAGAAGACCGGACGCGGGACTCCTCTCTCTTCTGTAGTGATGTGTCTACTTCTATAGTCTCTTACCTTGAGCCAATCAGCAAGGACAACTGCAGAAGGGTCATGGTCTTCAATAGTATAGAAGACCGGACGCGGGACTCCTCTCTCTTCTGTAGTGATGTGTCTACCTCTGTAGTCTCTTACCTTGAGCCAATCAGCGAGGACAACTACAGAAGGGTCATGGTCTTCAATAGTATAGAAGACCGGACGCGGGACTCCTCTCTCTTCTGTAGTGATGTGTCTACTTCTATAGTCTCTTACCTTGAGCCAATCAGCAAGGACAACTGCAGAAGGGTCATGGTCTTCAATAGTATAGAAGACCGGACGCGGGACTCCTCTCTCTTCTGTAGTGATGTGTCTACCTCTGTAGTCTCTTACCTTGAGCCAATCAGCGAGGACAACTACAGAAGGGTCATGGTCTTCAATAGTATAGAAGACCGGACGCGGGACTCCTCTCTCTTCTGTAGTGATGTGTCTACTTCTATAGTCTCTTACCTTGAGCCAATCAGCAAGGACAACTGCAGAAGGGTCATGGTCTTCAATAGTATAGAAGACCGGACGCGGGACTCCTCTCTCTTCTGTAGTGATGTGTCTACTTCTATAGTCTCTTACCTTGAGCCAATCAGCAAGGACAACTACAGAAGGGTCATGGTCTTCAATAGTATAGAAGACCGGACGCGGGACTCCTCTCTCTTCTGTAGTGATGTGTCTACCTCTGTAGTCTCTTACCTTGAGCCAATCAGCGAGGACAACTACAGAAGGGTCATGGTCTTCAATAGTATAGAAGACCGGACGCGGGACTCCTCTCTCTTCTGTAGTGATGTGTCTACTTCTATAGTCTCTTACCTTGAGCCAATCAGCAAGGACAACTGCAGAAGGGTCCTCCATAGTATAGTAGAGCGGACGGGGCGCTCTTCTCTCTTCTGTAGTGATGTGTCTACCTCTGTAGTCTCTTACCTTGAGCCAATCAGCGAGGACAACTACAGAAGGGTCATGGTCTTCAATAGTATAGAAGACCGGACGCGGGACTCCTCTCTCTTCTGTAGTGATGTGTCTACTTCTATAGTCTCTTACCTTGAGCCAATCAGCAAGGACAACTGCAGAAGGGTCATGGTCTTCAATAGTATAGAAGACCGGACGCGGGACTCCTCTCTCTTCTGTAGTGATGTGTCTACTTCTATAGTCTCTTACCTTGAGCCAATCAGCAAGGACAACTGCAGAAGGGTCATGGTCTTCAATAGTATAGAAGACCGGACGCGGGTCTCCTCTCTCTTCTGTAGTGATGTGTCTACCTCTGTAGTCTCTTACCTTGAGCCAATCAGCGAGGACAACTACAGAAGGGTCATGGTCTTCAATAGTATAGAAGACCGGACGCGGGACTCCTCTCTCTTCTGTAGTGATGTGTCTACTTCTATAGTCTCTTACCTTGAGCCAATCAGCAAGGACAACTGCAGAAGGGTCATGGTCTTCAATAGTATAGAAGACCGGACGCGGGACTCCTCTCTCTTCTGTAGTGATGTGTCTACCTCTGTAGTCTCTTACCTTGAGCCAATCAGCGAGGACAACTACAGAAGGGTCATGGTCTTCAATAGTATAGAAGACCGGACGCGGGACTCCTCTCTCTTCTGTAGTGATGTGTCTACCTCTGTAGTCTCTTACCTTGAGCCAATCAGCGAGGACAACTACAGAAGGGTCATGGTCTTCAATAGTATAGAAGACCGGACGCGGGACTCCTCTCTTTTCTGTAGTGATGTGTCTACTTCTATAGTCTCTTACCTTGAGCCAATCAGCGAGGACAACTACAGAAGGGTCATGGTCTTCAATAGTATAGAAGACCGGACGCGGGACTCCTCTCTCTTCTGTAGTGATGTGTCTACTTCTATAGTCTCTTACCTTGAGCCAATCAGCAAGGACAACTGCAGAAGGGTCATGGTCTTCAATAGTATAGAAGACCGGACGCGAGACTCCTCTCTCTTCTGTAGTGATGTGTCTACCTCTGTAGTCTCTTACCTTGAGCCAATCAGCGAGGACAACTGCAGAAGGGTCATGGTCTTCAATAGTATAGAAGACCGGACGCGGGACTCCTCTATCTTCTGTAGTGATGTGTCTACCTCTGTAGTCTCTTACCTTGAGCCAATCAGCGAGGACAACTACAGAAGGGTCATGGTCTTCAATAGTATAGAAGACCGGACGCGGGACTCCTCTCTCTTCTGTAGTGATGTGTCTACTTCTATAGTCTCTTACCTTGAGCCAATCAGCAAGGACAACTGCAGAAGGGTCCTCCATAGTATAGAAGAGCGGACGGGGCGCTCTTCTCTATTCTGTAGTGATGTGTCTACCTCTGTAGTCTCTTACCTTGAGCCAATCAGCGAGGACAACTACAGAAGGGTCATGGTCTTCAATAGTATAGAAGACCGGACGCGGGACTCCTCTCTCTTCTGTAGTGATGTGTCTACCTCTGTAGTCTCTTACCTTGAGCCAATCAGCAAGGACAACTGCAGAAGGGTCCTCCATAGTATAGTAGAGCGGACGGGGCGCTCTTCTCTATTCTGTAGTGATGTGTCTACCTCTGTAGTCTCTTACCTTGAGCCAATCAGCGAGGACAACTACAGAAGGGTCATGGTCTTCAATAGTATAGAAGACCGGACGCGGGACTCCTCTCTCTTCTGTAGTGATGTGTCTACCTCTGTAGTCTCTTACCTTGAGCCAATCAGCGAGGACAACTACAGAAGGGTCATGGTCTTCAATAGTATAGAAGACCGGACGCGAGACTCCTCTCTCTTCTGTAGTGATGTGTCTACCTCTGTAGTCTCTTACCTTGAGCCAATATGCAAGGACAACTGCAGAAGGGTCCTCCATAGTATAGTAGAGCGGACGGGGCGCTCTTCTCTATTCTGTAGTGATGTGTCTACCTCTGTAGTCTCTTACCTTGAGCCAATCAGCGAGGACAACTACAGAAGGGTCATGGTCTTCAATAGTATAGAAGACCGGACGGGGCACTCTTCTCTCTTCTGTAGTGATGTGTCTACCTCTGTAGTCTCTTACCTTGAGCCAATCAGCGAGGACAACTACAGAAGGGTCATGGTCTTCAATAGTATAGAAGACCGGACGCGGGACTCCTCTCTCTTCTGTAGTGATGTGTCTACCTCTGTAGTCTCTTACCTTGAGCCAATCAGCGAGGACAACTACAGAAGGGTCATGGTCTTCAATAGTATAGAAGACCGGACGCGGGACTCCTCTCTCTTCTGTAGTGATGTGTCTACCTCTGTAGTCTCTTACCTTGAGCCAATCGGCGAGGACAACTACAGAAGGGTCATGGTCTTCAATAGTATAGAAGACCGGACGCGAGACTCCTCTCTCTTCTGTAGTGATGTGTCTACCTCTGTAGTCTCTTACCTTGAGCCAATCGGCGAGGACAACTACAGAAGGGTCATGGTCTTCAATAGTATAGAAGACCGGACGCGGGACTCCTCTCTCTTCTGTAGTGATGTGTCTACCTCTGTAGTCTCTTACCTTGAGCCAATCAGCAAGGACAACTACAGAAGGGTCATGGTCTTCAATAGTATAGAAGACCGGACGCGGGACTCCTCTCTCTTCTGTAGTGATGTGTCTACCTCTGTAGTCTCTTACCTTGAGCCAATCAGCAAGGACCACTACAGAAGGGTCATGGTCTTCAATAGTATAGAAGACCGGACGCGGGACTCCTCTCTCTTCTGTAGTGATGTGTCTACTTCTATAGTCTCTTACCTTGAGCCAATCAGCAAGGACAACTGCAGAAGGGTCCTCCATAGTATAGTAGAGCGGACGGGGCGCTCTTCTCTGTTCTGTAGTGATGTGTCTACCTCTGTAGTCTCTTACCTTGAGCCAATCGGCGAGGACAACTACAGAAGGGTCTTCAATTGAGTGCAAGAGAGCCGACGCGAGACTCCTCTCTCTTCTGTAGTGATGTGTCTACCTCTGTAGTCTCTTACCTTGAGCCAATCAGCGAGGACAACTACAGAAGGGTCTTCAATTGAGTGCAAGAGAGCCGACGCGGCTCTCTTCTTCTCTCTTCTGTAGTGCTGTCTCTGCGCTTTGTAACTCTCTTTTCTAGAGAGTGCCGTGCTCGCCGTACGGGAAATGCCGCCTACTGCTGTTTCAGACGACTGAAAAAGAAGAATAGAATTATAAGATACTAGCTTTCACCCGCGGCTTCGCCCGCATAATATGTCGACAAATTATACACATAGACCTTTCTCTTCAATCACTCTATCTATTAAAAAAACTGCATCAAAATCCGTTGCGTAGTTTTAAAGATTTAAGCATACATAGGGATATAGGGACAGAGAAAGCGACTTTTTGTTATACTATGTAGTGACAAGGCTTTGCCCGTGACTTCGCTCGCGTTAATTTAGAATTTGACAAAAAATAATATAATCTATACTAATATTATAAAGCAGAAGAGTTTGTTTGTTTGAACGCGAATCTCTGGAACTACTGGGCCGAATTGAAAAATTATTTTTGTGTTGGATAGTCCATTTATCGAGGAAGGCTATAGGCTATGTATCTTCACGCTACGACCAATAGGAGCCGTGCAGTGAGTGAAACCGCGGGAGCAGCTAGTTAATTATATAAGTTGTTACTGTTCCCGAGGAAAACAACAATAACGTTCTTGTTATAATAGATGGCGCTACGTGTCTTTCCAGTCATCATATAATTATACACACATCAAAAGTGTCTAGGGATCAACATATATTTTTGCAATAACTTTTCTCTTGATTGATATTAATTTAAATTTTCTTTAAGGATTCATCAAATAAAGTGTTTTCGTTTGTCACAGTAACGATAAACCAAGTCACCTTTGCATTAATAAAGAAATTTGCCATTTTCCTAATAAAGGGATTTTTGACATTTGAACCACTAACATTAAAGTTCGAAAAAAAGACTGAAATAACAGTTTTCTTTAAAATTTTATTGGGTAACTTAAACAATTAATAATCCGTGTTTCTACCGCGAACACTAACAACACAAGAACATCGGTTTGGCATACTCAAAATGAGTTCATCCAAATCACGCTGTGGAATGGCCGCCCATGTTCGTTGCAACAACAAAAAAAGGTCTTCTTGCAACTGGATACCCTCCATATTCGGCAGAGCTCTTCTCTGTAGCATATCCCATGCATGCTCAATCGGGTTCAAGTCTGGCGACTGAGCAGGCCAGGGCAGGACATTGATGTTAGCTGCGGCGAGAGTCTGTCTTACAACTCTTGCGGTGTGCGGTCGTGCATTATCATGCATTAACTGAAATAAGGGACCGATTTGCACTTGTAGAGGAACGATGACGTCAGATACAATCGTCTCAGCATAAATTTGAGCGTTGAGGTTGCCTCTGATCCAAATCAACTCAGTTCTTCCGCCGATCCAAATACCCGCCCATACCATGATGGTTCCACCACTATAAGGATGGACTTCCTGGCAGGATTTTAATCGCTGTTGGCGTCCAGGGGTTCTCCAGTGTCGTATACGTCTTGTATCCGGTCTCATACCAAAACGAGACTCATCAGAAAAGCACACGAAACGCCATTGTTCTTCTGCCCAATTTCTGTGTTCAAGAGCCCATTGATATCGAATCCTACGATTGTGCATTGCTATAGGTGGTACCCGTAGCGGTCTTCGGGAATGAAGGTTCACTTCATGCAAGCGGTTTCTGACTGTTTGGTCGCTAATTAAGTTCCCTGAAGAGTGATGAAGCCTCACGGCTAACATCATGGCGGTTATTGTTGGAGCTCTTCGAGTTAAGATTTGAATGTATCGGTCTTGTCTCCGTGTGGTGCAGCGATACCGTCCTTCATGGCGCTCAGCCACGGTACCAGTGCTTCGGTAACGTGTCCAAAGTCGACTGATAACACCTTTTTTTGTTGTTGCAACGAACATGGGCGGCCATTCCACAGCGTGATTTGGATGAACTCATTTTGAGTATGCCAAACCGATGTTCTTGTGTTGTTAGTGTTCGCGGTAGAAACACGGATTATTAATTGTTTAAGTTACCCAATAAAATTTTAAAGAAAACTGTTATTTCAGTCTTTTTTTCGAACTTTAATGTTAGTGGTTCAAATGTCAAAAATCCCTTTATTAGGAAAATGGCAAATTTCTTTATTAATGCAAAGGTGACTTGGTTTATCGTTACTGTGACAAACGAAAACACTTTATTTGATGAATCCTTAAAGAAAATTTAAATTAATATCAATCAAGAGAAAAGTTATTGCAAAAATATATGTTGATCCCTAGACACTTTTGATGTGTGTATTATTATTATTAAACTAGCCGAGATCGGTTGACCCGACACACGTTGTCCTGACTTAACTATGATACCTACCTTACGTACCCTACCTACCCTAACTTTTTTTTTTTTTTTAAGGCTGGGAAATCATCCAATGACTGCTCCCGCTCTGGGTGGAGCGGAAGGGAGTGTCAGACTCTTACTGACTAAAACCCATCCATGTTCCTTCCGTAGCCCTTTATGTTCCGGGGTAGCGGTAACCCTTTCGGACAATCCCGCTTACCCGGCAGGCTTGGCCCTGAGGGGCCCCTTCATATGCTGACATCTCTTTGAGGCGCGCGTGGAACATATACGCGCCGTACGGCACGGGCCTGGTGCTGATCGGACGGTGAGTCACCCATTACTCACCGTCCGCAGGCCCGCGCCTACGGTGGCCGGGAGTCGTCACGTGGCTCCCGACGCCCGGGGCGTCTCCTGCGGCGGCTGGGACGGGAGGACCTTTCTCTCTCCCATCCCGCCACCTCCTTCGCGAGCATGACTTTTTCGCAGAAGGAGGTGTACCTACCCTACCTACCTTACCTACCCTACTTACCCTACCTACCTACTTTTTTTTAACCTTCTCCTGACAATAACAAACACAACAAAAATATAATTAGACAAATCGGTTCAGCTGTTCTCGAGATTTGCGCTTAGCAACACATTCAGCGATTTAGCTTTATATTATAGACTAGTGAAAAAAGGCTGCGCAGAAAAAAAAATATCCATTACAATTTACTGTCCCATCTCTAGACCCGGTGCCACTAAAACGGAAGGGTCCGTCGGAACTGATAACGCGTTTTGATAAGGGACGCTGTGTGAAAGGCCACTTGTTCTGTTTAGATAAATCGGTTGGCTAGATGGTCGCTTGGACATGTATTGAAATCTGGTAAAAAAAAAGTTAAGTGTTACTGCACTGCCAAGTCATAGGTCTCGAGTTCGAACCCAAGGCACGCACCTCTGATTTTACAGATTCATGTGTGTTTTGTATAATATGAATTATTAATTGGTTTATAATCGGTGAAGGAATAGTGTACCTAATTAATCCGTCCATTAGATTCGGTGCAAATTAGATGTGACAGATGAACAGGCAGATAAAGGAGTGATTCCGTAAGGCCTGGTATAAAATGGCAAGGTATTTTTAGGCGAACATTGACATTACAACTTTATGTCCATCCAATTAGTTATATTTTTATTTGTCGCCTAAAATACTTTACCGCCATTGGGCGCCGGGCCTTAACATTCAATTCATTTCGACTTTATTTCCATACAGATAAGTTCTATTTTTCTTCGTCGCCTTGCCATGACGTGCCGCCATTGCGCACCGCGCCTTAAGGTTCCGTTTTTTCACTCAGACATACGGAACCGTAAAAATCGAGGGTGAAGTAGTAAACTAGCTTACCTTATCAGACGATGTGCCGTCTGGTGGGTGCGATCTACCGTCTCCGGATGCAGAGAGTGGGCTTGCAGCTGTTGGTACACCTGGTGAGCGCGGTGGTGGGGTTAGAGTTGCTTCACCTGAAGTTGCACAGAAGAGAGAGTGTGAATATGTGTGCAGCATGTATTTATGACATAATTAATTTTACCAGCCATTGTTGCATTGCTAAGACCCTTCTTCTTCTTTCGTGTGGTTATTGACTAACCTGGTGTCAGAGTTTTTATTCTGCCCATGTGCCTCTGACTTAGCTTCACATGCTGTTGAGAAATATCTCTCAGACATGCTGGTTTCCTCACGATGTTTTCTTTCACCGATTTTTAAGCAATTAATAATTATACAATACACACTTTAATCCGCAAAATCAGAGGTGCGTGCTTTAGGTTCGAACTCGAGACCTATGACTTGGCAGTCCGACGGTCACACCACTAGGCTATCTCCGTTTTTTATTTTTTTGGTAATGGCATCTCGCAGTTCAACCATAGGGTTGTCTACTGCTTAACCGGACTTGTCTGTGGATGCCACAAAAGAATTGCAGCCTCCTGCCAGGGCTTAAAAATAAACTTACAAACTAAGCGACTACACGCTAAGGGCACCCCCTGTGGGGTACGGACCTCGGCTTAGGGCGCCACTGGGGGAGGACAGCAAGGGGATAGCTGGATCGGGGGTATTTAAAACTACTGGCTCAGCGGCAACTCGGGCTGGCTCGAGCAAGGGTCGGGGGGATGGGGATGGACAGGGTCATCGCGACGGGCCTCGACGGCGAGGACGGAACGACGGAAATCTGTGTCTGTAGGATTTCCTAACAGTGCTGGTGGGCGGGTTACTCTCCTGGAGGTGAGTGGTGGCATCGTCGCGGGCAATGAGGGTATGCCGTGGACGGCGAACCTTACTGATGCGGGACGGGGCGTATCGGAAGGCGGCCGCAATCAGGGGATTGCGGTGCTTTATAGCAGTGTCAAAGAAACGCTTCGAGAGGCGTTTCATGAACTGCTGAACTATGGTAGGCTATCTCCTATTGACCTCTTGGTGTTATATCAATATCCGGCACGGATGTGCCCAGTGCCCAACTCATTAAAAAAAAACTTTATTTCAGACAAATAGGGTGTCTTGCAACTACATAAAAAACGAAAACCAAACATAGATTCTCAGTCGTATAAACACGACTCTGGCGGCTCGGGCACGAAAACATTTGTCGTATTAACCGGCTGAGGCGCTTAAAAGTCCACTTACCGTATGTAGGGGGTGTGGCTGGTGCAGTGACTGGCAATATGACGTTCAGGGGTGGTTGTGGCTGCTTCTGAAATGAAGAAGACCTGTAGTTTCTACTAGCCACATATTTTACAAGGATAAAAAGAAACTCAGATCATTTACGTAAATTTTTTCAATAGAATCTATTTCAGATTTTATGGATCAGAGTGTTGGGCCACAAATGGAATGAATGAAAGACAATTGCATGCAGCTGAGATCAGAATGCTAAGAGGGATGTGTGGTGTTACCCGAATGGATAGAATACGGAATGAGTATATAAGAGGAAGTCTGAAAGTGACACCGGTGACTGAAAAGTGGTGTGGAAATCGGTTGTATGGGCATGTTATGCGAAGGAATGAGGAAAATGTTGTCAGGAAAGTTGTGAGTATGAATGTGGATGGCTATACATGTACAGGGAGACCAAAGAAACGATGGATGGACTGTGTGAAAGATGATATGGCTAGGAAGGGAGTAACTACCGAGATGACGACTAATAGAGAAGTATGGAAGAAAGAGACATGTTGCGCCGACCCCAAATAAATTGGGATAAGGGCAGGAGAATGATGAATCTATTTCAGAGGTAATATTTTATTCTTCTACGTTTCAATCAATCAATCTGCCTGCCTTTTCCTAACAAAGTTTGGGTCGGCTTCCACTCTAACCGGATGCAGCTGAATACCAGTATTTTACACGGAGCATTGAAATAAATGATTTGACTTTGACTTTCTCTGAGGCTCTGAGGACTTCAATTGAGGCTCTCAAAGATTAAAATCATATATAATGTCAATATATGTATTTACTGTTGGCCATAAATCCATCAGAGACGTCTGTGAAATTTCGCCAGTTCATTTAACCTTCTGAACGCCACAGCATAAATGCACGCGAGTGCCCTCTACGCCAAGCACCAAATTAATTTCTTATTTTTATCATGAATTTTCCAATATCCATGGCGTAATATAATTTGTTTCATACAATTAAATACGTACGACCAGCTTAAAATTTGCAGATATCCATAAAAACACACACAGAAGTAATTATTTAATTTTTATTTCGTATTATACTCCACCGAATTGCCACATATTTGTATCGCCGGCGTACAGGGCTTGCGCATGCTTGTCACGTGATAATGGCGTTCAAAAGGTTAAAAAAGACGATGTATAAGCAAGATACAACAAAAAACTTACCCGTGCAGTATAATATGGGGTCGAAGTCTGGAACTGCGCGCAGTCAACTCTGAGCGCGGGGGACGAAGGGGTCGTTGACGGGGAGGAAGGCTCGACAGCTGGGGACGACGACATCGTGGGAAGGGGTCAGAACATTGCGGGCGAATTTTCGGGGATATATTTATGGGTTATGAGGGATATAGATACGACATAACTGGGAGTATAATTATTGCAATTTTTTTTTCGCTTTTTTAATTCAATTATAGTATAGTGTGAGTCAATCGTTTTTTTTAAATGTGATTGATAATTTTTCGTTATTATTTTTTTTTTATGCTTAAAGAATTATTTTTAAGGCGTGTTTACTATCGTACTTCGAAATACATACTATATTTACTAAAAATATATTGCTATTCAATTATTTATTATAATATTCATTCGTTCATTTAATAATTTATCATTAAATTGGAATGGATTTTAGGAATATGGTGGAATATTTATTTATTTTGACAATTATTTTTAAATGTGGAAGTTTTATTTTGCTAATGTTTTTATTTGGAATGGCATATAGGAGTTATAATTAAGGAAATGGAATTAAAATAGGATTTCCTGAAACAAAAATTGTTTTATAAATAATCAATATTATTGGGTTTAACACAATTCGGACTAAGGATGGAAGGAAATAACAATATTAAGTACATATTTATATTATTTGACCACTGGCTGTAATTCTGTTTCTAAAATAAAAGTAACCAATTCTGCATTTATTATAACATTAGTCAAATAAATGGTTATCACTTGTTCGTTATTTTGATATAAATACAAAGCAATCTAATCTATTTATCATTTACATTAAAAAACAACGACCAAGTGCGAGTCGGCCTTGCGCACGAAGGGTTCCGTACCATCACTGCATAGTATAAAACAAAGTCGCTTTCTCTGTCCCTATGTATGCTTAAATCTTTAAAACTACGCAACGGATTTTGATGCAGTTTTTTTTAATAGATAGAGTGATTCAATTCAAGAGGAAGGTTTATGTGTATAATTTGTCAACATATTTTGCGGGCGAAGCCGCGGGCGGAAGCTTTATCTATAAAAACAGCAAAAAAATCCTGTCTCTCGCATGGGAACCTCATACAAGAAACAGGATTTTTTTGCCGGTTAAATATTTATTTTATTCTGTTTTTTAGTCTTTTATTTGTTGTTATAGCGGCAACAGAAATACTTACACACATTATCTGTGAAAATGTCAACTGTCTAACTATCACGGTTCATGAGATACAGTCTGGTGACAGACGGGCACACAGACGGACGGACAGCGGAGTCTTAGTAATAGGGTTCCGTTTTACCCTTTGGGTACGAAACCCTAAAAAAAACCCCTTAAAGTGCTGTAATTTTAACAACATTACACAATAACTGTCGTTATGTAGCCATCATTCGTTTAATGCTATATTTTTTTTTTAAATCTTTATTTATTTAGAGGCTTTTGGTTATCACATATAACCATGTCAGCCCCATCATAACTCATTACAAAAACAACTATGATCTAAGAGCCGAGAGACACTCTATTAGTTAAATAGTTACAAACAAAATTATAAATTTTTTAGCCTCTGCACTACAGGGTTTAGACAACAAACATTGAACAGCACCTAAATCTAACTTACTAATGTTTAATTCTGCCAATAAGGTATCTCTTTCTCTGCGATTACGGGCACATTCCACCAACACGTGATGCACATCCTCCACAGACTCGCAATTTTAATGCTATATCAAATGTACTTTAAATGACTCCTCATAACATCAGGTATCTGTTAGTGAAAGGCCCATTAAAAAGAACAAACGAATGCCAAAAAAACACCACAAATTGGAGAATAACTTTGATTTCGGAAGGCGTCCGCTAAAAACCAAAATACAAAACCGAAAACTTACGAAATTGAAGTTATTTTTCACTTTTTGGCAGTTTTTGATGAGCTCATACGCCTTCCAAAGGTCTGGGACCCCGAGGTCCTGACATTATACAATAACTAGCTATTGCCAGCGGCTCCGCCGTCGTGGATATCAGAAAGCATCCCAAGGGAAAGTACTACCGAGATAAAAAGTATCTTATGTGTTAATCCAGGTCATAAACTACCTCTGTGCCAAGTTTCATCCAGATCCGTTCAGCCGTTTGAGCGGGTTATTGTAAACTCGCCATAATGAAAATTTGCCACAAGTAAAAATTATAGTAAACTTGCCACAGTGACAAAATAATTCACAACAGGTATAGTAAACTCGTCACAGGAAGGTCAAACTTGTTTTGGATGTACCGACAGTAAAACGATATTCGTTCAACATTATTGTTTAGTAAAAGTAATGTTTCCGAATAAATAAAAAGAAGAAAACTGTATCAAAAAATATGATCCATGGGCCATGTGGCCATGGCCATTAAACACAACTACTTCGTTTGCTATCGGTACTTTTAAAGCTGTGGCAAGTTTTCGTGAGACAGATAAGACTGTGGCGAGTTTACTATAATTTTTACTTGTGGCAAATTTTCATTATGGCGAGTTTACAATAACCCGTACCGACAAACATACAAACACACACACACAATCACTCACAAACTTTCGCTTTTATAATATTAGTATGATAAATGATACACAAATACGTGAGTCAGTTTCAACTCCCAATTTTAATGACACAAGCGTGTTTTTAACTATGCTACGTTATCAATTAATCATGACATCATAACACAGATAATTGATAGAGCTGTCAGAAAAAGAATTTAATGTCACCTTGACTACCAATTTAGCGTACAGCTTTCCAATTTTTTATTTAAAGTAATTCGTTACCGCACGTTGCAATGGAGCTAAATTTTTGCTACTGAATTTGTAGATCAACGTAGTAAAGCAGACTTTCCCAAGATGAGCGATAACGTCCCCTTGCAGCGCCCCTGCAGGCCTAAAGGGAGGCAGTGAGAGATCCAGAAAAAAAATGGGGGTGATTTGTAATAAGGCTGGGAAATCATCCAATGACTGCTCCCGCTCTGGGTGGAGCGGAAGGGAGTGTCAGACTCTTACTGACTAAAACCCATCCATGTTCCTTCCGTAGCCCTTTACGTTCCGGGCTAGCGGTAACCCTTTCGGACAATCCCGCTTACCCGGCAGGCTTGGCCCTGAGGGGCCCCTTCATATGCTGACATGTCTTTGAGGCGCGCGTGGAACATATACGCGCCGTACAGCACGGGTCTGGTGCTGATCGGACGGTGAGTCACCCATTACTCACTGTCCGCAGGCCCGCGCCTACGGTGGCCGGGAGTCGCCACGTGGCTTTGTAATTTCATCTAGATTTTTAAGTAGGTGAAAAAATGAGGGCGCTAAAAAATATTTATTCTCAAAGTGAGCAAGTAGACAAAATACATTTGGGAACCCCTTCTCCTTCCTATCGCATCGATAGCAAAAATAGTACATCACTACATAGTATAAAACAAAGTCGCTTTCTCTGTCCCTATATCCCTATGTATGCTTAAATCTTTAAAAGTCTGCAACGGATTTTGATGCGTTTTTTTTTAATAGATAGAGTGATTCAAGAGGAAGGTTTATGTGTATAATTTGTCGATATATTATGCGGGCGAAGCCGCGGGCGGAAGCTAGTAAATATATATTTATAAGTTTGGGATGGGAACCCCTGTAGTAAAGCTGTTCGAGTAGGTACTTAGCTTGAGAAAGAAAAAGAAAGTCAAAGATCTCAGCTAAAGGCAGTAAGCCTTGTATAATCTAAGGAAGTTCGGGTATTTTTTTCAGGGTTGGAAAATCATCATAGGACTCCTCCCGCCCTGGATGGAGCGGAAGGGAGTGTCAGACTCTTACTGGCTAAAACCCTTGTTCCTTCCTTAAAAAGATGTCAGCATATGAAGGGGCCCCTCAGGGCCAAGCCTGCCGGGTAAGCGGGATTGTCCGAAAGGGTTACCGCTACCTCGGAACATAAAGGGCTACGGAAGGAACATGGATGGGTTTTAGTCAGTAAGAGTCTGACACTCCCTTCCGCTCCACCCAGAGCGGGAGCAGTCATTGGATGATTGCTCAGCCTTAAAAAAAAAAAAACAACACCTTTGTGTTCTGGGGCAGTGGAAAGAAAATACTTGATAGCATCTCTACCCCAGAGGCCCTAGCATGAGTTTTTACGTTTTTGTTTTGCAAGTATCATCATCTGCCTAGCCTTTTCCCAACTATGTTGGGGTCGGCTTCCAGTCTAACCGCGTGCAGCTGACTACCAGTATTTTACATGGACCTACTGCGTATCTGATCTTCACAACCCAATAACTCGGCAATACAACACCCGTTGGTAAGACTGGCTGTCAGATTTTCGGGCTTCTGACGACCCGTAACGACTGTCAAAGATGCACAAATGACAGATTTATTGCAATAAAATATCAACGAAGCTGACTGGTTAATTTTATACCACAACATTAGTAACTAACTAACGAAATTAGTGACAAAAAAAACAGAAGAGAGAAACACTAATTACCTCAACTAATTCTTTACACTAACCAATCCACCATCATCAGGCAGATATGTAACATTCTTCGATTTCGAGAGCTGGTACGCTATATCCTCCGCTGCTTCAATACGCCTCAACTCCACCAGCCCTTCTCCTGCATCCCCGAAAGCCTTAGCCAGCAGAACAGCCTGCTGAGTGTCCCCTTCTGCAGAGATCACAGCTGCCTTCTTCTTCTGCTCAGCTTTCTCCACCGTGAACCTCGCTTTTTCAGCTTCTAACTGAGCAATTTGTTTCAATTCTACGGCTTTGAGGAATTCTCTGCCGAAAGTGATGTGGACTATAGCTATATCGTCTAATATGATTCCGAACTGTCGAGCTCTCTCAGTAAGACTTTCACTGACTTGAAACGAGACCATTTCTCGTTGTGTAATCAATTCACTAGCATCAAACTGGGCAACAACAGCTTTTAGAACTTCTCCAGTGATCGACGGCAAAACTCTTTGGTCATAATCCTCGCCCAAAGTAGTGTAGATCTTGGGCAGTTCATCTGCTATAGGTCGGAATAAAATCCTTAATGTTACCTCGACTCTTTGGAGATCCTTACTGCCAGTTACCGTGGAGACGTTTCGAGGATTCGATTTAATGTCGAATAGTATCGGTTTTTGAACCCATGGTATAATGAAATGGGTGCCTTCTCCGACTACAGCTTTCTTTATGCCTGTAAATCTGTCAAATATGACAGCTCTTTGACCACCATCAACGTTGTACAAGGCGTTGTTTGCTACTCCCCCGATAAAGGTTAGACCTATGCCCATTTGGGCTAAGCGCTTGAAGATTTTGGTGGACATTTCCTGGCTCTCCTTCCTGATTTCTAAGAAAAGTCTCTTGGTATGTGCTTGGTCGTGTCTTTAAGACGAGTTAAGCTAGCATCACAATCTTTCTAGTTAGTATACAACGTGGCGCTAGTGTATTAGTACAATATTGACATTAATTTAACACACATATACGTTTCCACATTTTCTTTCCATGAAGACATTATATTTCCATGAAACGTTATTATTTACGGATTTATGTAAAATGTTAGAAAATAGCATCTTAGAGCAACCTGTACTTAAAGAACTGTCGCGCAGCGGACACTTGCTGGGGTAACGGCAAATTAAAAATGAAATGGAATGAACCAATTATATTAAAACGAATAAGCAATACTATTACGATGAAACAACTACAAAAGTAGACGAATTGATTATATTTTATTGTTTAAATTTTTTCTTCAATTTCGATTTATTTTAACCTTTCAACATTTATATGATTAATGGGCACTAGCCCTTCACATGTGTTTAATTAATGTCACCATTGTAGCGCCACGTTGTATAAGTATTTAAGAACTTGATTGAGTAAATCGACTTTATTCTTCTGCACAGCTATTTAATGCTCCATTAATTTCAAAGTTAAACTCTCCACAATTATTCACAATAGAAAATATACCAACAACACTCACACCAGTCAAGAAAATTAACACTTTTTATCACTTACAACACCATCTAGAAAAATTTCCAAACCAATTATGACGGCGCTATGATTTTTCTCACTATCATACAGTGTTAGGTTAAACGAGATACATACTTAAGGAGAGTGAAGTAGTTTAACGTAACACACTGTACAATGTACACTAAGATGTCTAAAACGCTATAGAAAATCTTCCATAGCTGTTTACCGAAGCAGTGACAAAACAAAACTGATGGATTTCAAGGTAACTTAATTAACGAGTAATACATCACCTGGTGTTTATGACATAGTAGAACAATAGTTATGTAGGCTAGGAGATAATATAATATAAGATCACGCCTGTAATATCGAAGGGTTGAGCAGAGGTGTACCAATAACACACAGACATTTTGCAAGTTAACTGCCTAGCCATTTCCTAACTATATTGGGAAAAAATTTTAAAAGCATGGTTAGACCTGCCGTCCTGTATGGATCAGAGTGTTGTACCGCAGAAGGAATGAATGAAAGACAATCGCATGCAGCTGAGATGAGAATGCTAAGAGGGATGTGTGGAGTAACGCGAATGGATAGAATACGGAATGAGTATATAAGAGGAATTCTGAAAGTGACACCGGTGACTGAAAAGTTGTGTGGAAATCGGTTGTCATGGTATGGGCATGTTTTGAGGAAGAATGAGGAAAATGTTGTCAGGAAAGTTGTGAGTATGAATGTGGATGGCTACGCAAGTAAAGGGAGACCAAAGAAATGATGGATGGATTGTGTGAGAGTCGTGAGAGATGATATGGCTACAAGGGAGTGACTACCGAGATGAAGACTAATAGAGAAGTATGGAAGAAAAAGACGTGTTGCGCCACGCGCCGACGCCAAATAAATTGCGATAAGGGCAGGAGAATGATGATTGGGGTCGGCTTCCAGTCGTACCGAAAGCAGATACAATACCAGTATTTTACATGGAGCGACTGCCTATCTGACCACAACCCAGCTACTGGAATACCCTTTGGTAAGACTGGTTGTCAGGCACCTAATAATCATAGATGTTTTTTTTATTATAAATGATTATAACGTGTCTATTATTAAAAGTATGACAAATAAAGGATAACCAGGTATCTTATAAAAAACACGTAGCGAACGTGATGATTTGTTTACGGAATTTTGATACACAACCAAATCTAATCTTTAGTTTATTATGGATTAATTTTATTTCAACCATTTGAATTTTATACTTTTTGCTGTGCCCTACTACAGGGTCCGTAATTAACCTTAGCTTTAAGCCTATTGCAAGATCTACACATATTATGGAATGCAAATAAATATATAAGGTCCCATTAAAATAGATGGACAAACTTTTAGAAACACTCTGACCACCAAAATAAGGACAATGGTAAAAAAAAACCACATGAGATACAAGAAGTGAACTGAACGCTGTGTTAAAATTTGTCCATCTATTTTAATGGGACCTTATAAATGAATATGAATAATCTATTACAACCAACGTCTTTATTAACGCCAAAGCGAAGAGACTTTGCCGATTTCCACGTACGGAATCATTTTACGGAATCATTTCATTGAACCGAAGGGTTCAATGAAATGATTATCTCGTAATTATATCACAATTAAAAAGTCATTGTGCCTCGCGTAGACCTGCGTCAAGCCAGTCAATGGGATTTTATTAATTCAGGGCTGATTTTTCATTACCAAGATAACTTTTATCTGAAGGATAAAAATGTCAGCTTGACATATTTTACCATATTAAAGCTGTCAAACTGAAATATTTATTCTTCAGATAAAAAGTAATCCGACTACTGTTAAATCAGCGGATTGTCCGAAACGGTTACCGCTACCCCGGATCATAAAGGGCTAAGGAAGGAACATGGATGGATTTTAGTCAGTAAGAGTCTGACACTCCCTTCCGCTCCACCCAGAGCGGGCATCATTTGATGATTTGCCCACCCGTATAAAAAAGGAGATAAAATATATTTTTTTAAATACCTTTATATCCCGAGACAGTAATAATGTTTATGTTTTGTTTATGCATCACCCAAAGGTTGCTTGGTCGAAAATGTCTAGGGTCAGATAGGCAGACGTTCCGTGTAAAATACTGGTATTCAGCTACATCCGGTTAGACTGGATGCCGACCCGAACATAGTTAAGAAAAGGTTAGGCAGATTGAACATAATTGTATTAATATCAATTCGTTTATATAGATTGCAGGAAACTCAATGTTTTCCTCTACTTTATTCTTGGTTTTGTGGTTTTAATTATTTTAAATTGGATAGCCTTATTTGTCGAGAATTGGGCTCAGTATAAGCCCAGAGTCCGGAATAGGGAACACGACAGGGTAAAAATAAAAGAAATTATTTAGGTAAAAAAAATATTATACACGTATTTTTTGCTCTAAGTATCATAATAATAAAAAGATACTTGGATAAAACTACAAAGGAGTGACGTCAAGCAACATTTTAACACAATGTATCGACGTGATCTTTTGTTTACGCGAAAAAAGAAATAATACGTGTCCAATATTTTTTAACAGTCTAGCTGATGGACTAGCCAAAATTCATCATCCTTGTAAAAAAAATCTTCTACCCAAAACGGGTTGTTCAGTGTCTTTAAGGAACACAAATTGACAGGTTTAACGTAAAAATTCATATGATTTTTTTTATCTCCAATACAAATGTTTAAGTTTAACGTAACTAATATTTGTTCTTATTTGACAACTCAACAACCCCCTTTCGGAGCGGACACGAGTTTTGTTACACCCTGTATACGCCCAGCCATAGGCTTGCCCCTATTACATTGGATTTAACCGGTAACGGATGAAAACAGGGGGATATAATATGTACAGGCGCCAGCACATCAAGTTATCAAAAACTGTAAAAATTTCAATTGATTTTGAACATAACCAACAACGTTTTAAGGTTTAAAATCATTTGGAGAAAGGACTAGGCTAAATGACTGCACAAACTGTAAAATTTTTACAATTGATTTTCAACCTAACGGTGTACGTTTTAAGGTTTAAAATCATTTGGAGAAAGAACTTGGCTAAATGACTGCCCAAAGTATCTCTAGAAATCTCACATTAATATTTAAATATTCTTTCATGAATTGTCTAGTGTTTAATAATTTCCTAGAACTTCCGTGAAGTCAAAATTAAACTCAAAGCATTCATTTCAAATAAACCAATTACAGGCACTTTTGAATTGTCAAGGGTTCGGTCAGTCAGAAAGATGAAGCTAGTTGCCCATTCCGAAGCAGTCCCAACAATCTCTTTCGTAAGGATGTGACTACAAACATTGAAACAGTAATTTGGAGGGGCACGCCATGTTATCGTAGTTTATGTATAACTACTTCGCGACTTCGTCCGCGGAAAATTGCGATATACTGTAACTGTTTAGGCAGCGCATGCAAATAATTCTGTTTTCAGAGGTATTTCTTTCCGACTTGCTAGACGAAAATTGCGATAGCTCGGCTAATATGTATGATATAAATATAATTTATAGCCTATAGCACTCAGGAATAAAGTAGCTTTCTATCAGTGAAAAATTTTTTGAAATTGGATCATTAGTGCCGGAGATTACCCGCTACATACAAACTTACAAATTTTACCTCTTTATAATATTAGTATAGATTAACTCTTCCTTCATATTATCTGATATTTTATTCAGGTCTAAAACCAGGCGAGGTGAACATAGTGCTGACAGGAGATGATGACTACTCGTTTCGCAGTTAGGAGCCGGTCTACCAGATACAGAACATCGGTAATAGAAGCATTCAGCGGGATTGTTCGAAAGGGTTACCGCTACCCCGGAACCTGTGTAGAAGAACGGGCAAGAGCACCATTCCTTAGACTTGGAAGTCGACCCCAACATAGTTGGGAAAAGGCTAGGCAGATTGATTGAGGAATCTATACTTTTGCCATGCGGAACCAAAAAATTCACACCAACGGCAACGGCACGTTGGTATTAGTTCTACACTGATAATACGATAAGAGGTGTCAATTGATTGTTATCGATAAAAATGATAAGCACGGATGATTGGTTTAAACTTATCAGTTACAAACTTAGTCGTTGGATAATGTTGATACACGATTTTTTACTCGTAGTGAATTTCAAACTCAACCAATTCAAAGTATTTACTTCAAATAAACCAATTCCAGGCACTTTTGAATTGTCAAGGAATCGGTCAGTCAGAGAGATGAAGCTAGTTGCCCATTCCAAAGCGGTAGGTATCTATGGAAAAGAACGGGCGAGAAACTCCATGGACACTCTTTTAAACAAAATATGGTTACAAAATATTGGTTACATAGTTCATACATGTGAGAATGATGCAGAACGTTAAAAGCATCCGATATAAAATCTGTAAAAACTATTCAAAAATTAAATTAAAACATGCCATAGCCGCTAAGAGATGACCAGTAGGTACCTACTGACAGCGCCCGTTCATTTTAAAAGCTTGCTAAGCCCACAAAATCAAATCACGATAAATATACATACATCGTGGCGCTACAATGGTGACATTAATTTAACACACGGGCTAGTGCCCATTACGGCGCTTTGAACGCAAATATTATTATTATTCTTAAGGATAAAAATGTCATGGCACTTCTAAGAGACATTTCTCAACAGCATGTGAAATTAAGTCAGAGGCCCATGGGCAGCATAAAAACTCTGATACCAGTTTAGTCACTATAAGCGGGATTGTCCAAAAGGGTTACCGCTACCCCGGAACATAAAGGGCTACGGAAGGAACATGGATGGGTTTTAGTCAGTAAAAGTCTGACACTCCCTCGCGCTCCAACGAAATTCTTAGAGTTAATTTTTTAACACCTTATATTCTATTCATTTCTATAGCCTATGTATAGGCTCAGCTGTGATAGGCTAGTGGTGTGACCGACGACGGACTGTCAATTCTTACGTCTCGAGTTCGAACCTAAGGCATAATATCGATCATCCCAAGCTCCGCCACGAGCCCCTCGGGACAATATGGATGATGACTATTTTTTTTAAATTAGTCTCATCATTCTCCTGCCCTTATCCCAATCTATTTGTGCTCGGCGCAACATGTCTTCTTCTTCCACACTTCTCTATTAGTCGTCATCTCGATAGTCACTCCCTTTCTAGCCATATCATCTTTCACAGAATCCATCCATCGTTTCTTTGGTCTCCCTCTACTTGTATAGCCATCCACATTCATACTCACAACTTGCCTGACAACATTTTCCTCATTCCTCCGCATAACATGCCCACACCATGACCACCGATTTCCACACAACTTTTCAGTCACCGGTGTCACTTTCAGACTTCCTCTTATATACTCATTACGTATTCTATCCATTCGCGTAACACCACACATCCCTCTTAGCATTCTCATCTCAGCTGCATGCAATTGTCTTTCATTAATTCCTTTTGTGGCCCAACACTCTGATCCATACAAGACAGCAGGTCTAATCATGCTTTTATAAATCTTACCCTTAAGTTTAATTTTACCCTCTAATTTTACCCTTAAGTATATTTTTTTTAATAAGTCTGTCATCTAGATTATTAAAAATTATTGGACACGTATTTTTCTTTTTTTACGTAATCCAAAGATTACTTCTATAGGTACATTGAATTTAAATGTGGCACGACGTTTTTTTTTTTTGAACATTGGCATCTCGCAGTTTAACCATAGGGTTGTCTACTGCTTAACTTTATCGGACTTGCAATGGCATGACGTCACAAGTATGTAGTTTTTATACTTGTGACGTAGCGAGCCCCACTCCCCAACTTTAATGCGTTTTATCTCAGTAATTTTCTATTCATACGATAAAGCAAAAAATACGTGTCAATTTTTTTTTTATCTGATTGACGGACTAAATATTACTTCTTTTTTTACCCTGCCGTCATCCTTGTTATTGGGCATGTCTGAGTAGCTACCAAACAATAAATGATAATTGCACTAAAACGGTTAATTACGTTAGCTTGTTCAATTGTGTTTCTAGTCCAAATGTTCTCATACGAATACTCGCAAGCTTTTGAACTTTGTGTGTTTTTAAGTAGAAGAAGAACAAAGAAACGATGGATGGATTGTGTTAAAGATGATATGGCTAGAAAGGGAGTGAATACCGAAATGACGACTAATAGAGAAGTGTGGAAGAAAGACATGTTGCGCCGAGCATAAATAAATTGGATATTTGAAAGGGAAGGAATATAACTTCTCTTATACACGCTTTATATTAGCTTCACTTGTATGTATGTTTGTAACCGACTCCATTAGACGCGATTCACCCACTTTAAACGGCCAGATTTCATTCAAACTTTGTAGATTTATCGAGGACCGATGACAATACATTAATTTGAACTAAAAAGTAGGAAATAAAAAATAGTTTAAAAATGAGCATGGTGGTGGTGAATATTATCTTAAAAAGCACCCCACGCTTTTAAAAAAGTAAAATTTATTTTCTATTTTTTAGTTCGGTTTTCTTTAAAAAGCGTGTTTTTTAGTTATTTTAACTATTTTTTTTACCTAGGCATCATTCCTATTATACGCTGCTACAAAACTACTGAAGTGGATATATTAATAAACCATAGAATTCTGTTATCAGGGCAGTGTTAGATACATTTGAACATGAGCCCTCCACTGATAACCCATTATCGGCCTTGTTTGATAAATTGGTAATTCCATAGCCTCTAGTGGTAAGTAGTTTTTTTTTTCTTCGTGTGGTTAGCGACTAACCTGGTGTCAGAGTTTTTATGCTGCCCATGGGCCTCTGACTTAGCATCACATACTGTTGAGAAAAATCTCTCAGGCATGTCGGTTTCCTCACGATGTTTTCCTGCACGGATTTTCAAGCAAGTGATAATTATACAATACGCACATGAATCCGTAAAGTCAGAGGTCTTGGGTTCGAACTCGAGACCTATGACTTGATAGTCCGACGGTCACACCACTAAGCCGTCACTGCTGTATAGGCAATAGAATAGAATAGAATGTTAATTAGGTATATTAAATAAGTGGGCTTGGTTAAATAGGCCTATTTATAGGGCTGGCCTATTTTTCGGTCAAAGAATCAGCCTTTTGGGAACTTTTCCTGTTGACAGCTATGTGAACGAATTTTTTGATGGCCTTTGATTTTTTTTTTTTTTTCCTCCCTTTTTATATACTTGTACAAAGGCCAGCACATCAAGTTACCACAATCTGTCAAATTTCTTTGATGGTATTTCAACTTTATTGCAGAGACTTAAGGTTCATTTTTAATTGAGAAAATTTGACAGTTAGGGATAGCTTGATGTGCTGGCGTCTGTACCTACATAGTTATTATTGATATTTTAAGTCTTTTTAGTTATGTAAATATTATGTGAATAAAAAGTAAAGTCGCTTCCCGCGTCTGTCGTAATGTCTAATGTATACAGTATGCTTAGATCCTTACTACACAACGGATTTTGATGCAGTTTTTTTTTAAGATAAAGTAATTCAAGAGGAAGATTATGTGTATAATTAGTCGACATATTATGCGGGCGAAGCCGCGGGCGGAAGCTAGTATATAATATATTGCTCTTTGACTGTATAAAACAAACATCAAATTCTTTAACTTCTCGCATCATTTTAAACTAGGTTACCTGAACTGAGATAATGAACATCAGATAAGGTAAGATATCACATGCTTGCCTAGCAAATGATGGATCACATTGGTACTAATATTATTCTTAAGTAGCTTCCGCCCGCAACTCCGTCCGCGTGTGTCATCGCGTCTATCGCCCACACTATTTTGTTTACGCAAAGTCAAATCATTTTATTTCAAATAGGCACTAGAAACGTCAAATTGAACAATAAATAATAATAATATCCATGGACATTTCACACAACGCCATATAGTCCCAAGCTAAGCAACCTAATACTTGTGTTATGGTAACGAGATGGCTGATAAACTACTTATATACTATTTTTTTGGGAAATACATACATATTATAGATAGAAGAACACCCAGACCCGTAACAAATACTTGTAGGTCGTACAAATATTTGTTCCGTGCGGGAATCGAACCCGCGGCATGCTGCGCAGCAGTCAACCGCTCAACCACTGCGCCAACCGTATCGTCTAAATAGAGTTGATTCTAGTCACCCCTTCCAAAAGGTAGTCGCGTGTGGAGAAGTATGGACAAGAAACTCCACCGCTTGTCTTTTAAAATGTTTTACAATATTTTGTACCTATTTGCAAACACTGAGTAAATCAATCTGCCTAGACCTTTTCCCAACTTTTATTTTATGTTGTGCTCGGCTTTCAGTCTTACCGGAAGCAGCTGAATACCAGTCCTTAAAATGGAGCGACTGCCTGTCCGACGTCGACAACCAAGTTACTTAAGGTTGATGTTCCAGGGTAGCCCGCGAAATTCAAATTTTCTAAAGTTTTTTGCAATTTGCAGGCCAGTGATAGGTTGTATGTTGATGAACATTTGATTCGCGGCTGTAAGACGTATGTAGTTACAGAATTATAATCATCAAGGTTCCGGAATGACTTTGACCTTGTAAAAAGTCATTTTTACACCTTTATGAGCTCGGAGGGTTGTATTAATGATTTTGATAATTATAATTCTGTAACTACATACGTCTTACAGCCGCGAATCAAATGTTCATCAACATACAACCTATCACTGGCCTGCAAATTGCAAAAAACTTAAGAAAATTTGAATTTCGCGGGCTGGTTGGAGGATTCACCTGAAGACTGACTGTCAGATTTTCGGGTTCCTGACCACTCGTAACAACTGTCAAAGATCCACGAATGACAGCCGGGACCAACGGCTTAACGTGCTTTGTAAAGATGTTCACCCATCCACGAAAAAAAGCGTATGTTATATAATTATGTTTAATTGTTAACATTAAAAAATATTTTTCATTTTTAATAAAATAAAAAAAAAAACCATCAACACGAAAAGAAGAAGAAGAGAACATTGAAATCAGGTGTGAAATACTTATTCGCAAAATGGCATCTCTACACGTCCAAGCTGAGAACTTTCCAGTACTTTAAATGGAGCGACTGCCTATCTGATCTCCAGAACCCAGTTACTGGTTAACACAACACTTTAGTGGTAATGGAGGAACAGGGTGGAAAGTCCCTCCATTGAAAAGGGAGGATCCTCCAACCAGACAGGTGTTGCGTATGGCGGGCTACTGCCCGACAACTCTTAGTCGGGGCTGAGTATATATGTTAGATCGCGCGGTAAACTCTGGTTGCGCGATGTAGGATTTGGGTGACGTATAGTGTCGTCACATGTCAGCTTTTAACACTTCGCTCTCTATCAGTGTAGCTCCTATGTGGCTCGAAAGATGTCGCCACAATACCTCTTGGTAAAACTTGTAGATAAACTTTCGAGATTCAGACGATCCGTAACGACTGTCAAATACGCACAAATACAGAAGGGACCAACGGCATAACGTTTATCTATGGTAATTTATTGGAAAATGCCTTATAAATAATTCTTCAGACTAAATTTCAACCTTGGTGACCCCAGACGGTTGAAATGGGCTAACCTAGCGTGCTTGAAGGCTGTTTAAAAAGTATAATGTTCAATCGGTCTAGCTCATTGGTCCCCAACCCGAGGTCCGCAACTCCACAAGAGGAAAATTTTGGTCTTGGTTTAAAATTTGAAGTCAGGCAACTGGACCAGCACCAACCGCCTCCTAGAGGGCGGGAAATCTTCAAATGACTTCGCCCGCTGTGGGTGGAGCTGATGGGAGTGTCAGACTCTTACTGACTAAAACCTATCCATGGTCCTTCCTTACGACCTGGCACCTAATCTACCCCTAAGGTTGTGAAAAAGGGTGATCAGCGGGATTGTCCGAAAGGGTACCGCTGCTCCAGACCACAAAGATCAAAGAAAGGAACATGGATGGGTTTTAGTCAGTAAGAGTCTGGCACTCCCTGCCGCTCCACCCAGAGCGAGAGGAGTCATTTGATGATTTCCCATCCTCAAAAAAAGGCAGTGGCTCCAAGTGAAATACTGGTATTCAGCTGCATCCGGTTAGACTGCAAGACGAGAACACATAATGATGGTTCGTATCTTGTGGATAGTAGCACTCTTCCTCAATGTTATTTTACATTTGCCTAGCTTTTACTCACGGCTTCGCTCGCATTAATTTAGAATTTGACAATCATTTCGGCTTGTACGGCTTGTTAAACCCGAAAATCTAACAACCAGTCTTACTAAGGGGTATCGTATTACCCAATAACTGGGTTGTGGAGGTCAGACAGGCAGTCGGTCCTCGTAAAATACTGGTATTCAGCTGCAACAGGTTAGACTAGAAGCCGACCCTGACATGTTGAAAAATGAACCCATTAGATGTTCCCTATTAGAAGCCGTTTGCTTATGAGAGCTCAACGATTTATACGGTTATATTTATTTCTTGTCGTTTCGAAAGAAAGAGATATAGGTTTTAGTACTTGTCACGTGCATTCAAAAAGATAAGTTAGCTCGAATACAGGAAAACTAAAAAATAAATATCTATAATGAGTAAAGACGAGAACCACAAATAGATAACACTTTGTTACTTTTTAGTTGTAGACGTTTCAACTTAACTTCATTTTAAGATTAATACAGCAAAAAAAATCTGCCTAGCCTTTGACAACTATGTAAGGGTCGGCTTCCGGTCTAACCTGATGCAGCTGAATACCAGTATTTTACACGGAGCGACTGCCTATCTGACCTCCACAACCTGGTCGGTAACTGGGTAATACCCTTTGGTAAGACTGGCTATCAGACACAGACATGTTAAGCTACGATTGCCGGGGTTGGTCCGTGGATGGGTGACCATCGTTACATATCGAGACTCCTCCGTGCCTCGGAAAGAACTCGTCGCTACGAGTAGTCAGAAGCCCGAAAATCTGACAGCCAGTCTTACCAAGGGGTATCGTATTACCCAGTTACTGGCTTTTTTTAGGGTGGGATACCATCATAAGACTCTGGCTGGAGCGGAAGGGAGTGTCAAACACTTACTGACTAAAACCTATCCATGTTCTTTCCTTAGTCCTTTATGCTCCGGGGTAGCGTTTAACCCTTTCGCACAATCCCGCATACCCAGTTACTGGCTGTGTTGTGGAGGTCAGATACGCAGTCGCTCCATGTAAAATACTGGTATTCAGCTGCAACAAGTTAGACTTGAAACCGACCTCAACATAGTTGGGAAAAGGCAGGCAGATTGAATAAGGTCCGTCTTACTTGTTAAGAAAAAAAAGAAACAAAATGGTTCCAATGTTGGTGGCCAATAAAATGTTGGGAACCGCTGGCTGGCCAGACGACGAGCTAGGTCACAACCTTGGATTAAACTGATATTTGTTAAGCTGTTTTTATATACAGCAGTATTTGTTCACTAATACTATTGTAGCTGGTATTGTTCGATCGAATCGAACGAGATGAATGTTAAAATCGCTAGGCAAAATGGTAGGCTACATTGATCCTAACTTAGTATTTGCTTATAAAACGGTGAAGAAAAACATCGTGAGGAAACCGGCATGCTTGACAGATATTTCTCAACAGCATGTGAAGCTAAGTCAGAGGCCCATGGGCAACATACAAACTCTGACACCTGGTTAGTCACTAACCACACGAAAACGAAAGAAATATCCTAACTTAGTAACTAATCATATTTTAAATGCTAAAGTATGTTTGTCAGTTTGTTTGTTACCTTTTCACGCCTAAACCACGGAACCGATCATCCTGAAATGTCGCATACACGTTGTCAGGTGTATAGAAACGGACATAGGGTACCTTTCATCTCGAAAAAAAGTACTGCTCCCGAGGAAAACAACAATAATGTTATTATGGTAATAGATGGCGCCACGTGTCTGTCGAATCATGATTACCCACCCTCCTTGTAGGAGGGTACATCCTGAATTGATTGTCAAATTCTAAATCGATGCGAGTAAAGCCGCGGACAAAAGGTAATCATACTAATCTATACTTCTATACTATCTATACTAATATTATAAAGAGGAAAACTTTGTTTGTTTGTTTGGTTGTAATGAATAGGCTTAAAAACTACTGGACCGATTTTAAAAATTCTTTCACCGTTGGAAAGCTTAGTTTTCTAGGAGTAACATAGGCTACTTTTTATCCCGGGAAAAATAACGGGTCCCACGGGAAAGACCACGGGAGCGAAGCCGCGGGCAAAGTACTAGTAATATTAAAAAGAGGAAAGATTTTTATTTTTGTGTGTATGTTTGTAATGAACAAACTCAAAAACTACTGTGCCGATTTCAAAAACTCTTTCACCATTAGAAAGCTTAGTTTTCAGGGAGTAACATAGGCTACTTTTTATCCCGGGAAAAATAACGTGTCCCACGGGAAAGACCACGGGAGCGAAGCCGCGGGCAAAGTGCTAGTTTTATTTATAAAATGTCCATGTCACAATGTTAGTTACCGTACTCCTCCGAAACGGCTTGACCGATTTTTATGAAATTTTATATGCATATTCAGTAGGTCTGAGAATCGGCTACTATCTATTTTTCATACCCCTAGGTATGTAGGGCAGGTAGGGTAGGTCGTGTCGGTAGGGTAGGTAGGTAGGTAGGGTAGGTAGGTAAGGTAGGTGGGGTAGGTAAGGTAGGGTAGGTAGGAAAGGTAGGTAGGTATCATAGTTAAGGCAGGACTACGTCTGCCGGGTCAGCTAGTATTTTTATAATGGTGAAAGTTTGTGTGTATGACATGACATGTGCCAGCCACCAACCCGCACTGGGCCCGCATAGTGGACTATGGCCTACTCCCTCTCGCAGAGAAGCCTGTATCCCAGCAGTGGGAACATTATGCAGATTATACATAACTGTATTGACTACGCCGCGCTGTCCCTCTTCTGCCTTCAAATGACTTTGAACTTTTTAATCACGTAGATAAAATTCAAAATTAGTTGCCTCAAAAAGTCGCTGCTGGCCTCTACTGTTTTTTTTTTTTGACAATGGCATCTCGCAGTTAAACCATAGGGTTGTCTACTGCTTAACCGCACGGAACTGGGCTTAGGGCGTCGCTGGGGGAGGACAGCAAGCGGCAGCTGGATCGGGGGTATTAAAAACAGCGGCAACACGGGCTGGTTCCAGCCAGGGGGGGGGGATGAACAGGGTCGTCGCGACGAGCCTCGCCGGCGAGGACGGAAATCGGTGTCTGTAGGGTTTCCTAACAGTGCTGGTGTGGCATCGTCGGGGGCAATGAGGGTATGCCGTGGACGGCGAACCTTACTGATACGGGACGGGGTGTAACGGGAGGCGGCGGCAATCAGTGAATTGCGCTGCTTTATAGTAGTGTTAAAGAAACGCTTCGAGAGGCGTTTCACCCTTTTATAAGATAAGAAATTCATAAAACGCAATCTATATGCATCACAGACATTACAGAGTGTGCAGTTTTATAGTCTTGATTTTATGAGTCGTTACAATCGATAAAGATCTACTGTTATTTATAGAAAAGTATGCAAAAGGTTCACTTTTTAATCTAAAGAATCAATCTGATGTTTTTTTCTGAGAAAATCATCAAATGATCCCCGCTCTGGGCGGAACGGCAGGGAGTGTCGGACTCTTACTGGCTAAAACCCATCCATGTTCCGTCCTTAGCCCTTTCTGTTCCAGGGCAGCGGTAACCCTTTCGGACAATCCCGCTGGATCAATCTTCAATCTGCCTGCCTTTTACTAACTGGGTCATCTTCCAGTCTAACCGGATTCAGCTGAATACGAGTATTTTACATGGAGCGACTGCCTATCTGACCTCCACAACCTAGTTACTGGGTAACATAATACCCCAGTCTCCTTCTTTTCGTGTGGTTAGTGGCTAACCTGGTGTCAGAGTTTTTATGCTGCCCATGGGCCTCTGACTTAGCGTCACATGCTGTTGAAAAATATCTCTCAGGCATGCCGGTTTCCTCACGATGTTTCCTTCACCGATTTTTAAGCAATGATAATTATACATTACGCACATGAATCCGTAAAGTCAGAGGTGTGTGTCTTGGGTTCGAACTCGAGACCTATGACTTGGCAGTCCGACGGTCACACCACTAGGCTATCACTGCTGTCTTACTATGGGGTATCCCATAGTAAGACTGGTGACTTTTAATCCCACTTAACCTTCTGAGAATCAATGTCGTAAATATGTTGAATTTGACAACTAGCTGATTCCTGCGTCTTCGCCCACGTTACCTATAATAATTATTTTTCTTAAATAAAAGTAGCTATTGAAAGTCCTGTCAAAATCGGTCCAGCTATTTCAGAGATTTGCCGGAGTAAACAGAGAGACAGACAAAAAATAAAAAATTGATGTGAATACTTACCGTATATACTTTTCTATGCATTTAAAAAAAGCTGTTATTTTACCATTACAAATAGACACTTCCATTTTATTTATTTGTTTGTACACATAAAGACGCTCTGCGCGAATGGATAGAATACGGAATGAGTATAAAAGAGACAGTCTGAAAGTGACACCGGTGACTGAAAAGTTGTGTGGAAAACGGTTGTCATGGTATGTTATGCGCAGGAATGAGGAAAATGTCGTCAGGAAAGTTTTGATTATGAATGGGGATGGTTATACAAGTAGAGGGAGACCAAAGAAACGATGGATGGATTGTGTGAAAGATGGATATGGCTTGAAAGGGAGTGACTACCGAGATGACGACTAATAGAGAAGTATGGAAGAAAAAGACATGTTGCGCTGAGCACAAATAAATTGGGATAAGGGCAGGAGAATGATAATGACGTAATTACACGCTTGTCATATATATTTTATGGATTTTCAACTTTATTGCAAAAGAATAAGGTTCATGTTCAATTGGGAGTATTTAACAGTCTGGCGTAACTTGATGTGCTGGCGTTCTTCGATAAATAAGTGACAATATTTGCTTGAAAATATTTTCCAAACATTTTTAGTCTTCTGAAGTTTACTATAAAACGATAATATTTATAAGACTGACAGATTATATTTGTAAACTATTGGAAACATGAAAGAATTATCCAGATTTAGGTTAAGTAAACAGTGTAATAAACACATGACAAGCGTCTATACGTCATCGTCATTCTCTTGCCCTTATCCCAATTGACTGTTTCAAACGGTCAAAAATATAATATGCAATTACACAGAAAATAACCGCTCGTCTTAAAAATTTCCATCACCGTACAGAAATTAAATATGTAATATGCGAAGATATAATTGTAAAATTGCATTTAATGCTGAATTGCTGATAAGTATTCCATTTGATTCTGAAAATCTGCAACGTCACATTGTTATATTTCATACAAATCACGTAAAATTTTGACGCATTTTGACAGTTCATAAAAAGTATCGATATTGACTACCTTTTTTTATAATGGCATCTCGCTGTTCAACCATAGGGTTGTCTACTGCTTAACCGGGCAGTTTTTGACTACCTTTCAAATACCCAATTTATTTATGCTCGGCGTAACATGTCTTCTTCTTCCATACTTCTCTATTAGTCGTCATCTCGATAGTCACTCCCTTTCTAGCCATATCATTTTTCACACAATCCATCCATCGTTTCTTTGGTCTTCTTCTACTTAAAAACACACATATAAAGTCCATAAAGTTGAGAGTATTCGTATGAGAACATTAGGACTAGAAAGACAATTGAACAAGCTAACGTAAATAACCGTTTTAGTGCAATTATCGTTAATTGTTTGGTAGCTACTCAGACATGACCATGGATGACGCAGGGTAAAAAAAAAGAAATTATATTTAGTCCGTCAGTCACAATAATAAAAAAATATTAGACACGTGTTTTTGCTTTATCATATTAATAAAAAATAAATGTCAAGAAAGTTGTGAGTATGAATCTGGATGGCTATACAAGTAGAGGAAGACCAAAGAAACGATGGATGGATTGTGTGAAAGATGATATGGCTAGAAAAGGAGTGGCTACCGAGATGACGACTAATAGAGAAGTGTGGAAGAAAAAGACATGTTGCGCCGAGCACAAAAAAAAAAGAGATTTGGACATGAGAATGATGAATTGATGATATTAATAAAAAATAACTTAGATAAAACGCATTAAAGTCGGGGAGTGGAAGCACGCTACGTCACAACTCAGTATAATATCAACCTAACCGTGACGTCATGCCACATTTTAACACAATGTATCGACGTAATCTTTGGATTACGTAAAAAAGAAAAAATACGTGTCCATTTTTTTTTAAATAATCTAGCTTACGGATTATACAAAAACCATGTATTTGAAGGTTCTGCCAGCTGCTTCGCCCGCGTGGACATCAGAAATTATCCCACGGGAACAAAAACGTGAAAGTTTATGAAGATATTTCGATGTTAGTTACTCAATCTCGCAAAAACTTCTGTATGAATTTGGATAAAACTTGACACAAACATAGTTTATATTCGGGTTTAAAATAAAGGATACTTTTTATCCCGGTAGTACAGACGCCAGCACATCAAGCTATCCCTAACTGTCAAATGTTCTCAATTAAAAATGAACCTTATGTCTTTGCAATAAAGTTGAAATACTATCAAAGAAATTTGAAAGATTGTGGTAACTTGATGTGCTGGCCTCTGTACATTCCCGTGGGATACTTTCCGACATTTACGCGGGCGAAGCAGCATTTTGTCTGTGGTCCATCCATTGTCCATGGCCGAGATACTAATTGTCAAACCAATCTGCCTTGCCTTTTCCAAACTATGTTGGAGTCGGCTTCCAATCTAACCGGATGCACCTGAACACCAGTATTTTACATGGAGCGACTGCCTATCTGACGTCCACAACCCAGTCAGTCACTGGGTAATACGATAACGATACCCCTTGGTAAGACTGGCTGTCAGACTTTCGGGATTCTGACGACCTACTAATTGTCAATGGTTTTTAAAGTTTCTGAATACGAGGATTTTTAGCTGCTTTGCACGGGTGTATTTAATGACTAAAATCTTTTGAACGCCAGAGCATAAGCGCACGCGCGTGCCCTCCACACCAAGCTACAAATTTATTTCTTCTTGTTATCATGAATTTTCCAATATCCATGGTGTCTATTAATTTGTTTCATATCATTAAATACGTAGGTACGAGAGCTTCAATTTTTAAGACATCTCTATAAAAACGCCCACAAAAGTAATGATAATTGTTCATTTCGTGTTACAATGTTGTTGCCATTGTCACATATTTGTGTCGTTGCCGTACAAGACATGCGCTTGCTTGTCACGTATATGTGACAATGGCGTTCAAAAGGATAAGTTTATTTTTTAGAAATGTGCGTTTTGTTTGTGCAGAATAAATATTGATTATTTCTGTCTTTCTTGTTTCAGTGGCAGAAGAAAGTGTATAACATGACATATCAACTGAAGTAAATCAGTATTTGGAATTAATAAATAGAATAATTATTGTGTCTCAATTCGTCTCGTATTTGATACCATTTGGCAAGCCATCTAACCCAGGTCAAGGATAGTCTCTATTTTGATAAGCAAGCGAAGATAAACGCTCTAACTCAGTCGAGGAGCTCGTGGCTAAGTAATAACAGCCGCACAGGTCGATCCATCAGTTAAAGCTACGCTTGCCAGGGTTGGCCGTGGATGGGTGATCATCTTTACATACCGAGACTCCTCCGTGCCTCGGAAAGCACGTTAAGCCGTTGGTCCCGGTTGTCATTTGTGCATCTTTGAGTCGTTACGGGTCGTCAGAAGCCCGAAAATCTGACAGCCAGTCTTACCAAGGGGTATCGTATTATACAGTTTCTGGGTTATGGAAGTCAGATAGGCAGTTGTCTACGTAAAATACTGGTATTCAGCTGCATCCGGTTAGACTGGAAGCCGACCCGAACATGGGAAATGGTTAGGCAGATTGAAGCGAAGATAAACGCTCTATCTCAGTCGTAATTACTAACTTCATAATTTAACTGTCCCACTGCTGGGAACAGTCCCTATATAAGAGGGATGCAGCCCGCGCGGTCACCGGGATTGTCCGAAAGGGTTACCGCTGCCCCGGAACACAAAGGGCAAATGAAGGAACATGGATGGGTAAGAGTCTGACACTCCCTTCCGCTCCACCCAGAGCGGGATGAGTCAGTAGCCCGCGAAATTCAGACAGTCATACTTTTTTGGAATTCATCATTTTATTGAAATAATGGCAGGAGAATGATGATGAATGATATCATGTTATGATCATAAAATGATCATAAAATGATTTAACATAATTTTAAATAAAAAAAAATAATGACAAAAGTCAGTTCATATATGATTATTTTGAACTGATTTTGTAAATTGATACCTAGTATTTTTTGTATTTACGCGCTAATCTCTAGAATAATTGATAACACAATATTCTCGAGGAAGATTATAGGTCATTTATTTAACATCACGCTATAAGCGTTATTTTATTTATTTAGGTTAGCCAACAATTGTTTACACAATACATTAAAACTAAATGCATAATAGTGCCTTAGGAGCCTAGCATAAAAAAACGCTTAACGAAGACGAAGAAAACACCGGGCGACGATGCGATGCAAAGAGCCGAGGGAGTTATATGAAAATGTGGATTATTTTAGTATTACTGTGATCCATCCGATCTAGCCTGTCCCTTACTGTCCTTCCCTAGCGACGCCTTAAGTTCAGCCGTACCCCAAAAGGGGTGCCCTTAGCGTGTAGTCGCTTAGTTTGTAAGTTTATAAGCCCTGCCTGGAGGCCTTCATTTTATTGAAGCATCCACAGGCAAGCCCGGCTAAGCGGTAGACAAACTACTAGGTCGAGCAGCGAGACGCCATTAAAAAAAAAAATAGCCCGCCAAATTGAAATGTTCATATATTTTTGCACTTTGCAGGACAGTGACAGGTTGTGTGTTGATTAGAATAATCTATACTAATATTATAAAGCTGAAGAGTTTGTTTGTTTGAACGCGCTAATCTCTGGAACTACTGGTCCGAATTGAAAAATTATTTTTGTGTTGGATAGTCCATTTATCGAGGAAGGCTATAGGCTATGTAACATCACGCTACGACCAATAGGAGCCGAGCAGTGAGTGAAACCGCGCGGGAGTAACTAGTAATTAATACAACTCTTTAAGTTAGAATTGCCCTCCAAAGTGAAATGATTCATGAAATATTCATTACATACCGTAACATGAACTTAAAAGATTGTATATTATGTCTTCCACCCTCGTCTCACGACCTCTTAGGCTGTCTTTCCACCAGAAATGTGCTATAATATCCTTGGAAATTTCACACAACGCCATATTATAGTCCCAAGCTAAGCAACTTAATGCTTGTGTTATGCTATGCAGCTATGCTGTGAGGATGTGAGAAAGCTAAGCTACTAAACTATGTGACCGTTTCCACTGATGCTAAGCTATGTAGCAGGCTAGTAAAATAAGCTATGAACATGCGCCGCCGCGATGTAGCTGTGCGATGACAAACGCGCGCTTACTGTAGGAACTCTGCTCTGCACATAGCCACTGCACCACTCGCGACCATCCATAGCACGCATCCAGATCATGCGTCCATCCATATAAAAAACATAGCTTGGCAGAGCCCATTTTCACCAGAACTATGCTATATGGACCAATGAATATGATTGGTGGATATCAAATGCATCTATAGCAACGTAGCATAGCATATCTCTCGAGGAAAGGCCTTACAGCAGCTGGTTAAGCAGTATTTCAGTAGACAACCTCTTAGGATGAACTGCGAGATGCCCATTCAATTTAAAAAAAAAAGGTACGTGTAATTGACTTCCACGCGAACGTAGTCGGGAACAGAGGCCAGTCATAATGATTGGGTATTTGAAAGGGTAGTCAATAACGTTACTTTTTATGAACTGTCAAAACGCGGAATTTGTACGTGATTTGTATGAAATACAACAATGTGACGTCACAGATTTTTAGAATCAAATGGAATACTTATTAGCATTACTAGCTTCTGTACGCGGCTTCGCACGCGTTAAATTTGTAGTAAAACAATTCGTTATCTATACATATAATAAAACAGTAAAAAAACTGTGTCTGTACATTGAATATATTTAAAAAAAAATAGTTGAGGGGGGTTTAGAAACAGTAATAGAGCACGAATCCAAAAAAAAAAAATTGTCTGTTTGTCTGTATGTCTGTTTGTCTGTTTGTTTGTACACGCTAATCTTCGGAACTACTCGACGGATTGGAATGTTTTTTTTTTGTTGTATAGGTATTAAGTCTGGGCAACATATAGGCTATAATTTATCTTGGAAACTTGAACACCTGATGCAGAACCGCAACAGACCAGCTAAACTATAAGAGATACAAAAATGATACCTTAGCAAAAATTGTTCCACGTGATTAGCATTTTCTGCTGAGAGAATAAATTTGAAGATTGGAACACCTGATGTGGAACTCCAAGAGCCCAGCTACAATATAACATATATAGGAATGACGTCTTAGCAAAAGTTGTTCGGTCTGATGGGCATTTCCTGTTGACTTATAAGAATCGAAGATCTGGAACACCTGTTGTGGAACTCCAAGAGCCTAGCTACACCATAACACATATAAGATGACATCTGAGCGAAAGTTGTTCAGCCTGATGAGCACTCTCTGTTGACGTATAAAAATTGAAGATCTGGAACACCTGTTGTGGAACTCCAAGAGCCTAGCTACACCATAACACATATAGGAATAACGTCTTAGCACAAGTTGTTCAATCTGATGAGCACTCTCTGTTGACTTATAAAAATCGAAGATCTGGAACACCTGTTGTGGAACTCCAAGAGCCTAGCTACAACATAACACATATAGGAATGACGTCTTTGACGTCTTTGTTGTTCAATATGATGGGCATTTCCTGTTGACTTATAAAAATCGAAGATCAGAAACATCTGATGTGGAAATCAAAGCTATCACTTATTTTACTGTGTAATTATAAAATAACATAAACTGGGAGTACCTGCACGCGGTGAAGGCGGTAACAGTTTAGGACTGATTTTCCATGACGATGGTATATCATTGAAAATTTGACTCTACTGGCCAAAACTCCTATTTATTTTTTTATTTTATCGTATGAATATGCCTTCGGGCTTATGTTGTTTGAGTGTTTAATTTTCTTTTCCATTTATCTTCGTGACACGGTAGCCTACCCGGTAACGCAGGGGAGCTGTCATTTTAATTTAGATTTTTATTGATCAGGTATCTTCACAAAAAAACTATGACCATGCCTAGAAAGAGGTCAAATCTTTCCCACTGTTCCAAGAGAGCTAAACGATTGAGGATCATAAGATCCCAAGAATCTACCGAAGAGCGTCAGGAGAGACTTGATGCTGTTCGAGAACATTAGGCTGCAACTCGCTCCGTGGAAACCTCTTCGGGTCGCGAAGCACGCCTGCGTTCTCAGCGTATTCATTAGGTCTCTAGAGACCAGTGAAGAATATGATGCGCGACTGACCGCTGATCGTGAACGTCATGTATTGTCTCGCGAGTCAGAGACGTTCACGGATAGAGAATTGTGCTTGAGTTCCAACCGTATCTACGCATTGACTTCTAGGTCTCTAGAGACAAGTGGGGAATATAATAATGCGGTTACCAAAATGAAAACGATGACAAATGGACTGTATGTTTTGGTGGTTGTTGGAATGAAATAAAACTAAAGCTCAGTGTGATAAAAGATTTAAATGGGAAAAATGATAAAAAATAACATAAATGGCGACCCCGTTGTCGCTGGCATAAGCAACAGGGTCCGCGTACGAAGTCGCGGGCAGAAGCTAGTTATACATATAAACCTTCCTCTTGAATCACTCTATCAATTAAAAAAACTGCTTCAAAATCCGTTGTGTAGTTTTAAAGATCAAAGCATGGGAAGCCACTTTGCTTTATACTATGTAGTGAAATGCAATTTTACAATTATATATTCGCATTTTACATAATTTCTGTACGGTGATGGAAGTTTTTATGACGAGCGGTCTTTTTTCTGTTTTCAAATAGTAAATTGTCGTAGTTTCAACCGTAAACAAGAGAACAATTCCATAGACAATGTCAACAACAGAGTTGGGGACTCTATTTATATCGGAGGGAACTATTGTGTGACGTCACCAATTAGTAGATATAATTGGACTAAACAGTAATTCTAATTGAACATAATTGAAAGCGGTGACTAGTTTTTGTCTGTAGTAGTTTTTATGGATGAGTTTATAGAAAAGAAAGAAAAAAAATGTGTTCGTGTTTTGGATTAATGAAGTGTTTTTCTTTCGTACCGGCACGAAATGTACAGACGCCAGCACATCAAGCTATCCCTAACTGTCAAATTTTCTCAATTAAAAATGAACCTTAAATCTTTGCAATAAAGTTGAAATACTATCAAAGAAATTTGACAGATTGTGGTAACTTGGTGTGCTGCCTCTGTACAGTCGCCAGCATATCAAGTTACGACAAACTAGGGTAAACATACCGGTTTACCGGCCACTACCCCTTTTCGGCCACTTCGCAAGTTATTTTAAATAATAGACAGTGTTAAAGACCGCTCCTTACTAATTTCGCGCCATTCGATCTGGACGAACTACACGGTTCATAATCCAACGGCATGGCCTCGAAATGTGCGAACTGAGCCCTCAGTCACCATTTCAAAATTTGGTGTCTGGAAACGTGTCAAATTTAGCGAAAAAAATAGCAGGTGGATTGATTTTCAAAGGTAAGTTTTTACGTGTTACTGTTGGTTTATTGTTCATTGATGGGGTTTGTGTGTGTTTAGCATGTCTAATTTCAATATTCAAGTGCCCAAACTCATCAAACTTTTCATAATTTGCTATTTTTTTGGTGGTCGGACAATACGTTACGATTAATTTCAAAATCTACTTTCCGACCAGGTGGTCGCATAACCGGTTTATTCACGTCATTTCACTTTGCCTTTATTAGAGAAACCTTAAATTCACCAACATAGATTCCATTATATTTGTGAACAGCTAGAGTTTTGTAAATTTAGAACTAGATTCCGGCCGCCAGTAAACCTCATATTTTCAAAGATATGACCTGTAAAAATACCGAATGTTTAGCGGCCGATAACTAGTAAAAATAAAACCTGTCTCCGGCCGTTGGACGGCCGAAAATTGGTAAAAATTACACCTGATTCCGGCCTTTCGAAAAAAGAACGGCCGATAGTAATTAGTAAATAATAAATCTGTTTTGATTTTTAATGATTCTAAAGCCAAAAGTAGCTGTAAGTTGTAGAAGAGAGTAAAAATACACCGCGTTTTTAAATTTATTAATTGTTTTACTTTCATACTATTATAAACCCTATGAACTACAGAATAAGAGTTGTTTTTCTACCGTGAATTAGGTGGCCGATAACCAGCGCACTAGTGGACGATAACTGAGTGAAAAGGCCGATAGCCGGTATATTTGCAATTTTAGCGAATATATTTTTTTTTTAAATTATGTATCACTGATACGTCTATAAGCATTGGGTTTTATGAAACTGCACTATTGTAGGCTGAAACTTTTTTTTTTTAATCTTGGAGTACAGCATTATGTTAGAAATCAACTCTGAAGTCAACAAGCCGCTTAAACGGCCGATAACCGGTATGTTTACCCTATCAAAAGAGAATATTCAGGCTCCATACATTTGGAGCAAAATTTAGCTCCAAATGACTAAAGTGAACGCCACGAGAAGCTATAAATTATGTAAACAAACATGTCATCTTTTACTAAGTAAACATTTTATACTGCGAGATAATAATAAATTGACCATTTTCAATCGACATGAAATATAGACGGGTTATATGAAAGTAACAAACTATTTAATTTAGTCGGATCATATTTTAACGACGCAAAGCGCTATCGTTTGTGTTTCTTGGTACCGGAACGCGTCCGTCGCAGGGATTGTAAACTATCGGGACGCCATTTTGAAATAAACGCGTCATTCGAGTTTCGAATGCGTACAAGTTTGTTTCACACAGAAATGGAAACATCTGAATATGACGAATAATTATTCTTAAATAATACATGTTAATTAATATTTGTTACTTAATAATTTATTAAATCTTAAACAAATTCATTTTTTTTGTTGGTCCAAATGTTGTGAACTCCTGAACACATGTTTACAAAATTTATAGCTTCTCATGACTCTTACTTTAGTACTAACAACACTTCTGTTTTTATGTATTCACCATTTTGTTACGTTCTCAAAAAAAAAAAGGTTTTTTTTTTTAATTTGCGATTTATGATACATTTAAATGGTGAATGGGCACTAGCCCTACACGTGTGTGAAATCACGGAGTTTACTTCGTGTGTGAAATTAATTGCAGCGCTACGTTGTAAAGGCGCAGCGATATTCCAGCGCTTCTGCCGCTGCGCAGCTGCCTTTCGCTGGTTGTCACGTGTTCTGGTTGGCGCAGGCGATTTTCTTTAGCCAAACCAGCAAGAGCCGGCGCCAATTAATCAGGTAGGACCTAGTCGGCGTTTAGGCTGATATCACACTAGCGATTTGTGAGCGATTTCAAAGCGAGGCGAGTGCGCAACAAGTTCGCAGCGAACACGCCACGAAGACGCCGCGGGCGCGCAGCGAGTTCGCGGCGTGCTGTATGCGTTTTGAACAATCAGTGATAGGATGGATTCCGACAAGGAAACACTGCCGTTAGCTTTGTTACTCGCTGTGCGTCCACGGCGTCTTCGCGGCAAACTCGCTGCACACGCACCTTGCTTTGGACTCGCTTGCAAATCGCTAGTGTGATAACTTATCACACTAGCGATTTGCAAGCGAGTCGATAAGGCTCTTATAGGCGACAGTTCGTGTTGATTTGGTAAAAAATATCAACCAGACCAGATGCTTCTACAGTGATGCATGGCCCCTCTGCCCTTATCTCAATTTATTTTGGGTCAAACATACTTGCTATGTCAATATCAGTGTCAGGAAATTATTATAATACTAGCTGACCCGACAGACGTTGTCCTGTCTTAACTATGATACCTACCTTACCTACCCTACCTACCTACTCTACCTACCAACTTACCTACCCTACCTACCCGGTAAGGGGTAGGTATACCCTACCAACCTACCTATTTTTTGTATGTATGTAAGAACCTTCTCCTGACAATAACAAACACAACAAAAAAAGAATTGGCCAAATTGGTCCAGGCGTTGTTGAGTTATGCGCTTACCAACAGATTTTGCGATTCATTTTTATATATAAACTAGCTGTCCCTGCGAACTTCGTTCCGCCTTATAATTTTTTTTTTTTTTTAATCTAAACCATCCTCAAAGCCACTGTAACACACACAACAAATTTCATTAAAATCGGTCCAGCCGTTTAGGAGGAGTTCAGTGACATACACGCGCACAGAAGAGTTATATATATAAGATAATAATATATCATTTATTTCAGGTAACAAAGACCCATAACATAAATACCTTACAGACTATCATACATATTTATAAAGACTGATATAAGATTATCAATATACATTAAGTGGGAAATATACGTATAATCAGCCTATATCCTATGCTTATAGCCTACGTTCCCACTGCTGAGAACACTGGCCTCCTCTTTGTAAGAGGGAGAGGCCGGTAATCAACCACGCTGGCCCAGTGCGTGTTGATAGATGTGTCTTCGAACTTTTGATTCTTAAACCCATAAACTGCCACAAACACGTGTGTCTTGAAGGCACTGAACTTAGAACAGCACAACAAATAGTGGCTGTGCTTGTGTGTTGTTTGTTAACATGCTGGTTGATTCAATGACATGCCGGTTCCCTCACGATGTTTTTCTTCACCGTTTTGAGAGCAGTGGTGATGAAATTAAATACGCATAGTGCTAGCTTGGTTTCGAACTAACGACCTACAACACGTAAGTCGGGGCGATACCACTGGGTTCCGTTACGGAGGTACTCTTTGAATGCGCAGGCGTCACCCAGATAGAAAAGAAACCCTCTGGTCACCAAGATCTTTTGCAGATGTTCAAAACAGACCAGTAGACATGATAAACTTGGAGATGAAGATGGAGCAGCCATCATCAGGAATTTCATAGTAACAGCCCAGACACTCGATTTATGGCCAGTAATGATATTATTATTATGATAAAAATATATATGTGGAAAAATATTACGTTTGTTACACAATGATAGTAAAACGGGTCAACGTATGTTGACATTGTTGTTTGTACGTAACAAACTGTGTGCGATTCTTCTAACTTCTTCGTGTGGTTAGTGACTAAACTGGTGTCATAGTTTTTATGCTAGCCCTGGTGCAAGCCATGGTCCGGAACGAGACGGAGTGGGAGGCAGTCACCTCCGTCTGCGAAGCAGTCATGCTCGCGAAGGAGGTAGCGGGATGGGAGAGGGAAAGGCCCTCCCGTCCCAGCCACCGCGGGAGACGCCCCGGGCGTCGGGAGCCACGTGACGACTCCCGCCCACAGTAGGCGTGGTTCTGCGGACGATGAGTAACGGGTAGTTCACCGTCCGATCAGGACTAGGCCCGTGCCAGACGGCGCGTACGTGCTATACCCATTACTCACAGTCCGCAGGCCCGCGTCTACGATGGCCGGGACTCGTCACGTGGCTTCCAACGCCTGGGGCGTCTCCCGCGACGGCTGGGACGGAAGACCTTTCCCTCTCCCTTCCCACCACCTTCTTCGCGAGCATGACTGTTTCGCAGAAGTCACCTCCTTCTACTATGTACTACGTCCCACTCCCTCTCGCTTCGGACCATGACTTGCACCAGGGCCGGGCACGAGAGGTCGCCGTCGCCGCAAGTCGCCTCTGTGAGGACACGGCGGTGCTCCGCCCAAGCGGGGACGATCACCACCGTGTCCTCGGGGCGATCCTCACAGTGACACCCAAGCGTTGCCTCACGCCTGATTATGTGTAGGAACCTCCCGAAATACCATGTCCGGTGAGGACCTACATCAGGCGGTAGGTGAGGGCGCCGTGACGCCTCTCTAGCCACTGCTCAAAGAGTGGTCTTACCGCCACAACCGTGGCGTGCCCTGCGCTGGGTTGCGACAGTCGCTGTTTCACTAGGCTATCACTGCTTTTTTATTGTGTGCGGTAGTTCATTGAAATTCCTTATTGGTTTAAATTTTGAGGGATTCAGATTGGCATTAACATGATCAGAACTTTAATTCTAAAAAGAGGAGGCAGAGTATAGTGCCCCACATTTTGCCAATTACGCCATTAACTGGATCCGAATCCATTTGCTACTGAAAAATTCCAAAAATAGATAGTACTTTCCTCTAGATTGAACCAAACCCAGGACCTCTAGTACAACATTCATGCTTGTGGACACTAGACCAATGAGACGGACAAGTCATTATTTCATTTGATTCCTCTATGAATGTTTTTCTAGTTACATCCATACTTCACTCTAATATTATAAAGAGGAAAGTAAGTATGTGAGTGAGTATGTGTGAGAGTTTCTAAGTTTGTCAGTCCTTCACGCTCAAATTGTTGAACAGATCTCGATGAAACTTGGCACAGAGGTAGTTTACGACCTGGATTAACACATAGGATACTTTTTATCCCTGTAGAACGTTCCCTTGTGTTAATTTTCGACATCCACAATGGCAAAGGCACTGGCAGCCTCTAGTATTTATATAAAGAATATTCTATCATTTTGTTCGAAAATGGAATGGCTGCTCTACATTTTTGATAAGCCTATGGTTATGCTCTAACCAAAACAGATAAACTGCTGCACAGATTAAATACTTATCTGTAAGCTATTTGAAACACACACATCAGCCAATAAGATGCTAGTGTTAATAAATAATTGTTAAAATAGCAATGTGTTAATTAACTGTTTAGAATCAAAGATTATAGTTATCATGAAGATAATCTGACAAAAACTTCCATTATTATTTTATAATGAAGAATATGTTAAAGTTTCAGTGACTAATGTAACATTAAAAAGCTGAAAATTTAAGAATACTTTAAATATACAGTAAAAATAGTCCAATAAGAATCTTATTCCATTCAGCCTGTATGAGCTGTTGACCTAATACCAGTGCTCACTTAATTGAATTAAAAAAAAAACCTTGTGATATAATATTACCGCATCACTAAAAAAAAAAGCCAATTATTCAAAAAAAGAATACTTACAGTGAATATCACTGAGATTATCCCAGTAACTGTTCATCAAACTTCTTTTGAACGCGAGAAAATCGTTATGAATACGGCAGTACACATTTCTTGACACGATTGACTATTAAATAACAGTCTTGAGAATTAAACGTCCGGCAATTGTCGCACGCACAATGTAGTAGGCGACGCAGACGGCTAATTATAAAGTTCTATGCCGATTCATACACTACAACCGCTTATTTGTGAAACATCAAAACCGTTTTCGAACACAGATAAAAACGAAAGAACGCACACACAACACAAAAGTTTTACAGGGAATGCACAGTTTATTGCCCTAATTACGGTAGCCGTATTGTATAAAACTGTGTCGAAACAATATTAATTAATATTGAAATAATATGCTTCAAGGCACAAAATTTATCCTTTTTCTGATTCTGACGTGACGTTGTGCGCTGCCACTTTTTAGTTTGTTATTTGCTATAATTTTTAGTCGATTTAAAACAAGTATTAATATTTTTTATCAAATATCAATATATGCAAGGGCGCAACAGAAGCACTACATATCACACGTTTATCTCTTGGCAGTACATTTTCAAATCTTTTGTATGCAAAAGATCATGTTTGTTTAGTAGCGAAATCACAAAAAAAAAACAGAAATTCTTTTTTTAGTAGAGTTTTGCTCTAAACCATATTGTTGGTAACATACTAAATTAAACGCTTAGCACAACCCTAGAATACGCAATATCCAAAGACAAGATAAACAAACAAGTGTTGTATGCGTTCATAAATATTATTCTATTTATTTAAAAGATTAATAAGCTATAACTGAAGTGTTTGTTTGTTTGTTTGAACGCGCTAATCTCTGGATTCTTATTGCTTATCAACATCACGCTAGAACTGATAGGAGCCCAAGAGTCCTAGATAGAGTAAGAACGCTAATCGGAAACGCGAAAAGTTTTGACGTGGACCTACGATGGAATGGAAGTCGCGGTTAGAAGCTAATTTTAATAAAAATGAAACGTTGTTCGTTGGTAATCCCATAATTTGAGAACGGCTGGACCGTTTTCGCTAATTTTGGTTGTAAGATTTCGTAAAATGAGTGCATATTAAAAATGGAAGTTAGAATGAATGATTGAAGGAGGACGTCTGTCGGGTAAACAAGTTTATTAAAAAAAAACAATTAGTTACAAAAATAAATGCACTGTAATAGTATGGATTATCATTATAATGTTTTTTGCATGTTTAGAGTCCTTTTTACCTATTGTAATCGAAAGATTATTGTAGTCCAAAAGTAAATTTCGAGTTGGTAGGTATGTGTCTCTGTTTTTGTGTTATGGTATCACCGCACCGATGATACCATAGACAATATTTTTAAGGAATCAGGTGATGGATCAATTTTGAAAGCTGACAGCTGTCGTATGGGTTAAGTAGCTGGAATCCCAATTGTATTTGTTTACAAAATATTGAAAAATACAATTTTAAATGAACAATGTCATCATTTTTATGTTTTATTTGCCACAACACCGTGAACTCGGATACTAATGAGGAGACGCGGGACAAATACAGAGAAATCGTCGGAATGAACGTAAAGAATCTGTTGTTTATGCTACCTATATTTAATAAATAGTTACAACCAGTTCTAACCCGCTTCTAATAATTGCTGTCTGACTTCTTGTATATGTAGAAATTCAATATATCAATAGTCTTCAGCAACTCACCATGGCAGTAATTCAGAAAATAAAATTAAATAGGAGATCTTTTTTTGGGCGTTTCCTGATAGTGCCAACGAAAAAAAATTATAAGTACGTGTGGTTAGCTCTAGTCATTTGTAGCAATAGTTATTATGGCACAAAAGTTGTAGGATTGCTGTCAGCCAAGTTATACAACTTCTATGGTTATATGAACTTGTGTAAGTGTATAATATTGATTATTACGGAGTTCATGGCTAAATAATAACAGCCGCACGGATCGATTCATCAGGTTAAGCTACGCTTGCCGGGGTTGGTCCGTGGATGGATGACCATCTTTACATATTGAGACTCCTTAGTGCCTCGGCACTTTAAGCTGTTGGTCCCAGCTGATGTTTTGGGTAGTCAGAAGCCCGAAAGTCTGATACCCAGGCATACCAAGGGGTATTGTATTATCCACTTACTGACTGGGTTGTGGAGGTCAGATAGGCGGTAGCTCTGTGTAAAATACTAGTATTCAGCTGCGGGTTAGACTGGAAGCCGATCCCTACATTATTGGGAAAAAGCTAGGTAGAGTGATTGATAACTATATATAATATTTTTATTGTTTTTTTAATATCGCAGTACCCTGGGCTCCTTGACCTTTGGAAGGCGTACAAGGGGCTGAAGCAAACTCACAGAGGCCCCTTAGATCATTCTATTATTATTATGTTAATTTCAGCTCTGTCCTGACTCTCAATTATGCTATATTTGCTGCCATATGCTAAATAAACTTTGGCTATTCAAATCAGTATGTTTAAAAAGGAGTATGGAATATCCAGTACTGTTTAGGTAAGTAGTGTAAATAAGTAACTTAGAATTCACTTAATTATATTTACAGTTGCATCAAATTACCACAAACTGTCAAATTTTCCCAATCAATTTTGAACTTAATGATCACTTTGTTAAGGTTAAAATTTTTAAAATCATTTGATATAGCTTGATGCGCTGACTACTTTGCAAAGTAATAAGGATGATGCCTTTTTTTTTAAGTCTGGGAAATCATCCAATGACTGCTCCCGCTCTAGGTGCAGCGAAAGGGAGTGTCAGACTCTTACTGACTAAAACCCATCCATGTTCCTTCCTTAGCCCTTTATGTCCCGGGGTAGCGGTAACCCTTTCGGACAATCCCGTAGAGATGGATATTAAAAGTATTCCTTTACTATTACAGCGAAAAAGGGACAATAAACTTACAAAAACTTGAAATTGAAACAATAATTATATGTTCTGAAGAAAATTGTCTACCAAACAATGTATCACAGCTTTTTGTTGATACTAGAGACCAAAGTATTAATAGCAATGATTATATTAAACTTGAAGATAGCCATAATGATTTTGACGATTATTTTCGTGACAATACTACAAAGGAAGCAGCAGTAACTGACGTTGATAGAACAGAGCGTTTTGATAATTGTGATAGACAGATTGTGAAGAGTGATACACAATTTTTGAATAATGAAGAACAGTTTGTGAATAATGACGAATTATTTGTGAATAATGACGAACAGTTTGTGAATAATGACGAACAATTTGTGAAAAATGATGAACAATTTGTGAATAATGACGTTGTTCATTCTGATGATGAAAATGTGCTTGATGATGAATTAAATAAAGATCTAGAAGGTGAATTTGGTTCTAAAGTACAAAGCGAAGATGATGAAGTTAATTATGAATATTATGAAGACGAACGTAATGATTGTTTAGATGAAATTAGAAATGAAGGTGGGAAGGTGGAAACTGGCGTTAAATCAGGTAAATGTTTACAGTGTTAATTCTTTACAGCCTTCAATGCTAGAAGCTGTGCTGTTGCGCGCATAGATTACAAAGGCAGCGCGTGAGCCGTTGCCCGAAGTGTCAATAAATAATAATCAAAATAAAAAAAAACAACCGTTCAGTACATTTTGACGAGTTAGGCGAACTTAAATGTACTGGACAGCTGATTCTTTTTTCGCGATTTCAGGTTTGGTCCCATCGTAAAAGTTGTTCATAATGATGAGTACAATGACCCCTTAAGAGGTTTAAAACGACTTATATTTAACCATGTATGTATTATTGTAAATATGATGAATATGATTGACGTGTGACCGTTTGAAAACCTACTTACAGTAATAAAATCAATTATTTTTGCCCTACCTGAGTATCAGATCCAAAACTAACTTAATGTTTGATATTGCTAATGGTTAAAATCTTCTCCACAAATTCTTCCACAAACTCCAAAAATCTTCTAAAATCTTCTACACAAACTCCAGAAATCTTCTCCACATTTCTTCTAAAATCTTCAACAATAACTCCAAAAATCTTCCCCAGAAATTCTTCTAAAATCTTCTCCATTCCAAAAATTTCGTTCACAAATTCCAGATACTAAAAAGAAAAAACCTTTGAAGAGTAAAAAAGAAGACTTCGAGAAGATTATTCTGTCCACAGAAGAGCAGAAGGCAGAATTAGAAGCACAAAGAAAGAGCAAGAAGTATATAGAGGCCGAGTTTAAATGTTTTAACTGCGGTTTAGGGTTTCTGTTTAAAGATACTTACCAGGCGCACATGATGAGACATGAAGAGGTAAGATTAGGGAAGATGCGTCACGGTAGCCCGCGGCAACCAGAACGCTTGGTAGCACCGACACAAGGTGCCTTACTGAATTTACCTTTTGAACGCCATTGTCACAAATAAGTGACAAGCAAGCGCATGCCCTGTACGCCAACGACACAAATATGTGACAAAAGCAACAACACGAAATAAGCAAGTAAATCATTACTTTTGTGTGAGTTTATATAGATATCTTAAAAGTTGAAGCTCTCGTACGTATTTAATGACATGAAACAAATTAAAAGACACCATGGATGTTGGGAAATTCATGATAACAAGAAGAAATACATTTGTAGTTTTGCGTGGAATGGCGTTCAAAAGGTTAACTTAAAAAAAAGCTATGATTTTTATCCGACTTTAAAACATGAGGAGGTTATGCATTCAACATGTTTTTTTTTTCAGTCGAACGGAGAATACCTTTGTATGTTATGTTCCCTCCGCTTCGCGACGGGCGCGGTCCTTCGATCTCACATTTCCATCCACTCCGTAAGATATCGGTGCTGCCGATGCAACGAATACATTCGAGCTCGACAGACTCACACGCACGCGAAGTATTGCCACGGTCAAGCGTCGTCGGCTACTTGTCATCTGTGTGGGAGAGTTTTTCAGTATGTATTTCTTATTTCAAACTCAAACTCAAAGCACTTATTTCAAACTAGCTTCTGCCCGCGGCTTCGCCCGCTTGGAGGATGGAAATTGCATGTTATTATAGATATAAACCTTCCTTTTGAATCACTCTATCTATTAAAAAAAACCGCATCAAAATCCGTTGCGCAGTTTTAAAGATTTAAGCATTCATAGGGATATAGGGACAGAGAAAGCGACTATGTTTTATACTATGTGGTGATAAACCAATTACAGGCATTTTTGAATCCGAGGAGCTCGTGGCTAAGTACTAACAGCCGCACAGGTCGATCCACCAGGTTAAGTTACGCTTGCCGGGGTTAGCCGTGGATGGGTGACCATCTTTGCATACCGAGACTCCTCCGTGTCTAGGAAAGCACGTTAAGCCGTTGGTCCCGGCTGTCATTTGTGCATCTTTGACAGTCGTTACGGGTCCAAAGCCTGAAGTTTGACAGCCAGTCTTACCAAGGGGTATCGGGCCCTGACCTCCACAACCCAGGTACTGGGTTGTGGAGGTCAGGGCTCCATGTAAAATATTGGTATTCAGCTGCATCCGGTTAGACTGGCAGCTGACCCTAACATAGTTGGGAAAAGGCAGATGATGACATACTTAAATTAAATTACTAACTACATACAAATAAATAGATACAAAAACAAAAATGACACTCAGGCGTCGAAGTACTTATCCGCATCGCTGTCGTCCGAAAACGCACCCAGAAGACTGGCAGCATTGCCACGTTGAATTGCAATGCTAATTCTTTGGCCAAAGAACTATCCAGTCTTCTGGTCACGTGAAGTGTCGACCCATCGGCGAGAAATTTCCTTAAATAGGTGTTGCGCACTCCGACATCATGGCCCTAGAGTTTCGGCCCCCAAACGACTCGAAACTGTATTTAACTTTAGTTACTTGACACATTTAATTTTTGTGATCACATTTGTCAGGTACTTCATAAGTCGCCTTCTGATGCCGCGCACGTGTGTCTAGCGCATCTAGAAATTATTAGCCTAAAAATGTTTTAACACGAAATTACATCCCCAATTTAAACCCTTTTGAGGGGTAAAATGTCTAAAATCTTGAAAAGAAAATTCGAACCAATCTAGAGAACGACATAAAATCAGCGCAGACTAAAAGGCAAAATAAAATTATTCTACAAATAAAAAAAAAAATGGAAAACAAAAAAATGCAAGGAGGTCGGAAATATTGTATTTCAAACTTCATCCCGAAAAACATTAAGTTCCTAATACAAAAACTCCAGTTTACCGCCAGTTCTTTTTTTAAATTCGAACTTTAACGTTATCGGAACCGGCGGGAAATTTTCAAATTTAGAACATGTGTACTGACGTTTAATATTTGACATTACAGAGATGCAAGTCGCTTACAGCAACACTTGAGGAGGTTCCATATGACAAAGACAAGTAACCGAACATATTCTTGCAGTATCTGTGGCAAGAGTTATAATAACCAAGCGGCTGTTAGGTCGCATATGATGTAAGTAGGTTTTTAAATACTTAATTTAACTTATACTTTTAAGGTTAAGTGATTTCGTGATTAATCGTAGTGGCCCATTTATATGGTGGAGTGATGGCCGACCTATTAGGCGAAGGGATGTCGTGATGGCCTATCTATAAGGTGGAGGGATGTCGTGATGGCCTATCTATAAGGTGGAGGGATGTCGTGATGGCCTATCTATAAGGTGGAGGGATGTCGTGATGGCCTATCTATAAGGTGGAGGGATGTCGACTCGTGATGGCCTATCCATAAGGTGGAGGGATGTCGTGATGGCCTATCTATAAGGTGGAGGGATGTCGTGATGGCCTATCTATAAGGTGGAGGGATGTCGACTCGTGATGGCCTATCCATAAGGTGGAGGGATGTCGTGATGGCCTATCTATAAGGTGGAGGGATGTCGTGATGGCCTATCTATAAGGTGGAGGGATGTCGTGATGGCCTATCTATAAGGTGGAGGGTTGTCGTGATGGCCTATCTATAAGGTGGAGGGATGTCGTGATGGCCTATCTATAAGGTGGAGGGATGTCGTGATGGCCTATCTATAAGGTGGAGGGTTGTCGTGATGGCCTATCTATAAGGTGGAGGGATGTCGTGATGGCCTATCTATAAGGTGGAGGGATGTCGACTCGTGATGGCCTATCCATAAGGTGGAGGGATGTCGTGATGGCCTTTCTATAAGGTGGAGGGATGTCGTGATGGCCTATCTATAAGGTGGAGGGATGTCGTGATGGCCTATCCATAAGGTGGAGGGATGTCGTGATGGCCTTTCTATAAGGTGGAGGGATGTCGTGATGGCCTATCTATAAGGTGGAGGGATGTCGTGATGGCCTATCTATAAGGTGGAGGGTTGTCGTGATGGCCTATCTATAAGGTGGAGGGATGTCGTGATGGCCTATCTATAAGGTGGAGGGATGTCGTGATGGCCTATCTATAAGGTGGAGGGATGTCGTGATGGCCTATCTATAAGGTGGAGGGTTGTCGTGATGGCCTATCTATAAGGTGGAGGGTTGTCGTGATGGCCTATCTATAAGGTGGAGGGATGTCGTGATGGCCTATCTATAAGGTGGAGGGATGTCGTGATGGCCTATCTATAACGTGGAGGGATGTCGTGATGGCCTATCTATAAGGTGGAGGGATGTCGTGATGGCCTATCTATAAGGTGGAGGGTTGTCGTGATGACCTATCTATAAGGTGGAGGGATGTCGTGATGGCCTATCTATAAGGTGGAGGGATGTCGTGATGGCCTATCTATAAGGTGGAGGGATGTCGTGATGGCCTATCTATAAAAAAAAAAAAAGTTTTTATTGTTTCTCACACAATTGTTCTACAGCACAAAATTGAGGCAACCCCAGTAAGTTATAAGGATACTTGTGATGGGGTTACCTCGCAACTTCCCATGGGTAATAATTTATACTGTTGAGACATAATTAAAAGGAAATGAAAAATAGAATAAACAAATTTAGAATTCTAGGATGATTACAAAATTGCAGTAGCAAGTTCAGGTATGTGTAGGGTTTGTGGGTGTGTGTGGGGTGTGGGTGTATGTGTGTGTGTGGGTGTGTGTGTGAGGGGGTGTGTGTGTGTGTGTGTGTGTGTATGTTTGTTGTGTGTGTGTGGGAGGTGGGTGTGAGTGGTGTATGGGTGTGAGTACATGTATGTGTTAATGATTGATCTGGTGATGGTTAAGATTGGGTGCAGGTGAACTTTAACATATTCTGGTTAATAGTAGTTCAATTTCATCGTATTTTTGTGATTTTAACCATTCCGATAGGGTATTTTTGCATTCATACCGCAACATGGGGTAAATATTCAATATGTGGTTCAACTTATTATAAATATAGGTAGATTGAGTGTTATACTGGCGCCTAGCAAATACCGTACGGACCAGAGTGGAACGGGACACAATGTCTTTACGTCTTTTATTGAGCTTAGATGGATCAAAAGAAAGGGTCTTGTGCAGTTGGATGGTTATGTTCAATACGTATAATTTCCTTACAGAGAGAAGATTACTAACCTTGTAAGGGTTGTCTGTAGAGTAACGAAAGGGTTTAAAGTACATACATTTAATGAGAGATCTTTGAGCCCTTTCTAGGTCTAGAAATTTGGTCTTGGTGGCCCCTCCCCAGATCGGTATACAATATGTGATGACCGATTGGGCCAAGGCAGTATATATTTTGTTGAGTAGCAACGGTGGCGTCACATGCCGTAACGTTTTAAAAATCCATATAAGTTTTCTGACCCTGGCCATGGTATTTTCAATATGGGTGTGCCAGGACAGTCTTTGGTCTACAGTTATACCAAGATATTTAGTGGAATTAACTCGCTGTATGCTTTGACAATTACAAGGATAGTGAAAGGTTGCACACTCATGGATCACGATCCCAAAATCAGCACCTGGCTGTGTCCTCTGATTAGGAGTAAAGCAGATGAAGTTAGTTTTAGCAACGTTGAGGGTTAGAAGATTAGCATTCAACCAACTTGCTATTACCGCTAGTCCACGTTCAGCAACAGCACGCACGGTTGCCCAAGATTCACCAGAGAAAACTACCGCTGTATCATCTGCGTATGAAAAAATTCGTCCGACACTGTTCCTAATATTACACAACTCGTTTATATAAATCAGGAACAGCGTCGGGGCAAGCACACTTCCCTGAGGTACTCCAAAACATACAATTTCTACGTCACTAGTGAAGTTTCCGACCCTAACTTGCTGTTTTCGGTTAGATAGGTAACTACCAAAAAGAGAAAGAGCCGTACCTCTTATGCCAATTGTTTCTAGTCTGTGCAGAAGGATGGGGACAGAAACGGTGTCGAATGCCTTTTTTAGGTCTAAGAAAACTGTAAGACATTTCAGTCCTTGATCAACATTATTGACTATATCGCCAGTTAATGCCTTCACAGCGTCTTGTGTAGATAGACCCCGTCTGAATCCATATTGCGAGGAAGATAAAATATTATGTTTATTAAGGTAACTAATTAATCTGTTATTTAGTAATTTTTCCAAAATTTTAGCGATGCATGATATAACTGAAATAGGTCGATAGTTATTGACATCGTTCCGGTCCCCTCCCTTATGCACAGGCGTAACCATAGATCGCTTTAAAGCCTCTGGAAATATCCCGGTTCTAAAGCACAGGTTAGCAAGTTGGCTTATTCGAGGGACTATGAAGTCCCTAGACATTTTCAAAAACTTAGTAGGTATACCGTCCCAGCCAGGCGAGCTTCCAGAATCGAGGCCCATGAGTATGTCATCTACTTCCTCGCAAATCAAGCAAAACGAACGATGTAGTATGCTGTTCACTCATTAGGTAGGAAGAGCCAGGATTAGTGAGGTCAGATTTTTTAATTATCTCTTCCGCCAACGTTTTACCAATTGTAACAAAAAACTGGTTAATACGCTTTAGAGAATCAAGAGGGTGTGGTGTGATCTTAAGTAGGTTAGAGTTGTCTGATTTAGGGGTTTTAAATTGTGTAATTTCATTAATTTTTAGCCACAGCTGTTTTGGATTGTTTATTGACCTAGTAATTTGTTCTCTTTGTGATTTTCTTTTTAGTTTCTTTATTAAGTTTGTACAATAGTTACGAAAACGTCTGAAAGTGATTTTTAGTATTATATTATAAGGATCTTTCTTAGTTTGCACTTGCATTTTATTACGGAGATTAATACATCGAAGCATACCAGCAGTCATCCAAGGCTTGGTAACCCGCCTACCGTTTGGGATTGATTTAGTTGTAGTATTTGATAATAGTGAGGTTTTTATCAAATCTATAAATTTATAAGCTATGATCTCAGGGTCATTGCACGTATTAAAAAATACCATATCAGTACCTATCAAGTAAGTGTAGGCACTAACAAAATCAACAACAGTTTTAGTTTTGGTGGACTTATTAATTTTTAGTGATCGGGTTATGTTGATTAATACCATTGCGTGGTCTGTTATTGAGGTATTAATAACACCCACAAATGCTGAGCTCAAAGCTTTGTCAATTTTTATAAGTGCATGGTCCAAACAACTTTGTTCTCTGGTAGGTAAACAGTGCCCTGGTAAAAGGTCATGTGCCGCTAACATATTTAAATAGTTTAATCTGTTACCGCGTTGTTGAGATGTTTCGGAATTCTTGATTATTAAGTTAATATTGATGTCACCCACAATTATTATATTTTTATGTGTCTTAATAGAGTCTAGGTGAAGATTTAGTGAATTTATAAAATCATCAGCACAAAGATTAGAGGGTGAACGGTAAATGCCTATGATGGTATGGTTAGAAATGGACACCTGGATAGCTGACGCATGTGAAATATTGATTTCAGTAACATGGGCCAGGTGACCATCTCGAACGTATGTTACCACACCGTCATTTTGATTTAGCTGATTTTTTGTATAGTAGGAAGTGTAGTTATCAAGTAATGGTAGCTGTCTGTGATAGTTAAGCCTGCACTCCGTTAAAATCAACACATCAATGTTATGTTTTATTTGTGATAAATTTAGCTGTAAGTCTTCAAAGTTTGAATAGACACTCCTGATGTTTTGGGTTACTACTGTCAAGTTATAGTTATCATGTGGTAAGTAATTATGCAAATCTTCAATGTTGATAATAGCAGACTTCGAAATTTCGCTGTCATCTAATTCCCGTATAGTATTAAGACTGCTATCCATTTACGTGTTTAAAATACAAGTGGTGGTTCGTGAAACGTACCTTAGTGAAGAAACATTGATAGACAAATTGTAAATGATCTAATTCGTCACTTAATGAAATTACGAAAGGCGCTTTAAGTATGATCAAGAGTGTGTGTGATCTGAGTAATGGTGGGTGCATGATAGGAGATTGATCGATTGTTAGGGTGAGTGTTGTTGAGTGTAATGTGTAAGTTTTGTGAGTGTTGCATTTTATAACATTACGGTGATATTGAATATGCTTAGTAGATGTGTAGCTTTTAGTAATTGTCCTGATGCCTGCTACATTGAACGAGGTATAATGATAAAAAATTAGGTTACTAATACATAAGAAATTAATGAATAGTGACACACTATTAAAAACCTTTACATAACTTAGTCATCTATAAGGTGGAGGGATGTCGTGATGGCCTATCTATAAGGTGGAGGGTTGTCGTGATGGCCTATCTATAAGGTGGAGGGATGTTGTGATGGCCTATCTATAAGGTGGAGGGATGTCGTGATGGCCTATCTATAAGGTGGAGGGATGTCGTGATGGCCTATCTATAAGGTGGAGGGTTGTCGTGATGGCCTATCTATAAGGTGGAGGGTTGTCGTGATGGCCTATCTATAAGGTGGAGGGATGTCGTGATGGCCTATCTATAAGGTGGAGGGATGTCGTGATGGCCTATCTATAAGGTGGAGGGATGTCGTGATGGCCTATCTATAAGGTGAAGGGTTATTTATTTATCAGGAACAATTTATAATGTGTGTGATGTCGTGATGGACCTATTTTGGGCCCTGTAATTAGAGCCTTGCCTCTCATGCTCGAGGAAGAATGATTTTTAACACGCTTTTATTATTTAAATCAATGTATTTCAACATCGGCCGTCGCTGTAATTCAGCGCTATTGCTCTGTCTCGCAGCATTATGCTGAGTGATGGCCGTGTTGCGCGGATGTGACGCATATTTTTTTTTTGTTTGATTTTTTTACTGCGTCATGTTTGCCGCAAATAAAAGTATTTTGTTTCTTTCTTTTTTCAGAAAACACATCCATAGAAAGTTTAGTTGCGACCAATGCACTTCAATATTCAGTAGCCCATACACGCTGAACCAGCATAAAAAGAAACACGCTGTATCAACAGAAACCAAGGAACACTACTGCACAACGTGTGACGTCGGTTATTCAAGTAGGAAGAGCTTATTGGCGCACCAGAGACTATCTATCAACCATCAGCAGAGAGCGTGAGTTTGAAAAGTTGAAAAATTCTAGAAGGCCATGTTGGGTCAGCTTGGACCATTGTGTAATGTAGTGGGCCAGCTTGGACCATTGTGTGATGTAGTGGGCCAGCTTGGACCATTGTGTGATGTAGTGGCCAGCTTGGACCATTGTGTGATGTAGTGGGCCAGCTTGGACTATTATGTATTGTAGTGGACCAGCTTAAACCATTGTGTAACGCAGTGGCCCATCGTAGGCCAATGTGTCAGGTTAAGGCTTTGCACAAACGACTCACAGCCACCAGTAGACCTGCGACAAACAATTCATTTGCTTTTTCACGTTTTGTATTTCCACAAGAAAGGCACTTTTGAACGACAAAATAGACAAAAAATTGATTCTAGTCGCCCCTTGCGGTAGTTTCGTATGGAGAAGAATGGGAAAGAAACTCCACCGTTACTCTTTTAAAATGTTTTGTATACGTTACTTATAAAATTATATGTGAAGACGATAATAATAATAATATCCTTGGACATTTCACACAACGCCATATAGCCCCAAGCTAAGCAACCAAATGCTTGTGTTATGGTAACGAGATGGCTGATAAACTACTTATATACATTTTTTTTTGTAAATACACACATATTCTAGATAGAAAAGCACCCAGACCCGGAACAAATACGGGTCGTAAAAATATTTGTTCCGTACGGGAGTCGAACCCGCGACGATGCAACTAGAATAACATTAGGTACTCTGCCCCTCTGACACCAGGTCACTAACCACATGGCAAAGAAGGAAGATGTATAAATTAAATATTGTGACGTCATATAAGAAAAACGTTTGCTCAGCTGTTGAGTATATTAATTATACAGTTTCAAATACAAATATTCAATAGCTAGACTAATATAATATTTATGCAGTGTGTTAGGTTAAACGGGGGACATACTTTCAGAGGGTACTATACTCATGAAAATGAACAACTTTGACTATGGAACTATACCTGAAATCATGAAAAAAAAAATCTGCTGTTCAGTATGTACATTTATGTTCGCATCAATCGTCAAAATGGATGGAACAGCAGATTTTTTTTTTCATATTTCAGAGTCGGTCCCATGGACAAAGTTGTTGATTTCCATGAGTACTATACAACCTGAAAGTATGTCCCTCGTTTAACCTAACAATCTGCATAGCCATTGGTCCCGGCTGTCATTTGTAGATCTTTGACAATCGTTCCACCCGAAAGCCCGAAAGTCTGACAGCAAGTTTACCAAGGGGTATCGTGTTACCCAGTTACTGGGCTGTGGAGGTCAGATAGGCAGTCACTCCATGTAAAATACTGGTATTCAGCTACATCCGATTAGACTGAACCGGGACAGAGGCACAGAGGAGTATCGGTAAATAAAGATGGTCACCCATCCACGGACCAACCCTGGCTAGCGAAGCTTAACCTGATAGATCGACCCGTGGGGTTGTTATTACTTAGCCACGAGCTCCTCGTCAAAATTACTGAATTAAATAGGGACATTGAATTTCTAGGTGTATGTTTTTATGGTATAAAATCGCCGTCAAAAATCGAGCTTTATAATAATAAAGTGTCGCTATTCATAAAAAAGCAATTGTTCAAACAATAAAACCAGAATGGTAATCGAATCTATATTTATAGTTAGAATGACGTATTTCAACATAATTTGCAAGGCCCGGATAGCTCAGTCGGTAGAGCATTGGACTTTTAATCCAAGGGTCCAGGGTTCAAGTCCCTGTTCGGGCGATTCTTTTTGTTCATTTTTATTTGTGCAAAAAGTTTATTATAAGTTTTAAATCATTATACGAAGTACTTTACAACTGTTATAAGCGAGAAACGTAATTTTTTATCGAAAAATTTGCTGCTTTATATAAAAAAATTTAGTTGTAATTTTTTTTAATACAATTCAAGTATCAGGCTTCAATCTGCTCAGCCTTTTCCCGGCTATGTTGGGGTCGGCTTCCAGTCTAACCGGGTGCAGCTGAGTACCAGTATTTTAAATGGAGCGACTGCCTATCTGACCTCCACAACCCAGTATGATACCCCTTGATAAGATTGGCTGTCATGGGTGACCATCTTTACATATCGAGACTCCTCCGTGCCTCGGAAAGCACGTTAAGCCGTTGGTCCCGGCTGTCATTCGTGGATCTTTGACAGTCGTTACGGGTCGTCAGAAGCCCGAAATTCTGACCGGGTTGTGGAGGTTAGATAGGCAATCGCTCTATGTAAAATAATAGTATTCAGCTGCATCTGGGTAAACTGGAAGCCGATCCCAACATAGTTGGGAAAAGGCAGGCAGGTTGATTGCCCCTTTTTTTTAGGGTGGGAAATCATCCAATGACTTCTCCCGCTCTGGGTGGAGCGGAAGGGAGTATGTATCAGACTTTTACTGATTTAAACCCATCCATGTCCATCCATGACGACACGGTTGGCGCAGTGGTTGAGCGATTGACTGCTGCGCACTATGTCGCGGGTTCGATTCCCGCACAGAACAAATATTTGTACGACCTGCAAGTATTTTTACGAGTCTGGGTGTTTTTCTATCTATAATATGGATGTATTTACAAAAAAAAAATGTATATAAGTAGTTTATCAGCCATCTCGTTACCATAACACACGCATTAGGTTGCTTAGCTTGGGACGATATGGCGTTGTGTGAAATGTCCAAGGATATTATTATTATTATTATGTTCCTTCCTAAGCCCTTTATGTTCCGGGGTAGCGGTAACCCTTTGGAACAATCCCGCTTACCCGGCAGGCTTCGGCCCTAACGGGCCACTTCAAATGCTGACATCTCTTTGAGGCGCGCGTGGAACACTCCGCGCCGTCCGGCACGGGCCTGGTGCTGATCGGACGGTGAGTCACCCATTACTCACTGTCCGCAGGCCCGCGCCTACGGTGGCCGGGAGTCGACACGCGGCTCGCGGGCTATCCTGGAGTATTCACCATAATTTTTTTTTTGTGCTGTCGATAAAATCAAACTGGTTGCTAAGTAAATTAGGTAATTTGTACCATATTATTTTATTATATTGGAATAACTTCTCTCACATTGATTAATTTATTATTATTAACTTTTAGAATGTTTGTAAATATGTGAGCACCATGCACTTATGACATAATTAAGTTTACTTGCCACTGCTACATGTGTTTTTCTTTTCACCTTTTGTGATGTATTGTTTTTATTCTGGGTACATCGTCTTCACATATAATGTTATAATACATGTATACAAAACATTGTGAAACATTTTAAAAGAGTAACGGTGGAGTTTCTTGCCCATTCTTCTCCACACGAAACTACTTTTTGGAAGGGGCGACTAGAATCAGTTCTATTTCTTGTTCATTTTGACGTTCAAAAGTGCCATTCTTGTGCCTATTTGAAATAAATGTTTTGACTTTGATACATTATAAAGAGTACTCTATCTTTCTCCTTCACAGACACGAATGCCCAATCTGCACCCGATCTTGCCCGAACGAACGTTCGCTAACGTCTCACATATCAACAGTGCACAGCGGAAACAAACAATTCCGTTGTCAAACGTGTAACGCGCAATACAGCAGTCGGAAGTCGCTCACGAGACATGCGCGGACGCACACCACGCCAACGCCGACTAAACTAGCCGTTTGTCATCTCTGTGGAAATAGTTTTAAGGTAATATTGATTTATAATAATAATAAAAGTATTTATTTTCACAAAAACATAGCACTTGCACTGTATAAAAGTTGTTCAAAAGTAATATTTACATTATGATGCAATAGTAGACTCTATCTATTTAATTTTTTTTTTCAAAATAAAATATCTGGCAAAAATATTACTCTAATGGCTTCTATTGCCATAAACCTTTTGAATGCCAGAGCATAGACGCACGCGCGTGCCCTCCACGCCAAGCTACAAATTTATTTATTCTTGTTATCATGAATATCCCAATATCCATGGTGGCTTTTGTTAAATGTTATTAAATATGTACGAGAACTTAATTTTTTAAGATTTCTATATTAACACTCTCTAAAGTAATGAGACGATTGTTAGAGTGTTGTTGCCATTGTCAGTGTCACATATTTGTGTCGTTGGTATACAGGACATGCGCTTGTTTGTCACGTATATGTGACAAAGGCGTACCAAAGGTTAAAACTTTAAAAGGAACGACAGATATTCTTATAAAGGTATTTTCTTTTTCAGGGTAAAAGTAAGCTCAACAGGCATTTAAAAGAAGTTTGTGAAAAGGATAAACTTGAGGAAGAATTATCATCTTATTATGAACATCAACATGTTATTTAATATTGTTTTACGGAAATAAATGTTGTGCCAAAATTAATCCATTTATTTTTGACCAACGACCCCCCCCCCCCCCCCCCCGGCATCGCACGGACCTTTCGTACGAAAAAAGGTATAATAATAATAGATGGCGCCACGTGTGCGTTCCGTTCCAAGCCCATGATTGCAACGGCCGAGCAACAAGCAGAGTACAAACGGAATTGGGTACTTGACAGGGTAGTCAATAACGTTACTTTTTAAGAATTTTCAAAACGTGGAATTTGTACGCGATTTGTATGAAATATAAAAAATGTGACGTCACAGATTTTTGGAATCAAATGGAATACTTATTAATTTAAATCCAATTTTACAATTATATCCTCGCATAATACCTAATTTATGCACGGTGATAGGAGTTTTTTAAGACGAGCTGTCATTTTTCTATTGGACGTGAGCAAAACCGTTCGTTCTCACTAGTTCGATTCATTAGTTCGATCGTCGAACTAGTGACAATTATTTTTCTCGTTTGTTCGACCGTCGAACTAGTGAGAGTATTTTATTTTGTGTTCTCACTTGTTCGATTTCTTAGTTCGATCCGTTAACTTATTATTCTTAATCGAGATACAAAAACAATAAATATGTGTGATAATGTGTAATAAAGATCACAAATACACGCGTTGCATATGTACCTACATATAAAAATTAAAAACGCTTATAAATCTAAATGATCTAAGATCTGATCTGATCGAAGGGAAAATTTAAATGATCAATATCTTTGAAACTACGCAAAGTTTCTCCGTCACAATTTCAGGTTATCATTATCGTCCCCGTCACAACATTTTGAACACATTTCGAAGGTCGTAGATCATCAGGCAGTGGAGATACATGTGTCCAGCCATCTTGAACTCAGGTTGGCTGGACATTAAGTTTTTATTGATTTCTTGTAAACCCTTACATGTGACGCCATAAATCAAACGTTATTACTGTCACACATTGCGTCACCAAGTATTAGTAAAGGAACCATATTCGAAAATAATCTAATAATATTCGAATACGGTCGTCGAGCGTCGGAGTGTGCGGACGCGTGTTTAAAACTTAAATAAAATATCGTTAAAGTATAAAATATTAAAACTATAGCTATACTAAATCAACTTCTGTGTTTCTACAAATAAAGTGTATTTTAAAAAACCACATAAATCACACAAACAGTTTACCTACGGTCGAGAAAGATAAGAAGCCGTAACCGGTTCTCTGAGCCTAGTTCGGGAGCTAGATATCATGGATTTACCGCGGACTCCAACAAAGACACAAATGTTTGGCGGGAGTGCGAGTGGTGGATCAACCTCTAATTTGTCCAATTTTGAGGATGATGAAGGTCGAGTTAACAAAGACTCAAGGAAGAGAAGACCACACACTCTAGAATATGATTTCAAAAGAGATTTAGCCCAATTTCGTAGCGAAATAATGGGCTGTATAAAGGAAGCGATGAATGAACAATTTGAAAATATAACCCAAATGCGGAATGAAATTAGGCAAGATATTCAAGATCTGAAATTAACAACTGATAACCTAACAGAAGAATATAAGAAACTGCATAAATCCGTGGAAAATATTACAACCGAACATAAAGTAACTCAAAGTAAAATTATAGCAATCGAGGATGAACTGCATCAACTTAAAAGTGAAAACCGAAAACCTGAATTAAGTTTTGGAGCTCAGCACGAGTTTTTCGTCGAAATGCAAGGTAGACTTCAAAGAGACAAAAACATAATATTGGTGGGTCTGAATGAGCAAGATGTCAACGATCTCTCCACAGGCAACAATTTCGACTCTCAAGAAGCTCACAAGATCCTAACAAAAGCCTATCAAGATTGTCCTACGCCCTTAATATCTACAAGATTAGGCAAATATAATGCAGATAAACCTCGCCCTATAAAAATTGTATTTGATTCTCCTGATACACCAAAATATTTACTGAAGAATCGCTCGAAACTGCCTAAGACTATAAAGATATATTCGGACCAAACACCAGCTCAAAGGACTTATATACAAAATCTCCAAACTGAGCTCAAAGAACGTGAGCAACAAGGGGAAACAAATCTAATAATTAAATATATCAAAGGAGTACCTACTATAACCAAAAACAACTACAATTCAAAAAACTAGCCGTGGATAACCCCAGTTGTTCCAATAATGTTAACCCAGGAAATACTACATACCAAATAATTCACAAGTATAAAGATTTGCCCTCAAAATCATCATTCCTCAAAACCTTCTATGCTAATGTAAGAAGTATCCGCACACCAGGAAACATTGAAGAACTACAGTGCATCCTAAAAGCAATTCCTTCTACAGTACATGTCATAATTCTAACTGAGACTTGGATAACATCAGAACAAGATGCAAAATTATACGATCTTCCTAACTACAAACATGTTTACAATTATAGACATGATAGTAAGGGAGGGGGCGTATCTATCTACATTCATGAAGGTATTTCCTTTGAAGTAACAGAGGACACCTACAAGGACAGCAACCACTACCTATGGATATATCTTCCCAAATATGCGCTGCATATTGGAGGCATCTACAAACCAGGCCATTCGAACATTAAAGAGTTTCTCGAAAGATAATACCTTGCAACTGGAAGCTAGAAAGAGATCAATAGTGTTTGGTGATTTTAACTTAGACCTACTGAATCCAAACACATGTGTCACTCAATACCTATCAGAACTTGAAGAAAGTGGCTACGACATTTTAAACAAAATAGATAAGGAATATTCCACGAGGCAAACTCAAACAACAAGCACCATCTTAGATCATGTTGCAACAGACCTACAAAAACAGTATTTCCATTTTGTTATTCTGGAGTCTGCTATGTCTGACCATAAACAGATTTATCTGGAAATGTTTAAATACAGGCCAAAAATTAAACAAAAGATCCATTATGAGGCCATAGACTATGAAAACTTATACAAAAGTATCAGCAAAGCTTCGTGCATAGGCATAGATGATGATTACAAATGTCTGGAAGCCTTCGTTACGTCACACATACTACAAAACAAGAAGATAAAATCAAAAATAATGAACATACCAAAGGACGACTGGATTAACAAAGAAGTTATTAAGATGATCGATAACAGAAATACCTTGTGGCAACAGTTAAAAAATGAAGAAGCAAATATTATCTTGAGAAGGAAGTTTCTAGCGGACCGAAATAAAGTAAGTAAGAAGATAAATAATGATAAAAACAGCTACTACTACAACAAATTCCAAAAATGTAACAATAATCCGAAGAAGATGTGGGAAACTATTAATTCTCTAGCTATGAATAAGACTAAGACGAATATTTTACCTCCAAAGCTAATAGTAAATACACAAATTGTATCAGAGGGCGAAAAAATCTGTGATATACTGAATGAATATTTCGCCACTATTGGTACAGAGCTGGCTAATAGGATACCATCGGGATACCATTTAAATTCGGGTAACACACTTATGTACAAAGACGGACATGAACACACAGAAACGCTTACACAATTTAGACCTTGTACAATCGAAGAAGTTGCTAAACTTATCGATAATTTGGATGCTGATACTAGCACAGGTGTGGACGGAATTAGCACAAAAGCATTCTTCTTTTTCTTTTCGAGTCGATGACTAAACTCTGTCCGCCCAGTACGTGGCAACCTGGACGGCCCTATCATTTGCGTCATTCAGGTCCTTGAGCGTGCAGTCAGTTGTGCAAGACGGGCACGAGAGTAGATGTGGCATATCCTGTATTGGGGCACCACACTCACATTCTGTACGAGATGGGTCGATTATACCCCATCTGGCTAAATTGGATCGGCAGCGGCCAACTTGAACACGCAGTCTGTTTAATGACTTCCATATCGGCCACTGCAGTTCGTGACCAGGGGGTAGATTTTCTGCCGGTGCAATGAAGTTTGGAGGGGGTGGATGTTTGTTCTCCCACAGTGTGCGTCGTTCATCTGCCGCACTGTCTTCCGAAGAGGTGGTGTGTCGGAGAAAGCTTTTTCGGCTCTTCAAACGGGTTCGTGGTAGTTGATGTCCATATAAGGGGTTTCGGCTGTCTGCTTCCTGTTTGCCTTTCTCAATGCGAGTTGCTATTTCCCGACGCACGACTGGAGGAGCTATGCCTGCCAATGGATACAGCATCGTAAGAGGGGAGGGTTTTAAGCATCCCGTAACGATGCGGCAGGTTTCGTTGAGCGCCGTGTCGACCTCTCTAGCGTGGATGGAACGATGACACACTGGGCATGCGAATTCTCCAGCAGAAAAGGAGAGACATAGGCCAGTGGTACGCAGAACTTGCGGTGATGCTCCCCAGCTGGTGGAAGTAAGGCGGCGGAGTAAGTTATTCCGGGAAGCAACTTTCTTCTTTGTCTTCATGCAGTGGTGCCTATATGTTAAAGACCTATCCAATGTAATACCTAGGTAGCGTGGTTGTAGGCAGTGCTCTATGTTAACGCCTTGCCATGAAATGTTGAGACGCCTGTTTGCTTGACGATTACGGAGATGGAAAGCACATGATTCAGTCTTTGATGGATTTGGCCGTAAGGCGTTTTGGTCATAATATTTACCAAGTGCTTCCAGAGCTTTCGTTAAAATTTCTTCAGCCTCTTCAAAGCTAGGTGTCTGAGCTGCTAGAGCGAGGTCGTCAGCGTATAAGAAGCTTTTTGTTTCTGGGGCACGAGGCTGGTCATTTGTGTAGATGTTGAATAGCGTTGGAGCTAGTACACTGCCTTGAGGGAGCCCATTTTTTGGAATTCGCCACCTGCTCTTGCTGTTTTTAAGGTGCACTTGGAAACGGCGATTGTTCAAAATTATACTAAGGAGCTGCACGAAGCCACTATCTTTCGTGAGGTCGCTGACCTTTAATAGAAGTCGTCGGATGTTAACTGTGTCATACGCTGCTGAGAGGTCAACAAATACAACACCCGTCACATTCTTCGCCTCAAAACCATCTTCAATGTGTTGCGTCAGTTTAAGAGTCTGGTTGGTACACGACTTACCGGGTCTGAAGCCAGCTTGTTCAGCAATTAGGTGAGGTTCGATGACAGGCGTTAGGCGGTTCAGAAGGAGCCTTTCAAAAAGTTTGAACGTATGGCAAAGCAAGGAGATAGGTCGGTAGCTTTTAGGATCTTTTGGGCATTTCCCAGGTTTTAGCAGAGCAATCACCTTAGCACTTCTCCATAGTTTTGGAATTTTTTTATCTTCAAGGCAGGTGTTAAATAAGGATAAAATCCAGGATACAGCTATTGGCCCGAGGTGTTTCAATTGTTCTACAGTAATGTCGTCAAAGCCAGTAGCTTTACCATTTTTTAGACTTTTAATCCCGTATACTACATCTGAGAGTGTAAAGGATTTGCTCAAGCAGTCGGTGTTTTGATCTGACACAGATAGCCTCTTAGTTCTAGGTAGACGTTGTGGCGATTTACCATTGAGAAGAAGCTGGTGGGCAACTTGATTGGCGGTCACCTGGCCTGGATTCTCTGCCTCAGGAGGGTTGTCAGTAAGTTTCTGAATTGTGCTCCAGGCCTTCTTACTATTATGTGTCATATCTATGTCAGTACCTAACTTCATCCATTGGTGTCTCCGGCTTTCTCCCACATCCCGCATAAGCTCCTCGCCGAGCTCTAGGGTCTCCTCAGAGAATGGGTCTGAGTTGTATGAGCTTTCGTATTTCGTGAGTAGCGTGGCCGAGTCCTTGCTCAAACCAGGGATATAAGCGGTACGACAGCCACGCGGAATGTGCTGGCGGGAAACTGCCCATACAACGTCGACAAACTTCTCGTAGTTGTTCGGTACAGGATTTATGTTAAGAAGTTTTGAGTCAATGCTATCTGAAAACATCTGCCAATTAGCCTTTGCGAAGTTAAATCGGCGCCTGAAAGGCACAGTCTGGGGTTTTACAGCTGATTCGATGCGGCACCCAACTGGCCTATGTTGGGTTCTTGGGATAGGTTGAGAAACAGTCTTTATACACAGAGGGGCAACATTAGCAGTGGCAAAGACCAGATCCGGGTTGTAGCCACGGCGCCATCGACCGCTGTTGAAGGACGCTGGGAGTTTGGCATTATGTATCAATGTGAGGTTCTCTGCTTCCATCCATTCTTCCACCAAATCGCCATCAGAATTATTATGAGTATAGCCCCAGGAGGTGCTGTGGCTATTGAAATCGCCAATTATGATTTTGATTGGTCTGTCGTTGAAATTACTGGTGTAGTTAAAATTAAATGGTTGACTTGGAGGTTTGTAAATGGAAGTGACTGTACAGTTACCTGTGTCTATAGTTATAATTTCTATTGAGTTGAATGATGTACTAGCCGTGGAGTGCACCGCAACGTTAGGCCGTACAAAGACAGCGCTGCCGTACTTTGCATGCGGAATTTCGGCTGTGAGGATCATGCCAGGTATTTGTGGCCTAGGTTGTTGGTAATCGCGGTGTGTTTCTTGGATACACATTATATCACAGCATGTGTCCTGGCATAGGTTCGCCAGAAGGTGGGCCTTATGGCTTGAGAAGCCTTCTATATTGATAGAAATTACTATCAAAGCTGGTTGGTTTGTTGAAATACCAGAGATGGCTGATGGAATTGCCGTTGAATAAGGCGCTTGTACGTGCCGTTGAGGTTGGACTTGAGTTTGAGTCATCGTGGTGAAAGGATTAGTCAGCTAGACTCTGCGTTACCGAGTGCTAGCTGTCCAGGGTGCGCCGGGCGTTTAGAATCGTAGTTCGATTAAGATTAACGCCACTCGGGGAGGCTCCTTTCTTGCACCCCTCAAAAGCATTGAAATGTATTAAAAATGTTATAATTTCACCCTTAGTTAGTTGCGTTAATAAATGTCTTGACCATGGTACGTTTCCTGATAGTTTGAAGTTGGCAAAAGTTTCTCCTATCTTCAAGTCGGGTACGAAAACTGACCCGAGCAATTATAGACCAATTTCTGTGCTTCCAGTGATATCTAAAATCTTTGAGAAAATTATATACAACCGCTTAATTGAATACTTAAATGAGAAACGCTTCATAATAGACCAACAGTATGGTTTTAGATCAAAATCAAACACCCTGTCAGCAACCATTGACCTAGTAACGAATATTAAAACAAATATAGATAAAACAAATATAGGCTTAGGCATTTTTATTGATTTGAAAAAGGCGTTTGATACTGTTTCTCATGCAAAACTATTACAAAAACTAATTAACTTGGGTATCACTGGAATAGCTTACAAATTATTCGAATCCTATTTATCAAACAGATGCCAAATTGTTAAAGTTGGTAACTACAAGAGTATTCCCCAAAAAATAACATGTGGAGTTCCACAAGGATCTATTCTGGGACCACCATTATTCCTAATTTACGTAAACAACATCAATCAAATAGGGTTAACAGGATATCTAACACTTTACGCAGATGATACTAGTATATTCTACTTTGGTCAATCCATACACGATATCATTAGTGAAGCGCAAAACGATTTGAATGTTATAAATGAGTGGTTTCTACATAACTTACTTACCATTAATACTTCGAAAACTTCTTACATGATTTTTACAGCCAAAAACAAAAAGATTCCAGCCCACGCCCCTTTGATTATTAATAACCTAGCTATCAAGCAGTCCAGTACAGAAAAGTATCTTGGACTACTATTAGACGACAAACTGTCCTGGAAACCCCATATCGAGCACGTAAGAGCCAAGCTTGTATCACTTTCTGGAGCTATTCGCAAAATGGGAAACTGCTTACCACCTAAGATAAAACATACTATCTACAATTCATTAGTAAAACCTAATCTAGAATACCTAATTGAGATTTGGGGATCAGCATCCAAGACTAACCTCAATTACATACAGAGAACCCAAAACAAAATTATAAAACGGTTATATTGTTATGACTTCCTAACACCTACTAAGCAGGTATATGAAAAAACGAAACTTTTCAATCTCCGTCAACTATACAACTACAATACTTGCATCTTAGTAAAAAAGTTTTTAGATAACACTACACAAACCAACATAAAACTTACAAAAAAGACATACACACATAACCTAAGAAATAGAAACGAATTAGTTCTGCGTTTTCCTAGAACAGTAAAATATGGAAAAAATAACTTTTTATATGAAGGGGTTCAATTATATAATAAATTGCCAAATGAAATTAAAGAGTGCAAAAGTATTAATATTTACAAAAGAAAACTAAAGGATTATATTATGCAAAAAGTAACTTCTACATAAATACCCTGTAAATACAGTATAAAATACTTATATAAAAATAAAAATCTAATAATAAAATACATTTAAGTAACACAAAATAACAACACATAAAATCAGAACTCACACGTAATAATTAAAATTATAAAATCAAAATTAAAAATGATTAGCGGTCTCCGAGACTATACTTGACGCACACAAGCAAACAAACGCGTGCACGCACTAAGCTAGCACACACAAATACATTCACACAGTAGTTCGCTTCTTAACCGTTGTTTTTGTTCCTCACAAAGTGAATAATCAGTATATGAGGGTACCTTGGTGTCAAATTGGCCAGCTGTACTAACTTTTTTTATGTAACTACCCACACTCTTGCTTGTTTGCTGTTTATCTCATAATTATGTTGTTGTAATAGTTTTACTTATTCTACAATCTGCATGCTTCGTCATTAGACGACGATTATTTATGTTAAAAGTTAAATCTCATGTAAGTGAACTGTATCATGTTCTTATGAGAAATAAAGATTCTTTAAACCTAAAACGCCCCCGTTATTGAGATTCGAAAGTGCCAGCCATAAGTTTTATACGTAAATTCAAGATGGCTGGACACAGATTTTTGCATTTTTCTACTAAACCACTGTACTTATCACAAAACTTTTAGCTCGGTGCCCGTCACAAATTTATGTGACGCCCGTTGATATGCAAAACGTCGTCAAAATCGCTTCCGTTACCGAGATTGAGAGCCCAGCGAAAAGTGGTTTTTCAAGATGGCTGGACACATTTTCGATCGATATCTTAGGGCCTATGCACACCACGTTTTTTAAACGCGCCGTCGACGCGCGTTTGTAGCGATACAGACGCGATACGCACGCAAGTCAGACGCAGCCTGTAGACCTTTGCACACCTGACGCGCTTGTGTCGCGATGCAAACGCGCGTGTGTAGCGATACAGACGCGCGTGTGTAGCGATACAGACGAGATGCAAACGCGCGTGTGTAGCGATGCAGACGCGATTCAAACGCTACTAGCGTAGATTCACACTTCCCTTTCCCTCGTTGCTAGCGCTCGTATCGGTGTCGCGCGTTTGAATCGATACAGACGCCAAAACGCGCGTCGACGGCGCGTTTAAAAAACGTGGTGTGCATAGGCCCTAAGATTGTGTAGCGTCACAAATTCTGAAATAAGGGTGTTTAGCCGTCACATAAAGTGACCTATTGACCTAGTTAAATGCAAGCTATTTTGAAGATTTGTCCAGCCAACCTGAGTCACATCGACTGGTGCGGTTATCAGAGTAACTATGAAGTTTCTTACCTATTCTTTTCCATACGAAACTACCGGGTTGGATCTCAAAAAGGATCGACTATGAACTGCAACAGGGTGGATTTTTAATAAATTAAAAACAATTCGATGTGGGTGTACAGAGGCCAGCACATCAAGCTACGCCAATCTATCAGATTTCTTTGATAGATTTTTAACTTAATTTCAAAAACATAAGGTTAATTTTCAACTGGGAAAATGGGACAAGGTTAGCTTGATGTGCGTCTGTATCTAAATAATATATTATTATAAAATTCCTGTTTTTTGCATACCTAATCAACGAACTAGAATTTATAGCGTTCCAAGCCACTCAAAATAATTTTAGGTCTGTGGTTGACACAAAAAAAACAACATGTAAATTTATTCGAAAACCAGAGGCTTTTATTATAGATAACATAAATGTATAATTTTGTAGAAATTCATACTGGGTGGGATAATAATAAGTGCCAGAAAAAAAAACAACACTTTTCTTGACATAGACAATAAACAGTTGTAACATAGAGTTACCATAAGCATGGTATTGCCAAATATAAAAATTCATCATATCCAAATTAAGTCCTTTTAAATAGAGGACGATCTTACTCATTAAAAAGAGAAAAAATCCACAGTACTAAGAACATTACCAATGGATAAATACGCGTCAAAATATGACCGCCCTGAAGTGAGCTACACACTGCGCAGTCCCGCCCCTTCACCCCCGCTGTCACATGAATTAGATACTGCGCAGCGACTTGCCTCTTGTTCAGACCCGCCATGAAGTCCGAATCAGTTGTAAGTGGGTTGTGAAAGTCATACAGGGTGTAACCGAAAGGGTATATTACATACAAAAGCATATGCTACAGACCACTAAACTGAACTACTTTTACTATGGAAACTCCGAAATCACAAAAAAAACCAGCTGTTCTATACATTTTTGGTCACATGACTCGTGGAAATGTAGGGAACAGCTGTTTCTTTTTTCACGATTTTGGAGTTGTTCCCATAGTAAAAGTTGTTCAGTTTGGTGGTCTGTAGCATATGCTTTTGTATGTATATACCTTTTCGGTAACACCCAGTATAGGCTGTCGCACCATTATGATATACTGGTATTCAGCTGCATCCGGTTAGACTGGAAGCCGACCCCAAAATAGTTAGGGATAAGCTGGGGAAGTGAGTAACCGGATATTGAAACAAGTAAGCTTAGTATTTTTAAGTTATATAACAACATAAAATCATGCCCTATCTGCCGATATACAAAGTGAAATTGAATCTATGAGCATTATTTTAAAGGGTCCTTGTACTCATCACTACACTTAAGGGGAAGATATTTAAAAGCATGGTTAGACCTGCCGTCCTGTATGGATCAGAGTGTTGGACCACAAAAGGAATGAAAGACAATTGCATACAGCTGTGATGAGAATGCTAATTGAATTTATTAATTAAACTAGCTTCCGCCCGCATAATATGTCGACAAATTATACACATAAACCTTCCTCTTGAATCACTCTATCTATTAAAAAAACCGCATCAAAATCCGTTGCGTAGTTTTAAAGATCTAAGCATACATACAGACACTAAGACAGTCGCGGGAAGCGAGTTTGCTTTATACTATGTAGTGATAAATGCTAATTTGACTGATCCAAATTTCAATTGACACCTAATTTAAGCTCTTATAGTAGTATAAGTCATGCTCGCATAACTCGTTATGTATGGAATAGCTGATTTTTTTTCGCGATTTCAGATTCATTCCTATAGTTCCAACCCCTTAAAATAATGCCCATGAATTCAATTTCATCTTGTATAATATACTATAGGCAGTGTAAAACACGCTTCTCCAGTCATATTTCATTCATACTTAAATTTCATTAACATGCATTTTTTTACACAATATTAATTTTTTTTACATCTTCTAACCTAAACTTAAAACATTACACAGAAACTTAAAGAAAAAAAAATTGTCAAAAAGCTAAAAATGCTTATAATAAACTTAAAAATAATAGTATTTCATTGAGATGCATAATACATAACATCTGTCATTATTTAGTTGCATGAACGCGTATTCGCGCGGCGATTGTTTTCTACTAGGACATGACCTTATAGTGTATTTTTCTTTAGTTGTCTCATTTGGTAAACAAATGTCGCGACTAATATTAAGATTTCTAGGTAATGTATGTGTCTCTGAAGCATTTTTTTTAAATGATTTCATGCCTGAAGTGTATTATTCAAAGTTCAAGACGTTTATGCTTAACTCAAAGTGTTTGATTGATACGAAAAATCAGAATTTTCGTCCCGTGTTTGTTTACAAAATTGGACACTGTAAAAGAAATACACTATAGCCGTGTCCAATCACGTGATAGCCTAGTGGTGTGACCGTCGGATTGCCAAATCTTAGGTTTCGAGTTCGAACCCAAGGCACGCACCTATGACTTTTCGGATGCATGTGCGTATTGTATAATTATCACTTGCTTAAAAAGGTGAAGGAAAATATTGTGAGGAAACCAGCATGTCTGAGAGATATTTCTTCTTTTCGTGTGGTTAGTGACTAACATAGTGTCAGAGTTTTTATGCTGCCCATGGGCCTCTGACTTAGCTTCACGTGCTGTTGAGAAATATCTCCCAGACATGCTAGTTCCTCACAATGTTTTCCTTCACCGATTTTTAAGCAAGTGATAAAATAAACAATACGCACACGAATCCGAAAAATCAGCCGTGCGTGCCTTGGGTTCGAACTCGAGACCTATGACTTGGCAGTCTGACAGTCACACCACTAGGCTGCTATCACTGCTGACCTGACCACTAGACTTACGAGACAGTTTTTATCAATACCGTTTTTTTTTAGGTTGATTATGCTGTATAAGATCCTCAATCAGAGTCATAGATAACCAGCGTCTCCATCATCCCAACTTTGACGGTAGCGGGGTCACTTAAATACTTATCAATATCTAAATTGGGATTCCTCGCATTCTTTTTGACATTCAACACGGAGACTTCTGTCAAATGGTTTAACCTAGCATGGAGACGGACATCTGAGTACTTCCTGAATGATGCATGGCATATTGGACAGTCTGCTTTCTGCTTTCTCTCCTTATGTGCCTGGAAAGAAAAAAAAGATTATTTTAATTATCTATACTATATAATAATATTATAAAGAGGAAAACTTTGTTTGTTTGTTTGGTTGTAATGAATAGGCTCAAAAACTACTGGACCGATTTTAAAAATTCTTTCACCGTTGGAAAGCTTAGTTTTCTAGGAGTAACATAGGCTACTTTTTATCCCGGGAAAAATAACGGGTCCCGCGGGAAAGACCACGGGAGCGAAGCCGCGGGCAAAGTGCTAGTATTTCTATATATGTACTTGAAAGTTTGTGGAGCTCGTGGCTAAGTAATAACAGCCGCACGGTTCGATGCTTAAGGTTAAGCTACGCTTGCCGGGGTTGGTCCGTGGATGGGTGACCTTCTTTATATACAAAGACTTCGCCGTGCGGAAAGTACGTTAAGCCGTTGGTCTAAGCTGTTAATAAGGAGACAAAAAATAGTCTTTGTCCTTCCCCGGGATACAATCGTATCTCTCTGCTAAATGTTATCGAAATCCGTTCAGGTTTAGGCGTAAAGAGGTAGCGAATCACACTTTTTTATTTTGAGGAATGAGGAAAATGTTGTCAGGAAAGTTTTGAGTAAGAATGTGGATGGCTATACAAGTAGAGGAAGTCCAAAGAAACGATGGATGGATTGTGTGAAAGATGATATGGCTAGAAAAGGAGTGGCTACCGAGATGACGACTGATAGAGAAGTATGGAAGAAAAAGACATGTTGCGCCGAGCACAAATAAATTGGGATAAGGGCAGGAGAATGATGAATTACCTCCCACATATGGTCCCATTTGAGTTTTAAGGTGTCGAATCGCTCGCTGCAGATAACGCAGCGAAATCCGATCACAGTCTTGTCGTGAAAGTATCTCACGTGGCGCCTGTACGACGTATCAAAGTAAAACACCTTGTCGCAAATCTTGCAAGTAATTGGATCGGTGCTTTGATGCTTCTGCGAAAGAATTTGTAAGTTAAGTAAGATTTCGTGGCTGAGTACTATGAGCCGCACAGGTTAAGCTACGCTTGCCGGGGTTGGCCGTGGATGGGTGACCATCTTTACTGGGTTGTGGAGGTCAGATAGGCAGTCGCTCCTTGTAAAATACTGGCATTCAGATGTATCGGGTTAGACTGGAAGCCGACCCCAACATAGTTGGGAAAAGGCTAGGCAGATGATGAGTAAGATTTTCCATCCCTTATAAAAGGTTGTAAATATCTGTAATTTTTATGGTGTACATAATAAAGAATATTCTATTGCTTGCTGCGCAGCATGTCGCGGGTTCGATTCCCTCATGGAACAAATATTTGTGCGACCTACAAGTATTTGTGCCGGGTCTGGGTGTTTTTCTATCTATACTAATATTATAAAGAGGTAAAATTTGTAAGTTTGTATGTAGGGGGTAAACTCCGGAACCAATGATCCGATTTCAAAAATTTTTTCACCAATAGAAAGCTACATTATTCCTGAGTGCTATAGGCTATAAATTATATTTATATCATACATATTAGCCGAGCTATCGCAATTTTAGTCTAGCAAGTCGGAAAGAAATACCTGTGAAAACAGAATTATTTGCATGCGCTGCCTAAACAGTTGTTTAAAATTGAAAGCAATGTATGGCAACCCGGTTCGCCTTAATTATTTCTACAAAAAAGTCCGCGACACCATATTCCTATCTTTTGTATTTTAACTTTTATATTTCGTTTTATGTTATTAAAAAGTATGTTTTCGACTTACTTCTAATGTTAAAACAAGAAATTTTCCGCGGACGAAGTCGCGGAAATCGCGTCTATATGGCGTTGTGTGAAATGTCCAAGGATATTATTATTATTATTATTTTATAAAAGAAAAAAACTAACTTACCTCAATATGTTTCTGCAAAGACAATTTCGACTGAAATTTTTTACCGCACAAATCACAGATAATCACTGTCAAATTATGCACTTTTTTATGTTTGGTAAAGTTACTCGAGTCACTGAAGGTCCGGTCACACAATTCACACTTGTAGACGGGCAACGATGCATGGTCACGCATATGCTGTTTATATTTCTCCGGTACACCAAAGCCCTGTTCACAAACTTGGCATTTGAGCTCGTTGTAAATGTGTTTCTGGTTGTATGCGTCTGTTAGCAGATGTTCAATGATGTGGCGTTTACATTCGTTCACTCGTTTGAACCAACGATGGCAATGATTGCATTCTTTTGGCTGTTTGTTCAAGCGGGCTGTAAAAATATAACATTATAAATTATACACAAACACTTTAACAAGTCAATAATATTTTTAAACTCAAACTCGTATTTATCTATATATATAAAAGAAATTCGTGTTAGTTACACTATCTATAACCCAGAAACGGCAGAACCGATTTGGCTGAAAATTTGTGGGGAGGTAGCTTAGAACCAGGAGACGGTCATAGGGTAGGTAGGGTAGGCAGGGTAGGTAGGGTTGGTAGGCTAGGTAGGGTAGCTAGGTTAGGTAGGGTAGGTAGGTAGTTAGGTAGGGTAGGTATCATAAATAAGACAGGACAATGTTTGTCGGGTCAGCTAGTTTCAAATAAACCAGTAACAGGCACTTTTGAATTGTCAAGGGGTCGGTCAGTCTGAAAGATAAAGCTAAGTTGCCCATTCCAAAGCAGTAGGTACCTATGGAGAAGAAAGGGCAAGGACATGGACACTCTTTTAAGGTGAATCCTCCAACCAGCCCGCGAAATTCAAATTTTCTTAAGTTTTTTGCAATTTGCAGGCCAGTGATAGGTTGTATGTTGATTAACATTTGATTCGCGGCTGTAAGACGTATGTAGTTACAGAATTATAATCATCAAAATCATTAATACAACCCTCCGAGCTCATAAAGGTGTAAAAATGACTTTTTACAAGGTCAAAGTCATTCCAGAACCTGCAAAAAACTTAAGAAAATTTGAATTTCGCGGGCTACCTTGGAACATCAACCTTAAACAAAATATGGTTAGTATGGGACCTTTTAATGTCCAGACATAATCTTGGTCAGATCATGTGAAGACCATGTAGGTTGGTGTCTGAAATGGTCTCTTGAGGAAAGAACTTGAGCGGGCCTGTCCAGTCAGTGCATGCATTTGTCATTAATTGTGCAGCTCAACTCAGAATTAAAGGAGTTCAAAGATTATACAGGATGAATTTCAATTCATAGACAATATTTTAAGGGGTACTCATAAACTCAAACTCAATGTATTTATTTCAAATTACAAGCACTAAAAAAACCAATTACAGGCACTTTAAAATTGTCAAGGGGGTCGGTCGGTCAGAAAGATGAAGCTAGTTGCCCATTCCAAAGCAGTTGCTACCAATGGAGAAGAACGGACAAGAAACTCCATGGACATCATTTTGAAGAACTTTTACAATGGGAACACACCTGAAATCACGAAAACAAATCAGCTGTTCCCTACATTTGGGCGAGTTATGCGAGCATAATGTATGGATGGGTTGATTTTTTTTTTGCAATTTCATATTTTTTCCCATAGTAATTTTTTTTTTTATCAAAAAAAAGGTACATTTTAAGTTTTATAACGTCCATTATGTCCAACAAAACTATACACATAGTTTGTCTGTTGGATCAAGGTTATTATTCTTGCTTATTATCTTATGAACTAAGTACAATTCAATAGTAGTGGCTAGATATATTAAGTACGTAAGTATGATTGTAGTTTAGGATATGTAACACCTACTTAGTACACCGCCTTAACCTTATATTGATAAAGTTAAGGCAGCGTACCAAGTAGGTATTTTTTTAGATTTGTCTTAAATTTATTTTTCTTTTTTTCGTCTCTGATTTCTACTGGTAAGCTGTTGAGTATGTAAGGGATACGCTTTTCTAATGTTCGGTCTCCATAAACATTATATACTCTCGGTATTACAAAATCTATGGACATCTAAACAGGCCATCAATCAGCCTATAATGTTTCCACTGCACTCAGGCCTCCACTAAGTGAAGGAGTGGGCCATAATCCACCACGCGCGGGCCCAGTGCGGCTAGGCAGATGTCACATGTCTTCGAATTGTTAGTTAGGAAAACAACGATTCCCTCACGATGTTTTCCTTCATCATTTGAGAGCAGCGGTGATGAAAATAAATACACAAAGTAAAGAAGCTGCTTGGCTTCGAACTGACGACCTACAACTCGTGAGTCAAGGCATTACCACTGGGACACCACTACTCCCATTACGGGAAATAAAAAAATAAAAAATTATACGCAATTGTCACTTATACGTGACAAGCAAGCGCATGCCCTGTACGCCAACGACACAAATATGTGACAATAGCAACAACACTATAACACGAAATTACGAAATAGACAATTAAATCATTACTTTTAGACTGTTTATACAGATATCATAAAAATTGAAGCTCTCGTACGTATTTAATGACATGAAACGAATTAAAAGATACCATGGATATTGGGAAATTTATGATAACAAGAAGAAATAAATTTGTAGCTTGGCGTGGAGGGCACCACCCGCGTGGTTTATGCTCTGGCGTTCAAAATTTTAAACATATACAATGCAATACTCACCAATACACTCTTTAATTATAGTTTCATGCAATTCTCCGTGCCTATGCCTTGGCCTCGATGTAACTTTAATAGGATGCGTTGGCTGAGCGTTGATATGCAATTCATAATGTTCAAAAAAATTATGAAAAGCTATGATTTTTCCACACTTCTTGCATTGATAGTCGGGCTTAGCCATTGCAGTACCATCATGGGTGATCATTTTAACTCGTATAAAACTATGTTTAATATGTCGAGTAAAATGTTGACCCAGATTTGTAAACGTATCAAAGTCCTTCAAGCAATCAGGACATGAGAGATGTTTGTATCCGTGTTCTTTAAAATGGGTCAAATACTTTTTCATAGACACATATTTATTATCACATTTCGTGCATATGTAGGTTTTATGCTTCACTAGGTTAGAACCGCAGTCGTATTCTATGTGATTTCTATATTGTCTATGCTTTGCTGTGAATCCGCATTTAGTACATTTGTATAATTTTTTGTTCCTTTTATCCCCACGTTTTATGGCAACTTCTGGTTCTTGCAAGCTCTCTTGTGATTGCTGGGATTCTTCTGTATAATCAGCATCGTCTTCTGACTGACTGGCTTCTCGATTCTCTTCTGACTGACTGACTTCGCGATTCTCTTCTGTTTGTTCTAAAGAACAATTGTCATCATCTTCAATACATTTTTCTTTCGATAATATGTCTTCTATATTGAAGTTCAATTTGATAATGTCTCCTTCATAATCCTCGTACTCTTCTACCACACATTCCTCTTTGATACATACTTCATGTTCAAAATTCTCTGTTAGATTCTCTTCTACATGCATTGCAAATTCTTCTAACGGTTCTTCTTTGATAATGATTTGTGGGTTATCTTCTGAATCTACTGGCTCTTCTGGAAATGGTAAAACAGTCTATTAGTTGAGGTCTTCTTGATTAAAATTTGGTTATGGATAGATGCCATAAAATTCTTGATACATAGACATAAAAGATTGATTATTGTTTTTCCCAACTTTGTTGCGTTCGGCTTCCATTGTAACCGGATGCAACTGACTACCAGTATTTTATATGGAGCGACTGCCTATCTGACCTGCACAACCCAGTAACTGGGTAATACGATACCCCTTGGTAAGACTGGCTGGCTTCTGACGACCCGTAACGACTGTCAAAGATGCACAAACAACCGCCGGGACCAACGGCTTAACGTGAATTCCGAGGCACGGAGGTGTCTCGGTATGTAATGATGGTCACCCATCCACGGACCAACCCCGACATGCGTAGCTTCACCTGATGGATTGACCCGTGCGGTTGTTATTACGTAGCCTCCTCTTGTCTCTAATTGTTTATGGCAATCAATTTCTTACAATCTATAATGTACAGAGGCCAGCACATCAAGTTACCACAATCTGTCAAATTTCTTTGATAGTATTTCAACTTTATTGCAAAGCCATAAGGTTCATTTTTAATTGAGAAAATTTGACAGTTAGGGATAGCTTGATGTGCTGGCGTCTGTACACATACAAGTGGTAAGTATTAAGAAGGGACTGTAGTCTAGAGGATTTGAAAAATAGGTACTTCAAGAAACTATCGCTGTCGCGCTGCGACGCACCTCCCCCCGTAAAGTGCGAAAAGGACAACTGCAGCTTGACCAAAAGAAGTTTCGTATTCCGCTGTTTTCCTCTTCAAAACTTAACTGATCTAATAAATTCTATTTCAAAATTCTATTTCTATTATTTTCTCTTTTATTACAAAGTTATAAAATTTGTCTCATAGTCTCTGAACATGACGATAAAAACGGGCTAGTTTTCGGGATTTAGGATTGTCATAATTCGTACGTACTAATCAGACCTAGAAATTTAAAAAAAAATTGCTCTACAGGCACTAGGTTTGAAAAAAACGGAATACGTTTGTTCCCTCCCTAGTTCCCTCTTAATAATAGAAACAATAAGGTCCCTGTCGTGCACCCAATTCCTCGCCCTCGCGTTCTACTGATTTAATTTATTTAGAGCAAATATTTCATCCTGCCCAACTGTATTTAAATACAAGCATATAAACCCAATAGGGATGATTATTGAAGTGAAACTTCTTTATCGGGGTTGGAAATAAATTTAGTGTAACATTTTTTCGTTACGCGTCACATTTTTCCGTTACGCGCCATCTTCTTATCCCTACCACGCGTGATTCGAAGTATACTTTCTCCAGCGGAGTAGGGATTGGTATTACAATAACAACAACAAACAACAACAACTACAACAACAACAAAAACTTTATCTAATTTAACTTTATTTAACAAATTTCTGTAAAGTTGCATATAGTAAATTATTTTTTGAAAAATAACGTCATAAAGAAGTTTCACTTCTTACGAGTGTACGCTAGTACACGCACACATTTTTTTTTTTATTTAGAAAAGAATAGGGAAGAATTAGGAGAATTATAATATTTTGAACGTAAGGAGCCTCGCCGAGTGACGTTAGAAATCAGTACCCAATCCCCTAAACTTCCCTAGGTGTCCCGTGAACACCTAGCACTCGGTAACGCAGAGTCTAGGTGACTAATCTTTTCTCAAGACCCATCTCCCATACGGCTCTTAAAAGAGCCTTAAAAGAGCCGTATGGGACGGTACTATCATACACACGCGCACGAACACCGAGTCACCATCAGTACCTCATGGAGGGTAAACCGCTGCAGCGTGTCATGGAAGTCAAAGATCTGGGTGTTAACTTTACCGCTGATTTGCAATTTAGGAAGCATATTGTTGCAGTTTGTAAAAAAGCATACCGTAACCTTGGGTTTATGTTACGACAGGCGAATCAGTTTACTAATATGTGTGCTTTAAGGGCTTTGTACGAAGCACTAGTGAAGAGCCACCTGCAGTACAAAGCAGCTATTTGGAGTCCTAGTGAAGCCAAATACAGTACCATGCTAGAGCGGATACAGAACAAATATATAAGGTTCATGTACAAAAAGTTTTATGGAGTATATCCGGGATACCCGCTGTTGTATCCTACCTTATTTCTGTTAGGCATGGTAGGTTATATGAAATTAGAAGTTAAGAGGGAACTTGCACTAGCGACATACTTATTCCATGTAATAAGAGGTAAAATCTGTAATCCAGATATCCTACAGACTATTAAACTATGTGTACCGAACGAGTACGTAAACAGACGTCGGAGGCCGCGACTGTTGGGGGTACCGAAAGCGCGCACCAATCTTCTCCAGCGTGCTCCTCTTACGCGAGCGCCGGGCACTCTCAACGCGGTAGCTCTAATCTTAGACTTGTTCTCTTGCACACTGAACGATTTTACTCTGGCGACCTCTAGAGTGTTAAGTTATCCAGATTTGGATGTGTAGTATCTGCATGTGTAGTAATGCCTAGTATTAAGATAATGTCCTAATAAGTTTGTAATGTACCACTCTATCACTTTAGGTTAGCCTGTAACGATAGTTTGTGCTGTAAATAAATAAATAAATAAAGAGACAACCCCCTTTTTTTTTGAGGGTGGGAAATCATCCAAAGCCTTCTCCCGCTCTGGGTGGAGCGGAAGGGAGTGCCAGACTTTAACTGACTAAAACCCCCTTGAACTTAACAACTCCAGCTCGTGTTATTTCAATTAATATCGAAGAATTTTCGAAAGAAAAGGCACTAATTCTTTCAGAGCTCTGTCGCATTACCAAATGTGAGATACTTTGTTAACAAGACACGTACCGCAGCCAGAACCAGCCAAGACCAGAAATTGCCGGGCTAACACTTGCAGTCGAAATATCAAACTCAAAATATGGGAGGGACCTCAAACCTAGCATTGCAATAGTGTCTACTTGTCTCTTGACACAATAGAAATTGTTATCGATACTCAAAGTCAAAGTCAAATCAATTATTTCAAACTAGCTTTTGCCAGCGGCTTCGCCCGCGTGTATGTAGGAAATTATACCACGGGAACCGTCCATTTTTCCGGGATAAAAAGCTAGCTTATATGCTATTCCAGACTATAATTTATCTTTGTGCCAAGATTTATCCAGATCCGTTAAGTAGTTTTTGAGTTTATTCGTTACAAACATACATACAAATCTTCCCTCTTTATAATATTAGTATAGATAGACACAAGAAAGGCACTTTTGAACGTCAAAATGAACAAGAAATAGAACTGATCCTATTCGCCCCTTCCAGAAGCTAGTTTCGTGTGGAGAAGAATGGGCAAGAGAATCCGACGTTACTCTTTTAAATGCTACTGGACAATAAATTATTAATTCGACTTTGATTAAAAACTTACCTTTAACTGCAACTGTTCCAAATAAAAATTCTGTTGCCGATTCTAGTTTTGCTTCTAACAATTTCCGTTCACACATAAAAGCCGATTTTCTTCGACTTTTTGATATCAATTCTTCTTCTGGCAAGAATTCTTCTTCATTCAATGCGGATTCTACTTCGATCTTTATGGATTCTTTTTCGTCTGGTATGGATTCTTCTTCGATCTTTATGGATTCTTCTTCTTCCGGTATAGATTCTTCTTCGTTCGGTATGGATTCTTCTTCATCCGGTATAGATTCTTCTTCGTTCGGTATGGATTCTTCTTCATCTGGTATGGATTCTTGTCCGTCAGGTACGGATTCTTTTTCTTCCAACACTGATTCTTCTTCAATCGATTCTGATTTTGCTAAACTGTTATACAGGCAGGACGATGGTACTATCATCTGAAACAGTTTAATAAAACATAGAGAATAAAGGATTTATAAAGGTTTTTTAAAAATTATAACTTTTTTTCTAACAAGTGGTGTGACTGTCGGACAGCCAAGTCATAGGTCTCGAGTTCGAACCCAAGGCACGCACCTCACCTTGCGGACTGCCAGTTTGGCTTCCGCAAGGGGCGCTCGACGGTGGACGCCATCATGCGCGTTAGAGCCCTCACGACGGGGGACGCGGTGTCCCAGGGTAGGGTCGTCGTGGCGGTGTCACTCGACATCGCCAACGCTTTCAACACCCTGCCCTGGAGTTGCATTGGGGAAGCACTCCGGTATCACCGGGTGCCGACCTACCTCCGTCGAATAGTCGGGGCGTACCTGACGGACAGAGCCGTCATCTACCCCGGTCGCGATGGGGAATGGAACCGGCGAGAGATGTCGTGCGGTGTCCCACAGGGATCGGTTCTGGGGCCGCACCTGTGGGACATCGGCTACGACTGGGTGCTGCGGGCCGACCTCCCTGACGGCGTCAGCGTAATTTGTTACGCTGACGACACGCTGGTCTTGGCGCAGGGAAGGTCGCATCAGGCGGCGGCCGACGCGATGACACGCGGTGTTGCGATAGTCGTTGAGAGGATCCGGCAGTTGGGTCTCGAGGTGGCATTGCACAAATCCGAGGCCATGTCCTTTCATGGGCCTCGGAATAGGCCACCATCGGGATCCCAACTTACGGTAGGAGGGGTTCACATCGGCGTCGAGACCACGATGAAATACCTGGGTCTGGTCCTCGACAGCCGATGGAATTTCGTGGAGCATTTCCGACGTTTGGCCCCCAAGCTGGAACGGACTGGGGCCGCCTTAAAGCGGCTCTTGCCCAATTTGAGGGGGCCAAACGCCTCCTGCCGGAGGCTTTACGCGGGAGTCGTGCGGTCCATGGCCCTTTACGGGGCCCCGGTGTGGGCGCGTTCATTGCGGCGGCGAGCCGCCAACTACCTGAACGCGCCCCAAAAGGTGGTAGCCATTCGGCTAATCCGGGGGTACCGCACGATCTCGGGCGAGGCGGCGAGCCTCCTTGCCGGACTGCCGCCGTGGGATCTGGAGGCGATAGTCCTCGCGCGCCTGTACGAGTGGCGCGCGGAGGTACTAAGCCGGGGGGAAACTCCGTTTCCGCAGCAAATTGCGGCGGAGCGGACGGACCTCCGGCGCGATCTCATGGCGGCCTGGAATCAGCGACTGTCGCAATCGCAACCCAGCGCAGGGCACGCCACGATAGTGGCGGTAAGGCCCCTCTTTGAGGAGTGGCTAGAGAGGCGTCACGGCGCCCTCACCTTCCGCCTGACGCAGGTCCTCACCGGACATGGATGTTTCGGGAGGTTCCTGCACATCATCAGGCGGGAGGAAACGCCCGGGTGTCACCACTGCGAGGATCGCCCAGAGGACACGGTAGAGCACACGGTGCAAACCTGCCCCGCTTGGGCGGAGCACCGCCGTGTCCTCGTAGAGGCGATCGGCGGCGGCGACCTCTCGCGCCCGGCCCTGGTGCAAGCCATGGTCCGGGGCGAGAGGGAGTGGGAGGCAGTCACCTCCTTCTGCGAAAAAGTTATGCTCGCGAAGGAGGTGGCGGGATGGGAGAGAGAAAGGTCCTCCCGTCCCAGCCGCCGCGGGAGACGCTCCGGGCGTCGGGAGCCACGTGACGACTCCCGGCCACCGTAGGCGCGGGCCTGCGGACGGTGAGTAATGGGTGACTCACCGTCCGATCAGCACCAGACCCGTGCCGTACGGCGCGTATATGTTCCACGCGCGCCTCAAAGAGATGTCAGCATATGAAGGGGCCCCTCAGGGCCAAGCCTGCCGGGTAAGCGGGATTGTCCGAAAGGGTTACCGCTACCCCGGAACATAAAGGGCTACGGAAGGAACATGGATGGGTTTTAGTCAGTAAGAGTCTGACACTCCCTTCCGCTCCACCCAGAGCGGGAGCAGTCATTGGATGATTTCCCAGCCTTAAAAAAAAAAAAAAAAAGGCACGCACCTCTGATTTTACGGATTCATGTGCGTATTGTATAATTATCACTTGCTTGAAAATCGGTGAAGGAAAACATCTTGAATCTTGAAACTAACATGTCTGAGAGATATTTCTCAACAGCATGTGAAGCTAAGTCAGAGGCCCATGGGCAGCTACTACCCTGGTGTCGGAGTCTTTATCTCCGACACCAGGTTAGTTATTAACAACACGAAAAAAAAAGAAGATCTACACTCATATACAATGAGTTTATTTTATATTTCATAACTAAGGGGCCTGTTAGGACCGAAGCCTGCCGCGTCAGCGGGATTGTCCGAAAGGATTACCGCTACCCCGGAAAATAAAGGGCTAAGAAAGGAATATGGATGGGTTTTAGTCAGTAAGAGTCGGGCACTCTCTTTCACTCCACTCAGAGCGGGAGGGGTCATTTTATGATTTCCCACCCTCGAAACAAAAAGGGCCCAAGAAATAAAATCAGAAATTAAAAACTCACCTTAGGAAAAAAGGTTGGACATTTCGTTTCCCACTCATGTTTCAACAACCAGTGTCCGACTGCATCTTCATCATTTAAAAACACCTTCAAACCCTCACATGCCACACATTTCCGTACAATCAAATACTTGTCGGTGTGTGTCAACATGTGTTCATATTTTTTACAGCTATATGTCATGACAATCCGACAAACTTCACATTTATATGGTTCATCGGACTGTTCTAAATGCATCTGTAAAGACACAACATTTGAGAAGCTCCGTAAACAGTGTGGACATTCAGAAAGTGCTCCCTTTTGCCTACACTTATGCAAAAAATCACAGGTATATCGTTCTGCACAAATCTTGCATTTCTTATACTTTGTCATTATCGGTATATCTGACCGTACCAAATGAGACAATACTAAATGATCATTCAATTCCTCTTTTTTTTCAAATCTGGACTTACATACATCACATTTTATAGTTTTGTCCTGCTCTTCGCAGACAGGACAGCTGAAGCAGTGGTCTCTTAGACCCTTGCAGCTCAAAAACTGTTTTGTACAGCCTTCGTTCTTGTAAAATTTCTTTTGAAACCTGTAATCGAGGGTATGAGCTGCATAGTCCTTCCCACATCGGTAGCAAGGGCCTTCGGTGTATATATCTAGTAGCATCCTTTCGTGGAATGCCACCACATTCGCTTCATGCAATTCATATCTCTCTAAAGCAATTATAACCAGTGAATCATCACTATGTTCAGAAGACATATGGTTACGGAACTCCGTTAGGTGCCACCAGGATTTTAAACAGATGTAGCATTTGTAGAATAAAGGGTTTTCTCTATGGAAACTACGGAACTGCCACGTGCGCCATTCATCTATACTTTGTTGTATCAGTTTCTCTTGTTGTTCTACTAGCTGATTCTGTTTGTTAACGTCTTCATATCCTATGGTATTCCTAACGTATACGTTGAGAATTTGATCAGCAACGTCCGTTGAATTCTGGACTATATTGTCGGCAGCATTGAGTATAGTTTCAAGAGAGAGTTGGATAGGAGTCGTTTGTAGTTTATCGTCGTCACCAAACCCTGCGAATTGTTCGTCATCGCAAGACTCCACTTCGATGTCAATTTCAAATTTTCTTGGCGATATACTGGGGTTATCGCCAATATTTTGGGGCTCATTATCTTGTTTAGATGATGATGATGCGTTAATTTTTTTTAGGACACTCGTGTTGCAAGCTTCTTCTGTTTTTGAAATGGTTGGCTCTAGTTGTACTATAACCTTTTTCGTTACTTGTCTTTTGGTAGACTGTTTCCCGCTTTTACATATTTTCTGTGCTGGAATCTGAAAATGTTAAGTTATCTTTTTAAATGTATATATTTCATATTCATTTTTATTTATTTGCGTTCTACAATGTATGCGGGTCCCAGAAAACGTCCGTCGCCCCAAATTTATTTTGTCTACTGCATATTTTGAAAATAAACTTTTTTAGCACCTTAATTTTTTCACCTACTTAACCTTTTGAGCGCCATCGTCGGATATAGCCGACAATTGAAAACGTGCCCATCACGCCTCGGTCGGCTAACAAGAAAGAGACATTTTTTTGTGGCTTGGCGTGGGAGGCGACGCCGACGCGTTTACGCTCTGCCTTTCAAAAGTTTAAAAACAACTATCTAGATGAAATTACAAGTCGCACCTAAAGCCTCTTCCACACAACGCCCCCATAACATAAAAATTTGCATGCTTGATTGCAAGCAGAATACAATCACAGTAAGATCATCCCTTGGAAACTATGTATTTTCTAGTAAATAAATATCGATACTCATTAAACACAAATCTTAAGAACAATATATTCAATCTAAACAAAAATATGTCGATTATGTATTAGTAGTAAAAAAGGGGAAGAGTATAGAGTGTCAAAAAATTCATGTCCAAAAGGCTGGCAATGTTGCCACATTGGATGGCAATGCTGCTTTATGGCCTATGAATATAATGAATTTTAATATAGCTCAGGAAGTACTCAAAACAGTGTAAAAAGTCAGTTGTTTTTCAAAATATACTTTGAAAATTTGGCTGTACATCTTTCTCCTGCCCTCTTAGTTCCATACAGGATCCCACATTTGTAGCACAGAAATGACTTAGGTTTTATATCTTTTAAAACAGTGTGAAGTATTTAATTTGACGACAAGGTTGGCGCAGTGGTTGAGCGATTGACTGCTGCGCAGCATGTCGCGGGTTCGATTCCCACACGGAACAAATATTTGTGCGATCTACGAGTATTTGTTCTGGGTCTGGGTGTTTTTCTATCTATAATATGTATGTATTTACAAAAAAAAAATGTATGTAAGTAGTTTATCAGCCATCTCATTACCATAACACAAGCATAAGGTTGCTTAGCCTGGACTATATGGCGTTGTGTGACATGTCCAAGGATATTATTATTATAATGGGGACCTGGTGACCGGTAAACAAGTTTTTATATAAATACCTCCTCCAGGCTTCAGTCTCTCATTAAGTTAGTACTGTATAGTTCAGGTGAGATCTTCACTTAGGGGACTCAGATGGTAGAGATTGTGTAGTGTTTCATAGGGATTTCTATCCTACAAAATACAAACACACGGAAACCAGCTATGGAATATATTGCCTATAACCCTTTGAACGCCACTGTCACATATACGTGACAATGGCAACAACACTATAACACGAAATAAACAATTAAATTATTACTTTTGTGAGTGTTTATAAAGATATCTTTAAAATGTATGCTCTCATACGCATTTTATGGAATTAAACAAATTAACACTTTGAGGGACAGTGAACTCCTATAGACGTAATAACAATAAAACTTCTATTGTGTCTCGTTCACTGTCCGTCAATGGGTTAAAAGACACCATGGATAAAGGGAAATTCATGATAACTTGATGTGGAGGGCACGCACATGCGTTTATGCTCTGGTGTTCAAAAAGCTAACAAATACATGCATCACATCTACTGACGGACTCTCTTCATCTTTTCTTTTACAAAAACCTATCAAACTATTCTATTATTCTGAAAGGTTGAATGCTGTCAGTTATTTACCAGCCAGGATCAACAGAAGGTTTCACTTAGGCTCTACAGTACCTAAGCGGGATTGTCCGAAAGGGTTACCGCTACCCCGGAACATAAAGGGCTACGGAAGGAACATGGATGGGTTTTAGTCAGTAAGAGTCTGACACTCCCTTCCGCTCCACCCAGAGCGGGAGCAGTTTGGATGATTTCCTAGCCTTAAAAAAAAAAAAAAGAATCAACAGAAGGTTTCACTTAGGCTCTACAGTACCAACAACCTATCTGTCATACTGTCAAAGATAGCTTGCTTTGTTTGATTAAAAGCCTGTCCATGGAGTTTCTTGCCTGCTCTTCTCCATAGGTCTACTGCTCTGGAATGGGCATCTAGCTTCATCTTTCCGACTGACCGACTTGACAATTCAAAATTGTTTTCATATAATTCAAATAATAAATGTCTGCCTCTTGAAGTCTTGACATACTTAATATTATGTATTTATTTGCAATAGTATTCAACATAATTATAAATCATCATTATTAATCATCTTTTTAGGTTGTATTTAACATTTGTGTCCAATTAGTATTGTTAATCTGAATTTAGTAAATAAAAACATTTTATAACATATAAATCTGCATAAAAATCTATCTAATCCTACTAATATTAGAAATGTTTTAGTTTGTGAAGAACTTTTAGATGTTTGTTACTCAATCACACAATATACTGTTTTGATTTGGATGAAATTTAGCACATGGATGGTTTATAACTTGGATTAACACATAGGATACTTTTTATCCCAGAAGTACAATCCCGTGGGATTATTTCCGATAGCCACACGGGCGAAGCCGCTGGCAAAAGCTAGTTGCCCAAAAAAGTATTCAACATGCATGATAGTATTCATTAATTAAGTGTGTAAATATACTAGTCCACTAATTTTTAATTTGGAAGACTTGATTGTCTTCACAACTCGCGTTTTGGTTACGTGACCTTTAAATTTAAGAAATTGTAGTCATAACGTTTACGAACGAAGAAATTATAGAATATCGTCAAATATCGTCTAAAAATTGTGTAATACCGCCTCTAAAGATGGTATCGGGAAAAATTATGTCAATATTTGGTGAAAACAACATTTTGCGTAGGTAGATTTCAGAAATTTTCGGGCATGACTTATGCCTACCCCCACAAAAATAATGCAAAACAATGTGATAATTAATAACATTTTATAAGGACATAAACATCAATAGCGCATTACATGAGGCGAGGCGTTTCTTTAAAAGACCCTACAACAATAACGGCATAAAAACTAGACATCAAAGTTACGCGTGCAAACTTTTAGTCAAAATGGTGGTATGTATGTATTACTATTTCCTACCAATCCTACCTGCAATTCAAGATCATCTTCGTCAGCGACACAGTCTCTAGGCACTAATTTCGACTTTCTCGACCTTTTTCTGGATGTGTCCGCCATTTTTACACTTTAAACATCCCACATTCACTTAAATACAATAAAAATAAATGTTGTAAACTGTTCAAATTCGCCAATACGCGACCGAGATAAAACGAGAAATAATTTCCAATCCAAAACATGAAGTGACCAGACCAAGGTTAGATGTCATTACAAAAATCACGGTCTTAATCGGATCTCTCTGTTTGACACATTAGTGCTCACGTAGACACTAGCGCCATTGTTTTCAAAATCTACGTATGATATTGTTTGACAGTCTAGGTTATGGAAGCATTTCGGGTAGTCGGTGACAAACTCTCTGTACGAAACGTTTCGTTTCATTAAATTCATAAAAGAATCGAATGAAAGAAAGTTATTGATTGAGCCCTGTGATTAATTCTCCTATTTTTACTTAAACTTTAAAAATAATTATTTTCAAATTATATAAATATTATTTTAGAATCATCTGAAACAGTTAATTGACAACTAAAAGCAAAACCGGCCAATTGGATGCCAGACCACGCAAAGATAAGGGTTCCGTAGTTGGGATGAATATTCACACATGCACAGCATTGTTCTTATCGTCTGCAAAAATAAGTTTGTTGGTATTACATCTCTTTGAAAAACTACGGCCACTATTTTACAATTATTTCTGTGGTTGTCACCGAAAATATCTCAAAAATACAACTTTGTACGCGTGTTTGCTGTGTATATCCATGCCAAATTACAGATTTTTGATACCAAGGGCCCGGAGTTTTCTATCCTTAGAACATTAATACTCCTAGCGGAGCTTCTGTTCGCGGAAGACAGACGGACTTGGCTATTAACGATAAAAATCACTGTTTCAAGTCTTTCTTTTGTCATTCGTCAGACTATTGGATATTTTATGTAACAAAATAATTACTGACAATACTTAGCACCCTGTTTTTTTTAATTTCCATGATTAATTTATTTATCTTTGACTTGAGACACGTTAAAATCTTGCAATACTTTTTGTTTTCGTGCAAAACGTAAAAGTGTAGCATATTAAATTCTAGAACTAATACTTAATGTTATGCCTTTAGCCACTGTGACGATATAATAGGCTCATCATTCCAACATCCTGCTGGGAGTAAGTTGGCACGATCGTCGCAATCTTGAAACGAAACGTTAGTCGTTACTTATTCCTTTATCTGAGTTACTTCACCAGTTCACATAATGTTGTATTATCTGTGTGCAGTGTGACACTTAACCTCAAAATGGAATTCTAACTTCCGAATGAATATTTACATAAAAAGTATTTAAAATGAGTTTATTTATCAGAAATTACAAGCCTAACACCTTGGCAATAGTTTACAATGCCAAATTATGGCGCTTAAACTCGACAACAGCCGACAGTGCTCTTAAAAAAGATGAGGAAGAAGAAGAATTTAGAGTTCTCGATATTTTGAAGAAAAGGGAAAGATTCCAAAAGAGAGTCTTTCGGAGAGCTGATATACAGCCTGATAGGGCTGATAGGATGGCCACAGACCAGGTAACTTATCAGTGCTAAGTTTTAAAGAATTAACTCGGAACAAAACCAACAACTGACTACCTATTTCGTAATTTTTATATAGGGTACTATTTGTTGTTTATGTATAAAACAACAAAAAATTACCCTACCCAAATTTATTTGGGGTCGCCGCAATATGTCTTTTTCTTCCATTACTTCTCTATTAGTCGTCATCTCGGTAGTCACTCCCTTTCTAGCCATATCATCTTTCACACAATCCATCCATCGTTTTTTTGGTCTTCCTCTACTTGTAAAGCCATCCACATTCATACTCAAAAGTTTCCTGACGATATTTTAATTAATTATTTATTTTCGTTATTAACATGAGACAAGATATTTTTTTGATAATTCACAGCTATTATTAGATTTATAATGGGAGGCCTTTTTTTTTGAGGGTGAGGAAATCATCAAATGACCCCTCCCGATCTGGGTGGAGCGGATGTGTCAGACTCTTACTGACTAAAACTCATCCATATTCATTCCTTGGCCCTTTATGTTCCGGGGTAGGGCTATCCCTTTTGGACAATCCCTCTGATAATGACAGGCCTATATCAATAATAATGTAAGCTTAACACGTTCATCGCCATGGTGGGTCAAAATGACCGGCACTTGATCTAGCCATTTGGGCCATGGGGGGTCAAAATGACCGGCACGCCAGACCTACCTTTGCGAAGCCCGTTCGCGCCGCAGAATGCAAAAGCTGTGTATTCAACCATACAATGTGACCGGCGCGGCCCCAATGAACACCTGTAACTACTTGGTTTTTTGATTTTTTGATGGCATACCTGTTTTTAGGACTTAGAGAAAAAAGTTAATGAAAAAACATAGGATTTCGAATCATATATTTTTATTTCTGTTATAAGTTGCATTTATGCATAAAAATGAAAAGACAACAGAATATTATTAATTTTAGGCATGTTTTTATCAAAATTTAAGAAAAAAAGAAAGACAATAGAACAAAAAATATTAGGAACGTTTTTTATCAAACCACAATTACAAATCGTCATACGAACAACAATCAAACTAAAGATTAATTCAACTCTAAATGGATATTCAAACATTTTAGTGGCATTTGTCAAAACATTGACGACATAAATGGGGATTGCCGGGACAAATAGTGCAAAACCAAGAAACCTTCTTTGTTTTGTTCTTGGCCACATTTCTTCCATGCAACTCAACATTTGATTTGTAACAATCACGACAAAATTTTCTTGTTGATACTGCTGCACCTTCTTTTTTCTTAAGCTCGTGTTTTTGTCTTCTGGGTCGTGGTGTGGTCAATCCCGTATTTTCTTGACTACCCTCAATCAACTGCTTTGCCAACAGTCGCCTAAAATCGACGACAGATATCTTCTTCTTCGTTGTACTTTCATATAGTACTCTTGCATTTACTACAGCAGTATTGAGTAATAATTCGATACCGAGCTTCTTATACCACTTTAACGTCTTTCGCAATGGACTCGAATAAGCACTCATTTGGTCAGACAAGTCAACGGCTGCTTTGGCTTTATTATAATCAATCACAATTTTCGGTTTAATTGTTTCAACCCCTCTTTTGTTCTTTTTTTTTGTAAAACCAATTGAATGTTTGGTTGACAACAAACACACGTCCCTCTTATCCTTCCACTTCATAACCGTGACTCCGTTTTTGTTTTCTTTTGCCATAAACTCACCCGGTTTCAGATTTCCAGTCATGACGTCCTTTGGTAAGTTCTTCCTGTTTTTTCGTAGGGTCCCTACTAAATGAGTATCGTGTTGAACTAACTTCTCAGCTAGATCTAAGCTTGTGTACCAATTATCTACGAACATGGTATGACCTTTTCCAAAGTAGTTACGTGCTAAATTCAAGACAACGTTGGTTGGAGTATTATCCTGTGAATCTAATGTCTTTCCTCCATATACCTCCACCTTTGTCGTATAGCCAGGAGTAGTACACAATTTAAATAGCTTGATGCCATATTTATGTCTTTTCGACTTATTATATTGACGGAAAATGATACGCCCACGAAATGGTATCATACTTTCATCGACGCATAAACATTCATCGGGAGTATAATGAATTGAAAATGTTTGGTTCAATATTTCAACCAATCTTCGTATTTTACCCAGCCGGTCATTTTTTGGAACTTCTTCGTTGTTGGAAAAGTGGAGCATTCTAAGCAAAACTTCGAAGCGGTTGCGACTCATAGTCTTTTTTGCAAAAGATTGACCCAACATTTCATCATTAGACCAATAGTCTACGATTTTTGGTAACTTCACTATACCCATCCAAATAATCACGCCTAAAAATCGTTTTATTTCTTCTTTGTCGGTTGGCGTCCAGAGCCGTAGTCTCGACTTATCTTTAATGCCACCTTTATCGATACTTTGTTGGGCAAATATATTCGTCTGATGTGCTATATTTTCAAATAACTGGTCAGTGACTAAGAGGGAATAGAAATCAACAGGTGTAGCATTGGCTAGTTGATTTCGAAGTGAGTAAGGTTTCAGTCCCGGTATTTCGGTAAAAGGAATTAAACGAGGCTGCTTACCACGTGGCTGGTACCACTCACATTCAGGTGTATGGCCGGATAAAGCTGGAGATAAGTCACGGTCATCTTCTTCACTGTCCGACAAAATAACTCGACGTTTTCTGGTACGTGGAATATTTATCACTTCATCACCCTCACTTATGGTCAGTACTGCAATGTGACCTCTCTAAACTGTCAATTACATGTAATTGTTCTTGTGTAAACTCAAAGTCAAAAAAAGTGTCCATTTTAACAATAAAACTATTTTTTCTGCTAAACAAAATCTTAGCGTGCATTTGATGACCAAAACAAATGCGAACTAACGAAAACAATCCGTGATTGGCTTGAGTCATAGGGAGAGGTGAAAGGGGTGAAGGGAGGCGGGAACAACAACCGCACGCACGGTGTACTCCCGCGCTAGCATCCATTAGGCGCGCGGTACCCGTGCGTAGTAGACGTGTCTATAACGTTTGTAAGTACGCTGACCGGCATTGTGACCGGCAAGGCCTGAATGTAATAATTATTCCGTTTAGGCCGCGCCGGGTCGTAATGACCGGCACTTAAAAAACCCTAAAATAAAGCCAAAATAAACAAATATCACTGTAAAACTTTTATATATGAACAAATAAACCTATAAATAATCATAAAAACCAATGACATTTTTTTATGATTTTGTAAAATAATAGTCGGCGATGAACGTGTTAATATATAAAAAGAGGTAAAATTTGTGTGTAGAGGGTAATCTTCAGAACTAATAATCCTATTCTGAAAATTATTTTAGTAGGTACTGGGAAGCAACCATATTGCCAAATGTCATTTAAATTCTTTTTTTTTTTCTTATTGATTGGTGTGATTTTTGGTAAATTATACAAGAGATCATAATAATATAGGTATACACATACTGGGTGTAACAGAAAGGGTATATATGTACAAAAGGATATGCTACAGACCACCAAACTGAACAACTTTTACTATGGGACCAACTCTGAAATCTGAAATAATATATACCCTTTCGGTTACACCCTGTATTTTATGTCAAAACAAGAAATTTCAGAAACCTTAATACATAACTGACTAACAGAAACAATATCCACAATTCCAGAATTGGGGCAACGTCTGGCCAGGACCGAAGACCTTTCATCCGTCATCCGTCCCACTCGCTCTCCGCCAAGGCTATGTCCCTAAAGGACAAGCACCACCTGGTAAAAAAGCCAACGCAGAACTGATGAAGATACCGAACTTCCTGCATCTCACACCACCGGTTGTCAAGAGTCAGTGTGAAGCTATTAAACAATTTTGTACCGAATGGCCTACGCTCTTAAATTCAGAAGAAGCCATTGAAAAGCATTATCCTGTAGAAGTTATTACTTCGGACTACTGCCATGCCAGTCCTAGCATCCGTAATCCGTTAGCTAGAATCGTTAGTCTCCGTATCAAAGTATCAAGTTTAAACTTAGACAAACACTCAAGGGATAAGTTTATACGTTTAGTTGGAGAGCGGTACGACAGCAAGACAGACTTGTTGACTATAACAGCTGATAGGTGTCCCGCTAGAGCACAGAATTTGGATTATGTGAACTATTTACTGACCGCATGCTATCATGAAGCTTGGAACGTTGAGGAATGGGAGAAGGATAAAACGGAAGATGATATGGAATACTATGATTGGAATAATAACCCGTCTAAGAAGAGCCTAGTCAATTGGTACTTGCACACTCAGAATGAAAGAAGGGATTTGACCGATGAAGAGTATAAAAATTTTGATGTTTCTGTAATTGGCCATGCGGAAGAATATAAGAATGCGGTATCGAGTTACATGAATGATGGAGAAAGTAACGCAACTGTGGAGAAGTACGGTGAAGCCGTGAGAAAGCTATTTGGATTGCCGGAGAAGATAGTAGTTTAAGTTATTTGTACAATAAAGTGTAATTAGTAGGTATTTTTGTTTTTTATTTTATTTTTAATATTTCATGAACTATCTCGAAGCTTATCTCACACAAACTAGCTTCGCAACCATGTTCACACGGCAAGGGCGTAGTTAGGATTTTGTAAAGGGGGACTTCCACAGTTTCAGAAGAAATTCACAACAAAGAACTAGTAACGTCGACTGTGGAGCGCAGTGCAAGCGAGGCGATGTTGACTGGTATCAGCGCGGTTGCGCGGGCGCACGGGCAATGAAGCGATGCGACGCGGTGTCGAGGAACCAGTTTCGCGCGTACAAAAGCGAATCTAGATTCAACCATTCATAGTAGCCTTGTGGTGTGACCGTCGGACTGCCAAGTCATAGGTCTCGAGTTCGAACCCAAGGCACGCACCTCTGATTTTACGGATTCATGTGCGTATTGTATAATTATCACTTGCTGAAAAATCGGAGAAGGAAAACATCGTGAGGAAACCAGCATGTCTGAGAGATATTTCTCAACAGCCTGTGAAGCTAAGTCAGAGGCCCATGGGCAGCATTGAAACTCTGACACCAGGTTAGTCACTAACCACACGAAAAGAAAGAAGAAGTACAATCATATAAAATACGCCTGTCATTAAAATCAATGTTGTTTTCATTGATGGCTACCTACGTAAGTAGTACTTTACGGTTTGTGAACATTCTTACATCTTCTGAGGGGGGCGTTTCCCCCTACCTCGCTACGCCCTATTCGAACTGCCAATAAATCAATGATTGGTTGCGCAACCGACCGGACACATAGTGAGATACCCACCATAAAGCTGTATAGATCCGCCGCAGGAGACGCCCCGGACGTCGGGAGCCACGTGACGACTCCCGGCCACCGTAGGCGCGGGCCTGCGGACGGTGAGTAATGGGTGACTCACCGTCCGATCAGCACCAGACCCGTGCCGTACGGCGCGTATATGTTCCACGCGCGCCTCAAAGAGATGTCAGCATATGAAGGGGCCCCTCAGGGCCAAGCCTGCCGGGTAAGCGGGATTGTCCGAAAGGGTTACCGCTACCCCGGAACATAAAGGGCTACGGAAGGAACATGGATGGGTTTTAGTCAGTAAGAGTCTGACACTCCCTTCCGCTCCACCCAGAGCGGGAGCAGTCATTGGATGATTTCCCAGCCTTAAAAAAAAAAAAAGCTGTATAGATTTTGCCGGCAGCGCGATCTTAGTGTCACGGTCACGGGATTCGCCGAAAGGGTTACCGTTACCTCGGAACTTAAGGGTTAACACGTTGCCTGTCCAGAGTACTTTGGATAAGGTTGTCGTGACGTCCATTTTTTTTTTCGGCCAAACTGTTTCATTTTATGTAACTACTTACAAAGAATTTACAAATATTTTCAATAAAAATTTGAATTTACTGAAATTCATTGTCTACAAAAGGAATAGGCTCGTGCATTACCGATAAAGCACGGACGTCACAGCAGCAGCCAAAAATGCATTATATATAATGCACGGACAGGCAACGTGTCAAGGAAGGAACATGGATGGGTTTTAGTCGGTAAAAGTCTGACACTCCCTTCTGCTCCACCTAGTCGTTTGATGATTTCCCAAACAAAAAAAAAGATGTGTGTAAGTATATGAAATTAAACAATACGCAACGTTAATAGGAATTTAATTTAATAACTTAATGCTAATTATTTAATGTATTTGTACAATATTTTAAAATACATTTATTTATATAATTTTTACAATTTACCTACATGATTCCTTTAACCTATTGACCGCTTGGTTTTATATCAAGTGCCCGTAGCGCACAGCTCATAAAAACAACCTTAATTTCAGACGAATAGAGTCTTGCAATTACCTACATAAAAAGCGAAAACCGAACATAGATTCTTAGTCGTATAAACACGACTCAGGTGGCACGGGCACGAAAACATTTGTCGTATTAATCCAACTGGGGCGGTTAAAAGGTTAAAAAGGATATTTAAACTAAAATAATCTTCTAACTAACTTATACATGCATCACGACTTTTCCGAGAAATATTAGGCAGAGGTGAATAGTACAGCCACGTCTTATCAACTTTAATAACTCAATTGGGAATTTGAAAGGGTAGTGAATAACGTTACTTTTTATGAACTGTCAAAACGCGGAATTTGTACGTGATTGAAATGTAACAATGTGACGTCACAGATTTTTAGAATCAAATGGAATACTTATTACCATTAAATGCAATTTCACAATAACATCTTCAATAACATATTTAATTTCTGTACGGTGATGGAAATTTTTAAGACGAGCGGTCTTTTATGTGTGATTTTATTTTTGACCCTTTCAAATAGTCATTTACAAAATGTTTTAAATAATTCGATTCCTGGGTCGGACAAAATGTTATTGAGGTTTTCGTAAAATAATATCTCGGTAGCAGGCCGTAGGATATGTGCCCGGTTGATAGCAATAGGTTCGTCCCCTTAGGAGTCTAAACTTATATAAATTAACGTAATATGCGTGTAGAGATAAACTACAATAAAGTGGCCCGAACTTCCAAAATTCAAAACGTTTGAAAGTACTAACAAAGCGTCACCAAGACTCACAACGCATGTTGCCACCGGCCTGCTACCGAAGACGAATACTTACAACTACATAAAAACTCATTCGTAAGGATGTCACTGCAAACATTGAAACAGACATTTGGAGGGGCGCGCCATGTTATCGTAGTTTGTCTCTAAAGTCCATCTCTGCCTAACTTTTCGGGGTATACAGCGTGATGTTAAGTAGGTATGATACAGAATTTATTAAGCTTGCATAGAATTAAAACATTTTAGCGCAGAATAAGCAATTAAGCTGTAACTAGAAACGCAATCGACAACGATCCTGTTCAAAATGTCACTGCAATTCTTTAAAACACATGTTTTTTCACGACTACCCTCAAAATTTGACTGACTTGGATTCCATTTTTTTCTCCAAATATCCGTTAGGGAACTCTTTTTTAACACTTTTTCGTCGTCCTGGGAACTTTGAGGACCGGATTGGCTAAGTATTTCTCTGTTCTTCAAATAATTTTTCAATAAAATTTCTAGTATATGAAATATGTATGTTATATTTTCGATTTCGTCAATATTTGAGAGTTCGTAAGTAGAATCTGTTTCAGTTACTTTCGAATGAAACGTTTCTAGAATGTTCGTCATTTTCTCTATACTGTGTCGTTGTATGTGTATTGATTTGTTCAAAAGTAATATTCTTTGGATATTCTCGTCTTTTTTCAGGAACTGTAAGAGAAAAATAATTTAAAAAAAACCGGCCAACCGCGACTCGGATTCGCGCACGGTGGGTACCATCTTCACTACATAGTATAAAACAAAGTCGCTATTTTTGTCTGTTTGTTTGTCTGTATGCTTAAATCTTTAAAACTACGCAACGGATTTTGATGCGGTTTTTTTTAATAGATAGAGTGATTCAAGAGGAAGGTTTATATGTATAATTTGTCGACATATTTTGCGGGCGAAGCCGCGGGCGGAAGCTAGTCTATAATATAAAAATGAATCTCTGAATGTGTTGCTAAGTGCAAATCTCGAGAGCAGGTCAAGCGATTTCGCTAATTCTTTTTAAAGTGAAACTTTTATTACATCGTCTCAAACTTTTTCGTCTGTGTGTTGCATGTCGCGTGACGGTCGGCCGCGGAGTAGGGATAAAGTGAAAGGCGCTCGTCAGAGCAGCCAAGGCAAGGAACTTTTACCGTGGTTTCATAAAACCACACAATCCTTTTTTTGTTGTGTTTGTTATTTTCAGGAGAAGATTCTTACAATAAACTAGGTAGTTAGGAAAGGTAGGTAGGTAGGTAGGAAGGGAGGGTAGGTAAGTAGGGAAGGTAGAGTAGGAGGGTTGGTTGGGTAGGTAACATAGGTAAGACAGGACAACGTCTGTCGGGTCAGCTAGTTAATATAAACGACAAAAAAATCATGTTTGTTGTATGGTTGTATTGTTAGGTTATGCTACCACTGACGAGCAGACTACCGTACAGGCGTCCTCGTCTTTAAAAAAAAGTTGGTTAAAGGGTTCTTACCTCATTGTCTTCACTGCTGTCTCCCTCATAGACTAACCGTAATAATAGGTTCACAGTTTCTAGTAGGTCTTCTAAAAACGATGGGTACTTTTCCTCCTCATGCAATCTGTCAATTAACTGGCTTAACACCTACAAATAGACTTAAATATATGTGACTGACTGACGAATTAACGAAAGTCTGACAGCGATTTTAGCAAGGGGTAATCGTGTTACTGGGTTGTGGAGGTCAGATAGGCAGTCGCTCCATATAAAATACTGGTGTTCAGCTGCATCCGGTTAGACTGGAAGCTGACCTAGACATGGTTGAAAAGGCTTGGTAGATGATCTATCAATCTGGTCACCTTGGTAACGCAATACCCCTTGGCAAGACTGGTAGTCAGACTTTCGGGCTTTTGACTACCCGCATTACGACTATCAAAGATCTAGGAAAGACAGCTAGGACTAACTGCTTCACGTGCTTTGTGAAGGACGCGTTTGGGTGTCGATAAGTAATTGACTCTTCCAAGGACCAAGGACAAGAACTTAGCCCTAGACCTCAAAGACCGACTCTTGAGCTGTTAGTAGATATTTAGCTCCCTTCAAAATGGTTGCGCTGAATGGTGTTAATCCATGCGTGATTTTCGTTGCTTTTATAATTTAATTTTGAGTGGTTATTTTTTTTCAATCTTTGTAATACAGGCTTTTAACGTACTGCATCATTCCCACATACAGAGTTGATACGTCAGAGGGGCTTTCCTTTAATCTGCCTATACTAAGGACCATTTTCAAGCCCTCTACCAAAAATAAATTAAAAAGGAGCAGTAGTTTAGTCACAAATGATTTTTTAAGTTTTTGCCCCGTTTGAACACAATGTATCTTTTCTAACAGCTGATTTTGTTTTAAATACGCATTGGTCATTCTAAATCTTAGTATAACCTACGATGCGTTGTTGTAAGATCAGTTTTTGTTTACAAAGGGTGGTTGCGTTTTACTCTGATTTGTAAGCTATTTAGTTTGTTTGCAAAAACTCATTTTTGGTGTTTTTTATGTTTATACCGTATCTAATTAATACTAATATAAACACGTATAGTATACGTAGTGTAGTTTAATGCCCCTCTGTCATGAACTCTGTATATAATTTCAACATTCAATGAATGGTATTTTATTTAAAAGAGTGTCCATGGAGTTTCTTGCCCGTTCTTCTCCATAGGTACCAACTGCTTTGGAATGTGCAACTAGCTTCATCTTTCTGACTGACCCTTTGACAAATTCAAAAGTGCCCGTAATTGGTTTATCTATACTAATTCGTTACAAACATACATACAAATCTTTCCTCTTTATAAAAGAGGAAAGATTTGTATGTATGTTTGTAACGAATAAACTCATAAACTACTTATCGGATCTGGATTAAACTAAGCACAAAGATAGATTAAAGTCTGGAATAGCATCTAACATTTTTATCCCGGAAAAATGTACGGTTCCCGTGGGATAATTTCCTACATAGACGCGGGCGAAGCCGCTGGCAAAAGCTAGTTTGAAATAAATGCTTTGAGTTTGAGTTTAACCACGAGCCCCAGAAAGCAGTTTCCAACATAGTTGGGAAAAGGCTAAGCAGATGATGCTGTAGATGTTCCTCACCTGTGCAATTTCGTTAGTGATATCCCTAGTGCTTGCTACTAAAGGGCATTGCATGATATAGTTGAACAAACTGCATCCTGATTGGTTCAGCCAGTTCCCTGACAATTGTAATGCTGGAAAAATATTTTTTGTTAGCATCAAAGATTTTTTTTCCTGAGATTTTGGATTTTGGCCGCTATTTACTGTATAGAATCAAGTTCTCCTAACTGAACAGACAGCTGTGCTGCTGGGGAGTTTTTTGCGCCACTTTTTCACCACAACACTTTTTGTTTCGTGTGGTTAGTGACTAACCTGGTGTCAGAGTTTATATGTTGCCCATGGGCCTCTGACTTAGCTTCATAAGCTGTTGAGAAATATCTCTCAGACATCCTGGTTTCGTCACGATGTTTTCCTTCACCGATTTTTATAAAAGCAAGTGATAATTATACAATAGGCACATAAATCCGTAAAATCAGAGGTGCGTGCGAGGCTTGGGTTCGAACTCGAGACCTAAGACTCGGCTGTCCGACGGTCACACCACTAGGCTATCATTGCTGTTGCATGTTGCAGCTAAAGCACTAGGAAGTGGTGAAGGGTGGGCGTTTTGCGGGACTGTCATATATAATTTTGGTGTTCAAAAAGTGCTGATTTTCAGCCTAGATTGAATAGTTAGTTAGATTGAGGGGGTTTTAGTGCCAATTTCACCATAGTTAAGGGCTGTCAGTGTCATTACTTATTTTTCGTGGAATATTGACACCGGTGACTGAAAAGTTGTGTGGAAATCGGTTATCATGGTATAGGCATGTTATGCAGAGGAATGAGGAAAATGTTTTTAGGAAAGTTGTGTGTATGAATGTGGATGGCTATACAAGTAGAGGGAGACCAAAGAAACGATGGATGGATTGTGTGATAGATGATGGCTAGAAAGGGAGTGACTACCGAGATGACGAGTAATAGAGAAGTATGGAAGAAAAAGACATGTTGCGCACCGCAAATAAATTAGGATAAGGACAGGAGGATGATGATAATTGATACTGACAGGTCTTTCATTGGTTTAATTGGCACTTAGTTTCGCTAACGAATTTAATTTAACCCTGAATATTAGGATATTTACCGCTTCTATTGCTACTTCTTTGTGAATCGCTTCTGTATCCGGAATCTGTGGAATATCCATCACAAGACATTCTTCTGTTTTGTCTCTTCAAAAATGATTTGACTTTATTGAATTCTTCTAACACTTTATAGGATATAATCTCTTCTGATTCATAGTCTTCTTCTCTTCTTATTTCGTTGTGATCAGAAGAATCTTTTTCAGAAGTTGTGAGTTGGTATTCGTTACCAGAATTTTGAATAAGAATTTCTGTATTTGATTCGTTTGTTTGTTGATTTATGTATTTAGCCTTTGATATATCTACCGCTTTCTCAAATTTATTTTTGCTACAACTGGTTTCTTTGTTTTCGGCTATACAGACAATATTTTGACTAAATCGAAAAGGTTCGTCGATTATCTCCATATTTTCGGGATTTTCTCTATTATTTTTAATTTCGTTTTGGGTACAAAAATTATTCCTACTAACATTCTCTTCAATGATTTGTATTTCATCAAAATATTCATTAATATTTTGTGTAAATTGAGTCGTTTTTTGAATATTTCTTTCTGTATCATTCATATTCTTATTATTATAACTATTAAAATTAGCATTATTACATTGAATTTCATCAAAATTGTCATCATTATTTTGAGAAAACATGTTCATAGTTCGAATATATTCAAATTCTTCTCTATTTGTAGGTTTTTCGTTATCATGACTATTTTCTTTACCAACGAATGGAGTACCTTTATCAAAATCGTTAACATTTACGACTGAAGGTTTGTTTTCTTCATTTAGATCTTTATTTTGAATAGTACTAACATTTTTATTTTCACTTACGCCGTACAAATATTTATTAGGAATAACAATATTGTCCTGACTTTGACTGTAGTGAGTATAATTTTGATTAATGCCATGCATTGTGTAAAGTTCTGTTTTTTGAGAATCGTAATATGTTTCATTCATTCTTTCTTTAGATATAGCTGTAAGTTTATAGTTTGTAATTACTGTATCAGTATTATTTTCTTCAGAATAATTTTTACAAGTGGATTTGTTTTCTAAAGTAACATTTTGATCGACTATTCTTTTCCTATCATTAAATCCTTCGCTAACAAAATTGTTGGGTTTAGTTTGTTCCATAGTTATGTTTTGAATGGCATTAAGATTGTCTTGGGATAGCATTATATCGGTAATGTTAGCAGGAATTTCAGTCTGCGAATCATAATATGTTATTTGAGATATATTTTCAGGTATATTTCTGTTTGTAGTTTCAGGTATTTCAGGTGGCTGTAAGGTAATTTTGATATTAATAATAATATTGGAAAACAATTGAACATTAGCGATATTACATTACACTTTACTAATACATACATGCTAAAAAAATAATGCCATAAACCCATACCCTGCCATGAACACAGCTGTGTGTTTTCTGTTCTATCTCACAGTGCGCACACACATACGTGCTCAATACATTCTGATCCATTCTAAGCTCAGTGCCACAATAATCATTTTTCACATTTGTGTTGAAAAATAATGTGATTATTGTCCATACATTGTAATGCGTGTTGAAGGCATTCAGTAGGGATAATGAAACACGTATGCGTGTTGAAGGCACTGAGCTTAGAATAGCACCTGACCAAAAAATAGCGGCAGTGTTTGCGAAAATTCGTGAAAAAAAATATCTGCTGTTCCCTACATTTATGTTCGCACAACTCGTTAAAATGTAGGGGGCAGCTGATTTTTCTTTCGATTTTTTTAATGGTAATATTTTATTTTAGCGTCTATCGACGCTATACTATTGCAGGTTAAAGGGAAAGCCTTTTGTTAATTAACATACTGTATTTTACTTCTGTCCCATGCAATAGGGAGCTATTGCCATCAACCTGGGATAAACAAAACTGGCTCAACAAATGGGTATTTGAAAGGGTAGTCAATAACGTTACTTTTCATGAACTGTCAAAACGCGGAATTTGTACGTGATTTGTATGAAATATATAACAATATGACGTCACATATTTCTAGAATCAAATGGAATATGTACTTATTAGCATTAAATGCAATTTTACAGTTAAATCTTCGCATAATATTAATTTCTGTACAGTGATAGGCGTTTTTAAGACGAGCGGTCTTTTTTCTATGAGATTTCATATTTTATTTTTGACCGTTTCAAATAGTCAATTTTGATTTTAAAAACTGTGTCTTAATCGATTTTAGTTGCCGACTTTACCTCTGATATTACAGATAAAAGTGAGGACCCATAGCTACTTACGACCACGCGGGTTGCCTACTTCATTACTTGGTAGTAACAAAAAACTACGACTAGTTGCTATCTACAACTTATCATTTGACAGATATATATCTACCTTTTTCCTGGCAGCGATGTCGTCATTCAATAAATTCTCATCATTATTGACAAATGCTAGATCAAAGTCTTTCAAAATAGTAACACTATCATTCATTTCATCATCATCTATCATCAGAAAGTCGTCACTACATACAGTCATGACGTCATCGTCCATTGTGTGATGCATTTTAGATTTTAGTTCTTCTAAATATTTGTCAGTTTTCACATTTGATGGTTTCGATTTTATTATAGATAGTGCTACAGCTAAACGATGTTTTTGATAAATATGATTGGCTGAAAAAACAATTAAAAGGTTAATTTCTAGAAAACTTTCAGAACTTGTATAATTTTTGGAAAAAACTTACCATAATCATCGAAACTCATTCTGTTTACAAATAATATCTACAATTAACATATTTAAATAACATTATGTTACCAAAAGATATAATAATGCACAATAAAGTTAATTTACTTGCAAAGTTGAATTAAAATTCGCGCCACGGCACCACAGATGTTTTCACTGAATTTAATTTTTTAATTTATTTCTCACCACTTCGCATTGGTATTTCATTATGGTGCCTGAGTTACACGTATAAAGTGCTTCATAGCGTAATTTTGTAGAAGTTTATTTTTATTATACTATTAGACACGTTCAATAATTGATTATAATCTATATGAGAACACTATTTTAATAATCATCAGGTGGCAAAGATTTATTTAAATCTCAAAGAACTTAATATAGTACATACTAATTCCATGATTAAACTATGCGAGCCTTACCTTAAGAACCTACCAAAAAGAAGTTCTAAAACATTAAATACCTTTTTGGATACTCACAAACAATGCCGTTTGTCAAAATCATGTCAAGATAAATCAAAACAGAAACTACAATAATTCCAACAAAATGTATTTATCCACGTTCATGAATGGCTCTGTACACAATTCTGTTCGGTCTAAGTATATTTATGATAGCTCTGGTCCTCGCTATTATAAGAAAGATGTTTTTTCATTGGCAAGAAGAGCATAAGATCGAGAGAATGACAATAACAACAGTGCAGAGGCCAGGTTAGTACCTTCTTACGCTAAAATTCGAATAGACTCTTATGTACTGTAACGTCTATAACTAGCTAGACGCTAATAATTTAAGGAATTGTACACGACGCAAAATGACTCACATTATCGCGTATCATTTTGCGTAGATATTAATAGGCCATAGTGATACAAGGCGGGGCCACGGAGATTTGATATACCAAAACGATACCAAGTGTGGACAGGGCCTATGGAAAAATAGGCATACCCCAAGTAGTACTTATGATAGGCTGCGGGATACCTTTGCCTGGTTATATTTCGTTTTGCAGTCAACTACAGTGCACTTGGCATTTTTTGCAGTCTAAATTAGTTTTTCTAACAAATTTTAATGTTGCGGTCGACCCAAGCGCTTCGCCATTAAGGTGGATGCGCAAAATTAGCCCGCGAAACTCAAATTCTCTTGCGTTTTTAGCAATTTGCAGGTTAGTGACAGGTTGTATCATAATCAAAATATATTTATCTACCATAACAAACGTTTACGTCATTAGAATAATCAACTCGTCTCTCTAGATTAGAATATTGGTAATTTTTAAGCACCGAACCGATCATCAAACCACCTTAAGGTGGAAGCTCAACTCATTTAATAGAATTGTTTACTTTTTTCTTTCAGCCGTCAGCGCAATGATATTTTCAGAAAAATGCGTATTTAAAAAACGGAAATATGCTGAGGACGTAGTCATATACAATGTGCTCAGCAAAAGCGATATCAGTATTAGTAAGAATTTTGAAAACTACAATAAATAGCTTTATTTTAAGTGTTTTTTTAAATCAAATAAATTGTATATAATTGACCATAATGTTATATATTGCTAAACATTTGATTTTTATTTTACTCTTCTTCGTTAAAAAAAAAAAGAATAAGAAGAAGAAGATTCTACTCTGCCATCCTTGGCGGTTGGCGCCTTCAATCTTCTATTGTAGGGGTTCATTCTTTACACATCCTTACCTCGTGTTTCTATACATGTCGGGTTTTGGGCCCTATCGTATTTTTTGAGGGTCAGAGACAAACATTCTGTGTGAACTTGTTCGTTTATCTTTATGTAAAGGACATCTCTGGGCCCTCACTAAGAAAACATACTTACAATTTCTAAAATCAGAGCAATCACCTTAAGTTAATCGACTGAACTTAAGGTGAAAGCTACATAGTAGCCCGCGAAATTAAAATTAACTTTAGTCTTTTTTAATTTACAGGTTCAGTGTTAGGTTGTATGTTAATCTACATATGATTCGCGACCGTAGCAATTATGTATTTATTGAATAATAATCTTGAGAATCATCAATAAAACTTTCTACGACAAAATTGGCCTCAAATGTAATGATTTCATGAAATAGTCATTGTATTGAATAAAATGAAACTTAGAGGGTTGTATTGATGATATTTATTATTGAAAATCCTAAGGCTACGGCCATAGTATAATATTTTGATCAACGCACAACCTGACACTGGCCGGCAAATTGCATTAATTTCGAATTTCGCGGGCTACCTTGGCGCATTCGGAAATAACGTTAAACCCTTGGTCCCGGCTGTCATTTGTGGATCTTTGACAGTCGTTACGGGTAGTCAGATGCCCAAAAGTCTGACAAATTTCTTACCCCGGAGTATCATCGTAATGGACCCAGTCATTAACTATGTAGGTATTACGGTATACTCGGTCAGATAGGCAGTCATTGCTAGCAAAACACTGGTATTCAGCTGCATACAGTTAGACTGGAAGCGGACCCTAACATAGTTGGGAAAAGGCTAGGCAGTTTGATTGACCCTGGCGCATTCACCTTATTTTATTTTTTTTGTTCTGTGGCTACACTTTTAAGACGCACCTTAAGGTGACTGCTTCAAGCCGCCAATAACTTTTATAGAAAAAAACAGAAAAATACTATTTTTATTTAATTAAAATTTTATTGTATAACACCGTCCTCCTCCGCCGGCATACGCACACTACCCTTCTTGTTTGAAGCTCGATTACTCTGGAAGCATTCTATTCCATAGACACTGTTGATTTTTATAATATCAATTTTTGATAAAAGTTCGTCATTCTGTCCTAATTGCCGCATTACTGAGCCGTCTGGGTCCTGAAAAAAAAATAGACTGTAGTGTTAAGAGGCCAGCACATCAAGTTACACCAATCTGTCAAATTTCTTTGATAGTTTTTCAACTTTATTATAAAAGCATAAGGTTTAATTTTCAATTGGGAAAATTTGACAGTTTGGGATAGCTAGATGTCGTCATGTGATAGCGTCTGTATTTCCCGGGTCAGGCAGTGTGTCATTGTCTATATGGCTTTTTTGAGGTTAGGAAATCAACAAAAATGACTATTTTATTTATTTATTTATTTATTATAACCAACTTGCATTAACAGTCTAACAACCACACAAACAAGTTATTGGTCTGTAAAAAATGATAAAAGAAAAACTAGAAATATAAACAAAAGCTTAGACTATAAGAAATTATTAGGAATTATAATAATTAAATTAACAATATTTGGAATGTAATGAAATTAACCATAAATAATAAAAACATATCAAATTAAATAGAAATAAAAAACAATTGAAATAAGAAATATAAAATAATAATAAGTTAACAATTATATAAAATTAAATAGTAAAAATAAGTACCTAACATTAGTGCAGAGTGATAGTGCTAGGGGTAGCAATGGAATCCAGGTCACGAGTAGCAGTGTCCAGAAATCTCAGCTCAGCAGTTGCAAAGATATCTAATGTATCGTCAAATAGCAAAATGTTGTTAATGAGGGTGAGGGCTACATACAGTGGACTAGTTGTAAGGGAATTGGGACCGGTTTGAGGCACTGAAAATAAAGGACGATGCCGAGGGCGAAGTGTATGACGGATAGGGCGAGGGATATTAAAGGGAATGTACTGTAAAAGCGAGGAATTGAAGTGGGCACCGCGAATAAGGCGGATGAAATATTTAACTGTGGCAAGATTTCTTCTAACTTCTAAACTAACCCGATATTCTCCCGATATGGGTAGAGCAGAAGGGAGTGTCAGACTCTTACTGACTTACACCCATCCATGTTCCTTCCTTAACTTCTATTTTTTTTCTGAGGTGTTGAAATCATCAAATAATCCTATCCCGCTCTGGGTGGAGCGGAAGGAGTGTCAGACTCTTACTGACTCAAACCAATCCATGTTTTTCCTTAGCCTTTTATGTTCCAGGGTAGCGAACCTTTCGAACAATGCCGCTGAAATAGCTATATAGATATACGTACATGTTCTTTATAAGTAGCGACCGTTGAAATGCCTTTCTTTCCAGGTCTTCTCCAAAACTGCCAAGCGGGATGGGTGGCACTCTTGTAGTCATACGGTACATCTAACGTAGCCTCATCGCGAATTTTCTCAAAATGGTGGAGCTTATCTGTGAGAAATAAAGACAAAATTACTGGCCGTAAATAATTATGACATCACCATCATCATTCTCCTGCCCTTATCCCAATTTATTTGCGCTCGGCACAACATGTCTTTTTCTTCCATACTTCTCTATTAGTCGTCATCTCGGTAGTCACTCCCTTTCTAGCAATATCATCTTTCACACAATCCATCCATCGTTTCTTTGGTCTGAGTGGAAATCAGCCCAAGGGAACGTACTACCGGAAGTAGCCTATGTGTTAATCTAGGTCATAAACTACCTCTGTGCCAAGTTTCATTCAGATCCGTTCAGCCGTTTGAGCGTGAAGGACGAAAACATACAAACTCACTCAACTTTCTCCTTCTTCTCTTCTTTTCGTGTGGTTAGTGACTAACCTGGTGTCAGAGTTTTTATGCTGCCCATAGGCCTCTGACTTAGCTTCACATGCTGTTGAGAAATATATCTCAAACATGCTGGTTTCCTCACGATGTTTTCCTTCACCGATTTTAAGCAGATGATATTAATACGCACATGAATCCGTAAAATCAGAGGTACGTGCCTTGGGTTCGAACTCGAGACCTATGACTTAGCAGTCCGACGGTCACACCACTAGGCTATCACTGCTATTTCTCCTTTACAATTATTAACTTTCTCCCCGCAAAAAAGAAATCAGCTGTTCTATACATTTTTGGTCACGTGACTCGTCGAAATATAGGGAACAGCATATTTTTTTTTCCACGATTTCGGAGTTGGTCCCGTAGTAAAAGTTGTTCAGTTTGGTGGTCTGTAGTAGGTATATGCGTATATACAACTTGTAACAGAATAAACGCAATTACTCTTAAGGGGTCATTGTACTCATCATTATGAACAACTTTCACAATGAGACCAACACCGAAATCGCAAAAAAATATCGAATGCCTCCATACATTTATGTGCGCATAACGCGTCAAAATGTACTGAACAGCTGATTTTATTTTCGCTATTTCGTGGTTTCTCCCATAGTAAAAGTTGTTCATAATGATGAGTACAATGACCCCTAAAGAGTAATTGCGTTTATTCTGTTACACGTTGTATATACCTACCCTTTCGGTTACACCCAGTATAATATTAGCGTGATAGGAACTGCATACCTGCCCTGATATGCCGATTATGCACTCTGATATGCTTATCCCTGTCATGGCGAGACACTTCGAAATAAAATCCCAGCATCGCCATCACCATCATCGCTGTGTGCTGCTTGTGGTAACCCCCTTCGAAGAGCTCTATGCAGCCGAAGTTCTGGAGACAGAAGCAAAGAAATTAAACTTTAGTTTTAAACGCCAGCAGCTTCGAACGCGTGTGCTAAAAAAAAATATCCCACGGAATCCGTATGTGGCGTTCGGTGGAACGCACCTTAGATCTTGCCTTACGTGGCAACACTAAGTTTTCCCGCCATTGACTGAGTGACAGTAAAAACCGGTAAAGAGAGATCCCGGCATTCAGCTAGCGCACTGGTTGCTCCATAAAACTATTGTTAGATCTAAGGCTACCTAACGTTTTTTTTTTTTCTTGATCCGGGGGGAAAATCCTCATGGATGTCCGAGGGGTCTGTCAGACTCTTACTGACTAAAAACCACCCCGGGTGTTCCCTCTCACACCTGCGCCGGGGGTCGCGGGAACTGAAAATATTTCCGCAACCCCCGTTGGTGCTTCTCGGTAAGGCTACCTAACTATATCAACCTTTTGAACGCCAGACCATATTACACGCGCGTACTCTCCACGCCAAGCAACAATTCATTTTTTAAGATATCTATACACATTTAAACACTCACGAAAGTAATGATTTAATTGTGTATTTCGTGTTAGTGTTATTTATTTACTTATTTACAACAACTTAAGTTATCATTACAGGGTTAACCCTAATAATGTTGTTGCCATTGTCACATAATTGTGTCGTTGGCGTACATGGCATGCGCTTGCTTGTCACGTTCAAAAAGTTAACTAATGAAGTGTTATTGTTGTGTTTTTTAACTTTATTACGGAAGATTAAGGTACAGACGCCAGCACATCAAGCTATCCCTAACTGTCAAATTTTCTCAATTAAAAATGAACCTTATGTCTTTGCAATAAAGTTGAAATACTATCAAAGAAATTTGACAGATTGTGGTAACTTGATGTGCTGGCCTCTGTACATTTTCAATAAAGTTGAAAAGTTGAACAGTTTGGGATAGCTTTATGTACTGCCATCTTTACATCCAGACAAATTTTAACATAAATCTATAGTGCGAAAGTAACTAATCAACGCGAACGAAACCGCAGGAAAAAGTTGAAAATAAAAGAATCTTTTCAAACATAATATGTTCTCCATTTATTTCACAATACAATATAATGGAACTATGTCATAAAAACAGCAGCCGAATGGAACAATAACAATTTATACATACAAATTGACATTACAAAAATGTGCTCCTTTGACTAGGTACAGAGGCCAGCACATCAAGTTACCCCAATCTGGCAAACTTCTTTGATAGTTTTTCAACAATATAACACAAGTATAAGGTTTATTTTTAATTGGGAAAATTTGACAGTTTGGTATAGCTTGATGTGCTGGCATCTGTATATACATCATCATATTAAAGTATTTAAAAACATCACGTTTAAAAATGGACTTAAATATTCGAGAAATTCATACAAAAGGAATACTTTTGCATTCCTAAACCATTCTAATTGTTCACTCTTCATTATCAAGAACCTCTTCTATTCTAGTAAGTTCATGTTCTTCTAACTCTTGATAATTCTCACTTCTCTGACGTTTCGCTCTATGCATCCACGGTTGATCATAGATCTTCTTTATCACGCCTGACCATCGCCTCATCAATTCCGTCGTTTGCTGCTCGAACTCTTCCCTCAAACAATCCATATTTGAGTCCAACCACTCCATAGCATTCTCCCATTCCCCTTTCATGAATTCCTTTTCTTTTTCAGTTAGAACTTCACTTTTCTCCGCAACGTTTCTTTTCACTTCGTAAACGTAGGATTCTAACTGGTTTCTTGCTTCTAAACGCCTTTTGCTTTCGATGTCGTCTTCATGGTAGGTATTGGCATCTACTATCATTTGTCCTATTTGTAGTTGGTTTAGTCTATGGTCATTTGTTATGGTAATACTCTTTATATTACCTGTACTCCTGTCTTTAGCTGAGACGCTCAAAATTCCATTAGCATCAACACCAAAAGTCACATCGATTTTAGCGACACCTCTCGGAGCCGGCGGTATACCAGCCAGTTCAATAACTCCAAGTAGGTTATTGTCCTTAGTCAAACTTCTTTCTCCTTCAAATATTTCAATTGTCATTCTGTTTTGATAATCGTCTAAAGTAGTGATTTCTTTGGTCTTCTGACAAGGGATTGGAGTGTTTCTTTCTATTATTTTGAACATCATTCCTCTGGCTGTTTCCACTCCTAGAGAGAGAGGAACTACGTCGACGAGTAACAGGTCTTTGATCTTTTTATGGCGTTGGCCGTTCAATATGGCGGCTTGAATAGCTGCTCCGCAAGCCACAGCCTCATCAGGATTTACACTAGTCGTCAAAGTCTTCACTCCAAAGAATTCCTTTAGCATACTCTGTATTTTTGGGATTCTCGTGCTTCCTCCAACTAAAATAACCTTCTGAATATCCGTCTTCTTAAGTTTAGCATCAGCTAATGCTTTTTCTACAGGTCCCAGGGTGTCCCTAAATAAATCTGAGCATAACTCTTCGAAGAGAGCTCTTGAGATTTTACCTAAATAGTCGATGCCGTCGCAGAGGCTTTCAACTTCTACCGTGGCATCGGTGTACGAAGTAAGAAACCTTTTTGCTCGTTCTGCAGCCGTCTTCAACCTCCTCAGAGCTTTAGCCTTCCCTAAGATATCCGTATGATACTTTTTACGAAAATCTTCAGCAAAGTAAGCGACGAGGCGATTGTCAAAATCCTCACCACCTAGTCTCGTATTTCCTGCGGTCGCTTTCACTTCGTATACGGAGCCATTGATGGAGAGAACTGAAACGTCAAAAGTGCCTCCACCCAGATCGTAAATTAGGACATTTTTGTATCCTCTTCGATCTAAACCATAGGCAAGAGCAGCTGCCGTTGGTTCGTTCGTGATTCGAAGAACTTCCAACCCAGCAATGGAACCAGCTGTTCTAGTAGCCTGTCGTTGAGAATCGTTGAAATATGCAGGTACAGTAATCACAGCCTTGTCTACTTTGGCACCAAGGTAACCCTCAGCCATCTCTTTCAACCTGAAAAGCACCATACTACTAATTTCTTCGGGCGCAAAAGATTTTTTCTCACCTCTGTAATCAACTAAAATCATCGGCTTACCATTTTGATTCGAAACTTGAAACGGCCAATGACGTAAATCCATTTGCACGCCAATGTCGTCATAACGTCGACCGATTAGACGTTTCGCGCCAAAAATTGTGTTCCAGGGATTGAATGCGGCTTGATTTCGTGCTTCTTCTCCGATGAGACGCTCGGTGGGCGTGAACGCGACGAAAGATGGCGTTGTCCTGTTTCCTTGTCCGTTTGCTATCACTTCAACACTCCCATGTCGCCACACAGCCACACAAGAATACGTTGTGCCTAAATCAATGCCAATTGCAACCATTTTGAAAAAAAAAAAACAAAATATTCTTCCGATCGACTAACTTTGAATTTACTACCTTTGCCGCGCTGTCGGTTGTATATATACGCTCGGCCAATGGGTGTCCAGAATTTTCGATAGTCTCGACCAATCGGAACGCAAAGGCGGGGGAATGTTCCGGAATAGAGTGGCCAGCGCTCAAAATGAGAATCACCCCATTTTGTAAGCATTATTGTAGACGTATTAAATTGAATGAATATCGTTTTTTTTTGTTCATGTGTACTTTTCTTTATTTTTATGAATCTTCAAAATCAGTTTAATACCTAAGGGTCTAACTTTAATGGCCATAAAATGAATTTTACATTGAAATAAGATTACAGGTCTCCAAAAGTGATAATGCGCATAGAAATCTTCGCCACTGTTCGGCAACGGTCGTATTTCCCGAGCGTCGGAAGACGATATGTATATAGAGTGGTTAAGTGCATTTTCTTCATGCATAATTTAGTGTGATTATGTGTTTTGTCCTAAAAGAGATAAATATTGATTTATCAGTAACGAAATTGGATTCAATATTTCCATGTAAGTAAATAGCGAGCTATAATTCATATAAGCCTAAATCTGATTTTTAATATGCTTTTTCTAGTACTTAATATGTATTTTACGTTGGTATTTTTAATTTTTTAGTATTGAAAAAACGTGAAAAATGTTAGTATATTTAAATATTTTACAAAATTAACTATTTAAATTTGAATAAGATAATTAAAGTTGAAATTAAATTCACCTTTGAAAACAAAACCAAGAAAGGTGTGTAATAGCAGCTCTATATAATTCCAGACAAAGAGAACACGTGCAGTCACCACCAATATAACAAGACGACTGACGGACCTTTGACTGACCGCCGACCGCCCGAATTGTTTTCGATTGTGTACACATGAAATTGACTCCTATTTCTTTCGAACAAGGTGTAAAATGCAAGGGACTCGAACGATTCAATGATTCGGGTGTTTCCGGGAATACGACAATTAGCGAAGATCTGCATGTGCATTATTAATTTGGGAGTACTGTACCTAGAAGTTTATTTTCTTAACTAGTACTTATTAATTTAAAGCAATAAATGCAAAGCATGATTGTGGTACAAATGAAAATAATTCTTGTGCTCATAACACTTTAAAATGTTCAAGGATATTGAGCAATATAAAATTTAAAAAAAGTCGCATAATTTACTCTAAAAGTGACATAATTATGAATAATTGAAGAAACGAGAATTGAGCATCATCATTCGTGATCCATGATAAAAAAGGTCAACCTTAATTTAACGTACATGCATTGAGACTAACCTTAAAAGAAGCAAACTCTCTTTTCCTGGCAACCCTATTGATAAATTACCCATTGACGTCACTACCTCGCCATTTCTCCGTCCTTCACACTCATCTACACAATAACAATATTGCTATTTCTTTTAATGTTTATATATCGTTCTTTTTCACACCTTCAGAAATTTTCTAGTGCTGTCCCTTTCTTATGTTTACGTCTGTCACGTGAATTTCTGATCCGTTTTAATTATAAATTACTAAAAAGAAGCTTTTATTTGACTATTTGAGTAATTTTATTGATGAATAATTTCAATGTTGATGGCAATATTAGCGTTCGTTTTTGTGTGGTATTAAATTAGAATGGTTTAGAATAAAATTCTACGTACCTATGTACATTACGACAAAATGAGATCAACCATAATTTGCAAGAGAGAGGCAAGCGTCAAAAAAGTTTCAATTTTTTCTTCGTGTGGATAATTTTTTCTGTGTACCAGGTTTAATAATTCCTTAGCTGGCATGGCGGGACATTTGATAATAGATAGGTATATTTATTTTAGACAACAAACAATGAAAGACATTTAAAAAAATATGGTTTTCAAAACTGGATCGGTGCAGATCGTCATATTGTTCAAATGACAGCACATGAAGCTATCCATAACTGTCAATTTTTACCAATTGAAAATGAACTTTACAGTTTTGGAATAAAGTTGAAAAACTATCAAAGAAATGTGACAGATTGGGGTAACTTGATGTGCTGGGGTTTGTACAGAGGCCAGCACATCAAGTTACCACAATCTGTCAAAATTCTTTGATAGTATTTCAACTTTATTGCAAAGATATAAGGTTCACTTTTAATTGAGAAAATTTGACAGTTAGGGATAGCTTGATATGCTGGCGTCTGTACTTTCTTATCTACATCAGGTGCATAAAGAAATGGTTACGCGTTCCTTTGTATGAAAAAAACTTGGTACTGTTTGCGGCTACCTGAATGAACAAGCTAACAAAAAAAAAAAAAACCCCAGAAATTACTATAATGGATAGTGGCTTGTTAACAACAGCCATGGCTTTCATACATTTTGACAATTCAACAACATTAATTGCGTTAGGTATAAAAGCTGTTGAGACGACAATTGGCTATTTGACACGGTCAAAAATTAAATAAGAAATCACATAGAAAAAAGACAGCTCGTCTTAAAAACTTCCATCACCGTACAGAAATTAAATATTATGCGAAGATGTAATTGTAAAATTGCATTTAATTTAAATAAGTATTCAATTTGAGTCCAAAAATCTGTGACATCACATTTTAATATTTCAATCACGTCTATATTCCGCATTTTGACAGTTTAGACAATAGGTATTAGCAATATCATTCAAAATTATTCAGATGAGATTGACAGTGCGTAATAAGAATGCTGATTTTATGCAAATGCATGTTTGCATATTGACCAAATCTAGCCAGAAAAATATACATTAAAATGTACAGACTCCAGCCAGTCTTACCAAGGGGTATCCTATTAGCCAGTTAATCGGTTGTGGAGGTCAGGTAGGCAGTCGCCTCATGTAAAGCTGCATCCGGTTAGACTGGAAGCCGACCTCAACAGAGTTGTGGACAGGCTAGGCGGATTTTATTTAAACACTAACTTAAATACACTATAGGTACAACCTAAAACTAAAAAGATATAAAATATAGAATCTGTAAAAAAAGGCGGCTCATAGAGCGTCAAAAAATTCATCCCTATTGCTGTCAGTGGGAAATGTGCCCAAAAGGCTGGCACTGTTGCCAAGTTTGATGGCAATGCTGATTCTTTGACATAAAAATTGGTCACGTGTAGAGTCGACCAACCGCTGAGCGATATCCCGAAACTCGATGAGAACTCGGACCCCACTGCCCTAGTGCTACAACCCCAAACGGCGCCGTTTAAGGTTTTCCGCTCCTGCAGCAGCCGCCCCAGCACAGCCCGCCGTGCTAGGAAGGTGGGATGGTGCAAGGGTGTCGATACAGGTTGACTTGCATCCCACACCAAAGGCCTACCCAACTGCCAAGGCATTCCGTGCCGGACAGCGCGTATATGTTCCACGCGCGCCTCAAAGAGATGTCAGCGTAATATATGAAGGGGCCCCTTAGAGCCAAGCCTGACGGGTAATCGGGATTGTCCGAAAGGGTTACCGCTACCCCGGAACATAAGGGCTATGGAAGGAACATGGATGGGTTTTAGTCAGTAAGAGTCTGACACTCCCTTCCGCTTCACCCAGAGCGGGAGAAGACATTGGATGATTTCCCAACCTTAAAAAAAAAACTGCCTAACTAGGCATTATAGTCATTCTGTCTGGCCTCTTACCATCGTCGCGTGCGAAGCCATTAGGTTCTAAAATAGCTGGCACCCTACGGTGACAAGAGCCCGAGGGATGACGTCATATAGATAGGATTGATTGATTGAATTACCTGTTTACCCCCCACCCTGCCAGTGACATAATCTGGACTGTTATCCAGGATTACGTAGTCGTCAAACCCAGGCGCTTCCTTGGCGTCAACCTCTCGAAGTTTGACGCACGTCTTCTCCTTCAAGATGCTGTTCACGTCAGCCAACCTGCTGCGCAGATCCTCAAGATCGTCTGGAAATCACACCAATATTATAAAGGCGAAATTTTGTGGGTGTTACTTCTTCGAAGAGCTCGTGGCTAAATACTAACAGCCGCACAGGTCCATCTATCAGGTTAAGCTACGCTTGCCGAGGTTGGGCGTGGATGGGTGACCATCTTTACATACCGAGACTCTTCCGTGCCTCGAAAAGCACGTTAAGCCTTTAGTCCCGGCTGTCATTTGAGCATCTTTGACAGTCGTTACAGGTAGTCAGAAGCCCGAAAATCTGACAGCCAGTCTTACCAAGGGGTATCGTATTGCCCAGTTAGTGGGTTGTGGAGGTCAGATAGGCAGTCGCTGGTATTCAGCTGCATCCGGTTAGACTGGAAGCCGACCTCAACAGTTGCGAAAAGGCTAGGCAGATGATGACTTCTCCACGCAAAAACTAGTGAACGGATCTGGATGAAATTTGGCACAGAGATAGATCATAACCTGGATTAACATTTAGGATACTTTTTAACTCGTTAGTACGTCCCCGTGGGATAATTTTCGACATCCACGCCAATCTTGATCCAAAATTCAAAACGTTTGAAAGTATTTGTGATAAGAATAACAAAGCGCCACCAAGACTCACAACGCATGTCGCTGCCGGCCTGCTACTGAAGACGAAATACTTTAAACAACTACATACAAACTCTTTCGTAAGGATGTGACTACAAACATTGAAACTGTCATTTGGAGGGGCGCGCCATGTTATCGTAGTTCAAGTATCTCTAATAGCGCGGATAGGACGTTGACACGTACGGAAACCATTCAAAATATTTTGAACTAACTGCTCCTGTGCGGTTTCACTCGCTGCTCGGCTCCTATTGGTCGTAGCGTGATGTTACATAGAGCTATAGCTTTCCTCGATAAACGGACTATCCAACACAAAAATAATTTTTCAATTCGGACCAGTAGTTCCAGAGATTAGCGCGTTCAAAGAAACAAACTCTTCAGCTTTATAATATTAGTGTAGATTTAAAGTGCTTACAATCCGGTAAATTCGCAACGACATAGATGACGACACCGTCCGGCCATTTTCTTTCAGTGTAAAACTCTTTATTTAACTTTGTAAGCTCCACGATCTTTGGTAGGGCTCCACGTTTATGGGTCCTCTTATGTTTTTTGTATGTTAACCTCTGTTTCGGCCTGTGGAAAAACAAAATAGGATACTTTAAAATTGTGTTACTTGGCCGTGTAAAGCCATCTGCATCATCATCTACTTAGCCTTTTCCCAACTATGTTGGGGTCGGCTTCCAGTCTAACCGGATGCAGCTGAATACCAGTATTTTACATGGAGCGACTGCCTATCTGACCACCACAACCCAGTAACTGTGCAATACGATACCCCTTGGTGAGACTGGCTGTAAAATTTTCGGGCTTCTGACGACCCGTAACGACTGTCAAAGATGCATAAATGACAGCCGGGACCAACGGCTTAACGTGCTTTCCGAGACACGGAGGAGTCTCATTATGTAAAGATGGTCACCCATCCACGGCCGACCCTGGCAAGCGTAGCTTAACCTGAGGGATCGACCTGTGCGGCTGTTAGTACTTAGCCACGAGCGCCTCAGTGTCAAGGGGCATAATCAGCCAATAATGTTCCCACTGCTGGGGGACAGGCATCCTCTCTTCGAGAATGAGTGGGCTGCAATCCACCACGCTGGAGGATGTCACATGCCTTCAAATTATTGGTTCTAGGACCTGCCGGTTTCCTTCTGATGTTTTCCTTCACCGTTTTGAGAGCAGTGGTGATGAAATTATTTTCACAAAGTAAAGCGCTTGCTTGGGTTGGAACCGACGACCCACAACTCACAAGACGTAAGGGTAACCCGCCTTTTTTTTTTTTAAGGCTGGGATATCATCCAATGACTGCTCCCGCTCTGGGTGGAGCGGAAGGGAGTGTCAGACACTTACTGACTAAAACCCATCCTTCCGTAGCCCTTTATGTTCCGGGGTAGCGGTAACCCTTTCGGACAATCCCGCTTACCCGGCAGGCTTGGCCCTGAGGGGCCCCTTCATATGCTGACATCTCTTTGAGGCGCGCGTGGAACATTATACGCGCCGTCCGGCACAACCCGCCTAACTTATAAATATACCCTGCGGAAAACGTATGAAAATTCATACGTTTTTTGCAGGTCAGTATTAGGTTTTGTAGAATCAAAATATGTTTCACAATTGTAGCAAATAGATTGGAGTATTTACAGAACGTTAATCATAAAAAAAATGAATATTTCCACCCTCTATATCATTCCTTTATGGAGGAAGTTTCCTAAAATCTTTCTCCTACTCATAATCTACCTCTGTGCCAAATTTCATCATCGTAGGTCCTGTAGTTTTTCAGGTTTGCTGATCACTACATAGTATAAAGCAAAGTCGCTTTCTCTGTCCTTATATCCCTATGCATGCTTAAATCTTTGAAACTCCGCAACGGATTTTGATGCGGTTTTTTTTTATAGGTAGAGCGATTGAAGAGGAAGGTTTGTATGTATAATTTGTCGACATATTATGCGGGCGAAGCCGCGGGTGGAAGCTAGTATATTATATAATAGCACTTCGCTCCATGTAAAATACTGGTATTTAGCTGCATCCAGTTAGACTAGAAGCCGACCCCAACATAGTTGGGAAAAGGCTCTAGACAGACTGACTAGCACTTGGCCCTTCGCCCGCGACTTCGTCTGCGTGGATTTTCTTTGTAAAAATATTTGCCTATGACACTCACAAATAACGTGGCTTTCAATTGGTAAAAGAATTTTCAAAATCGGTTCTGGAGATCCAGAGATTACCCCCTATAACCCCACAAACTTTATCTCTTCATAATATTAGGTAGCAGTGATAGCCTAGGGTTGTGACCGTCGGACTGCCAAGTCTTAGGGCTCGAGTTCGAAACCAAGACACGTACCTATGATTGTACGAATTCATGTGCGTATTTTATCACTTCCTTAAAAATCGGTGAAGGAAAACATCTCGAGGAAACATGTCTGAGAGATATTTCTCAACAGCTTGTGAAGCTAAGTCAGAGGCCAATAGGCAGCATAAAAACTCTGACACCAGGTCAGTCACTAACCATACGAAAAGAAGAATAAAGATGTAGATTTAACACTTCCATCTACTTACTCTTCTTCTTGATCCGGTTTCTCGTCTTCTGAAGATGATTTCTTAGATTTTTTTACTTTTCTTCTTTTTGTTACTGCTTTTCGTTCTTTTTCTTCCTCTGTAGTATCTTCTGTCGTGTGTGAACTCTCTGCTGAGGTTTCCGCTGTATCTTCTAGCTCCTCAACTTTATTTACTTCTTCTTCAGTCTCTTTCTTAGCTTTGTCCGTATCAAAAACTGAGCCAGGACCTAGCTTTAACACTTTTTTTAATAGTTCTTTGTTGCTTAGTGTCTTTTCTGGTTCAATTTTCTTGTCTAATGATATGTCGGATTCATCCCAATCTGAGCCACGTGGAGTTTTCTGTACTCTGAAGACAAATTCAAGGTAAAATTTATTTTAATCAATCTGCCAGCCCTTTCCCAACTTTATTGGGGTCGGCGTCCAGTCTAACCGGATGCAGCTGAATACCAGTATTTTACATGGACTGCCTATTTGACCTCTACAACCTAGTAACTGGGTGATACGATACCCCTTGGTAAGACTGGCTGTCAGAATTTCGGGCTTTTGACTACCCATAACGACTGACAAAGATCCACGAATGACAGCCGGGACGGCTTAACGGGCTTTCCGGAGGAGTCTCGGTATGTAAAGATGGTCACCCATCCACAGGCCAACCCCGGCAAGCGTAGCTTAACCTGAAGAATGGACCTGTGCAGCTGTAAGTACTTAGCCACGCGCTCCACTAGGGATAACGAGGCGAATTTATGGCGACGAAAATAGGAATGTTGACATATCGCACAAAGATATTCCATCTAGAGATGATGATTGGCCCCAAGGTAAATATTTTTAATCCTAAAGCTTCGTCCGTAAGTATTAAAAAAAATTAAGATTTGGCAACACTTCGTTCTCGCTTCAGTGTTGCCAGAGCTACAAGGCAGTGTATTTGTAACCTAGTCTCAAAACTCAAACAGAAACCATTTATTTCAAATAAACCAATTACAGGCACTGGAATGGGCACACTTGCCCATTCCAAAGCAGTAGGTACCTATGGATAAGAACGGGCAAGAAACTCCATGGACACTCGCGTGTGGGCATAGCCAACTAATTACAACAACGAAACAAAATATCAACTTACTTATATCGTTTCTCACTGAACTTTTTTCTAGAATTGACTTTCTTGTCATCTTTAATCTTAGGGTCATGCGTAGGAGATATCACTTCTGATTTTGACGTTGATTCATCTTTATGAATTTCCTTTAATCGTTCCTTTTTCATCGCTTGCACTCTCTCCTTAAGATTTATTTCTTTCTTTATTTCTTTCTCTTTCCGTTCTTTCTCATTTATTTCTTCTGTAGATTTTGGGGTGGTAACTGCATTGGTTGCTTCCCTCTTTCTTCTGTTTGGCTTCAAAGTGGTCGCGGCAATCTTATCATTCACACTATCTGGATCCTTTACATCAAGTTCATGTTCACTAGAGAGCTTCCCTGCTCCAGTTTTAGAAGACCTAAAATCCTTAGAACATCTAGTATCGTCGTCTGATTTACACTGTCTTTGGTAAGCTTCTATACTCTCTGAATTTTGACAAAACTCCGTCAAATTACTAGCAGCGCCATCTATTATGGATTTAGCGAAATCCGATATGATTTTGTGAATCCCCAGTACATCGGGTTTGGTTGTATTTTCAACTATCTCATAGTTAAATTCAAACTCAGATGTGGTGTTGCTAGTAACGTTGCAATATTTTTCTCTAGCGTTATTTAGTGCTAGTGCTGTAATACGGTAAACTAGGTCTATTATTTTGTCTGTTTCTTTGTCTATACCTAGAGTATTCAGACTCTCTGGTAAGTAACCGGAGTCGTCAATTTTTGCAACGATTTCTTGTGTTTTTTCAGCATTTGGATCATCAGGCATTCCAGCTACTATGTGCGGCGGCGGAGTGATATTTGGGTTGACCCTTAGGCTCATGTTGGCAGGAGGTTCCATGATCTCCCTCTTCCGTCTGCTCACTCCAGGGTAGGACTGACAAATTGCGATCTTTTCAGCGCGATCTCGAATCCGACATTCGGGACCGTATATCAGAGCGATTTTTTTAACATCGTAGGCTGTTAACCCGTTTCTTTCTTGGCGAAAGCTACGATTCTGGAAGATAAATTGTGGATTATTGTTAGTTGGCAAAAGTGTGCGTGAGGATCGGTGGATCTTGTATGGATTAGGATATTTTATTAAGAAAGGGAAATCATCAAATGCCTCCTCCCGGTCTGGGTGGAGCGGAAGGAAGTGTCAGACTCTTACTGACTAAAACCCATCCATGTTCCTTCCTCAGCCCAGCAGCGGTTACCACTTCGGACAGTCCCGATGATGAATCAGAATGTCGGGCAAATTTTTCGAACTCTTAACGACTGTCAAAGATCTGCGAATGACAGCTGGGAGCAATGCCAAGTCCTCTGTTTTGTATGACACAGAAAGAGACCCTTCAGTAGGTAGTAGCGAAGCTTAATTTTTAACCGATCGACACGTGGAGTTGTCAAAAAAAAACCAGCGAGTCAGATCAGTTTTGGATACGCAACAGCGAGAAAACTGCCAAGGGATAAGTTTATAATTACGGTTTTTGTGATTATTTGAATAAAGTGATTGTGTTTTTCGTAAATCGGCATAAATTTGCTTATTCCGAACCTCAGCTCGTAATAAAAGCATATGTGGTGGAAAGGCACCATGATAAACGTAGTAAATTGATTTATCATCTTTTTTTACCTTAAATACAATAGTTCTATGTCCGTTCTTGCTGTAATCTCGTTCTCCAAAATGCATGATACTATTTTTGTCGTATGGCACAGCACGTAAAGTTGGTGGCAGGATGCTGTCTTTTGTGAACAGTTGTATGTAATCTGGTGAAAGAAATAATAGATTATAAACTAGAAACAACTTACTCCGTCGCCTAACATCGACATGATGGAGAGCATCTCCTCAAGTCATAGACAACTGGCATGGCACTTTGTTTCTCCGCGCGGTTAAGAATAACAATTGCAAAAAAAAAGTGAGCTGTTCCATACATTTTATTGAGTTACGTGTGCATAAATGTATGGAACAGGTCATATTTTTTTCGCGATTTCAGGGTTCATCACGTAGTAAAAGTTTCGTAACAATGAGTGCAATGCTCCAATGAAATTCTCAGAGTAAATTTTTAAATACTAAATCTATATATATAAAAGAAAGTAAAATCTTATTTAAATGACAGACAACAGCAAGTTCAAATAAAAGGTGTCAATTCACTCGGTTTAAAAGTAAAAATGGGTGTGCCACAAGGTTCAATATTGGGTCCTTTCCTCTTTTTAACCAATTTCAAAAAGGAGGAGGTTCTCAATTCGGATGTTTGTATTTTTTTTTTTTTATGTTTGTTCGCGCATAACTCCGTTGCTTGCCAACCGATTTGAAAAATTATTCCTTCCTAAATGGTCCCATATAAATTTTATCGAAATCGAATAAGCGGTTTTTGAAAAATCAACAAAAATCTAAAAAATCCTACTTGATATATGTGGACGATGTTCTAATAAGTTCCTGTCACTGTAATTTACATACCAGGTAGTGTAATTTTGGGGGGGAGGGGGGGGTTGTGTAGGTAGGTACCACAACTAAAAAGTGAAAAATAAAAACTTTTTTACAATAAATAAAACCGACTTCCAAAACAAACACTACAAAGTGACAAATAATTTTGATTTCGGAAGTCGGTGGCAAAAAATGAAAATACAAAACCGAAGACACCGACTTCCGAAATCAAAATTATTTGTCACTTTGTAGTGTTTGTTTTGGAAGTCGGTTTTATTTTTTGTAAAAAAGTTTTTAGTAAGTATATATTAATGATCTTCTCCATTTATTAAAAAAACAACCGCAAATGGTGTTATTTGCTGACGACACTTCTTTAATTTTTAAGGTAGATAGACGTGCTAAAAATTTTGACGACGTAAATAACGCCCTACTGCAGGTCCAGAATTGGTTCACTGTAAATAATTTAGTATTAAATGGAAAAAAAACTAAGTGCATTAGATTTTCTTTACCAAATGTAAAAAGTAGTGATTGTGAGATAGTATTGAATCAAGAGAAACTAGAATTTGTCGATAAAACTGTTTTCCTAGGGATCACGCTCGACTCAAGGCTACAATGGGGTCCTCATTTAACATCTCTTGCAGGACGGCTAAGTTCTGCAGCATATGCTGTCAGAAAGATCCGTCAATATACTGATGTAGATACCGCGAGACTGGTCTATTTTAGCTATTTTCATAGTATTATGTCTTACGGTATTTTACTTTGGGGACGTGCTGCAGACATCGAGTCTATTTTTATTCTGCAGAAAAGAGCTATCAGAGCCATTTATAATCTTCGTAGGCGCGATTCTCTAAGGGAACGGTTTAAGCTTATTAACATCATGACTGTACCTTCTCAATATATCTATGAAAACATCATGTATGCAAGGAAAAATCTACATCTTTTTAGTAAAAGAGGTGAAAGACACAATTATTTCACTAGACATAGGGACCAATTAGTTCAACCAGGTTTCAGGCTGGCTAAAGTAATTCATCTTTCATGGGGTACTGTTTAAAATGTTACAATAAAATACCTCCCAACATTCTTGAACTTAATGAAACAAAATTTAAATCCTGTATAAAACGCACACTATGCAGCCAAGCATATTATACATTGGGAGATTACATCGCTGATAAAAACGCTTGGGTCAATGCTATTCCTGCTCCACAAGGGCGTATCACCTAATTCATTAGACTTCTTAAAAATCTGTTGGAGCTGCGGAAGATCAACAACAATAAAAACTATATTTGCATTGTATAAATTCAATTTCTTAATATTGTATAATTGCTTAGCACATATGTGAGTACTATGTACCTAATATAAAGTGACCATTTACTGGGTACGTCTTTCATTGACTTGAATGTGCTTTGGCGGCTGAGAGTATGTCATGCTCACTTTAATGTCTCGCTGATGGTGGCGTGTGTGTTGGATCATTTAGCTCCCTTCAAAATGGTTGAGCTGAATGGTGCTAATCCATGCGTCATGTTCGTGAACGGGCGCTGTCGGTAGAGACTGGTCATCTCTTAGCGGCCATGGCTTGTTTTAATTTAACTTTTGAACTTTTTTTTTTTCAATTATTTTATATCAGATGCTTTCACCGTTCTGCATCGTTCTCACATGTATAATAATAATAATATGATCTATGTAACCAATATTTTGTAACCATATTTTGTTTAAAAGTGTGTCCATGGAGTTTCTTGCCCGTTCTTCTCCATAGGTACCTACTGCTTTGGAATGGGCAACTAGCTTCATCTCTCTGACTGACCGACACCTTGACAATTCAAAAGTGCCTGTAATTGGTTTATTTGAAATAAATACTTTGAGTTTGAGTTTGAGAAAGTCGGGTTTGTTCCCTCCATTATAACTAGAGATCTGCTGGACCAATTTTCATGGTTTTTGTTTCGTTGGATTTGTCTCCGCCCTGAATAGCAGAATACATTTTTTTTTTTTTTTTTTCGATCAGCTGCTGATTTTCCTCCTATAGGGTAGGTAGGTAGGTAGGGTAGGTAGGTAGGTAGGGTAGGTAGGTAGGTAGGTAGGTAGGTAGGTAGGGTAGGTAGGTGGGTAGGGTGGGTAGGTAGGGTAGGTACTGTAGGTAGGTAGGTAGGGTAGGTAGGTAGGTAGGGTAGGTAGGGTGGGTAGGTAGGTAGGGTAGGTAGCTAGGTAGGGTAGGTAGGTAGGGTAGGTAGGGTGGGTAGGTAAGGTAGGTAGGGTAGGTAGCTAGGTAGGTAGGGTAGGTAGGTAGGTAGGTAGGGTAGGTATCACAGTTAAGACAGAACAACGTCTGTCGGGTCAGCTAGTTAATGATAAAATTATATTATTATTTGTTATTGACAAAATTTTAATGTTTCAAAATGAAAGTACACATTTTTTAATACTTAAGAAAAATCGAAAATTGGTGAAGGAAAACATCGTGAGGTAACCAGCATGTCTGAGAGATATTTCTCAATAGCATGTGAAGCTAAGTCATAGACTCATGTGCAGCATAAAACTCTGACACCAGGTTAGTCACTAACCACACGATAAGAAGAAGACATGGAGCGACTGCATATCTGACCTCCACAACCCAGTAACTGGGCAATACGATACCCGTTGGTAAGACTGGCTGTCAGATTTTCGGGCTTCTGACGACCCGTAACGACTGTCAAAGATGCACAAATGACAGCCGGGACACGGAGGAGTCTCGTTATGTAAAGATGGTATCCCATCCACGGCCAACCCCGACAAACGTAGCTTAACATTTATTAACCATGTAAACTAAAAAAAGAATTAAATTACAAATATAAATTATGGATACGCCTACGCACATTGTTAATTTATTATTATTAACTTTTAGAATGTTTGTAAATATGTGAGCACCATGCACTTATGACATAATTAAGTTTACTTGTATTGTTTTTATTCTGGGTACATCGTCTTCACATATAATGTTATAATACATGTATACAAAACATTGTGAAACATTTTAAAAGAGTAACGGTGGAGTTTCTTGCCCATTCTTCTCCACACGAAACTACTTTTTGGAAGGGGCGACTAGAATCAGTTCTATTTCTTGTTCATTTTGACGTTCAAAAGTGCCATTCTTGTGCCTATTTGAAATAGATGTTTTGACTTTGACTTTGACTTTGACGCGTCGCCTACAGGGTCAATGAACAGGAGAGATTAGGTACACAAAGATATTGTTATCTTTCTTTGAGTAATCGCCATACCTACTTTAATCGATAACTTTATTTTTAACCGACTTCAAAAAAGGATGAGGTTCTATAGTTCGCCTGTTGTCTGTTGCAATGTTGTAAGTGGACAGATTTGATTGTTTTTTGTTCTTCTTTGTCGTATTTTGATTGTCTTTTTATTAGCTTCGAACAGAATTCGGCTACTTTGATAGTTCCAGCGTTGGTTCTGATTGAAATGGTATAATCCTGAGATGTTCCCATATACAGGGTGGAATTTTGTAATGCCACCTGGAGGGAAAGTACCTACTGTTAATACTGTAGATAGAAACGTTTAATTTAATTTATTAAGTTTCTTAGAAAGATTTTATCCTTATAATTGATCCTGACGATCGATGCAATAAAAGTACAAGGTGTCATTTATACAGATTATAGTCGGTTTGATTCGCGGGTGTGGCAAGCGAATTTTTGAAAATCTTTGAATGCAGTTTTCTTTCAATTCAAAAATAAGGGAATGTTTTCTTTAAATATAATTTTCTATCTGTAGTATTAAGAGTACTTTCCCTCCAGGTGGCATTACAAAATTCCACCCTGTATATTTTGTTTTTGGGGAAGTAAAATCATCGAATGATTCCTCCCGCTCTGGGTGGACCGGAAGCTAGTGTCAGACTCTTACTGACTAAAACCCATCATGTTCCTTCCTTAGCCCTTTATTTGCCGGGGTAGCAGTAGCCCTTTTAGACAGGTTGACCCGGCAGGCTTTGGCCTAACCGGGCCCCTTCCTTACTGCTGACATCTCTTTGAGGCGCGCGTGGAACACGAACGCGGAGTCTGCCTAACCTTCGGGGATAATCATGGCGTTAGTTATGTTATGTTATGTTATATTGCTATTCTGCACTGTTTTTCCAAGTTAAATAGCATAAGAAATAAATAAATAAACGCAGAACACATCCAAATAGTTTATTTTATTCATGATGACGCGGTTTAAAACACAATAACTCCTGAATGTTTTAATTTAATAGCGATAACATACCTACAGTTAGCCACAAATACAATAATCACCTAATCAAATACATAATACAATTAATATTGATACCAAATAGTTCCAAAAGCAATAATCCTCATCATAGAATCACATTAAAACTTTATGTACATGACATAAAGTCAAAATTGGCGTGGCGGTCGGCTCACAGGGCGGCGAGCCGGCTCCTCCCGCAATATCCAAATGCGTATACTTTATATTCTTCTCTTCTAATCCACCAACTTTTATCAGGAACCCTCCAGCTAGCTGATGATGACGAGCTTTAGCGTCCATGTCCACCTGAATCAAGTCATCGCCTCTGCACTTTCCGTTGTTGACACTTAAATCCTCTGGTCGTATAAAAGATACTTCAAAGCCCTCACCAACTCTAGCGCCGCTAAATTGTAAAGCGCTTGCATGATTTGTGCTCCGAGCGCTGTAATTATCTAACGCTGCGGTGTAGTTACCGTAGCATAGTCTAGCATGACCTGTCAAGGTAGCTATAGTGTATAAATGCGGATTCAATTCTTTATCAGCAATCTCTCCCATTTTGAATAAAGCATCTGCCATCGCGAATCTGCCTTCAGCATCTGTGTTGGTTACTCGAACAGTCTTCCCGCTTTTCGAGACTAATAATTCATCAGGCACGTAAGAATCTTCACCGATGGAGTTCCTACAAAGACATAGGACTCCTATGACCTTCAAATGAGGTGGTTTTAATAACGAGCAGGCCTTTAGAAAGCCTGCCACGGCCGCAGCACCGCTTTTATCTCGGCACATGCCCGCCATCTTGCCTGAGATCTTCAAATCAGCGCCGCCGGTATCATACGTCACTCCCTTGCCAACCAACATTAAAGTTTGCGTCACTCTTGCGTTGTCAGACGGCCGGTATTCAATCTCAACAACTCTAGGCTTATGTCTGTCTATTTGGTTAGCAGCTCTGGACACCGCAGCTAACAGAGGATATTCTTCTAAAATAACGTCATGATCGTCAGTTATTTTTATGAAGATATTACTGTCGTTAGCAAACTCTGATCGGACGTAACTCACGATGTTTGCCGGGGTCATCCTCTCCGGATCTCCGCCAGCTATGTCTCTGGCGAAGATTCTAGATTTTTCCAAAGCGATAGCGTTGCGGACGGTCTTCTCAAAATGTTCACTAAGTTTTTCTTCGGAATGGAATCCGATTTTTAGGAAGTTCTTCGTGTTATCTCTCTCTCTTGTTTGTAGGGGTAGATACAGCGCTTCTAGAGCACCAAGGATGCAGACTAATTGTCCATCGGGAAAGTTGACCACATTTTGAACGACGAGAAGTGGTTTCTTAGCGCCTGCCTCTAGAGCTCTTACCATACCTTTATAAGCAGCATCTTTGACAACTCTTGCATCATGATAAGGAGAAATCTTCCCTGTCGGTGAAAGCACCAATCTGCCACCAGAAACATAGTCACAATTCCACACAGTAGCTATTTTATGAACATGTTTATCGACTTTAGAAATTTTATCGATAAAACTACCAATATGTCTTGGTAGCGGAACTTTTTGATCATCAGGATACAGAATAAGGATCACAGCATCATAATCAATCGACTGGATATTAGTTTCAATAAAAATATTATCGTATAACTTTAGGTCTGTGGCAGACATCTTGTTTCGACTGCAAGCGTCACAATACTGATTATTAATGTTGTATTAATAAATTACAGTTATCAGAGAATTAAATATTTTATTTATCTTTGTAATGTAAAATCTGTTATTATCAGTGTAATTTATGAAGATATTGTTGTTTTTATCAGTATTAATGATGTATGTATTGTGAATTATTTGTTTGACTTATTTTATTTATTGAAGGTTGTTGACTCAACTACTTTGTCCTAGGACTACGGTTTTTTTTTTTCATTTAAACAAGGAACGAGCAACGACAAGTGTTTGCAAGATAATAATCATTGGAATAATTAATATTGCTCTCGTTAGAATTGTAAATTTTGCGGGCTACCCTTGTCGTATGAACCATATAGTTTCATAAGAAAAACATCGACATTATTTTGTAAAAGTAATATGATTGAAAAGAACAGATTGCGATAGAAACTAAAAATATGGCATAATGATAAAATAAAATATTACGATTTTTTCCAGAAAATGATGACTGTTTATTCAAAAAAAAATTATTTTCATTAAATCGCAGTCGATTGCGCATGGCGACGGGTCGCCACACAGTACACACTACTGCATATAGACTAGGCTGTATATATACACCATCATATAGCGTGGCGACGCGTCGCCACGGCATTCGTCGCCTCGCCAGAAATTAGTTTTACGTGCGGCTATAGATGTTTCACATCAAAAAAATCTCGAAACGACAAATAAATATATGTAACTGTAAAAATAGTTAAGCTCTTAATAAAGTAAATGGCTTCTTATTAGAGAACATCTTATGGGTTAATTTCCTTGGTTATTATGCTACATTATTTAATGGTAATATTTACTATTTAGATCAAACAATCAAAACACGGATTTGGTAACGAAATATTTTCTAAAAATCACTTTGAAATCCGAACGTTATCTCGTGAATCCGCGATGATTTTCTAAAAACAAATGAATTGGCTTGCGATCTGTCCGTCAATTCTGTAAAAATGTCACCATGAAAACTTAAAGAAGTGAATATAAAGTGTCAATAGTGTCAGTTCCTAAGCATTCACACATACAACAGCTCCTTAGCCCGGGTCGCGACCGGCTAGCTCTGGGAACGGGACGGGCGGGAGCTATACACCCGAACTGTAGGCGCGTCGAGTCGGCACCCTCGTCGCAGGTCGTACCCCGCCGGGCCTCCCCCAGGTAACTGGGGGTCTCACCTGGCGGGTACCGACCGCCGAGGTGTCGTGAAGATAGCGGCGTTGCGAAACAACGCCGTGGCACTCCTACAGTTTTACTCATAGCAACCACACTCAATAGCGCGCGTAACTCACGCGCGCTCAATAGGCCCTCAGGCAATACTTTGCCGCCAACGATGATGGGCCCGTATTAACGGGCCACAGTATGGCCTCCGTGAGGCAAGGGGCAAAGCCTCGTCACCCCACTTGCCACGCCCCCTTGCGGGGACGTTGCGACTGCTACATCGTCCTAAGCATTATGTGGAACGACAGCCCACGTCACGCTGACGTCACCTAAGTTCACACGGTTAGATTTTAACAGAATCGACCTGCTGGTTAGTCAGAAACTGTTGAGAATTTTAAGCATACTTACTTGGTTCAATGTTCTCGATCAAAACGTCGATGAAGACATCCCTGCTCAACCGATTGTGCTCGAACGGTAAGCCGAGAGCCCTCATGATCATCATGTCCAGATCTGGCGTGTTCAGACACTCGTATCCCAGTTCAATTAACTGTGGGGAAAAATATAACCTCGTAGATTAAGGGGAGAAATGCCTGGTTGGTCTAGTGGTCGAAAGCACTGCTGGTGAGCATTATAATATCCTGGCTAAGGGCGTTTATCATCAGAGATATGCTATGCTACGTTGCTATGGGCGCGTTTGTGTGTAATTCACAAAAAAGATAGAATACCTCTTTTGTCACTGGCTGATGAGACTTTTCAACTTTGTCTATGGTATACATGGTATGGAAGTAACACTTGCTTGCTTCTTTTTTAAATTACCTGATTAAGACATGTATGGTGTCTTGTGCCTAGTTAGATTTATGATTACGTAATAAAAAAAATATTTTTATTAGCGTATTCATTTTACCACTTTGTCGGCGTAATCAATATGTACCTATAACTATGCCAAGTTATAGCTTTCTAATGTACTAAGAGTCTCTGATTTAGCTGCGGACAAACGGACATGGCTAAACTATAAGGGTTTCGTTGTTGACTACGGAACCCTAAAAACAACTCACATGCGGACTATAATTCGAGTGTCCCTTCGTCGCAATCCGACATCTCTTGACGCCATCAGGGTTGATAAACGTCATCACGTGCTGTCCTTCATCGGGAGCGGTCATTACTGGTGCAAATTTAATGCAAGTCTTGAACGCAAACATGGCTAACGATTTCATTATATATGTTGCTTGCTCGCTGTCTGAAATATAACACATTTTGTATTTGGCCGTTACAAGACACAGAGAGACAGAAGGTTGAGTGTCATAGATAATAGAGTAACTATAAAATGTAGACATACACTACGCTAACTTGGCTCGCCCCTCGAAATTCAAAACTTTTGAAAGTATTTGTGAAAGTAATTACAAAGCACCACCAAGACTCACAACGCATGTCGCTGCCGGCCTGCTACTGAAGACGAATACTTACAACTACATAGATACAAACTCTTTCGTAAGGATGTGACTGCAAACATTGAAACAGTCATTTGGAGGTGCGCCCCATGTTATTGTAGTTTATCTTGACTGCAGTTTGTGATGCTGTAACTGTCCGCCCCCACCTAACTCGAGTCAGCCCGCGCCGTTGAGCCTTTATATTCGCTCCCAAATACATAATAAGTGTAGTAATCATGCATCCGATCCATCCTGTCCCTTGCTGTCCTCCCCCAGCGACGCCCTAAGCTGAGGTCCGTACCCTACAGGGGGTGCCCTTAGCGCGTAGTCGCTTAGTCTGTAAGTCTTTTTTTTAAGCTCTGCCTGAAGGCCTTCATTTCAAGCCCGGTTAAGCAGTAGACAACCTGCGAGGTTGAATTGCGAGATGCCGTTCACAAAAAAAAAAACAAAATGGCGTTATGAAAATTCGCCCGGATTGGTCAATAAGTAGGTACTTACCGAAATGATCTGGATTTATGTAAAAGGGTACGGTTGCGTTTGGCCAAACCACAAATGTTTTCAAAGTGATGACTGAAAAAAAAGTAAAATATTAAAAAAAACCTTGGGGTGTACACTGAAACTAGCTTCATCTTTCTGACTGACCGACACCTTGACAAAAAAAAAAATCTTCAAACCAAATAAAAAAATCAATTCGCCTACTTTTGGCAGTTGTTTTTGCTTTTTTGCTTATTCGTTTTAATTTCATTGATGCGAATGTTATGATCTGTGACCCCGGCAAATGACCAGTGCGCGACAGTTCTAGTACAGATTGCTCTATAATGCTATTTCTTATTATTTTAAACAAATCCGTAAATAATAACGTTTAATGGAAATTTAACGTCTTCATGAAACGAAAATGTAAAAACGTATCATCATCTGCCTAGCCATTTCCCAACTATGTTGGGGTCCGCTTCCAGTCTAACCGGATGCAGCTGAATACCAGTATTTTACCTGGAGCGACTGCCTATCTGACCTCGACAACCCAGTAACTGGGCAATACGATACCCCTAGGTAAGACTGGACATCAGATTTTCGGGCTTCTGACGACTCGTAACGACTGTCAAAGATGCACAAATGACAGCCGGGACCAACGGCTACAAAAAAGTTTAGGTCTGTAAATTAATGTCACCATTGTAGCGCCACGTTGTATTCAATTATTGAATCATGGATACAACGAACACGAAGAAGAAAAATGGTCTTAATGTTGCTACCTATTTAGTGTTTAGACACTCGCGATTTGCGGAGGCTGTTAAAGTCATATCCCTTTGCGTGTATCGCAGTAACGCATGAAAAACTTACCACTTATATCCTCAGATGAGCATTTTGATAAAAAATCACTAAATAATAGGATAAATAAATTAAAATATTTCAACATCGTCAAAACTTTAACTCGCTAGAAAGGAAAAGATTTCGATTTCATTTTCATTTTATTAGGTTTTTTAATGTGAAAATTTTATTGGAGCAAATAAAAAATTCATTTTTGTAGGTAATAAACAGGTTGGAAGTTTTATACCCTCATCTGGAGGGACTCATAGTACTGGAGATAGCAAAGGAGAACATAGCTATATTTTTAGTCTTTTGAACGCCATTGTCACATATACGTGGCGCGACACAAATATGTGGCAATAGCAACAACACTGTAACACAAAATACACAATTTAATAATTAATTTTGTGAGTGTTTATATAGATATCTTAAATATTAAAGCTCTCGTACGTATTTAATGACATGAAACAATTTAGAAGACACCATGGATATTGGGAAATTCGTGATAACAAGAAGAAATAAATTTGTAGCTTGGCGTGAAGGGCACTCGCGTACGTTTTTGCTCAGGCGTTAAAAAGAAAATACTGCATTCCAAGATTTTGAAAATTCGGTTTACTCGCGCGATTCGTACCGGCTAAATTCAGAAATATATTATGGTTTGCCTTTTATTGAAATAACATGTTTGTTAGAGAGAATTGATCCTATCGATTGATGCCATACAACTACAGGGATTTTTAAGATTTTAGCCTGCTCGATTCCAGAGTGTGGCAAGCTTATTTTAGGAAATGTTGCCACAATTTTGTTACTCCCTGTATAGGAATTATTTCCGTTCGTTTATAAACTTGAATACATTTTAACTAGGTGAAGATTAGGTTAGAACTGCGACTTGGTAGCCGCACAGAGCTTCAGGTTGGTCGTTCTTCAATCAATCTGTCAAATTTCTTTAACCCATTAGATTTTCGCCTATGTAGAGCCGTTTAATTATAAGAGCTCAACGATTTATTATAATTATTATTGTCGTTACGAGAGAATTTTTCTTATGAATCTATGGGGTTCATACATTTAAGAGGTTAATCGTTTTTGGCCTCGACGGCGCCGTCCATCCTCAGGCACCCATCATATAATGGAGACAGTTCCCCAGCGGTCACTGCACGTGACCCACCTAATCCCTTTTCAGCTTGGGGAGCGTTCAAGTACCTATTACGTAACGTAATTTTTGACCCCCCCACCTCCCCTTGTAACGCACCGTAACGTTTTCCTGTACCTCCCTACCCCTCTCTAAACGTTACGTAATACTTGACATTTTTACCTTAAAGTCGCGAAAAGTTATGTTATAGTTTTTCTCCTTGGTATACTTTTAATTGCCTTTGCGGTAATTAATAATAATAAATAAAACAAGAGACTTTTAAATCCCATACTATAGACCCTACAGAACAGCCGAGTCGGTCGGCAAATAAACTACTAACATAGTTTTAAGTATTTTATTGTTACTAATACTATGAGTCTTGGTACTTGAAATAAATTATTATTATTAATATACAATCGAGGGATTCCCCGTATAACGTAAATGAAAAAGGTTGCCAATTTGTGAGTTTTTATTCCCTAACTTTTTATTAAAAAAAAAAACAATGTTACGTATCGTGTTGTAAGAAAGACCCCCCCTCCCGCCTCTGTAACGCATCGTAACGTTTTACGAGACCCCCTCTGCCCCCAAATTGCGTTACGTAATATTTGAACGCCCCTTGGCAGCCTTTTTGCTCCCATGTAGGATATACGAAATCCTACGTCAGTTTTTGAGGGTGTATTACTCTTGCACGCAAAAACCACTGAACGGAACTATATGAAATTTAGCACTGAGATAGATTATAGTCTGGAGTAGCTTATCCCGTGGGATAATTAACTATTTGAAACGGTCAAAAAGAAAATATGAAAGCACGTAGAAAAAAGACCGCTTATCTTATAAACTTCCATCACGGTACAGAGGCCAGCACATCAAGTTACCACAATCTGTCAAATTTCTTTGATAGTATTTCAACTTTATCGCAAAGACATAAGGTTCATTTTTAATTGAGAAAATTTGACAGTTAGGGATAGCTTGATGTGCTGGCGTCTGTACATAAATTAATAATTATGCGAAGATACAATTGTAAAATGGCATTTGAAGCTAATAAGTATTCCATTTGATTCTAAAAATCTGTGACGTCACATTGTTATATTTCATACAAATCACGTACAAATGCCGCGTTTTGACAGCTCATAAAAAGTAACGTTATTGACTGCCCTTTCAAATACTCAATTACCGACATCCACGCGGGCGAAGCCGCTGGCAGAAGCAATACAATAATTACGTTGAAGAGGGACAGAGATAAACTACGATAACATGGTGCGACCCTCCAAATGACTGGTTTCAATGTTTGTAGTCACATCCTCATGAAAGAGTTTGTATGTAGTTGTAAGTATTCAAGTTCAGTAGCAGGCCGACAGCGACATGCGTTGTGAGTCTTGGTGGCGCTTTTTTGTAATCATCACAATTAATACTTTCAAACGTTTTGAATTGTGGAGGGGCGGGTCATGTTATCGTAATTTACCTATACTTCTACACATAACAGAAAGTATGAGAAGGACAACCTTCTACTTCTGACTTTGTTCATTCCTCCTTTCATATTCAGTGCATTCTTCTTTGGAATGCGCTTCCTGTCGGTATCAGGACGGCTACCAGTCGGTATGCATTTAAGCGGAAATTGCAGAGTTATTTTCATAACAAATAGCGTACCTAGTCATCTCACCACCTGTCTTCCCTGTACTTACATAAAATAATTATATTATAGTTATCTATTATAGTAAATATGTATGTTATCTATTATTATAGTATAAACAGTTATTTTAAGGTTTTAATCAATTTATGTACCTACCTATTTTATTCATGTGTCAATGTTTTGTATGTTCCTACTATTTAAAGCACCTGCCATCTAATCTCTTCACCACGCTTGGTTGACTGGTAGAGAATGCCTAAGTGTGCGTCCACACTGAATGCGCGGTGACTGGAGCCTAGGCGGGCGCGGCGAGCGGGGGCGTGCGGTGGCCACACTTAGGCTAAGTTCAGATGAACGCGCGACGACGCGCGCTGCCGCGCGATTCACCTGTTCAGATGGTGGCGGCTTGCGCGCGACAGTCTAGCGTGAACATTCAGTGAGAGTGGACGTGGAGGAGGCAATTTGCTTGTGGGTTTTATACCGCAAGCTGCGACGTCGCCGTCGAAAGCAAAGACGATACTGGGTGCACCCTATTTTAAGTCAAAGACTTTCTTTAAGCCTGTTTGTAACTTCTTTTTATTATTCTATTTGATTAGTCCTTCGAGTTAAGATTCCAAATCGCATACCTTTTTTCAATTTCGTCTATTAGTAAATCCATTGATATGCCGTCCTCCATTTTTTTCGTCGCTCCTTGCGTCCGTCCGCCTCAAACCGCGCGGGTCAACTGAACAGGTTGATACAGGAGTGTAGATCTTAAACCGCGCGTCAGCGCACGGTGGCACGCGGGTCAACATCTTGCGCGCGGTGCATGGCGGTGCGCGCGGGCACGCGCGGTGTCGCGCGGTCATGTACACAACAACATTGATTTGTTACAATCTTAAACCGCGCGCCGAGCCAACCGCGCGTCGTCGCGCGTTCATCTGAACTTAGCCTTAAGCGCGAGCTCTTGTAGCGGTTCGACGTATATCAGGTGTTGCAAACATGGACGAGGACTTGCTTTTTTTACTAGACAGGCCGATCCTGAGATGGGAGGTGTTGAACACTAGAGATGGTGTGCACGAAATTAATAAAAACAGGAATATCTGGTGATTTTTTTAACTTATATGAAGAACTGAGATTGTTTATGTGATTAAGGTTCACTTTCTTTTGGTGTGATGGAACGGTGTTTTAGAAAAATAACAAACGTCTTTACTCAATGATGATTTTATTGCGACTGTTTTTACATCAAACTGCGTGCTTTAATATATGAATTGGACATACCGCCCACCAAAACATTAGTTTTTAATTATTAATTTTATACTACACTAGCTGACCCGACAGACGTTGTCCTGTCTTAACTGTGATACCTACCCTACCTACCTACCTACCTACTTGCCTACCTACCTAGCTACCTACCCTACCTACCCTAGCTACCCTACCTACCCACCCTACCTACACCAGCTACCTACCCTACCTACCTTCCTACCCTACCCACCTACCCTACCTACCTACCCTACCTACCTACCTACCCTACCTACCCACCCTACCTACCCTACCTACCCACCCTACCTACCCTACCTACCTACCTACCTACCTACCTACCCTACCTACCCTACCTACCTACCTACCTACCTACCTACCTACCCTACCTACCTACCCTACCTACCTACCCTACCTACCTACCTACCCTACCCTACCTACCATATAGGAAAAAAATCAGCAGCTGATCGAAAAAAAAAAAAATTAAAATGTATTCTGCGATTCAGGGCGGAGACAAATCCAACGAAACAAAAACCATGAAAATTGGTCCAGCAGATCTCGAGTTATAACGAAGGGAACAAACCCGTCTTTCTTTTATATACAACATGTCCCAAAATTCAACGATAAGCCGGCACCAGAGGATGGACCTACTAATGACTACTCGAGAAAAAAAAAGAAAAAAAAAATACCTCTACTTTTTTTTAAATTACTTAAAAAAATGGAAATTCTTCGAAAATGTATACCCCTTATGACACTTTTAACTACCATGACCACAATTTTTCAAATATTTCAGTTTTTTTGTTTGTATCGGCAACCTAAGTAGTACTACTATTCACCATAATCTTTGAAAATTACAGAATTTTCGTAGTTTTATACAAAAAAAACAACCAAAAAAAATTATTTCCCTATAATTTTGAAAGATTTTAACGTTCAGTACACTTTAAGTCATCGTAGTGTAAAAAAAAATATGGACACCACTATGGCAAGTTTTTTAAAAAATTAGCGCAATTAACCTAGATTTTAAAATGGTATAATACTTTATTAAAACTAGCCACAAAAAATAAATAATGATACTTTTTCTAATCAAGAACCAAATTTTATAAGTTGTTGTTAATAGTAATTACTTCTACTATGTGCCCAAAATAGATTTCTTTCGCAAATTCTTTGAATTTGGAAGGGACATGTGCGTAGTCAGTGAAGTTCAGAAGTCAGAAAGAGATAGATAGTATACGTTAGAGAGAGATAGATAGAGAGCGATTATACGTTAGAGAGAGATAGATAGATGTTTGTTGTTAAATAACAATAGGGCAGGTAGGAATGTTGCTGTTCTCTACAAAGTACAAAGTCAGTACGCTCTGCTTCTTTGTTTACTGTGCACCGTTTCGTATTCAATTGATGTGACTCTCGTACTAACGACTTTTGGCTTGGCTTTTTGGACTGGATTAAGTGATCTGCAAACTGTACTAACCTGGCATTATTTTGAACTGGACTGTGTTTTGTGAATTGGACTTTTGGCGTATTTTGGACTGTTTAGCGTTTATCATGCCGCTACCATACACACCGTTGGAATACGCTAATATGCACCTCATTTATGGAGAGTGCCGATGCAATGGTAGTGCTGCTAGCAGATTATATCGAGAAAGGTACCCAAATGCTCAAAGATACCCGAATTATCGAGTATTTATTAACGTGCATCAAGCGTTTTCGGAGGGCCGTTTACCATCTGACAGGAGAAATGCTGGAAGACCTAGATCGGAACGCGACGAAGACGTTCTCAATGAAATTGAAAATGATTCAACTACCTCGGTACGTGCCATAGAAATAGCTACGGGAATCCCAAAAAGTACTGCACATCGAATCCTAAAACGTCACAGACTTCACCCATATCACTACAGGCGTGTGCAGACGTTATTACCGCGGGACTATCCACTACGAGTCGCATTTTGCCGTGTGATGCTGCAAAAGCACAGAGAAGATCCCCAATTCTTGGATAATATTCTATGGTCGGATGAATCAACCTGCAAGAGAGATGGCTATTTAAATCTTCACAACCTACATAGCTGGAGCAATGAAAATCCGCACCTGATGAGACAAGACAAATCCCAATATCAATTCAAGGTTAACCTATGGACGGGCATATTAAACGGAAAAGTGATTGGGCCTTTTGAATTACAAGGAAACTTGGATGGCAATAGTTACTTGAACTTTTTACAAAATGACTTGCCAGTATTATTAGAAGACATGCCCATTAGTGATCCACAAAACATATGGTTCCAAAATGATGGCTGCCCAGCTCACTATGCCCGTCCTGTGCGAGAATACTTAAACCAAGAGTATCCAGGGCGTTGGATAGGGCGACTTGGTCCTATTTTATGGCCACCCCGTTCACCCGATCTAAACCCCCTGGACTTCTTCTATTGGGGTTGTCTCAAAGACAGAGTCTACTCGAAACCCATTGCAACACTGAACGACCTTCGCCAAAAAATCACTCAGGCTGCGGATCATATCAATAGTAGAAGATATGCACGACGAATAAAACGATCTTTTTTAAGGCGATGTCATGCTTGTATTAATGCCGGTGGTAAACAGTTCGAACATTTATTATAATATTATTAATAATGCAATAAATTTACATTTATTGACACCATTTGTTTCATTCATTCAACATTTTCCAACAACAAAAATCTATTTTGGGCACATAGTAGAAGTGATTACTATTAACAACAACTTATGAAATTTGGTTCTTGATTAGAAAAAGTGTCATTATTTTTTTTTTGTGGCTAGTTTTCCTAAAGTATTATACCATTTTAAAATCTAGGTTAGTTGCGCTAATTTTTAAAAAAACTTGCCATAGTAGTGCCCATATTTTTTTTTTACACTACGATGACTTAAAGTGTACTGAACGTTAAAATCTTTCAAAATTTTAGGGAAATAATTTTTTTTGGTTGTTTTTTTGTATAAAACTACGAAAATTCTGTAATTTTCAAAGATTATGGTGAATAGTAGTACTACTTAGGTTGCCGATACAAACAAAAAAACTGAAAAATTTGAAAAATTGTGGTCATGGTAGTTAAAAGTGTCATAAGGGGTATACATTTTCGAAGAATTTCCATTTTTTTTAAGTAATTTAAAAAAAAGTAGAGGTATTTTTTTTTTCTTTTTTTTTCTCGAGTAGTCATTAGTAGGTCCATCCTCTGGTGCCGGCTTATCGTTGAATTTTGGGACATGTTGTATATAGATTACATGCAAATCGAACAATGGACTGTAAATATTTTTAACTTCATTTATATCGTACATTACATCTTAATTTAATCATTTCACTTCATTATACCGCCCACCATAGCCTACTGACTTATTGTTTCCTTAGGCAGCGGTATCAATTTATATAGGGGCCTTTTCAACTCTCTATTTCCCATAGTTTGGACTGTCACCACTCTCACGAGTTTGTCCTTTCCAGGATGCATTTCTTTCACCCGACCTAGTAACCATTTTGTAGGAGGCAAATTATCCTCCTTTATAATAACAACATCTCCAATCGCAGGCTCTGGAACCTTCACTTGCCATTTGTATCTCTGTTGGAGCGTGTTAAGATACTCGGTACGCCATCTATGCCAGAAGTCTTGAGTCATTTTCTGAATAATTTGCCATCTAGTTAAAAGACTGACTGACTTGTACTCGTAGCATGAATCAGGAACTGAATTTAAGGGCTCGCCAACTAAAAAATGCCCTGGAGTCAGCGGTATCATGGAATTGTCCATTTGATAAAGAGGGCGTGAGTTGAGACAAGCCTCGATCTGTGCTAAGAGCGTAGACATCTCCTCGTAAGTCAGTTTGGTGTCCTTATTTATCCTGTAAAGGTGTCTCTTAGCAGACTGAACTCCAGCCTCCCAAAGACCACCACATGTGGGCATCCTTGGTGGTATGAAGTGCCACATTGTGCCATCGTTAGCTAGAAGTTCAGCCGCTTCCTTCGCGATATTATTCTTTCCCTTCTGGAACATGTCCTTCAATTCTTTGGCAGCGCCAATAAAATTGGTGCCATTGTCGCTCCATAAGTTCGAACAGTGGCCTCGACGCGCCACAAACCTCCGAAATGCGGCTATAAAAGCTTGTGTTGTTAGGTCTGTGACCGCTTCGAGATGGATCGCTCTAGTGGCCATGCATATAAATAAACAAATAAACATTTGTTGCATGGTGCAAGGCCACGGCCCTTCGATGTCCTTATGAATACCGGCCCAGCGTAATCGACCCCACTATTCATAAATAGCCGATGTTGATTGACACGGACGGCAGGTAACTGACCCATGAACTGGGTTTTTCCCTTCGCTTTATCCAAAATGCAGGTCTTACAGTTGTGAATACATTTTCTTACGGCAGACTTCAAACCTATCACCCAGTATCTTGTTCTTACAAAAGCCATCATCGCTTGTATCCCACCATGTAGTGTTCTAAGATGAGCTTCTTGAACTAATAACTTAGTTATATGCTGATTACATGGTATTACAATCGGGTGCTTTGTAATTTCCGCTATGGAGGCATTTTCTAACCTTCCTCCCACTCTAATTATCCCATTTTTATCTAAAAAAGGGGCGAGTGTGATAAGGGAACTTCTTTTCTTTACGCTTCCGTCCTTCTGTAAGTCTTCAATATCCTTCTGATAAACTAAGTTTTGATAATACTTAATGCATAATTGTAATACCTTTTCCAGTTCATTAACTGTTAAATAAACTTCCTTTGTTTAATTGTCTCTTTTTATAAATCTTCTGCAGTAAGCTAATATTCTTTTCATTTTCGAAATTGATGAAAAATGTTCCCAGATTGGTGTGACTTCAAAATTTGTGTGAAATGATGAACCCTTCAATTCTAATTCCGTTTGAGGAATTTCATAAGTTTGTATATCAAGATTTTTGTGTTTTAACCATACAGGCCCAGTCCACCATAAGTCTAAACAAGCCAAGTCGCCTGCTTTTACGCCTCTTGTAGCGATATCGGCTGGGTTATCGCTAGACTGAACCTGTCTCCATCGGTCATTGTCTAGTATCCGTGTTATGTCTGCCACTCGGTTCGCAACAAATGTACGCCAACGACTTGGTTGAGATTGCAACCATGACATCACAACCATTGAGTCAGTCCATGCAAAGATTTTGTTTTTAGGTATTTTCAACAGGTCTACCAGATCATTGCTCATCATCACCACTGCTAGTAATGCTGCGGCGCATAATTCCAATTTAGGTATTGAAATTTGCTTCAAAGGTGCAACCTTCGTTCGAGATGTGATGATTGTGATATGTACTGTGTCCTCTTCAATAACTTTAAGGTAAGTAACAGCAGCATATGCGTGCGTAGATGCATCTGCAAAACCATGCAATTCAATGTTTGTATAATTGATCGGTGTAGTTTTCAACCAGCGTGGTATTGTAATGTTTTGCAGATGTATTAATTCATCTCTATATCTCATCCACTCATCTATCAACTCTGACGGCAGCTCATCATCCCATCCCATGTTGCATAGCCACAGTTTTTGTATCATAATCTTAGCATTGATGATCACCGGTGAGAGCCATCCAAATGGGTCAAACAGCCTTGCTACATCAGACAGAATAGATCTCTTCGTTACAGGACATCGAACTTCAGGTAAGTTAATTGTGAATTTAAATGTATCATCCTTCCTATCCCATGTCAATCCCAGAATTTTTATTACTTTATCTAGCTTTATCTCTATCCCATCTTTCACGCTGTTTGTATCATCTCCCTCTAGTAAAGACTTTAACACTTCTTCCGAATTACTAGACCACTTTTGCATTTTAAAATTTCCTTTACTTAGTATCATCTTTATTTCCCCACACATTTTCTTTGTTTTTTCCTCAGTTTCACTTCCCCACATTAAATCATCCATATAAAACGAGTCTTTAATTACAGGTGCAGTATTAGGATACTCCTTTGCTTCATCATCGGCGAGTTGTTGTAAAGTTCGTACAGCTAAATAACGTGCTGCAGCTGTACCAAAGGTTACAGTCATCAAATTAAAACTTTCTAGTTGTTTCTCAGGGTTATATCGCCAGACAATACGTTGTAAGTTTGTGTGTTCTGGTGTCATATAAACCATTCTATACATCTTAATTATGTCTCCTACTACACATATTCTATGTGTTCGCCATGTGATAATTAAGCTTCGTAAATCAGGTTGCAATACAGGACCAATCATCATGGTGTCGTTCAAAGAATGACCGTTAGAACCCTTCGCAGACGCATCATATACTACTCGAACCTTCGTTGTGTCTTTATCTTCGCGTATTACAGCGTGGTGAGGAAGATAGACTGATCTGTTATCGTCGTTAGGGTCAGATTTTTTCAAATGACCCATTTCCAGGTACTCATGAATTACTTTGGAATAATCTGACTTTAAACTTTGAGACCTATGTAATTTCTTCTCCAATTGTTTGAATCTATAAACAGCCTGTTGTTTCGTATCTCCGCATAATTTCAGTGTCTCTTCTATTCCTTGTCGCAAAGGTAAGTGCACTGTGTATTTTCCGTTTACTCTTTTAGTTGTATTCTTGTAAATCTCTTCACACATCTCTTCTTCTTTTGTAAGTAGTTTTCTTTTCTTGTATAAAGCTGTTTCGATTTCCCAAAATTTTCTTAATAAGTCATTGTCTTCTGATACCATACTTGTCACATGTAGTGTCGTTATTTTGTGTTCGTCGCTAATTGATTTGTCTTCCATTTGACCTGAAAGTATCCACCCCAAACGTGTTTTCTGAGCCACTATGCCATCAGAACATCTTACTAAACCAACTTCAATAATTTTAGAAAAGATGTCTGCACCGAGTAATATATCTATTTTGCTCGGTGTGTTATACGTAGGGTCAGCCAATAGTAATTTTTGGAGTTCTGGCCAGTTCATCGCAAGTTGTTTTGAAGGTAATCTAGCAGACAGTGATTTCAATACATAAGCCTTCACTTGAATAACTTCCCTCTTATTATATTGCGATGTAACTGATAGGTCAACTACATGCTTTATAGGAACTAGGTTTCCTTCTCCCACTCCTGAGACTACACCGTTGATGCTTGTCCTCTTCAATCTCAAGAGTTCGACTACTCTTGAAGATACAAATGAAGCCTCTGAGCCTTGGTCAATCAATGCACGAAGTACATATGTTTTGCCGTCGCTTGATGTAACATGTACTTGTGCTGTTGCCAATAACACTTGACGACCAGGTTGTTCTTTAGAGAAATGTGCGCTTGTGACCTTCTGTTCTGGTTGTTCTTCATGTTTGTTACTCTCTTGTGTGTCACTCTCTTGTGTTGTTTCTTTCCCTTCATGTAAAAGAGAATGATGCTTTCTTCCGCAGACTCGACATTTCCTCTTTTGTTTACATTTGTAGACTATGTGATTCGGTACTAGGCAGTTGAAGCAGAGGTTTTTATTCTTCACAAATTCACGTCGTTGTTGTACAGTTTGTTTTGCAAATTCTTTACAGCTAAAGATGTAATGGTCACCTTCACAGTATACGCAAAAAGGCGATGAACATGAATTGGTGTGCGCAGAGTCAGCTTTATCGTTCTTAGTATCCTTTGATACAACATGATACGCTTTGTGACCTTGTGTCTTCTCCCTTGTAACTGTAGCATTGATGGGAGCGATTAGCTCGAGAGTACGGAACTTAGACTCAAGGAATTTTTTCAACTCCGCCCATGAAGACAACTCATCACTATTCTCCTTGTAAGCTTCCTCTTCCCAACACTTTAACGTCTCTGAATCTAATTTCTGTGCCACTAGAAATACTAGGATAGGATCCCAAGTAGCAGTATTTATGTTCATGTTATTCAGACTGTTGATGCATTCTACAGTGTTGTCGAGCAAAGCTTTAATATGTGTAGCTGATGGGTTGCTTATCTTTTTCTGACAGCAAAACTTCTTTAAAACTGACGACACGATCATCTTCTTACTACCGAAACGTCCTTGAAGTAGTTCCCATGCAGGTGTATAATTACTTTCCGTAATTTGGATATGTCGTAATAACATTTCTGCCTCTCCAGCAACACTAGTCTTTAAATAATGCAACTTACGTACATCGCTAATAGAAGTATTATGAACGAGTGCTGTAAATATATCTTTATACGTAGGCCATTCTTCATATTTGCCCGAAAAGGTAGGTAGCTGTATTCTCGGTAGCTTAGCAAACGGTAGCTGGCCATCGTGTGACGAAGTAGACATGTTGGACGCTTCTAATAATCTCTGTTGCGACTCCAAGCTCGTTAGAAGATCTGTTAAATCGGCTTGTAAACACAGATACATTTCTTCGTACGTATAATATTCTTCATTAAGAAAGTAAGGCAACACGCCCCGCTGTTCTCTTGGTGTACACTTCGTAAGGCTGCTATCCGTTTGTTTGAACGAGTCCCAATACTCCTCAATGGTTTTTATTCTCGCTTTAACATAACCTGCTGTCAATCGCTGTTTAGGACACTTTTTTATGTTAACTTGCGCTTTCCGTATCATACTAGCCACATCTTCTAACGTAGATAAATATTTTGACTGTTCTGGAGTTGGTGACGTCATTTTGCAGAATTAAATAAATAGTCCACGTAGCACAAAACACAAAAACGTTCAATACTGTTGCAATGTCTTAACCACTTTTTTATAAAGTTTTTATAATAGTCTTCAAATTCACTAATTACTTGTAAACAACTTCAATCCTTATCTAAGGAATGCGATCCTCTATTGTATTCGCGCGAGCCCGCAACCCGTTCTATTCACTAATTAATCCGGTTCGATTTGGACCATATGTTTATGTGATTATGTGTTCACTTTCTTTTGGTGTGATGGAACGGTGTTTTAGAAAAATAACAAACGTCTTTACTCAATGATGATTTTATTGCGACTGTTTTTACATCAAACTGCGTGCTTTAATATATGAATTGGACAGAGATTATATTCTACAAAATTTTTGCTTTGCCATAAAGGTGGTTTAGATTGAATGGCACTTATAAACAGTTCAGTATTATTTTATTGACAAACAAGCACAGACGCGCATACGCCGAGCGACAAGACCGAACTGGTTTGTTACCCCCGCCACCCGCGCATTGGGTCGCTCGCTGACTAAAGTACGAGTCAGGAGAAGCTATAAATTATGTAAACAAACATCTTTTACTAAGTAAACATTTTATACTGCGAGATAATAATAAATTGACCATATTCAATCGACATGAAATATAGACGGGTTATATGAAAGTAACAACCTATTTAATTTAGTCGGATCATATTTTAACGACGCAAAGCGCTATCGTTTGTTTCTTGGTACCGGAACGCGTCCGTCGCAGGGATTGTAAACTATCGGGACGCCATTTTGAAATAAACGCGTCATTCGAGTTTCGAATGCGTACGAGTTTGTTTCACACAGAAATGGATCATTTCAAACATCGGAATCTGACCAATAATTATTCTTAAATAATACCTATATGTTAATTAATATTTGCTACTTAATAATTTATTAAATCTTAAACAAATTCATTTTTTTTGTTTGTCCAAATGTTGTGAACTCCTGAACACTTGTTTACAAAATTTATAGCTTCTCGTGAGGGTACTTTAGGCCCGTAGTGCGGCCAGAACGCGCGGACAGGAGCGTTTGAAAACTACGCAGGCTGTGTCGCTCAGTCCCGTCGCGCTAGGCTTCCGCCTTAGTCACTACAATATGGACGCAAAGGCGCGTTTCATATGTTTGATACTTCGCGCCCGTCGTCGCAACCGCGCCAGGCTCGCAGTGTGGACGCACACCGCGGCATTAAGTCCGCCTTTGTACCTTTATTGTGTGCGAAAAGTTTAAATAAAGAAACAAAGAAATAAAACGCACATCTGTGTCAATATATAAATTTATTAACTGTTTCACTTAGCGGTCGGTTTAGTGGACCTCTTAAACTTCTTTCGGGCAGGTTTCTCGTCCCCTTCGGCTGTTTTGACGACTCTCCTGACACCTTTCGCTTTCTTGGCTGGAGGGGCGGTTTTCTTGCCTACGGGCTTCTTGGGCTTCTTAGCGGCCGCTGCTTTAGCGGCTGCCACTCTGCGCAGGCGCAGCTTCTGGGCTTTCACGGCAGGGTCAACTTCGGACAGCTTGATCTGAGAAAAGGTTTCCTTGTTAGTGGATGATAATTGAAGGGGTTTAGGATGATAGAAGTAGATTTGTTCAGAAAGTGTCAACGTGTGAGTAATCACGGTTATCATAACCCAATGCTCTGAAAGAGAGTATCATCATTTTGGAGATTTTCGTTCGGTGTTCTTATTCAAACCTACCTTTTATCTATATAAACTTTTATTGACTACAAGTATGGAGTATGGAGAGAAGTGGAAATAAAAAAATTAAAAAAAAACAATTAAAATTTTAGCTCTAAAAATACCTGGTAAAAATTATTCCCCCTAAAAAACTCCTTGTAGATTTTTTCTCCCTAAATTTAGGGAGAAAACCCCCAAATTGCCATCACTGCAATTGTTTTGCAAATCGTGGCGCTGGCCGCCAGGGAACCGCTCCCTTCAAGCACACGTACGTCTCCCGCGCCTTCGCATTGATTAAACATCATCATCTTCCTACCCTTTATCAAACTATGTTGGCAAGAGCTTCCAGTCTAAACGGTAAAGCTGAATACTAGTATTTTACATCTGCATGCCACGACCTTGTCTTTTGTGACTGCCTATCTGACCCCTAAAACCCAGCAACTAACTGGGTAGGTAATACGATACTTGGTAAGACTGGCCATCAGACTTTCAGGCTTGACTTCCCATAATGACTGTCAAAGATCCACGAATGACAGCCGGGATCTTTACTCAACGAAACTACTCCGTAAGTCGGAAAGCACGCTAAGCCGTATGTCCTGGCTGTCATTAGTGCATCTTTGACAGTCATTACAAGTCGTCAGAACTCCGAAAATCTGACAGCCAGTCTTGCAAGGGGTATCGTATTGCCCAGTTACTGGGTTGTGAAGGTCAGATAGGCAGTCGCTCCATGTAAAATACTGGTATTCAGCTGCATCCGGTTAGAATGGAAGCTGACCCCAACATAGTTGGGAAAAGGCTAGGCAGCAGACATAAGTTAGGCTACAAGAACATATTTTAGAATAAGAATTAGTCACCACGCGGGCCTAGCCAGGGCAGCTAGTCATAACTAAAAAGATGCTTACTCCACGCTTCTCAGCCAAAGCTAGTGCCTTGGTGTTGTTCCTCCTGTTCTGATCAAGAATGGCCTTCCTCCTGGTCACAGCGGAGTACGGGTTCAACCTCAGCATAGCCTTGGTGTTGGTCAGGGGGTTAAGCTTCCTGGTTGCACGGACTACACGCTTGCTGCAAGAGAAGATGAGGGATTATATGATGTAAGGGATCGAGGGTTTTGAAGAGTATGATTAAGGTTGTTCAGAAAGTGTCAACGTGTGAGTAATCACGGTTATCATAACCCAATGCTCTGAAAGAGAGTATCATCATTTTGGTGGAATAAATCATTGTAAGTCTTCAATTATTTCAACACTGCTGCTCTCAAAACGGTGAACGAAAACATTGTAAGGAAACCGTCATGTCCTAGAACCAAAAATCCAAAGACATAGTGACATATCACTTTTTTATTTTTGAGTGTGGGAATCATCTAATGACTTTTCCCGCTCTGGGTGGAGCGGAAGGGAGTGTCAGACTCCTACTGACTAAAACCCATCCATGTTCCTTCCTTAGCCCTTTATGTTCCGGGATAGCGGTAACCCTTTCGGACATTACCGCTTACCCGGCAGGCTTGGCCCTAAGGGGCCCCTTCATATGCTGACATGTCTTTGAGGCGCGCGTGGAACATATACGCGCCGCGTCGGACAACCCCGCTTATATCACTGGAACTGCGTCATGGATAACTAACAACCTACTCTCACCAAGGAGAGAACTGTGTCCCAACAGTGAAACATCATAGACTGTATCATACGTTATCCCGGTAGAACAGACGCCAGCACATCAAGCTATCCCTAACTGTCAAATTTTCTCAATTAAAAATAAACGTATGTCTTTGCAATAAAGTTGAAATACTATCAAAGAAATATGACAGATTGTGGTAACTTGATGTGCTGGCCTCTGTACCTTCCAGTGGGATAATTTCCGACATTACATGGACAAAGCTGATCTTGGATAACTGGATACTGCGTCTCACCAAGTAAGCAAGGAACTATTTATATTTGCATTAACATGGTAGTGTTACAACAATTTACAATAGATCTTACATGTTTTGCCAGAATTGGGTATTTGAAAGGGTAGTCAATAACATTACCTTTTATGAACTGTCAAAACGCGAAATTTGTACGTGATTTGTATTGAAATATAACAATGTGACGTCACAGATTTTTTGAATCAAATGGAATACTTATTAGCATTAAATGCAATTTTACAATTACTTCTTCATATAATATTTAATTTCTGTATGGTGATGGAAGTTTTTAAGACGAGCGGTCTTTTATCTATGTGATTTCCCATTTTATTTTTGATCGATTCAAATAGTTAATTGTACTTAGCATGCATATGTTCTCTGAATACTAACACGAGTATTTATGAGAGAACACCTGTGGCAGTATGAACATAATCATATTACTCAGTCTGAGTAAGATACTTTTTATCCCCGTAATACATTCCCATGGGATAATTTCCAACATCCAGGTGGAAGCTGCTGACAGAAGCTGGTAACGCTATCTTCTTGTTTTCGTGTGGTTGGTGACTAACCTGGTGTCAGAGTTTTTATGCTGCCCATGGGCCTCTGACTTAGCTTCACATGCTGTTGAGAAATATCTCTCAGACATGCTGGTTTCCTCACGATGTTTTCCTTCACTGATTTTTAAGAAAGTGATAATTATACAATACGCACATGAATCTGTAAAATCAGAGGTGCGTGCCTTGGGTTCGAACTCGAGACCTGTGTCTTGGCAGTCCGACGGTCACGACACCTGGCTATCACGCTTGGTAAGACAATAAGGTGTACATACTTGGGCGCGCGTAGGACCTTCCTGATCTCATCAGATTTCAGCAGACGGCTAAGGTCAGTGTTGGCCATCTTGGGCTGGGGAAGATTGAAGTTCTTCTTCTCCTTCGAGGGAGTCTTCCAGGAGCCGAACAGGGAGTCTGTGGAGAGATAAGTAACATAGAAGAAATTGTTTGTTGGAAAACGTGTTATTTTATTCATAGAAATTAATGGACTTAAACTCGCGTACTTTGAAACTCGGTAAATTTCACTTCCGGAAGGTTGGTTTCATATTTAGTCATGTGTTATTTTAGTTGTAAGTTCATCATCATCTGCCTAGCCTTTTCCCAACTATGTTGGGGTCGGCTTCCAGTCTAACCGGATGCAGCTGAATACCAGTATTTTACATGGAGTGACTGCCTATCTGACCTCCACAACCCAGTAACTGGGCAATACCATACCCCTTGCAAAGACTGGCTGTCAGAATTTCGGGCTTTTGACTACCCACCCGTAACGACTGTCAAAGATGTTAAAATGACAGCCGGGACCAACGGCTTAATGTGCTTTCCGAGGCACGGAGAAGTCTCGGTATGTAAAGATGGTCACCCATCTACGGCCAACCGCGGCAAGCGTAGCTTAACCTGGTGAATCGACCTGTGCGGCTGTTAGTACTTGGCCACGACCTCCTCTTGTCTCTTAATTTAAGTATCTTTCAAATTTTAATAAGTAAAAAGAATGTATTCCACAAGTCGACACACTGACAGACTAGTTGTCTGGGTCAATGTTTCCTAAGGGAACTATGTTATACCCCTCGTATTCGTAACTCCGTCTTGTATGGAACAAAACGAGTAAGGCTTATAGGGGATACAATACTTTATTATTTAGTTTATTGATCTGTTAAGCACTGCATAATCAGTCATGTTAACATCGTGAGGAAACCGGCATGTCTGAGAGATATGTCTCGACAGTAAGTGAAGCTAAGTCAGACGCCCATGGGCAGCATAAAAACTCTGACACCAGGTTAGGGGGACGTCCATAAATTACGTGAGATATTTTAGGGGGGGAGGGGGTCGAGTCAAATCTCATCTAATCTTACGTTGGAGAGGGGGGGGTCTCGGCAAATATCACGCAATTTTTTTTTCTGATTGAAACAAAAAAAACATACTATTTTGGTCCATTTAATCCACATTGTACATGCTTAAGATTTAATCTTAAGCGTAATCATAATACGATTAAGATTGTTCACAATTTTTTTTTTCTTTTTACAATAACAATCCAACGCTTATACGTAAGAAACCCACATTCTGAAAAATCTCACGTGAGATTGGGCGACGGGGGAGGGGGTTGAATAAAATCTCACGACATCTCACCAGGGAGGGAGGGAGGGACAGAAAATTAAAGAAAATACCTCACGTAATTTATGGACAATCCAACGCTTATACGTAAGAAACCCACATTCTGAAAAATCTCACGTGAGATAGGGCGACGGCGACGGGGGAGGGGGTTGAATAAAATCTCACGACATCTCACCAGGGAGGGAGGGAGGGACAGAAAATTAAAGAAAATACCTCACGTAATTTATGGACGCCCTCTTAGTCACTAACCACACGAATAGAAGAAGAAGAAGTCATGTTCCCACTGATGGGACACAAGTTTTCTCTCTTCGAGAGGGAGTGGACTGTAACCTACCACGTGATCCCAGTGCAGGTTGGTAGATGTCACATGTCTCCGAATTTTTGGTTCTAGGACATGCCGTTTCCTCACTTAGACGGTTGAGAACTGACTTATTCGAAATTGGCGACGTGCGCAGGCAACATCGAATCGGCGACATAAGATAACTAATATTTTAAATGCAAAAGTAAGTGTGTTTGATACTTTTTCAGGCCTAAACCACGGAAGCGGTCATCATGACTTTTGCATATACATTGTCAGGTGTACCTTTCATCCCGGAAAAAAGTACTGTTCCCGAGGAAAATCACAATAACGTTCCTATGTAAATAAATGGCGCCACGTGTCGTTCGACTCATAATTGAATTATATTATTACAAGCAGAGTGCAACCCGAATTCTCTCTTCTTCTTTTCGTGTGGTTAGTGACTAACCTGGTGTCAGTTTTTATGCTGCCCATGGGCCTCTGACTTAGCTTCACATGCTGTTGAGAAATATCTCTTAGACATGCCGGTTTCCTCACGATGTTTTTCTTCACCGATTTTTAAGCAAGTGATAATTATAAAAAAACTTGAGAGGTGTCAAGGGACACCCGGATGGAACGAAGTTCCTTTCGATTAATTAGTGAAGGAATTGTAATAACATTTTATTTCTTTAAGTTATAATAATAAGTTTTATTATTTATTATGTACAAAAAACCAGTATACACTCAAAAAAATAATCGTCGCGACACCACACTGTTCAATGCGAAATAGAAAGACGAAACGAATATAACTGGCTTGCTTTCTATTAGAGAGAGAGCGAGACAGACAGAGAACCACGCGCACGCCACTCGGTTTAAACTATTAAAAGAAGTGTCGTTACAACTTTTGGTCTTAATTTTTCCGTCTAGTTCCCTTTCGCAACACGCAATTAGGAACTTCGTTCACGCACATGAATTGATGGCTGAATACTAAATTAAAACAAAAGCTAGTCACTCATATGGTTATGGAAATTATAATAGTGTTGTACTCACCAAGCCTGTCGAAAGCGGACTGGGTCCAGATGCAGAACCGTCCGAGGTGACCACCGGGCGCCAGCTTCAGCAGGTTGAGCTTGTCCACGTTCAGCATCTCGACGCCGGGAATGTTGCGGAAGGCGCGGGTCAGACCCTGGGGGAAGAAAGGTATGGCTATTTCAGACACCAGCCTACATGGTCTTCATATGATTTGGGCAAGATTACGCTGTGACTTCTGATTTTCTTCTCAGGGTAGTCAGTTAAGAAACGCCGACCTCATCTAGTTTAAAAAAAAAAATATAATTGACGTGTAAAAGTGTTTGTGAAAACCCATTAACAAAAACAAAATCATTTATGATTTAGACATAAAAGGCAAACAGTATTTGTTTCATCACAATCGGGTTAGGATGTCCTTGTTGCCCGTTCTTCTCTATAGGTACCTACTGCTCTGGAATGGGCAACTAGCTTTATTATTCTGACTGACCGACCCCTTGACAATTCAAAGTGTCTGCAATTGGTTTTGTTTGAAATAAATGCTTGGAGTAAGAGTTCTTCTTCTTTTCGGGGTAGTGTAAAATCTGGTGTCATAAATTTTATATAAAATAAAAAATATATAATTTTATAAATTTTATGCTGCCCATGGGCGAACTTAGCTTCACATACTATTGAAAAATATCTCTCAGGCATGCCGGTCATCCTCACAATGTTTTCCATCACCATTTTTTAAGCAAATGATAATAATACAATACGCACATGAATCTGTAAGATCAGAGGTGCGTGCCTTGAGTTCGAACTCGAGACCTATGACTTGGCAGTCCGACGGTCACACCATTAGGCTATCACTGCTGTAGTGTTACTTTGAGTTTATTAGTGTACTAGCTTCCGCCCGCGGCTTCGCCCGCATAATATGTCGACAAATTATACACATAAACCTTCCTCTTGAATCACTCTATCTATTAAAAGAAACCGCATCAAAATCCGTCGCGTAGTTTTAAAGATTTAAGCATACATAGGGATATAGGGACAGAGAAAGCGACTTTGTTTTATACTATGTAGTGATTAGTAAAATGCTTGTAGCGACACTTATGATCCACTATGCGTACAAACGCGCGCAGTTCGGTTGTGCCGCATTGATATCCCCCCTGAAGCGAAGCTAGAGCTGTGTAACGCTTCAGCCTTACGCTGCTAGGGTGATAGGGTAGGCAGTCGTAGAAGACAGTGAGGTTAGTTCCCGAAAAGTATAAGTGTTGTAACCGGCACAAAAGATTTCGTAAGCTCTTTAAAAGCACTTATGAACGTCAAAATAGAATTATAGTTAGGTACAATGGGACAATAACAGCTTTAACACGCAAGAAAGGAGAACAATCGTCTTGGTTCGCCATTTTGTTTATTTTTCATAATGGCGTCGCCTTCTATTATAAATAGAAAAGCATAAATGTCTTAAACTGTCACATTATCGAGATAATTTTCTTTTAAGAATGGGATATCATCAAATTACTCCTCCCGCTCTGGGTGGAGCGGAAAGGAGTGTTGTTCACACACACACACACAGTTCTGCTGGCCATAGTCACTCTTTTTTTTTTAAGGCTGGGAAATCATCCAATGACTGCTCCCGCTCTGGGTGGAGCGGATGGGAGTGTCAGACTCTTACTGACTAAAACCCATCCATGTTCCTTCCGTAGCCCTTTATGTTCCGGGGTAGCGGTAACCCTTTCGGACAATCCCGCTTACCCGGCAGGCTTGGCCCTGAGGGGCCCCTTCATATGCTGACATCTCTTTAAGGCGCGCGTGGAACATATACGCGCCGTACGGCGCGTGGAACATATACGCGCCGTCCGGCACGGGCCTGGGGCTGATCGGACGGTGAGTCACCCATTACTCACCGTCCGCAGGCCCGCGCCTACGGTGGCCGGGAGTCGTCACGTGGCTGCCATAGTCACCCTGGACCCAATTTAAAAGGTTAGTCTGCATCTTCTTCTTTTCGTGTAGTTAGTGACTAACTTGGTGTCAGAATTTTTATGCTGCCCACGGGCCTCTGACTTAGCTGCACATGCTATTGAGAAATATCTCTCAGACATGCCGGTTTCCTCACGATGTTAGTCTGCTGAAGACATGGTGGTGCTGCAGATTCCTTACCTGGTCCTTATGGTAGATGATGAGGGGTCCTTTGCGCTGCACGCGGCGACGGTTGCGCATCTTTCCCTTACCGGCGCGCAGGCGCTGGGATTTGTACACCTAAGCAAAGAGAATGAGAATTTAATCAAGTGTCCATTTGTCATCGGACACGTCATATTGGCGTTGTTAGTTTGTACTAGTTGAAACAAGGTGTCTTCATGATTATCGTCATTTTAGTGTGATGTGTTGAGTAATGTTTATTACTTCTCATACGATAAATGTGTAGAATCAAGTTCTTCCAACTAAACAGACAGTGGTCCTGCTGGGGCGTTTGTTGTTATTATTATTTTGGAAAATCTACGTTTCAGTTAATGCTTGCAGGTTAATAAATGTATTCCATAGTTTACGTCCGCGTTGAACAATGATATTCAGCCGGATGGTTGGCTTGGAAGTTTAATGTCTCTCCATAGACATAACGACAGATATATACATCTGTAATTAGCTTTTAAGGAGAAATAACCTAATGACATTTAAATATAAGTGTCGCGGCACTGGTATTCCTATGGGGTCTGCTGTGATGTCGCAGACAGATGGAGAAATAACTACTAACTAATATTATAAATAAGAAAGTAAGTTTGTCAGTTTGTTTGTTACCTTTTCAAACCTAAACCACTGTACCTATCACCCCGAAAATAGAACTGTTTCCGAGTAAAACAACTTTGACTATGAGACCAACTCCGAAATCAAGAAAAAAAAAACCTGCTGTTCATTACATTTTATGTTAGCATTCATCAAAATGTATGAAACAGCTGATATATTTAGTGAAAGTTGTTCATTTTCATACACCCTGAAAGAATGTCCCTCGTTTAACCTCAAACATTGTACAGATATGAGTCTTCAACTAACCTTGAGTACATCAGACCAGGCCTTGATGCGTCTCAGGAAGATGACGGCCTGTTTAGTCTTGTTGATCTCCTGGACTTTGTCGGAGACCACCAGGGGCAGCTCAGGTACTTTCTCGATGATGTGACCTGATCAAACAGAAAAAAAAACTATTTAGATTTTGTTACCGATTTTGTCGCCGCGTAAATGTATACGCATGATGGCTACCTCCATGCATTCAGCTAAACATTTTGAACGCTAGAGAATAACCGCACGCGCGTGCCCTCCACGCCAAGCTACAAATTAATTTCTTCTTGTTATCATGAACTTAAACACTCACATAAGTAATGATTTAATTGTTTAGTTCGCGTTACAGTGTTGTTGCCATTGTCTCATATTTGTGTCGTAGGCGTGTGTGTACAGGGCATGCGCTTGCTTGTCACATATATGTGACAATGGCGTTCAAAATGTTAAAGGGCCTCTAAAAATGGTGGGTGGTCCTCTCACACCATCTCTGGTAGATTAAGATAATCTCCAGTCCTTGTCCCAATTAATTTGCGCTCGGCGCAACATATCTTTTTCTTCCATACTTCTCTGAGTTGTCATCTCGGTAGCCACTTCCCTTTCTAGCCTTATCATCTTTCACACAATCCATCGTTTCTTTGGTCTTCCTCTACTTGTATAGCCATCCACATTCATACTCACACCTTTCCTGACAACATTTTCCTCATTCCTCCGCATTACATGCCCATACCATGACAACAGTTTTTACATTTCCTTACATTAACACAAACACTGCCACTATTTTTTGTGCTATTCTAAGCTCAGTGCCTTCAACACATATGTGTTCATCATGGCAGTGTATGGGTTATTTATTTAATACTTTAAGCACAGAAATGTACAGAGGCGGACTTAATGCCATAGGCATTTTCCACAGTACAGGATAGACAGTGACAGACGAGTGTTATGATGATAGTAATACACATGTATTCCATAGTTTACGTCCGCGTTGAACAATGATATTCAGCCGGATGGTTGGCTTGGAAGTTTAATGTCTCTCCATAGACATAACGACAGATATATACATCTGTAATTAGCTTTTAAGGAGAATTCACTTGCCTATCCATGCCCGTTTTAGAAATGGGATGAGAGGATTGTCAAGGTGCGATTCCTAGACGACAAATTCTTTAAAAAAAAATTACTACACTAGCGACAGAACACTTGGGGGCCTAGACAATCACTCCGAAACGATTCGATTTCGAAAATTGTCTAATTTATTGAAAATTATATTTAATCCGTCAATCAGATAATAAAAAAATATTTACACACTAATACACGTATTTTTTGCTTTATCATATGAACAAACAATGACTGAAATAAAACGCAGTAAAGTTGGGGAGTGGGGCTCGCTACATCACAAGTAATTATAAAAACTACATACTCGTGACGTCATGCCACATTTTAATAATTCAGAGTATCAGCGTAATCTTTGAAATAGGTAAAAAAAAGAAAAAAATACGTGTCCAATATTTTTTAACAATCTATAGCTTACGGACTAAAAAAAAATCTAGTCATCATTCCAATTCCATACATTTCGGACTTAGCTAATTTCGTTATGAAAATTTGACTTAGTCTAGGCCTGCACTGTAAGCGATTAGGTAGAAGAGTGGGGCGCGTCGCCATGGATGGCGCTATCTGAAACTTCAGGTACATACCTCTAGCCTGTACGAGAGCAGGCACGCCGCTAGCGGCGACGGCAGCGGCGACAGCAGCGCGCCTCTGACGTAGATTCACGCGACGATGCCAACGACGCCACGGCTTGGTAGGCGCGAACATGCGACCTCCGCGACACATGTTTCCGAACGCACCCTGGCCGGACCTGGATGAAGGAAATTTTGGGGTAAACTCAAACTCAAATAAACCAACTACAGAAACTTTTGAATTGCCAAGGGGTCGGTCAGTCAGAAAGATGAAGCTAGTTGCCCATTCCAAAGGTACTTATAGAGCAGAACGGGCAAGAAACTCCATGGACACTCTTTTAAACCAAATATGGTGAGAAACATGGTAAGTAATTGTAGGATGGGGACACTCTTCGACTGATGGAGAGGAATGAGGAGTCGTGGTCAGCAGGATTGTCCGAAAGAGTTACCGCTGCCCCGAAACACAATAGGAACACAAAAGTCACAAGACGGCTCCAAAAATCATCACATGACTCCTACCACTCTGGGTGGAGCGGAAAGAAGTGTCACTCTTACTGACTAAAACCCATCCACGTTCCTTCCTTAGCCCTTATGTTCCGGGGTAGCGGTAACCCATTCGGATAATCCCGCTTGCCCAGGCACCGTACCCCCTAAAAGTATGTCTCTCGTTAAACTCAATCTGCCTAGCCTTTTCCCAACTATGTTGGGGTCGGCTTCCAGTCTAACCGGATGGCGCACAACATAGAGCAACTGCCTATCTAACCTCCACAACCCAGTAACTGGGTAACACAATATCCCTTGGTAAGACTGGCTGTCAGACTTTCGGGCTTCTGACTACACGTACTACGCCCTAAAGATGGTCACCCATCCACAGACCAACCCCGGTAAGTGTAGCTTAACCTAAAGGATCCATCCGTTCGGCTGTTATTATATAGCCACGAGCCTGTATAATTATTGCATTGTATTCTAACATATCGAATGCGTCTACCCACAGGGAGCAGACGTCCGCGCTATTAGAACTTTTATGTACCCCGCCATTGTCACTAACCACAGTAATTTATACTGCAACAGTGTTTAAACGGGGATCTGTGGTAGTATTTCATTTTTAAATCCGTTTAAATTTTCATATGTTTTTTGCAATTTGCAGGTCAGTATCAGGTTGTATGTTTATTCGAATATGAATCGCGGCCGTAGCAAGAATGTATTCACAGAATTATAATCATTTGAACCATCAATACAACTCTCTAAGTTAGAATTGTCCTCAAATGTCATGATTTTCATGAAACAGTCATTCCATAGGATTATATGAACTTCGAGGATTGCATAAGTGATTTTAATGATTGCAGTATTGTACAACTCTGACACCAGGTTAGTCACTAACCACACGAAGAAGAAGAAGAAGTATTCTACACACACATTTCACCAGTTCTGTTATAGTCCTAAGTATAAGTAACTAGCACTTTGCCCGCGGCTTCGCTCCCGTGGTCTTTCCCGCAGGACCCGTTATTTTTCCCGGGATAAAAAGAAGCCTATGTTACTCCCTGAAAACTAAGCTTTCTAATTGTGAAAGAATTTTTGAAATCGGCATCGTAGTTTTTGAGTTTATTCATTACAAACACACGCAAAACTACAAAAATACAAATCTTTCCACTGTATAATATTAGAATAGATAGGAGGGGAGGCTATTGCCATCAACCGGGCACAAATCAAGACTCCAGGCTGGGATTGTCCGAAAGGGTTACCGCTACCCCGGAACATAAAGGGCTACGGAAGGAACATGGATGGGTTTTAGTCAGTAAGAGTCTGACACTCCCTTCCGCTCCACCCAGAGCGGGAGCAGTCATTGGATGATTTCCCAGCCTTAAAAAAAAAAAGGCTGCTACTGAGAAATTCCGAATGGAAAAACCCAATAACACCTTCTCGAGCCGGTAATAGAACCTTTGACCTCGATACTTTGATTTAAAAAAGAAAAAAAAAAGTGACCTTGCAGGCAAAGCTACGGCAGCAGCAGCTAAAGGCTAAATAAAAAGTAAAATATATTGTCTTTGAAAATCTTACCTGTGGGTACCACCACCACGCACACGGGGGATACGCGCTACAGCACGTCCGGTACCCCAGGACTCGGCACTGGTCTGGTGACCTGGTTGACAATGACAGAAGATTGTTATAGTTTTGATGACCTTGACCTTGGAGTGAGGAAAATTAAATATCGATCGAAAATATCTCTAATAAATAATAGCCTTTTAGGCGTCGCTCGCCTTAGGTCTTTTTTTTTTAAATATTTTGTTCCTTATTTTTCTTTTTTCATTATTTTTTCGGTTTCCAGTGAGTGTCCTAAATAAAATATTTTTCTTTCTATGTAGTTTAAATTGAAGAAAAGATTTTTAGAAATGTTTTATTTGGTGACCTTGACCTTGAAGTGCGTCATGGTCAACTAGTATAAGATAATTATCATTGTAAGCTTTTAACCACAATTTCTGTATATTGATGTTCTTTGGTTGTTCGTTAAACCACACAATCACTTGCAAACGTTCGTGGTTTAAGAGGCACGGTTGACGGTTGTTGCATCTTCATATATTATTTTAATGGGGATGTTTGTAGTAAAAACTCTGCACCCGTCCCCACTACAGGAGTGGATCCAGAACGCCATGTCTTTACGTTAATGTTGCACTAATCCGCAGTAACGCTCCACGGCAATATCATCCGAGAGTGTGGACATTTAGTGCCAATAAAGAGTATATTTTAATGATGTTGACAAAGCAACGCATCTAGAATACAATAAAGTATGCAGTATTAAACCTTTGTTGGCTCGTCGTTCATAAGAAATAATACCCATTTCAACTAATTCAACATAATAAAAATGTTTTATTGACATAAAAAAGGTTATACACTTAAGTTTGAAACCCTGACTCCTGAGCTAGGTGAGACCTGTGTTACAGGAGTCAAGGGGAAGATATGTGATTAATAAAGTAACTTACCGGCCTCCTTGCTGACAGAGTAAGGCTGCCTGCCATTCTTGGACATGGACACGTGCACATCGTTGACGAGGTCAGGCCGGATGGGGGCCTTGAAGACGAACGGGAGAGGGAGGGAGGCGCCAGCGACTGCCTCGCTCTTCTCCGTGTAGACCGACACTAGCGGTCGGGCGACTGATAGACTCTGGAATAAAGTTAATTCTTAGTAACATATCATCATGCTTGTATTTCATGAAGACTTAGGTAGAGGTGTACCTATAGTATACCAAGTAGTTATGCTTAAGTTCCAATTCCAATGATTTTTTTTTTTTTGAGGTTGGGTAATCATCAAAAGACTCCTCCTGCTCTGGTTGGAGCGGAAGGGAGTGTCAGACTCTTGCTGACTTAAAACCCATCCATAATCCTCCCTCAGCCTTTTAGGGTCAGTGGTAAGTGGTAACCCTTTCAAAAAATCTCACTGAAATTCCAATGACCTACATCTACAAATAAACAAAATACTTGTTGTATTGTCCTGAATGTAATCCATAAGTCAGTATTAAACACAACAACAATCTGTCCCCAACTAACCATAAAAAATTAAGTGGAAATCGAACCCAACACCTTCACAGAAGCTGATAGCTTGACCATTAGGCCAATAGCCTGTTTGGTGTTGACTAGGGCTGCCTAGTATATCAACAACAGGCTATTGGTATATCATGGTAAGTGAGTCATCACATTTTTTTTGTGAAGGGTATGTTGCAATTCAATCAAGCAGGTTTTCGACTGCTTAAGTGGGATGCTTCAATAAATTAAAACCTTCAACAAGGGCTTAAAAACGCACAAACTAAGCGACTACCCACTAAGGGCTTCCTCATGGGGGTATGGACCTCGGCTTAGGGTGTAGCTGAGAGAGTACACCAAGGGACAGACTGGATCAGATAGTTGACTTATCACAATAGCTGCCTTACCAATCATATCAAATAATTAATATATAAAATAGTGATACATGTACGCGCATTAAGAAGACCTAAAAATTAGAAAGTGTTGTTCCACAAGTCGACACACAACCAGTATAATTTACCAGCCATGTTTCCTAAGGGAACTGTTTACTATACCCCTTAACAATGTACCTAGAAGACTATAGCAGTGCAACTAGGAAGAGTCTAAGGGGCTTTGAACTTTATAGATAGTATTTTAGAAGGTGAAAAAAATAGCGGAAGTAGTCACATTATTAGTTTTTCTCTGAATTAATCATAGATGGAGGTGATATTTTAAGGTTAGAGACCCATATTGAGATGTATGGAGGTTGTTTTCTATGGAAAATTCAAGGATACCAGAAATTATTTGGCAAACTATCAAACATAACCTCAAAATTTTCACGCATTTTCATAACAATAAAATGTTAGTAAAATAGCCTTTCCATCCGATATTTTACAGTAGAATTTAGATAATAAGGGTTCATCAACATTTTGTAACAATAATCTTAATGATTTATAAAAAAATAAACAAGGGATGCTTCGATGGCGTGTGGTGTTCATCGATCGAAAAAATCATTTTAATACACGTTTTAATCAAGTCATGTAGCTATAAAACAATAGCTTATCCCAATTAGATGATGAATTAACACAAATAACTTACGAAACCCCATCATAATCTTGTTATTTTGCGAAATGTAAAAGCAAACACGTGTTTCGAGCACGGCAACAAATTATTTTTATCTACACTTTCACTTCATCGTATTGATTCACTTAACAATATTAAAAGTTAGAAATTCACATCGGTTTCTATTAAACTTACCATTTCGCTATTTAAGCGAAGTTATTCCTCCAAAAAACACTATAGGCGGCGGCTAAGACCATCCGCCATGCCACGGAGGAGTAAAAAGACCGGAAATTATAATGGTTTTTTGACAGTACGAAAAGGCAGTGACCAGCCCAAAAAAATACTTAATTTTATAAAAACTGTCTGTGATTGCTTTATGAAATAATAACCTCCAAGAATTTCATAGTGCGAAAAATATACTAAAACATTTGTTTGATTTATATAATGCATATTCGGCAAAACATAGCAAACGATAGACAAAAGACGTAATACTTACAACTAGGCCAAGACATTTATGTTAGGCCACGTTAGTCGAATACTGACAAACAAATGACATTTTAGTAAACATGAATTATTATTATTTACAAATATTTTGAAATATTAATACTGTATGTGAAGTTACTATAAAATTCAACAAAAGGAATCTTGAAGCAGTAACGAACTTATTTCTATATTCAATCCCCTAAAGTGCACACGAAATATTGTGTGTGCTAAACATTTTCGGATGCCAAATTAAATCTGTGAAACTCCTTTAAACAGGTAGCTGAACCACTTACAGGTGTTTATTAACAATATACCAGTCATATACGACGCTAAAAGAAGTACAGTGTTTCAGAATACTTAGTGCCTTGCGCTTTTGCTAGTGCCACATTTTTGTGCGCAGGCTTCGCACAGAACACATGTTTTCATCAAGTTTGTCGCATTTGTTTTTGATCCGCGCTTTCTTCGACGGAAAATTACGTCCACTATAAGCCACCTTTTCTTTCTTATATTAATTTCATGAGTAACCCCCATAACTATGCATATATCTTTGGACGTAGCGCATGTGGGGCACGAAGCACTTACCCCGCCCTGTTCTAAGGTCTAACAGGCATTTAAATTGCAATTAAGCCATGCTTTTAATTGTTTTTTTCTGAAAGAACCCTAACTGCAGAACTGCAGAACCCTAGATGTCTATCAAAGTTATTCACAAACTTAACGTAGTAAGATAGTGTATGTAATTTTTACCTCTAGCTCACTATTGTAGCTTCATAATGTATTTTCACAGCTTCAATGGATGAAAAACCAAAATGCAGTCACGATGTAGAACCAATTACGCAGCAGCCAAGACAGAAAGATCAATCAGTAGCTCAAGAAAATCAAACGCCTCTAAAAGAAGAAATTCCAGCACCAAAACTACAAACTGTATTAACAAAAGACAGTCCGGTTTACACGGAAGACCAATCAACTGCACCTAAAAATCAAACAGTATTAACGATAGACCAAGCCATATATACGATTGACCAACCCGCTCTTTTGAAAAAACACTCGGTTCATTCGAAAGAGGAATTGGCTCATCCGAAAGATGAACGGGGTCATCCGAAAGACCAACTAGCAACATTTTCGAAAGACCAACCGGCTTGTTCGAAACTTCAGAATCCTTTAGCGGGAGACCTAGGGGCGACATTTTCGAAAGAGCAACTTGCTTGCTCGAAACTTCAAACTGCTTTAAAAAAGGACCAACCGTCTGTAACGAAAGAGGAAACAAGTTTTCCCAAAATTCATATTGTAGGAATAAAAAACAAATCGTCTCCGCCGGAAGGCCAAACAGCTACATCAACCGTTCACATGGATTCTACTAAAGTTATATTGTCTTCTTTAAAAGACCAAACAGCTAAACAGACAGGTTCAACGAAAGGCGAATCGACTTCAACGAGAGAACAAACAATTACACCAAAAATTGCTAAAACAAAAGATGAATTATTAGAAAAACAAATATTGACAACTGAAGCTGGATCAACAAAGAATGAATCAGCTATGAAGGCTTACCCGAAAAATACACTGGAAGCATTAATGGAAAATTATTCAAAGAAATTTGAACCAGGAATCTCCTTGTGTGCCGTTAGGGCTTCACCAAACTCTTCTTATAACATAATTAATGGTTATATAAGTTCCAATGCACCTTTAAAAATCAGTTCTTGCACTCAAAGCCCCGTTACAACTCAACCTGTATCCCAAATGCCACTCGCAGCGCCCTCGGCTGTTATAAGTCAACCCCCAAGTTTATTCTTACAAGCCTTGTCGAAACTCAACGAAAGCTCTTTAACTCTTGCAGTTATTAGTCATTTTAAACTACAATCATCCTCTGAGTTGAGTAAAGTCTGTAAAATCGAATCTGGAGAAATAACGCCACCCGACTCTTTGTCAAGTGCCCCGCCGACGTATTCGTTTGTGTTACGGCAATTGGCAGTTAGAAGAAGGCCTAGATTTATGGGAACATTTTTTCCGTCGCCCTCTTTCGTTCAACACGCTCCTCCACCAACTTATACTGGTGCTTTTGATGTCTACATTGAACCGGCGCTTCCTTCACCTCCTACGAGGGTTTACAGCTTTGGATTCGCTTCAATGCTTATCGTTTGCCCCGAATGCGGTTATACGGGTATGACAGTAGTATCAAGTCGTGTAACTATTTGCACACATTTATGTGCATTGATTTTATGTTTACTTTGCTGTTGGATATGTGCCCCCTTGCCGTACATTTTAAGGTCATGTAAGGACGTTTATCATTACTGTAGAAATTGTAGGAGTTTCTTGGGTATGTATTGTCCAACTAATCCCGAGAGTGCAGCATATCCAACTGTTACCTAATGTTACTTATTGTAATAATGAGTTATAATCGCTTCATGCAAAATACTGGTATTCAATTGCATCCGGTTATATTGGAAGCCGACCCCAATATAGTTAGGAAAAAGCTAGACAGTTTGTTTGGGTTTGAGTATATTTAATTTTAATATATTTTTAATACGTTTTTTTCTAGTAAGTGTAACTTTAATAAAGTTTTTATTATTCAATAAAAGGTCTATGCTTGATTCCCAATCGATTTCAAAACGAAATCAAATGATGAGCCATACTGCCATAGACAATAAATATTTTTGAATGGATCATGGATATATCAGTTTTTATTTTGCAGATTTTATTTTATTTATAAATTAACATTTTATGTTTTATTGCAGGCCATATTTTATTATTATTTTATTGATTAAACTTATATCATAATATTATTTTCTGATGTTGCACTACAAATTTGCAAAAATTTTGCAAAGATCCGTAATGTGATTTTATTACGGATGCGTTCCTATTTAGAAGTCGACGAGCATTGAAAACCACTGATCAAATGACGTAAACATATATCCAATTATATACTTAAAAACGTAAAATCATGTCACAATTTACATGCATGTCCTTAAAAAGGCAAAACTTTATCATTTTGTTTAAAACTTCCATTTATATTCTGCTAATTCTGAACGTTTCCACTGTCAATGATGTTTCAGCGCCCTCTAGCGTCAAAATGTCCTGTGTAAAATTAGAAGTCACAGCCTTCCGTAAGTTCCGTGTGTGTTGCGGAAAAATCCCTTTTTGGGCGTCCGACCACATGTGTGAATAGTGAACAAAATATGGTTCTATTATGATTTTATGTTAATAGAAGCGTATTTCATAGTGATTGGTCTACAACTTCGATAGATAAAGTGCGTACGGATCGTTCAGTGTGCCAGAAAAGTTGGAACAAGACGACGGAAGTGCATTTTTTTCGATGTAAATACGGTCCAACCAGGGTCAGTCCGGTGTGGTACGAGAGGTTCGCGCATATTTCCCAGCGACTGGCCGTGTGTGCGCGCCACTGGGACGTGTGAGTTACTCGTGAATAATTCGACCTTCGCACTGTTCGATCGGGCCGTTTTCATCGGGAAAGTTCGTTCGCGATTAGTGGGTTAACCCCATCATGCCGTCGTGTTGAGGGGCATGGAGGCGCGCTCGTGATCGTCTGTCGGCGCGGAGCGCGCGCCCGGGCTTACATAACGAGGGCAGCGGCGGCATGGCCGCCCGCGTGTCCGCCGAGGGCGCAGGGCCCTCTTACGCGTCAGTGTTGAACTTTAGAGGGGGTGACAGCAATAAGGAGAACATTGAGGCCGCGCCGGGCGAAGTGTCTGACGCGCCTCCGACGAAGCAGGATGACGAGGAAGAGGAAGGTTTCGTGCCTGTGATATCGCACGCACGCCGTCCTGGGAAAGGGCGAAGGCACCCTGAGCGTAGGGCTCCAGCTCGCCCTCACAAGGCCCCCACACCGCACTCGGAGCCGCAACCAACGCCAGAGCAGCAGCAGCAATCTTCTGAGAGCCAGCCGAAGAAGTTTGTTGAAGCACCAATACCCAAAGTGAACCCTTGGCAGGTGAGTGGTATTATGTAAACAAAACAATGTCATAATAATGATGCAATTCTGTTCTACAAATAGTTCAATTGTAAAAGAATGAAAATGTTTGTATTGAGTATTGTACACACTTTTTCCAACTAGGACTTATGTGCGTTGTTCTTTGCTTCATATTACTTTTTTTCAGGTTACTTTGAATTTAGACTGCGGCAATCGCATGTTATGCCTATTGATATTGTTATTGTTTTTCAATATTCTTACTAGCATTTGCGAGGAAGATGTGATTTGTACTATTTGAATACTCCCGTCTAACTAAATGTTTAACACATTCACCATGACATTGGTAACCTAGCTTCTCATTTTACTAACAACACATGATTTTTATTGTAACACTATCCTAATTTATATATTGACTCTTACATAAAAAATAGACAATATTTATATTAACCTGACTTCTACTTATGCTATTCTATAATTTCTGGAATATCTGCTGGGCCCTCTTCTTACGATGCTGGGGTCAGCTTCCAGTATAACCTGGGGCAGCTGAATATCCGTATTCTTCGTTATTGTCATTTCTCTATTCTTGACTTAATTTACATACTCTTAAGATGTTACAAACTTAATCAATTATTTATTATTGAAGGTACCCCTAGATTTAGACCTTTATTATATCAAAGGTCATTGGAAGCCTTCAAGGTCTTATTGTGCAATAGATTGCACCCTCTTGCACGCTATTGCACCATAATATCCAATAAGCTAAGTTTTTTTTTTATAACTTCCAGTTGGGATGCAGAAACATAATGATATTATTGTTTTCTTCATGACTTGATTATATTTCAATGTTTTTTTATTTATTTATTTCCAATATAATAGTCAGGGCTACACAGATGTTTTTTCTAAATGAAATAATTACCACTAGTAATTATTTAACAAATAAATTGTTTGACTTTGACTTAGTAATTGTTATTCGTTTTAAGTCAAAGTCAAAACATTTATTTCAAATAGGCACAAGAAAGGCACTTTTGAAAGTCAAAAATCAACAAGAAATAGAATTGATTCTAGTCGCCCCTTTCAAAAGGTAGTATATATAATCAAATAATATATGTGCCATCTTCCAACTTGCACTGTGCCTGACAGCCCACTCCTCCTTGAAGAGAGGCTGAGTCCCAGCAGTGGGCAAATTATGGGTGATTTTGAACAACAAACAGCTGTGCAATATTACACACAGCAAAACATTTAAAATAACTTGTAGCTTACAGCACCATTCACAGTTTACCATTAATAAATAAAACTGCTAAAAAATGATGTTTGAAAATGCCTTAAAAGTTCAAATTGTTCCATAAAACTAATTTCCACCGATTAAATGGTTTTAAATTACTTTTAAGTAACGCTTCTTTCTTTTTCGTGCGGTTAGTGACTAACCTGGTGTCAGAGTTTTTATGCTGCCCATGGGCCTCTGACTTAGCTTCACATGCTGTTGAGAAATATCTCTCAAGCATGCCGGTAACCTCATGAGGCAATGCTTAAGTCTTGAGCGAGGTTCTATAAAATGGGCTTTGAAGCTATAATTCTTATCATCACTAAATTACCTCTCTACCTTTATAACTATTTAAAAATAGCTTGATTGATTTGGCAGTCAACCGACAGACTTAATTTAAATCACAGGGCAATAGGTAATACGGCGCGTTCGTGTTCCACGCGCGCCTCAAAGAGGTGTCAGCATATGAATTAGGACCTAGACTGGCGGGTAAGCGGGATTGTCCAGCGGGATTGTCCGAAAGGATGACCGCTACCCGAGAACATAAAGGGCTAAAGAAGGAACATGGATGGGTTTTAGTCAATATGAGTCTGACACTTCCATCCGCTCCACCTGGAGCGGGAGAAGTCATTGGTGATTTCCCACCCTCAAAAAAAAAGGGCAATAGGTAATAGGGGCTGATGTCCGCAACTCGCAAGTCCTTGTACATTATTTTGCATATGTGTGGGAGAATTGTTCATTTGATCCACCTCAACTCCTCAAGGAGGGCCAGCTACGCCATGGTGTTACTGACAAACTCACATGTAAAAAGAAATCACAGTGGAGCAGAAATATATTTTTTATAAAAAAAAATAACTTTTTACATATACCTAGTGTATTTCTTTTACAGTGTCCAATTTGGTAAACAAACACGGGACGAAAATTCAGAGTTTCGTATCAATCAAACAATTTCAGTTAAGCATAAACGTCTTGAACTTTGAATAATACATGTATGGCATGAATTATTAGAAAAAAAAGCTTCAGAGACACATACATTACCTAGAAATCTTTATATTAGTCGCAACATTTGTTTACCAAATTAGACAACTAAAGAAAAATCCACATCCACACTAATATTATAAATGCAAAAGTAACTCTGTCTTTCTGTCTGTCTGTATGTCTGTCTGTTACCTTTTCACGCCTAAACCACCCAACCGATTTTGCTGAAATTTGGTATGTAGATAGTTTGCATTCATGAGAAGGACATAGGCATAATTATTATTTTTTGGAAATTAAACCCCTAAAAGGGTTACAAGAGGTGGCAAAGTTTGTATGAGAAAAATATTTTTATTGCACATTTTTGCTAGGGTAGGTAAGGTAGGTATCATAGTTAAGGCAGGACAACGCCTGTCGGGTCAGCTAGTACACTATAACTTTAAGTTTGAAGTCGCCAATCTGTCTTGAGCATGGGTGATGAACAATGATCATACCTCCTCTGTAGAAGAAGAGGCCTATGACCTGGAGTGACGCAATAAGGGGTTTGTATAATACCTTTGACATGTAAACTTTGACCTTATTCCGTAGTACCTCATTCTGCCTAGCCTTCTTCACAAGACTCAAACTTGTAAGAAATGATAAAATGCAAAATTCTAAACTATGTCGGGGTCAGTTTCCAATCTACAATGATGCAGCTTAATACCAGTATTTTACATGGAGCAACTGCCTAACTGACCTCTACAAACTAGTAACTAGGTAATACAATACCTCTTGGTAAGACTGACTGCCAGACCTCCGCCTCTGACTACCTGTAACGACTGTCAAAGATCCATGAATGACAGCCGGGACCTAATTCTGTACCTACCATGTAATAAACCTACCACTCTTCCTACTCAACCTACTCAGCATGAAATGCTGATAGGGCCCGAAAATTCAATCAAGGGATTTTGAATCTTATTTCCATAAGAATAGTAACTGTCAAGTTTTATTAATATATTTTTTTTAATGACAAGACTTGAACAGGAGCTTAAAAATAAGACTTAATTAGTGCTTGTTTACTAACTAAGATTATGGCGTTATTGAGAAGAATTTAAATTAAGTAGGTATGAATAAAACAAAGTCACCCTGTCTGTCTGATTGTGATACACTCAAAGTGTACTGTAAACATTGGATAAAATTTAGAAAACAGTTAACTTTTATCCAGGATTAACACATACGATACTTCAAATCCTGGTTGTATGTTCCCGTGGGTTTTTTTCTGACATCCATGTGGAGTGAAGCTGCGAGGAAAAGCTAGTTGATTCTAAAATTGATAAATGTTAGTCCCATCTATCTTGGTTATGGTTTCCCAACTCAGTCCTTAGGCGGACCAGTGTGCGTGGGCTATGGCGGCCTTTGGTGGTTATTCCAGTTCATATTAGTCCCATTATACTTCGGATGTTCTGTTCGTGTTGCATTGGTATCAGACCCAGCGGCATTGTCCGAAAGGGTTACCGCTACCCCGGAACATAGAAGGCTAAGGAAGGAACTTGGATGGGTTTTAGTCAGCAAGTGTCTGACAACCCCTTCTGCTCCACCAAGATGAAAAAAATGCCACTACTACTATCAAATGAATCACACATCACTACATAGTATAAAACAAAGTCGCTTTCTCTGTCCCTATATCCCTATGTATGCTTAAATCTTTAAAACTACGCAACGGATATTGATGCGGTTTTTTTTAATAGATAGAGTGATTCAAGAGGAAGTTTTATGTGTATAATTTGTTTACATATTTTGCGGGCGAAGCCGCGGGCGGAAGCTAGTATATTATAAAGGCGAAAGGTGAGTTTGTATGTTTGTCCGTCCCTCACGCGCAAACGTCTGAACGGATCTGAATGAATTTTGGCACAGAGATACATTATAACCTGGATTAACACATAGGAGGATAGTTTTATCCTGGTAGTGCGTTCCCGTGGGATAATTTCCAACAAAAGCGCGGGCAGAAGCTATTAAAAATATCGTCATCTGCCTGTCTTTTCCCAACTATGTTGGGGTCGGATACCTGTTTAACCGAATGCAGCTGAATACGAGTATTTTACATGGACCGACTGCCTATCTGATCTACACAAGCCAGTAACTGGGTAATACGATACCCCTTGGTATGACTGGCTGTCAGCTTTTCAGGCTTGTGACGACCCGTAACGACTGTCAAAGATGCAATAATGACAGCCGCGACCAACGGCTTAACGTGCTTTCCGAGGGACGGAGGAGTCTCGTTATGTAAAAATCGTCACCCATCCACGGCCAACCCTGGCAAGCGTTGCTTAACCTGATGGATCGGCCTGTGCGGCTCTTAGTACTTAGCCACGAGCTCTTCAAAAGCTAAACTAGTAAAAATATAACTCTTGAAAAGTAGTGAAATAATTTTTCAAACTAATGTTTGTTTAATCGCTTTACCCTTTGTTATGTATTTTGTTCAGCTTGTTGACATTCTTCACTGGCGTTTTGATGTGGGCTTATTGCATTTTATAACATTAAACTATTGAACTATATTTATCGTCGTTCTGTCTAGCCTTTTCCAAATATGTTAGTGTTGGCTTCCAAGGCGTCCGTGGAGTTTCTTGCCCGTTCTTCTCCATAGATACCTACTGCAACTAGCTTCATTTTTCTGGACTGACCGACCCTTAGACAATACGAAAGTGTCTGTATATTCATTTATTTGAAATAAATGCTTTGAGTTTGAAAGTTTGAATCTAACCAGTGGCTGCATTTAACTCGGAGCGACTGCCTATCTGATCTCCACAACCCAGTTCTTGGGTAGAACGATACCTCTTGGTAAGACTGGCTGTCCGAATTCTCGACTTCGATGCTCTATGTTAGGAGGTTATGGTTTCTGCACTCAGTCTTTAGTTCTCAGATTTTATACCCTCAAAAAAAAAAACAGCCCATCCCCTTCCAGAAGTTGATCACGTCTCCTGGTCTGTGTAGTACATCTGTGAAAGATCTGGGTGTCGACTTCTCGGCTTCTGATGACCTGTAACGACTGTTGAAATATCAGCGAATGAAAGCCGGTACCAACGGCTTAACGTGCTTTCCGAGACACGGACGTGTCTCAGTATGTAATGGTCGCCCATCTACGAACTGGCTGCGGCAAACGTAGCTTATCCTTCATTCGACCCATGTGGCTGCTATTGTTTAATTAACCATAACAATAAATTATTAATTAACAATAGATACACATTTAAATGGTTAATACAATTTAATTAATTGATCAGTGTTATTAATGATAATATGACGGTATTTTTAATTAGTATTGCATTCATCGTAGTTTTTTTTAATACCTTCCTCATCAGTTAGGTATAACGTAAATGTTTAGAATCAAAATAGTATTCAATTACTGGCTTCGGCCCGCGTGGGTGTCTGAAATTTTTACATTATTAGAGCTTTAGTCCCCCCCCCCTAATTTACACCCTATATATTTTTTGTCCCTAAATAAAAAAAATAATAATATAGCCTATGTCACCCGGGTATTGCGGCATAAACGGCCGTATCGACTGTAGACCTTTTTTTTTTTGAGTGTAAGAAATCATCCAATGACTTCCCACTCTGGGTGGAGCGGAAGGGAGTGGCAGGCTCTTACTGAAGCTTCCCAACAGTGAAATAATTTTACAAATCGGTTCAGTAGTTTCGGAGCCTATTCAATGCAAATAAACAATGAAATCTTTCCTCTTTATAATTTTAGTTGAATTTTAACTTTTAACTTAAACTTTTCGTGTGCTAACTAACCTGGTGTCAGAGATTTTAAGCAGTTCATGGGCCTCTGACTTAGCTTCACATGCTGTTGAGAAATATCTCTCAGACATGCTGGTTTCCTCACGATGTTTTCCTTCAGCTATTGGTGAGCTAACTGATCTCCATCGACAGATATTTTTAGTCGTTTTCTGGGTTCAGTGCCCGAAGTGTGTCAAACGGAGCCTGATTACTTAGCTTCCGCTGTCCGTCCGAACCGTCTTAGGTAGACTGTTAAAATTATCACAGATTTTGTATTCCTATTGCCGCTATAACGACAATTATTGATGAAAACAAAATTAAAAATTGAAAGGGGTAATAAATAAGTTTTTTTTTAGTGTATTGTTTATTTATTTATCTAGGATCTCCAACAAAAGTTATTATTATTTATTATTGTAAGGTGGTGCGGAATCCTTCATGGCCGGTTTTTATTAATTTTATCGAAAATGTATGCTGTGTGTTTATTTGTTACTTCTTCACACCGAAACCGCTGAACGCACCTGGATCAAATTGGGGACACAAATAGTTTATAACCTGGATTAACATGGGATAGTTTTTATTCTGTCAAAATTTACAGTTCCCGTGGAGTACTTTCCGCTAGGAGAAGCTAGAATGATAACCATGAAAATCATCAATACATATGTCAAGTTACATGGGCTCCGGGACCTGCAAACTGCAAGAAAAATTGATTAGGCATCCACCTTAAGGGTGGAACTTTGTTTACTAGATAATAATAAATGTTCCAAATAATACCCTTTCTTTATAGAAAATCTATAAATGGCTCCACTGTACTGGCTATCAAACCTGAGACTTAACGAACGATAGCTGCGTGTGCGCTCATTCAACGGATAAATTATAGTGTAAAATCAGAATACCGAAAAACTAAAAGAAATGTCCCACTCATTGAAAGAATCGTGACACGGAAAACGCGTAACTTATTCAATTAAGACATTTGTGTCAAAACTTATTGATTTATGCTAATGAGAGGAACACAATATGTCTTGCTTTTACGTCATATGTACGTAACATGCGTAAGTAAAAAAAATACTAACAGGTCTATGATTTTTCATATTTGTTTTATTGGTTACGAATGCAAAATTATCAACCCTAGCCCGCCGCGCCGGTTTCCAAAATATTGTATCAATTCTGGGCGGATTTATCGAAAATCTGAACGCGACCTGAAAATCTAAACCGCGTATCTGTCCCACAATAAAAAAAAATCTGCCTAGCCTTTTCCCAAATATGTTTGGGTCAGCTTCCAGTCTAACCGGATGCAGCTGAATACCAGTATTTTACATGGAGCGACCGCCTATCTGACCACCATCCAGAACCCGGTAACTGGCTCAACTAACTCCCCAGCAGCACAGCTATCCCTCAGTTGGAAGAACTTGATTCTATACAGTAAATTGTATGAAAAGTAAATAACATTACGAAGATTTGAAAGCCTTACTAGTTACAAGCGTATCTGTCCAGCAATGGTCCTTAAATCAGTATACTGATTTGGTCTGAGATGAAATATAATTTACTAACCCACCCCACTGCTCCTGAATATTATTCTACAAATATTATATCCTACTAATACAACGTGAAAGAAGATGTATAGATGTTTGTGACTCTTCCACGCCAGAACGGCTGAATAGAATCGTTTTTCTATACCTATTGAGGGTGGGAAATCATGAAATGACTCCTACCGCTCTGGGTGGAACGCAAGAGAGTGACAGACTCTTACTGACTAAAACCCATCCACGTTTCTTCCTTAGCCTTTCGTGTTCCGGGGTAGCGGTATTTTCGGACAATCCCGCTGACCCGGCAGGCTTCGATCTTAACGGACCCCTTCACTAATGCTGACATCTCTTTGAGGCGCGCCGTTTGGCACGGGCCTGGTCTTGATCGGACGTTGAGTTACGCATTGATCCCCGTCCGCAGGCCCGTGCTGAATGGATCTGGATGAAACTTGGCACACCTATAGTTTTAACTTGGATTAACCCATAGGATACTTTTTATTATTCAATTATCCTTTTATTCTACGTTCTTGTGGGTTTATACATCGAAGTAACATTAACCAGCTGATCTAAATTCTTTCATTGCCAACATACAATGCAAATATAAATTAAAAATCGACGCAACGTTGTCACGACTATAAAAGCCACTGTTTAATATATATTATGCCTATATATTTGCGTCATACAGCATGACATAACATGTGATCACTTTGAGGTTATGTGTTATCAGCAACGTTTCGTATCGCTACGATTTCGTGTTTCTTAATCACGATTTAGTACAACATAGACTACGGTAGCACTTTTTTTATTTTATTTTTAGAATTCGCGCGGCAATTTTGACGTTTGATTCTTTAAGATGGCGCGGATTTTAAGTTTGGAACTTGATGCGTACTTTTTTGGCGCGACGATATTGCAGTTACCATTGATTTAAATGAAACATTTAACATCGATGGAGCTGTTTAATATCCTTGGGATCATAACAACAACCTTCAGGTCCTGTCGAAAGTTTTAAATTCTAATCTTTGGTTGGTATTGAATACCTATTAATTATTTTGGTTTTGGCACCTTCATAATATAAAAAAACCCCTGTGTGGGGTAATTCCAACAACATATTTAACAACTACACTATTAATACTCAGTATTTATGGAAATAATGAAACTCCGTGATCAGTAGCTAAACACACGTGTCAAAAAGAATTTAGTTCCAGTTACTTCTGGTAGATGGCGTTAGTGGTTACGTTTAAGGCATTAATGTTATCTGTAATTTCCATATCTCCATCCTATTAGTCTAATCTGCATTAATGATAGATGCGTTATTGATAGATGTATCACAAAAGTAGACTGTTTTGTATCTGTAGGCATTTCTAGTGATCACTTGGAAAACTTCCGGCGACAAATGGTCTGGTCTGGTTTTCTGTTCTATCTATCTCACAGTGCGCACACACATACGTGCTCAATACACTTTGATTCATTCCAAACTCAGTGCCTTCAACACAAAGGCACTCAGTAAGGATTTTGGCGACGCGAATGCGTATTGAAGGCACTGAGCTTAGAATGGCAACTGACAAAAAATTGTGGCAGTGTTTGCGGTAGTTCTTGCAGGAGGTCGAAAGAAGGGATTCCCTTAGAAAACAGAAAGTTTTGGGGTTTCGTTCCCTGAAGGTTGACAAACGGAACTCTATTACTGAGCCTTCGTTGTCCGTCCATCAGTAATACAAATTTTCACGAATTGTGTATTTCTATTCTAACAATAAAACCTAAAACATTACTAATAACTATTTACAAGTATATAACAGGAGGGAAACAAAATAAAATAAATCAAAGGGCATCAAAAAATTCGTCCACATCGCTGTCAACAGGAAAAGTTCGCAAAAGGCTGGCAGCATTGCCTCGTTGTATGGCAATGCTGATTCTTTGACCGAAAAATAGGCCAGCCCTCTGGTCACGTGAAGAGTCGACCAATCGCTTGGCGATGTCTCGATAAACATAGTGGGTACTCGGACCCCATGGCCCTAGTGTTTCAACCCCAAACGGCTCGAATATATAACTTCCAATAAGGTTGTTATACTTGCGCCGTTTGAGGTTTTATAACAATAAAACTAAATAAAGTTCAGATCTACTGGTCATACGAGAATTGTTTATTTTTTACCGAAGTATTTAAAATAATATGTAGTGTTAAATATTCCACGGAACCTTTCGTGGGCGAGTCCGATTCGGACTTTGCCGTTTTTTTTGTCTCCCATTTGACCGCTATCACACCTCATTTAGAGGGATGACGCGATTGATTTAGATGCTTGTCGTAAGCAGTAACCTATTTATGTAACACAAAACTTGGGACTTGAAAATTGACTGGCAACTAAACGATTTATTTTGGAAAGAAAACGTTTTTTTTTTATTTTTTTTTAAGTTGAACTGACGATATACGGTATGGATGGGTGAACAGCCCAGACGCTTATTGTAATGTTACTATCTTCCTATCTAGTTTTATCGACTTCTTACTAGATAACGTATCATAAACACGTGATTGGAGATGTGTGTAATAAGAATCCATTCTCATTTTAAAATTTTGAGGAAATTTTTGACACTTTTTTAGGGTTCCGTAGTCAAATGGCAAAAATGGCATCCTTATAATTTCGCCGTGTCCGTTCTTCCGAAAATTACACAGCCTTTTATTCGAAGACTATTGGTACTACATTATCTTTGGAGATTCGAAACTGGCGCTTTCTGCACCGTATAAAAAAAGGTCTGTGCAATTAAAAAAAAAAATACGGGTGTCAAAATAATGGTGGCGGGATCGCGTGGTGGATTAAGGCGCCTGTGTCCCAGTGGGAACATTATAGGCTGAATATGCAAATACTTAGTGAAAGTGTTACCGCAGTGAAATTCCCCAATACCATTAAATGATTTTCCTTCATGCCTGTGAGAACATGGAGGAAAATTCTTTAAATACTGATACCTATTCGGAAACTTTCAAAGTCGCTCGTGGCTAAGTAGTAACAGCTGCACGGTTTATCCATCAGGTTAAGCTACGCTTGCCGGGGTCGGTGCGTGGATGGGTGACCATCTTTACGTATCGAGACTCCTCTGTGCCTCGGAAAGCACGTTAAGCCGTTGGTCCCGGCTGTCTTTTGTGGATCTTTGTCAGTCGTTACGGGTAGTCAGAAGCCGGAAAATCTGACAGCCAGTCTTACCAGTATTGCCCAGTTACTGGGTTGTGGAGGTCAGATAGGCAGTCGCTCCATGTAAAATATTGGTATTGAGCTGCATCCGGTTAAACTGGAAGCCGACCCCAACATAGTTGGGAAAACGCTTTGTAGATTAGATTTTGACGTATAAGGAAACTTTCAACGATAAATAAAAATGGAGGCATATATGCTCTGGTACCCGTGCGAAATCGGGGCGAGGTGCTTGATGTAGATAAAGAAAAAGATAATTCATTTAAATAATTAATTTTAGGTAGCTTCCTGTATTGAAAGTGAAATATTGTGTCGATAAGATAATATACATTTATTACGATACTGTTGGATTGGAAAATCCTAGTACTTAATCTAAAATCCTTGATGACAGATTATCGTGGTATTTATTTATCGGAATATTTTTTATGAATTATACAGTGTGTTAGGTTAAACGAGGGACAACTTTCAGGGGGTACTATACTCACGAAATTGAACAACTTTGACTATGGAACTATACCTGAAATCACGAGAAAAAAATTAGCTGTTCAGCACATTTATGTTCGCATAATTTATCTAAATGTATGGAACGGCAGATTTTTTTTTCACATTTCAGAGTTGGTCCCATGGACAAAGTTGTTGATTACCATGAGTACTATACAACCTGAAAGTATGTCCCTCGTTTAACCTAACTAACACATTGTATATTTTAATCGTTGAATTATACATTTCATCTCTTTAACGTTATGTTGAAAACAACACAATATCCTCTCTTAGCTAACACTGTAATTTGAAAATACAGTCATATTGTAAAAGTCTAAGTAATAGTCGACATTGCCAAAGACATTTGCCAACCTAACCTCATCATCTGCCAGCCTTTTCCCGACTATGCTGGGGTCGGCTTCCAGTCTAATATGTGTGCCAGTATTTTATGGGGATCTGACCTCCGCAAGCCAGTTACTGGGTATTATACGTCACTTTTGTTTTTGAGATTTCGTGTTTATACAGTGAGTGAGCGAATGTATGAATAAGTGACCTTTCGCTTTTATCTATTACTAGCTTCCGCCCGCGGCTTCGCCCGCATAATATGTCGACAAATTATACACATAAACCTTCCTCTTGAATCACTCTATCTATTAAAAAAACTGCATCAAAATCCGTTGCGTAGTTTTAAAGATTTAAGCATACATAGGGATATGAGGACAGAGAAAGCGACTTTGTTTTATACTACGTAGTGACTAGCTTTTGCCAGCGGCTTCACCCGCGTGTATGTAGGAAATTATCTCACGGGAACCGTACATTTTTCCGTGATAAAAAGCTTAGCTTAATGCTATTACAAACTAGAATCTATCTTTGTGCCAAGTTTCATCTAGATCCGTTTAGTAGCTTTTGAGTTCATTCGTTACAAACATAAGTTTACATACAAATCTTTCCCTTGTATAATTTTAGTATAGGCTAGTACTTGGCCTGCGACTTCGTCCGCGTGGTTTTATTGCTTACTAGCGATTTGCCCGCGGATTCGCTTCCGTGGTCGTTCCCGCGGGACCCGTAATTTTTCCCGGGATAATAAGCCTATGTTGCTCCCTAATACGTAAGCTTTTTAATGGTGAAATAATTTTTGAAATCGGCACAGTGGTTTTTGAGTTTATTCATTACAAACATACACATAAAAATTCAAATCTTTCCACTATATAATATTAGTATAGATGACACTCACAAATAACGTGGCTTTCTATTGGTAAAAGAATTTTCAAAATCGATTCAGTAAATCCAAAAAACAAAAACTACTACCTCACAAACTCCAAATCTTTACCTCCTTATAATATTTGTATAGATATGTAACTCCACGATTGTCGTTATAATCCAAAAGCTGATGTAATCTAAGTGGGATTCACAATACCTAAATCCAGACTGACGTCAAAGAATTCCGCCCAACCAAGAACTTTGTTGGGAAACTGTCACATCCTGTCACTCCAAACCGCCCGACATTAAATAATTATGTTAATTTTGATATTTACTTTACGCTTAGCACTTGTTGGTGTTATAAGCAGATTATAAATTAATAAATTAGTGTCAAGTGGAAAGAAAATGAGGTCAACATTGAAGCGAATTTAGGTCTGTAGCTTTTATCCCCCAATATTCTTGACAATCTGCGAGGTATTCGCGTAAGACACTTGCAAACTCATAACATTTTTGAAATTGCATGTTATTATACATGAACCTACCTCTTGAATCACTCTATCTATTTAAAAAAAAACTGCATAAAAATCCGTTGTGTAGATTAAAAGATCTAAGCATACATACATACAGACATTAGGATAAACGCGGGAAGCGACTTTGCTTTATACTATGGAGTGATCAACCAATTACAGGCACTTTTGAATTGTCAAGGGGTCGGTCAGTCAGAAAGTTGAAGCTAGTTGCCCATTCCAAAGCAGTAGGTACCTATGGAGAAGAACGGGCAAGATACTCCATGGACACTCTTTTAATTCAAAATATTTTTACAAAAACTGGGTTACATCATTCATGTGTGCAATTGAAATATCTTTCATTTTAGCATTAAAACCACGTTAGCAAAAAGATGCTATTGTTAGTGTATTATGCAATTAGTGTGAGGGTCCCTGCCGGGTAAGCGGGATTGTCCGAAAGGATTACCGCTACCCCGGAACATACAGGGCTAAGAAAGGAACATGGATGGGTTTTAGTTAGTAAAAGTCAGACACTCCCTTCCGCTCCACCCAGAGCGGGAGAAGTCATTGGATGTATACCCACCCTCAAAAAATAAAAGGTGGGGGTCCCATTTGTTACACAACAACCCATAACTACTTATTTTTCTTTACTACACTCCTACCTTTTTCTACTGTCAGAGGACTGTATCTCATGAATTGTAATAGGTAGATAGTTGTAAATGTCACGGATTGTGCATTTCTGATGGCTCTAACAACAAATTATACAAATAAAATGAAGTTACAAATTTTTCCATAAGTTTTTTTACCCTTCGAATGTCGTATGAACCCCATAAGTTAAATAGAGAAATTCTCTTGAAACGAAAATAGTTGAAATCGTTGAGCTCTTATGAGCAAACGGCTAACAGGCGAACATCCAATGGGTTCAAAATTGTATTTAATATTATACGGTGGTACGGAAACCTGCGTGTGCGTCCGACTCGCACTTGGCTGGTTTTTATTACATCATATCCACTTTTCTTTAACCACATTTACGGTTGTTATACAAAGAGAACAGCATAAATTTCGCCGCATGAAATACAAGAAACATTACAAAGAAATATTTTGTCGAATCATGTCAATAGAATTTTGTGTCCAGTCACTACTACCCACGTTTTAAGACGTCAGTTCGTCCCACCTTAACCGACTTTGCGCCCTCTGGCTTTTGGAAATATTAGTCAGCTTATTGCAATTTACACTTTAATTAGCGGCGTGCACTGCCCTCCCCCTCAAAGTGTGCAGTAGACAAAATAAGTTTGGGAACCCCTGGTCTAAGGAGTCACTTAGACTACTTTTATTTTAGAAAAAGAATGAGGCTCCGGGACAAACAGCTAGTCGACACAAGGTCACTATATTATGTCCTTCTAGGACGACCCCTCCCGATGAAACCACTCACAAATGCTTTGTAAACCATATTTAAACAACTCATATTTGTATAGAACGTCAATGGTAGAACCAGTATAAACTGGTCTCTTTTCTATAGTAACTCCGACCTACGATGGGTCACCTCAAGGTCAAAGTAGTACAACCGATGCCCGTCCACTGTACGCCACTGAAAGGTCAGTACGGACGGGACCGAATATTTGAGCCTTGGAAAGGTTACTATTGTGTAAAAGGTTTGCACGAATACGTAATGGATGAAGATAATTCTGAAGGCATTATCTTGGTTGGAAATCGATCTGAATGCTTTTGAGAAATATCTCTCTGAAGCAAACACTAGCACCAGGTTAGTCACTCGAAGAAGGAGAAGAGATCGATTTGAATGTAGGTCTTACAATGTTATCTGTGATAGTTAAGAATTGTAGCGGCATCGACATCGCCTTAAGCGAGCTATGATGTGATGCAGAATCCTGCATCGCGCAAGCAGAGTTTAACACGCGACTATCATATATCCAACATCCCGACATCAGTCGTTGGGCAGTAGCCCACAAGATACAACACTTGACTGGTTGGAGGGTCCTCCCTTTTCTATAGAGGATGTGTAAATTGCTCCCCCTGTTCCTCATACGTCTATGGAATTATACGGGATAATAACACGTCGTATTTTCACAAGACATTTTCCTTGGTATAAGGGAGGTATGGATCGAGGTAGCTCTAGAATAGCATGCTTGGAAAGGATCTGGGGATGGCCTTTAGTCAGCAGGGGAACAGTATAGGCAAATTAAATTGAGAAATCTCTAGTGAAAAATACAGGTCTTAATATATATTTCTATAAATACGCTAATTAGGCAATTCTCCTTGCTAACATTTTGTAGCAGTAATTGAGCGAGGCTAGCCTAGTAAGAGCTGGTGAAATTACCTAGAAACGTACCTGGATTGAGGAGGCTCTATACAAAGATGCCAGGATTCATTAGGGAGAGGCCTTTCCTCGGGCATTGTAGACTTATCACATTGTAAATCTTAAATCAAGTACTGCTGGCCATTCGAAAGCGTTCGATCAACGTAAACAAAACAAGCTCTGATCCAAGCTCAATCAAAAGCCAAGAAATTCATTCATTCTAAAATGCACACCGAAAATCATCAAGGTAATAAAAACGAGCGAACCTCTTAAAAACTTTACGGCTAAATCATTTAGAAGTTTGATAATATCACCTGAAGGTTGGCACTGCTCCAGGTATACGTCATTTAGTGTCAACGCCTCTGTGACGTTGGAACCCTGATTGTCATTGGAGTGTGTTATTTTTGGTCACTTTCTGTAACCACTACTGGCGTGGCTTTGCCAAAAATAGTTGTTTCACCTTCGCGTTCTTTTTTTTTACCTTTGGCCTATTGTTTATGATCAGCAGTGATAGCCTAGTGGTGTGACCGTCGGATTGCCAATTCTTAGGTCTCGAGTTTGACCCAAGGCACCTCTGACTTTTCGGATTCATATGCGTGTTGTGTAATTATCACTTGCTCGAAAAACGGTGAAGGAAAACATCGTGAAGAATCCTGCCTGTGCAATATTTCTCAACAGTATGTGAAGCTAAGTCTGAGGCCCGAGGGCAACATAAAAACTGATACCAGCTCAGTCTCAAGGGAAGGAATGATCGTTCACGACCTTTCGACTGTCGGAACGTAGATCCACACGAGATACTATAGCCTTTTAATTGTGTCTATAATTACGGCATATGAGGTGTTAAAATTACACAACGCGAATCACCTACGCGTTTTTATCTAGTTTGTATTTGGTTGTGTCGTGGATGGACCATCATTGAAGTACCGGTGAAAGAAAGATAATGCATTTATTTGCGGGAAACGTGACGCAAAGAATGTAAAACATACAAGAATATCTGGTGGAAGTTATACGTCATATCCATCCATGGAAGGAACCAATACCCAACGTCTAATTTTCGTCTTTCAATGCTATGTGCCCGTAGTTTTAACGGCAAGTCGGCAATACTTAATCACGTTGGACACAGTCCAAACTGCCAAAACGGCATTGCGTCGTATTCTTACTTGCTTTACAGGTTAAGAGCCGGTCCACACGGCGCGTTTTGTAAGCGTTGCGTCGACATAGCGCTGTCGGTGCGTCGTTTTATATACTTATAATCAAAGAGTACACTTGGCCAGCCTGGAAGTCTTTAAACAGACTCCGGACCCAGGTTGGCCGAAGGAAAACCTGCTCAGGTGGGGATTCATAGAAAACTCTGCCTTGGAGTGTAAGTATCATGTCCTGCGTGTCCTGCCGTATGCTCGTTACAGGAACTGAAGGACTCTAGTGATGGCGCCAAACACGTAGCCGAATTCTGGGCCGAGTACATTTAGAACAAGAAGAAAGAGTTCACACGGTGCACACGCACTGAACTGCAGCCCCCGAGACGAAGCGGGCGAGTGTGTACTCATTGCGACGCCGGAGTAACTGAAGACGAGTAACTGCGATAGCACAGCACCTGTGTGGCCGGCTATGCGTCAAAATTTTTGCGTTGCTTTGCTACGACGCACGCAACGCGACGTGCCGTGTGGACTGGCCCTCAAGCAGGGTATATAAAACGATGCTGTATACAAGGCGTTTTTTATGAATCCATAACTGTAGGGTTATATTCTATAAATCAAAATAATACAAATGTACATGTAGCAGAAAATGGGTGTTCCTGCTTAGGATACCCTTTTGTGCCAGTTCGGGCCAGCAGCGGATTGCAAATGGCGGATTTTATGAGCTGTAGCGAGAGCGTTAGCAAGAGCAGTGATAGCCTAGTGGTGTGACTGTGTCTGGAGTTCGAACCCAAGGCGCGCACCTCTGGCTTTTCGGATACATCTGGGTATTGTATAATTATCACTTTCTTAAAAAACAGTGAAGAAAAACATTGTGAGGAAACCGGCATGCCCGAGAGATATTTCTCAACAGCATGTGAAGCTAAGTCAGACGCCCATGGGCAGCATAAAAACTCTGACACCAGGTTAGTCACTAACCCGACACACGAAGAAAGAAAATAAGCTGTAGAATCTATGTTAATAATTTGAAGAATTTTACCTTACCGACCAAGCGAACGATCGATTTTCTAGACCCCGGATTCCTTTATAGGTATCGAAGGAAAGGAAATAGGTCAGTGAGGAGCCTCTACCTACATCAAAGTTAATATGCCGGTCGCATTATCTACGTGCAGGCGATGGCAGGCCTTTGAACTAAAGAAGGGTTGGATAGAATTTTGCTGTGGCTACCTAATGATGTCCGGTGGTAGATAATACCCTGGTGTCTTATGTAACATTTAATGTACTTGGAGTAGCTTGCCGCAGATTGTCTGCATTTTAGCTGTTACGAGATGGTCAGTGGGATTACCCGAAAGGGTTACCCGCTGCCCATGAACATGTAGTGCTAAGGAAGGAACATGGATGGGTTTATAAGCAGTTCAATGTCTCGCTGATGGTGGCGTGTGTGTTGGATCATTTAGCTCCCTTCAGAATGGTTGAGCTGAATGATGCTAATCCATGCGTCATGTTCGTTAACGGGTGCTGTCTGTAGGGACTGGTCATCTCTTAGGGGCTATGGCGTTCAGCATCCTTCTCATATGAATGATATAACCATATTTTGTTAAAAAGAATGTCCGTGGAGTTTCTTGCCCGTTCTACTTCATAGGTACCTACTGCTTTGGAATGGGCATCAAGCTTCATTTTTCTGACGTACCGACCCTATGACAATTCAATGGAGTGTATTTGAAATAAATACTTTGAGTTTGAGTTTTTAAGAGTCTGACAATCCCTTCCGCTCCACCCAGAGCTGGAGAAGTCCTTTTATGATTCCCCATCCTAAAAAAAGCTATTGCGAGATAACTTATGTCGTGATGACAGCTAGTTCTGACTGCCCAAGCTACGTCTCCATCTTTGAGTACTTCTAGATTCTCTGCGAACTTCGTGGTCTGTCGAGACGCTCTCTTGCTGTTTCAAAACTTCATCAAGTGTTTATTTTGGCCCGCAGCTAATAACGACACCATCCCACTGACAACTCAATTTTAACCTTAACAACAATGTTAATATGTTCTAAAACTATTTTAGTTAACCGCCCGAGTAATAATGTAGATAGTTAATGAGTTAAAATACAAATTGCCGACATTTTTGTTTTTAAAACTGGCGCTGACGGTGTGTAGGAGTGTATTCTGGGTTTTTGTAGTTATATCGTTTCGATGTCAATACGCTTGTGCAGTGATAGCCTAGTGGTGTGACCGTCGCACTGCCTAGTCATAGGTCTCGAGTTCGAACCCAAGGCCTCTGACTTTTACGGATACATGTGCGTATTGTGAATATCGTGAGGAAAGCAGCATGTCTGAAGATATTTCTCAACAGCATGTGAAGCTAAGTCAGAGGCCCATGGGCAGCATAAAATCTCTGACACCAGGTTAGTCACTAATCACACGAAAAGAAAGAAAAATCCTATTTGTTTATCTTGATGGGTCATAGCTTAAGTTACTTTTCACTTTGAAGGATTTTTTAGGAAGTCGCTTGTTTCTTTGGAAAAAAGTTTTTTCAGTTTAAATACTCTCACCTTTTTTTTTTTTTTTGTTTTCGGGGGGAAACCTTCAAAAGGCGCCTGGACTTTCGGGGAAAAGACCAGGGAGTGTGGGATTCTTACCTCACTAAAACCACCCCGGTGATCACCATCAGCACGAGGAAGGGGCCCCGTTTCCTCTTAAAAGACCACTCCGGGACCCCTTCTGTGCAACGCCTGTTAGGGCACATCGCTAAGGAAACTGTGAGAGTCCCCTGAGTCTTGCTGTGCACGGCAGCACGTGATCACAGTGCCGCCGTATTCCCTAAAAGCTCTCGGTGGGAAATCAGACTCCCCTATCTGAAAATACTGTCTACCTACATCTCTACATCGTCTTCCATTCATAGCTAATGAGTTAAAGTTGTTCTAACCACATTGTGGGTGTTAATTTACTAATCGTTTAACTAACTTTCAGAAGCTTATCGCCATCGATTTCAATCATAATTAACCGTAAACATTGCCTCATTAAAAAAAAGCCGGGAGATGTCGTGGCCTTGTGGCTGGAAGGGAATTCTTTTCGCTGTGTCAAAAAAAAACCAAAAGTTATTTATTGAATTAAACTAGGCTGAAAATCAGCACTTTTTGAAGGTCAAAATTCCTAGTGCTTTAGCTGGGAAGAAGTGGCGCAACAAACTCCCCAGCAGAACAGCTTTCTGTTTAGTTGTATTATGTATTAAGCTTTTCTCCGCCAAAGTACATAAGAAGCCATGCCCCGCCCAGCGCCGAGCAGAAATGCATAAGAACAACATAGTTGTAACGAAGAACTTCATAATATGAAGTCATGGCGCTGGTGGCACGAAAGTCTTGAACTTCTATTCAAGTCCGTAGCGGCACTTTTTTTTTAACTTTTTCATGGTTAATAAAGTGCCAACTAGTATGCTCTGAAGTTTCATTCTAATAACCATTTTAGTTAGTATCACATAGCAATAAAAAAAAAACAAAAACGTTTGACACTTAAATCGACCATAACACTTTTTCGTTACGTGACGATTTCTGACAGTTCACTACCGCAAGCCGCGTTAAGGATTTTCGTTCCGAAACATGCTTTTTACTAGAGATTATGGCTGGGCTTAAACATCAAGTCAGCAGGAGTAAAGTTAAGAGTGATTAGGTTATCTTTGAGCACGCATGCCATCATTTTCGACAGCATCATCGCTTATCATTTGATCTTATGGTGGGGTAAACAAGCCTTTTCAATATTCCGAAAAAAAAAACAATTAGCTTGAATCTAAACCGAATAATTCATTTGTTTCAGACGTCAGAGACTCCATTGCAGGTATGTTTTATTTCTACCCTCTTTTGGTGGTTTTTAATAATTTAATTTTTTGGCCTGGATAATATTAAAATAACAATTTATGCTTCTCTCGTGTCGCTTTAAACTATATGAACCGCTCATGACGTGGTAAAAAATAATCTAGCCTGAATGCCCATCGCAAGGACTTTTTTTTCCTGGTTTACCAGCTCAGTAAAATATTTCTGAGTGCATCTCCACGGTCTCAAAATTCTAAAAAAAATATTGGACATGTATTTTTTCTTTTTTTATGCTATCAAAAGATTACGTCGATACATTGTGTTAAAATGTACACAACGTCACTCCTATAGGTATAGTTTAAATACTGAGTTGTGACGTAGCACGCCCCCACTCCCCAAGTTTAATGCGTTTCATCTAAGTCATTTTGATGTCACGCGAATGGATAGAATACGGAATGAGTATATAAGAGGAAGTTTGTAAGTGACACCGGTGAATGAAAATTTGTGTGAAAATCTGTTGTCATGGTATGGGCATGTTATGTGGAGGAATGAAGAAAATGTTGCCAGGAAAGTTGTGAGTATGAATGTGGGTTATACGTACAAGTAGAGGGAGACCAAAGAAACGATAGATGGATTGTGTGAAAGATGATATGGCTAGAAAGGGAGTGGGTACCGAAAAAATTACTAATAATTTATTTGGGGTAGACGGAACATGTCTTTTCATTCATGGGATGAAGGCACGAGAATGATGATCTAAGTCAATTTCTATTTATATGATAAAGCAAAAAATACGTGTCTAATTATATTTTATTATCTGATTGATGGACTGAATATACTTTTGTCACCCTATCATCATCTCTATTTAGGCAGGCAAAAAAATAGTTTCCTAAAAAGCAGACTTTTTCATAAGATATGATCTTATTTGTAAATATCTTCTAATTTTAATATCTTGCCAGAATACGACTGACAATATGAAAATAGACCGCCCAGCTAAATTTATGAATGTAATAATATTAGTTTGTGACCATGACAGTTTACGGCGTTCTGCTTCACTGCCCGGCCAAGAGTAAGGACTCTTTGATGTGATCTTTTGGGAGTAGGATGTGTGATCATCATTTCAGCTTAAAGACGACTACCCCTACTGGACGTATGCCCTCTTTTTCACTTAGGGTTCTGTGTTCTTCATGAACTGCGTTCGTGGCGTTGGAAGACCTCCCCGAGGTGGACCGATGACCTTGTAAAGGTCACAGGAAGGTTCTGTGTTCTTCGCAAACTGCATTCGTAGTGTTGGAAGGCCTCCCCAAGGTGGTCCTACGACATTGTAAAGGTCGCAGGAAGCCGCTGCATTTTCTTCTTAGCGTGACGATAGCAAAAATAGAACTTAAATATAATATTTGCTGCATGTTTAAAAAACTGAAAAACACGCTTTAATCATCATCTGTCTAGCCTATTCCCAACTATGTTGGTGTCGGCTTCCAGTCCAACCGGATGCAGCTGAATACCAGTATTTTACATGGAGCGACTGCCTATCTGACCTCCACAACCTTGTACGATACCCCTCGGTAAGACTGTAAAAAAAACACGCTTTAATAAAAACCAAAAAATAAATTAAAAATAAACTTCAATGAGTTAGGTTGAAATAAGGATGAAGAGATTAGAGCTTTTATTGTAAAAAAAAAATGGGTGCATTTCATAGATAAATATTTCTGTGGTGCATTTTATAGTATTTTCACAATGATTCGACTGGTACGAAAATCTGTCAATAAAACATTTTTATAACAATTGACATCAATCACTCCACGCTTTTTAACGATAGCATGTTTTTTTTTATCACTCTTCTTATTTTAAACTTATTCAAAGATTATTCTTAATATTTTATTTTGGTTGTCTATTAAAGCAGGTTTGTTAGTTTATTAAACACTCTTTGCTCATATTACAAACTTCGAACCAGCGAAACATCCTTGACACTGGCGTAATTCCGTATTATGTAACAATACATATTCAAACTGAATATAGCCATGTCAGATCATACAAATGAATCATACAATTTGTATGAAGCCAAATACGTACTAGTAACCGAATATTTAGCGGCCATGTTTTTCGGGATTTGGATTCTCATGTATCCAATTATGTTGGCAGTATAGTGAGAAACAAAAGAACGATGGATGATGATGATGGACTTTGTGAAAGATGATATGCTTGAAAAGAGGTGCCTTTTGTTTTTTTTTTGAGGGTGGGAAATCATCCAATGACTTCTCCGGCTCTGGGTGACGATGGATGGATTGTGTGAAAGATGATATGGCTAGAAAGGGAGTGACTACCGAGATGACGACTAATAGAGAAGTGTGAAAGAAAAAGCCACAAATAAATTTGGATAAGAGCATCAGGATTATGATAATGACATTAGAGACAGTACTGGTTCCGGTTAGACTGGAAGCTGCCTCAATACTCAATCTTTATTTGCATTCCACAATCTGTACTTAAGCGGTAAGGTAGAAAATTGAGATCATTATGAACCCTGTGGGGTACAGCAAAATATTTTAGGAGAGAGGAAGCTTTAAATTAACTTACATCTTAATTAAATCTAATAATATCATATTAAGGATTCTTTATACCTACATAGGATTCTTTATATTTTACTAGCTTTTGCCAGCGGCTTCGCCCGCGGTTATATAGGAAATTATCCCAAGGGAACCGTACATTTTTCCGGGATCTATCTTTGTGCCAAGTTTCATCCAGATCCATTTAGTACTTTTGAGTTTATCCGTTCCAAACATACATACAAATCTTTCCTCTTTATAATATTAGTATAGATTGTTGAAATATTCACATATACTATGACCCAACATAGTTAAGGCTAGGCAGATCATGATCTCGTGGAAGACAATGAAAGATAGGAGTGACCACGCAGACGACTGAACCACAAAGTCGAAGACATGAAACTATATGCCGTGATGGATAATTGCCCACACCAACACACATAGAGGAGGCCTGTCTCCCAGCAGTGGGATCATTATAGGCTGATTATGCTGCTATGTTGGCAAAAAATTGCCGCCATCTTTGTTGGTGATTCCTACCGTCTATGCTAGAAGAGCTTTTGTCTCGTGGCTAAGTAATAACAGCCGCCATCAGGTCTTCTTCTTCTTTCCGTGTGGTTACTGACTAACCTGGTGTCAGAGTTTTTATGCTGCCCATGGGCCTCTGACTTAGCTTCACATGCTGTTGAGAAATATCTCTCAGACATGCTGGTTTCCTCACGATGTTTATCTTCACCGATTTTTAGGCAAGTGATAATTTATGCAATACGCATATGAATCCGTAAATTCAGAGGTGCGTGCCCTGGGTTCGAACTCGAGACCTATGACTTGGCAGCCATCAGGTTAAGCAACACTAACGCCGGGGTTGGACCGTGGATGGGTAACCGTCTTTACACACCGAGATCCCTCCGTATCACGGAAAGCACGCTAGGCCGTAGGTCCCGGTTGTCATTCGTGGATCTTTGACTGTCGTTACGGATCGTCAGAAGCCCGAAAGCCTGACCGCCAGTCTTACTAAGGGGTATCGTATTACCGAGGTACTGGGTTGTGGATGTCCGATTAGCAGTTCCTTCATGTTAAAAACGGGTCCAGCTGCTTCCAGTTAAACTGGAAGCCGACCCCAACATAGTTGGGAAGAGGCTAGGCAGATTCATTGATCTTACCATCTATGCTAATTGGCGCTAGAACTTTTGAACCACTTCCGCACATAAATTTTCACTTTTATGCTAATCATGTTGAATTATTTATCTGTCACGGAAGTGACGTGTTGGAATATGTAAAGAATTGTCCTACAAACATCATAATAGACACGACTGTATGACATAACTTTGTCGATGAGAAAATTTAGGAAAAAACATAAACTACGCTAACATTTCTAACTCTCACGGTTTGAAAGATTCTCGTGATGATTGTATTTATACCCGACTGCAAAACGGAGTAGGTGTACAAATCGACAGTTTTTTTTGTTTTTTTTTTTGTATGTTTGTTCTGCTATCCCCCAATTACCGAATTGATTTTAAAGATTTTTTTTAGTTTGTTAGGTCATGCTGGACGATAGATTACAGCCCACTCCCTCTCAGAGGCTGATAATCAAACTAGCATAAGGTTAATCCCTTTAATTAAAAACGTTACTAATCTAGTTGCAGTCTCATTTTAGCAACAGTCAATGTCTAGCAGTTTGCCAAAAATAATAAAAAAAAAGATTTTGATAGTTTTTTTTTAAGGGCGGAAAATCATCAAATGACTCCTCCCGCTCTGGGTGGAGCGGAAGGGAGTGACGGACTCTTACTGACTAAAATCCATCCATTTTCCTTCCTTAGCCCTTTATATTACGGGGTAGCGGTTACCCTTTCGGACCATCCCACTGAACGACTGCCTATCTGACCTCCACAACCCAGTAACTGGGTAATACACAGCTTGATACAGAGATTAAAATACGAAGTATACACCTCAGGTTCCTGTTTGATTATTATATCATGAAACTCTCGGTAAATTCACAAGCATCATCTTGTCTCGAAGTTCAAGGAATCGTCACCCATGAAATGAGATGACTGTTCAAAACGTAGCTTTACCTCACCTCATAACAGACCTACGCAATAGTCATTTGGCCACGTGCCTGTCGTGTCATGATTTATGTTAAAGATGATATAATCGTTGTAAATACAGTGTGTTAGGTTAAACGAGGGACTTACTTTCAGATTGTATGGTACTCATGGAAATCAACAACTTTGTCCATGGGCCCAACTCTGAAATATGAAAAAAAATATATCAGCTGTTCCATACATTTTGACGAATTATGCGAACATAAATGCACTGAACAGCTGATTTTTTGTCATGATTTCAGGTATATTTCTATAACCAAAGGAATTTTCGTGAGTATAGTACTCCCTGAAAGTATGTCCCTCGTTTAACCTAACACACTGTATTTATAACGGATGCTTTTAACGTTCTGCATCGTTCTCACATGTATAATTAACATGAATGATGTAACCAATATTTTGTTTAAAAGAGTGTCCAGGGAGTTTCTTACCCGTTCTTCACCATAGGTACCTACTGCTTTAGAATGGGCAACCAGCTTCATCTTTCTGACTGACCGACCCCTTGACAATTCAAAAGAGCCTGTAATTGGTTTATCTGAAATAAATGCTTAGAGTTGATGTCCCTCGTTTAACCTAACACACTGTATAAATATCCATCACAACATATAAACCACAAATATAAACAACATCACGCCTTGTGTGAGTACCGTACACCCACATTTCGCCAGTTTTGAGTCCCATGTAATAGGGGGCGAGCCTATTGCCATCAATCGGGCACAAATATATACTCAGGGCTTTTACTGGGAAATTTCTAATGAAAAAATCCCATATCACTTTCCTTAACCTGGAATTGGGACCTTAGGACTTCCAGCTCAGTAGTAGCGCTTGAGAACACTAGACCAACGAGACACGATGTGGTAACCGCTACCCCGGAATATATAGCGCTACGGAAGGAACAAAATCAAAATCAATCAATCTGCCTAGCCTTTTGCCAACTAAGTTGGAGTCGGCTTCCAATCTAACCGGATGCAGCTGAATACCAGTATTTTACACGGAGCGACTGCCTATCTGACCTGCACAATCCAGTAAATGGGTAACACGATACCCCTTGATAAGACTGGATGTCAGACTTTCGGGCTTCTGACGACCCGTAACGACTGTTAAAGATCCACAAATGACAGCCGGGACCAGCGGCTAACGTGCTTTCCGAGGCACGGAGGAGTCTCGGTATGTAAAGATGGTCACCCATTCACGGACGAACCCCGGCAAGCGTAGCTTAACCAGATTGATCGGCCCAAATAGCTGTTATTACTTAGCCACGAGCTCCTTGCGCTAAGGAAGGAACATGGATGGTAAAAATAAAGATCAATGAGTCAGTATCTTATAATCGTGGAATATAATATCCATCACAACCTATAAAAGCAATTCAGCTAGTGGTGTGGCCGTCAGACTGCCAAGTCATAGGTCTCGAGTTCGAACCCAAGCCACGCACGTCTGATTTTACGGATTCATGTGCGTATTGTATAATTATCACTTGGTGATGGAAAACATCGTGAGGAAACCAGCATGTCTGAGATATTTCTCAATAGCATGTGAAGCTAAGTCCGAGGTCCATGAGCAGTATAAAAACTCTGACACTAGGTTAGTAATTAACCACACGAAAAGAAGAAGAAGAATGTTATGTTTATTATCAGAAAGAAAGCCATACCTACTTCATAGACAAAACCCTGATGAAGACATGACATCAAAATTCAAAAACAAAACAGAAAGTACGCTAATAAAATGAGAAAAAAGTTAATAGGATGTTTATTTTACGTCAAAATCGTTAATATTACATCACTTTACGTTTCATAGTGTTACAACCAACCCGTCTTGGCTAAGAGCCAGTGGTAAAGAAATATCTGCAGCGAACGCTTCTCTGAAGTTTTATTTTATGCCGGCTTCTGCCCTGACTTTGTCTGCGTGAAATTTCGGGCCCTTGACCCACCGCAATACTGCGCCACACCCATCCGCGTTAGTACTGCAGTCCTCGCTTAGAGTTCTTTTTGACTTCGTTTTACTCAGCTCCAAAGGGTCGTAGCGTGATGTTGTCCAAATCCGATTGGTAGTACCAGACAAAATCGTGTTCAAACGAACTTATGTTTTATTGTGTTACTAGCGACCCGCCCCGACTACGCACGTGTGCAATGTAGATACTATCGCGTAGCAAAAGCTAGTTAAACTATACGTATAAACGTTCCTCTTGAAACACCATCTATTGATGGAAACCGCATTGAAATCCGTTGCGGAGTTCAAAAGATTTAAGTGTACTAACGTTTTTTCTTTCTTTTCTTTACTGAGGGACAGACGGCAGAGAGCGACTTTGTTTTATACTATGTAGAGATAATACAGATTTCAAGACACAAGAGACAAGTTGCGGCATTTGTATCGAAGTTTACGTTCTTCTTGTGGGACTAGATTCGGTTTAAGGTCGTCTTTTTTCTCCGACTTACTTTGCTAAAAAAGGTTTTATTCCTATTTTTTTGAAGTGAAACTTCTTTATCGGGGTTGGACAAAAATTTAGTGTAACATTTTTTCGTTACGCGTCACATTTTTCCGTTACGCGCCATCTTCTTCTTATCCCTACCACGCGTGATTCGAAGTATACTTTCTCCAGCGGAGTAGGGATTGGTATTACAATAACAACAACTACAACAACAACAACTTTACAACAACAACAACTACAACAACAACTTTATCTAATTTAACTTTATTTAACCAATTTCTGTAAAGTTGCATAGAGTAAATTATTTTTTGAAAAATAACGTCTTAAAGAAGTTTCACTTCTTACGAGTGTACGCTAGTACACGCACACATTTTTTTTTTTTGATAAGGTGAGCAATGGACTAGTGATAATAGCCGTGACTAATGATTTATAAGTCGTAGGTACACACCTAGACAAGAGCTTTACTTTGTGTAAAAACTATGAAGAAAAACATCGGGAGGAAACTGACGTGTCTTAGAGTCAAAAATACGACAACATTTTTGTGACATCTACCGACTACAGCCCAAATCCTCTCGAAGAGAGAAGGCCAGTCTCCCAGCAGTGGGAGACTGGCCTTCTCTCTTCGATAATGCACTACTTAACAGATCAATTAACTAAATAATAAAGCATTGTATCCCCTATAAGCCTTACTCGTTTTGTTCCATACAAGATGGAGTTACGAATACGAGGGGTATATCATAGTTCCCTTAGGCAACATTGACGCAGACAACTAGTCTGTCAGTGTGTCGACTTGTGGAATACATTCATTAAAAAAAACTTGAGAGGTATCAAGGGACACCCGGTTGGAACGAAGTTCTTTTCGATTAATTAGTGAAGGAATTGTAATCAAATTTGATTTCTTTTAAGCTAAAATAATCAAAAAAAATCTGATTCAAAATTATTACCCAATTAAAAAATAATGGTTAAAAAGACATCATATTTTACTCAAAAAAAATATTTATTAATTCCGTCTAGCCTCCTTTCGCAACGCGCGATAAGGAACTTGGTTGCAAAAAAAAGCAAGTTGTGGGAAAATATGCGTCACATCCGCGCAAAACGGCCATCGCTCAGCATAATGCTTCGACCCCATGCGAGACGGAGCCACAGCGCTGATTTTCAGCGGCAGCCGGCGTTGACGTCATGACGTGAAACCGGTGCAGCGTGAGAAACTTAGTTTATGAACGATACAAAGTAACTAGCTGATTGATCCAACTGTTTATTACATAAAACAAAGAGTTGACAGCAGTGATAGCCTAGTGGTGTGACCGTCGGACTGCCAAGTTAAAGGTCTCGAGTTCGAACCCAAGGCCTACCTCTGATTTTACAGATTCATGTGCGTATTGTATAATTATCACTTGCTTAAAAATCGGTGAAGGAAAACATCGTGAGGAAACCAGCATGTCTGAGAGATATTTCTCAACAGCATGTGAAGCTAAGCCAGAGGCCCATGGGCAGCATAAAAACTGGACACCAAGTTAGTCACTAACCACACGAAAAGAAGAAGATTACATAACGTATGTAAGTCGACAATTCGCAAATTAAATACCCAAAAACCTACTGTTTTAGTATACTGACTTAAATAACAGAGACATGTGACTAAGACCTTGAATCTTTGTTAAATAAGTTTCACGTGAATCCGCACGATTCATGACGTTTGTCGTCCAGTCTTTCTCAAAGTGGGCGATAACGCCCCCTTTTGGGCGCTAGGGGCCTAGAGTTGTAAGGGGCCGAACAAGAATGGAGGTGTTGAAGTCGTTTAGGGGCGCGATGGCTGATTTTTGGAGTTCCATGCTCAAAAGGTAAAACGGGACCTTATTACTTAGACTCAGCTGTCCGTCCGTCCGTCTGTAACCAGGCTATATATCATGAACCGTGATAGTTAGACAGTTAAAATTGTCACAGATGATGTATTTCTGTTGCCGCTATAACAGCAAGTACTTAAAACCTCCTTTGTAGATCATTTCTGTGGCTTCGGCCGTTGGTCTTTATCTATTTTCATTGATGGTTTAGTTTTCAATTTGCATTCTATTGGTAAAACTCAATAACACCACGCGATCTGGGAATCGTACCCAGGACCTCACCTTGTTATATATTTTAGTAACAAATTGTTTAACTAGTAACTCCATCTATGGGCCATAATCCACCACGGGGCCCAGAGCAGCAATTAAAACCTTCTGAATACATAAATTAATGTATTCCTATACTACCCGTTGGTGGGTAAGAATTTGTCCGTATTCCACCACGTCGCGTTGGCTCAGGTGGTGGATGTCACATGTCTTCGAATTTTAGGTTCTAAGACTTGCTGTATTCCTCGTTACTTGTGTGCTGTGGTACATATTTGCTATGGTAACATTCCACGGCTGTGTTGCTAGCCTAACTCCTAAGAGTGCGCGCTTACTATTTCCTTAGCATTGATTCACAATCGCGCGCTGTGATAAGCGCCGATAAGCCTCACACTTCCGGCACTTTAGTATAGTACTACATTTCTTAACTCTTTGCAGCGTTTATGGGATTATTTTTACCAGAATTTGTACTGAGGGAAAGGTTTCTGCAGCGGGAATGTCCGAAAGGGTTACCGTTGCCCCGGAAGCCCACAAAGGGGTTAAGAAGGAACATGGATGGGTTTTTAATCGGAAAGAGTCTGACTCTCCCTTGCGCTGCACCCAGAGAGTGGTCTGCGTAGGATTTATATTATTACCCACTACTTAGGGGATGTATTTGATAGTGTGAAATCCTTAAATTCAATGGAATTTTCCCAGAAACCGATCCAAGCCGAGCCGGGCAGTGTTATTGGATTTTTCTATTAGGGATTTATTGCAATGGTTGATAGCAATTGGCTCGCATGGTACAATACATGGTACAGAGGCCAGCACATCAAGTTACCACAATCTGTCAAATTTCTTTGATAGTATTTCAACTTTATTGCAAAGACATAAGGTTCATTTTTAATTGAGAAAATTTGACTTGACTTGAAGCATAACTAGCAAAATGTGGGTGTATCTAGGTTACAACTCTTCATAATCCTTTTGGGAAAAATGACGTGATCTTATGTTCTTATGGACCAAATGGCATCAGACCCAGAAAAGTGGAAAGAGAGAAGGGAGGTCTCTTAACCGCATTATTTATTTATTTATTTAGGATCTCTAACAAAAGATGTACACAGTACATGACACATAAATAAAAAGTTATATCAGGTAATAAGTAAGTGTACTCCTTCACTTATAGGAGACCACAACATGCACAAAAAAAAAAACAACTAAGCCAACAAGGGCAAAATTTGGAAAAGTTAATTAATTAAAGGACACAAAACCTAACAAAAAAATAAAAAATAATAACAATAATATAAGAAGATACAACCTTTAGATCCTCAGATCAAGTCTATTAAAAATGAGACTCGCAGATGTCTAAATTCGTAGTTTTAGACAAAACGTTGTATTGCCTACAAAGTCTTGGCACAGCGGCGTAATGACCGAGATTAGATTAGTCTTTATAGGCTGATTATTATAAGCATAATAATCAGCCTATAATGTTCTCACTGCTGGGACACTTCTGTCAGTTAGAAGGAGTGGCCGTATTCCACCACGCGGATCCAGAGCATGTTGCTAGATGTCTTCGATTTTTGAAGTGAAACTTCTTTATCGGGGTTGGAAATAAATTTAGTGCAACACTTTTTCGTTACGCGTCACATTTTTCCGTTACGCGCCATCTTCTTCTTATCCCTACCACGCGTGATTCGAAGTATACTTTCTCCAGCGGAGTAGGGATTGGTATTTCAATAACAACAACAACAACAACATCAACAATAACTACAACAACAACTACAACAACAACAACAACTTTATCTAATTTAACTTTATTTAACCAATTTCTGTAAAGTTGCATATAATAATTATTTTTTGAAAAATAACGTCATAAAGAAGTTTCACTTCTTACGAGTGTACGCTAGTACACGCACACATTTTTTTTGTTTCTAGGACATGCCAGTTCCCTCACGTTGTTTTCTTTCTGCGTTTTGAGAGTACTGGTGGTGTACCTAATTGTTTTCTCTCTGGGTTCATCATCATTCTCCTGCCCTTATCCCAATTTATTTGGGGTCGGCGCAACATGTCTTCTTCCTCCTTCCTCTTCTTCTTTCTCTCTGGGTTCATACCCACGATTTTTTCCTTTTTTTCGAAGCCTTCAAAGGCCGCCTAGACTTTTGGAGAAAAGACCAAGGAGTGTGAGATTCTTACCTCATTAAAACCACCCCGGTGATCACCATCAGCACGTTGGAAGGGGACCCCGTTCTCTCTTAAAAGACCAAACCGTGACCTCCTCTGCGCAACGCCTGTTAAGGCACATCTCTGAGGAGACTGTAAAGGGGTCTTCCCAGACCCTCGCCGTGCTGCTGCCGCCGAACAACTCTTAAGTCGGGGCCACCACAACTGCTAATTTTTCGTTAGCATAATCTTCTTACATTTCTAACTGAAAGAGATGGTGGAATTAAAATAATCTTAATAATATCATCATTCTACGGCCCTTATCCAATTTTTTTGTGCTCGGCGCAACATGTCTTTTTCTTCCATACTTCTCTATTAGTCGTCACCTCTGTAGTCACTCCCTTTCAAGGCATATCATCTTTCACACAATCCCTCCATCGTTTCTTTGGTCTTCATCTACTTGTATAGCCACCCACATTCATACTCACAACTTGACAAAATTTTCCTCATTCCTCCGCATAACATGCCCATACCATGACAGCCGATTTCCACACAACTTTTCAGTCACCGGTGTCACATTCAGACTTCACACCACAATAATCTTAATAATTCACTTTGCATATTAACATGATCGCTAACTGATTTACCATGCAACGCTTCGTTACACACAAGTTATTAAAAAAAAACGTTATTTCTTTTTTAATTATTATTTATTTAATTAACGGAGTTCATTTGAGATTGAAGGTTGTTTAACACGCGATAAATTCCAGTATATATCCGACGTCTAATAACTGTTAAAAATCTGATCTAGTTTGATTATCTGACAGCATTTTCCCAACTATGTTGGGGTCGATGTCCTGTCAACGGGATGCAGCTGAATACCAGTACTTTACATGGAGTGGAGTGATCATTGAAGATCTATTTCGCTTTTTCATCGACGAGTTGGGAGTATTTTATTGCCATTCAACCTTTTGAATGCTAGAGCATAAACGCACGCGCGTGCCCTCTACGCCAAGCTAGATATTTATTTCTTCTCGTTATCATGAATTTCCCAATGTCCATGGTGTCTTTTAATTTATTTCATGTCATTAAATACGCACAGGAGCTTCAATTTGTTATATCACTACATAGTATAAAACAAAGTCGCTTTCTCTGTCCCTATATCCCTATGTATGCTTAAATCTTTAAAACTGCGCAACGGATTTTGATGCGGTTTTTTTTAAAAGATAGAGCGATTCAAGAGGAAGGTTTATGTGTATAATGTGTCGACATATTATGCGGGCGAAGCCGCGGGCGGAAGCTAGTATCTGTATAAACACAAAAGTAATGATTTAATTGTTTATTTCGTGTTATAGTGTTGTTGCCAGTGTCACATATTTATGTCGTTGGCTTTTTGGTTAGAAAGAAATAAATTGAATGAGAAATAGAATGAGCAATCTCACTAATATTATAAAAGCGAAAGATTTTGAGTGTTTCTACGAACTATAACATAAACTACTGAACTGATCTGGATGACATTTCGCACAGGAATAGATTAAAATCTGGATTAACACATGGGATACTTTTTATCCAGTTCCATCCCGTGGGATAATTTCCGAAATCCACCATACGTGTTTCACGCGCGCCTCAAAGAGATCCCAAAAGTTATGCTCGCGAAGGAGGTGGCGGGATGGGAAAGAGAAAGGTCCTCCCATCCCAGCCGCCGCAGGAGACGCCCCGGGCGTCGGGAGCCACGTGACGACTCCCGGCCACCGTAGGCGCGGGCCTGCGGACGGTGAGTAATGGGTGACTCACCGTCCGATCAGCACCAGACCCGTGCCGTACGGCGCGTATATGTTCCACGCGCGCCTCAAAGAGATGTCAGCATATGAAGGGGCCCCTCAGGGCCAAGCCTGCCGGGTAAGCGGGATTGTCCGAAAGGGTTACCGCTACCCCGGAACATAAAGGGCTACGGAAGGAACATGGATGGGTTTTAGTCAGTAAGAGTCTGACACTCCCTTCCGCTCCACCTAAAGCGGGAGGAGTCATTTGACGATTTCCCATCCTGAACAAAAAAATGGCAGCAGCTAAGTAGAACTATATACCAAGAAACACAAATAATGAAACATCGTCGACCATTAAAAAATATAAGTATTTCTTATAGAAATAAATTGCTAGTACATAACTAACTGATTAGAAAGTCCTTGGCTGATATAAAATTGTGATAAGTTGTGAGACATCGATCACAGACGTTGCAAAACTTTAGATTGTGTACTTAAACTGCGTTTACACTGCCCTGGTATTTAGTTGAGCGTTTAAACTATAGTCTGAGCGCTTAGCGGAGACTTTTCTTGGGATATCTGAGCGGTGCGAGAGGGACAATTGGGTATTTGACAGGGTTGTCAATAACGTTACTTTTTATGAACTGTCAAAACGCGGCATTTGTACGTGATTTGTGTGAAATATATCAATGTGACGTCACAGATATTTAGAATCAAATTTAACATTATTGTGATGCTGGTGACCAAACAGCAAGGTGATAGCATCAGTAACGCAAACACTGCCACTGTTTTTGTCAGGTGCTATTCTAAGCTCAAGGCACTGAGCTTGGAATGGATCAAAATGTATTGAGCACGTATGTGTGTGGCACTTTGAGATAGAATAGAAAACACTCGGTTGTAATCATGGCAGTGTATGGGTTAACTGCCCTGGCTGACCAGACGCCAGCACATCAAGTTGTCCCTAACAGTCAAATATTTTCATTTGAACATGAATCTCATGCTTTTGAAATAAAGTTGAAAGTCTATCAAAGATATTTGACAGATTGGGGATGTGCTGGCCTCTGTACAGTTAAAGTCTTAGGGCTCCTACGCACTATGCGGTTAGCCGGAATGCGGCCAACCGTCCGGCTAACCGCAGGACGCGGTTGCGCTTGCGGTTAGCCGGCACCCGGCTAACCGCAAGCGCAACCGGAACGTGCGGTTAGAAACCGTCGTGGTTTTGCGGTTGGATCGACTCATTTCCAAGATGGACGTCGAAGAAGTCGCAGCTATTTATTATATTTACTCGCGGTATATAAAGAAAAAGAAACAGAAAAAAAGGTTTTCGGTATCGAATTCCATTTTACCAGACGTACCACGTGCACACACTCACTCAATGGCGGGCAGCCGCAGACTGAACCGCACAGTGCGTATAGCAACCGTCCGGCTGGCCGTCACTCGGGCCGCAGCCCTCCGAGCGACCGGAGCGGTCTGCGGGTAGCCGCATCGCAGTGCGCATAGAAATGAATATTACGTACATAATTGTGCTTGCGGTCAGCCGGACGGCTAGCCGCAATGCGGCTACCCGCATAGTGCGTATGAACCCTTACAGTGTTATAAAAACAGAGATGACAGAAATCTAGCTTCATTTGTTTATTTTTCAGTCAATTGTCCTTAAATAGGTTAAAATAAAGTCGCTCCCCGCCGAGCGCCGACTGTCCCTTTGTACGCTTAGATCTTTCAAAATTCGCAACGGACTTTAATGCGGTTTTCATCAATAGATAGAGTGATTCAAGAGTAAGGTTTATACGTATAGTTTAACTAGATTTTGCCCGTGTGGTAGTATTTACATTGTGCCCGAGCGATGTCGGGGTGGGTCGCTAGTTGTTGATGTTTAAGAAGTTATAATAATAATAATATCCTTGGACATTTCACACAGCGCCATATAGTCCCAAGCTAAGCAACCCATTGCTTGTGTTATGGTAACGAGATGGCTGATAAACTACTTTTTTTTTGTAGATATACAGGGTGGAATTTTGTAATGCCCCCTGGAGGGAAAGTACTCTTAATACTGTAGATAGAAATTTTTACTCAAAGGAAACATTCCTTTATTTTTAAATAGAAAGAAAACTGCATTCAAAGATTTCCAAAAAATCGCTTGCCACACCCGGGAATCGAACTGACTAAAATCTGCAAAAAGTACACACTGTACTTTTATTGCCGCGATCGTTAGTATCAATTATAAGAATTAAATCTCTCGAACAAACTTGATAAATTAAATGATAGGAAAACCATGAAATCTTTAATTATTTACAAAAAATTGTAAACTAATTAATTAGTTGCTCGAAATGGGCTCCATTTTCTTGGATAAACAAATGTGTTCTTCTAACAAATTCATTTCTTGTAACCTTTAATAACGTGTTGTGGTGAATATTATAAATCGTATTCTGAACTTCAACTCTCAACTCGTTTACATTCGCATAAGATTTAATGTAAATTTGGTTTTTAACATATCCCCATAAAAAAAAAATCTAAAGGGGTGAGATCTGGTGATCTCGCAGGCCATCTGATTGTGCCGTTTGTACCAATCCAGGTATTCGACATTTCGATACAGTGTAAAAATTGTTCATGAAATAAATAAATAATAATAATAATATTAAAGGTATTTATTTAGAAGAATACATTTGTGTATCCAAGAAAATGGAGCCCATTTCAAGCAACTAATTAATTAGTTTACAATTTTTTGTAAATAATTAAAGATTTCATGGTTTTCCTATCATTTAATTTATCAAGTTTGTTCGAGAGATTTAATTCTTATAATTAATACTAACGATCGCGGCAATAAAAGTACAGTGTGTACTTTTTGCAGATTTTAGTCAGTTCGATTCCCGGGTGTGGCAGGCGATTTTTTGGAAATCTTTGAATGCAGTTTTCTTTCTATTCAAAAACAAAGGAATGTTTCCTTTGAGTAAAAATTTCTATCTACAGTATTAAGAGTACTTTCCCTCAAGGGGGCATTACAAAATTCCACCCTGTATATACATATTATAGATAGAAAAACACCCAGACCCGGAACAAGTACTTGCAGGTCGTACAATTATTTGTTCCGAGCGGGAATCGAACCTGCGACATGCTACGCAGCAGTCAATCGCTGGTCATGGCTGGTTTTATTTTAGATGATAATGTATGTCAGAACACTTCCTACTGAGTTATCTCAGAGCTGACAGGTCAAAGTCACTGCGTTAATATATTATCGTCGCGCTTTTTGATTTATTATGGTGACATTTCATTGTAAGTTCTTTATCTTAAATTAATGCTGTATTTTTAGGGTTTCGTATCCGAAGGGGACGCTTTTCCTAAGACCCCGCTGTACGTCTGTCCATCTGTCACCAGGCTGTATCTCATGAACCCTGATACTAAGACGGTTGAAATTTTCACATATGATCTATTACCGTTGCTGACACCAAAATTTATACCAAAAAGACAGAATAAAATAAATATTTAAGGGGTGCCTCCATACAACAAACGATTTTTTTTTACCGTTTTTATAGATAATGGAACTAGAAATTGATGTATTTTTTTAAAATTTTTTGTTCGTTTTAATACAGGGGTGGTTTAAAAGGAAAAAAGGTACGTAAGTTGGTCGGTTGAGTAGGTAGAATAGGTGATAGGGTAGGTATGTATCATATGTATGGTAGGGTAGGTAGGCAGGTGCACCGTAGATAATTACTTCTACCCGTGCAAAGCGATCCGAGTACTGCTAGTACTAAATAATTGCTAGTGCTAAATAATTTTATCTTTTAGTAGCTGCTCTCGCGCGGTTTCACCCGCTGCTGGACACCTATTGGTCGTAGCGTGATGTTACATAGCCTATAGCCTTCCTCGATAAATGGACTATCCAACACAAAAAGAATTTTTCAATTCGGACCAGTAGTTCCAGAGATTAGCGCGTTCAAACAAACAAACTCTTCAACTTTATAATATTACTAGCTTCCGCCCGCGGCTTCGCCCGCATAATATGTCGACAAATTATACACATAAACCTTCCTCTTGAATCACTCTATCTGTTTAAAAAAAACGCATTAAATTCCGTTGCGTAGTTTTAAAGATTTAAGCATACATAGAAATATAGGGACAGAGAAAGCGACTTTGTTTTATACTATGTAGTGATTAGTATAGATTGACTGAAGGTTAAAATAAGAACCGTCACCCAATAACCAAGGAGTCCTTATTTCATTGTCACCAGGATGTCATATTTTAACATTAAAAGTATATCATAACCACTATTAGGTAACGATCTCGAGTCAATAACCTATTGCGATGTTTGGGCGGCAAAAAACTCGCCGCCATCTTTATTTGTCAAGACCATTTCGATTATCTGGTTGGGCCTTAGAATATACGATAAGAAACGTAGCTATTTAGATTTATTACGTAAAAATATCTGAGTCATCAATAATATCTGAGGAGCTCGTGGCAAAGCACGGATCGATCTATCAGGTTCTATTTTATGGGCCTTCGTTGCCCGAAATAAAGGATAAATAATAATAATAATAAGCTACGCTTCCCGGGGTTGGTCTGTGGATGGGTGACCTTTTCCAGGTATCGAGACTCCTCAGTGGTTCAGAAAGCACGTTAACCCGTTGGTACCCAGTTAGTGACTGGGTTGTGGAGGTCAGATAGGCAGTCGCTCCATGTAAAATACTGGTATTCAGCTGCATCCGGTTAGACTGGAAGCCGACCCCAATAAAGTTGAGACAAGGCAGGCAGATTGCATATCTAAGTCATCATTGGTCATTCAATGCACACAAAGAAGCAATTAAATCTTTCCTCTTTATAATATTAGTACAGATATAGATAAGTATTCTTTTCCCTTTTTACAATCGGTCCTAAGGTTCCCATCTTTATACGGTTTTTTTGCGAGGGTGCTAAATGATCAAATGACCCTCCCGTTCTGGGTGGAGCGGAAAGAAGTGTCAGACTCTTACTGACTAAAACCCATCATGTCTTAGCCCTTTATGTTTCGGGGTAGCAGTAACCTTTTCCGACAATTCCGTTTACCCCCGTCAGGTTACCTTGCACGTGACATTTTTGAAGGACATGACACCATTGAGGTCGATGTACGGAATGAGGATGTCCTTCAAGATTCAGGTGCGCGGCTACTCGCAGTCGCGTGTCAGAAATATTCATGAATTTGGACGAAATGTGGCGACAGAATTGTAGCGTTAAGTTTTGTTGTTTCTTACTAATTTAAAGTCTTGTATGATTATGGAGGGTTAGTTCAAATGATTTCAGTAAAAAAAAATATGAGCTTTTAATTAGCAGTCATTTTCGCTCTTAAAGATTGATGTGCAAAAGTGACCCGAATTCATTTTTTTTGTTGTTTTTTTAGGGTCCCTTACCCATAAGGTAAAACGGGACCCTATTACTGAGACTCCGTCCGTCCGTCTGTCCGTCACCAGGCTGTATTTCATGAACCATGATAGATAGACTGTTGAAATCTTCACTGATTATGTTTCTGTTGCAGCTATTAGTATTCGTTGTTACAGAATAAACAGAATAAAATAAACATTCAAACATGCCCATACCATGACAACCGATTTCCACACAACTTTTCAGTCACCGGTGTCACTTTCAGACTTCCTCTTATATACCTCTTCCTCTTACTGAGCTTTGAATAGCACAAAAAATAATGGCAGTGTTTGTGTTAAATACACAACGTAACAAAGCCCCTAATTTTCGAAACACCATTATGTGATTTGGACAGTAAAAAACATTATACGAACGAAATGCAGTTAGCCCTAAAATTTACGAATTTCAGTTCCTTGTATGCTTTCCCAGTATTTCGCGTAATCAAATTGCATGGGGTTGGTCTTAATGGCCCCCGTGCCCGTACTAGGGTTGTTCCCCTCCCTTTGTAATAACGGGATTATTATTAGCAACGCAAGTTTTCGTATTGCGAACGTTAGGGTCCGTTATAACGTCTAGATTTTAAATCATTTGGAGTTATGCTGTTTTTTCTTGACGAGCTCGTGGCAAAGTAATAACAGCCGTACGGATCGATCCTTCAGGTTAAGCTATGCTTGCCAGGGTTGGTCCGTGGATGGGTGACCATCTTTACATATCGAGACGCCTCCGTGTCTCGGAAATGCACGTTAAGCCCTTGGCAGGACCAAGGTTGACAAAGATGTTCGTCTATTAGAAGCCGTTTGCTTATAAAAGCCCAAAGATTTATACGGTTGTATTTATTGTCGTACGGTTATATTTAGTGTTGCCGCATAGGTCGATCTATCAGGTTAAGCTACGCTTGCCAGGGACCGGGTGGTTGATGGGTGACCATCTTTACATATCGAAACGCCACCGTGCCTCGGAAATGCACGTTAAGCCCTTGGTCCTGGCTTTTATTCGAGGATCTTTGACAGTCGTTATAGGAAGTCAGACGCCCGAAAGTCTTACAGCCAGTTTTACTAAGGGGTATCGTATTGCGCAGTTATTGACTGGGTTGTGGAGGTCAGATAGGCAGTCGCTCCATGTAAAATACATGTATTCAGCTGCATCCTGCTCTACATCTGCAAATATTGAGCTGCGAAGCTGTTTGCGAAGCTTCAACTGATTGAAGTTTTCAATTAGCAATTGGGATGATGACATGGTTAAAAAACAGAAAATATATTTAGTCAGTCAGTCAGAAAATAAAAAAAACATTAGACACGTATTTTTTGCTTTATCATATTAATCTTCTTTTTTTTTCGTGTGGTTAGTGACTAACCTGGTGTCAGAGTTTTAATGCTGCCCATGGGCCTCTGTCTTAGCATCACATACTGTTGAGAAATATCTCTCAGGCAGGTTTTCTCACGATGTTTTCCTTCACCGATTTTTAAGCTAGTGATAATTATTCAATACGCACATGAATCTGAAAAATCAGAGGTGCTTGCCTTGGGTTCAAACTCGAGACCTCAGACTTGGCAGTCCGACGGTCTTACCACTAGGCTATCAGTGCTGCTATTCATCCTATTAATAAAAAATTACTTAGATAAAACGCATTCAAGCTGGGGCGTGGGGGCTCGCTGCGTCACAGTGAAGTATGAAATCTACATAAGCGTGACGTCATGCCACATTTTAACTCAATCATCGCCAAGGGGTTGGTCGACTCGTCACGTGACCAGAGGGCTGGCCTATGTTTTGGTCAAAGAATCAGCATCGCCATACAACGCGGCAATGCTGCCAGCCATTTGGGAACTTTTCCTGTTGACAGCGGGGTTGACGAATTTTTTGATTCCTTTTCTTCCCGTTTTATATACTTGCAAGTACATAGTTATTGTAAGTCTTTATAAGTATGTAAATAAATATTATGTGTAGTAATTCAATATTTTCATTACTTAAAAACAAAAAAGAAAACATACGTGTCCAATTGTTTTTTATAATCTAGCTGACGGGTAACAAAATCTTTTCAGTCATCATCTCCATTCAGGCATTTCTTCTGGTCCAACTCCCAGACAACTTGGGAGAAATTAATTGCTCTATCTTTCCGTTCGAGGTTGAAACTCGACTCGACAAAACATGTTGATTGTTTTATACACAGCATCGCGGTTTTGGGCACTTATCCAAACGCTTGGAGCTAAGGACTTCAGTCATTAATAGCTTTATTAGACTGCGGGTTAAATACTCCCTTAAAGACTGTCCATAGCACATCAAGCTATCCCAAACTGTCAAATATTACCAATTGAACATTAACTTTATGCTTTTGTAATAAAGTTGAAAATCTATCAAAGGATTGGGCCCCTAGTCCTCATCGGAGTCAAAACCAGGGCTTCTAAAACAATTCTTATTAATAATCGCCATTATCTTAAGCGTGTCGATGGCAAAAAAAAGCTACGAAAAATAAGGAACTTAAAATATTTTTGGCCCAAAATTCAGCAATACTAATACCGTTCGCTGTCACAGCCATTAAGTGCTCAGTGGGATTGTCGGAAAGGGTTACCGCTACCCCGGAACTTAAAGGGCTAAGTAAGGAACATGGGTGGGTTTTAGTCAGTAAGAGTCAGACATTCCCTTCCGCTCCACCCAGAGCGGGAGAGGTCATTTGATGATTTTCCTCACTCAAAAAAAAATCCATTAGGTCCTCGTGTGTGCAAGTACTAGTGTCTGATAGGGCATACCGTGCAAGTTAGGAGGTGAGCCATAGCAGCTATTTCTGCTAGGCGTAGGTGTCTCCCAAAGGTCCTCCACAATTCTCTATAATATAATAATATAGCAACAAAAATGCACAGTCTTCTTCTTTTCGTTTGGTTAGTGACTAACGTGGTGTCAGAGTTTTTAGCTTCACATGCTGTTGAGAAACACAGTAATGAAATTAAATACGGGATTAAAACCTCCTCAGTTGCATTTATATACACTAGACCGTTAAACCGGTAAAAATTTAATTTCTGGAGCCAGTAAAAATTACATACAGTTTTATTAATTAACCGCTAACCGTCTCCGGCGCAGGTGTCGACTCGCACCTCGTGGCCTCCGACGAAACCCGACAAAAACCGAAGTGCGCATCGCTTTTTATTTCGAACGCCGTCCTGTAAAAAACTTGCCTAAGTGCGAGTCAGCCTTGCGCACTGAGGGTTCCGTGCCATACGTGTCAAAGTCAAATCATTTATTGAGAAGAAAGCCACTTTTGAACGTCAAAATGAACAAGAAATAGAATTGATTCTAGTGGCCTTTCCAAAAGGTAGTTTCGTGTGGAGAAGATTCTCGTCCTATTTTGGTATTTGAAAGGGTAGTCAATAACTTAACTTTTTACGAATTGTCCAAACGCGGATTTTGTTTGCGGTTTGTATGAAATATAACAATGTGACGTCACAGATTTTGTGAGATAGAACAGAAAACTCACAGTTGTGTTCAATGGCAGGATGTGTATTAAGCTCACTGTCTGATCAGGATCAGGCCCGTGCGCGCCTCAAAGAGATGTCAGCATGTGAAGGGGCCCGTTAGGGCCGAAGCCTGCCGGGTAAGCGGGATTGTCCGAAAGGGTTACCGCTACCCCGGAACATACATTAAGGAACATGGATGGGTTTTAGACAGTAGAAGTCTGACACTTCCTACGGTACCCTGAAAATGTTTTTTTATTCATCATAGTTCGATCTCGCTCGCTGATTACTTCTTTACTATTGCCATCTCTTTTGCACGCGATTATTCAGCGATGCCATGATCCGTGACGTAGGTTATTTCAGTTTCTACACGCTATTGAGCAGCAGCCTTTAGTATTGTAATTGGTTATGGAAATTCTGTATTTCGGATATAAATTGATGAACGGTATTTCGGCGCCATGTCTATGGTTTAACTCATGGCTAAGTAATAACAGCCGCCCAGGTCGATCCATGAGGTTAAACTACGCTTGCCGGGGTTGACCGTGGATGGGTGACCATCTTCACACACCGGGACTCCTCCGTGCCTCGGAAAGCACGTTAAATGTTGGTCACGGCTGCCATTTGTGCATCTTTGACAGTCGTAACGGGTCGTCCGAAGCCAAAAAATCTGACAGCCAGTCTTACCAAGGGGTATCGTATTGCCTAGTTACTGGGTTGTGGAGGTGAGATAGGCAGTCGTTACATGTAAAATACTGGTATTCAGCTGTATCCGGTTAGGCTGGAAGCCCACCCCGATATAGCTGGGAAAAGACTTGGCAGATCGTCTATTGTTTCACTCAGGGGTTCGCCCACTTTGAAAACAAAATTTATTTTAGCATCCCCATTTTTTCACTTACTTAAAAACCACTATCTAGATGAAATTACAAATCGCACCTTAAGCCTCTACACATTTAACCGGGATTGTCCGAAAGGGTTACCGCTACTCCGGAACATAAAGGGCTAAGGAAGGAATATGGATGGGTTTTAGTCAGTAAGAGTCTGACACTCCCTACCGCTCCACCCAGAGCGGGATAAGTCATTGGATGATTTCCCAGCCTTAAAAAAAAAAGCCTCTACACAATGCGCCCATTTTTTTTCTGGGTCTCTCTGCCTCCCTTTAGGCCTGCAGCGCCCAGAATGGGGCGTTGTCATCCACTTTTGGGAAAGACTGGCTTAACTGGAGAACAGGTGGTCCTGCGACTCACTCTCGAGTGATGCATTGTGCACACGTTCATAGTTCAAGATTCAAGTCGACTCCTTGGAGTGTTAATGTGGTACAGTTCCACAAACGATGGGACACTTAGCATCGTGTCCTGCGTGTCCTGTCGTCTGCACGTTACAGGAACTGATGGTCACCAGCGCAAACACTGCCACAATTTTTTATCAGGTCCTATTCTAAGCTCAGTACCTTCAACACGCATACGTGTCGCCAGAATCCCTACTGAGTGCCTTCAGCACGCATTGCAATGTATGGACAATTAACACCCATTTGTGTTGAAGGCACTGAGCTTAGAATGGATCAAAATGTATTGAGCACGTATGTGTGTGCGCACTGTGAGATAGAACAGAAAACACACAGCTGTGTTCATGGCAGTGTATGGACTAGTGGCGGCGCCAAACACGTAGCCAACGACTACCGACCAATAAATAACCATGATCGATGAAAAGCCAATAAAACACAAAATTGCTTAATATTACCCCCCGGCCCCGTTGACATTTCCAGGCGTATGCTAAAAACCAGTTAAAAAAAAATTTCATTAGATACTTGCTATGCGATTTTGAACTCTATTGTTTGGAACGTAGAGTGCGTTTGAGTGTATTCGTGCGGTTTACTGTTGACATATTGGTTCGTTGCGTGGAGTACAAATAGAAGAGCGGAGCGATTTGGTGTTGTTTGTTTCTATTTTTTGTTTGTCCGTTTTGTATTTTTAATTTGTACATTACTTAGAAATAGTACTACTAGCTTAGCTGACAGCTACACTAACATTATTTCTTTCTTTCCTTCTCTCTGTGCTGCTGGGGAGTTTGTTGCGCCATTTCTTCTTCCCAGCTAAAGCACTAGGAAGTGGTGAAGGGCGGGCGTGCCGGGGCACTGTCTTGTGTTATTTAGATGTTCAAAAATGGCTTATTCTTTTCGTTATTTGAATAAATGACTTTTGATTTTTCGGCCAGCACATCAAGATACCCCAATCCGTCAACTTTCTTTGATAGTTTTTCAACTTTATAACAAAAGCATAAGATTCATTTTTAATTGGGAAAATTTGACTGTTTGGGACCGCTTGATGTGCTGGCGTCTGTACATGATATCTTCCGCGCAAATATTTTTGTTATCTGATAATTACGGGTAGCGAATAAACGAATTCAATGCCACATTAAAAATAAACTCTACGTTTATAATCCCACGCTGATTTGAAAAAATACGTCATTAAAAATAACTTATGTGTTAAAATGTCTGCCTAATATTATGCCTCCCACGCGTGCGTGTGCGACAACGAAACACAGGCATACGAAAACTGACGGAGTTCATAATATATTTTTTCTCATTGCTACATCATGTACGTATAATATATTTTATGTATTATCTTCTTGTATATAAAATTCTCGTGTCACAATGTTCGTTCTTGACCGATTTTTATGAAATTTCATATGCATATTCAGTAGGTCTGAGAATCGGCTACTATCTATTTTTCATACCCCTAAGTGATTAGGTAGGTAGGGTAGGTTTGGTATGTAGGTAGGGTAGGTAGGTACGGTAGCTAGAGTAGGTAGGTAGGGCAGGTAATGCAGGTATCATAGTTAAGACAGGACCACGTCAGTCGGGTCAGCTAGTATTTATTGTACCTATACAAGCTTCTGCCCGCGGCTTCGCCTGCGTGGATGACGGAAATTGCATGTTATTATACATATAAACCTTCCTCTTGAATCACTCTATCTATTGAAAAAACCGCATCAAAATCCATCGCGAAGTTTTAAAGATTTAAGCATACATAGGGATATAGGGACAGAGAAAGCGACTTTGTTTTATACTATGTAGTGATTTGTAAATAATGATAATTAGCTAATGATGATGATAGTAGTGATAGTACAACTCGTACGTATTTTTTAGTTATTTACAATATAAATATAACAAAAAACCCAGGGCAGCCTGGATACCAAATCACGCCGAGGATTTTAGCCACTTTTTTGTTTTTTTTATTCGCCTCAAATTATTAAATTAGCTTCGGCCCCTGGCTTCGTCCGCGTGGATGTCAGAAACTATCCCATTTGTATGAAATATAACAATGTGACAACACAGATTTTTAGAATCAAATGGAATACTTTTTAGCATTAAATGCAATTTTACAATTATATCTTGCGTGATATTTAATTTCTGTACCGTGATGGAAGTTTTTAAGACGAGCGGTCTTTATTCTATGTGTGTTTCATATTTTATTTTTGACCGTTTCAAATTGTCAATTTCCAAGTCGCGACATCCGCTCACTTGGAACACAACAAAACACGTTTTTCGATACTGTAAACTAGTTTTAATATCAGAACTCGATTTGGTAGCGGTACTTAAAAAACTAATTGTTTTTTAGACTGGTGTATTATAATGGTGGTAAAAGAATATTACATTGTATTTGCTAATCGTTTTCATCAAAATGTTAATACAGGGTGTTTGGTTAAACAAGGGACATACTTCAGGAGAGTGCGTCACCTCATCTGCCTGCTTTTTCCCAACTACATATGTTGGGGTCGGCTTCCATTCTAACCGGATGCAGCTGAATACCAGTAAATTACATGGAGCGTCTGCCTATCTGAGCTCCACAGCCCGGATACCGGGCAATATGATACCCCTTGTTACGACTGGCTGTCAGATTTTCGGGCTTCTGACGACCCGCAATGACTGTTAAAGATCCACAAATGACAGCCGGGACCAACGGCTTAACGTGCTTTCCGAGGCACGGAGGAGTCGCACTTAGACAGTCGTTACGGGTCGTCTGAAGCCCGAACATCTGACAGGCAATCTATAATATAAAAATAAGTCAGGTTTTCCTTCCTGACACTATAACTCCAGAACGCACGAACCGATTTCCACGGTTTTACATTCGTTGGAAAGGTCTCGGGCTCCGTGAGGTTTGTAGCAAACAAAATTCAGGGAAAAGTAGGTTAGGTAGGGTAGGTATCATAATTAAGACAGGACAACGTCTGTCGGGTCAGCTAGTCTTACTATGGGTATTACCTAATTACTAGGTTGTGGAGGTCAGATAGGCAGTCGCTCCATGGAAAATACTGGTATTTAGCTGCATCCGATTAGACTGGAAGCCGACCCCAACACAGTTGGGAAAAGGCTCGGCAGCTATTCGAACTAAAATATATGGAGCAGCTAGCTCTTTTTTTCATATTTCTGAGTTGGTACTTCACTATTCTTAATTATGTCCCTCGTTTAACCTAGCACACTGTATATTTCATTTTGTTAATCATTAGTTTTTTAAGCTAATCACCAATTTATATGCATTCTCGTGCAACTGTTGAAATTGCTGATGCAAAAATTGTAAAAAACGGGTCTTATGTAAAGTAGGTTCCACGTGTGACGATATTTTCTAATATACACTGTCTGGGGCACCGTGGCTAGTGAAATTAAATGATATTGTTTATTATGTAAATAGGTAGCACTTTAAAATACATCTGACAAAGTATGAAACAAAGACGCTACCCGCCGTCTGACCCTCTGTATGTCTGTCGCTTAAATGTTTTCAACTCAGCGGGATTTTCCGAAAGGGTTACCGCTGCCGTCGGACTACCACGTCATAGGTCTCGAGTTCGAACCCAAGGCACGCACCTCTGATTTTACGGATTCATGTGCGTATTGTAAAATTAACACATTAATTTGAACTAAAAAGTAGGAAATAAAAAATAGTTTAAAAAAACTAAGCACACGCTTTTTATAGAAAACCGAAATAAAAAATAGAAAATAAATTTTACTTTTTAAAAAGCGTGGGGTGCATGGTGATGGTGAATATTACCTTAAAAAGCACCCCACGCTTTTTAAAAAGTAAAATTTATTTTCTATTTTTTATTCCGGTTTTCTATAAAAAGCGTGTTTTTTAGTTTTTTAAACTATTTTTTTCTTTCGTGTGGTTAGTGACTAACCTGGTGTCAGAGTTTTTATGCTGCCCATGGACCTCTGACTCAGACTCAAACTCAAACTCAAAGTATTTATTTCAAATAAACCAATTACAGGCACTTTTGAATTGTCAAGGTGTCGGTCAGTCCGAGAAATTAAGCTAGTTGCCCATTCCAAAGCAGTAGGTACCTATGGAGAAGAACGGGCAAGAAACTCCATGGACACTCTCTTAAACAAAATATGGTTACAAAATATTGGTTACATAGATCATATTATTATTATTATACATGTGAGAACGATGCAGAACGGTGAAAGCATCCGATATAAAATAATGTAAAAAAAAAAGTTCAAAAATTAAATTAAAACAAGCCATGGCCGCTAAGAGATGACCAGTCTCTACCGACAGCGCCCGTTAGCTTAGTTGACTTAGCTGCACATGCTGTTTAGAAATATCTCTCAGACATGCTGGTTTCATCACGATGTTTTCCTTCACCGATTTTTAAGCAAGTGATAATTTTACAATACGCTCATGAATCTGAAAACTCAGAGGTGCGTGTCTTGGGTTCGAACTTTCGAACTCGAGACCTAAGACTTGGCCGTCCGGCGGTCATACCACTAGGCTATAACTATGTAAACATTCAAAGAAAATGAAATTGTGCGTTATCCTCATAATCTTTTGAAGGGATTATATTGGATTCGGAATATTTCAGACGAGAACCAAAGTTTCTGGATAGGTTGAAAAGATGTTTAACGCATATTTGTGTAGCAAGCAGGATTAATACTCATTTCTAAAAGCACTAACTTCCAAATGCCTTTTCCCGTGCTCTGTCGTCAAAAATATTAATCAGCTGTGTCTCTTCATCAGGTTCGAGGAGGCAGCACAGGTGCTCCGCCTCCGGCGCCTCCAGCCATGATTGAGCAGGAGAAGAGGTCGCCCCTGCAGCCGCAACAGCAGGGAAGGGTACAACCAGGTATAAACTTCCTCTTACATACTCCTAACAGCTTTGAAACATGAGCAATGGGCTTCATCATCATCACCACATCTGGACGTGGACCTCTCCATTTGCACGCTCATCCAGCTGCTATCAGCCACCTACACGTCCAAGCGCGTATTTTAAGTAGCTTTATAGCTTCTGCTTCTGTCTTTCTGTGAAGCAGTTCTGATAGCGAAAGAGGTGGCAAGAAGGTTGAGGGATAGAGCCTTACGTCCCGGCCGCTGCGTGAGACGCTCCAAGGTCAGGAGCTGCTTACGACTCCCGGCCACCGTAGGCGCGGGCCTGCGGACGGTGAGTAATGGGTAGGTCACTGTCCGATCAGGACCAGGCCCGTGCTGGACGGTGCGTTCGTGTTCCACTCGCGCCTCAAAGAAGCATAAGTGAAGTGGCCCGCCCGTCAGGGCCGAAACCTGTCACCGGGATGGTCCGAAAGGGTTACCGCTACACCGGAACATAAAGAGCGAAGGAAGGAATATGGATGGGTTTTAGTTAGTAAGATTCTGACACTCCCTCTGCTCCACCCTGAGCGGGAAGGGTAATTTGATGATTACCCACCCTCAAAAAAAAGTGTTCGCGCTTATTGCCATCAACCGAGCACAAATCCAGACACCAGGCTGTTACTAAGAAATTCCACATCGAAAAACCCAATAACACTTAACTATTATAAACTCTTGTAAATAAAAAAATACTTTCCGTAGCGGTATGTGATGGCTGACTAAACCCTGAGTAGGTATGCATCGTAGAGGAAAATTGCACAGTACGTCCACTGTGTACAATAAGATTATTGTACTCAGTCCCTACCCATGTAAGTGCTATATAAAAGATGTCGGCTAGGCGGACCGATTTGTCGATATTCTTGATAAAACGGATGCAGTGTCGACTCTACAATTTATGCTCTATCAATTCGTCAGTTGTGTGAAAATCGGTTATCATGGTATGAGCATGCTATGCGGAGGAAAGAGGAAAATCATCATCATCATCTGCCTAACCTTTTCCCAACTATGTTGAGGTCGGCTTCCAGTCTAACCGGATGCAGCTGAATACCAGTATTTTACATGAAGCGACTGCCTATCTGAACTCCACAACCCAGTAACTGGCAATACGATACCCAATGGAATGGAATGAGGAAAATGTCGTCAGGAAAGTTTTGAGTATGGATGGCTATACGAGTAGAGGAAGACCAAAGAAATGATGGATGGATTGTGTGAAGGATGATATGGTTTTTATAGGAGTGACTACCGAGATGACGACTAATAGAGAAGTATGGAAGTAAAAGACATGGTGTGCCGAGCGCAAATAAATTAGGATAAGGGCAGGAGAATGATGATGAATTCGTAAGTTGATCGTGCGGATAGCTTTACATGCGTGATAGAGATAGTATTAGGGTAACAGCAGAAGTGCTATACTGTAAAAATCTCATCGTGATAACGTTGGTGGTCAATCCTTAGCATTAGGTGTAACGAGAGCTTCATTTAAGCTGTTACGGTGTCTTTCTTAACCATCCCTACTTCAAAAAAAGGAGTTGTTTCTCAATCCGACTGCATTTTTTTTTATGTTTGTTACATCAGAACTTTCGAATGGGTGAACCGATTTTGATGATTCTTTTTTTTATTTAAAAGCTGGTATACTGCTTCCCGTGTAGTCCCATTTCACTTTGGTCCAGTTTTGACAATGGCATCCATGAGAAAATATGTCTTTAATTTTTAACTAGATGATACATTAGTACTTCAGGTCATTCTTGTTTCCACAGCAAGTTTAGTAGTGGATACGAATTGGTGTACCAAAACTCAAAAAAATATTTTTTTTCTAAATCCACCGATAGTGCGAATATGCGGTTTACATAAAGCGCAATAGATGCTCTTACAGAATGACGCAGATCCCTTCAAACCACTCAAATTCTTTTGTTTTCTTTCGCAGAACCGGTGCCGGCTGTGGCGGTGCCTCCGCCCCCAAAGCCAGCTATTATCAAGGCCCCGAAAAATGCGAAAATTAATCAGAAGGTAAGACTTTTTATCTTTGTAGTCCAACTAGAGATCTTTTTGAGCAGCCCGGAGTTCGAGAGTTGGTGGTGAGGCAACCCAGAGCTTCGGATACTATGTTAAGCCTCGTTTAAAGGTTCTTGCGCTTTTTGAGCTGCTCGGAGTACGGGAGTTGGTGGTGAGTCAATCCAGTGCCTCGGAGACTACGTAAACTAATGACGTATAACTAACGACTCCTTCGCCTGGTCTCCTCCCAGTCTTGTTGGATTGCCGTCCTGTCGGACTATGAGGATGCGGGAAGAGGAAGTGTGTACCAATCTTTGTGAACACACCTCTCCACAATACTATCTTCTGTGCACTTAGTAAGAAAGAAAAAAATGTTTATTCGGCACAAACAAAACGTACATTTCTAAAAAGAAAAATAAAGTCATTAAATACACCCGTGCAAAGCAGCTAAAAACCTCGTATTCAGAAATATGAGCTCGGGGGTACGTAAAGACGATTTTTGTGTACTGTGGAGATTCCATCACAGTATATACTCAATTTGTAAGCAAATCAAATTATCAGAATTGTTAAAATACACACATCAAAAGTGTCTAGGGATCAACATATATTTTTGCAATAACTTTTCTCTTGATTGATATTAATTTAAATTTTCTTTAAGGATTCATCAAATAAAGTGTTTTCGTTTGTCACAGTAACGATAAACCAAGTCACCTTTGCATTAATAAAGAAATTTGCCATTTTCCTAATAAAGGGATTTTTGACATTTGAACCACTAACATTAAAGTTCGAAAAAAAGACTGAAATAACAGTTTTCTTTAAAATTTTATTGGGTAACTTAAACAATTAATAATCCGTGTTTCTACCGCGAACACTAACAACACAAGAACATCGGTTTGGCATACTCAAAATGAGTTCATCCAAATCACGCTGTGGAATGGCCGCCCATGTTCGTTGCAACAACAAAAAAAGGTCTTCTTGCAACTGAATACCCTCCATATTCGGCAGAGCTCTTCTCTGTAGCATATCCCATGCATGCTCAATCGGGTTCAAGTCTGGCGACTGAGCAGGCCAGGGCAGGACATTGATGTTAGCTGCGGCGAGAGTCTGTCTTACAACTCTTGCGGTGTGCGGTCGTGCATTATCATGCATTAACTGAAATAAGGGACCGATTTGCACTTGTAGAGGAACGATGACGTCAGATACAATCGTCTCAGCATAAATTTGAGCGTTGAGGTTGCCTCTGATCCAAATCAACTCAGTTCTTCCGCCGATCCAAATACCCGCCCATACCATGATGGTTCCACCACTATAAGGATGGACTTCCTGGCAGGATTTTAATCGCTGTTGGCGTCCAGGGGTTCTCCAGTGTCGTATACGTCTTGTATCCGGTCTCATACCAAAACGAGACTCATCAGAAAAGCACACGAAACGCCATTGTTCTTCTGCCCAATTTCTGTGTTCAAGAGCCCATTGATATCGAATCCTACGATTGTGCATTGCTATAGGTGGTACCCGTAGCGGTCTTCGGGAATGAAGGTTCACTTCATGCAAGCGGTTTCTGACTGTTTGGTCGCTAATTAAGTTCCCTGAAGAGTGATGAAGCCTCACGGCTAACATCATGGCGGTTATTGTTGGAGCTCTTCGAGTTAAGATTTGAATGTATCGGTCTTGTCTCCGTGTGGTGCAGCGATACCGTCCTTCATGGCGCTCAGCCACGGTACCAGTGCTTCGGTAACGTGTCCAAAGTCGACTGATAACACTCTGACTTGTATTCAGAGCTAAAGCCACAGTACGTTGCCGGGAACCAGCTTCTATCATTCCCACGGCTCTGAGCATTTCTTCCCTGCTTAAATGACGTCGCCGCTCCATAATAACGTTGGTTTTAATCAGTAGTAGGGAAACAGTAGCACTAATAATGTCTTCAATGCGTTGTATGTTTTTATAGGGAAAATATTGACAGCTGATTTTCATCTTTTACTCGAATTTGATTGACAGTTCCTGTTTCAAATTATGAAATGCACCAAAAAGGATCCATATAAATTTATAAAATCATAAATTTATTACAAAGCCACATCTCAATCTCAAGAAATCCGCATAAAAATGCTTGATCCCTAGACACTTTTGATGTGTGTATATGAATAAACCCAAACTTAAAGTATTTTTTCAAATAAACCAATTACAGGCACTTTTGAATTGTCAAGGTGTCGGTCAGTCAGAGAGATGAAGCTAGTTGCCCATTCCAAAGCAGTAGGTACCTATGGAGAAGAACGGTTACGGGCAAGAAACTCCATGCACATTCTTTTAAACAAAATATGTTTACAAAATATTGGTTACATAGTTCATAATAATATTATACATGCGAGAACGATGCAGAACGTTAAAAGCATCCGATATTAAATATGTTAACTATTCAAAAATTAAATTAAAACAAGCCTTAGCCGCTAAGAGATGACCAGTTCCTACTTACTGACAGCGCCCGTTCACGACAAATGTAAAATAACAGAAAGAACATGAGTGAAACTCTTGTCTGCATCAGGCTGTAATGGCGAATTTTGATCGTTGCATCCCTTACAAACTAGAAGTATGATACTGCAAGTCTATTTCCAACAGTTATTGTTGATTTTTTTGCCGTCCTTCCCTTGTGCCTCACCCAGAAATAAATCCTGGATCCGCCCTTGCAAGTGGCAACACAGATGCAAATGGCTTCTGGGATTGTGAGATGCATAATGGCGGCGGTGTCCACTTACCATCTCCAGGGCCGTTAGGTTGATTGGAATATTTAAAAAACCGAATTTTTTCCGTACTTACTACTTTTAGGGAACTATATTTTCTATCACCAAAATTTATATTTGTCATCAAGTTGTATCACCTAATAAATAGATCTATCGCCACGAAATATTTTCGTTCTCAGATAAACAAAAATTGTTCCCAGGTATGAATTATCAAATTAATGTTAATATATGTGTAAAATAAGAGATCGATAACCAATAAAATTATATTGCATTACATGAATATAAACTTCGTTCTTATAATAACAGTTTTGTTACTTAAATAATAGCTCTGTGCTCAGAATGGTAGATCTGTCACCAAATAAATCGATTATCGATCCCTGACTGCGACTCCTTTTTATTTGATATTTTGTCACCAATACAGTAGTAACATTTTATTTCGTTCAGATATTAAATTAATAGTATTCGTTACCAATTTAATACATCAATTTATAATTTTAATGAAAAAATGATCAAAGGGGCGGAGACAAATTAGCGCGCTTTAAAAATTGACCAATCCGGCCTCAACGATGGGTATCCAAAACCGCCTTGCCCTACCCCGACTCGGACAGGTTAGGTTAGAAGGGGATGGCGGGGTCTGAAAGACCCCGCCATCCCCTTCGTGGTTATTTTTTTTTAAACCATTGATATTCAATTGATCAGACTACGCTTTTTGAGCAACTTTTGAGTGTTTTGAGGTTAAGTTAGGAAAAGTCATTTTTCTCGGAAATGGTGAGTTACCTTATCATGGGAGTGGTGCCAGAGTGGAGGGGGGCACCCCCCACAGGTACAAGGGGGGCCCCGGACATCCCCGCACCATAAATCGATGGAAATTTTATTTGACAGACGCCGTTGTAAATACGGAACTTAATGCAATTTTCTAGTAACATAATATGATTTATTGGTGATCTCTTTAAATTAGTTTGCTTAAATACTTATTAGGACACACCTATTATAATACATACAAAAACATTTATTTGGTACTAGACCTTATATCTCAGGATTTTAGGTGATTTATTGTGGAACTGATTTTGCATTGTTTGGTGACTACATTTTGGTGACCACCTATTATAATACATACAAAAACATTTATTTGGTACTAGACCTTTTTATCTCAGGATTTTAGGTGATTTATTGTGGAACTGATTTTGCACTGTTTGGTGACTACATTTTGGTGACAGATCTACTATTTTGAGGACAAACCCTATTATTTAAGAAACACAAAACTAATTAAATTGGTGATAGCTTAAATGATACCCCTACTTTTACACACAACCTTGTATTTATCAAGGCTGAACGGAAGAAATGCAATCGTTTATCATTCTTACAATGAATGGAATGTACGGAAGCTATTATAATTTACGTCGAATTTTACGGAGACAAATAATTTTGTGATTGTGGTACGGCGGAGGAACTCGTGGCTAAGTAATAAATAATAATAATAATAATAAAATGTTTTATTGACATAAAAAAGGGTTATACACTTTAGTTTGAAACCCTGACTCCTGAGCTAGGTGAGACCTGTGTTACAGGAGTCAGTGCCTTCATCCGTTCTTTAGAAATTAACAATTTATGCAATAAATCAAACAAGTAAATCACTTAAACTAAGTTTAATGCAAGCCTGCTATTGTGTGGTGTTTGTGTGTGTATGTGAGAGTGTGTGTGTGTTTGTGTGTGAATGTGTGTATGGGTACGTGTGAGTGTTTGTGTGTGAATGTGAGTATGGGTGCGTGTGTGTGTTTGTGTGTCTATTATGTTGGGGTTATACATACATATACATAATTATGAGAGTTACATTTTATATAATAGTATTCAATCATCATCAGTACTGTTCTTTTATTAAGTTTTCTGTCTGCAGGTAGTCCAATGTTTGAAGCCATGATTTTAGTTTAATCTTAGTTTTATATATTGTAAGAGGGTTAACGTTAAGAATATGATTTATTTTGTTATATATAAAAGTAGCCAAATATAGTCGTTGCCGTCGAGCGGCTGCAGTCTTAAATTTGATGGTGATACATACATTACCGATAGTTCTCTTATACTACATTGCATGATTTACTGGTGTGATTTCGTGTTGTTTTAATGTAAGGTTGAGAAGGTATAACTGTCTCACTGTTAGTACTTCGCAACTTTCATATAGATTTTTTGTGGGGAACCGGTACGGCCGGAAGGTCATCACTTTTAACAGTGATCGTTGAGCTCTCTCAAGGCGTATCATGTAGGTTTTACAAGCTCCTCCCCATGCCGTAATACAGTAACCCATTATTGACTGTGCCAGTGCTAGATAGACAGTCCGGAGAATCTTAAAGTCGGCCACTTCTCGTAGTTTTTTAAAAGCCCATATTAGTTTCCTAACACGGGAAGCGGTTTGATCAATGTGGTACCGCCAACTAAGTCTCTCATCCAGAATAACAGCCGCACGGATAGATCCATCAGATTAAGCTACGCTTGCCGGGGTTGGTCCGTGGATGGTTGACAATGTTTACATATTGAGACTCCTCCATGCCTCGGAAAGCACGTTACGGTCCTTACTGTCATTCGTGAATCTTTGACAGTCGTTACGGGTACTCAGAAATCCGAAAGCCTGACAGTCATTCTTAGCAAGGGGATACTCCTTGCTAAGAAGTCGGTAACTTGGTAATACAGCCAGTATTACCTAGTTACCGACTGGGTTGTGGAGGTCAGATAGGTAGTCGCTTAATGCCCGGCAAGCGTAGAAGTATGAAAGAATACAGTTAAAAATAAATAATGTATTTGCTATATAACTATATTGTTACTAAAATAATGCATGAAATCAATTCATAATATATGTTAAATTGATTGGCTAAAATAATGGTTCAAAAACAACATTTTTTTCCGCCTGATTTTAACATTTTATTGGATGAAACATTATAGTAAATAAACATACTTGGTAACAAGGTACCCCTTGGTAAGACTGGATGTGTCAGACATATATTATTTTGACTACCCGTAACGACTGTCAAACATCTAACAGTCTCTTCTTATCGTGTGGTTAGTGACTAACCTGGTGTCAGAGTTTTTATGCTGCCCATGGGCCTCTGAATTAGCTTCACGTGCTGTTGAGCAAAATCTCTCAGACATGCTGGTTTCCTCACGATGTTTTTCGATGTTGATCTAACACTTAACGTGCGGAACAACACGAAGATATCTCAATATTTTATAAATGGTCACCCATCCACGAACTGACCTCGGAAAGTGTAGCTTAACCTTCGCCCCTGCAGGTGTTATTATTTACCAACAAGCCGGTCCCTCCCTGATCAAGCTTTTTAAGAATAAAAATACTTGCCTAGCAACAGTCTCGATCAAATATTATTTTTCTTAGCGTTCTAATACCTAAACAAATTAAACACGGTTTCGTTTTCCTCCCAACATAATAATATATTGCTACGCTCTCAAACGAGTTTACAATTTAATCGGAATAATTAGTATATCGATAGCCGTTACTTGTTTTTTAAATGCAATTTACGTCAAACTATAAAAATATACAGTGTGTTAGGTTAAACGAGGGACATACTTTCAGACGGTATAGAACTCATGGAAATCAACAACTTTGTCCATGGGGTCTACTGCACAGCGACTCGCCTCATGTTCAGAGCCGTCTTAAGGTTTTAGGGTCTAATCTATTGCGAAGAACGGACCTTCCTTCCTTTTCGTGTAGGTAGTGACTAACCTGGTATCAGAGTTTTAATGCTGCCCATGGGCCTCTGACTTAGCATCACATGCTGTTGAGAAATATCTCTCAGGCATGCCGGTTTCCTCACGATGTCTTCCTTCACCGATTTTTAAGCAAGTGATAATTATACAATACGCACATGAATCCGTAAAATCAGAGATGCGTGCCTTGGGTTCGAACTCGAGACCTGTGACTATCAGTCCGACGTTCACACCACTAGGCTATCACTGCTGAACGGGCAAGAAACTCTCATGTACAGAGGCCAGCACATCAAGTTACCACAATCTGTCAAATTTCTTTGATAGTATTTCAACTTTATTGCAAAGATACGAGGTTCATTTTTAATTGAGAAAATTTGACAGTTAGGGATAGCTTGATGTGCTGGCGTCTGTACACTCTTAGTTAATATCTATCATTCGTTGATCTTTGACAGTCGTTACGGGTAGTCAAAACCCGAAATGATGACAACATAATATCTTCTGTGAGGTATCGTGTTCCAATGAATGGTTTATGGAGGTTAAATTGGCAGTCGCTCCATGTAAAATACTGATATTCAGCTGCTTCCGGTTAGACTGGGAACCAACCCCAACATAGTTGGGTAAAGGCAACACAGATGTTGAAGAGTTGCCTCATGCGGAGTCGATCTGCAGCATCAGGTCAACTCTTCGAAATAAATGTATTATCATCAGAACGAAACGTGTTTATTAAGTTTCAACTGGTTCGGTTAAGAGGAAGCTGACCTAAATTAGCTTGCAAGATTTTTACCAAACATACTAACTGAGGATAATACGTACTTACCTCTAGAAAATACAAGCGTGAAGTTCAGAATTATAATCAACACGTTACTAAGCAAAAATAAAACATTTACCAATACATTTTCAGGTTTTATTTGTGTAGTTAAGTATATAAATGATTCAGTATCTATAAAAGACTTTATTGTCACTGAAATAGAGTTCATTTTCGTTTGTAAGAAATCATTACTTCGGTTTATACGCTCATTATTCCATTGTAGAGCGACATTAATTTTTCTTTGAATGATAATGTCCATGCAATGGGAATTATGATTGACAGCAATAAATTCATGGTCTTTCCGTCATTATTTAGATGGCAAATCGAGATATATACGTTCTGAGAAATAAATAACAGCAGGATTGTCGTTGCTTTTCTTAATTTTTGAGGGTGGGAAATCATCAAATTACTCCCGCTCTGGGTGAAGCGGGAGGGAGTGTCAGACTCTTAGTGACTTAAACCCATTGATTCTTTCCTTAGCCCTTAGTGTCTGCCGGGTAAGCGGGATTGTCCGAAAGTGTTACCGCTACCCCGGAACACAAAGGGCTAAGGCAGGAACATGGATGGGCTTAGTCAGTAAGAGTCTGACACTCCCCTCCGCTTCTCCCGCGGAGTCATTTAATGAGTATATAATTTCTGAAAGTCTCACCAGTGACTGAAAAGTTGTGTGGAAATCGGTTGTCATGGTATGTATGGGGGGGATGGTTATGCGGCCGTATGAGGAAAATGTCGTCAGGAAAGTTTTGAGTATGAATGACGATGGCCATACAAGTACAATGATGGATGGATTGTGTGAAAGATGATATGGCTAGAAAGGGAGCGACTACCGAGATGACGACTAATCGAGAAGTATGGAAGAAAAAGACATGTTGCGCCGAGCACAAATAAATTGGGATGAGGGCAGGAGAATGATGCATTGATGTTGTGAATAACGCCAACACGCATACAGCAGGCGTGAAGATCAATGCAGTTTCTTACTTTGTACTATGCCTTTGACCCACTGTGGTGCAAAACAGACCTTCCTGCGAAATTTTTTCCAAGTTTCAAGGGGTTTCAACACCTTCCGGAGAAAATACTTGCCGGCTCGCCCCCTATTACATGGGACTTAAACATAATTGGCTTAAACATGAGGGTGTATTAAAGAGTTATATCCTTCTGTCTACAACCTCAGGCGATAGAAGCGTTATGTTCTGTAGATCTATCTATACTAATATTATAAAGAGGAATGATTTGTATGTATGTTTGTAACGAATAAACTCAAAGACTATTTAACGGATTATAGTCTGGAATAGCATATAAGCTAAAAATTTACGATTCCCGTTGGATAATTACGTAAATACACGCGGACGAAGCCGCTGGCAAAAGTTAGTTGTATATAAAATTCTTCAGGATAAAACGCTAAAGACTGTCTCTCAATTACTGAGAATCAAGGCCACACCGCGGTTTGCTGCGCAAAAACAGGTTTCAATTTAGCTACGTGTCGTTGCATGTACATGTTGTTGTTAAGTAGTGATGTGCCGTATCGATTGTGTTGAGTTGAAGTCGATTATCGGGGTAATCGATTTTTGCTCGGTGGTTTTTGTGGAGCTTGTTAATCGGGGTATTGTTTATGTGTGGGGTTAGAAACATGGTTAAGACATCTTGGTCCTTCTCTACATATTTTTTGTGTATGGAAGAGTTATATGTAAAGACGCCGCACATCAAGCTACCCCAATCTGTCAAATATTCCCAATCGAACATGAACCTTATGCTTTTGTAATTAAGCTGAAAATCTTGCTTGATGCTTGCTGTGTTGGCGTCTGTATGATTTTTCATTGGGTCATTATATAACATCACCACGCGTATAAGGCAGAGGTGTACCTATAGAACACCCATATTTCGCCAGTTATGTTTAAGTCCCATGTAATAGGGCACGAATCTAGACTTCGGGCTGCAAACGAGAAATTTCAGATGAAAAAACACAATAACGCGTTTCCCGATCTGGGAATCGAACCCAGGACGACTTTCTGGAGTAGCGCTTGCAACCACTAGACTAACGAGGCCGTGGCTTATTATAGTATCAATGATTAGGAAAAAAGTCACTAAAATCAACTTTGTGTGTGAAAATAAAAATCTTCTTAAACAGAAAACCTTAAAAATATGACTGATTTATCTGCAAATACAAAAATGTACGAAGATGTCAGTCTCAAATAACAAATACAGTGAAAGTATTCTCGCAGAACATTTACACAATAACCCTTTATATATAGTTGTTTATGTAACGAATGAATTAAATTGGAAACACTCAAGATCTGGTTCATAAGGCCAGGCTATAATTAGAAACAATGAAATCGTATGCAAATGTCTGCCTTGACGATGCATGCATTATATATGACCGTAGATTCGTACGTTGTTGAAATAGACTATTAGAGTAACTTCTGCCACCGGCTTCGTCCGCGTTTATGTTAGGAATTATCCCGCGGGAATGTACCACCGAGATAAAAAGTATCTTATGTGTTAATCCAGGATATAAACTATCTGTGAGCCAAATTTCATCCAGATCCGTTTTGTAGTTTTTGCGTTAAAGACATCATCACATTGGATTCATTGCTTTGATCGTGTATGCATACACGATCAAAGCAATGAATCTATTTGGACATTTACTATTAAAGTTTACACAGCTATGAGCAATAAAATATCATCTTAAAAGAGCTGCAAAACGAACAAAATTAATGCCCATCATTCAACCGAGAATAATCGATACGATGCGATTCGCGTCCCATAACAACATGTCGCCTCACTACTAGTTGTTCGGCAATCGTCGGAACGGGCGGTCGCGCTCGGCGCGAATAATTTAAAAACAGAATTCTATAATCGAATAAACAACATTCTATTTTTAATTTCTATAGAAATTCTTTAACGAACTTTTTTGACGTTGAGTGATTTTCTTCTCTGGGATTAAAGTTACTTCAGAAATACTGTGAAGTGTTTAAAAACTTGAATAAATAAACAAATTGTATGTGGTTTTTATTGCTTTAATTCGTTCTGGTGACACATATTGGTTTTTAATTGTAATTACTTTAGTTTCGCGAATATTTCCACAATTCAACATTGTCCGGGCTGTTAAAACCGTGTGATTAATAAAAATTGAAAATACGATAAGAGTGGTGTTAAACATTATAATTTCGTATTGCGCGTTGGATCGTCGTGGTTTAACAGCGTATGTTCACGCATGCGCGCTTGTGGTGTGAGCAGTAAGGCCTATTCTACATCGTTCCGCATTTTTAACGTAAAACCTCTTTATTCATGTTGTTATGCTTCAAGCGTCACTTTTAAATTTTGAACGGGTTATGTCTGGGTTGTGTTTTAGTTTAAAAACAAATGAGTTTGCTCTCGGATCTGTGCGGAGATTCAAGTGAACTTTATATAATAGCAAGAGTGGTAAGAGTAGATCAGATGCTGATCTAAGACGGAGGTTACTATGGAGACTGTTAAGGTCAAGGTCATATCACTGGGTTAGGCGTACAGCGAGCGAGAATAGAAATTTGTTTGATAACTTCGTTTGTTGTTTAGCAAAGCGTTTAATAAACTTCGGGATGGATTGGATTTTTACTTGGAATATGATTGGAGACGGAGTATCTTTCGAGATAATTAAGGTTTATGGAAGGAAACTGCTAAGTGGAATGTGTGGTGTTACGCAAAAGGATAGAATAAGTAATGAGTAAGTACTTAAAAGTAGTCCGAAAATGTATTTGGGAGGAAAATATGGACCAAATCGGTATGAGCAAATGAAGCGGAGGATATTGGTAAGGAAATAATCGTTAGGAATTATTGTGTATGAATGTAAACGGCAATAGAAGGTGAATACCAAAGAAACGATGGATGGACTGTGTGAAAGATGATATGGCTAGAAAGAGGGAGTGACTACCGAGATGACGACTGATAGAGAAGTATGGAAGGAGATGTTGCTCTGATTAGGGCAGGAGAATCCGTTGCGTCGAAGCCTGCCGGGTAAGCGGGATTGTCTGAAAGGGGTACCGCTACCCCGGAACATATTTTTTATTTTATTTTATTTATTTGGGAAAACAAACAATTACACATTAAGGATAACAAAAAAATATAAGATACAAAAAATACAAATGTGAAATCAACCACGTTCTCCACAGATAAACAATGAGACAGTTAAAAATTGGTAGACAACAAAAATTCAATTAGACAAATAGTGAGGTTAGCATTAACAACACCAATCAATGAAACTATAGTGTCGCACAATATAGAGCTAAGGAAGGAACATGTATGGGTTTTAGTCAGTAAGAGTCTGACACTCCCTACCGTTCCACTCAGAGGAGTCATTTCATGATTTCCCAATCTCAGAAAAGCCCACGACCTAACTCAGACAGGGCAGTGACCCTGGGTGGGGTCACCCAGAGCGGGAGGAGTCATTTGAATTCCCACCCTCAAAAAAAAAAGGGCCGGAGAATGATGATGAGGTATGAAGTCTTTCCATAGTAAGAGTAATCGAACAAAAAAAAATAGAATTTACAATTACAAACTTATTATTTGCGGTTGGTGCAATAACCGTATCTAGGGATCGAACGGCAAACTTAAGTTTGTCCTTTAATCTAGTTCTTTAGTTACAACAATTTCGTGAATACGTACAGAGGCCAGCACATCAAGTTACCACAATCTGTCAAGTTTCTTTGATAGTATTTCAACCTTATTGCAAAGACATAAGGTTCATTTTTAATTGAGAAAATTTGATAGGGATAGCTTGATGTGCTGGCGTCTGTACTTGCTACGGCCGCGGCTCATATTTTGTTCAACATACAACCTGACACTGACCTGTTTACTTCAAAAGACCTATGAAAATTAGAATTTCACGGGCTACCGTCGCGAAACCCCTTTAACGCTATTGGTCAGCCATGTTTGATATTAATTACTTTGCCTAAAAGCAGGATCATGCGATGTTTCCCCTTTGTAAACAGATTAGAACTCTGTAAAGGGCGGCCATTTTTGAAGGCGCCTTCTCAATTAAAATCGGATAGTCCTAATTGGTTGATAAATCTAATAAAGGCTACGTCGTTGGTCTAATGGTCGCAAGCGCTACTCCTGAACATGGGGTGTTGGGTTTATTAAATAAAAATGTTTAGTCTCCGTGACTTATACAGAGTTGATACGACAGAGGGGCTTTCCTTTAAACAGCTTATACTAGGGACCATTTTCAAGCTCCGCCGCCAAAAATCAATTGAATAGGAGCAGTAGTTTAGTCGCAAATAATTTTTTAAGTTTTTGCCCCGTTTGAACACGATGTATCTTTCCTAACTGCGCTCCGGTGCGCGCGCGGTCGGTGCCGCTGCGTTACAACGTCAGTTTTTATTTACAAAGGGTGGTTGCGTGTTACTCTGATTTGTAAGCTATTTAGTTTGTTTGAAAAAATAAAAACCTCATTTTTGGTGCTTTTTATTTTTATACCGTACCGAGTTAATACTAAACACGTATTGTATACGTAGTGTAATTTAATGCCCCTCTGTCATATCAACTCTGTATAAAGGGAAAAATTTGTGTGTCTGTGTTTTTATGTTTGTTACTTCTCCACGCTCCAACGCCTGAACGGATCTGGATGAAATTTGTTTGGCACAGACTTAGTTTATGACCTGGATTAACACATAGGATACTTTTTATCTTGGTAGTACGTTCCCGTGGGATGATCCTGCATCCTTCTCGCTCTACCACTGAGCCTCCTAAGTGAAAGTCCCGCCGACCTTCACAATTCAACTCTGCCTAACCCTGGAAGGGAAAATGAGCGTGATGTACTGATGCCGAAATCGTCAACACATCTAGGCCTTTTAACTGAGCAAGAACCCGCATTTCAAAGTCTCATTGGTCCACTTTTAAAACGGTTTTTACCTGAACCGAAATCGAACTATGTATGAATTATTTAATGGTTTATTTTCCTTATACATACAACGAGGATAACGCCAAGATCAGTATTAAATTAATGCAAAAATGTATTCAAAAAACTAGTTAGTCGTGGCTGGAAGTAAAAAATTACGTAAATCAAAATCTTCTATGTCTATTTTTTATATTGAATGAATAGAAGCTAGCACTTCGACTAGCTCACCTCAAAGTTTGATTCGTCTGACCACACAACATTTGACCATTCTTCAGCGGTGAGAGTTCGGTGTTTTAAGGCCCATTTATACTGAGCTTTTTTGTTGTTGTCGGAGAGCCATGGCTTTTCCCTAGCTTTACAGCCTTTCAAATCAGCTTCCTGAAGTCTTCTACGAGTTGTTCGAGCCGAAATTGATTTCTTAATTTGTTCTGACAACTCAGCAGCGATGTCTGAAGATGTTTTTTTCCTATTTCCTAACGACTCTCTCAGTAACTGACGATCCTGACGGTCTGTGGTGATGCGATTGCGCCCGGTTCTCGATCTATTTTGATGTATTCCGGTAGCAGAGAGTCGGTGAATAGCATATTGCACGGATCGGCGCGAGCATTTCACAGTTTTGGAAATCTCTACTTGTGATTTCCCTTGCTCACGCAGAAGCTGTATCTGCACACGTTTTTTCTAAAGAAAGTTCGTTTCGTTTTGGCATATTGCGACGATAACACTTAAAACTTTGAAATAAAATACCAAGGGCGCACTAGATCACTGGATGTGTTTACAACGAGCTATGGTAGTGAACTGTTAAATAAATACGAAAATTGTAAAAGACACATTTTATGGCACCCAGGTGTTTTATTGCTAGCTGCGGCGTGGGCCATTGTTTTTAAATCTTTGTAGATGACCCATAATATAATACTTCAATAGTAGATTTGGTTTTCTCCCATACTTATCGTGAACGAGCGAAATTTGTAAGGTGCTCAATACTTTTGGCCAAGGCTGTAGTTGTTTTTTCTATTTGGATTTACTCAGCTCGAAGTTTGGATTTAAATGCCCGGTTGATGGTTATAGCCGCGCCCCCTATTACATGGGACTTAAACATAACTGACGAAATGTGGGCGTACTATGTTTTCCTTAAGTGTAAACTATATTATTGCGTAAGTTGATAAGCTTATTGATATAATGAATTAATTATTCTGTTACCAAGAAGTTGAAATTAATAATTCCCATAATCTTGCACTCATTTTCCTTATAAAGCTCGTGCCTAAGTAATGAAAGCTATATTAAGCTGCGCTTGCCGGGGTTGGTCGGTGGATGGGTGACCGTCTTTACATGACGAGACTCCTCCGTGCCTCAGAAAGCACGTTAAACCGCCGGTACTGGCTGTCATTTGTGGATCTTTGATTTTGGTTACCGCTACCCCGGAACATAAAGGCTACGGAAGGAACATGGATGGGGTTTAGTCAGTAAGAGTCTGATACTCCCTTCCGCTCCACCCAGAGCGGGAGGAGTCATTGGATGATTTCCCACCTTAAATAAAATAAAATAATCCCCAATCGTGCAGTTCTTTAATACATCCCATTTTCTAATACTCCCTAATACTCCATAGCGTAGATCTAATTTTACTGAGCAATCATTGTGTCTACCTGGTCTTCTTCGTGTGGTAAGTGATTCACCTGGTATCCGATTTTCTATGCTGTCAATGGGCCTCTGACTTAGCTTCACATGCTGTTGAGAAATATCTCTCAGACATGCTGGCTTCCTCACGATGTTTTCCGTCACCGTTTTTTTAAGCAAGTGATAATGATACAATACACACATGACTCGAAAAAATCAGAGGTGCGTGGCTTGGGTTCGAAATCGAGACCTATGACTTGGCAGTTCGAGGGTCACACCACTGCCTACGACCTGGTAATTAGAGCTTATAATAATGTGAACTTCGTTAACCAAGAATTGCACTGTATGTCCACTGTATACAATACACATATTGTAGTCAGTCACTGCGAATGTAAGTGCTATCGGCCTAGGCAGAACGGGTGCATTGTTGACGCAACAATTGTTTTTAATATCTTGGTAACTGACTTATATTTTTACCACATCAAGAGCTATACGATACGATGTCTAAGTAGAAAGGTAGGCAAGTATTCAAAGGACCCCTCCCGCTCTGGGTAGAGTGGAAGGGAGTGTCAGACTCTTACTGACTAAAAACCATCCATGTTCCTTCCTTAGCCCTATATGTTCCGGGGTAGTGGTAACCCTTTCGGACAATCACGCTCAGGATATTTAGCATGCGATCCCCTCCTCAGGTCGGGCACAGAACCGTACATTTTTCTGGGATGAAAAGTAGCCTATGTGCTATTCTAGCCCTAGCACAAACACTACCACTATTTTTTGTGCTTTTCTAAGCTCAGTGCCTTCAACACACATACATGTATGGGTTAGACTATAATCTATCTCTGCGCCAATCATCCAGGTCCGTTTAGCCGTTCAAGCGTGACACAGTAACTAACATCCATACATCCTCACAAACTTTCACGTTTGTAATATGAGCAGGGACCGTCAGTAATGACGCACAGGTCGATCCTTCAGGTTAAGCTACGCTTGCCGGGGTCGGCCGTGGATGGGTGACCATTTTTACAATACCTAGACTCCTCCGTGCCTCGGAAAGCAAGTTAAGCCGTTGGTCCCGGCTGTCATTTGTGCATCTTTGACAGTCGTAACGGGTAATCAGAAGCCCGAAAATCTGACAGCCAGTCTTACCTTGGTATCGTATTGCCCAGTTACTGGGTTGTGGAGGTCAGGTAGGCAGTCGCTCCATGTAAAATACTGTTATTCAGCTGCATCCGGTTAGAATGGAAGCCGACCCCAACATAGTTGGGAAACGGCTAGGCTGGAAAGGATCATTGTCAGTAATGACGTAATCACTTATTCTCTTATTGCAAAAATTATATCAAGAAAATCTCCTGAGTAAAGTAAGTCAGTCTGCTACTCGATATGTTACGTGCAATCTTCAGATAACGTATGATAACAGCATACATTACAAAATGTATTACGTAAGTGATTAGCGAACGTTGAGTTGGAAGAATGATAAAAATAGTTTTTTTTTTGTCACGTGTCAAAAGTCAATTTCAAACTCAAAGCATTTATTTCAAAGAAACCAATTACAGGCACTTTTGAATTGTCAAGGGGTCGGTCAGTCAGAAAGATGAAGCTAGTTGCCCATTCCAAAGCAGTAGGTACCTATGGAGAAGAACGGGCAAGAAACTCCAATTAAAACGGGACCCTATTACTAAGACTTCGCTGTCTGTCTGTCTATCACCAGGCGGTATCTAAATATGAACCGTGATAGTTAGACAGTTTAAATTTTCGCAGATGATGTATTTCAGTTGCCGCTGTAACAACAAATACTAAAAAACAGAGTAAAATAAATATTTAAGGGGGCTTCCATACTAAAAATCTTTTTTTGCCGTTTTTATAGATAATGGTAAGGAAACCTTTTTGTGCGAGTCTGACTCGTACTTGGCGGGTTCTTTCTTTTTTTGGTTTAAACTCATATCACATGTTTTGGCACGTGACTGCCAGACTGTGTTTGTCTATGATTTTGTTATTAAACCTGTATCAGCGACATCGCTTGCGTGTTTATAGTTTTTTTTTTTCACTATTAAAATGTACTTTTGTCCTTGACTGTCGAGCTAGATGTCAAATTACATTTATAACTATTGTTTTTTGTATGTTCTGTGTTACATTTGAGCGTACATTTATGGAAGTTGAGAAATGATACATAGCCACTAATTTTTTTAATATTATTTATCAACTATCATGGTTTGGGCATGTTATGCGGAGGAGTGAGGAAAATGTTATCAGGAAAGTTGTGAGTATGAATGTGGATGGCTATACAAGTAGAGGGAGACCAAAGAAACGATGGATGGATTGTGTGAGAGATGATATGGCTAGGAAGGGAGTGACTACCGAGATGACGACTAATAGAGAAGTGTGGACGAAAAAGACATGTTGCGCCGAGCAAATAAATTGAGATAAGGGCAGGAGAATGATGATGATTACTTATTTGCAGTAAGTTTTACTAATCTCTACACAGTATAAAACAAAGTCGCTCCACGCCGTCTGTCCTCTGTATGCTATTTTTACGGATTTTTGTGCGGTTTTCATTAATCGAAAAAGTGATTCAAGAAGTTTTTTTTGTGATTGGTTGCTCTATTCAGCCAAAGGGTTGTCAACTGCTAAACCGGGCTTGCCTGTGGATGTCACAATAAAATTGCAGCCTCCAGCCAGGGCTTAAAATCTTACAAGCTAAGCGACCACACGCTAAGGGCACCCCCTGTGGGGTACGGACCTCGGGTGCGTCGCTGGGGTAGGATTGCAAGGGACAGGCTGGATCAGGCTCAAGAAAAAGATTTATACGTATAGCTTTCATCCGCGTGATAGTATCTACATTGCACCGAGCGAAGCTGGGGCCGAATCACTAATAAACAAGTGCGAGTCTCGCACATCGAGGGTTCCGTACAAACCTGTAGGTATATAAGTAAAAGTTCACCCATCACGAGAATCGAGTCATAGTTATGGTATTTTTATATTTTGAAAAAAAAAAAACTTTTTTTTTATAATATGATGTAACTTAAAATTTACGGTTTTCGCAATTTTTCCTTTATCTGCACTGTAAGACGTTACTTTGTACCAAATTTAAAGTACCCTGTAGGTTTTGATACCCGTGCGAGTTTCGAAAATTTGCGGCATAAACAGCTGTATCTTTTGATTGCTTTGGCTTAGAAGTTTGATTTTTTCACAGCTCCAAGGGACAGTAGACCTGAGTATTAGATATAAATTTCAGTTTGATACCTCCACGCGTGCCTGAGAAAAACGGTCTTGACAGACGGACGGACGGACAACAAAGTGATCCTATAAGGGTTCCGTTTTTTCCTTTTGAAGTACGGAAACCTAAAAAATATATTATATTTTACGGCGAAACAGTCTATTGACGCGATTATTTTTTGCGGACTCTACCTAAACCTCTTGAGGGACGTTTTCCCTGACCGTACTTCATAGGCGCCTTAAACCGTGTTATCATTATAATAAGACGATTATGCGTTATAGATAATGATAATATTATCATACGTAGATATTATGTGCCTCCATGCTAATGCGGGGAACGGCCTTGGATCGCACACACGTCATTTGTGCGTATGTACATATAGATTATTTGTTAAGTATGAATAACTTATGAATTTTGCTGTTTTATGCTGTTAAAGTGATGGTTTTAATAGAAAATTTTCTTTTAATAAGTTCTCTCTTGGTAACCTGATGAATGATGAACCTGTTTATGAATGTTTATATATAAAGTTTATATAAAAATCGTCAAAATTCGAGTCGGGCCGTGACAGTTGAATTGTCTTAAAGGGCTACCGCTAACATGTTAGCTTGGTTATAGTCAGTAAGAGTCTGACACTCCCTTCCGCTCCACCCAGAGCGAGAGGAGTCATTTGATGATTACACCATCTCAAAAAAAAAATCGGTGACTTTAGTCACGTAGGAACAAATGTGAAATCGCGAAAAAATAATCAGCTGTTCCCTACATTTTGACGAGGATAATGTATGGACCAGCAGATTTTTTTCGCGTTTTCAGATTGGTGCCATAGTGAAAGTTTTTCATAATGATGAGAACAATGACCCCTTAAAATCATCCTGTATAAACACTCACAAAAGTAATTATTTAACTGTTTATTTCGTGTTTATAGTGTTGTTGCCATTGTCACATATTTGTGTCTTTGGCAAAGTCCAATCATTTATTTCAAATAGGCACAAGTAAGGCACTTTTTAAACGTTAAAATGAACAAGAAATTGAATTGATTCTAGTCTCCCTTTTCTAAAAGTAGGTAGTTTCGTGTGGAGAAGAATGGGCAAGAAACTCCACCGTTACTCTCTTAAAATGTTTTACAATGTTTTGTAAACATGAATTATAACATTATAAATGTGAAGACGATGCACCCAGAATAAAAACACTACACCACAAAAGCTGAAAAGAAAAATATACAACATATAGTAATGGCAGGTAAACTTAATTGTGTCGTAAGTGGCGTGCAAGGCATGCGCTTGCTTGTCACGTATATGTGACAATGGTGTTCAAAACGTTAAAGTTAGATTCATTTTTAACCGCCTTTTTGACAGTTTATTCCTCAGCTGGTACAGAGGCCAGCTCATCAAGTTACCGCTATCTGTCAAATTTCTCTGATAGTATTTCAACTTTATTGCAAAGACATAAGGTTCATTTTTAATTGAGAAAATTTGACAGTTAGGGATAGCTTGATGTGCTGGCGTCTGTACATAGCGGGGGAATTAACTAGAATAAGAAATGTGCCCATGACAACTGTTGTCTAGACAATAAACAAATATAGATCTGGCAAGCTACCAAGCTGACTATAATTGTTATTGTCACTTATAGAGGACGGCTTATATATCTGTTTGTATACATACAGTCTATTTACTATTTATATTGTGTGTTAGTTCAACGGTTTCAGAGGAGCTCGTGGCTAAGTAAAAACAGCCGCACGTTGTTGACCGTGGATGGGTGACCTTATTCATATAACGAGACTCCTCCGTGCCTCGGAAAGCACGTTAAGCCGTTAGTCGTTCGTGGATCTTTGACAGTCATTACGGGCCGAAAGTCTTACTAAGGGGTATCGTATTACCCAGTTACTGACTGGGTTGATCGCGACAAACCTTCTCATTATACAGTGATTGTTGATCTCCATTAAAAGCTTTAAAACAAAATCAACGTTTTACAAATCTTGCACCATATGACAGTTGCGAAAATCTTTAAAACCAGTTGAACTTGAGTAAGTGTATTGAACTTTTAAGTTACGAAAGTGGAATAAACAACTGGTTCTTTTAACAAATTGGAGTTTTTAGAAGGACGTTGATATGTTGCTCGTTTGCAAAAGTAGTCTAGTGTTAATTTGTTGATTGATTTGGTCAAGGGACATAAACAATAAATCTCGGAGCACTATGTAAGATGGCCAGAAACTCTCTGATAAATGTCGCTATACAATCAATTCGCCTAGCCTTTTTCCAACTATATTGGGGTCGGCTTCCAATCTAACCGAATGCTGCTAAATACTTTTACATAGAGCGACTGTCTATATGATCTCCACAACACAGTAATTGGGTAATACGATACGACTTGGTAAGACTGGCTGTCAGATTTTCGGGCTTCTGACGACTGTCAAAGATGCACAAATAACAGCCAAGACCATAAGTTTTTTTTTTTTTAAGGCTGGGAAATCATCCAATGACTGCTCCCGCTCTGGGTGGAGCGGAAGGGAGTATCAGACTCTTACTGACTAAAACCCATCCATGTTCCTCCCGTAGCCCTTTATGTTCCGGGGTAGCGGTAACCCTTTCGGACAATCCCGCTTAAAGACCAACAGGTTAACGTGCGTTCCGAGACACGGAAGAGTCTCGGTATGCAAATATGGCCACCCATCCACGGACCAACACGGACCAACCTCTGCAAGCGTAGCTTAACCTGATGGATCGAGCCTTGCGGCTTTACTTAGCCACGTGCTTTATACAGTAGTTCGCATGCTAATTCTCATTTAAATTACGATAATAGTAAACGTTTAACGTAAACTTAAACGTTTGCGTGTAACGTCACCTTATTTTTATAGACTCTTAAATTTTAGTATCCATAATATATCGATTTACAGACCGCAAGGAGCGACTTTGTTTTATACTATGTAGATATTTGTAGGATCCGCACACGCACATTGCTTTGTGTTAATTATGTCATCATCTTCACCAATGCACTCGAAACGGTGCACGAAAACATCGCGAAGAGACTTATCTCCCAGCGGTGGGAAAATTATGGGCTTATTTCTGATAAGGACGAAAGATAAAGTATCAAGGGTTATCAACCTTAGACTGCGACTTAGATAGCCTAGTGGTATGACCGACGGACTGCCAAGTCACAGGTCTCGAGTTCAAAACTAAGGCACGCAGCTCTGATTTTACGGATTCATGTGCGTATTGTTTAATTATAACTTGCTTAAAAATCGGCGAAGGAAAACATCGTGAGGAAACCAGCATGTCTGAGAGATACTTCTCAACAGCATGTGAAGCTAAGTCAGAGGCCCATGGGCAGCATAAAAACTCTGTCACCAGGTTAGTCACTAACCACACGAAAAGAAGAATAACCTTAGACTAGTAATATCAAGGTTCTAGCAAAATGGCTCTTGTAATTATTGTATTTTTCTTTTGAGGAAAATGTTGGCAAGCGACGCGGCGCCAGTTTTTTTTTTTACATTTTATGGTAAAAAGGTAGCCATTAGGTAGCATAGGATTTGAGGGAGGCCTTAGCTCAGCAGTGGGTAATAAAAGAAAAGCTACAAATCGCAGAAAACACAACAACAAGGTTCCGGAATGACTTTGACCTTGTAAAAAGTCATTTTTACACCTTTATGAGCTCGGAGGGTTGTATTAATGATTTTGATGATTATAATTCTGTAACTACATACGTCTTACAGCCGCGAATCAAATGTTCATCAACATACAACCTATCACTGGCCTGCAAATTGCAAAAAACTTAAGAAAATTTGAATTTAGCGGGCTACCCTGGAACATCAACCTTAACGTGCTTTTGGGATGGAGGTCGGTTATTAACCCATTAGATGTTCGCCTATTAGAAGCTGTTTGCTTATAGAGCTCAACAATTTATACGGTTATCTATATTGTCGTTTCGAGAGAATTTTTCTCATGAACTTATAGGGTTCATACGACATTTGAGCGGTTAATCGTGCAGCTCAACTCTAATCTAACTAAAATAAAAATCTGCTGTTTCGTATTGAAGTGCAATATCTACGTGGGAAAAATGTATGACCCCAATGACCCCAAACATCCCCTCCGCAATAAAGACAGTTATAATGAGCTGTCTGAAAGAAAACTCAATGGTTTCCTTCAATCCAATAAAGCTCAAATATCAGTCTTTACATGTCATATTTTTAAGAGCAATGGTTGCCTGGTGGTCACTACCCTGTCTGAGTTAGTTCGTGGGCTTTTTAAGGCTGGGAATTCATTAAAAGACTCCTAAGAACGGAAGGGAGTGTCAGACTCGTACTGACTATAACTTATCCATGTTCCTTCCTTAGCCCTTTATATTTCGGGGTAGCGGTAACCCTTTCGGACAATCCCGCTGACTTTAAGCTCTTGAACGTTGGAAGTGAAGAGGAGGCGTTTTGGGAGACTGTCTTGAAACTTCTAACCCAGTCAGGCGCTTTATTTAGTGTGATTTGTTTCATCACCACTGTTCTCAAAACGGCGAAGAGATCCATCGTTTAGAAACCGACATGTTCTAGAACCAAAAATTGGAAGACATGTGAAATCTACCAATCCGCACTGGACCCGTGTGCTGTATTACTGACACCCTCTCGAAGAGTGTGATTTGATTTCATGAAATAATCATTTTGTAGGGTTATATGAACTTAGAGGTTTGTGTCGATGATTTTACAGTTCGGTTAAATGTTTGCTGCAGTCGCGAATTATATATTCAATACTTGCATTACGTATTTTATTAACCGACTTCTAAAAAAGGAGGAGGTTCTCAATTCGACTGTATATATATTTTTTTTTTATGTTTGTTCGCGCATAACTCCGTTGCTTGCCAACCGATTTGAAAAATTCTTTTTTAGTTGGAAAGGGTATACTTCCCAAATGGTCCCATAATTTTTTTATCGAAATCGGATAAGCGGTTTTTGAAAAATCGTCAAAAATCTAAAAAAAATCTAAAAAAAATCTACTTAATATATGTGGACGATGTTCTAATAAGTTCCTGTCACTGTAATTTACATACCAGGTAGTGGTATTAAAATTTGGAGGGATAGGTAGGTACCACAACTAAAAAGTGAAAAATAAAAACTTTTTTACAAAAAATATAATTATTATTGAATCGTATGTCTAAATGTTATTAGGTGTTACTAAGCAAGTAAGGCTCGTTTGCCACTCAAATCACTAAGAGAATTTAGCGCTAAACGTATTTAAAATATCGTTCCTTTTCTTCTTTTTCTTTTTTTTTCAACCATCTAAGTAAAAACCGACTTCCAAAAAAACACTACAAAGTGAAAAATAATTTTGATTTCGGAAGTCGGTGTCTTCGGTTTTGTATTTTCATTTTTTGCCACTTATAATCTTCATATAATTTTGAAGGTCAAAAATTGACTAACAAAACCTGATTTTCTGAATACCGAATCTTAAAAAACCTGAACGTGATTTTTCATCATTCGCAAGTTATAAAAATAACTAAATAAAAATGCGCACGATTCGATGCAACTAGTGCGCGTGGGCAGTGTGAGCGAGACAGCACGTCATGCAGATCCTAAGTGAGAGCGAGATAGTTATACTGCAGTGGTTGCTACGCAGCATGTGACATAAATATCTTTATCTCTAGTAGTGTAACGGTTTGATTGGAGAGATATTTTTTTTTTTTAAGAAATAAACTTATCGTCCAAGGTGATGGCTTCTGAAACGATAATTTTGGTGTTTTATATTAAGTTGGTGAATATAATGACAAATAATTTTACGTTACTGGATTTTATTGACTTCTTCTTAGCGTGTCGATGGCAATCTATAGCGTGTCGATGGCAATCTAAATGAGACCCAGAATTCGGTTAGGTACGTGTTTGGCGCCATCACATCACTATGGTATACACTATGGGCATGTTACGTGGAGGAATGAGGAAAATGTTGTCAGGAAAGTTGTGAGTATGAATGTGAATGGCTATACAAGTAGAGGGAGACCAAAGAAACGATGGATGGATTGTGTGAAAGATGATATGGCTAGAAAGGGAGTGACTTATGAGATGACGACTAATAGAGAAGTATGGAAGACCCCAAATAAATTGGGATAAGGGCAGGAGAATGATGTTTGGCGCCATCACTTCCTGCAACTAGTTGGCGACAGGACACAGGACTCGATATTAAGTGTCTCGTCGTTTGTGGAGTAGCACCACATTTAAAGCTAAAAGGACTTACAACCACAATCTTCGTAAACACATACATAATAGTCCAATCAACAAGGGGGTTGGATAAGGTGATAATTCCTCTGTCGCTGAAACTTTGCAGTGTGATAAAGTAATGTTTATAGATAACGGTTGACCATTTATCCAACATTTTTTTTATTTAGAAGTTAGGTATTTACACCTAAACATGAAAATCATTTCTAGATCTGGGGGAAAAATTGCTCCGTCCAAAATTCCTTCGGTATATGCCAGTATATACTGATATGTATAGGTATGTATCGGTATCCAACATTTTTTTTATTTGGGGGGGCCAGGAAGTTAAAAATACCTATTTAGGTCCATAACTTGTTCGAAAAAATTCCTCCGTCAAATTTTCTTTTTTTGTATGTTTTAATATCGTCAAATGTATCGCACTGCACGAAGATCCAATAGATTTTGCATTTGTAACATAGCATTACGGTTTTCTGCCAATAACTCAGTGAAAAAAATTCCTCCGTCTTTTTTTATTAATTTATCTGTCATAGTATACGTAAATGAAACAGTTTTTTTAAAGATCCAATAAAATTTCGGCAATACACACGACTTTTAGAGTATCAACTATTATTTTAAGATGAATGGACTACGAGCGGGCGGCGGGGGCAGTGCGGGGCGCGGGAGGAAGGGCGCCGGCCGCCGCGTTGCATACATACTCACTTTTCTGTTTTTTATAGAATCTAATGATATTTCGACTTCGGACATGCACCTTTTAATACATTAATTAACTTATCATATGGGTAATTAAGTACCTAGCACGTCCGTACCGGAAGCAATGAGTTTGAATATCTCTTGGGGCGATTCAGATATGCGATTGATCGTATCGTATATTTTTCATGAATTGTGAAGTAACCATACCATTGATAGTGTCGGACCACGCACAACCAACAAGCTTAACATAATAGTTGAAAAACATGCTCTTCATTACAATTTGTAAGAAATTACCAATTGTCCATAAAGGTACAATGTTATTTGACTATTACTAGACAACTTGTAAAGCTTGCTTAGTTGTGATAGTTTTCCTTTGAACTTCATTATTTGTATACATGGTGAATTTTTCAAGTGGGCATAGATGGCCTAATCCGAATATACGAGTAATAACTAACTTATTTCTTATTCGGGATTCTTTAAAAACTGTTTAACGTCAAACAGTCTTTGTCAATTAATATTTAGTTTTATTTATTCAAAGGCACTTGAACGTCAAAATTAAGTAACAAACAGGCACTTAACTAATCATTGGTTTTGTTTCATTATATAGGAACTATAACAATTATTAGCAGTGGTTGAGCGATTGACTGCTGCGCAGTATATCGCGGGTTCGATTCCCACACGGAACAAATATTTGTACGCCCTGCAAGTATTTGTTACAGGTCTGGGTGTTTTTCTATCTATAATATGTATGTATTTACGAAAAAATGAAATATACGAAAAAATACGAAATGTCCAAGGATATTATTATTATTTCTCGATACTCGTACAACAAGTGTATAGAAATATAAAAAATCGACTACCTAAAACCTACCTACCTAATTTTTATTTCAGTTTTTGCCACGAACTAAACATAAAAAAAACATACAGCGAATTGAGAACCTCCTCCGTTTTTTAAGTCGGTTATAAATAATGTTACTTCTTTGCTGTATTGTAAACATTATCAGCCTACTGTACCATTTTTTTCGCCAAGTTTTCTTCGATAGGTACTTACTTCCTATCCGCCCCCCATATTGGTATTGTTCCCCTTTTTCAGATATAGATAATCTACCCCAATGCTTAGCACATTAGTGCTGAAGAAATTCTATGAATATTATTTTTCACACATATTTGGAAAGAAAAATTTCATGGATATTATGTATTATCGTTTTGTGAAATTTCCATGGATATTATGTATTATTATTAAAAATAAGCTACTTATGTTACATTAACCATTTTTCCATAAATAACATTTATAATAAGGAAGGAAAGAAGGAAACGCCATGTAGCCCGCGAAATTCAAATTTTCTTACTTTTTTTGCAAATTGCAGGTCAATGCCAGGTTTTATGTTGATCAAAATATGATTCGTGACAATAACAAATATTTTGTATTATTATCCTTTGATTTAGCAATATACATACATATCTCACTAAGTTCATAAAATAACCCTATGGAACGAATATTTCTGTAATATTGATGCCATAGGATGATATTATGAACTTACTTAGGGTTGTATTAATGATTTATATTGTTACAATTTTGTAAATAAATACTTGCTACGGTCGCAAATCATATTTTAAAACGTGTCACTGACCGGGACCGGCAAATTGCAAAAAAACGTAAGAAAAATTTAATTTCGCGGGCTACCCTGAATAATTATACAAATCACTCATTGATGAGAGTATAGGTATATTGGGTGCAGAGGTCAAGCTACTCCAATCTGTCAAATTGGGAAAATTTTACAGATTGGGGTAGTTGATACATGTATGTACTGGCGTCTGTACAATATGTTTCTTTTTTCATTTTGGTGGATGTCACATGACTTCGCATATTTAGTGATTACTCTCGTTTAAATAAATATTTTTTTTATAACTGCACAATTTAGTGTAAGTAACTAAATCCACTATATGGCACCTATCTATCAATTTATCAAGTTAGGTATTTTATCTGACGAAAAACTGTAGAATCTATTTCAAAAGGATTACAAAGTTACAATTGCTTAACGGGCTCAACTCTACTATTTTATAACATTTTGTTGTGCTGTGCCTTTGTTTGTCAAGCTCGACTTGGTGGAGATTAGAAGTATTATATATTTTTGTTTCTTGGTTAATAAAACTTTATGAAGATAGTTCAATAAAAGTAAGTTTAATAAGAACGAATGGTTAGTTTATTGTTTGTTACTCACGAATGAGAGTTGATTGATACCAAATAATTAATAAACGTTGAGAAAAAAAATTGTATCAGTGTTTTTAATTCAAATATCTCTTGTTATACATAATATGCTATGCTAAACATATTGTACAGAGGCCAGCACATCAAGTTACCACAATCTGTCAAATTTCTTTGATAGTATTTCAACTTTATTTCAAAGACATAAGGTTCATTTTTAATTGAGAAAATTTGACATCAAGCTATCCCAATCTGTCAAATTTTCCCAATTTGACAGATTGGGGTAGCTTGACCTCTGCACCCAATATACCTATACTCTCATCAATGAGTGATTTGAATAATTATTCAGGGTAGCCCGCGAAATTAAATTTTTCTTACGTTTTTTTGCAATTTGCCGGTCCCGGTCAGTAACACGTTTTAAAACATGATTTGTGACCGTAGCAAGTATTTATTTACAATAATTGTTATAGTTCCTATATAATGAAACAAAACCAATGATAAGTTAAGTGCCTGTTTGTTACTTAATTTTGACGTTCAAAAGTGCTAGGTACTTAATTACCCATATGATAAGTTAATTAATGTATTACAAGGTGCATGTCCGAAGTCGAAATATCATTAGATTCTATAAAAAACAGAAAAGTGAGTATGTATGCAACGCGGCGGCCGGCGCCCTTCCTCCCGCGCCCCGCACTGCCCCCGCCGCCCGCTCGTAGTCCATTCATCTTAAAATAATAGTTGATACTCTAAAAGTCGTGTGTATTGCCGAAATTTTATTGGATCTTTAAAAAAACTGTTTCATTTACGTATACTATGACAGATAAATTAATAAAAAAAGACGGAGGAATTTTTTTCACTGAGTTATTGGCAGAAAACCGTAATGCTATGTTACAAATGCAAAATCTATTGGATCTTCGTGCAGTGCGATACATTTGACGATATTAAAACATACAAAAAAAGAAAATTTGACGGAGGAATTTTTTCGAACAAGTTATGGACCTAAATAGGTATTTTTAACTTCCTGGCCCTCCCAAATAAAAAAAATGTTGGATACCGATACATACCTATACATATCAGTATATACTGGCATATACCGAAGGAATTTTGGACGGAGCAATTTTTCCCCCAGATCTAGAAATGATTTTCATGTTTAGGTGTAAATACCTAACTTCTTAATAAAAAAAATGTTGGATAAATGGTCAACCGTTATCTATAAACATTACTTTATCACACTGCAAAGTTTCAGCGACAGAGGAATTAATGTAATTTCTCCATACAAAGAATTTCCTTATTGACTGGACTATAAGTTCAAGTCTTCTTCCCATAGGTAGGTAGAAACTACAGAACATCGTTTTTTTATTTTTTGAGGTGGACATCTTGCAGTTTAACCTAGGAGGTTGTGACTTCTAAGCCCTTACCCTGCCATGAACACAGCTGTGTGTTTTCTGTTGTCTCTTCCGCTTCACCCGAAGCGGGAGGAGTCATTGATGTTTTCCCATGCTAAAAAAACCATGTTCGTCCTTAGCCCTTTGTATTCCGGGGCAGCCTTTCACTCATGCGCGCTGAAGACATGTTACCCTTTCACCATAAAGTATGTTGCAATAAATACAACCTTTTTTAATAAAATCCTAGCCGGTTTATCACAATCGGCCTTCGCCACTCGAATCCGGTGACATTTGTCTGCCCAAATCGTCTAAAAACTCGCCAGACGTGAAATATTTGGTCATGTGATTTCGTACTTTTGTTTTTTTTTTACCTATCATTAAATGACCACATTTTGTTTTTTTTTCGCTTATGACAGAAATAGGATATTATGTCGATTGAATGTCAAATGAAAGTCGCAAATCAAAAGCCCAGGAAAATAGTTTTTATGACAGATTTATCTGCGGTTAGACGTGTTCTCCTCACGATGTTTTCCTTAACCGTTTCGAGAGGCAACCGGCCAAAAAAAAAAACTGTCCTCCATACATTATGCTCCCATAACTCGTCAAAATGTAAGGAACCGCAGATTTGTGATTTCAGGTGTGTTCCCATAGTAAAATCCATCCCATCCCATAATGATGAGTACAATGACCTCTTGAAATATGGCCTTTTTTTTTTTTTTTTTTTAAGGCTGGGAAATCATCCAATGACTGCTCCCGCTCTGGGTGGAGCGGAAGGGAGTGTCAGACTCTTACTGACTAAAACCCATCCATGTTCCTTCCGTAGCCCTTTATGTTCCGGGGTAGCGGTAACCCTTTCGGACATGGCCTATGAATTCAATTACACCCTGTAGAATGACTATTTCATAAAATTATTTTTCGGTAGTATTTCATAAAATCATGACATTTGAGGGCAATTCTAACTAAGAGTTGAGAGCATTGGTGATTCTGATTATTATAATTCTGTAGTCACCACTTGACAGTGACACTGACTTGAAAATGGCAAAAAACCTAGAGCTCGAGTAGTAGACTTTCCTGGAACCTAATTTGTTCCAGGAAAGTCTTAGTGGGATTTTCCATATAAAATTTCTCATTCGATGTCGATAAAGATGATCTCGCTTCTATTTCATAAGACAAACATTATTGGCGAAATGTGGGTGTTCTTCTACCTATCCTATCAGGGTATACAATCGCAATGTTACGTAAGAACTATCGTGTTTAAAAACCATAAGGTCATCAGGTCAAAAAAAAACCACAATAAAATGGAAGCGAATGAGAATCGGAAAGTCTTTGTTTAGCATGTTACGTTAAACAACGTGGCGCTACAATGGTGACATTAATTTAACAGACGTTAGGAGATGTAGGAGGTCGCCAGCCGGAGTGTCTTGATCTAACACGAGAGGAAAGATTAATAACCGATTAAAAATTGAGAATGTATCTGTGACTCCTGGGATGTTTCAGTCTTTGTTGGTACTTTATTGCAACAAGTTCCCTACATTTTGGATATTTATCTGGCAAAAGAAATTGTATACTCAACATATTTATAACTAGCTTCTGCCCGCGGCTTCGCTCGCGTGGAGGTCGGAAATTATCCCACAGGAATGTTCTACCGGGATAAAAAATATCCTATGTGTTAATCCAGGATATAAACCATCTCTGTGTCAAATTTCATCCAAATCTATACAGTAGTTTTTACGTGAAAGAGTAACAAACATCCATACATCCATACTTACAAACTTTCGCCTTTATAATAGTAGTAGGATTACGTCATAAATCACTTGTGTTGCAAGCTTCTTAAGATTAAGTTAATAAAATGGTATACTCAAACTCAAACTCAAAGTATTTATTTCAAATAAACCAATTACAGGCACTTTTGAATTGTCAAGGTGTCGGTCAGTCCGAGAAATGAAGCTAGTTGCCCATTCCAAAGGAGTAGGTACCTATGGAGAAGAACGGGCAAGAAACTCCATGGACACTCTTTTAAACAAAATATGGTTACAAAATATTTGTTACATAGTTCATATTAATATTATACATGTGAGAACGATGCAGAACGTTAAAAGCATCAGATATAAAATATGTAAAACCTAATCAATAATTAAATTAAAACAAGCCTTAGCCGCTAAGAGATGACCAGTCCCTACTGACAGCGCCCGTTCACGAACATGACGCATATATTAGCACCATTCAGCTCAACCATTTTGAAGGGAGCTAAATGATCCAACACACACGCCACCATCAGCGAGACATTAAAGAGCATGGCATACTCTCAGCCGCCAGGGCATATTCAAGTCAATGAAAGACGCACCCAGAGATTGGTCGCTTTATAGTAGGTACATAGTACTCACATATGTGCTAAGCAGTTATACAATATTAAGAGATTGAATTTATACAATGCAAAGATGTTTTTTTGTTGTTGTTGATCTTCCGCAGCTCCAACAGTTTTCAGTAGTCTAATAAATTAGTTGATGCGCCCTTGTGGAGCTGGACTAGCATTGACCCAAGCATTTTTATCAGCAATGTAATCTCCCAATTTATAATACGCTTGGCTGCATAGTGTGCGTTTTATACAAGTTTTAAATTTTGTTTCATTAAGTTCAAGAATGTGGGGAGGTATTTTATTGTAACATTTTAAACAGTACCCCATGAAAGATGAATCTACTTTAGCCAGCCTGAAACCTGGTTGAACTAATTGGTCCCTATTTCTAGTGAAATAGTTGTGTCTTTCACCTCTTTTACTAAAAAGATGCAGATTTTTCCGTGCGTACATGATGTTTTCATAGATATATTGACAAGGTACAGTCATGATGTTAATAACCTTAAACCGTTCCCTTAGAGAATCGCGCCTACGAAGATTATAAATGGCTCTGATAGCTCTTTTCTGCAGAATAAAAATAGACTCGATGTCTGCAGCTCGTCCCCAAAGTAAAATACCGTAAGACATAATACTATGAAAATAACTAAAATAGACTAGCCTCGCGGTATCTACATCAGTATACTGACGGATCTTTCTGACAGCATATGCTGCAGAACTTAGCCGTCCTGCAAGAGATGTTAAATGAGGACCCCATTGTAGCCTTGAGTCGAGCGTGATCCCCAGGAAAACAGTTTTATCGACAAATTCTAGTTTCTCTTGATTCAATACTATCTCACAATCACTACTTTTTACATTTGGTAAAGAAAATCGAATGCACTTCGTTTTTTTTCCATTTAATACTAAATTATTTGCAGTGAACCAATTTTGGACCTGCAGTAGGGCGTTATTTACGTCGTCAAAATTTTTTGCACGTCTATCTATCTTAAAAATTAAAGAAGTGTCATCAGCAAATAACACCATTTGTGGTTGATTTTTTAGTAAATGGAGAAGATCATTTATGTATACTAAAAAGAGGAAAGGACCCAATATAGAACCTTGTGGCACACCCATTTTTACTTTTAAACCGAGTGAATTGACACCTTTTATTTGAACTTGCTGTTGTCTATCGTTTAAATAAGATTTTACCATACCATTTTATATACAATATACCTACAACGTGCCGCTACAATAATGACATTAATTTAACACACATAATTATATTATACGTTTTTGACTTTTCTTTTCATTAAGACATTATATTTCCATCAAACGTTGTTATTTACGGATTCATTTAAAATTTTAGAAAATAGCATCTTAGAGCAACCTGTACTTAAAGACTGTCGCGCAGCGGTCATTTGCCGGGGTCACAGATCATGACATTCTCATCAAAGAAATTAAAACGAATAAGCAATGCTATTAGGATGAAACAACTGCAAAAAGTAGGCGAATTTATTTTATTGTTTAGTTTGTTTGTGTGATTTATTTATCCTATCAACATTTATATCATTAATAGGTACTCAAACTCAAACTCAAACTCAAAGTATTTATTTCAAATAAACCAATTACAGGCACTTTTGAATTGTCAAGGTGTCGGTCAGTCCGAGAAATGAAGCTAGTTGCCCATTCCAAAGGAGTAGGTACCTATGGAGAAGAACGGGCAAGAAACTCCATGGACACTCTTTTAAACAAAATATGGTTACAAAATATTGGTTACATAGTTCATATTAATATTATACATGTGAGAACGATGCAGAACGTTAAAAGCATCAGATATAAAATATGTAAAACCTAATCAATAATTAAATTAAAACAAGCCTTAGCCGCTAAGAGATGACCAGTCCCTACTGACAGCGCCCGTTCACGAACATGACGCATATATTAGCACCATTCAGCTCAACCATTTTGAAGGGAGCTAAATGATCCAACACACACGCCACCATCAGCGAGACATTAAAGTGAGCATGGCATACTCTCAGCCGCCAGGGCATATTCAAGTCAATGAAAGACGCACCCAGAGATTGGTCGCTTTATAGTAGGTACATAGTACTCACATATGTGCTAAGCAGTTATACAATATTAAGAGATTGAATTTATACAATGCAAAGATGTTTTTTTGTTGTTGTTGATCTTCCGCAGCTCCAACAGTTTTCAGTAGTCTAATAAATTAGTTGATGCGCCCTTGTGGAGCTGGACTAGCATTGACCCAAGCATTTTTATCAGCAATGTAATCTCCCAATTTATAATACGCTTGGCTGCATAGTGTGCGTTTTATACAAGTTTTTAATTTTGTTTCATTAAGTTCAAGAATGTGGGGAGGTATTTTATTGTAACATTTTAAACAGTACCCCATGAAAGATGAATCTACTTTAGCCAGCCTGAAACCTGGTTGAACTAATTGGTCCCTATTTCTAGTGAAATAGTTGTGTCTTTCACCTCTTTTACTAAAAAGATGCAGATTTTTCCTTGCGTACATGATGTTTTCATAGATATATTGACAAGGTACAGTCATGATGTTAATAACCTTAAACCGTTCCCTTAGAGAATCGCGCCTACGAAGATTATAAATGGCTCTGATAGCTCTTTTCTGCAGAATAAAAATAGACTCGATGTCTGCAGCTCGTCCCCAAAGTAAAATACCGTAAGACATAATACTATGAAAATAACTAAAATAGACTAGCCTCGCGGTATCTACATCAGTATACTGACGGATCTTTCTGACAGCATATGCTGCAGAACTTAGCCGTCCTGCAAGAGATGTTAAATGAGGACCCCATTGTAGCCTTGAGTCAAGCGTGATCCCCAGGAAAACAGTTTTATCGACAAATTCTAGTTTCTCTTGATTCAATACTATCTCACAATCACTACTTTTTACATTTGGTAAAGAAAATCGAATGCACTTCGTTTTTTTTCCATTTAATACTAAATTATTTGCAGTGAACCAATTTTGGACCTGCAGTAGGGCGTTATTTACGTCGTCAAAATTTTTTGCACGTCTATCTATCTTAAAAATTAAAGAAGTGTCATCAGCAAATAACACCATTTGTGGTTGATTTTTTAGTAAATGGAGAAGATCATTTATATATACTAAAAAGAGGAAAGGACCCAATATAGAACCTTGTGGCACACCCATTTTTACTTTTAAACCGAGTGAATTGTCACCTTTTATTTGAACTTGCTGTTGTCTATCGTTTAAATAAGATTTTACCAAACTAAGCGCAAGTTTTCCAAGTCCGTAATGCTCTAGCTTCAACAGCAAGGTTTCATGATCAACGCAATCAAATGCCTTGGAGAGGTCACAAAAGATTCCGATGGCGTCTTGAGCCTCTTCCCACGCATTGAAAATGTGTTTTAATAAGGTCACACCAGCGTCAGTTGTACAACGTCCTTTGGTGAAACCATACTGTTGATCGTTAAGTATTTTATTCGTGTTAAAATGATGAAGCATTTGATTAAGCATTATCTTTTCAAAGATCTTGCTGAAAACCGGCAACACGGATACGGGTCTATAATTATTAGTGTCTTTACTGTCCCCGGATTTGAAAAGTGGTATTACCTTGCTGTATTTCATTAAATCCGGGAAGATTCCTTGATCTACACATAAATTAAATATGAAGGCTAAATAAGGTGCTATCGTCTCAATGATCGAGGTACAGACTTTACTGGACATTCCCCAAAGATCTTCGGTTAATTTGATTTTAATTTGTTTAAAAGTTTTAAGTACTATTATGGGGTTAACATGCTTAAAGTTGAATTCAATTAGGCAGGCTGAAACGTTTGCCTTTACTAAATCAAAAGAGAGGGAAGGCGAGGAATTTAGAGTTTCAGTAGTTTTTAGGGGAATACTGGTAAAGACAAATTCTTGAGCTACTTGTTTGCTATCACAAATGGAACCACATGACGTCTCCAGTACGTAATCAGAACTATGTCTTTTGCTCCTGTTCGTTTCGTTATTGATAATTTTCCAAACCGTTTTTATTTTATTTTCAGCTGATTTAACCTTGTTACTAATGTATTTGGCTTTAGCTGCTTTATAAGTGTTTTTAAAAATTCTTGAGTAGGTAGAAACATACTTATTAAAAGATTCTGTGTTAATAAAAGGCTTAAGGCCATAAAGCTCGAAAAGTCTTTCCCTACTTTTCCTGAGTCCTTTAGTGGCCCAGTCACTAAATATAAATTTAGGGTTGATACTTTTAGTGGTCTTCTTGAAACAATTATTAAATTCGGTTTGCACTACCGTAAAGAATTCTTTATACAAAATATTAATATTTTTCAAAGAAAGTTCCTGATCGCTTAGCTTACAATTTAATGTGATATTAAATTTATTTAAATTAACAGATGTTATTGGTCTGGATTGTATTTCGATTTTTTGTATTGGTGTGTTGGACTGAAAAGTTACAGTTTGACCACTGTAATCAGAAGGGAGATAATTAATGATGGATTTATTTAAATAGTCGCAACAACAAAAAACATTATCAATGCATGTAGCAGTAGACATAGTTACTCGGGTTGGTTCTACAAACACATTTGACAAATTAAATGATTTAAACAAATTTAATAATCTACTCGTATTTGAATTATTTTCTAAAATATTAATGTTAAAGTCACCACAGATAACTACTGATTTATTACCAATAGCAAGTTTTGCCAAAACATCTTCCATTACTGCCTCAAATATCGGATAGTTTTGATAATTAGGGGGTCTGTAAACACACACTATAACATGCTTATCGAGCTCAACACAAGACAGTTCAATGCTATGCTCAACCGATAGTTCAACTATGTCCTCACGGGTTTTTGATTTAATACAACTTTTAATTAGGATTAGTGAACTACCACGCAGCATTGATTTACGGTTAAAGCAACTGGCCAAACTATAATTCTCGTAGTTAATTAACATTTCATAATCTTTTAACCAGTGCTCAGTAAAACAAATAATATCATACATTGTTTTTTCCAAAAACAATTCAATCTCCAATTGTTTGGAAGAAAAACCTTGAATATTTTGATGAAATAATGTCAAGGATTTCTGTTTCTGCTTAGCCCCTTTCTTACAGTTAGGTTTGGTGCTAGAAAATACCTTTTTATTATTACTTACTACTTTACTAGCCCTACCAGTGTGTTTAATTAATGTCATCATTGTATCACCACGTTTTATATATCGTACAATTGTGGTAATGGGTCTGGGTCCCGTTTCGTACACTCGGCCGTTTCGACACCAGGTTAGTCACTAACCACAAAATAGCAAAAAGTGTCGTTACAACTTTTGGTCTTAATTTTTTCCGTCTAGCCCCCTTTCGCAACGCGCGATAAGGAACTTCGTTCCAAAAGGGCGAAAGATGATCTCTACCACGACCGATTAGTTTTCCTAAACTAAATAATGATAAAACCATTCATTCAGATGTAGTTTGAACCAATAAGTCTAGAGTTATTAAAATATTTACCATTGTTCCGCGAACAATGCCGTCTGAACGCCGATATTATAAACAATGTCGCGTCATGTCGAAACACTGTTGGCCGATGTACTCTTATGGAAGCTCTGATGCTTGTGCGTTGACGGGAATGTCAGAGATTTTTTCACTGCCATGATGATCAGTAATGGCCCAGTGAAAACGGCCCCGACTTAACCCCCTGGCAGGCCCTGACAGGCGCTTTATTTTTTTTCTGTAATTTCATCACCACTGTTCTCAAAATGGTTTGGAAACCGGCATGTCCTAGAATCAAAAATTCGAAGGCTTGTGAATCCCGCACTGTTGTACCCCTCAAACCCTTAGGGTATTGCAGGGGTGAGATGTGTATATATAAACACCACAAAATCATCACTCTGCCCTTATCCCAATTTATATGTGCTCGACCCAACATGTCTTTTTCTTCCATACTTCTCTATTAGTCGTCATCTTTGGTAGTCTCTTCTCTTCTAGCCATATTATCTTTCACACAATCCATCCATCGTTTCTTTGGTCTTCCTCTACTTGTATAGCCACCCACATTCATACTCACAACTTTGTCTCTGTCAATCTCTGCATAACATACCATGACAACCGATTTTCACACAACTTTCCAAGTCACCAGTATTTACTTCGTCTTATACAGGGTGTAACCCAAAGGGTATATACATACAAAAGGATATGCTACAAACAGACCACCAAACTGAACAACTTTACTATGGGACCAACTCCGAAATCGCAAAAAAAAATCAGCTGTTCTATACAATTTTGGTCACGTGACACGTCGAAATGTGAACAGCAGATTTTTCGTTGTTCAGTTGTTCAGTTTGGTGGTCTGTAGCATATCCTTTTGTATGGATATACCCTTTCGGTTACACCCAGTATACTCATTCCGTATTCTATCCATTGGCATAACCCCACACATTTCTCTTAGCATTCTCATCTCAGCTGCATGTAATTGCCTTTCATTCATTACTTTTGTGGCCCAACACTAGTCACACAATATATTCTAATTTATCTTAAACCTCAATCGCCGCACCCACGGGTCAAGGTTCTGCCTATCGCCGTCCACCTATGTACCTAGCTTATATAATTATATGTTAATATGTCAGTTGATAAGCGTAGACCGGTTCGTACGGTCAACTTCGAGTTTCAAGTCCGTTAATTTGTTGATAGAGCTAACGTTTGGTTAATTGATGGCAAGTTTTAGGCTTAATTTGAAAGCGAAGTCTTTTACTGTCAGGTGATGTTGTAGTGTCTTCTTCGTCTTTTCGTGTCGATGTTGCTTTCCGTGCCTCGGAAAGCACATAAAACCGTTGGTCCCGGCTGTCATTTGTGCATCTTTGACAGTCGTCACGGGTCGTCAGAAGCCCGAAAATCTCACAGCCAGTCTACCAAGGGGAAATGTATTGCCCAGTTACTGGGTTGTGGAGGTCAGATAGGCAGTCGCTTCATGTAAAATACTGGTAATCAGCCGCATCTGGTTAGATTGGAAGCCGATCCCAACATAGTTGGGAAAAGGCTAGGCAGATGATGATGGTGCTTTACTGCTTTTTTTAAACGTTATCCAATTGAATGCGCCTAGTAGGTTGCCACATTGATCGCGGCATCAGTGGCATTCTTAATGCCATCCGAGGTGCGTTTGAACGGACACTTAGGACACTCCAGCAGGTGCGGCATGGTCTGGTCAGAAGCTCCGCAATCGCACTGGGTATTGAGTGGATCAGTAATCCCCCACTTGGCAGGTTGAGAGGTTGTGCCTGCAGTGGTCTACTTGGGTAAGCAGTCGATTGAGAGCTTTCCATATAGGCCACTGCAGATCACGTTATAGTGTCAGGAGAACCGCTTTTGGACAGTTCTTGATCGCTGATGAACAGCAAATTCCGAAGCATTTATACTTGTCAAGTAAAACGGTTCAATTTGGCATTTTATTGAGTTGCATCGACCTGGTCGCGTCTGGCATTCTGCCAACCGCTGCGCTGTCGAGCAAAAAATAATGTCAGGCGCGAGTTTGATTTGTCTGTTCAGGTCTTGTTAAACCCGTTTTTTGTTAAACAGTTGTTTGTCGAGAAACCCTGGATTCCATGCACTTTTTTACCGCGCTTTGTGTTATAAAGTATCATCACCATTGCTCTCAAAACTTTGAAAGAAATAGTGAGGAATCCAGCATGTCCCAGCAACATAAATTCTATTTTTCATTCTTTCTTTTGCGTGTGGTTAGTGACTAACCTGGTATCAGAGTTCTTATGCTGTCTTTGGGCCTCTGACTTAGCTTCACATGCTATTGAGAAATATCTTGCAGACATGCTGGTCTCCTCACGATGTTTTCCTTCACCGATTTTTAAGCAAGTGATAATTATACAATAAGCATATTAATCCGTAAAATTAGAGGTGCGCGTCTTAGGTTCGAACTCGAGACTTATGACTTGGCAGTCCGACGGTCACAACCTGTTCTTCTTTATTATATCTATGGTCACAACACTCAGAGGCTATCACTGCTGTTTAAAAAAAATCTATGTCATGTGGCAACAGTCAGCCCGCATTGGGCCCGCGTGGTTGATTATGGCTCACTCCCTCGATCGCACCATACAAATATGATACATCTCCGGTCAGTAGTCTCCACTGAAGCTGAATGAGACGAGATGTGCGAATAACGAGATTCCATTGGTTGTTTAAAACACATCTCCGCTCCGCACGACTCGTTGTCGCTTAAGCCGGGTACTCACTAGCGAGCCGTAACCGTAACTTATGTGATACAGTAACGAGGTTCTAGTGTGTACGCGTTTTACAATTACGGCTCACGACGTGTCGCCGGAACGCTTTCACCGAGCGTACTCATTTTGCGAGCTGTAACTGTAACCAACAGACCGACCGACAATCCGACAATCGTCGGCTCGCTGCAAGTCGCTCGTGTAGCGTTCGTCGCAGGCTCGCGAACCACGTACACATTATGTTTTTGGTAACAGTAACGGTTACAGTTACGTGCAACGTTACGGGTTTAGAAATGAGTACGTTGTAAACGTCGGGTCGCTGCAAGCCGCACGCGTACCGCTCGCAGCAGGTTTGCGAACCACGTACACACTATGTTTTTTGGTTACCGTACATGCAACGGTTACAGTTACGGCTCGCTAGTGAGTACCCGGCTTTAGGCTGCTCTATGTTAGTTTCCAAGCGTACTTCCTTATCAACAGCTAGTTTATAAACTTTTCCTCGACCATTCTTTAAGTCAATTATCACACAATTTGTTTTATGTTCTAAATCATTAGAAAACAATAAATTCTTTGAAGTCTTATTGCGATTTAATTACCTTCATACTGACGTCATATGTTAACGCTCTTCTTCTTTTCGTGAGGTTAGTGACTAACCTGGTGTCAGAGTTTTTATGTTGTCCATGGGCCTCTGACTTAGCTTCACATGCTTTTGTGAAATATCTCTCAGACATGCGCTATATCGCTTTGATTTGAACGCTTCATAAAACTTGTTTATCAATGTCATGCTAAGGATTTCTTTAAGTACCACGAAGTAAATTTTTCTACTACAGAGCATAAACCTTTCCTTGTAAGACAGAGGTAATTTCTTACATAGGGCAAAAATCGACATTTGTCACTCCCATAAATTGCCATGAACATAGCTGTGTGATCCGGGCCTGCGTCAGTAATGGGTAGCTCACCGTCCGATCAGGACCAGGCCTGTGCCGACGCGGAGTGTTCCACCCTTGCCTCAAAGAGATGTCTGCATTAAAGAAGCTCGTTAGGCCCGAAGCCTGCCGGGTCAGCGGGATTGTCCGTAAGGGTTACCGCTATCCCGGAACAACAAAGTTAAGGAAGGAACATGGATAGGTTTTAGTCAGTACTAGCTTCCGCCCGCGGCTTCGCCCTTAAAATATGTCGACAAATTATACACATAAACCTCCCTCATGAATCACTCTACCTATTACAAAAAACCGCATCAAATAATTACGTAAAGATTTAAGCATACAGACAAACAAACAGACAAAAATAGCGACTTTGTTTTATACTATGTAGTGAAGAGTCTGACTTTTCTAATGACGCTTTCCGCTCCACCCAGAGCGGGAAGGGTCACTTGATGATTACCCACCCTCAAAAGTGTATTTTCTGTTCTATCACACAGTGCCGCAGTCACGCATTACGGAAAAATATTTGTGCGACCGGCAAGTATTTGTTCCGGGTCTGGGTGTTTTACTATCTATAATATGTATGTACATATTTACAAAAAAAAAAGGAAAATATATGTGATTTATCTGCCACCTCGTTACCATAACACAAGCATTAGGTTGCTTAGCTTGGGACTATATGGCGTTGTGTGAAATGTCCAAGAATATTATTATTATTTATTTGCAACAATCATAAACATTTTAATTTATTGTTATGAGCGTTCGTGGTGATTAATTCTCGTTTCTTCGCTTTGCAGCGCGACAGTTAAAGCCTGATATGAAAAAACTACAGTTACTCATTTTGATAGCCTTCTTTATAAACCGTTATCTATTAAACCATCGGACAACTGCAATAGTGCAATGACATTCATAACGTGCTAGTCTGAAGGCATTATCATTTCACAAGTATAAAAACCGGCCACGTGCGAGGCGGAGTCGCGCTCGGTTCGCGCGGGTTCGATTCCCGCACGGAACAAATATTTGTACGACCTGCAAGTATTTGTTACGAGTCTGGGTGTTTTTCTATCTATAATATGTATGTATTTACAAAAAAAATGTATATAAGTAGTATATCAGCCATCTCGTTACCATAACACAAGCATTAGGTTGCTTAGCTTGGGACGATATGGTGCTGTGTGAAGTGTCCAAGGATATTATTATTAAACATATTTTCAAAACTTGTCCCATTTACTGTAAATGATAAAAATCGTTGCCTTTTTCAAAAAGTCCACATATCAAAAAAGTCCATAAATTACTAGCTTCCGCGCGCGGCTTCGCCCGCAAAATATGTCAACAAATTATACACATAAACCTTCCTCTTGAATCACTCTATTATCTAATTTATTAAAAAACCGCATCAAAATCCGTTGCGTAGTTTTAAAGATTTAAGCATTCAAAGGGATATAGGGACAGAGAAAGTAGTGATTAAGAACTCATATACAACGCTATTTTTAGTCTGTGTAGAGATAAAATCCAAAATCAGCCTATTTGTGTGGTGACGAGTCTCCTCTCAGCTAGTGTGTTGGATCCTCAAGTTCGAGTTGAGCTGCACAATTAACCCCCCAAATGTCATATGAATTATGAACCCCATAAAGTCATAAGAAAAATTCTCCCGAAACAACAATAAATATAACCGTATAAATCGTTGAGCAAACGGCTTCTAGTAGGTGAACATCTAATGGGTTAATGACAAATGAGTGTATTAACTGGATAGGCCCACTCAATCTGTATGGTTCTTTCCTCAATAGACCATTTCAGACACCAACCTACATGGTCTTCACATGGTCTGATCAAGATTGTGTCTGGACATTAAAACAGACTGTGACCTCTGAGTTTGATTAGGTCTATCTTCTCCGAGTAGTCAGTTAGGAAACGCCAACCTCATCTTGTTTTAAAAATATATTGATGTGTAAAAGTGTTTGAAAACCTATTTAGAAAAATAGAATCATTTATCATTTAGCATTTAAATGTACCGTAATAGGTAATTTGCTGAGCGGTAACATATACAGTGTGTTAGGTTAAACGAGAGACATACTTTCAGGTTGTATAGTACTCCTGGCAATCAGCAACTTTGTACATGGGACCAACTCTGAAATATGAAAAAAAAAATCAGCTGTTCCATACATTTTGTCGAATAATGCGAACATAAATGTACAGACGCCAGCACATCAAGCTATCCCTAACTGTCAAAATTTCTCAATTAAAAATGAACCTTATGTCTTTGCAATAAAGTTGAAATACTATCAAAGAAATTTGACAGATTGTGGTAACTTGATGTGCTGGCCTCTGTACTGAACAGCAGATTTTTTTTTTCGTGATGTCAGGTATAGTTCCATAGTCAAAGTTGTTCATTTTCATGAGTATAGTACCCCCTGAAAGTATGTCCCTCGTTCAACCTAACACACTAAACAGATTCTAAACAACAACTCCCATATTTACTACAAAAAACAACGTTATATACTAATTGTATGTTTACTTAACTAAATGAGGCAACATTGATAATCACTATGACGCTTCATTATCAAAACAAAAACTGCCTTCGCCTATTGCGAGGTAATTCCCTGAACCAACACTAGCGACTATTCCCTGGCTTGGGTGACACATCGTCTCAAACATAGAGAATAAGGTTGATGACAGGGTATAAAATTTACTTTGAAAGTCAAAGTCAAATCATTTATTTCAAACTAGCTGACCCGACAGACGTTGTCCTGTCTTAACAGTGATACCTACCCTACCTACCTACCTACCTGCCTGCCTACCCTACCTACCTACCCTACCTACCTACCTACCTACCCTACCTACCTACCCTACCTACCTACCCTACCTACCTACCTACCCTACCCTACCTACCCTACCTAAAAATAAATTTAAAAAAAATATGTATTCTGCTATTCAGGGCGGAGACAAATCCAACGAAACCAAAACCATGAAAATTGGTCCAGCAGATCTCGAGTTATAATGGAGGGAACAAACCCGTCTTTCTTTTATATAGATAGGCACAAGAAAGGCACTTTTGAACGTCAAAACTTCTTTATCATATTAATAAACAATTGCTTAGATAAAATGCATCAAATTTGGGGAGTTAGGGCTCGCTACGTGTCAACTCAGTATAAAATCAACAAAGGAGAGACTTCAGCTACTCCCGATCCAGCTTGTCCCTTGCTGTCCTCCCCCAACGACGCCCTAAGCCGAGGTCCGTACCCCACAGGGGTGCCCTTAGAGTGTAGTTGCTTAGTTGGTAAGTTTTATTGAGCCCTGAGTGGCGGCTACAATTTCATTGTGGCATCCTCAGGCAAACCCGGGTAAGCAGTAGACAACCCTATGGTTGAACTACGAGATGCCATAATCAAAAAACAAATAAACGTCATACCACATTTTAAAACAATGTATCGACGTAATCTTTTGATTAAGTACGTGAAAAAAAGGAAAATACGTGTCCAATATTTTATAATAATATGCGGACGGACCAAAAAAAAAATGTTGTCGTCATCCGTATTGTGTTTTATCTAAATCACACATAAACCTTCCGGAATAAATTATCTAAATAGTTGTGAAAACAGTATCAAAATCCATTGTGTAAGTAGTTTAGAACTACGCGTTCACATATATATATATGAAAAGCGACATGTACACAGTCAAATGGGTAATACATTAAATAAACCAGAATTACGTAGTCTCATTGTGGCGTTTCGTTAACCTTGGCATAATCGGCGAGCGGACCCCTGCAGCGAGTGAGCGAGACAACAACAAGTCCTCTTAAGTTGGACAGAGATAACAGTACCGGCGCGCACGGTGTGCTCGCCACGCGGCTAAGTTAGGTTATGCTTGCTAGGTTATGTCATGTGCTTTATAAATGCAGAACACTCGAGTTTCGAAAACCAGAGTGTTACATGCGTTTTTTTTTAAATTTCGAAGCAGTCCGATATCTCTATGGTTGCAACATTTTCGAGGACAATTTTATTTATAACCTCATTTCGACACGTGATTCAATTTTTGTTTATGGTGTTATAGGACAACGCCATTTGACGGGTTATAGTGATCCGAACACGTTGTTTGTTAGTCCCGTTTTATTGTAATGTCGTTGTTTCTGTGTTTTTGGTAGTGTTCTAAGTAGCTGCGCAGGAGTTGATTGTTGTTTTTTTTGCTCCGTGTTAGGTTGTTTTGTGTTTGACTAAGTTTGAGTGATGTTTTAAGTGGTCGTTTAAAAGTGTGTATGGATGGATGTTTGGATGACAGGTGTTCGGAGAGGGGTAAGCACGATGCTCTATTGTTTCTTTACTTTGTTTAGGTATATTGCTTTGGCATTGATACCGAATTATTATGTTGTGGCCTCTTTTTATCCTACTGCGTGTCGAAAGAGATAGGGGTTAAGTTATTTAAATGATTTCATTTGTTTGGGTTTAGTCTAAGGACCAGATTATTACCAACCAGTACTCTACCAACATATACTGGGTTAGTAAAATAGGTCTAGTATTGTTAAAAGAAAGTTATTCAGAGTCTTTCGAAGCACAAGTACCGTATGTATGCGTCGGAGCACAACTGTGTTGCCTCAACATACAATACATTGTTCTCACTCCCTTTTGAAAAATACTCTACAACTTACACGCTAAAAGTTTCGTAAAAAGAATGTGGAATCAAGAATTATTATTTTTATTATTAACTTCACCTTCTTTAATCATACATTGACATTAAATGAAACATGAAACTATCAATTATGTGAGTAGCAGTGACTGTGTAATACATTGATTAATCATAACATAGTCTTAATACATATTACTATGATATAATATTGTTTGTTTGTTTCTAAGCGATTATCTTTGGATCTGCTAATGTGATTGCATATGTTCTTTCACTGATAGTAAGCTACACTACAACTGCCGTGTGCCTTTGGATTGACGTTATATGGTAGCTCTTGCTAGGGGCTTCGCGTGGATATCTGAACTTATCCCACCGGATCGTAGTACCGGGATAAAAAGTATCCTATGCCTTATTTTAGGTTTTTTCAACTTAATTTTACATTTGATAGCTTAGATTTGATTTATATCGTCTCTAAAAAGCAAACACATACATTGTTAGAATAGTTATTTTTAATAGAAACAGGAGTGGCCCTAATATAGTACCCAGTGGCACTCCTGCAATTGTTATTCAACGCTTAAAATGGAACTGGGGTGATAGAGACAGTGAACTCTAACTTACTGCTTGAACTGAAAGGATTGGGCTGAAATTGGGCACACAGATGGCTTACGTATTCGCTAAGAACAGATATTTGATAATTCAACCCCTAAAGTGGTGTAACGGGGCTCAATATTTAACCTTTTGAACGCCAGAGCATAACCGCTTTCCCTCCACACCAACCTACAAATTTATTTCTTCTTGTTATCACGAATTTCCCAATAGGTACCCATGGTGTCTTTTAATTTGTTTCATGTCATTAAATACGTACGAGAGCTTTAATTTTTATCATATTTATATAAACACTCACAAAAGTAATGATTTAATTGTTTATTTCGTATTATAGTGTTGTTGCCATTGTCACATATATTTGTGTCGTTTGCCTAAAGGGCATGCGCTTGCTTGTCACGTATATTTGACAATGGCGTTCAAAAGATCAAAGAGAAATCCATGCGAACGAAATTAGAAGCTAGTTAACCGTAATATCTAAAGATCTGTTTAGAATACATATAATAGATATAATAAACGGAGATATATACTTACTCAATAAACCGTATGAAGCAGGCGAGTCGCGTAAAACAGCGAATTTGAGCAACCAACATCGAATCTTTCGCTGGCCACTTAAAAGGGGTTACTGCAGTTAGTGCAACAGAAACTGGGAGTGTTAAAACTCTTGTGCCACACATAATTACTATATTGGTATTCAAATTGTTGCATCAGTAGTGACAGACTAGCAAGTGATTAAAATAAGCTTAATAGTACTAGTTGCAACTTGCAATAACTCGTGAAGAAATTTCTTAGAGTAGTTCAGATATGGGTTTGATAAGAGAGGTGACATATTAATTATGTTTTGATTTTAATTGAGTTTGAGAGCAATGGCGTCTCAGTGTAACTGCCCTGACTTACGAGTTGTAAGCTATTTCGAACCCAAGCACACGTTAGTATACAAACTCTGCCCGCCTTATCCCAACTATGTTGGGGTCGACTTCCAGTCTAACCGAATGCAGCTGAATACCAGTATTTTACATTAAGCAACTGCCTATCTGACCTCAACAACCCAGTAACTGGGCTATACGATAATCCTTGGTAAGACTGGCTGTCAGATTTTCGGGCTTCTGACGACCCGTAACGACTGTTAAAGATGCACAAATGACAGCCGGGACGAACGGCTTAACGTGCTTTCCGAGGCACGGAGGAGTCTCGGTATCTAAAGATGGTCACCCATCCACGCCCAACCCCGGCAAGCGTGGCTTAACCTGATGGATCGACCTGTTTGGCTGTTAGTATTTAGCCACGAGCGCCTCGAACTTTATTTATTTACTATTAAGTTATATTTCCTGTTAAGTTATATTTTTATTCGTCGCCTGAAAATACTTTGCCATGCCGTGCTGCCAATAGGTGCCGGGCCTAATGCTCCCACTTCCGGGACGCAGGCCTTCTCTCTATAAGAGGGAGTGAGCTATAAACCAAACCACCACACGGGCCCACAGCGGGTCGTTGGATAGAAAACAATCTTTAGTAAACTACAGATAAAGAATATCAAAATATGTATATCAATCATCACTAGGCCAACTGACCTCAAATATATATGTAACTAAAACGTTGTAACTTTAAAATGTCACTAAACCGGTATACTTTTAATACGTTTCCTTGATTGAGAAATGTCAGACCGGACTGCGTCTTACGTTTTAGCGATTTGATCTATTTATGCGGTAATTTTATTATGATTGAAATCGGTTGTTATTTGATGCCGAGAAATAAGGAAAAGGTCGTGAGGAAAATTTTGAGTATGAATGTGGATGGGTGGGCAATACGCACATGAATCCGTAAAATCATAGGTGCGTGTCTTGGGTTCGAACTCGAGACCTATGACTTGGCAGTCCGACGGTCACACCAGTAGGCTATCACTGCGAGCGAATGATGATGCTAGGAATAAAAGTCTAAACTTTAGGTTAACTGCGAAAATACAATGTTTAACTCATTTTTTTGTACTAGATTGACTAAAGAACTACTAACTGAAAAATGCAGTCATCCATACTGTCGATTTAACTACAGCGTATCTGCAAGTTTCTTGAAGTTACCATGCAATGCATAATCAGCCTATAATGTGTCCACTACTGGGACAACAGGCACAGTGTGGAGTCCATCAGCGAAAGGCTCCCTTTGAGTATTTTTTGATTGTATATCCCATTTTTAAAGAAACCTATGCATCACCAGAAAATTTAGCCAATATCGAACCGCAAAACAATCACAACTAAATTACGTGTTACATAACAGATTTAAGTGGTAAGAAAAAAACAATAACTTGAAAATTCCAAGTGTTAACGATTATACAAAGTTCTCGAAAAGAAACATTCCAAGTGCACTCCTGATAAGTACCAAATTCAAATTGTGAAAGACTCGTTACGAGACAAAGTGAACAGTGAATTCCTTACAAAAGTACCAAGTGACAGCTGAGCTACTACATAACTAACTAGAGCTGGACTAAGTGGCAAAAATTACAAAACTGTTGACTCAACAAGATGATACAGTAACTGCAGACATTGTTACGGACGCAATGACGGCAGGAGTTGCAGCGAGGCGCAAGTCCAGGCCTCGGAGAAGCTGGGCCAAGGTGGAGCATGATGGACAGGTATTGTGGAAGAAATGAGGACAATATTATGGTGAATGGGTGTTGTTTAAGTTTGTATTTTACAGGATAGTTTTTAATAACTAGCCTAGTCTACAGGCTTCGGAAGACATGGTTGCCAATAGCGATAGCGATAGGGTAAAAAAAACAAAGAGGAATGATATTTAGTCCGTCAAAAATAAAATATTAGACACGTAATTTTTGCTTTATCATATTTATCAAAACTGACTTACATAAAACTCATTAAAGTTGGGAAATGGGGGTGCGTTATGTCACAACTCAGTATAATTGCTGTATGGCGTTCCAGTGGAAGGATAAATAAATAAATAAATAAATAAAATCTATATACCCGTGACGTTATGTGTAGTCCGGATTAGAAGTAGACAACCTCCTAGGTGGAACTGCTAAAAATGCCATTTATTAAAAAAATTCATGCCACATTTTAACACAATCTATCGACGTAATCTTTGGATTACGTAAAAAAAGAAAAAATACGTGTCCAATATTTTTTAGTAAGCTAGCTGACGGACTAAAAAAAAATTTAGTTTCATCCTTATTAAAACAGTTACGAGTATCTTACGAGCTTTTTTGGGGCAAAATATTTACAGCCACGTTGTGTTGTTATCTTTAATAAGCGACCCGCTAGATACTATCACGCTTGTGAAAGCTAGTTAAACTATACATATAAACCTTCCTCTTGAATCACTCTATTGATGGAAACCGCATTAAAATCCGTTGCGTAGTTCAGCGTACTGAGGGAGAGACGGCGGTAGGGATTACGCTACGGATAAAGAGCTTTCGTTGAATACGTAATATCTTCCGGCTCTCCTAGTAAACTATAGTCTACGGAGCACTATGTAAGATGGCCAGGAACTCTCTGAAGAATGTCGCTATACAAACAATCCTTCTAACCTTTTCCTAACTTAATTGGGGGCGGCTGCCAGTCACGGTTAGATGCAGCTGAATACCAGTATTTTACATGGAGCGGCTGTCTATCTGACCTCCACAACCCAGTTACTGGGTAATACGGTATTCAGCTGCATTCGGTTAGACTGGAATCGATCCCCAACATAGTCGGGAAAAGGCTAGGCGGATTAATTGAAGTAATATTGAAATGTTACTGATATTAAAGATGGTGGATCAGGTCCAGGTGGTCCTGAAGGTGGCTTTAGTAATGATGATGATGATAATTGATGGGGTACCACTTTTGGACTTATAAGAAAAAAAGAAATAGCTTCGACGTCAGATTTTGTAATAGCAACTTTAACTTTACCACAATAAAGTTTGTAATTCTTAAACGGTGGACTCTAAAAATACACCGTCTTTTGTTAAATATGTTTTCAACACTTCAACTAACCATCCATATTTCTTTGTCTCCAGGCATCAGACTTCACGGATATAGGCGACTGGCCGACCCTCGGCGCCGCCGTCTCCGGAGGAGCCAGGTGTCACTCCACGCCACCTCCTCATGATGCTGATCCGGCACATCATAATGGGACTGCGGTAAGAAAGTTATTCTTTTTCTCTTTTTCGTGTGGTTAGTGACTTACCTGGTGTCAATGCTACCCATGATCCTCTGACTTAGCTTCACATACTGTTATATATCTATGTAGCATGCCGGTTTCCTCACGATGTTTTCCTTCCCCGACACTTATTTAAAAGCTATAGACTTCCCTTATATCTGCCTTCTCTTTTTTAATAAGAACCGTGCTGCAAAAGATATTCAATTCACCATACAAAAGTGACAAACTTAGTCCGGTATTAAATTGAAATAAGTGCGCGACTGCTAAATCAATTTATGGCAGCTAGCATTATTTGCCTGAATTTCTCCTGAATTTACTTCGTTAAAACATTCTATTACACAATTTGAATAACATGCAATTTGAAGCAGTAAGAAATATCTGTCTAAATTGACCTTGAATTTACTGCGTAAAATTAGCCAAAATATTATATTAAAAAAAAAAACAAATCAACACGAGCAAGTTAAAATAATTCTACTACACAATTCGAAAACATGCAATTTGAAGCAGTTAGCAGTAATTGTCTAAATTGACCTTGAATTTCCTGCGTAAAATTAGTCATAACATATTTAAAAAAACAAATCAACACTGCAAGTAATAATAATTCTACAACACAATTCAAAAACATGCAATTTGAAGCAGTTAGCAGTAATTGTCTAAATTGACCTTGAATTTACTGCGTAAAATTGGGCAAAATATGTAATACAAAACAAAATACAAGCAAGCTTAAAGAATTCTATTACCAATTCGAATAACATGCTGGAGCAATGGTAATCAGTAGGCGAGATAAGAGGCTATTTCCATTGTTTATGTTACGTTTTGAAATCGGCATAGAGATGACCTTGGGAAGGTTAGCCGATTGCGCACGCGGCACGACTCTGCGCCCGCGCCGAACGAGATGTTTATTTGAATTTAAGATGCAGTTTTTTTTTTGAATACGGTAAAGTTATTGATTTATGTAAATTGATATAAACAAATTAACATGTCGATAGTATTTCTAAAATGTTGTTTAAAAAAATCCTTATGTAAAAACCCTAATAATACTTTGCTAGACCTTTTATTGTCAGGATGGCAAATCATCAAATAACTCCTTCCGCTCCAGGTCGAGCGGAAAGGAGTGTCAGATACTGATTAAAACCCATCCATGTTCCTTCCTTAGCCCTATATCTTCCAGGGTAGGGGTAACCCTTTCGGACAATCCCACTGACCCGACAAGCATTAGCCCCTTCATATGTGCTGACATCCCTTCGATGCTCGCGTGGAACACGAACGTGCCGTCCGTCATGGGCCTGGTATTTAGCCCGACCTGGGGATCAAATTCAAGACCTCGTGTGCAGCAGTAGCGCTCGCCACCACTAGATCAATGAGGCAGACTTTTCTATATTAGATTCGCCAAAACCCTCATAGTTTATCCCGTAATTTAGGCCTCATATCTCTTCACAATAGAGATGCTGGGTTACGCAATACGGGTACAGTAAATATTTATCAATAAGTAGGTTTTATTGAGAACGTTGTTCCGATGTTTTTGATTACTTATTGAGAAAAACATGCATGTTTCAAAACGTAGACTGTAATCTACGAAGAGCTGGGTCCCATGTATTAGGGGACGGGGAATTCCAACCCCTTGTGACTATGTCCGACTCAGGGATCGAACCTAAGACCCTACGCTCGACACTCAGGCTTGCAGCCGTGAGACCAAGTCACGAGTCAAAAATATACATCGTGAGGAAACTGCTCGAGAGATATTTCTCAACAGCATGTGAAGCTAAGTCAGAGGCCCATGGGCAGCATAAAACTCCGACACCAGGTTAGTCACTAACCACACAAAAAAGAAGGAGTCAAAAATAGCCTTTCTGGACTTCTTTTGTTTAGCTTTTTCTATGCCATTGTTGGGCAAAGACCTTCGTATTTTCTTGTCAGGTACATTTCTCCAGCCTCCTGATACATATCCAGGTCGTCTCGCCTCGTCGTTCTTGGGCTGGCCTCGGCACCACCATCCCATGACTTTCTTTGAATACTCTATTAGCTGCCGGGGGTCAGCCTGCGACGTTGTTGATTTCTTTTCATACAAACTTCCACCATCACCTGAAATACTTTCTCAGCTTACGTCTTCTACTCATAATCTACCTCTGTGCTAAATATCACCTTCGTAGGTCCAGTAGTTTTAAGCAGGATTGTCCGAAAGGGTTACCGCTACCCCGGAACAAAAAGGACTAAGGAAGGAACATGGATAGGTTTTAATCAGTGACACTCTACCGCTCCACCCAAAGCGGGAGAAGTCATTGAATGATTTCCCACCCTCAAAAAAAAAAGTCCAATGGTTTTGTGACATTTCGTGCTATCAGTGAGTGGTCTTTCGCTTTTGTAGGTTACTCCATTAAAGATTTTTTTTTACTTAACCTACACTGTCCCACTGCTGAGCAAAGGCCTCCCCCAAATCCTTCCCGACATCTTTCTTTTGAGCCACATCGCTCCATCCCTTGTGGTATGCGTGTAGGTCGTCTCGCCACCTCTTCCTGGGCCGGCCTCGACGGCGCCGTCCATACTCAGGCACCTTGTAGCGACTATTGCCCAGCGGTCACTATGCATAGGTATCTACTGCTTTGGAATGGGCTACTAGCTTCATCTTTCTGACTGGCCGACCCCTTGACAATTCAGTGTCAAGTTGTTCAGTCACAAGTGCCTGTAATTGCTTTGAGTTTGATACAATTTCCATCACGTTACAGGAACAAGACCGCAAACCTCCAGAGGAGCTTCATCACCAGCAACCCTCGAAGGCTGAGAGGATGGAACCCACGCACAATCACCAGCACAACGACAGGCACCATGATAAACATTATGATAGGGCAAAGAGTTCAGGTTAGTTCTATAGTTACCGACACCCCTGTAGACTACGATAACACGGCCCGACCCTCCAAAATTCAAAACGTTTTAAAAGTATTTGTGATGATAATACTTTCAAACGTTTTGACGAGACTGTTGGCGCAGTGGTTGAGCGATTGACTGCTGCGCAGAGTGTCGCGGGTTCGATTCCCACACGGAACAAATATTTGTACGACCTGCAAGTATTTGTTACGGGTCTGGTGGTTTTTCTGTCTATAATATGTATGTATTTCAGTAAAAAAAATAATATAAGTAGTTTATCAGCCATCTCGTTACCATAACACAAGCATTAGGTTGCTTACCTTGGGACTTTATGGCGTTGTGTGTGTGAAATGTCCATGGATTACTATTATAATAACAAGCGCCACCAAGAATCACAACGCATGTCGCTGTCGGAGTGTCGGCCTGCTACTGAGGACGAACACTTACAACTACATACAAACTCTTTCGTAAGGATGTGACTACAAACATTAAGACAGTTTTTTGGAGGGGCGCGCCATGTTATCGTGGTTTATCTCTCTGCTAAGCCTTAGGTATGTTCGTGGCGAGATAGGGGGGACAGGGGGAGGGTTTGCACGCCGCTGATTCTTCAACGCTCACGGCGTCCTGTCTGCCTATTTAGCTTAAAAAAACATTTTAACTCATGAACAAAAGAAACTCGTATTTAAGGCATTGACTGCCACGCAGCAGACACCAAGCCCGGTTAAGCAGTAGACAACCCTAAGGCTGAACTGCGAGATGCCATTAACAAAAAAAACGCAGCAGACACAATAGAAAAACTATTGTTCGCGGTCACCGGTGACCGCGTTGGCGCTCAACGTGATAAGTAACAACAGATGTACGGGTCGATCCAACAGGTTAACACAACACTGCCTCAAATTTTTAAGCTAAGCTCAGTGCCACACGTACGTGTTGATGGCAATGTATGGGGGTACGCTTGCTGGAGTGGGTCCGTGGATGGGTGATCTTTACATACCGGGACTCATCCGTGCCTCGGAAAGCACGTCAAGCCGTTGGTCCCGGCTGTCATTCGTGGATCTTTGACAGTCGTTACGGGTCGTCGTCGTAGAATCCCGAAAGTTTAACAGCCGGTTTTACCAAGGGATATGGTGTTACCCAGTTACTGGGTTGTGGAGTTCAGATAGGCAGTCGTTCCATGTAAAATACTGTTATTCAGCTGCATCCAGTTAGACTGGAAGCCGACCCCAACGGGAAAAGGCTAGGCAGATGATGAGGGACAAGTAGAGGTCTATAACCGTAGACACATTTCGAATTGCGTTGAAAATTACCCTAATTAGCTAAGCGCTGTTTTAGCAACAAATTCAAGTCTAATGGCTGAAAGAAAGCTTCAAGTACCAGTTTCAACATTGGAACTGACCGCGATCAGAATATCTGATCCGCGTTCAGGACCTATCCAGTGTCAATATTCCATAGATCATAATGACACTGGCATCAACATAGTTGAGAAACAGAGTCTTCTTCTTTTCGTGTGGTTAGTGACTAACCTGGTGTCAGAGTTTTTATGCTGCCCATGGGCCTCTGACTTAGCTAGAACGAGGGTTAGATTGATTGACCCTCACTGACCAAAAATACTATATCCATGTAACTTTTTATCTTCAGGTGCAGGTAAAGGCGGCAGTAAGTCGGGCAAGCACAAATGGGTGCCTCTGGACATAGACGTCAAGGCCGCCAGACCGGGCAAGCACGGACCTCAGCATTCGTCGAGACCTGAAAATGGTATGTGGATTGATTAATCATAATCATTTATTCATTTGATTAGCACTGTAGTTTTTTTCTTTTGTCATTTTACATTACTGTTTCTGCCTATAAATCAGTTTATTTATAACTAGCTTCCGCCCGCGGCTTCGCCCGCATAATATGTCGACAAATTATACACATAAACCTTCGCGTAGTTTTAAAGATTTAAGCATACATAGGGAACAGAGAAAGCGACTTTGTTTTATACTATGTAGTGATCATTCTCCTGCCCATATTTCAATTTATATGTGTACAGGTTGAAATTGAATTCATGAGCAATTTTAAGGGGTCATTGTACTCAACATTATGAACAACTTTTACTATGGGAACACACCTGAAATCGTGGAAAAATTATCGATTTCAGGTGTGTTCCCATAGTAAAAGTAGTCCTGTATAGTTGGTTACCACTTAATTTTTACACATTTCATTTTTAGCTTAGGTTATCACTGTATAGTTGTTTTGTATCACCGTTAACATGTCTTTGTCTTCCATACTTCTCTATTAGTCGTCATCTCGGTAGTCACTCCCTTTCTAGCCATAAGTTCTTTCAAACAATCCATCGGTTCTTCGGTCTCCCTCTACTTGTATACCCATCCACATTCATACTCAAAACTTTCCTGGCGATATTTTCCACATTCCTCCAGTCCGTCTTTGTACCTTTATTGTATGCGAAAAGATTAAATAAATAAATAAAATGAATCTTGATGAGAGGACGGGGTTTATCCCGTAATTTAGGCCTCATATCTCTTCACAATAGAGATGCTGGGGTTTATCCCGTAATTTAGGCCTCATATCTCTTCACAATAGAGATGCTGGGTTACGCAATACGGGTACAGTAAATATTTATCAATAAGTAGGTTTTATTGAGAACGTTGTTCCGATGTTTTTGATTACTTATTGAGAAAAACATGTATTTTTTTTTCATTTTATGTTCTGTTTCTGCCTATAAATCAGTTTATTTATCATCATTCTACTGCCCTTATCCCATTTTATATGTGCTCGGCGCCACATGTTTACATAAATAAATACATGGGTTGGCTTCCTTATTCAATGGTGCTAAACACGTAGCCGAATTCTGGGCCGAATCCGACACGCTAAAAAGAAGAATTACGACGGTTTAGGCAGAGGTGTACCGATGCACATCAAGCTATCCCTAACTGTCAAATTTTCTCAATTAAAAATGAACCCTATGTCTTTGCATAAAAGTTGAAATACTATCAAAGAAATTTGACAGATTGTGGTAACTTGATGTGCTGGCCTCTGTACACCCTCATGTCGCCATTTATGTTTGAATCCCAAGTAATAGAGCCGAGCCTATTGCTATTAACCGGGCACCAATCCCGACTTCGGGCTGTGAGATTGTCCGAAAGGGTTACCGCGACCGCGACCCCGGAACATAAAGGGCTAAGGAAGGAACATAGATGGGTTTTAGTCAGTAAGACTGACACTCCCTTCCGCTCCACCCAGAGCGGGAGAAGTCATTGGATGATTGCCCAAAATAAAAAAAAAAAACGGGCTGGTACTGCTAAAATACTTTGCAACATTTCTTCTTCCTCCATACTTCTCTATTATCCGTCAGTCGGTTTCTAGCCATATCACCTTTCACACAATCCGTCCATCGTTTCTTTGATCATCAGTTTATCTATATACTAGCTGACCCGACAGACGTTGTCCTGTCTTAACTGTGATACCTACCTACCTACCCTACCTACCCTACCTACCTACCTACCTACCTACCTACCTACCCTACCTACCCTACCTACCTACCCTACCTACCCACCCTACCTACCTACCTACCTACCTACCTACCTACCCTACCTACCTACCCTACCTACCTACTCTACCTACCTACCTACCCTACCTAAAAATAAAAATAAAAAAAAATAAAAATGTATTCTGCTATTCAGGGCGGAGACAAATCCAACGAAACAAAAACCATGAAAATTGGTCCAGCAGATCTCGAGTTATAACGAAGGGAACAAACCCGTCTTTCTTTTATATATATAGATTCCGTTTTATTCACAGACACAGTGTCCCTGAACGGCGAGGACTCCCGCTCGCGCGGGGGCCCGCGCTCCCGGGGCGCGCGCGGCGGGGCCCGCGGCGGGCGGCGCTCGGCCCCTCGACCCGCGTCGGCGCTGCCCTCGCTGCCCACCCCGCACCACCACACACTGTACCACCACGCGCACGACTTCCCTCATCATCCGGACTTGGCACAGGTAACTTGCTGATTCAGTCAGAACAGCACACGTCAACGGCAGACGCGAAAGCAGTCGCCTAGCTTCGTCGAAAACGTGTCGCTCGTGTGTTTGAGTACGGTGCGCAGGAGTGACACGTTGTCTACGACTACAATGGGGATGACGACTAATTTTCTTATTTAGTCCGAAAGCTAGATTATTAAAAAATATTGGACACGTATTTTTTCTTTTTTGTACGTAATCTAAAGATTACTTCGATACATTAAGTTAAAATGTGGTTTGACGTTTTTTTTTTTTTGAAATGGCATCTCGCAGTTCAACCATAGGGTTGTCTACTCAACTGGGCTTGCCTGTGGATGCCACAAAATAATTGCAGCTTCCAGCCAGGGCTTAAAAATAAACTTACAAACTAAGCGACTACACGCTAAGGGCACCCCCTGTGGGGTACGGACCTCGGCTTAGGGCGTCAGGCATGACATCACAAGTATGTAGTTTTTATACTTACTTGTGACGTAGCGAGCCCCCGCTCCGCAACTCTAATGCGTTTTATCTCAGTGTTTTCTATTATTATTGTAAAGAAAAATACGTGTCAAATATTTTTTTATGATCTGATTGACGGACTAAATATATTTGATTTATTTTACCTGGGCATCATCCCTATTGAGTGTCTTCCGTGTGTATAAGCACTTATTATGGCAACAACCAACTGATGACTATTAATAGTACATAACTTTATCGCCACGTGCAAGTTAACTTTTGCGCCGCGATTTAGAAAATAAAACAAAAAAGCGGTGATATCCTTAGCTTCCACACAAAAAAAATTGCGCCCCTTTTATATAAATTCCGAAGGTTATTGAATATCTTTGTTAATATTAAGACATTTTATAGCTTTATCTTCACGTGCCAGAACACTGTACGCCGCGATTGAAAAAAAAATGGCGGCGGGTCGATTTGCCAGCTTCCATAAAAAAAAAATTGCCCCCCTTTTAGATAAATTCCGGCTGTGTTTGAAAATCTTTGTTAATATTTATATGGTGATTCCAAGATTACTCAACTATAACTGTACTTATAATAAGGTCCCATTAAAATAGATGGACAAACTTTTAGAAATCATTCAGACCATCAATATGGACAGTGGAAAAAAAAAATAAGAAAAAAAGCATTGGATACTTACAAAAAGTCTGCATTTACCTACCTAGCAATAATGGATGCGTTTATTCTAGTGTGTTTGTCCATCTATTTCAATTGGACCTTATATGTGTGTTTAACAAATGTATGTATTTTTCTCCGTGTTTGGGCAAGGCGTGCTAGCTGCGCGCGTCCTGTCCTTGGTATACATATTATACATTTAAATGTACAAATATGTATACCAAAATGAAGTCCCAAATCCCAAACCCAAATTATTTCATTTGATTTTTCATTTTGAGTATCATTTTCATTTATCAATGGCTGCTTTTATGCTTAATCCATCGATTTATATCATTTTAGTATTGAACAAGGGTCGTGGTAGTAGCCGTTTTAAAATGTGGGAGCGAGACGGCACGAGACTTCGTTTTTCATGATGATTCACCGTCCCACTCCCACGCTTTATAATTTTGACTGCCATAGTACAGTCAACTGGATATCAATGGTAATAACTAGACGATGACGTCACCGTTTAATGAGTATTTTCGTAGTGGAAGTGTTACCACTGATATGTGATTGACTACATTGTCAAGTCTTAACCTTTTGAACGCCATTGTTACATACAAATACGTGACAAGTAACGAATGCCCTGTACGCCAACGACACAAATATGCAACAAAACTATAACACGAAATAAACAATCAAATAATTACTTTTGTGAGTTTTCATATCTTAAAAATTGAAGCTCTCGTACGTATTTAATGACATGTAACAAATTAAAAGACACCATGGATATTGGAAAATTCATGATAACAAGAAGAAATAAATTTGTAGCTTGGCGTGGAGGGCACGCGCGTGCGTTTATGCTCTGGCGTTCAAAAGGATAATGAAGACCAAAACCTTCTTTTTTGGATTATATTAATATTAATTCGCAGTGGGAAAGAGATGGAGCTATACATGTATAGCTCCATCTCATTCTCACACTGAAGTAATATTGAAATGTTAATGGTATAAAAGATGGTAGTTGAGATCCTGATTAGTTGTCTTGAGTAGTAAATCTGTTAAAAGTGTCAAATCTCATGTTAGCTTTGTTTGATTTACGGAAATAATAATCTTACAAGTTCAGTAGCTCGTGGCTAAGTAATAACAGCCGTTCGGGTCTATCCATCAGGTTAAGCTACGCTTGCTGGGGTTTGTCTGTGGATGGGTGACCATCTTTACATATCGAGACTACTCTGTGTCTCGGAAAGCATGTTAAGCCGTTGGTTTGGTCCCGGCTGTCATTCGTGGACCTTTGACAGTTGTTACGGGTAGAGAAAGTCTGACTGCCAGTCTTACCAAGGGTAACCTATTGTGGAGGTCAGACAGGCAGTCGCTCCATGTAAATTACTGGTATTCAGTTGCATCCGGTTAGACTGGAAGCCGACCCCTACATAGTTGTGAAATGGCTGGCAGATTGAATCATACAAGTTAACATGTGATTTGACAACAGAATTAGGGCTGATGCCACCAATAAAACTGAACGCGATCAGTGCATAAACATAACATCACGCCTTGTTACTGCAAAGGTTTAGGCAGAGGGGTACCTATAGTACACCTATATCTCGCCAGTTATGTTTAAGTCCCATGTAATTAAAACAGAAGCGAGCTTATTACTCACTAGTTGATCCCGCGTGGTTTCACTCGCTGCACGGCTCCTATTGGTCGTAGCGTGATGTTACATAGCCTATAGCCTTCCTCGATAAATGGACTATCCAACACAAAAATAATTTTTCAATTCGGACCAGTAGTTCCAGAGATTAAGCGCGTTCAAACCAACTCTTCTATTTTATACTGTACAACGCCTTGGGAGTTGTCCTGTAATGTTGTGCACACTTTTAAATAAATAAATAAATAATATTAGTATATATTTAGGTGCAGTGTCATATTGACTCTGACAGCCCATGAAGGCATTCTAGATGTACTGATCGCGTTCAGCGTCATTGGTAAAATTCGCAATTAATTGGATGGGCTTTTTATCAAAATCTAGCTAGGTTATAACTTATAGGAACAATAGAAGTTACTTTAGATATTTTTGCTTTGTACAGGTTGTAACCAAAAGATTATGTACATACAAAAGCGTATGCCACAGACCAACAAACTGAATAACTTTTACTATGGGACCAACTACGAAGTCGCAAAACAAATATCAGCTGTTCTATACATTTTTGGTCACGTGAGTTTTCTAAATCTAGGGAACAGCTGATTTTTTTTCACGATTTCGGAGTTGGTCCGGAAACCGGGCAATACGACACCCCTTGGTAAGACTGGCTGTCAGATTTTCAGGCTTCTGACGACCCGTAACGACGGTCAAAGATGCACAACAGTGAATAAAAGCGTAATATTTGCTATAACCTATTTTGCTGCCGGCACATTAAGATGGAACAGCTTTTGCATTATTAGCGAGATTAAAAAAAAAAACAAAAGTGTCGAATACCTAACCTCTATTTTCGAACACAATATAAACGCAAAACAGTCGCTTGTGCAAGGCATAACATCCATTATTATGATAAAATAAATCCTTCTTCATCAAGGATTTGCTTTGTCACCATGCTGGGAAAACATAACCTGAAAAAGGAACACGTGGTACTCAAAATAACATAAATTCATTTGTTTCGGTGTTAAATCATTCATGGGACAGTGTATTTATATACATATTTACTAACGATTTTATATTAATGTGGCGTATTCATATTTTTTTATTGATTATTTTATGATTAACATTTTCTAACCCCATCCGGGCCGCGGTCCGCCATTTTGTGTTTCCTGTTGGACAGTGTGGACACAATTCAATTTTCTTTAGTAGTTTTTTATTTTTTTTATTTATGTAATTTTTCTATTCGTACCTATTTTTCAAAACTATTTGGTGTTCTATAAGAATAGTTTTTCAAAACTTACACATTTTTTAAAGGCTGATTTTTTAATATTCAGATAACTTTTGTCAGAGGGTTTTAAATTACCGTTTGGCTGCGTATATAAAACTAGATTTTTCCCGCGACTTCGCCTTCGTGATACTATTTACATTTAAAAGAGAAAGTATAATATAAATCTACCTCTTGAATAACTCTATCTATTGATGAAAACCTCATTAAGATCGGTTGCGTAGTTTAAAAGATTTGAGCGTAAAGGGACAGGGGCAAGGGGCAGGGACCGACTTCTGCATCTCGCAGTTCAACCTAGGGGTTGTCTACTGCTAAACCGGACTTGTCGGGGATGCCACAATAAATTGCGGCCTCCAGCCAAGGCTTAAAAGAACTTACAAACTAAGCGACTACACGCTAAGGGCACCCCCTGTGGGGTACGGACCTCGGCTTAGGGCGTCGCTGGAGGAGGACAGCAAGGGACAAGCTGGATCTACTATGTAGACTCTTTATCATATTAGTATTGATTATGTCGAATAGTATATTTATTGTAATAAAAGTTATCCAACTATAAAAAAATCAGGCCTTAACATTATAAAGCATGTTTTTATACAATATATGGTTGTTCATAAAGTTAATAGGTTTGACTTAATGAATGATATATTTTATTTTTTTATTAATGAATGCATATACTAATATTGGTGTATTATTGGTGTTCATTTTCATTTGTTTTCATTTATTATTATTTTATTTTATCATGTGAGTTTGGTTGTGAAGAAAATATGTTTTAGCTGAATCGTTTCGAGTTTGTTTGGTCTGGTTTAGATATTAAAAAATAACTTATATCCTGAAGACAGTTTAACCTGTCAAGCATTCGCTTAATACAGCCTTTCCCTTAATGGGCGATAACGACCCCTTGGAGGCGCTTCAGGCCTAAAGAGGGGTCAGTAAGAAACCCAGAAATATATTGGGGGCGCTGTGTTGAGGCTTAAGGGGCGATTTGTAATATCATCTATACTCTATTAGTTATAACATTAGATAAATAACTGTTCTCACCCTTTCGTTATTTCAATATAAACGTGTAACAAACTCCGTTATTTCACAATAAATACGGAGCATTGTAACCTAGTTATCACTTACATTTAAAAAATTATCATGAAGTGCAGTAATTTTAATAATATTACACAATAACTGTCGTTTTTTAGCCGTTATTTTACTAATGTTATAATAAACGGAATATAGATATGGTTATCGGCGCTAAAAAATATTTTATTCTCAACATGGGCAGTGATGTCCTGACGTTTCGTAAGTGCTTAAAAAATATCTTTTCACGAAATGTTTTTGCCGTCTTTGCCGAATACAACCGCCCTGTTAAAACAAGAAAAAAATGTATAATAGACAAATAAACCATCGGCTCGAAACGATAAAAAAAAATTCACACCTAAAATCACGGTTTATGAACCGAACAGCCAAGCTCACTCCCCCCACCCCCACTCCCGCGCAGCTCCGAGTATCAGCTGGCGTGGCGCAGGTGGTGGTGCCGTTCGGCGGCCTGGCCGCGCTGGGCGCCCCGCTGGCGCCGCCGCTGGCGCAGGCCTTCTACTACGGCGCCGCGCAGGCCACCGCCGCGCCCTACGGCATGGGCCTGGACCATGCTACGCTCAAGGATTTGATTAAGAAACAGATGTAAGTATGACTTTTTTTTTTTTGTTTGCGTTTTATTTAGAAACTACTGAACGGAGCTGTATGAAATTTGGCACAGAGATAGATTATAACCTGGATTAACACATAGGATACTTTTTATCGCGGTAGTACGTTTCAGTGGGATAATTTCGGACCTCCACGAGGGTGAAGCCGCAGGCAGAAGCTAGTCTAATAATCTATTCCAACAACGTACGAATCTACGGTCATATATAATGCATGCATCTTCAAGGCAGACATTTGCATACGATTTCATTGTTTCTAATAAGAGTCTGGCCTTATGAACTAGATCTTGAGCGTTTCCAATTTAATTTATCCCGTTAGTACGGACCGTGGGATAATTTCGAAGATGCCGGAAGAAAGCTAGTGGAAAAAAAACGATATTTTCTCCTTTTCCTCCTGCCCTCATCCCAATTCTTTTGCGGTCAACGCAACATGTCTTTTTCTTCCATACTTCTCTATTAGTCACTCCCTTCCTAGCCATATCACCTTTCACACTATGGATGGATTGTGTGAAAGATGATATGGCTAGGAAGGGAGTGACTACCGAGATGACGACTAATAGAGAAGTGTGGAAGAAAGAGACATGTTGCGCCGCAAATAAATTGGGATAAGGGCAGGAGAATGATGATGATGTGACATCCACCAACTCGCACTGGGCCTACGTGGTGAAGAACGACCCACTCCTTCTCATAGAGACGAGACACGTGTCCCAGTAATGGGAACATTATAGACTGATTATGCACTACACAATATAGCATCTTTCACTCAGTCCATCCATAATTTTTTTGATCTTGCTCCACATAGCTATCCACATTCATACTCAAAACATAATATATTTATCCCCTCAAATGTCGTAGAGTCTGGCCAACGAAAGCTATCCAAGAAAAAAAGCGGCAATTTAAAAAAATCAAGAGCTACCAACATTGGTTATACGCTGCTTAAACGGACTTGATATTTTTATTATTCAAGACTAATAAGCGACATTTACACTGCTACGAATTTCTCAGTAACTGTCACGGAGTCTGGATTTTTTCCCGATTGATGGCAATTGGCAATAGGCGCGCCCCCTACTACATGGGACTTGCCATAATATACCACTCAATCAAATATTTATATAAAATTTTTCCTCTTTATAATATTAGTATACAAATATGGCATTTTTTTAACTTCTGCGTGCATTGTAGTTCACAGCTTGACTTCCTGACCCGACATTATATCGAAAAGGTAGAATTAAAGAAAAAGTTATAACTAAAAGTTTATTTCATAACACAAACATAGCGGCTAGGAATCATAGTCGAAATTCAATTCAATTTTGACAGTGCTAAATTATTGCCATATCAAAAGTTTAGAAATTAATTCGTGGTCAGCTTTCGTTGGCCAGACTCTATGAACCCCATAGGGACATAAGAAAAATTCTCTCGAAACGACAGTAAATATAACCGTACATAGTATAAAACAAAGTCGCTTTCTCTGTCCCTATATCCCTATGTATGCTTAAATCTTTAAAACTACGCAACGGATTTTGATGCGGTTTTTTATCTATTAAAAAAACCGCATCAAAATCCGTTGCGTAGTTTGAGAGTGATTGAAGAGGAAGGTTAATGTGTATAATTTGTCGACATATTATGCAGGCGAAGCCGTGTGCGGATGCTAGTAACCGTATAAATCGTTGAGCTGTTATAAGCAAACGGCTTCTAATAGGCGAACATCTAATTAGTTATTAATCATTTTTTTCTTCTCCACAGCGAATATTACTTCAGTCCCGACAATCTAGCCCGCGACTTCTTCCTCCGCCGCAAGATGGCGGCCGACGGAACCATCCCCGTCACGCTGATCGCGTCATTCCATCGCGTGAGGGCGCTGACAGCTGACGTGCAACTCGTGCTTGACGCTATCAGGGACTCTGATAAGTTGCAGCTCATTGGAGGATTCAAGGTAAGTCGTCATCGTCAGTCTAGCCTGTCGGGGTCAGCTTCTAGGAATTTTACATGGAACAACTGCCTTACTGACCTCTACAACACAGTTACTCAGTAAAACTTTGGTATTGAAAAAAAATAGGTGCATTTTTTTTTACTTTTTGCTCATATTAAATTTACAAAGGCGGAGTTAATGCTTTAGGCATTCTCTATCAGTCGTCCAAGGGTACTGAAGAGATTTTTTCATACGCACCTTCTTCTAGGCGTCGTTTCGATACTGCTGTGGAGTTTTTAACTGATGTACAGACGCCAGCACATCAAGTTATGCCTAACTGTCAAATTTTCTCAATTAAAAATGAACCTTATGTCTTTGCAATAAAGTTGAAATACTATCAAAGAAATTTGACAGATTGTGGTAACTTGATGTGCTGGCCTCTGTACACTTTTCGACTCTCAACATGCACATTCACAGTTTTAACTCTGCGGGCTCTTTGCCTTCTATCTCAGAAACTGTTGGACCTATGAAAAATTTTTGGAACAAAATTTGTCGAAAATTGTATGTTCTCCAATTTTTCAATGAACTTTAACATCATTGGATCTATAGAAACCGAGATAATAGCGAAACACTGTTTTTTAGACCTTTGACCTTGAATAACTTACGACCCAGACACGAGGTTACATGAGATTTTTGAGACAACTTTTAGGACACCAAAAAATAAAAAAATTAAGTTATTTATTCAAACTAGGCTGAAAATCAGCTGTTTTTGAATGTCAAAATTACATAATACAGTCCCTCAAAACTCTTACCCTTCATAACTTCCTAGTGCTTTAGCTGGGAAGAAGAAGTGGCGCAACAAACTTCCCAGCAGCACAGCTGTCTGTTCAGTTGGAAGAACTTGATTCTACACATTTATCGTATGAAAGTAATATAAAACACTTTATCAACAGGTCCGGACAGCCTTCGAACCAACAAAATGGCCGATCCTCGACATAACATCCGGCACGAACACCGAAGAAGAGAAACACGATAAACCGACCGCGCCCGAAGACAAGCCGAAGTCTCCCGAGGACAAGCCGAAGTCTCCCGAAGACGACGTCAAAGAGAAAGAACCGACGATCGTAAAAGAGAAAGCACCGAGTATAGAATCGGAGAAAGGAGATGAAGAAAAAGGCGTCGCAGTTGTTGAAAAAACTGTTCAGATACAAGAAGAAAGTGTCAGAGTTGGTGCTATTACAACGACATCTAGAGTGGAGAATATACAGGTATGTGTGCAAGTATCTTTTATTCTAAATCGCGGTATTTTTCCGTGACACGCGTCAAATGACAATAGATCACCATTGGCTATAATTTTGACAGTTCAACCTCGTTCATTGCGCGTTACACGCTGTTCAAACATATGAAGCAATGGACTAGCAACATCTTTCAAAATTCTCCGATTGTCTTTGAAAGTGTGTTACGCGACTCGTGCGCAGCCTGTGCTTGTTAACTAACATTCTTTTTTTGTAATACTTTAACAGGGACCATTCATATGAAGTGAGGAACTGGTCTTCAAGCTATGTCTTATAAGTTTATAATCATGTTGGGTCATTTGTAATGTTAAATTTGTACAGTCATTATCATCATTTGCTTGCCTTTTACCCAACTATGTTGGGTCGGCTTCCGGTCTAACCGAATGCTGCTAAATACTTGGAGCGACTGCCTATCTGACCTCCACAACCCAGTAACTGGGTAATACGATACTTCTTGGTAAGACTAGTTATCACAATTCCGTCAAAGATCTACAAAAAACAGCCGGGACAAACGGCTTAACGTGCTTTCCGAGGCAAGGAGGAGTCTCGATATGTAAAGACGGTCACCCATCCACGGACCAACCTCGGCAAGGGTAGCTTAACCTCTCAATATGAAATGTTCGAGCTCCGTTCGAGCGTCTGTTAGTGTTAAGCTACGAGCGTTGTAACATGTCTATGGTATGTATATAAATAATGGAAATCGCAAGGTAAAGACGACTATACATCAACGAGGGAACGTGTGCGGTGTTGCCCAGTGCCTGCTGCAAAGGCGCACGATGAAACACTCGTGCGACATGGCAACACCGGGACTCATGTGGATACATGCCGCGGATTGTCTACGGTTGTACTCGAATATCATGGATTATGTACGTTTGTCAGTCATTTTTTAAAGGTTGGGGTGGACCAAACGAACTGTTCCATATTCTAATATACTATCCCCGTTTTATCTAAAAAAAAAATATGTGTAAATTGCGTAAAATGATTCGTTTATAGTCTGTTGCTAAATTGTCTGATGGATATGTTAACAAATCTGCCTAGTCTTTTCCAAATTATGTTGGGGTCGGCTTCCAGTCTAACTGGATGCAGCTAAATACCTTTTTTATATGGAGTGACTGCCTATCTGACCTCCACAACCCAGCTGGGTAATACAATATCCCTTGGTAAGACTGGTTGTCAGATTTTCAGAAGAAGAAGACTGGGCCTTCGTGGTGGATTATGGATTTATCCCTCTCACAGAGAGGAGGCCAGGAGCTGTGGGACACATTATAGGCTGATTTTGCAAAAAAATATGAGGTTATGAAATAGCCTCAATTATCAAACAAAAAAGTCTCATAATTGTAATTTCTGGCGTTATGAAACAAATCAAAGCACTCCATTTTTTAAGTGACATAACGAATTGTTTACATTTTCATCAGTTACTTTTTGAACATACCATAGTAACTTACTTTCATGGCGATACTTGTCACGCAGACAATTTTTCCGATCATATCAAGCAATGGATTATGAATATTCTTTTTAATTTTTTAATTGGGGTCCTGGCAAAAGAATTCTTTCGTTGGCCGTTCCATATTCAAATGTCAAAAAAAGAATGCTCTTGTTCTATTAATATGTTCGTTTGGATTATACCTGCCTTGAAACATTACATCTGATTGTGTTGTATAGATATCTCGCATGCTCTGTTAGGTCGCATGTTGGTTGTAGTGCGTCGGAGAGGGTCAGTCGTAAGAGGCACGTTACCCACTGTGTCGTGACGGTGTCGTGTCGTTTCTAGCCTTTCTCGGGTCGTGGTGATAGAAATTTATTTAAAAAAAAATTAGGAATAAAAATCGGTGAGAAATTTCAGTTTTTGAAGAGAAAAGTGGCTCAATGGAGGTCATATTTCCATAAAATAAGATGGAAATTAATACAATAAATATTGAACAAAATTTAATACGATCGTCTTCTTCTTTTCGTGTGGTTAGTGACTAACCTGGTGTCAGAGTTTTTATGCTGCCCAAGGGACTCTGACTTAGCTTCACATGCTATTGAGGAATATCTCTCAGACATGCTGGTTTCCTCACGATGTTTTCCTTCACCAATTATAAGGAAGTTATAATTATACAATACTATTTTTTTACACAAACTAATTAATAGTGGTGGACCGACTACGAGTATGAGTTTTGCCATTCTTTGACTAGCTATAGTGACTAAACTATTGGATGTATTTGATTGAATTTTCGTATTCAGGCTGGGGACAGCTTTACATTTGCGATCGTATTGTAGTCTCCACTTTGTATATTATGTACAGACGCCAGCACATCAAGTTACCCCATTCTGTCAAATTTCTTTGATAGTATTTCAACTTTATTGCAAAGACATGTTCATTTTTAATTGAGAAAATTTGACAGTTAGGGATAGCTTGATGTGCTGGCCGTCTGTACAAGTAAAAATAATTGTCCCCATCGCTGTCAGTGGGAAATGTGCCCAAAAGGCTGGCACTTATTTTGAAAAGGATATAGTCAAATCAGCAGTTCTCGTCACGACAAAGTGGTAACTGCCAAAAATCTATCTTAAAAACTATTCGTTGGTAGTTGAAACAATCTTTTCAGATAATATGTATTTGTTTAGCTTTTATTTGCTTTTCAATAAGTTTTCTTTCAAAACGGTAGCTTTTTGTCGAAATTATGGAATTTGCTAGGTTTTTTATTTCGCTGCTAGATTTTTTTTTTAGTTATCACTGTGTTTTTTTGTCTATGTTCACGTGACATAATTCTCTTTCTATTAAAAATAATCCGTAGTAAATATGTGTATTGTATATGAATCATTGGTCATGCAGGGGCCAGGTAGGGGCGGGGGCAGGGGGGGCGCTTTTCATATATCTCGGTAACCAGTACACTTTAGCCTTCCAAACCCATAGCCCAACATTCAAATTTCAAGGTCAATACCCCTTTCTCAGAGAGGAGCCCTATGTCCCCGTAGTCGGAATATTATAGGCTTAATATGCTATGCAATCGAAGGTAGCCCTTTTGGGCTAATTTGAGCAAACTTTTGTATCCAGTAGAAATGTTATTCTGCGAATAATTTGTACATTTTGGATAGTATTTTAATACTTTAATGCTCTGACATCATTTTTATTCAACTAAAAAAAAAAACTTTTTTTAAATCAGCCTTAAAAAGCACAAATATTTTGCTCATTATTTCTTAGTTTACTAAAACGTTCAGACAGCCTGGCTATTACACAAACAAAACATTTTTTGTTTCTCTTTCAATATGAACCGGACATCTTTTTGTTTACACAAAAAAAAAAAAAATTTGCTTTTTCAACATGGTCATACCATAAACAACCCTGTTTTCTTACTCCATCAGCACTTGATACTGAGAGGGGTCACTACGTCAGGGTAAAACAACTTTCTTACTATCGCGGACGCCTATATGCCGTAGATAGACGTTTCGATATAATAGAATACATTTTATTGACCTTTTGAACGCCATTGTAACATATACGTGACAAGCAAGCGCATGCCCTGTACGCCAACCCTTTTTCGTGTGGTTAATGACTAACCTGGTGTCAGAGATTCTATGCTGCCCATGGGCCTCTGACTTATCTTCACATGCTGTTGAGAAATATCTCTCAGACATGCTGGTTTCCTCACGATGGCAACAACACTATAACACAAAATAAACAATGAAATCATTACTTTTGTGTGTGTTAATATAGACATCTTAAAAATTGAAGCTCTCGTACGTTTTTAATGACATGAAACAAATTAAAAGACACCATGGATATTGGGAAATTCATGATAACAAGAAGAAATAAATTTGTAGCTTGGCGTGGAGGGCACCACCCGCGTGGTTTATGCTCTGGCGTTCAAAAGGTAAAGTAAATAGTGCATGGAAAGTTTATCATTTGCTTTTGCCTTGTTATTAGTACAGGAAGACAACCACCACATTATGGATGCGTTTCCATCAGAGATATGCGAGGATTCATGAGATTGGACGCATTCTCTTACTCCATGTCTTTATTTTCCGAGGAAAAATGACAATGACAAGTCTTAAACGCGGTCTAGAAACCTTGATCGCGTAGGTTTATAGCTCAAAGTGGCACTAAATAAAAGAAAATCGTAATTTTACTACCATTACAGCAATTTGTTCCAATACTAAGAAACTCTTGCGCATCCAGTTGGTCGATTCTGTAAAAATCTAACCGGGAACACATAAGTGACGTGATGGTAAAGGCAGCTCGCCTTTTTACCTAATACTAGGGATTGAAAACTATTGTAACCATATTTATCGGCAAATAAATCTTTGACGACTAGTGTTAAAGTCAAAGTCAAAGATTTATTTGCCGATAAATATGGTTACAAAAGTTCTTACAATGGTAGCATAATAGTAGCTTAACATATTCAATCATAAGATAATGACATGCAATTTTTTGGTACAATTAAATCATTTAAATGTAAACTGCAGGAATTCTTGTATATTATAGATGGGATTCTCAATAAACCATCTGTGTACAGGTCTCCAAAAGTGATAATGCGCATAGAAATCTTCGCCACTGTTCGGCAACGGTCGTATTCCCTGAGCGTCGGAAGACGATATGTATATAGAGTGGTTAAGTGCATTTTCTTCATGCATAATTTAGTATGATTATGTGTTTTGTCCAAAAAGAGATAAATATTGATTTATCAGTAACGAAATTTGATTCAATAATTCCATGTAAGTAAATAGCGAGCTATAATTCATATAAGCCTAAATCTGATTTTGTGCATTATTAATTTGGGAGTACTGTAAAGCCCTTTTGAAACGGACCATTGGAAACTTAAATTTAAACTCACTTCATTTACGTTTTCACTTTGAGGTTTTTACAGAATATCACTACTGTACTAATATCAACACCGCTTTCCGCGACATCCATCTCAATGTTTCGCCTGAAACTGCAGAACTGCAACTAATTTCCCATGATCTTCACAGACACAACCGCCCATGGACGAAGTGAGACAGCCGATGGAAATAACAGAGGTCACTGAGGACACGGCAGAAGGAGAAGGAGATAGCGTTAAACCTACCGACCCTGGTGACGATCCGCCATTACAATCCGAAGGGAGTGAAGATAAGCCTGGAGAGAAACGGTAAGAATTTACACTATTTTTCATGTTAAATTTGTTAACGGCGACAAAAATTCGGACTAAAGTGATTTCGACCTCTGTTAAAAGTGATTTCGGCCTCCGCTAAAAGTGATTTTGGCCTCTGTCAAATGTGATTTCGGCCTCCGTCATAAAGTGATTTCGGCCCCCTTCATAATCAATTTCGTCCTCCGTTAAAAGTGATTTTGGCCTCTGTCAAATGTGATTTCGGCCTCCGTCGAAAGTGATTTCGGCCTCCGTCATAAGTGATTTCGGCCTCCGGCATAAGTGATTTCGGCCCCCTTCATAATCAATTTCGTCCTCCGTTCAAAGTGATTTAGGCCTCCGTGAGAAGAGATTTCGTCCTCCGCCAAAAGAAATTTCGTACTCCATCAAGAGTGATTTCGACTTCAGACAAAAATGATTTCGGCCTCCATCAATAGTGATTTCGGTCTCCGTCAAAAGTGATTTCGGGATTTCGGCTTCCGTTCTAAGCAATTTTTATGATGTTATGTAAAATGTATGGTCTCTTCTGTTCCAGCCGCAAGAAGCAGATGGTAGGTATATTCCCGCTGCCGACGATGGGCGGGCCCCTGGTGGCTCCCGTGTCCTGTCTGCTGAGGGCCGTGCCTCCGCCGCCGTTACCCAGGTATTTATATAGCTAATATTATTTTTTATGTTTATTTATGAACGCAATATTAATTTAAACTTATTTTTCAATTTATACATGCTTTTTTTGATTCGCGGCGGTAGCAAATATGTATTTACACAATTGGGTATTTGAAAAGGTACTCAATAACGAACTGTCAAAACGCGGCATTTGTACGTGATTTGTATGAAATAAAACAATGTGACGTCACAGATTTTTGGAATCAAATGGAATACTTATTAGCATTAAATTCAATTTTACAATTATATCCTCGCATTAGGATATTTAATTTCTGTACGGTGATAGAAGTGAAACTTTTATTACATCGTCTCAAACATTCTAAACTTCTGTGTGATGCATGTCGCGTGACGGTCGGCCACGGAGTAGGGATAAAGTGAAAGGCGCTCGTCAGAGCAGCCAAGGCCAATATGGCGGCGCCTATAGTGTCAAATGTCTTTAATGTGAAAAACGTTTCACTTTTACCGTGGTTTCATAAAACCACACAATCCTTTTTTTATGACGAGCGGGCTTTTTTCCATGTAACTTCATATTTTATTTTCGCGTATTCCATGTTTTGACAGTTCATAAGAAGTAACGTTATTGACTACCCTTTCAAATACCCAATTATTGAAAGTTGTCCCCCCCTCAACTGTGTGGTCGTGTTCCAGAATGTTCCGCACGGCGCGCGGCGGGCTGGCGGGCGGCGCGGTGCCGCACGACCCGCTCAACCCTGACGTGCCCGAGTTCGTGCCGCTCGCCAACAGGCATGGTGAGACACCTTCTGCTACAGATAAACTAAAGTAACCGTCATGAGAAGCTATAAATTTTGTAAAGTGTTCAGGAGTTCACAACATTTGGACCAACAAAAAGAATGAATTTGTTTAAGATTTAATAAATTATTAAGTAACAAATATTAATTAACATATATTATTTAAGAATAATTATTCGTCAGATTCAGATGTTTCCATTTCTGTGTCAGAATCAGTGACATGTATCACGAGCTATCAGCGAAGCAATAACAAAATTAACAATAACATCCAGATCCGCGATATATGCAAAGCAATGAAACAAACTCGTACGCATTCGAAACTCGAATGACGCGTTTATTTCAAAATGGCGTCCCGGTAGTTTACAATCCCTGCGACGGACGCGTTCCGGTACCAAGAAACACAAACGATAGCGCTTTGCGTCGTTTAAATATGATCCGACTAAATTAAATAGGTTGTTACTTTCATATAACCCGTCTATATTTCATGTCGATTGAATATGGTCAATTTATTATTATCTCGCAGTATAAAATGTTTACTTAGTAAAAGATGTTTGTTTACATAATTTATAGCTTCTCGTGACGGGTACTTTACGATAACATGCGCCCCCCTCCCACTTACGACCGGTATTTAATAAACACGTGATTGTACTCATAATTACAATCAACTTTCCCAAAGAAACTTTTTTTGTATACTCAATAGCTGCTAACAGCTGATCGGCGCGAAGTTCATTGAACTTTGCGCGCGCCAGTTGTATTGTTATTGTGATAAAAATAAAACTATTGAGTATGCAAAAAAAGTTATATATATTTAAGATGAATCTAAAATATGCTGAGTAAAGATTTTCGATAAAATGTCCCGTTCCTTCGAAATTCAAAACGTTTGAAAGTATTTGTGAAAGTAATCACAAAGCGCCACCAAGACTCACGACGCATGTCGCTGCCGGAGTGTCGGCCTGCTACTGAACACGAATACTTACAACTACATACAAACTCTTTCGTAAGGATGTGACTACAAACATTGAAACAGCCATTTGGAGGGGCGCGCCATGTTATCATAGATATCTATTTTTAATTACTTGACTTAATGTCCTATGTCTATAGTTGGTCTTTTATTTGTATTCAGTAAGTAAAAAGTTGTGATAGCCTTGTGGTGTGACCGTCAGACTGCCAAGTCATAGGTCTCGAGTTCAAACCCAAGGCACGCACCTCTGATTTTTCGGATTCATGTGCGTATTGTATAATTATCACTTGCTTAAAATCGGTGAAGAAAAACATCGTGAGGAAACCGGCATGCCTGAGAGATTCTTGAAGTTATATATTTATCAACAGCATGTGAAGCTAAGTCAGAGGCCCATGGGCAGCATTAAAACTCTGACACCAGGTTAGTCACTAACCACACAAAGAAGAAGTAAGTTGACAGTTCGAAGCAAAATGTTACCATACTAAATATTTTAGTGTTGGTATTTGAAATTTTTTTTCAATTTTGAATAAATTCCAAAACATAAATGTTAGTTCCATTGGAATATTGTAAAATTAACAATCGTATACTTACTAAACTTTATACGACAAAATAAAAAATCAAAGCGTTTTTAACTTTTCATATAACTACCAGCTTAAAAAGCCAATAATATTCCCACTGCTGGGCCACAGACCTACCTTCGAGTGGGAAAAGCCGCTATCCACCACGCAGGCCCAATGCGGGTTGATAGATATCACATATCATCGAATTTTTGGTTCTAGGACATACAGGTTTCCTCACGTTGTTTTCCTTTAATATAATATTACTAGCTGACGCAACAGACGTTGTCCTGTCTTAACTGTGATACCTACCCACCCTACCTACCCTACCTACCTACCCTACCTACCTACCCTACCTACCTACCCTACCTACCTACCCTACCTACCTACCCTACCTACCTACCCTACCTACCTACCCTACCTACCTACCCTACCTACCTACCCTACCTACCTACCCTACCTACCTACCCTACCTACCTACCTACCTACCTACCCTACCCTACCTAAAAATAAAAAAAAAAAAAAAATGTATTCTGCTATTCAGGGCGGAGACAAATCCAACGAAACAAAAACCATGAAAATTGGTCCAGCAGATCTCGAGTTATAATGGAGGGAACAAACCCGACTTTCTTTTATATATATAGATTTAATTGTAATTTTACAGAAGAATGCAACGATAAATCCGACAGTCAAGACGACAGACCACGCTCAGGCAACGCCAGTCCAAATTCGGAACAGGTTTGGACTGAGGTGAGCATAATATTAATTGCTTTTATAGAGATATTTACTAACATTTATTTTTTACTTCGTCAGCTGGATTGTCAATTAAGCGGGATTGTCCGAAAGGGTTACCGTAAGACTCTGACACTCCCTTCCGCTCCACCCAGAGCGGGAGAAGTCATTGGATGATTTCCTAGCCTAAAAAAAAAAGCTGGATTATCAAAAAATATTGGACATGTTTTTTTTTTCACATAAAGAACAGTTACACCGTGTTAAAATGTTATCAATATTATAAAGCAAAAAATACGAGTCTAATATTTTTTTTATCTGACCGACATACCTCTTTTTAAAGAAAATTTTTTTTAGGATGGTAAATCCTCAAATGACCCCTTCTGCTCTTGTAACTCCTTTAAGAGCAGAAGTGGGAGTGTCAGACTCTTACTAACTAAAACCCATCCATGTCCCTTCCGTTAGCCCTATAAGTTCCGTGGCAGCGTTAACCCTTTCGGACAATCCCGCTGACCTGTCATCAGTCCTAACGGGCCAAGTAAAATCAGTATAACATTGCACTGTATGTCCACTGTATACAATAACCATATTGTAGACAGTCACTGCGAATGTAAGTGCGACAGGAACAGAGTCGGCCAGGCGTTCCGTGCTGTCGGCCTAGGCAGAACGGGTGCATTGTTGACGCGACACTTGGTTCAATATTACCATTTCATGTTAGATACTTATGTCACATTAGTCTAGTGGTCGTAAGTGCGATGAAAAAGTATAGGGTCATGGGTTCGACTCGACGCCGGTTACTATAGATTCATAAAATAGCTGATTTTTTTTAACCTTTTTACCACGGATTAATACGAAAAATGTTTTCATTAGGTTTTTCCCGCGACTTCATCCGCGTAAAGTTCGGTTACATCGATATTTTTTCAGACAAAAAGTAGCCTATGACCTTCCCCGGGATGCAATCTATCTCTCTGCCAAATTTAATTAAAATCCGTTCTGTGGTTCAGGCGTGAAAACGTAACATATAGACAGAGTAACTTTCAAATCTATACTAATACTAGCTGACCCGACAGACGTCGTCCTGCCTTAACTATGATACAGTCCGCGAGGTATAAGCTGAGCTTTGCATTAGTGTGAGTGAGAGGAGCGCGGCGAGACAGAATGGCGCCGTGCCTCAGGCCGGTTACCCAAAATCAGTTTAAACCGGTTTTTACCGGGCGAAAATGGCGCCGCGCCTAAGGCCGGTTATCACACCTACACTATCCATGTACACTCACACAAATGCAAAGCTCAGCTTATACCTCGCGGACTGTACCTACCTACCCTACCTACCTAGGGGTATGAAAAATAGATAGTAGCCGATTCTCAGACCTACTGAATATGCATATAAAATTTCATAAAAATCGGTCAAGCAGTTTCGGAGGAGTACGGTAACTAACATTGTGACATGGAAATTTAATATACAGGGTGTCCCAGAACTCAACGTCAAGCCGAAACGGGGCGACAGGATTGATTGTAAACAATATGAGAAAAATCAGAAAATAAATCTATCCCATGCAGTTTGAAAATTATGGGCATTTAAGAAAAACCAAAAAATTTGGTCAATCTGTAACCATTTTTCGGTTATTGTAGTTAATTTTTATTATCGTTGTTCATTTAAACTTTGGAACCGTAACCCTTAATAATATTTCTATGAATCACAGTCAAAAATAACGACACAATTACCCCAAGTTTTCTAGAATTAAGACTTTGTTAAACTATGAATTTAAAATTTTCAAACTTTGATGACTTTGAAAGGCCCTCCTTTAAAAAAAATGTACTAGAGTGCCTTGGCAAGTGCCATTAAAAGTTGGCGCATTTAATCAGGATTGTAAAATGGTGCAACACTTGTTAGTTTCGTACTAAAAAAAACGAGTAAAAAAATAAAAACCTCAAGTATCCCGATTTTTGCTAACCCATTTTACTCAGTTAAAATGTTTTTATTCGCACAAGCTCTTGGTAGGTTCTTAATTTTACGGCAAAATGATGAGAGAGATGGATAGTGGACATGTTTGCCATGAGTGAGAGAGACAGATAGTGATGCCACTTTTACCAAAAGTTTATTCAAAGACCATTGAGAGCGTAGCCGAGCTGCGTGAACGAATTTCTCAAGCTGCTGAGGACAACAACTCTCGAGAATATGCCCGGCTAATAAGTAGATCTTTTTTAAGAAGATGTAGGGTGTGTATTGAGGCTAATGGTAAACAATTTGAACATTGGTGTAATAGAAAATGTTATTTCTCTATCTGACTTTTATTCCAATAAACCTAAACTAAACTAAGTCAAGATTTTTCATTACTTTATTAATTTTACTTACTTTTGTTGACTTTGGTAAAACTGGCATCACTATCTGTCTCTCTCACTCATGGCAAACATGTCCACTATCCATCCCTCTCATCATTTTGCTGTAAAATTAAGAACCTACCAAGAGCTTGTGCGAATAAAAACATTTTAACTGAGTAAAATGGGTTAGCAAAAGTCGGGTTACTTGAGGTTTTTATTTTTTTACTCGTTTTTTTTAGAATGAAACTAACAAGTATTGTACCATTTTACATTCCTGATTAAATGTGCCAACTTTTAATGGCACTTGCCAAGGCACTCTAGTACATTTTTTTTTAAAGGAGGGCCTTTCAAAGTCGACAAATTTTGAAAATTTTAAATTCATAGTTTAACAAAGTCTTAATTATAGGAAACTTGGGGCAATTGTGTCATTATTTTTGACTGTGATTCTTAGAAATATGATTTAGGGTTACGGTTCCAAATTTTAAATGAACAAAAATAATAAAAAATAACCGCAATAACCGAAAAATGGTTACAGATTGACCAAATTTTTTGGTTTTTCTTTAATGCCCATAATTTTCAAACTGCATGGGATAGATTTTTTTTCTGATTTTTCTCATGACGTTTATAATCAATCCTGTTGCCCCGTTTCGGCTTGACGTTGAGTTCTGGGACACCCTGTATAAGATTATAAAGCTCAAGAGTTTGTTTGTTTGAACGCGCTTATCTCTGGAACTACTGATTTGAATTGAAAAAATATTTATGTGTTGGGTAGTCCATTTATCGAGGAAGGCTATAGGCTATGTAACATCACGCTACGACCAATAGGAGCCGAGCAGTGAGTGAAATCGCGCTGGAGCTGTTAGTTTATAATATTAATATGGATTTATTCATCTATCCCACACAAAATATAATTGTAGGAAAGTTATTTTCTCAGGGTTGTGTGTTGGGTCTATAAAATGAGTTCGAATGCACGTTAACAGTAAAAAAGTATATAATAAAGGTAAAAATAAACAGTATACACGGCACAAACAGGTAAATGGTAAAACAAACTAAAACTTTACGAGCGGTTCGCGAGCGTAGCGTACCGTCGCGCGATCTTTCGTCCACCCTCTGTTGGCGGGAGTCTGAGTGCGCAGGCGGGGTATTGTCTCCCGTTGCCGCGCATAAGGGCAAGTCCACACACAAACTTTAAGGTACATCCTACATAATTCATATAACATTGTTCTCTTCAGGTAAAACGCCGTACAAAGGCCGGGTCCCGTGAGCGAGCTCCTGCAGTCACAGACGAAGAGCAACGCGAAGAGCTTCATTTCCAATTGGATGAGGAGCTGGATCTGCCCCCCCCAAGACAGAACACCTTTACTGATGCATGGTGAGTAAAGATTATAAAATAAAAATAAATAAAATGTAATAAAATAAAATGTTTTTATTTCGGACATATATGGTCCATAATATTGTTAGTATGCAGTACGACTTAAAACTATGTTAAATTTAATATTAGAATTAGAAATTAATTTAATTCAATCTATTCTAATTTAATGTAATCTAATTTAATTTAATTTAATCTAAATTTGTTTTTTTTTTTAGATTAGGTATTACCTTCGGCTATAATAATAATAATATTCATTTATTCGCTCAGAATGTAGGTATTTACAATAAGGTGGTTACAGAATTGGGTATTTGAAAGGGTAGTCAATAACGTTACTTTTTATGAGCTGTCAAAACGCGGCATTTGTACGTGATTTGTATTAAATATAACAACGTGACGTCACAGATTTTTAAAATCAAATGGAATACTTATTAGCATTAAATTCGATTTAACAATTATATCTTCGCATTATATTTAATTTCTGTACGGTAATGGAAGTTTTTATGACAAGCGGGCTTTTTTAATGTGATTTCATATTTTATTTTTGGCGATTCAAATAGTCAATTGTTTTAGTACTGGCTTTGCTGGCGTGGATGAAGTGAATTACGTATTACTCCTTTTATTATACTTTTTTTTTATTTTGAGGGTGGGAAATCAATAAATGACCCCTCCCGCTCTGGGTGGAGTGAAAGGGAGTGTCAGACTCTTACTGACTAAAACACATCCATGTTCCTTTCTTAGCCCCTTGTGATCCGGGGTAGCGGTCGCCATTTTGGACAATCTCGCATACAAGAGAACTTACTACCGTTATAAAAAGTATCCTATGTGTTAATACAGGTCATAAACTATTTCTGTGCTATATTTCGTCTGGATCCTTTCAGCCGTTTGAGCGTGAAGATGTAACAACTCACTCACAACCTTTCGCCTTTATAATATTAGTGTCATGTCTGAACTTAAATACTCGTCTACAAAAAAAAAAAAACAACAGAGGACCAACAAAAAGTGAAAAATAACTTGTGTAAAAAAGAACAAACTCAAACATAAAAACTCTTTTTTAAAAGTTTAAAAAGAGGTTCGTCTCGAGTTGACAACAACCTGGTTTAAATGTTTTCTATATGCGGCAGATACCTCATTTCATTTCACCCCTGTTCATGTTTTACTATCACCTTAAAAAAAACTACCCTGCACTGTATGTCCACTGTTTACAATACCCATATTGTAGTCAGCATGGAGCAAGTACAGAGAGGAGATGCCGTAACTGGATTTCCCTTTAACATAATGCGTGACACTTTACGGGGAGCGAGGGACGTTACAAACCACGCCCCTCTCTATTTTCCATCTAGCGGTGAATAGGACAATTAATAGATTAAGCTTTGTCGATTGTTACAATGTCGTTTTAGCTAGATTTCGCTAGATGTCACTAGTGTATAGGTGACATGATGTGATACAAAGTGGCGCCATCTTTTGTCGAGCAGTGACACTATTATTAAGAGACAATGCACAGATTTTTCTAGAACGCTTCTAATAATTTATGAAATAAAATTACTTACACGTGAAATGTTATGCCTTTTAAGGCATCAGAACGTCTATCTGAATAGTTTTTACATGCTAGTACACAACACTTCATCTTGTTCTTTAAAATAAGGTAGAAAATAATAAAATAGACTGTGAACACTGCGGACTGTAAACACGTTGCGTACTTCAACGCGTGCCGCCAACTGACCGAGGCCACGCCCACCGTGATGACGTCAGGACACATTTATTGTCACAGTGCACATCATGTTATGACATCTCCTCTCTGTACTTGCTCCATGGTAGTCAGTCACTGCGAATGTAAGTGCGACAGGAACAGAGTCGGCCAGGCGTTCCGTGCTGTCGGCCTAGGCAGAACGGGTGCATTGTTGACGCGACACTTGTTTTATTTAACCATTCATGTACACACTTAAAAAACAGACAAGAAGTAAGGAACAGAAAATACGTACAAAGGTGATGCTTATTTCTAAAGAAATCTCTTTTAGCATATCAAAAAAGATAATAATTGACTATTTGAATCGGTCAAAAATAAAATATGAAAACACATGGAAAAAAGCCCGCTCGTCATAAAAACTTCCATCACCGTACAGAAATTAAATATAATGCGAAGATATAATTGTTAAATTGCATTTAAGACTAATAAGTATTCCATTTGATTCAAAAAATCTGTGACGTCACATTGTTATACTTCATACATGGCGCGTTTTGACAGTTCATAAAAAGTAACGTTATTGACTACCCTTTCAAATACCCAATTATAATTAAATACAAAGGCGAAAGATCACTTTTTCACTCACTGACTAATGACGAAATCTCAAAATCTCAATTACTGGACCTACGAAGATGACATTTGGCACAGAGGTAGATTATGAGTAGACGTCAGCTAAGAGAGGATTTTAGGATACTACCCCCGTAAAGGAATAAAGTAGAGGGTGGAGGTATGTATGAAAAATTTTCAGCATTGACGCGAGCGGAAACGCCGACCTCATCTAGTTTAAAAATATTATTGGCGTGTAAAAATGTTTAAGGAAAACTATTTACAAAATTAATCATTTATTTCTAAACTAGCTTCCGCCCGCGGCTTCGCCCGCATAATATGTCGACAAATTATACACATAAGCCTTCCTCTTCAATCACTCTATCTATTAAAAAAAACCGCATCAAAATCCGTTGCGTAGTTTTAAAGATTTAAGCATACATAGGGATATAGGGACAGAGAAAGCGACTTTGTTTTATACTATGTAGTGATGTTTCAACGTTTCGCAACAAGTTTCTAACAAACATTCTTCTCAACTCTTAACTCTGTTTCTCCATCAGGTCTGACGAAGAATCCGATGCGGAATTCACGGACAAAGACGTCGGGCGACTGCTGATCGTGACGCAGACGCCGGCACGCCAGCCCAAACACGACGGACACGACAGACAGGGTGACTGGAACACGCGCACCAAGATCACCCAGGACTTAGAACAGGTATGGAATAGAAATCAAGAAAATATGTTAATCTTTTGAACGCCATTGTTACATATACGTGACAATGGCAACAACACTATAACACGAAATAAACAATAAAATCATTACATTTGTGAGTGTTTATATAGATATATCTTAAAAATTGAACCTCTAGTTCATATAATGACAAGAAACAAATTAAAAGACACCATGGATATTGGGACATTCATGAAGAAACAAACGCAATAACAGCACTCGCGTGCGTGGCGTTCAATAGGTTAATTCGCGGAAATCATGAGATTAAAGTTTGGCGGGAAATATGCGTCACATTCGCGCAAAACCGCCATCGCTCAGCATAATGCTGTGTCTCTATGCGATACGGAGTCCCAGCGCTAGTTTTCAGTCGGTGTTGATGTATCATAGGTATCAGGGGTTGTCTTTTATAGGATACATCTGGCGGTCTCATCATCATCTGCCTAGCCTTTTCCAACTAGGTTGAGGTCGGCTTCCAGTCTAACCGGATACCACTGAATACCGGTATTTATCATAAAGCGACTGCCTATCTGACCTCCACAATCCAGTCACTGTAATATGATACCCTTTAGTAAGATTGGCTGTTAGACTTTCGGGCTTCTAAAATCAAACCTGCACTGTATGTCCACTGTATACAATACCCATATTGTAGTCAGTCACTGCGAATGTAAGTGCGACAGGAACAGAGTCGGCCAGGCGTTCCGTGCTGTCGGCCTAGGCAGAACGGGTGCATTGTTGACGCGACAATTGTTTCATTTATGACTATTAATTGTTCCATATCTGACCTCTACAACCTAGTAACTGGGTAACACCGTATCCAAACGCCTAAAAACTCTGACACCAGGTTAGTCACTAACCATACGAAAAGAAGAAGACCGTAGCGCTTGAAAAACTGGTCGTCAGAAACCCGGAAGTCTGATATATTTATGATTTTAATTGTAATCATTAATATTTCCAGGTTATCACAGATGGCCTGAGACGATACGAAGAAGATTTATGGAATGATACGGATTATCCTTCGGTAAGTTAAATTATTTTCTGTCCTTTATTGAAATTCATGTTTTTTTTTACGTTTTGCCGTTCAAAGTGCCTTATATGTACTTTTATAAAAGAAATCATTAGATTTTTTTAATATTGACATTGTTGACATGTGTATGAACAGTAATAGTAAGATTCAGGAAGATGGAAGACTATTTTTTACAGTTACTTATTACAAAGTTGGTGCTAAGGCTTTTGAAAGACTTTCTGCACCCATACCCTAAAAAAAAATGTCAGTTTTAAATTGAAATGTGTTGCTGTGTATTCTATATTCTTAAAAACACAAAAGGGTCTCATTCGAGACAAATAAAAAAGTTTCATAAATTATGAAGACAGAATTCTTCATGGGATCCCACAAGGCAATATTTTTGGACCAACTCTGTTTCTTATATTTTGAAATTAGCTTTTGTACGGAACTTTTCTCGCGTAGAATAGTGGATGCCTACGTCATTACAACTATCTGTTGTAACGAATTAGACTGAAATCCAATTCGTTCAGTGCTGGAACATTTTTTGATCGCTCTCGTTTCTTTTGAATTTGTGCTGAAGAAATGTTTTCCTCCTGCAGTCGTACGGTAGCCAGACGCAGCAGTACCGCACGGTGTCTCTGATCAGCCGCTCAGTGTTCGAGGCGGCCGTGCCCAGCGAACGGCACAGCAACCCGGCTGAACCGCCGCCGCCGCCGCCACGCGCCATGCACGTAAGTCACTCACACGCCCTACACCAGCAAAATAAAAAAAAAACAAGTCATTTATTCAAATTAGGGTGAAAATCAGCACTTTTTGAAGTTCAAAGTTACATAAGACAGTCCCCCAAAAACTCCCACCCTTCACCACTTCCTAGTGCTTTAGCTGGAAGAAGAAGTGGCGCAACAAACTACCCAGCAGCACAGCTGTCTGTTTAGTTGTAAGTACATGATTCTTTGACATTTAACAGCGCCTGCCTTTTCACAACTATGTTGGGGTTTTCTTTCAATCTAGTCGAATACCGTTATTGAAAGTTATTGTCAGTCTGTCAAAGATCTACTGATGAGAGCCATGCTATCCGCGGCACTGAGAGGGTCTCAATCTATACTAATATTATAAAGCTGAATAGTTTGTTTATTTGAACGCTCTAATCTCTGGACCTACGGGTCCGAATTGAAAAAATATTTTTGTGTTGGATAGTCCATTTATCGAGGAAGGCTATAGGCTATGTAACATCACGCTACGACCAATAGGAGCTGGGCAGTGGGTGAAACCCTGCGGGAGCAGCTATTAGTATGTAATAACTGGACATCCATCCACGAAAAGTTTGGGGCAAACGTAGCTTAACCTTCGAGTCATGTATCATTAGCTGTAGCCTGTAGCCACGAGCCCCACATGAGGATTAAAACCTCCTAGCACTAACATTAAATCAATATGCCAGCCTTTTCCCAACTATGTTGGGGTGGACTTCCAGTCTAACCGGATGCAGCTGAATACCAGTATTTTACATGGAGCGACTGTCTATCTGACCTCCACAATCTAGACAGTGTAATATAGCCTTTGGTAAGATTGGCTGTCAGATTTTCGGGCTTCTGGAGACCCGTAACGACTTTCAAAAATCCATGAATGACAGCCGGGCCCAACGGCTTAACGTGTTTTCCGAGGCATGGATTACCTCGACAGTTACCAGGTCATCAGTCCACTTACCGAAAAATAGTCATTGAATGGTAAAATCTTCTCATACTGTGTCTGTCAAAAACTTCTTATACAGAGAAGAGCCACACACACGCGCTATAGCACAGCATAAATAATAATAATAATTAAAAAAAACAGGCTATAACGTATCCCACTGCTGGGATACAAACCCCTCTAATCTAGAGAAACATACTTGCTAGCTGTGTCCAAGTTTCATAAGTGTTTTCCGACAGAATATTCTACATTCTGGCACATTTTCACACAACATATCCTTTAGTAGTCAAAAAAATTACTAATTAACTAACCTGCACTGTATGTCCACTGTATACAATGCCCATATTGTAGTCAGTCACTGCGAATGTAAGTGCGACAGGAACAGAGTCGGCCAGGCGTTCCGTGCTGTCGGACTAGGCAGAACGGGTGCATTGTTGACGCGACAATTGTTTTATTCATTTATTTAACCATTCATGTACACACATACAAGCTTACATGTTCAATATAACCATTCATCAATGACAAGGGCGAGTTTTAGGTTGGAGCGGATAATTTAAAACTACGGTTTAAAATATGTTATTTCTTGTACAGGTGGATCATCAATCAGACTCTCACAGCAAATCGAAGCGGCCGCGACGCACCGCACGGTTCTATGCTGCCAACAAGGACCCACACGCTACTGATGTTATGTAAGTTAGATCATCAATCTCCTGCCCTTATCCCTATTTATTTGAGCTCGGCGCAACATGTCTTTTTCTTCCATACTTCTCTATTAGTCGTCATCTCGGTAGTCACTCCCTTTCTAGCCATATCATCTTTCACACAATCCAACCATCGTTTCTTTGGTCTCCCTCCTCTTGTATAGACATCCACATTCGAGTTACTATTTAGAAAATTACTATCTATACAAATGTAAATGTTTGCAATGACAAAGTAAAAGCTCATTAATTATTTTTATTATTAAAAAAAAAAAAAAATTGTCTGTCTTTGTTTGGTCTAGCTAATCTCCAAAACTTAACAAAAAAATCTTCGAAACAGCTGGCCTGATTTTGATGGAAGTTTCAGTGGTAGATGGCTAATTTTATAAGGAATAACTTGGATCCTCCATTCTATTTCTAGGCCTTTCTTCTGCCTCTCCTTCGAAGATACAAAGCGTGATGTGATGTTTTTTTTTTTTTTTAATTTGCAGTAGCAGCCGTAAGCACAAGACTCGACACAGCCTCAACCCGCCCGTGGAGCATCACGTCGGCTGGATCATGGACATACGTGAGCATAGAGTGAGGACGCACAGTACTGGGTGAGTTTATATATATACTAGCAAAATCAGTCAAAAGTACTTTTGACCGTATGCTTTAGTCAATAATTTTTTTGACTGAAAATTATTGGTTACCGTGGTCTTTCCCGTGGGACCCGTTATTTTTCCCGGGATAAAAAGTAGCCTATGTTACTCCTAGTGAAAGAATTTTTAAAATCGGTCCTGTAGTTTTTGAGCCTATTCATTACAACCAAACAAACAAACAAACAAAGTTTTCCTCTTTATAATATTAGTATAGATATATGCAAGTTTCAACCCGCGGTTTTGGTTGCGTGGAAGTCCGGAAATTATCCAACGGGAAATTAAAAAAAAAATATTTATTCAGCACAGACTAAAAAGGCATACAACATATTAAATTAGAACATAAAAAAAAACATCAGGTCTATATATCTTAGGGAACGTACAGACGCCAGCACATCAAGCTATCCCTAACTGTCAAATTTTCTCAATTAAAAATGAACCTTATGTCTTTGCAATAAAGTTGAAATACTATCAAAGTAATTTGACAGATTGTGGTAACTTGATGTGCTGGCCTCTGCACTAATGGGATAAAATGTATCTTATGTGTTAATCCAGGTATAGTATAGTCCATAATCTTTCTCTGTGCAAAATTTCATCCAGATCCGTTCTGCGTGAAGAAGTTACAAACATACAAGACACAAAACTTTCGTCTTTATAACACTATATTTGTAATCTAACATGTATACCTCCCTCTCTTAGCTCATCGCTGGGCACGTCGCCCACGCTGGGCTCCTCGTGCGGCTCGGCTCCCGGCTCGCTGCCCACGTTCCACCACCCGAGCCACGGCCTGCTGCGGGAGAACCACTTCACGCAACAGGCCTACCACAAATACTACTCGCGCTGTCTGAAAGGTAAGGCATATTATTTACTAGAAAGAGAGAAAATTCGTTAACCTCATAAACGCCAGAGCATAAATGCACGCGCTTGCCCTCCAAGCCAAGCTACAAATTTATTTCTTCTTGTTATCATGCATTTCCCAATATCCATGGTGTCTTTTAATTTGTTTCATGTCAAGAAATATGTACGAGAGCTTCAATTTTTAAGATATCTATATAAACACACACCAAAGTAACGATTTAATTGTTTATTTCGTGTTGATATCATACTGCATTGTCACATATTTGTGACGTTGGCGTACAGGGCATGCGCTTGCTTGTCACGTATGTGACAATGACGTTCAAAGGTTAACCTTATTACTTTTAACCGCTCCAGTCGGATTAATACGACAAATTTTTGTGCCCATGCCGCCTGAGTCGTGTTTATATGACTAAGAATCTATGTTCGGTTTTCGTTTTTTATGTAATTGCAAGACCCTATTCGTCAGAAATTAAAGTTTTTTTTTATGGGTTGGGCGCTACGGTCACAGCATTTAATATAAATCAAAGTTTTGCGTCACAGACACTTGTTGACTGACAATTTCGTTGTTTCGTGTACTTTTTAATGTATGTTTCGTTTTACGATCTCAAAATTAAATCCAAGTGAAATGATTTGACGTTCCGTTCCTTGCAGTAGCTTACCAAGTTCAGCGTCATCTATCCAGTGACTAGGGAAGATTTAAAATGTAAAATTCTCATAACAAATAAATAATTGTTTACATACTAAATATTAATGTTTCTGGTTTCAGAGCGCAAGAAGTTGGGTATCGGCCAATCACAAGAAATGAACACACTGTTTAGATTCTGGTCGTTCTTCCTACGAGATCACTTTAACCGCAACATGTATAATGAATTCAGGTAACATTTGATTATATTTTAAGTTGATTATAAATATTTAAATGAGGGAGAGGCTCGTGGCTACGTAAAAACAGCCGAACGGATCGATATATCAGGTTAAGCCACGCTTACCGGCGTTGACTGTGGATGGGTGACCATCTATACATACCGAGACTCCTCCGTGCCTCGGAAAGCACGTTAAGCCGTTGGTCCCGGCTGTCATTCGTGGATCTTTGACAGTCCATACGGGTCGTCAGAAGCCCGAAAGTTTGACAGTCTTACTAAGGGGTATCGTATTGCCCAGTTACTGGGTTGTGGAGGTCAGATAGGCAGTCGCTCCATGTAAAATACTGGTATTCAGCTGCATCCGGTTAGACCGGTTAGACTGTTCCAGTCATAGTTGGGGAAAGGCTAGGCAGATTGATTTATAATTTTTTACTGTCCCTTTTACTTACAGAACACTAGCCAACGAGGACGCTACCGCCGGCTTCCGCTACGGCCTGGAATGCCTGTTTCGTTTCTACTCGTACGGGCTGGAGCGGAAGTTCCGCCCGGAGCTGTACCAGCACTTCCAGATTGAGACCATGGCTGACTACGAAAAAGGTAAGATAAATAAATGATAAATTTATTTCTTTTCGTATATAGGTTAGAGACAATTGTATCAGGGTGTAACCGAAAGGGTATATACATATAAAAGCATATGCTACAGACCACCAAACTGAACAAGTTTTATTGTGGAACCAAATCCGATACCTTTGAAAAAAAAATCAGCTGTTCCCTATAACTCAATACTCAATATCTTTATTGCTTTATGTTATAATGTGTACTTAGGTGGTATACATATAATTTAGATCATTATGGACCCTGTAGGGCACATCGACGACAGCTTTCGACGAGTCACGTGAACAAAAATGTATAGAACAGCAGATTTTTTTGCGATTTCGGAGTTGATATCATAGTAAAAGTTGTTCAGTTTGGTGGTCTGTAGCATATCCTTTTTACCCTTTCTGTTACACCCTGTATAAAACTATTTCGGGACAAACTAGTTCAGCACAATATAGTTCGGCACAAACTAATTCGGCACAAACTAATTCGGCACAATATAGTTCGACACTAACTAGTTATTTTAAAAGAGCGGTGAAGCGCATTTTGCCTAAGTGTGTGACAGAGATAGAGTTACACAGGAGGGATAGCACTATCACTTTTACACAACCAAACAATTATGACTTCAACACGTACGGATCCCTTTATGGAGGATGAGGAAATCTCACGCCCTGTTCCTCATACCATAATATGGTGGTAAAAAATTAATTCTAAGAATTTCGTTTGAGCATTGTACCCATCGTTACGAACAACTTTTACTATGGGTGTCACTCTGAAATCGCGAAAAAAATATCAGCTGTTACATACATTTGATATTGTTAACACTAATTATATATTGGTTTTGCAGGTCAACTATACGGTCTGGAGAAGTTCTGGGCGTTCCTGAAGTACTACAAGCACACCGGCGCTCTGCAGGTGGACCCTAAGCTGATGGGCTACCTAGAAAACTTCCAGAGCATTGAAGACTTTAGAGTCCTGGAGGTGAGTTAGATGAATTTAACCATTTCTTAGAGATGCACTTTTGAATTGTTAAGGGGTCGGTCAGTCAGGAAGATGAAGCTAGACACCTTTATTTAATCTTTATATTATTGGTGTGATGTGTGTTTGTTAGGGTGGCTCGTGGCTAAATAATAATAGTCATATAAGTAAGTCTATGAAAGGTTAGTCTATATAGTCGATTTGGGGATGGGTGGTCATTAATTATAATGGGGATTCTTTAGTGCTTTGGGAATTTGTAAAATCTTTGGGTGTCATTTTTTGACATTTGTGATGGGTAGTTAGATGCCCGAAAGACTGACTACTTGTTTTATCAGTAACTGGGTTGTGATGAGTATGTATGTAAAATTTATATTTTAATATTCACTTGTTGTCATGGTATGTTATGCGGAGGAATGAGGAAAATGTTGTCAGGAAAGTTGTGAGCATGAATGTGGATGGCTATACAAGTAGAGGGAGACAAAAGAAACGATGGATGGATTGTGTGAAAGATGATATGGCTAGAAAGGGAGTGACTATCGAGATGACGACTAATAGAGAAGTATGGAAGAAAAAGACATGTTGCGCCGAGCACAAATAGATTGGGATAAGGGCATTTAGACTAAAAGCTGCCCTCTAAATTGCTTGGATAAGGCTGGACAAATAATGACTTCTGTCCACATCATAATCTATATATATAAAAGAAAGTCGGGTTTGTTCCCTCCATTATAACTCGAGATGCTGGACCAATTTTCATGGTTTTTGTTTCGTTGGATTTGTCTCCGCCCTGAATAACAGAATACATATTTAATTTTTTTTTTTTTGGTATGTAAGGTAGGTAGGGTAGGTAGGTAGGGTAGGTAGGTAGGGTGGGTAGGGTAGGTAGGTAGGGTAGGTAGGTAGGTAGGGTGGGTAGGTAGGGTAGGTAGGTAGGTAGGGTAGGTAGGGTGGGTAGGTAGGGTAGGTAGGGTGGGTAGGTAGGTAGGTAGGGTAGGTAGGGTGGGTAGGTAGGTAGGGTGGGTAGGGTAGGTAGGTAGGGTAGGTAGGGTGGGTAGGTAGGGTAGGTAGGTACGGTAGGTAGGTAGGTAGGGTGGGTAGGGTAGGTAGGTAGGGTAGGTAGGTAGGTAGGGTGGGTAGGTAGGGTAGGTAGGTAGGGTAGGTAGGTAGGGTGGGTAGATAGGGTAGCTAGGGTAGGTAGGGTAGGTAGCTAGGTAGGTAGGGTAGGTATCACAGTTAAGACAGGACAACGTCTGTCGGGTCAGCTAGTTTTGTAAATAATAAAGAATGTGTTGCCACTAACAGTACGTTTTTCCTTTAGCCCCAGCTGAACGAGTTATTGGCCGCGGCGGGTGCGCGTGCACCAGGCCGCGGGCCTCACGCGCGGCCCTACCACCGCGCGCGCTCCGTGTCCGAGTCCGACCGCGCCGCCGCCGCCGCACGACACACCAGGTCACTGCTCAGGCTTCTTGCGACTGCCGTGGTCGCCATGATGGCAATGGGGTTCTCCTGGTGTCAAAAAACACACCAATCGTTTTCATACAAACGTTTGAGTGACGTCATTCGACGATGCCAACGCTATATCGACGATGAAATGACAAAATTTCGTATTTGACATTGTTAATGCCTTTAGTTAGACGCTCTTGTCACTTCGACGTCGATATGTGAAGGCCACTGCAGTCTTAGGAAACCCTAATCTATTCTAATATTACAAAGCTGAAGAGTTTGTTTATTTGAACGCGCTAATCTCTGGAACAGTAGTTCCAAAGGAATTTTTCAATTCGGACTTATGAGTCCGTAGTAGAAAAATTCCTTTTGTGTTGGATAATTCATTTATCGTGGAAGGCTTCAACTACCAACAAACTCATCAACTCAACCAAAAAACACAACTCAATAGCTACTAACAGCTGATCGGCGCGAAGTTCATTGAACTTTACGCGCGCCAGTTGTATGATTATTGTGATAAAAATAAAACTATTGAGTATACAAAAAATGTTTCTTTGGGAAAGTTGATTGTAATCATCAGTACAATCACGTGTTTAAATATCGGTCACTAATTACCAGTCACCTTATATAAACACTCACAAAAATAAATGATTTCATTGTTTTTTCCGTGTTAAAGTGTACTCGCATTATCACATATTTGTGTCGTTGACGTACAGGGCATGTTGCTTGTCACGTATATGTGACAATGTCGTTCAAAAGGTTAACAGTTATCTTATGTTTTGTGTCATACCATTGTATCTACTACCCTCACTCACACACTATCTATCCAACAGTAAGTATGTGGCCGGCAGCCGCCCCAACAACAACAACAATAGCAACAACAACAACAACCGCGGCCGCGCCGGCTCCTGTGGTGCGCAGAGTGTCGTCGCCAATGCTAGGCCCAGACGTGAGTACCACTTTCATTCTAATTCATTGAGGAAGAACAATGAAATGATGGATTGTTTTTTTAAGGGTTCCGTACCCAAAGGGTGAAACGGGAGCCTATTACTAAGACTCCGTCTGTCCGTCCGTCTGTCACCAGGCTGTATCTCATGAACCGTGATAGTTAGACAGTTGAAATTTTCACAGATGATGTATTTCTGTTGCCGCTATAACAACAAATACTAAAAAACAGCATAAAATAAATATGTAACAGGGCTCCCTTACAGCAAAAGTGATTTTTTGCTGTTTTATTTATATATAATGGTACGGAACTTGACCGGTTTTTTTAATTATACAGGATTTATTTAGTATGGGAAATCATCAAATGACTTTTTCCGCTCTGGGTGGAGCGGAAAGAAGTGTCAGACTCTTACTGACTAAAACCCATCCATGTTCCTTCCTTAGCCCTTTATGTTCCGGGGTAGCGGTAACCCTTTCGGACAATCCCGCTTATAATTATACAGGGTGGAAGGGACATCGACGCAGCTGGTTACCATGGATTCAGTGCATGATTCTGAACCTACCTGCATTGTTATCAAACGTTAGTTATACAAAAAAGCTGTTTAAAAAAAAAGTGCTATACCTATGCAGTAAAAATGTATGGAGCGGCAATTTTTTTCATATGGTACGAAAAGTTGGAGAACGTATGGTATATAATAATAATAATAATAATAATAAAATAATATCCTTGGACATTTCACACAACGCCAAATCGTCCCAAGCTAAGCAACCTAATGCTTGTGTTATGGTAACTAGATGGCTGATAAACTACTTATATACATTTTTTTTTTTGTAAATACATACATATTATAGATAGAAAAACACCCAGACTCGTAACAAATACTTGCAGGTCGTACAAATATTTGTTCCGTGCGGGAATCGAACCCGCGACATAGTGCGCAGCAGTCAATCGCTCAACCACTGCGCCAACCGTGTCGTGTGTCGTGTGTCGTGTGTCGTGTGTTGTATATATGTATATATATGGTGTCTCTGTCCCTTTGACTGCGAGAAAATAAATAGCAAGCACGGTTTATATTTATTATTTTAAATCGGTGAAGGAAAACATCGTGAGGAAACCAACACGCTTGAGAGATATTTCTCAACAGCATGTGAAGTCACTAACCACACGAACAATAGACTAAAAAAAGTTTTTTTTTTCGCAGCAACGCCAAAATCGAAGCCAGAAACGGAACCGAAGCAGCTCTCAGCGAAGCAGTGATTGTTGTACATAATAAACTAGAGTGCATTGTGCTTAATCACCGAGTGTTAGAGTTACAACGTTTATTCAGATGCATTTTCTTTTTCTATATATACTTTTATTAATAATAATAATAATAGTGAGTGCAGAGACACTTAGTGGTTCGTTATGGCGATACTTGATGGTTATTTACGGAGCCTAGGTGAGTTGGATTTGTTTATTTAATACTTACATATTACCCCTTTTTTGCGGAGGAATGAGGAAAATTTGTCAGGAAAGTTGTGGCTATACAAGTAGAGGGAGACCAAAGAAACGATGGATGTATTGTGTGAAAGATGATATGGTTTAAAAGGGAGTGACTACCGAGATGACGACTAATAGAGAAGTATGGAAGAAAAAAATGTGAGCCGTCACGGGACTGCTGGCAGATGTGAAACATCGACATTATTTTGTAAAAGTAATATGATTGAAAAGAACAGATTGCGATAGAAACTAAATATGCCATAATGATAAAATAAAATATTGCCGTAGCGACCCCTCGCCACACAGTACACACTACTGCATATAGACTGTATATATACACCATCATATAGCGTGGCGACGCGTCGCCACGGCATGCGTCGCCACGCCAGAAATTAGTTTTACGTGCGGCTATAGATGTTTCACATCAAAAAGACATGTTGCGCCGAGCACACATAAATTGGGATAAGGGCAGGAAAATGATGATGTTTTTTTTTGAGGATGGGAAATCATCAAATGACTCCTACAGCCTTGGGTGGAGCGGAAGGAGTGTCATACTCTTACTGACTAAAACTTCCTTCCTTAGCCCTTTATGTTCCGGGGTAGCAGTAACCCATTCGGACAATCCCGCTGACCCGGCTACATCTTAGACTATAAAATTCATATTACCTTATGGAATGAATAGTTTAAGAAATCTTGACATTTGAGGGCAATTCTAACTTAGATAGTAGTATTGATGATTCTAATACAACATAATTGGGTATTTGACAGGGTAGTCAATAACGTTACTTTTTATGAACTGTCAAAACGCGGCATTTGTTCGTGATTTGAATGAAATATATAACAATGTGACGTCACAGATTTTTAGAATCAAATGGAATACTTATTAGCATTAAATTCAATTTAACAATTAAATATTCGCATTATATTTAATTTCTGTACGGTGATGGAAGTTTTATGACGAGCGGGATTTTTTCCATGGGCTTTCATATTTTATTTTTGACCGATTCAAATAGTCAATTATTAGAATTGATTAATGACAAATGCATGCACTGACTGGACAGGCCCACTCAATCTGTATGGTTCTTTCCTCAAGAGACCATTTCAGACACCAACCTACATGGTCTTCACATGATCTGACCAAGATTAGACCTGGACATTAAAAGAGACTGTGACCTCTGAGTTTGTTTCGGCCTGTCTTCTCAGAGTAGTCGGTAAAGAAACGCCGACCTCATCTAGTTTTAAAAATATTATTGACTAGCTGACCCGACAGACGTTGTCCTGTCTTAACTATGATACCTACCTTACCTACCCTACCTACCCTACCTACCCTACCTACCCTACCTACCCTACCTACCCTACCTACCCTACCTACCCTACCTACCTACCCTACCTACCCTACCTACCCTACCTACCCTACCTACCCTACCTACCAACTTACCTAGCCTACCTACCCTACCTACCCTACCTACCCTACCTACCCTACCTACCCTACCTACCCTACCTACCCTACCTACCCTACCTACCCTACCTACCCTACCTACCCTACCTACCCTACCTACCCTACCTACCCTACCTACCCTACCTACCCTACCTACCCTACCTACCCTACCTACCCTACCTACCCTACCTACCTACCTATGCAAAAATGGGCAATAAAAATATTTTTCTCATACAAACTTTGCCACCCCTTGTAACCCTTTTAGGGGTTGAATTTCCAAAAAATAATATGCCTATGTCCTTCTCATGAATGCAAACTATCTACATACCAAATTTCAGCAAAATCGGTTGGGTGGTTTAGGCGTGAAAAGGTAACAGACAGACAGACAGAGTTACTTTCGCATTTATAATATTAGTGTGGATGTGTGAAAGTGTTTGTAAAAACCTAAATCATCATCATCATTCTCAGCCTATAATGTTCTGACTGTTGGAACACAGTCCCCTCTTAGTGAGAGACTTCTTCTTCTTCGTGTGGTTAGTGACTAACCTGGTGTCAGAGTTTTTATGCTGCCCATGGACCTCTGACTTAGCATCACATGCTGTTGAGAAATATCTCTCAGACACGCCGGTTTCCTCACGATGTTTTCCTTCACCGATTTTAAGCAAGTGATAACTGTACCATACACACATGAATCCGAAAAATCTAAGGTGAGAAGAATGAATGAGAGGCGTGCCTTGGGTTCGAACTCGAGACCTATGACTTGGCGGTCACACCACTAGGCTATCACTGCTTTTTAGTGAAACTGTTGAACCATAAATTAACAAGACTTTTTCTTTCTTTCCAGCTTATATGCATCGACAATAAGCAGCGCTACGCTCGTATGTTCACGCGTTATCAATTTGACGTCTTTATAGCTAGAGTAAGTATGTACTACCATATAACGATATATATTTATATATTTTTGACATTGTATAAACATAACGACATTCATCTTGAGAAAATTCAAAATGACATAAAAAAAACTATTCTGTCGTAGTCTTTGGTAGGTTAAGTATTTTTTATCTGTGGCGACTATGGTGCTGCGACATCGACTATCCTCGCATTTTTTTTTCATCCTCCATCTTGGGAACTCGAGTGACGTGTCTCGATTAATTAGCAATAATTTCTATTAAATAAAACTTGGGTGGCTGTTTATGAGTGAATTTTGGTGTTAATAAGGTTTTGTATGTATAAGACGGGTTGAATTTAATGTAATAAAAACTCATTGTTAAGTAGCTCATTCAAGTTTTTAAACAAAGAGTATTTATTTATTCACTCACACTCGAGATCATTCGAGTTAAAAGTGAGTTATACTCACGACCGAGTTACCCTCACTCGAGTTGCGCCAAATTCAAATGTTTGGATCTCTAGAAGAAAATAAAATATGTACTAGGACTGTATTCTGCAATCATAAAAATAAAAATGTTTTTGTATAATTGTACAGCCGAGTAGTGTCATGTATAAACATAGTTTAAAAAAATGTATAAATGACAGAAGACTGGAATTAAATTCTGAATTTGCGAGAAGAAAATTACAAATGTTGAGAACGTAAGAGATGGGTGATGCTAACTCGTAGTTGAAAATACTTAATGAAGGTTTAGTATACTCTTTTTATTTTCTATGTGAACCATTTAGTTTTTGGCGATTTGTGTGTATAGGGTTTTTTGTAAATATGTTTTGGTGGATTGAATTTCGAACTTTGACTTAAAAGAACCGAATTCAAATCTAATTTTCAAGCAAGGAGTCAACATACAAAAGAAAATTGTTTGTGAAAAAAAAATTCCATCTGATTTAATATTGATAATTTTGAGTTTCAGTCATTGGCTGAATATACACGTATACTTTGTCCAATCTTAATAGTTGTTGGTTATGTCGGGGTTAGGTAACCAGTCTTACCAAATACTATTCATAAACGTCAGCTAGTTGCCTTTACCAAACTGTATTGAGGTTGGCTCCCAGTCTTACCGTTAGCAGCTCAATATCAATTACTATTAAACACCACCACTTTATATAACAGTGATATTTTAATATAACTTCACAGTGGGAAAGAGACGGAGCTATACCTCCTGTATAGCTTCATCTCTTTCTCTCACTAAAGTAATATTATAATAATAATGCTCTATGAGGTGATACATTTGTTATCAACAACCGCTCATACATTAATGACATACAATTTGATAACAGGAACTTTCAGAATTAAGTTAAATTTGAAATTCCATCTTCCAAAAACATGCATGAAAACTTCTTAGAAATAAATGTTCGCCATTATTTAAAAAAAAAGCAATCTTCATATAAATGGTTTAAAGATACTGCCACTTGTATTTATATACTTAAATTGAGCACACAGTTAATTTAGTACATAAACGTTGTCGGTACACTTTGGTAATGCAGATAAAACGGTTGTTATTCTATGTTCGTTTTGTGATTACCGATATGACAGGTGAAATATTTACTATATACGTGTTCTATGTTAACTTAACCAGCTTAAACAGCGGCTAAGCTATGCATGTGTACTTATGTAGGATTGTCCCACGGTCACGCATGGATGAAATGAACTGCGTAGTAACGCGGTAAAGCTGTCTTTGCGCATCCTGCGCAAGAGTTGACGGTCGACTTAACGCAAACACTGCCTCTATTTTATGTCCGGTGCCATTTCTAGGCCTTATAACACACATACAGAGTGTAACCGAAAGGGTATATACATACAAAAGGATATGCTACAGACAACTGAACAACTTTTACTATGGGACCAACTCCGAAATCGTGAAAAATCTGCTGGTCCCTACATTTCGACGAGTCACGTGACCAAAAATGTATAGAACAGCTGGTTTTTTTTTGCGATTTCGGAGTTGGTCCCATAGTAAAACTTGTTCAGTTTAGTGGTCTGTAGCATAATTATCCTTTTGTATGTATATACCCTTTCGATTACTCCTAGTATATGTAGCCAGTGCCTGCAACACGCGTACATGTCGTCGAAATCCTTACTGAGCGCCTTCAACACGCACTGTTAACAATCAACACTTAAATTTGTGTTAAAGGAACTGCGCTTAGAATGGATCAAAATGTATTGAGCACGTATGCGTGTGCGCACTGTGAGATAGAACAGAAAACACTATGTTAATGGCAATGGTATGTGTTTAATAAATTCATTAAAATAATAACCAACTTTTAAATAATGTTTATTACAACATAACATTTTAAAGTGGCATTCATAATCATCGTGTGTTTAAGAAATAAATGGGGTTAAATGGCTAAGTTTCTGTATTTATAGATAAATCTATATCATAAATACATTTAAATAACATACTAGTTCAAGGCCTTAGTAAATAATAAGTTCTGATTGCACTTTGTCGAAAAAAAAAAAGACAGTTTATGCACACTATCGCTTGGGGCTTAAACAAAATAGGGATGATGACTAAAATTTATTATTTAGTCCGTCGGCTTGATTATTAATAAATATTGGACACGTATTTTTTCTTTTTTTACGTAACCCAAAAATTACGCCGATACATTGAGTTGAAATGTGGCATGACGTCACGAGTATGTAGTTTTTATACTTACTTGTGACGTAACCCCCAATCCCCAACTTAAATGCGTTTTATCTCACTCATGTTTTGTTAACCTTTTGAACACCAGCGTGAATGAATTTCTTCTTGTTATCATGAATTTCCCATTATTCATTAAGTCTTTTAATTTGTTTCATGTCATTAAATACGTACGAGAGCACTCGTACATATTTAATATAAACACTCACAAAAGTAATGTTTTGATTGTTTTTTTTCGTGTTATAGTGTTGTTGCCACTGTCACGTATTGATGTCGTTGGCGTACAGGGCACGCGCTTGCTTGTCACGTATATGTGACAATGGCGTTCAAAAGGTTATATGATAAAGCAAAAATACGTGTCTAATATTTTTTTATTATCTGACTGATATACGAAATATAAATTCTATATTTTTTAACCTGTCATCATCCCTGGCAGAATGTGGGTGTTACTTTACCCCTCTGCCGATCCCTTAGGAGACAGGGGTGATGTTATGACGGATAACGAACTGTCAAACGACAAGCAATAATGACAACGAGTCCTTAACATAATTTTGGTGCTATTTTCAATAAAATTGATTCGAACAACCGTTTTTATTTGCATTCCAATGTTAACGGAGCAGTTTTCAATTGATTCGTGTATTTTTTTTTATTTGAATATTTGTGTGGTGAGATTTATAATGATTTTGAAGCTGAATATCTTATTCTGAATTGTAAATACTAACGCATGCTGAGAAAAGATAGTTTTTCTTAAGATACTAAGGGCCAGGACACATAACGACGGGCCGGCGCCGGCGCAACTGACGGCGCAGTAGTTGATTCGCTGTCGCTAAGTTCGCAAGTGTTAGTACAAAAAGAATTGCTGAATATACCGATGCTGATTTTTTAGTTAATGTTCAGCCATTTTTTTTTACTAACACTTACTTACTTAGTGATAGCGAAAATTCAACGCCGTTGCGCGTGACAACGCTGCGCCGTTGTGATGTGTCCAGGCCCTAATATTTTTCTTTGTTAAATGTGAAGTGTGGATGTATTTATAACTCCAGCTTGCCCCTTCGGGGATATGAAGACGTGATATGGTATACTCTTAAGCTTTACATTTTCATTGGCTTATAACGTGATATTGTATAATGTTAAGCATTTTCATTGTGTTACCACAGGACCTCAAATTCGTAACACTTGCAAATCACAAACAGCTTCATATGTTTATGTGTTTAATCTCGTCTATTCGAATGTCGACGAACTGTCAAAATGAATGACAACGCCACTGTGTGAGTCATGCAATTACCCCCCGCTTGGAAAGTAATAATAATGAAAATACAGAATTAATTGAAAATCGTTCCGTTAAGAAAAATTCGATAATTGAACACTAACTTGCTCAAGTTTTACTTTATGTATGAGTGTGTATTTGTGGTATGTTCAAAGTTGTTAGTCCGAATTGAATGTAACAGTCAGCGCCTCTAGCGGTGATATTCCGAACTAATTTTGCAAATAGGCAGCGCCCCTTGCGGTGATATTCCGAATTAATATTGCAAATAGGTAGCGCCTCTAGCGGTGACATTCTGAACTAAATGCTTTGAAAATCTTGCCAGATATCTAAGGTGTTATCATATGTCCTGACTTAATATAATTTAATAAAAAAACAAAATAAGTTTTTTGTTTTTCAGTTGAAAGGTCAAAAGCAGAGTCGTGGCGTAAAAATATTTAGCTTAAATTGTATTTTTAATTCATTTTCGTTCGTATTTTTACAAGCCAAACTCTAATTTCTCGTGGTAGAAGCATGTCATATTGTAGAACAGCTTTCTGACATAACAAGGTGAAACTTTTTTGTACAAATCCTCTTCCGTTGTGCTTATTAAAAAAAAACATGTATAGATACAAATAGTGAGTCTGTGCATTCAATTCGGACATAATACATAGCCGATAAATATTAAAATATATATTTAAAATACTGTGTATAGGATTCATATAAGGAATGCTGATGTGCAAAATGAAATGGCTCTTTTATTTTTTTTTCTAGTGTTTAGTGTGCTTTATTTTTTTGTTGTGCACTGTGTCCGTGGTATGTCTATATAAAAGAAACTAAAAAAAAATAGAAAAAAAAGATGGCTGCTTCTTATCGATTATGTCGATACTACTTCAGCTTTGACCGTTATTCTTCAAAAAAAACTATAAACTACTCAAAATCCAGCTTTTAAAAAAAAACGACTGAAACCTGCTTGTATGATTATTATTAAATATTTTTATAAGGCATACCGCGCACTCGATGCGATTCTGTAATAATATATATATATATACTACTTTAAGATTATGAATAAAATAATAAAAAAAAAACTAGTAGTTCGCTTAGATCGCTTCGAAACCCGACGAGATAGTTCCTATACGATTATTAATTAATGTTTTTTAAGGTTTTACTAAAAAAAAATGTTGATACGAATACCTTGGTTACACGTCTGAAGTTAGGAACAAGATTGATGAAAGGCAGCCAAAAAAAAACTATGTTTTTTTTTCTTCATTCTTGTTTAAGTTACTAATTTGATAGTAGCATACACAACTGTTGAACAAAAGCACAGGTTTTAGTGTTAAAATAGAACAATTGTTTTTTAGCTGAAACCTGAATTTCAAAATGGCGCCTTTTCAGCCTATTTTTATATGTTTTTGTTCGATGTATTTGCTTAAAAATGCTTAGAAATAGTTGGACTGGCTGATTTTCAAGGTGTTTGTATCAATACGGATCCATTTCTTTTCTCCCGTCCTGTTAATTAGAAGCATTGTAATTAATGTTTACCGTAGATAAAATTGTATTTCATTTTATCGAAACAAATATAGTATTGAAGCGATCGAGGGCCTAGGTGTTATATTTATACGCGGGAAATTGGTTTGGTGCCGAAACTTATATTTTCAATGAAATTATTCAGTGTAGTTGTCACTTCTAAAATATTGACAACGAAACGGTAATAATTGTTTTTAAATAATCATATTCTAATTTGTGAAATTATTATATGGTTGGATGTATTCATTTTCGAACTAATTTGTTTTTGCTGATTTATGTCATAATTAAATATGTTTTTTTCTCTCGTCGAAGCGATTGTCCTTTTAGACCAAGAGATGGACTTTTGAGAATAATTCCTAAATTAATACATAGATAAATATTGATACAAGCGACACAAGCGTCATTCTCTATCAATATTAAGCGGCTATTCGATAAACTGATCAATTGTTATTCATTGCAAGCTACTAATATTCTAATTATGACTCGATTAGTTCCGACAGTAACCGTTGTGTATTGTTTTTTAAAATGGCGCTGACAGCTGTCATGATTTAAATTAGCGTTTTTCACAACAGAGATTTATTTCGGTGTTAAATCTAAAAGCTATCTCTACAATCATACCATAGCTGTAGTTTCGTTCACGTAGTACCAAATTTAAATAAGCCTCTTCGATTGGTGATATAGAGTCATAAGTTAGCGAAGGAATTGATTCGACATTTTGATACTCTGTGACGTAGAAAAACGCTAAAGTCGTTTTTAGGGTCTGTAATAGTCAATAAAATCCCCCCTTAATTACATGGGACTTAAACATAACTGGCGAATTGTCGGTGTTAATATATCTCTCTGCCTTTACCCTCGCGAAACATAGGCCATTGTTATATAGAACTGTACTCAAAAAGTGTGATTATTTTGTTTTGTAAAGTAGGTCCATTGAATTTTGACCGGTGTGAACTTAGCGCGGAACGCTGCGCAATAACGTTTTTTTAGCAACTTAGCGGCGAGTCTGAGTGAGTGAACATGCGCGGAAGTTAGGAGAGGCTATGTTCTGACCAGTCATAATACATCGGTCATATTGTATAGTGTCTTAGTGAATCTTCCACGCATGCTAAAGGAAATATTACTATTAAAAAAAACCCTACGTTAATATTCCCAATTTAGTTTAATACGTCAAAATGTGGGACACAGCTGATTTTTTTTCATTGTTATATATATTTTTTTTTTGGTATGTATGGACGCTGTACTATTGCGGGTTAACGGGAACGCCTTTATTTAAATAAATTACCGTATAATTCGGAAAGTCATGCATGTCTGAGAGATATTTCTCAACAGCATGTGAAGCTAAGTCAGACGCCCATGGGCAGCATAAAACTCTGACATCAGGTTAGTCACTAACCACACGAAAAGAAGAAGAGTAAGTTTCGGAATTATTCCGCGTATAAATATAATGTCAATGAAATTCTTATGGCGGGATTATTGTTAAGTTGTTTTTTAAGTTCGTTCGTTGCAATTTTTTTTTTCTTATTGTAAGTGCGCCAAAGGTGTTGAAGACATGTGTTAAGAAGCAGTTAGGTTTACTGTATAAATGAAAAATATAAAAAAAATATCTTGCTAATAAACTAAGGCTTGGTAATTATTATTGAAACTTTTCAAAATGGCGGTTAGACGAGAAATTTTGATACTTGAAAATATTAAAAGTCTATTTGTCTATTTGCCATTGTGTAGAGCATACGGTAGGTTCAATATATCCAGTGCATTCAATTTTTTTTGTTGTCAATTTTTTTTTCGGTAAAACTTTGGTTGTTGTAAAATAATATTAAAATAAAAAAATTGCGTAGAAGTTTCAAAAAAAATTAGTCAATGTAGGTAGGTTAGTTCGGAAATTAAGTAAAATTTGTTTTTTTTTTTAAGATTTGCTTCGTCAAGTGACGTAGACAGTTGTATGTATTAATTCACGATTTTTAAAAGAAATTTGCATTTTAGCTATCACTGTCTTGTCGCAAGATGCGGTAAGTAAGGCTGTAAGTTAAATATACATATTATATTTGAAGTAAATAAATTAATAATAAAACCACACTTGGGACTTTTATTTTGCTACCCATTTTTTTTTCTAGCGTGAGTCATCAAAATGACCCCTCCCGCTCTGGGACCAGAAGGGAGTGTCAGTCTCTTACTGATTAAACCCATCCGGGATAGCGGTAACCCTTTCCGACAATCCCGCTGATTTTTACCCTAGTTTCTCTTCTTTGTAATAATTCTTCACTGAGTACTTTCAATGGCTTGACAAGCATTTGTAACATAAAATTCTGGGTTAGAATCCCAGCTCACTATTTTAATAGCTGTGCGTGCGGGGCACTGTGAGATAGAACAGAAAACACACAGCTGTGTTCATGGCAGTGTATGGGGTAACTGGGTATTAATACGATACCCCTTGGTAAGACTAGCTGTCAGATTTTCAGGCTTCTGACGACCCGTAACGTCAAAGTTGCAAGCTGTCAAAGATGCACAAATGACGGGACTGCCGGCATAATGTGCTTTCCGGGGCACGGAGGTATCACTCATCCACGGCCAACCCCGGCAAGCGTAGCTTAACCTGATGGATCGCCCTGTGCGGCTGTTATTACTTGCCACGTGAAGACAGAGAGAAGTACGCGATGTAATAGGTACGGTAAGCCACATAGTGGGAACAAAAACAATTTATGCTAGCTATTGAAACTCCTTACTATGCTGTACCAACTCAAGGACAAAATATAATGAACCGAATGGTTAGGTAGAGGCACAGAACAGATAATTATCTCTTCTGTGGGTAGAGGTGTGGTAGTCACATCATGCTCGCCAGAAACCGTTAGCCGCTTTAAACATGTGACTCAAGATGGCTGGACAAATCTTCAAAATAGCTTGCATTTAACTAGGTCAATAGGTCACTTTATGTGACGGCTAAACACCCTTATTTCAGAATTTGTGACGCTACAGAATCTTAGATAATCGATCGAAAACGTGTCCAGCCATCTTGAAAAACCACTTTTCGCTGGTCTCTCAATCTCGGTAGGTAACGGAAGTGATTTTGACGACGTTTTGCATGAAAAAATGCAAAAATCTGTGTCCAGCCATCTTGATTTTACGTATAAAACTTATGGCTGGCACTTCCGAATCTCAATAACGGGGGCGTTTTCGAATATGGTTCCTTTACTAATACTTGGTGACGCAATGTGTGACAGTAATAACGTTTGATTTATGGCGTCACATGTAAGGGTTTACGAGAAATCAATAAAAACTTAATGTCCAGCCAATCTGAGTTCAAGATGGCTGGGCACCTGTATCTCCACTGCCTCATGATCTACGACCTTCGAAATGTGTTCAAAATTTTGTGACGGGGACGATAATGATAACCTGAAATTGTGACGGAGAAACTTTGCGTAGTTTCAAAGATATTGACCATTTACATTTCCCCATACAAACACTGCGGTAGGGTAACCAATATTGTAGGTTTTATGTAGGACAAGTATATTTTAAGGTGTTTTCTTTAATGGACGAAAATCCGTGTATTGGTGATACTAATACGAACAACTGTAGATATTTAAATCAATAGAAGACAAAAATGTAGAAGTGAGGAAGGGGTAAGAAGGGGGGGTGTAATTTTTAAATGTTATTGATTATTTACGTGCAGATATCTATTCTTTTTAGTAGGTATATATTATGTCAGGAGAAGTAAACTAATGCTTTGAAGGTATTTAAATGAAAAATAATGTTTGCTGTAAACAAAATCACATTTATTTATTTGTACTTATACTGCGTTTCAAATGGCGAAAATGACGATGATCAACTCGCATTTGCACTTCCGTAACCCCCGCCTTGTACCACAACGTTGTTTTACCGCCGTCCTAACGGCCCATTCACGACTTTGCCGCGGTGAGCGGCGGCTAAGCGCGGGGCGGCGAGCGGTAAGAACAAAAGTATGAAAATGTTTGAAGCACGCCACGAGTCACCGCTCATAGCGAAAACGCGCGCGGTTTTGTCGGAGCGAATCGTTGCAGCGGCGCGCGGTGCGGGGAGCGGCGAGATCAAATGTGCCATAATTTTGAGCACGGTCTGACTACAATAGAATAGAATAGAATAGAATAGAATAGAATAGAATATCATTTATTTGTACTACCTACCTAAATACGTCCACCTCGGCTGCTGCCGCCGTCGCCGCTTAGGGTACGTGGCGTGTAAAACGCACCGCTTGCTGCCGCCGCCCCGCCTGCCGCGCCGCTCGCCGCTAAGACCGAAGTCGTGAATGGGCCGTAAGGCCGCGTACCGGACGACGGCGGGCGCGGGCGCGGCGGCGGGCGGCGACACGCGTAAACTGGCCCGTTTTTATTGATTTCTCGTAAACCCTTACATGTGACGCTATAAATCAAACGTTATTACTGTCACACATTGCGTCACCAAGTATTAGTAAAGGAACCATATTCGAAAACGCCCCCGTTATTGAGATTCGCAAGTGCCAGCCATAAGTTTTATACGTAAAATCAAGATGGCTGGACACAGGTTTTTGCATTTTTCCACTAAACCACTGTACTTATCACAAAACTTTTAGCTCGGTGCCCGTCACAAATTTATGTGACGCCCGTTGATATGCAAAAAGTCGTCAAAATCACTTCCGTTACCGAGATTGAGAGACTATTATAACGAGCAACTTTTACTATGGGACCGAACCTGAAATCGCAACAAAAAATCAGCTGTGCAGTCCTACATTTTGACGAGTTAGGCGAACATACAATGACCCTTTAAGAGGATTTAAATGATTTAAATTTAACCGTGTATAGGTTTTATAAGTTTTAAATGGGACTCTTGTCAGTAGGCGCGCTACTGAACGCATTTATTCCTAAAGAAATAAATTCATTAGCCGCTGGCCCCGTGTTACCTTGTAGGTTTGGGAACCTTACACAAATATGTACATACACAGTAACTACATTACACGAGCTCTCTTCCTCTGTGAGCTCTAGAGTGAAGACCCATTTCGCCAGTTACCACTTTCACTGCCACGTACATTTATTGCATAACAATTGGCATGCCACAAAATGTGTCTCGCATATCTATAACAACCCATCTGTTGAGTCCATCGGCGCAACGGTTACGTAACGGTACCGCTATGCCGCAGCACCCGAATCTGAGTTCACTAAGCCACGCCCACGACCAGCCAGCGATAGTAGGGTTGTCGAACGTCAAATTTTTTATTGAAAGAAATAAACTACACGGTTCTTTTTTTAATTTTTATTTGTTTTTCTAGGTATTTAAAAATCATAACACTTACGCCAAGAGAACCTTACATGATTTGCCTAATCCGCAGTTGTAGCTTTTAAACGTCAAAAACTTTTAATGTCAAAATATCAAATCTTCATACAGCCAATGATGCAGATTTTTAACCCTCTGATGCCTGATGATTCACACGCATAACAACAGATTATCTAAGCTACGTGAATTAAAGTAAGGTAGCTAAAGTTGTATAAACAGTTGTCGTCTAAATCGCCAGCAAGGGATTAAAAACCTTTAAGCTCAATAAAACCAAACCGATGCCTTTGTTTTCATTTTTTAAACCTTCAGCGGCGGTTTTTACCTCAATAAAACACGCGCAGATAAAGAAAAGATTAAACATTTGCCGTCTTTTGTTTCTAAATACATTGTTAAGTAAGTACTATTTAGTATGTTTCTTAGAAATTTGTCAGCATAATATCAATATTAGTACAACATTTAAAGTAAATAAATAATTAATGAAAGACGTACTCAAAAGTACATACTATTCTCACCTAGCTTATTTTTGACAACCCTAGTAGCACGTTTTGATTTGCACCCGGGAGGCGGGTGCTTGGCATGGCGACATTTTTTTTTTTTTTTTTTGGAAATGGCATCTCGCAGTTCAACCAAAGGGTTGTCTACTGCTTAACCGGGCTTGCCTGTGGCTGCCACAAAAGAATTGTAGCCTCCAGCCAGGGCTTAATAAAAACTAAAGCTAACTTACAAAACTAAGCGACTACACGCTAAGGGCACCCCCTGCGGGGTTCGGACCTCGGCTTAGGGCGTCGCTGGGGGGGGACAGCAAGGGACAGCTGGATCGGGGGTTTTTTAAAACTACTGGCTCAGCGGCAACGCGGGCTGGCTCGAGCAAGGGTCGGGGGGAAGGTAATGGACAGGGTCGTCGCGACGGGCCTCGACGGCGAGGACGGAACGACGGAAATTTGTGTCTGTATGCTGATCTAACAGTGCTAGTAGCCGGGCTGCTCTCCTGGAGGAGAGTGGTGGCATCGTCGGGGGCAACGAGGGTATGCCGTGGACGGCGAACCCTACTGATGCGGGACGGGGTGTATCGGGAGGCGGCCGCAATCAGGGGATTGCGGTGCTTTATGGCAGTGTCAAAGAAACGCTTCGAGAGGCGTTTCATGAACTGCTGAACTGTGGGGAGTTTAAAATCTACATGAAGGTCCATGTTACGGACGTAAAAGGGAGCTCCTGAGACCCTACGGAGGAACCGGTTTTGAAGTGTCTGCATTCGATGCAGATACTTGGGTTTGGCGTGCGCGAAGACGACGCAAGCGTATGTCATAATGGGACGGATTACAGCCTTATAGAGACGCAGTTTGCACCGGAGTGACAATTTGCTGCGTTCTGTAAGCATGAATTGGAGCCTACCGAGAGCGAAAGCGGCCCGCGAACGGACCTGCTTTATGTGCTCTGCGAAACTGAGGTGTTGGTCAAGAGTGACACCCAGGTACTTGGCATGCTTCGCCCAAGGGATCGGCTTGCCGTACATGGTGATCGGATTAGGAGGGTTGGGGAGGGCCCTACGAATTCTCCTAAAGAGAACAGCCTGGCTTTTATCGGGGTTGACCTCGATTCTCCATTTCCGGAACCAAGCGCCGAGGACGTTGGCCGAGGTCTGGAGAGTCTGAGCTATAGCTGGCGGACTGGTCCCCGTGTAGTAAATGGCCGTGTCATCGGCGAATAACGCCAATTGGGCCTTTTTACTCTTAGGGATGTCGCTAGTGAACAGGGTAAAGATTAGGGGGGAGAGAACGGAGCCCTGGGGGACTCCGGCACGAATCGGGTGGGGGGAGGAGAGAGCGCCCTCGATGCGGTAGCGGAAGGTGCGGTTCGACAAAAAGTCCCGTAAGATGAGCACGAGACGGTCGGGCACGCCGAGCTGGTATAGCTTATATATTAAGCCATTGTGCCAGACTTTGTCGAAAGCCTTCGCTATGTCGAAGAACAGGGCGCCAGTCATAGCGCCACGCTGGAAGCCGGCACTGATGTGCTCGACTATGCGGTGCGCTTGCTGGACGCACGAGTGTTGGGTACGAAACCCGAACTGCTCGTCCGGGATCAGGCTCTTCGCCTCAGCATAGTCCTTAAGACGCTTATAAATAAGCCTCTCGTAGATTTTGCCGAGCACGTTGAGCAGACTGATGGGGCGATAGCTGGTAGGGTCGGATTTGGGTTTGCCGGGTTTGGGGATACCTATAACAGAGGCCTCTTTCCAGGCTTGTGGGAACATGTTATTACTCATGGCGCCATTGAAGATGGCGGTCATGAGCATGATCAGTTGGGCGGGGAAGAGTTTGAATACCCTATTGGTAATTCCATCTGAGCCGGGGGCTTTACGAGCCTGAAGACCCTTGATGATGTCTTGCACCTCGTCAGGGGTGACGGGGGGCAGAGGATCATCAGGGTCTTCGACGTTGGCATGGCGACAAGCCACCTATAACTATTTATATGTAGGACCCGGGAGCCGGGTTGTGGGCACCTGAACGAATTTTCGTTCGACCCGGGAGCCGGGTGCTTGGCAGCGAAAGTGTTAAGACGCATGTAATAGGGGGCGAGACTATTGCCGTCAACCGGGCACAAAGTCTCAAACTCCGAGCTGCTATTGCGACATCCCAGATGGAAATGGTAAAAACACAAACCCTTTGCGCTACCCGGGAATTTACTATTTGAAACGGTCAAAAATAAAATAAGAAATCACATAAAGGAAAGACCGCTCGTCTTAAAAACTTACATCACCGTACAGAAATTAAATATAATGCGAGGATATAATTGAAAATTGGATTTAATGCTAATAAGTATTCCATTTGATTCTTAATTAAAATCTGTGACGTCACCTGTCACATATCCCATATTGGATTGGGTATTTGAAAGGGTAGTCAATAACATTACTTTTTATGAACTGTCAAAACGTGGAATTTGTACGTGGTTTGTATGAAATATAGCAATGTGACGTCACAGATTTTTAGAATCAAATGGAATGCTAATAGCGTTAAATGCAATTTTATAATTATATCTTCACATATTATTTCATTTAAGTACGGTGATGGAAGTTTTTAAGACGAAGGTCGCGGACGCGGTCTTTTTTCTAAGTAATTTCATGTTTCATTTCTGACCGTTTCAAATAGTCAATTGTTGAAACATGTCCATAGCAGAAGTAAGAGAGAAAAAATGCGGGATTTATGATAAGAATGCCTAACAACGTAGCACAATATATTACACATATTTATATTGTGAACGTAGTTTGTTGAAAGAAAAAAAGTGGGTAGTTTTACCTCAAGACAACAAGACGATGATTTTATATTTAGTTATAATTTTGTTGAAAGGTTGAATCATAGAAATGTAATAAACAATTATGTAATTATAATGATTATGATTTTGTACTAACAAAATATAACTAACACCCCATTTGTATTGTTGTGTATTCTACTTACAACCCTACTAAAGTTTCTTTTGTTAAAATTTATTGACGTATGTCTGAAATAAAGATTATTATAATTATCTATGGGTTGCATAATACGAGTATAGCAACTGTTTTGTTTGCAGTCGGTTAGAAAGAGAGAACGTATACCTTAGACTACAAAATTATCATTTTATATCTGTTATAGTAGCAGAATAATAGGTACCAATGCCATAAAAGTCATCAATTCTATTCAACTAATTCTATATTTAGAAGAACTATTGCACAACCACATGCGTAACGTGCGCGCCAGCGCGCACAATGTACTCTGTGTTTGAGTGCGCATACCAAAGCACTGTTGGCTTTGTTTTGACTTCGACAGACTTCGAGATGTCTTCAATCAATGACATAATAAAGTCAAATAAAATGACAAAATAATGTCACGGATGACGGCATCATTGACATATGACATGCGTAATCAGTGTCATGTTGACAAAATAAGATGAAAAACTTTTTTACTTACATTTTTGTAACAACATTTAACTGAAACCCTGAAAGAAGAAGCAATCAATATACCGTCGATCAATGAACTGAAGTTACGTAACATCCGGTAGCTGGTAAAGATTGTCGATGGTGACCTCATTTTTTGGTATAATGACCAAAATAATACTTGATCATTTTTAATATTTCGTAATATAATTTTAATGTCTCTTGACACTAATATTATGAAATAAAATAAGACAACTTTTATTTGTTTTCTATTTTTTCCCCTTTCAACATAGCATCTCATAGACCAGATCGGAACGAAGAGTAAATCATGTTGTTTATGGTGATTAATTATAACAGGCAACATTGAAAATTGAAAATCGTTTTAAAAATATTGGAATCGAGTTGTATTTAAAAAGTTATTTTGTATTCTATGATTTAAGCATTGACGATGTCTTTTAAAACTATCTGTATACTTAAAAATATACACTTAACATTTGAGTGAATTTTTAATCATTTGTTTTTTGATTCAAAACATCGCTTTCAATATTGTTATAAAATATTTTAGCATTGTTTTATGTAGACATTTCCGCTTACAACTATAAGGTAATCGATCAAGGCTTATTTAGTCTTTCAAAAATCAGGTTTGGACGCATTTTATTATTAAGAATTGCTATTCACCTTTGTATTCTTAAATCTACTTTGAAGAAATCACTTCAATAGGGGTTCGCTACCCATTTCCCGTTTGTTAATATATGAGTACCAAGCGATCGTTACTTGTAAATGTTTAATAAACATCCGATTCAAAATCGTCAATAAATTAATTATAATTAACTTGTGAATCGATGAATCGCTGCTCAAACCAGTGTTGCCAGTAAATTTTGCCGCGCAATTACATCACCATTTCATGGCACGCGTTTGACGCATTTGTTAAAATTTTCGACTTTTCGTGACAGCACGTCAATTTCGACATTTGATTGATAATTTTCTAAAGATCCATCAAATTAGTTTGTTTGAAAGTTGGTTTGGGCGCTAAATGTTATTATTTCGCAGTTTTACTTTTAATACTATGATGTGATCGTGAGGTGTCCATTTTTGGTTGCGCGCTTCCATTCCACAATGAGTGATCTAAAGTGTGTTGTTGAAGGTTGCGATTTAGAGTACGATGTAGTCTGCAGCTTCTCCTTCTACAAGTAAGTTTGTTATGATGATATTATTTCTCGAATATAAGATTTATTTTTAACTTCTTTGCCACCAACATAGTGTCTATGGTCTGTTCGTATGACCTCGAAAAAATTGAAGTGGTAAAATGATTGTAAACATAATTAGCTTTATGTAGTTTTGATCCAGTATTTTTCCATTAAAATTCTTATTTTGCTCATATAAAGTTCATAAAACACGTATTTCATAATTTACATGGTGAAAATCTCAGTATTATTAATTATAAACATAATTATTGATACCTGTATAAATCCAATTTTCATTGATACTCATAATTATTTGGGGGGGATAAATCATGCAAGAAATCATGCATAATAACATTACTGTAGTTCTACACTTGTATAAAGCATCTTATAACCACAGTAACAAATTAAATTTGAAATACACTCATTTGATATCGTAATTTAACCTTAAAAGTCATGTAACATAAGGAACACACATCTTCAGTGTAGGTTTTATATTACCATACAACTCTAAAATAATGCCAGGCAGTTGGCAAAATGCCTATCAACCACATTTTGTTAGCCTTATCAGTAACCAGTGTGATTAGAACTTTAATTATTTAATACTAGCTTCTGCCCGCGGCTTCGCTCGCGTGGAGGTCGGAAATTATCCCACAGGAATGTTCTACCGGGATAAAAAATATCCTATGTGTTAATCCAGGATATAAACCATCTCTGTGTCAAATTTCATCCAAATCTATACAGTAGTTTTTACGTGAAAGAGTAACAAACATCCATACATCCATACTTACAAACTTTCGCCTTTATAATAGTAGTAGGATCAACATGAGCCGCAAATACTTCACAGAGGTTATAATTTATCCCTAATAAAAATTGCCAATATAAAAAAAAACTGATTTGGGATTTTCAACATACATCAATTAAAAAAAAAACAATTCATCATAGCTATCAAGAATGCTAACTATTAATACTGCTGAACCACAAAAAAAATATAACTAAACTTAAACTCAAAGCAACCAATTTCAAATAAACCAATTACAGGCAAATTAGAATTATCAAGGGGTCAATCAGCCAGAAAAATGAAGCTAGTTGTCCATTCCAAAGCAGTAGCTACCTATGTAGAAGAATGGGCAAGAAACTCCATGGACACTCTTTAAACGAAACATGGTTACAAAATATTGGTTACATCAAATAACTAAACCCAAAGCAGCCCTCTTAAGTACATAAATAACATTGCAAGAGGCGTTAGCAATTCTTCGCAAGATGAAGTAACCATGGGTTCCTGGAGATCACAACACTCTTCTAAAAACCTTAAAAGATAGATAACATATCTAACAAAATTAAAAAATTAACATCAAAAATCATTTGTTCTAATACTTCTTGGACTTTATTGGGGAATTGATCTGTAATAGATTAAATCTTAAATTAAACACTCAATATTATAATATCACATAATATTTACATAAGTAGGTACCTAAAAATACTTAAAATATTAATCAAATATTAATCATAACTATGTACAAGTATATAAAACGAGAGATTTTTTTTTTATAATAATAATAATGTTCTAAATTTCTAATTAAGTTGAAAGCTGGAACCTTTTGAACATCAAGGGTAACAAAAGACAATCGCTAAAATACCTGCCTTTTCTACCTTCCTAGTGTATAGCTGGGATGAAGAAGTGTTATAACAAACTCCTCAAAGAGAGGCAAGGCAGTATAGTACATGCTTATAACATGAAGCCCTTTAAGTCCCATTTAATAGGGGGCTTGAATTACCTATCATCAAATTCCTTATCTTTTCCCAACTATGTCCGGATCATCTTCCATTCTGACCAGAATCAGCTGAAGTCCATTTTTTTGTATGGATCTCCCCAAAGAGATAAGCTGAATTGTATAGTATACCCATATTACTCCAGTTGTTTGTAAGTCCCATTTCATAGGGGGCTAGAAATACATATCATTTGCCAAGCCTTCAATACTCAATACTCAATCATTTATTGCCCAACTATGCCAGGATCAGTGTGTATTATAACTAAACATAGATAAACCCCAGTATTTTTTATGGAGCTTCCCAAAGAGATTGATAGATCTGTATAGTACATCCATATTACACCAATGTGTTTAATCCCCATTTTATAGGGGGATAGAAATACTTATCAAGGATATTCTGTAGCCTTTTCCCAACTAAGTCAGAATGAGCGTCCATTCTAACCAGATGCAGCTGAACTCCAGTATTTTATCATCATTCATTATCATTCTCCTGCCCTAATCAATTATCAATTTATTTGTGCTCGGTGCAACATGTCTTTTACTTCCATACTTCTCTATTAGTTGTGTCGGTAGTCACTCCCTTCCTAGCCATATCATCTTTCACACAATCCATCCATCGTTTCTTTGGTCTTCCTCTACTTGTATAGCCATCTGCATTCATGCTCAAAACTTCCCCGATGACAGTAATTTATAAGGAGCAGATAGAAAAACGTGTTAAGTAGCTATTCTGCTGTCTTAAAAATCTGCTAAGTCATTCTACATGTTACTAAGCTAAGTTTGGCAGTGATATTATATTCGAATCCATTATTTGGCAAGTCTTATTGGAATTACTAAGGTTTACTTGGAAGTATTTGAGGAGCATTTCGGCGCTGGGTTTAATACTGACATGCAGGCACTAGCTACTTAGCCCATGTGGATGTGTGAAATTGTCCCACAGGAACATAGTAACGGAATTAAAAGTATTCTATGTGTTAATCCAGGTTATAATCTTTCTCTGTGCCAAAGTTCACCCAGATCCATTCGGTAGTTTTTGTATATTAGTGTGATGTGATGTTGAGTAAATTGGAAATGAAAAGCATCAGCGAAAACAAATCATTTAAGTACTGACCTTTCATATGGTATAAAAAACTCGATATATAAAAATCAATTGCCACATGTATGACGGTTCAACACTTGAGTGCAACTTGACGAAAATATATGTAATCTAAACAGCTGTTTTTTTTTTTGTTGAATTCGCAATTGTCAAGACAAGTTTTGTATGAAACATAGTTTTTTTTTTTAAATCCTCCTGAAATGTCGTAATTTGTGAATGTTATATTTTTGTATGAAAATGACAAAAAGAAAATGGAGATAGTCACGAAATTCATCCAGGCGAACTTGGGCTCTAACAGCTAGTCTATACAAATAAATAAAATTATTTTTAATGACTAAATAACAGCTTCTTACTAAATGTATAGCAAAGTAAATAAAAAATCTATCGTTGTTCTGGCTTATCTACGAAACGGCGGCAAACAGATTTAGACGAAACTTTCACTGACTGATAGCTAATATTATAAAGAGTAACTTTGGCTACTTTTATTTTCGAAAACCAATTAGTATCCGCGCGGGCGAAGCCGCAGACAGCAGCTAGCTTAAATAAAATTTAAGAGAAAAGCTACGTATATGGAAAACGGCTTAAAAACAATTCAACATCAACTTTAACTAACATACCTACCTAGAAGGTATTTGATATGTTATCATTATCACATAAATTGTTATAAATTATTACACATAATGTATTTAACAGTGATTGTGCTAAATTTATTTAAGGCATTCTATCGTTGGTTGGCATTTATTAATGATAGACACTCCTTTATTGAGAGTATGAATGTGGAAAAGAGGAGCTCGTGGCTAAGTACTAACAGCCGCACAGGTCGATCCATCAGGTTAAGCTACGCTTGCCGGGGTTGGCCGTGGATGGGTGACCATCTTTACATAACGAGACTCCTCCGTGCCTCGGAAAGCACGTTACGCCGTTGGTCCCGTCTGTCATTCGTGGATCTTTTACAGTCGTTACGGGTAGTCAGAAGACCGAAACTCTGACAGCCAGTTTTACCAAGGGGTTTCGTAGTAGGTACCCAGTTACTACTGGGTTGTGGAAGTCAGATAGGCAGTCGCTCCATGTAAAATACTGGTATTCAGCTGTATCCGGTTAGACTGGAAGCCGACCCCAAATATAGTTGGGAAAAGGCTAGGCAGAATAAAATGAATCTATCGTTGGTTGACATTTATACATGGAGTATTAGTATTTTACATGGAGCGAATGCGTATCTGACCTCCACATCCCAGTAACTGGACAATACGATACCAGATACTAAGATACAATACGCACATGAATCTGGAAAGTCAGAGGTGCGTGCCTTGGGTTCGAACTCGAGACCTAAGACTTGGCAGTCCGACGGTCATACCATTAGGCTATCACTGCTTATTGTTGTAATTAAATCAATATGTTTTTGTCCACAGTGCAAATATATCGTCCGACAATGAAACCAAACGCCAGGATTGGATCGAGGGTGCTATGCACGAGGAAAGCGAGTGTCTCTGGAGACATGTTAGTCTTCAGCTGTGCGGGTAAGTTATATTAACCTACAACCCACACTGGGCCAACTTGGTGGATTGCGGACCACGTCCTCACGGTACGGAGGGTTGTGTGCCAGCAGTGGCATTATAGGCTGATTATGCTATCAGTCAACACTATGCCTAAGGTTTAATCACTACATAGTATAAAGCAAAGTCGCTTTTTTTTAATAGATAGAGTCATTCAAGAGGAAGGTTTATGTGTATAATTTGTTGACATATTATGCGGGCGAAGCCGCGGTTGGAAGCTAGTTAATCTATAAGTTTGGTTGGTTGTTTACTAATAAGGTGTGATGTTATCATACCTACATGTTCGTAGTTAACCTTTTGAACGCTATTGTCACATATACGTGACAAGCAACCGCATGCCCTGTGCGCCAACGACACAAATATGTGACAATGCGATGCACTAATAACACGAAATAAACAATTAAATCACTACTTTGTGTTGGTTTGTATATCTTAAAAATTTAACTCTCGTACTTATTTAATTGTATGAAACAAATTAACAAACACCATGGATATTGGGAAATTCATGATAACAAGAAGAAATAAATCTTTAAGGGCGCACCGAGTTTCTAGCGCTAATCGATTTTAGGTATTCTGTGTGGTCCGTGTATGTGTGCGTGAGGCACACCGGCAAGACTGCGCCGACCGAGCGCCGCGCGCGCCGTGCCGTGCCCCGATCGACTAGCGAGGTGCTACCAATATTTACAAAACAAAAAAAAACTATTTCAAATACTTTTATTGGAAATATACAATTTTTTAAATTTATAATTTACCGTGTCGTTAGGTGGGTGTCTATGATCAGATCAATGAAAAATTAATATTAGGTATTTAGTCGAATAATACTCAATTAGTTACGTTATAAAATAATATTGTCAAATAGTAACTGTCAAATTTTCTCAATTAAAAATGAACCTTATTTCTTTGCAATAAAGTTGAAATACTATCAAAGAAATTTGACAGATTGTGGTAACTTGATGTGCTGGCCTCTGTATGAGAAACTTAAAAGTGATTTCAATAACTTAAAATAACATATCAGCTAAATAAGTAGGGTAAAAGTCCCAGTAGTTGACCTTTTATTTTCAATTTAAAATTATTTATTCTTCAAAGTAGATTCAGTAAACTACTTTTGTTAGTACGTAAGGTTCAACTTTTAATTCCATTCAGTAACTTGACAGTTAATTTGACAGATTTTAATAAAAAAACAACTATTTGAGTTGGTGTAAGAATAAACTAAATTCAATGAGCGTCACAAATGTACTAATAAGCAAATTTTATATTTTAAATGTAATAACTTGCCTTCAAAACACGAAAACTTAACATTATATTTCTTTGAATTGTCAAGTGTCAAGAATGGAATTAAAAGTCGAAGTATAGTAAGTTTTTGCAGGCAGATTCTATTGAATTTTTGATAATGAAGTTACACTGTAAGTACTTTGTTCGTTATGGCAAGACGTCACCACGGTAATATTATCTATATTACCGTTACAGTATTCCAACTTCATACAAACGGACGAAACGCGAGCTATACCTACGCGCCTCAATCGCGGCATGCGCTCGGCATGCCGACAGTCGCGACTGACGCAGTGAAGAACGGACGGTGTGTTGTTTTTTAACAATAACCGCACGATTTTTTCACCAAAAATACGTTCAAGTACATTATTTAATATGACGAGTAGGATATATTGTGCTGTTTTTGGTTGCTATTTCGTTAATAACGCCTCCAGAGATAACTTTTTTAGATTACTTGGAAACTCTGAAAGGTAAGACTATAAAGTAATTTTACTTACTAGTAGGTAGATAATGTGTCTTTTAATGAATAAGTATTTCCTTTTATCCCCCGAAAAAAGAAATGTCTGGATTAATAAATAAAGTGAATAGAATAGTAAAGGAAAGTGATTGACATGAATTGAAATAGGTAGTTATAGACGGTTCATGAATACCGGATACGTGTGTGCTTTATTTTGTTAGTTTGTTTTATTTCAAAGTAAAGACAAATCTACCAAACAAAAAACAACACGCATTTTACTTAACACTTCCTATTCAATTCACAAAGTATTTTATTTGTTTATATAAAAAAAGTATATTTACAATCACAAAACTAAATGGAAACACGAAGTAGGCAAATGTAATTAAAATGCTGGAGGCGGCCCTATCGCATGTTTACGTACCGCGCGGCTGTAGGCATTATTTCAAAGATACGACCGAGTTACAATACTGAATAGATATTTTTACCGTGACGTCACATAGCCACACAAAAGATGCATTCCCTACGAAAACTAATGTGATTTCGCCAACCCGTTCTCTGTCTTGATTTCTTTACTTTGTTCCCCATTTCAAATACGCTACAATAAATTTTCACACAACTTTTCTTCGTTACGTTATTATTCCGTGCGTAAGCGCAAGCGACACAAGCTCCCCGTCCTATGGCCGCCGCAGGACTAAAGCGGACAGGAGGGCGGCGCGGCGGCTCTGCTTATGATGGCCGAAACTCGCGCGACTTTTGGTATTTCCATCTTATTTTTAAACAAATACACTTTTTGAAAATGTAAAGTGTATACGTTATATAAAACATGTAGTTTTGTTATTATTCAAAAACTGATGACCTTCCGGGAAGTATTCACGCCGTACTAAGCGTTTGTTGTGTTTTTTAGAGATAACTTTGTGAATTTATTCTATCGAGCCAACTTTATCAAATCGTGTTTCCATCGTGTATACTGCCTAGTATATATGGCCAACAATACCAATTTATTTCCTTAGATTTTAATTTAATTGTTTACTACTTCAAACAACCGTCATAAAAACGCGTTTTTGTCTATAAACAGCTCGGTGCCCCGTTAAGCTCTGGTGTTTTGAAAGGTTGATTATGTTTTTTTTTAACTGAAAATCTCAATAATTAGGGCGACGCGTGGTTACATAATATTATGATGTATCACGGCTCATTATAGCTTCTGAAACAATATCAATATCTTAAGATGATGGGCCTCACGTCCCAGTCGCCGCGGGAGACGCTCCGGGTGTCGGGGGCCGCGTGACGACTCCCGACCATCGTAGGCGCGGGCCTGCGCGCGATAAGTAATAGGTAGCTCACCGTCCGATCAGGACCAGGCCCGTGCCGGACGGTGCGTGCGTGTTCCACGCGCGCCTCAAAGAGATGTCAGCATATGAAGGGGCCCGTTAGGGCCGAAGCCTTCCGGGTAAACGGGAGTGTCCGAAAGGGTTATCGCTACCCCGGAACATAAAGGCTAAGGAAGGAACATGGATTGATTTTAGTCACTAAGAGTGACATTCCCTTCCGCTCCACCCAGGGCAGGAGGGGTGATTTGATGATTTCCCACCCTCAAAAAAACTCCCCAGAAAAATTGAGAGAAGTAGTAAATTAATGGCTTTTGTTTTTCTACCAGATACCATTTTGAATTGGACAACCAAGGGTTGTGGATCGACTCGCCCATGCTGCCCGAGCTCCTCACTCACCAGGAGAAACCTGTTCCAGTCATACAATCGCCGAATGACAAGAAACGTAAGTTGTTTTTATTTTACGTTATAAAAATTGGAGGCCTTTGAGGCCTACATTGACTCAAGGCCAATAGAAACTTCACAAGGTTCGTTTGCAATAATTAGACAATAATTTTTCGAAAGTATTTAAATCGTTACAATATTAAAAGATTAAAATTAAGGTTGATGTTCCAGGGTAGCCCGCGAAATTCAAATTTTCTTAAGTTTTTTGCAATTTGCAGGCCAGTGATAGGTTGTATGTTGATGTAAAAATGACTTTTTACAAGGTCAAAGTCATTCCGGAACCTTTATGAGCTCGGAGGGTTGTATTAATGATTTTGATGATTATAATTCTGTAACTACATACGTCTTACAGCCGCGAATCAAATGTTCATCAACATTTAACCTATCACTGGCCTGCAAATTGCAAAAAACTTAAGAAAATTTGAATTTCGCGGGCTGGTTGGAGGATTCACCTTAAGTTACATCATGCATTTTGATAACAGCGCTACGAGTGTCGAAGATATCAATGACACTTACAGCTCTTTTGAAGGTGAGAAATCATCGAATGACCCCTCCCTCTTTGGGTGGAGCGGAAGGGAGTGTCAGACTCTTACTGACTAAAACCGTTTATGTTCCGGGGTAGCGGTAACCCTTTCGGACAATCCCGCTGAGGGTTTTTAATATGAGGTGTTATTTGTAAAGACCAGAAGACTTAAAGCTTTCGAGTGCTATATCTAATAAAGATGTTCATGAGAGAGCAGAGCTGAAGAGTCCAGTTCGGAATGTAGGATCTTATGCAAGTTTTTTTGAGTCTTGCTGGTTGTGACGAGCATGCAGAGGTCCCAAATTTAACAAAACAACTTGTTTTTAACCTAATTTTATACTGTCCTTGTGTTTATTTCTTCATGTGGATTCACAACAAAACAATTCATTCATTTATCAACTAATAGCACTTTGCCCGCGGCTTCGCTCCCGTGGTCTTTCCCGTGGGACCCGTTATTTTTCCCGGGATAAAAAGTAGCCTATGTTACTCCTAGAAAACTAAGCTTTCCAACGGTGAAAGAATTTTTAAAATCGGTCCAGTAGTTTTTGAGCCTATTCATTACAACCAAACAAACAAACAAAGTTTTCCTCTTTATAATATTAGTATAGATAGGTAAAGAGATCTCGCTGTTTGCCGTTAACGGCGTACAAAATTACAATAATGATAACTTACATAAACATAATCAGTCTATAATGTTTCCACTGCTAGTACACAGGCTTCTTCTCTTCAAGAGGCAGTGGGCCGTAATCAAACTCAAACTCAAAGCATTTATTTCAAACTAGCTGCTTCCGCGCGGTTTCACTCACTGCTCGGCTCCTATTGGTCGTAGCGTGATGTTACATAGCCTAAAGCCTTCCTCGATAAATGGACTATCCAACACAAAAAGAATTTTTCAATTCGGACCAGTAGTTTCAGAGATTAGCGCGTTCAAACAAACAAACTCTTCAGCTTTATAATATTAGTGTAGATAAACCAATTACAGGCACTTTTGAATTGTCAAGGGGTCGGTCAGTCAGAAAGATGAAGCCAGTTGCCCATTGCAAAGCAGTAGGTACCTATGGGGAAGAATCCACCACGCAGACCCAGAGCGAGTTAGCGGATGTCATATGTTTTCGAATATTTGGTTCTAGGGCATGTTGGTATCGTCACGATGTTTTTCTTCACCGTTTTGAGAGCAGTGGTGATGAAATTATTTACACAAAGTAAAGCGCTTGCTTGGGTTCGAACCCAACCTACAAGACGTAAGTCGGGCCAGTTAGCACTGAGCCACCACTGTTCTCAATGGTAATGGTGACTACACTCATCATCTCATCTGCCTAGCCTTTTCCCAACTATGTTGGGGTCGACTTCCAGTCTAATCGGATGCAGCTGAATACCAATATTTTACATGGAGCGACTGCCTATCTGACCTCCACAACCCAGTAACTAGGCAATACGATAAGACTGGCTGTCAGATTTTCGGGCTTCTGAATACCCGTAACGACTGTCAAAGATGCATAAATGATAGCCGCGACCAACGGCTTAACGTGCATTCCGAGGCACGGAGGAGTCTCGGTGTGTAAAGATGGCCACCCATCCACGGCCAACCCCGGCAAGCGTAGCTTAACCTGATGGATCGACCTGTGCCGCTGTTAGTTTTTAGCCACGATAACTATCAAAGTTAAACTGTATGCTGTAACGACGTTAACAATATTGCATTGAAGTGCATTGATTGAGAGTCCCTATGGGCACCGCCTTGGTTTGATCGGGATAATCATCAGTTTAACACGTTCACTGTTCACAAACTAGACACAATAGTTAAACAATCAACATGAACCATATGTGGTTCATTGGACAGTGAATGGGTTAATATTTGGCTGGTCATTGAAAACGAATCTTGTATAGTTTCTTAGAAGATAGTATTTAGTAATTATACAGAGCTAATTACTAAATTGTTACGAAATTCTGCGTAGCAGTCTGCAGTTTGTGATTTATAGAGCGTCGTCTTACTCCTATATGACAGTCTGTTTTTAAAGCTACACACGCGCGCGCACACACACTCACACACGCCCGCACACACACTCACATGAGTGTATGTGAGTGTTCATCATCCCTATTCAAGATAGGGACAGGGTAAAAAAAAAATAGTCAGAAAATTAAAAATATTAGACACGTATTTTTTGTTTTTAAGACAGTGTATAAACGTAATATTATAGCGTAAAAAAAATACGTGTCCAACATTTTTTAATAATCTAGTTGACTGACAAATCAAAAGTATATATGTATATAAAGCTTATAATATCACACTAATATTATAAAGGCGAAAGTTTGTGAATGTGTGTGTGTGTGAGTTTGTATGTCTGTCCGTCCTTCACGCTCAAACGGCTGAACGGATCTGAATGAAACTTGGCACAGAGGTTGTTTATGATCTGGAATAACACATAGGATACTTATTTTATCCCTGTAGTAGTACGTAATATTGTAAAGTCAGAAGTATTTTAAGTATACGCTAGTCACAAAAAATAAGGGATACAAAAAAAAATGGTTGCTGAACGATCATTTTCCTCGGAGTTGTTACATCTCGTTGAATATCACCCAATTTTTTTTTTGGAACTAAGTGTCTTATCGCCCTTTGCGAAAGGGGGCTAGACGGAAAAAAATAAGACCAAAAGTTGTAACGACACTTTTTGCTATAGTTGTAAGCCGTGCGGCGTGCGCGTGTTTCTCTGTCTGTCTCTCTCTCTCTCTCTCTCTCTCTCATAAAAAGCAAGCCAGTTATTTTCGTTTCGTCTTCCTATTTCGCATTGAACACTGTGGTGTCGCTATTATTGTAACTTAAAAGAAATAAAATTTTCCTTCACTAATTAATCGAAAGGAACTTCGTTCCATCCGGGTGTCCCTTGACACCTCTCAAGTTTTTTATATCCCTTAATTTTCGTGACTAGTTTAGACTATCAAAATATTGTTTTAAATACGCTCACGGTAGAGCAGCGATACTCAACATTCATCAGTCCGCATGCGGCCCCTTGATATTTCTGTGCGGCCTCTTGAGCTTCTTTTAGGCCTCCAGTTTTTAAAATTGGTAAGTAGTTACGTTTCAAAGACAAAGTCAAAACATTAATTTCAAATAGGCACAAGAAAGGCACTTTTGAACGTCAAAAATGAACAAGAAATAGAATTGATTCTAGTCGCCCCTTCCAAAAGGTAGTTTTGTGTGGAGAAGAATGGGCAAGAAACTCCACCGTTACTCTTTTAAAATGTTTCACAATGTTTTGTATACATGTATTATAACATTATATGTGAAGACGATGCACCCAGAATAAAAACAATATAAACACCAAAAAGGTGAATAGTAAAGAAACGTTTTTAAACAAACAATTAGTTGCATAGAACTTCCTAAGTTAACAAAACTTTACCCTCCTTCTAGGTTCCGCTGCTGTCGTGTAATAATAAAAGAGCGTACAAATTAAGGGATTAAAACGGGATTCCACTGTCCGTCTGTCTGTCTGTCTGAACCGTTATAGTTAGACAGTTGAAATTTTCACAGATCTCCACCCAGAACGGAAGGACCTGTTCTGGGTGGAGATCTGTGAAAATATAATATAGAACCTAAAACTTAAATATTTAATTATGTTGCTATGGACCCGCTCCGGCTTATCATGGGTTTTTTTTAGGGTGGGATATCATAAATTGACTCCTCCCGCACTGGGTGGTGCGAAAGGGAGTTTCAGACTATTACTGACTAAAACCCATCCATGTTCCTTTATGTTCCGGGGTAGCGGTAACCCTTTCGGACAATTACACGGACTTACCCATGTCTGATGAGATGTATACAAAAAACAAGATGGCGGCGTTAGTATATGCGCACGCGCCGAAATGACATTGTAGCGCTATAGTTAGTTTGTGACATTTCTGCCTTATTGCAGGCGCTGGCAGGGGACCGTCCTATCAGAGTCTATTCGAAAAATTCGTAGGAGGAGTCCCCGAAGGTACTGCCAATATTTAAAAAAAGAAAATATCCGTTGTATTTAAGGGGTTTGCGCCAAAATAGACCGTGAAATTCAAATTTTCTTACGTTTTTTGCAATTTGCAGGTCAGTGCCAGATTGTATGTTAATAAAAAAAAATTGTTTCGTGGCCGTAAAAAATGTGTATTTATAGAATTGTAATCATTAAAATTATCAATCTCTCTAAGGACCTACATATAGCAAAGAAAAAAAAAATTGCAAATTGCAAAGAAATTTCGAATTCCACGAGCTATTCTGGTGCTTTCTCCTGAAATTGAGAGTAAATTTATTCAGAAATTAAATTGGTAGGAACGAACAATCGAATTTGCCAGCGATACTTGGCTACTAGCTTCTTCAATCAACGCACCAACAATTCCCATCTGAAATGCGGCCTTTTGAGGCCTTCATTTTATGCGGCAAGGGGGCCTAGAAAAAGTTAAATTTGCTCTAACGATGACGAAATGTCACGTGATCAATCGTTTTCGATCGCTAAGTGAAAGACAATGTCAATATGTGTTACGAAACTCGATCAATATTCCCACACAAATGCGTTGACAAGTGGCGTTCTTGACAATCCGAATCGCTGAGATAACGAATTGTTCGATCAACAATTTTCGAAATCGAATCGACACGGAGCGATTGACACTTTTCTAAGCCCCCTGGTAGATACGAAACGCGACAAGTCACTTTAATACTACGCCGGCCTTAAATTGATTTATTTCGAAAATAGGATTTCTTTCATAGTTTCAAATGTTCAAGATATTATGTTATGGTCGAGATTATTGATAAATTTTCCGTTGAAACATGCGTGTAACGTTGTAACTTCCATATTATTTAAAAAACTATCTTTTATATAACAATGGTTATCTTTTTGTTCACAGTGGCTGAAATAATTCGTATGGAACACAATTATAGTGTGGAACCAGTGAAAGAGACGCAGGAGAGTGTCTCCAGACTCAATGTACGGCAACTGGTGGATACCCTGGGATATCTGTAAGTATTCTGTAGTGTATTGTATTCTAAAGCATTCTTATGGAGCACAATACAGCGTGAAATCGGTCAAAGAGACGCAGGATAGTGTCTCCAGACTCAATGTGGTGGATACTTTGGGATATTTGTGAGTATTCTATAGTGTGTTGTATTCTAAAGCATTCTTATGGAGCACAATATAACGTGAAACCGGTCGAAGAGACGCGGGATAGTGTCTCCAGGCCCAATGTGGTGGTTACTCTGGGATATTTGTGAGTATTCTATAGTGTATTGTATTCTAAAGCATTCTTATGGAGCACTATACAGCGTGGAAGTGGTCGAAGAGATGCGGGGTAGTGTCTCCAGGCTCAATGTGGTGGATAATATGGGATATCTGTGAGTATGAAAAAAAAAATGAAAAAAATTGCAAATTGCAAAAAACGTAAGGAAGTTTGAATTGAAATTGGAAGGTGGAGTTTCTTGCCCATTCTTCTCCACACGAAACTACCTTTTGGAAGGCGCGACTAGAATCAATTCTATTTCTTGTTCATTTTGACGTTCAAAAGTGCCTTACTTGTGCCTATTTGAAATAAATGATTTGACTTTGACTTTCAATTTCGCGGGCTAGCTCAGAGCACCTACATGTTTTTCCAACAGCACTTTCCTAAAATCGCCATTCGAGCGCCGATAGACCCTTCAAATTGTACCTTCCTACCAGTTTTTACATGACAAACCAATCCTACTAATATTATAAATGCGAAAGTTTGTGAGGATGGATGGATGGATGTTTGTTCCTCTTTCACGCAAAAACTATTGAATGTATCTGGATAAAATTTGGCACAGAGATAGATTATAGTCTAGAATAGCACATAGACTACTTTTTATCACGGCAGAATATACGGTTCTCGTGGGATAATTTCCTACAAACACGCGGGCGAAGCCGCTGGCAAAAGCTAGTTACTTCATAATCAGCCTATAATGTTCCCACTGCCTCACAACACACAGGCCTCTGTGAGAGAGAGATTGGGAGTAATCCAGCACGCCGGGCCAGTGCGGGTTGGTGGACGTCACATGTCTTCGACCTATGACGTTCTCCTGTCCTAGAGGACATTCCGGCTTCCTCACGATGTTTTCCTTCACCGTTTTGAGAGCAGTGGCGATGAAATTAAAAACAAAGTTACCTTGTATGTCGATGCCGATACTATTGACTACCACTGCTCTTTCCAATTACTTTTTGACATCATCAAATGACCTCTCCCGCACTGGGTAGACCGGAGTGTCAGACTCTTACTGACTAAAACCCATCACTGTTCCTTTCGTAGCTCTTTATGTTCCGGGGTAGCGGTAACCCTTTCGGACAATCCCGCTGAACTTACCAATCTTCTTCTTCTTTTCGTGTGGTTAGTGACTAACCTGGTGTAAGAGTTTTTATGCTGCCCATGGGCCTCTGACTTAGCTTCCTATGCCAATGACTTCACGTTTCATATTGTCACCAGGTCCATGAAGAATCTTCAACGGAAACAGCTGTGGGTTGTGAAGGTTGAGACCGACAAGGCTGAGGCTTCCATCACGCAGTCGGAACAGGTCATCACCAAGATGCCTGATCCCAGGCAGATTATTGAGGTAGGTTAAGCAAGGTTTAATATTGGATTTTACAGCGAGATAATGAAAATGGATTCGTGTCTAAAGGACAACATTTAAGTGTCGGGCAACGAAAAAATATGTTACTTGTGGTTAATACTATACTAGTCATTTGTAGCAATAGTTAATAGGTACAAAAGTTATAGGATTGCTCTCAGCCAACTTATACAACTTCGATGGTTTGTAATTTCCATACATTTAATAATTTCTGAACTTGTATAACTTGACTTAGAGTAGTCTTACAACTTTTGTGTCATATTATTATTGCTTCAAATGGGTGGTTTTAACCGTACGTATTATTTGTTTTCGATGACCGGCACTTTCAGAAAAGTGACATAAAAATTATCTCCTATCCTTTTCTTTGTCGACGAGACGAGACGAGACGAGACATGAGGGAATAACGAGATACCTCGAGGTAGGGATGTGACTTGGAGGGAAAAAAATCGATTAATTAAAAAATAATCGATTTTTTTCTGACTATTAAAAAAAATGCACTTTTTGTACATAATAATAAAATGACCATGTCTATAATAACTAAAACAACAATCTGTTGCTTTTAATACAAAAAGAAATAGAGAATCGATTATTAAAAATTATAAGACATAATAATCGATCAATACAATCGATTTTTTTCCCTGCTGGAGGGAACATGCTTTCCAAGCACGAAGGAGTCTCGATATCTAAAGATGGTCACCCATCCACATACTAACCTCGGCAAGCGTAGCTTAACCTGATGGATCGATCCGTGCGGCTGATATTAATAATATCCTTGGACATTTCACACAACGCCATATAGTCCCAAGCCAAGCAACCTAATGCTTGTGTTATGGTAACGAGATGGCTGATATACTACTTACATACATTTTTTTTTGTAAATACATACACATGGTACTAAGTAACCATAACTTAAAAAAACACTCTACCCACAGATAATCCCGCAAACATCATCAACATCAACCGCTGAACCGCAAAACACTGAAGTCCTACAAATGATGGATGACAACACGATTTCCGACAACTTCATATACGAGATAGCAGAAGAACAAGAGATCACCATGGAAGAGGTCAAAGAAATACCAGCAACCTCTTCAGAAAACCCAGAATGGACCGTGAATATTCTACCAGACGATACAAAACCAAAATACGCGTACATAAAACACTGTTCTTCTGGGAAGAAGAAGAGACACTTCACAGCAGACATGAACGAAATCACTCTTCAAGGGGACTTTGAAAATTATTACATACTACCTGATGTAGACCCATCGGTGGGCGTTGAAATCACAACGAGTTACGAACCAGAGAATTATATCGTTGAAGAGTACCAGCACTTGGTCCTTGATGAGCGACCAAAGAAACGGTCCAAAGATGATTCTGGGCGGAAAAAAAAGAAACGGTTGTCGGCCAACACACCTGTGAAAGACGAACCAGCGGATTGGGTGATTGAGAACAACATTGTCTATGAGCAGGATGAAGATTACGATGACCCCAAGAAAGTGGCTTCGCGCGTTAGAAGAAAAAATAAGAAATACTTAGGGTATGATTTTGTTACTTAAGAGTTTCTATTCGGAGTCGACATTTGATTTTGGATCTTGCTTTTTTTAGGGTAGGTGGCATTTTAAGTTTTAAACATACTTGTTCATAGTGATTTTTGAAGTTAAATCTCCTTGAGGCACGCTTTGCGGTTTTTCTGAACAACGAATGGCGTACATTCGGCCGGTGACGCAGAAACGGGTAGACTCTGTATTGAATCGGGTATACTCGACGTTGAATCGGATATACTCGGCGTTGAATCGGGTATACTCGGTACTGAATCGGGTATACTTGACGATGAATCGGGTATAATCGTCGCTGAATCGGGTATAATCGGCGTTGAATCGGGTATACTCTGCGTTGAATCGGGTATAGTCGGCGCTAAATCGGGTATACTCGGTCCTAAATCGGGTCTACTCGGTGTTGAATCGGGTATACTCGACTCCAGTTATGTTTTCACTTCTATTATCATGTGGTCATAAACAAGTACCCATTTTTTTTATTGTTTGATGAATTTTCGTCGGTGATTTGCTAGCTATATAAATTAAGACTAAAATGGAATTGTTTTAAATTTTCTCATTTACAAAAATCTCACGAAATTGTTGTAATTTCGCTTTCGTGATCAAAAGTTCTTTTTTTAATTAAATAAAAACATATTGTATTAGAATTTTGTTGTTGCCCAATGTTGGGCAAAACCTCGCTCAAAACATTATGACTGGAGATATTTGAATATACCAAAAACAATATAGCCTTAATAAACGCGCTTGCGCAGGTCTCAATAAAACTTAATATCCTACCTACCCTTTTATAAAAAAAAAGCTTGATTACAATAAAGGCAAGTTGGTTTTTTTAAGTCTTTCCAATGTATAATAGTTTATTATTAATTAAACATTTTTTTTGGCAATAAAACACATTTTAATTTAGTTATTTTAGAAGTTAATTTTCTAGATCTCGAACGGTTATTATAGCAATTTGAAATAATTGGTTGACTTTTAACTGACCGTATTTGGCGCTTATTACATGGGACTTAAACATAACTAGCGAAATATGAGTGTATACGTAAATCTCTGCCTAACCCTTCGAAGATTACAGGCGTGATGCTAAGCGTTGTGTTATAGCCGAAATCAATGTAATATCCCACTGCTGGGCAAAGCTGTGACATCCATAGTTTTTATCAAGAATTCTTTTAAAAGCAAAGTTGTTTTTCCGACCTTACTGTTATGTATGGCGCATAAAAACAGTTGTTTTTGCTCAATATAAGGTGACTGGTAATTAGTGACCGATATTTAAACACTTGATTGTACTCACGATTACAATCAACTTTCCCAAAGAAACTTTTTTTGTATACTCAATGGTTTTATTTTTATCCCAATAACAATACAACAAGCGCGCGCAAAGTTCAATGAACTTCGCGCCGATCAGCTGTTAGCAGCTATTGAGTATACAAAAAAAATTTCTTTGGGAAAGTTGATTGTAATCATGAGTACAATCACGTGTTTAAATATTGGTCACTAATTACCAGTCACCCTATATAATGTGTTAAAAAATTACTCTAAGAATTTCGAAGGAGCATTGTACTCATCGTTACGAACAACTTTTACTATGGGATGAACCTTGAAATCGCGAAAAAAATATGAGCTGTTCCATACATTTATGCACACGTAACTCAAAATGTATGGAACAGCTCATAGTTGCTTGTAACGATGAGTACAATGCTCCCACGAAATTTTTAGAGTTCATTTTTTAACTCCTTATATATCAGAGTCTACTACTGGATATAAATCTGGATCTACAACAGGCCACGGAACCGCCGATTTAGCGTCTAGAGGCGGGCGTACTATTAACCTTTCGAACGCCATTATCACATATACGTGACAGGGAAGCGCATGCCCTGCACGCAAACGACACAAATATGTGTCAATGTGGTGCACTAATAACACAAAATAAACAATTAAATCATTCCTTTTGTGTGTGTTTTTGTGGATATCTTAAAAATTGAAGCTCTCGTTCGTTTGGTAAGTTCATGATAACAAGAAAAAATACGCTCTGGCGTTCAAAAGGTTCAACGGGGTTTATATGCTGATCGCGTTGGTGAAATCCGCCCTTAAACTTACTAGTATTGCTTCACTACTTAATATGCATAAGTTATTAATTTCTCACACGCACAAACAGATTAAGCAGTAAATAATAAAAATAAAATGCCAAATATATGAACTGCTTTAAAGAAAAAATCAGTTGTATACTTCGGATATTGATAACTAAAAAACTTAAAATGAAACTCAATAAATATACAGGGTGATCTGTCAATGATTTGTCTATACTGACCCATCTCAACGGTTCCACCTGTATAATATTTTTCTATTGGAAAGGAAGGCTAATCCTAATTCCGTAATTAATTTAGCAAAATAAATAAACAGCTACTGAAAAACCAAGTATATTGTTATCTCTTTCTGTCAAAGCGAGTCTCCTTTTGCTAGAAAGAGATGCAACATTTCTTAGTTTCGTCCGTATCCAACAGCATTCGCGCTGCATCATATGCCTATATAAAAAATTGTTAAGTTTTTTGCCGTGATGGTACTCAAATAAACAATACAATGTTTTAAAGTTTGAAATAGAGCAAAAACAGCTTTTCCATACAAATGTATGAAACAGAAAAGAGTATGTAAGATCTTAGCAGGCCATGGAAAGATTACGTAAATGTATTTAATTATTTTTTACAACATTTTAGGGTCCCAAACCAAAAAAAATTTTTTTACATTCAAGAGTGATATTACCCTTAATATTGTACACTCTAATTGCATATTAATTAATTATAATTAGGTCCCAATATATTCCTATAAAATATGTATAGAATTCACAAATCAAATGTCGACAACACTATATTAAGATTTTGTTTAAATTTTATTGCATTCTTGTGCTTTGTTTTTGGTTCAACTATTTAAAGAGTTAAATATTTGACTGCTAGTTTTAACTGGGGTTTAAAATTTACCGATAACAGCTTGAGTGTCCATTTTAACCTTTTGAACGCCAATGTCACATATACGTGACAAGCAAGCGCATGCCCTGTGCGCCAACGACAATTATGAGACAATGGCAACAACACTGTAACGCGAAATAACCAATTAAATCATTACTATTGTTAGTGTTTCGTACGTATTTAATGACACGAAACAAATTAACAAGACACCATGGATATTGGGAAATTCATGATATACAAGAAGAAATAAATTTGTAGCTTGGCGTGGAGGGCACGCGTGCGTTTATGTTCTGGCGTTCAAAAGGGTGAAGTGATCAGAAACTTTACGAAATGTTTGGGGACAAAAGATATAGCGCGAATATTATAAAATCTTCGAGGCGTATCATACGCCCACTTTCGTGTCTACAGCGTATATTAGGAAGGCGTGGGCAACTTTTAGCGTGTGCTACTGACCATTTCACACCTCGAACATCATTATAAGCTCTCCCATCCGTAAGCGGGATTGTCCGAAAGGGTTACCGCTATCCCGAAACGTAAAGGGCTACTGAAGGAACATGGATGGGTTTTAGTCAGTAAGAGACTGACACTCCCTTCCGCTCCACCCAGAGCGGGAGCAGTCATAGGATGATTTCCCAGCCTTAAAAAACTCTCCCATCAATTAACTGAGTCTATCACAGTCCACTGTTGGTCGTAGACCTCTCGCAGGCTGCGGCACAACACCCTGTCCTCCGCCTTCCGCCTCCAATCTGTCCCAGCCACCTTAAAGTCATCGGGCCATCTAGCTGAGGGCGTCCCACACTACGCTTGTCTCCACTCCAGCAAGTGATCTTGCAGTGAGCTGTCATTCCACCTGGTGCTAAGAATTGACACTGTTGATAGCTCAGTACAAGCTCACTTCAGCTAAGTTTCCACGGTACGCGGGATTGTCCGAAAGGGTTACCGCTACCCCGGAACATAAAGGGCTAAGGAAGGAACATGGATGGGTTTTAGTCAGTAAGAGTCTGACACTCCCTTCCGCTCCACCCAGAGTAGGAGGAGTCATTTGAAGATTTCCGACCCTCAAAAAAAAAAGTAAGTCTCCACGGTGGGATGTTAATAGAACAGATCCGTTAGACTCGTCTGCTCCACCAGTCATCGGTTCCATACAAAACTGCAATACCTACCAAAAGTATGGGATAACTGTTTCACGATGACCAAAATCGTTCAGTTTGATGGTCAATACCACACCATTAAATATGACCAAACATTTCTCATACATGCTGTATACGAAATCGTGTTTCGTGGTTTCGCATCAAGTTATACCAAACCTTCAAATTTCTCCAAGTGATTTTAAACATTAAAACGTTGAATGTTAAGTTCAAAATCGATTGAGAAAATTTGACAGTGGTAATTTGATGCGCTAGCGCCCGTACAAAAAAAACAAAATAATCATATATGGGACTTGTTATTACTAAAGTGCGTTTCATCGAATAGTTCCTATGGCGTTATGTTGGCAGCAATGTTTTCTAGTGTTGCCACATTACCTATAGTAATCTACCTCAAATTAACGGTGATTTAAAGTATATTTTTTTTGTTAGATTCTTACATTTTTACAAATTGTTCCACAGCTATATTTTAAAAATCAGGACAGTAATAAAAAGCATTTATTATTTAATATTTTTATTAAAATATAATATTATGAATGTGATTTTTTGTACGGATCATAACAATGACTTATATATGTTTACAGTAATTATGTTCATCCAACCGACTTATACCCGAGAGATCGTCATCCTCCATATCATCCTCGTCATCGGAAGTGTCGCTATCGTCTCCCACTTCAATAATGAACCTGTCCGTCTCATTATCAATAGCAGGACCATCGGCGTAATACTTTTCTTCCAGTTTTATAACATGCTCACATTCTTTTCTCCATTCTTCTTCGGTGATCGATGCGAAGGCTTCCTCTGTGATTTGAACGATTTTATTTGCTTCTTGACCCACGTTCTTTTCAGCAATTCGTCTTTTTAAGACACTCCATATGAGCTCTATAGGGTTTAAATCGCAGTGGTAAGGTGGAAGCCTTACCACTTTATGTCCATGCGCTTCCAACATTACATCGGCTTCATAAACGGGCGGCTGTTTGTGCTCATTTATTACTTGGTATAACTGGGCTTTAACCATAGTTGGCAAATAAGAAAGACCATTACTCGAAATCCAATTTTGCATGTCTGCCTTTCTGCTTGCCATTGTTGGTGGTTTATTAACTTGTACTGTGTGGTACGAGGCGTTGTCCATCACCACAATTGATTGGGGAGGCAGATTTGGTATAAGTTTTTCACTAAGCCACTTATTGAAATTCGTTTTATTCATGTCGTCATGATAATCGGCCGCTTGTGACTGTGATCTGAAGATAAGTTGAGCATTGGGAATGAAACCCATAGCACCACCCGCGTGGACGATAATCCAACGAGGCCCTTTGGAGTCTGATGTTAATACACCTTCTTCTTGCTCACTTTGCCAACATTTTCCGGCGCAATATGTTGCGTGTATATACGTCTCGTCCAAATATACAACTGGGCGCTGGTCTCCCAGACGATTATTTCGCAATTCTTCTAGGTACCGATAACGCCAGGCGACAATATCGTACCTCTCTATCAGGACTTTCCTTTTAGATTTACATTTTTCAAAATAAAATCCCATGTCTTTAATAATTCTCCACAAAGTGGTACGACTTCCTTTGAACTCTATCTCGCTTCGCATTTCATGCAATAACTTTGTAAGGGTAGGCAATTCCTTTTTTACGGCATAGAATTCATGTATTTTATGCCTTATAGCACACCGTTCGAAATCATCCAGTTCGATTCTTTTAGGCCGGGGACCGCTTTTGCGTGGTGTTGAAACCTTAGTCGACGTGCTGGCTGCGACCTCACCTTCTTTGGTGATTTTAGACACCGTTTTTTCGGATACACCTAAAACAAATATTTCGGTTTATTTGTCTATTGTCACAATCACACATAAACTACTGCAGCCGTCGCATTAAAATAGTTAGTAAAAAAATGGCATTTTAAGTGAGGAAATTATTTCTCATTATCATCTACTGGTAACCCTATTTGACTAACCTGTAATGGCGGCGACACGAGCTTGAACACATTTTAAAGGAATCAACGGGGCCTCATTACGTTTTTCACGTTCACAAAAGTTTTTCACCTTTAACACCATCATTCTTTCACCACTCTTCAAAGTTTTGGGCATGATTTCAGTCAAAAATCAAATGAAAATCAACAAAATCTGCGGAAGCGTCTTCTCGAGCCAATGACTTTGACAGACAGAGGTGCCAACAGAACGCCATAGGAACTATTCGGTGAAACGCACTCTAGAAGCTCGCAGTCAAATATGAAACGAAGTTGAGTGCCTACCCAATAAGGACTTTTTTTTCATGAATTATAAGAAAATTTAGCGAAATAAATCATCAGATATATCTATAACTGTCATGTATATTTGTTTGACCATTAATTTTTAGTGTTTGGTTAAAAAAATATTATTATCTCTAAGAACAATTTGCTTAATTTTTGAACATACCTCGCGAAATGTAGGTGTAATACGCACCATTGCCTTACCCTTCAGGAATTCTTCTTTTCGTGTGGTTAGTGACTAACCTGGTGTCAGAGTTTATATGCTGCCCATGGGCCTCTGACTTAGCTTCACATGCTGTTGAGAAATATCTCTCAGGCATGCTGGTTTTCTCACGATGTTTTCCTTCACCGATTTTAAGCAAGTGATAATTATGCAAAACGCACATGAATCCGTAAAATCAGAGGTGCCTTGGGGAGTAGCATAGCATTACATTTTCAGGCAAGAATTACATAATATAACATTATAATATAGAGAAATACGGACATGATGACAATATGTTATTGTATAAAGGCATTCCCGCTAACCCGCAATATTATTGCGTTCAAACATGAATATAAAGAATATTGCCAGTAAAAAAAATCAGCTGCTCCCAAAATTTTGACGAGTAAGCAAATATAAATATAGGGAGCAACTGTTTTTTTTTGTCACAATTTTTTTAATGGCAATATTTTTTTTTGCATCTATGGACATACTCTATTTCGTTGTGTAAGTCTTGCCATATTTCCATAAATTATAGAGTTTGAACCTAAATATACGTTATGGGCGATAGCCACATAAGTAAGATTAATATGTAATACTGTTGTGGTCTCGTAAACATTTGTTTACACAGGATCAACTAGATAAATGCCTTATTGGATTTCTCACTGGTTAGTGCCATTAGACTCGAATAACCGAATATTTCCGAAGCTCAAACTTTTCTTAGGGTACCCCCATATCTTAAAGACAAAAAAAATATTTTTTCTGAATTTCTGAGAAATAAAAGTAGCTTTGACAAATATTTTTTTAACCCAACACGGATCCAATCATAGATTTAGCATCATGGTGTATATTGTTGTATAATTTAAGAACCATGAATAGAAGTGTTTTAAAAATAAAAACTTTTCTTTTTAATATTTGGGTTTTACTTTTTGATCCTTATGTTAGTGCTAGGAGCTCGTGCTCGTGCGAGCTCGGTCCATCAGGTTAAGCTACGCTTGCCGGGGTAAGCCGTGGATGGGTCTTTACATACCGAGACTCCTCCGTGCCTCGAAAAGCACGTTCACAAAGTCGTCACGGGTCGGCAGAAGCCCGAAAATCTGACAGCCAAGAGTTATCGTGTTACCCAGTTACTGGGTTGTGGAGGTCAGATAGGCAGTCGCTCCATGTAAAATACTGGTATTCAGCTGCATCCGGCTAGACTGGTAGCCGACCCCAACATAGTTGGGAAAAGGCAGGCGGATTGATTTGATGTTAGTGCTAGGAGGTTTTAATTCTCATGTGGGGCTCGAGGCTAACAGGTCATGATACATGACTCGAGAGCTAAGCTATGTTTGCCTTAAACTTTTCGTGGATAGGTATCTTCGATTGTCATTAGTAGATCTTTAACAGACAGTCAGTAACGTTCACATACGTAATAGTACCTTTTGCCCATAGGTCGATAGATATCCAGGGAACATACTACCAGAACAAACTTTAACCTTTTGAACGCCAATCACTTGTATACAAGTTCGAGATTTTCGTGCCCTTAGCGCCACTACTTGATTAGAAGTAATAATAGTATAAAATAAATTTACGACTTATAAAAGACCTTTTATTTTGTTTTTATGGAAAATTGCCTTGTTATGAGCCATATTTTTAACTTTTTTACACATAATAAGTTCTTGTTTGTTTTATATTCAATAGAAACAAAAACACCAGAAAATATTTTAACACTTTCACTGCCACGTACATTTATTGCATAACAATTGGCATGCCATAAAATGTGTCTCGCATATCTATAACAACCCATCTGTTGAGTCCATCGGCGCAACGGTTACGTAACGACACCAGCACGCAGCACCCGAATCCGAGTTCACTAAGCCACGCCCACGACCAGCCAGCGATAGTAGGGTTGTCGAACGTCTAATTTTTTATTGAAAGAAATAAACTACACGGTTCTTTCTTTAATTTTTATTTGTTTTTCTAGGTATTTAAAAATCATAACACTTACGCCAAGAGAACCTTAAGTACATGATTTGCCTAATCCGCAGTTGGAGCCCGCTAAATTCAATTTCTCTTGCAAAAAAACGTAAGAAAATTTATATTTTGCGGGCTAAAATTTGTATTAACAGTTGTCGTCTAAATCGCCAGCAAGGGATTAAAAACCTTTAAGCTCAATAAAACCAAACCGATGCCTTTGTTTTCATTTTTTAAACCTTCAGCGGCGGTTTTTACCTCAATAAAACACGCGCAGATAAAGAAAAGATTAAACATTTGCCGTCTTTTGTTTCTAAATACATTGTTAAGTACTATTTAGTATGTTTCTTAGAAATTTGTCAGCATAATATCAATATTAGTACAACATTTAAAGTAAATAAATAATTAATGAAAGACTTACTCAAAAGTACATACTATTCTCACCTAGCTTATTTTTGACAACCCTAGTAGCACGTTTTGATTTGCACTCGGTAGGCGGGTGCGAAAGTGTTAATAATGCCCCCAACGCCAAGTACTTGATATAAAGTAAGCCAGTGATGGGACACGATGAAGACTTCGCTATATTTCATCTCGTTGAAACGATCATAAACACTATTATTCCAAGAAAATGACGTGAATAAATAACATTTTATAAATATTGTAAACTATGAACTACGTTTTATTCACCTTAATCAAGAATAAATTGGTTTTCTAATCATTGTCGATAGTGAAACACCGGTTGAAAAACCCATCCTTACAAAGTGGCTGGTTGTCAGTGCGCACTACGTCACGAACTTGTATAGAAGTAAATCTGTGACGTCATAAGCGGACGGGTTTCAAGGTCATAGTGATTGTGCATTTTAGTGTAGTGCAATGTCTTACATCTTGCGTTGACGCACGTGTTCTAACAAAAAATGAGTGACTGTGAATATGACGAATTATTGCGAGTTTTACAAGGTGTGGAGTCTGAACAAGAATTTGATTATTATAATAATCTGAATTTTCAATGTGTTCGTCGTCTGGACATTCCGTTAAGTCGTCAACTTCCGTTTCAGGAATGTACTTCCGTTTTCTATTAGTTTCTAAAAACAAAAAAAATCATTGCTAGTTAGTATTTTCCGACACCTTTACCATTAAAAAAAAAGATCTGTAACATCTGCGTAAAACAGCCACTTACCCTCCATTTTCATAAAAAAAAAACACGTAGAAAACTACGTATCTAGCTTCTATTGATTGAAGTAAACGAAATAAAATGCATGAATTGATTGAGGTTATGCACGTGTAACACGACCACAGTGAATAGAAAAATACCATACACATCGACATCTAGAAGAAATCCTTATATCAGAAAGGATTTTGACGTGCCTCGAGCGCCAACGACTTGATATGAAGTAGAAGGATTACATTTGGAGACAAATAGGGATGTGCCTTCTAGAACACACGTCTAATAAATTTTCAATTCTTTTCTTTTATTATGGGAAATATATCCAGGGTTTCATATTGATTTTTTTATGAATTAAAACAAAATATGAAAATACGGTATCAGTTCTTATTTAGCTTCGTAAATTGGTGAATAAACATTAATTTCAACTTATAATATTATTTGTGGATAGGACATTAATCCCATCCCTACGTTTTACTATAGATACGTTATACATTTGTAGCGTGGCGCTGGAGGACACATCGCGTATATATAGATGGGCGTCGAAAAGGTTAATAAACGTTCGCGACTACTGAAATTATGTCACGACTATTATTATACATTCAGTCAAAAAAGTATCGGGAATGGATGATTTGTTTATGGTTCCAAATTCAAATTTTTGTTTTTTTGTAGTTGTTAGATTGGCACAACTGTTTTCCATTTTGGCGCGGAGTTTGAGTTGCATCTGTTATTTATATTAAATACAGTGCTGGTTTTAGTAATATCATATATAGTGTGTATTGCGAATTTCATAATGGACAAAAATATCGAACAAAGAGTTTGTCTTAAATTTTGCATCGCCAATGGAATTTCGTGTTCGGAGTCACTGAAAATGTTACAGAAGGCTTACGGTGAATCGACTTTATCAAAAACTCGTGCTTATGAGTGGTTCAAAGCATTCAAAAGCGGTCGAGATGTGATGGAAGATTTGCCTCGCTCTGGTAGGCCGTCAACGTCTGCAACTGAATTAACATCGCAAAAGTGAAGAAAATAGTGACTGAAAATCCCCATTCAACTCTGAGAGAGATAGCCGCCGAACTTTCTGTATCTCACGAGTCGATCCGTACCATTTTAACTAATCATTTGGGTATGAAACATGTTGCTGCTCGGCTAGTCCCAAAAGATCTGAATTTTCTCCAAAAACTCAATCGCATGAAAGTCGCTGAGGACATGCGAATAGAACGAGTCAGTTCGGACCCAACATTCATGAAACGCATTGTTACTGGTGACGAGACGTGGGTTCACGAGTTTGACATGCAAACTAGTCAACAAGCTTCGGAGTGGCGCCTTCCAACTGAACCGAAACCGAAAAAACCACGCCAAAGTCGATCAAAAGTCAAAGTCATGTTGACTGTTTTCTTTGACTATCGCGGTGTTGTGCACTCTGAATTCTTACCGGAAGGTCTAACGGTAAATAAAGAATATTATTTGAGCGTTATGCGGCGTTTAAGAGAGCAAATTCGACGAAAAAGGCCAGATTTGTGGAAAGAAAATTCTTGGATTTTGCACCACGACAATGCGCCTTCGCACAAGGCTATCATTGTGAACGAATTTTTGACCAAACACTCAACAAATACCATCCAGCAACCACCATATTCACCAGATATGGCTCCTGCTGACTTTTTTCTTTTTCCTAAACTCAAATTACCACTTCGTGGCACCCGTTTTCAATCGATAGAAGACATAAAGGAGAATTCGCGGCGAGAACTGAACTCAATTCCGGAAGCAGCGTTTAAAAAATGTTTTGATGAATGGATTATTCGTTGGCGCAAGTGTATCGTTTCTAAAGGAGCATACTTTGAAGGTGATAAAATAAATTTGGATGAATAACAGACATTTTGTGTATTATTGATCTTTTCCCGGTACTTTCTTGACAGAGTAGTACGTATATTGTATTAATACAGAGAGCCATCTCGTTTTAACATTTAAAACACGGGGCATAACGCTTTTTTCTTTACGCCACATTGTCTGCTAGTTTACTACTACCACAAGCCGCGGTAAAGAAATTCGTTCCAATTGTAAAATAAATGTACTTATTTGTATTTTGAGTTTTTGCGTTTTTATGCACTATGATGTATTAAAAGACATGAAAAGAAGTGTTGGATTTCGTATTTTTATAATATTTATTGTAGGGTAGACAAATAAATGTCTTGCAAATGCTTTCGTCGTTTCAGTCTGCCATCTCTTTCCTATACGAGCATTTGGACTATCACCGCCGCTTTTAAAAATGATAAAATGAAAAGCAGTCCGTTAATGTATTTTTGATTCAGTTGCATACAGCCGCGAGTGCATATTGCGATCTCTTGTACGCGAACGCATACGTAGAGTCTGGCCAACGAAAGCTGACCACGAATTAATTTCTAAACTTTTGATATGGCAATAATTTAGCACTGTCAAAATTGAATTGAATTTAGACTATGATTCCTAGCCCCTATGTTTGTGTTATGAAATAAACTTTTAGTTATAACTTTTTCTTTAATTCTACCTTTTCGATATAATGTCGTGCCAGGAAGTCGAGCTGTGAACTACAATGCACGCAGAAGTTAAAAAAATTTCATATAATATGTATATTAATATTATAAAGAGGGAAGATTTTATGTAAATATTTGATTGAGTGGTATATTATGGCAAGTCCCATGTAGTAGGGGGTGCGCCTATTGCCATCAATCGGGAACAAATCCAGACTCCGTGACAGTTACTGAGAAATTCGAAGCAGTGTAAATGTCGCTTATTAGTCTTGAATAATAAAAATATCAAGTCCGTTTAAGCAGCGTATAACCAGTGTTGCCAGCTCTTGATTTTTTTAAATTGCCGCCTTTTTTCTTGGTCAGCTTTCGTTGGCCAGACTCTACGATATAATTCGAATCGCTTTCTGTAAAATTGCTAGAGCACGACGGTCTACCGTTTAACCTATTGACCGCGTAGTTTATATCAATTGCCACTCCCCCAGCACCCAGCTCAAAAATCGACAAATAAATATCTTTGACGAATAAGGTCTTGCATTGACGTAAAAAAGCTAAACCGAACATAAATCATTCTCAGTCGTATAAACACGACTCAGGCGGCACCTGTTCGAAAACATTTGTCGTATTAATCCTACTGGGGCGGTTAAAAGGTTAAAAAATGAAGGAAACTACGTGTGTGTGTGTGGTGAGGTGTTAGTGCATCCCATTGTGCGTCGCCCTGCAATATCCAAGACTCAAACCTTCTGCCGGCGTTGAGGTCATCAGAAACGGGGAATTGAAGGTAAGTGCTGCATGTTGCCTACCTCCCGCTCTGGGTGGAGCGGAATGGAGTGTCAGACTCTTACTGACTTACGCCCATCCATGTTCCTTTCCTTAGCTTTTGTGTTCCGGGGCAGCGGTAACCCTTTCGGATAATCTCGCTGCACCCAGGAATATTCGCTGTCAACTTTAAATTTTCACCCAATAATGGTGCCTAGCGCCACCAATCGAATATTTAAACTTTTGAACGCCAGAGCATAAACGCACGCGTGCTGCCTCGCACTAGCACTGGAGGGAGGGAGGGGCAGTAACCCTCACTTTGACAAATTGTACATAAGTAGCCGATTGAGAAAAACTTGAACATGTATATTCAATAAAAGTCACTTTTCTTATAATTACGTTTATTTACATTTTAAAACTTAACTTAAATTACTTAAGCCCGTTGTGGTGCTAGCCACAAATGACTAACTCACTAAACGAATTCAAAATGTTTCAATCGTTTGACAATGACACGACCAAAGATCAAGGCATCTGCCTAGCCTTTTCGAAACTATGTTGCGGTCGGCTGATGCAGTTGAATACCAGTATTTTACATGGACCGACTGCCTATCTGACCTCCACAACCGGGAGACCAGAAAGGATGTTGTTTTTAATGTATTCAGTCATTTATTACGCAAGCGGGCCTATTCTTGTCTAAAAATACGTCAATAATCAATAGTGCAGTTCTGTATATACGTACCAGCTACGGCCGCGAATCATATTTTGATCAACACAACTATTTTTTTTTTTTTTTTTTAAGGCTGGGTAATCATCCAATGACTGCTCCCGCTCTGGGTGGAGCGGAAGGGAGTGTCAGACTCTTACTCTACTGGCCCTGAGGGGCCCCTTCATATGCTGACATCTCTTTGAGGCGCGCGTGGAACATATACGCGCCGTACGGCACGGGCCTGGTGCTGATCGGACGGTGAGTCACCCATTACTCACCGTCCGCAGGCCCGCGCCTACGGTGGCCGGGAGTCGTCACGTGGCTCCCGACGCCCGGGGCGTCTCCTGCGGCGGCTGGGACGGGAGGACCTTTCTCTCTCCCATCCCGCCACCTCCTTCGCGAGCATGACTTTTTCGCAGAAGGAGGTGACTGCCTCCCACTCCCTCTCGCCCCGGACCATGGCTTGCACCAGGGCCGGGCGCGAGAGGTCGCCGCCGCCGATCGCCTCTACGAGGACACGGCGGTGCTCTGCCCATGCTGGGCAGGTTTGCACCGTGTGCTCTACCGTGTCCTCTGGGCGATCCTCGCAGTGGTGACACCCGGGCGTTTCCTCCCGCCTGATGATGTGCAGGAACCTCCCGAAACATCCATGTCCGGTGAGGACCTGCGTCAGGCGGTAGGTGAGGGCGCCGTGACGCCTCTCTAGCCACTCCTCAAAGAGGGGCCTTACCGCCACTATCGTGGCGATCAACACAACCTGACGCTGACGTGCAAACTACAAAAAAAATCTCGGACTACTCAGGCGATTTCACCATAAACATGCATTAACGCAAACACAGCCACTATTTTTATCAGGTGCTATTCAACACGCATCGCAATGTGTGGACAATAAACACACATTTGGGTTGAAGGCACTGAGCTTAGAATGGATCAAAATGTATTGAGCACGTATGTGTGTGGCACTGTGAGATAGAACAGAAAACACACAGCTGTGTTCATGGCAGGGTATGGAAGTAACAAACTTGATATAGTTCACTGTTCTCTTAAACGATTTGTGCCCAGTTACAGGCAATGCTCGCCCCCTATTAATAATATAATAATAATATCCTTGGACATTTCACACAACGCCATATAGTCTCAAGCTAAGCAACCTAATGCTTGTGTTATGGTAACGAGATGGCTGATAAACTACTTATATACATATTTTTTTTGTAAATACATACATATTATAGATAGAAAAACTCCCAGACCCGTAACAAATACTTGCAGGTCGTACAAATATTTGTTCCGTGCGGGAATCGAACCCGCGACATGCTGCGCAGCAGTCAATCGCTCAACCGCTGCGCCAACCGTGCCGTTATTACATGGGACTTAAACATAACTGGCTAAACATGGATGTAGTGTAGACGTCTGCCTGTCTCTTCAGGGTATACAAGCGTGATAGTATGTTTCTAGTAGTCCGCGGCGGTGTTAGCCAAATAATCTCTCCTTCCAATGTTTGAAGCTTGCTTGTTTTGCACTGCCTCCAATTTTGGACATTCTGCAAAAATAAAATGACTTTTTGACACGGTCACAAATAAAATATGAAATCACATAGAAAAAAGACGGCTCGTCTTAAAAACTTCCATCACCGTCCAGAAATTAAATATTATGCGAAGATATAATTGTAAAATTGCATTTAATGCTAATAAGTATTCCATTTGATTCTAAAAATCTGAGACGTCTGATTGTTATATTTCTTACAGATCACGTACAAATTCCGCGTTTTGACAATCCATAAAAAGTAACGTTATTGACTACCCCTTCAAATACCAAATTGCCCAGTGCGCCCAACCCATAAAAAAAACTTTATTTCAGACGAATTTGGTCTTGCAATTACTTAAAAAACGAAAACCGAACATAGATTCTCAGTCGTATAAACACGACTGAGGCGGCACGGGCACGAAAACATTTGTCGTATTCATCCGACCGATGCGGATATAAGGTTAATAAGTCAAAAAAAATCTCATCGCCTATAGATGACCTTTACAACCCACAGACGACAAAGGCTGTTGTTTTAAATACCATAATCAGCCTATAACGTTTAAGCGGGATTGTCCGAAAGCGTTACCGCTACCCCGGAACATAAAGAGCTAAGGAAAGAACATGGATGGGTTTTACTCAGTAAGAGTCTGTCACTCCCTGCCGCTCCACCCAGAGCGGGAGAAGTCATTTGATAATTTCCGACCCTCAAAAATAAAACCTATGAACTTCCCACTGCTAGGACACAGTATTCCCTCTAAGACTAAGAGAGGGGTTATAATCCACCCCACGAGCTTGGACCCATGCGATTGGTGGATGTCACATGTCTTCTAGGACATGCCCGTATCCTCACGATGTTTTCCTTCACCGCACTAATATACAACATGTAACGTAATTAACGCACACCCTCTAACACCCCAATTAGAATATTATGTTATAATCATAATACATACACTGCATTTTTAATTTAACATGTATTTGCATTGTTATTTATTAACTTAGTTATACCAATTCTTGGAGAACTTTATGGTCATACTACTACGCACGCAACTCACACAGTCGCACAAGCAGTTATCGCGCCGCTCGACACAACATAACGACACTACGGAAAAAGCCGACAATACACGATTGTTTACGTTGAAGAAATATTATGAAACATTAACCGACGACGTCCGAGAAAAGAATTGTTTATTTACGGTCTATGTCTAGTAAACATTATGATTGCATCTTTCCATCACACTTTTCAGGCTTTGGACTGTCGACTCTGAATAATTTTTTTATTGAATATGATACAATTCCAATCGGTAATAAACTGCTGAAAATAAGATGCGATACGACAACATTATTCAGAGACGGCGTGTTTATAAGATTGAATCAAAATATTTACAGTAATTAAAAAAATCAAATAACTTACTGATTGCCTAAACTCTAAACACTCATACGACGTTGTCTTTTTAACACACTTTCAAAATGTCCACCACCTTGTTCAATACATTTTAATGCCCGTTTTCTTAATTGATATTTTAATTTAGAAAGCACTTCAGTGTCATTTCTCACTATTTCAAAAGCGTTCACTATCCTATTTTTTAGGTCTTCGGCACTTGTTGTATCACTAAAATAAACTAACGATTTAATTCGTCCCCATAAAAAAAAGTCAAGAGGCGTCAAATCAGCTGATCTGGGGGGCCACTGGACAGGGCCGCCGCGACCGATCCAGCGCTCTCCAAACTCTTCATCAAGGTGCTGCCGAACACTTCTAGTGAAATGGGCAGGGGCACCATCGTGTTGGTAGAATACCTCTTGTAAATTATGAAGAGGAATGTCTTCTAGCAGCGTAGGTAGAGTTTCTCGTAAAAACAGTAAATATGAGTCTCCTGTTAATCTTTGTAAGAAGACTGGCCCCAGGATGTGTGTACCAATGACACCGGCCCAGACGTTAACTGAGAAACGGTGTTGGAAGGAATCCACTCTGCATGCGTGAGGATTTTCGTGCATCCACAAATGTGTGTTATGTTGATTGTACATACCCACGCGTGTGAATGTACTTTCGTCTGTCCAAATTATGTTCCGCTGCCAATTTTCTAATAACCAGCGGCTGAACTGCAAACGTGGTACGTAATCGTTTGGAGTCAATTCCTGGCATCTTCTGAGGTGGAATGGATGTTCTTTATCACCACGAAGTGTTCTCCACACATGCATATGACTACAATCAAAGTGTGGCGCTGCTTCTCGGGTACTGGCATGGGGATTCTCATCGAAATAGTCCAGGATTTCGTTTTGAAGACGAGTACGTGTACGCACGTTGGCTCCCCTATCGATGGCAGTGTTTGGACGGAACGTTCCGTGGTCGCGAAGCCGCTGAGTAGCAGCTAACATTGTCCTGCGGTCCACTCTTGTACCATACCTTTGGTTAAATGTTCTGCAAGCTAGAGCCACATTATCACCACACACTGCCAAAGTCCTCACCATTTCGGTATACTGAACATTAGTGTATTGGAAAGACATTGCGCGCGAAATAATTATTTGGTAACACTACGTAACTTCTTTCCACTAATATTGCCCGCGCGTGACTAATGTTTGTTTACATTTATGCTAGCTTTCATCGTAGCCGCGCAAGCGGTGGTGCTTTGTGGCTATCTCGCTCTATCCTGGGCTTTTTAGTTTGCAGGAGAAAGGGAACGAAGATAAGTAGGTGGTTTGTCGGTGTCTTTTGTTCGTTCCTGTTAGTGTGTGCGTGCGGTCAAATCGCTAAGTTTTCAATGCCTTTTGTAAAGACCTTAACTTTCTTGGAATAAGGTTTATTTTTCTTTATTTTGTATGGTATGATGGAATTTGTATTATGAATACAAATAAAACTGCGATTTTAAAAGTCTTACTACTTTGAATTACGGTCCATTTTAATTTGTTTTGACTGTACAGGGTAAATATGACAATAATTTCCGTAGTTTTAATTATTTTTGAGAAAAAAAATTACCTATATTAAAAATGATATAAATGGATTCAGTAAACGATTCTGAACAAACTATTTTCAGGATGTGCGTTAATTAGGTTACATGTTGTAGATAAAGATTATCAAACATATATATGTACCTGTAATCCTGTGTCCCAAACCGCCACAATACGAGCATCCCTGTCCATCCGGTACGGGCACATCCGGTTCTCCAATCATATCTAGCAGGAACGATGGTACCTGAAACAAAGTTATGTATTTTGAGCTCCTTGCAACAAATGCGTGCACTGACTGGACAGACCCACTCAATCTGTATGGCTGTTCCAATACTCCATCAACGCTCTCCGAGTACAATATAATGACGCGTTCAGGGTGCTGGTGGGGCTCCCACGCTGCTGTAGTGCGTCTGCGATGTTTGCGCATGCGCACACAGACGGCTTCCACACTGCACACGGCGACTACCCGACGGTTCTTTAAGTACAGGTTGCTCTAAGATGTTATTTTCAAACATTTTAAATAAATCCGTTAATAATAATGTCTAATGGAAATATAATAATGTCTTCAAACGAAAATGTGAAAACCTTTATGTGTGTCAAATTAGTGTCAACATTGTAGCGCCACGTTGTATACAGTGTGTTAAGTTAAACGAGAGACATACGTTCAGGGGTTACTATACTCATGAAAATGAACAACTTTGACTATGGAACTATACCTGACATCACGAAAAAAAAAATCTGCTGTTCAGTACGTTTATGATCGCATAATTCGTCAAAATGTATGCATCAGCTGATATTTTTTTTTATATTTCAGAGTTGGTCCCGTGGACAAAGTTGTTGATTTCCATGAGTACTATACAATCTGAAAGTATGTCCCTCGTTTGACCTAACGCACTGTATATCACTACATAGTATAAAACAAAGTCGCTTTTTCTGTCGCTTTATCCCTATGTATGCTTTTAAATCTTTAAACTACGCAACGGATTTTGATGCGGTTTTTTTTAATAGATACGACTGATTCAAGAGGAAGGTTTATGTTTATAATTTGTCGACATATTATGCGGGCGAAGCCGCGGGCGGAAGGTAGTGTAGTACTAAATCAAAAACTGTCAACATATCAAAAGTGACGCGTAGTTCGCATGGGGCGATGTAGATGGCGCCACTTTCCCACCTAACTTCTGCTGCGCCTCCCTCAAGAGATGCGCCAGGTCCCACAGCAAGCTGTCATCGGCTGGACCTGTCTACCGGATTCCAGGCTACTGGATATGAAGTCAACATGATCCAGCAGACTTCCAACCTACCTTCTGCTGCGCCTCCCTCAAGAGATGCGCCAGGTCCCGCAGCACGCTGTCATCGGCTGCCCGCCCCAGTAACGTGGTGGCCACGCCCTCGCCGCCAGCACGACCGGTACGTCCGATGCGATGCACGTAGTTCTCAATGTCTTCTGGCATATCGTAGTTTATCACATGCTGGATGTTGGCGAAGTCGAGACCTGGAATTTGATGGTTACCGTTTGTGAAAAAGGAGTCGGTAAATAAAAGTATATTTTTTTAGGGGTAATGGAGGAACAGGGTGGTACGTCCCTCCATTGAAAAGGGAGGATCCTCCAACCAGGCAGGTGTTGATTCTGGCGGGCTACTGCCCGACAACTCTTAGTCGGGGCCGAGTATATATGTTAGATCGCGCTGTAAACTCTGTTTGCGCGATGTAGGATTTGTGTGACGTATAGTGTCGTCACAATTTAAAATTTTAATAACACCCCGATACAATATTACATTAATCTATAAAATTCTCGTGTCACAATGTTAGTTACCATACTCCTTCGAAACGGCTTGACTGATTTTTAAGAAATTTTGTAAGCATATTCAGTTGGTCTGAGAATCTGCAAATTAATTTTTCATTCCCCTAAGTGATTAGGTAGGTAGGTAGGGTGGTTAGGTAGGGTAGGTAGGTGGGGTAAGTAGGGTAGGTCGGGTAGGTAGGTAGGGTAGGTAGGTTGGGTAGGTAGGTCGGGTAGGTAGGTGGAGTAGGTACGGTAGGTAGGGCAGGTATCATAGTTAAGACAGGACAACGTCTGGGTCAGCTAGTATTTCATATTATTAATGTATCCTTCATAATCAAATATTTCGAAACGATCGGACATAAGGCAGTAGTCAGATCCCCTCATCAACTAGAAAAAAGCTGATGATCTTCAAACAGCTGAACAGATTTTCATGAAACATGGCTAAGACACTCGGAATAAAATTATCTCATCATCTGCCTAGCCTTTTCCCAACTATGTTGGGGTCGGCTTCCAGTCTAACTGGATGTAGCTAAATACCAGTATTTTACATGGAGCGACTGGCCATCTGACCTCCACAACCCAGTAACTGGGCAATACGATACCCCTTGGTAAGACTGGCTGTCAAATTTTCGGGCTTCTGACGACCCATAACGACTGTCAAAGATGCACAAAAGGCAGCCGGGACCAACGGCCTAACGTGCTTCCGAGGCACGGAGGGGTCTCGGTATGTAAAGATGGTCACCCAACCCCGGCAAGCGTAGCTTAACCTGATGGATCGGCTGTTATTACTTAGCCACGAGCTCCTCTGTCTTTCTTTCTATTTGAAATAAACGATTTGAATTTAATTTTGAGTCATTAGATGATTTTCGATCCGTAAAAAAAAGTGGTGTCGTTGACAATACATGATTCTGTGGTTACCTGGAATGAGGCTTTTTTTTTTGGGGCTGTGAAATCATCCAATGTCACCTCCCGCTCTGGGTGGAGCGGAAGGTAGTGTCAGACTCTTACTGACTAAAACCCATCCATGTTCCTTCCGTAGCCCTTTATGTTCCGGGGGTAACCCTTTCGGACAATCCCGCTTACTGGAGATAGCTAAGGAGAACATACCTGGATGAGGCTGGCTGGAGGATTGGGTCCTGAAAAGAGAAGCCTATCGAGGCCTGGCCGAGGTCCAGTAGTGGGTGAAGTCCGGCTTACCTTTGCTAGCGACATCAGTAGCTACCAGCACATCTTTCTCTCCTCGCCTGAAAGCCTCCACAGCGCGGGACCTCTCCTCCTGGTCCTTCCCTCCGTGGATCGCTACTGCCTCCACTCCTGCAAGAGTATCATCACTCATATTATAAAGACGAAAGTTTGTGTGTGTGTTTTTGTTGGTTCTTCACGCAAAAACTACTGAAGAGATAGATTATAACCTGGATAATTTCCCGTGGGATTATTTTTGACATCCAGAAGCTAGTGGTAGTACTTTTAGTTTTGTTTTTTGTGTATTTCCTGTGCGTGTCCTGAAAAAATATCTTTCTTTCTTTCTTTAGTGGGATCTATAGATGTCTGTGGCATTACAGCAGGCCCTATTAGAATACCAGCGCTGCGGTATTTATTTATCTATACAACATTATTTTTAGTATATGCGAAACATGAATATAGTTTGTTCAAGATGAGGAACTGAATCGATTCCAATAATTTTTACACCATGGTATATTTTCTCCCAAAAATATTTAAGAAAGGTTACAAGCTGGACACCGAACATTATCAATGAGCGCAAGACGATGCTGGAGTACCATGTTTTTGTACGGACAACCAGGTAACATAACAAGCGTATAGCTTTGTGGTTTTTCATAATAGTTTTGAAATTTTGTACAGAGGCCAGCACATCAAGTTACCACAATCTGTCAAATTTCTTTGATAGTATTTCAACTTTATTGCAAAGACATAAGGTTCATTTTTAATTGAGACAATTTGACAGTTAGGGATAGCTTGATGTGCTGGCGTCTGTACATAGATTCTTTACATAAAAATACTATACATGTGTTTCGGGTTTCGCATTATACTAAAACTAATGTTGTATATCGCAGCATTGTGTTGAGATAGAAGCCATTTTGACCTCGCACAGGTTGTTTTTTATGTTCTGTTTCAATTTTTAAATATTTTTTCTATTTCTATTTCCTGAGCGTGTCCAACAAAATTACCTTTTAACATTTTCATACAGAAAAAAAAAACTTACCTTTTAACAACAAATACTCGTGTATAGCATCCACATCCTGCTTCCGTTCAGCAAAAACCAGGACCGGAGGAGGTGTCTTCTGAAGACATTGGAGAAGATGTACCGTCCTGGCTTCAGCCTTCACTGGTTCCAACTCCTGTCGGACGTTAAGCGACGCTGCGCCCGCGCGGCCTACGTTCACCGTCACTGGTTTTACTAGGGCTGACCTGGTGGACATGGTATCATGGATATATAAGGTCCCATTAACCTTTTGAACGCCCATGTCACAAATACGTTACAAGCAAGAGCATGCCCTGTACGCAAAAGACACAAATATGTGACAATGACAACAATACTATAACACGAAATAAACAGTTATCATTACTTTTGTGAGTGTTTATATGTATATCTTCAAAATTGAAGCTCTTGTGCGTATTTAGTAGTAGTGGTGTGACCGTCGGACTGCCATGTCATTGGTCTCGAGTTCGAACCCAAGGCACGCACCTCTGATTTTACGGATTCATGTGCGTATTGCATTAAATTGCATAATTACCACTTGCTTAAATATCGGTGAAGGAAACATCGTGAGGAAACCAGCATGTCTGAGAGATATTTCTCAACAGCATGTGAAGCTAAGTCAGAGGCCCATGGGCAGCATAAAAACTCTGACACCAGGTTAGTCACTAACCACACGAAAAGAAGAAGACCCATTAAAATAGATGAACAAATTTTAACACAGCGTTCATTACGTATAACCAAAGATATCCAAACAAAATGGATGAGTGACCATTTTTACGTATCGAAACTCCTCCGTGCCTCGGAAAGCACGTTAAGCCTTTGGTCCCGGCTGTCATTTGTGCATCTTTGACAGTCGTTATGGATCGTCAGAAGCCCGAAAGTCTGACAGCCAGTCTTACCAAGGGGTCTGGTATTACCCAGTTACTGACTGGGTTGTGGAGGTCAGAAAGGCAGTCGCTCCATGTAAAATACTGGTATTCAGCTGCATCCAGTTAGACTGGAAGCCGACCCCAACATAGTTGGGAAAAGGCTAGGCAGATTCAATGATGGAAGTTTTTAAGACGTGCGGTATTTTTTCTATGTGATTTCATATTACATTTTTGACCGTCACAAATAGTCAGTTGGGATTTCTGATGATTATCTTACCTGGCAAAGTTCTGTATCTTCCTCGGCATGGTAGCGCTGAACAGGAGGGTCTGTCTCTGTCCAGCGAAGTAGGAGAAGATGGTCCTCACATCCTCCTCGAATCCCATGTCTATCATTCGATCCGCTTCATCCATACAGAGGTAACGGCACACGTTGAGACGGACCTGGAGAGAACGAAGTTCAGAGAAAAACTACAGCAGTGATAGCCTAGTGTTGTGACCGTCGGACTGCCAAGTCATAGGTCTCGAGTTCGAACTCAAGGCCAACCTCTGATTTTACGGATTAATGTGCGTATTGTATAATTATCACTTGCTTAAAAATCGGTGAAGGAAAACCTCGTGAGGAAACCAGCATGTCTGAGAGATATTTCTCAACAGCATGTGAAGCTATGTCAGAGGCCCATGGGCAGCATATAAAACTCTGACACCAGGTTTGTCACTAACCACACGAAGAATCATGTTTTGTCTGGCAATCTAAATGGACTGAACTGATGGACTTCAGAATTCGGCTACGTGTTTGGCGACATCACTAACGTCCATCAGTTCCTGTAACGTGCATACGGCAGGACACGCAGGACACGATATTAAGTGTCCCATCATTTGTGGAACAGCACCACATTTACAATCCAAGGCAGAGTTGTCTATGAATCCCCACCTGAGCAGGTTTTCCGTCGGCCAACCTGGATCCGGAATATGTTTAGCCTTTTGAACGCCATTATCACATATACGTGACAGGCAAGCGCATGCCCTGTACGCCAACAACACAAATATGTGACAATGCAAGTACACTATAACATGAAGTTAATAATTAAATCATTGCTTTTGTGTGTGTTTACATAAATATATAAAAAATTGAAACTCTCGTACGTATTTAATGGCATGGAACAAATTAAAAGACACCATGGATATTGGGAACTTCATGATAACAAGAAGAAATTTGTAGCTTGGCGTGGAGGGCGCACGCGTGCGTTTATGCTCTGGCGTTAAAGACTTCCAGGTTGGACGAGGTAAGTCGTGCCCAGAAGGGAGACCTTCAGCAGGTGAAACGAATGGAGTGCGTAAGGAATATTAGTGTGATAGTTTAATTTGGAAGAAATACCCACCATCTTCTTATCCAACATGTCCATAAGTCTTCCAGGCGTGGCCACCATGATATGCACTCCTCGCTGCACCACCTCCATACATTCCGATACCGCGACACCTGATCAACGAAGTTATGTTTAAGTCCCATGTAATAGGGGGCGAGCCTATTGCCATCAACCAGGTATAAATCCAGAATCCGGGTTTTTTTTTGAGGGTGGGAAATCATCAAATGACTTCTCCCGTTTTGGGTGGAGCGGAAAAGAGTGTCAGACTCTTACTGACTAAAACCCATCCATGTTCCTTCCTTAACCCTTTATGTTCCGGGGTAGCGGTAACCCTTTCGGGCAATACCGCTGAATTCGTGAATTTGATGTGCTGGCGACTGACTATACGGTGAATGTACCTATGTGTTTCAGACCTCAGATCGCCCGTAAATTATTTTTCCTTTATTTTTACTATTCTCTTCCTTTTCCAATGGGTTTCATCTAATATATAAAATTCTCGTGTCACAGTTTTCGTTGCCATACTCCTCCGAAACGGCTTGACCGATTTTGATGAATTTTTTTGTGCTTATCCGGTATCTATGAGAATCGGCCAACATCTATTTTTCATCCCCCTAAATGTTAGGGGTAGTCCACCCCTAAATTTTTTTTTGTAGGGTAGGTAGGGTAGGTAGGTAGGGTAGGTAGGAAAGGTAGGAGGATATCATAGTTAAGGCAGGACGACGTCTGCCGGGTCAGCTAGTCCTACTATATTTTTTTTGGTTTCAAAACTTATCGACTGGTCTATTAAGGTAAATGCCGGTAACGAAACCATAGCGAGATCTAACTCGACGCCAACGCCATCTATCGAGCCAAGGGTCAAACCTTACATATTATTTTATTGAATGATTAAATCGACATGATTCATTCATTCATTCTTTTTTTTTTCACTGATTCTATTTTGAAGTGACAACTTAGCGCCGTTGTGCACTTTTTTGTGATGGGTAAAAAATGTTAAACTCGCGTCAGGACACGTGACCTGATCGAAAAATCATAAGACGGAGGGAGAGATAAACTATTTAATGTAAAATAATTGTAATAGTTCTGAAGTGTTAAATTATTAATGTAATATAAATTGTCATGTTTGTGTACGATAGCGCAATAAATGAATATTGTATTTTACACATAAATGATAGTACTTTTATACTGATAATTAAAGCAATTTGTGCAAAATTATTCCCTAGGTAACCATTCTAATAAATCAAAAATGCACAATGTTAATATTCAAGTTTTCACTTCTGACCCGTTGATTTTATTGATCTTGTTTTTTTACTTCTCGGCATGATTTCGCTGTAGGTATATTTATATCCGAACACTGTCATTAAGATAACTCACCTCCAATAGCCAAACAGCTTCTGATCTCGGGGTTGCCAGACATTTTGAGCTGCTTTATAAAATGTTGTATGATGTCGTGCGTCTGCTTCGCCAATTCTCGTGACGGACATATAATGAGTCCGTAGGGACCTTCGTTTCTATAAAAAAAAAAAAAAGTTTTTCTTAAAAAAAAGTCACGCCGTAGAGGTGTTCCTATAGTGGAGATAAACTACGATAACATGGCGCGCCCCTCCAAATGACTGTTTCAATGTTTGTAGTCACATCCTCACGAAACAGTTTGTATGTAGTTGTAAGTATTCGTGTTCAGTAGCAGGCCGACAGCGACATGCGTTGTGAGTCTTGGTGGCGCTTTGTGATTACTTTCACAAATACTTTCAAACGTTTTGAATTTTGGAGTGGCGGGCCGTGTTTTTTTTTTTTTTTTTTGTGAATGGGAAATCATCAAGTGACTTCTCCCGCTCTGGATGGAGCGGAAGGGATTGTCAGACTCTTACTGACTAAAACCCATCCATGTTCCTTCCTTAGCGCTTTATGTTCCGGGGTAGCGGTAACCTCTTTGGACAATCCCTGCGAACAAGCCTAAGTAGTCATAAAAGTAAAAAAAAAACACCTACTTGATGAAGGGCATCTTGACCTCCTGCTCCAAGCACATCATGATGATGGGGAGAGTGAAGACCAGCGTCTTACCGCAGCCGGTGAAGGCAATGCCTATCATGTCTCGACCGCTCAGCACTGCTGGGATGCCCTGGACTTGGATTGGAGTGGGATGCTTTATGCCTTTAGCTTCAAGGCCTCTCAGGATACCTGGAATGAGGGATACATTTTGGTGAACTAAGGGCCATCTACTAGTTTTAATCGCATTTGCATCGTTCTCACATGTATAATATTAATATGAACTATGTAACCAATATTTTGTAACCATATTTTGTTTAAAAGAGTGTCCATGGAGTTTCTTGCCCGTTCTTCTCCATAGGTACCTACTCCTTTGGAATGGGCAACTAGCTTCATTTCTCGGACTGACACACCTTGACAATTCAAAAGTGCCTGTAATTGGTTTATTTGAAATAAATACTTTGAGTTTGAGTTTGAATAAGCCCTGGCTGGAGGCTACAATGTTATTGTGGCATCCAAAGGCAAGTCCGGTTAAGCAGTAGACAACCCTATGGTTGAAGTTTGAGATGCAAATTGACAAAAAAAAAGCATTGACTTGAATGTGCCCTGGCGGCTGAGAGCATGTCATGCTCATTCCAATGTCTCGCTGATGGTGGCGCGTGTGTTGGGTCATTTAGCTCCCATCAAAATGGTTGAGCTGAATGGTGCTAATCCATGCGTCATGTTCGTGAACGGGCGCCGTCAGTAGGGACTGGTCATCTCACGGCTCTTTTAAAATTTAATTTTATTTTTGAAATGTGTTTTTTTTTATTGACGCTTTTTACGTTCCGCATCGTTTTCACTTGTATAATTTATATAAGCCAAATTCTGATTTAAAAGAGTGTCCATGGAGTTTCTTGCCCGTTCTTCTCCACAGGTACCTACTGCTTTGGAATGGGCAACTAGCTTCATCTTTCTGACCGACCGATCCCTTGACATTTCAAAAGTGCCTGTAATTGGTTTGTTTGAAATAAATGCTTTGAGTTTGAGTTTGATTCAGCTCCATTCGCGTCTCCATTTTTCTGAACCCTCTTTCTTCCTCAGAGAGTTGGGAAACTTTTCTTATATCACAACATAGTATAAAAAAAAGTCGCTTTCCCTGTCCCTATATCCCTATGTATGCTTAAATCTTTAAAACTACGCAACGGATTTTGATGCGTTTTTTTTTAATGGATAGAGTGATTCAAGAGGAAGGTTTATGTGTATAATTTGTCGACATGTTATGCGGTCGAAGCCGCGGGCGGAAGCTAGTATTATACAATATGGTGATGACAATGCGACAATGAATAAAAACACTAACAACACTAATACATAGGAGTATTTTGAAAATATTAAACAAATCCTAACATCGAAATAAAAAAAAGTAATTTTTCAAACAAACTAAATACCAGTGACGGTTTGACTATGGGTTTTGCTAATTTTTGACTAGCTATAGTGCTAAACTAGCTAAACTATTGGATATATTTGGTTGAATTTTGGTATGCAGGTTGGGGACGGTATTAGAGTTACACAGTCACACCCTGTATATAAGAAAAGCCAACTCTCTTAGCATGATCAGCCTATAATGTCCCCACTGCTGGCATACAGGCCTCCTCTCTGAGAGAGAACGGGTAATTCACCACGCGGGCCCAGTGCGGGTTAATAAGTCTTCGAATTGTTGGATTCAAAGTCATGTCGGTTTCCTCAGGATGTTTTCCTTCACCGTTTTGAGAGCAGTGGTGATGAAATTATTATTTACATTAGTCCTTCAGAAGTTTCTGAACGAAAACATCGCGAGGAACCGATTTCCTTCAACGTTTTTTAAGCAAGTAATAATTGGGTATTTGAAAGCGTAGTCAAAAACGTTACTTTATATAAATTGCCAAAACGCAATATGTAAAGGATGTGTATGAAATATAACAATGTGACGTCACAGATTATTAGAATCAAATGCAATACTTATTAGCATTAAATGCAATTTTACAATTATATCTTCGCATATTTAAGTTCTGTACGGTGATGGAAATTTTTAAGACGAGCGGTCTTTTATCTATGTGATAGCATATTTTATTTGTGACCGTTTCAAATAGTAAATTGTTCAATACGCACATGAATCTGAAAAATCAGAGGCCTTGGGTTCGAACTCGAGACTCAAGACTTGGCAATCCGACGGTCACACCACTAGGCTATCACTGCTATACTGTCCCTCATTGAACAAAACAACTGTATGCTATCCCTCTTACCTTTAGGAAACTTCATATGCTGGAAGGTCTTTATAGGAGGCGGCACGTCTTCTCCTTCCACCAATATCCTCAACTGTCTGCGAACCCTCTCATGACGTTCCTCTGACAGCTCCAGAATACAGCGTGGTGGACGCCAGGAGGTTTTTATCGGGTCTTCGTACTGGATACCTGGGATTGAGCGTAGGTTCACATTTTAAACGCCAAAATACGTTAAGCCATTGGTCCCGGCTGTCATTCCTGGATCGTTGACAGTCGTTACGGGTCGTCAGAAGCCCGAAAGTGTGACAGACAGTCTTAACCAAGGGGTATGGTATTACGCAGTAGACCGGGTTGTGGAGGTCAGAAAAGCAGTCGATCCGTGTAATATACTGGTATTCAGCTGCATCCGGTTAGACTGGAAGCCGAACCCAACATAGTTCGGAATAGGCAGGTACATTGATTGTTACATGTACGAGCAAGTGCATGCCCGTACGACACAAAAGTGACAAAAAATGCGGTGCAGCAGCAGGATTGTCCGGTTACCATTGCCCTGGAATACAAAGGGCTAAGCAAGTAACCAGTATGGATGGGTTTAAGTCAGTAAGAGTCTGACACTCCCTTCCGTTCCACCCAGTGCGGGAGGAGTCATTCAGTGATTTGCAATCCTCAAAAAAAAAAAACATCACGACGTAAGGGTGTTTCTATACTGGAGATAAAGTACGATAACATGGCACGCTCCTCCAAAGAGTTTCTTGCCCGTTCTTCTCCACAGGTACCTACTACTATGGAATGGGCAACTAGCTTCATCTTTTTGACTGACGAACCCCAATTCAAAAGTGCCTGTAATTGGTTTATTTGAAATAAATGCTTTGGGTTTGAGTTTGAAAAGTTACCTTTAGCCAGCTCAGCGACTCCCATCAGTGCCTTGCTCTGTGCCACACTCTCCAGGATATGCTCCTCCTCTCTCGCTTGTCGCTCTGCAGCAGACAGCGCGCGCGCCTCCGCGATTCTCTTCAGCTCACTGTGCTGGTCCAGTAAGGAGACATTGTAGCGGCGACCCCATTCTTCTTGGGAGGCTGTAAGGGAAGATTTATGTTAAATATGGCAGATTATGTGATGGTCATTTGATTTTTTCTACAGTTCCGTACCATACCCAAAGGGTAAAACGGGACCCTATTACTTATACCCCCGCTGGCCGTGAACCAGTGGACCTCGCAACTCGCAGTGGAGTAAACGCAAGGCAAGTATGCGAGCAGCGAGTTGTCACCGAGTGGTCCACACGTCCGCGCGTGGAGGGATTACGACCGAGGCAGTGCGAGGTGGTTGCCGGGTGGCTCTAATGAGCTGTGACTTTTAGGGTTCAGTACCCAAAGGAGGTCCCGTTTTAGGACCCTATTATTAAGACTCTGCTGTGTCCAGGCTGTATCTCATAATCATAATCATAATCATAATCTTTATTGACATAAATTAATCCAAACATTTTTATGAATTCCCTAGCTCCTGCGCTAGTGTACACTGTATTACAGGAGCTAGTTTCTTCCCCTAACAATGTTACATTTTATTTATGTTATGACATACAAAGATTACAGAGACAAACAAAAGCACTAAAGAAAAAAAAAAAATAATGTAAAAAAATTAAATTAAAAGTAAACTAACATGCATAGTTATTGTATTGTGTGGGCGGGCAACATGTGCTCGCACGTGTTAGTTGTGGTGTGTAGCGTTGTGAATGTGTAAGGAATAAGGGAAGGGAAGGGGAGGGATGTGTGTGTGTGAGGGGGGTGTGTGTGTGTGAGGGGGGGATGTGTGTGTGAGGGAGGGGGAGTATAAGTGTTTCTCTTCATAACAACTTAATGAGATTTTCTGTGGCGTCATAGTCCAAACTTTTTAGCCAGGGCAGTATAACTCTCTTAAGCTGGTTTAAGTTAATTTTCCTAACTTTGAATTTTTGATTTATAATGTTATAAATGCGAGGAGCCAGTACAATAAAATGTCTTTGTGCAACTGATGTTTTATGTCGGGGCACAGGGTACCATTCAACTCTCTTGGACAGTACAGGAAGAGTAGGAACGATTCTTTTGTGGTATCTATTAATTATTTCGAAAATATACAGTTTCCTAACCGATAGCACATTAGTCTTCTCGTACAGCGACGTAGTTCCGTGCCGGAATGGCAGGTACATGAGCACTTTGAGTACTGCCCGTTGAGCCCGTTCAGCAGTAATAAGCAACGATTTTCCAGCACCACCCCAAGCACACACACAATACCTAATTAGGCATTCACACAGCGCCCTGTAAGTCTGGATCAAAAGTTTATGATTAGCCACTTTTCGTAAATTTTTAAATATGTAAATCATTTTTCTGATCCTTACCACCAGCGACGCTATGTGGACATTCCAATTAAGCTTCTCGTCTAGTGTTACCCCTAAATATTTTATAGTGGTAACGCGAGCCAGTGTTGCGCAGTTACAATTTTGGTGTTCGGCTTTTCGGTTACATGGAAACGTGTGTATCCTAAGCCCAAGTTCAGAACTGGCACTCCCAATAGTGGATTTTGTAAAACAGACATATTTTGTTTTACTTGAATTGAGGGACAGAAGACTGTTTTCAAGCCATGTGGTCACCCCAGCCAAACCCGTTTCAGCCAATTTAAAAACTCGTTCCCAGCTGCTTTCATGAAAGATAAGAACAGTATCATCCGCAAACATAAATATGGCCCCTCCTGGCACCGCCAAACCACACAAATCGTTGATGTATAGAAGGAATAAGGTGGGTCCAAGGGTGCTGCCTTGTGGTACACCGTATTTGCATTTATCATCATCACTGACATGCTTCTCAACACGTACTCGCTGTTTTCTACCAGTCAAGTAGTCCCTGAACCATTCAAGAGGTAATCCCCTGATTCCAACGTTTTCAAGCCTTGCAAGTAAGATTGGAACGGAAACTGTATCAAAAGCCTTCTGAAGATCTAGAAAAACTCCTATACATTTGTCTCCCTTGTCCAGGTAAGTTGTTAAAGCCGTGGTAAGGGCAAGAACCGCGTCCTCAGTTGACTTCCCCACTCTAAAACCATATTGGTTTCTGTTGAGTAGGCTGTTTTTTTCCAGGTAGTTGATTACCCTCTTGTTAACTATTTTCTCGAGTATTTTTGATAGTGAAGACAAGAGAGAAATAGGTCTGTAGTTGGAGGGGCTTTCCTTGTCTCCAGCCTTGTAAATTGGGCAAACAACAGCCCTCTTGAACAGATCAGGGAAGATACCGGTCTGGAGACTCAAATTACAGAGATGTGCGATAGGCATCGCCAAGGACTGGACATTCCGCTTGAGGATGTCCGTAGATATCTTATCCCATCCAGGAGCACTATGAGTTTTGAGTCCCGAAACAACTCCTCTCACCTCGTAAGGGTCAGTTGGAGTGAACGACATTGACTTATGCGGGGAGTTTGGTACTACCGCTTGTCGTGCCAAAACATGTTCGGATGTGCCTGTTTGTTTTAAAATGTCGCCTGCCAGAATACCTCCTATTGATGTAAAGTAGGAGTTAACGGTATTAAGTGACTGTGTCGGTGAGCTGTTAATACAAAGAAGCTCCTCCGAAGATACTTTATTTTGTTTCATATTACAAACCTCTTTAACTATTTTCCAAGTGTTTTTCAAGTTACCATCGCAGCTAGTTAATTTTTCCTGATAATATTTCGTTTTAAGATTTTTAATTAGATTACCACATGAATTTCTATAGCGTATATATTTTTGCAAAATTTCAGTGTTATTTGGATTTTTTTTAACACGACCGTGCAACCTGTCCCGTTTCTTTATACACCTAACAACACCAATTGTAATCCATGGTTTTAGTGGTTGGTATCGTTTGGAAACAATTTTAACTGTGGTATTCGATTCAATTAGTGTTAAGAGCTTTGTAGTTAGTATTTCACAAGCAATATTTGGATCAGTAGCACCATAAAGGCTATCCCAACCTTCATGCAATAGTGCTTCTTCTATAACATCATTATGGATTGTTAATTTTTGGTCAGAAATAATGTTTTTATTGACTCTGGCATTGTTAATAAATAGTAATATCGGCGAGTGGTCGGTAAGTTGCTGTTCAAATACAATAGTCTTCCATAATTTATCGCATTTGACCATAAAATGGTCTAAGCATGTACTGATTCTAGTGGGCCTAGTAACTCCGATATTTAACCCATACATAGCTATTAGGTTGAGATAATTCTGAACTGAACCTGTAGCGTTATCCGTCAGAGTGTCGATGTTTATGTCGCCCGCTAAAATAATGTTCTGAGTTGTTACTTTACTTAGGACTCGCTCGAGTGAGTCGAGAAATATTCCTGTATTTCTAAAACTTGGCGGTCTGTAGCAACAAATAAAAGTGTAATCCGTATTAATAGTAACGACAAGACAGTTGCCTTCGGGAAAATCAGGTTCAATTGAGGACACCCTAAGTTCTTTTCGTACGTACACAACGACACCATCATTTTGATTTATGGTATTTTTAGTCCAGTACATATTATATTCGTTAATATTAGGCGGTGGCATGTTAACGTTTGTCCAGCACTCAGTTAGAATAATAATGTCAGTTGATACGTCTAACGAGGATAGAAAGGCTAGTAGCAACTCGAAATTGCAATGAATACTTCTTATGTTTACGCTAAGGGCACATAATGAATCTTTACGGTTGTCACGATAATTAAGTACGTAGGAGCATTGGGATGAGTCACTAAGCGCTATGCAGTCAACTAAGCCAGTGCTTTCAACCTCAGTAGTATACTCGTTAAATTGATCGAATGTAAAGTATAAAGGGTGGGCACAGGTTGATCTTATTACACTCATGAACCGTGATAGTTAGACAGTGCCGCTATACCAACAACTACTAATGTTAGGGAACACGAAGACAATTACAGTATAATCTCACTAATCTGGCACTTCAATAGATCGGCACCTCCAATAATCCGGCACCCTCCACACATGCCTCCCTCTATGAAATGCTTTATTTTATTTGCCTATGACTTTTTCACTATAATCCAGTAATCCGAACATTCCAATAGTCCGGCACCCACCAGTTTTTACTAGTGCTGGATTAGTGAGATTATACTGTATTATGATAATAGTCAGACATCAATATAAGGGCTCATGAATTGTATGTAGTCCCACTCAGTCAATAAACATATATACTTTCTTTTTCATGAATATCACCTGTGATTATTTACAGTAATCATTTTAGTATGTGTATCATTAGAATTTAACCGAGATTTATCTGCGCTGTTAGTGGTTAAGTAGCAGTGATAGCCTAGTGGTGTGACTGTCTAACTGCCTAAAAGTCATAGGTCTCGAGTTCAAACTCAAGGCATGCACTTCTGTTTTACGGATTCATGTTGGTATTGTATAATTATCACTTGCTTAAAAAAGGGTAAAGGAAAACATTGTGAGGAAACCAGCATGTCTGAGAGATATTTCTCAACAGCATGTGAAGCTAAGTCAGAGGCCCATGGGCAGCATAAAAACTCTGACACCAGGTTAGTCACTAACCACACGAAAAAGAAGTGATAAATTATTGTTTATTCTTTAACCCATACATTGCCACAAACACGTATGTGTGTTGAAGGCAGGTTGAGCTTAGAGTAGAAAAAAATGGCAGTGTTGGTGTTAACCCATGGTTTAAATAAAAACCATGTAGAAAAATGTTACTGTATTGTGGCAGCCATAATATATCGTCGCTCTAGATGTGACACCTCGTAACTCAATTATAAGTCAATTTTACATTTTGAAGCAAAGTTGTCCATCACGCAATTGTCCATCTTTCTGGTGATACCTTGAATGTACAAGACCTTTACTTCACTTAAGAAATGGCTATTAGTGACATCTCGTAACACGACTTGGAAGCACTTTGTAAGGTGGGACCTTGTATATTTGTGATTTGTGAAAATTTACAGGTTCGTATTTACGAGGTGTCACATCTAGAGCGACGATATGTATATATTTTTTGTTTTCGTCAAAAGAAATAACAACAAACACAAACATATAGATTTTGACGACACGGTTGGCGCAGTGGTTGAGCGATTGGCTGCTGCGCACTATGTCGCGGGTTCGATTCCCGCACGGAACAAATATTTGTACGACCTGCAAGTATTTGTTACGGGTCTGGGTGTTTTTCTATCTATAATATGTATGTATTTACAAAAAAAAAATGTATATAAGTAGTATATCAGCCATCTCGTTACCATAACACAAGCATTAGGTTGCTTATCTTGGGACAATATGGCGCTGTGTGAAAGGTCCAAGGATATTATTATTATTATTATTTTTGTACATATAACCTCGAAATATTATATTACTTACTCTCGTCATCAGGATCATTGTCACTGGAACTCTTGGGCTCGGCAGCCGCTTCAGCAGCTATCTGACTAAGCCTTCCTAATTTCATTAATTGTTGCTTTTTTCTCTCCTTTACAGGTATGTAAGGTTCATAGTTATCTATGTCTTCTTCCGATTCTGACGAGTTTTCTTCGCGTCTATAACGCTTAACAGGCGGGGGATTATCTTTTTTATCGTCCATTATTATTATTTAATATGTAATTTGATAAATTTCTATTTAATAATATGAAAAATCGTGAACAACACAACAATGTTCGTAAATATTTACCATAGTCAAACTTGTCAAACTTAATTGACACTTGACAATTTCTGTTAGTACGTTCCGTTATACGTCTTAACACCTACATATTTTGAAAACAAAATAATATTATTTATGGAAGAAATGCCGTGTATTTGTTTATTACTAATTAAATCTTGATACACATTGGACAAGTAAAAATAACAGTAGCTACAAAGGCGGACTTGAGCTACAAAAACGGCCTTAGATATTTTCTTTAATGTACAGTAGTTATATATTCGTGAGCAAAAGATTACGATTTATATAATTGAAAGCGTTTCAAAGAACTTAATTAAGCAAATAATAACTAATTAGTGATCCACGATCGAACATAAAGGTTAAAATTATTTGTTATGTGTACATACAAAGTTTGCTTGATGTTCTGTAAACACTAAACAGTAACTTAGGTACTTTTACTTATTACCGACATTCCTCTGAAAAATTGCTTATTTATAATTTTATAGCTATTTTACTTTTGATTTCGCATAATCTAATTGTTTCATGTGACTTTACCAACGAATACATTGCTCAAAATTGATACTGCTTTTGAAAGAATTTCTTTGTAGAAATGGAGGAACTTGAATGCAAAATTGCAATTTTTCTGTCAAACAAACACACGATTAGCGTGTTGTCATCTGTCAAATTGTCAAAATATGCAAGTGACACGTAACTTTATATAATTAAATTACCTATTTATGACCTCCAAATGTGTGAAAACGTGAAAATTTTCTCATCAACCGGTCATTAATATAGTATACAACATGTCAGATAAAAGTTTCGGTGACTGCCCGAGCAGGAACATTGTTAAAAACCCGCTTCTGTCCACTGCCGTGACTGGGCTCTCGATCGAGGATTTGACGCATAACGCGGTTTTGGTTCCCGTTGCGGCTACCCAGGGACTGATCACGAGATCAGGTGAGTACTATTATTTATTTTTATCCTATTTGTACGCTACAAACACGTTTTTCATGACGTTGGGCGGCGAAACAAGCCAAAATAATCGACATAGTTTTTCTCGATCTCAATGTCATAATTCGCGATTTTCATGCGAATTCTTGGCTATTAAACGTTTTTCAGTCTTTGCTTTAGTGTTAAAAGGCTCGTGAATGCAATTGATTGCTAATTAAACTGTGTTAGTGTCGTGAAAAGTGCGATTTGTTACAAAGTTAAGTGGTGGAAATGTCGTTTCTGTACAAATCATACAAAAATGCACCTTTTGAATATGGTTTTACGCCGGAGATGCGATTTTCATTTCGTTCTAAATTCAAAAGGATGGAAAAATACTTTTATGATGCTACACTTGTGAGTAAATAAATAAAAATTGCCAAATTGTCTTTGGTTGTTTGACCAAATAGTTTTGATTACAAACTGGATTCATTGCCAGTTCTTGCTTCTTGACAGACTATCTAAATGCAAAGTTTTTCAATTTCATGTGATTCTAGGCAATAGAAGATAGTGATGCAATCAAGGTTGTAAGTTTACATAATATGTTTTTTCTATAAGTTATGACATAAAAATGGCTGAGCTGTTTAGTTTAGGTCATAGTAACTTACAGTCCATAGCCTTACAGCATTCATCTTTACTTGATTTTATAGCGAGTATTGGGAACCGGACCTGTATTCTTCTTCTTAATGTGTTAATGCCAAAAATAACCCAAAATAAGGTATATTGTTTGGCCTAAAATTCAGCAATGCACATACTGTTGGCTGATGCACCCATAAAGTCAGTGCGCAATCAGGTGCCTTTGTCTATGGCAATCGTATTTACTATATGTACATTAGTGGCATAATATTACGATAGTAATTTCAATACACCTACTAAAAATAAATATAATTCCAAAAGCTATAAGATAGTATAAGTTATATGAGGGTTGCCCAAATCCAGTTATGAGTTATTTACATCACAAATTACAAGATTACAAATACAAAAGGCCAGCCTTTGTTATGAGGCTTGGTGGAATAATAACTCGAACTCAAACTCAAAGCATTTATTGCAAATAAACCAATTACAAGCACTTTTGATTTGTCAAGGGGTCGGTCAGGGCCAAGCCTGCCGGGTAAGCGGGATTGTCCGAAAGGGTTACCGCTACCCCGGAACATAAAGGGCTATAATAATAATAATAATAATAAATTTATTGAAATAATAATAAGTTCACAGAAAAAATAAAAATTGTATGTATTGATCAGTAGTAGGTATGTATAAATCTAGGTCTATTAAATAGAATTATAGAAATCTGGATATAAACTGTGGTATGACAAATATGAGATACAGTCAAAAATAGAGCTACAAATGTAATGTAGTGCGTTGCCTGATCTAGGTTTATTTAAACCTGTGTTTCAGGCCATCGCTCTACGAAAGTACTTGGTAAATAGTACAGTCATTAAATTAAGTAAACTATTAACTATTATTAATTAAGTAAACTAGTAAACATAATGTATGTACAATATCTAAGTTATACAATATTTTGCGTAACCTTATTATAAGTTAGGCTTATGGGATATATTAATATCAATAACTAAAACTATTACAAAATAATATTAGGTTAGGTACGAAATTACAGTTCAGTCAGCTTCTTTAGTTCATCAAGCTCATCATTCTCCTGCCCTTATCCCAATTTTTTGGGGTCGGCGCAACATGTCTTTTTCTTCCATACTTCTCTATTAGTCGTCATCTCGGTAGTCACTCCCATTCTAGCCATATCATCTCTCACACAAAAAAAATACCTAACAAATCCATTAAAAAAATTGCAAATGTCGCTTTATACTTTCTCCCTCACTAGTGATCATGGGGGACCATCACTGGCGTCTCCTTATGTACGTATGAGTGCGTGTGTACCAAAATATATATATAACTCCTATCTCATTACTTAGTATAATGATAATTTAAATGACACTTTACACAATGACTTGTATTTTAGCTTATCAAATTAGGAAGTTCGTTTACATAATTTATATCACTGATATTAACGAAACTCGTCATCTGCCTAGCCTTTTCCCGACTATGCTGGGGTCGGCTTCCAGTCTAACCGGATGCAGCTGAATACCAGTATTTTACATGGAGCGACTGCCTATCTGACCTCCACAACCCAGTAACTGGGCAATACGATACCCCTTGGTAAGACTGGCTGTTAAACTTTCGGGCTTCTAACTGACAGCCGGGACCAACGCCTTAACGTGCTTTTCCGAGACACGGAGGAGTCACCCATCCACGGCCAACCCCGGCAAGCGTTGCCTAACCTGATAAATCGACCTGTACGGCTGTTAGTACTTAGCCACGATTAAGTAAACTATATAACTAAATATAGTATGCCTATATCAGCGGTCATTCGTGGATCGTTGACAGTCGTTACGGGTCATCAGAAGCCCAAAAAGTCTCACAGCCAGTTTTACCAAGGGGTATCGTATTACCCAGTTACTGACTAGGTTGTGGAGGTCAGATAGGCAGTCGCTCCATGTAAAATACTGGTATTCAGCTGCATCCGGTTAGACTGGAAGACGACCTCAACATAGTTGGGAAAAGGCAGGCAGATTGATACTATACCAGTAAACAAACCTAATAATTTAAAAATAAATATATATGGAGAAAACAATACGACCATAAATTAAAAAACTGACAATACTGAAGAATAGAACTATTTTGGAACTATCAAATAAATCCTAACACCGAAATTTAAAAAGTGATATTTTCAAACAAACTGAATACTAGTGACGGGCCCACTATGAGTTTTACCAATCTTAGACTAGCCATAGTGACTAAACTTTTTCGTATGCAGGCTTTTTTTTTTTTTTTTTAAGGCTGGGAAATCATCCAATGACCGCTCCCGCTCTGGGTGGAGCGGAAGGGAGTGTCATACTCTTACTGACTAAAACCCATCCATGTTCCTTCCGTAGCCCTTTATGTTCCGGGGTAGCGGTAACCCTTTCGGACAATCCCGCTTAAATCGACAATCGTATGCAGGCTTTTTTTTTTTTTTTTTTTAAGGCTGGGAAATCATCCAATGACTGCTCCTGCTCTGGGTGGAGCGGAAGGGAGTGTCAGACTCTTACTGACTAAAACCCATCCGTGTTCCTTCCGTAGCCCTTTATGTTCCGGGGTAGCGGTAACCCTTTCGGACAATCCCGCTTAAATCGACAATCGTATGCAGGCTTTTTTTTTTTTTTTTTTAAGGCTGGGAAATCATCCAATGACTGCTCCCGCTCTGGGTGGAGCGGAAGGGAGTGTCAGACTCTTACTGACTAAAACCCATCCATGTTCCTTCCGTAGCCCTTTATGTTCCGGGGTAGCGGTAACCCTTTCGGACAATCCCGCTTACCCGGCAGGCTTGGCCCTGGGGGGCCCCTTCATATGCTGACATCTCTTTGAGGCGCGCGTGGAACATATACGCGCCGTACGGCACGGGTCTGGTGCTGATCGGACGGTGAGTCACCCATTACTCACCGTCCGCAGGCCCGCGCCTACGGTGGCCGGGAGTCGTCACGTGGCTCCCGACGCCCGGGGCGTCTCCTGCGGCGGCTGGGACGGGAGGACCTTTCTCTCTCCCATCCCGCCACCTCCTTCGCGAGCATAACTTTTTCGCAGAAGGAGGTGACTGCCTCCCACTCCCTCTCGCCCCGGACCATGGCTTGCACCAGGGCCGGGCGCGAGAGGTCGCCGCCGCCGATCGCCTCTACGAGGACACGGCGGTGCTCTGCCCATGCTGGGCAGGTTTGCACCGTGTGCTCTACCGTGTCCTCTGGGCGATTTCGTATGCAGGCTGGGGACAGCATTAGATATACGCAGTTTAATTTATGCTCGTATTGTAGTATCCACTTTGTATACTACACACTATCTGCTGCCGCGCGGTTTCACCCGCTGCTCGGCTCCGATTGGTCGTAGCGTGATGTTACATAGCCTATAGCCTTTCTCGATAAATGGACTATCCAACACAAAAAGAATTTTTCAATTTGTACCAGTAGTTCCAGAAATTAGCGCGTTCAAACCATGAAGCAAATACAAAGAGGAGATGCCGTAACTGGATTTCCCTTTAACATAATGCGTGACACTTTACGGGGAGCGAGGGACGTTACAAACCACGCCCCTCTCTATTTTCCATCTAGCGGTGAATAGGACAATTAATAGATTAAGCTTTGTCGATTGTTACAATGTCGTTTTAGCTAGATTTCGCTAGATGTCACTAGTGTATAGGTGACATGATGTCATACAAAGTGGCGCCATCTTTTGTCGAGCAGTGACAGATAAGATAAAAAATAATAAAATAGACTGTGAACACTGGACTGTAAACATGTAGTTAGTACGCAACGTGTGCCGCCAACTGACCGAGGCCACGCCCACCGTGATGACGTCAGGACCGATTTATTGTCACAGTGCACATTCACATTATGACATCTCCTCTTTGTATTTGCTTCATGGTTCAAACAAACACTTTCTTTAGCTTTATAATATGTATTAGTATAGATAATTTAACACATCTAATAATATTCTATGATAATAATATTGAATTGCTACTTAGCACTCTTACTCTCCCTCCTAGTTTTTACTGTGCCCGACAGGGTCCATTAGGTATGCAATAAAGTATTAAATATTGAGTACTAGCTTCCGCTTAGCTTATTATTATTATACTAGCTTCCGCCCGCGGCTACGCCCGCAAAATATGTCGAATTATACACATAAACCTTCCTCTTGAATCACTCTATCTATTAAAAAAAACCGCATCAAAATCCGTTGCGTAGTTTTAAAGATTTAAGCATACATAGGGATATAGGGACAGAGAAACCGACTTTGTTTTATACTATGTAGGGATTAGATTGCACAACTAGTAAATAACAAGGTATACAGCGGTAGCTAGGCCCCTGAGTATTGTGGTACTAATATCTTTTATTAATCACAAGAAAAGAATTTAAAAAAATCATCATCATCATTCTCCTGCCCTTGTTCCACACTTCTCTATTAGTCGTCATCTCGGCAGTCACTCCCTTCCTAGCCTATCATCTTTCACACAATCCATCCATCGTTTCTTTGGTCTTCCTCTACCTGTATAGCCATCCACATTCATACTCAAAATTAGTCGTCATCTCTGTAAACATTCCCTTTTTAGCAATATCATCTTTCACATAATCCATCCATCATTTCTTAGGTTTTTCTCTACTTGTATAGCCATCCACATTCATACTCACAACTTGCCTGACAACCTTTTCCTCATTCCTCCGCGTAACATGCCCATACCATGACAACCGATTTCCACACAACTTTTCAGTCACCGGTGTCACTATCAGACTTCTCTTATTCTATCCATTTGGGTAACACCACACTATATCCCTTTTAAATTTCAACATACCATTTGATTTATTAAAAAAAAAACATACCATAAACTCACACAAGTGTTGCAACATTCTTATGCAAAGAAATAAAACAGGTTAGCATATTTCAATTTAATGTTTATTTCATAAAAATCTTAGATTTTCTTTTTACAAAATATGGCTCAATTTCTTTTATAAACTAAATATTATTTTATTGTACTACCCGTATTAGTAAATAATTAACTAAGAATACTTATTTTTAATTGTAGGGCGAAGGTAGCAGTTTTTGTCTATGAATTTGTTAAGGGAAAAAAATGAAAAAAAATTGTATATGTGTTGAGACTAATCTTTGATAATTATAGCTGCAAAATAATACAGGAAAAGAACGAGAGAGAAAAACAGATTTTAAAATCAAAATTTTTCGGTTTCTCAAAAATATTATGTCAATAATTTTAGTTACATTATTAAAGACCGTCACCCCACGTGTTATTCTAACATCTAATTCTAATAAATAAAAACACAATATTTGTCAAATTTTAATTTAAATAATAAAACAAACATGGCAGAAGCAGTTATCAAACTAGTTATAACTGGTTCTAACTGTAATTCTAGAATACGTTTAACCTTTTGAACGCCATTGTCACATATACGTGACAAGCAAGTGCATGCCCTGTACGCCAACAACACAAATATGTGACAATGGCAACAATAATATAACACGATCTAAACAATTAAATCATTACTTTTGTGAGTGCTTATCTTAAAAATTTAAGCTCTCGTACGTATTTAATGACATGAAACAAATTAAAAGACACCATGGATATTGGGAAATTCATGATAACAAGAAGGAATACATTTGTAGCTTGGCGTGGAGGCACGCGCGTGCGTTTATGCTCTGGCGTTCAAAAAATCAAAAGGTTAAATTGCTGTCAGCGCCTAGCTATACAAATAAGTACAGTCACGAGCATTGTAACGTTACTGTACTGTAACTTTGAGAAAAGACCTATTTCTCAGCTCATTATAGCCACCCGGCACCCACACCGCATCGCCCCGTCGCACGGCGTCCACTCGTTGTCGACAGGTGGTCCACAGGTCCAAGACACGCATGCGAGCAGCGAGTTGTCACCGAGTGGTCCACCGTGAGGAGGACTTAGGACCGATGCGATCTGGTGTCGCCACGGAGTTGAAGTAGTGAGCGCATACCCATACAAGTCCATATAAAGAATACTAGCCGCAGGAGGCGAGGCGGTGCGGAGTGGGTGCCGGGTGGCTCTAATGAGATGTGATAAATCGGAAATGTTTATTTGACATAAGCTTTCGAAATGTCACGTGATCAATCGTTTAAGACCGCTGTGTGTGTTTAAGACCGCAAGTGCTAGACAATGTCAAATTGTGTAACGAAACAAATGCGCTGACAAGTGGTGTTCTTGACAATCCGAATCGCTGAGAAAACGAATTGTTCGATCAACAATTTTCGAAATCGAACCGACACGGAGCGATGACACTTGTCTAGGCCCCCTGACATATTTTGACAAGTCTACATCTCTGACTTGAAGCAACATTTATAGATAGATCCTATATGTTTGTATCTGCTTTACTACCGAAGTCGAGTAGCGAATTAGTTCTCAATTGCCTTCGAGTGTCGATTTCATCCAATATATTGTATTAGTTGCAATCCACGCTCACATAAATTGTAAGGGTCCTGCTGAGTGCGGAAATCCGGCATTTAATATTGAAGCCCGCACAAAGCAAAACAATATGATGATTCATAGAAAATTATTAGATTCAAAATTGGGTATTTGAAAGGGTAGTCAATAACGTTACTTTTTATGAACTGTCAAAACGCGGAATTTGTACGTGATTTGTATGACGACAATGTGACGTCACAGATTTTTAGAATCAAATGGAATACTTATTAGTATTAAATGCAATTTTACAATTGTGTCTTCGCATAATATTTAATTTCTGTACAGTGGGGGAAGTTTTTAAAACGACCGTTCATTTTTCTATGTGATTTCATATTTTGACCGATTCAAATAGTCAATTGTGATCAAAGTATCGTCTACTCTTAAAAGATGTGTACTTATTCGAATAGAACTTCTCATTTTACCCCACTACAAAGAAATACCATGTATTTCGCGTTTTTTTAATGTGGGATTCATTGTTCCCTCCGAGCATTATTAAATATGATTTACAATTTTTGAGCAAACCTTCAAACTACCAGATTTCTAGAGTAAGACCATGAAAATGGTAGCAGCCTAGCAGGATAGATCCTCTCATCCTTGATTTGGTCTATTTGACACTAAAAGGATTTAGAAGTATTTTTATTTTATGTTTCTTAACATTTTAAACGCCAGACCAGAAACTCACGCGCATGACTACAAATTCATTTCTTTTTTGTTATGATGAATTTCTCAATATCCATAGTGTATTTTAATTCGTTTCATGCAATTAAACGCCACGCCAGAGAACGCCAGAGCGTTAACGCATCGGTGTCCCCTCTCACGCCAAGCCACAAATACTAGAATACTTATTTTGTGCTTAGAAAAATCGTTTTCTGGTTGGCTTGTGGCGTTTTGGGCAAGTTTTTATCGTCCGCCCGTGGCGCTTAAAAGGTTAAATGCCGGGAATTAAAAAAGCAAAATGTCCATGCATTCGTCTATCAACACATATCCACCAGATTCTAGACTGACAAATACTTAATTAAATCCATCGCCTGGTGATATGCCATCCAGCCAGCCAATACATCTCCTAGGTCGCATTACAGCTTCTAATCGTAACATTTTAATTACTTAAAATACTGCCTTAAAAGAGCGGTTGCCGCTACATAACGACCGCAGAGACGGCTGTGATAAAAATTACGGCAGCGATGTTCGACTTCACGTTGTTAAAACCGCTCTTTAAGAAAACACACACCAACTTACTTTTATATTATAACGTTGCGCAAACGCACACATAGCGTACACTTAGTGGGGGCTACCGGTTTCCTATGAAACCATAGCATGAAACTTGGATCCCCTTAACTTTTTTTATCGTCAATAGGCTCGCGCTTGACCACTATCTCACCTGATGGTAAGCGATGATGTGGTCAATGTTGAAGCGCGCTTGTCTAGAAGAAAACTATTCACTCTTGATTTAAAGACTCCCAGATTATATCTATCTGGGAACACAGACTTCGACAGAGAATTCCACTCCTTAGCTAAAAGTAATAAAAGTATTCCCAAAACGTTTAGTGTATATGGGTGGGACTTTTAACCAAGTAAGGCCGCGTTATGTCTTGTCATCGTCAACTCTTATAGACGCCCATCTCGCTAACTATCACCTATATAAAGTATTAACTTAATTATTCTAAGGGTAACATAACTTAAACTTAGTCACTTCGACTTACAATCACATATAGTTACTATTTTCACTTGATTTAATAATACGTTTCGATTTGTCTTCGACAAGTGGACAGTAGTTTAAGTTTTAGCTTTGCATAATCAGCCTATAATGTTCCTATTGGCACACAGGCCTACTCTCTTTGAGAGGGATTGGGCCGGTACCCGCCACGCAGGCCCAGTGCGTGTTGGTAGATGTCTAATGGCTTCAAATTGTTAGTCTTCTCACGTTGTTTTCCTTCACTGTTTTGGGAGTAGTAGTGATTGACTGGGTTCGAATTCGCGATATACAACTTGTAAGTCAGGGCCGATACCACTGGGCCAGTAAAATAAACTTAAACTTTATAGTTATTAAGTACAGACGCCAGCACATCAAGCTATCCCTAACTGTCAAATTATCTCAATTAAAAATGAACCTTATGTCTTTGCAATAAAGTTGAAATACTATCAAAGAAATTTGACAGATTGTGGTAACTTGATGTGCTGGCCTCTGTACTTATAACGACACCATTATATTTAACGCGATATTGGTAGATGACCCAATTGTCGCCGCTTTGTCTGAAAACCGACTCCAAAATTATTGGGTAAAGCCCTAGCCAATCCTGGATGTTGACTGGTAGATGCCAACCAGTTGTAAGCTATAAGATCTGCTTATTAAAATTGATATTTGAAAATGTCTCTTTTGTCTGTGATTTGTTATAGGACCATTATTGTTTGTCTTTGGCAGCTGTCAACAATTTTTCCCCTGTATAATGCAACTTTAGCCAATAACTTGATTTTTCCGACTCCTATATCCATTTAATTATTATATTTGGAACTCGCAAGTCCTCTTAAACAAGCCACGTTAATCACTGGGCTGTACGCTCACAAAATTATTGGGGCAAAACTCCTTTGATATAAGCTTTTTATGCGAAAAAGTTAAACTGCTGTACCACTTTTATAAAAAACCCTATTTTATTGGCTCCCAGCTCCCACGCCTTAGTTGGTTCTTGATGTATTATAAGAGGGTAATTCCCTGGATTCTCTTCGTTTCCTGACACACCAGACTATGGCCAATATGAGCAGGATGATCAGGGCTATGGCTAAGAACACTCCCAGGACGATCGCTGCTATTGCTGCTTCTGTTAGATAGTCTGAAAGAGAAAGAAGATGTTTCAGTGGGTAGAAATTGTTGTTTAAAAATAGGTCGAGAGTATTTTTGTTGTTGTTTAATTGGATTTTTTGAAGGATTCGTCAAAACAGGTTACTCTTTGACTTCTAATTAGCTACTTATAGAAGACCTGTATTCTGTAAATATTTCACCGTGAACTTAGGTGAAGTGACCTGTCAATAGTGTCAATGCCATTATGTGAAGTCTTCTTCTTTTCGTGTGGTTAGTGACTAACCTGGTGTCAGAGTTTTCATGCTGCCTTTGACTTAGCTTCAGATGCTGTTGAGAAGTATCTCTCAGATATGCTGGCTTCGATACAATATTTTCCTTCACCGATTTTCAAGCAAGTGATAATTATACAATACGCCCATGGATCCGTGAAATCAGAGGTGCGAGTTTTGGGTTCGAACTCCGAGATCTAGACTTGGTAGTCCGACGGTCACAACACTAGGCTATCACTGTTATTAAGTGGAATGACAGTTCATTTCTTAGTGTCACAATGAGGTGTTTCTATTGACTCTCTAAGTTAGAATTATCCTCAAATGTCAAGATTTCATGAAATAGAAGGGTGTATTGATAATTGAATTATTACAATTGATACAAGCTGACCGCAACATAGTTGGGAAAAGGCTAGGCAGACAATGATGATACAACCTGTTTCAAAAAAAAACGTCAGGCAGGATGACATAAAAATTTTCTGTTTTTTTATTGTATTTCGTTGTATACATATATATGTTTTATTGTTTTAAATACATTAAGCCTCTAAAAACGCAAAGAAGGAGCGCAATATGGATGAAATTATGAAACACCGGCGCTCAAGTGCGCTGCGTGACAATGTGAGCGTGGATAATTCATCGGCGCCCGTTCGATGTCCAGCGCGCACAGGATGGATGGAAAGCAGCACATGAAGTAATTTTTATTCCATTGGTGTAATTGCTGTATGGCGTTCCAGTGGAAGGATAAATAAATAAATAAATAAACCTGATACCGACCTGCAAATTGCAAAAAACGTAACAAAACTTTAATTTCCCGGGCTACCGTCTAGCTATCACCAAATTTTTCTCTCCAAGCATTCTATAAGACTCAATTTAAATTTGCAAGTCACGAAAGATATATAATATTGTAGTTGAGATAAACTTCAATATGCTATGTACGTTTTCGTTACAAAATTCCCTTCCGTTCCGAACCGCGGCCACGGAGATTGAGTCAGCATATAGCTACATTTGTCTATGATTCAATGAATCAATACGCTGCACTCTAAAACGCATGCGGCTTGACATTTCATTACAGGTCGAAGGCCCGGAGTAGCAGTTGGTTTAGTTCGTTTAAAGCTTTTATATGATCTACTAGCTTCCGCCCGCGGCTTCGCCCACATAATATGTCGACAAATTATACACATAACCTTCCTCTTGAATCACTATCTATTAAAAAAAAACCGCATCAAAAACCGTTGCGCAGTTTTAAAGATTTAAGCATACATAGGGATATAGGGACAGTGAAAGCGACTTTGTTTTATACTATGTAGTGATTTGCAGTGGGGTAACTATAACATGTGAGGCCCTTGGCAAATCTATTGCATGGGGTGTCAAATTTATATTTTGTTAAAAATATTAAGTCAAACTCAAACTCAAAGCATTTATTTCAAATAAACCAATTACAGGCACTTTTAAATTGTCAAGGGGTCGGTCAGTCAGAAAGATGAAGCTAGTTGCCCATTCCAAAGCAGTAGGTACCTATGGAGAAGAACGGGCAAGAAACTCCATGGACACTCTTTTAAATCAAAATATGTTTACAAAAACTGTGTTACATCATTCATGTTGAAATTACACGTGAGAACGATGCAGAACTTAATAAAAGCGTCCATAATTACAAGTTTTAAAAAAACAATTCAAAATTATTTTAATTTTAAAACAGCCGTGGCAGCTAAGAGGTGACCAGTCCCTACTGACGGCGCTCGTTCATGAACATGACAGTCACTTTTGAGATCGCAGCCTTTTTGGGGCGAAGCCCCGTCAGGCCGGGAGCCCGTGGCATTTTGCCAGTCCTGCCACCCTATAGTTACGCCACTGTCTATTTGCTTATTGATAGTTTCGTGGTCTTATCTATACTTCTTTTCGTGTGGTTAGTGACTAACCTGGTGTCAGAGTTTTTAGGCTGCCCATGGGCCTCTGACTTAGCTTCACATGCTGTTGAGAAATATCTCTCAGGCATGCCGGTTTTCTCACGATGTTTTCCTTCACCGATTTTTAAGCAAGTCATAATTATACAATACGCACATGAATCCGTAAAAGTCAGAGGTGCGTGCCTTGGGTTCGAACTCGAGATCTAAGACTTGGCAGTCCGACGGTCATACCACTAGGCTATTACTGCTTTTTTATCTATCGTTTTTTTATCGTATCTATGCTAATATTATAAAGCTAAAGAGTTTGTTTGTTTGAACGCGCTAATCTCTGGAACTACTGGTCCGAATTGAAAAATTCTTTTTGTGTTGGATAGTCCATTTATCGAGGAAGGCTATATGCTATGTAACATCACGCTATGACCAATAGGAGCCGAGCAGCAGGTAAAACCGAACGGGAGCAGCTAGCAAATAAATAAATTTGAGTATACTCACTAGATATATCAATCGTGTAGCTGTTAGTATTTCCATAAGCGTCCACGGCATTCAGTAGCACCCTGGGCGCGCAGCAGGTAGCCCTGTATGTGGCCACCACCTCCTGACGGGTGCCGGCTGTGAAGTCACTGCTGTACATGACTCCGATTGGTGATGAGGTTAGGCGGAGAAGACCTGGCAGAGATAGAAACATTGGATAAGAATGTAGGCAAAGTGTTTGTAAGGAGATATTTAACGGGTAAGCGGGATTGTCCGAAAGGGTTACCGCTACCCGGGCACATAAAGGATTAAGGAAGGAACATGGATGGGTTTTAGTCAGTAAAAGTCTGACACTCCCTTCCGCTCCACCCAGAGGAGGAGTCATTTGAAGATTTCCCACCCTCAAAAAAAAAGAGACATTTATCACATGAACAAAAATCTATTGTTTAATTAAGAGTAGAGCTGAGGAGTAAAGAGTCTATAGAGGTATGAGGAACAGGGTGTTAAGATCACTCATACTCCATAGAAAAGGGAGGATCCTCCGACTAGATGCATGTTGTCTCTGGGGGGTTTTTGCCGACTGTCTTTTGTTTTTTTTGGAAGTGGCCTCTAACTTCAACCTAGGAGGTTGTCTACTGCTTAAACAGTCTTGCATGTGGATCCGCCCTGGTAAAAAAAAAGAAATTAATCCGTCCGTATTTAATCTGTCAATCGGATAAAAAATAAATATAAAACACAGGTTTTTTTTTTGTTTCGGCAGTCAGTGACAAAAACCGAAAATACAAAACCAAAGACACCACCTTCCGAAATCAAAATTAATTTTTACTTTGTGGTTTTTTTTGCGGAAGTCGTTTGTTTTTTTTTTAATTTTTATTAGAGTAATTTCTTACCTGATAAGCCATCCCTCGCCACAATGGTGGTGGACCAGGAATGTTGCGCGCAGTCATCACCGGTCCTACCGAGACAGGTTCCTTGGAAGGTGTGACGGATATCAGGAGCCCACGTGTCTGCAGGCTCAGCCGAGTTGGCGACGTAAACAAAGGCAGATAGGGAGATCTGTTCGTTACCTGAAGAAAAAGTCAAAGTCAAATCATTTATTTCAAACTAGCTTCTGCCCGCGGCTTCGCTCGCGTGGAGGTCGGAAATTATCCCACAGGAATGTTCTACCGGGATAAAAAATATCCTATGTGTTAATCCAGGATATAAACCATCTCTGTGTCAAATTTCATCCAAATCTATACAGTAGTTTTTACGTGAAAGAGTAACAAACATCCATACATCCATACTTACAAACTTTCGCCTTTATAATAGTAGTAGGATAGGCACAAGAAAGGCACTTTTGAACGTCAAAATTTAACAAGAAATAGAATTGGCTATTTGACACGTTCAAAAATAAAATATGAAATCACATTTCAATGTTTCCTACATATCACGTAGGTACAAATTCCGTGTTTTGACAGTTCATTAAAAGTAACGTTATTGACTACCCTGTCAAATACCCTATTGATTCTAGTCGCCCCTTCCAAAAGGTAGTTCCGCGTGGAGAAGAATGGGCAATCAACTCCACCGTTACTCTTTTAAAATGTTTCACAATATTTGTATACCTACATGAAATTATAACATTATATGTGAACACGATGCACCCAGAATAAAAACAATACACCACAAAAGGTGAAAAGAAAAACACATATAGCAATGGCAGGTAAACTTAATTATGTCATAAGTACTTGGTGCTCACATATTTACAAACATTAAGAAAGAAAGATTGTCTCTATTTGTGACTAGCTTTTGTCAGCGGTTTCACCCGCGTTTTTATAGGAAATTATCCCACGGTAACCGTATATTTTTCCGGAATAAAAATTTGTGTATGTGCTATTCCAGATAATAATCTATCTTTTTGCAGCAAGCAGTGATAGCCTAGTGGTGTGACCGACTGACTGCCATGTCATAGGTCTCGAGTTCGAACCCAAGGCACGCACCTCTGATTTTTCGGATTCATGTGCGTATTAATAATAATAATAATAATATCCTTGGACATTTCACACAGCGCCGTATCGTCCCAAGCTAAGCAACCTAATGCTTGTGTTATGGTAACGAGATGGCGGATATACTACTTATATAATTTTTTTTTGTAAATACATACATATTATAGATAGAAAAACACCCAGACTCGTAACAAATACTTGCAGGTCGTACAAATATTTGTTCCGTGCGGGAATCGAACCCGCGACATAGTGCGCAGCAGTCAATCGCTCAACCACTACGCCAACCGTGTCGTCAAAGTATTAGTATTGTATAAATATTGTGTATAAAACGGCGAAGGAAAACCTGTGAGGAAATGCCTGAGAGATATTTCTCAGCTTGTGAAGCTAAGTCAGAGGCCCATGGGCAGCATAAAAATGACTGACACCAGGTTAGTCACTAACCACACGAAGAAAGAAAGAAAGAATCTATTCTTTTGCCAAATTTCATCCAGATCCGTTACGTAGTTTTTGAGTGAAAGAGTAATAAACATATAGTGTACAGAGGCCAGCACATCAAGTTACCACAATCTGTCAAATTTCTTTGATAGTATTTCAACTTTATTGCAAAGTCATAAGGTTCATTTTTAATTGAGAAAATTTGACAGTAAGGGATAGCTTGATGTGCTGACGTCTGCACCTATTTCTTTTACAGTGTCCAATTTGGTAAACAAACACGGGACGAAAATTGAGATTTTTCGTATCAATCAAACACTTTGAGTTAAGCATAAACGTCATGAACTTTGAATAATACACTTAAGGCATGCATTATTTAAAAAAAAATGCTTCAGAGACACATACTTTACCTAGAAATCTTAATATTAGTCGCGACATTTGTTTACCAAATGAGAAAACTAAAAAAAAAATACACTATACATCCACATACGGCGATGGCCGTTTTGCGCGGATACGACGCATGTTTTTCACAACCCACTTTTTTTTGTTGTTTTGTTTTTTTTACTGCGTCTTTTTTTTTCTTTACAAACACAGTCGCACAGGTCAATCCATTAGGTTAAGCCACGCTTGCCGGGGTTGGCCGTGGATGGGTGACCATGTTTACATACCGAGACTCCTCCGTGCCTCGGAAAGCACGTTAAGCCGTTGGTCCCGGCTGTCATTTTTGCATCTTTGACAGTCGTTACGGGTCGTCCGACACCTGAAAATCTGACAGCCAGTCTACCAAGGGGTATCGTATTGCCCAGTTACTGGGTTGTGGACGTTAGATAGGCAGTCGCTCCATGTAAAATACTGGTATTCAGCTGCATCCGGTTAGGTTGGAAGCCGACCCCAACATAGTTGGGAAAAGGCTAGGCTGACGATGATGACGCACATTAATTCAAACTTTCACATTTGTTATATTAGTAAGAAAGTAAGATGAGATGGAGAAGAACTTAGTAGAAGATATTGCTTACCATAAGCGGTGAATGTGATGGTGTCTCTCAACCCTGGCTGAGCATTCGCTGGGACCGTCAGACTGACTATCACGTTGACTGTCTGCCCTGATGCTACATTTTGTCTGAAAGGAGAAACAAAAGATGTACAAAAAAAAGACGATTCTCTTAAAAAAAAACTATTCAAGTTGATAATACGTATATGGGACCACTTGGAAACCAAAAATTATTAAGCCCTGGCTGGAGACTACAATTCTTTTGTGGCATCCACAGGCAAGTCCGGTTAAGCAGTAGACAACCCTATGGTTGAACTGCGAGATGCCATTAACAAAAATTTTAAAAAGCAAAAAATATTTTTCCAAATCGTTGCAAGCGTCTTCCAGTAATTGATACTTATGTAAAATAATTTTATTTTTGTAAATTGGCATGCTAATTTGGACGTATGGTATCCAACTCTGGGGCTGTACTAAACAGAGCAACCTCAAAAAAATACAACAATTCCAGAATAAAGTACTCAGAGATGCTGTAAAAGCACCTTGGTACATCAGAAATGACGACCTCCACCGTGACCTTAAAATAGAACTCGTCACCACCATCTTTCAAAAATTTGCTGAAGCCCACGAACACAGACTTCACCGACATGTGAATGTTGAGGCAATTCAGCTGTTAGACAACACGGACCTAGTGCGTAGACTAAAGAGAACTAAACCTTGAGTTAGTGTAGTGTTTAAAGTTAGTGTATAATAGTGATCATTGCTGTGCTATGCATATAACACATGAACAAAGTGTTTTTATCAATACCAGACTCTAAGAAAGTGCTATGGACTTGTATAAAAGTGCTAAAGGACGCTATTCTTAGTTTTAACAAAACCTTTACCGTATAATAATAAGTTAGAGTTAAATTGCTTATTAGTCTTTAAGGCTAGATTGTAATCATTTATTAAGAAAAAAAAAATTTTGTCAATTGGTTTTCAAAAACACTTTTAAACGTCAATAATTTTTTTTAATCTAGATGAGGTCGGCGTTTCTTAACTGACTACTCTGACAAGAAAGGCCAAAACAAACTCAGAGGTCACAGTCTCTTTTAATGTCCAGACATAATGTTGGTCAGATCATTCTGTGAGCATCCATAAAAAAAGAAAGATAAGCCGACGATTAAAGAACCTCCAGCTATTTTGAAGTCGATTAACGTTTCGAACGCCAGAACATAAACGCACGCGCGTGCCCTCCACGCCAAGCTACAAATTGATTTCTTCTTGTTATCATGAATTTCCCAATATCCATGGTGTCTTTTAATTTGTTCCATGTCAATTAATACGTACGAGAGCTTATTTTTTTAAGGTATCTATATAAACACTCACAAAAGTAATGATTGAATTATTTATTTCGTGTTGATAGTGTACCGCATTGTCACATATTTGTATCGTTGGCGTACAGGGCATGCGCTTGCTTGCGTTCAGAAGATTAAAAAAAACACTACAAAGTGAAAAATATTGATATAATGCAATAAACTCACGTTGTTGGGTTGATTCCAGTCAAGAACCTTAGCTCTCCTGAGGCTCCGAAATTGAACCGTACTGATTGTTCCCTGTAGTTTGTGACCTCGAAATGTAACTGGAATAAAAATAAATATTCTTTGAATAATTGTATGTCTTAGTCGGTTGTCATGGTATGTTATGCGGAGGAATGAGGAAAATGTTGTCAGGAAAGTTGTGAGCATGAATGTGGATGGCTATACTAGCAGAGGGAGACCAAAGAAACGATGGATGGATTGTGTGAAAGATGATATGGCTAGAAAGGGAGTGACTATCGAGATGACGACTAATAGAGACGTATGGGATAAGAAGACATGTTGCGCCGACCCCAAATAAATTGGGATAAGGGCAGGCGAATGATGAATTGTATGTCTTAGCATATTTTTGGATCAAACTCAAGGCATTTGTTTCAAATAAACCAATTACAAGCACGTTTGAATTGTCAAGGGTTAGTCAGTCAGAAAGATGAAGCTAGTTGCCCATTCCAAAGCAGTAGGTACCTATGGAGAAGAACGGGCAAGAAACTCCATGGACACTCTTTTAAATCAAAATATGGGTCATTTATGTTGAAATATACATGTTAGAACGATGCAGAACGTAAAACAGCGTCCATAATTAAAAGATTTTTTTTTTAAACAGCCGTGGTAGCTTAGAGTTCATCAATCCCAAGACACCTCTCGTCTTAGCTCTATGATATCAATTTGTGATTTTATAGGCTGTAAATTACAATATGTTAATACGTACTCGACTAGCTACGTAAATATACGGCCGTAAATCATATTTTGATCAAAATACAACCTGACACTGGCCTGCTAAATTATCAATCAAAATATAAATTATCATCATAAATAAAATCATCAAATGAGGAATCATTCAACACTCCCTCCCGCTCTAGGTGGAGCGCAAGGGAGTATCAGACTCTCACTGACTAAAACCCATCCATGTTCCTTCATTAGCCCTTTGTGTGGGTAGCGGTAACCTTTTCGGACAATCCCGCTGAAGGTCCAAATTTACCTGAAGGTTTTCGCGAGGAGCTCCGTATAGCCGGCTGGCAAGACCAATCTGCACAGCAGTCAACAATGCACCTTGTTGGTTGACCACCTGTAAAAAAGAGATGTACGTTCAAACTCAAAGCATTTATTTCAATTGAACCAATTACGTAAGTCCTATGAGGAGCTCGTGGCTAAGTACTAACAGCCGCACAGGTCGATCCACCAGGTTAAACTACGCTTACTGGCTTTGGCCGTGGATGGGTGACCATCTTTACATACCGAGACTCCTCCGTGCCTCGGAAATCACGTTAAGCCGTTGGTCCCGGCTGTCATTTGTGCATCTTTGACAGTCGTTACGGGTCGTCAGAAGCCCGAAAACCTGACAGCCAATCTTACCAAGGGGTATCGTAATGACCAGTTACTGGGTTGTGGAGGTCAGATAGGCAGTCGCTCCATGTAAAATACTGGTATTCAGCTGCATCCGGTTAGACTGGAAGCCGACCCCAACATAGTTGGGAAAAGGCTAGGCAGATGATGATGACGAAGTCCTATGTAATAGGACGTGATACTATTGCCAGCAGATCATAGCCTATAATGTTACCACTGCTGGCACACAGGCCTCCTCTCTGAAGGGGGAGTGACCCGTTATCTACCACGCGGTGTCAGTTCCGGTTGGTAGATGTCACTTGTCTTCCAATTTTGGTTCTAGATCATGCCGGTTTTCTCCTCATGTTTTGAGGACAGTGCTGATGACATTATTTATACAGAGTAAAACGCCTGGCTGGGTGACCCATGACCTGGGCTACTACTGCTCTCTGAATGCCATCAACCGGGCACAAATCCAGACTGCGGGCTGAAAATTTTAACGAAAACAAGTTTTTTCATACCTGAGATATAGCTCTGCTGCTGTAAGGCTGGGCACTGTCATTATACAGCAGTTGGGCATTATAAGCCCTGGAATCCAGGTCTTCCATCCTTTCCAAATCGTTTGAGGTGTCGGAGAAGACTATGTTCGCTGATCTGCCCATGCGAATCTCTGGTTGGTTGAGAGGTCCTGAGAGTCGAATGAAGGGTGCTCCTGGAAATTAAAGATTTGCCATTTGTGTCTGAGTCTTCACTATATGGACCAACCAGCCAGTCTTGCCTAGCAGTACATCATGGCTTGGTATAGTACCTAAATATGAAGGTTAAACTTAGTTCAAGGGCCGGATCCTGAAGTATTAACCCGAATTATGATTCATAGAAGAGTGCCAAACAGCCGTATGGATCGATTCGTCAGGTCAAGCTACGCTTGCCGGGGTTGGTCCGTGGATGGGTGACAATCCTAACATATCGAGACACCTCCGTGCCTCGGAAAGCACGTTATGCCGTTCGTCCCGGCTGTGGTGGATCTTTGACAGTAGTTACGGGTAGTCAGAAGCCCGAAAGTCTGACAGCCAGTCTTACCAAGGGGTATCGTATTACCCAGTTACTGGGTTTTGGAGCTCAGATAGGTAGTCGTTCCGTGTCAAATACTGGTATTCAGCTGTATCCAGTTACACTGGAAGCCGACCCCAACATAGTTGGGAAAAGACATTGTATATTGATTCTAGAGATTTAGAAGTGTTTTCTTTACCAGAAATTCTCAGTTCAGATATTCTTCTCTGCTTCACCCATACGCTGCCACGAACACGTATGTGTGTTCAAGGCACTGAGCTTTAGAATGGCAAGAAAGTGTGGCAGTGTTCATGTTAATTATTTACCTCTCAAATCTCTTCCCACAATCTTGGCGTAGACCTTCGATCCCTTGACTGCTGGTAGCGCTACATCAGCAACCAGTTCCACAATAGGATCGATCTCTTCATTCTGGCCTTCTCCTGTCATTGGCTGGTAGCTGTAAAGGAATAGATATGATACATAAAAAATGAGCTGTTCAGTACATTTATGTTGGCATAATGGTTTTTTTTTATATTTCTGTGTTGGTCCCATGGACAAAGTTGTTGATTCCTATGAGTACTATACAACTTGAAATGTGTGAACCTGTATGTCCCTCGTTTAACCTAGCACACTGTATCTATATACAACATGTCCCAAAATTCAACGATAAGCCGGCACCAGAGGATGGACCTACTAATGACTACTCGAGAAAAAAAAAGAAAAAAAAATACCTCTACTTTTTTTTAAATTACTTAAAAAAAATGGAAATTCTTCGAAAATGTATACCCCTTATGACACTTTTAACTACCATGACCACAATTTTTCAAATTTTTCAGTTTTTTTGTTTGTATCGGCAACCTAAGTAGTACTACTATTCACCATAATCTTTGAAAATTACAGAATTTTCGTAGTTTTATACAAAAAAAACCGGCCAAGTGCGAGTCAGACTCGCGCACCGAGGGTTCCGTACAAACCTGTAGGTATATAAGTAAAAGTTATGGTATTTTTATTGCTAAATGAAATCCATAACATAACAATGTGGAAAGCTGACGGTACCTTGTCAATACATATATGAAAACATTATGTATGTTCGGAAAAATCTTCATCTCTTTAAGAAGAGAAGTGATAGACATAATTTTAATACTAGAAATAGGCACAATTTGGATCAATCTCGGTTTAGATTGGCTAAGGTACGAAATTCTTTTATGGGGAATTGTGTAAAATTTTATAATAAAATACCACTGCGGATTCTACAACTGAACGAGACAAAATTTAAAACATGCATAAAACGCACACTATGTAGACAAGCATATTATAAATTAGAGGATTATATCCTTGATAAAAAAGCTTGGCTTAATGCTGGTCCTGCTCCACAGTCACAGCCACTTGGGTCCACTAATTATCTGTTTTTTTTTTTTAATCGCTGAACTACGTTTGCTGGGTCAGCTAGTAAGTTTATGATTATTAAAAAAAATATACTATGTGATGTAACTAAAAATTTAAGATTTTCGGAATTTTTCCTATATGTGTACTTTATAACGTTGCTTCATGCCAAATTTCAAGATTCCAGGTCGTCTGGAAGTATCCTTTAGGTTTTGATTCCCTTGCGAGTAGTTGCGAGTTTCAAAATATGCGGCTTTAATTGCTGTATCTTTTGATTGCGTTGACGTAGAAGTTTGATTTTGTTACAGCTTAAAGATATTATAGACTTGAGTATTTGTTAAGAATTTCAATATAATACCACTACGCGTTCATGAGTAAAGGGGTAATAAGTTTAAAATTATTAAAAATATTTTTATTATATGATGTAACTAAAAATTTATGCTTTTCGCAATTTTTCCTTTATCTGTGTTATAAGACGTTGCTTCGTACCAAATTTCAAGATTCTGAGTTCACGGGAAGTACCCTGTAGGTTTTGATTCCCTTGCGAGTGTCGAAAATTTGCGGCATAAACGGGAGTATCTTTTGATCGCGTTGACTTAGAAGTTTGATTTTTTCACAGCTCCAAGAGACCATAGACTTGAGTATTTGATATGAATTTCAGCTTGATACCTCCACGCGTTCCTGAGAAAAAAGGTCTTGACAGACAGACAGACAGACAGACAGACAGACGGACAACAAAGTGATCCTATAAGGGTTCCGTTTTTACCTTTTGAGGTACGGAACCCTAAAAACAACCAAAAAAAATTATTTCCCTAAAATTTTGAAAGATTTTAACGTTCAGTACACTTTAAGTCATCGTAGTGTAAAAAAAAAATATGGGCACTACTATGGCAAGTTTTTTTAAAAATTAGCGCAACTAACCTAGATTTTAAAATGGTATAATACTTTAGGAAAACTAGCCACAAAAAAAAAATAATGACACTTTCTAATTTTTAAAAAAACTTGCCATAGTAGTGCCCATATTTTTTTTTACACTACGATGACTTAAAGTGTACTGAACGTTAAAATCTTTCAAAATTATAGGGAAATAATTTTTTTTGGTTGTTTTTTTTGTATAAAACTACGAAAATTCTGTAATTTTCAAAGATTATGGTGAATAGTAGTACTACTTAGGTTGCCGATACAAACAAAAAAACTGAAATATTTGAAAAATTGTGGTCATGGTAGTTAAAAGTGTCATAAGGGGTATACATTTTCGAAGAATTTCCATTTTTTTTAAGTAATTTAAAAAAAAGTAGAGGTATTTTTTTTTTCTTTTTTTTTCTCGAGTAGTCATTAGTAGGTCCATCCTCTGGTGCCGGCTTATCGTTGAATTTTGGGACATGTTGTATATAAAAGAAAGTCGTGTTAGTTACACTGTTTATAACTCAAGAACGGCTTTACCGATATGGCTGAAAATTGGTGAGGAGGTAGCTTAGAGCCAGGAAAAGGACATAGGGTAGGTAGGGTAGGTAGGGTAGGTAAGGCAGGTAGGGTTGGTAGGGTAGGTAGGTAGGGTAGGGTAGGTAGGTAGGTAGGGTAGTTAGGTAGGGTAGGTATCATAGTTAAGACAGGACAACGTTTGTCGGGTCAGCTAGTTATATAATAAAGGCGAATTTTTAAGTGACTGTGTGTGTGTGTGTGTGTGAGAGAGTTTGTATGTTTGTCCGTCCTTCACGCTCAAACGGCTGAACGGATCTGAATGATACTTGGCACAGAGGTAGTTTATGATCTGAATGAACATATGGGTTGGCAGAAGCTAGTTATTTCATAAAATAGAATACACACCTGAAAGGTAGCTTCGCTAATTCAGTGCCGTACTCATCAACCAGTTGTGACTCTCGAACGCTCGCTACTGGGCCAGTTACTCGGAATTTGAGGGTATCTGGAAATAAAAAAGGATTTATTACAACAAAAGAAAAAGTTGCAGATTAACGTAAGAAGTTCTCTTTCGTGTTGGGAGGTCCTGGAATCTTGGAAGAAAGGAATGATTCGTAAGATTGTTCTCAACTCTCATACAATATCAATCAATCCGTGCCTAGCCTTTTCCAACTATGTTGGGGTCGGCTTCCAGTCTAACCGGATGCAGTTGATAACCAGTATTTTACACGGAACGACTGCCTATCTGACCTCCAAAACCCAGTAACTGGGTTTATTACATAACCATAAGTAAGGCTGCCTGTCCGATTTTCGGGCTTCTGAAGACTGTCAAAGGTGCACAAAGCTTAACCTGATGGATCGACCTGTGCGGCTGTTATTACTTAGCCACGAGCTCCTCAAATCCCAAACATTGATTATATATTATCTATACTAATATTATAAAGAGGTAAAAATTGTTTTTTCACTGATAGAAAGCTACATTATTCCTGAGTACTTTAGGCTATAAATTATATTTATATCATACATATTATCTATCGCAGTTTGAGCTATGTTATGAGTTATGAGCTATCGCAATTTTCGTCTAGCAAGTCGGAAAAAAATACCTCCGAAAGCAGAATTATTTACATGCGCTGCCTGAACAGTTGCTTAAAATTGAAAGCAATGTCTGGAATAGCATAATATAAGCTATCCCGGAAAAATGTACGGTTCCCGTGGGCTAAATTCCTACATACACGCGGGCGAAGCCGCTGGCAAAAGCTATCTCTTATATCCACGTCAAAGAAAGGTCCAAACTCCAGTAGGTATTAGGTTTCTTCCTAACTAACGTAAATACATGTTGACGCGGATCTTGTATTAGGATTTGGGTAGAGCGAACGGGAGTGTCAGACTCTTACTGACTAAAACCCATCCATGTTCCTTCCTTAGCTATTTATGACAATCCCGTTCCAATACCCTTGCGGATCTCTAATGATGTCCCACTAGATATCCATTGACAGCTATACGAGTGATAACCTATTAGCTTTTGGATGACGTCACTCTTCCTATTTAAACAAATGTGACGAGCGCATGGCATGTGTTAGATTAGTAGGGTGGATTCATACTTTCACGTGTTGTAACATACTCGGAGGAGCTCGTGGCTAAGTACTAACAGCCGCACAGGTCGATCCACTAGGTTAAGCTACGCTTGCCGGGGTTGGCCGTGGATGGGTGACCATCTTTACATATCGAGACTACTCCGTGTCTCGGAAACGTTCAGCCGTTGGTCCCGGCTGTCATTTGTGCATCTTTGACAGTCGTTACCGGTCGTCAGTCAGAGGCTTGAAAATCTGACAGCCAGTCTTACCAATGGGTATCGTATTGCCCAAGTTACTGGGTTGTGGAGGTCAGATAGGCAGTCGCTCTATGTAAAATACTGGTATTCTTTTTCATACGAAACTACCTTTTTCATACGAAACTACCTACTAGAATCAATTCTATTTCTTGTTCATTTTGGCGTTTAAAAGTGCATTTATTGTACCTATTCTTCTTCTTTTCGTGTGGTTAGTGACTAACCTGGTGTCAGAGTTTTTATGCTGCCCATGGGCCTCTGACTTAGCTTCACATGCTGTTGAGAAATATCGCTGGTTTGCGAGAATATCGACGTAATTCAAAATTCTGTCAAATTGAATTCTATATGATAGATATTTGATATAAATATCAAATATTATTATAGCAAATTCAATTTGACAAAATTTCGACTGTAATATCTCGCAGACATGATGATTACCTCAAGATGTTTCATTTCACCGATTTTAATCAACCTATACCTATTTGAAATAAATTATTTGACTTTGACTTTATTCCTGAACTAGCTGCAGCCCAGATCTGGACACACAAGAACTGATGAGTTCCGAATTTATTCATTCTTTCTTTCTTCGTGTGGTGAGTTTATTCTGCCCATTGGCCTCTGAATTAGCTTCACATGCTGAGAAATATCTCTCAGGCCACAAATTCCGCCCGATGTTTTCCTTCACCGTTTTTGAAGCAAGCGATAATCCATACTAATATTATAAATGCGAAAGTAACTCTGTCTGTCTGTCTGTTACCTTTTCACGCCTAAACCACCCAACCGATTTTGCTGAAATTTGGTATGTAGATAGTTTGCATTCATGAGAAGGACATAGGCATATTATTTTTTGGAAATTCAACCCCTAAAAGGGTTACAAGGGTGGCAAAGTTTGTATGAGAAAATTTTTTTTATAGGTAGGGTAGGTAGGGTAGGTATCATAGTTAAGACAGGACAACGTCTGTCGGGTCAGCTAGTTATACAATACGCACATGTATCCGAAAAGACAGAGGTGCGTGTCTTGGGTTCGAACTCGAGACCTAAGTATGGCAGTCCGTCGGTCACACCACTAGGCTATCACTGCTATCACTGAATTTATTAACATAAATATTAAGGTACCCATTTCCTTGACAGATAAATTTACTGAGTGAGAGATCACAGCATGACCCCTCCGAACCCATTTATTCAATCCGTTCATTCACCTCTCAGTGATTTGCTCAAAACATTACAAAATACATAGTGATAAAATGCTGATTATTAACTTCTCCAATCTGCTTATTTGTGTGTTTGTATATTTGTTACTTCTACACGCCAAAACTACTAAACGGAGCTGGATGAAATTTGGCACAGAGTATAGAAACCTGGAAAGATTTTTCCTTTTTTTAGGGCTTATGCTTATATCTTTAAAACTACGCAACGGATTTTGATGCGATGATCATTAGATCCTTGGTTGGATTCCCGGGTCGGGCAAAATTCAATCTGCCTAGCCTTTTCCCAACTATGTTGGGGTCGGCTTCCAGTCTAACCAGTAGCAGCTGAATACCAGTATTTTACATGGAGTGACTGCCTATCTGACCTCCACAACCCTGTACCTGGGCAATACGATACCCCTTGGTAAGACTGGCTGTCAGATTTTCGGGATATTTTATATACTAGCTTCGGCCCGCGGCTTTGCCCGAGTGGATGACGGAAGTTGCATGTTATTATACATATAAACCTTCCTCTTGAATCTATTAAAAAAAACCGCAACATAGGTATATATAGGGACAGAGAAAGCGACTTTGTTTTATACTATGTAGTGATAAATTATTATATATTTGATATTGTACAAAATAATTATCAGAATAAATAATCATATTTTGTATTTTCTAATCAGAACGCACCTTTATGTCTATGTTTTAACTGATAGCGCGACCGTTTGTTATATATATAATTTAGTTGATAATAATATATTGTGTAGTGCGCTCGTGTCATAGTGGAATTATTAATAATTATTACGACTCTATTATTAAGTGCGTGTGCCATAGTGATGTTCTGACGTTTTTGTCGAGTGAAGTTTGTTTTTTTATATTTTTACGGTTTAAAGGTGTTTTTTGGTCTTAGAAAACGGGTTTCAAAGAAACGTCAAGTTAAAATTTAAGATAATTAAAGTGTAGGAAAACAAAAAAATTACGGCTTTTATTACAAACAAAAATAATGTTAAAATGTATTCGTGTATAACCACAGTACAGAATATTTATGCAGTAAATCAACTATCGTTGTTCTTTATAATTATGATACTTACCTTTATAAAATATAACTTGAAGTGATCTTTAGGTACCAAACAAATCAAATCAAATTCATTGTTGAAACAAATGATTAAGGTTGATGTTCCAGGGTAGCCCGCGAAATTCAAATTTTCTTAAGTTTTTTGCAATTTGCAGGCCAGTGATAGGTTGTATGTTGAGGAACATTTGATTCGCGGCTGTAAGACGTATGTAGTTACAGAATTATAATCATCAAAATCATTAATACAACCCTCCGAGCTCATAAAGGTGTAAAAATGACTTTTTACAAGGTCAAAGTCATTCCGGAACCTGAACCGGCTGGTTGGAGGATTCACCTTAAATAAAACTATATTTTGAATGCCCATTACGAAATAAAAATGAAAAAAAAAACATACTTAAGGGGTATGGTCTGATGTAGCCCGCGAAATTCAATTGTTTCTGCAATTAGCAGAACAATGTCACTTTATGTTGATCCAAATACGATTCACGGCCGTAACAATGTGTATTTATTTATAGAATTATTAGCTTCTGCCCACGGCTTCGCCCGCTTGGATGCCGAACGTACTACCAGGATGAAAAGTATCCTTTGATTTAACCGAGGTTATAGACTATCTGTGTGTCAATTTTCATTCAAATCTGTTGAACGGTTTACGCGTGATTGTACAACAAACAACCAAAACTCTAAACACCTTCATAAACTCGCACACACATCATACATTTATATGATCAACTAGCTGTTCCCGCGCGATTTCACCCACTGCTCGGCTCCTATTGGTCGTAGCGTGATGTTACATAGCCTATAGCCTTCCTCGATAAATGGACTATCCAACACAAAAATATTTTTTCAATTCGGAGCAGTCGTTACAGAGATTAGCGCGTTCAAACATACAAACTCTTCAGCTTTATAATATTACTAACTGACCCGACAGACGTTGTCTTGTCGTCCTCTTGTTCTAGCTACCCTACCTACCTACCCTACCTACCTACCCTACCTACCTACCCTACCTACCTACCCTACCTACCTACCCTACCTACCTACCTAACTTTCTCACCTTTTAAACCTTCCCTGGCCTACGTTGTGTGGCCTAAATGTTTGTATTTTAACACCAAAATCAGCTAAATCGGCCCAGCCGTTCTCGAGTTTTAGCGAGACTAACGAACAGCAATTGATTTTTATTTATTATAGATAGATAGATAGAAGATAGATAGATAGATAGAAGATGGAAGATAGTTTAGATAGGAAAATATTTAAACTCATTGATATGACTCTCTTTTCATGTTCTTCATAGAGGTCATGTGCGTAGTACTCACAACCATACATGATGATCAGCCTATAATATTCCCATTGCTGGGACACAGGACTCCTCTCTAAGAGAGGGAGTGGGCTGTATCAACCATGCGGGCCCAGTGGGGGTGATGGATGTCACATGTCTCCGAATTTTTGGTTCTAGGACATGCTGGTTTCCTTAGTTTTCCTTCTCCGTTTTCAGAGCAGTGGTGATGGAATTAAATTTACAAAGTGAAGCGCCTGCTTGGGTTCTAACTCACGACTTACAATTCGTAAATACCACTGTGCCACCAATACTTTTTTTTTGGTTGGGAAATCATCAAATGCCACCTTCCGCTTTGGGTGGAGCGGAAGGGAGTGTCAGACTCTTACTGACTAAAACCCATCCATGTTCCTTCCTTAGCCCTTTATGTTCCGGGGTAGCGGTAACCCTTACGCTTGAAGGCCACCACCACTGCAGTACTCACAACCAAAGTGCGTGAATGATCAGATGTATAGATGAAGCTACGTCGCGTGGCTATCCCCATGGGAAGTAGGCGTGTTGGCTTATATACAGACGCCAGCACATCAAGCTATCCCGAACTGTCAAATTATGCTAATTGAAAATGAAATGTATCCTTTTGTAATAAAGTTGGAAATCTATCAAAGAAATTTGACAGATTGGGGTAGCTTTATGGGCTGGCGTACGTATTAAAACCTTGAAACGCGTTACATTATAAGCAGCTCGATCAATAGGCTTACTAATATATGTATTAGCTTTGAATATTAAAATAGTTATGTCGTATTGATCCGGATTGTGGAGGTCAAACATGTTTAGGTTGTTTGTTTTTTTTTTACCAAAATCGTACTTGTGTACATGCCAAGATTCTCTTGAACTATTAACGCTCGGCGCAAACGAGCGACTGGTAGCAATCACCACAGATACACTGTACTTAACCAAGTCCTTCCAACTGAACAGACAGCTGTGCTGCTGGGGAGTTTGTTGCGCCACTTCTTCTTCCAGCAAAAGCACTATGGATAGGTGAAGAGCGGGAGTTTTGGGGGACTGTCTTACGTTACTTTGACGTTCAAAAGTGCTGATTTTCAGCCTAGTTTGAATAAATGATTTGTGATTTTGATTTTTTTAAAGCAGTGATAGCCAAGTGGTATGATCGTCGGACTGCGGATGGATGCATGATCTGGATGCATGCTCTGGATGCGTGCTATGGATAGTCGCGAGTGGTGTAGCTATGTACAGAGCGCCGCCCCCCGTGCCTTCCTTATTGTGTCTTACGTTACTTTGACGTTCAAAAGTGCTGATTTTCAGCGTAGTTTGAATAGATGACTAGTGATTTTGTTTTTTTTTAAAGCAGTGATAGCCAAGTGGTATTAACGTCGGACTGTGGATAGATGCATGATCTGGATGCATGCTCTGAATGCGTGCTATGGATAGTCGAGAGTGGTGTAGTGCAGATCCGCTCCCCGTGCCTTCCCTACTGTCGATACATCGCATAGCTACCTCTCGGCGGCGCATCTTACTAGCCTTCTTCATAGCTTAGCATCAGCGGAAACGGTCACATAGTTTCGTAGCTTAGCTTTCACATACTCGCAGCATAGCTGTTATTATTTTTTTAAAGGTGTGTTATTATCCAATTACTTCTCCCGCTCTGGGTGGAGCGGAAGGGAGTGTCAGTCTTTTACTGACTAAAACCCATGCAAGTTCCTTTCTTAGCCCTTTATAGTTTCGTAGCTTAGCTTTCACATACTCGCAGCATAGCTGTTATTTTTTTTAAAGGTGAGTTATCATCCAATGACTCCCGCTCAGGATGGAGCGGAAGGAAGTGTCAGACTTTTACTGACTAAAACCCATCCTTCCTTAGCCCTTTATGTTCCGGGGTAGCGGTAACCCTTTCGGACAAACCCGGTTAAGCATAGCTGCATAGCAAATTTCTGGTGGAAAGGTACCCTCACACGCTAATGCTGTACAGTCTTACCTCCGCCATCGGTGGCGTGTCACAGACACTGAGTCGCGAGTGAACGCCACTCGCTACACGTGTGCGTTTCCACCGTTGTCTTGGTCTTGCTCGTTTGCGACGAGCATAAAGGATTATAAATCTTGTCATAAAGATTAATAAAAATGACTATTGTTTATTATTGTGAACTTTGTACTACACTACGTGCCAAAGGTTCTGTTGAACGATTGAAGGATTATAAACTTTGTCATCATGAGATTAGAAGTGATTTTTGTTTTGTTTAGTAATAATAGTAGTGTGTTTTCATGAATCATTTTGCGTTAGATTATTTTTTTGGCGTCACAATGAACTTTGCGTGTTTTTGATAATTTGTTTCATCAGCTAGATATATTTGTGGGTTGTACAGACGCCAGCACATTAAGCTATCCCTAACTGTCAAATTTTCTCAATTATAAATGACCCTTATGTCTTTGCAATACAGTTGAAATACTATCAAAGAAATTTGACAGACAGTGGTAACTTGATGTGCTGGCCTCTGTACATTCTATAAAATAATCAGCCTGTAATGTTAGCACAGCTGAGACAGCCCTCCTCTCTTCTGGAGGGAGTGGGTACACACCACGTGGGCCCAGTGCGCGTTGATAGATGTCACATATACCAATACCAATTTAATTCTGAATAAATATAAGTATTATTATTATTATTATATCTTCGAATTTTTGGTGGTTCTAAGACATGCCGGTTTCCTCACGTGGTTTTCCTTCACCGTTATACAGAGTGGCCCAAAAGGCGTGGATCAAACGCAACTAGGGGTTAGATGGGGTCATCAGCTGCAAAAAGTTGTTCCACGGGAGGTCCTTAAGATCAACCCCGGCAGAGTTATAACTTATGTTGTGTTTTTATGAGAAAATTGTCTTTTTAACTAATTCTTATTAAAATTCGAAAAAATCTACATCCTGTACCTTTTTTATAATTTTCACTGGATTGGTACTGATGAGTCCTTGAAAACACAAAATAATTTATAACTCTGCAGGGGTTGACCTTAGGACCTCCCGTAGAACAACTTTTTGCAGTTGATGACCCCATCTAACCCCTAGTTGCGATTGATCCACGACTTTTGGGCCACCCTGTATACATACAGTGTGTTAGGTTAAACGAGGGACATACTTTCAGGTTGTATAGTACTCACGAAAATCAACAACTTTGTCTACGGGACCAACTCTGAAATGTGAAAAAAATATGTCAGCTGTTCAATACAGAACAGCTGATTTTTTTTCGTGATTTCGGGTATAGTTCCATAGTAAAACTTGTTCATTTTCATGAGTATAGTACCCCCTGAAAGTATGCCCCTCGTTTAACCTAACACACTGCATATAATATATCGTTTGTTATATCTCTCTGCAGAGCAGATAGAATGAAATATCTAACGCATGTTAGATTACGGGTCCCGGAAAAGGCAGGTCTTATCTATGGGGTGTAAGTTCACGGGCGTAAACAACGCGGCGCGGCGCCGATATTGGGTTAGGTCGGGCCTTAAGGTCAGATGAGATGCCAAAAATAAACAAACAGATGCTTAGGATTGTGCGAACTATCATTATAAGAGAACGTTACGCTTCTACCGAAAGGATAAGGCCTACCTATAGTACTTAGTTATGTTTAAGTCCCATGTAATAGGGGGCGAGCCTATTGCAATCAACCAGGTACAGATCCAGGTTCTGGGCTGTTTCTGAGAAATTCCTGAAAGAAAAACTCAATAATACATTGTTCGACTAGGCAAGCGAACCCAGGACCTCCTATGTAGTAAAATTTCATTGGTATCAGCGAGATTGTCCGAAAGGTGTAACGCTATTCCGGAACATAAAGGGCTAAGGAAGGAACATAGATGGGTTTTAGTCGGTAAGAGTCTGACACTCCCCTCCGCTCCACCCAGAGTGGGCGGGGTCATTTGATGATTTCCCAATCACAAAAAAAAAATGGTATCAATATTCTAAGGTCTCTAGAATTTATTACTTTTTATGAGCCATAAATTATATTTGGTTTGATGGTTTTATTTCTTTGATTATAAAGAATCTATTTTCACACATGCTTGTTGCATAATAATAATACCAGCCTATTATTCTCCCACGTCAGATTAAAGGCCCCTTATCATGATCGGGTAGAGTAATCAGCTCACCGACTAGGCGACTATTAAATGGGGCTTAAACATAACTGACGGAATGTTTGTGAACTATAGGTACACCACTGGCTAACTCTTTTGGGGAGTAAGGAGTGACGTTAAAAAACGAAGTTGTTCAAAGATTTTTTTACCAAAATAATTGTGGTCATCACTATCATTCTCCCTTATCCCAATTTATTTCATCGGGATTGTACGAAAGGGTTACCGCTGTCCCGGAACATGGGCTAAGAAAGGGACACGGATGGGTTTTAGTCAGTAACAATCTGACACTCCTTTTCGCTCCACCCTGAGCGGGAGCGATTTGATGATTTCCCATCTTCAAAAAGAAAAAAACCAATTTATTTTTGTTCAGCGCAACATGTCTTTTTCTTTCATACTTCTCTATTAGTCGTCATCTCGGTAGTCGGTCCTTTCTAACCATATCATCTGTCACACAATCCATCCTTTGTTTATTTAGTCTTCCCTTAACCTTACCCAGCTACATTCATATTCAACTCTTTCCTAACGTGTGTAGACAATAACATTTAACTTAGTATACAATTAAATCTCAATATTTTCACATGGATGGATTGTGTGAAAGATGATATGGCTAGGAAGGGAGTGACTACCGAGATGACGACTAATAGAGAAGTATGGAAGAAAGAGACATGTTGCGCCGAGCCCAAATAAATTGGGATAAGGGCAGGAGAATGATGATTTTTACAATTCATAAAAACCGTGCGAAGGGAGGATTACTTACTCCTATCAAAAAAACAACAACTCGAATTTACGTGTCAACTATAAAAAAATCGCTAATAAAAATCAAAAGATAAATTGTTACTTTGAATTACTTACTCCTATCAAAAAAACAACAACTCAAATTTACGTGTCAAACAATAAAAAAAATGCTAATAAAAATCAAAAATTAAATTGTTACTTTGAATATAAAATCGGAGTTGATTTACTGCTAACAACGTAACTGTGTACAAAAAACATGAATAGCTCATTTTAACAGTATTTTTTTTCGGTTATTAAAGTAAACGGTATATTTTTGATTTTAATGATGAAAACAACTGTATAATGATTTGCTTTTATATCTTTTCCGCCAATTCGACTTATGACTGTATACATGACGTCACCGGTAGTTAGAAAGAGAAAAAAGAGAGACAGTATGTTTATTTGCGGTATAACATGATGACGCAATGAAGAACAGGAATACAAAGACCAAGTATACGAGACGCTCAGCCTAATGCTGCCAGAAAGGGGAAGATAGTTGTTGGATGGCCGATTCTTTGGCCTAAAAATGGGCCAGCCCTCTAGTCACGTGATGAGTCAAAGAATCGCTTGGCGATGCCCCGTAGTATTAGATGAACACTCGGAGCCGCACGGCCCTTGTTCAAACATAGCAAACTACTCAAACATGGCTTCCAAAAACGTCATAAGACACTTGATTAACTAATTTCTTAACTCCTTGATCTCTTAAGTTGTTTTGCGTCTGCAATTGCAAAATATGCCAAAAATGCTGTTTTAAATAAGATAATAAAAAAAAAGTAAAACGACATACCAAAAATAGTAAATCCTGTTTCCATATTCGGTTAAAAATAACCCTTAAAAGGTCGTTAATGAAACGACTTATTGCAGAAATCGAATGATGCGTGCAATAATAAAACCTCAACAACTATATAATTAGATACGATGATTTTGGCAGAACAGTCGATTCCTTTCGTAACTTTAAAAAAAAACTGGTTAGACTATGTTTGGCTGTATACGACATTTAAATTCGGTATCTGGCTGTATGCAAGACTGTCCTTGACTCAGTTAAGGTGTGCCGCCATGTTGGATCTTGAACGCGGGAAGCTGTCAACTTGACATTTAGAGGTTATTTTTTTTATTTTTACTGCATCACAAGGGTTTACACTGGCCATCGATAAATCAAGATTTAGTGTTATTGGAGGCTTTAAATGTTAATGTAAATTGTCTTTTAATTGGTTTAAAGTGTATGCCCTTGTAATTATTATTGCATGATTTCTAGTTTGTGTTTTGCATGCAAATTTTATGTTTTTTTTGTTTAGGTCCAGGATTTTCTTCGGACTTTATATGCAAATAAGAATAAAATACCGGGATAAAAAGTATCCTATGACTTAATCCAGGTTATAAACTATCTGTGTGCTTAATTTCATCCAGATCCGTTCAGCCGTTTTGACGTGATTGAGTAATAAACATCCATCCAAACTTTCGCGTTTATTATAGTAAATAGCTGCTACCCGGTTTCACCCGCAGCTCGGCTCCTATTGGTCGTAGCGTGATGTTACATAGCCTATAGCCTTCCTCGATAAATGGACTATTCAACACAAAAAGAATTTTTCAATTCGGATCTGTAGTTCTAGAGATTAGCGCGTTCGAACAAACCAACTCTTCAGCTTTATAATATTAGTATAGATAAGCAAGTGCGTCGTTGGTCTAGTAGTCAAGCGCTACTGCTACTGGTCCTGGGTAAAATACCCAAGTCAGACAATGGGGTTTTCCATCTGGAGTTTCTCAGTAGCACAGTCCGGAGTCTAAATTTGAGCCAGGTTGATGGCAATAGGCTCGCCCCCTATTACATGGGACTTAAACATAACTGGCGAAATGTGGGCGTACTATAGGTACAGAGGCCAGCACATCAAGTTACCACAATCTGTCAAATTTCTTTGATAATATTTCAACTTTATTGCAAAGACATAAGGTTCATTTTTGATTGAGAAAATATGACAGTTAGGGATAGCTTGATGTGCTGGCGTCTGTACACCTCTACGGGGATTATAAGCCACATAGCTTATAATCCCCGTAAAATTGATAATTTAATGTTAATTATTAATTTTTAATTGAATCGATAACCTATTTCAAGGACCTCGTGGCTAGTAATAACAGCCGCTTGGGCCGATCTTAACTGAGGTTTAGCTACGCTTGCTGGGGTTGGTCCGGGGATAGGCGATCATCTTTACATACCGAGACACCTCTGTGCCTCGGAAAGCACGTTAAGCTGTTGATCCCAGCTGTCATTTACACATGTGCATCTTTGACAGTCGTTACGGGTCGTCAGACGCCCGAAAATCTGACAGCCAGTCTTACCAAGGGTATCGTGTTACCCAGTTACTAGGTTGTGGAGGTCAGATAGGCAGTCGCTCCATGTAGAATACAGGTATTCAGCTGCATCAGGTTTGACTGGAAGCTGACCCAACATAGTTGGGAAAAGGCAGGCAGATTGATTCGTTAACCCATTTCATTGACCTAGAGCCGGTAGAGTTGGTATTTATATTATTTCTATGAGGATTGCTGTAAATATTATTTTTATTGCGAGGCATTTTTTTGTCGCGTTTCGAGGACATTAGGCTGGGGCTACATTAGTAAGTTATTAACCTTTTAACCGCCCCAGTGGGATTAATACGACAAATGTTTTAGTGCCCGTGCCGCCTGAGTCGTGTTTATACGACTGAAAATGTATGTGCGGTTTTCGTTTTTTATGTAATTGCAAGATCTTGCTTGCCGAGGTTGGCCTTGGAAGAGTGACCATCTTTACATAACGAGACTCCTCCGTGCTTCGGAAAGCACCTTAAGCCGTTGGTCCCGGCTGTCATTTGTTTACTTTGACAGTCGTTACGGGTCGTCAGAAGCCCGAAAATCTGACAGCCAAGGGGTATCGTATTACCCAGTTACTGGGTTGTGGAGGTCAGATAGGCGCTCCGTGTAAAATACTGGTATTCAGCTGCATCCGGTTAGACTGGAAGCCGACCCCAGCATAGCCGGGAAAGGCTAGGCAGATGATGATCAAGATCCTTTTCGTCAATGAAGTTTTATTTTATGAGTTCGGCGCTGGGTGCACGGCGAGTACTATTCAGCCAAGTGGCCAATAGGTTAACGTGGCGATGCACGATTGAGAGAAACAAAATGAAGTCTAATCAAAGTTTTCACAGATAGAAGAGAGCATATAAACAAAAACTTAATGATGAAATTAAATACACCAAGTAAAATGCCTGCTTGGGTTTGAACTTATAAGTTACACCTCGCAACTCGGATTCAATACCACTTGGCCATCACTGCTCTAGCTGCTATATTGTGTAACTCGCCTTATAATTTTTTGTATCTATATAATCTATGGTCAAGTGTGTTACTAAGAAATTTATCGTAACATTATTTACTTACATCGTTAAGTATTATTACACACCGTGTGTGCTAACTTGTGTTATTTATAAATCTATTCAAACAAGGTTTTTTAATGCTTATTTTGAAAAAAGGAAGAAAATATATCATTTCTGCTGGGGAGTTTGTTGCGCCACTTCTTCCCAGCTAAAGCACTAGGAAGTGGTGAAGGGTGGGCGTTTTTGTGGGACTGTCTTATGTAATTTTGACCTTCAAAAAGTGCTGGTTTTCAACCTAGTTAGAATAAATGGCTTTTGATTTTGAATACGTTTATTTGCGACAAACATGACCCAGTAAAAAAAGAAGCAAATTTAGGGCAAATATGCGTTACATTCGCGGAAGACAGTCATCGGTCAGCATAATTCTTCGACCCTATGTGAGACAGAGTCCCAGCGCTGATCTGTAAACTAGCTACTGAACGCGGCTTTGCACGCGTGGTACCTTAATATTTTTCTAAAATAGAAGTACTCCTTATAACAGCAGCTATCAGTCAGTGAAAGTCCCGTCAAAATCCGTCCAACCGTTTAGGATATTAGCCGGAACAAACAGACAGATATACAATTTTTTTTTGCTATAAGTCCCGTAAATACTTCCCTATGCGTTTGGTAAAAAAGCTGTCAAACAGACTCTTGATTTATTTTTATAGATTACTAGCTTCTGCCCGCGGCTTCGCTCGTGTGGATAACGGAAATTGCATGTTATTAGGTATACATATAAACATTCCTCTTGAATCAATCCATCTATTAAAAAAAACTGCATCAAAATCCATTGTGTAGTTTTAAAGATCTAAGCATACATACATACAGACATTAGGACAGCGGAAGCGAGTTTGCTTTATACTATGTAGTGATTACTTATAAATCTTGGGTTCGATCTCGAGACCTTAGGACTTGGCAGTTGGACGGTCACACCACTAGGCTATCACTGCTTTGTTATACCCCATACACTGCCACGAACTCGTATGTGTGTTGAAGACACAGAGCTTAGAATAGCACAAAAAATAGTAGCAGCGTCTTTTTTTTGAGGATGTGAAATCATCAAAATATGACCCGTCCCGCTCTGGGTGGAGCGGAAGGGAGTGTCAGACTCTTACTGACTAAAACCCATCCATGTTCCTTCCTTAGCCCTTTATTTTCCGGGGTAGCGGTAACCCTTACGAACATTCCCGCTTACCCGGCAAATGGCAGTGTTAGTATTATTATGTAATAATATGGTACGGAACGAACCCAAAAACGTGTTTCGAACTTTTTGCCAACCTATAACCGTATTTTTAAATGGATTATCACTTTTTTCTTTCGAAGTCCTATAAGAAGAGATGCAAACTCGAACCTTTTTTTGTGACTACTCCACAAAAACACGATTGTTAGTTCGCACGGACGATTTTTTTTGTCGTGCACTGGATTTTCAACATACAGCTTAGCTCTGAGAGTTGAAAATCCAACTGTGTTTTTTTGGACGGCCTGGTACGCCGCTCTGTTGGATTCTGAATGCTCGGCTCAATACATAGTGTTGAAAATTCAGTGCGTTATATACAACATGTCCCAAAATTCAACGATAAGCCGGCACCAGAGGATGGACCTACTAATGACTACTCGAGAAAAAAAAAGAAAAAAAAAATACCTCTACTTTTTTTTAAATTACTTAAAAAAAATGGAAATTCTTCGAAAATGTATACCCCTTATGACACTTTTAACTACCATGACCACAATTTTTCAAATTTTTCAGTTTTTTTGTTTGTATCGGCAACCTAAGTAGTACTACTATTCACCATAATCTTTGAAAATTACAGAATTTTCGTAGTTTTATACAAAAAAACAACCAAAAAAAATTATTTCCCTAAAATTTTGAAAGATTTTAACGTTCAGTACACTTTAAGTCATCGTAGTGTAAAAAAAAAATATGGGCACTACTATGGCAAGTTTTTTTAAAAATTAGCGCAACTAACCTAGATTTTAAAATGGTATAATACTTTAGGAAAACTAGCCACAAAAAAAAAATAATGACACTTTTTCTAATCAAGAACCAAATTTCATAAGTTGTTGTTAATAGTAATCACTTCTACTATGTGCCCAAAATAGATTTTATTTTGAACTGGACTGTGTTTTGTGAATTGGACTTTTGGCGTATTTTGGACTGTTTAGCGTTTATCATGCCGCTACCATACACACCGTTGGAATACGCTAATATGCACCTCATTTATGGAGAGTGCCGATGCAATGGTAGTGCTGCTAGCAGATTATATCGAGAAAGGTACCCAAATGCTCAAAGATACCCGAATTATCGAGTATTTATTAACGTGCATCAAGCGTTTTCGGAGGGCCGTTTACCATCTGACAGGAGAAATGCTGGAAGACCTAGATCGGAACGCGACGAAGACGTTCTCAATGAAATTGAAAATGATTCAACTACCTCGGTACGTGCCATAGAAATAGCTACGGGAATCCCAAAAAGTACTGCACATCGAATCCTAAAACGTCACAGACTTCACCCATATCACTACAGGCGTGTGCAGACGTTATTACCGCGGGACTATCCACTACGAGTCGCATTTTGCCGTGTGATGCTGCAAAAGCACAGAGAAGATCCCCAATTCTTGGATAATATTCTATGGTCGGATGAATCAACCTGCAAGAGAGATGGCTATTTAAATCTTCACAACCTACATAGCTGGAGCAATGAAAATCCGCACCTGATGAGACAAGACAAATCCCAATATCAATTCAAGGTTAACCTATGGACGGGCATATTAAACGGAAAAGTGATTGGGCCTTTTGAATTACAAGGAAACTTGGATGGCAATAGTTACTTGAACTTTTTACAAAATGACTTGCCAGTATTATTAGAAGACATGCCCATTAGTGATCCACAAAACATATGGTTCCAAAATGATGGCTGCCCAGCTCACTATGCCCGTCCTGTGCGAGAATACTTAAACCAAGAGTATCCAGGGCGTTGGATAGGGCGACTTGGTCCTATTTTATGGCCACCCCGTTCACCCGATCTAAACCCCCTGGACTTCTTCTATTGGGGTTGTCTCAAAGACAGAGTCTACTCGAAACCCATTGCAACACTGAACGACCTTCGCCAAAAAATCACTCAGGCTGCGGATCATATCAATAGTAGAAGATATGCACGACGAATAAAACGATCTTTTTTAAGGCGATGTCATGCTTGTATTAATGCCGGTGGTAAACAGTTCGAACATTTATTATAATATTATTAATAATGCAATAAATTTACATTTATTGACACCATTTGTTTCATTCATTCAACATTTTCCAACAACAAAAATCTATTTTGGGCACATAGTAGAAGTAATTACTATTAACAACAACTTATAAAATTTGGTTCTTGATTAGAAAAAGTATCATTATTTATTTTTTGTGGCTAGTTTTAATAAAGTATTATACCATTTTAAAATCTAGGTTAGTTGCGCTAATTTTTTAAAAAACTTGCCATAATGGTGTCCATATTTTTTTTTACACTACGATGACTTAAAGTGTACTGAACGTTAAAATCTTTCAAAATTATAGGGAAATAATTTTTTTTGGTTGTTTTTTTTGTATAAAACTACGAAAATTCTGTAATTTTCAAAGATTATGGTGAATAGTAGTACTACTTAGGTTGCCGATACAAACAAAAAAACTGAAATATTTGAAAAATTGTGGTCATGGTAGTTAAAAGTGTCATAAGGCGTATACATTTTCGAAGAATTTCCATTTTTTTTAAGTAATTAAAAAAAAAGTAGAGGTATTTTTTTTTTCTTTTTTTTTCTCGAGTAGTCATTAGTAGGTCCATCCTCTGGTGCCGGCTTATCGTTGAATTTTGGGACATGTTGTATAATCGTTATGTTAATTGCTTATTAGTCGATTCGCACGAATTTATTCGGCTAAAGTGTGCGAATCAATACTTTTAAATAATATTAATTTTGTTTAAAAGTGACTCGCACGACGTTAATTTCTTTGTGTGCGTTCTGAAAATCGACAAATCCAGAATTACTTAGTAGGCAATTCGCTAAGCGGGATTGGCCGAAAGGGTTACTGCTACCTCGGAACGTAAAGGGCTAAGGAAGGAACATGGATGAGTTTTGTCAGTAGGAGTCTGACACTCTTCCGCTCCACCCAGAGCGGGAGAAGTCATTTGATGATTTTCCACCCTTAAGAAAAAAGGCAATTGGCACTTTTTCAATTCTATGCAATAAATTTTAGTACAATTACACAGTAAAATAGTAGTAAAAGGTGTACTTAGTAAGATAAAAATGTGCCAATTACTTACTAAGTTATAATAAGTTTCTTGAGTTCACGATCCGCCCATATGTAAAACTCCATGCGAGCGACTATAGATTTTTTTTAAGTGTTGATTCGCACATTTCGGGCGTATAAATTGGTGCGAATCAACTAATGCTGTGTTAAGTTAACACATCGCACGTGAACACCTGGCCTTACTGAGTTCAACATCCGAACGGGTTTGACGATATGTTCGACCATTTTGTAATGATAATTATTATGGTGGTCGTATGTGTTTGTATGTATGTGTGTGTTGAAAGGCTGTCTCGAAAACTGCTCGACTCTGACCATTAAAGAGACTTGTCTGCTTGTTAGGTATGATGCTTTCTTTTGAAGATATATTTTATTTGATAGCTTTTGCCAGCGGCTTCGCCCGCGTGTATGTAGGAAATTATCCCACGGGAACCATACATTTTTCCGGGATGAAAAGTAGCTAGCTTTGTGCCTAGTTTCATCCATATCCGTTAAGTAGTTTTGGAGTTTATTCGTTACAAACATACATACAAATCTTTCCTCTTTATAATATTAGTATAGATTCATGTGGACTGCCTCAGTTGTCGCAAGCGCTACTGCTGAGCACGAGGTCATGGGTTCGATTCCGGGGCCGGTAAAGTGTTATTGGGTATTTTCATATATTTGTGCCCTGATGGCTATAGTCTCGCCCCTTATTACATGGGACTCTGGCTAACTAACTAACTGGCGAAATGTGGGTGTCCATCTCCGCCTTACCCTCCGAGTATTACAGGCGTAATGTTATTCATATGGATATGAAGAATGGCAAGAAAGGGGATGTCTTTATTTTTTTGAGGGTGGGAAGTCATCAAATGACCCTTGTTGCTCTGGGGGGAGCGGTAGGTAGTGTCAGACTCTTACTGACTAAAACCCATCCACGTTCCTTCCTTAGCCCTTTATGTTCCGGGGTAGCGGTAACCCTTTCAGACAATCCCGCTGACCCGGGCAGGCGGATGGGTGGGTGTCTGTCAGGATGACGACTAATAGTGAGACATTGGAAAAAACATATTTTAAAGCAAGCTTTTAATGAACTAAAAAGTACTTAAAGAAACTTAAAACATAGATATTTAAAATTTTCCAAATAACTTAAAGCTTATCTTTAAGTGGAAGAAGAATGTTAAATTTTTTCGTATTCTTCTCAACAAATCCTTTCATTTGATACCCATATGGAAAAAATAACTGGTCCGCCATCTTGGGCGGTTCGCCATATTGGATTTAGAATGACGCCACTTAGCTAACAATGCATTGTCATCCAAACTAAATGTGTATGCAAAATTTCAGCCCAATCGGTTGAGGATAACTGATTTAAAATTCGGTTGCAAGATTTGGCCCGAACAAACAAACACACATACACACTTTCTAAGGTAAATAAGAGCTTTGAGAAAAGAGACAATGCTGTGCGGTCCGAAATAAATTGAGACGAGAGTAGTAGACATATATTATGATGGTTACGGGTATTCAGAATCCGGAAAAACTGTAAGCCAGTCTTACTAAAGCGTGACGTGTTACACCAGTAACTCAGTTATGGAAATCAGATAGGCGGTCGATGTAAAATTCTGGTATTCAGCTGCACCCAGTTAGACTGGAAGCCGACCCCCAAATAGTTCAGACACGCAGATGATGACGTTTAAGCTAGTAAATGAAAATAATAATGGTGCCTCCTCATTATTTAGAATTGGGATAGCGACAGGGTAAAAAAAATTAAATTATGTTCAGTCCGTCAGTACGTATAAAAAATTACTTAGAAAGTTTGGGAGTGGGGGCGCTACGTCACAACTCGGTATAAAATCTAGAAAAGAGTGACGTCGTGCCACATTTTAACACAATGTATCGACGTTATCTTTTGATTACGTGAAAAAAGAAAAAATACGTGTCCAATATTTTTTAATAATCTAGCTGATGGACTAATAAATAAGTTTTGGTCATCATCCCTACTGTCTAAGAGCCTCTGAGAATAGGCTTCAGGCCCTCATAAGCCTTCCAAAGGTCTTAAAAAATAAAAAAAGCACTTACCAGGGGTATCGGTTTCGACATCAAAGTGTATGTAGGCTCTTGCCGACACACATAGCCGATAGTCACAAGTGTCGCAGCGGACACTTAAGTGCCACATGCCGACGAAGGGAGCCTGGACTTCAGGCCTGTTGGGACTGGCAGGTAAGACTGATAGCCTGTGAAAGATAATGATATATAAGTTTGAGCTACACGATGAGTCGATGACTGACGCATGCATACTTTCTTTAGCGGGATTGTCCGAAAGGGTTACCGCTTCCTAAGACCATAAAGGGCTAAGGAAGGAACATGGATAGGTTATAGTCAGTAAGAATCTTACACTCCCTTCCGCTACACCCAGAATGGGAGGCGTCATTTTAATGATTTGCCAGCCACACTCAAAAAAAAATGCATACTTTCTGAGGACAGTCAACTCGAAACTTTGTTTCTTTTTCGTGTGGTTAGTGACTAACCTGGTGTCAGAGATTCTATGCTGCCCATGGGCCTCTCACTTAGCTTCACATGCTGTTCAGAAATATTTCTCAGGCATGCCGGTTTCCTCACCATGTTTTCCCCGATTTTAGCAAGTGATAACTACACGCACATGAATCCGAACAGACAGGTGCGTGACTGGGTTTGAACTCGAGACCTAAGATTTGGCAGACCGACGGTCACACCACTGGGCACCACTGCTTGTATAGATGCATAATCAAGGGGCCCCTCAAGGCCAAGCCTGCCGGGTAAGCGGGATTGTCCGAAAGGGTTACCGCTACCCCGGAACATAAAGGGCTACGGAAGGAACATGGATGGGTTTTAGTCAGTAAGAGTCTGACACTCCCTTCCGCTCCACCCAGAGCGGGAGCAGTCATTGGATGATTTCCCAGCCTTAAAAAAAAAAAGCCTATAATGATCTCACTGTTGGGACACATTCCTCTTTCTGTGAAAGGGAGTGGTCCATAACCCTTTAAAATTACTACCCGATGGGGGGAGAAACTAGAACTTGCCCTTCGCTAGGCAAAGATAAATATAAAACTGGTAATACTTACATGTTCAAATCAAATTTGGTCCCAGGGAACATTAGGTATACGTCTCTTGGAGACAACCCCTCGGTCCTGGACGTGGAGGAGAACGAAGCCACTGATGACGCGTTGTATAGGTCGATTTGAGGAGCTGGGCCGAAATAGAGCTTATATGAAATTATAATTATGTATATTTTATTTTGGTATACCACACATAAATCAGTCGTTCAATCAGGTTAAGTTACACATGCTGAGGTTGGTCCATGGGTAACCATTTTTACATGCCACGAGCTTCATCATCTGCCTAGCCTTTTCCAAACTATGTTGGGGTCGGCTTCCAGTCTAACCGGATGCAGCTCAATACCAGTACTTTACATGGAGCGACTGCCTATCTGACCTCCATAACCCAGCCAGTAACTGGGTAATACCTCTTGGTAAGACTGGCTGTCAGATTTTCGGGCTTCTGACGACCCGTAACAAGTATCAGAGATCTACAAACGACACCCGGGACCAACGGCTTAACATGCTGTCCGAGGTACGGAGGAGTCTCGATATCTCAAGATGGTCGCCCATCCACAGACCAACCTAGGCAAGCGTAGCTTAACCTCGATCGATCCATGCGGTGTTATTACTTAGCTACGAGCTTAAACACACAAAAGCTTTTAAAAAAGACATAGCTAACTAACTTCATCTGTCTGGCTGACCGACCCCTTGACTATTCATAAGTGCCTGTAATTGGTTTATTTGAAATAAATGCTTTGAGTTTGAGTTTGATAGAATACACACATATAAAGTAGCTAGAACCCCCTATTCTTTCTTGTAACTCCTAGACCTCACATGCAGTAAATTTACGCCTTGTTAACTAGTTTTTTCCTCGTAAATATACCAGCAATCTTCATGTCAAAACACAACTGATTGTGACAGCCGGAACTCGATCATTTTGAAATAATAGTAATCATCATTTCATTCGAATATCGTCATTTTTGTTGTAATTTGTATTGTGTTTTTAATGACTTGGTATATAGTACCATATGCCTGAAGGTTAAAGTTAGAATGAAGTATTTACCCGAATTATGGTTCATAGAAACAGCCGCACGTATCGATTCGTCAGGTTAAGCTGCGCTTGCCGAGGTTGGTCCGTGGATGGGTGACCATCTTTACTTAGAAGAGTGCTAATCAGCCGCTCGGATCGATTCGACAGGTTAAGCTGCGCTTGCCGAGGTTGGTCCGTGGATGGGTGACCATCTTTACTTAGAAGAGTGCTAAGCAGCCGCACGGATCGATTCGACAGGTTAAGCTACGCTTGCCGGGGTTGGTCCGTGGATGGGTGACCATCTTTACTAAGAAGAGTGCAAAACAGCCGCACGGATCGATTTATCAGGATAAGCTACGCTTGCCGGGGTTGGTCCGTGGATGGGTGACCATCTTTACATATTCAAACTCCTCCACGCGTCGGACAGCACGTTAAGCCGTTGGTCCCTGATTTCGTTTATTGATAGTCGTTACGGGTCGTCAGAAGCCCAAAAATCTTACTGAGCGGTATCGTGTTACCCAGTTACTAGATTGTGGAGGTTAGATTGGCATTCGCTCCATGTAAAATGCTGGTATTCAGCTGCATTCGGTTAGACTGAAAGCCGACGCTAAAATAGTTGGGAAAAGGCTAGGCAGATTGTTTGAGAAGAAGGTAATTCCTACGCAGTGAAAAGGTATGGAACGGCGAACTTTTTCTTTTAATAACCAATGAATAAATACAATACGAGGAGGACCAGAATCATGTACTGAATCCATGGTACCCGGTTTCGCCTCGAGTTCCCTCCCTCGTTGTAAAGAAAATTATATAGGGTTTTTAAGGAAATCGCCAAAAAAAAATCTGCTGTTCAATCAGACAATCTAAGTAAAGCCACTCGTTAAGGCTATTTCGGTGTATCATTGGGAGGTACTTTAACTGGCTAAAGAAAGAGACAACAGATACTGACCATCATTAGGAGGGTACAAGACAGCATGCTCCACGGCACCTTCGATGAATACCCTCAAAGCTGTTACTCCATTCTCGACTGGAACTCCCAGAGAAATTGCTTGACCGCCTCCGCGACGGACTAGGAGTAGCTGTCAATTAAAGATGGAGTGTTTTAATTAAATCAGTTATAGTATGACTATCTGACTAAACTGTAATTTATCCGGCATTTTTTTTTGAGAGTGGGAAATCATTAAATTTCTCCTACCACTCTGGGTGGAGCGGAAGAGAGTGTGAGACTCTTACTGATTAAAACCCATCCAGGTTCCTTCCTAGACTTTTGTATTGCGGGGTAGTGGCAACCCTTACGGACAATCCCGCTTAATTTACCCAGCCTAATGTTAATATAATTTTAGTTAGATATGTTTATTCAATTCAATGAACGTCAGACGACGACGTCGTCGACGTTTGGTCCGTCAGAAAACAACTGTCGTAGAAACATGTCCTGAAGAACAGGTTGTGTTAAATTGTGTTGAATCCGAAAAGTCAGAGGTACGCGTCTGGAATTCAAACTCAAGACCTTAGACTTGGCAGTCTGACGGTCACACCACTAGGCTATCACTGCTATAAGAACTTCTTCTTCTTCGTGTGTTTAGTGACTAACCTGGTGGCAGAGTTTAAATGCTGCCCATGGGCCTCTGATTTAGCTTCACATGCTGTTGAGAAATATCTCTCAGACATGCCGGTTTCCTCACGATATTTTCCTTCACCGTTTTATAAGCAAGTGATAAGTTTACAATACGCAAATGAATCCGAAAAGTCAGAGGTGCGTGCCTTGGGTTCGAACTGGAGACCTATGACTTGGCAGTCCGACGGTCACATCTCTAGGCTATAACTGCTATTAGAACAACTTTAATACTTACATCAAACTTCTCCATCCCTAAATCGTTGTTAAGTCTTCCCCGCCTGCCTTGCTTCGGGTCTAGCGGACTCCATTGTTCAAGTTCTGTTTCTGCAGCAAGATTACTGGATCCTTCAACATCCTGTAACAAAATTATTGCCTTTATCAAAAATCTTAAAATGTTATAAACACGTTCAGCTTTTGAACACTTCAAGCTGTGCAGCCAAGCCTTTTCACAACAGCTGAATACCAGTATTTTACATGAAGCGACTGGGGAGAGTAAGACTGGCTGTCAGACTTTCAGGCTTCTAACGACCCGTAACGACTGTCACAGATGCGCAAATGACAGCCGGGACCAACGGTTTAACGCGCTTTCCGAGGCACGGAGGAGTTTCGGTGTGTAAAGATGGTCCCCACCCATGGAACTACCCGGCAAGCCTAACTTAACCTGATGGATCGACCCGTGCGGCTGTTATTACTCTTTCATATTTATATTAATTGCGTTGCTGAATTTTGGCCCAAACATTTTTTATTTTATTTTATGCCATCGACACACTAAGGAGATGATGTTTTCAAATTGTGAGAACTGGGTTCCTTGTTTCGATTTCGACTTCGTTCTCGTTAAGGTCCAATAAATATTTATTTCTTTAATTCTTTGTATGTAGTTAAAAAGTTTGAATGGGCACTAAATATTTACTTTCGATCCTAAATTGTTAACAAACGATCATTTTGATACTAAAATGTTATTACATTCCTGTGCTAGACTAGAATGAATATCCATCGCTTTCTGCTTTTTTTATTGTGGAACTGCAAAAATATGGGTCGAAATTTGGTGTTTTTTACGGGTAGCCCGCGTAATGCAATTTGCAGGTCAGTGTCAGGTTTAAACTCAGGTGAAAGTATGTCCCTCGTTTAACCTAACACACTTTTATTTGCAATTTAGTTCCTTAGATAAATTCCACGTAGTTTAACCGTGTATTCCAAGCTTTTTAAGGCTCCAATGTCCAATGACTTTTCCCGCTCTGGGTGGAGCGGAAGGGAGTGTCAGACTCTTACTGACTATAACCTATTCCTTCTGTAGCCCTTTATGTTCCGGGGTAGCGGTAACCCTTCCGTACAATCCGCTTTAAAACAATGTTTATCTCGGCATCACCCAACGGTTGGCTGGTAGAAAATGCCTATGGCATTAAGTCCGCCTCTGTACACTTCATGCTAGTAATAAATAAATAAATTCAATTATTTTATTTGCTTTCCTTTTTGCAGTTCACACGTATCACAAATAATCTCATATAGAAGGCACTTATGTACAGAGGCCAGCACATCAAGTTACCACAATCTGTCAAATTTCTTTGATAGTATTTATCGCAAAGACATAAGGTTCATTTTTAAATGAGAACATTTGACAGTTGGGGATAGCTTGATGTGCTGGCGTCTGTACTATGAAAGTATGAATATATAGCAACTTTCTAGCTATTTTCCGTCATTATCTTCCGTTTTAGTGTTTCAAGATCATCGTTATATGGTAATATGTTTAGTTTGTTAGAAGATAGTGTTTTTCTGGCATTTGAATGGGGGCTTAAAATCTTTCGTTATGGGTCTACAACGTATTAGATTACTAGCTTCTGCCCACGACTACGTCCGCGTAGAGTTCGGTTATATCGCGATATCGGGAGCTATTTATGAGACAAAAAGCCTATGTCCTTCCCCGGGATGCGATCTATCTCTCTGCCAAATTTTATCAAAATCCGCTCAGTGGTTCAGGCGTGTAAAAGGCTCTTTTGAACGTTAAAATTAACAAGAAATATAAGATGATTAAATCTAAAAAAAAAAAAAAATGAGCTGTTCCATACATTTTATTGAGTTACGTGTGTATAAATGTATGGAACAGCTCATATTTTTACATTTTTAATTTTTATACGTTTTAAGAGTTAATTTTTTAACACCTTTTTTTTTTTTTAATACTTGATTCTAGTTGCCCCTTCCAAGTTTGTAGTTTCGTATGGATAAGAATGTGCAAGAAACTCCACCATTACTTGTAAGGCAAGCCATTGCCCAGCATTGAGACAAAAATAAAAAACAAGAAGAGTTCTCAGTTTCTTACCATAACTTGTAGAGGATACGGAATGACCTCTCCCTCCGTGTGCTTAGAGACATTCCTCAACTCCAGGAGAGCTTCCTCAGATTCCTCTGAAGGATGGTTCGGGTCCGTCCATATTGTGTACACCTGGTAATAAAATATAGTACATATAGAGGTTTTTAGAAAGTCGATTTTAAAGGGGGAGTGTTTGCATGAAAAAATCGATATCCAGACAGGCACACTGCGTAATTGATTTCATCACCACTGCTCTCAAAACGCGCGATGAACATAAAGGGCTAAGGAAGGAACCTGGATGGGTTTTAGTCAGTAAGAGTCTGGCACTCCCTTCTATCCACCCAGAGCGGGAGGAATAAATTGATGATTTCCAACCACCCTAAAAAAAAAAGTGTACCATCGCTAGTTCTTTTTGTTGTGTTGTCTCAATACATCTCCAATTACAGTCAAATGATTCTTACCTTCAACCTCTTCTCCACCAGCGCCCTCAATGCTAACGGCAGCCTCTGAGGATCGCCAGGTCCCTTGTCAGTGACCACGAACAGGGCACTATCATATGGCACCAACTTGGCAGCCGTTGCCAAAGCTCTCATGGTACCGTCGACTGTCGTGTCTGTGTTCACTCCCTGCAGAAATGTTAGGGTTTATTAAGTCATAATTCATGCGAAGCTAAGTCAGAGGCCCATGGGCAGCATAATAACTCTGACACTAGGTTAGTCACTAACCACACGAAAAGAAGAAGATTCATGTAGTTTGTTCCTAAGATTTTAATGTCAAAATCGTCTGGGAACTTCAAAAGATAGGTGTAAATGTTGGCACAGTTGAAAATTGAGTAACAATCAATCTGCCTAGCCTTTTACCAAGTATGTTGGGGTTGGCTTCCAGTCTAACCAGAAGCGGCTGAATACCAGTATTTTACATGGAATGACTGCTTATCTGAACTCAAAGTATTTATTTCAAATAAACCAATTACAGGCACTTTTGAATTGTCATAGGGTCGGTCAGTCAGAAAAATGAAGCTAGATGCATTACCTGACCATCACAAACCAGTCAGTAACTGGGTAATACGATACCTCTTGATAAGACTGGATGTCAGAATTTCGGGCTTTTGATGACCCGCTGTTAGAGATCCAAGAATGACAGCCGGGACCAACGGCTTAACATGCTTTCCGAGGCACGGAGGAGTCTCGATATGTATAGATGGTAACCCACCCACGGACCAACCCCGGCAAGCGTAGCTTTACCTGATAGATCGATCCGTGCGGCTGTTATTACTTAGCTGCCAGCTCCTCGCCACAAGTAAAAAGATAGTCTTTACCTGATATTTTAGTAGAAGCTTCGATAATGCTTCAGCTACCGTCTTCTCCCCACTGGCAGTGCTTGTAGGCTGCAGGTTGTGTCTTGATCTCCAGTTTACACCTGCATACAAAAGATATACGCCTTTAGAATAAACCTGGCCTTTCATCAGTAACTGCCTGTCTTACAGCAGTGATAGCCTAGTGGTCTTTTTCTTTTCGTGTGGTTAGTGACTAACCTGGTGTCAGAGTTTTAATGCTGCCCATGGGCCTCTGACTTAGCATCACATGCTGTTGAGAAATATCTCTCAGGCATGCCGGTTTCCTCACGATGTTTTCCTTCACCGATTTTTAAGCAAGTGATAATTATACAATACGCACATGAATCTGTAAAGTCAGAGGTGCGTGCCTTGGGTTCGAACTCGAGACATAAGACTTGGCACTAGGCTATCACTGCAGGGTGCAGTGATAGCCTAGAACTAATCTAAATAAGAATCTTCTGTTCCTTTTTTTTAAAGCAAAATCTGGGCGGGAGGTCTGTCATATAGGATAGCTTACTTCACAAAAATGACGGTACCAATTTTTCTTTTTCAACCGACTTCTAAAAAAGGAGGAGGTTCTCAATTCGACTGTATATACTCGGTTAAATTTTAGTCGTTTTAATCCCCTTAAGGGGTCATTGTACACATTATAACGAGCAACTTTTACTATGGGACCGAACCTGAAATCGCAAAAAAATAATCAGATTTTCAGTACATTTATGTTATCCTAACTCGTCAAAATGTACTGCACAGCTGATTTTTTTTTCGCGATTTCAGGTTCGTTCCCATCGTAAAAGTTGCTCGTTATAATGTGTACAATGACCCCTTAAGGGGATTAAAACGACTAAAATTTAACCGAGTATATTTTTTTTTTATGTTTGTTCGCGCATAACTCCGTTGCTTGCCAACCGATTTGAAAAATTCTTTTTTTCTTGGAAAGGGTATACTTCCCAAATGGTCCCATAAAAATTTTATCGAAATCGGATAAGCGGTTTTTGAAAATCAACAAAAATCTAAAAAAAATCCTACTTGATATATATGGACGATGTTCTAATACTGTAATTTACATACCAGGTAGTTGTATTAAAATTATGGGGGGGGGGGTTGTGTAGGTACCACAACTAAAAAGTGAAAAATAAAAACTTTTTTACAAAAAATAAAACCGACTTCCAAAAAAAACACTACAAAGTGAAAAATCATTTTGATTTCGGAAGTCGGTGGCAAAAAATGAAAATACAAAACCGAAGACACCGACTTCCGAAATCAAAATGATTTTTCACTTTGTAGTGTTTTTTTTGGAAGTCGGTTTTATTTTTTGTAAAAAAGTTTTTAATAACTTCTTGTGGTAAAAGAAAATCGGTTTCTTACTCTACTTATATAATTCTCATCAAATATTTAATTATGTTTAGTTTGCTCTAAATAATAAAAAAAAGTTAATCAATTATGAAGTATAATTAAATCTGTTTCCTTTCCAACAGATTGCCACATGTTATTATAAGAGTTAGGGTTCTGTACGTTTTTTAAAGTAGGTAAGCCACTTCGCTTGACTAAATTCCCTTTAAATTTTTACTAAAAATGGAAAAAGATTCTTTAAAAATATCATCGTGAAAACTTATGCTAGGGTTTTTTTTGAGGGTGGGAAATCATCAAATGACTCCTTCTGCTCTGGATGGAGCGAAAGGGAGTGTCTCTTACTGACTGAAACCCATCCATGTTCCTTCCGTAGCCCTTTATGTTCCGGGGTAGCGGTAACCCTTTCGGACAATCCCGCTGAATGCCGACCGACGGCTTAACGTGCTTTCCGAAGCGCGGCGGAGTCGTTTTTGGTGGAAGCGCCAGGTAGATATATATTGTATTTCTTTAACAGTGTCCAATTTGGTAAACAAACACGGGACGAAAATTCTGATTTTTCGTATCAATCATACACTTTAAGTTGAGCATAAACGTCTTGATCTTTGTATAATACACTATAAAACACGAATTATAAAAAAATATTGCTTCAGAGACACATACAATACCTAGAAATCTTAATATAAGTCGCGACATTTGTTTATCAAATGAGACAACTGAAGAAAAATACACTATAGTTAAACCTTCGCCGTACCTTTTAGGATATGAGGCGTGATATTACGTTCAATCGTCTGTATGACCGTCTGCAACTTCAGTTTTCCCTGATAGATATCTTACAACGCGATTTATTTAAATAAAGTTTTATCTTACCGATCGACTCACGTTTACAGAGTTATTTTTTTTACTATGCAATCATCAAGTTTTTGCTACTGGGGCTTGGTTTAGTACCAACTGGGGCGTGACGGATACATTACATAATTATTTATATACAAGGTCGCTTTGCCTTTCCCAAGCTCTGTTCGTTCTATGTTTTCCTTTTAATATTTGATTTAGACTAGATTCTGCATATTCGTAACTCCAGTTCACCCGCTGCTCGGCTCCTATCGGTCGTAGCGTGATGTTACATAGCATATAGCCTTCCTCGATAAATGGACTATCCAACACAAAAAAAAAAATCAATTCGGACCAGTATTTCCAGAGATTAGCGCGTTCAAACAAACAAACTCTTTATAATATAAGTATAGATTGACTATTTGGAACGGTCAAAAATAAAATATGAAAAAAAAAACACAAAAACACAAAAACTTCCATCACCGTACAGAAATTATATATTGTGCGAAGATATAATTGCAAAATTGCATATAATGCCATTTGATTCTAAAAATCTGAGTCGTCACATTGTTGTATTTCATACAAATCACGTAAAATTTCCGTGTTATGACAATTCATAAAGAGTAACGTTATTGACTACCCTGTCAAATACCCTATTATACATATACGAGGTGGGTCAAAATAAAGTGTACCTATAGTACAGAGGCCAGCACATCAAGTTACCCACAATCTGTCAAATTTCTTTGATAGTATTTCAACTTTATTGCAAAGACATAAGGTTCATTTTTATTGAGAAAATTTGACAGTTAGGGATAACTTGATGTGCTGGCGTCTGTACATTTCGCCAGTTATGTTTAAGTCCCAATGTAATAGGGGGCGAGCCTATTGCCATCAACCGGCCACAAATCTAGACTCTGAGCTGCTACTAAGAAAACCCTAATGGAAAAACCCAATTACTTTGCCCGAACTGGGAGTCGAACCCAGGACTTCATGCTTAGCAGTAGCGCTTGCGACCACTAAACCAACCAGACCGAACAGAAACTTAAACGATAATTATATCTCATTTCGTGTAAAAAATACTAATTAAAATCAACATGGTATTCATAATTTTAGTAACGCTTGTCTTTGGGAGCAAATGACTCAAAAATGGCCTCATGGATTCTTCAAGCTAATTATTTATTGTAAAGAATTGTATTAATTTTCCAAATACAGACTTTCAGTCAATTTCTTAGGGTGTTGTCATATTGATTTCCAACTAAAAACGAGAAGGCGGACAGGTAAGAAACCTCTTTGTATCTCCTTAGTAATAATAGCCGCACAGGTCAATTCATCAGGGTAAGCTACGCTTGCTGGGGTAGGCCGTTGATGGGTGACCATGTTTACATACCGAGACTCCTCCGTGCCTCGGAAAGCACGTTAAGCCGTTGGGGCTGTCATCTGTGCATCTTTGACACTAATATTATAAAGGCAAAAGTTTGTGTGAGTGTTTGTATGCTTGCAACTTCTTAACGCAAAAACTATTGAACGGATCTGGATCAAATTTCGCTCAGAGATAAATTATAACATTGATCAACATATAGGATACTTTTTTTATATCTTTATTACGTTCCCGTGGGATAATTGCCGACATCTACGCGGGCGATGCTGCGGACAGAAGCTAGTCTATTTATAAACTAAGTTTGGTAATTAAAACTGCTACCTTTAGCCTAATTACAAGTCAAGCGTATATATAGTATGGGCATGTTATGCGGAGGAATGAGGAAAATGTTGTCAGGAAAGTTGTGAGCATGAATGTGGATGGCTATACAAGTAGAGGGAGACCAAAGAAACGATGGATGGATTGTGTGAAAGATGATATGGCTAGGAAGGGAGTAACTACCGAGATGACGACTAATAGAGAAGTATGGAAGAAAGAGACATGTGGCGCCGACCCCAAATAAATTGGGATGATGACAAGTCAAACGTAACTACGGACAGTAATGGGTAACCGTCCGATCAGGAGCCCGTGCCGGAAGGCGCGGAGTGTTCCACGCGCGATAAAAAGAAATATCAGCATGAAGAAAGAGGCCCGTTAGATTCGAAGCCTGCCGGGTCAGCGTGATTGTCTGAAAGGGTTACCGCTACCCCGCAAAATAAAGGGCTAAGGAAGGAACATGGATGGGTTTTACTCAGTAACAGTGACACTCCCTTCCGCTCCACCCAAAGCGGGAGGGGTCATTTCATGATTTCCGATCCTCAAAGAAATAAAAACAAAAGTGTAACGCCACCCTAAAGAAATATGTCCGACAGAATAACATTATATTATGTACGTTGTCTGTAAAAATATGTTGTCTCTATTTATGATTTAAATAACAATTGCGCATGACCAATTGTTTATGGCATGTTTTATACAAATGCAGAAATAACGCAAGTTTTTCATTATGACGTGACATTGAAACCATTTTGTTTACGATTGATATATTCTTTAAAAGAAAATTTAATTTAATTCACGTTAAACCGTTGGTCCCGGCTGTCATTTGTGCATCTTTGACAGTCGTTATGGGTCGTCTGAAGCCTGAAAGTCTGACATCTAGTTTTACCAAGAGGTATCGACTCTGACTAACCTGGTGTCAGAGTTTTTATGCTGCCCATCGGCCTCTGACTTAGCTTCACATGCTGTTGAGAAATATCTCTCAGACATGCTGGTTTCCTCACGATGTTCTCCTTCGCCGTATTTTAAGCAAGTGATAATTATACAATACGCACATGAATCCGTAAAATCAGAAGTGCGTGTCTTGTGTTCGAACTCGAGACCTATGGCTTGACTTGGCAGTCCGAGGCCACACCACTAGGCTCTCTTTGCTGTAGATGGTTGTGAACGCAAGATTATAATAAATAGTTTCGAATGAAAATAACATCTCATGATAGAAGAAATGATATGCATGCTTGCTTGTGATGACTGATTACGTAATTGGGTAATTGAAAGGGTAGTCAATAACGTTACTTTTTATGAACTGTCAAAACGCTGCATTTGTACGTGATTTGTATGAAACATAACAATGTGGCGTCACAGATTTTTAGAATCAAATAGAATACTTATTAGCATTAAATGCAATTTTACAATTATATCTTCGCATAATATATAATTTCTGTACAGTGATGGTAGTTTTTAAGACGAGCGTTCTTTTTTCTATATGATTTCATATTTGATTTTTATCGTTTCAATTAGTCAATTGTTTTCTTAATTAGGCAGTTTATTAAAGGATTAAGTTCATTATTAATTGCTTGTTTACATACTGTTTGTTTTTCTATACATTTTCATCAGCTAATTGACTCCAGGGAACCCACCAGCTTAAAGCGGTATTTTGTTAATATTACTTCGCAGTGGGAAAGAGACGGCGCTATACCGGGTAAAACGGGGTGGAACGGGACAGGTTGGCTGGTAGAGAATGCCTAAGGCGTTATGTTTATGTCTGCCTTTATTTTATTTTATTTATTTGGCTCACCAACAATTGAGTACACTGAAACATATATGGGAGACAATTGAAGGAACTTATGGACTAGTGTACCAATCCCTTACAGGCGAGCACAGCATGCATCACAAATTAGTCTATTGGGTGTTTATACCCACTTGCACTTAGCATTATTATCTTATCTATATTACTAATTAAATTGCAGCAAAAGTACAAATTAAGAACAATATTCAAAACACATAAAACAATTGAAAATACAATCAAAATAATAAAAAAACAAAGACACAATCATTCATTCAATCAAGCCACAATAATAAGATACAAAAAAAAAACATCAAGACATAAGTAATTCAAATTTAAAACATACAAAACAAAAGTCAGAATTGAAATTCAATAAATAAGCATACCTATTTAAAGTTAAAAACACAATCAATATTAATTATCAGCAAAAAATAAAATAAATCCTTGCCTTTGTTCAGACTTCAGATGACAGCACGACAAGTGACCCTAATCTGTCAAACTTTGAACTTCCTTAGCCCTTTATGTTCCGGGGCAGCGGTAACCCTTTCGGACAATGCCGCTTAAAAGGAACAGGGATGGGTTTTAGTCAGTAAGAGTCTGACACTCCCTTCCATTCCACCCAGAGCGGGAGGAGTCATTTGATGATTTCCCACCCTCAAAATAAAAATATGATGCTTATCCCAGCTTACTTCACGCTCAATAAACATTTGTGCAATGGTTTTGTCATTTGAAATGTATTTAAAAAAAAAACAAAATGGCAGCGTACGTTCTGAAGTTAGACACGCGCCAAAATACACGTATAAATCGTTCCGCATCTGTCAATAATTTAAAGATGGCTGAAATAGAATGATGATTTAAATATGTTTAGCGCTACAAGTATTTCGTCATTTGTGTTTGTGTGTGTGTTAGTTTGGCTTTTATTTAAATTGTGTGAATTTTTAATTTCTATGTTGTACAGTTTTTGTGTTAAAATAAAAATAAATAAGATTTTAACTTGCTTGCAATTATACTGACCCATCCTCTGCTCTTTATTAAGGAGACAGTATCTCAAAAATTATAAATATTTTATTTTGTGTGAAGTTAGGTAAGAAAAAGAATATTTTCACATAATAAAAGCAATATTCTTGAAAAGATCGACTCGATTCTTCAATTTCGCATCACCCACTTTTGCTTAGAAAACTGCGTGACTATTTATTGTTAGTGAAGTTAACAGTTGTTGTTTATTTGGTTGTATTTTTGAGTAGACACAAATATATTTTGTATGCATGCTGTAAGGTTTGTGTGTTGAACACCTTTTACAATATTAATCATCTAACTTTGTACCCACATTCATTGCAAAATAAATGATTCCTGATTTCTGACAACTCAATTTTGGTTTATTTCTTGATCATGTTGTTGTTACTTGAGTTTTTAAAGGACTTAAAAAAAGAGGTTCTTTTTTCGATCCGTATATGTAATTTCCAGATTTTTGTATTCAATTCATTACGTAATTGTTGTTAGAACTTGTCGAGTTATTTTTTTTTTAATAAAAAAGCACAGGGTTGGTCCATTTTTTGAACGCCAGTGTATTACAGCATGACTCTTAACATTTTCTGAGTATTTTTCTAGACTCACAATGGTTTAAATGTTTAAAAAAAAAGACATAGTGCATGAATTAATTTAATTTGTTTTTGTATGTTACTCTATTATTTATACCTCTTATTATTTTTGTTTCAGGTAAGTTCTGATGTTTGTATTTCTGGCTGTTGCTACCCGTCATTTAGGTAAGTCAATATTTAATTATTAAAATTAAAAATGAGAAGTTAACATAGCCTGTGCGGCCTCTACTAAAAATGGCGTTGTCAACACTTTTCATATAAATCAAGCGTGTCACCGTTTACACAATATAAAAGCGAAAGGTCACTTATTCATACATTTTTAGTGGGAATGGAGGAACAGGGTGGAAAGTCCCTCCATTGAAAAGGGAGGATCCTCCAACCAGACAGGTGTTGAGGCAGGCGGGCTACTGCCCGATAACTCTTAGTCGGGGCCGAGTATATATGTCACATCGCGCGGCAAACTCAGCTTGCGCGATGTAGGATTTGTGTGACGTAGTAGTGTCGTCACATTTTCGCTTTTGACACTATGCTCGCTATCAGTGTAGTTCATTCACTCACCTTTTAATCTTAAAAACTACTGAACCTACTTAAAGATGTCAGCGGGGCCCATTAAGGCCGCAGCCTGCTGGGTCTGTCCTCACAGAGGCGATTGGCGGCTGCGGTGAGAGAGAGGGAGTGGGAGACAGTCACCTCCTGCGAAGCAGTCATGCTAGTAAAGGAGGTGGCGGGATAGGTGAGGGACAGGATCTCACATCCCAGCCGCCGCCAGAGACGCTCCGGGCGTCGGGAGCCGCGTGACGACTCCTGGCCACCGTGAGTAATAGGCAGCTCACTGTCCGATCAGAACCAGACCCGTGCCGGATGCGCGGAATACTCCACGCTCACCTCAAAGAGATATTAGCAATAGTGAAAGGTCCCGTTGGGGCCGCAGTCGGGTCAGCGTGATTGTCCAAAAGGGTGACCGCTGATCCGAACATGGATGGGTCTTAGTCAGTAAGAGTCCGACAGTCCCTTCTGCTGCACCCAGAGCGGGAGGGTCATTTTATGGATTCCCACTCTAAAAAAAAATGGCATTGCTGGGGGAGGACTGCAAGAGGCAGGATGGATTGGTTTTTAATATGCAGTGATTATAGTGAATCTAAGATCTCGTTACAAAGCAACGAGTCTGACATCGAACCCGGAACTGAACGTTATACCGTCAGGACATAAAATAAATGTCCTTCACACGTAGAATAACAAAGGTTTTTGTTGTATTTCTTAGTGTTTTCTTTATGAACGTAACATAACATCACGCCTGTAATCCGCAAAGCGTTTGGCAGAGGTGTACCTAAACTCCCGGCTGCTTCTGAGGAACTCGAGATGGACATGGACAAAACCCACTGACACTTAGCCCGCACGGGGAGTTGGAACCGCGGACGCCTCAGTCTAAGCCAGGAGTTCCCAAACTTATTTTGTCTACCGCCCACTTTGAGGATAAATAATTTTTTAGCATCCCCATTTTTTCATCTACTTAATAACCACTATCCAGGTGAAATTACAAATCGCCACCTAAGCCTCTACACAACGCCACCATTTTCTGGGTCGCTTACTGCGCCCCTTTAGGCCTACAGGCCAACGGCATAACGTGCTTTTCGAGTCACGGAAGGCTCTCAGTATGCAAAGATGGTCACCCATCCAAAAACAAACCGCGGCAAGTGTTGCTTAACCTGATCGATCTTCCCGAACAGCTGCGTTGTGGCTGTACAAGCCGAGTTATTTTTTGTTTTTCGATTTTCCGAGGCACGGAGCGCACTCTTCATAAAATTGATGGAAAAATTATCCTTTTTATATCACTCGATCATTCTAATTTGATCCTTACACAAAACTATTTGACATCAATCATGTTTATTTACTTAACTAATTGTCACTTAAGTGTAGGTTGTAAAAACGGTTGTTTGTTGGGTATTTTCCTAGCTTGAGTAAAGATTTCTGTATTTTTTAAGTCCACGAGTGCCAGTCTTGTGTAAACAGCAGTGATAGCCTAGTAGTGTGACCGTCAGACTGCCAAGTCTTAGGTCTCGAGTTCAAACCCAAGGCACGCACCTCTGACTTTTCAGATTCATATGCGTATTGTATAATTATCACTTGCTTAAAAATCGGTGAAGGAAAACATCGTGAGGAAACCAGCATGTCTGAGAGATATTTCTCAACAGCATGTGATGCTAAGTCGGGGGCCCATGGGCAGAATTAAAACACTAAGTAAGTCACATACCACTCGAAAAGACGAAGAAGTCTTGTGTATTCAAAATATTCAATACTAGCTTTTTCCTCGCGTTAATTTGGAATTTGACAAAAAAAATTGGGTTATACTCTGCGTGTTGTTTGGCCGTTGCAATCATGGGCTCGAAACAGAACGTACATGTGGCGCCATCTATTATCATAAGAACGTTTTTGTTGTTTTCCTCGGGAACAGTACTTTTTTTCGGGATGAAAGGTATCCTATGTCCGTTTCTGTACACCTGACAACGTATATACAAAATTTCAGGATGATCGATTCAGTGGTTTAGGCGTGAAGAGGTAACAAACAAACTGACAAACTTACTTTCGCATTTATAATATTTGTTAGGATTGCAACCTTGACAAATACACTTTATCTATACGCCGTTAGGGGGCGCCCTAAGAGGACATATAGTGACCTTATTGGTGATGTTCTTTAGAAAGGTCAAGTGCATAGTACTCGCTACCGGCGCGTGCGCGTATGTCTCGATTTATAAACGTAAAGCGTAGATGAATTAACACGTATGTAAGTATTATTCATGTCATAGTATCACCCATACAAAACGTTCTGTCACGTGCCTATATTTTGTATGGGGAGCAAAATTTTTCAATCAAACGTTTTATCTTAACTAAATATGAGTGCGTATACGACACTGAACAACCCCCTTTCGGGTCAACCATGAGATTCGTAACACCCTATACTGGGTGTAACCGAAAGTGTATATACATACATACAAAAGGATATGCTACAAAGCACCAAACTGAACAACTTTTACTACGGGACCAAGTACGAAATCCTGAAAAAAAATGACCTGTTCCCTACATTTCGACGAGTCACGTGACCAAAAATGTATAGAACAGCTGATTTTAGTTTTTTATATATAGGCACACACACGCCCTAGTTAACATATTAAGGGTCAATTGCCACTGAAAGAGCAGCGCAGCAGCCGTAAGAGCAAGTGACTGAGGGCAGTGTGGCGCTAGAAGGCTCGAGCAGCCTCGCGACTCCGCGCTGTCTCTCCTTTGCCTTCAAATGACTTCGATCTTTTAAACCACGTAGATAAGATTCAAAATCATTTGCCACAAAAGCGGCTGCCGGCCGAATATAATATTGTTAAGCACTTACCATTAGAATCATACCCCATAACCAGTACATGGGTAAGATTCAGTGTTGGCACCGTCAGATCACTCCATACTGCCAAAGCTCTCGCCAGTGCTGCTGCTCTTAACGGCACCATGATACCAGCTGGTGGACGCACCCAGCAGTCTTGTAACCATCCTCTGACCACGGAGCGGGTGCTCTGAGGTTTTAGGTTCGGGGTATGAGAGTCGAAGTTGCGTTTGTCTATTGGGGGTTTCGATTCTGGAAAGAATTTGGGCGTTTTAATTAATAAAATCCATGAATCAGTCGAGAGACAACAACTAAATACTTTTGAAATGTTTTTATTTAAAGATAATAAAAGTCTTCAGTCAAAGATGAAACAAACTCCTTAGCATAATCAGTCTATAATGTTCACAGTGCTAGTACACAGACGTCTCGCTAAATCCTGCATCGCGCAAGCGAAGTTTTCATACAACATCCCAATAATTCGACCCAACTTGTCCAAAGTCAAAGTCAAAACATTTATTTCAAATAGGCACAAGAATGGCACTTTTGAACGTCAAAATGAACAAGAAATAGAACTGATTCTAGTCGCCCCTTCCAAAAAGTAGTTTCGTGTGGAGAAGAATGGGCAAGAAACTCCACCGTTACTCTTTTAAAATGTTTCACAATGTTTTGTATACATGTATTATAACATTATATGTCAAGACGATGTACCCAGAATAAAAACAATACATCATCAAAAGGTGAAAAGAGAAACACATGTAGCAGTGGCAAGTAAACTTAATTATGTCATAAGTGCATGGTGCTCACATATTTACAAACATTCTAAAAGTTAATAATAATAAATTAATCAATGTGTGAGAAGTTATTCCAATATAATAAAATAATATGGTACAAATTACCTAATTTACTTAGCAACCAGTTTGATTTTGTCTAGACACTAGATTGTCCTGTGGAGCAGGACCAGCATGTTTCCAAGCATCCTTATCTTTGATATAATCTTCTAATTTGTAATAAGCTTGTTTACAAAGTGTACTTTTAATATGAGTTTTAAATTTTCTTTCATTTAATTGCAGTATGTCACAAGGTATTTTGTTGTAACATTTAACACAGAACCCCATAAAAGATGTATGTACTTTTGACAATCGAAAAAATGGTTGAATTATTTTATCTTTATTTCTAGTATTAAAATTATGCCTATCACTTATTTTGTTAAAAAGATGTCTATTTTTTCTTACATACATAATATTTTCATAAATGAATTGGCAAGGTACTGTCATAATATTAATCCTTTTAAATAGTTCCCTAAGCGATTCGCGACGACAAAGATTGTAAATAGCCCTGATCGCTCGCTTTTGCAAAATAAAAATGGATTCAATGTCAGCAGCCCGACCCCACAGTAAAATGCCATACGACATAATGCTATGGAAGTCCCTTGCTGTTTTCCCGTAGCGACGCCCTAAGCCGAGGAGAACGACAGGGGGTCCTTAGCGTGTAGTCGCTTAGTTTTTAAGCCCCGACTAGAGACTTTAATTTTATTGTGGCATCCACAGGCAAGCCCGGTTAAGCAGTAGACAACCTCCTAGGATAAACTGCGAGATGCCAATTCGAAAAAAAAACAATCATCCGAAAAGCCCACCAGATAAAACCCCGTTTGGCCGGAGGATTCACCCTTTTAGGATGAGTGAACTTTACAGCCTGTTCCTCGTACCTCTATAGGTCTTTTGCTCCTTAGCTGTACTCCTAATTAAATCATTGATTTTTCTTCGTGTGCTTAATGTCTCCGAATTAACACTTTGCCTACATTATTTTTAATTAGCAATTTAAAGTTAAGTAGAAAGTTAAAGAGTGTTTGTATTACCATCACCTGCCTGCCTTTTCTCAACTATGTTGTGTACGGCTTCCAATGTAACCGGATGCAGCTGAATACCAGTATTTTACATGGAGCGACTGCCTATCTGACCACCACAACCCAGTAACTGGGCAATACAATACCCCTTGGTAAGACTGGCTGTCAGAATTTCGGGCTTCTGACGACCCGTAACGGCTGTCAAAGATGCACAAATGACAGCCTTAATGTATGTAAAGATGGTCACCCATCCACGGCCAACCCCGGCAAGCGTAGCTAAACCTGGTGGACCGACCTGTGCGGCTGTTAGTACTTAGCCACAAGCTCCACGATACCACTTGGAAATACTGGCTGTCAGACTTTCGGGCTTCTGACAGGGTTCAGTGCCTGCACTGTGTCGCCCAGTCACGTCACAGCCATGCGTGGATAGACTTTAATGAGTTTAATAAAAAGTTATCGTCTCTTCTCTTACCGGTATCAGCCTTGGGATTCCTTGGAGCAGGTACATCAACTTCTTCTATTGACTCCTGCATCTTTGGTGACGGTTCCTCCTCCATCGCCCTCGTTGTGGCCTGCATTGGCACCGTTTCAGTCTGAAATTGCGTTTATTAGGATTATTACTTCATTTGTAGACATTTAAACACTATCCTTATACTGTGTGTTAGGTTAAACGAGGGACATACTTTCAGGTGGTACTATACTCATGAAAATGAAAACTTTGACTATGGAACTATACCTGAAATCATGAAACAAAAATCAGCTGTTCAGTACATTTATGTTCGCATATTTCGTCAAAATGTATGGAACAGCTGATATATTTTTTTCATATTTCAGATTTGGTCCCATGGACAAAGTTGTTTATTTTCATGAGTACTATACAAACTGAAAGTATGTCCCTCGTTTAACATAACACACTGTATATTACAGTTAAATAATGTTATATCTATTGTTTTTGAATATTTTATTGCTCTCACAATAGAAAAAGGTTTTAAAAGTACAATTTAAATGATGACCGTTCATCTCTTGTTGCGTGGGAGACTCACATAACTAGGGGTCCAGCAGTTTGAGGATAGTGATTCTGGCGATGCAAGAGAATCCATATATTGCACACAGACATAGCCTCACCTTGACGCAGTTAATCTTAATACTAGTCAAAAGAAGGCTTTGTCTCCCATACTATACTAAAAGAAACACTTCCAACAGCTAAAACAATTCACTATCTTCTAATTCAATTGATAAAACAAGACATAACATTAAACAAATTATTATAACACATCCACACAATACTCTCACTACTAGACCTACTACTGAGAAAATTCCCAACACGTCTCACAACTAGTTTGAAAGGAATGTCGTCCTAAATAACATGCCCTGATTGTTTACATTTACCTTCGATACAATGTCAATATTATTGCTCAAATTTGAATGAATGATCTTCTCTGTATCATCAACCATATTGTTTGAATTGGATCCCGTGATGTCGATGCTTGTTTCATCTGTTACTGTTTCTATAGTGTCTGGTTCAGCATTTTTGCCATCTCCGTCTTCGTCAGTCACGTTGAATTCTGTTGTGGTACTCAATTCTTCTTCTTCTATAGGTGATGTTGCATCTTCTGTTAGCTCTTCACTTTCTTTGACTGTTTTTATTTCACCCGATGTCAAGTCTTGCGTGTGAGCAATAATGAAGTTTGAAATTATTAGGAAGAGGATAGTTTTTGACACCGCCATCTTTGGTTTTATGGCATTCTTCGGTGGGTTCACTCTGTGGACAAATAATTTTTGTGTTAGTTGTGTGTTTATATATCCATAACCCAGTGACTGGGTTGTGGAAGTCAGATAGGCAGTCGTTTCATGTAAAATACTGGTATTCAGCTAAATCCGGTTAGACTGGAAGCCGACCTCAAAATAGTTGGGCAAAGGCTAAGAAGATTGTGTACAACTATTTATTTGATTTACTTCAATGACAATCTTTGTTGTTGTGATTGTATGAACAGAATACTGATCAATGATTTCTTGTCTTGGAATTTGACAACACATTACATTGAATTGAATAGGTGCTCCTTAAAACTTTCCATGCCTGTTATGAGCGACGGTAGGTACTAAATCCCATTGTTTACAACGCTTATCAAATCACTAGCATAATCAGTATATAATGTTCCCACTGCTGGGCCCCACTCAGGGCTCCTCTCTTCGAGAGGGAATGGTATGTAATCAACGCGGGCCCAGTGCGGTTTGGTAGATGACACATGTCTTCGAATTTTTGGTTCTAGAACATACTAGCCTTTGTCAGCAGCTTCGCCAACGTGAATAGGTATGGAATTTATCTCAATGAAACGTACTGCCGGGATAGAAAGTAACCTATCTGACCTCCACAACCCAGTCAGTAACTGGGTAATACGGTGCCCCTTGGTAAGACTGCCTGTCAGACTTTTGGGCTTCTGACTACCCTTAACGACTGTCAATGATCTACAAATGACAGATGACCATTTACCGTTTAGTAATAGTGATTAATTATATACATAGGGCTTCTGTCTGGATTTGTGGTACCTATACCTCTTAAGTCGTAGCTGTTAACACTAGGCTACCACTGCTCACACACAATTGATTTTAATTGAAGGTCATCTTGCAGTTCACCCTAGGAGGGTGTCTACTTAACCGGTCTTGCTATGGATGCCTCAATAAAATTAAGTCCTCCAGCCAGTGCTTAAAAACTTACAAACTAAGCGACTACACGCTAAGGGCATCCCCTGTGGGGTACGGACCTCGGTTTAGGTCGTCGCTGGGGGAGGACAGCAAGGGACAGGCTGGTTCGGATGGCTCACACGCAGTTGAGCAAATATTGCTACTTAAATACCCAGGCACAACCAAAACGATTGCAGTAAAGATGGCCGGCAGGAATGAATATACAGTGTGTTAGGTTAAACGAGGGACATAGTTTCAGGTTGTTTAGTACTCATGGATATCAACAACTTTGTCCATCCAACTCTGAAATATGAAAAAACATATCAGCTGTTCCATACATTTTGACGAATTATGCGAACATAAATGTACTGAACAGCTGATTTTTTTTTACGTGATTTCATGTTTAGTTCCATAGTCAAAGTTGTTCATTTTCATGAGTATAGTTAACCCCTGAAAGTGTGTCCCTCGTTTAACCATACACACTGTATAGATATAAGAATTGATGTAGACGATTAAACGAGATTACCTATGTATTTATATACAGAGCAGTAATTGTCAACACGGCAAGTCTTTGCAAAAACTAGCTAGGTACAGGGAAGTGTCAATTCAATGGCTCAGCAAAAACTATGGAGTTTCTTGTCATGCGATCGTGTTTGCTGGCAGAAATAACTCGCTACGCATGTTATTATACTAGGTGCAGCCCGCGGCACGGTCAGCGTCAATCATGAAAATTTTTCACATGACCTTCTAAAGCCGACAAGAAAACGATATTTTTTTGTGGCGTTGGCGTTGGAGAGGACGCCGTTGCGTTGACGCTTTGGCGTTCAAAAGGTTAAGACTGGTTGATTGGTTGCCTGGTTGTGAAGATCAGAAAAACAAATTATATCTAATCGCCCGAACAAACCCTTGACTGAAGTTACATAAAATATTTCTGAATGTAAATTGTTTTTCACAAAAGTCAATAATTTTTTAAAACTAAGAGATTAGGTCGTCGTTTCCTATTTGACTACTCTGAGAAGAAAGACCTCGGAAAGGACTCAGAGGTCACAGCCTCTTTAAATGTCCAGATATAATCTTGGTCAGATCATGTGAAGACCATGTAGGTTGGTGTCTGACATGGTCTTTTGATGAAAGAACCACACAGATTGAGTGATCCTGTCCAGTCAGTGTGCGCATTTGTCATTAATCGTGCAGCTAAACTCAGAACTTCACGTGCCTCAACCGGTTTTATCGCTCAGGGAATTCCCTTTGATGTTGATTGAAATATGTGTGGTCTTGGATACGTCAAAGACCTCACGCAAATCATCAAATATTTCCTCAATCTGATCCTTCAGATTGATTACATCATAAATGTTATTGTCCTTTTTTCCCTCATCAACATTATGTGTTGCTATATAATTAGTAACTAGCTTTTGGCCGCGGCTTCGTTCGCGTTAATTAAGAATTTGTCAATCAATTCGGGTTGGACTCTGATTGTTGTTAGGCCGTTGCAATCATAGGCTCAAAACATAGTGTGAGTAGCCGTATTGCAGTTACTGATCAAGCCAGCAACAGCAGTGATAGCCTAGTGCTGTGACCGTCGGACTGCCAAGTCATAGGTCTCGAGTTCGAACCCAAGACACGTACCTCTGATTTTTCATGTGAGTTTTGTATAATTATCACTTTCCTTTAAAATTGGTGAAGGAAAACATCGTGAGGAAACCAGCATGTCTGAGAGATATCTCTCAACAGCATGTGAAGCTTAGTCAGAGTCACTTGGGCAGCATAAAAATACTCTGAGACCAGGTTAGTCACTAACCACACGAAAATAAGAAGAAGATCAAGCCACCTCGCGCGCTGACTTACAACATGTAAGCGAAGCTTTAGAATTTGGGTATCATTGAGTTTGGCCAATAATTCGGATGCGGGATTGCATCTCAATTATTTTGATTGGTTGTGTTAGCTTCCCATCTGTCGTCGGACGAGGATTTGGTTACATTATCTTGCGTTTTAATGATTCCTAATAACAGTCCTTCAGAGCAGATTTCGACCATCGCGACCAATCACAGCGGAGATCGTCACCGCGAGAGAATTATTATAGTGTTCAAGAGGAGCTCGTGGCTAAGTACTAACAGCCGCACAGGTCGATCCATCAGGTTAAGCTACGCTTGCCGGGGTTGGCCGTGAATGGGTTCTTAACATACCTAGATTCCTCTGTGTCTTGGAAAGCACGTGAAGCTGTTGGCCCCGACTGTAATTTGTGCATCTTTGACAGTCGTTACGGGTCGTCAGAAGCCCGAAAATTTTACAGCCAGTCTTACCAAGGGGTATCGTATTGCCTAGTAACTGGGTTGTGGAGGTAAGATAGGCAGTCGCTCCATGTAAAATACTGGTAATCAGCTGCATCCGGTTAGACTGGATGCCGACCCCAGCATACCAACTATGCTGGGGTCGGCTTCCAGTTAAGGCCTTCTTTCATTTCATCATCTGCCTGCCTTCCAGAAAAGGCAGGCAGATGATGAAGTGCGTGCGCAGACGCAGGTGCACTGTCCCTTTCCCTCTTTCATAGTCCGATAGGACGCCAATCCGACACGACCTGAGAGATCTTGATACAAGTAGAGGGAGACCAAAGCAACGATGGATGGACTGTGTGAGAGACGATTTGGATAGAAAGGGAGTGACTACCGAGATGACGACTAATAGGAAGAAAAAGACATGTTGCGCCGAGCCCAAATAAATTGGATAAGAGCAGGAGAATGATGATGATCGTATTACCCAGTTACTGACTGGGTTGCCGAGGTCAGAAAGGCAGTCCCTCGATGTAAAATACTGGTATTCATCCGGTTAGATAGTGGCTGCATCCGGTTAGACTGGAAGCCGACCCTAACATAGTTGGGAAAAGGCTCAGCAGATTGACTGACAACAACAATATACATACCAAGTTTAATTTGTCGTATTGTAGTTCTTACTTTGTATATATACTTTGATAGCCTTAAAAATATGTAAAAGTCATTCGTACAGTGTGTATACTACTTAAACGTAACAATTTAGACCCTCGAGGCGATGACTCACTACTCATTATGTCAGTATGTGGAACCCTGTTTTTTGGGGACCCAAATATTTAGGGTTCCGCTTCGGTGGAAGGAAAACGGTTAATTGTCAAACGTTTGTCATTGTCGGAGTCTGGATTTGTGCCCGATTGTTGGCATTCGCCTAATATCACTATTTCGTGGGACTTCTACAAATTAAATATATAATAATAATAAAATGGGCGAAATAAAGATAGGTGTACTATAGATGCACCTCTGTATTAGCTTTCGGAGTATTAAGGTGTGATGTTATCTATACAGTGTGTTAGGTTAAAAGAGGGACATTCTTTCAGGGGTACATGCTCATGAAAATGAACAACTTTGACTATGGAACTATACTTGAAAACATGAAAAAAAAAACAGCTGTTCAGTACATTTATGTTCGCATAATTCGTGAAAATGTATGGAACAGCAGATTTTTTTTTTCATATTGAAAAGTTGGTCCCATGGACAAAGTTGTTGATTTCCATGAGTACTATACAACCTGAAAGTATGACTCCTCCCGCTCTGGGTGGAGCCGAAGGGAGTGTCAGACTTACTGACTAAATCCCATCTGTTTTATATACTTGTAACAGTCGCCAGCACATCAATTTACCACAAACCATAAAATTTTTTCAATCCATTTTGAACTTAACCTTCAACAGTACAAGGAAAATATATCAATTGGAGAAATTTGACAGTTTGGTATATCTTGATATCGTGGCGACCGTACATGTTATCTATACTAATATTATAAAGAGGAAAACTTTGTTTGTTTGTTTGTTTGGTTGTAATTAATAGGCTCAAAAACTACTGGACCGATTTTAAAAATTCTTTCACCGTTGGAAAGCTTAGTTTTCTAGGAGTAACATAGGCTACTTTTTATCCCGGGAAAAATAACGGGTCCCACGGGAAAGACCACGGGAGCGAAGCCGCGGGCAAAGTGCTAGTTATTAATATTTTTATGTCTTTTATATGATGTTTATTAGGTACCTATAAAATAAATAAATTCCAATCGTAAACGGAACCCACAACATTAAATCCAAAGTATTACCTGCCCAAAGTTTTTACCATTATCTCCAATCTTAATTAACCACGTGTGGCGGTCAGTTTTTATTCTTTCTTTGATCCTTTCTTTTCTTTGTATTGTAAATAGTATACATTGATCTGGTGCTAATAGTTAAGTGGTTAGATTTTTCCTGTTTAACACTTAGGATCGTCATTAACGGTGGGAAATAGACGTAGACCATCATCATCTTAGATTTTGGTACTGTTGAGCCTGAGTGAAACTTCCTTTGCCGACAAGGTTGAGCGATTGACTGCTGCGCAGCATGTCGCGGGTTCGATTCCCGCGTATTACCCAGTTACTGACCGGGTTGTGGAGGTCAGATAGGCAGTCGCCCCATGTAAAATACTGGTATTCAGCTGCATCCGGTAAGACTGGAAGCCGATCCCAACATAGTTGGGAAAACGCTAGGCAGATTTATTATTATGGTATTTAAGATTTCAATAAATTCAAATAATGATACACGTGTCTTTACCATTTATAATTTATGCGCCATTTATTTTGACAAGTAGGTGATGGAATACATCAACGGTAATATAAATGTCTCATTAAAAAAACACAAACCTTGATCTTTTGTTTATGAGTCGATATTACTTGCTACTTTACATAACACAAACATAACATCACGACTCGTTTCTCTGACGAGACAGAGGTCTTCTCCTCGTGTGGTTAGTGACTAACCTGGTGTCAGAGTTTTTATGCTGCCCATGGGCCTCTGACTTAGCTTCACATGCTGTTGAGAAATATCTCTCAGACATGTTTGTTTCCTCACGATGTTTTTCTTCACCGGTTTTTAAGCAAGTGATAACTACACACATCAAAAGTGTCTAGGGATCAACATATATTTTTGCAATAACTTTTCTCTTGATTGATATTAATTTAAATTTTCTTTAAGGATTCATCAAATAAAGTGTTTTCGTTTGTCACAGTAACGATAAACCAAGTCACCTTTGCATTAATAAAGAAATTTGCCATTTTCCTAATAAAGGGATTTTTGACATTTGAACCACTAACATTAAAGTTCGAAAAAAAGACTGAAATAACAGTTTTCTTTAAAATTTTATTGGGTAACTTAAACAATTAATAATCCGTGTTTCTACCGCGAACACTAACAACACAAGAACATCGGTTTGGCATACTCAAAATGAGTTCATCCAAATCACGCTGTGGAATGGCCGCCCATGTTCGTTGCAACAACAAAAAAAGGTCTTCTTGCAACTGGATACCCTCCATATTCGGCAGAGCTCTTCTCTGTAGCATATCCCATGCATGCTCAATCGGGTTCAAGTCTGGCGACTGAGCAGGCCAGGGCAGGACATTGATGTTAGCTGCGGCGAGAGTCTGTCTTACAACTCTTGCGGTGTGCGGTCGTGCATTATCATGCATTAACTGAAATAAGGGACCGGGTTGCATTTTTAAACATTGTATTTACTACCAGGGGATTTGATGCTATCTCAAACTACAGTAAACTGAGATTGCAACATTGCAACAATAGGTTTATTTAAATAAAAACCGTATTATTGAGATAAGGTTTTATTTCAGACTCTTACTGACTAAAACCCATCCATGTTCCTTCCGTAGCCCTTTATGTTCCGGGGTAGCGGTAACCCTTTCGGACAATCCCGCTTACCAGGAATGGCAGGCTACGGTGTCCATTATTCAAGCGAGGGTCAGTCAGAAGGCAATCAATTTTAGAGTCCAGTATTCGAGCAGTCAGCAGAGGTTTAATATTGTAATAAATCTCGACAATTCGAAAAACACATTCAGTTGCGCAAAGATACGGAAGCGAATGACTGTAATGACACTACTAATCATAACAATGACAACTGACAGACGTTGACATTGACATTTGCCGTCTACTAGTGTAATCCATGCGCAATCCGCGTTGCAATCGATTTTTTGATTATTTATTTCCTTTAATGATTTTTTAATCGTGCTTACGTTTAAAAATAATTATATTCCTGATTTATTTATTTTACAATGATTTCAATATTTAAAGAGCAATTATACTAAAATAATGGAGTATTATTAAATTACTTATAATTTGTAATTATCGATATCCGCTAAATCGATTACATTCTTAGGGTACGCTGTATTGTTTAATGCCAGTGTTTGCAAAGTAAGTGACGTAGAATGAAATAAGTGCTGTGACGGTTTACAAAGGTTGTTTAAAACAAAAAAAATAAAAATGTAGTTTTTTGTACACTTGGCCATTGTAATTGAGGCTAAGATTTAAATGGGTTAATTAGCCAGAACAGTAGATATTTTTGGTACATATTTGATTCGTGTAACGGCTAGGCCCAGAAATGGGTTTCTCCTTTCTTTCATAGTTTTTTAACTTTATTACAAAAGAGTTGAGTTCATTTTCAATTGGGATAATTCGACAGTTTGTGGTAGCTTGATTTCCTGGAGACTACTCATTGCATTCGATTTTATATTACCGTTAATTAGATGAACAATTAATATTTTTGTAAAGTAATTATCGGAGGATTTCCTTTGTTTGCAGTTAATGTTGTTAATAACGGACTGTTTAACCTAAGATTTCCCTATCCTATTATGATAATTACAGAATGAGTTTATGTAGGAGAACATCAGGCTCCATACATTTTAAGGCCTTTTCTGAAAGTCTAGACAAAGTCACATTTTCATTGACGATAACGAAATTAGATAAATCCGAAATGTATGAAAATGGCATATGCTTTTGAAATGCCACGTGATCAATCGTTTTCGATCGCAAAGTGCTAGACAATGTCAAATTGTGTAACGAAACTCTATCAATATTCCCATACTAATGCGTTGACAAGTGGCGTTCTTGACAATCCGAATCGCTGAGATAACGAATTGTTCGATCAACAATTTTCGAAATCGAATCGACACGGAGCGATTGACACTTGTCTAGGCCCCATGGTATGTCAGATTTTATATCTGTCTTCAACAAGTCTTCATGGAAATAAACACCTTTTTAAACGACAATTTGTATGCGTATTTTATAATTGCTTGCATCGCTTGTAATCAACATAACCAGTCCTAGTTCATGCCGTGTCCTACTAAACATTCATTCTATGTGAGAAGAGTAAATAATCTGTTTACCTATGCATGCAATAATAATGAGAACTCCAGGAAGATCAGGGGGGCTGACATGTTAAACCAGTAGTATTTTAATACAAGCTCCTGTCAGCAGCTTCGCCCTTGTGGATGAAGAAAAGTCAAGTCAAATCATTTATTTCAAATAGGTACAAGAAAAGCACATAAACGTCAAAATGAAGAAGAAATAGAATTGATTCTAGTCGCCCTTTCGAAAAGGTAGTTTCGCATGGAGAAGAATGGGCAAGAAACTCCACCGTTACTCTTTTAAATGTTTTACAATATTTGTATAAGTACATGAATTGTAACATTATATATGTGAAGACGATGCTCCCAAAATAAGAATAAAAATACTACACCGCGGTGAAAAGAGACAAATATAACAATGGCGGGTAAAATTAATTATGTCATAAATACATGGTGCTCACATATCACCACATAGTACAAAACAAAGTCGCTTTCTCTGTCCCTATATCCCAATGTATACTTAAATCATTAAAACTACGCAACGGATTTCGATGCGGTTTTTTGTAATAGATAGAGTGATTTAAGAGGAAGGTTTATGGGTATAATTTGTTGACATATTATGCGGGCGAAGCCGCGGGCGGAAGCTAGTTTACAATAAATTGGTGATTCAAAAGGAAGGTTTATACGTATAGTTGAACCTATCTTTCTTCCCTGTCATAGTATCTACATTGCATACGTGCGAAGCTGGGACGAATCGCTAGTGTAACATAGAAATACTTTCCATTTCATTATAATTAAAGCAGTCGAAATCGTGAGTGTAATTAACATCTTTATAAAAACCAATCATCCTGTTATAAAGTAGTAGTACATAACAAAAATATGTAAGAAAAAAAAATTGAATCAACACATAAATACATAATTGACTATTTGAATCGGTCGAAAATAAAATATGAAATCGAATAGATAAAAGACCGCTCGTCTTAAAAACTTCCATCGCCCGCGCCGTACAGAAATTAAATATTATTCGAAGATATCATTGTAAAATTACATTTAATGCTAATAAGTATTCCAGTTGATTCTAAAAATCTGTGATGTCACATTGTTATATTTCATACAAATCACATACAAATGCCGCGTTTTGATAGTTCATAAATAGTAACGACTTATTGACTACCCTTTCAAATACCCGATTGTCTAGTCGTTTTTTGGATTAGATAATTGTGTATCGCTTACTGGTGGTTGGTACGGCGTAATTATGATTAATTTATAAGAGAAAGGTTAGTTAAAATGAAACGTCATGATTTCTGCAATCAACCTTCTTCATAATTCTATGGTAGATTAGTAATACTCAAGTGTATACTATTGAGAAGAACAATTTCTTATTTACATTTGTGTTCACGTGAATTGATATAAATGTGATGGTGGAGCAGTAGGGGTCCGATTTACGTGTTTTTGAACTCAGTCGATACTCCCTTTTTTTTTGATGGTGGGAAACCATCAAATGCCTCTTCTCGCTCTGGGTGGAGCGGAGGGGAGTGTCAGAATCTTATTGACTAAAATCCATCCATGTTCCTTCCTTAGCCCTTTATGTTCCGGGGTAGCGGTAACCCTTTCGGACAATCCCGCTTAGACGACATTCCCTGACACTCCCTTCCGCTCCACCCAGAGCTGGAGAAGTCATTTGATGATCTCCCAGCAAAATAAAAGACAAACACTTTATTTATTGTATTTCATTACCACTGCTCTCAAAACGGTCGAAGCCGACCCTAACATCGTTGGGAAAAGGCTCGGCAGATTGATTGCTCTCAAAACGGTGAAGGAACCATTCATTAATTGTGAGGAAACCAGCATTTCCTAGAACCAAAAATTTGAAGACATATGACATCCACCGACCCGTACTTTGCCACCTGGCAAATTACGGCCTATTCCTTGTCACAGAGAGGATGCCTTGGTCCCAGCCGTGGAAACATTGTAGGCTGATTATCTAGCAAAGGAGAATGAACAGAAGTGGTCCAAATATCCACCACTAACGAGACCTATGTTGACTTATAGTGCACTAAATAGAGAGTAACTTTCAGTATGACACAAAAAAAATAAGCTGTCAGTAAAAAGTTACGACTATATGAAAAATATTAATATTTTAATTTGGTTTTACTTGACTATTTATTTAAATAATAATAATAATAATAAATATCCTTGGACATTTCACACAACGCCATATCGTCCCAAGCTAAGCAACCTAATGCTTGTGTTATGGTAACGAGATGGCTGATAAACTACTTATATACATTTTTTTTTTGTAAATACATACATATTATAGATAGAAAACACCCAGACTCGTAACAAATACTTGCAGGTCGTACAAATATTTGTTCCGTGCGGGAATCGAACCCGCGACATAGTGCGCAGCAGTCAATCGCTCAACCACTGCGCCAACCGTGTCGTCATCCATGTTCCTTCCTAATGCCTTTATGTTCCGGGGTAGCGTTAACCCTTTGGGACAATCCCGGTTAAGAACAAAAAGGCAGTCTTAATTTCTATGAAAGAAAAATCCCTTTTCGGCTCTTAAGACCTTATCATATCTAGTTAAAGTGTGCACATCTTACTTATTTGTATCCGCTCAGTTTCACTGAAAATGACTAACTTTCACTACTGAGAAATATTCGGGCGAGGTACTTAGCTCTTTTTAAGGTCATAAGGACATCATATTTGCCTGGTCCTTTTATTTAAATAGCTTGTGTGTTTTATTAAAACACGAATAAAACTAGTGTGTAGCATTCTTGCGTTTTTCTTTCCGGGACTTTGACCAAAGTCTATTTCAGCGAGAACCTAACATGGGACACCAAGCGGCATGACACGACATGCGTAGATTAGTTCAAAACGCCAATGGTCAGGATGATATTTACGATATTTTTCGCATAAAAAGGTAAAAAATATGACTTTTCACTCAGTCATAACTTTTTACCGACTGCATATTTTTGGTTGCGGTCTGGTTATAATGACTCAGTATTTAGTAAACTATTTTATTACATAGGTCTCTTTAGTGGTGGACATTTGGACCAAGCTCCGTACATTTTTGGTCATTCTCCTTTGTAGCGGGGCTGATTATCCAGGGTTTTCTGAACAGGGTTTTAAATGTTGCCTCTAATAAAGGCTATTTTATCTCTAGCCAATGCACATCGACAATTGAGCCGTCACCTTTCATGCTAGCGTCAACCAACAAACGTTTATGCAATATTGACACCAAATCATTGGTAATCTATTACGGGAAGGTAGGTCGTTTTAACCAAGTGACCACTGCCGCAACCTTTGCTTGTGGGTTGCTTAATAAGTTTCGTCATTAACTAAACTGTGGTACACGCCTAATGCTGTTTGGGCCGGCGCCGGCGCACATCTGGCGAAGCGCACCCAAAGTCTAACTCGAAAGCATTTATTAATAACTAGCTTCTCCCGCGCGTATTTACCCGCTGCTCGGCTCCTATTGGTCGTAGCGTGATGTTACATAGTCTATAGCCTTCCTCGATAAATGGACTATGCAACACAAAAATAATTTTTCAATTCGGACCAGTAGTTCCAAAGAATAGCGCGTTCAAACAAACAAACTCTTCAGCTTTATAATCTATACAATGTGTCTGAGAAAGGTGTAGCGAAAATTAAGCGTGTGGTACAGACCATCAAACGGAACAACTTTTTCCCGGGGACCAACATCGTAATTGAAAAAAATAAAAATATATTCCCATACATTTTGGCAGGTAGGTATTGAAGTTTTGTATGGGACGACTTATTTTATTTTTTCAATTACGATGTTGTTCCTCGGGAAAAAGTTGTTCCGTTTGATGGTCTGTACCACACGCTTAATTTTCGCTACTCCTTTCTCAGACACCCTGTATATACTCGGTTAAATTTTAGTCGTTTTAATCCCCTTAAGGGGTCATTGTACACATTATAACGAGCAACTTTTACTATGGGACCGAACCTGAAATCGCAAAAAAATAATCAGATTTTCAGTACATTTATGTTATCCTAACTCGTCAAAATGTACTGCACAGCTGATTTTTTTTTCGCGATTTCAGGTTCGTTCCCATAGTAAAAGTTGCTCGTTATAATGTGTACAATGACCCCTTAAGGGGATTAAAACGACTAAAATTTAACAGAGTATAAAAGGAAGACGGGTTTGTTCCCTCCATTATAACTCGAGATCTGCTGGACCAATTTTCATGGTTTTTGTTTCGTTGGATTTGTCTCCGCCCTGAATAGCAGAATACATTTTTTTTTTGTTTTTGGTAGGTAGGGTAGGTAGGTAGGTAGGGTAGATAGGTAGGTAGGGTAGGTAGGTAGGTAGGTAGGGTAGGTAGGGTGGGTAGGTAGGGTAGGTAGGTAGGGTAGGTAGGTAGGGTAGGTAGGTAGGTAGGGTAGGTAGGTAGGTAGGGTAGGTAGGTAGGTAGGTAGGTAGGGTAGGTAGGGTGGGTAGGTAGGGTAGGTAGGTAGGGTAGCTAGGGTAGGTAGGGTTGGTAGCTAGGTAGGTAGGGTAGGTGGGCAGGTAGGTAGGTAGGTAGGGTAGGTAGGTAGGCAGGTAGGTAGGTAGGGTAGGTATCACAGTTAAGACAGGACAACGTCTGTCAGGTCAGCTAGTATTAGTATAGATAAACCAATTACAGGCACTTTTGAATTTTCAAAGAGTTGGTCTGTCAAAAAAATTAAGTTAGTTGCCCATTCCAAAGCAGTAGGTACCTGTGGAGAAGAACGGCAAGAAACTACATGGACACTCTTTTAAACAAAATATTGGTTACATCATTCATAAATATTACTATACATGTGAGAACGATGCAGAAAGTGAAAAGCATTCGTTGTAAATATATACAAACAATTCAAAAATTAAATTAAAACAAGCCATAGCCGCTAAGAGAAGACCAGTCCCTACTGACAGCGCCCGTTCACGAACATGACGCTTGGATTACCACCATTCAGCGCAACCATTTTGAAGGGAGCTAAATTATCCAACTCACACACCACCATCAGCGAGCAAAATGTTAGGAAAACATCGTGAGGAAACCAGCATGTCTGAGAGTTTTTCTCAACAGCATGTGGAGCTAAGTCAGAGGCCCATGGGCAGCATAAAAACTCTGACACCAGGTTAGTCACTAACCGCACGAATAGAAGAAGAAGATCACTGAAGCAATCATACCCAGCTAAAGCACTTCCTAGTCTGTCGACGAACTCCCCGGCATCACAGCTGTCTGTAGTTATTTAGCCCACACCGGTATTTTGACATCTCGCCGTTGCACCCGGTGTTGCACATACTTACATATCCATCAATCCGTCTAGCCTTTTCCCAACTATGTTGGGGTCGGTTTCCAGTCTAACCAGATGCAGCTGAAAACCAGTATTTTACATGGCGGGACTGCCTATCTGACCTCCACAACCCAGTAAGTAACTGGATAATACGATACCCCTACGAGATATTTCTCAACAGCATGTGACGCTACGTCAGAGGCCCATGGGCAGCATAAAAACTCTATCAACAGGTTAGTCACTAATCACATGCAAAGAAGAAGACAGTCATAATTCTGAATCAGTCATTCATTTGTGTAAACTCAATCAATCCTACGTAGCCTTTTCCCAACTGGGGTTGGCTTGCAGTCTAACCGGATGCAGCTGAATACCAGTATTTTACATGGAGGGACTGCCTATCTGACCTTCCACAACTCAGTAACTTGGTAATACGATACCCCCTGGTAAGACTGGCTGTCAGACTATCGGGCTTCTGACGACCCGTACCGACTGCAAAAGATGCACAAATGGCAGCCAGGATCGAGTGCTTAACCCTTAATGTGTATTGAAGGCACGGAGCTTAGAGTAGCACAAAAACAGTGGCAGTGTTTGTGTTAACGTGGTTTTCGAGGCATAACGGAGTCTGTGAAGATGGTCATCTATCTACGGACCAACCCTGGCAAGCGTAGCTTAACCTGATAGATCGATATGTGCGGCTGTTATTACTTAGCCACGAGCTCCTAGAGTTACATATAAAGGGTGCTAATTTTTTTTGTCAATAAATAACTTAGTGAGAACTTGTAAGTTACATAATAAGTTAAAGCATTGCGTTTTGTAACCATAGGGCATAATTGAGTAAGAAAAACTTTCTCTCGCGTTTAAAAACTTGTTTTTTTATTATTGTTATTTTTGTTGTTGTAAAGTGGACCGTGGTTTATGGTTTGGTGATTAAGTTGGTGTTCAAAATAAGTTTTGATAAGTTAAATTATTTATGTATGAAATCTTGTTATTTTGTTAGATTTTTATTGTCACGGGAAGCGGTTCATAAACTGGTTTGCTATGAATATAATTATTTTAGTCATATAATTATTAGGGTATCTATTCCGACCTGAGATTACGTTAGAACTGTCAGGCCCGTGCCGGACGGCGCGTACGTGTTCCAGGCGCGCCTCAAAGAGATGTCAGCAGTATAGAAGGGGCCCGTCAGGGCCAAGCCTGCCGGGTCAGCGGGATTGTCCGATTGTCCGCTATCCCGGCACATAAAGCGCTAAGGAAGGAATATGGATGGGTTTTATAAAGTAAGAGTCTGACTCTCCCTTCCGCTTCACCCAGAGCGGGAGGGATCACTTGATGATTTCCCACCCTCACAAAAAAAAGGTTAGAACTGTAACCAATTACGCGCGAGCCGAGCGAGCAAAGCGAAGTAATTTTATTTTATATGTAGAGTGAACTTCTTAGTTAAGTCAAGGACATATTAGTAACAGTTGGAGCCCGGACTTTGGCATTGTGCCCGATTGATGGCAATAGGCTCGCCCCCTATTACTTATACATAACTGACGAAATGTGGATGTACCTAAATACATTCACATTTCTATGTCCCATGTACTAGGGCTCGACCCTATTGCCATCAACCGAGCACAAATCCTGACTCTCAGCTGCTACTGAGAAATAACAATAATATTCTTGTACATTTCACACAACGCCATATCGTCCCAAGCTAAGCAACCTAATGCTTGTGTTATGGTAACGAGATGGCTGATAAAGTACTTATACATTTTTTTTGTAAATACATACATATTATAGATAGAAAAACACCCAGACTCGCAACAAATACTTGCATGTCGTACAAATATTTGTTCCGTGCGGGAATCGAACCCGCGACATAGTGCGCAAAGTCAATCGCTCAACCACTGCGCCAACCGTGTCGTCAAATTCCAGATATAAAAACTCAATAACACTGGCCTTCTTATTTTGTGAGTGGAAGCATCCAATGAAGGGGTCATCAATGGGGGCGTTGTGTAGAGGCTCAGTGGGCGATTTGTAATTTCATCTAGATAGTCGTTTATAAGTGAAAAATGGGGGCGCTGAAAAAGAATTAATACTTTATGTGGGGAGTAGACAAAATAAGTTTGAGAACCCCCTTTTTTTCTGGATGGTGGGAAACCATCAAATGTCCTCTCCCGCTCTGGGTGCAAAGGGAGTGTCAGACTCTTACCGACTAAAGCCCATCTATGTTCCTTTCTTAGCCCTTTATGTTCCGGGGTAGCGGTAACCCTTTCATACAATCCCGCTTAACATTCGCGGATCTACGGAATAAAACTACCCTAGCTGGGAATAGAACCCGGGACCTCTTGTTCAGCAGAAGCGCTTGCGACCACTAGACCAACGATACAGTCGATGGTAACAGTAAATTAACATTTTTATTCCGTCCATGTATTTCTATTACCTAATGACGTACATATGGTCATAAATTTTAAGCGTATCGTCTGTTTTGTGGTTGAACAAAACAATATATTGACGTATCTCTTTAGTGTGTGGATTGAATGTTTGATACAAGAGCGTCTGTGGAGCTTTTGCCCGTTCTTCTCCATAGATACCTATTATGCTTTGGAATGGGAAACTAGCTTCATCTTTCTGACTTACTCTCCTCCCCTTCTTTTCATGTGGTTAGTGACTAACCTGGTGTCAGAGTTCACTCACTGATCCCTTGACAATTCAGAAGCGCCTGTAATTGGTCTATCCATAATTATAAAAGACTGGCACTTTGCCCGCGGCTTCGCTTCCGTGGTCTTTCCCGTGGGACCCGTTATTTTTCCCGGGATAAAAAGTAGCCCATGTTACTCCTAGAAAACTAAGTTTAATTTTTTTTAAATCGGTCCAGTAGTTTTGGAGCCTATTCATTTCAAACAAACAAACAAAAAATCAAATCTTTCCTCTTTATAATATTATAGTATAGATATAGGTCACTCATTCATACATTCACTCACTGGTCAAACATGAAATATCAAAAACTACTGGACCTTTTTTTTTGAGGCCTACGAAGATGAAATTTGGCACAGAGGTACAATATGAATGGGAGACGTCAGACAAGAAAGGATTTTAGGAAACTCCCCCCGTGAAGGAGTGAAATAGGGATGCAAAGTCGCCGGCAGCAGCTGGTTTGAAATGAATGCTTTGGTTTTGAAAAATTTAAAAACAATTTCAAGATTTTTACACATGGTAAACACAAGTAAAGCACGCGTCGGTTCATCCTCAATTCGGGTTGTACTCTGCTTTTTGTTTGGCCGTTGCAATCATGGGCTCAGAACGAAACGTACACGTGGCGCCATCTATTACCATAAGATCGTTATTGTTGTTTTCTTTGTGAACAGTGATTTTTTTCGGGATGAAAGGTACCCTATGTCCGTTTCTGTACACCCGACAACGTATTTACAAAATTTCAGGATGATTGGTTCAGTGGTTTAGGCGTGAAACGGTAACAAACAAACTGACAAACTTACTTTCGCATTTATAATATTTGTTGGGATGTCAACTAAATTGCAGGCTAAGGCTAGTCGTTAGCCTTATAGCCTCATCTCCTGCATTAAACATAAGTGTTAAAATCAACAAATCGTGACTTGAATACGTAGGGTTTACCTTTTAACGCATTAGAAGGAAAATTAACATTAATATTATTATTTATGGCAACACTGTAACATCAATTATTTCAAGATTTATTGATTTTCGTTTGCATATTTATATGAACGTGTTGTTATCTAAAAATAGATTAGTTTTTCTTCTGGGAAGTGCTAGAGGTCACTGTAAGGACAACGAATTGCATTTTTGCATTCAAAGCCAGTTATGACTGTCTCAAATCACATACACGCAGTGAGCAAGCATGGTGATGAATGATGGTTCCTTCTCTATATAAAAACAAGCCGTTAACATAATTAGCATAAAAAAGTGGGGCGAATAAGAAGTAAAAATGGGGGCGAGTAAGGAATAAAAATGGGGCGAGTAAGGAATAAAAACTGGGCCGAACCAGAACTAAACTAACACATCCCGTGTTTTGACATTTTAGTTAGTTAATAGTTTTATAAACTTCAATCAATCTGCCTAGCCTTTTCCAAACTATGTTAGGGTCGGCTACCAGTCTAAACGGATGCAAATTTTATGATAGTTTTATAAACTTGTAGATCATATATATTTTTTTTAGTTTTAGTGTTAGTATGTAAATTGTATTTATGTTTTGTCAAATTATAATAAAAAAAAACGCCATAAAATCACGTTTCAGATTTTTAGTATTTGTTGTTGTAGCGGCAATAGAAAATTTCATCATCTGTAAAAATTTCATCTGTCTAACTATCACGGTTCATGAGATACAGCCTGGTGACAGACGGACAGCGGAGTCTTAGTAGGTAGGTAGGTAGGATCCCGTTTTGCCCTTTGTGTACGGAACACTAATAAAAAAGTAACAAATGACGATTTTAGGGGCAAAAAAACTAAAAAAAAATCTGTTTAACATCTGCTAGTCCCACACACAAAACTACTAAACATCAAAACTGTAGGGCATGGTGTCAGAATGACAGCGGAGTCTTAGTAAAAAGGTCCAGTTAAACCGTTTGGGTACGGAACCTTATTTTTTTTTTTACAAATAATGATTTTCGGGGCGAAAAACGAAAAAAAAAATCTGTTTAACATCTGCTAGTCCCACAAACAAAAACATCAAAACTGTAGCTTATTCCCGGAAAAGTCAATACCAGCATACGTAATTATGTCCTTGTATGTACATTAGTATGCTCACAGCAAGTCGCGGCGAACCAAATGCTGTCGCCGCCATCATAAATCTAGGCTCTAATATAATTCTGAACATCATTCTGATGTCTGGGAAAATACTGGTCTTATATCCTCATTTCTGTGTTGTTTTCATAATTTCAAAGCATGATGGTGTTATTTTTCTAGATCCTCTTTTGTTTTTCGTGTGGTGGACCAATTTACAGATCAGTATAAGGCAGCCTTTCCCACAGCTCCCATCAAAATGGTTGAGCTGAATGGTGCTAATGCATGCGTCATGTTCATGAACGGGCGCCGTCAGTAGGGACTGGTCACCTCTTAGCTGCCACGGTTGTTTTTTTTTTTTTTTAAATCTTGTAATTATGGGCGCTTTTATTAAGTTCTGCATCGTTTTCACGTGTATATTTCAACATGAATGTAACCCAGTTTTTTAAACATATTTTGATTTAAAAGAGTTTCCATGGAGTTTCTTGCCCGTTCTTTTCCATAGGTACCTACTGCTTTGGAATGGGCAACTAGCTTCATCTTTCTGACTGACCGACCCCTTGACAACTCAATAACGCCCCCCTGTAGACACTGCAGGCCTAAAGGGGACACAATAAAAGACCCAGAAAATGGGGGCGTTGTGTAGAGGTTTAGGGGGCGAGTTCTAATTTTATCTAGATAGTAGTTTCGGCGTGGCTACGTACTAACAGCCGCACAGGTCGATCCATCAGGTTAAGCTACGCTTACCGGGGTTGGTCGTGGATGGGTGACCATCTTTACATACCGAGACTTCTCCGTGCCTCGGAAAGCACGTTAAGCCGTTGGTCCCGGCTGTCATTTGTGCATCTTTGAAAGTCGTTACGGGTCGTCAGAAGCCCGAAAATCTGACAGCCAGTTTTACCAAGGGATATCGTATTGCCCAGTTACTGGGTTGTGGAGGTCAGATAGGCAGTCGCTCCATGTAAAATACTGGTATTCAGCTGCATCCGGTTAGACTGGAAGCCGACCCCAACGCAGTTGGGAAAAGGCTACGCAGATGAGATGAGTAGTTTTTAAGGAGGTCAAAAAAGGCGCAGAAAAATTACTTGTTCTCAAAGTGGGTAGTAGACAAAATAAGTTTGGGAACACCCCTTTTTTGTATGGTGGTTAATCATCAAATGACTCTTCCCGCTCTTGGTGGAGCGGAAGGGAGTGTCAGACTCTTACTGTCTAAAATCCATCCATGTTCCTTCCTTAGCCCTTTACGTTCCGGGGGAGCGGTAACCGTTTTGGACAATCCTGCTTAAGTGGTTAGTGACTGACCTGGTATCGGAGTAAGAACCCTGGAACCTGATAGATTTCACTGGCACGAGCCTGGTCCTTATTGGTTGGTGTAAGGGTTGGGGGACGTTTTGACGCATTATCCCTAAAACTTCTTTAATTCTTCAGTGCAGTATATACCTTTTACTAAACTTCGCTTGGTATTCTACCACTGCAGTAGATCCTCAAACCCAAGGCCCGGACCTTACGGATTCATGTGCGTATTGTATAAGTATCACTTGCTTAAAAAACTGTGAAGGAAAACGATGTGAGAAGAGCAGCATGTCTGAGAGATATTTCTCAACAGCATGTGAAGCTAAGTCAGAGGCCCATGGGCAGCATAAAAACTCTGTTACCAGGTTAGTCACTAACCACACGAAAAGAAGACTATGGAATAACTATTTCATGAAATTCATAATTTAATATTATGTTTGTTACTTCTTCACACTCAAACAGCTGAACGGATCTGAATGAAATTTGCCACAGAGATAGTTTATGACCTGGATTAACACATAGGATACTTTTCATCCCGGTAGTACAGACGCCAGCACATCAAGCTATCCCTAACTGTCAAATTTTCTCAATTACAAATGAACCTTATGTCTTTGCAATAAAGTTGAAATACTATCAAAGAAATTTGACAGATTGTGGTAACTTGATGTGCTGGCCTCTGTACATTCCCTTGGTATAATTTCCGACAACCACACGGGCGAAGAAGCTGGCACCAGCTAGTCTATACTAATATTATAAAGAGGAAAGATTTGATTTTTGTTTGTTTGTTTGAAATGACAATGGCTCCGAAACTACTGGACCGATTTAAAAAAATCTTTCACCGTTGGAAAGCTTAGTTTTCTAAGAGTAACATAGGCTACTTTTTATCCAGGGGAAAAATAACGGGTCCTACGGGAAAGACCACGGGAGCGAAGCCGCGGGCAATAAAAATCTTTTATATTGTAACCAAAACAAAACAGCACAGCAGTTTCCCAGAAAGTCGCACACAAACGTACGCATAACAATAAAGACAAGTTTATTCATTTAATTTACATGTGCGATCCGGTTTCAGAGATAATAAGTGTGTAGTGGAATAAAACAAAAGATTTACGCTAAAATTCTTGCTCATCTCTGAGGTAAACAAAGTCGTTAAGGTGAAAGGTACAGCGCAGTCCGCGTTAGCGGGATTGTCCGAAAGGGTTACCGCTACCCCGGAACATAAAGAGCTAAGGAAGGAACATGGACGGGTTTTAGTCAGTAAGAGTCTGACACTCCCTTCCGCTACACCCAGAGCGGGAGGGGTCGTTTGATGATTTCCTACCATCCAAAAAAAAGGGGGTTCTCAAACTTATTTGGTCTATTGCCCATTTTCAGAATAAATTATTACCCAGTTAGTTGCTGGGTTTTAGAGGTCAGATAGGCAGTCACAAAAGACGAGGTCGTGGCAGATGTAAAATACTAGTATCCAGCTTTACCGTTTAGACTGGAAGCTGTCGCCAACATAGTTTGGTAAAGGGTAGGCAGATGATGATGTTTAATCAATGCGAAGGCGCGGGAGACTTACAGACGCCAGCACATCAAGCTATCCCTAACTGTACAATTTTCTCAATTAAAAACCACTATCTAGATGAAATTACAAATCGCCCCCTAAGCCTCTTCACAACGCCCCCATTTTTTTTTCTTTTTTTTTTCTCTTACGGGCAGTAAGAGACCCAGATAAAAAATTGGGCCCTTAAGGCCTGCAGCGCCCAAGAGGAGGCGTTTTCGCCCACTTAGAGAAAGGCTGTCTTATACTGATCTTCAAATTGGAAAAAACTTAAAAAAACCAGGCTTATACTTCAGCTCAAACTCAAAGCATTTATCTATATACATATACTAGCTGACCCGACAGACGTTGTCCTGTCTTAACTATGATACCTACCTTACCTACCCTACCAACCCTACCTACCCTACCTATAATGTGCAATAAAAAAAAAAAAAAAATAATATGCCTATGTCCTTCTCATGAATGCAAACTATCTACATACCAAATTTCAGCAAAATCGGTTGGGTGGTTTAGGCGTGAAAAGGTAACAGACAGACAGACAGAGTTACTTTCGCATTTATAATATTAGTATGGATTAGTATGGATGAAAGAAAGTCGTGTTAGTTACACTGTTTATAACTCAAGAACAGCTTTACCGATATGGCTGAAAATTGGTGAGGAGGTAGCTAAGAGCTAGGAAAAGGACACAGGGTAGGTAGGGTAGGTAGGGTAGGTATGGTAGGTAGGGTAGGTATGGTAGGTAGGGTAGGTAGGGTAGGTAGGTAGGTAGGGTAGGTAGGGTAGGTAGGGTAGGTAGGGTAGGTAGGGTAGGTAAGGTAGGTAGGGTAGGTAGGTAGGGTAGGTAGGGTAGGTAGGGTAGGTAGGGTAGGTAGGGGAGGTAGAGTAGGTAGGGTAGGTAGGGTAGATAAGGTAGGTAGGGTAGGTAGGTAGGGTAGGTATCATAGTTAAGACAGGACAACGTTTGTCGGGTCAGCTAGTTTCAAATAAACCAATTACAGGCACTTTTGAATTGTCAAGGGGACGGTCAGTCAGAAAGATGAAGCCAGTTACCAAGCTTAAAGATTTTCTCAAAATAATTTGTTCACACCAAAACAAATAAATTCAAATTGTATAACTCTTTCGTAGCTCTGCAATAGTTTCGTTATAAAAACCTGATTTATGTATAACAATAAAGTTATTTCTATTGCTTGTATGCATAATAGATTTTTTTCCACTGGCAATTATTTTGACAGAAACATTGACGCCGTGTTTGCGAAATATTAAAGTGTAGTCATGTTTATTATAAGAGGAGCTCTCGGCTAAGTAATAAGAGCCGCACGGGTCGATCTTTCAGGTTAAGCTACGTTTCCCGGGGTTACTGCGTGGATGGGTAAACATTATTAGCTCCTCATGGAAGTAAAATACATGTTCCGCCGACCCCAAATAAATTGGGATAAGGGCAGGAGAATCATGATAAAACACGCGTCCGTTCTCTAGTACAGAGGCCAGCACATCAAGTTACCACAATCTGTCAAATTTCTTTGATAATATTACAACTTTATTGCAAAGACATGTTCATTTTTAATTGAGAAAATTTGACAGTTTGGGATAGCTTGATGTGCTGGCGTCTGTACCAACAAAGCTAATATACTTTTCTAAACATATAAAGACTAGCAAAAAAAACTAATTGACCACGTACTCTAAAAGCCTTGACACGATTTTCCTTATTATATTATTCTCTTGCATCACTTCTTAAATATTTAAGTTTACCAATATCAAACTGCCTAGCCTTTTCCCAACTATGTTCGCTTCGGCTTCCAGTCTTACCGGATGCAGTTACATACCAGTATTTTACATGGAGCGACTACAACTTAAAAACACTTGCTTAAAAATGATAATCTCGTGAGGAAACCAGCATGTCTGAGAGATATTTCTCAACAGCATGTGAAGCTAAGTCAGAGGCCCATGGGCAGTATAAAAACTGACACCAAGGTAGTCACTAACCACACGAACAGAAGAAAAAGACATGGAGCGACTGACTAGCTATCGAAGCGCAGTGGTGAGACGCCCGTGTCTTAGGAGTTGTAGGTCATTGGTTCGAACCAAGATAGGCATTTTACTTTGTGTATTTAATTCCATCACGACTGCTCTCAAAACGGTGAAGGAAAACGTCGTCAGGAAACCGGCATGTCCCAGAAACAAACATTCTAAGACATGTGACATCTACCAACCCGCAATGGGCCTGCTTGGTGAATGGCCTGCCTGCTTGGTGGGGAACATGTATAATAATAATATGAATTATGTAACCAATATTTTGTAACCATATTTTGTTTAAAAGAGTGTCCATGGAGTTTCTTGCCCGTTCTTCTCCATAGGTACCAACTGCTTTGGAATGGGCAACTAGCTTCATCTTTCTGACTGACCGACCCCTTGACAATTCAAAAGTGCCTGTAATTTACCAACTGCTTTGGAATGGGCAACTAGCTTCATCTTTCTGACTGACCGACCCCTTGACAATTCAAAAGTGCCTGTAATTTACCAACTGCTTTGGAATGGGCAACTTTGTTTCATCTTTCTGACTGACCGGCGACCCCTTGACAATTCAAAAGTGCCTGTAATTGGTTTATTTGAAATAAATACTTTGAGTTTGAGTTGAGTTTGAGTTTGAACATTAGAGGCTGATTATTATGATTCAATGAAAATACGACTGGTTTGTGTACTTATTGTTATTGTTTGTATCCGGTCGCCATGTTGGTTTTGACATGACTGTCAGTAATTTCAAGCCAATGTTTTCTGAAAGCACTTATACTATTATAGTTTATCTCGCGATTTCAAGTGCAGTTTTAGGTATTGAAGTGTAGTCGTATCTTTCGGCCCGAGTCACACTGAAATGGCAGCGGCCGGCAGCGACGCGGCAAGCGCTTTCAGTGTGAAATTTTAAACTTTATCTACATACTTCAAAGACCAGTATCGCTTGAAAAGCTTGAAAGCCAACTCGGCCCTGGAGATGGTTTTGTAGCGGCATTTACATCCCTACATGCGAACTACACGTCACATGACGTCACGCGTAATCCTGCATCGCGCAAGTAGAGTTTACCGCGCGACTAGCATTTATACATCCCGACATACATAAAACTTCAAGGCAATATTCGCGCTTATAACCTTAACAATCAGATGTCAATATCAATGTCAATATTTACAAAGATATTCACATTATTTACAAAAAAATATTTACCTATAAATAGGTATCGCACGTCTATATGAACGAACGGACGTCATTATGATACAAAAATGTCCTTCCCAAGAATTTATCCTTGATACTATTTCAAAAACTTGTTTATTTACATTTATTTAAAAACTAGTGATCCGCCCCGGCTTCGCACGGGTACATAGTAGATATTATCACTCGACCGAAAGCTAGTATAAACCTTCCTCTTGAATCACTCTATCTATTGACGAAAACCGCATTTAAATCCGTTGCGCTTGCGCAGTTTAAAAGATCAAAACGTACAGAGGGACAGACGTCGGGGATCGCCTTTGTTCTATACATAGACTTGCTTCCCGCCGCGGCTTCGCCCGCAAAATATGTCGACAAATTATACACATAAACCTTCCTCTTGAATCACTCTATCTATTAATAAAAACCGCATCAAAATCCGTTGCGTAGTTTTAAAGATTTAAGCATGCATAGGGATATAGGGACAGAGAAAGCGACTTTGTTTTATACTATGTAGTGATATCGCGATTCGTACAGGTAGGTATAATAAGTACATATGTACCTAATTTATATTAGTAGCAATTAATTATAATTAACACAATTATTTTCAATGTCAATCTGTCGAACGGATCAATATGTTATGTAATATTGTAATTTATTAAAATCAAAACGTAATTCGTTGATTAATTTTGTCATTTCATATAAATTAGGAAACCATTTTGGCGTGATCGATCACAATATTAAATACATGTGTTTAATAATGCCATGTTTTTCGCGTTTTTTTCGTACTTCACTATTTTTAATAGGTAATATAAATTACTTTGCGAAAAAACTATTATACGTATGTAAAGTGGGTGATAGAGACGTGCGAGTATTTACGCGGACTTGGGGCTCGACGACCTTTTTCGCCTGTGTGTCACCTTAAGGGCAATATCATACTAGCGGATTGCGAGCGTCTTCAAAGCGGTGCGGGCGCGCAGCTAATGCGTCGCGAACACGCCGCGGCTGCTCAGCGAAGACGTCGCGGACGTGCGGCAACTTTGCAACGTGTTCGTCGCGTGTTTGTAGCAAGTTAACGACGCACAATACACTCAGTAACAAAATGGATTCTGACGAGGAGACACTGCTGTTGGCTTTGTTACTTCGAAGACGCCGGAGACGAAAACGGAAGCATCAAAGAATTTGGGAATATCCATTATCCGCAACGAATTCGCTGCGTATGCGCGGCGTATTCGTTGCGCGCCCGTAACGTATTCGTTGCGCGCCCGTTCCGCTGTGAAGACGCTCGCAATACGCTAGTATGATAAGGCCCTAAAAACGCGTACTTTAAAATTGCCGCGCAAGTTCGCCGGCGATCCAACCAGTTTGAAATCTTGCTCGTAGCTCGTCTCGTCTCGAGCCGCCAATTTTTTTCCGTCAGTTCATGCAGATGCACGAGGAGGGATGAAGATACAATTCCTAAATAACACAAATCTTCTGCCGTCGATGACATGGTGATACAGTGTAAGCCAGCTTCTCGTGTGTCACCGACGTCGTGCCGAGTAAGTTCGCGATCTTAAAAACCGCGTGCTTAAAGTTCGCACGTCTATCACCCTAGGTGATGAAGGAAAACATCGTGAGAAAACCAAAAATTCGAAGACATGTGACATCTACCAACCCGCACTGGGCCCAGTGGTGGATTACCGCCCACTGCCTCTCACACAGAGAAGCCCTATGTCCCAGCAATGGGAACATTATAGGCTGATTATGTGTAATACGACGCAAGCACATCAAGCTATCCCTAACTGTCCAATTTTCTCAATTAAAAAAAAAAAAAAAAGTTGTTTATTGGTACAAAAGTATCATTCACAAAAATTTATGTTTTTAAATAAAAGGTACGTTCATCGCAAGAGTTGGTGATACTGGTTCCCAAACTAAGCTATAGCTTGTATTTTGGGACACAGCGTTCAGCCATGAATAGTGCCACAATTTGGTGTCTTTAGGTTACATACCTACATTTGTTGTGAATGTGACAATGAACATTTAGTAAGTTTATTTTTTTAATTTAATAATTTTAAAAGATTAAAATAAGGTGAAGAGGCGAGTGTGTGTGCGTGTGAGTGTTGGTGTGTAAGTGTGTTTGTGTGTGTGTGGGTGACAGAGATCATGGAAATGAACCTTATGTCTTTGCAATAAAGTTGAAATACTATCAAAGAAATTTGACAGATTGTGGTAACTTGATGTGCTGGCCTCTGTACTTATAGTATTTAATTATTTACTATCTTCTGCCCGGGACTTCGTCCTCGTGGTTATCGGAAATGATCCCAAAAGGAACGTGCTAACGGGATTTAAAGTATCCTATGTGTTAATCCAGGTTATAATCTATCTGTGTGCCAAATTTCATCCAGATCCGTTGGCGGTTGGCGCAGCGGTTGAGCGATTGACTGCTGCGCAGCATGTCGCGGGTTCGATTCCCGCACGGAACAAATATTTCTACGACCTGCAAGTATTTGTTACGGGTCTGGGTGATTTTCTATCTATAATGTGTAAGTATTTACAAAAAAAAAATGTATATAAGTAGTTTATCAGCCATCTCGTTACCATAACACAAGCATTAGGTTGCTTAGCTTGGGACGATACGGCATTGTGTGAAATGTCCAAGGATATTATTATTATAGTAGTTTTTGCGCGAAACAAATATCATCATCTGCCTCCCTTTTCCGAACTATATTGGGGCAACTAAATACCAGTATTTTACATAGAAGGACTGCCTATCTGAGCTACACAACTCAGTTACTGGGTAATACGGTACCCCTTAGAAAGACTGGTTGTCAGACTTTCGGGCTTCCGACGACCCGTAACCGCAATCAAAGAATTGCAAATGACGGCCGGGACCAACGGCTAAGGTGTTTTCCGAGGCACGGAGGAGTCTCGGTATGTAAAGATGGTCACCCTTCCACAGACCAACTTCGGCAAGTGTAGCTTAACTTTATAAATTGATCTTGAAGTGACATTCCAGAATGCGATTGTACAAATGCTTACTCGTTAGGGTCAAAGGTTTGCAAATGACTACCGGACCAACGCCTTAACGTGCTTTCCAAGGCATGCAGGCGTCTTTTTATGTAAAAATGCTCACCCATCCACAGAACAACCCCGGCAAGTGTAGCTTAACCTGATGGATCGACCCGTGCGGCTATTAATACTTAGCCGAGAGCTCCTCTTATAATAAACATTACTGGGAACAAAGACACTTGGAAATATTCACCCATCCACCGACCAACCTCGGCAAGTGTACCTTAACTTTATAAATCGATCTTGAAGTGACATTCCAAAAACAATTGCACAAAGCTTACCAATATCGCGTTGTAAACTTCGTTGTTTGAGCTCCAAATTTATTTTTAACATCGCATCCATTCAGTTTGTTTTTTTATACCCAATATCATTCAACCTCTTTGTCCCGGATGCCAATATATAAAAATATCGTTACTTTTTACCTGATGTTTTTGTTGATAAGCGGTTGAATTCATATTGATCCGAAATTCCGAACTAAATGTCTCGTTTCATCGATTCTCGAGGCAGGTTTTAAGATTGCCCGAAAGGGCTACCGCTACCCCGGGACATAAAGTGCTAAGGAAGGAACATGGATGGGTTTTAGTCAGTTTTCTTCTTTTCGTGTGGTTAATGACTAACCTGGTGTCAGAGTTTTTATGCTGCCCATGGGCCTCTGACATAGCTTCACCAGCTGTTGAGAAATATCTCTCAGACATGCTGGTTTCCTCACGATGTTTTCCTTCACCGATTTTTATGCAAGTGATAATTACACAGTACGCACATGAATCCGTAAATTCAGAGGTGCATGCCTTGGGTTCGAACTCAAGATCAGTAAGAGACTGACACTCCCTTCCCTCCACCCAGAGCGGGAGCGGTCATTTGATGAATCCCACCCTCAGAAAAAAAACAGGTTTTATAAGTTTTTTTAAATCTAGTCAGCCTTTTGTTGGCCACTGCTGGACAAAGGCCTCTCCCAGGCTGCGCCACAACACCCTGTCCTCCGCCTTCCGCCTCCAATCTGTCCCAGCCACCTTCTTAAGGTCATCGGTCCATCTAGCTAGAGGGCGTCCCACACTACGCTAGCCTACGATAGTCTTCAACCGGGCAATCCAGAATCAGGGCTGCTACTGAGAAATTCCACATGGAAAACCCAATAACATAATAGCAGTGATAGCCTAGTGGTGTGACCGTCGGACTGCCAAGTCACAGGTCTCGAGTTTGAACGCAAGGCACGCACTTCTGATTTAACGTATTCATGTGCGTATTGTATAATTATCACTTGTTTAAAAATCGGTGAAGGAAAACATCGTGAGGAAACCAGCATGTCTGAGAGATATTTCTCAACAGCATATGATGCTAAGTCAGAGGCCAATGAGCAGCATAAAAACTCTGACACCAGGTTAATCATTAACCATACGAAAAAGAAGTAAGACCCAATAACACTGCACGACCTGTTGATCCCCAGGACCTCATGCTTAGCGATAGCGCTTGCTACCGCTAGACCAAAAAAGCAGTCTTATTCACAAAACGTATATTATTTATGTGAAACGATTCTTTAGAAACAATCAATCTTTCGCAACTATGTTGGGGCCGGCTTCCAGTCTTAACCGGATGCAGCTGAATACCAGTAGTTTACATGGAGCGACTGCCTATCTGATCTCCACAATCCAGTTACTAGATAACACAATATCCTTTAGCAAGACTGGGTGTGACAAATTTTTTCTACCTGATATAAAAGTTGTAGGTCGTGAGTTCGAATCGACGCAGGCGTTTTGTGTATTTAATTTCATAACCACTACTCTCAGGTGGCGGGACGACCTAGACGCATACCGCAAGGGATGGATCAAGTTGGCTCAAGACAAAGATGTCTGGAAGGATTTGGGGGAAGCCTTTGCTCAGCAGTGGGACAGTGTAGACTAAATAATAAAAACTTTTTTACAAAAAATAAAACCGACTTCCAAAAAAAACACTACAAAGTGAAAAATTATTTTGATTTCGGAAGTCGGTGTCTTCGGTTTTGTATTTTAATTTTTTGCCACCGACTTCCGAAATCAAAATAATTTTTCACTTTGTAGTGTTTTTTTTGGAAGTCGGTTTTATTTTTTGTAAAAAAGTTTTTATTTTTCACTTTTTAGTTGTGGTACCTACACAACCCACCCCCCCCCAAATTTTAATACCACTACCTGGTATGTAAATTACAGTGACAGGAACTTATTAGAACATCGTCCACATACATTAAGTAGGATTTTTTTAGATTTTTGTTGATTTTTCAAAAACCGCTTATCCGATTTCGATAAAAATTTTATGGGACCATTTGGGAAGTATACCCTTTGCAACGAAAAAAAGAATTTTTCAAATCGGTTGGCAAGCAACGGAGTTATGCGCGAACAAACATAAAAAAATATATACAGTCGAATTGAGAACCTCCTCCTTTTTTAAGAAGTCGGTTAAAAATAAAAAAAACCACTGCTCTCAAAACGGTGAAGGAAAACATCGTGAGGAAACCGGCATGTTTTAGAACCAAAGGTTCCTAGACATGTGACATCCACCATCCCGCACTGGGCTTGCATGGTGGATTATGGCCCACTCCCTCTCACACAGAGGAGGTGTCCGAGCAGTGGCAACAGTATAGGCTGATTATGTCTACCCGTAACGACTGTCAAAGATCTACGAGTGACAGCCAGGCTTAACGTGCTTTCTTAAACACGACGGTGTCTCCAAATGTAAAGGTTACCCATCCTCGAACCGACCGCGGCAAGCGTAGCTTAACGATCAATCAACCCGTGCGTCTGTTGATTTTTTTAGTTAGCCACGAGCCTCAAAATCACTCAATTGATAATCATTCTCATCATTCTCCTGTCCTTATATCAATTTATTTGTGCTCGGCGCAACATGTCTTTTTCTTCCATACTTCTCTATTAGTCGTCATCTCGGTAGTCACTCCCTTTCATTCCCACTTTGACTCCCATTCACTCAAATTGATCTATCACCAATCACTACATAATATAAAACAAAGTCGCTTTCTCTGTCCCTATATCCCTATGTATGCTTAAATCTTTAAAACTACGCAACGGATTTTGATGCGGTTTTTTTTAATAGATAGAGTGATTCAAGAGGAAGGTTTATGTGTATAATTTGTCGACATATTATGCGGGCGAAGCCGCTGGCGGAAGCTAGTATTACATAACTCATAATCGCTATGTGAGCAGAATTTCATTCAACCATATTTGTAAACAAACCGCTCAAAATTAGAAGCAACAGTTCAACTTGTTATTAAGGATTAGATGACTATAACAATAGGTTTATTTATAAACAAAACTATGCTAGTTTGTTCATGTATCTAGCCTACAAATGTACATCAAAATATCCTCCGTGAAATGTTAGCTACTGCCCTCAGCTTCGCTTGTATAGATGTTAGCAAATATCAGATCCGATCAATAGTTTTTCCTTGAACGAGTAACAAACATCCATCCACCCTTACAAATTTTCGCTTTTTTGAGAACCTTATATTCATCTCAAAAATACAATTAATTCCTGAAAATGGTATTTACAATATATAATCTAACACTGAAATATACATATTTACATTTAAAAGCTAAATATTCATAATAATATGTACAGAAATAATATGTATACAATCAAAGAACATCAAAAAATTCGTCCACGTCGCTGTCAACAGGAAAAGTTCCCAAAAGGCTTGCAGCATTCGTTTTTTTTTTAATATTAAGTACGAGTAGACAAAAAAGCGACTTAATAACAACTGTTGATTGTGTAATATTGTTGAAATTACTGCACTTTTGAGTTGTTTTTTTAATGTAAATGGTAAATAGATTACATTGCTTTGTATTTATATTGAAACTAGCTGCTTCCGCCCGGTTTCACTCGCTGCTCGGCTCCTATTGGTCGTAGCGTGATGTTACATAGCCTATAGCCTTCCTCGATAAATGGACTATTCAACACAAAAAGAATCTTGCAATTCGAACCAGTAGTTCCTGAGATTAGCGCGTTCAAACAAACAAACAAACAAACTCTTCAGCTTTATAATATTAGTATAGATAGATAGTATAGATTTCGATGTTTAGTTGAAGTTTATGTCGAAATATCGAACAAGTGAAGACTCGTATTTGTTTAATGTAATAAATGAAGCATACAGCAACGAAAAAATTAATCTGTCTAGCCTTTTCCCAACTATGTTGGGGACGGCTTCCAGTCTAACCGGATGCAGCTGAATACCAGTGTTTTACATGGAGCGACTGCCTATCTGACCGCCACAACCCATTAACTGGGTAATACGATACCCTTGGTAAGACTGGCTGTCAGATTTTCGGGCTTCTGGCGACCCGTAACGACTGTCAAAGATGCACAAATGACAGCCGGGACCAACGGCTCAACGTGATTTCCGAGGCACGGAGGAGGCTCGGTATGTAAAGATGGTCACCCATCCACGGCCAACCCCAGTAAGCGTAGTTTACCTGTGCCTGGATACCACGAGCAAACCAACGAATTAACACTAAAAAACTACCAAAAATAAATTCCTCGACATTAATATCATTGACCTATAAGTAGATGCTTAATTAAAAAAAAAAGCACAAACAACACGGAAAGTTATCAACTTACAAGAAGACAAGAAGTTTTATTATTCAACTATAATTCACTACACAAAACTTTTTAATCACTAAAACTCACTTTTCGATCAAAATTTTTCGACCACTACACTGCACTTCTTTAACACGATATTATTTTATTTTTTATTTAAAAAAATATAAATATTTTAGTGACGTCCGTTCCCCGCGAGAGTCGCAGACTAACTGGCTGCGCAAGCGCAGGTGTTTGGTATAAGATCATTGAGGGATGGTGTCATGCAGTAAGGCTGTATTATTTGCTTTATTACCTTATTTGTTCGTATTCCGGTCTGATTTTTTTTTTGTTTCAAGTATTTTCTTTTTTTAGATTAGATTAGTTTTTGGTAGACTTTCCGATGGGTTTGTGTGTTCGATTTTATTTTTTTTGTCATTATGCGAAATAGTTCTGTTGTCTCTGATTAGAGAAACGGGTATGTCTAATAGTTATTACTATAATATTTCTAGCCCCTATTGGTTTAAGATTTTATTCTACAATCAAATCTTTAAATGTGAAGTTTTATCAATCAGAAGCTGTAAGGGAAGGGCCGTTGTATATTGGCGTTACAAATTGTGAGTCGTAGGCAGGCACTTTACTTAGTGTAAATAATTTCATCACCACTGCTCTTAAAACAGTGAAGGAAAACAACGTGAAGAAACCGGCAGGGCCCTTTTTTTTTTTTTTTTAAGGCTGGGTAATCATCCAATGAATGCTCCCGCTCTGGGTGGAGCGGAAGGGAGTGTCAGACTCTTACTGACTAAAACCCATCCATGTTCCTTCCATAGCCCTTTATGTTCCGGGGTAGCGGTAACCCTTTCGGACAATCCCGCTTACCACCGGCAGGTCCTAGAACCAAAACTTAGAAGACATGTGACTTCCACCTACCCGCACTGGGGCCGCGCGCGTGGTAGATAATTGCCCAGACCTGAATCCCAGCAGTGGCTAAATTATAGGCTGATTATGATTTACAATATAATGACTGACCTAGTATTCCTGTGAAGACGTTTAGCTTAAATATGATGTCCTTTTTTTTTTTTAAGGCTGGGAAATCATCCAATGACTGCTCCCGCTCTGGGTGGAGCGGAATGGAGTGTCAGACTCTTACTGACTAAAACCCATCCATGTTCCTTCCGTAGCCCTTTATGTTCCGGGGTAGCGGTAACCCTTTCGGACAATCCCGCTTACCCGGCAGGCAAATATGATGTCCTTATGACCTTAAAAAGAGCTAAGTACCTCGCCCGAATATTTCTCAGTAGTGAAAGTTAGTCATTTTCAGTGAAACTGAGCGGATACAAATAAGTAAGGTGTGCACACTTTGACTAGATATGATAAGGTTTTAACAGCCGAAAATGGTTTTTACTTTCATAGAAATTAAGACTGCCTTTTTGTTCTTAACCGGGATTGTCCCAAAGGGTTAACGCTACCCCGGAACATAAAGACATTAGGAAGGAACATGGATGACGACACGGTTGGCGCAGTGGTTGAACGATTGACTGCTGCGCACTATGTCGCGGGTTCGATTCCCGCACGGAACAAATATTTGTACGACCTGCAAGTATTTGTTACGAGTCTGGGTGTTTTCTATCTATAATATGTATGTATTTACAAAAAAAAAAAAAATATAAGTAGTATATCGGCCATCTCGTTACCATAACACAAGCATTAGGTTGCTTAGCTTGGGACGATATGGCGCTGTGTGATATTTCCAAGGATATTATTATTATTATTATGAGTTTTAGTCAGTTAAAGTTTGACACTCCCCTCCACTCCACCCAGAGAGGGAGGAGTCACTTGATGACTTCCCACTCTCAAAAAAAAAGCCACTTTTATATGGTCGTCGATCCGTCTAGCTGGGGGTAACCCACGCTACGTTAGCGGCCGGTTAGATACGCGGTCTCCAGATCTCCAATATAGAACTTAGTCCCATGTTGCTTACAACTTCTCTGTCACGGACGCCACTTTTAAATTGGCCTTCAGGCTTATCATGGCGGCCTGGAATCAGCGACTGTCGCAACCCAGCGCAGGGCACGCCACGATAGTGGCGGTAAGGCCCCTCTTTGAGGAGTGGCTAGAGAGGCGTCACGGCGCCCTCACCTACCGCCTGACGCAGGTCCTCACCGGACATGGATGTTTCGGGAGGTTCCTGCACATCATCAGGCGGGAGGAAACGCCCGGGTGTCACCACTGCGAGGATCGCCCAGAGGACACGGTAGAGCACACGGTGCAAACCTGCCCCGCATGGGCAGAGCACCGCCGTGTCCTCGTAGAGGCGATCGGCGGCGGCGACCTCTCGCGCCCGGCCCTGGTGCAAGCCATGGTCCGGGGCGAGAGGGATTGGGAGGCAGTCACCTCCTTCTGCGAAAAAGTTATGCTCGCGAAGGAGGTGGCGGGATGGGAGAGAGAAAGGTCCTCCCGTCCCAGCCGCCGCAGGAGACGCCCCGGGCGTCGGGAGCCACGTGACGACTCCCGGCCACCGTAGGCGCGGGCCTGCGGACGGTGAGTAATGGGTGACTCACCGTCCGATCAGCACCAGACCCGTGCCGTACGGCGCGTATATGTTCCACGCGCGCCTCAAAGAGATGTCAACATATGAAGGGGCCCCTCAGGGCCAAGCCTGCCGGGTAAGCGGGATTGTCCGAAAGGGTTACCGCTACCCCGGAACATAAAGGGCTACGGAAGGAACATGGATGGGTTTTAGTCAGTAAGAGTCTGACACTCCCTTCCGCTCCACCCAGAGCGGGAGGAGTTATTTGATGATTTCCCACCCCCCAAAAAAAAAGGATTGGTCTCCTAATTTACTTCTATGTGCTACAAGAGCATCTGATGACCCAAAAAACCTTGTAATAAAGGCTTTTCTTACCCATATATGGATAAGTAATAAAAGTGTTATTTTCAATACACAGCCCACCGAATATGGTTAACGACTCATGAACGAGTGAGGTTATCCTCGCACTTTATCATCACGCCTTTATACTCCGAAGGGTTATGCAGAGGTGGACCTATGCACAGTCGCCAGCAAGATACCACAAACTGTAAAATGTTCCCAAATGATTTTGAACTTCTTCTTAGCTAGTTGATGGCAATCTAAATGTACTCGGCCCAGAATTCGGCTACGTGATTGGCTCCATCACTAGCGTCCATCAGTTCCTGTAACGTGCATACGGCAGGACACGCAGGACACGAATTTGAACTTTACTTTCAACGTTTTATGGTTTAAAATCATTTGGAAAATTTTGATAGCTGGTCGGATCTGAATAAAATTTCGCACACAGATAGTTCATAACTTGGTTTACCACGTAGGATGGAGGACTTTCTTTAATCCAGGTACCAGGTAGGTTTTCCCTTGGGATAATTTCCGACATCAACGCAGGCGAAGTCGGTGACTGAAGCTAGTTGAACTAATAAAGATGACCTTAAACCGTCAAAAAGGGCTTAAACACCACTCCCAGATATGGCGAAGAAGTGAAAGCAACGCTTGCGCAGTGAAGCCCACCGGATATAGTTATCTGCCCTAAAAGGTGTGGTGCTTATCTATGCGTAGTCATTAGTTGGTCAATAGACTTACTCATTGTCATCGTGAGGTACTGGCAAAGAAAGGGTCAGCAGGAGTAAAGGTTGCTGGTTTTGCTGACTCTGATGTATTTTGAACTGAGTATTTTTTCCTAATTTTGTTGGAACTGCTAACATTTTGTCAGTGATGAGTGAAAGTGAAGACATTCTAAACATACTTTGATCATCATAGAACCTGACTTTGACCTGCAAATTGCAGAAAAAGCATATGAAAACTTGAATTTCGCTGGCTACGCTTTTTTTTTTGAGGGTGGGAAATCGTCGAGTGACTCCTCTCGCTTAAGATGGAGCAAAAGGGAGTGTCAGACTCTTACTGACTAAAACCCATTCATGTTCCTTTCTTAGCCCTTTATGTTCCGGGGTAGCGGTAACACTTTCGGACAATCCTGCTGACTCGACAGGCTTCGGACCTAATGGCCCCATTCCTTCATGCTGACATCTCTCTGAGGCGTGCGTGGAACATGTACGTGCAGTACGGCACGGGTCTGGTCCTGATTGGACGGTGAGCTACCCATTACTCAACGCCCGCAGGCCCACGCCAACGGTGACCGGGAGTCCTCATGCAGCTCCCGACGCCCGGAGCGTCTCTCGCGGCTAGCGTCTCCCGCGGCGTGCGGCTACCCCGATTATTATCAAAGAATAATAATCCATGTCTATACCGAATAACAATTAATACATTGAAAAATCTTTGTCTTCCAATTTCATAATTAATTACAAAATGATTCATCTTGAACGTGTTACCTTGTAGACTTTTTATCAACATCCGACCTCTTATCGGGCACGATTCGTATTTACTAATAAAATACGTTTTGTAAGAAACAAAAGAATAATTGTTACTTAATTTCTGGTAACAACCTGAAGATGAGCATAGCATTGCATTGCTCGAGACATATATCTCAACAGTATGTGGAGCTAAGTCGGAGACCCATGGGCAGCATAAAAACTCTGACACCAGGTTAGTCACTAACCTAAAAAAAAAATATGCGAAGATTTATTGTAAAATTGCATTTAATGCTATTAAGTATTCCATTTGATTCTAAAAATCTGACATCACATTGTTATATTTCATACAAATCACGTACAAATTCCGCGTTTTCACAGTTCATAAAAAGTAACGTTATCGACTACCCTTTCAAATACCCAATTGTTTTCATGCCTCTATCTCACATAAACACATCCTCGCGTACTATAACCGCTCTCTCATTCGATTTAAATTAAGTCTGAACTGAATCGCTGCACTTATAGTAAACAATTCTCCGCGAGTTTAATAATCATGATCATGATTACAATATCCTTGATCCTGGAGAGACTTGAAATTAAGCTGTTTAATTATATTGTTCCCACTGTAGGGACGCAGGGCTCCTCTCTTTAAGAGGGAGTGGGCTGACCACCACGTGGACTCTTGCAGGTTGGTAGATATCACATTTCTTCGAATATTTGGTTCTATTTCTTCCATTGTTTTCTTGCACCGTTTTGAGAGTTGTTTACAGCTGATTTATCTATCACGTGGACTCTTGCAGGCTGGTAGATGTCACCTATCTTTGAATGTTTGGTTCTAGGACATTCCGGTTTCTTCCATTGTTTTCTTGCACCGTTTTGAGAGTAATTTAGAGCTGATTTATCTATCACGTTGACTCTTGCAGGCTGGTAGATGTCACCTATCTTTGAATGTTTGGTTCTAGGACATTCCGGTTTCTTCCATTGTTTTCTTGCACCGTTTTGAGAGTAATTTAGAGCTGATTTATCTATCACGTGGACTCTTGCAGGCTGGTAGATGTCACCTATCTTTGAATGTTTGGTTCTAGGACATTCCGGTTTGTCCCATTGTTTTCTTGCACCGTTTTGAGAGTTGTTTAGAGCTGATTTATCTATCACGTGGACTCTTGCAGGTTGGTAGATATCACCTATCTTTGAATGTTTGGTTCTAGGACATTCCGGCTTCTTCCATTGTTTTCTTGCACCGTTTTGAGAGTAATTTAAAGCTGATTTATCTATCACGTGGACTCTTGCAGGCTAGTAGATGTCACCTATCTTTGAATGTTTGGTTCTAGGACATTCCGGTTTCTTCCATTGTTTTCTTGCACCGTTTTGAGAGTTGTTTAGAGCTGATTTATCTATCACGTGGACTCTTGCAGGCTAGTAGATGTCACCTATCTTTGAATTTTTGGTTCTAAGACATGCTGGTTTCTTCCATTGTTTTCTTGCACCGTTTTGAGAGTTGTTTAGAGCTGATTTATCTATCACGTGGACTCTTGCAGGCTAGTAGATGTCACCTATCTTTGAATGTTTGGTTCTACGACATTCCGGTTTCTTCCATTGTTTTCTTGCACCGTTTTGAGAGTAATTTAGAGCTGATTTATCTATCACGTGGACTCTTGCAGGCTAGTAGATGTCGCCTATCTTTGAATGTTTGGTTCTAAGACATTCCGGTTTCTTCCATTGTTTTCTTGCACCGTTTTGAGAGTTGTTTAGAGCTGATTTATCTATCACGTGGACTCTTGCAGGTTGGTAGATGTCACATGTCTTCGAATTATTGGTTCTAGGACATTATACATATAGGTTTTCTCGCAATGTTTTCTTTTGTCGTTTTGAGAGTAATCTTCTTCTATTCGTGTGGTTAGTGACTAACCTGGTGTCAGAGTTTCTATGCTGCCCATGGGCCTCTGACTTAGCTTCACATGCTGTTGAGAAATATCTCTCAGACATGCCGGTTTCCTCACGATGTTTTCCTTCACCGATGTTTAAGCAAGTGATAATTTATACAATACGCACATGAATCCATAAATCCAGAGGAGCGTGGCTTGTGTTCGAACTCGAGACCTATGACTTTGCAGTCAGACGGTCACACCACTAGGCTATCACGGCTGTTGATAAACAAGAGTAATAAACAGCTGTTAATCCACCTCGCGAGTCCAGTACGAATTGGTAGATGTCACATGTCTTCGAATATTTGGTTCTACGACATGCCGGTTTCCTTACGATGTTTTCCTGCACCGTTTTGAGAGCAGTTTCGAGCTTAATAAAGCCACCAAATAATACCAATCTGCACTACTCCTTATAAATAAGGACATGTTAATGTTTCAATTTAGGACCTAAACAAAATACTTGGAAACATTAATATGCGTATCTCGTAGCTGCATCTTTGTGGTTAAAGTAAACACAAATTGTATACCTACCTACGATAAACTGAGTAATTTCATGTTATACATTGAAACATAAGGACACATGAATGTTCGTCTTTCTTGAGCTTCAAGGCCGTACACACTTAGTAGAGAGATAGATTATTAAGTTAAGGTTGAAGCTGCTTCAGCGGGATTGTCCGAAAGGGTTACCGCTACCCCGGTAAGTAAAAGGCTAAGATAGGAACATGGATGGGTTTTAGTCAGTAAGAGTCTGACACTCCCTTCCGCGCCACCCAGAGCGGGAGGGGTCATTTGATAATTACTCAGCCTACAAAAACGCCGCCAGCTACTACGCTACAGCGGGATTGTCCGAAAGGGTTACCGCTACCCCGGTACACAAAGGGCTAAGGAAGGAACATGGGACGGGTCAGTAAGAGTCTGACACTCCCTTCCGCTCCACCCAGAGCTGGAGGGTCATTTGATGATTTCCCACTATCAAAAAATAAAAGGTAAAAGCTCGTAGCCCACAAAATTAAAATGATCTTAATTTTTTTTTTGAAATTTGCTGGTCCAAATATGATTCGCGGACATGGCAACATTATATTACCTGAAATAAAATCATCAATGATTCTTGGTGGCTCTTCTCAAAGGTAGTAATATTATTTGGCCCCTAGAGTTGTTTATGTAGCGAAAGTGAGCATTAAAGTTGGTTAAATCATGTGGACGTTTTTCTTTTTGTTCCCGTTCCTAATGCTGGGACACAGGCCTTCTCTCTAAGAGTGGGAGTGGGCCGTAATTTCTACGACATGCCGGTTTCTTCACGATGTTTTCATCCACCGTTTTTGTGTTTAAAGAGGTTTAAATTCGAACAGTTTTAACTAGGCAAAAATAAAATATCTATGTATTTAAAATTGCATTATGTATTTTAAAGCTGACACGGTTAAGAATAAAAAAAGAATTCCGGCTAATTAATTAATTAATTTATTTATCCTTTAGTTATGGCAACGAAGGCCCATAAACTAACCATATAACCATAAATAACTATAAACTAACACATATTTTAAATTAAACAAAAGCTAAGTGTGACCCACCCTTATCTCGACAAGTAGTTAAAATGTACCTTGAGATAACACATCATGTTAAAGCGGAACCTCAAACAAAACATTGTCAACTTACGTTGGGTTTAAGTAAATCTACATACATACAAATACAGCATCCGTATATAGCAGTGATAGCCTAGAGGTGTGACCGTCGGACTGCCAAGTCACAGGTCTCGAATTCGATCCCAAGAGCAGTCATTGGATAAATTCCCAGCCTTAAAAAAAAAAAAAAAAAAAAGGCACGCACCTCTGATTTTACGAATACATGTGCGTATTGTATAATTATCACTTGCTTAAAAATCGGTGAAGGACAACATCGTGAGGAAACCAGCATGTCTGAGAGATATTTCTCAACAGCATGTGAAGCTAAGTCATAGGTCCATTGGGCAGCATAAAAACTCTGACACCAGGTTAGTTAGATAGTCACTCCATATAAAATAGACTGCCAAACAGACTACACCCAAACAGAAGTTCTGTTTTTTTTTTCATTTCGATTCAAAAGTGTCTTTCTAACCCAGTTATTGTACAGTAACATGATAGATATTGGTATGACTGGCTGCGGGAAATTCGAGCTTCTGACTACCCCTAATACGCACGCGCGATGCAGTCACAACCGACTTCCAAAAAAATACTACGTAGTGAAAAATAATTTTAATGCGGTGGCTTTATTTTTGTATTTTCGGTTAATGCCAAGGACTTCCGAAACTTATTATTCACTTTGAGTTTTGGTACCTACCTACCCCACAGTTGGTAGCGACTACCAAACTTGCTATGTAAAAAAACACAATCAAATTTAAAACCTCTTTTTTTTAAGTCGTAGAAAAAAAAACAAAAATAATTGCAATACAGCCCGAAAAACATTGACAAACCTTTTGTAAGACACACATGTTCTCAGCAATCTAAGCCACATACCACTCAACCTCGCTCGCACACACGGTCAAGTACACTAGCGCCAGTAACTCGCTCAACTTGACTCGCATCTGTAGAACAAAGCTGCACTGACTGCTGATGGTCAACATGATTGATTATCACGTATTGTATGATTATCACTTGCTTAAAATCTGTGAAGGAAAACATCGTGAGGAAACCGGCATGCCTGAGAGATATTTCTCAACAGCATGTGAAGCTAAGTCAGAGGGTACTATTAACGTTCTGCATCGTTTTCACGTGTATAATATTAGTATGAACTATGTAACCAATATTTTGTTTAAAAGAGTGTCCATGGAGTTTCTTGCCCGTTCCGGCTTTGGAATGGGCAACTAGCTCTCTGACTGACAATTCAAAAGTGCCTATAATTGGTTTATTTGAAATAAATACTTTTTGTTTGAGTTTGAGGCCCATGGGCAGCATGAAACTCTGACACCAGGTTAGTCACTAGCCACACGAAAGGAAGAAGAACGTGATTAATCGTGACACGTACACGATCTTCAACTGGAGATTATAAATTACTGAGGCAAAATGCTTCCCGGTGGATAAGTCACAATATAGCATACAAACTAGCTTTTGCCAGTGGCTTTACGTTGAGGAGGTCAGATATTAAGTTCTGCATCGTTCTCACGTGTATATTTCAACATGAATGATGTAACCCAGTTTTTGTAAACATATTTTGATTTAAAAGAGTGTCCATGGAGTTTCTTTCCCGTTCTTCTCCATAGGTACCTACTGCTTTGGAATGGGCAACTAGCTTCATTTTTCTGACCTACCGACCCCTTGACAATTCAAAAGTGCCTGTAATTGGTTTATTTGAAATAAATGCATTGAATTTGAGTTTGAGATAGGCAGTCGCTCCATGTAAAATACTAGTAATCATCTGCATTCGGTTAGACTGGAAGCCGATCCCAATATAGAGTTGGGAAAAGGTTAGGTGAGATTGATTTTTTTATCCATTTACTCGCAAATTACATTGATGACTTTAAATTGTAAATTGTGTACTATATAGTCTTCTTCTTTGCGTGTGGTTAGAGACTAACCAGGTGGCAGAGTTTTATGCTGCCCATGGGCGTCTGACTTAGCTGCACATGCTGTTGAGAAATATCTCTCAGACATGCTGGTTTCCTCACGATGTTTTCCTTCACCGATTTTTAAGCAAGTGATACAATACGCACATGAATCTGTAAAATCAGAGGTGTGTGCCTTAGGTTCGAACTCGAGACCAATGACTTGGCAGTCCGACGGCCACACCACTAGGCTATCACATATAGTAGACTATATAGTTATACCACTGCTTATCTCATGTGAACATAAGCGTGATGCGATGTTATGTTACTTTCGTCAAAGGTATAGATCATTAGTTGAGAAAGTGCGAGGTCAACGACCTATGCGTAATAGACACGTAATATGTGTGCTGCGTTTGCGCAGGGTATGCGTATGCGTGTTTAAGGAGGACTGTTTGTTAGAGGATTATGTTGATTAAGATTAACTGTGTTATTTACAAATAGAAGATGTTGAAGACTATATATGTTACCTTTTTTTTTTTTTTGCGTTTTATTCTGCGTCAATCTGTCTAGCCTTTTTAGCCGCCCAGTCTTACCGGCTGCAGCTGAATACCAGTATTTTACATGGAGCGACTGCCTATCTGACCTCCACAACCTAGTCACTAACTGGGTAATACGATACCTCGGTACCTCTTATCTTGGTAAGACTGGTTGTCACACTTTTGGTCTTCTGACTACCCGTAACGGCTGTCAAAGATCCACGAATGACAGCCGAGACCAACGGCTTAACGTGCTTTCCGAGGCACGGAGGAGTCACGATGTCTAAAGATGGTCACCCGTCCACAGACCAACCCTGGCAAGCGTAGCTTAACCTGAAGGATCGAACAGTGCGGTTGTTTTTACCTAGCCACGTCACTCTCTTTTTATTATCATCATTTAAGCCTGAAGATGTACAGACGCCAACACATCAAGCTATCCCTAACTGTCAAATGTCAATTAAAAATGAACCTTATATCTTTGCAATAAAGTTGAAATGCTATCAAAGAAATTTGACAGATTATGGTAACTTGATGTGCTGGCCTCTGTACATCGCTGGACGTAGGTCTTTCCCAAGCACCGCCACTTCGACCGGTTCTGTGCTTCCCGCATCCAGCGGATTCCAGCAGCCTTTACAAGGTCATCGGTCCACCTTGTGGGAGGCCTTCCAACTTCTGCAGGTACGCGATCGACACTGCAAACCCTTTGTCCCCTCATCGGCCATCTTCTGTGTGAAATTGCGCTGCCCACTGCCACTTAAGCATTATGATGAAAAGTAGCCTATGTCATCATCACTTCAACGCTGACTGAAAATCAGTGGGGGTTCAAAGACGGTTCAGATCTCCCCGCACAGACAATGGCCTTTTTTTTGAGGGTGGGAAATCATCCAATGATGTCTCCCGCTCTGGGTGGAGCGGAAGGGAGTGACAGACTTTTACTAACTAAAACCCATCCATGTTCCTTCCTTAGCCTTTTATGTACCGGGGTAGCGGTAACCCTTTCGGACAATCCCGCTTACAGACAATGGCTCACCTCCCATCTTGCACCGCATGCCCCGTCACATGCACACGCGAGGACCTGACTGCGTCAGCGAACGGTATTCGAGTTACTGAAATTTTGGCCAAACAAAATTTAAAAATAAATTTTTAGGTAGGTATTATTTTTGCTATCAACACGCTAAGAAAAAGAAGACACGCTGGGGCTCTGTCTCGCATGGGGTTGTAGCATTGTGCTGAGCGATGGCCGTTTTGCGCGGATGTGACGCATATTTTTTACTGCGTCATGTTTGCCGCAAATAAACATATTTGCTTTCTTTCTATACTCTGTCTAAGTCACAGATGACCTACCTGTTAATATTCAAGACGATTGGTTTAGTAGTTTTAACAGCAGTGATAGCCTAGCGGTGTGACCGTCGGATTGCCAAGTCTTAGGTCTCGAGTTCGAACCCAATTTATATGATTATTATTTATTTAATTTATGAAATATCGAATAAACAACTAGCAAAAATAATTTAATTTGATAATAATATGCCATCAATGAAATATAGAAAAAAAACTCTTAACACAATACTTATGTACAGGAAATAATTATTTTACATAATAACAAATTATAAAAATGAGTACTTAACAAGCGCTGAAATTGTTTGTAGTACGTTAGTCATACAGTTTAGTTTTTTTATTTAAGAGCCCGTGGCTAAGTAATAACGGCTGCACGGATCGATCGAACGGGTTAAGCTACGCTTGCCGGGGTTCATCAATGGATTGGTGACCATCTTTAAATATCGAGATCTAGCTTCATTTTTCTGACTGACCGACCCTTTGACAGTTCAAAAGTGCCTGTAATTGGTTTATTTGAAATAAATACTTTCGAGTTTCAGCTTGAGACCCCTCTCCGTTCCTCTCGGAAAGCACGTTAAGCTGTTGGTCCCGGCTGTCATTTGAAGATCTTTGACAGTCGTTGCGGGTAGTCAGAAGCTCGAAAGGCTAACAGCGAGGCCTACCAAGAGGTCTCGTATTACCCAGTTACCGGGTTGATGAGGTCAGATAGTCAGTCGCTCCATGTAAAATACTGGCATTCAGCTTCATACAGTTAGACTGGAAGCCAACCCCAACGTAGTTGTCAATAGGCTAGGCTGATTGACTATTGGATATCTTACGATTACTTCAAAATTTTGACTCCTGACAAAAGTTGACCCCAACATAGTTGGAAAAAGGCTTGGCAGAGTGATGCATTTAGCTGTAAAAAGCTGTTATTTTTTCAGTACAAAAAGGCACATCAATAGTATTAATTTCTGTATGTGATGGTGAGCAAAAACAGCTTTCCAATTATCGCCAATTTCAAGGTTTCTGCTACCAAAAGGAAAATCGTTAATAAATATTATATGCACGAAGGAAAGTCCCCACGTCAATTAATTTGTTTTCTTTAACATCACCACGCCTGTAAACCTCGAAGGGTAGGCATAGGTGTACCTAATAGTACTCCCAAATTTCGCCAGATATGTTTAAGTCCCATGTAATAGGGGGCGAGCCTATGCACTACGTCACAACTCGGTATAAAATCTGCAAAAGAGTGACATCATTCCACATTTTAACACAATGTATCTACGAAATCTTTTGATTACGTGAAAAAAGAAAATATACGTGTCCAATATTTCTTAATAATCTAGCTGACGGGCTCAAACAACCACGAGGAAGCTGCTGGCAGAAGCTAGTCTTCTTCTTTTCGTGTGGTTAGTGACTAATCTGGTGTCAGAGTTTTATGCTGCCTATAGGCCTCTGACTTAGCGTCGCATATGCTGCTGTTTTATGCTGCTGTTAAGCTAGTTTTTTTTTATTTAGCCCGCACTGTCCCACTGCTGAGCAAACGCCTCCCCCAAATCCTTCCAGACATGCTTCTCTTGAGCCACCTCGATCCAACCTTTGCGGATGCGTCTAGGTTGTCTCGCCACCTCTTCCTGGGCCGGCATCGACGGCGCCGTCCATCCTCAGGCACCCACCTTGAAGCGGCGAAGAAGCTAGTAAAACATAAAATTAATAAATGTTGCCAGTGTTCGAATTTACTGTCGTAGTGTTGTCCACACAATAAATAGATGTCAACTTTCCTATTTCATAATCGGAATTCGGAATTTCCCAATACAGGGCCAACCCTTTTAAACATTATTCAAGTGTTTGCTCGAGGATACGATAAAAAGTTACAAAATATACTTATGTAGACTAAGTCACTATGGTATTGTGTAATTAGAACATGGCGTATGACTAAAGAGCGGTCACCTGAAGGCGTGGGCTGATAAGCCCAGGGGTTCGCCGGAAATTGTCCATGTTAGCGGTAGTTAGGAAAATTGGTTGATGTTGTTAAAACCATGTTGAATCGTTCGTCCTTAGCGCGATTGTCCGAAAGGGTTACCCGCTGTCCCGGAACACAATGCGCTAAGGAAGGAACATGCATGGGTTTTAGTCAGTAAGAGTCTGACACTCCCTTCCGCTCCACCCAAAGCGGGAGGAGTTATTTAATGATTTCCAATAATTGAAATAAAACGCCGTTGGTCCTGCTGTCATTCTTAGATCTTTGACAGTCGTTATGGGTTGTCAGAAGTCTGACTACCAGTCTTACAAAGAGGTATCATGTTACCCAGTAACTAGGTTGAGGAGTTCAGATAGGCATTCGCTCCATGTAAAATACTGGTATTCGGCTTGTTAACTTACTGTCGCGGCCTGATGAGGCCCGTGCCAACAATTCCAAAGACAGGTCACCGCAGACCTCATCGTATGCGACGCTTTCCACGGTCTGTCTGCTCCTTCATCACAGGCCAAGCCATGGAACATGGCATATGCGAAGACGTCACGACACGGTTGGCGCAGCGGTTGAGCGATTGACTGCTGCGTAGCATGTCGCGGGTTCGATTCCCGCACGGAACAAATATTTGTACGACCTGCAATTATTTGCTCTGGGTCTGGGTGTTTGTCTATCTATAATAAGAATGTATTTACAAAAAAAAAATGTATATAAGTAGTTTATCAGCCATCTCGTTACCATAACACAAGCATTAGGTTGCTTAGCTTGGGACTATATGGCGTTGTGTGAAATGTTCAAGGATATATAAGCAGATTGAAATTTCAACTTTATAAACTAGTAATTTACCAAAAACCCATACATCACACTTGTTCCTTAACACATATGATTCAGTGACATCCAGGTACCAGATGATTCAATTGTTTATGTTGCGGTAACGTGGTGAGCTCTATATTATCTTTACTGCGCCCACGTCCTGTACACCTCATGTGGAATGTGGTGACGCAGATATCTATGAGGGTAGAAGAAAATATACTTTTTTTTTGGTAGGTGTGAAACCAACAAATGACTTGTCCCGCTCTGGGAGCGGAAGGGAGTGTCAGGCTCTTACTGACTAAAACCCGTTCATGTTCCTACTTTAGCCCGTTGTGTAGGCCCCGGGAGCAGTCATTGGATGATTTCCCAGCCTTAAAAAAAAAAAAAGCGCGTTGTGTTCAGCGGTATTCCTTTCGGATAATCCCGCTGACCCGGCAGGCGAGATGGATGTCTCAAGTGACGAGGTTGGCTAGTAATTTCAATATTATTGCTTGCAAACCATGTTCTATTTTTCTTCGTATATGACAATACATTTACTTTTTAATCCAAGTCTCTAATAAATTTATTGCAGACGATATTAAACTTTATGGTCAGCATTAAACTCTGACACCAGGTTAGTCACTAACCACACGATAAAAGGAAAGGAAAGATCGGCCTAAAACGTACTCACTGCTGGGACCCTGGCCTTCTCTCTGTGAGAGGAACTGGGCTATAATCCACCACGCGTCCCAGTGCGGGTTTGTGGATCTCACATAAGTACATCAATCTGCCTAGCCTTTTCCTAACTATGTTGGGATCGGATCGAACTAAGCGGATGCAGCTGAATACCACTATTTTACATGGAGCGACTGCCTATCTGACTTCCACAACACAGTAACTGGGTAATGCGCTCCGGATGCAGGTGAATACCAGTATTTATCCGGATGCAGGTGAATACCAGTATTTATCCGGATGCAGGTGAATTTCAATACGATACCCCTTGATAAGACTGGCTGTCAGATTTTCCGGCTTCTGTCAATGATGCACAAATGACAGCCGGGACCAACAGCTTAACGTGCTTTCCGAGGCACGGAGGAGTCTCGGTATGTAAACATGGTCACCCATCCACGGACCAACCTCGGCAAGCGTAGCTTAACCTGATGGATCGACCTGTGCAGCTGTTAATTAGCCACGAGCTCGTTTACAGATGTCGCATATCTTCAAATATTTGGTTTTAGGACATACTGCTCTTCGCACGACGCTTTCTTTCACCGCTATTAGAAATTGAAAAGTGTTCGCCTGCTTCGATGCAAAAACTAGTGTTGATTATAAAGACATTTTTATCACCAACTACACCCGATCGACTGGATATGGTATGGTTGCTTTACCAACAAGAGTTGATATAAAACAAGTCATTACTTGCGAAACAAATTTCTTATTAATATACTTGCCTCAGTGGCGTAACTTTAGGGTGGCAAGACTGGCAAAATGCCACGGGGTCCCCGGCCTGATGGGGCCCCCGGTCCGAGAAGCTGCGAGCTCAAAAGTGACCTAACATTTTAACAAAATTTAAATTTGGGGCCCCATAAAAAGGATTGGCCAAGGGCCTCAGATGGTAAAGTAACACCACTGAACTGCCTACTGATTTATTGATTACCTTGGCTCAGAGGCTTGTGGCTTTTTTTTAAGGAAAGGAAATCACCAAATGAGGAGACATTTGATAATCCGCCCGCTCTGGGTGGAGCGGAAGGGAGTGTCAGACTCTTACTGACTAAAACCCATCCATGTTCCTTCCTTAGTTTGGGAAACCATCAAATGACCCCTCCCGCTCTGGGTGGAGCGGAAGGGAGTGTCAGACTCTTACTGACTAAAATCCATCCATGTTCCTTCCGTAGCCCTTTATGTTCCGGGACAGCGGTAACCCTTTCGGAAAATCCCGCTGACGGGGCTCGTGGCTAAGTAATAACAGCCGCATCGGTCTATCGATGGGTTGAGCTACGTTTGCTGCATAGTTAGGTTTTGGATGGTTGACCATCTTTATATACCAAGACCTTTCCGTGTCTCGGAAAGTTGGTGATCCCGGCTGTCATTCGTGGATCTTTGACAGTCTTTAAGGGTCGTTAGAAGCCTGAAACTCTGACAACCAGTAACTGGGTTGTGGAGATCAGATAGTTACTACATGTAAAATACTGGTATCCATCTGCTGCGGATGGACAGGAAGCCCAACAGTTGGGGAAGGCTAAGCAAATGGTTAGTTACTTCACTTAGTTGTTCTTCCGTCGCGTTTGGGTATCAAAGCCAGTTTAACACCTCAAATGTAGTATGAACCCCATAGGTTCATACGAAAAATTCTCTCGAAACGACATTCAATATAACCGTAGAAATCGTTGAGCTCTTATAAGCAATCTGCTTCTAATAGGCGAACATCTAACGGGGTAAATATTGTTATATCATATGTGCTACAAGCTTCCGCCCGCGGCTTCGCCCGCAAAATATGTCGACGAATTATACACATAAACCTTCCTCTTTAATCACTCTAAAAAAACCACATCAAAATCCGTTGCGTAGTTTTAAGGATTTAAGCATACATAGGGATATAGGGTCAGAGAAAGCGACTTTGTTTTATACTATGTAGTGATGGACATATGAGAATGCTAAGAGAGATGTGTGGTGTTAAGCGAATGTATAGTAAATCAGAGGAAGTCTGAAAACGACACCGGTGACTGAAAAGTTGTGTGGAAATCGGTTGTCAAGTTATAGGCATGTTATGCGGAGGAATGAGGAAAATGTTGTCAGGAACGTTTTGAGTATGAATGTGGATGTCTATACAAGTAGAGGGAGACCAAAGAAACGATGGATGGATTGTGTGAAAGATGATATGGCTAGAAAGGGAGTGACTACCGAGATGACGACTAATAGAGAAGCAGGGAAGAAAAAGACATGTTGCGCCGAGCACAAATAAATAGGGATAAGGGCAGCAGATTGATGATGATAGCCCATGGACATTTGTAGAAGATGTCCAAACCTACCAATTACGTAAAGTATTGAATAAAACAACCGCAAAAGGTCATACAATAAATTCTCTTTAAAACTATGTCACATACAATCTTCGATTACAAGATTTATCGCACAACTGTTATACAAATTTGTACCTTATTGCAATGTGGTAGACGCGGTTTTATATGTAGGTTATGAGTTGACAAATATTTCGATGAGTCAACGACAAAGTTATGTTTGCAGTTGATAAAATGTCTAAGTATGTTATTTTTAACTGACTGGTTGGTCTTGTGGTCGCAAGCTCTAATGCTGATCATGAGGGCTTGGGTTCGATGCCCAGGTTGGGCCAAGTTTTATTGAGGTTTTCCGTCTGGAAGTTTTTTTTTAGAGGGATTTTTTCAGACTTTTACTGACTAAAACCCATCCATGTTCCGTCCTTAGCCCTTTATGTTCCGGGGTAGCGGTAACCCTTTCGGACAATCTCACTGAAGAACCATTTTCCTTAGTACATAATCAGGTAGAAATAATCCCATAAACGCTGCGATACCATAAGATTATACTATGTAAAAAAGAATATTTATTTTATTATTTACTAGCTTCCGCCCGCGGCTTCGCCCGCCAAATATGTCGACAAATTATACACATAAACCTTCCTCTTGAATCACTCTATCTATTAAAAAAAACCGCATCAAAATCCGTTGCGTAGTTTTAAAGATTTAAGCATACATAGGGATATAGGGACAGAGAAAGCAACTTTGATTTATACTATGTAGTGATAAGAATTATTAGAGGAAGATTTTTATCAATAGGAGCCCGAAGGCTGGATTTGTGCCCGGTTGATGGCAATAGGCTCGCCCCCTATTACATGGGACTTAAACAATACTGGCGAAATGTGGGTGTACCTACTAATTTTTGGAATCTGATCTGTAGGTCTGATGTACGGTTAACGGTAGCAGTGATAGCCGAGTTCGAATCCAAGACGCGCACCTCTGATTTTACGGATTTATGTGCATTGTGTTATCACTTGCTTAAAAATCGGTAAAGGAATACATCGTGAGGAAACCAGCATGTCTGAGAGATATTTCTCAACAGCATGTGAAGCCAAGTCAGAGGCCCATGGGCAGCATAAAAACTCTAACACCAGGTTAGTCACTAACCACACGAAAAGAAGAAGCGTTAGTGCAGACAACCAGCCAGATAGTTTAATTGATTAATTTCATTTGGTCACCCATCCTCGGTTGCACCTTACAGATCGAGACATGATTGTAATTAACCCTCATCGATGTTGCGTATGTAAAAGGCGACACAAATTTTACCAAATGCAACATCACCTTGTATAGGCATTGCAAAGCGGTTTGACTAAATGAGGTAACATGTACTTAATCTTTGGTATCTGTGCTTGTATGATACACGGAGATGTTTACTGTACGTGATGGTTACTGTACGTGCTGAATTTATTAATTACAAATTTTGACTTGTATGTACAATTTAAATTTTATTTTTTCTTGTCTGTATAGTAAGACATAGATAGTACCTTTCATTTTTGACATTTTGTATGGTAGTTGATTAGTGAATTATATAGCTTTTTCTTTTTAATTAAATTCAATTAAATATTTCTACACCGGCAACGGTAGCAAATGTGAAACTATTTTATATTGTAAGACCTGAATGTAATTACCATATACTAAGAAATAAATTCTATTCTATTCTATTCTATTCTATACAATATTTTGTGTAAGAACCACAATACTACACATATACTGCCTATAATGTCACCACTTTTGGTTCTAGGGCGTGCTGGTTTCCTTACGACGATATGCTTCACCGTTTTGAGATCAAAGTCAATCAATCTGCTTAGTCTTTTCCCAATTATGTTGGGGTCAGCTTCCAGTCTAACCGGATGCAGCTGAATACCAGTATTTTACATAAAGCGACTGCCTATCTGACCTCCACAACACGGTCAGTAACTGGGTAATACGACTTCTGACGACCCGTAACGACTGTCAAAGATACACAAATGACAGCGGGACCAACGGCGTAACGTGCTTTCCGAGACACGGATAAGTCTCGGAATGTAAACATGGTCACCCGTTCACGGCCAACCCCGGCAAGCGTAGCTTAACCTGATAAATCGACCTGTGCGGCTGTTATTACTTAGCCACGAGCTCCTCTATATTTATTTATATACTAGCTGACCCGACAGTCGTTGTCCTGTCTTAGCTGTGATACCTACCCTACCTACCTGCCTACCTACCCTACCTACCTAGCTACCCACCCTACCTACCTTACCTACCTACCTACCTACTCTACCTACCTACCTACCCTACCTACCTACCTACCCTACCCTACCTACCTACCCTACCTAAAAATTGTATTCTGCTATTCAGGGCGGAGACAAATCCAACGAAACAAAAACCATGAAAATTGGTCCAGCAGATCTCGAGTTATAATGGAGGGAACAAACCCGTCTTTCTTTTATATACAACATGAAACATGAAATAATACCACCGAACTGATAGTGCTGATCTTCTTTAATAATTTTAGAAACTAATAATCATGAATTTCCGTGATGGAAATTGATGATGGTTGTCAGGTTTTTCGCTCATGTCATATCCACGTCAGTGTCAGCGTCAGTTGTCACTGTCAGCAGAGACAACCGACACCCAGAGACAAATGGAATAACCTCATTACCGCCTTCTTCAGTAATATCTACGGCCTCATGCTGCGACATATATACTTTATGCACAGAAATGTTCAGAGGCGGACTTAATGCCAAGACATTGTCTACCAGTCAACCTTTGGGTGAAATATACAAATCATTATGTGTATCAAATTTAATTAAACATAATATACGTGCATACCTTGACTAAATATTTTTATTTCCGTTTTGTAAGCATTGTGACATTACTCGTTTCTTCAAGGTTGATGCATTTATTAATGTTTTGACTTTGTCCTTAATTCTTTTGTGATGAATAGGTCTTATAATTTAATGAATGTTTAGTTCTAAGGAGCTCGTGGCTAAGTAATGACAGCCGCACGGGCCGATCAGGTTAAGCTGCGCTTGCAGGGGTTGGTCCGTGAATGGGGAATCTTTACGTAGCGAGACTCCTCCGTGTCTCGGAAAGAATGTTATGCTGGTGGCCCCGGCTGTCATTTGTGCATCTTTGACAGCCAGTCTTACCAAGGGGTACCGTATTACTCAGTTACTGGGTTTTGGAGGTTAGATAGGCAGTCGCTCCGTGTAAAATACTGGTATTCAGCTGCATCCGATTAGACTGGCAACCGACCCAACATAGTTGGGAAAATGCAGGTAGATTGATTGAATAGGATTTAATTTTCATTGAGTGAATAAATCCTTGCCGGTTTTTTTTTTAGTCAAGTTATCACCAGTTTAATCAATTTCCAGCCGCGGTCCCATATCACTTGGGGTTGCTGCAACACGTTTTCTCTTTCCAGTCTCCCTTTTGTTTTTTGATGGTGGGAAATGGGAATCATCCAGTGACTTCTCCCGCTCTGGGTGGAGCGAAAGGGAGTGTCAGACTCTTACTGACTAAAACCTATCCATGTTCTTTCCTGAGCCCTTTATATTCCGGGGTAGCGGTAACCCTTTCGGACATTTCCGCTTATCCATTCTCCTCTGCCACCGTCACGCTATCATGCGCTCCCTTTTCTGTTTCTGCTCTATAGTATGTCTTCCGGTAGAACGAATCCTTTTTAACCTTTTGAAGGAGTCTGACTAGCACTTGATTGCTTTTTTAGTTTCGATTATGGTTTTTGTGAAGTTCGCGGTCGGAAGTTCAAGTATTCTTTAAATGTGCACTTGGCGTTACTTATATAAACTAGATTACTAGACGGTGACTATGATAGGTCTGGGTTTTTACAGCATGCAGTATTTATTCTTGTTTTTTTGCACAAAATGTACAAGATCACGTTTTATGTGTGGGGTGACGTCTGAGAGAAGAAAGAGAAAATGTTTATTCTACACAAACAAAACGCACAATTCTAAAAAGTAAACTTAATCACTAAATAAAGTTGTGCAAAGCAGCTTAAAAACCTCGTATTCAGAAACTTTAAAACCATTGACAATCAGTATCTCGGCCATGAATAATGGATGGACCACTGACAAAACACTGACAACTTATTGCCTCTTGAACATAAACATGACAACAAACGCAAACTATAACACATGTCAATCGAAATAGTTCTCTTTTAAATAATAACATAGAAATGCATGAGAAACGAAAAAGCGGATTGCTAGGTGATCACTTAACTTCTACGTCTAGGCAAAATGCCATTGTATTCTTAATTTAAGCACAGTCATTATTAGCTAAATCGATCAACATTACTAACGAAATCCCTTTCATTGTTACAGATCACCAAATCGGGTCCAACATCGAAACCCTGCGGCATTCCGAACATGAATTTACGAATTTCCCATCAGGCGACTCAAACACCAACGTTTTTTCACCTCTTACCACTTTACCTGCTTACCCCCCTCCACTAGACCAACCACAACCCCCCCACTATGATAAAACCCCCGAAATTACGACATCAACCGTGTCAAAGGCTTCAATGAAATCCGAAGACGATTTTGACGTAAACGAGTACTTCGCAAGGTTACAAGGGACAAGATACGTGAGCGCTCCTATTAACAGTAATCCTGACCAGAATGCTAATCTAGCAGCTACAGAAGAAACTCTAGAAGAGATTAACTTAAACGACGATAAGAATGTTGAAGTTCAGCAGAGTTTGACGGCAGATATAGCACAGAATTTCTCTCAGCTACCAACGGTACTGCCTCACGTAGCTAGCGCTGTATTTAGCTCATTCTCAAATATGCTGAACTACAAGAGCAGGGAACAGACTCCTGATGACAGGATGTCAGGGTATCAGACCCAGGACGTGCCAATCCAGAGCCCAGTGTCTGCACCTGGGCCCATAGGACAACAGAACTTTGCGGTGGATACGCCATTGATGGCTGAAGATGTCGTGAAGGAAGTCGCACCACCGCCGAAGGAGATTCCGAATTCTGGTGAGTTATCTTCAATACTTGTTTAACTTCCAGTTAGTATTTAATATCGTTGGATAACGGCTAGAGAATTATTAATTCCAAAAACAGTCACGCCTAGCCTTTTCCCAGCTATGTTGGGGTCGGCTTCCTGTCTAACCGGATGCAGCTGAATACCAGTATTTTACATGGAGCGACTGCCTATCTGACCTCCACAACCCAGTAACTGGGTAATACCACCTTGGTAAGACTGGTTGTTAGATTGCCGGGCTTCTGACGACCTGTAACGACTGTCAAATATGCACAAATGACAGCCCGGACCAACGACTTAACGTACTTTCCGAGGCACGGAGGAGTGTCGGTTGGTAAAGTTGGTCCCATTCACGGCCAACTCCGGCCAACAGGAATTAAAAACAGAAGTCATAAAGTACCTCTGGGCCAAGTTTCATCCAGATCCGTTCAGCCGTTTGAGCGTGAAGGACGGACATACATACAAACTCACACACACACACACTCACAAACTTTCGTCTTTATAATATTAGTGTGATTTAATAACATACAGACAAACTTTCGCACGTAGCATTAGTGTTTGTCGAAACCACAAGTGATGCCCATTGAACTTTAAAAGGTCATGGCGTTTACCGTGAGAACAAAACACCATGCTTTGGAATCTACGGCGTTCATGGTGAAGATGAGGTTTTTATGAATGTCTTAACGTGTGTAGATTTTGAAGAAAACTATGTATTATATTTATACAGTTATATTTATATATTATAGTTATACAGAGGAGCTCGTGGCTAAGTACTAACAGCCGCACAGGTCGATCCGTCAGGTTAAGCTACGCTTGCCGGGGTTGGCCGTGGATGGGTGAACATCTTTACATACCGAGACTCCTCCGTGGCTCGGAAAGCACGTTAAGCCGTTGGTCCCGGCTGTCCTTTGTGCATAATTGACAGTCGTTACGGGTCGTCAGAAACCCGAAAATCTGACAGCCAGTCTTACCAAGGGGTATCGTATTGTCCAGTTACTGGGTTGTGGAGGTCAGATAGGCAGTCGCTCCATGTAAAATATTGGTATTCAGCTGCATCCGGTTAGGCTGGAAGCCGACCCCGAGTTGGGAAAAGGCAGGCAGATGATGATACGACGGTATTATCCCCCCGGTATTACGTTCCCTTGGGATTATTTAATTCGACATCCACACAGGCGAAGGTGCTTACAACAGCTAGTACAGACGCCAGCACATCAAGCTATCCCTAACTGTCAAATTTTCTCAATTAAAAATGAACCTTATGTCTTTGCAATAAAGTAGCTGCACTTACTCCACATAAGTCACCCTCACTCATACACTGCTCATTCAAATTACACATACATCTCCTACAAGTCTAACACTTTCCACAAGATTTATGCTCACTCACACACACGACTCCACAACTTCTGCAAGATTATAGGTAGGCATTTCTTTTAATGTTATTACTTCATGTTTTATTCATATTGTTTAACTTCTACTTTGTATTTAATTTTGTTCTGCTTATTGTTTAACTCCTACTATCACACGTTATGTCTGTTAAAGCTAATTCTAACCTGGAAGGGGCCTGGTGACCTGTAACACAGGTTTTTCCCAAAACCTACATCAGGCACCAGTCTCTCACTAAGGCTGAAGACAGCTTAGACCTTATAATACTGTACACATTAACTTTAAGTCAGCTTGTGAAGAGAGAATAAATGATAAAGTTGAAATACTGTCAAAGAAATTTGACAGATTGTGGTATCTTCATGTGCTGGCCTCTGTACCTCTATAATGATTGGAACTCCTGAATTCATTCATATTGACTTGAAAGAGAGGGGGAACAAAAATGATCATCATCTGCCTAGCCCTTTTCCCAACTATGTTGGGGTCGGCTTCCAGTCTAACCGGATGCAGCTGAATACCAGTATTTTACATGGAGCGACTGCCTATCTGACCTCCACAACCCAGTAACTGGGCATTACGATACCCCTTGGTAAGACTGGCTGTCAGATTTTCGGGCTTCTGACGACCCGTAACGGCTGTCAAAGATGCACAAATGACAGCCGGGACCAACGGCTTAACGTGCTTTCCGAGGCACGGAGGAGTCTCGGTATGTAAAGATGGTCACCCATCCACGGCCAACCCCAGTAAGCGTAGCTTAACCTGGTGGATCGACCTGTGCGGCTGTAAGTAGTGTACTTAGCCACGAGCTCCTCTAAAATGATAAATGATTTAATTTTTTGCAAACACTTTTACACTTCAATAATATTTTTAAAACAAGATGAGGTCGGCGTTTCCTAACTGACTACTCTGACAAGAAAGCCCGAAACAAACTCAGAGGTCACAGTCTCTTTTAATGTCCAGACATAATGTTGGTCAGATCATGTGAAGACCATGTAGGTTGGTGTCTGAAATGGTCTTCTGAGGAAAAATGTGATTGTTTACAGAAATACAACATTCGTTTTAGTATATGCGAAACCCGAAACACGTGTCTACTAATTTTATGTAACGAAACTATGTACAGAGGCCAGCACATCAAGCTACCACAATCTGTCAAATTTCTTTGATAGTATTTCAACTTTGTTGCAAAGACATAAGGTTCATTTTTTATTGAGAAAATTTGACAGTTAGGGATAGCTTGATGTGCTGGCGTCTGTACAAAGTTTCAAAACTGTATTATGAAAATCCACAAAGTTATAAGCTTGCTATGTTACCTGGTTGTCCGAAGAAAAACATGCTACTGTCACTACGTGCCTCCGGTTTCGTCTTGCGCTCATTGATAATGTTCGGTGTCCAACTTGAAAAAATTAACATGGTGTAAAAATTATTGGAATCGATTCAGTTCCCCATCTTGAACAAACTATATTCAGGTTTCGCATATAAGTACTAAAATAATGTTGTATAGATTGAATGGGCCCAGTCAGTGCACGCATTTGTTAGTAATTTTATAAGACTACTTCATTGTATGAATACCTCCTTTTAATATATCAATGGACTACCCTATTTTCCAGGAACAGATTTATCAGAATGATAACAAGGAGTTACACCAACTAAAAACATACGTGTACTATGTGCATTCAGATTTAAAAAATAAATGAGTAATATATAACTTTTGTTTTTAAAATGAAATCTAATAATTATCTTGAATATCAAGGACTTAAATAATTCGCAGATATGTATGTATGTAACCACATCCTTATTGATGGATGCATTCAATTAGTTTCGAAACAACACGGTTGGCGCAGCGGTTGAGCGATTGACTGCCGCCCAGCATGTCGCGGGTTCGATTCCCGTGCGGAACAAATATTTGGTGCGGCCTACAAGTATTTATTCCGGGTCTAGGTATTTTTCTATCTAAATTATGTAAGACTGCCTGTCAGACTTTCGGGCTTCTGACTACCCGAAACAACTATCAAAGATCCACGAATGACAGCCGGGCCCAACGACTTAAGGGCCTTATCATACTAGCGGATTGCGAGCGTCTTCAAAGCGGAGCGGGCGCGCAGCGAATGCGTCGCGAACACGCTGCGGCTGCTCAGCGAAGACGTCGCAGACGTGCGGCAACTTTGCAACGTGTTCGTCGCGTGTTTGTAGCAAATTAACGACGTACAATACACTCATCAGTAACAAATGGATTCCGATGAGCAAAAAATTCCTGTTAGTTTTGTTACTTCGAAGACGCCGGAGACAAAAACGAAAGCAACAAAGAATTTGGGAATATCCATTATCCGCAACGAATTCGCTGCGCATGCGCGGCGTATTCGTTGCGCGCCCGTAACGTATTCGTTGCGCGCCCGTTCCGCTTTGAAGACGCTCGGAATCCGCTAGTATGATAAGGCCCTAACGTGCTTTCCGAGGCACGGAGGAGTCTCGATATGTAAAGATGGTCATCCACGGACCAACTCCGGCAAGCGTAGCCTAACCTGATAGATAGATCCATACGTGCGGCTGTTATTACTTAGCCACGAGCTCCTGTCTGCAAAGTCTAATCAATACGAATTACGTTGAGACAAGGAACTGGGCAACTGGACAGTTTCCAAGATCCTTGCTTCCGACTCTCATCATTGTCCTGCCCTTAACCCAATTTACATGGGGTCGGCGCAACATGTCTCTTTCTTCCATACTTCTCTATTAGTCGTCATCTCGGTAGTTACTCCCTTCCTAGCCATATCATCTTTCACACAATCCATCCATCGTTTCTTTGGTCTCCCTCTACTTGTATAGCCATCCACATTCATGCTCACAACTTTCCTGACAACATTTTCCTCATTCCTCCGCATAACATGCCCGTACCATGACAACCGATTTCCACACAACTTTTCAGTCACCGGTGTCACTTTCAGACTTCCTCTTATATACTCATTCCGTATTCTATCCATTCGGGTAACACCACACATCCCTCTTAGCATTCTCATCTCAGCTGCATGCAATCGTCTTTCATTCATTCCTTTTGTGGCCCAACACTCTGATCCATACAAGACGGCTGGTCTAACCATCCTTTTATAAATCTTCCCCTTGAGTTTCCGTTGCTTCCGACTCTATAAATCATAAAGGGTACTTAAATCCCAGGAGACATTTTCCTCGCCGTACGCGTTAGACCCGGCTTATTATGTGTAATAAGTAATAGCTAGGTGTGGGCGATTATGGCCCGAGGTTATAGTTGATTGAGCGTGTCCTATGTTATACGGGATTCAAAGTCAGATAGTGAAACCCCGTTTACGAACATATTAGCACCATTCAGGTCAACCATTTTGAAGGGAGCTAAATGATCCAACATACGCGCCACCATCAGTGAGACATAACAGGGACCGTAACATACTCGCAGCCGCCAGGGCACATTCAGGTCAATGTAAGACGTACTCAGTAAATGGTAGCTTTATAGAAGGTACATAGTACTTACAAGTCAAAGTCAAATCATTTATTTCTGCCGAGTAAGCGGGATTGTCCGAAAGGGTTACCGCTACCCCGGAAGATAAAGGGTTAAGGAAGGAACATGGGTGGGTTTTAGTCAGTAAGAGTCTGACACTCCCGCTCGACCCAGAGCGGGAGGAGTCATTTGATGATTTCGCACCCTCAAAAAGAAAAAAAGGCTATATAACACCACTTAGCTACCTCAGGAACGGTCTCAGTTTAACGGACGGGTTATATATATCCAAAGGTAACTTAACTTAACTCAAACTCAAAGCATTTATTTCAAATAAACCAATTACAGGCAATTTTGAATTGTCAAGGGGTCGGTCAGTCACAAAGATGAAGCTAGTTGCTTATTCCAAAGCAGTAGGTACCTGTGGAGAAAAACGGGCAAGAAACTCCATGGACTCTCTTTTAAATCAAAATATGTTTACAAAAACTGGGTTACATCATTCATGTTGAAATATACACGTGAGAACGATGCAGAACTTAATAAAAGCGTCCATAATTACAAGATTTAAAAAAACAATTCAAAATTAAGTTAAATTTAAGAAAAATTATATCATGGCTTCTACCAACCTACTGCGACATTCCAATGGAAACACACTTCACCAGTGCCGGTTCGCATTCGATTGCCAACATAATTGCCAGACTGCTAGACGCAGGTTAGAAAACTGGTCACACGTTTCTACTGCAGTCGAGGAGCTCGTGGCTAAGAAATAACAGCCGCACGGATCGATTCATCAGGTTAAGCTACGCTTGCCGGGGTTGGCCGTGGATTGGTGACCATCTTTACATATCGAAACTCTTCCGTGCTTTGGAAAACACGTTAAGCCGTTGGTCCCGGCTGTTATTTGTGGATCTTTGACAGTAGTTACGGGTCGTCAGAAGCCCGAAAATCTGACAGCTAGTCTTACCAAAGGGTATCGTATTACCCCGTAGCTGGGTTGTGTAGGTCAGATAAGCAGACGCTCCATGTAAAATACTGGTATTCAGCTGCATCCGGTTAGACTGGAAGCCGACCCCAACATAGTTGGGAAAAGGCAGGCAGATTGTTCTTTTGGAATAGACCATAGTGTCGTGGACTATAGACATTAGGCCCGTTTCTATATGTACTTCTACTAGCCCAGGTGGTTTCAATACTAACCAGTTATACTAGGAACCAATTAAATAAGGAGTATTGTGAATATTTAATAACTGGTTTGCGTATCTTGTCGGAAAACCAAAGAAAATTGTCTATCATTTAGCGGTGACCTGTTTTTCTTGATCTATCTTATCTACAACGTGGCGCTACAATGGTGACACACTGGTAGGGCTAGTGTCCATTAATCATAATTATACAAAGTGAAGACGACAATACGATCATAACTGTAACTGCGCATTTCTAATGCTGTCCCCAGCCTGCATACGAAAATTCAATTAAATACATCTAATAGTTTAGTCACTATAGCTAGTCAAAGATTGGCAAAACATAGCATAGTCGGTCCACCACTATTATTTAGTTTGTTTGAAAAAATCACTTTTTGAATTTGAGCGTTAGTATTTATTCCATAGTTCCAAAATAGTCATATTCATTAGTCTTGTCAGTGCTTTCGTTTTTGGTCGTATTTTTTTATCCATATTGTATATTATGTTGATAGGTTAAATAAATCGTAAATTGAAAATGACTAAATTTCAAACAAACTAAATAATAAAATCACTTCGCCTACTTTTTGCAGTTGTTTCATCCTAATAGTATTGCTTATTCGTTTTAATTTCATTGATGCGAATTTTATGATCCGTGACTCCGGCAAATTACCGCTGCGCGACAGTTCTTTAAGTACAGGTCGCCCTTTTTTTTTTTTATCAAGGCTGGGAAATCATCCTATGACTGCTCCCGCTCTGGGTGGAGCGGAAGGGAGTGTCAGACTCCTACTGACTAAAACCCATCCATGTTCCTTCCGTAGCCCTTTATGTTCCGGGGTAGCGGTAACCCTTTCGGACAATCCCGCTTACCCGGCAGGCTTGGCCCTGAGGGGCCCCTTCATATGCTGACATCTCTTTGAGGCGCGCGTGGAACATATACGCGCCGTACGGCACGGGTCTGGTGCTGATCGGACGGTGAGTCACCCATTACTCACCGCCCGCAGGCCCGCGCCTACGGTGGCCGGGAGTCGTCACGTGGCTCCCGACGCCCGGGGCGTCTCCTGCGGCGGCTGGGACGGGAGGACCTTTCTCTCTCCCATCCCGCCACCTCCTTCGCGAGCATAACTTTTTCGCAGAAGGAGGTGACTGCCTCCCACTCCCTCTCGCCCCGGACCATGGCTTGCACCAGGGCCGGGCGCGAGAGGTCGCCGCCGCCGATCGCCTCTACGAGGACACGGCGGTGCTCTGCCCATGAGGGGCAGGTTTGCACCGTGTGCTCTACCGTGTCCTCTGGGCGATCCTCGCAGTGGTGACACCCGGGCGTTTCCTCCCGCCTGATGATGTGCAGGAACCTCCCGAAACATCCATGTCCGGTGAGGACCTGCGTCAGGCGGTAGGTGAGGGCGCCGTGACGCCTCTCTAGCCACTCCTCAAAGAGGGGCCTTACCGCCACTATCGTGGCGTGCCCTGCGCTGGCTTGCGACAGTCGCTGATTCCAGGCCGCCATGAGATCGCGCCGGAGGTCCGTCCGCTCCGCCGCAATTTGCTGCGGAAACGGAGTTTCCCCCCGGCTTAGTACCTCCGCGCGCCACTCGAACAGGCGCGCGAGGACTATCGCCTCCAGATCCCACGGCTGCAGTCCGGCAAGGAGGCTTGCCGCCTCGCCCGAGATCGTGCGCTACCCCCGGATAAGCCGTATGGCTACCACCTTTTGGGGTGCGTTCAGATAATGGGCGACTCGCCGCCGCAATGAACGCGCCCACACCGGGGCCCCGTAAAGGGCCATGTACCGCACGACTCCCGCGTAAAGCCTCCGGCAGGAGGCGTTTGGCCCCCTCAAATTGGGCAAGAGCCGCTTGAGGGCGGCCCCAGTCCGTTCCAGCTTGGGGGCCAAACGTCGGAAATGCTCTGCTCCACGAAATTCCATCGGCTGTCGAGGACCAGACCCAGGTATTTCATCGTGGTCTCGACGCCGATGTGAACCCCTCCTACCGTAAGTTGGGATCCCGATGGTGGCCTATTCCGAGGCCCATGAAAGGACATGGCCTCGGATTTGTGCAAAGCCACCTCGAGACCCAACTGCCGGATCCTCTCAACGACTGTCGCAACCCCGCGTGTCATCGCGTCGGCCGCCGCCTGATGTGGCCTCCCCTGCGCCAGGACCAGCGTGTCGTCAGCGTAGCAAACTACGCTGACGCCGTCAGGGAGGTCGGCCCGCAGCACCCAGTCGTAACCGATGTCCCACAGGAACGGCACGACATCTCTCGCCGGTTCCATTCCCCGTACAGGTCGCCCTAAGATGCTATTTTCTAACATTTTAAATAAATCCGTAAATAATAACGTTTAATGGAAATATTATGTCTTTATGAAACTAAAATGTGAAAACGTATATATGTGTGTTAAATTATTGTCTCCATTGTAGCGCTACGTTGTATACTGACAGGTTCGGAGAATGGAGGGTATAATGATCCTTCTATCGGGGAACGGGCTGTTATTACATATACTATATACTGGAGTATTTCCTATTGGAAACACCTATTTACATTGCCAAAACGAGGCATATAAAATGGTGCTAAATGGTGTCGCCGCGACTAGACTATCTACCGTTTCAGCGGGATGGTCCGAAAGGGTTACCGCTCCCCCGGAATATAGGGCTAAGGAAGGAACATGGATGGGTGAAGAGATTGGTCAAGCGCGACCCTATCCTACTAATATTACAAATGTGAAATTTTTTGACCATGTATGGGTATCGTATCGTATCGTATATAACATCGTATAAACCGGGTTATTTTTCAATGACCGGCCAAATTTTCACTGGGTGTTCTACCCATGAACGTGAACAACTTTCACTATGGGACCAACTCTGAAATCACGAAAAAAAAATCAGCTGTTTCCTACAAAATATCAATACCTACTCGACTAAAATCAACTAAAATGTAGGAAACAGCTGATTTTTTTTTCGTGATTTCAGAGTTGGTCCCATAGTGAAAGTTGTTCACGTTCATGGGTAGAACACCCAGTGAAAATTTGGCCGGTCATTGAAAAATAACCCCGTATGTTTGTTACTCAGCCACGCCAGAACAGGTAAACGGACCTGGATGAAATTTGGCACAGAGATAGACTATAGTCTTTTTTTTTTGAGGGTGGGTCAATCATCAAATGACTCCTCCCGCTCTGAGTGGAACGGAAGGGAGTGTCAGACTCTTACTGGCTAAAACCCATCCATGTTCCTTCTTTAGCCCTATGTGTTCCGGGGCAGGGGTACCCCTTTCAGACAATCTCGCTGACCATAGATTATAACAGAGTGTAGTAGAGAATTATAGCAGTTGGGATACTTTTATCTCGGTAGTTCGTTCCGGTGTGATAATTTCCGACATCAACGCGAGCGAAGTCGCTGGCAGAAGCTAGTAATAATAATCCTACGCTTGAAAACTCTTTATTTTTACTAATTAAATGTTTTCTATTGTTTCAGGTGCATCTAACTTCAGAATAACAACAAAAAAGAAATACGCCCAAATACCAGGACTAAGTTCCGGCACTAACTTCGAAACATCACAAAAAATCGAACTTAACCCGCTTACAAAAAACGTTAAAAACTATTTCGTACCTTCAAACGACGAAAATATCTTCACTGAAGCAATAACAACTCCAACTCAAGAAACTAACAATATCCAGGAACAAACTCCTACAAATACCCAAGAAACATATAATATATTCAATCCTATAGGTGATTCTCATGATCCTGCAAGCGATTTTCATTCATCCGTTTTTAATATCCCTAAAGAAATGGAACAAAAATCGTTTGAGGAACGCTTGCCGGCACCGATATTTGAGTTCCATGGTGCAAATGCCAATAATGCAATACCTCCACCGCCAATGTTTTCTACACAAAGAGCTGGGAGTCAGATTGGCAAGTCGGTCCTACCACCATCTGTTGCTAGGCGCATCGGATCCAATCACCCTGTAATCAAACAACAGCCCATGCAAACAATGAGCACAGAAAACATATTCGTTCCAACATTTGATCCAATGAATTATCCAATTGGAGCGCCAGCACAGCCAATAGGATCATCATTCAGCGACATACATTCCCAATCTGCGTTTGGTACACAAATGTTGGTTACTGAACAGCCAACATCTCAGCATCAGGATATACAAGCGGCCAATATGCCAAGCATACCACCCCCGGCACAATTCACACAGCAACCACCAGTGGCACCTTCCACAAGTGTTATAGCACCACCAAGTAAAGCACCGGTCCGATTGGCACAGCAAAAATTGGCTTCACCACCGTCTAACATAATGCCAACAAACATAGCAGCTCCACCAATGTTTGCACCAACATTGCCATCTAACGCAACAATGTTTGTACCATCTACTGTATCAGTAAATGTGAAATCAAACGCTGAAACTGAATCATCATTACCCAGCATATTTTCGACAACATCGCCAACTGCCCAAGCTATTCCACCACCTGGAGCAATACAACCACCAGTAGGATCTACTCCAAATATTGGACCAATGTCATTCTTCACTCCACCACCCCCTTCCAATGATGCGCCATCGTTTTATAGCCCAATAGTGCAAGACCAACCCAAAGCTGGCCAATCATTTGTTACAGAACCATCCAAACCTTTAATAGAGCCACCGAAGGCCATTGGTGCGGTGAACTATAGGATGAATAGGAAGAGACCCCAATATTACGCTGGGCCTATAGAAGGAGTTGGTTCTATTAGCAACAGCATCAAGCCTGTTATACCCTCCGTAGATTCTGAAACATTCCAAGGTGCTATGTTTACACCTGAACAGCCGCAAGCTGGTCAAAACGTGGCATCTTCAATACCGTTTGATTTAAGCAAGCAAGCAGAAACCGTGCCTCTGATTCCTCAATTTAATGCTGGTAATTCTGCGCTTAATGCCCAACCTCCAGCTGATTATGATATAAGCCAACCAGCCCCAGGATATCCCCATTTTGATATCACCCATCATATTCAAAATCCTGAGTCACAATATAGCACAGCATTTGATTTGAGCCGATCCACAACTGACAGTTATGATCAACAAGAAGAACCAAAAGAACCTAAAGGCTTCGGCATCATAGGGTCACTGAAATCTAAGCTTAGCAGCATAGATATCAATAAGATTCAACATAGCGTGACCACCTTCTTTGATCCAGCATTCAAAGACGCCACGAAAGAGGAATCGGCTGCACAAATTGCACAGCAAAATGCGCCTTATTCCAATGTGCCGTATAAAGCACAGGCGGCTCAAACAAATTTGGAAATATTTGTGCCAAACGCTCAACAAAATACTCAGCATTACAGTTACGATTTTCAACAACATCAGAATACTATTTATCTTAATAACGAATACTACAAGTATCCGAACTTCCAGAATCAGGGTCAACCATTGGCTGGGCATTGCTCTAATAGCCATGACTATCCGAGCCATTCTGCACATCCTAAACCTTATAATACAACCAGGCACCAAGATTACCCAGAACAAAATATTAATACGACTATGTTCCAACATACATCAGCTAATATACCTCTCCACGAAGCTCCTGAAAAAATATCTGCCAATGAGAACCTGAATGCTCAAGGACCAAGGTCGTTTAGGGAGAATCAGGAATATAATGCTGAAAGAAAAATGGATGAAAACGTAGCTAGAGCTGGGCCTGAAGTTGCTAGACTAGTACAAAGTAGAACTATGATTGAAGAAAGATTCGCGAATTTCGGTGATTTGAATAATATGGGTGTAAACAACCCTATAAAAGTGCCAATAGCTAAAGTACCAGTAGCTCGTGAGGCTATCACTGCTCAAGTTATACAGGACAAGACTTTTATAAGTGAATCTTTTGAACAGATTCAACATGAAAGGCAAGATCCGAAATTGGAGCCGATAGCAATGTTTGACCCCAATACTGTTAATCTATTCGCGAAAATGACAATAGATAACAAAGACGCTAATAGTGAAAAAACATCAGATAAGACAGAAAATAAGAAAATATCAAGTTATGGTCCACAAAGTGCAGACTTATTCGCTCAAATTAAAACGAATAATGATGTGATTGAAGATATCCAATCCAGGCTATTTTCAAATGAGTCTGCTGAGAAACAAATACAAGAAACAAAAGATGAAACTAAATCGCATAATTTATTTGCAAGCCCGATTATTTATGATAGTAAAGAAAGTATTATCCCAAAGGATAGTTTACTTGATTCTTTAACTAAAGACGACGTTCCTATACTTGGAGTCTCATCAGTACCATTATTTGGCTTAAGCACCATACTAGCTGAGAAATCTAAAGAATTTATTTCAGCTGAATTGCTAACAAGCCTCTCCGACAAAAACTCAAGCACGAGTTTTTTTGATCATACACAGAAACTAGAAGACTTTGGCGCTAAACACGCTGACGCGTTAAGTCGACATTCAAGCTTTAGTTTTTTCGAAAACTTAGGTCCAACAGGAGATGAAAACGCAAACGACAAAAACTTAGACATGTTAACTGGCAAAACTAAACAAAGTTTCTTTGAAAACGTAATTGCTAGTAACAGAGACACAAAAGACAATACTCCTGAAAATCAGGACAGAGACGACAAAGATCAAAGTCCAAATGATGCTGAAAACATTGGTACCGAGATTCAAGATGAGAATGCTACCGAATTAAGCATATGTGAGACCTGCAGAGAAGTGAATAAACCAGACGATAAAGAAGAGGACCAAGACGTCACCAACCAACTTATCGAAAATATGACATCACAAATTCAGCTGTCGAATGCCGTTGAAACAACTCTATCTGAACCTTCTGAACGCGAACCGACGAACAACGAACAAGTGAAATATGACGCCGGACAGTTTGACGAGATATCTCACATAACAGAAGAAACAATTGAGACAATACAAGTCCAATCAGCTACAGAACTTCTTGACGATGTCGATGAAATCAAGTCAATGAATTACGGATGGACAGAAAGCGCTCTGAAGGAAGATTACAATTTCAATGTTGACCCGAATGCTTTAGGCTACTATGGAAGCAATTCTCTATTCTTTGATAAAGTACCAGCTGATGGAATTAAAAATCATGAGGCGAGACTGATGAAGGCGCCTTCTGCGCCACCGGCTGAAGAAGAAGAAGAAGATTCGAAGTCGGATGAAGCTGGAAAATTGGACGTGAACTCAATAGAACGGGACGCAAATAAAGACTTCCCTTTCTTTGAAGAATTTGTTATTGAACCATCTGATAAGGATGATGACGACCATAAGTCAGAGAACGAGCTAGATTCGTTTACAAATCGAGTTGAGAAATACAAGAAAAAGGAACCATCCGATGGCATTGATCATCAATCTCTATTTTACGATATCGCACCGCAACCTATAAGCATGGTATCCTATTTCGATACAGGAAACTATGCAGTCGAAGCTCATTACAGAAACACAAACACAAAACCTACTCCAAGCATTCCACCAGGATTTGAAGAAGAATTCAAGAGGAGGCAGGCCTTAGCGAAACAGAGAGAAGAAAAAATAAGGAAGGAGTTTAAAACTGTCCCAGAAACATCAACACAGACTAGGACTACATCTGTTGCTACTTATTGTTCATCTCGTATAGCACCGAGCTATGCCAAAGTTCAACCCATTGTGCCTGTAGGGTTCAATATAGAAGCTAACATAACGAGTTTAGTTGATGAACAGAGTGAGCCTGTACCAAACATCCCAACTCCACCAATTCTTGGTAGAATTTTTAAGAATGATAGTATAAAGAAGGCGCAAGAGGCAAAGACCATTGCCAAACCTGAAGAGAAGAAAATGACTCTACCGCCGATTCCAAACGTTTTCGATCCGAAACCTGTTGAAAAGGAAACAAAATTGCCTGAATATGCTCTGGCTCCAGGGTTTAAAGTTGATGAGGAAACGCCATTACCGGAACTGCTAACGGCTTTCAGTTCTAAGGCTGATGAAAAGCCTGAAACAATACTGCCTCCGTTTACAGCCTTTATATCATCGAAAGCAGAAGAACTGCCTGAAACAATGTTGCCGCCATTTTCTCCTTTTACTTCTCTGAAACCAGATGAAAAGTCAGACAAGATTTTGCCTTCGTTCTCAGCCTTTATTGCATCGAAAGCTGAAGAGCAACCGTCTTCGATGTTACCTCCATATTCACCATTCACTTCTCTGAAGCCTGATGACAAATCTGATATGATTGTGCCTCCGTTTTCTGCCTTCATATCATCCAAAGCTGAAGAAACGCTTCCGCCGTACACACCATTCGCTTCTACAATAACTCAAGAAAATCTTGCAAAGATTCTGCCGCCGCCTTTTGGAGCGTTTACATCGAAACCCGAAGAAAAAGAAAAAGAACCAATTCAGTCGCCATTCGGAACGTTTACTACTGAGAAACTAGATGAAAAGGCCGAACCGAAACTACCGGATCCAATTAACTTTTTCGCTGACACAGCCATAAATAACCCCCCTGAGAGCTTCAGCCGTTTAGCTAGCTACTTCAGTGCTCCCCCAAAAACAGAACACGCGAAATCTTTTTTTGAATTAAGCCAAAGTCAAAACCATTATAGGCACGCGTCTTCTCAAGAAAAATCCAAAATCATCGATCTAATGCACGATTTAACCTCAGTTCAAAACATAACAATAACTAAAGAACAAACAATAAAACACGTAAACTATTTCACCGTAGAATACGATGCCGTATTACCGGAGTTTAATAAACGTGAACCAAGCAACGAGAAAGTCGAATTGGTGGATGATTTAGAAGCAATTGATTTCGATAGTCTCCTAACGAATTGTAGGCATTGCGCGAAGATTTTCGAAACTAATTTTAAGGTGCGGACAGCGGTTAATGAGAACGGCGGACAAGGCGCAATGAATAATCCTAAAATTGAACAGCCTAAAGAGAGTGGCCGGGGCTCGGTTACAGTCAATTTTGATGGGATCACAATACAGGAGGAGTCGAACGAGGAAGTTGCAGGAATGACTGAGGTACTTCTACTCTTATTTACGTATTTATTATACTGTATTTAATATTTGTTTTGGTAGCTTCATTAGGATTACTCCAGAACCAAGCATGATAAAAAAATCATGGCCATATCTGAAAACTAGACGCTTGGAGCTACAATTTGCTTTTTTTCTTTTTGCTGTACGTTCATTTTCCTTCGAGTTACAGCTCGTTGAAAATCACAATTATTAAAAAATTAGCAATTTTTTTTATATCTCTTAATTTTTGTGGCTAGTGCATTTTAGTTTGCATTAAAAAAGAACTTCATAGGAATTTAGACACACAGTATTTAGAGTAGTGAGCGCATACCCATACAAGTCCATATAAAGAATACTAGCCGCAGAAGGTGAGACGGTGCGGAGTGGGTGCCGGGTGGCTCTAATGAGCTGTGATTTTTAAATCTTAATTATTTCATATCATTAGGCTGTCATATAAAACTTTGACAAATAAAAAATGGGAACGAAAATACGATAGTAATTTAAAACACTAACAACACTCATAAAAACTATTTTGAAATTATCAAAAACATGAAATTACTGAAGTGATTTTTTCAAACAAACTAAATAATAATAATAATAGTTTATTTGAATAACTAACTATTACAAATATCTCTTAGTGTATGGAAAATATAATAACAACAATGGGTGATTATGTAAACAAGAGAATACGTCGACGACCGTAGTAGTATGAACTGTGTCACAGTCGTCAGCGCCTTCCACTCTGTACATTAGTTTATAAGTAGGTACTAACAAAAACAAAAAGTAAAAACTTAATAATATAAAATGTGGGTACTTAAACTTAGTAAAATATAAAATAGACAATTTTATTGTATTGGTACGTTATCATTTTTGGATGGTGTGTGTGTGTGTGTGTGTATGTGTGTGTGTGTGTGTGTGTGTGTGGGTGAATATGACTCGGTGTATATGTATGTGTTGTCTCTGCGAGGATGAGTAAATTGATGTGTGGTGTAAGTGAAAAGAATTAAATAGTAGTGCCTGCAACCTTTGACAAGCAATAGTGACTATAATAAAGGATTTGGGGGCACCAAAGGATAGCTTAGTCCTCCACCAAATCCTTCCACGCATCCTTTTTTTCTAGCCTATACACAGCCATGAATACAGCTGTGTGTTTTCTGTTCTATCTCACAGTGCGCACACACATACGTGCTCAATACATTTTGATCCATTCTTAGCTTAGTAGTGGGATCGTTATGGGCTTAACAATGTATATTCAATAAATTGCCTTTCATTATTATCTTAAACAACTTGGTTTCCAATTGAAGCTATTTTTATTTAAACTAATATCAACTTTATGTTTATAGAAATTTAGTTGATTTTAGAATGACTAGTATGATTGAAAAAGGATTTTGTTTTAAGGTACACACATACGTGCTCAATACATTTTGATCCATTCTAAGTCCCAGTAGTGGGATCGTTATAGGCTAAACAATGTATGTTCAATAAATTACCTTTCTTTTTTGTCTTAAACAACCTGGTTTCTAATTGACGCTATTTTTACTTGAACTAATATCAACTTTATGGTAATAGCAATTAAGTTTAATTTAGAAAGACTAGCCTAATAAAATTTTAAAAAGAATTTTGTTTGAAGGTTACAGCGCAAACTGAACTTTATATATAGGTATTTATTCCAAAAACACTCATTTAATCGCGATTGCAGACTAAAAATAATTAGTTAGAGACAAATTTTGACTCTTTGAATATGTCCGATTTTTATATCACTTCCTTTTTTAAGTTCTATGTGAAAAAAATATGAGCTGTTCCATACATTTTATCGAGTTACGTGTGCATGTATGGAACAGCTCATATTTTTTTCGCGATTTCAGGGTTCATCCCGTAGTAAAAGTTTTTCGTAACGAGGAATACAATGCTCCCACGAAATTCTTAAAAGTTAATTTTTTTACACCTATTATTATTTCCAGGATAAGTCGGCAACGGAGTATACCCCAGTGAGACATCACTGGTTTTACCGGGTAGATGTTGAAGACAAGTCCATATGGAGGGGCTTTTCGGTCGTGGATTCCAGGAGCCTGGAGGATGCCTTTATAAATCGTAAGTAAAGTATATCATAGTGCAACAGCAGTGACAGCCTATTTTATTTTTTGAGGTTGGGAAATCATCCAATGACTTTACCCGCTCTGGGTGGAGCGGAAGGGAGTGTCAGACTCTTACTGACTAAAACCCATCCATGTTCCTTCCTTAGCCCTTTATGTTCTGGGCTAGCGGTAACCCTATCGGACAATCCCGCTTAGCAGTGATAGCCTAGTGGTGTGACCGTCGGACTGCCAAGACTTAAATCTCGGGTTCGAACCCAAGACATGCATCTCTGACTTTTTAGATTCATGTACGTATTGTGTAATTATCACTTGCTTAAAAATCGGTGAAGGAAAACATCCTGAGGAAAACGTCATGTCTGAGAGATATTTCTCAACAGCATGTGAAGCTAAGTCAGAGGCCCATGGGCAGTATAAAAACTCTGACACCAGGTTAGTCACTAACCACATGAAAAGAAAGAAGATTAACGGGATGTTTCTTAATGTCATTGCATTTTTTTTGGAATACCCATTATCTTAGCGGTAACCCTTTCGGACAATCCCGCTGAAGTCTGTATGCCATGGATTTGTCAAGTAAGTCTAGGTCAGTCAGACTTAGTAAGGCTAAGTCAGAGGGCCGGACCACGCGAGCCCAGTGCGGTTTAGAAGATGTCACATGTCTTTGAATGATTGGTTCAAGGACATGCCAGTTTCCTCACGGAGTTTTCCTTCACCGTTTTGAGGCCCATGGGCAGCATAAAAACTCTGACACCAAATTAGTCACTAACCACACGTAAAGACGAAGAAGACCGTTTTGAGAACAGTGTTGATGAAATAATTGACACAAAACAAAGCGCTGGCCTCGAATCGACGACCTACAACCCATGAGTCGTGGTCGTTACCACTGGGCAACCAGCTTGTGAACTTAAGGGGCGTCCATTGGCGGGATGGGAGAGGAAAAGGTCCTCCCGGTCACCGTAGGTAGGTGCGGGCCTGCGGACGGTGAGTAATGGGTAGCTCACCGTCCGATCAGGACCAGGCCAGTGCCAGGGGGCGCTTACATGTTCTACGCGCGCCTCAACGAGATGTCAGCAATAAGGAAAGGGCCCGCTAGGGCCGAAGCCTGCCGAGTAAGCGTGATTGTCCGAAAGGGTTACCGCTACCCCGGAATATAAAGGGCTAAAGAAGGAACATGGATGGGTTTTAGTCAGCAAGAGTCTGACACTCCCTCCCTCCAGGGAGAAGTTATTTGAAGATTTCTCAGCCTCAAAAAGGTGTTCCGCAGGGATCGGTCGTCGGACCGCGCGAGCCCCGGCGCAGGTGTGAGAGAGAACACCCGGGGTGGTTTTTAGTCAGTAAGATTCTGACAGACCCGTCCGTCCTAAAAAAAGGGGGCGTCCATTAAAGAGGGGAGACGAGAAAAATCTCACGAAATTTCTCCAGGAGGCGAGACCGAGGCCAAATTACCTCACGTAATTAGTGAACTTATTCCATATCAATTGTTCTTTCCAGCGGACCTGAACGAGCAGACCTTGGTGCCGACAGACGGCGGTAGATATGATGTGAACGTCATCGGGAGACTGAGGATACCCGTGTACTGGGATGATAAGCCTACCAATGTCAGAAGGTACGTATGTACAAAATCTCATACATAGGTATACAATATCCCTAGTATTAAGACGCAGATAGTATTAGACTTTTTCATTTTATTTTATGCTCTCCGAGACACTAACAAACCGAGTAATAATTTTAACCTTGTAATGAGTATCTTATAAGTTTGCCCTTATTGTTATTATTAACAGTACCTATGCTAATTATTTTATATGGTAATCTGTGGATAACGTCGTGAGTAGTGTATTTGTTAATTCTATTAGTTTAGTACTCCTATCATGTGTAATATTTAATATACTGCTGTTTGTTGTCCCTAATAAATAAAAATAAAATATGGAGATCACAAACCCTCCTCCCCCCGCCTCGATAGCCTTTTCCAAACTATGATGGGGTCGGCGTCTGGTAGTCGTAGGCTAACTCGATGCATCTGAAAACCAGTATTTTAAATGAAGCGACTGCCTATCTGACCTCCACAACCCAGTAACTGGGTAATACGAGACACCTATTAATAGTAATTATCACTTCTTTAAAAAATGGTGAAGGAAAACATCGGGAGGAAACCGGCATGTCTGAGAGATGTTTCTCAACAGCATATGAAGCTAAGTCAGAGGTCCATGGGCAGCATAAAACCGGGGTAGCGGTAACCCTTTCGGACAATCCCGCCGAAGTCTGTATGCCATGGTCTTAGTAATTGTTTTATGGGGTTGCTCCAAAATTTGAAAAAAATTGCACCTGGTCCCTACATTCTGTCCAAACATGCGAACAAAAATGTTCTTTTTTCATATTTCTGAGTTGGTACCTTTGTAAAAGTAGTTCATTTTCATGAGTACTTATACCACCTGAAGGTGTGTCCCTCATTTAACTTAACACACTGTATATTAGAACCAACAAGACATATTGGAAACTTGTAGAAAAAATTAATTTTTTTTTTTCCATCTCCTCTTAGATGCAGTTGGTTCTACAAAGGCACTACAGACGCCAGATATGTGCCGTATACGGAGCAAGTGGCTGAAAAACTTGAGGTAATTATTAGTCTTTATTTTGCGTCTTTACTCAGGTAAACGCTCAATAGCCTTCGTCATCATCATATATCATCATCATCATTATTATATGCAGATATAAGTGCGGGGGTTACTTGCACACTCAATAATGGGTCCCCGAAAACGGTCGCTAGCACATAGTGTCGTAGCGAACGAAAGGTATTCCACGGCTATTAGGGCTATCCTGGAAGTACAGTACCTACCAACATCTTTCTGGAATACTTCATCATCATTATCATTATCCATCCTCAACATAATCAACATCAGACAAGTAAATGAATCTATCTATTTATCTACCATAATCATCGTCCTTATCATAATCATCATCGCCATCAACATTATCATCACTATCATCATCAGGGAAATAAATGAAGCTATCTATCATTATAATAATTATCATCATCATCAACAATATCATCATGTTGCAACAAAAAAACAATGTATCTATCAACATCATAATTTTCATCATCATCACCTATCATTATCATAATTATCATAATCTTCACTATCCATCATCACTATCATCATATGAGCACTAATAGTTGGATAACAGCCCACTCTCCCTCACAGAGAGGAGGCCAGTACCCCAGCAGTGAACATTATAGGCTGATTATGCTTTTGCGAATTTTTCCAGGAGGAATACCGCCACGGAATGACGACAGCCGAATGGCACAGACGTCTGGTCCTACCCAATGGTGAGGTGGTAGTGATGCATGGACCCAGTGTGATGGTCCACTTCCTCCATAGCGACGCCTTCAGCACACCACCAGTGAGTCACTCATAATCTGTATATATAAAAGAAAGTCGTGTTAGTAACACTGTTTATAACTCAAGAACGGCTTTACCGATATGGCTGAAAATTGGTGAGGAGGTAGCTTAAAGCCAGGAAAAGGACATAGGGTAGGTAGGGTAGGTAGGGTAGGTAGGGTAGGTAGGGCAGGTAGGGTAGGAAGGGTAGGTATCATAAATAAGGCAGGACAACGTTTCTCGGGTCAGCTAGTTATTAATATTATAAGTATGCGGCATAAACCACGTCATTAAATCGTATTTTTACCCTTTGTCAATCGGTTTATTACCCTTATCCTTATGTTTCCCTTGTTCATTACAGAAACTATAAAACGAGAGAGATAGATAGAATATGTTTATTGATAGAATGAATCATCGTCATCGTTCGATCTAGATATGTTTATTGATAGTGATAGTATAGAGTTCTCTTTAAGTATTAGTTTTACTGTTAGTGTATTACATAATTACTAACGCCATTGGGTATTTGACAGGGTAGTCAATAACGTTACTTTTTTTGAACTGTCAAAACGCTGAATTTGTACGTGATTTGTGTGAAATACAACAATTTGAAGTCACGGATTTTTAGAATCGAATGGAATACTTATTAGATTTGAATGCAATTTTACAATTATATCTTCGCATGATATTTAGTTTCTGTACGGAACTCTTTGTTTTTTTTTGTTAAAAGCGGTAGGCTGCTAATGCTATGCTATAAATATTATCCTTACCCTTATCCTATTACCCTTATCCCGTTACCCTAACCGAGTCTTTACCCCTACAGTTATTCTCATTCGGTAAGCGCGTATATCGCAACCCACCCAAGATCCGGGTATCAAGAGACCAACCGGAGAAGATTGATCATCTCATACTACTGGTCCATGGTGCTGGAGAATTTAAGTGCCAGAAGGAAAAAATTGTTAGTTAAACTGTCAGAATACATTGTCATACACATTACACGCTTTTCCACTGAAGCGGAGCTGGGCGGAGCAGAGCGAAGATGTGCAGGAACCGTCCAATCACATCCGAGACGAAGGTAGCGATGAGAAATTCAACCATTGTGATTGGCCGATACCTGTACGTCTCCGCCCAGTTCCGCTTCAGTGGAAACGCACCCTTAGCATGGTCCAGCGGGATTGTCCGAAAGGGTAACCGCTGCCCCGGAACATAAAGAGCTACGGAAGGAACATGGATGGGTTTAAGTCAGAAAGAGTGTGAGACTCCCTTCCGCTCCACCCAGAGCGGGAGGAGTCATTCGATGATTTTGCTAGTCACTCGTCACTCCCTTCCTAGCATATCATCTTTCACACACATTCACACCATCCATCGTTACTTTGGTCTTCCTCTACTTGTATAGCCATCCACATTCATACTCAAAACTTTCCTGACAACATTTTCCTCATTCCTCCGCATACCATGACAAACGATTTCCACACAACTTTTTAGTCACCGGTGTCACTTTCAGACTTCCTCTTAAAGAAGTATTATATCAATAATTATTCACATTGGGAAAGAGATGCAACTATACCTTGTATAGTTGCATCTGTGTAACTATACTTTGTATAGCTTTGTCTCTTACATACCCTTAACACAGGATACACACAATCCAATCTGCCTCCCTTTGCCCAACTTGGCATCGACTTCCAGTCTAACTGGATGCAGCTGAATACCAGAAGTTTACATGGAGTGACTGCCTATCTGACCTCTACAACCCAGTCAGTAACTGGGTAATACGATACCCCCTGGTAAGACTGGCTGTCAGACTTTCCGGTTTCTGACGACCCGTAACGACTGTCAATATCCACGAATGACAGCCGGGACCAACGGCTTAACGTGCTTTCCGAGGCACGGAGGAGTCTCGGTATGTAAAGACGGTCACCCATCCACGGACCGATCCGTGAACCCCCGTCACCCCTTTGCCAGGTCAGCAGGATTGTCCGAAAGGGTTACCGCTACCCCGGAACATAAAGGGCTAAGGAAGGAACATGGATGGGTTTTAGTCAGTAAGAGTCTGACACTCCCTTCCGCTCCACCCAGAGCGGGAGAGGTCATTTGATGATATCCCACCCTCAAAAAAATAAAAAAAAACCCACGACACCCATACTATCATATTAATTCGATTAATTCCAATTCCAGCAATCCAGTTCCCGGCCCCGCGTTGTCCGGAGGGGTCATGACGAATCAGAAATCGAAGATACAGAGCCATCTAGTATCGATCACCTGTTACTATTGTGTCATGGCGTCGGTTCCGCTTGCGACATGCGTTTCCGGTCCGTCGAAGAAGTGGGTGAGTTCAAATTTCCAAAATAATAACTTAAACCTTTAGAAAACATCGTGAAGAAACCAAATTCAAATTCAAAATCATTTATTTGCTAATATGGCCCATATTAGCAAATAAATGATTTTGAATTTGAATTTGGTTTCTTCAATCTAAACAATCTAATTTAATTTACCCATATTATATGGGTAAATTAAATTAGATTGTTAGCAGAAGTGTACAGACGCCAGCACATCAAGCTATGCCTAACTATCAAATTTTCTCAATTAAAAATGAACCTTATGTCTTTGCAATAAAGTTGAAATACTATCAAAGATATTTGACAGATTGTGGTAACTTGATGTGCTGGCCTCTGTACAGTTCTGACCATATTACGCCTCGAGGCATGCAAATTACAAAATGGCGGCAAACTACCAACACAATTTTGGAATAACATTATGGTAAATATCAATAAAACAATCATAATGTAATGGATTAAAAAAATAATGTAACTAAGGGCCGATTTTTCAATCGCCTGGTAACTATTATCAGAAGAATAAAAATGGCGGTTTGACATATTTTCTATGCAAAAGCTGTCAAACTGCCATATTTATTCCTCCAATAAAACTTAACTGACGACTGAAAAATCAGCCCTAAGTCAATTAAAAAATTAAATTAAACCAGCATGTCTGAGAGATGTTTCTCAACAGCATGTGAAGCTAAGTCAGAGGCCCATGGGTAGCATAAAAACTCTGACACCAGGTTAGTCACTAACCACACGAAAGGAAGAAGACCCATATTTCGACAGTTATGTTTAAGTCCCATGTAATAGGGGGAGAGCCTATTGCCAGCAACCGCGCACAAATCCAGACTCCGAACTAGTACTGAGAAACTCCTAATGGAAAATTTCAATGTCCTAGAGCGAAAACTTCAAAGACATGTAAAGCTGGGTACTCACTTACCAGTGTAGCACGTAACGTATCAGATACGGTATCAACCTGCAAGTGGGTACGGCTCGTCCACGGTCCTCCGCGCATCTAGCTACGAGCTGCCGGATCCGCAGTGCTCGCAACGACGTCACGCCGACAACATGTCTCAAATGGTGGCCAGTGCTGCGTTCATATCCCTAATATGTTCATAATCATATATTTTAGATAATTATAAAAAAAGCCCACGTCGATTTTGGCAAAGTGAAATTTTCAAAGATAGAAATCGTTCTAACAATTTAGTAATGGATATGAAGTCTCAAGAGATTAGTGGACATTTCAAGAATTTCACTCGTATGTCGTTTGAAGCTCGCGCTTACAGCGCTCCACGCGCGAGCGGCTCGCAGCGGGCTCGTGCCTACGTACTCACTTGATACCGTATCTGATACGTTACGTGCTACACTGCTAAGTGGGTACCCAGCTTAACATCTACCATTCCGAACTTGGCCCGCGTAGTGGATTCAAAGTCAAAGTCAAATCATTAATTTCAAATAGACACAAGAAAAGTAAATTTGAACGTTAAAACGTTTAACAATGTTTTGCATACTAATATTAAAAAGAGGTAAAATTTGTAAGTTTGTATGTAGGGGGTAATCTCCGGAACTAATGATCCAATTTCAAAAATTTTTTCACTGATAGAAAGCTACATTATTCTTGAGCGCTATAGGCTATAAATTATATTTATATCGTACATATTAGCCGAGCTATTGCAATTTTCGTCTAGCAAGTCGGAAAGAAATACCTCCGAAAACGCGCTGCCTAAACAGTTGTTTAAAATTGAAAGCAATGTATGGCAACCCGGTTCGCCTTAATAATTTCTACAAAAAAGTCCGCGACACCATATTCCTATCTTTTGTATTTTCAACTTTTATATTTCTTTTTATGTTTTTAAAAAGTATTTTTTCGACTTACTTCTGTTTGGATGATTATTTAAACAACAAAATATCAATTCTTATCAAATTAAATTATTTTATGATCACAAGGACATCACAGAGATAAGATTTGCCCCCTACAGTATTAGCCGCAGACGAAGTCGCGGGCAGAAGCTAGTTAATTATAACATTTACGGCCCACTCCCATCTCACAGAGAGAATGCCTGTTTCCCAGCAGTGAGAATTTTATAGGCTGATTAAACTGGGCTATCCTGTAGGTTTCACTTTGAAATTCAGTACAAAGGCCAGCACATCAAGTTACCACAATCTGTCAAATTTCTTTGATAGTATTTCAACTATATTGCAAAGACATAAGGTTCATTTTTAATTGATAAAATTTGACAGTTAGGGATAGCTTGATGTGCTGGCGTCTACATCAGGCTAAAGGACGATATTATGACTTCACACTAATATTATAAAGGCGAAAATTTGTGTGTGTGTGTTTGTTAGTTTGTATGTTTGTCCGTCCTCCACGCTAAAACAGCTGAATGGATCTGGATGAAACTTGGCACAGAGATAGATTATGACCTGGATTAACACATAGGATACGTTTTATCCCTGTAGAACGTTCCCTTGGAGTATCACTACATATTATAAAACAAAGTCGCTTTCTCTGTCCCTATATCCCTATGTATGCTTAAATCTTTAAAACTACGCAACGGATTTTGATGCGTTTTTTTTAATATATAGAGTGATTCAAGAGGAAGGTTTATGTGTATAATTTGTTGACATGTTTTGCGGGCGAAGCCGCGGGCGGAAGCTAGTGTATTATAAATGTGAAAGTTTGTGAGGATGTTTGTATGTTTGTTACTCCTTCACACGAATATTGCTGAACGGATCTGGATGAAACTTGGCATAGAGGTAGTTTTTGACCTGGATTAACACATAGGATACTTTTTATCCCGGTAGAACGTTCCCTTGGGATAATTTCCGGTATCCACGCGGTTGAAGCTACTGGTAGAAGCTAGTATTAACATGTTTGTATTCTTGTTCGCAGTTGAAGACTTCAGGTCGACCAGTTTGCAGCTAGTTCAGTCCCACTACAGGAATTCCTATGATCAAGGAATCGTTAGCAGAGTTGAGGTAAGCAGTAGTGCACACCTCTCTATTTTTGGTGACCAGGTTAAGCTACCTTGCCGGGTTTGGTCGTGGATCGGTGACACTCACTACTATACCTTCCCTCTCTACTCTACCTAACCTCACTACTCCACCTACCCTACCTACCTACCTACCTGCCTACCTACCTACCTACCCTACTTACGTACCCTACCTAACCTCACTACTCCACCTACCCTCACTACCCTACCTAACCTCACTACTCCACCTACCCTCACTACCCTACCTAACCTCACTACTCCACCTACCCTCACTACCCTACCTAACCTAGTGAGGTTAAAGGTTAAGGTTGGGTAGGTAGGGTAGTGAGGGTAGGTAGAGTAGTGACTCTACCTACCCTCACTACCCTACCTAACCTCACTACTCTACCTACCTTACTAACCTACCCTAACTACCCTACTACTACATTTTCTCCTTCCTTGGACTTCAACAAAATTCCAAAAACCAACATTAGGCAAATCGTAGTCACCGAACATTATCAATGAGCGCAAGACGAAACCGGAGGCACGTAGTGACAGTAGCATGTTTTTCTTCGGACAACCAGGTAACATAGCAAGCTTATAACTTTGTGGTTTTTCATAATACAGTTTTGAAACTTTGTACAGACGCTAGTTTAAGTGACACTTACAAAAGTCAATTCATTTCTATATATGAAGGGTTTTTCATTTTCAGGTGCTCCCCGTATCCTGGCATTCAACTCTTCACTCCGGTGAGACTGGTGTGGACAGGCGTCTCGCGCAGATCACACTGGACAGCATCCCCAGACTGCGCAGCTTCACCAACGAGACGGTGCTCGATGTACTGTTCTATACCAGCCCTGTGTATTGCCAGGTATGTGTATAACTATAGTAGTGAGTATTGCCAGCGTAAAAAATCATTCATTTGCATAAATAAGGCACAGATGGTCGGTAAAATGTACAAAATTGTTCTCTTATTCTGTGTTTAATTTCGGCGTGCAAATATAAATAAAGTAACATTTTATTTAAATTAATTATTGATCATATCATCATAATCATGCAGCCATTAAACAGATAATCCCATTAGAATTGTATCATTGAATTAAATTAATGTGAAAATAATGAAAAAAAATAAAAGTAATATAATAATCTTATATCAAAAACTAGCTTCTGCCCGCGACTTCGTCCGCGGAAAATTGCGATATACTGCAACTGTTTAGGCAGTGCATGCAAATAATTCTGTTTTCGGAGGTATTTCTTTCCGACTTGCTAGACGAAAATTGCGATAGCTCGGCTAATATGTATGATATAAATATAATTTATAGCCTATAGCACTCAGGAATAACGTAGCTTTCTATCAGTGAAAAATTTTGAAATTGGATCATCAGTTCCGGAGATTACCCCCTACATACAAACTTACAAATTTTACCTCTTTTAATACTTTATCAATTATCAAAAATAACAGTCAAAAATAATCATGGCAATAATGGGAGAGATTCGCCACACAATAATAGGAGCTTGTGGCTAAGTAATAACAGCCGCACGTATCGATCCATCAGGTTAAGCTACGCTTGCCGGGGTTGGTCCGTGGATGGAACTTTACATGTCGAGACTCCTCCGTGCCTCGGAAAGCACGTTAAGTCGTTGGTTCCGGCTGTCATTCGTGGATCTTTGACAGTCGTTACGGGTCGTCAGAGCCCGAAAGTCTGACATCAAGTGTTACCAAGGGGTATGGTGTTATCCAATAACTGGGTTGTGAAGGTCAGAGCTCCATGTAAAATACTGGTATTCAGCTGCATCCGGTTAGACTGGAAGCCGACTAGTTAGTTTAAGGTTTGAAATCATTCGGCGAGATTTGACAGTTTGGTATATCTTGATGCGCTGGCGACCGTACCTATCAAATCTATACTAATACTAGCTGACCCGGCAGACGTCGTCCTACCTTAACTATGATATCCTCCTACCTTTCCTACCTACCCTACCTACCTACCCTACCTACCCTACCTACCCTACCTACCCTACCTACCCTACCTACCCTACCTACCCTACCTACCCTACCTACCCTACCTACCCTACCTACCCTACCTACCCTACCTAACCTACCTACCCTACAAAAAAAAACTTAGGGGTGGACTACCCCTGACATTTAGGGGGATGAAAAATAGATGTTGGCCGATTCTCAAAGATACCGGATAAGCACAAAAAATTTCATCAAAATCGGTCAAGCCGTTTCGGAGGAGTATGGCAACGAAAACTGTGACACGAGAATTTTATATATTAGATTATAAAGCTGAAGAGTTTGTTTGTTTGAACGCGCTAATCTCTGAAGCTACTGGCCCGATTTTTTTTTTTTTTGTGTTAGTCCATTTATCGAGGAAGGCTATAGGCTATGTAACATCACGCTACGACCAATAGGAGCCGAGCAGTGGGTGAAACCGTGAAATCCGGTTGCAGCTAGTTAGTAATAAAATTACATTATTGTAGACCATAACCAACAAAATCTTCTTTTTTTTTCACAGACTATACTCGACACTGTGTGCAGAGAAATGAATCGTATTTACGACACGTTCCTACTGAGGAACCCCACGTTCACGGGGGGAGTCTCCCTGGGGGGGCACTCTCTGGGCAGCGTCATACTGTTCGACCTACTTTGTCATCAAGCTGATGTGAGCGTGGATTTTTTTTTTTATTACTTTGTATTAAGCGTGCTATTTACTTATTTTGCATGATCAATATGCAATATGGAGACCACATATATACAAAAAAAAGAAAGGATTGTGTGGTTTTATGAAACCACGGTAAAAGTGAAACTTTTTTTCACGTTAAAGACTTTTGACACTATAGGCGCCGCCATATTGGCCTTGGCTGCTCTGACGAGCGCCTTTCACTTTATCCCTACTCCGCGGCCGACCGTCACGCGACATGCAACACACAGACGAAAAAGTTTGAGACGATGTAATAAAAGTTTCACTTTAAAATAAACTTCAAATACTACTAGTCCGTAGAAGTATGGCAAAATTAAAAATTGAGTTATCAAATAACTCCTTCCACTCTGGGTGGAGCGGAAGGGAGTGTCAGACTCCTACTGACTAAAACCCATCCATGCTCCTTCCTTAGCCTTTTACAGGGTAGCGATAACACTTTCGGACAATCCCACTGACCTGACAGGCTAAACCAAAATAAATTCAACGTCTAAAGGGGTGTAACGGGGTTTCAAAATCATTTCCACAGAAGCTAGTCTTCTTCTTCTTCGTGTGGTTAGTGACTAACCTGGTGTCAGAGTTTTAATACTGCCCATGGGCCTCTGACTTACTTTCACATGCTGTTGAGAAATATCTCTCAGGCATGCCGGTTTCCTCCCGACGTTTTCCTTCACCGATTTTAAGCAAGTGATAATTATATAATACGCACATGAATCCGAAAAATCAGAGGTCCGTGTCTTGGGTTCGAACTCGTGACCCATGACTTGGCAGTCCGGCGTCACACCGCTAGGCTATCACTGCTACAGAAGCTAGTAATTAAATATAATTGTTTTTTTTTCAGGTAGCAACAGACGACACTAAAACGTTATCAGACAAGACGTACGTAAAAGGCCCCGCGGGCACCGGCCAGCCCTTCGTGCGGTACCCGAGCTTAGCGTTCGCACCCGACGCCATGTATGCGCTGGGCAGTCCCATAGGTAAGATATAAGTAACATACATTTTAATAAGGTAATATGACAAGATCACGTGATATGACATAACCACATAATATGTCATGACATCGCCATATAACATGACTTGACATCGCCACATAACAAGACATAACCACAACATGACATGACCACATAACAATACTCAATAATTTTAGGCTTCGGTTGTAAATATTTGCCAAAAGAAACAATCATGGACCCTGTCGGCCACAGCAAGAGAAAGATATGTGGAGAAGAGGACTTATCGTTTACATAACTTATAATCTAACTTAACTATATTATATACTTATATGTTTTAAGGATTTATCATTTAAATAATCGTTGACACTATAATAACATTTGCTTAGTAATAACTACATGACATGACGTAATATGACTACATAACATGTTATGACCACATAACGTGTCATGACATTATCACATAAAATGACATAACCAAATATGTGACATTATTACATATCATATGACCACATAACATGACATGATACGACCACATAACATAGCATGACCACAAAACAGTGCATTTTTCAGGGACTGTCTTATGTAATTATGACATTCAAAAAGTACTGTTTTTTAGCCTAATTTAAATAAATTACTTTTTATTTTTGTAATAATTTGTTTTTCTTATTTTTTTTCTAGCTATATTTGAGTGTATACGAGGCGTTGACTCCCTGGGAGCGAATTTCGCCCTGCCGACCTGCAAGAACTTCTTCAACATATTCCATCCATATGATCCTATCGCTTATAGGTAAGTTAATTTTGATATTTAGCATGATCTACACCGGAAAAAAGAAAAAAGATGTTCCCAAACTTATTTTGTCTACTGCCTATTTTGAGAATAATTGTTTTTAAGTGCCCCCAGTTGAGAATATTTGACAAGTTTGTGGTAACATATGCTTTTTCTATAATTTAAAAAGCTACGTACACTATACGTCATAAATAATAAAACGTATAGTGGCCAGCACATCAAGTTACCCCAATCTGTCAAATTTATTTGATCGTTTTTCAACTTTATTGCAAACGCATAAGGTTCATTTTCAATAGGGGTAACTTGACAGTTTAGTTAGGAGCACATCCAGTTACCCAAATCTGTCAAATTTATCTGAAAGTTTTTCAACTTTATTACAAACGTGTCAGGTTCATTTTCAATTGGGATAATTTGACAAATTGGCATAGCTTGATGCGCTTGCGTCCCTACACTGGATACAGCAAGCAAATCAGTTGGAGCGGGATTGTCCGAAAGGGTTACCGCTACCCCGGAACATAAAGGGCTAAGGAAGGAACATAGATTGGTTTTAGTCAGTAAGAGTCTGACACTCCCTTCCGCTCCACCCAGAGCGGGAGCAGTCATTGGATGATTTCCCAGCCTCAAAAAGACAATTTGTGAGGCAAATTGTCTTTTTGAGGCTAACTAACTAACTAACAATTTTTCTCAAAATATTTTGAACTGATTTGATGATTTCCTACCCCCAAAAAAAAAAAACATCAGTTGATCGAATCCTTCCATTTTCAGAATCGAACCCCTAATCAACCCTCAACTGAGAGAGCTGAAGCCGCATCTCATTCCACATCACAAAGGCAGGAAAAGGATGCACTTAGGTATGTACTGCTTTTTCATTGGATGCTAATATTTGGGCTCATGGCTAAGTAATAACAGCCGCACAGGTCGATCCATCAGGTTAAGCTACGCTTGCCGGGGTTGGTTCGTGGATGGGTGGGATTTTTACTTATCGAGACTCCTCCGTGCCTCGGAAAGCACGTTAAGCCGTTGGTCCCGGCTGTCATTTGTGTTTTGACAGACGTTACGGGTCGTCAGCAGTCCGGAAGTCTTACCAAGGGGTATCGTATTGCTCAGTAACTGGGTTGTGGAGGTCAGATAGGCAGTGTTGTCCTTGCATACACTTGCCACTATTGTTCATCAGGTGCTATTCTAAGCTCAATGCCTTCAACACGCATACGTGTCGCCAAAATCCCTACTGAGTGCCTTCAACACGCATAGCAATGTATGGACAATAAACACACATTTGTGTTGAAGGCACTGAGCTTGGAATGGATCAAAATGTATCGAGCACGTATGTGTGTGCGCACTGTGAGATAGAACAGAAAACACACAGCTGTGTTCATGACTGTATGGGTCTTTGCGGGCTACCTCACCAACCCATCATCTGCCTAACCTTTTCCCAACTATGTTAGGGTCGGCTTCCAGTTTAACCGGATGCAGCTGAATACCAGTATTTTACATGGAGCGACTGCCTATCTGACCTCCACAACCCAGTAACTGAGCAATACGATACCCCTTGGTAAGACTGGCTGTCAGATTTTCAGGCTTCTGACGACCCGTAACGACCGTCAAAGATGCAGAAATGACAGCCGGGACCAACGGCCTAACGTGCTTTCCGAGGCACGGAGGAGTCTCGGTATGTAAAGATGTCCACCCATCCACGGCCAACCCCGGCAAGTGTAGCTTAACCTGATGTACAGGTTCAGCTACCTCACCATTTATTGAAATAAGTCGGGGAGCAGCATTACATACATAAATAGATGATTTCTTGGACACTGCCACAGAGCTGAAGGACACCATGGCGCGGGTTGGCGCTGACCTGAAGCAGAAGCTGCTGGAATCCCTCAAGAGCACCTGGAACAAGTGGAAGTCTGCGCCTGTTCCTGATGGTCAGCTTGAGAAGGTGGGTACCAGGGGCTCGTGTTTTAGCTTACCGTCCGACCAGGACCAGGCCCGTGCCGGACGGCACGTACTTGTTTCACGTGCGCCTCAAGTTAGTAGGATTGTCCGAAAGGGTTACGGCTACCTTGGAACCTGAAGGGCTAAGGAAGGAACATGGATGGGTTTTAGTCAGTAAGAGTCTGACTATCCCTTCTGCTCCACCCAGAGCGGGAGGGGTCACTTGATGATGTCCCACCCACAGAGGAAAAAAAAAAGGCCACACCCTTGACCACATCTCGTAGCTTTAATTATGAATGACTAGCTGCTGCCAGCGGCGTCGCTCGCGTAGATGTCGGAAATTATCCCACGGGAACGTATTACCGAGATAAAAAGTAATTTTTAATCCAGGTCATGAACTACCTCTGTGCCAAGTTTCATCCAGATCCGTTCAGCCGTTTGAGCGTGAAGGACGGACAAACATACAAACTCATACACACACACACACACACACACACGCGCGCGCGACACACACACACACATACACACACACACACATACACACACACACACACACGCGCGCGCGCATACACACACACACACATACACACACACACACATACACACACACACACACAAACTTTTGCCTTTATGATATTAGTGTGACTGGCATGAATGAAAATGAATTACTTGTATTTATCAATAAAACTTAGATATTATTAGATTATTTCGTGTTGAGACAAATTAATTATGATTGGTGAAATCTCCGAAACTATGCTTTCTTGGAACACATATTCTAGGACTTTTTGTATTATTTTTACTTATTACCCTAGTCCAAATAAAAACACACTGTATACAGATTTATTTTTAATGCCAGGTTGAAGAAGAAGAAATGGAGAAGGAACAACTCACTGATGAGTGCAAAGAAGAATTAGCGAAGGAGATTGAACTGGTGAGAATATAAATTTCTTTTTCATTATTATTATTATATCATCTATTTCAGGTAGCAAAGACCCATAGAATAAAAATGGAATGTAATGCAATGTATGGGATATTTTTGATTCTGAAATAAAATAAATAATAATAATAATATATATACCTTACAGACTATAATACATATTTATAAAAACCACAAAAAATAAAAACTATTGGCCAGCACATCAAGTTACCACTATCTGTCAAATTTCTTTGATAGTATTTCAACTTTTTTGCAAAGACATAAGGTTCATTTTTAATTGAGAAAATTTGACAGTTAGGGATAGGTTGATGTGCTGGCGGTTGTACATGAAGTGAGACGTCGTGTTGCGCTGCATGGTGTCGCGTAGCCTTCCGCGGAATCGCCGATACACGGCACCTTTCGGACATAACTTCTCCTTGAGAAGGTTCACGTATACAGAGTTGATACGACAGAGGGGCTTTCCTTTAAACAGCTTATACTAGGGACCATTTTCAAACTCTGTACAAGGTCAGTTTTTATTTACACAGGATGGTTGCGTTTTACTCTGATTTGTAAGCTATTTAGTTTGTTTGAAAAAATAAAAACCACATTTTTTGTGCTTTTTATTTTTATACCGTACCGAGTTAATACTAAACACGTATAGTATACGTAGTGTAATTTAATGTCGCTCTGTCATATCAACTCTGTATATCAATAGAGACATTCCTCTATTGATATAGAGACCTTCTTCAAGGAGTCGGAGAGTCTGAGACGGAGCTCGCCCTACAAATGACTTCGAAATTCGTGTTGTGGCGTGACTCCAGCTTCTCGACCCTTAAGGTCCAGCTGGTCTTCGCTCGTACATTCTCCCAAGTCTCGTCCTCTACTTGTACTTGTACAGACGCCAGCACATCAAGCTATCCCTAACTGTCAAATTTTCTCAATTAAAAATGAACCTTATGTCTTTGCAATAAAGTTGAATTGTTGTGTTGAATTTGTTGAATGAATACTATGAAAGAAATTTGACAGATTGTGGTAACTTGATGTGCTGGCCTCTGTACCAATAAGGATAAATGCTTGTCAAAACATCAAGCAATTGCGTTAGGTATTTTTTTCTTCTCCGGTAAATATTTAAATGGCAACATTTTTGCCCACAGTCAACACCAGACATGCTAGGTCGTCTGAACGGCGGTCGTCGCGTAGACTACGTGCTACAAGAAGCGCCCTTGGAGATGATCAACGAGTACCTGTTCGCTATGAGCAGCCATGTTGGATATTGGTGAGTACTACTATTTAAATAAGATACAGTTTTCAGAAGGAAAGGTTGCGCTTCGGGAATCATTGTGTTTCCTAATTAGTACGGAACTCCGTCCGCCCGAAGCCTCCCGGGTCAGCGGGATTAAGGTCACAGCTCATTAGAGCCGCCCGGCACCCACTCCGCACCGCCTCGCCCCTGCGGCTAGTATATATGGAACTAGCTTCTGCCCGCGGCTTCGCCCGCGTGGATGATGGAAATTACATATTATTATACATATAAACCTTCCTCTTGAATCACTCTATCTATTAAAAAAAATCTGCATCAAAATTTAGGTTAAATATTTAGGTAAAAAATTTAGGTACGGTTTTCGCAATTTTTCCTTTAACAGTACTATAAGACGTCACTTCGTACCAAATTTAAAGATTCTAAGTTCACGGGAAGTACCCTGTAGGTTTTGAATCCCGTAAGAGTTTCAAAAATTTGCGGCATAAACGGCTGTATCTTTTGATTGCTTTGGCTTAGAAGTTTGATTTTATCAGAGCTCTAAGGGACAGTAGACCTGAGTATTAGATATAATTATCAGTTTGATACCTCCACGCGTTCCTGAGAAAAACGGTCTTGACAGACGGACGGACGGACAACAAAGTGATCCTATAAGTGTTCCGTTTTTTCCTTTTGAGGTACGGAACCCTAAAAAAGTACGAGACTCAATGCTTCTCTTTCTTCCCCCCTTTAGGGAGTCGGAAGACACGATGCTGCTCATGTTACGTGAGATCTACTCCGCGCTAGGAGTCGAGCCCGACTCCACCGTGCCGCAGCAGAACATGACGGTGCAAAGGACGGCCACTGGCAAAACTGTAAGTATCCTTCTTCTTCTACTCAAAATCAAAATCAAAAGTCATTTATTCAAATTAGGCTGAAGATCAGCACTTTTTGAAGGTCAAAGTTACATAAGACAGTCCCCCAAAAACGCCCACCCTTCACCACTTCCTAGTGCTTTAGCTGGAAGAAGAAGTGGCGCAACAAACTCCCCAGCAGCACAGCTGTCTGTTTAGTTGGAAGAACTTGACTCTACACAATTATCGTATGAGAAGTAATTAACATTACGAAACACATCACATGTGGTAAGTGACTAACTTCACAGTGGTTGGTCAGCCTATGGAACCCTATGATCATATTTGGTAAGTTTTTATTGTGATATCGACAATGTTCTGTTATGAGGAGCTCGTGGCTAAGTACTAACAGCCGCACAGGTCGATCCACCAAGTTAAGCTACGGTTGCTGGGGTTGGCGGTGGATGGGTGACCATCTTTACATACCGAGACTCCTCCGTGTCTTGGAAACTACGTTAAGCCGTTGGTTCCGGCTGTCATTTGTGCATCTTTGACAGTCGTTGCGGGTAGTCAGAAGCCCGAAAGTGTGACAGACAGTCTTAACCAAGGGGTATGGTATTACGCAGTTGACTGGGTTGTGGAGGTCAGACAGGCAGTCGCTCCATGTAAAATACTGGTATTCAGCTGCATCCGGTTAGACTGGAAGCCGACCCCAACATAGTTGGGAAAAGGCTAGACAGATGATGATCGAAAATGATTTCAACAACTTCATACACTAATTACACCTACATCAATTTACCATCCGTCAAACTAAACGACATGCGACTCTTCTTTTTCGCGTTGTTAGTGACTAACCTGGTGTCAGAGTTTCTATGCTGCCCAGGGGCCTCTGACTTAGCTTCACATGCTGTTGAGAAATATCTTATAGGAATTATGGAACAACGTAGTATATGAATGATATAACCAATATGTTGTAACCATGTTTTGCTTAACCTTTTGAGTTTTGGTCGGATATAGCCGACAAATGAAAACATGCCACATACGCCATGGTTGGATATAGCCAACAAATGAAAACTTGCTGCATACGCCATGGTCGGATATAGCCAACAAATGAAAACTTGCTACATACGCCATGGTCGGATATAGCCAACAAATGAAAACTTGCTACATACGCCATGGTCGGATATAGCCAACAAATGAAAACTTGCTACATACGCCATGGTCGGATATAGCCAACAAATGAAAACGTGCCCAACACGCCAGCCAGCCTGCTAAAGTCGATAAGAAAACGACATTTTTACGTACAAAATAAATATCCACTGGGCCTGTCAGTATTAACTGACTGTTGTTGAATCAAAATCCTCAAAAATAATCAAATTCAATTAAACAAAAAATAAATATGTGAACTTAGTATAACCATTTGTTTTTTCTTTAATTTTCAGGATGACCCGCTTATCTGCAACGCTACAGGTAAACCACAATATATTTTTAATAAAATAAAAAGCTATGGGCGTCCCTCAAAATGTTTAACCTATTGACCGCTTGGTTTTACATCAATGAGGGATTTTCTTTTTAACTCTAACCTAGTCGCTGGATAGAGTGCGCTGAACTTGATAAGTTACTGTAAGAAACAGAACGTCACGACGTTTCACTTGGATGTAATTTTGAGATCGTAAAACGACACGTACAGACGCCAGCACGTCAAGTTACCACAATCTGTCAAATTTCTTTGATAGTATTTCAACTTTATTGCAAAGACATAAGGTTCATTTTTAATTGAGAAAGTTTGACAGTTAGGGATAGCTTGATGTACTGGCGTCTGTACATAAAAAGTACATGAAACAACGAAAGTGTCAGTCAACGAGCGTATGTGACATGACGCAATGTTTTTTTTTCAAGCGTTTTGGTTTTGGCACCTAGTAACGTAATCAGTTCACCGCCATCTACAGAGTTCTTGGAAACTATGTTTTTTTTTTAAATAATACTCAAAAAGAAAATCTCTCATTGCCGTGCCTCCAGCGCCCAGCTCAAAAATCGACAAATAAATATCTTCGACGAATAAGGTCTTGAAATGGCGTAAAAACGCAAAGCCGAATATAGATTCTCAGTCGTATAAACACGACTCAGGCAGCACGGGCACGAACACATTTGTCGTATTAATCCGATTGGGCGGTTAAAAGGCTAAATAAATATAATTAAGCATTTAAATTTTTAACCGATTTCAAAAAAAATAGGAGGTGATGTATTTGAAACTTCATAAAGTTCTTTGTTATAGGGATAGAAAATATCCAATAAGGACTGCAACTGGGAATCAAACCCGGACCATACACATGGATTGTGTCATTTTTTTTCTTTTTTTTTTACAGAGTTCCCATCGACAAGCCGCGGAGCGATATGACGTGTAGCATAGATAAAAAATAGTTTAATTTTTATATTACTCGTTTAGAAAAAAAAATGCATTTCTTTCAAATGTTCGATTGTTTTATAAAGCTGTGTTTTTATTAGCGAAAGCGTTTTTTTTAAACCGCTATCGCTTATAGCTAGGTGCAGCTTTATTTCTTTTTTTCTCAAAATTTGGGCAATGTCTTTTTACGGAGATATAGAAAAAAAAATGTAAAATACTATTGATTTTGACATATATATCGATTGGAATGAATTTTGAGTTAAAACTTGATTGTTATAATATACTCTTAACATTGTGGTTCGTAAGCCGATTACTAACGGCCGGTAATAGAGTTAGGAATCCAGGAAAAAATAAATCTTTTAAAGGCCGTTTAAAGAAGATATGTATAACGGCTGGTAAAAATAAAAAATAAAAACAGATACATTGTACAGTTTAATTAATTACTTCCCATATTTGTGTCTAATTAGTTATTAAATTAATTATAGTAATTTTTCTTATTAATGGCCGATCAAGGTAAATACTTCATTCAGCCTTTAATTTGCCCACTGCTGGGACATAGGCGTCCTCTCTTCAAGAGGGAGTAGGCCATAATCCACCACGCAGGGTGTTGGCAGATGTCACAAGTCTTCGAACATTTGGTTCTAGGACCTGCCGGTTCCCTCACAACGTTTTCCTTCACCGTTTTGAGAGCAGTGGTGATGAAATTATTTACACTAAGTAAAGTGGCTGGTTGAATTCGAACCCACCTACAACTCTTAAGTTGGGGGCGTAACAACTAGGCCACCAGTGCCACCACTACTCTTACATCCACTTACTCAAAGTGATTTTTTTATGTGTGAGCACTTGGTAAGAATTTATTTCATGATATGTCATCTTGATCGCATAAACACTGCTGTCCCAAGCCAGCTCTTGGTAGATTCTTGCAAATATATGCGATATTTTGTTTATACAAAAATGAACTATTCAATCTTCTTCATCATCTTGTGGTTAGTTACTAACCTGGTGTCAGAGTTTTTTTAGCTGCCCATGGGCCTCTGACTTAGCTTCACATGCTGTTGAGAAATATCTCTGAAGCAGTTTCCTCGCGATGCTAGCCTTCACCATTTTTTAAGCAAGTGATTGTGCAATACGCACATGAATCCGTAAAATCAGAGGTGCGTGCCTTGGGTTGGAACTCGAGACGTATGACTTGGCAGTCCGACGGTCACACCACTACGGTGTCACTATTAATTTCAATATGAATAGGGCTTGAATTATTTTGTGTTACCCAAGTGCACCAAATCCAGTGTGAATTTAGCACTGTTACAACGTATATTGGATCAACTTATATTAGCTAGCTACATTCTAGAAACGTGATTGGTAAATAAATTAAATTAAAAATATTTGAAGTTATTTTTTTGGGTTGTTGATAGTATTCTTACTCGAAATAAAATGATATAATTTGTTATTTTTGGTACACCCTGTATAATCTTATACAGGTAATTAATTATTGTAACAAAACTTATGTCCTACCCGAAAGGGGGTGGTTTAGTGTTTTATATACGAACATATACAAATTTAGTCATTATAGGAATACATATTGGCTTTTTCTATGGGACCTACCTTGAAATAGCGAAAAAAACAGCTGTTCCATACATTTGTGTTTACTTAAATCGACAAAATGTATGGAACAGCTGATTTTTTTTCGCGCTATAGAAAAAATTGCTCAAAATGCCCCCTGAACTATTTATTGGGACACAGCCGGGTGACACACGAAATACAAATAACAAATACATTTTTGTTTTTAATAATAGCTGAGTGTGCTTCACGGCCGCGCCAAAAATGTTCATTCTCATTAAATGCCAGACGGATGATGTCTGACGACACGCAACACGACCCCGGAGTTTCGCTAGCTAATTTAATTTGACCTTTTATATGAAGACGCCATTACTTCCAGTTCCCTTTTTAAATACTTGGTCGGTTATTATCTGAAAATATCCATAATTGTACATGTACTGTAGTCTAGATACAATGTTTTATATTAATATAGAATAGGTTCTAATAATATGTTTCGGGACTAAAGGGTATGATTTTTTTTAGCTTTCTACTGCTTCAATAAAATTTATATTAAAAAAAATTAAATGAGATGTTTTTTGTAAAAAAAAAAGATTCCAAGGAATAGAATTCAGGACTTGAAAACATAAAAATGTTAAAAAGCAGTTAAAAGTTACCAAAAATCGTATCGAAACACGTTAAAAATTAAAAATTAAAATAAGTTCAGTATTTCACCAGAAAGAAAAATATATAAAAAAAATACGCAAAAAAAAATAATAAATGAAAAAATAAACATTGTAAATTATACACAAAAGATATTTGTTAAATTAAGAAATATCTTAATAAAACTGTGTTAATTATAAATTAATATAAGATTTTTGCAACTCTTTACTATAATTTTTAGACATACACTGTATATCAACATTTCGCTCAACACCCATAAAGAACTGTTTAAACGGAGGCGAATTCCGCGCCGGACGCGGGATTTTAAGGATTCGGAAGTCTAGGCTATCGCGCGTCTCAACAATTCCATAAAAACGAAATTGACTCAAACTTGGCGAGCAATTTTCGTCCCGCATCCTTTGCGGGATTTGTCTCCAGAGTTTGAGGGTATGGCACACCCATCCAACACCATCATCCAGCCAAAAATTGGCTACTCCTGGACATAGGACTCCTCCAGGCTTGCTGGACCAGACCCATGCTTCTTGCTTCCACTGAATTCCCCATTACCAATTCATCAGCCCACTTTTAATACTTGGTTTCCCAGTTCCAAGTAAAAAATTCACAACGAAAAATCCAATAACACTCTCCAACTTGGGATCGAATTCACGACCTCACGATTAATAGCTATTTGCAACCACTAGACAACGAAGGAGGAATAAGGATTACTCATGTAAATTCTGTCCTCATATCGACATGAATTAGAATGACATCTTATGTCGTGGTAAAAACCTTAGCTAGTCTTAGCGGGGCTGACTCCAGGATCCCAAAGACGCAAGGTCAGGGAAATATATAATACCTAGTTATTTAAATTGACCATCAACCTACCAATAGTCCATAAATCCAAATGACAGCTGTCAATGTCATTCTTTGACAGTTGTGTGAAATATCAATAAAGTTATAAATTGATCATCAAACTACAAAAATAGTCCCTGTATCCAAATGACAGCTGTCAATGTTATTCTTTAACAGTTTGCAAATGTCAATAACACGGCAAATTGAATGAGTGTGTCAACTTTGATAAATATTTAATTTTGCGCGGCTGCATGTTTAAAAATGTCTAAAAATTATATTAAAGAGTTTATTAGTTAGTTCACAAAAAAAAAATTGGATCGTTGTCACTCCACGCTGCTAAAATGGGTTTTTTGTTTTTTTTTTTCTTGGCAAACTGTAACTAGGGAAAGGTCATTAAAAAAAAATTATTTTGTTGATTAAAGAGAGTTTAGCTTTGAAATTATAAAACGTCTTATTTATTTTTGCTTTATTTAATATGTATTTGGCAAATATTTTTGAGTACCCAAGCACACATTAAAATCAAAATATTTTATTTCATATAGCTGCTGCCCGCAGCTGTACGCGTGGACCATAATTATTTTAGCCTAAGTTGCTCCTTATAACATCAGCTATCTGCTAGTGGAAGTCCTATGGAAATCGGTCCAGCCGTTTCGGAGATTAGCTTGAATAAACAGACAGACAATTAAAAAAAAAAAATAGTTGTTTACACCTTATTTTCATTTGCAATTAGTAAAAAAACTGCTATTTTGACATTACAAACTATCACTTCAATTTTATTTCTTTGTTTAGCGTATTGAATTCTGCATGGGTAGGAAATATAAGTACCTGAGTGTACGGATCAGGCGCATCTTCCTTATTTAATTAAAGTTTTTCTTGTGTGATATGGGTACAAGACTATTTTTACTTATAATACGTAAAATTTCTTAAATTCTAGCTATAAACTACGATAACACGGCCCGCCCCTCCAAAATGAAAGTATTTGTGGAAATAATCACAAAGCGCCACCAAGACTCACAACGCATGTCGCTGCCGGAATGTCGGCCTGCTACTGAAGACGAATACTTACAACTACATACAAACTCTTTCGTAAGGATGTGACTACAGACATTGAAACAGTGATTTGGAGGGGCGCGTATTGTTATCGTAGTTTATCTCTAAATTATGTAGCTAATCATCTCTTTAAAACTACATTAAATATAAAGATTATTTATAAATTGACATAGTAGTGATATTATATCTTTGACTGTATGGGGCTAGAAATCAGAGTTCTTTCATATTTTTCAATGTATGTTACGGAAAGTCACAAGCAAGAAAGCTTGATAACCAGTCTTATCAAGGGGTATCGTGTTACCCAATAACTGGGTTGTGGAGGTCAGTTAGCAGTCGCTCCATGTAAAATACTGGAATTCAGCTGCATCCGGTTAGACTGGAAGCCGACCCCAACTGCACTAGTAACTATAACTAGCTGTCATAAGTGTTCAAAACGAGATTTCACATTTTAAAAATGGCGAACTTAATAAAGCTCTTACATCCGGGTTCTGAAAAGCCTATTTAGGGGGATCAAAGTAGCCCGCTAAATTCAAATTTTCATAGGTTTTTTTGCAATTTGCAGGTCAGTGTCATGTTATATGTTGATTAAAATATGAATCGCGGCCATAGCAAGTATGTATCAATATAACTCTCTAAGTTAGAATTGTCCTCAAATGTCATGATTTTATGAAATAGTCATTCTCAGATTTTATGAACTTTGAGGATTGTATCGGGGATTTTAATTTTAACAGCAACGCTGAAGCTAAGTCAGAGGCCCATGGGCAGCATACAGGTTATAACCGAAAGGCTATATACATACAAAGCATATGCTACAGACCACCAAACTGAACAATTTTTACTAAGGGACCAACTCCGAAATCGCAAAAAAAATCAGCTGTTCTATACATTTTTGGTCATGTCACTCGTTGAAATGTAGGGAACAGCTGATTTTTTTTCACGGTTCCGGAGTTGGTCCCATAGTAAAAGTTGTTCAGTTTGGTGGTCTGTAGCATATGCTTTGTATGTATATACCCTTTCGGTTACACCCTGTATAAACTCTGACACCAGGTTAGTCACTAACCACACGAAAAAGAAAGAAAGATTCTGAAAATACCTAAATACCTAATTCTGTAAATACCTATTTACTACGGCCGCGAATCATATTTAGATCAATACACAACCTGACACTGACCTGCAAAATCACAAAAAAAAAACGTAATAAAATTTGAATTTCGCGGGCTAAGGCATGCTCCTAAACAGAAACAACTTAGAAATTGTCAAACTCATGTTAACTGCCGTGATTCGCTGTGAAATAAAACCAGCCAGTCACTTCATTTCACATCAGGTTTAACGACAGAATATACTCTAATCGGCGTTCAGAATCCTGTTTATTTTGTACTAGCTGCTCCCGCGTGGTTTCAACCCGCTGCTCGGCTCCTATTGGTCGTAGCGTGATGTTACATAGCCTATATCTTTCCTCGATAAATGGACTATCCAACACAAAAAGAATTTTTCAATTCGGACCAGTAGTTACAGAGATTACCGCGTTCAAACAAACAAACTCTTCTGCTTTATAATATTAGTATAGATTTAAAATCGTAAGGTAGCCCGCGAAATTAGCAGGGTAGATACTTACCGGAGACCACATACAGAGTTGATACGACAGAGGGGCTTTCCTATAAACTGCCTATACTAGGTACCGTTTTCAAGCTCTGTACCAAAAATCAATAAAATAGGAGCAGTAGTTTAGTCGCAAATGATTTTTTAAGTTTTTGCCCCGTTTGAACACGATGTGTCTTACCTAACAGCGCATCGACGCGCGCGCGTCGTTGGCGCTTTGTTACAAGGTCAGTTTTTATTTACAAAGGGTGGTTGCGTTTTACTCTGATTTGTTAGATATTTAGTTTGTTTGAAAAAAAAAACTCCGTATCGAATAAATACTAAACACTTGTAGTATACGTAGGGTAATTTAATGCCCCTCTGTCATATCAACTCTGTATTTATATTAAACGGATACTCTACGCCCATATAAGACTTTGTATCCAATAAATTTATCACCAAAATGTCAATATATGATTAATCTTAATATTTAAACAAATTTCTTCCATAATATTTAACAAAAAAATAAACTTTATGATTATTGAAGCTGTGTGCGCAAAATTGACAAAACGATTATGTTGTTGTTTCTTTTTCGTACCTTTCGGTATGTATACTAGTATATAAGACGCATTGCTAAATCACTTTTGGCAAAAAATCCCAGTACATCATTACTTTACTAAGGTTGAAACTACACAACTATCAAATTCATCTAGAAAACAAAATAAAACAAAGTTAAAGGAATATAGATAAACTAGGATAACACGGCCCGCCCCTATAATATTCAAAACGTTTGAAAGTATTTTTTATAGTTTATTATAAAGCGCCACCAAGACTCACAACGCATGTCGCTGCCGGAGTGTCGGCCTGCTACTGAACACGAATACTTACAACTACATACAAACTCTTTCGTATGTGACTACAGTACACACGGCTACACATCAAGCTTTACAAAACCAGTTTACGCTGGTCTCGCATCGTACGGAAATCCTATACAATGCGAGATCAGCTTAAACTGGAAATGTATAGCTTGATGTGTAGCCGTGTGTACAAACATTGAAGCAGTCATTTGGAGGGGCACGCTTTTTTTTTACGGTAATGGCATCTGGCAGTTCAACCATAGGGTTGTCTACTGCTTAACCGGACTTGCCTGTGGATGCCACAAAAGAATTGTAGCATCCAGCCAGGGCTTAATAAAACTTACAAACTGAGCGACTACACGCTAAGGGCACCCCCTGTGGGGTACGGACCTCGGCTTAGGGCGTCGCTGGGGGAGGACAGTAAGGGACAAGCTGGATCGGGGGTTTGGAGGGGCGCGCCATGTTATCGTAGTTTATCTACTACGCTATTGTAGTTTTTGCCTACTGAGTTTGTGTATGTGTGTATATTTATGTGCAAGGGATATTCAACCTTAGTGTGGTATAGCTATTCGACTATATAAGACAGGTACGCTTGATTTTTCGTTATAAAATCTATTTATAACCACTAACATTTCCCGCTGGTTTCCTCAAATAATTTATTCCTATTGTTAACGGCTTCCCCGACATTTTTATTTATAAATTTCGTGGGGGATACATTTATCTGTATTTTTTTTTTTCAATGAAATGATGGAGTATTTATTAAGGTTACGTCAATTTTGTGTTGCAACTCTCATAAATAGTTTAAGTTACAAATAAATGGATTCCAAGACACGAGAGCTATTTATTTTATTAAAAGAGTTGTTATAATAATTTGTTTCTAAGTTTTTCTCCATCATTATTTATGTAACAATCATGTAAACGAAATTGTTAACATTAAAATAAAAATTTATATTTTACTAAAATTTGTTTTCTTTTTTTTCCTACAGAGCAGCACATCAAGTTACTCCAATCTGTCAAATTTCCTCGATAGTTTTTACAACTTTATTACAAAAGTATAAGGTCAATTTTTAATTGACTGTTTGAAGCGGTCAAAAGTAAAATATGAAATCACTTGGAAAAAAGCCCGCTCGTCATAAAAATTTCCATCACCGTATAGAAATTAAATATTATGCGAATATTGAATTGTTAAATTGCATTTGATGCTAATAAGTATTCCATTGATTCTAAAAATCTGTGACGTCACATATACAAATTCCGCGTTTTGACAGTTCATAAAAGTAACGTTATTAACTACCCTGTCTAATACCCAACTGGGAGAATTTGACAATTAATTAAATTGATGTCAGCTGGCGTCTATACCTTGCAGGGCATCATAGAAATCTCTTTAAATCCCATACCCCTGTAATTGCCGAACGGGTAAGCGCAGTAAGTTGTACCTGTAGAGTACACCTACATTCCGCCAGTAATGTTTCAGTCCCATGTAATAGGGGGCGAGCCTATTGCCAACAACCGGGCACAAATCCAGACTCCGGGGTGCTACTGAGAAATTCCACTTGGAAAACTCAATTACACTTGTCCGACCTTTTTTAACAAACATAAATTATTACACACCAAACAGTTCGGGTTTACAAGGGGTCGTTCAACTACCGATGCCGGTGTCGAACTTTTAGGACATATTTACAATGCATGGGAAGGTAAATGCGACGCCTTGGGTATTTTTTTGTGATTTGTCTAAGGCTTTTGATTGCGTTCTTCATGAAACATTAATCAGGAAACTCCGCCATTACGGGATCCGAAGCACCGCTCTGAATCTTCTTACTTCGTACTTGAGTAATAGAATTCAGAGCGTTGACGTTAATGGAAAAAGGTCTCCCGGATCTATAGTAACAATGGGAGTCCCACAGGGCTCGATTCTTGGCCCTTTTTTGTTTCTTATTTATATTAACGATTTGCCTTACCTCATAAAAAATAGTCATGATATAGTGTTATTTGCAGATGACACTTCACTTTTGTTTAAACTTAAACGTCAGCAGCTGGTTACTGACGATGTAAATAGCGCGATCGCAACGGTAGTTCATTGGTTTAATGTTAATAACCTACTTCTTAATGAAAAAAAAACCAAATGTATTAAGTTTACGCTACCCCACGTTAGACAGGTGAAAACCAAAGTGTTGATAAAGGGCGAAGAATTGAATCCTGAAGATACCACAGTATTCTTGGGCTTAACTTTGGATGCTAAGCTTCAGTGGGGCCCACATATAGATAAATTGTCAAAAAAACTAAGCTCCGCAACATACGCTGTTAGAAAAATTCGTTCTTTAACTGACACAGAGACAGCCCGCTTAGTGTACTTTAGCCATTTTCATAGTGTAATGTCGTACGGTATTTTGTTGTGGGGAAATGCCGCCGATATTCAGACTATCTTTGTTTTGCAGAAAAGAGCTGTTCGATCAATTTATAAATTAAGTCCGAGACACTCTCTCAGAGAAAAATTTAAAGAAATAAATGTAATGACTGTACCTTCACAGTTTATTTTTGAAAATCTTTTGTATGCCCATAAAAATATAAAATTGTTTAAAAAATATAGTGATATCCATGATAAGAATACTAGGAACAAACTCAAATTTGTTGTACCCACTACAAGGCTCAAAAAAATAGGAGGCTCGTTCAGATGTCAATGTATACGCTTTTATAATAAACTTCCAAGCCACGTTCAAGATCTAAGCCTTAATAAATTCAAATCGTTCGTTAAACGCAAGTTGTGCCAGAATGCTTATTATACTGTCAAAGACTTTATTGAAGACAAAAGGGCTTGGGATTGAGCTGCTCCAATTGTTTACATATTGAATATTCTTTCTCTTCTTCTTTATATCCTAAACTAGTTGATTAGCATCTGAGATTACTCCTGGAGCTGCTGAAGATTCACAAAAACTTTTTGCATTATATAACTTCAACCTCTTAGCAATGTATAATTCCATAGCACGTTTGTGAGTACTATGTACCTACTATAAAGCTACCATTTACTGAGTACGTCTTACATTGACCTGAATGTGCCCTGGCGGCTGAGAGCATGTCATGCTCCCTGTAATGTCTCACTGATGGTGATGCGTATGTTGGATCATTTAGCTCCCATCAAAATGGTTGAGCTGAATGGTGCTAATCCATGTGTCATGTTCATGAACGAGTGCCGTCAGTAGGGACTGGTCACCTCTTAGCTGCCACGGCTGTTTTAAAATTAAAATAATTTTGAATTGTTTTTTTAAAACTTGTAATTATGGACGCTTTTATTAAGTTCTGCATCGTTCTCACGTGTAATTTCAACATGAATGATGTAACACAGTTTTTGTAAACATATTTTGATTTAAAAGAGTGTCCATGGAGTTTCTTGCCCGTTCTTCTCCATAGGTACCTACTGCTTTGGAATGGGCAACTAGCTTCATCTTTCTGACTGACCGACCCCTTGACAATTCAAAAGTGCCTGTAATTGGTTTATTTGAAATAAATGCTTTGAGTTTGAGTTTATAAAGCTACCATTTACTGAGTACGTCTTACATTGACTTGAATGTGCCCTGGCGGCTGAGAGCATGTCATGCTCCCTGTAATGTCTCACTGATGGTGGCGGTATTTTGGATCATTTAACTTCCATCAAAATGGTTGAGCTGAATGGTGCTAATCCATGCGTCATGTTCATGAACGGGCGCCGTCAGTAGGGGCTCGTCACCTCTTAGCTGCCACGGCTGTTTTAATATTTAAATTAATTTTGAATTGTTTTTTAAATCTTGTAATTATGGACGCTTTTATTAAGTTCTGCATCGTTCTCACGTGTATATTTCAACATGAGTGATGTAACCCAGTTTTTGTAAACATATTTTGATTTAAAAGAGTGTCCATGGAGTTTCTTGCCCGTTCTTCTCCATAGGTACCTACTGCTTTGGAATGGGCAACTAGCTTCATCTTTCTGACTGACCGACCCCTTGACAATTCAAAAGTGCCTGTAATTGGTTTATTTAAAATAAATGCTTTGAGTTTGAGTTCGACCCGGGCATCGAACCTAGGACCTCATGCTCAGTAGTAGCGCTTGCAACCACTAGACCAATAAGGTAGTCTACTTCGGTCTTAGTCTATTGAATTTTAGTGTCTGAACATTTAAAGACCCATTCTTACTGAGAGAGTTGCATGTATGATGATTCTAATGGTTGTAATTCTGTAAATACATATTAACCTTATAAGGGTCACGGTCGGATATAGCCGACAAATGAAAACGTGCCCAACACGCCACGGTCTGATATAGCCGACAAATGAAAACGTGACCAACACGCCACGGTCGGATATAACCGACATTTGAATACGTGTCCAACACGCCACGGTCTGATATAACCGACAAATGAAAACGTGCCCAACACGCCACGGTCGGCTTAAGCCGATAAGAAAACGCCATTTTTACGTACAAAATAAATATACAATTTGTGACTTAGCTTGAGAGAGGACGACGAAACGTTTGCGCTCTGGCGTTCAAAAGGTTAAACAACATGCAAAGAAAGATTACAACTTTTTAAAATGTCAATGAACAGAAACTTATTAAATGCTTTACAAATAAGAGTTAAAAGTAAAGAAACGTTATTTAGTCAGTTTTTGTATGCATGTTTAACACACACACACAAACACGCTTTTTTTTCCTACGGGGGTAGTTCGAAACTTCAGAACGCCATCCAACGATCCTTATGTGACCCTCATTTTGTTTTATTCACGTTCATCGTTCATACATTAATCGAAACACGCACGTTGGTTGCGGGTACGCACCTGACGTTCATGAACCTGGTAAATAAATTATTTGGAATATTATTATATAATTCACACATTTTTGGGGCTTATTCAAATTCAGTTACTTTCATCACTTTATTTCCAAAAGTTAGGAGGAGCTCGTGGTCAAGTACTGAGGAGCTCGTGGCTAAGTACTAACAGCCGCACAGGTCGATCCAACAGGTTAAGCTACGCTTGCCGGGGTTGGCCGTGGATGGGTGACCATCTTTACATAACGAGACTCCTCCGTGCCTCGGAAAGAACGTTAAGCCGTTGGTCCCGGCTGTCATTTGTGCATCTTTGACAGTCGTTACGGGTCGTCAGAAGCCCGAAAATCTGACAGCCAGCCAAGGGGTATCGTATTGCCCAGTTACTGGGTTGTGGAGGTCAGATAGGCAGTCGCTCCATGTAAAATACTGGTATTCAGCTGCATCCGGTTAGACTGGAAGCCGACCCAACATAGTTGGGAAAAGGCTAGACAGATGATTTTTTTCCAAAATTCTCGCAGTCGTAGGTACTTTATTTTCCTAATATCGATCTCTACAAATATAAGTGGTCTAGTTAAATTAGTCAGCGTCACTCGATGCACGTGGTGGGTTCCCAATTTTCGGTATTACCAACTTACATTTAAACAAAAAAAAAAGATTTTCCAAAAACAGTGTCTTGGATCATTTAGTTCCCTACAGAATTGTTAAGCTGGATGGCGCTCGTCCACGCGTCAAGCTCTTGAACAGCCACTGTCAATTCAGACTGGTCATTTCTTGTAGATTTTTTTTTCCTTTTTTTTTCATTTATAAGAAGCAACAAAAATATAATACGAGTATATGCCCAGAAATTGGTAATAATACGATTTAAAAGAGTGTCCTTGAATTTTGAAAGGGTAAGCTTCAACATTCTAACTGACTGACTCCTTGAGAATTCAAAAGTGCCTGTAATTTCTCTAATTGAAATAAAAGCCTTTGATTGAATTTGACTTAAGTTCGATCACGGAATCATTTTGTTTTATCGAGAGCCGAGTTTCACTACTAACTTAACTTACCATTATTTTATTTTTTTCTTTGAGGGTGGGCAATCAACATTGCTAGACACAGGGTAAACTTCATTTAACCTTCGTCTAGTTTTAGTATTTAGTATAGGAACAGTATTTTGCTTGGAACTAAGTTATTGAATACGCTTAAAAGTGAGAGTGATGTATGGAAGATGGTTTCAATGCGGCTTCCAGCAACGGCCGCCGAGGTGACTCCGTGAGGTACATAGAAGCAGTAAGCCAATATTTTATTTCTACGTATAATGATAAAAAAATGTTATGTGCGTCTATTTTAGGTAATTATAGTTAGGAAGAAATAATTTGTACACTTTCTGTGAAAGGTTCTTATATTTTCCTTTGTCTCGTTTAAATACAAAATTATAAAGTACATTTTTAAATTATTTCTTTAAATAGTTATTTAAAAAAACGTGTTATACATTACAATATATTTGTTATTATTTCTTAAATATATTTCGTTTATTTTGATTAAAAAAGCGAAAGTAACTGTTTGTTACCTTTTCACGCTCAGATGGCTAAACGTAATTTCATGAGGGAAAACTAAAGAGGTATAATTTTTCAAAATAATCAATCTCCGATCTCCACGCTAACGCTAACATATAAGTTAGGCACTTATAACTTCATTGGAGTTTTCTTATATTACAGCACAGTTTTGACTATAACGCTTCCTTGATTGTCCGAAGATTATTTAAGATTATTCGCGTTGGCAACATATACGAGAACCCGCAGTACGCCGCCAGCGTCATTATGATAGAAACACATATGTTCAGGCTTGCTTTAATAATAAAATCGTGGGTTTTACTCAGCGATTCCGGCTTTTTACTTTTGTCAATTTTAGTCAGATCTATTTTGCTTGGCTTAGTTTTCAAGTGGATGCGTTTTGGAATCTTTTTCTTGTTGTTTTTAGCACGATTCGAATATTTCTTCTCTGTTAAATTCGTCACAACTGTATTTGTTTTGCTTGTTTTGGTTATAAATTCCCCGTCCATGTCCAGTTTGTACCATGATTTGTGTTTGTCGAAAAGAATTATTCTACTGCTATCTTTATGCTGAAGCGGAATCATTTTTTGTTGTGTATTCTAATAAATATGAAACATAAAAAAATTGGAACAAACTCTTCTTACACACGATGGATTTTCACATGGCAAATTTTAACAAAATTGGCAAGGCAACAGGTTTTTTAATGACAGTTTCTTTTTTAAGTTACCATAGACTTGCTGAAAGAAGTAGAGAGGCTATTTTCAAAGAGTATTAGGTACATGTCTCTATGCTCTTTGCATAATATATTTGGTTACTCTGTGTATTGGTCTATAACATGGAATCTGTCTAGATAGGTACTATACAGTGTGCAACCGAAAGGGTATATACTACCCGATATATTACTTTCCTCTATTGTATATACATACAAAACCATATGACCAAACAAGGACCAAACACCAAACTGACCACCAAACTGAACAACTTTTACCTGGGACCAACAACGATATCGCAAAAAAAAAAATCTGCTGTTCTATACATTTTTCGTCACGTGACTCGTCGAAATGTAGGAAACAGCTGATTTTTCACCCAATATAAGTTCGAATGCTACAGGTGTCATGGGGTCATCCGATCCAGCTTGTCCCTTGCTGTCCTCCCGCAGTGACGCCCTGAGCCGAGGTCCGTACCCCACAGGGAGTACCCGTGTAGTCGATTTGTTTGTAAGTTTTTAAGGTTGGAGGACTTAAATTTATTGAGGCAAGTCCAGTTAAGCAGTAGACAACTTCCTTGAACTGCGAGATGCCCATTCCAAAAAAAAGCTCACGGGTCAGTCTTCTCACAGTGGAAGCCAGAAGGGTGGACGTCACATTACCGAGGTAGGTCTCTAGGCCTCCAACCGATGCCCCGGAACATAAAAGGCTAAGGAAGAAACATGGATGGGTTTTAGTCAGTAGTCTGACACTCCTTACCGCTCCACCCAGAGCGGGAGGAGACATTTGATGATTTCCCATCATGGAATTGTAATAATCAGGGAAGTGTAAAAATTGGGGAGACTTTTGCCCAGCAGTGGGATAACAGCATTATAGTAAGAACAGGTTTATACAAATTCTCTTTGCTGAAACGGACCTTACAGATGACTTTGATTTGTTTTTTTTTGTATTTACAAATAAAACAATAAAATAGTAGCAAATTAAAACTTTATTGAGACAATTTTTACAATATAAATGCCTTTTGAGACCGATTCGATGCCACAATTCAACAATGTATTCACAATCAAAATGACAACAATTTTTTATTAAAAGCGGCAAATATTTCGAAGAAAATAACATAATTTAAGCCCTGATTCCTACATCTTAACAACCAAACGCTACTGAGTAGGTGTAAACAGGAGATGGCGCTATACGTCTTGTATAGCGATCTCTTTTTTGCACTGTAAAAATGACAACTTTGACTGTTCGAAACGGAACAAATATCTATTTAGTCTATGGATAATTTTAGTAGTGGCAAGCCGTGTGCCAGATACGATTTAGTATCGGCAAAAAAGACAAACTTTCATAAACTTAAAGAGCAGTGGTGTTAAAATTATTTCCATGAATTAAAGCGCCTATCAGAGTTCGAACCAACAACTTGTATATCACGGCCGAACACAAAAATGGCTGATTTGAATAGGAATGATGACTAAAATTCTTTTTATTCCGTCAGCTAGACTATCACTACATAGTATAAAACAAAGTCGCTATTTTTGTCTGTTTGTTTGTCTGTATGCTTAAATCTTTAAAACTACGCAACGGATTTTGATGCGGTTTTTTTTAATAGATAGAGTGATTCAAGAGGAAGGTTTATATGTATAATTTGTCGACATATTTTGCGGGCGAAGCCGCGGGCGGAAGCTAGTTAATTAATATTAGACAGGTATTTTTTCTTTATTCACGCAATCAAAAGATTACGTCGATATATTGTTAAAATATGGCATGACGTCACTCCTATGTAGATCTTATACTGAGTTGTGACGAAGCGCGCCCACAATCCCCAACTTTAATGCGTTTTATCTTTTAATAAAGCAAAAAATACGCGTCCAATATTTTTTTTTACTATCTGAGTGACAGACTAAACAATATTTCTTTTTTTTACTGTCATCATCCTTATTGTAGGGCTATAAGTCCAAAGAAGCCGACAGGGCTCATGTGAGCAAAGTAATCCGGCGTCAGATATAGGAACCAGGTATTATAAGAATTTTATTATAATTTTCAACACTAATAAAATATGTTTATACTTACATAAGGCTAATTAAATGCTACAAATATTTAATTACAGTACTCGCGTAAATATGATGCACATTGGCAGTAACAACGCTTTAAATAACGATCTTTTTCTTAAATAAATAAAGAAAAGAAAGAAAAATAGGTTCTTAAGGTGAATGCGCCGCGAGATTGAAATTTTCTTGCGTTTTTTTTTGCAATTTGCAGGTCAGTGTCAGATTGTATGTTCATCAAAATGTAATTCGTAACCGTAAAAAGTAGGTATTTACATAATTATAAACTAGAGGATCATTAATACATCTTCAAGTTCATAGTTATGTTTAAAATGTGGCATGACGTCACTCCTCTGTAAATTTTATACTGAGTTGTGTCGCCAGCGCGCTCCCACTCCTCAACTTCAATGCGTTTTATATGAGTAATTTTTAATGAATATGATATGATAAACCAATTCTATAAAATGTCTATTACCTATCATGAAATCATGACATTTGAGGACAATTCTAACTTAGAGGGTTGCATTGATAATTCTACAGATTATATTTATGTAAATACCAACTTATTACGATAGCGAATCACATCATCAACATACATCCTGACACTGAACTTCAAATTGCAAAAAACGTATGAAAATATGAATTTCACGGACTGCCGTGTAGCTTCCACTTTAAACGCATGGAGGCCAGCACATCAAGTTACCCCAATTTGTCATTATTGCTTTAATAGTTTCTCAACTTTATTACAAAAGTATAAGGTTAATTTTCAATTAGGAAAACTTGACTGTAAATATTTTGACCCAAGTACTGTAAATATTTTTAGAACACTAGGTACATAGTATTTTTATTACAAAAATAACAACCACGATTATTATGTATTTTGTAGACAATTTATACTTCAATATTGATTTTCTTTAACCATTTTTCTCTCGTACCGCCACGAGTTATAAGCGTAGCTCATGCCATGGTAACAATATTTCAAGTCACTAAAGTTGTAGCGGCTAGCGGCACTGATATAAAAAACACCGACAGTAATTTTTTTTTGTCTCCAATTTTTGTTCCCTGAATTAAATGTGTGACCACAAAACATAATGAACATGAAGACTTAATTTTAGTTACACATTGCGCGCGCTAAGACCTTTCTGCATGGTTAATATTGTGACCACGGCTAGAGCTATACCAGAATAGCTAACTACCGAAGGCTGATACGATTGAAGGGAAAAAATATCGGTATAGTACCAGTCCCTATACCGATACCAAGACCGATACCAGGACCGATACCGATACCAGTCCCGATACCGATATCAGTTCCGATACCGATACCAGTCCCGATACCGACACCAGTACCGATACCAGTCCCGATACCAACCAGTCCCAAAATCAGGGCGAAAAAAAATATCGGTACTAAAGAATAAATCGAAAAAACGGTTTCAACCTGATTACACATCCTTTAGATACACTACATATATTTATTTGATATCTCCAATTTGTTATTTTCTACTTAAAAATTTAAATTCATAGGTTTTTTTAAAGCGAAGCCAATTTGGAACTTATACTGTTGAATAAAACTTTTCTATAATAAATTCTTTAGCCATCTTGCGCCATTAAACAGTTATTATGCAATTAGCATTAAGTACACACATATAGATAGACATAGATAACGCAAGAGCAACTACTTCGCGTGCCTAGCTTACGTACAAAAATCACGTACAGTAAGTGGTCACTTTCGCGCTCAGTCTGCATCGGTATACAGCGCTAGTCGGATCATCATACATCACTAAATAGTGCTTGTGAGTCATAATAGGTAGTCAAAAAATGGCACGCTTGGTTTTCGATCATCATACATCACTAAATAGTGCTTGTGAGTCATAATAGGTAGTCAAAAAATGGCACGCTTGGTTTTCGATCATCATACATCACTAAATAGTGCTTGTGACGTCATAACAGGTAGTCAAAAAATGGCACGCTTGGTTTTCATACAGATCGTGATACTTGCGTTATCTATGTCTATCTATATCTGTGATTAAGTATATTTAAAACGACCATTTTGCCTCTGTCATCTTGAAACTATTGATTGCCATGAACAGCATAATCAACCTATAATGTTCCCATTGCTGGGACCCAGGCAGTGAGAGAGAGTAGGCCGTAATCCCACGCGGGCCCAGTGCGGTTGGTAGATGTCACATGTCTTCGAATTTTTAGTTCTAAGACATGCCGTTGTTTCCTCCGATGTTTTCCTTCACCATTTTGAGAGCAGTGGTGATGAAATCAAATGCACAAAGTGCTTGCCTGGCGTCGAACTCATGATAACTCTTAAGTCGTGGCTGATACCCCTTTTTTTTGAGTTTGGGAAATCATCAAATATACAGAGTTGTTGATGTTATTACACTACGTATACTATACGTGTTTAGTATTAACTCGGTACGGTATACAAATAAAAAGCTCCAAAAATTTGGTTTTTATTTTTTTCAAACTAACTAAATAGCTTACAAATCAGAGTAAAACGCAACCACCCTTTGTAAATAAAAACTGACCTTGTAACGCAGCGGCACAGACGCGCGCGCGCCGGAGCGCTGTTAGGAAAGATACATCGTGTTCAAACGGGGCAAAAACTTAAAAAAACATTTGCGACTAAACTACTGCTCCTATTTAATTGATTTTTGGTACAGAGCTTGAAAATGGTCCCTAGTATAAGCTGTTTAAAGGACAGCCTCTCTGTCGTATCAACTCTGTATAGCGACGATTAGACGATAGCGGGAGCTCTGGATGGAGCGGAAGAGAGTGTCAGACTCTTACTGACTAAAACCTATCCATGTTCCTTCCGTAGCCCTTTATGTTCCGGGGTAGTGGTAACCCTTTCGGACAATAATATAATAATAATAATAATAAATTCATTTATTTCTCACCACAATATTTAAAGAGATTATGTACATGGTAATATTGTTAAACTCTAATAATATATTGTGGGAGACTGGTGCCTAAGCTAGGCTAATGGCCTGTGTTATAGGACACCAGGTCCCCACCCCGAGTAACAATGTCAGTACACCTTTAGTTGCGGCAAGTTCAGTGTTGTGGGAGGTAAATGAGGCTGTGTATTAGGTGTACATGAAGTATGTGTGTGTGTGTATGTGTGTTTGTGTGGTGTTAGAATACTGTACGCGTCGATATAGGTGTTATATGGAATAGTTGTAAATAATATTATAACTTAAAGGACTAGGAGTTAACTAAACAATCCAGCTTAAACCCCTGAGCCAATACTGCGTTACGGACAAAACGTTGTTTTAAATACATTTAGCACTAAATGTTTATTTTGTAATGCAAGTCGGCCTTCGACAATGAACGTTTAATAAAATATTTTTTAATCGCATACCTATAATTTTTTTTTAATAATAATTTGAGCGCGAAAAATAGGTAAGTAAGTAAATATTTTTGATTGCATAATAATTTAGTATTTTATTATTTCAAAGATTTATAGAACAGTATAATATATTAAGATGTGTTTCAACAGTGTGCGTTTAGAAGATTTTATTTAATAATAGTAACATTTCCATCTCTTTTGTAATGTACCAGCAATACCGGGTATACTGCAATACGCCATTTTCTTTATCAAAATGGCGAACCTTCATGTTACGTTTATAAATCAATAGCTGTCATCAATAAAAAAAGGAAATTTCAGATTGTTCCAAACATTTAGGTATGCAACAAAATCTATCGATTTATAAAAATTGCGGACAGTCGCTATGCCACGGATTTATTCAAACCCCTTGATTTCCCCATTAAACCTTTTGAACGCCACAGCGTAAATGCTTCGGCGTCCTCACCTACGCCAAGCTACAAATTCTAGTAAATTTATTTTGTACGTAAAAATGTCGTTTTTTTATCTGCTTTAGCCGACTGTGGCTTGATAGGCACGTTTTCATTTGTCGACTATATCCAACCGTAGCGTTTTGGGCACATTTTTTTTGTCGGATATATCCGACCGTGGCATTCAAAAGGTTAATATTCCCGGTAACGACACAGCACTACATTTAAGGCAGTAAAGAACAGACTCAAGCAAAAGTATTTGTAATATTAACGATAATATAAGGCAGGGTAATGAAATACAAAGTTAACAAAACAAATAGATGTCTTGTAGAACAATAAAAGCATGTGGACATTTTTTTTAACATTTTCACATATTTTTACGCTAAACGCTACTTAAAAATTATAAAAGGTATAAAAGTTTAAGATAGAATTAACTTAATATAAGCACTTAAAGGGTGAAAATTATGTTATTTTTTGTGTATCTAATTTTTAAGCTATTTGCAGGCAAATGTCTTAAATATATGACATATCATTCATACAACCCGGTAAATGAAATACCAAGGCAAGCAAAGACAAGCGCGCTAAATTCATTTTTATTTTTTGCAATTTGCGGATCTGTATCAATTTTGTATGTTAATCAAAATATGATTTGCGATCGTAACAAATATTTATTAACAGAAGCATAATCATAAAAATCATCAACTCTCTAAGTTGAAATTACCACCATTAACCGTTTAACAGCCCCAGTCGGATTAATACGACATTTTTTTTGGACCCGTGCCGCCTGCATCTTATTTACGACTGAGAATTTATGTTCGGTTTTCGTTTTTGATGTAATTGCAAGACCATATTTGTCTGAAAAAAAGTTTTTTTTTTATGAATTGGGCGTTGGGGGCACGGCTATTGATATAAAACCAAGCGGTCAATAGGTTACATGACTATTTTGATGAAATCATGACATTTGAAGTCAATTCTAACTTGGAGAGTTTTGTTGGTGATTCTAATTTCTGGAAATACACATTTGCTACGACCGCCAATCATATTTATACAACCTGACAATTACCTGAAATTGCAAAAAAACGTACAAACACGCGGCTTACCCTATCACTTTCACCTTAAGGCCACCACAGATATGCGAGGTACCTAGCTTAGCGGTCTGCGAAGAAAATATCCACCAATAGGATCACTTCATTTTCATAGCTTGAGGAGTTAAGCTAGTCTTCTTCTTCTTCGTGTGGTTAGTGACTAACCTGGTGTCAGAGTTTTTATGCTGCCCATGGACCTCTGACTTAGCATCACATGCTGTTGAGAAATATCTCTCATGCATGCCGGTTTCCTCATGATGTTTTACTTCACCGATTTTTAAGCAAGTGTACAATATTCATATGAATCCGAATAATCAGAGGTGCGTGCCTTAGGTTCGAACTCGAGACCTATGACTTGGCAGTCCGACGGTCACACCACTAGACTATCACTGCTTAGCTAGGCTAGTATTGTTATTGGTTACTTTTACACACATTCGTTGCTACGCATTTTCACACATCTGTGGTTGAAACGCATCCTTATACGAGCTGTCAATGTCACCTGTCAGTTGACTTTGACAGATGACTGACACATGACAGATGATGACGATGACATTATTTTTGACACTTGCCTGTTTCAATTGGAATTTTTACTCCATGACAAGGGAAGCGCTAGCGTACGAAACAGAAGAATCTTGCATGTTCATACACTGGGATGATTGCGCGTATTTCAAGAATTTCATCGCCATTCGAGGTGTATTCGATTCGTTACGGAGTTTTTCTATGGCCTGAAAGATCGATAGCAAAGTAAAAGTCAAATATTTTTTTTCAAATAGGCACGAGAAAGAGGCATTCTTGAACATCAAAATAATAAAAAATAAAAAAACATTCTAGTTGCCCTTTCCAAATCGCATGGAGACGAATGGGCAAATAACTCGTTACTTTTTGAAAATTTTTTACAATATATTGTATACATGAATTGGGATGATGAGTGCCTAATATTTTTTTTATTATCTGTCGGAACGACTAATTTTTTTTTTACTCAGGCAACATCTCTATTGCCAGTAATAAAAATACTAATGTGTTACCTGCAATAGCACTCCTATTGGATGTCTACCGCATATCGTGTTGCCATACTTGTTGAGGTACTCCGTGAATACGCGCGGATCCATTTTCTCTATAATATCCATACCCTGGAATATTACAAGTTTTAAATTTTACCTTTTGAACGCCAGAGCATAAAGGCACGCGCGTGCCCTCCACGCCAAGCTACAAATTTATTTCTTCTTGTTATCATGAATTTCCCAACATCCATGGTGTCTTTTAATTTGTTTCATGTCATTAAATACGTACAAGTGCTTAAATTTTTAAGATATCTATACTGGGTGTAACCGAAAGGGTATTTACATACAAAAGGATATGCTACAGACCACCAAACTTAATTTTTTTTTACTATCGACCATCTACTTTGGACAAACTCCGAAATCGCAAAAAAAACAGCTGTTCTTTACACCTGTTCTTGGCCACGTGACTCGTCGAAATGTACAGAAGCCAGCACATCAAGTTTACCAAATCTATCAAATTTCTTTGATAGTATTTCAACTTTATTGCAAAGACATAAGGTTCATTTTTAATTGAGAAAATTTGACAGTTAGGGATAGCTTGATGTGCTGGCGTCTGTACACGGGGTGTTATGTCATAAAGCTTTCACTTTAATAGAAAAAAAAATATCTCACCTGTTTATCCAGCCACTCGATGCTCTGATAGATCGGTCCCCTCGAGGTGTCCCTCCAGGTGTACCTGAACCGGGAGCCCCAGTGGCAGAAGTCGGAAGATATGACGAATAAGTTCTGAGGGTCCGCCAGGTACGGCGCTAGGATGGCACCGTACCTCGCCTCCTTCTCAGGAGTTAGGGAACCCACTAGAATTGGTATAATTGTGAATCCGGTTTGGTATCTGGAAATTTAAAAAATGATTATTGGTAGCAGGCGAAATATATTATTAACTTAAACTCAAAGCATTTATTTCAAACTAGCACTTTGCCTGCGGCTTCGCTCTCGTGGTCTTTCCCACAGAACAGTTAAAGAGGTTAGAAGGGCCTTGTGGGCGGGACAGGCGCGCCACACATTTGCGCGGGCGCTCCAAACCCAACCGAAATTAGAATCACCGGTCAACAGTCACGCTCTTATTGTGAAAGCGTTCAATTCTCAGCGGAAAAAAAGAATTATGCCGTCTTGCCCAATTATAACGTGTTGGAAAAGAAGTCAGGAGTGTAATGTGGCCCGAGGAGGGATTTCTTTTCACCGGTAACTCCAAAAACCTTAAAATACGAGTGATATTTGTAATTATTACAAAAGTATTATGTAGTTTGTAGACAAAAACGATAAAATCGCATTCAGATGCAAAATTATACATTGCTTGCATTACATTGGTACGATCTTGCACGACGCGACGTGAGCGGTCGCGCAATGTATTGCGTTCCCTGCGAACGTCGCGTGCGTCGATTCAAAGCTGCAATTCTGGGAAATCTATGCGCGTCGATAGTGTTGTACCAAATTGTAAACTATGTCGATATTAAGATGTGTATACGAATGATTATTGTCAGTAATATAACAATGAAAATAACTTTGTTTATATTAACACCAATTATTGTATAATGTGGATTATTAATTTAGTTTCTTAGTTGGTTTTTCGTCTAAAATCTAATTTACGATGCAAACACTTTTTTTTTAATTGTCCATAAGATCCTGTTACAAGAAAACTGTGGTTTGAAGCAACTGGTAGAATTGAATGGATAGGTACTACTAAATGTAGCACAATTTATGATCGCAACATTTTGCAGAAAATGATTATGTAACGCGGGTGAAACCGGCGGGCACAGATATTATTCATAAATTAAAATGATAAAATTAATAAATACTTTTTCACGGAGTAGTTCACAATAAATTAATTAGATTATATTATGTTAATTCGACTTAGCATTCGATATGGACGTAAATTTGAAAATTTCTTTATAGTTTTTTTGCATATTGTAGCATTGTTTTACGTTTTATGTTATTAAAAATGCTATTTTTCTTTCTTTCTATTATTATGCCGTAAAACAGAGCTGCAACTAGCATAAAACTAAAGAAAATTTAAATTTCCCGGCAGTATCGGAAGTTCCCCCTTAATTTGTCTTTGATTTAAGTTTATTTATATGTAATTAGGAAGTTATTCGTACCGTATCCGCAACTTGAAAAAATGCAAAACTTTAATTAACTAAACTAGTTACAGTAATTTTATCGATATGATTAATCGACCTTTTGGTGGCCGTAACATATATGAGAAATAAATTGCTTTTACACGTGTGTGAGTGTACGTCCAGAGCAGTATTTGCGTTAGTGTGACAACCAATCGTAAACACGCGATGTAAGTGCGTGTGGTTTATTTGTGTGCGTAATGCGCGTACGTATTATCTCTTGATTGTAGTGGAGAGACAAGAGTGGGAGACATGCGGCGACACGCGTTCTAATACAAATCAGGAACTACTTCCATTCTAACCTCTTTATCTGTTCTATACATTTTTTTTTGTAAATACATACATATTATAGATAGAAAAACACCCAGACCCGTAACAAATACTTGCAGGTCGTACAAATATTTGTTCCGTGCGGGAATCGAACCCGCGACATGCTGCGCAGCAGTCAATCGCTCAACCGCTGCGCCAACCGTGTCGTCGTTGTTGTGAAAGGTCACGCTAAAAGTATAAGTCTACGCCTGCCCCGCTTAACAAAATCCTAGATAAGAACGCCTTTGGTTGTCCTCTTCGCCTTGTATGAACTTAGAAGCTTGTAGGTATTAATGATTACAGTTCTGTAAATACCTTCTTCAAACGAAAATTGGGTATTTGACAGGGTAGTCAATAACGTTACTTTTTATGAACTGTCAAAACGCGGCATTTGTACGTGATTTGCATGAAATATAACAACGTGACGTCACAGATTTTTAGAATCAAATGAAATACTTATTTGAATGCAATTTAAAAATTATATCTTCGCATTATATTTAATTACTGTACGGTGATGGAGGTTTTTATGACGAGCGGGCTTTTTCCCATGTGATTTTTTTTTTTTTTTTTACCGATTCAAATAGTCAATTGCGCTTGTGCTAATTGAACTGGAACGGATTGCTAATAAAAAACACAACTAAATAAGCTTACTCTTCCATAACTTTAGCTATATAGGGCAGGTGCATCTCAATGGAGTGTTCATCTTCATCAGTTTGGACATCCATCCACTCGAATTGACGCGTCGCTTCCAGTTCGGCGTAAACTGGGAAAATAACAATATTGTTTTACTTCTTTCTAAGTGTAGTGACTAACCTGGTGTCAGAGTTTTTAGCTGCCCATGGGCCTCTGACTTAGGTTCACATGCTGTTGAGAAATATCTCTCAGACAGGTTTCCTCACGATGTTTTCCTTCACCGTTTTTAAGCAAGTGATAATTATATAATACGCACATGAATTCATGAAAGGTCAGAATCAAAGCCAGTTTTTACTATTACACCTTCGTATCCGCACTTTATATTTCAATCTGTCTGCATTTTCCCATTGTTTTCGGGGTTGGCTTCCAGTCTAACCGGATGCAGTTGAATTCCAGTATTTAACATGGAGCGACTGCCTATCAGACCTCCACCAACCCAGAAACCGGGTAATAGGTACTCTACCCCTTGAACGACTATCATAGAACTACTAATGACAGCCTGGACCAACGGCTTAACGTGCTCTCAGAGGCACGAAGGAGTCTCGGTATTTAAAGATGGTCACCCATCCACGGACCAACCCCGGCAAGCGTAATTAACCTGATGGATCGACGCGGCTATTATTACTAAGCCACGAGCTCTCCCACTTTTATTTTTCTTTTAAGGATGGCTGATCGTCAAATGACATCTTCCGCTCTGCGTGAAGCGGAAGGGAGTGCCAGACTCTTACTGACTAAAACCCATCCATGTTCCTTCCTTAGCCTTGTATGTTCCGGGGTAGGGGTAACATTTCGGACAATCCCGCTGACCCGGACCAACCCACACTGACCCCGAATATATAAGAGGAAGTCTGAAAGTGACACCGGTGACCGAAAAGTTGTGTGGAAATCGGTTGTCATGGTATGGGCATGTTATGCGGAGGAATGAGGAAAATGTTGTCAGGAAAGTTGTGAGCATGAATGTGGATGTCTATACAAGTAGAGGGAGACCAAAGAAACGATGGATGGGTTGTGTGAAAGATGATATGGCTAGGAAGGGAGTGACTACCGTGACCTCGAATGACGACTAATAGAGAAGTATGGAAGAAAGAGACATGTTGCGCCGAGCACAAATAAATTGGGATAAGGGCAGGAGAATGATGATTATACTGTTCGCATTTTTAAAGAAATTATAATAATTAAAATCTACCGAGATGACGACTAATAGAGAAGTATGGAAGAAAAGGATTGTGTGGTTGTATGAAACCACGGTAAAAGCGAAACTTTTTTCACATTAAAACATTTGACACTATAGGCGCCGCCATATTGGCCTTGGCTGCTCTGACGAGCGCCTTTCACTTTATCCCTACTCCGCGGCCGACCGTCACGCGACATGCAACACACACAGACGAAAAAGTTTGAGAAGATGTAATAAAAGTTTCACTTTAAAAAGACGTTGCGCCGAGCACAAATACATTGGGATAAGGGCAGGAGAATGATGACATAATAATTAAAATCAATCGTTTTAAGGTCAATTTTAGGGTTTCCCCCGTAATATACCTAGTAATAGACATAACATTGCATATGCACAGACTAAGAATTGACTGTTGGTCGGCAAATAATCCGCTAACACGCTGTTTGTACTTTCTTCTTCTTCTTTTCGAGTCGATGACTAAACTCTGTCCGCCCAGTACGTGGCAACCTGGACGGCCCTATCATTTGCGTCATTCAGGTCCTTGAGCGTGCAGTCAGTTGTGCAAGACGGGCACGAGAGTAGATGTGGCATATCCTATATTGGGGCACCACACTCACATTCTGTTCGAGATGGGTCGATTTTATACCCCATCTGGCTAAATTGGATCGGCAGCGGCCAACTTGAACACGCAGTCTGTTTAATGACTTCCATATCGGCCACTGCAGTTCGTGACCAGGGGGTAGATTTTCTGCCGGTGCAATGAAGTTTGGAGGGGGTGGATGTTTGTTCTCCCACAGTGTGCGTCGTTCATCTGCCGCACTGTCTTCCGAAGAGGTGGTGTGTCGGAGAAAGCTTTTTCGGCTCTTCAAACGGGTTCGTGGTAGTTGATGTCCATATAAGGGGTTTCGGCTGTCTGCTTCCTGTTTGCCTTTCTCAATGCGAGTTGCTATTTCCCGACGCACGACTGGAGGAGCTATGCCTGCCAATGGATACAGCATCGTAAGAGGGGAGGGTTTTAAGCATCCCGTAACGATGCGGCAGGTTTCGTTGAGCGCCGTGTCGACCTCTCTAGCGTGGATGGAACGATGCCACACTGGGCATGCGAATTCTCCAGCAGAAAAGGAGAGACATAGGCCAGTGGTACGCAGAACTTGCGGTGATGCTCCCCAGCTGGTGGAAGTAAGGCGGCGGAGTAAGTTATTCCGGGAAGCAACTTGCTTCTTTGTCTTCATGCAGTGGTGCCTATATGTTAAAGACCTATCCAATGTAATACCTAGGTAGCGTGGTTGTAGGCAGTGCTCTATGTTAACGCCTCGCCATGAAATGTTGAGACGCCTGTTTGCTTGACGATTACGGAGATGGAAAGCACATGATTCAGTCTTTGATGGATTTGGCCGTAAGGCGTTTTGGTCATAATATTTACCAAGTGCTTCCAGAGCTTTCGTTAAAATTTCTTCAGCCTCTTCAAAGCTAGGTGTCTGAGCTGCTAGAGCGAGGTCGTCAGCGTATAAGAAGCTTTTTGTTTCTGGGGCACGAGGCTGGTCATTTGTGTAGATGTTGAATAGCGTTGGAGCTAGTACACTGCCTTGAGGGAGCCCATTTTTTGGAATTCGCCACCTGCTCTTGCTGTTTTTAAGGTGCACTTGGAAACGGCGATTGTTCAAAATTATACTAAGGAGCTGCACGAAGCCACTATCTTTCGTGAGGTCGCTGACCTTTAATAGAAGTCGTCGGATGTTAACTGTGTCATACGCTGCTGAGAGGTCAACAAATACAACACCCGTCACATTCTTCGCCTCAAAACCATCTTCAATGTGTTGCGTCAGTTTAAGAGTCTGGTTGGTACACGACTTACCGGGTCTGAAGCCAGCTTGTTCAGCAATTAGGTGAGGTTCGATGACAGGCGTTAGGCGGTTCAGAAGGAGCCTTTCAAAAAGTTTGAACGTATGGCAAAGCAAGGAGATCGGTCGGTAGCTTTTAGGATCTTTTGGGCATTTCCCAGGTTTTAGCAGAGCAATCACCCTAGCACTTCTCCATAGTTTTGGAATTTTTTTATCTTCAAGGCAGGTGTTAAATAAGGATAAAATCCAGGATACAGCTATTGGCCCGAGGTGTTTCAATTGTTCTACAGTAATGTCGTCAAAGCCAGTAGCTTTACCATTTTTTAGACTTTTAATCCCGTATACTACATCTGAGAGTGTAAAGGATTTGCTCAAGCAGTCGGTGTTTTGATCTGACACAGATAGCCTCTTAGTTCTAGGTAGACGTTGTGGCGATTTACCATTGAGAAGAAGCTGGTGGGCAACTTGATTGGCGGTCACCTGGCCTGGATTCTCTGCCTCAGGAGGGTTGTCAGTAAGTTTCTGAATTGTGCTCCAGGCCTTCTTACTATTATGTGTCATGTCTATGTCAGTAACTAACTTCATCCATTGGTGTCTCCGGCTTTCTCCCACATCCCGCATAAGCTCCTCGCCGAGCTCTAGGGTCTCCTCAGAGAATGGGTCTGTGTTGTATGAGCTTTCGTATTTCGTGAGTAGCGTGGCCGAGTCCTTGCTCAAACCAGGGATATAAGCGGTACGACAGCCACGCGGAATGTGCTGGCGGGAAACTGCCCATACAACGTCGACAAACTTCTCGTAGTTGTTCGGTACAGGATTTATGTTAAGAAGTTTTGAGTCAATGCTATCTGAAAACATCTGCCAATTAGCCTTTGCGAAGTTAAATCGGCGCCTGAAAGGCACAGTCTGGGGTTTTACAGCTGATTCGATGCGGCACCCAACTGGCCTATGTTGGGTTCTTGGGATAGGTTGAGAAACAGTCTTTATACACAGAGGGGCAACATTAGCAGTGGCAAAGACCAGATCCGGGTTGTAGCCACGGCGCCATCGACCGCTGTTGAAGGACGCTGGGAGTTTGGCATTATGTATCAATGTGAGGTTCTCTGCTTCCATCCATTCTTCCACCAAATCGCCATCAGAATTATTATGAGTATAGCCCCAGGAGGTGCTGTGGCTATTGAAATCGCCAATTATGATTTTGATTGGTCTGTCGTTGAAATTACTGGTGTAGTTAAAATTAAATGGTTGACTTGGAGGTTTGTAAATGGAAGTGACTGTACAGTTACCTGTGTCTATAGTTATAATTTCTATTGAGTTGAATGATGTACTAGCCGTGGAGTGCACCGCAACGTTAGGCCGTACAAAGACAGCGCTGCCGTACTTTGCATGCGGAATTTCGGCTGTGAGGATCATGCCAGGTATTTGTGGCCTAGGTTGTTGGTAATCGCGGTGTGTTTCTTGGATACACATTATATCACAGCATGTGTCCTGGCATAGGTTCGCCAGAAGGTGGGCCTTATGGCTTGAGAAGCCTTCTATATTGATAGAAATTACTATCAAAGCTGGTTGGTTTATTGAAATACCAGAGATGGCTGATGGAATTGCCGTTGAATAAGGCGCTTGTACGTGCCGTTGAGGTTGGACTTGAGTTTGAGTCATCGTGGTGAAACATTGTGGTGTACTTTTATATTATGTAAGTTTTAATTTTAGTACTTGTTAATTACAATGTTAATTTATTTATTACTAGAAAAAAAAATTGTACTGTTTAGTCTGAAACACAGGTTCAACCTAGTTCAGGCAAATAAGCAACTGTGCTCTACTCTAATTGTTAAGATATTATTATTGTAAATATGTCCCTTTTTATAAATAAACGATTATTATTATTAGACAACAAAGACATGTATTTAACTTACTCTGTTTATCAATCGTAAGATCGTAGAGGGGAGTCTGATACTTGTCCAGGGAGGACAGAGCGCAGCCTCCGAGCCTCACATGATGAGAGGGTCCCAGGATAAAAATGCGCTTGCTGGAAAGATGAAAATAATACGTTAATTTTGCTTCAATAAAGAAAGAAAGAAGAACTATTGATTGGGACTCGCACCGGATGATCACATTTATTAGGGTCGTACGCAAAGGGTAAAACGGGACCCTATTACTAACACTCCGCCGTCCGTCCGTCTGTCACCAGGCTGTATCCCACGAACCGTGATAGTTAGACGGCTGAAAATTTCACAGATGATGTATTTCTGTTGCCGCTATAATAATAAATATTAAAAAACAGAATAAAATAAATATTTAAGGGGATTCCCATATAACAGACATGATTTTTTTTTGCCGTTTTTATAGATAACTGTACGGAACCCTACGTGCGCGTTTCCGAATCGCACTTGGCCGGTTTTTAAATTTAATTTTTATGACTATAAATAATAGGTATTTCAAGTCTATATAAAATCACAACTATTTCTGTTGATTTGAATATTTTAGAGATAAACATCTTTACATAGTATTAACCTTTTGAAGGCCAGAGTATAAACCCACACGCGTACCCTCAACGCCAAGCTACAAATTGAATTTCTTCCTGTTATCATGAATTTCCCATTATCCCAGTCTTTTAATTTGTTTCATGTCATTAAATACGTACGAGAGCTTCAATGTTTAAGATATCTAAGTATATAAACACTCACAAAAGTAATGTTTTGATTGTTTTTTTCGTGTTATAGTGTTGTTGCCACTGTCACGTATTGATGTCGTTGGCGTACAGGGCACGCGCTTGCTTGTCACGTATATGTGACAATGGCGTTCAAAAGGTTAAAAAGTCGCGCCACGCCGTCTGTCCCTCTGTACGCTTAGATCTTTCATACTACGCAACGGATTTTAATGCGGTTTCCATCAATAGATAGAGGGATTCAAGAGGAAGGTTTATACGTGTAGTTTAACTAGCTATCGCTCGCGTGATAGTATCTACATTGCACCCCTGCGAACCCGAGGCGCGTCTCTAGTAGGTACCGGTAAAACGGGGTTACTTTGAGAGCTGGGGTGACTTTGATGATAGCTAAACTTGATATGTTTTTTCGGATTTATTGCGGGATACTTAACGCAGCCAAAATTTGGTTTGTTCTGATGGCCAGACTGACTGATCGGCCATATTTTGCCGAAGCGTCAACGAGTAGTCGTTGTCGGAACTTTAAAAAATTATTTGTTAAAGTTTAGTGTCGAAAAGGTCTAAAAGATTTGTCTGAATAACTTCAGTGGTACAGGCGTAAGTATTATTGTTTGATTTGTAGTTTTTCACTTTTTTTATTAAACGTTTCTTTAAGATTAAAAGCATGTTTGCATTTTTGGTTACGGTCGCCATTTTATTTTGTATGAACATTTTAAGTTCATCGGGGCTACATTGATAGGTTATAAGTGATAAGTGATTGGTTGTTTTAAGTGATAAAATACAATTGATCCCATTAGGTACTTTATTTTCTTAATTATTAATAAAAAATATTTGGTTTATCTCGTTTGTTAATATTGTAGTACCCATCATCAAATTCGCCCCTTGACTCAAAGTAACCCCAAAAATATTCAAATCGCAATATTACCTAAACTATTGTTTCCAAAATAATTTTTTTTTTGTTTTTTGTCGTTTTCCGGGTGTCTTTGCAATGAAATAAAAAAAAGAGGGGGTGACAAAGTAGCCCCATTATCAATTTAACTTTGATAAACAGGTTTTTATTTTTTTCCAAAAAAAGTATGGACTAATTTAAACTTTTTTGTTGCAATACTTAATTTACGTAATGAGTCTACACTGCAGTTTTTTTTTTACATTTTTATCGTTGAAACTGCAAGCGTGGCATCCATTTCAAATTAAAAATTAATCAATGTCACCCCGTTTTACGGTACCGTAAAACGGGGTGACATTGATTAAAAAAAAAACTGCAGTGTAGACTCATTACGTAAATTAAGTATTGCAACAAAAAAGTTTCAATTAGTCCATACTTTTTTTGGAAAAAAATAAAAACCTGTTTATCATTTTAAATTGATAATGGGGCTACTTTGTCACCCCTTCTTTTTTTTATTTCATTGCAAAGACACCCCGAAAACGACAAATCTTTTAGACCTTTTCGACACTAAACTTTAACAAATATTTTTTTAAAGTTCCGACAACGACTACTCGTTGACGCTTCGGCAAAATATGGCTGATCAGTCAGTCTGGCCATCAGAACAAACCAAATTTTGGCTGCGTTAAGTATCCCGCAATAAATCCGAAAAAACATATCAAGTTTAGCTATCATCAAAGTCACCCCAGCTCTCAAAGTAACCCCGTTTTACCGGTACTTAATCTATACTAATAGGTATTATAAAGCTGAAGAGTTTGTTTGTTTGAACGCGCTAATCTCTGGAACTAGGTACTGGTCCGAATTGAAAAATTCTTTTTGTGTTGGATAGTCCATTTATCGAGAAAGACTATAGGCTATGTAACATCACGCTACGGCAATAAAGAGCCGAGCACCGGGTGAAACCGAGCGAGAGCAGCTATTAAAAAATATACTTACACAACCACAGGACTAACTTGTCTGTAGGCGAAAGCTGCGCAGGCGCCACAGTAGGAATAGCCTGCGTGACTGTAACATAAATAAAGAGATCATTATTAAGCAATACTAGAGCTTCATCATTCGTCTAGTCTTTTCTCAATGTTAGAAAAAGGCTAGGCTAATGATGGGGTCTGCTTCCAGTAAAACCGAATGGCAGATACCGGATATAAGACCTCCACCGTACGATACCCTTTGGTAGGTAATACTGGCTGTCAACTGTCAGACTGTTAACAGGCTGAGCAGGAAATTAGTTGTCCGGCAAACTCGCGTCCAAGCTCCATATGGGACAGCCCTTTTGCGCAGTATTGATGGTGCGCCAAAAAACTTGGTTATTTGAATTTTTCACATACATTTTGAGGTTATGTAAAAAAGTGTAGGTACAAAAGTTGTAGCTCTTTTTATTACCAACATCTTTGCCATTAAACTTTTTTCCATAGGACTTGTAGTTTTGCCGGAAATCGAGATAAACCGTTTTCCGCTTCCCGACCTCAGATCGCCCGTAAATTATTTTTCCTTTAATTTTTGTTATATTCTCTGCCTTTTCCAATGGGTTTCATCCCCTACTATATATTTTTTTCACTTTTTACCTTTTTCAAAGGCTCAGCACTGGTCTATTGCGTTTTACTCTGATTTGTAAGCTAAAACTCATTTTTGGTCCATTTTATTTTTATACTGTATCGTATGTACGTAGGTATATGAGTTTAGTACGTATAGTACGTAAACGTAATAAACACGTATAGTATACGTAGTGTAATTTAATGCCCCTCTGTCATATCAACTCTGTATAGGTACCTACTTCTTCATCTTAGCGTGTCGATGGCAATCTAAATGTACTCGGCCCAGAATTCGGCTACGTGTTTGGCGGCATCAACGGTGATAATTATCTCTATGCCGTTCTCGTTTGAGCACTTGGTAGATAGTATGCTTACGCCGCAGCAAACACTGCGTTACCGTACCTTAGGTGACAGATCTTGGCGATAAGCGTAAGTCTAGGGATGTGTGGCCGCCTTTGTGTTTCGTTTCGATGAGTCTCTTGAACGCAAAGAATGTCGCAGTGGGTTTTCCGGTAGACATCAGTAATTAAATAAATAGTAATAGTACTTACGGCGCAATGATAGCCCTCGCGGGTCCATGAGTAAGGTCAGCTTTTGATAGCCAGAGATCCAGTTGGCGGGACAGCTCGTTACCTAAACAAACATATACGTGTTTCTTTCATACACACATAACATTACGCATGTATTTTCAGAAGGGTAAGGCAGAGATGTAGGCTATAGGTACCTACAGAGCACATCAAGTTACCTCAATCTGTCAAATTTAGTTGATAATTTTTCAACTTTATTACAAAAGCATAAGCTTTATTTTCAATTGGAAAAATAAGCAGTGATAACCTAGTGGTGTGATCGTCGGACTGCCAAGTTATAGGTCTCGAGTTCGAACCCAAGGCCTCTGGCTTTTCGGATTCATGTGCGTTTTATATAATTATCACTTGCTTAAAAAATGGTGAAGGAAAACATCGTGAGGAAACCGGCTGTCTGAGAGATATTTCTCACCATGAGAAGCTGTCAGAGGCCCATGGGCAGCATACAAACTCTGACACCAGGTTAGTCACTAACGGCACAAAGAAAGAAAAACATTGGGAAAATTTTAAAGTTTGGTATAGCTTGAAGTGCTAGCCTCTGTACCTACACCCACATTTCACCCGATACGTTTAACCCATTAGATGCTCGCCTATTAGAAGCCGTTTGCTTATAAGAGCTCAACGATTTTTACGGTTCGTCAACGATTGTCGTTTCGAGAGAATTTTTCTTATAAACCTAGGGGGTTCATATGACATTTGAGGGGTTAAGCCCCATGTAAAAAGAGCTAAAGCCATCAACCGGGTAAAAATCCAGACACCGGGCTGCTACTAACAAATTCCTGATAGATAAACCTAATAAGACCTATGGAGAAGAACGTACACAAGAAAATCCAAGGACACTCTTTTGATATTTTAAAATTCTGGGTAGGTACATTATTGGCTTGTTGCTTCTATAATGATAACAGAACAGTACATCACGCCAACTGTTGTCTACCTGGTTAATGGCACCAGCCTTGTAGCAAAATCTACATCGCCGCGCAAAAATCTGCATCACGCAAGCAGAGTTTACCGCGCGACTAGCATATCGACGCTTGAAAGGCAATATTTACCAAACGACACATCGGCAACTTTACAGTAGAGCATTTAAAAAAATCGTAAAAAATCACCTATTTCTCATAACTAGTTAATTCCACCAAATTCCTAATCCAATGAATTCCACAAAAATCCTAATGCTGTTTAAAGGCATAATAAACTGGATTTAAAGATACGACGAGAAACGAGCTTTCTTAATTGTTATCTAATAGTGCCCACTCAATATCGGCCAACATGTCGCTTGGTAATTTAATAGTTTTTGCCTTTCAAGCGTCGATATGATCCCGAAATCAATCGTCACGTTGGGCAGTAGTCCATTATGCCCGATCCAGCCTGTCCCTTACCGTCCTCCCCAGCGACGCCCTAAGCCGAGGTCCGTACCCCACAGGGGGTGCCCTTAGCGTGTAGTCGCTTAGTTTGTAAGTTTAATTAAGCCCTGGCTGAAAGCTACAGTTTATTGTGTCATCCACAGGCAAGACCGTTTTAGCAGTACACAAGCCTATGGTAAAACTGCAAGGTGCCATTAAAAAAATAGTTAAAAAAAACACGCTATTTATAGAAAACCGAACTAAAAAATAGAAAATAAAAAGCACTCCACGCTTTTTAAAAAGTAAAATTTATTTTCTATTTTTTAGTTTGGTTTTCTATGTATAAAAGCGTGTTTTTTAGTTTTTTTAAACTATTTTTTATTTCCTACTTTTATTGTCATCGGTCCTCGATAAATCTACAAAATTTGAACGAAATCTGGCCGTTTAAAGTGGGTGAAAATCGCGACTAAAGGAGTCGGTTACAAACATACATACAAGTGAAGCTAATATACATAAAGCGTGTAAAAAAAAACAATCATCGGGCAGTAGTTTCTCAGATATAACATGTCTTCTCTATGAAGGATGAGTGAACTTTACACCGTTCCTCATGCCGCCTTGCTCCCTATTAAATGATATAAATTTGAATGTAGGGGGTAATTCGTAACTACTGATACGTTTAAGAATATTCTTTCACAATTGGGAAGCTACAGTATAAGATATCACGCAAAGCCGCGGGCAGAATGTAGTATATTTATCAAATAAAACCATTGAACATTACAATACAACATTTATTCAGTACCATTAAGCGCATGCCCTATACTCCAACGACACAAATATGTGACAATGCGGGTCAGTCATTACTTTTGTGTGTTTATATAGATATATTAAAATATGACATGAAACAAATTAAAAGACACCATGGATATTGTGAAATTCATGATTACAAGAAATAAATTTGTAGCTTGACATGGAGGGCATGCGCATGCCTTTCTGCTCTGGCGTTCAAAAGGTATGTTGTTGACATCATTTTCGATATCACGATAAAAGTTTCCAAATATGGTCATAGCTTTTTATTAATAGGCCAGGCACAGTTGATAAAATTAAATTAAACTACATCATGAAACTGTCATCAATCATCGTCATCGCCATCATCATTGTCATCATTTTCAATGATCCTCGCAATCTTTTCCGACGCTTCCTTCAGCAATTGCTCACTAAATTGAGGAAATTTCGCTTCGAACTCCGATTTCAGGCTGTCAAGATCAAATCTATCTTTTTCAAACTCTTCAATACTCACTTGAGATTTTTCATACTCTTTGAATTTGTCTAAGTCTAAATTAGACTCCTTTTTTATCTGTTCCAGTCCTTCTATAGCATCATTGACAGCATCCAGAAGCTGTTTGTGGCCCGACATCTGGTTGTAACCGAAATCTACGTTCTTAAGGTGTATTTTGTCGAGGTATGCTTGTTCTGTTGTGTTGAGGTCTTGGAGAAGAGTTTCAGCGTTTGATTTGTTTGTTGTTTCAAAGAATTGTGTGTTGATCAGAGATTTAAGATCAAGTAGTCTGAAAATTAAGGGTATTATTAGGTTTATTTAATATTAGCTTCTGCCAGCGGCTTCGCCCATGACATCATCATTCTCCTGCCCTAATCTCAATTTATTTAGGGTCAGTGCAACATGTATTTTTCTTCCACACTTCTCTGAGTCGTCATCTTGGTAGTAACTCCCTTTCTAGCCATATCATCTTTCGCACAATCCATCCATGGTTTTTTGTTGGTCTTCCTATACTTGTATAGCCAAGCCATCCACATTCATACTCAAAACTTTCCTGAAAACATTTTCCTCATTCCTCCGCATAACATGCCCATACCATGACAACGGATTTCCACACAACTTTTCAGTCACCAGTGTCACTTTCAGACTTCCTCTTATATACTCATTTCATATTATGCCACAAATCATATTATACATCCATACATTCTCATAAACTTTCACATTTATAATATTAATAGGATGCTCATATCACAAAAATCCAGATAGTTGGACTTATCCTGTATTGTATATATCATTGAATGCCCACAAATCATATTTCAATCTACAATTCAACATACAACCTGATACTGACCTGCAAATTGCATAAAACATATAAAAAAAAAATATTGCGCGGGCTTTTTTCTAGCTTTCACCTCAACACTTCATATTTAGAATACGGCCCCAGGTCACTGTACCCATTAATTTTTTTTTTTATAGCAAAGCTTATATTACCAACCTCTTTTGTTCAACAACAAAGGAAATATTTTTCATTCTCTTATTCGTTTTATCCAATTGATCCATAGTTTTCTGGAATCTATCAGCTAATTCGGTCATGTGAATGTCCATAATTGTTTCTTCGCGTTCAATTTTCTCGTCAATCAGACATTCTTCCAACATTGCACGTAAGAATTTACCATACGCAACTTGTCGGTTTTCCGATTCAAAATCTGGAAAACCCTGCTGTTCTTGTTTCAAAATTGTGGTGTCCGCATCAAGTATTGTTGTGTTTGCATTCTTCTTTGGATTCGAACGAGGAACATTTTTCTCTTTTGATGGAGCTAATTTTGTTCGTGAGGTTGTAGGCTGCACGCTAACTGTTGGCCGTTTACTTTTTATCGACGTTTTAGATGACGCAGCCGATATTTTCGTTTTATCGGACATTTTTATAAGTTTATTGGAAATGTTTACAATAATTCCAATGCGACTACCAGTTGAAGTGACATTTGTTTGAAATTGCTGTCATTGTCATGGCAACAGCGATTTCCGTTTTCGTTCGGAAACTTGAAAGAAAGACAATTGAAAAAACAATTGACTATGGTTTCAATAACAAAATAATAGATAGATTTTAATTTAATTATTTAACCATTTAACCGCCCCAGTCGGATTAATACGACAAATGTTGTCGTGCCCGTGCCGCCTGAGTCGTGTTTATACGACTGAGAATCTATGTTCGGATTTCGTTGTTTATGTAATTGCAAGACCATATTCGTCTAAAATAAAAGTTTTTTTTTATGAGTTGGGCGCTGGGGGGACGACAACTGATACTTAGTCGGGCGGTTAAAGGGTTAACATTACGAACTGATTCAATGATATTATAAGAAAAAATAGACACAGAGGTTATGCGCGTTCCGAAAGTCACACGTTAACTAGTTAGCTGGCACAACTAAACTCAAGACAATTATTATTCATTTGTTTCACTTAACTGAATAATTAATTATTTATGCTTGTCACGTTTTCGTCCCCGATAACAACGACATGATGTCCTACGTCCAGTTGCCATCTATAGTGCGACATAAAAATATTGTTGTATCGTTTTTGAAAATAGAATGCTTTGTACCTAAGAGAGCTTCCCCAATAGAGCCGAGCTTACGGTGTAGCTGCAAGCGAGGGGACGCTGCATCTACCATTATTTACCCGGTTACGACAAAGCCAAAGGAATTTTAAGCCACCAACACATGACATATAAAAAACTTCTATAATAAAGTGTGAATCAGTCATCGACGAAAACCACTTTTGTCCACCTTTAGTTAAGTTTTAGTTATTAACTTATTGATCAAAATATTCATTTTTTTTTGCATCAGTATAGTATTTTTATCTCACTTCGAAAGGACGCGCGCATTGCCGAGAGCTCCTGCGCTTGCAAACACATTTACAGCGTGTTAGTGTACTTGAAAATCCCAAGAAAAGCGCGCGTCGCTTCGAGAGATAAAAATACTCAACACTCATATTTGCAATATCATCAACCTTTATGATGTTGCAAACAGCGACTCACCAATCCATATTTAAACTAATTTTAAAGCTGTAGAGTTCATTTGTTTGTTTGTTTGTTTGAACAGGCTAATCAGTGGACTTATTATTATTCTTCTTTTTCGTGTGGTTAGCGACTAACCTGATGTCAGAGTTTTAAACTGCCTATGGGCATGTGACTTACGATTCTCTGGAACTACATGGCCCAATTCTCGAGGAAGGCTTAGATAGGCTACTTAACATCGCGCAAGGAGCTTTTGAGACGGCGCAAAAATCTGAAAGAACGCTAAACGACAACGCAAAACGCTGTTGGAATAGGCTATGAAACTCAGGGATAATGTAGCTTCCCATTAGTGAAAGAGTTTTCGGAATCATAATATCAGTAGTTTGGAATATTACCCACTTTAACCATACAATTTACCTTTTTATAATATAATATTAAAATAGCTATAGATAATGTGAGAGTTATAGTGACGCTCATTCTTGCCTTATCATCTATTATGATTTAACAAACAGTGACTCAGAAATTATTTATAAACACACTCGAAAAGTAGAAAAAACTTACAAAACGTTATGATAATAATGCAACTCGGTGTCAAGCGTTCATTTTATTTAAAAAGTTAGTTTTATTTCTGAACGAAAGCCAAAAGACTTCCGACAAAAAATCAATTGACATATTTTTATTTTAAGGTAATAGGTCAACAGGTCGACTTTTATTTTTGTAAATCAATACTGAAGTTATTATTATACAATTTAAAGGCGGGCATTCATAACATTTTAAAACTTTTATATTTTAATACTGTGATTAATTTTCTCACAGCATTCTTTGTTTTGCTTGCTAGGTTTTTAAATAATGTTTTTTTTTCTCATAACTAACTATTATGACTTTATGACAGTCATTGTAACAAAATATATTTTACCAAAGGATCTTTGTAAAATTCACGTCGAGAAAGACAAAAGAATTTTAAATATAGGTTTCAAAACAAAGGTCAATAACCTTTTGACTTTTGAACATACCCTTACACTTCTATGTATCCCTTTTATTACTCAAAATCTCTTCGTATGTACCTCAAAAATACTTTTCAATTTTTTCACGATGGAATCAATTAATCTATTACGTTAGTAAAACTTTATTTTAGTTTACATACCATTCTCCGTGTACCAGCTGCCTGCGTGCGAAGCGTTGCGACAAGACATCTTCGTATTTTTCTGAATAATTGATTAAATTATGGTTAAAAATTAAGTAAATAAATAATTTAACGATAACTTTCACAATCACAAAAATAATACTTTGACGTTGATGTAAATACACCACAGACAATTTTACTTGTTGTTTTTTTTAACAACTAAAGATGGGCGTCTGTGGAGCTAGCTTTAACAAAAATCCATCAACAAGACATTTAGAACACAAACACAATAAAAATAAGCAATTATGATTTGCTCATGTGGAGTGTTACACAATGATCTGAGCATAATAGTATATGTTTTGATTTGACCCGTCGGCCATCACACATCGTAGAAACGCTCGCCACACACGGCAAAAGCGCTGGCCGGCTGGCCGTAGTGCGTATCGAAACACACCAACACACCAATCATTGATGATCACTGAATTCACTGATAGTACCCGCGCCTTAAAAAATAAGAAGATGAACTCACGTGCTGATGCTTGGTTTGCGAGAATTTGCTCGCCGTGGCCAAAAGAATAAATGCAAACCATCTGATCATGGTAGCCCGTCCTACCTAGGTTAATACAGCCACAAAACTTCACCGTGCGTGTGACTAAAATAAAAGATATGTTCTAGTCTAAGACATGGTTAAGTCGATTAGTAAATCGGTTATAGCTGATTCAATGGCCCATCACTGATTGAATGAAAGTTACAGGTAGGCATGGCATTTCAATCGAATTGAATCGATCATCATTCATTCATTCGGCCAGTTGTCTGTCTTGTCTTGTCTGTTGTCAATATTCCGGCTAATGATGATGAGTGAAATTATTTAGCGAATTCAAATAATAATAAAAAAAATAAACGTATTGCATTTATTTTCAAGCATTCGTACATTAACGAATTAATTAAAACATTCCTGTATCAGTGTCAGTCATTAAAATGTTTACATCAATATGTAAGTACAAACCTTAAATTTTCATTTTGTATTTTTACGTCTCAATTTTTCATGGAAAATATCATGAAATCGTTCCGTATGTGTTTACTTTAACTTTCGGTTTTTATCACCGATTAATATTTGTCACAACTGTATCAATAACTTCTCATAAAACGTACGTTATGGGACAAATAAACATGACCCATAAAAATTATAGTTAGGTATGTAAATATTTTGTAATCTTTTGGTATTCATATTTTTACGGTAAGATTGTAAGGTTTTTTTAGTAACCTTATATGTGGTAGTTTTATTACACTAGCTTATGCCCGCGACTCCGTCCGCATGAAATTTCTTCTTGTAACGTAAAATATATCCAATAGCCCTGAGTCGATAGTTCGTTTACGCTTAGCGTGATGTTAAATGGCCTATTTTAACCTTTCCATTGCAAAAATAGTCTTTCAATTCTGACTGGTTCTCAGATATCAGCATTTTGAATCAAAAATCTCTTCAGCTTTAATAAATAATAGATAATTGACATTTAACTCATAATAAACAATGATATTTCGATTTCTTTATAGTCATTTTTATAAATTACGAATTATTAACAGCTGACGCCTAGCAAATATCAATGTGTTTTCAATTTTATACATAGTTTCTTTCCAAGAATGCCTTGTTGGACTAGTCCCAAGCGCTACTGCTGAGCTCCTGGGTTAAATTCCTACGTCAGTCTAAGTGTTATTGGATTTCCATTAGGGATTTCTCAGTAGTAGCTTATCTTAAAATCGGGAGGAAACCGGCATGTCTGAGAGTTATTTGTCTACAGCATGTGAAGCTAAGTCAGAGGCCCATGGGCAGCAAAAAAACTCTGACACCAGGTTAGTCACTAACCACACGAAAAGAAGAAGTAGCAGTTAGGATTAATGCCCGGGTGATGGCAATAGGTCTCTCTATTATCTCCCTCTCTATGGGACTTACACATAACTGGCGTAATGAGAGTGTACCATAGTTAAACCTCTAACCTGAACTTAAAAAGTGCTGATTCTCAGGGTAACTTAAATTGATGTTTTATTTAATTACGAACAGCTTTTATGGGATGAACCCTGAAATCGTGAAAAAACATGAGCTATTCCATACATTTATTCTCACATAAACTCAATAATAACTCAATAAATGGGTTCATCCCATAGTAAAAGTTGTTTGTAACGATGAGTACTGTTGTCCCACGAAATTCTTAAAGTTAATTTTTTAACACCTTAAATATCCTTTATATATATTTGACAGGTCGCACAGCCATAACTCGGACAACTAGGACAGCACGTTACTCGGTTCAAAGAGGTTATCAAGAAAAGCAGAAACCAAAAACAGCTATTGTTATGCTCAATATGGGTGGACCTACAGACATTGATCAGGTAAACATAGCTGTTTTTAACCGACTTCTAAAAAAGGAGGAGGTTCTCAATTCGACTGTATATATATTTTTTTTTATGTTTGTTCGCGCATAACTCCTTTGCTTGCCAACCGATTTGAAAAATTCTTTTTTTGTTGGAAAGGGTATACTTTCCAAATGGTCCCATAAAAATTTTATCGAAATCGGATAAGCGGTTTTTGAAAATACAGTGAAACCTGGTTAAGTGAGACATCAAGGGACCTGCAATGTCGTTTCACTTATAGAGGTATTCCACTTACCCAGTGTCTCAGATATACAGGTATAAATAAATATCTGTCTCATTTACAGAGGGTTCCACTAATAGAGGTGAGAATACAGGTTATTTCAGTTATAGAGGTGCGATCATTCAATAAAATAACGTGTTATGTATGTAAATGAGTTTTAATAAAAAAAATTAGTAGGTACTTAATGGTAATCATACAAATGTAATCAACAAAACTATTCAACTACTCTGCTCTAACAAATACTCTGAATTATTCTACAAAGAGTAGATTTTGGCAAATTAAATTCGGCACAAACTTCTTCGCGTGACGTCCCACTTTCATAAACGGATATTAACTTCAGTTTTTCACGTAATGATAACGATAGTAGCTTTCGTTTTGGCATTTTTCAAATAAACATCTGTATGATAGTAAAGCAAAACTAAAACTGAAGGTAATTGAAGCTCAAAATTACTTACGTAATTGGGATTACGTGTGGAATTTGTGGGTAGAATAAGAATCAGTAAACAAACAATGTTATTTCAGTTACAGAGGTTTATGCATATAAAATTTACTCGCTGTCTCAGTTATAGAGGTAACTATGATGATAAATCGAAAGAACAAATCCCAGATATAGAGGCTTACCTCGTCCCACACTAACAGAGGTAATTCAGTGCCAAAGTGTTAGGACCTCAGCATGAGTTCCAGTTATGGAGGTTTCTCACTTATCCAGGTCCCACTTAACCAAGTTTCACTGTACAACAAAAATCTAAAAAAATTCCTACTTAATATATGTGGACGATGTTCTAATAAGTTCCTGTGTCACTGTAATTTACATACCAGGTAGTGGTATTAAAATTTTGGGGGAGGAGGTGGGTTGTGTAGGTACCACAACTAAAAAGTGGAAAATAAAAACTTTTTTATAAAAAATAAAACCAACTTCCAAAAAAAAAACACTACAAAGTGAAAAATAATTTTGATTTCGGAAGTCGGTGGCAAAAAATGAAAATACAAAACCGAAGACACCGACTTCCGAAATCAAAATTATTTTTCACATTGTAGTGTTTTTTTTTTGGAAGTCGGTTTTATTTTTTGTAAAAAAGTTTTTATATTATAATGTAAACTAAGCTGCTTATGTGTAAACTTTGGATTTTTTATGTAAACTTCTAAAAAGTTCACTTTCATTCACTCACTCATTGATTAAACACACTTCAAGTTCAACTTGAACATCATCATTCTCCTGCCCTTATCCCAATTTATTTGGGGTCGGCGCAACATGTCTCTTTCTTCCATACTTCTCTATTAGTCGTCATCTCGGTAGTTACTCCCTTCCTAGCCATATCATCTTTCACACAATCCATCCATCGTTTCTTTGGTCTCCCTCTACTTGTATAGCCATCCACATTCATGCTCACAACTTTCCTGACAACATTTTCCTCATTCCTCCGCATAACATGCCCATACCATGCCAACCGATTTCCACACAACTTTTCAGTCACCGGTGTCACTTTCAGACTTCCTCTTATATACTCATTCCGTATTCTATCCATTCGGGTAACACCACACATCCCTCTTAGCATTCTCATCTCAGCTGCATGCAATTGTCTTTCATTCATTCCTTTTGTGGCCCAACACTCTGATCCATACAAGACGGCTGGTCTAACCATGCTTTTATAAATCTTCCCCTTGAGTTTAAGGGGAATGCGGGAGTCACAAATTGTTCCCGTGACCTGCCGCCATTTCATCCACCCAGTGTTAATTCTATGCTTAACAGTCCGATCTATTTCGCCATCGCTTTGCACAAGTGAACCGAGATACCGAAAGTCGGAGCAAACTGGGAGAAGCGCGCCATCAAGCGCTATGACCCCAGAACTGGAGAGACCGCCGAAATCGCAGAACATGTACTCCGTTTTGGTTCTACTGATTTTCAGGCCAACAATCTCCAGTTTCCGTTGCCATTTCTCCAGTCTGCTCTGGATCTCAGGTCCATCTTCACCGACAAGAACGATGTCGTCGGCAAATAGCATGCACCATGGTGCCTCTTCCTGTATGTCCGCCGTTAGAGCATCCATAATCAGAAGGAAGAGGTAAGGGCTTAAAGCCGACCCCTGGTGCAAGCCTACCGCCACATTGAACTTGTCGGTGTTGCCAGCAGCCGACCGAACGTATGTACGAGATTGGCTGTACATAGCACGAATTAACTCTACATACTTCCCGGGTAAACCTTTCTCTTTCAAGGCCCACCACACGACATCCCGAGGTACCCTATCATACGCTTTCTCTAGATCAATGAACACCATGTGCAAGTTTTTGTGTGCACGTCTATACTTCTAGCTCAATTGGCGGAGTGCAAAGGTGGCGTCCATTGTTCCTCGCCCTGGCATAAACCCAAACTGGTTTGGGGTAATCTCACTCTCCTCTCGCAGTCTTTTCTCTATTATTTTCTCCCATACCTTCATACTATGGGACATGAGCTTTATCCCTCGATAGTTGTTGCAGTCCTGTACATCACCTTTATTTTTGAAGATGGGCACTAGCGAACTATTGCACCATTCTTTTGGGATCACTCCTTCTTGCAACAACTTATTGAAGAATAAAGTCAGCCACATACATCCATCTTCTTTTAAACACTTCCATACTTCTACTGGTATATCATCTGGGCCCATGGCCTTTCCATTCTTCATACTTTGAACTGCCTTTCTTACTTCATCCATGCTAATTTCCCTTACCAAACCCATATTTGCTTGTACCTCATTGAGCACACCATTCCAGTCATTCTCTTCGTTCATTAGCTTTTCAAAATACACCTTCCATCGTTCTTTTATTTCGCCATCTTTGGACAGAATCTGACCGGCGTCGTCTTTCATACACTTAATCTGCACAATATCTCTCGTTCTTCTTTCTCTTGCTTTTGTAATCCGGTATAGCTCCTTCTGGCCTCTTGGGCTGTCCAGTGAGTTATACAACTCCTCCTGCGCCTTAACCCTGGAAACTGCTACCGCCTTTCTTGCCTTTCTCTTCCATTCTTTATAGATTTGCTTCTTATCTTCTTTCAAATCATTTTCAACTTGAACTTGAACACGAAATCTGAAAAATCATTAGACCTATGAAGATGAAATTTGATGCAGAAGTAGATTATGAGTAGGAGACGTTAGCTAAGAATGAATTTTAGGAAACTCCCACTGCAAAAAAGTGATAGAAAATGGAACTTTGTGTGAAACAGACAGCAGCTTGTTTATAGCTGCTGAGCGTAAGGTCCTAGATTCAATCCCCAGGTCGGGCAAGTGTAATTAGGAATTTGTTATTGATGCCCGGACTTTGTAAGTCAGCGGTGTGATACAGGGCACGCCACGATAGTGGCGGTAAGGCCCCTCTTTGAGGAGTGGCTAGAGAGGCGTCACGGCGCCCTCACCTGCCGCCTGACGCAGGTCCTCACCGGACATGGATGTTTCGGGAGGTTCCTGCACATCATCAGGCGGGAGGAAACGCCCGGGTGTCACCACTGCGAGGATCGCCCAGAGGACACGGTAGAGCACACGGTGCAAACCTGCCCCGCTTGGGCGGAGCACCGCCGTGTCCTCGTAGACGCGATCGGCGGCGGCGACCTCTCGCGCCCGGCCCTGGTGCAAGCCATGGTCCGGGGCGAGAGGGAGTGGGAGGCAGTCACCTCCTTCTGCGAAAAAATCATGCTCGCGAAGGAGGTGGCGGATGGGAGAGAGAAAGGTCCTCCCGTCCCAGCCGCCGCAGGAGACGCCGTGGCTCCCCGGCCACCGTAGGCGCGGGCCTGCAGACGGTGAGTAATGGGTGACTCACCGTCCGATCAGCACCAGACCCGTGCCGTACGGCGCGTATATGTTCCACGCGCGCCTCAAAGAGATGTCAGCATATGAAGGGGCCCCTCAGGGCCAAGCCTGCCGGGTAAGCGGGATTGTCCGAAAGGGTTACCGCTACCCCGGAACATAAAGGGCTATGGAAGGAACATGGATGGGTTTTAGTCAGTAAGAGTCTGACACTCCCTTCCACCCAGAGCGGGAGCAGTCATTGGATGATTTCCCAGCCTTAAAAAAAAAAAAAGCGGTGTGATACCCTTATATTTTGACGACACGGTTGGCGCAGCGGTTGAGCGATTGACTGCTGCGCAGCATGTCGCGGGTTCGATTCCTGCACGGAACAAATATTTGTACGACCTGCAAGTATTTGTTACGGGTCTGGGTGTTTTTCTATCTATAATATGTATGTATTTACAAAAAAAAATGTATATAAGTAGTTTATCAGCCATCTCGTTACCATAACACAAGCATTAAGTTGCTTAGCTTGGGACGATACGGCGTTGTGTGAAATGTCCAAGGATATTATTATATATTATTATTATTATTCTTTTATTTATTCCATTTCTTATCTTATATATTTTTAAATATTTTTATAAAATGCAAAAATAAAAAAAAACATTTAAAAATATAAAAAATAGTGGTCCGCCGATGTCGGGAGCAGAGTCCAAGGCACCGGTGGTTAGGGCTGCAGAGACAAGAACCTCCTCACAATGCGAGCCGTATCGAGGAGTACTGCCTTCTGAATCTGGCTCTTGATCCAACCGCCTAACGAGAGCCTCGAAAGATGTTGGTCGAGGCTTTTGGCTATCAGGCCATTGGCTGTTACGACAATCGGTACAATGACAGCCGAGCTCACATTCCACATGTCAACAACCTCGTGTGCTAAGTCGAGATATTTTATTTGTTTCTCTTTCTCAGCTTTCACAAGGTTCTCGTCATGCGGAATAGTAACATCGACTATCATTGCAAGCCGCGCTAATCGATCTATCACTACTATATCAGGCTTATTGGCGACAATAGTCCTGTCAGTAATGATAGACCGATCCCAGTACAACGTGACATGGTCATTCTCAAGAACTGGGTCGGGCACATACTTGTAATACGGTACCTCAGAGTCTACAAGTTTATATTTCAAAGCAAGTTGCTGGTGAATAATCCTGGCCACTTGGTTATGCCTGTGCAAATACTCGCCGTTAGCTAAACGAGAACAACCAGAGATAATATGTCTGATGGACTCACCTGGACGATGGCATGCCCGACACACGTCAAGCGTCCCGTCCTTCATAATATGTCTCCGATAGTTATTCGTCAAGATAACTTCGTCCATAATTGCACAGACGAAACCTTCAGTTTCCCCAAAAAGGTCACCAAAACGTAACCAGGACACGGACGCTAAGAAGTCTACACCGGGCTCATGAAGAACCCGATAGAAGCGCCCGTGAAGCTCCTTGCCTTGCCATATCTCCTTGCGGTCATCGGTAGTCAGTACTGCAGGTTTGCGCCAGTTCTCTTTACCCATGGAAAGCGGGGTGAGGCCTATGTCCACTGCCACCACATCACGGTGCATACCCACATCGGCTTTTAAAAAATAATCCCTGAGACTGCAAATCTCGCGATTGTGGAGGGTCTTTGCATTTAAAAAGCCTCGACCCCCGCACTTCCGCGGGATATACAGTCTCATCACCGATGATCGTGGGTGATGCATCCGGTGTGCGGTCAGCAGTGTACGGACCCTCCTATCCAAGGCGTCAAGTTCGGTCTGAGTCCATTTGAGTATGCCGAAAGAGTACATCAAAACCGGCATGACCCAACCGTTAAAGGCGCGCACCTTGTTTCCGCCTGAAAGAAGACTAATCAAAACTTTATTCAGGCGACCAAAGAAGCGCTCCTTCAACGATTGCTTCATGTCAGTAACATTGATACCCAACGCTTCCGACATACCCAAATACTTATAGCTTTCGGATGAGGAGAGGGATCTAAGGTGTATGGAATCCGAGAGTTGGATTCCCTCGGATTCCACAATCTCCCCTCGCTTTACATGCATGACCGCACATTTATCCGCACCAAATTCCATCCTGATGGCGCTACTAAAAGTTTCAGTTACCTTCAGTAACTCCATCAGTCGCAATTTGTTGGGGGCAAAGAGTTTTAAATCATCCATGTAGAAGAGGTGAGATATGACCTGACCGCCTCTCTTCAACCGATAACCTAGACCTGAATCCTCCAGCAGAGTGCTAAGAGGATTCAGAGCTAAGCAGAACCAAAGTGGACTCAAACTGTCGCCCTGAAATATTCCCCGTTTAATCCATATAGGCTCATCATTCCCCTGGATCTGCGGACACCCTGGATAATGAAGAACCGTCCTCCATTGCCCCATACACGTCTCAAGGAAAATGCGTAGAGTTGCATCTATTTTGTACAACTCCAGCACTCTCTTCAGCCATGTATGTGGCACCGAGTCATAGGCTTTCTTATAATCTATCCAGCATGTCGACAAATCCTTATGGGATCGACGAACCTGTTGGTTGATGGCCATGTCAATGAGGAGTAGCTCCTTAGTACCACGGGACCCATTCCTACACCCATTTTGAGAGGCAGACATAATCGAATGACTTTCTATGTGCGTATTAATTTTCACTCTCAAAATGGATGTAAGTAGTTTATAGACCGTCGATAAACATGTGATCGGTCTATAATTCTTAGGTTCCGTGGGACTGCCAGACTTATGGAGGAGGTGGGTAACGCCTGTTGTTAAAAACTGAGGTAGCGACCCAGACTCTAAAGATGACTGGAACTGAGATGCCAGGCAAGTGTGTGAACTAACTAGCCATTTCAACCAGAAGTTGTGCAGCCCGTCCGGTCCCGGTGATTTCCAGTTCGGTAACGGACGGACTGCTCTGGCTACGTCTAACGGTGTTATTAAGACGGCTTCCATTTCTGGTATAGTTTCACACACTCGCTCGACATCCCGAGTCCAGTCAGCTTCAGCGTGACAGACGGGCACCGACCAGATGCTGCGCCATAATGCACTCGTGGTAGCATCATCCGGGTGGCATACGTCTGTCAAATTTTGTTCAGGTCGCTCCCAAGCTCTATATACCCACCTCTCGTCACTCTGGAACATGCGATTTTGCTTGTATCGATCCACCCGCCTCTTATACCGCCGAATACGGCTCGCCCATGCACAAACTTTCTGCTTCAGGAAGTCGATGCGCTCTGTAACTCGGGACATGTATTCTAGAGGACTGATTCCAGTCCCCGAGAATGCCCGCCTTACAAAGCGCATCACTCGTGGTCGAGTATTACCCTCCCTGAAGCAGTATAATTTGCCAATGAGTACCCTGGCTCCATCGATACGACGCTCGATTCTGTACTGCCAGGCTGGTACGACTGGTTTTGGTCGACTAGCTTCGTCACTGTTTGGAAACTTAACGTTAGCTAATCGACACGCCGCAACAGCCGCGCAATACAGGATCGAGTGTGTATCAACAAGATCCTCGCTGCTTTTGAAAAAATTCTCAAGCTGCGAGTGCAAGGCACACACCAGCGCCTTATTTTGTTTATGCATAGGTAGGCGTGGTAATCGAGGTCTAAGTCCGGTCGGAATGGATCTATACTCGCGGAATGCATCCTCCAGAGCGTTCCTCAATCTGTCGTTGCACTGGCTACTTACTGTGGCAACCCTATCATCCTCCTCTTCAACACCATGATTGGACCGCGGTAGAACTACATCAGTGGTTGACGCTGGTACCGCGGTTTGTGTCGGAGTTGGGACGATAATATGGTTGCTCAATACCTCTGAGCGCAGCCTATCAAGTGCGGCATCGTCCAACCTATGATTTCGTTGGATGACACGCACCTGATCCGACAGTCGCTGGGCCGATACGTTGACGGTTGGTTCCAGTACCTGAAACAGAGACAGCATCCTAACACGGTACGCAGTGAGGTTAGTTCCCCCCTCTGTAGCCCCGTAGTATGCGCGCATGACGTTCTCGTTTATACACTGAGTCCATTTCATGCGCTGCACACAACCACCGGCAGCGGGGACCCGACTCAGGGCCGGTTGGCCCCTAAGTCCCAAGCTCTTCGGTGGCCGGCCTCTCCCCGGCCGACGTACAGGTGTTGGCGACGTCGGTGGGGAAAAATACTCGTCACTCGAGCTCGACGCAACTGCCGCGGTCGGTGTCACATCGCTCACGGTGGGGCTGGGTACCGACGGCGACGAGGCGGAGCTGAGCGAAGAGTCCGGAGGTGGTAGGCGTGCGCGTCTCTTAGCTGCAGCACGAGTCAACATTTTTATATTTCATCGTTCCTTGAAAGTTGAAACACTTGACAGATGTCAATCCGGGAATTTTTTATAGGTATTTGTAATTCTATTATATTGTGGTCCATTTTGCTGAATTATTAAAATTCAATATTGTTATAAAGTGTTTTGATTATTTTGAGATAATAAATTAAGAAAACTGCGTCTAAAATAATAAAATTAGGAAATCGATTTAAAACGTGACTGTAGATATTGGTGTTGCCAGCTATTATTATTATTATTATTATGCTTGTGGCATCTGGCGATGCGATGCGATGCGATGCGACGCGACGGGCAGAAACTCCTAAAGAAATAAATGCAATATCAGAATGAATAAACAAATATTGCTTCATTGATAAAAGTTATTTAACTTCCAAACAATGACTCGTTAAATAATAATTTTTGTCAAGTCATTATGAAGTTATTAGTAATTAACAATAATTCATTTCGAGGGTACCTATTTAAAATCATCAATACAACTGATTGGTCTTCTCCATAGCTACCTACTGCTTTGGAATGGGCAACTAGCTTCATCTTTCTGACTGACCGACCCCTTGACAATTCAAAAGTGCCTGTAATTGGTTTATTTGAAATAAACGCTTTGAGTTTGAGGGTACTCGCTTTCTCAGGCATAGATGGGTGTCAACACTGTCAACATGTAATGGATTGGGCAACGTCGTTTGGACTAGGAGGTCAACTAGCTTCAGCTTTTTGACTGACCGACCCATTGACAATTCAAAGTCTAAACTAGTATAAAACAAAAGTCGCTTTCTCTGTCCCTATATCCCTATGTATGCTTAAATCTTTAAAACTACACAACGGATTTTGATGCGGTTTTTTTTAATAGATAGAGTGATTCAAGAGGAAGGTTTAAGTGTATAATTTGTCGACATATTTTGCGGGCGAAGCCGCGGGCGGTAGCTAGTCTTCTATAATATAAAAATGAATCGCTGAATCTGTTGCTAAGCGCAAATCTCGAGAGCAACTGAACCGATTTCACTAATTCTTTTTTGTTGTGTTTGTTATTGTCAGGAGAAGGTTCTTACATTAAAAAAAAAAGTAGGTAGTGTAGAGCCTGAGTGAAACCTTATGTTGAACATGGCTGGTAATAATCTGACGGCATTCGAACCTTTAAATTATGTTTAAACGAGTGGATTGTTTTTTGTACAAGTGGCAGATCGCCTCGGGCCGCGGGGCTTGGCAGATGTATTCGTGATAATATATGTGGTGTTTCTCGTTCTGTGTTTTTGCATTCATAGCGTAGAAAAAACCAATACACACAAATTACACGCTCTACCATTGAGCTCCCTCAGTCGAAGGTCTTCAACCTTCTACAGTAGGTAGGTAGGATAGGTAAGACAGGACAACATCTGTCGGGTCAGCTAGTTTGAAATAAATACTTTGAGTTTGAGCCCTATCCTCATATCGGGATACACCTCAATAGGCATACACCCTTGCTACCGACCCTTCACGTCCATCGATGACGCACGTCCGGGTCATCTGCTAAGCTAATCATCATCATTTTCCTGCCCTTATCCCAATTTATTTGTGCTCGGCGCAACATGTCTTTTTCTTCCACACTTCTCTATTAGTCGTCATCTCGATAGTCACTCCCTTTCTAGCCATATCATCTTTCAAACAATCCATCCATCGTTTCTTTGGTCTCCCTCTACTTGTATAGCCATCCACATTCATACTCACAACTTACCTGACAATATTTTCGTCATTCCTTCGCATAACATGCCCATACCATGACAACCGATGTACTCTATCATACGGTTTCTCTAGATCAATGAACACCATGTGCAAGTTTTTGTGTGCACGTCTGTACTTCTCGCACAATTGGCGGAGTGCAAAAGTGGCGTCCACTGTTCCTCGACCTGGCATAAACCCAAACTGGTTTGGGGTAATCTCGCTCTCCTCTCGCAATCTTTCTCTATTATTTTCTCCCATACCTTCATAGTATGGGACATGAGTTTTGTCCCTCGATAGTTGTTGCAGTCCTGTACATCACCTTTATTCTTGAAGATGGGCACTAGCGAACTATTGCACCATTCTTGTGCGATCACTCTACCTTGCAACAACTTTTTAAAGAAAATCTGCTAAGCTGATAATTAAAAAAAAAACCGGCCAAGTGCGAGTCGGACTCGCACACCGAGGGTTCCGTACAAACCTGTAGGTATATAAGTAAAAGTTCACCCATCACGAGAATCGAGTCATAGGTATGGTATTTTTATATTTTGAAAAAAAAAACATTTTTTTTTAATATATGATGTAACTAAAAATTTACGGTTTTCGCAATTTTTCCTTTATCTGCACTGTAAAACGTTACTTTGTACCAAATTTCAAGATTCTAAGTTCACGGGAAGTAGTAGTAGGTTTTGATTCCCGTGCGAGTTTCGAAAATTTGCGGCATAAACAGCTGTATCTTATTGCTTTGGCTTAGAAGTTTGATTTTTTCACAGCTCCAAGGGACAGTAGACCTGAGTATTAGGTATAAAGGACATCATCCATTTTGGCCCAAATGTGAAAGTGCCGGCCAAAGAAAAATTTTGCTGTATTCTGTTAGAATTGTCCTCTTAAGCATTTGTTATTATGGCACCAAAGCTGTGTGACCATTGTACCTGGTTTTATTTGAGTTTAAAAAATCTGCCTTTTTTCCATTCCATTTCATTTCCATTTTCGATGAAATCAATTTTCTAAAACAAATGAAACGTCCTGCCATAGCATGACATTTTGATTTGAAGAGTTCTTAGCCTGCTTTTTTTTTTTCGGGATTTTCTAAAAAAAAAATACTGGTGTATCTTCCGTTCAAAGATTATGAACTGTTTAATTATATATAAGGTACATGTAAGATTTACAGCTTTTCTACTAATTATATTAAGCAATTGAATCGTCATCGTCGGGCATATGGTCCAATCACATCAATGACATGCCCATCGCAAGAAACCAAGAGGAACGGTTTGAGGAGGTTTTTGTATTCGTGATGGCTGTAAGACTTCCGTTGAAAAAAATAGTTACCACTTTTTTGCAAATCGTAATTTGTTTTCCTTTCATCTTCTGGGCTCAAGGGGTTTCCGAACAGATGGTTAGGTAGCAACAAGTTTCGTTGTGCTACGTTCTCACGTGACATGTGATCAAACCCAAGATTTAAAGGCCCAAAATCTTCTACAAGTGCATTACGTCCGATTTGTAAAAATCTATGGCATGTTGCTTCGCCACATTTGAAAATGTTAGCAAGTCTCGCGTTTGAGTCTCCAGTTCTCAACTTAACTAATACTGCCGCCAATACAGTTTGAAAATGTTAGCAAGTCTCGCGTTTGAGTCTCCAGTTCTCAACTTAACTAATACTGCCGCCAATACAGTTCTTTTTTTTTATTATTTAATCTCAAGCTTTGCAAACTCTCTAGCAATTCTGCAAACTGGTCTTGAAGGATACCTGTCCAGGTATGAAACTCGTCTGGTGCCATATTTTCGTACTGTTCGAAGTCAATAACATCTTGCGTAATGTGTCTCTGTAACGTTGACACTGTATTGACTATCTGAGCAGCAGTGAAATCTTCCAACGCGTTGTCTTGCAGAGGAAGTAAATGCCACAGATTTTGCTCCATGTGTTCAATGCATACACGTGTACTTTGTGGCACAAAATAGTTGTATCGGCAGAGCATGCGAAAAGTAATATTCTCCGGGATACGATGACGAGATTCATTTAAACAATATTGAAAAATGCAACTATTCGAAGTATTTGGTGCGCGAAGAAGACCTGGCAATTCTAACGAAGTAGGGCTTGGATTTGGATTTTCGGGTGGATCAACTTCCTGGCCAGCTTGCTTTTTGGCTTCTCGAATACGTCGTCGGTGCGTTCGTTCTGTTCTTTGCCAACATGGACGGCAAATGAATTCGGTGGCCTCCAACTGAAAAGTAAAAAACAATACAATTTCTTTAAAACAAGTATAATTCTTAAGGTGCATGGAAAAGACATACAAGTTAATAATATAGGTATATAATCGTAAATAAAGTGGACTGTGTTCTTACCTGTCGAACTAGAAATTCCTCTATCACTATTTGGGCAACATCAAGATGTTCGCTTTCACGGGAACTCCAATTATATCTTCGTCTATTCTCGGTTTGTTCACGACACAAGATACATAAGTCTGCCATGACTCACGTTAATATAACAGCTTTAAAAACAATCACCAACCTTTAAACTTAACGTAACAGTCAATAATAAAACTTATCAAAGATGATAACAAACAAAAACAACAAGAGCGTATAGCGGGAGCTAGCGAAATCACACAACGTACACGGCAGCGTCGCATTCGGTACTAAGTAGTTGAGACGAGCGAGGCAGGGCGGGTCGGTTAGCAGGTAGAAGAGGGAAGGGTACCGCATTGTGTGGCGACAGACGGCTCTTACCTGGAAGTTACTATTCAATATGTCATGCTATTTAAGTTTTTGACAATTGATTTCATCGAAAATGTAATCTTAAAGGCAGATTTTTTAAACTCAAATAAAACCAGGTACAATGGTCACACAGCTTTGGTGCCATAATAACAAATGCTTAAGAGGACAAGTTCTAACAGAATACAGCAAAATTTTTCTTTGGCCGGCACTTTCACATTTGGGCCAAAAATGTATGAAGCGTGGATGATGTCCTTTCAGTTTGATACCTCCACGCGTGTATGAGAAAAACGGTCTTGACAGACGGACGGACGGACAACAAAGTGATCCTATAAGGGTTCCGTTTTTTCCTTTTGAGGTACGGAACCCTAAAAAACATTTTTTCATTTTTTAGGTAGGTGACTACCTACATCGCATCATGACAGATCGCGACATGATCCAGCTGCCAATACAGAGTAAGTTGGGACCCTGGATAGCTTCCAGGAGGACAGAAGAGGTTCAGAAGAAGTATATGGAGATAGGTGGCGGATCACCTATCCTGAAATGGACTAACAGTCAAGGTAAGGACTTTTGACGTGGGAAATCATCAAATGACTCCTCCCGCTCTAGGTGAAGCGGAAGGGAGTGTCAGACTCTTACTGACTAAAACCCATCCATGTTCCATCCTTAGCCCTTTATGTTCCGGGGTAGCGGTAAGCCTTTCTGTCCCTCAAAATTCTGCCACCTCCTTCGCTAGTATGACTGCTTCTCAGGACGTGACTGCCTCCCAATCTCTCTCGCTCCGGACCATGGATTGAACCAGGACCCGACGAGAGAGACCCAGTAATATGAAATACAAATTAATTTTACACTAGCATCAAATTTCATTCAGATCCGTTCCGCTGGTTGAGCGTGAAGAAGTGACAATTAAACAAAATTACCAACACACACACTCATAAACTTTTGCCTTTATAATCAATCTGCCTAGCCTTTTCCCAACTATGTTGGGGTCAGCTTCCAGTCTTACCGGATGCAGCTGAATACCAGTATTTTACATGGAGCGACTGCCTATCTGACCTCTACAACCCACTAACTGGGTAATACGATACCCCTTGGTAAGACTGGATGCCGTGACTGACTGTCAGACTTTCGTGCTTCTGACTACCCGTAACGACTGTCAGAGATCCACGTATATCCTGCCAAGACCAACGGCTTAACGTACTTTCCGAGGCACGGAGGAATCTCGATATCTTAAGATGGTCACCCATCTACAGACCAACCCCGGCAAACGTAGCTTAACCTGATGGATCGATCCGTGCCGCTGTTATTACTTGGCCCCGAGTTCCTCCTACTTTCGTCTTTATGATATTAGTGTGATAAATCAATAGGTATTATATTAACGCTACCTATACATATTAAAGTTATCTTTAAAATCGTGAAGGATTCATAAAAATATGCCTGATAGTTATTCCGTGATTCGCGTCTTGCGTGACGTAACTTTACATGTGAATTACATTATTAAAGTTTTGAGTATGAATATGGATCGCTATACAAGTAGAGTAAGACCAAAGAAACGATGGATGGATTGTGTGAAAGATGATATGGCTAGAAAGGGAGTGACTACCGAGATGACGACTAATAGAGAAGTATGGAAGAAAAAGACATGTTGCGCCGAGCGCTAATAAATTGGGATAAGGGCAGGAAAATGATGAATTTAAACACAATCCAAAATATTCAAATATTATGTTATTGAGAAAATGCTCTAATTTAACATTTATTTTTGCCAAATCATTATAACTGTTAAAATATGTGAACATCATGTATCTATCATATAATCAATTTACCTCATCATCTGTCATTGTTATATCCGTGCCTCGCAAAGCACGTTAAGCCGTTGGTCCCGGCTGTCATTTGTGCATCTTTGACAGTCGTTACGGGTCGTCAGAAGCCAGAAAATCTGTCAGCCAGTCTTACCAAGGAGTATCGTATTACCCTGTTACTGGGTTATGGAGGTTAGATAGGCAGTTGCTCCTTGAAAAATACTGGTATTCAGCTGCATCCGGTTAGACTGGAAGCCGACCCCAACATAGTAGGGAAAAGGCAGGCAGATTGAACCTGCCATTGATATTTTTGTTTTCTTTTCACCTTTTGTTTTGTGGTGTAGTATTTTTATTCTAGGTGCATCGTCTTTACATGATGTATTTGATGAATGCGTTCAGTTTCATTAGTAAATTCGCCCATAAGGCATGATTCAGCGGGATTGTCCGAAAGGGTTACCGCTACCCCGGAACATAAAGGGGTACAGAAGGAACATGGATGGGTTTAAGTGAGTAAGAGTCTAACACTCCTTACTGCTCCACCTAGAGCGATAGGGGTCATTTGATGAATTCCCACACTCAAAAAAAAAGAAGGATGATGACTAAAATATATTCATTTAAACGTCAGGTAAATTAAATGGACACATATTTTTGTCTTTTTTCACGTAATCAAAAGATTACGTCGATATAGTATTGTGTTAAGGGCCTATGCACACCACGTTTTTTAAACGCGCCGTCGACGCGCGTTTTGGGAACGCGCGTCGCCGGCGCGTTTTTATCCTGCAGAGCAGTTTGTTGTCGTTTGTATCGACACAAACGCGCGGCACCGGAGCGTCTGTATCGATTCAAACGCGCGACACCGATACGAGCGCTAGCAACGAGGGAAAGGGAAGTGTGAATCTACGCTAGTAGCGTTTGAATCGCGTCTGCATCGCTACACACGCGCGTTTGCATCTCGTCTGTATCGCTATACACGCGCGTCTGTATCGCGTCTGTATCGCTACACACGCGCGTCTGTATCGCTACACACGCGCGTCTGTATCGCTACACACGCGCGTCTGTATCGCTACACACGCGCGTTTGCATCGCGTCTGTATCGCTACACAAGCGCGTCAGGTGTGCAAAGGTCAGCGCGTCAGGTGGGCTGCGTCTGACTTGCGTGCGTATCGCGTCTGTATCGCTACAAACGCGCGTCGACGGCGCGTTTAAAAAACGTGGTGTGCATAGGCCCTAAAATGTGACGTACGGTACCTGCTTTGTAGATTTTATACTGAGTTGAAACTAAGTCATTTTTTATTAATATGATGAAGCAAAAAACACGTGTAAAATTTCTTTTAATTATCTGACAGACGGAGTAAATAAAATTTCATTTTTCTACCTTGTCATCCCTATTGTGGAGCAGTTAAAAAAAAAATTAAAAGCGTGCCAATCTGACCACAACCCAGTTATAATGATGTAACCAATATTTTGTTTTAAAGAGTGTACGTGAAGTTTCTTGCCCGTTCTTCTCCACAGGTAGCTACTGCTTTGGAATGGGCAACTAGCTTCATCTTTCTGACTGACCGACCCCTTGACAATTCAAAAGTGCCTGTAATTGATTTATTTGAAACTAGCTGACCCGACAGACGTCTTGTTCTACCTACCCCACCTACCTAACCTACCTACCCACCTATTTTTTCTCACCTTCTAAACCTTCCCTGGACTACGACAAAGATTTCAACACCAAAATCAGCTAAATCGGCCCAGCCGTTCTCGAGTTTTAGCGAGACTAACTAACAGCAATTGATTTTTATTTACATAGATAGATAGATAAATGCTTTGAGTTTGAGTTACTGGTTAACACTACACCCCTCGGTAAGTCTGGTTGAAGTGCTAACATTTTTTCATGTTATTTCCAGGTCAATTGCTAGTAGAAGCCCTCGACAAGTTACATCCATCTACAGCACCACACAAGCATTATGTGAGCTTCAGATATGTGCCTCCCTTTACAGAGGATGCCTTCACTGAACTTGAAGCGTAAGTATTGTTAGTCTACTTAATCTTATCAGATTTACATTTTAAAGCTAAACATTCATAATAATCAAAAAACAATCCATCTCGTTACCATAACAGAAGCATTAGGTTGCTTAGCTTGGGACGATATGGCGCTGTGTGAAATGTCCAAGGATATTATTATCAAAAAAATCGTCCACATCGCTGTCAACAGGAAAAGTTCCCAAAAGGCTGGCAGCATTGCCACGTTGTATGGCAATTCTGATTCTTTGACCAAAAGCGTGGGGTGCTTTTAAAAAATAATATTCAACACCACCAATGCACGCCAGGCTTAAAAAAAAATAAAATGTATTTTTTCTTATTTATAAAATTTGTTTTCTATAAAAAGCGTGTTTTTTAAACTATTATTTATTTCCTACTTATCAGTTTGGTTTATTTATAAAAGCGTGGTTAAAAAAAAATGAAAAAATGGAATAATTTTACCATTTTAATGTATTGTTATCGGTCCTCGATAAATCTACAAAGCTTGAACGACATCTGGTCGTTTGTGGGTCAAAAGCGCGCCCAAAGGAGTCTGTTACAAACATACAGGTGAAGCTAATATAAAGCGTGTAGAAATAGGCCAGCCCTCTGGCCACGTGAAGAGTCTATCAACCGCTTGGCGATGTCTCGAAAAACATAGTGGGCACTCGGACCCCATGGCCCTAGTGTTTCAACCCCAAACGGCTCGAACATGGAGTATTTGCGCCGTTTGAGGTTTTCTGCACCAGCAGCGGTTGGGCTGGCTGGGTGGATTCTACTTATAAATAAGTTTAAAAACACCCTTTTTATAGAAAACTAAACTAAAAAATAGAAAATAAATTTGTATTGCGAATAGTGTATTTTTTTAAAATAAATATAAATTAACTAGCTGACCCAACAGACGTTGTCCTGTCTTAACGATGATACCTACCCTACCTACCCTACCTGCCCTACCTACCCTACCTACCCTACCTACCCACCTACCTTTTCTCACCTTTTAAACCTTCCCTGAACTACGACAAACATTTCAACACCAAAATCAGCTAAATCGGCCCAGCCGTTCTCGAGTTTTAGCGAGACTAACGAACAGCAATTGATTTTTATATATATAGATAATAGTGTAAATAAGAGAAAATAGTTATTTGTTATGCAAGGCTGGAAAGTTGATTTTTGGCGCGAGTACTTCTATTGAAACCTGAGTAAGCGAAGGATTCTAGGGTTGAACCATGAGCGAAGCGAGTGGTTCAAATATAGAATCCTGAGCGTAACGAAGGTTTCAAAGGTACGAGACGCAGAAAAGCTTTGCTGCCGAGCGCAACACACAATTTTTCACCTCACTACAGCGAGGAAACTGCTAGGTGCAAGAAAACAGGTGTTGTTGAGTTTTATTTTGTTCAAGCGTCTCAGATACATTGACTCATGTGAAGAAAATAACAGATACATGGCAATGTATCTTATGAGTTACATAGAATATCTCCAAAATTAAATACCCTGTATTTTGTTCTATATCCTACTTGTCCTCTAAGGAGAATGAAAGAAAAAAACTAATTTAATACAAATAACTAACTAAATTAATTTAATACATTTTTATTTTTTCCAAGCAAAGGAGTAAATAACATATTATATTAGTATTTATTTTATTTAAATACTTAAACTTAAATTACTACACAATTGGGTATTTGACAGGGTAGTATTTTTATGGCATATTCAAATGTGACGTCACAGATTTTTTTAATCAAATGGAATACTTATTAACATTAATTCCAATTTTACAATTATATCCTCGCAAAATATTTAATTTCTGTACTGTGATGGAAGTTTTTAAGGTGAGCGGTATTATTTAATATTTTATTTTAGACCGTGTCATGCATTTTCAGTGGACTGGCAGTATAGAAAATTATTAAATAGAAAGGTTCGAATTTTAAAAACTCTTTCCACGCTAGAGAGCAAAAAGCGATTTTCGGCTCAGATTTCGAATGACAAACAGACTCTTTCCGAGTCGAGAGGTGAAAAAAATATTGTAAGCGTGAACGTATCGCTTTTGCTTTTACGCATCCACGCATTTAGGGTACTGGAATATTTCTTCCATCCTGTCACATCGGGCTCACAGCTATGGGATCGTTTTAGGCTGATGTTTGTCAGCGAATTAAAGATGTTTACACGCTTTTTATTAGGTTCATTTTCACTTGTATTGATCCTTTGTAACCGATTCCTTTGGTCCTGACTGATTTTGACCCACTTCAAACAGTCAGATTTTATTTAAACTTCGTGGACTTATCGAGTGCCGAGGACAATACACTAATATAATAGCTGTGATAGCCTAGTGGTGTGACCATCGGACCAAGTCATAGGTCTCGTGTTCGAACCCAAGGCACGCACCTCTGATTTTACAGATTCGTGCGCGTATTGTATAATTATAACTTGCTTAAAAATCGGTGAAGGTAAATATCGTGAGGGAACCAGCAGTCTGAGAGATATTTCTCAACAGCATGTGAAGCTAAGTCAGAGGCTCATGGGCAGCATAAAAACTCTGACACCAGGTTAGGCACTAACCACACGAGTAGAAGAATATATTTTTTTTTTGTTTTCAGGGATGGTGTAGAAAGAGCAGTTATATTCTCGCAGTATCCGCAGTACAGTTGTGCGACAACAGGCTCTAGTTTAAACGCCATTGCAGACTTTTACAAGAAAAGGTTAGTACAAAATATTATTAAATTCACTGTCTCTCCGATTGTCCTCCGTGCCTCGGAAAGCACGTTAAGCCGTTGGCCCCGGTTGTCATTTGTGCATCTTTGACAGTCGTTATAGGTAGTCAGAAGCCCGAAAATCTGACAGCCAGTCTTACCAAAGGGTATCGTATTGCCCAGTTACTGGGTTGTGGAGGTCAGATAGGCAGTCGCTCCATGTAAAATACTGGTATTCAGCTGCATCCGGTTAGACTGGAAGCCGACCCCAACGTAGTTGGGAAAAGGCTAGGCAGATGATGATGTCTCTCTGGTTGTTGGTAGCACACAGCCCTGCTTGCACCAAAAATCCATTTTTTTTAATGTCTCGTTGGTCTAGTGGTCGCAAGCTACTGCTGGGCGTGAAGTCCTGGGTCCGATTTTTGGGTTGGGCAGTTATTGTATTTTTTCTTTTTAGAATTTCTCAGCAGTCCGGAGTCTGAATTTGTGCCCAGTTGATGGCTCGCTCCCCAGAAAATCCACCGTTACTCTTTTAAAATGTATTACAATATTTATAAAATGATATGTGTAACTGCACTGTACAGCCTAGGCGAAGTTGCTATCCTATGTGTATTCAAATATACAACAAAATTCCTAACCAAATTAAGGAACTTCCAATGGTCCGTTTCAAAAGGGCTTTACACAGATGGTTAATTGAGAATACCTTCTATAATATACAAGAATTCCTGCAGTTTAAATTTAAATAAACTATTTGTACCAAAAATTTGCATGTCATTATCTTATAATTGAATATGTTAAGCTATTATTATGCTACCATTGTAAGAACTTTTGTAACCATATTTATCGGCAAATAAATCTTTGAATTTGACATTGTTTTAAAGGGCTGTACCAAGGAGCATACAATTCAGCCTGATAGAAAGATGGGCGACTCATCCCTTGCTAGCCAGAGTGTTCGCGGAGAGGATACAGGAAAAACTAGAATTGTTTGATCCAGATGTGAGAGACGACGTTATTATACTGTTCACTGCGCATAGCTTGCCTTTGAAGGTTAGTATTTATCGTAAACTAGCTTTATATCAAAATCAAAAGTCATTTATTCAAATTAGGCTGAAAATCAGCACTTTTTGAAGGTCAAAGTTACATAAGACAGTCCCCCAAAAACGCCCACCCTTCACCACTTCCTAGTGCTTTAGCTGGGAAGAAGAAGTAGCGCAACCAACTCCCCAGCTTGTCCGAAAGGGTTACCGCTACCCCGGAACACAAAGGGCTAAGGAAAAAACATGGATGGGTTTTAGTCAGTAAGAGTTTGACACTCCCTTCCGCTCCACCCAGAGCGGGAGAAGTCATTGGATGATTTCCCAGCCTTAAAAAAAAAAGCACTGCTGTCTGTTTAGTTGGAAGAACTTGACTCTACATATTTATCGTATGAGAAGTAATTAACATTACGAAACACATCACATTAAAATCAATCATTTGCCACATGTCAGCTAGCACACGCCAATATACCAATTAAAACATTAAAAACTGACTGTACTCAAGCGAAAATTCTGAAAAAAAAGAGCCTCCATGTAAAAGGCCGTGCCCGCTTACATGTGCAATGCTGTACTATGTCCATACAGCCGTAACTCGAAGTTACAAATGATAAACTAGGACCATCGAAGTAAAATCAATCAATTAGTTAATTAATTGATTGATAAGTAAGAGATAATATGGTCCAGCTTTGTCCGGATAGCATTAAGTGTTGATCTATGGCGCGCCTCAATAATCAATCATTTATTGCATTCCACAATGTATATGCTTAGGTGGTAAGTTAACATTTGTTGAACCAATCGTGGACCCTAACGGGCAAAGCAAAAGGAAAATTGTTTTGGAAGAGGACTTATTTAAGTATACATGCAACTAACTTATTCTAAGTATAATATAAGGTAACATTATATTAATTTATATTATTGCATTAAATTAATTTATATTATTCATTATTAATTTATATAATTATCATGTCAGTTGCCTCCGTACCTATCTACTACCCCTTTTTTTTGAGGGTAGGTAAATCATCCAATGACTTCTCCCGCTCTGGGTGGTGGAGCGGAAGGGAGTGTCAGACTCTTACTGACTTAAACCTATCCATGTTCCTTCCTTAGCCCTTTATGTTCCGAGGTAGCGGTAACCCTTTCGGACAATCCTGCTGACACCTACTTACCCTACCTACCTAGTCTACCTACCAACTCTCTACTCTACTTACCTACCTATCTGTCCTATGTGCCTACCGACTCTACCTACATACCCTACCTCCCATCCGGTTAGACTGGAAGCTGACCCCCACACCCATACTACACAGCACACTTTGATATGCTTAGATGTTTTTAGCATTTCATTATGTTTGTTTCTGAAGCATAAGTTTAGTTATTAAATTGTAAATCCATAATTGGCTGTAACAGTAGTTTATTTATTCAAAGTCAAAGTCAGATCATTTATTTCAAATAGGGACAAGTAAGGCACTTTTGAACGTCAAAATGAATAAGAAATAGAATTGATTCTAGTCGCCCCTTCCAAAAGGTAGTTTCGTGTGGAGAAGAATGGGCAAGAAACTCCACCGTTACTCTTTTTAAATGTTTTACAATTTTTTTAATACATAAATTATAACATTATATGTGGAGACGATGCACACAGAATAAAAAACACTACACCACAAAGTGAAAAGACAAACACATGGCAGGTAAACTTAATTATGTCATAAGTACATGGTGCTCTCATATTTATATTGTAAGTGAAATTGTTAAACAGTTATGGATTTTGAAATAAACTAATAAAAGTGTTGATACAAAACTATATAAACTACATTCTTACAAAGACAAAAATTAAGTTTTTTTTTTATAAGCAACAGTATTATCAAACAATCTTTCATGTTACAGGCTGTATCACGAGGCGACACATACCCTCACGAGGTTGCAGCAACGGTTGCGAATACAATGTTGCAGTTGAATGTTGTGAACCCTCACAGACTTGTGTGGCAGTCTAAGGTGGGACCTTTGCCATGGTTGCAGCCCTACACTGATGATGCTATCAAGGTATGACCTGGAAATTTCGCTTGATTTAATAGTTTTTAACACGCTTTTATTAGCTCGGGTTGTATCTATGTATGTATGTATGTAACGGAATCTTTGAGCTTAATTTTCACCGGTTTCTAAAAGTCTGATCAACTTGAAACTTTGCACACGTCTCAAGGACCGATGACAATGCAATAATTTTTACACGCTTTATATTAGCTTCACTTGTATGTATGTTTGTAACCGACTCCTTTAGACGCGATTTTCACCCACTTTAAACGGCCAGATTTCATTCAAACTTTGTAGATTTATCGAGGACCGATGACAATACATTAATTTGAACTAAAAAGTAGGAAATAAAAAATAGTTTAAAAAAACTAAAAAACACGCTTTTTATAGAAAACCGACCTAAAAAATAGAAAATAAATTTTACTTTTTAAAAAGCGTGGGGTGCATGGTGGTGGTGAATATTATCTTAAAAAGCACCCCACGCTTTTTAAAAAGTAAAATTTATTTTCTATTTTTTAGGTCGGTTTTCTATAAAAAGCGTGTTTTTTTGTTTTTTTTAACTATTTTTTTAGGCAAATATTCAAATAGTGGGGGGTTTAGGGACGGCTCAGTATAAAAATGTCATCATGAAAACTTAGTTGGAGTGAGCTGTGAATATTGTCAAACCCTAGCATCAGGTAGAATGACTTAGTTCTTAGCGTGTCGATGGCAAAAATTAACTTTTGGAATGAAGTTCCTTATCGCGCGTTGCGAAGGGGTTAGACGGAAATTAAGACCAAAAGTTGTAACAACACTTTTTTTTTGAGTAAAATATAATGTCTTTTTAATCAATATTTTTTGATTGGTTAATTTTAGATCAGATTTTTTTTAACTTAAAAGAAATAAAATTTTATTACAATTCCTTCACTAATTAATCGAAAGGAACTTCGTCCCATCCGGGTGTCCCTTGACACGTCTCAAGTTTTTTTTTTATTAACTTGGCCAAGCAGCAATGCGAATACCGTTCGCTGATGCAACCATTAGGTCCTTACGTGTGCATGTGACAGGACATGCCATGACCTATGGAGAGACACCGCATACACAAATAAATAATAATAACATCCTTGGACATTTCACACAACGCCATATAGTCCCAAGCTAAGCAACCTAATGCTTGTTTTATGGTAACGAGATGGCTGATGCTGAACTACTTATATACTTTTTTTTTTTGTAAATTCATACTTATTATAGATAGACAAACACCGAGACCAAGTGTGTGTTAGACTCGCAGGTTTCTTTTTTAAGAAAGGTTTTTGTGTTCAACCAGTTTCATACTAATAAAAGGAATCGCCAGTCTCGGCTTCAAGTAGACAAGTTGTTCAATAAAAAGTATTGTATCAAATAACCAGCTTTTGCCAGCGGCTTCGCTCGCGTGTATGTAGGAAATTATCCCACGGGAACTACATTTTTCCGGGATGAAATTCAAAGTTGGTCCCATACTAAAAGTTGTTCAGTTTGGTGGTCTGTAGTATATGCTTTTGTGTGTATTTACCCTTACGGTTACACCCTGTATACTCTTATTAGACATTTCTCAGCGACAAGATCACAATATTTAATATGCTAAATGAGCTACGATTTTGGAACTTGCTGCAACTTTTTCATAATATTTCGTTTATCTAATACTAGATTCCGCCCGCGGCTTCACTCGCATAATATGTCGATAAATTATACACATAAACCTTCCTCTTGAATCACTCTATCTATTAAAAAAAACCGCATCAAAATCGGTTGCGTAGTTTTAAAGATTTAAGCATGCATAGGGATATAGGGACAGAGAAAGCGACTTTGTTAATTCTATGTAGTGATAAACGAAATATTAATGAAATATTGAATACAATGAAATAATGAAAACACAACTCATTTATTATTATACTTAATGTCCACGTCAGGCCAGAGCATCCTAACATCATCATTCTCCTGCCCTTATCCCAATTTATTCGCGCTCGGCGCAACATGTCTCTTTCTTCCATACTTCTGTATTAGTCGTCATCTCGGTAGTCACTCCCTTCCTAGCCATATTATCATCTTTCACATAATCCATCCATCGTTTCTTTGGTCTCCCTCTACTTGTATAGCCATCCACATTCATGCTCACAACTTTCCTGACAACATTTTCCTCATTCCTCCGCATAACATGCCCATACTATGACAGCCGATTTCCACACGACTTTTCAGTCACCGGTGTCACTTTCAGACTTCCTCTTATATACTCATTCCGTATTCTATCCATTCGCGTAACACCACACATCCCTCTTAGCATTCTCATCTCAGCTGCATGCAATTGTCTTTCATTCATTCCTTTTGTGGCCCAACACTCTGATCCATACAAGACGGCTGGTCTAACCATGCTTTTATAAATCTTCCCCTTGAGTTTAAGGGGAATGCGGGCCAGAGCATCCTAACAAACTGGTTGATTCCCTTTCTTTTATTTTTTATAGGCTTATGCAAAACAAGGAAAAAAGCATCTTCTACTGGTTCCTATAGCATTTGTGAACGAACATATTGAGACGCTGCACGAATTGGACATTGAATACTGTTACGAAGTAGCTAAAGAGGTAAGTTTTTATGTCTTCTTCTGCCTTTCCCAACTATGTTGGGGTCAGCTTCCAGTCTAACGGGATGCAGCTGAATACCAGTATTTTACATGGAACGACTGCCTATCTGACCTCCACAACCCAGTAACTGGGCAATACGATACCCCTTGGTAAGACTGGCTGTCAGATTTTCGGGCTTCTGACGACTTGTAACGACTGTCAAACATCCACGAATGACAGCCGGGACCAACGGCTTAACGTGCTTTCCGACGCACGGAAGAGTCTCGGTATGTAAAGATGGTCACCCATCCACGGCCAACCCCGGCAAGCGTAGCTTAACCTGACCCCTTGGTAAGACTGGCTGTCAGATTTTCGGGCTTCTGACGACCTGTAACGACTGTCAAACATCCACGAATGACAGCCGGGACCAACGGCTTAACGTGCTTTCCGAGGCACGGAAGAGTCTCGGTATGTAAAGATGGTCACCCATCCACGGCCAACCCCGGCAAGCGTAGCTTAACCAGATGGATCGACCTGTGCGGCTTTTAGTATTTTAGCGAGCTCTCAAGTTTTTATGTCTACTACAGATAATAAAATACAGTCTATACATAGTGTGTAACAAAGTCCTTCCCGGCCGTCGGTCCCTCTGTCTCGCTTAAATCTTTTAAACTACGCAACGGCTATAAACTTTTTAAACGCCAGAGCATAAACGCACGCGCGTCCACGCCAAGCTACACATTTATTTCTTCTTGTTATCATGAATTTCCCAATATCCATGGTGTCTTTCAATTTGTTCATGTCATTAAATACGTGCGAGAGTTTCAATTTTTCAGATATCTATATAAACACTCACAAAAATAATGATTTAACTGTTTATTTCGTGTTATAGTGTTGTGGCCATTGTCACATGTTTGTGTCGGTGGCGGACAGGGCATGTGTTTACTTGACACGGTTTTCATCAATAGATAGTGATTCAAGAGGAAAAATTATACGTATAGTTACTATATTATATATAACTAGCTTTAGCCCGTGTAACTTATTTCTATAATTTATACTGATAATATTTGTTGTATAGAGATAAACTACGATAACATACCCCACCCCTCCAAAATTTAAAACGTTTGAAAGTATTTGTGATAATAATTACAAAGCGCCACCAAGACTCACAACGCATGTCGCTGCCGGAGTGTCGGCCTGCTACTGAAAACGAATACTTACAACTACATACAAACAGTTTCGTAAGGATGTGACTACAAACATTGAAACAGTAATTTGGGGGGTGGGGGGGGGGGGGGCGCCATGTTATCGTAGTTTATCTCTAATTGTTGATTCAAAATCAAAAGTCATTTATTCAAATTAGGCTTAAAATCAGCACTTTTTCAAGGTCAAAGTTACATAAGACAGTCCCCCAAAAACGCCCACCCTTCACCACTTTCTAGTGCTTTAGCTGGGAAGAAGAAGTGGCGGAACAAACTCCTCAGCAGCACAGCTGACTGTTTAGTTGGAAGAACTTGACTCTACACATTTATCGTATGAAAAGTAATTTAACATTATGAAACACATCACATTAAAATCAATCATTTGCCACATGTCAGCTAGCATATACCAATTAAAACATTAAAAACTGACTGTACTCAAGCGTAAATTAAAAAATACTTCTAATTTATATTCTCAGCTATAATACTTCTGTCTATTTATATTTCCAGGCCGGCATTAAACATATTGAGAGGGCGGCTACTCCGAACATCCATCCCACATTTATAGACGCGTTGACAGATATCGTCATAGACAACCTTGAAAATGGACCAAAGGTCTCCAAGCAGTTCCTGACAAGGTAAGAAGGTGTATTATCCCGACTATTGTTTGAAAAGGAAGGTAGAATTGAGAATTGAGTTTATAATGTTTGGAGTCAAAACTGATCTCGAATATATGGCAGCTGTACTAGTAGTAAATGTTTGGTATAATTTACAATCACATACTTTTGAATCACTCCGACGATACACAGTTCTGACGCGAATTCTTTCATTAGTATTGAATTTCTGATTTTGATCATCTACTTTTGCTGTTGTACAACCTGACACTGACCTGCAAATTGCAAAAAAAAAACCTAAAAGAATTTTTGGTTTAACGACATGCCGCGGCCGGATTCCTCACGATGTTTTCCTTCACCGTTTTAAGAGCAGTAGTGATGAAATTGTCTGTAAAAAAAAATTCTAACATTTTTATTTTATTTTTTCAGGTGTCCACACTGTGTCAGTCCAAGATGTTTGAAGTCGAAAGAGTTCTTCAAATATCTCTGTGGGGATAATGATTTGTCTAAAGATACTTGTGGTATTATTAATAAAATGGAGCGTCTACAAAGCTAAATATAAACTATCATAATTTGAATAATAAAGTGAAAATATTGAATAATGTTATATACATACTTACATATGCCATATTCTGCCTACCCTTCTACCAACTATGTTGGGGTAGGCTTCCAGTCTAACCGGATGCAGCTGAATACCAGTATTTTACTTTGAGCAACTGCTTATCTGACCTCTACAACCCAGTAACTGGGTAACACGATACCCCTTGGTAACACTTGATGTCGGACTTTCGGGCTTCTGACCACCCGTAACGACTGTCAAAAATCCACAAATGACAGCCGGGATCAACGGCTTAACGTGACTACATGAAGTATTGCAGCTAGTACTAAAAATGCTATCAACCAGAGTTGGGTTTTTAATGACAAAGACAACACAATATATATTTTTTTAACTATCAATATTATGAATTGTAAGCGAATAGGATTTCAACACCCAATGAAACGCACCAACTGTTTCATATAGGTCAATTAATTCACAAGAAATTGCACTACAAAATAAAATCCAAAACTATAAACAGTGTGTTAGTTTAAACGAGGGACATACTTTCAGGTTTTATAGTACTCATGAAAGTCAACAACTTTGTCCATGGAACAAACTCTGAAATAAGAAAAAAAAAAATCAGCTGTTCCATACTGTTTGACGAATTATGCGAACATAAATGTACTGAACAGCTAATTTTTTTTTCGTCATTTCAGGTATAGTTCCATAGTCAAAATTGTTCATTTTCATGAGTATAGTAACCCCTGAAACTAAGTCCCTCGTTTAACCTAACACACTGTATAGATTACCCGGTAACGAAACCATAGCGCGATCTATTTTGACGCCAACGCCATCTAGGGAACGAACAGGTAAACCTTTGCACAGATAAAATATTAGACAGTAAGAAATGGAAAAAAAGGTTTTAAAACCCTTAGTTAAAAAAAAATTAAAATGACTTTCAATTGTAGAATTTATATGAATAAAATTGCTTGGGGTTTGTTAAATGCTATTATTTAATTGGTGTAAGCAAATATATGTTAATTTAAAGAGATGAATAAGAATTTCTAAAATGTTTTGGTGTATTTTTCTTTGTTAGGCCAAAATTTGACCTGTTTTACTGCATGTTTTGGTGTAGTTTATATGCTGCCCATGGGCATCTGACTTAGCTTCACATGCTGTTGAGAAATATCTCTCAGGCATGCTGGTTTCCTCACGATGTTTTCCCGTTACTGCGACACAGAACTCCTCTCAGTGAGAGGGAGTGGCCAGGATCCATCACACAGGCCAGTGCGGGTTGGTAGATGTCACATGTCTTTGAATTTTTGTTTCTAGGACATGTGGGTTTCTTCATGTTTACTTTCACCGTTTTGAGAGCAATAGTGATCAAATATTTTTTTTAAAGTTAAGTGCTTGTCAATGTTTGAATCTACGACCAAATCCACTGCTCTTCTTCCATTGGTGCATCATTAATTACTGTTTAAACCGATAAAAACCTCATTAGGTGTAGGATTTTTGTTTTTGGTGTTTTGTCTGACCTCCTTCTGTCTTAGTACTGTCTGCTGGTTATTCTACCACTGTCTATGACTGTATTTTTTTTTTTTTTTGTAATAGCATCTCGCAGTTCAACCAAAGGGTTGTCTACTGCTTAACCGGGCTTGCCTGTGGCTGCCACAAAAAAATTGTAGCCTCTAGGCAGGGCTTATGACTGTAATGAGCTTACATGCTCTCTTATACTCTCTGCTGTATATACAAGACCATAGACAAATAATGCAATATGATTTACAAACAATTTTACAGAAATGTGTGTGTTATTTGTAAATAGAGGTGGATGGTTTTTTCTGTGTTAATAAATGTGTTTTTTTCTTGTTTAAGTACTTCGTTGTTTTATTAACCTTTTCTATAACGTCGCTGCCTATGTTAAGCAGTGATAGCCTGGTGGTGTGACCGTCGGACTGTCAAGTCATAGGTCTCGAGTCTTCTTCTTTTCGTATGGCTAGTAACTGACCTAGTGTCAGAGTTTTTAAGCTGCCCACTGCACTTAGCTTCTCTGGAATTACAAGCCGGAATGAAATAACTATTAAAGTGAAACTTTTATTACATCGTCTCAAACTTTTTCGTCTGTGTGTTGCATGTCGCGTGACGGTCGGCCGCGGAGTAGGGATAAAGTGAAAGGCGCTCGTCAGAGCAGCCAAGGCCAATATGGCGGCGCCTATAGTGTCAAATGTCTTTAATGTGAAAAAAGTTTTTTTTTATTTGATGGCCCAATTCTCGAGGAAGCCTATAATAGGGTATTTAACATCACCCAAGGACTCTAAGACCGCGCAAAAATAAGAACGCTAAACGACAACGCAAGACGCCGTTGGAATGGGCTATGACACTCAGGGATAATGTAGCTTCCTGTTAGTGAAAGAATTTACGGAATCAGATAAGAAGATTACCCCCTGTATACAAACAATTTAAAATATTAATAATTTGGTATAGATAATGTGAGAGTAATAGTAAGTAATTATCATCAAAGTCAAATCATTTATTTCAACTATGCACTTTTGAACGTCAAAATGAACAAGAAATAGAATTGATTCTAGTCGCCCCTTCCAAAAGGTAGTTTCGTGTGGAGAAGAATGGCCAAGAAACTCCACCGTTACTCTTAAAATGTTTAACAATGTATGTATTGTATACATGAATTATAACATTATAAGTGAAGACGATGCACCCAGAATAAAAACACTACACCACAAAAGTTTCACCTTTTGTGGTGTAGTGTTTTTATTGAAAACACATAGTAATGGCAAACTTAAGTAAGTCATAAGTACATGGTGCTCACATTTTATAAACATTCTAAAAGTTAATAATAATAAATCAATCAATGTGTGAGAAGTTATTTCAACATGAAAATAGTAAGTATTTACCTACAAATAATAAATTATTACCTAATTTACTTAGCAACCAGTTTGATTTTGTCATATATCTATAAGATTTGAAACAGACTCTAGGCTAAGGAAGGACCATGGATGGGTTTTAGTCAGTAAAAGGCTGACACTCCCTTCCGCTCCACCCAGAGAGGGAGGGGTCATTTGATGATTTCTTACCCTCAAAACAAAAAAAGAATTTTTTGTAAACATACTAGATAAGTTGAAAACACTGTCAAAACGCTATGATAAAAAACAACTCAGTTTCAAGCATATTTTATTTTATTTAAAAAGTTAACATCAGGTTTATTTCCGAACGAAAGCCAAAAGAGTCAGAAAAAAAATCAATTGACATTGACATTTTTATTTTCAGGCAATAGGTCAAGGTCACTTACTATTTTTGTAAATCAATACCTACTGAAGTTAATAAAATACAATTTGTTACAGATATTTTACCATTACTAGTTACACTTGTTATGTCTGTTGTTAATATTCCGGCTAGTGATGTGATGATGTGTGAAATTATCTAGCGAATTCAAATAAGTACATAACAATTTAAAAAATAAACGTACTTATTGCATTTGATTTGAATCATTCGTACAGCGAATTAATTATAACATTCCTTTAAAATGTTTACATCAATACGTAAGTACAATCCTTACATTTTTTGTATTTTTTCACGTTTTTTTATTAGCTTCACTTGTATGTTTGTTTGTAAGTTTGTAACCGACTCCTTTAGACTTGATTTTGACCCACTTCCAACGGTCAGATTTCATTTAAACTTCGTAGACTTACCGAGGACCGATGGCAATACACTAATTTGAAGATTGTTCCATTAACCTAGGATCGTTAGGATTAAATGTTACTTTGCGTGAGAACAACAGGGGCAAGCGCGTGGTCTTACGTATGCGTACCTTTCTGATTCGAGCACTTGGCACGTCATAATATTTGCTTACGTATATATTAATCACGGAATTAATAGTTGATTAAAAAAAAACACGCTTCTGTAGTTAGCCGAACTAAAAATCCTACTAATATTATAAATGCGAAAGTTTGTGAGGATGGATGGATGTTTGTTCCTCTTTCACGCAAAATCTATTGAATGTATCTGGATAAAATTTGGCACTGAGATAGATTATAGTCTAGAATAGCACACAGGCTACTTTTTATCCCGACAAAATATACGGTTCTCGTGGGTTAATTTCCTACAAACACGCGGGTGAAGCCGCAGGCAAAAGCTAGTATAATATAAATAAAAGTTAAAAAAAAAACTAACAAAACGCTTTTTATAAAAAACCAAACTAAAAAATAGAAAATAAATTTTTATATATTTGAATTAAGAATACTTATTGTATTTTTTTTAAATAAATATAAATTTATAATAGTGTAAATAAGAAAAAAAAAAACTTATTTTATTTAATAAGAGAAGCGTGGTTGCATGGTGTCATGGTCTCCTTGGTCTCGTCGCAAGCGCTACTGCTGAGCTCCTGGGTATAATTCCTAGGTCAGTCAACGTGTTATCGGGTTTCCATTAGGGATCAGTAACAGCTTTCAGTTAGGATTAGTGCCCAGGTGATGGCAATACGCGCCACCCTTTATTATATGGAACTTACACATAACTGGTAAGATGAGAGACATATAAAGTTGGTCACTCATCCAGACACCGACCCCGGCAAGCACAGCTTAACCTGATGGATCAATATTAGGGGCACAAGCATTATTGGGGTCATATGGGTGCTAAAATACACATTATTTCTCCCTTTGTTTTGTTGTAATATTAATTACTTTGCAAAGTATTTTATAGAACCAAGTTCTTCCAATTTTAGACAACACGTTGGCGCAGTGGTTGAGCGATTGCCTGCTGCGCACTATGTCGCGGGTTCGATTCCCGCACGGAACAAATATTTGTACGACCTGCAAGTATTTGTTACGAGTCTGGGTGTTTTTCTATCTATAATATGTATGTATTTACAAAAAAAATGTATATAAGTAGTTTATCAGCTATCTCGTTACCATAACACAAGCATTAGGTTGCTTAGCTTGGGACGATATATATAGCGTTGTGTGAAATGTCCAAGGATATTATTATTATTATATTATTATTATTAATTCAGCCTTTCATAAAGAGGGTGATAACGCCTCCTTGTGGGTGCTGCAGGCCTAAAGGAGTAAGAGACCTAGAAAAAAATGGTGGCGTTGTGTAGAGGCTTAGGTGGCGATTTGTAATTTCATCTCGATAGTGGTTTTTAAGTAGGTGAAAAAATGGGGATGCTAAAAAGTAATTTATTGTCAAAGTGGGCAGTAGACAAAATAACTTTGGGCAGCCTTGTTCTAACTGGACAGACAGCTGTGCTGCTGGGTAGTTTGTTGCACTTGGTGGGCTTTTAGGGGACTGTCTTATGTAATTTTAATGTTGAAGTTTTTTTTTTTTTTTGTTAATTGCATCATGGCATCTCGCAGTTCAACCATAGGGTTGTCTACTGCATAACCGGACTTGCCTGTGGATGCCACAAAAGAATTGTAGCCTCCAGCCAGGGCGTAATGAAAACTTACAAACTAAGCGACTACCCGCTAAGGGCACCCACTGTGGGGTACGGACCTCGGCTTAGGGCGTCGCTGGGGGAGGGCAGCAAGGGACAGGCTGGATCGGGGGAAGTGGCATGACGTCACAAGTATGTAGTTTTTATACTTACTTGTGACGTAGCGAGCCCCACTCCCCAACTTTAATGCGTTTTATCAGTCATTTTCTATTAATATGATGAAGCAAAAAATACGTGTCAAATATTTTTTTATTAAGTACCTATCTGATTGACGGACTAAATATACTTAACTTTTTTTTTTTAACCTAGTTTCATTTTTTATTTCATTTTGTTATGTATCAATCATATTATATATATTTTACAGGTCGCCCAACCTTGACTCGGACATCCAGGACAGTATGTTACTCGGTTCAAAGTTGTTGTCAAGTTCATCCGAAACCAAAAACCGCTATTGTTATGCTCGATATGGGTGGAGCTAAAGGAGATCAGGTAAACTTCGCTGTTTTAATGTAAATTAAGATGTTTACGTGTAAACTTTGGATTTTTAAATGTAAACTTTTATAAAAAGCGAAAGTTCTCTCATTCACTCACTGATTAAACACGAAATCTCAAAAACTGCTGGACCCATGAAGATGAAATTTGGCACAGAGGTAGATTATGAGAGCTTGTTTAAATAATGAATATCTTCTGAAAGAAATAAAAGTCACAAAAAGTCGAAATTCTGGATTTGTAAGGTACATAATATTTTCTAACACGGAGGAGCTCGTGGCTAAGTACTAACAGCCGCACAAACTCAAACTCAAACTCAAAGCATTTATTTCAAATAAACCAATTACAGGCACTTTTGAATTGTCAAGGGGTCGGTCAGTCAGAAAGATGAAGCTAGTTGCCCATTCCAAAGCAGTAGGTACCTATGGAGAAGAACGGGCAAGAAACTCCATGGACACTCTTTTAAATCAAAATATGTTTACAAAAACTGTGTTACATCATTCATGTTGAAATTACACGTGAGAACGATGCAGAACTTAATAAAAGCGTCCATAATTACAAGTTTTAAAAAACAATTCAAAATTATTTTAATTTTAAAACAGCCGTGGCAGCTAAGAGGTGACCAGTCACTACTGACGGCGCTCGTTCATGAACATGACACATGGATTAGCACCATTCAGCTCAACCATTTTGATGGGAGCTAAATGATCCAACATACGCATCACCATCAGTGAGACATTACAGGGAGCATGACATGCTCTCAGCCGCCAGGGCACATTCAGGTCAATGTAAGACGTACTCAGTAAATGGTAGCTTTATAGTAGGTACATAGTACTCACAAACTTGCTATGGAATTATACATTGCTAAGAGGTTGAAGTTATATAATGCAAAAAGTTTTTGTGAATCTTCAGCAGCTCCAGGAGTAATCTCAGATGCTAATCAACTAGTTTAGGATATAAAAAAGAAGAGAAAGAATATTCAATATGTAAACAATTGGAGCAGCTCAATCCCAAGCCCTTTTGTCTTCAATAAAGTCTTTGACAGTATAATAAGCATTCTGGCACAACTTGCGTTTAACGAACGATTTGAATTTATTAAGGCTTAGATCTTGAACGTGGCTTGGAAGTTTATTATAAAAGCGTATACATTGACATCTGAACGAGCCTCCTATTTTTTTGAGCCTTGTAGTGGGTACATCAGATCGATCCATCAGGTTAAGCTACGCTTGCCGGGGTTGGCCGTGGATGGGTGCCCATCTTTACATAACGAGACTCCTCCGTGCCTCGGAAAGCACGTTAAGCCGTTGGTCCTGGAGGTCATTTGTGCATCTTTGACAGTCCCAAAAATCTGACAGCCAGTCTCAACAAGCGGTATCCTATTGCCCAGTTACTGGATTGTGGAGGTCAGATAGACAGTCGCTCCATGTAAAATACTGGTATTCAGCTGCATCCGGTTAGACTGGCAGCCGACCCCAAAATAGTTGGGAAAAGGCTAGGCAGATAATGATTATATTTTCTAACTCCGAGCACTATTGGGCGATCTGAAAGTATAATAACAAAAGGGGTCATTCGATGATTTCCTACCCTCAAAAAAAAAACCGCCGTCGAGGCCCGTCGCGACGACCCTGTCCTTCCCCACCCCACCGACCCTTGCTCGAGCCAGCCCGCGTTGCCGCTGAGCCAGTAGTTTTAAATACCCCCGATCTAGCTGCCCCTTGCTGTCCTCCCCCAGCGACGCCCTAAGCCGAGTCCGTATCCCACAGAGGGTGCCCTTAGCGTGTAGTCGCTTAGTTTGTAAGTTTATTTTAAGCCCTGGCTGGAGGCTACAATTCTTTTGTGGCATCCACAGGCAAGTCCGGTTAAGCAGTAGACAACCCTATGGTTGAACTGCAAGATGCCATTATCAAAAAAAAAAAGTCGTGCCACATTTCAACTCAATGTATCAGCGTAATCTTTGGATTACGTAAAAAAAAAAATACGTGTCAACTATTTTATCATAATCTAGCTGACTGACTAAAAAATAAATTTTAGTCATCATCCCTATTATAAAATTATATAAGGTGACTGGTAATTAGTGACCGATATTTAATATCACAATAACAATACAACTGGCGCGCGCAAGTTCGATGACCTTCGCGCCGATCAGCTGTTAGCAGCTATTGAGTATACAAAAAAAGTTTCTTTGGGGGAAATTTGATTGTAATCATGAGTAATTACCAGTCACCTTATATATGAAGACGATGCAGACTATGTGCCCCTCTGGTGATGTCGCATCTCCGCCGTACAATACCTCTTTAGTTGATGTCACATCGTGAGGAAACCAGCATGTCTGATAGATATTTCTCAACAGCATGTGAAGCTAAGTCAGAGGCACATGGGCAGCATAAAAACTCTGACACCAGGTTAGTCACTAACCACACAAAAAGAAGTTGATGTCATGGCCCGGGAAATATCGCTGATCTCCTGCTGATTAACGCAAATAAACGTAATTTCGTTTTTCTTCTCTTTTCAGAAGAAGCTTACTGGCGTATCACCTATCCTGAAAAGGACTAATTGTCAAGGTAAGGACTTATTTTTATGAAGGTGGAAAATCATCAAACGACCCCTTCCGCTCTGGGTGGAGTAGAAAGGAGTGTCAGACTCTTATTGACTAAAACCCATCCATGTTCCTTCCTTAGCCCTTTATGTTCCGGGGTAGCGGTAACCCTTTTGGACAATCCCGCTTACCCGACAGGCTTACCGATTCACCCCTGCATCCCTATTCACCCCGTTTGACGGTGGTTAGGAAAAGGCTAGCCCTAGGCAGATTGATAAATTGTGTTTTTTTACATGTTATTTTCAGGTCAAATGCTTGTAGAAATGCTGAACAGGTGTCATCCAGCTACAGCCCCCCACAAGCATTATGTGTGCTTCAAATATGTGTCTCCTTTTACCTCAGACGCTTTCAGTGAACTTGAAGAGTAAATATTGTACCTATTGGATGTTTGTCAGTGAATTTAATACTCAAACTCAAAGCATTTATCTCTACATAGTATAAAACAAAGTCGCTTTCTCTGTCCCTATATCCCTATGTATGCTTAAATCTTTAAAACTACACAACGGATTTTGATGCGTTTTTTTTATAGATAGAGTGATTCGAGAGGAAGGTTTATGTGTATAATTTGTCGACATATTTTGCGGGCGAAGCGGCGGGTGGAAGCTAGTTTCAAATGAACCTATTACAAGCACTTTTGAACTGTCAAGGGGTCGGTCAGTCAGAAAGATGAGGCTAGTTGCCCATTCCAAAGCAGTAGGCACCTATGGAGAAGAACGGGCAAGAAACTCCATGGACACTCTTTTAAATCAAAATATGATTACAAAAACTGGGTTACATCATTCATGTTGAAATATACATGTGAGAACAATGCAGAACTTAAAAAATGTCCAAATTATGAGATTTAAAAAAAAAACTAAATTAAGTTACATTTTAAAAGAGCCGTGGCAGCTAAGAGGTGGCCAGTCGCTACTGACGGCGCCCGTTCATGAACATGATGCTGGGATTAGCACCATTTCAGTTCAACCGTTTTAATGGGAGCTAACTGACCCAACATACGCGCCACCATAATAAAAAAAAATCTTAAATTCTCTGACAAACATCGGTTTAAAACGTTCCCACTGCCATGACATAGGCTTTCTCTGTGTATGTGAGTGGATGGTATCATGAGCTCATTTTTTTTTGGTAATGCCATCGCGCAGTTAGGGTTATAGCAGTGATAGCCTAGTGGTGTGACCGTGTGACGGAACCCAAGGCACGCACCTCTGATTTTACGGATTCATGTGCGTATTGTATAATTATCACTTGCTTAAAATCGGTGGAGGAAAACATTGTGAGGAAACCAGCATGTCTGAGAGATATTTCTCAACAGCATGTGAAGCTAAGTCAGAGGCCCATGAGCAGCATAAAAACTGACACCAGGATAGTCACTAACCACACCAAGAGAAGAAGAAGACCATAGGGTTGTCTACTGCTTAACCGGGCTTGCCTGTGGATGCCACAATAAAAATTGTAGCCTCCAGCCAGGGCTTAATAAAAAAAACTTACAAACAAAGCGACTACACGCTAAAGGCACCCCCTGTGGGGTACGGACCTCGGCTTAGGGCGTCACTGGGGGAGGACAGCAAGGGACAAGCTGGATCGGCTGAAACCGCGAGCTCAGTGCAGGTTCTGAATCATGTACTGGATCCATGGTAGCCGACTTCGAGTCCATAACCCTTCCACCCGGTATATTGTCAAAGGAGAAACAGATTCACTGAAGTATTAGCGCACTGTCCAAAGAGCTGGGACTAGATTTGTTATACAACGTGGCGTCACGATAGTGACATTAATTTAACACACGGATAAGGCTAGTGCCCACCAAGGGCGCCAGTGAGGGTTGGTGGACGTCACGTGTCTCCGAATTTTTGGGTTGCAAGACATGCTTCCTCACTTTCCTTTACCATTTTAAGAGCAGTGGTGATGAAATTAAATACACAAAGTGCTGTGTAGTAAGTGTGATTGGAGCTTTAATTAAAAATATCCATATTACAAATTAAAATTACTTTTAGTCCCAAGGGATTAAAGTGCTATTAGCTTCATTTCTCGGACTGACCGACACCTTGATAATTCAAAAGTGCCTGTAATTGGTTTATTTGAAACTAGCTTCCGCCCGCGGCTTCGCCCGCAAAATATGTCGACAAATTATACATATAAACCTTCCTCTTGAATCACTCTATCTATTAAAAAAAACCGCATCAAAATCCGTTGCGTAGTTTTAAAGATTTAAGCATACAGACAAACAAACAGACAAAAATAGCGACTTTGTTTTATACTATGTAGTGATAAATACTTTGAGTTTGAGTTTGAGTTTGATTTTAGTCCCTGGTTATGAAGAATGAAGTCGCTCTTTTTGAATAGATGTGTCCTAAATTTTCGATTTCTGTTTTCAGGGATGGTGTAGAAAGAGCAGTTATATTCGCACAGAATGCACAATACAGTTGTACGACGACTGGCTCGAGTATAAGCGCCATTTTTGACTATTACAAAAGAAGGTATATTCAAATGTCTTTCTTTAATAATAATTATTTTATTTTGTTTGTAGAACATAGGTAAATAATAAGTTCAGATATCAATAATATTAATAATAAAAAATAGTTTAAAAAAACTAAAAAACACGCTTTTTATAGAAAACCGACCTAAAAAATAGAAAATAAATTTTACTTTAATAATCTTAAAAAGCGTGTTTTTTAGATTTTTAAACTATTTTTTATTTCCTACTTTTTAGTTCAAATTAATGTATTGTCATCGGTCCTCGATAAATCTATAAAGTTAGAATGAAATCTGGCCGTTTAAAGTGGGTGAAAATCGCGTCTAAAGGAGTTGGTTACAAACATACATACAAGTGAAGCTAATATAAAGCGTGTAAAAATTATTGCATTGTCATCGGTCCTTGAGACGTGTGCAAAGTTTCAAGTTGATCAGACTTTTAGAAACCGGTGAAAATTAAGCTCAAAGATTCCGTTACATACATACATAGATACAACCCGAGCTAATAAAAGCGTGTTAAAAATTAACACTATGTCTTCCCGTCAACGGCGTACAAATATTTTAATTATTATTTCTAATTAGTATATTATCATTAATAATTAGTAAATGAAAAAAAAATCGAGTTTTTAATTCAATAGTCAAAAACATAAAATGACAATAATAGGAATGATGACTGGGTAAAATATATAAGGTGACTGGTAATTAGTGACCGATACTTAAACACGTGATTGTACAGAGGCCAGCACATCAAGTTACCACAATCTGTCAAATTTCTTTGATAGTATTTCAACTTTATTACAAAGATATAAGGTTTATTTTTAAATGATAAAATTTGACAGTACTCATGATAACAATCAACTTACCCAAATAAACTTTTTTTGTATACTCCTAACCAGCTGATCTTAAAAAAACAAGTCTCGCAACTCACTTTGTTTTATGATGAGTGATTTTTTTTTTTTAAAGGGTTGTACCAAGACACGTGAAATTCAGCTTGGTAGAAAGATGGGCGACTCATCCCTCGCTAATCAGAGTATACGTGGAGAAGATACAAAGAAAACTAGCATTATTCGATCCAAATGTGAGGGACAATGTTCTGATACTGTTCTCAGCGCATAGCTTGCCTTTATCGGTAAATATTTATCCTTACCTACCCTACCTACCTTGCCTAGCCTACAAACCTTACCTACCTACCTTAACTACCCTACCTACCTACCCTACCTTCCTTACCTACTCTACCTACCCTACGTACCTTACCTACTTTACCTACCCTACTTACCCTACCTACCCTACCTACCTTACCTACCCTACCTACCCTACCTTCCTTACCTACTCTACCTACCCTACCTACCTTGCCTAGCCTACAAACCTTACCTACCTACCTTACCTACCCTACCTTCCTTACCTACTTTACCTACCCTACTTACCCTACCTACCCTTCCTACCTGGTTGCTAAGTAAATTAGGTAATAATTTATTATTTATAAAATACTATTTTAACATGTTGAAATAACTTCTCACACATTGATTGATTTATTATATATTAACTTTTAGAATGTTTGTAAATATGTGAGCACCATGTACTTTTGACATACTTAAGTTACCTACCATTACTATATGTGTTTTTCTTTTCACCTTTTGTGGTGTAGTGTTTTTATTCTGGGTGCATCGTCTTCACATATAATGTTATAATTCATGTATACAAAACATTGTAAAACATTTTAAAAGAGTAACGGTGGAGTTTCTTGCCCATTCTTCTCCACACGAAACTACCTTTTGGAAGGGGCGACTAGAATCAATTCTATTTCTTGTTCATTTTGACGTTCAAAAGTGCCTTACTTGTGCCTATTTGAAATAAATGATTTGACTTTGACTTTTGACTTTGACTTACCTTACCTACCCTTTTCCAAAACTTCTGCGCTCCATCCGGTTACACTGGAAGCCAATCTTTTTTTTAAACAATATAGTACGGCCTAGTATCGAGAGGCGTTCGTGGCTACGTACTAACAGCCGCACAGGTCGATCCACCAGGTTAAGCTACGGTTGCCGGGGTTGGCCGTGGATGGGTGACCATCTTTAAATACCGAGACTCCTCCGTGTCTCGGAAAGAACGTTAAGCCGTTGGTCCCGGCTGTCATTTGAGCATCTTTGACAGTCGTTACGGGTCGTCAGAAGCCCTAAAATCTGACAGCCAGTCTTATCTGGCTGTCAGATTTTCGGGCTCTTAACTGGGCAATACGATACCCCTTGGCTTACCAAGGGGTATCGTATTGCCCAGTTACTGGGTTGTGGAGGTCAGATAGGCAGTCGCTCCATGTAAAATAGTGGTATTCAGCTTCATCCGGTAAGACTGGAAGCCGACCCCAACATAGTTGGGAAAAGGCTAGGCAGATGATGAGTACGGCCTAGTATCCTGGCTGGCGGTCCCGAAGTTAGTTAGGAACTAAATAGTCTACCGCCCAGTAAATCTGCTAACTTGAGGACCGTCAAGATACATCGGCTCTAATGTATTTTCGAATAATATGTCATGTTACAGGCTGTAACACGAGGCGACACATACCCTCTCGAGGTTGCATCAACGGTTACGAGCATAGTGTTGCAGTTGAATGTTGTGAACCCCTACAGACTTGTGTGGCAGTCTAAATTGGGAGTTTCGGACTTGTTAGAGCCCTATACTGATGATGCTATCAAGGTATGACCTGGAAATTTCACTCTTCTTCTTATCGTGTGTTCAGTGACTAACCTGGTGTCAGAGTTTTTATGCTGCCCATGGACCTCTGACTTAGCTTCACAAAAAAATATGACTTGAAATTTCACTTGATTTAACAGTTTTTAAGCAAATATTCGAAAAGTCGGGGTTATGGGAGGGCTCAATGGTGCTATTGTGAAAAATCTCACTTGGTCTTTCTTTCTTTCGTGTGGTTAGTGACTAACCTGGTGTCAGAGTTTTAATGCTGCCCATGGGCCTCTGACTTAGCTTCGCATGCTGTTGAGAAATATCTCTCGGGCATGCCGGTTTGCTCACGATGTTTTCCTTCACCGATATTTAAGCAAGTAATAATTATACAATACGCACATGAATCTGAAAAGTCAGAGGTGCGTGCCTTGGGTTCGAACTCGAGACCTAAGACTTGGCAGTCCGATGGTCATACCACTAGGCTATCACTGCTTTTTTTAGTGGATCAGTAGTCCCCTTCTTCGACATGTTGTGCCTGCAGCGGCCTACTTGGGTACGCAGTCGATTGAGAGCTTTCCATATAGGCTACTGCAGATCACGTCCGGGAGGCATTAAGTGTTCCTGGGGGTTTCATATTAATAAGTTTGTTTTATCTTTTATAGGCTTACGCAAAAAAAGGCAACGCACATCTCCTTGTAGTTCCTTTAGGATTTGTCAACGAACATATTGAGAAGCTATGCGATGTCGCTAATGAGGTAAGTTGTTATATCTACCACAGATAATATTATACAGTATGTATAGACATAGTGTGAATCCGTGCCTCGGAAAGCACGTTAAGCCGTTGGTCCCGGCTGTCATTTGTGCATCTTTGACAGTCGTTACGGGTCGTTAGAAGCCCGAAAGTCTGACAGACAGTCTTACCGAGGGATATCGTGTTACCCAGTTACTGGGTTGTGGAGAACAGATAGGCAGTCGCTCCATGTAAAATACTGGTATTCAGCTGCATCCGGAGTCGTCTCCCGCCGTCTGTCCCTCTGAATGCTAAACTATGCAACGGATTTTTATGCGGTTTCATCATTAGATAGAGTGATTCAAGAGGAAGGTTTATTCTTAACTAGGTTTCGCCCGCGTAACTAATGTCTGTAATTTATATGAATCATATTTGCTGTGTAGAAATAAAACTATACCATGCTGATGATAACATGACCCGCCCCTCCAAAATTCAAAACGTTTGAAAGTATTTGTGATAATAATTACAAAGCGCCACCAAGACTCACAACGCATGTCGCTGCCGGCCTGCTACTGAAAACGAATATTTACAACTACATACAAACTCTTTCGTAAAGATGTGACTACAGACATTGAAACAGTCATTTGGAGGGGCGCGCCTTGTTATCGTAGTTTATCTCTACTTGTTCATTTATGATCGTGTGGGTCAGCTATAAAAAAAGCTCGTACTTACAATGCTCTGCGAGTCCAATACAATAACGCTTCAGAGTTATGTTGGGGCTGCCGCGCTTATGCAGTGCATCGGGGATGTTTGCGGAGAATGGCGTGCCAGATTTTTAGGCACTGATGCGGACACGGACACGGATAGTTGATAGATTTGTTTTTTTTAAGTCTGGGAAATCATCCTATGACTTCTCCCGCTCTGGGTAGAGCGGAAGGGAGTGTCAGACTCTTACTGACTAAAACCCATCCATGTTCCTTCCGTAGCCCTTTATGTTCCGGGGTAGCGGTAACCCTTTCGGACAATCCCGCTTACCCGGCAGGCTTGGCCCTGAGGGGCCCCTTCATATGCTGACATCTCTTTGAGGCGCGTGTGGAACATATATGCGCCGTCCGGCACGGGCCTGGTGCTGATCGGACGGTGAGTCACCCATTACTCACCGTCCGTAGGCCCGCGCCTACGGTGGCCGGGAGTCGTCACGGATAGCACCCTTGATGCGGCGAGTGCGCATCAGCTCAAACAGCTTGGTGGCTATAGTAGCCGACAGGATCGGCAGTCCAATGATGTGGCAATGGATGACCACTTATCGTGCGTCATTCCAATATTTAAAATAAGTGGTTTTAGTGTATTTTTTGTGTAGGTATGTGTCTTCAAGTATATGTATGTTTTGTGTATAAAATTGTAATGTGTGTTGTTTATGGACTTTATTTTTTTTCCGTCTAGCCTTTTCCCAACTATGTTGGGGTCGGCTTCCAGTCTAACCGGATGCAGCTGAATAGCAGTATTTTACATGGAGCGACTGCCTTTCTGACCTCCACAACCCAGTCAGTAACTGGGTAATACGATACCCCTTGGTAAGACTGGCTGTCAGACTTTCTGGCTTCTGGCTACCCGTAACGACTGTCAAAGATGCACAAATGACAGCCGGGAGCAACGGTTTAACGTACTTTCCGAGGCACGGAGGAGTCTCATTATGTAAAGATGGTCACCCATCCACGGCTAACCCCGGCAAGCGTAGCTTAACCTGATGGACCGACCTGTGCGGCTCTTAGTACTTAGCCACGAGCTCATGGTCTGAAATAAATTTATTATTATTATTATTTATAATGCTTCTGTCTATTTATATTTCCAGGCCGGTATAAAACAGATGGAGATGACAGATACACCATGCATGCACCCTACATTTATAGAAGCGTTGACAGATATCGTCATGAAGAATCTTGATTGTGGCCCAAGAGTGTCCAAGCAGGTCCTATCCAGGTAAGATGGTGTCTTCTTCTTCTTTCGTGTGGTTAGTGACTAACCTGGTGTCAGAGTTTTTATGCTGCCCATGGGCCTCTGACTTAGCTTCACATGCTGTTGAGAAATATCTCTCAAACATGCTGGTTTCCTCACGATGTTTTCCTTCACCGATTTTAAGCAAGTGATAATTATACAATACGCACATGAATCCGTAAAATCATAGGTGCCTTGGGTTGGAACTCGAGACCTATGACTTGGCAGTCTGACGGTCACACCACTAGGCTATCACTGCTGGTGTATTAATAATAATAATAATATATCATTTATTTCAGGTAACAAAGACCCATAACATAAATACCTTACAGACTATCAAACATATTTATAAAAAACTGATAATAACTATAACTATTGTACACGAAGTGACGGTGTCGTGTTGCACTGCGTGGTGTCGCGTAGCCTTCCGCGGAAACGCCGATACATAACACCCTTCGGCCAAAACTCTTCCTTGAGGAAGGTCTCAATATGATGAGTCGGAACTCGCACCACGAACGACTTGAAATTCGTGTTGTGGCGCGACTCCAACTTCTCAACCCTCAAGGTCCAGCTGGTCTGGTACTATCTCTATCCTCAAAGAGGTGGGCAGATGTTTACCGTCAAACACGGTGAATATGTGTCTCAAAACGGTGAAGGAAAACATCGTGCGGAAACCGGCATGTCTTAGAACCAAAGATTCGAAGGTATGTGACATCTACCAGCCCGCACTGGGCCGACGTGGTGGTTAACGGGCGACTCCCTCTCAAAGAGCGGAGGCCTTTGTCTCAGCAGTGGGATCATTATAGGCTGATTATGTTATATGTGACGCGATTGTCCGAAAGGGTTACCGCTACCCCGGAACATAAAGGGCTAAGGAAAGAACATGGATGGGTTTTATTCAGTAAAAGTCTGACTCTACCGCTCCACCCAGAGCGGGAGAAGTCATTGGATGATTGCCCACCCTCAAACAAAAAGCTCAAAAAAAAACGTCTCCTCACGATGTTTTCCTTCACCGCTTTAAGAGCAGTGGTGATATATTAAATACAGAAAGTTAAGTGTGATTGGAACTGTTACTAACAATATCCACATTCCAAATTCAAATCACTTTTAGTCCCTAGGGATTAAAGAGCTATTTTGTTCCTGGTTATAAAGAATGAAGTAGCTCTTTTTTGAATTAAGCGGCATTGTCCAAAAGGGTTACCGCTACCCCGGAACATACGGGGCTAAGGAAGGAACATGGATGGGTTTTAGTCAGTAAGTCTGACACTCCCTTCTGCTCCACCCAGAGCGGGAGAAGTCATTCAAAGATTTCCCACCCTCAAAAAAAAAACACTTTTTTTGAATAGATGTGATAATATATATTTTTTTTCAGGTGTCCACACTGCGACAATCCAAAATGTTTCAAGTCGAAAGAATTCTTCAAAAAAATTTGTGGGGGGTAATGTCGTATGGTGAACAAGAGTCGCAAGACTTGAGTATTTTAATATTCTCGACGCGTTGAGATTATCCTTCTTATTTTTATTGTAGTTACGAAACATAGATCAAAGTTTTTTTGCAAGTATTTTTACTTTAAATTTTTTGAAGTATTTTTTTTATAAAAGCGTTTTTGCTCAATATTTATATTGATTACGGATTAATTTTCTATGCAAGTATTTATCTTTCAAGATTGCTTTGTACAAGTCTTAGAAGTTACAAATGCGATCTTACTCTTTATTTTTAAGATCGCACGGAACAATTTTCTATGCAAGTATTTTTACTTTATAGGTTTTTGGAAGTACGTGTTTTGTAAAAGCGATTGTGCTCTTTATTTATATTATTTTAATCAATATTCTAAGCAAGTATTTTTCTACTAGTCTTTGTCAAAAAAGTCAAAAGTTAATTAATTTATTGGCAATTTTGAACGTCAAAATGAACAAGAAATAAAATTGATTTTAGTTGCCCCTTCCAAAAGGTAGTTTCATATGGAGAAGAAACGGTAGGAAACTCCTTCGTTACTCTTTTAAAATGTTCAATGTGTCAATTTACCGCACTACAAAATAAAATCCAAAGCTATATCCAATCTGGAGATGACAATACGATCATAAATTAAACCGCGTATATCTAATGCCGACCCCAGCCTGCATACGAAAATTCAATCAAATATATCCAATAGTTTAGTCACTATAGCTAGTCAAAGATTGGCAAAACCCATAGTCGGCCCGACTCTATTATTTAGTTTGTTTGAAAAAAACACTTTTTAAATGTCGATGTTAGTATTTATTTGACAGTTCCAAAATAGTCCTAATGTCCTTAGTCCATAAATGAAAACGTTGACAATACTGATGAGTATTGTCAACGTTTTCATTTATGGTCGTATTGTTTTCTTCACATTGTATAGTTTGCTCAGCGCGATCTATTTTGACGCCAACGCCATCTAGGGAACCAAAAGGTAAACCTTTGCACATATGAAATATTAGACAGTAAGGAATGCAAATAAAGTTTTAAATCCGGTAACTATTACATTCGAAATAGCTTTCAATTGTAGAATTCACATAAGTAAAATTACGGTCTCTTTATTACTCTCTGTTGTATAAACAAGACCATAGACAAATACTGCAATATGAATATACTTCACAAACATGATTTTACAGAAATGTTTATTTTTGTAAATGGAGGCGGATGGTGTTTATTTTTGTTAATAAATGTTTTTTTTTCTTGTTTATATCGTTGTTTTATTAACCTTGTCTATAACGTCACCGCCTACGTATTTTTTTTCTGTTTGACATTTTGAACGCCAGAGCATTTAATAAACACACGCGCGTGCCCTCCACGCCAAGCTACAAATTTATTTCTTCTTGTTATCATGAATTTCCCAATATCCATGGTTTCTTTTAATTTGTTTCATGACATATAAGTGCGAGAGCTTCAATTTTTAAGATATATTCTATATAAACTCTCGCAAAAGTAATGATTTAATCTTTTATTTCGTGTTATAGTGTTGTTTGTTGTCTGTCAATTCATTTATTTCAAATAGGCACAAGATAGGCACTTTTGAACGTCAAAATGAACAAGAAATATAATTGATTCTAGTCGCTCCGTCCCAAATGTAGTTTCGTATGGAGAAGGAAGGAATACCTACAGGGCATGCACTGACTTGTCACGTATATTAATACCGTAAAACGATGCCACGCTTGCAGTTTCAACGATAAAAATGTAAAAAAAAAACTGCAGTGTAGACTCATTACGTAAATTAAGTATTGCAACAAAAAAGTTTCAATTAGTCCATACTTTTTTTGGAAAAAAATAAAAACCTGTTTATCATTTTAAATTGATAATGGGGCTACTTTGTCACCCCTTCTTTTTTTGTATTTCATTGCAAAGACACCCCGAAAACGACAAATCTTTTAGACCTTTTCGACACTAAGCTTTAACAAATATTTTTTTAAAGTTCCGACAACGACTACTCGTTGACGCTTCGGCAAAATATGGCCGATCAGTCAGTCTGGCCATCAGAACAAACCAAATTTTGGCTGCGTTAAGTATCCCGCAATAAATCCGAAAAAACATATCAAGTTTAGCTATCATCAAAGTCACCCCAGCTCTCAAAGTAACCCCGTTTTACCGGTATGTGACAATGGCGTTCAATAGGTTAATTAAGGTATACAATCATTTGGAGAAATTTGACTGTTTGGTATAACTTGATGAGCCGGCGACAGTACCATAGCCGGTTCAAAGTTAAAATTTGGTATTTGAAAGGGTAGTCAATAACGTTACTTTTTAATAACTGTAAAAACGCGGAATTTGTACGTGATTTGGAATATAACAATACGACGTCACAGATTTTTAGAATCATATGAAATACTTATTTTAAAATTAAATATTATGCGACGATATAATTATTAAATTGCATCTAATGCTAAGATGCAATTTAACAATATTATATCTTCGCATATTTAATTTCTGTACGGCGGTGGTGGAAGTTTTTAAGACGAGAGGTCTAAGAGATATTTTATTTTTGACCGTTCCAAATAGTCAAATCATGTGCTAAAATAATTCGCGGCCATTACTTAGAGATGACGAACTAACTGATTACATATTTAGCGCGCGTGTGACATATTGACCATTTTACGTAATGATACGTGACGAAGCTGTCAATGAGATAAGCGAAAGTTATTTTGTAGTAAGTACCTACCTACTTAAACTCTAGAGGCGCTCGTGGCTAAGTACTAACAGCCGCACAGGTCGATCCATCAGGTTAAGCTACGCTTGCCGGGGTTGGCACTGGATGGGTGACCATCTTTACATATCGAGACTCCTCTGTGCCTCGGAAAGCCGTTGGTCCCGGCTGTCATTTGTGCATCTTTGTCAGTAGTTACGGGACGTCAGAAGCCCGAAAATCTGACAGCTAGTCTTACCAAAGGGTTTGGTATTACCCAGTTACTGGGTTGTGGAGGTCAGATAGGCAGTCGCTCCATGTAAAATACTGGTATTCAGCTGCATCCGGTTAGACTGGAAGGCGACCCCAACATAGTTGGGAAAAGGCTGGCAGATTGATTGATAATTAAAATACATAGTTATTTACAATAATCAACATACTTACAACCTGACACTTAACTACAAATTGCAAAACACGAAAGAAAGTTTAAATTTCGCGAGTCAACCTAGCGCGTTTATTTATCATTAAGTCTTCTTCTTCTTTTCGTGTGGTTAGTGACTAACCTGGTGCCGTGTCATAGTTTTTAAAATGCTGCCCATGGGCCTCTGACTTAGCTTCACATGTTGTTGAGAAATATCTCTCAGACATGCTGGTTTCCTCACGATGTTTTCCTTTACCGATTTTTAAGGAAGTGATAATTTATACAATACGCACATGAATCCGTAAGTTAAAACTTGTGTTTTCCGAGTTTGGCGACGGCTTGGTGACTTAGCAACACCCTAAGCATTGGCTAAATACCTCTCACTCTTTTAAACTCCCCCTCAAAAATTGACTGATTGAACGATTGGTGGTATAGGTTAAACGAGGGACATACTTTCAGGTTGTATAGTACTCATGGAAATCAACAACTTTGTCTATGGGACCAACTCAGAAATATGCAAAAAAAAATCTCCTGTTCCATACATTTTGACGAATTATGCGAACATAAATGTACTGAACAGCTGTTTTTTTTTCGTGATTTCAGGTATAGTTCCATATTTAAAGTTGTTAATTTTCATGAGTATAGTAGCCCCTGTGAAAGTATAACCCTCGTTTAACCTGGGGAGACTCTCTAGATCGGCCCCCTATAAACCATTACTTATATCTTTTAAACCAGTAACCGACTAATTCTGATATTTTTTTTTCTGAGGGTGGGAAATTATCAAATTACTTCTCCCGCTTTGGGTACAGCGGAAGGGAGTGTCAGACTCTTACTGACTAAAACCCATCCATGTTCCTTCCTTAGCCCTTTGTGTTCCAGTTCCGTTTCGGACAATCCCGCTTACTCGGAAATTCTGATAGTTTGGCCATCATCAGCGATTTTAATTTTGTTGTTAAATATCAAAATTAAAATCTCTGATGATGGCCGAACTAGTGTCAATGACATGTTATATTATATCCCACAGGTCCAATTGCAAAGCAAAGTTTACTTGAAGACACCATACAGCTAGCGGTCTGTAGTCGCCAACTTGCACTGAGCTAGCATGACTGCTCATCATCATCTGCCTAGCCTTTTCCAACTATGTTGTGGTCGGCTTCCAATCTAACCCAATGCAGCTGAATACCAGTATTTTACATAGAGTGACTGCCTATCTGACCTCCACAACCCAGTAACTGGGCAATACAATACCCCTTGGTAAGACTGGCTGTCAGAATTTCGGGCTTCTGACGACCCGTAACGACTGACAAAATGTACAAATAGCAGGCGGGACCAACGGCTTAACGTGCTTACCGAGGCACGGAGGAGTATCGGTATGTAAAGATGGTCACCCCTCCACGGCCAACCCCGGCAAGCGTGCCTTAACTTGATGGATCGACCTGCGGCTGTTAGTACTTAGCCACGAGGTCCTTGACTGCTCATTCCTGCCATTGAAAATAACAATCTTATTTACCTAGTCTGTGATTCGTTCTCAGAATGTTAAGAAGATTTTCTCTAGTGTCATTGGTCTTCTAACCTCTATTTCGTAAATAAATAAGCCAATGTTTACTCATGCCGTTAAAATCTTATTAGATTTTAAAACGCGAGCGTGGCCCATTGTGTAAAAGAGTCTTAACGCCACGTTCGTGCCGCAAAACAATCAATATACCTACATAGCCATGTTCTAAATATTCAAAGTTTGCGGTTTACTGCCAGTTTTTTTTATCGGAAAGTGTGAAATTAATCAATATTAAGCCATGTACGCATAACAGAGCCATAGTTTATAGAATCTTAGCGTTTCTTTAATAAACAAGACAGACGATTCATTTACACAAACACCTAAACCATTTTATTCCCCGAAATGACTTGAAATACTTCTTCTAGCAAATCAATTGACAATCTCACGCGTATATCTATCTTTATCTGTTATACGCATAAGATTCATGAGAGAAAGGGACAGAGAAAAGGAAGTATTATGGGCTATGGCTGTCCGATTGACAACAGCTGTTGTAATGTTACTGACTTCACTCAACGCGCGGCTATCCATTCATTTACATTTAGTTTCCACGCGAATTTCTCAGAGTGAGCGCGTGTAATTACGTTCACTTTATTTTAAAATGTAAACAAACAATTTTTATTACTTTTACTGAGTGAAATATCTCTTTCATTTGCGAAAATGTACCTAAACGTAGGCATAGTGTTGTGTTTTGTGGTGTTGCAGTGTATAAACAGTGTTTTTTGCGAAACAATCACTGAACATAAACAAGTTCATTGTACACACGAGCATCCAAAGGCTGACCAAGTGAGTAATTATAAAGGAATCATGTTTTTCAATATTGTGTTGCGAACTTTTTGGAGGTTATGTCAAACCATACCTTAACCATAACCCCTCCCGTAAGTCTGTAACTTACGTTGTCCAAATCGGATCAATTGTTTTATTAACTTACCTTTGTTTATTGTCCATTTCTAATTATAAAAACTAGCTTGGCGTGATTATTATATTGTTTTGTCTGTAATTAATTCGCTTTGTTTATTTTCTAAAACGATTGCAGTTTTAAAATTAAGCTTCTGTGATTGAAGTCTTATTGACGTGAATGAAACAAAACAAGTGTTGTCTATTCGAAGTTTTGTTTTATTTTGGACAAAGTTTTACGGCATTCAGCTGATTCAGCCAAGATACTTTTGAAATCATTCTTGTAGTATTATATAGTATTCTCATACTCTGTGGTTGTAGTTTATGTTTTTAATACATACCTATTTGGTTTGTTTGTTTTAATCTTATTTGGTAGGTATTAACATGAGTATGTTCACGTACGCAAGACTTTATTTTATTTTCTTACTTATTTAGACGAAAATGTTTTACCGTAACTAATAAGTTATCTTACTCATAATGACTACCGAGATGACGACTAATACAGAAGTATGGAAGAAAAATGCATGTTGCGCCGAGAACAAATAAATTGATAAGGGCAGGAAAATTCATAAATACCTAAATGTTTATCATAGACTAGGTATAGACAGAATAGGTAGAACCAATGGTTAGGGTAGCGCTTGTAAGGAGTTCACATTGACCTTTTAAACACAAACCACTTGTATGTCCAGATCTACTCTGCATTTGATCCATCATACAAAGAAAAGAAGGGTCGGGTTATGCGTCACTACTTGACTCGTTTTAGTCTATATAAGGCTGATTTTTCAATAGACAGATAAGTTTTATTGGAAAAATAAATATGACAGTTTGACAGCTTTTACAAAGAAAATATGTCAAACCATTTTTTTGCCATTTTTATTTTTCAGTTTAAAGTTAACAAGCGATTGAAAAATCCGCCCTTAGCTAATTAACTTGTTCGTGTCCAGCGCCTCGGGCGCCCGGGTGAAATTCTCATACAAAAATACCTCTCATAAAAGGTAATAAAATTAATCCCGCAAGCCTTTTCCCAACTATGTTGGGGTCGACTTCCAGTCTAACCGGTTTCAGCTGAATACCAGTATTTGACAGCCAGCAAATGGGTAATAGGTACGATACCCCTTGGTAAGACTGGCTGTCAGATTTTCGGACTTCTGACGACTCGTAACGACTGTCAAAGATGCACAAATGCTCCTCCAACGTAAAAGTTAATACAACTAACCTGCAAATTGGAACGTAAGAAAATTTGAATTTCGCGGGTTAACCCGATAGAACGCAAATTTCGAAATTCAAATTTTCTTACGTTTTTTATATCTGTACACCGGAGGCAAACAATCATAAGTCACATTAAGCTAATTATTCAGTGCACATGTTATAAGTCTCAATTTCAACACTAGTCACGTACCTATGTCACTCTTGACTACACCATTGTGTGAAATTCTAAGTAAAATTTTATATCTTGTTAATAGGTAGTTTTTTATTAACGAGCTCATGGGTACTAGCCACGAGTTAGCACTTACTAACAGCCGCACTGGTCTTGGCCGTGGATGGGTGACCATCTTTACAATAACGAGACTCCTCTAGCTAAGCCGTTGGTTCGGGCTGTCATTTGAGCATCTTTGACAGTCGTTACGGGTTGTCAGAAGCCCGAAAATCTGACAGCTAGTCTTACCAAGGGGTATCGTGTTGCCCAGTTACTGGGTTGCGGAAGCCATAGGTATAGGCAGTCGCTCCATGTAAAATTAAGTATTTAGCTGCATCCGGTAAGACTGGAAGCCGACCCTAACATAGTAGGGAAAAGGCTTTTTTATTACAAAAATATATTAATAAAAAAATAATAAATTAATTAAAAATGGACTTGGGGTAGTATACCTCCGGTATGTTATTGCATTTACCATATAGGTTTTGTAGGGCATCAACGTCTATGAATAGACATACGGAAATTAAAAAAAGAAATAAAAAAATACAATTTTAATTACAAACTATACGTTGAGCACACTTCTGAAACTAAGTTATGACGCTATAATTGCTCGTAGCACGCAGAATAATGCAATTCGCGTGCAATTTATTCAAATTACGATGCCTGCATAGTTCACGGTACATTTGTTTTGCGTGACTACATACATAGGACTTAAAATATAACATGATTATAAAAACGCTAGCAATACCTACCTATCTATAAATTAATGGATGATTAATCAATTCGCTTCTGACCGCGACTTAGCTCGCTGCATTCTTGTCGTAAGAACAACAATATGCTAAAAAAAGCCACATTTTTTTAACTCCCGGATCGATCCTTGATCGACCGCCCGCGGTTTTACTTAGTTTTCTTTCTGTCATTTTTCGTTTTGCCCGGCTCCTAAGAGTAATAGCGTGATGTTAAAAAGCCTATAAGCTTTCTCAGGAATTAGTCTACCTATAAATAATATTCAAAAATATTTTTTTTTAATCTAACGTGTAGTAACAGAGATTAGCGCGTACAAACAAACAAAAGAACAAAAAAATCTTTAGCTTTATCATTAGTATGAAGATAAATTAAATGTATGCATAATAGGAAGGCATTACGAACAGAATTCCTTTGCCATATAACATAATGTGTATAAAAATACGAAACAAAGATGGCTGACTTTGATTGCTGTCAACTTTACACACAAAATTTAAAAAAAGGCATCTTTATTTGTAATATTGATAAATGGAACGTTGATAGTGATACAAGATGTACAAACGCCAGCATATCAAGATATTCTAAACTGTCAAATAGGCCCAAATTGAACATGAACCTTATGCTTTTCGTAAAAAGTTGAAAATCTATCAAAGAGGTTTGTCAGATTGGGGTAGCTTGATATGCTGGCCTCTGTACATATATGTATGTAACAGCATTAACTAGGTATTCCAAGAATGTTTAAGTCATTGACTGTCACGCTGCAAACACAATAGAAAAGCTATTGTTCGCGGACACACGATGACCGCGTTGGCGTTCAACGTGTCCAAACTCAACCATTTATTTCAAATAAACCAATTACAGGCGCTTTTGTCAGCCAGAAAGATGAAGCTAGTTGCTCATTCCAAAGCAGTAGGCTGTACCTGTGGTGAAGAACGGGCAAGAAACTCCATAGACACTCTTCTAAATCAGAATATGTTTATAAAAACTGGGTTCCATCATTCATGTTGAAATATACATGTGAGGACGATGCAGAACGTAAAAAAGCGTTCATTATTACTAGATTAAAAAAAAACAATTCAAAATTAAATTAAATTTTAGATGAGCCGTGGCAGCTTAGATATGACCAGTCCCTACTGACGGCGCTCGATCATGAACAAGACGCATAAATTAACACCATTCAGCTCAACCATTTTGATAGGATCTAAATGTTCCAACACACGTGCCACCATCAGCGAGACATAGCATACATAGCGATCATAGCGAGACGTGAGTGAGCATGACATGATCTCAGCCGCCAGGGCACATTCAAGTCAATGTAAGCCGTACTCAGTAAATGGTAGCTTTATAGTAGCTACTGAGTGAAACCTCATGTTGAACATGGCCGGTAATAATCTGACAGCATTCGAACCTCTAAATTATGATTAGAATAGTTGATAGGTTTTTGTAAAATTAAGAGACTGTCGGGGCTTGGCAGATCTATTCGGTGCAAAGTAATATATAATTAAGTAGCTTCCGCCCGCGGCTTCGCCCGCAAAATATGTCGACAAATTATACACATAAACCTTCCTCTTGAATCACTCTATCTATGAAGAAAACCGCATCTAAATCCGTTGCGTAGTTTTAAAGATTTAAGCATACATAGGGATATAGGGACAGAGAAAGCGACTTTGTTTTATACTATGTAGTGATTATTCACGATTTGTGTGTTTGCTTTGATAGCGTAGCAAATCCCTAGTCCAAACACACACAGAACACACGCTCTACCACTGAGCCCTCTCAGTGTAGGTCCCTGACCTTCACAGCATGTACATATTATTCACAAACGTGCTATGCAATTATACTATACTAAGAGATTGATGTTAATATAGAGCATCCCGCATAACTGAATGAGATAGAGTATGCTTTTAGCTTCCTACCTATTGCGAATTTAATTACGGTCCCGTTAGGAGGCCCATTAAATCTATCTACCTAGTTTTACTTAACCATTATCTCGCAAGCCTGTCCCTTTAAGCGTGGTTGCCCGAAAGGGTTACCGCTACCCCGGAACATAAAGGGCTAAGGAAGAAACGTGGTTTTAGTCAGTAAGAGTCTGACACTTCCTTCCGCTCCAAGCAGAGCGAGAGGAGTAATTTAATGACATCCCACCCTAAAAAAAAAAAGCCTGTCCCTTGCTGTCCTACCCCAGTGACGCCCTAAGCCGAGGTCCGTACCCTACAGAGGGTGCCCTTAGCGTGTAGTCGCTTAGTTTGTAGGTTTTTAAACCCTGGCTGGATACCTTAATTTATTGAGACATCCACAGTAATGTCCGGTTAAGCGGTTGACAACCAGCTTAGCATCACGGCGAGAAGCCCATTAAAAAAAATGTAGTTTTCAGCTGTTCCCTGTACTTGTAGTTTAAGACGGAGGAGCTCGTGGCTAAGTACTAACAGGCGCACAGGTCGATCCACCAGGTTAAGCTACGCTTGCCGGGGTTGGCCATGGGTGGGATCTTTACTTACCGACACTACTCCGTGCCCCGGAAAGCACGTTAAGCCGTTGGTCCCGGCTGTCATTTGTGCATCTTTGACAGTCGTTACGGGTCGTCAGAAGCCCGAAAATCTGACAGCCAGTCTTACCAAGGCGTATCGTATTGCCCAGTTACTGGGTTGTGGAGGTCAAATAGGCAGATTTTAGCATGAATACCAGTATTTTACATCGAGTGACCATGTAAAATACTAGTATTCAGCTGCATGCGGTTAGACAGGGAGCCGAACCCAACATAGTTGGGAAACGGCAGGCAGATGATGACTTGTAGTTTATGACGATATTACTTACCAAAGGAGATTGTTCTACGCCCATACATTGTTCGCCCTGGAGCCAACAGCATAGAAAAAATCATTTTCTATTTGTAAACTGCCCTTATTAGCCCATAAGAACAAAGTTTCTTGACGGACACTTTAGAGAAAAGATTTATTTAAAGAAAAGGAACCGATTTTGAGGTTATTTTTAATAAAAGAAAACGTAAGTAATTCCTTCTAAAATCGCTATTTCTGGTTTCTACAAAGCATTAAACTTCAAATACAGTAAAATATTACCGTAAATACAGTTGTATTATGCCTTTTAGGTACAGTTATTATTTATTGGTTGAAGTTTACTTTAAGCGAAGTCCGTTATCCGTTGTCAAAATGCTAAGGTGTCGTTTAAGCAGATCACAGAATCAGTTATTCGAAGCCAGCAGGTCACGTTGAAAGCAATCCAAATTGTAGTCCGATAAACAGAAACAAAATCAAAAACGCCAAAAGAAATCGCCAAATAGTTAGGTATTCACAACAACACAACACAGCCACAGGCACCGACTGACGTAGTGACGTAGAGATGCTCTCTTGAAGATCAATCATTGTACATACATATATCGATTATCAATTACCACCTATTTAATCTGTGGTTTTAATTTAGTAGACCAAAATGAAAGATCAATATGTCAAATGTAAATTAATTTGTTCCGTTTCAAACATAAACACGTTGTTGCTATGATTCTACTCCAATTAAATTAATGCTAAAATAAAATATTTTGTTCCCGACGAACAATGTGTAACGTTTTAGTTTGCGACATTTAAAAATAGAGTTTAAGTACTTAAAAAGTATAAATATGGCTATTAAAGTCGTGAAATGGTTATGAGAACAATTCACTAGAGTTGCGTCGTAAATGATATTTCAATGGTGAGAGATTTTCTGACAAGTGAAAAAACATAGTTCAATAGATGGCGTGGGTAAAAAATACGTCTATTTTTTACTGGCTACTGATAACAAAAATAAGATCCGTAAATAAGAAAGCTTATTTGATGTCAAAAACCTAAGACAGTGACGTATTTTTTAACAACGCCTCTTTTGAACTAATATTTTCTCACTTGTGAGAAAATCCCTCATTCGACTACCTGTACATTTTGTGAGTTTGTTTTGATCATTATATTTTCATCTTAATCGTGCTAGGCCATATTCATCATAAGTTCCATTAAAATGTTCACGGAACTAATTCCATGAAAAAAATATGCATGAAAAACTTATATGTTGCACATTTTCAATGTTTTGGAAGTGATAAATATCATCCATTATTTATCACTAGATATTATGGACATCGTCGTCGATATCGATATTTATGTAATATGAGCGAGAGCGACACTGTCAAATCTTTTGTGACATTCACATTGACAATTCCTTGAAAGATGGCGAGTTCAGTTGGTAATAAAATCAATGAGGTCACTTTTGAAAACCTATTAAGAATTAAATAGTGTCCGCTTGAATTTATTATTTTTAAAAAGCATATTAAAATATAATTAAAATTAACGTACACGTCAAATGTTTGTTGGTTATAGGGCGGTCTAGAACAATCTCCTTTCATAGTTTTAGGTCAACGGAAAGTGCCCTATACATTTTGATTCCCTTTTTTTTTTTTTTTTAAGGCTGGGAAATCATCCAATGACTGCTCCCGCTCTGGGTGGAGCGGAAGGGAGTGTCAGACTCTTACTGACTAAAACCCATCCATGTTCCTTCCGTAGCCCTTTATGTTCCGGGGTAGCGGTAACCCTTTCGGACAATCCCGCTTACCCGGCAGGCTTGGCCCTGAGGGGCCCCTTCATATGCTGACATCTCTTTGAGGCGCGCGTGGAACATATACGCGCCGTACGGCACGGGTCTGGTGCTGATCGGACGGTGAGTCACCCATTACTCACCGCCCGCAGGCCCGCGCCTACGGTGGCCGGGAGTCGTCACGTGGCTCCCGACGCCTGGAGCGTCTCCCGCGACGGCTGGGACGGGAGGACCTTTCTCTCTCCCATCCCGCCACCTCCTTCGCGAGCATGACTTTTTCGCAGAAGGAGGTGACAGCCTCCCACTCCCTCTCGCCCCGGACCATGGCTTGCACCAGAGCCGGGCGCGAGAGGTTGCCGCCGCCGATCGCCTCTACGAGGACACGGCGGTGCTCCGCCCAAGCGGGGCAGGTTTGCACCGTGTGCTCTACCGTGTCCTCTGGGCGATTCTCGCAGTGGTGACACCCGGGCGTTTCCTCCCGCCTGATGATGTGCAGGAACCTCCCGAAACATCCATGTCCGGTGAGGACCTGCGTCAGGCGGAAGGTGAGGGCGCCGTGACGCCTCTCTAGCCACTCCTGAAAGAGGGGCCTTACCGCCACTATCGTGGCGTGCCCTGCGCTGGGTTGCGACAGTCGCTGATTCCAGGCCGCCATGAGATCGCGCCGGAGGTCCGTCCGCTCCGCCGCAATTTGCTGCGGAAACGGAGTTTCCCCCCGGCTTAGTACCTCCGCGCGCCACTCGTACAGGCGCGCGAGGACTATCGCCTCCAGATCCCACGGCGGCAGTCCGGCAAGGAGGCTTGCCGCCTCGCCCGAGATCGTGCGGTACCCCCGGATTAGCCGAATGGCTACCACCTTTTGGGGCGCGTTCAGGTAGTGGGCGGCTCGCCGCCGCAATGAACGCGCCCACACCGGGGCCCCGTAAAGGGCCATGGACCGCACGACTCCCGCGTAAAGCCTCCGACAGGAGGCGTTTGGCCCCCTCAAATTGGGCAAGAGCCGCTTTAAGGCGGCCCCAGTCCGTTCCAGCTTGGGGGCCAAACGTCGGAAATGCTCCACGAAATTCCATCGGCTGTCGAGGACCAGACCTAGGTATTTCATCGTGGTCTCGACGCCGATGTGAACCCCTCCTACCGTGAGTTGGGATCCCGATGGTGGCCTATTCCGAGGCCCATGAAAGGACATGGCCTCGGATTTGTGCAATGCCACCTCGAGACCCAACTGCCGGATCCTCTCAACGACTATCGCAACCCCGCGTGTCATCGCGTCGGCCGCCGCCTGATGCGACCTTCCCTGCGCCAAGACCAGCGTGTCGTCAGCGTAACAAATTACGCTGACGCCGTCAGGGAGGTCGGCCCGCAGCACCCAGTCGTAGCCGATGTCCCACAGGTGCGGCCCCAGAACCGATCCCTGTGGGACACCGCACGACATCTCTCGCCGGTTCCATTCCCCATCGCGACCGGGGTAGATGACGGCTCTGTCCGTCAGGTACGCCCCGACTATTTGACGGAGGTAGGTCGGCACCCGGTGATACCAGAGTGCTTCCCCAATGCAACTCCAGGGCAGGGTGTTGAAAGCGTAGCCACGACGACCCTACCCTGGGACACCGCGTCCCCCGTCGTGAGGGCTCTAACGCGCATGATGGCGTCCACCGTCGAGCGCCCCTTGCGGAAGCCATACTGGCAGTCCGCAAGGTCCGGCCCCGTCCTTCCAAGGTGCCCGACGAGGCGGCCCGCAATAATTCTCTCGAAGAGTTTACCGACCTCGTCGAGCAGCACTATGGGCCGGAATGCGGACGGAGAGTCCGCAGGGCGCCCTGGCTTCTGTATAAGGACCAGCTTCCCCGTCTTCCAACGGAGCGGAAACTGGCCTCTTTCCATGCATGCGCTAAAGAGCGCCTCCAGTCGGGGCCCGAGAGCCCCTGAGGCCAGGACCCAGGCTTTACCAGGCAAGCCGTCGGGTCCTGGGGCGGTATTCTTGGCCTTGAGCCTTCCAACCGCCGCTCTCAGATCTACCTCGGTCACTTCGGGGATGTCGTCGTCGTCCTCGTGGTCCGCTTCGGGCGGAGCCATAGGCGGGGGAGTATGCTCCCCCCGTGAGGGGAACAGAGCGCTCCCCACCTCCTCCACCAGCTGGGGGCGGAGACTCTGCGTCAGAGGGGGGGCCCAGGTGCGGAGCTTGTTCCGCACCATTTTATATGGGCGCCCCCATGGATCTCTATCCAGGGTCCCCACCATCTCCTCGCGGGCCGCATTTTGATTCCCTGGAGTGTCGAAATATACGTTTTTTCCGGCATAAATGGCCGTATCTTTTTTTACGTAAATTTAGAAGTTTGATTTTACCACAGCTTCAAGGGCATGTAGACCTGAGTATATGGTTTTAATTTCAACTCGATACCTCCACGGGTTTCCGAGGTAAGGGTCTTGACAGACAGACGGACGACCAACAAAGTGATCCTATAAGCTAAGGGTATATTTAGGGGGTTTTTTAAGGGTATATTTAGGGGTTTTTTTAAGGGTATATTTAGGGGTTTTTTTAAGGGTATATTTAGGGGTTTTTTTAAGGAAATATTTCTCAACAGCATGTGAAGCTAAGTCAGAGGCCCATGGGTAGCATAAAAACTCTGACACCAGATTAGTCACTAACCACACGAAAAGAAGAAGAAGATAAGCTTAGGGTTCCGTTCCTTCCTTTTGAGGCACTGAAACCTAAAAATACCTATTCGCTCACTTATTAACCACTTAGATAGGCAATTGCGAACCTGATTACACTAACGCTACCTAGTACATAGATAGATAAATAATACATGAGTGTAGGATATGCAAATTATGTATTATCAAGCCTTCATATAGCAAAACACAGGTTTTGTGCTATAACTAGGTACTAATACGCAAGTTATGTACACAGGCCAGCACATCAAGTTACCCCAATCTGTCATTTTTTTTAATTGTTTATCAACTTTATTTACAAAAGTATAAGGTTCATTTTCAATTGGAAAAATTTGACAGTTTGGGATAGCTTGATGTGCTAGCATTGGCGTTGGCTAGGCATTTGCGACTAGTTTGGATGATGAAGAAGACAGTTGAAATATTTGAGTTTGAGTCACCGAGTGAACTTATTTACACCTCCATTTTTTTCCATAAAGAATTCCTTGAAGAATTTCTTTCTTTGCTCTTGCTAGTTAAACCGTAAAATGATGACTCTTAATCATTACGCTAGCGCTTTCGACATGGTAAGCGGAATTGTCCGAAAGGGTTACCGCTACCCCGGAACATAAAGGGCTAAGGAAGGAACATGGTTTTAGTCAGTAAGGGTCTGGCACTCCACCCAGAGCGGGAGGAGTCATTTGATGATTTCGTAGCCACAATAAAAAACACTTTCGACATCAATCAACGAAAATTAAGCTCATCTTCCTTCAAGCACACACTGCGTTACGATATCCCAACTGTCCAAAATACCTGATGCATACGAAAACACCTATGATGCAATTGTTAAAACTACTAAAAACTCGTGAACAAATAACAAATAATGTTTTATACTCCACACAGCGCGTATCACAATCGCCAAAGTTCAATAACACAAAGATCTTTTGTAAAGCCACTATCAAACTGTAGGTAGGTCATACCAAACAGGTTTTATGTGCATCAACCAGCTCGCGAACTTATCCTATGCAATTTATTCAACGAAATTAACTTTGAACGTGAAGTCGTGAAATCGAACACGCCTGCTTTTGAAATTGGAATTTATGGAAGTCTAAAAATGGCGGTGAATCATCACATTTTTGAAGTATGGAATTAGTATGTACTATATTTAAGGTTTTAAACTAACATTCTTATTATTGAAGTTTCTGACCGAATTATTTTTATAATGGAGCATTCAAATTAGGCCTTCTAATTTACTATAAATGGGATAGAATAATTTCGTTTCCCACAACTTTAAACGGGCCGGCCTTTGTTGCCAATTTTAGACAAAATGGCTGGATTCAAACATGATGTTACTGAAGTCACAATGTGAATCATATTGAAGGATATTGCTAATCCAGTTGGTATTGTTGATGGAGGAAAAAAATGTCTATACATCTACTTACGTAAATAACGCAATTAATGAATGGGACTGTTAAAATAAAAACCATTGCTACTGTTTGGTGTTACACAATTGAGGAGCTCGTGGCTAAGTACTAACAGCCACACAGGTTGATCCATCAGGTTAAGCTACGCTTGCCGGGGTTGGCTATGGATGGGTGACCATATTTACTTATCGAGACTCCTCCGTGCCATGGAAAGCACGTCAAGCCGTTGTTCCCGGCTGTCATTTGTGCATCTTTGACAGTCGTTACGGGTCATCAGAAGCTTGAAAATATGACAGCCAGTCTTACCAAGGGTATCGTATTACTCAGTTACTGGGGTTGTGGAGGTCAGATAGGTAGTCGCTTCATGCAAAATACTGGTATTCAGCTGCATCCGTTTTGACTGGAAGCCAAACACACGGAACAAATAACAATTGATTTTAATATTGTTTTGTTTATCTTATTGTGAACTAACTGAATACTCATTAATATACATTAAAGCCTGTATTACCCGAAGGGCTAAGCAGAGATCTACTTCTTCTTCTTATTGTGCCGTTAGTGACTAACCTGGTATCACAGTTTTTATACTGCCTATGGGCCTCTGACTTAGCTTCACATGCTGTTGAGAAATATCTCTCAGACGTGCTGGCTTCCTCACGATGTTTTCCTTCACCGATTTTTAACCAAGTGATAATTATACATACAATACGCACATGAATCCGTAAATTCAGGGGTGCGTGCTTTGAATTCGTTCTCGAGACACATGACTTTTTTTTTTTTTAGGTTGGGAAATCATCCAATGACTGCTCCCGCTCTGGGTGGAGCGGAAGGGAGTGTCAGTCTCTTACTGACTAATACCCATCCATGTTCCTTCCGTAGCCCTTTATGTTCCGGGGTAGCGGTAACCCTTTCGGACGAACCCGCTTACCCGGCAGGCTTGGCCCTGAGGGGCCCCTTCATATGCTGACATCTCTTTGCGGCGCGCGTGGAACATATTCGCGCCGTCCGGCACGGGCCTGGTGCTGATCAGACGGTGAGTCACCCATTACTCACCGTCCGCAGGCCCGCGCCTACGGTGGCCGGGAGTCGTCACGTGGCTCCCGACGCCCGTCTCCCGCGGCGGCTGGGACGGAAGGACCTTTCTCTTTCCCAGCCCGCCACCTCCTTCGCGAGCATGACTTTTTCGCAGAAGGAGGTGACTGCCTCCCACTCCCTCTCGCCCCGGATCATGGCTTGCACCAGGGCCGGGTGTGAGAGGGAGACCCATGACTTGGTTGTCCGACGGTCACACCACTAGGCTATTACTGCTGAGATCTACTATGTTATCTACAATGTATATAAGGTGTTAAAAAATTAACTCTAAGAATTTCGTGGGAGCATTGTACTCATCGTAACGAACAACTTTTACTATGGGATGAACCCTGAAATCGCGAAAAAAATATGAGCTGTTCCATACATTTTATTGAGTTACGTGTGCATAAACGTATGGAACAGCTCATATTTTTTTATAATTATAACCACTCTAATCACAATCAGCCTATAATGTTATCACTGCTGGGACATACGCCTCCTCTCTTCGGAAGGGACTGGTATGTTGTCTGGCCACGCTGGCTACGGGCTGGTAAATGTCACATGCCTTCGAATGTTTGGTTCTAGGGCATGCCAGTTTCCCCACGATGTTTTTATTCATCGTTTTGAGAGCAGTGGTGATGAAATTATTTACATAAAGCAAAGTGCTAGTCTGGGTTTGAAACCATGACTAGTCTAACCGGATGCAGCTGAATACCAGTATTTTACATGGAGCGACTGCCTTTATAACCTTCACAACCCAGTTACTGGGTAGCACGATATTCATTGAGAGACTTGTGGTCAGACTTTTGGGCTGGTTATCCGTAACGACTGTCAAAGATTTAGGTATGAATAACAGCCGGAACCAATGGCTGACGCGCTTTCCGAGGCACGGAGGGTTCTTGGTATGTAATGGATGGTCGCCTATCAGAATATGCGGGACCTATCAGGATACCAGCGCTGTGGAATTTATTTATTGTTAAATATCGCAGCATTATGCTGTCTTTTTGGCCTTTTCGGCTTCGCAGATGTCTTTGTTTTTTTTTTAGTATTGCTTTAATTTTTATTAATATTTTCTTTTTTATGTTCTGTTCTATTTTTAATTTTGTGTATTTCCTGTGCGTGTGCAGTATTAAATAGTTTTCTTCTTTCTTTCCTATCCACGAACCGACCTCGGCAAGCGTAGCTGAACCTGATCGATCGAGACCCATGCGGCTGTTATTATTAGCGACTCCATCTCTAAACAAACTTATAAGAAAAAGACAACAATATATATGAACAATTTCCAAGTTTTTCCTTTACCAGTGCTGTGGGTGGAACTCTTGCTTCTTGTCCTATATTTCATGATTTTAAGTCAATGTCTTTGTGTTATTGACATTATTGGCGAGTATCAAATATGTCGCTTAAATGGGAGTATTTTTTTATTGCGTTGAGGTAGAAGCTTTTTTTGAACTCCAAAGCTAATATTTAGATATAAGCTTATATTTGACTAGCTTCTGCCCGCGACTTCGTCCGCGGAAAATTTCTAGTTTTAACATTAAATATATCCTATGATACTCTGCAATACTGTAGGTTCCTATTAGTGAGAGAATTTTTGGGTCTTACCGCCACTATCGTGGCGTGCCCTGCGCTGGGTTGCGACAGTCGCTGATTCCAGGCCGCACATGAGATCGCGCCGGAGGTCCGTCCGCTCCGCCGCAATTTGCCGCGGAAACGGAGTTTCCCCCCGGCTTAGTACCTCCGCGCGCCACTCGTACAGGCGCGCGAGGACTATCGCCTCCAGATCCCACGGCGGCAGTCCGGCAAGGAGGCTTGCCGCCTCGCCCGAGATCGTGCGGTACCCCCGGGTAAGCCGTATGGCTACCACCTTTTGGGGCGCGTTAAGATAGTGGGCGGCTCGCCACCGCAGTGAACGCGCCCACACCGGGGCCCCGTATAGGGCCATGGACCGCACGACTTCGGCGTAAAGCCTCCGGCAGGAGGCGTTTAGCCCCCTCAAATTGGGCAAGAGCCGCTTGAAGGCGGCCTCAGTCCGTTCCAGCTTGGGGGCCAAACGTCGGAAATGCTCCACGTAATTCCATCGGCTGTCGAAGACCAGACCTAGGTATTTCATCGTGGTCTCGACGCCGATGTGAACCCCTCCTACCGTAAGTTGGGATCCCGATGGTGGCCTATTCCGAGGTCCATGAAAGGACATGGCCTCGGATTTGTGCAATGCCACCTCGAGACCCAACTGCCGGATCCTCTCAACGACTGTCGCAACCCCGCGTGTCATCGCGTCGGCCGCCGCCTGATGCGACCTCCCCTGCGCCAGGACCAGGGTGTCCTCAGCGTAGCAAACTACGCTGACGCCGTCAGGGAGGTCGGCCCGCAGCACCCAGTCGTAACCGATGTCCCACAGGAGCGGCCCCAGAACCGATCCCTGTGGGACAACGCACGACATCTCTCGCCGGTTCCATTCCCCATCGTGACCGGGGTAGATGACGGTTTACGACACCCTGCCTCGCATTGTAAAGGTGCAAATGCATTATGTATTTTTAACCCAACACGGATAATAATAAAATTATCTTACTACTATTATAAATGTAAAAGTTTGGATGGATGGATGGATGTTTGTTACTCAATCACGCCAAAACCGCTGAACGGATCTGGATGTTTGGCACAGAGATAGATTATAGTCTGGAATAACACATAGGCTAATTTTTATCACGGAAAAACGTACCCGTTCCCGTGGGATAATTTCCAACAACCACGCGGGCGAAACCGCTGGCAAAAGATATTACACTACCTACATATATACAAAATACAAACCATCATTTAAAAATGTTAACGTTAAAAATATAAAATTTAAGTGAGGAACCTATTTAATTTAAAGCTTCTCTAAAACGATAAAACGTCCGCACAAAGCACGTAGGAAGTAGGAATGATAGTTGAGCTCGGCGAATGTTTTAGCGTTTTGCGTTTAGTAATTTTATATTATCTCGGTAAATATATGACCATTTGACATACTGTAGAGGGCAAATCTTATCTCTGTGATGTTCTTGTGATCATAAAATAATTTTATTTGATAAAAATTGATATTTTGTTGTTTAAATAATCATCCAAACAGTAAGTCGAAAAAATACTTTTTTAAAACATAAAACCAAATATAAAAGTTAAAATACAAAAGATAGAAATGTGGTGTCGCGGACTTTTTTGTAGAAATAATTAAGGCAAACCGGGTTGCCATACATTGCTTTCAATTTTAAACAACTGTTTAGGCAGCGCATGCAAATAATTCTGTTTTCGGAGGTATTTCATTCCGACTTGCTAGACGAAAAATGCAATAGCTCGGCTAATATGTATGATATAAATATAATTTATAGCCTATAGCACTCAGGAATAATGTAGCTTTCTATCAGTGAAAAAATTATTGAAATTGGATCATTAGTTCCGGAGATTACCCCCTACATACAAACTTACAAACATACAAACTTACAAATTTTACCTCTTTATAATATTAGTATAGATTGATATCTCCACGCATTCCTGAGATAAAACGATCTTGATAGACTGACAGACGGATAGGCAACGAAGTGATTCTGTAACGGTTCCCTGGTTCCGACTCACGGAACCCGAAAGAAAAACTCTTCAACTTTATTATATTAGAATGAATTTATCTCTGTTTGTGACGAAAAGCCTTTGTTCCATAACTCTATTTTCAAATATTTCGCTCCATTTTCCTCGAGTATAAAAGAAAAGTGCCTATTTTTCTTGTCTATGGAGGAGTGACGGACGACATGAATATCCAATATCGGCTTTTGCAAAGGAAAAATGTGAAAATTGACAACGTTTCAACAAAGATATGAAAAGGTTTTGATTTTCTTTTGTTCACATACATAAACGCACATAAATTGACGTCATCTTTCCATGGGTGTAGACAAACTAGATAACGTCATCTGGTAGTAACGGTGGAGTTTCTTGCCCATTCTTCTCCACACGAAACTACCTTTTGGAAGGGGCGACTAGAATCAATTCGATTTCCTGTTCATTTTTGACGTTCCTATTTGAAATAAATGATTTGACTTTGACTTTACGTATGTATGTAAGGGTACATACTTCTTTTGCTTTGTTTACATTCATTCATCAGATGACCTAGACATAGGAGTGAGTTCTGCGAAGCACTCATGCTCATTAGGTTAAACAAATTGGGAAATCATCCAATGACTGCTCCCGCTCTGGGTGGAGCGGAAGGGAGTGTCAGTCTCTTACTGACTAAAACCCATCCATGTTCCTTCCGTAGCCCTTTATGTTCCGGGGTAGCGGTAACCCTTTCGGACAATCCCGCTTACCCGGCAGGCTTGGCCCTGGGGGGCCCCTTCATATGCTAACATCTCTTTGAGGCGCGCGTGGAACATATACGCGCCGTCCGGCACGGGTCTGGTGCTGATCGGACGGTGAGTCACCCATTACTCACCGCCCGCAGGCCCGCGCCTACGGTGGCCGGGAGTCGTCACGTGGCTCCCGACGCCCGGGGCGTCTCCTGCGGCGGCTGGGACGGGAGGACCTTTCTCTCTCCCATCCCGCCACCTCCTTCGCGAGCATAACTTTTTCGCAGAAGGAGGTGACTGCCTCCCACTCCCTCTCGCCCCGGACCATGGCTTGCACCAGGGCCGGGCGCGAGAGGTCGCCGCCGCCGATCGCCTCTACGAGGACACGGCGGTGCTCCGCCCATGCGGGGCAGGTTTGCACCGTGTGCTCTACCGTGTCCTCTGGGCGATCCTCGCAGTGGTGACACCCGGGCGTTTCCTCCCGCCTGATGATGTGCAGGAACCTCCCGAAACATCCATGTCCGGTGAGGACCTGCGTCAGGCGGTAGGTGAGGGCGCCGTGACGCCTCTCTAGCCACTCCTCAAAGAGGGGCCTTACCGCCACTATCGTGGCGTGCCCTCCAGCAATGGTCTGCGTTAAGCTTAGTTGATTACTGAGAATTTTTCGGAAATCGAATCCAGCAGAATAATTGCGAAACAAACTAAGACTTCCGCATTACTGCCGTCTGTCTCTCTGTTCGCTTAGATCTTTTAAACTCCGCAATGGATTTTAACCTTTTGAACGCCATTGACTCATGTACATGAGAAACAAGCGCATGCCCTATACGCCACCGACACAAATATTTGACAATAGCAACAACACTATAACACGAAGTATAATTATTAATTAAATTATTACTTTTATGAGTGTTTATATATTAGATATCTTAAAAGTTAAAGCTCTCGTACGTATTAAATGACACGAAACAAATTAAAAGACACCATGGATATTGGGAAATGCATGATATTCAAGAAGAAATAAATTTGTAGCTTGGCTTGGAGGGCAAGCGCGTGCATTTATGCTCTGGCGTTTAAATAGTTAAACTACGCAACATGGTTTGATACAGACAGTTTTCATCAATAGATAGAGTGATTCAAGAGGAAGGTTTAACGTGTAGTTTAACTAGCTATCGCTCGCGTGATAGTATCTACGAGTACATTGCACCCGTGCGAAGCCGGGGCGGGTCGCTAGTCTATACTATCTTTACTAATATTATAAAGAAGAAACATTTGAATGTATGTTTGTAACGAATAAACTCTCTGGATGAAACTTGGCAGTATAAAGCAAAGTCGCTTCCCGCGTCATGTATGTATGTATGTATGCTTAGAGCTTTAAAACTACACAACGGCTTTTGATGCAGTTTTTTTTATAGATAGAGTGATTGAAGAGGAAGATTTATATGTATAATTTGTCGTCATATTATGCGGGCGAAGCCGCTGGCAAAAGCTAGTTTACAATAAAAGAATGTCTACGACAACCAAATAAAGGAAAGTGAATTACATAATGTGATCTACTGAGCTGTTAACAATGAATGGATGAACGAATGAAATGAATGGTTTCGTGAGAAGATGGCGCTAATTACGAACTGTAAAAAGGTGTGTTCGTATTCGTGAGATCTTAATTAAAGATATTATCTCAGTATTTTTAAATCCTGTTTGTTCTTCTTTTCGTGTGGTTACTGACTAACCTGTTATTTTTAACCTTTTGAACGCCATTGTCACATACAAGTGACAAGCAAGCGCATGCCCTGTACGCCAACGACACAAATATGTTCCAAAGGCAACAACTCGATGACACGAAAAAAACAATTAAATCATTACTTTTGTGAGTGTTTATATAGATATCTTAAAAATTGAAGATCTCGTACGTATTTAAACATGCAACAAAATAAAAGACATCATGTATATTTGAAAATTCATGATAACAAGAAGGAATAAATTTGTAGCTTGGCTTGTGTTTTAAATGCTCTGGCGTTCAAAAGGTTTAGCTGCCCATGGGCCTCTGACTTAGCTTCACATGCTGTTGAGAAATATATCCCAGACATGCTGGTTTCCTCACGATGTTTTCCTTCACCGATTTTTAAGCAAGTGATAATTATACAATACGCTCATGAATCCGTAAATTCAGAGGTGCGTGCTTTGGGTTCGGACTCGAGACCTGTGACTTGGCAGTCCGACGGTCACACCACTAAGCTATCACATACTACTGCTATATATCCTGTTTGTTTTATGTGTATAATTCAAATCGAGTTTTACAAATCATCATCATCATTCTCCTGCCCTTAACCCAATTTATTAGTGCTCGGCGCAACATGTCTTTTTCTTCCACACTTCTCTATTAGTCGTCATCTCGGTAGTCACTCCCTTCCTAGCCATATCATCTTTCACACAGTCCATCCATCGTTTCTTTGGTCTTCCTATACTTGTATAGCCATCCACATTCATACGCAAAACGTTTCTGAGTTTTACAAATCACTACATAGTAAAACAAAGTCGCTTTCTCTGTCCCTATATCCCTATGTATGCTTAAATCTTTAAAACTGCGCAACGGACTTGGATGCGGTTTTTTTAATAGATAGAGCGATTCAAGAGGAAGGTTTATGTGTATAATTTGTCGACATATTATGCGGGCGAAGCCGCAGGCGGAAGCTAGTATTACATAAAACTAAAAATCATGTGTGCATTTTACCTAACCCTCACACAATTCCGTGTCTATGTATTTTATATATTTTTATAAATGTTAAATAGTACTTTTATAATGAATTTAATTATTCGTTGCCATAACGGCAGCACCAAATTAATTGAACTCATTTGTTAAAAGAATTTACGAAATAATAAGGAAATTTGAGTCTTTAAATTATTGGAATTTTCGATAAGAAATTCATTTACTTTTGGGGCGATAATCTTGTTTGCTCGTATTCAAGAGAAATACCCAAATTCCCGTTAACCTTTTGAACGCATTGGATAACTATTAGTTTTACTGTTAGTGTATAACGTAATTACTAACGCCATTGGGTATTTGAAAGGGTAGTCAATAACGTTACTTTTTATGAACTGTCAAAACGTGGAATTTGTACGTGATTTGAATGAAATATAACAATGTGACGTCACAGATTTTTCGAATCAAATGGAATACTTATGAGCATTAAATTCGATTTAACAATTATATCTTCACCGGGTTGCAATTTTACAATCATACCTTATAATATTTAATTTCTGTACGGTGAAGGAAGTTTTTGACGAGCGGTCTTTTTACTAGATTTTATATTTTACTAGCTGCTCCGCTGCTCGGCTCCTATTGGTCGTAGCGCGATGTTACATAGCCTATAGCCTTCCTCGATAAATGGACTATCCAACACAAAAAGAATATTTCAATTCGGACCAATAGTTTCAGAGATTAGTGCGATCAAACTTAGAGCATTTAAACAAACTAACTATTTAGCTTTGTAATATTAGTATAGTTTTGTGATCGTTTCAAATAGTTAAATATCTAAGTCTAATGAGTATGAAACGATCGTGATAGGTAGTGGTCTTTATTGTGCTTACTCCCATCGGAAAAAAAGGCGTGAACTTATGTATGTATGTATGTAATAATGTCCTGAATCAATTGAATCCATAACACACTGGGAGCCAAGCCAGTTCCTTCATGAGAAAATCATTGTGGAAACAACAATCTATATCACTATCACTACATAGTATGAAACAAAGTCGCTTTCTCTGTCCCTATATCCCTATGTATGCTTAAATCTTTAAAACTACGCAACGGATTATGATGCGGTTTTTTTTTAATATATAGAATGATTCAAGAGGAAGGTTTATGTGTATAATTTGTCGACATATTATGCGGGCGAAGCCACGGGCGGAAGCTAGTGTAGAAATAAAAATCAATTGCTGTTCGTTAGTCTCGCTAAAACTCGAGAACGGCTGGGTCGATTTAGCTGATTTTGGTGTTGAAATGTTTGTCGTAGTCCAGGGAAGGTTTAAAAGGTGAGAAAAGTTAGATGGGTAGGTAGGGCAGGTAGGGTAGGTAGGTAGAATAGGCAGGGTGCGTAGGGTAGATAGAGTTGGTAGGGTAGGTAAGTATAATAGTTAAGGCAGGACAACGCCTGTCGGGTCTGCTAGTAAGATCATAAATGGCAACACTGACAATACTGATGAATAGAACTATTTTAGAAATATCAAATAAATCCTAACACTGAAATTTAATAAGTGATTTTTTCAAACAAACTAAATAATAGTGGTGGACCAACTATGGGTTTTGCCAATCTTTGACTAGCTATAGTGATCTAACTATTGGATATATTTGATTGAATTTTCGTATGCAGGCTGAGGACAGCATTAGATATACGCAGTTTAATTTATGATCGTAGGTATTGTAGTCTCCACTTTGTATAACATTGTATCGATTAGAAAAAACGCGAATCGAATAGCATCGTGCGATCCTATATTATGTATTGGCGCGGGCGTTTTCTTGTTTCAGAGTCTGTTTTCAAAGCACGTTAAGCCGTTAGTCCCGGCTGTCATTTGTGCATCTTTGACAGTCGTTACGGGTCGTCAGAAGCCCGATAATCTGACAGCCAATCTAACCAAGGGGTATCGTATTGCCCAGTTACTGGGTTGTGGAGGTCAGATAGGCACTCGCTCCATGTAAAATACTGGTATTCAGCTGCATCCGGTTAGACTGGAAGCCGACCTTAACATAGTTGGGAAAAGGCTAGGCAGATGATGACACGATTTTGAACGCTCCGTTTACCGTCCAGAGTTAAAAATCCGACAGTGTATTCTTGACACCTTGGCATGCATAATCAGCCTATAATGCTCCCACTGCTGTAAGATATGGCTTCTCTCTGTGAGAGGGAGTGGGCCGCAGTCCACCATTTTTTTTTTTTTTTTTTTTAAGGCTGGGAAATCATCCAATGACTGCTCCCGCTCTGGGTGGAGCGGAAGGGAGTGTCAGACTCTTACTGACTAAAACCCATCCATGTTCCTTCCGTAGCCCTTTATGTTCCGGGGTAGCGGTAGCCCCTTCATATGCTGACATCTCTTTGAGGCGCGCGTGGAACATATACGCGCCGTACGGCACGGGTCGCAGTCCACCATGCGGGCCCAGTGCGGGTTGATAGATGTCACATGTCTTCGAATTTTTAGTTCTAGGATATGCTGGTTTCCTCACGATGTTTTCCTTCACCGTTTTGTGCAAATCCATTATCATACAAAGGGGCATTAAATTACACTACGTATACCTATACTATACGTGTTTAGTATTAATTCGGTACGGTATACAAATAAAAAGCACCAAAAATGAGGATTTTATTTTTTCAAACAAACTAAATAGCTTACAAATCAGAGTAAAACGCAACCACCCTTTGTAAATAAAAACTGACCTTGTAACGCAGCGGCACCGACGCGTGCACGCCGGAGCGCTGTTAGGAAAGATACATCGTGTTCAAACGGGGCAAAAACTTAAAAAAACATTTGCGACTAAACTACTGCTCCTATTTAATTGATTTTTGGTACAGAGCTTGAAAATGGTCCCTAGTATAAGCTGTTTAAAGGAAGGCCCCTCTGTCGTATCAACTCTGTATGTGTGCTTTCTTTTCACCTTTTGTGGTGTATTATTTTTATTTTGGGTGCATCGTCTTTGTATAATTTTATAATTCATGTAAAAAAAAACATTTTAAAAGAGTAACGGTGGAGTTTCTTACCCATTCTTCTCCAAAGGAACTACCTTTTGGAAAGGGCAACTAGAATTAATTCTATTTCTTGTTCATTTTGACGTTCAAAAGTGCCTTTCTTGTGCCTATTTGAAATAAATGATTTGACTTTGACATTAGGTATTTACGCGAAAAAAATATCGGGTAAAAACATCACCCGTGCGTTGTTACTTTGGGCATATATTCCTCGCGTGAAAACCGACGACGTCTTTTGCATATTATTGGATATATTGGATAAAGATTTCTGATTTCAATAAGTTATTGCCTATGTATATCAAAATCGTGATAGCCTGGAGGAATAGGATCCGCTTTTATAGTGCCAAGCGTTTCTTTTTACACGCTTTATATTATACCTACACCTGTATGTTTGTTTGTTTGTATGTCTGTAACTGACTACTTTGGGCGCGATTTTGACCCACTTTAAACGGCCAGAGTTCGTTCAAACTTTGTAGATTTATCGAGGACTTCTTCTTCTTAGCGTGTCGATGGCAAAAATAGTAAAAATAGTTTAAATAAATATATTTAATATATCGAGGACTGAAGGACAATATATTAATTTGATAAAATTATTTCATTTTTCAATTTGCAATTTTTTTTTAAATAGTATAAAAAAGCGTGTTTTTTTAAACTATTATTTTTATTTTTGAGGGTTGGGAATCATCAAATGACTCCCCCGCTCTGGGTGGAGCGGGACTGGCAGACTCTTACAGACTCTTACTGACTAAAACCTATCTATGTTCATTCCTTAGCCCTTTGTGTTCAGGGGTAGCGGTAACCCTTTCGGATAATTCCGCTACCATTGCCAAGCGCTGTTGTAATGTTTTACTTGACGGTGGCCCAGAAGGAGGTGCCAAAAGAACGAAAAAAAGGAAAAAAATATACTCTAGACACGCACAGGAAATATCTACTTACGCGGTAAAAAAAAAATTGAAAATAAAAACAGAATATTAAATAAAAATATATTATTAAAGCAAAAACAAAAAGATTTTTAAAAAAAGACCCTGGTTAAGCTACGCTTGCCGTGGTTGGTCGGTGGATGGGTAACCATCTTTTTATATCGAGACTCCTGCGTGTCTCGGAAAGCACGGTAGGCCGTTGGTCCCGGCTGTTATTCGTGGATCTTTGGCAGTCGTTACGGGTCGTCAGAAGCCCGAAACTCCGACAAATAATCGTCGTAATACTTAGTTACTGACTGGATTGTGGAGGTCCGATAGACAGTCGCTCCATGTAAAATACTGGTATTCATTTGCATCCGGTTAGACTGGAAGCCGACCCCAACATAGTTTAGAAATGGCAGGCAGATTGATATTTTTCGGTTTATTCATAGTACTATTACTGTTCCAAAGACGAACAAACCAACAAATCAATTAACATACTTTCGGATTAATTCCGTTATAATTTATTGCCTCACCAAGCTCACCACAGACAAGACAAAAACCTCTTTCCTTGTGGTCAGTCAGTTACATAAAAAACTACTTAATGTTTTATACATGAATTAGCCCAGTGAACCGGCTTCCATATGGCACGGGTGACATAATCATACTGCCTCTCATCATTTGCCAACATAGTTGGGGTCAGCTTCTAGTCTAACTGGATGCAGCTGAATACCAATATTTTACATGGAGCGACTGCCTATCTGACCTCCACAACCCAGAAACTGGGTAATACCCCTTGGTAAGACTGGCTGTCAGGTTTTCGGGTGTCTGACGACCCGTAACGACTGTCAAAGATGCACAAATGACAGCCGGGACTAACGGCTTAACGTGCTTTCCGAATCAAATCGCTCTAGTGTCAAAAAGTAAGAAAGCTGTCAGAGATTTTTTTTGTTACAAAAGATATCAATTTATCATAATCAATAATGTCTAACTATCACGGTTCATGAGATACAGCTTTGTGACAGACGGACGGACGGACAGCGGAGTCTTAGTAATAGGGACCTTTTTTGCAAAGAACCTTATAAAAATAGTCGAAATTTCTATTCAGCCTGACGAAGTCGCCGGAGGAAGCCAGTATTAACTAAATCCAGTTTTCAAGGGCCAGAGAGGCTACTAACTGGTAGTTACGTCACTAAACAGACTGTGTTTTAACGAGGACATGAGTATGCTTTGTAGGTAGAACTGACACGATTTCCTCGTTAAATTGTCTGTAATATCTAGAGGCGGCGGAATTGTGAACAAACCACAGACAACACAGGAACGTGGTAGATAGATTCGTTTATTTGTTTGAAATATGGTGTTTCACAGATTTTTTATCAAATATACAATAGTTCTTCATATTCCGCCAACATATACTCGGTTAAATTTTAGTCGTTTTAATCCCCTTAAGGGGTCATTGTACACATTATAACGAGCAACTTTTACTATGGGACCGAACCTGAAATCGCAAAAAAATAATCAGATTTTCAGTACATTTATGTTATCCTAACTCGTCAAAATGTACTGCACAGCTGATTTTTTTTTCGCGATTTCAGGTTCGTTCCCATAGTAAAAGTTGCTCGTTATAATGTGTACAATGACCCCTTAAGGGGATTAAAACGACTAAAATTTAACCGAGTATATATATCACTACATAGTATAAAACAAAGTCGCTTTCTCTGTCCCTATATCCCGATGTATGCTTAAACCTTTAAAACTACGCAACGGATTTTGATGCGGTTTTTTTTAATAGATAGAGTGATCGAAGAGGAAGGTTTATGTGTATTTTTTGTCGACATATTATGCGGGCGAAGCCGCGGGCGGAAGCTAGTACTATTATATTTATTTTGCATACAATTTGGTACGGTCTTTACACTTGTCACACTAATATTATAAAGGTGAATGTTTTTGTGTGTGTGTGTGTGTGTTTGTCACTTCTTCATCCTCAAACTACTGAAGGGATCTGGATGAAATTTGGCGCAGGGATGGATTATAACCTGAACTAGCTTCCGCCCGCGGCTTCGCCCGCATAATATGTCGACAAAAAATACACATAAACCTTCCTCTTCAATCACTCTATCTATTAAAAAAAAACGCATCAAAATCCGTTGCGTAGTTTTAAAGGTTTAAGCATACATCGGGATATAGGGACAGAGAAAGCGACTTTGTTTTATACTATGTAGTGATTAAGATATGGGATACTTTCCGTTATCCACGCAGGTGAAGCCACGGGCAGGAGCTAGTAAAAGTTGATCAGTTTTTTTGATTAACGAAAAAACTAATGCGTGGTTAGAACTAGTCATTTGGAGCAATAGTTAATATGGCACTTCTCCATAGGTACCTACTGCTTTGGAATGGGCAACTAGCTTCATCTCTCTGACTGACCGACCCCTTTTTTTTTTTTTTTTTTTTTAGGTTGGGGAATCATCCAATTCTTCTCCCGCTTTGGGTGGAGCGGAATGGAGTGTCAGACTCTTACTGACTAAAACCCATCCATGTTCCTTCCGTAGCCCTTTATGTTCCGGGGTAGCGGTAACCCTTTCGGACAATCCCGCTTACCCGGCAGGCTTGGCCCTGAGGGGCCCCTTCATATGCTGACATCTCTTTGAGGCGCGCGTGGAACATATACGCGCCGTACGGCACGGGTCTGGTGCTGATCGGACGGTGAGTCACCCATTACTCACCGTCCGCAGGCCCGCGCCTACGGTGGCCGGGAGTCGTCACGTGGCTCCCGGCGCCCGGGGCGTCTCCTGCGGCGGCTGGGACGGGAGGACCTTTCTCTCTCCCATCCCGCCACCTCCTTCGCGAGCATGACTTTTTCGCAGAAGGAGGTGACTGCCTCCCACTCCCTCTCGCCCCGGACCATGGCTTGCACCAGGGCCGGGCGCGAGAGCTGACCGACACCTTGACAATTCAAAAGTGCCTTTAATTGGTTTATTCGAAATAAATACTTTGAGTTTGAGTTTTAAAGTCGTCGATGATTTGTCATTTTCATACATTTTTTTTTTCTGAATTTGTATAACATGACTTAGAGTAATCATAATAATCATCGTCTCATGACAACCAGTCGCCTGCCGGGTAAGCGGGATTGTCTGAAAGGGTTACCGCTACCCCGGAACATAAAGGGCTAATGAAGGAACATGGATGGGTTTTAGTCAGTAAGAGTCTGACACTCCATTCCGCTCCACCCAAAGCGGGAGAAGAATTGGATGATTACCCACCCTAAAAAAAAAAAAATTACAACCAGTCGGATTCAGCTGACCATATTTTTAAATAGATTGGTTTGCTAAGTCAATACTAAACTTTTAAGTAAGATGTAAGTAATTGCGTTAATTACTTAGTAAATAATTTAAACGAGGAAGCGTTAAATTCTTAATTAAATGAGTTGCGGATCGCGGAACAATCTTGTTAACGTTTACAGAATAAATTAACGTCACAAGGAAAATGTACATTTTGAAATTGGAATTGTATCTGGGCAGGCACGTGTAACTGCAATTAGACAACTTAATTTTTTTTTGTGTAAAAATAATTTGCTAACTTCCTTAGTCTGTGGGGGTTCATGTCGATCTCTTTGGTGCTTTGATTTTTTTAATTGAAATATGATTTATGATTTACATAAATATTTATAAAATGGGGCTTTAAACTAGAGAAACCGCGGACGAGAAAATAAAATCAGCTGTTCTTTACATTTTCTCGATTTATGTGAACACATCATACATATTATTATGTATGGAACAGCAAATTTTTTTTTTCGCCTTTTCTGATTTGTTCCAATAGTAAAAGTAGTTCATAAAGATGAGTATAATAACGCCTTTTTGGCTTTTGCATAAGCTAAAAACAAATTACACTAATATTATAAAAGCGAACGTTTGTGAGTGTTTGTATGTTTGTTACTACATCACGCTCAAACTGCTGAACGGATCTGGATGAAATTTGGCATGGAGATAGATTATAGTATGGAATAGCACAAAGGATACTTTGTATCCCGATAGTATGTTCCCGTGGGATAATTTCCCACACGCGGGCAAAGCTAGTGGTGTATAATATGTTGCGTTGAACTGACTACGTTACTAGGTGCCAAAGCCAGAACGCTTGGAAAAAAAAAACATTGCGTCACGTCACATACGCTCGTTGACTGACACTTTCGTTGTATCGTGTACTTTTTTAATGTACGTTTCGTGCTACGATCTCAAAATTACATCAAAGTCATGTGACGTTCCGTTTCATGCAGTAATCTACCTAGTTTAGCGCCATCTATTCAGGGAAGGTAGAGTTAAAAAAGAAAATCCCTCATTACGCAGAGTCAAAACAGTTGCTTAACAGATGTGCGTATTGTGTAATTATCAATTATTTAAAAATCGGTGAAGGAAAACTTCGTGAGGAAACCAGCATGTCTGAGAGATATTTCTCAACAGCATGTGAAGCTAAGTCAGAGGCCCATGGGCAGCATTAAAACTCTGACACCAGGTTAGTCACTAACCACACGAAAAGATGAAGAACAGATTGAATGAGTACCTAATATTGTTAGATTGCTTGCGGTTTCAATAACTATCCGGGGAAACCACACATTGGACATGAGTGTCGAGGAGTCTAATCTATACTAATATTACAAAGAGGAAAGATTTGTATGTATGTTTGTAACGAATAAACTGAAAAACTTCTTAACGAATCCGGATGAAACTTGGCACAAAGATAGATTATATGTAGTCTGGAATAGCATATAAGGTATCTTTTTATCCCGGAAAAATGTACCTACGGTTCCCGTGGGATCATTTCTTACAAACCCGCGGGCGAAGCCGCTGGCATAAGTTAGTCTGGAATTTAATATCATAATGGGCATAGTACAGTACCTCGCAAAGCACGATCAGCCGTTGGTCCCTGCCATAGAAACATAAATGTGGTACCTCGCAAAGCACGATCAGCCGTTGGTCCCTGCCATAGAAACATAAATGTGTGTGCAGGTTAAGCTACGCTTGCCGGGGTTGGTCCGTGGATGGGTGACCATCTTTATATATACTTGGCCCTGTCTCGGCAAGCACGTTGAGCCGTTGGTTCTGGCTGTCTTTGGTGGATCTTTCACAGTAGTTACGGGTAGTCAGAAGCCCGAAAGTCTGACAGCCAGTCTTACCAAGGGGTATCGTATTGCCCAGGTTGTGGAGGTCAGATAGGCAGTCGCTCCATGTTAACTACTGCTATTCAGCTGCATCCGGTTAGACTGACAGCTGACCCTAACATAGTTGGGAAAAGGCTAAGCAGATTGATCTCCTTCTTTCTTATATCTTCGAGAAACGTGTTTTTTTTAATGTAAGTATAGTTATAAATGTTGTACGATAGTGCTGAACCCATCGTGTGTGAGTTTGACCAACAGTTCGCCGGTTTTTCCTCAACACAAGCCACTAAACAACATTAGAAGCCCTTTCGCCTTTTTCTCATTTCTTCAAATTACAACTCATTAAAAAAATTCTCAACTAAAAAAAATATATTCAAATTAAAACACATTAAAAAATTCTCAAAAAAAAAAGAAACGTTTTAATCTAAAAAAATATTTTGTTAAAGGTAAAACAATTTAAGAAATGGCTCCCATTTCCATAATTCGGCGGAACGAAATTCCCGCCAATCTTTTATTAATCTTAATTAAAATCTATTATGACTGATAAGAGACACCTGAGGCCTTATAAAAAGATAAAAGATAGATGATGTCGGAATAAATTGCCTGAAAGATCTTTTTACTATCATAAATTCATATCTTTTGTAACAAGAAGCTTCTTTGACGGCCATCTTGCTTTGTCATTTGAGCGCTTTGATGACAAGTGACATTACAGGCATACAATACCAGGAACAGTCTTTTTTTTTTAGGGTGGGAAATCATCCAATGACTCCTCCCGCTCTGGGTGGAGCGGAAGGGAGTGTCAGACTCTTACTGACTAAAACCCATCCATGTTCCTTCCTTAGCTCTTTATGTTCCGGGGTAGCGGTAACCTTTTCGGACAATCCCGCTGACCAGTTACTAAGGCTGGTATTATAATCATTGATAGTTAAAAATCATCTTGCTGGTTTTCCTTTTTAATGTAAAAGTCATAGTTTTCTTCAAACACAAACCTAAACAGTCTACTAAAAAAACTAATTCTAATGAATTTGAATTTCGAATGTAGCCGCAGTTATTTTCTTATCAGCCAGGTACGACATAAGATCGCATCTGACCTCTACAGTAGCAACCTTATCACGTTGAACGCCAACGCGGTCACCGTGTGTCCGACAAACAATAGTTTTTCTATTGTGTCTGCTGCGTGGCAGTCAATGACTTAAGAGATAGGTGATGTCCTTTGACTCCTCGTGACTTTTTATTTCAGACCATCATCATCTGCATCTGCCTAGTCTGTTCCCAACTATGTTTGGGTCGGCTTCCAGTCTAACCGGATGCAGCTGAATATCAGTATTTTACATGGAGCGACTGCCTATCTGACCCCCATAACCCAGTAACTGGGCAATACGACACCCCTTGGTAAGACTGGCTGTCAGATTGTCGGGCTTCTGACGGCCCGTAAAGACTGTCAAAGATGCACAAATGACAGCCGGGACCAACGGCTTAACGTGCTTTCCGAGGCACGGAGGAGTCTCGGTATGTAAAGATGGTCACCCCTCCACAGCCAACCCCGGCAAGCGTAGATAAACCTGACGAATCGACCTGTGCGCCTGTATTTAGCTACAAAAAATTGCTAAAATAAAATTAAAGCCTTGTTTAGTCCTAAAACTCATCCAGTCACGTTAACCGCGGCAAACTTTGATAGCTATACATATAGCGTATCTAATGATCGATTAACGTAACTAGGGCTTCTGATGTAACTGAAGCGATCAAACGTGACGATATGTGTCCATGCGGGTAATTATACTAGTGTATAACTATCCCGCAGGCCGGGTAAGCGAGATTCTCCGAAAGGGTTACCGCTACCTCGGAAAATAAAGGGCTAAGGAAGAAACATGGGTCTTCTTTTTTTCGTTTGGTTAGCGACGAACCTGGTGTCAGAGTTTTTATGCTGCCCATGCGGTCTGACTTAGCTTCACATACTGTTGAGAAATATATCCCAGACATGCTGGTTTCCTCACGATGTTTTCCTTCACCGTTTTTTAAGCAGGTGGTAATTTATACAATACGCACATGAATCTGTAAATTCAGAGGTGCCTTGGGTACGAACTCGAGACCTATGGCTTGGCAGTCCGACGGTCACACCACTAGGCTATCACTGCTTTTCAACATGTGTAGTTTTTAGTCAGTAAGAGTCTGACACTCCCTTCCGCTCCACCCAGAGCGGGAGGAGTCATTTGATGATTTCCTGTCCTCAAAAAAAAAAACTTTGCAGGCCTGTTCTCATACTGAGAAAGCAAGAACATTGATCACCACGCTTGCTCAAGACGGGTTGGCGATTTTAAGCGTTACATTGTCTGCTTCCTGCTGCCCGCGACTTCGCCTGGTTGAGAGGGACTCTGCCTCGAGGAGTTTGAAGAAACTATTGCCTTCGCGCTGAGACACACCATACCCAGTAAAGTGCAAAAGGGACAACTGCAGCTCAAACTGATTTAACCTACAAGCCCCTTGACAAAAAGAGGTTTTGTATTTCGCTGTTTTCTTCTTCAAAATTGGACTGATCTAAAAAATTCTTATTTCAACATTTAGACGAGCAGTTTATCTATGCTTCAATTATTTTATATTTTGTTAAAAAAAAAAAAAATTGTCGGATAGTCGTCGGAACATGGCGGTACTAAAAACGGGCTATTTTTCTGGATTTTGGATGGTCGTGCTTCTTTTAGTGATTATGTTTACGTGATTGGGGCACGTACTAATTAGAAATAGATTTTTTGAAGAAAAAATCGTTGCTCTAGAGGCATTATCCACGAAGAAATAGCGGAATGCGTTTGTATGGAGCAAGGCCCAATTGAGTTCCCTCTTAAGAGGGTTGTATCGGTGATTTTAATGATTACAGTGCAAATACGTACTTGCTAAGGTCCCGAATCATATTTTGATCAACGTACAACCTGACATTGACCTCCAAATTGCAAAAAACTTATGTTTTAATTTCACGGGCTACCTTGGCGCCATGGCGTTTCCCCTTATTAAACTGAAAGACCCTTACTGCCTGCAGCCCTATCTTATTTGACATAATAAACACCTAATTGGTATTTTACAACACCCATAAGCAACGGCTAATAACATAATCGAGCTTTATTGCAATTCTGCCCCAAAAATATTAACGTGTCGTAAATCTAACAAGAATGCCTGACTGACATTTCATTCGACATTTTCCCGCGCTTTCATCGAAACCGCCATTTTGTTTTTGCTGCGTTTTATAATCTATGTAACGCAGGCAAAGGAAATGATCTAGTAAACTTAGGTAAGCAACCTCATTTAACTTTAGTTATGACTGGCACGGAAGAAGGAACGAAGTAGGATATATACTTCCGTCTGCAAATGACAGGTAAGTGAGTGTAACATAGCATAAGAGACAACAGAAAGTCTACTCGTACCAGAAGTTTAAACGATCGGGGTCATATTTACGGAGGCTAAGCTTAGATCATTGAAAGTTTCAAAAGTGGTGTTGCCAGGGTCCTCTCTTGTATTCTCGCCGCAACCCTCTAGAACCCTTTCCTATATTAAAAGTTGGCTTCCCATTTTTCAAAAGCTTACAATTATCTCGATCAGTTTTTAGTATAACAACTTTAATAGTAAACCTTTTGTAAACACTTTCTTTTGTGGCGACGCCATTATAATCATAGACAATCAAGAAGTTGCATCACTCTTTGACCTTAGATAAAAAACTTTTTTTAAATTAATTGTGACAGTTATTCTTGAAACTTTACAAATGGTTGTGTTAACTTGTTCGGAATATTTCGTATTGATTAATTGGACATTTCTTTGACTTCGTCTATTTTTAGTGATTTATTATTTCTTTAAGTACACCGTGGGGAAACCGGCATGTCTGAAAGATATTTCTCAACAGCATGTGAAGCTAAGTCAGAGGCCCATGGGCAGCTTAAAAACTATGACATCAGGTTAGTCACTAACCACACGAACAAAAGAAGTATAAGTGTTTATTGTAATTTCAGACAGTTTATAGTCTTTCCCAAAATCTCAACTATTTTAGTGTCGGCTTCCAGTCTTATCGAATGCAGCTGAATACCAGAATTTTACATGGCGACTGACTATGTGCCCTCCACAACCCAATAACCGGGTAATGTGAGTAATACTGGCCTGTCAGACTTTCGGATTTCTAACGACCCGTAACAACTGTCAATAACCCGAAAAATCTATAAATGAAATGACTGCCGTGGCCAACTACTTACCGGGCTTTCAAAGGCATGGAGAATACCCCATATGTAATAGGTAGATGATTACCAATCCGCATTTAGCCACGAGCCCCTCTCACTAATAGAATAGAATATGTAATTACATATTTGCATAGAAAGTAGGTAGGTACAAAAAAATCTGATGATTTTATAGTTGACTATTTGAATCAATATCAAAAATATGAAATCACATAGACAAAGGTCAGCTCGTTTTAAAAACTTCCATCACCGAACAGAAATTAAATATGATACGAAGATATAATTGTAAAATTGCATTTAATGCTAAAAAGTATTCCAATTGATTACAAAAATCTGTGACGTCATATATTTTATACAAATCACGTACAAATGCCGCGTTTTGACAGTTCGTAAAAAGTAACGTTGTTGGCTACCCTTTCAAATACCCAATTACCACATATTATTATACCAAGTACTTATTCAATTTTGACCTTTATTAATTCGTTCGGATAAATCGCCGACAGTTGTTTAAAATAGGACCGTGATAAGAGTTATGCCGTAGGTAATCAATTAACGCCTCCTTAATTAACAAATGAATTATAAAGTTAGTAAAACCGTTATGTGTTTGTCATTTTAAATTAATTAATTCCCTGCTCATTTAGTGAATTATCTGGTGTTGGTAAGTAAATAATTTTATGTATTTTACATGGAGCGACTGCCTATCTGACCTCCACAACCCAGTCAGTAACTGGGCTATACGATACCCCTTGGTGGCATTGGTTGCCAAGTTTTTTGACTACCCGTAACGACTGTCAAAGATCCACGAATGACAGCCGGGATCAACAACTTAACGTGCTTTAAAAGATGGTCACCGATCCACGGACCAATCACGGCAAGCGTAGCTTAACCTGATCGATCAACCCGAACGACTGTTATTACTTAGCCACGAACCCCTATTTATTAAGTTAAAGTACAGACGCCAGCACATCAAGGTATCCCTAACTGTCAAATTTTCTCAATAAAAAATGAACCTTATATTTTTGCAATAAAGTTGAACTGTACTTTTATCTAAAGCGACACGTGCTTTACTTGTGGTAACCAAGTGTACAGACGCCAGCACATCAAGCTATCCCTAACTGTCAAATTTTCTCATTAAAAATGAACCTTATGTCTTTGCAATAAAGTTGAAATACTATCAAAGAAATTTGACAGATTGTGGTAACTTGATGTGCTGGCCTCTGTACCAACATGCTGTAAGTCTGTCCCTTTGTTCCGGCTGATCTCCCAAACGCCTGTATCGATTTTGACAGGACTTTCACTGACTGATAGCTGATGTTATACGGAGTAACTAAGTTTTATTTTAGGAAAAGAATAAGTGACCAGGCGAAGCCGCGGATAACAGCTAGTCAAAATCAATCTGCCTAGCCTTTTCCCAACTATGTTGGGGTCGGCTTCCAGTCTAACCGGACGCAGCTGAATACCAGTATTTTACATGGAGCGACTGCCTATCTGACCTCCACAACCCAGTAACTGGTTAACACGATACCCTTTGGTAAGACTGGCTGTCAGACTTTCGGGCTTCTGACTACCCGTAACGACTGTCAAAGATCCACGAATGACAGCCGGGACCAACGGCTCAACGTGCTTTCCGAGGCACGGAGGAATCTCGATATCTAAAGATGGTCACCCATCCACAGACCAACCCAGGCAAGCGTAGCTTAACCGAGGGATCAATCCGTGTGGCTGTTATTACTTAGCCACGAGCTCCTAATAACAGCTAGTCATCACACCAATATTATAAAGGCGAAATTTTTGCGTGAGTTTGTATGTTTGTCCGTCCTTCACGCTCAAAAGTTTGAACGGATCTGGATGAAACTTGGCACAGAGGTAGTTTATGACCTGGATTAACACGTAGAATTACTTTTTATCCCGGTAATTTACGTTCCTTTGAGATATTTTCAGACGTCGCGTCGTCGACGCGGGCGAAGCCGCAGAGTTGATATGACAGAGGGGCATTAAATTACACTACGTATACTATACGTGTTTAGTATTAACTCGGTACGGTATAAAAATAAAAAGCACCAAAAATGAGGTTTGTCTTTTTTCAAACAAACTAAATAGCTTACAAATCAGAGTAAAACGCAAACATCCTTTGTAAATAAAAACTGACCTTGTAACAAAGCAGCACCGACGCGCGCGCGCCGGAGCGCTGTTAGGAAAGATACATCGTGTTCAAAGTGGGCTAAAACTTAAAAAATCATTTGCGACTAAACTACTGCTCCTATTTAGTTGTTTTTGGTACAGAGCTTGAACATGGTCCCTAGTATTAGCTGTTTGAAGGAAAGCCCCTCTGTCGTATCAACTCTGTATAAAAATAATAATCTCGTATGATATGAATGATGTTTTTTGAATATACTTATTTAAATGGGATTTATATTTTGCTCAAAGGACCTTCATTTTAGCATACACGTGTAACGTTTATATAAAGTGAAATTGAACTCGGAGTAAGTGAATTACCTACAGTAATATGATAAAAATTGCTTTTTAAGGTTCGCAAAAATAGATTGTAGGTGAGTGCATTTTCGGGACTACTATTTTTGTAAGTATTTATATTTCTCAGTATCCTTCTCGTAATCTTTGAGAGCTACGCGAAGGCTTCAATTGGGTATTTTACAGGGTAGTCAATAACGTTACTTTTTATGAATTGTCAACACGCGGAATTTGTACGTGATTTGTATGAAATATTGACATGTGACGTCACAGGTTTTTGGAATCAAATGGAATTTTACAATTATATCCTCGCATAATATTTAATTTCTGTGCGGTGCGTGGTGATGGGACTTTTTAAGACGAGCGGTCTTTTTTCTATATGTCCCTATATTTTATTTTTGACCGTGTCTAATGGCCAATTTCGCCCGCAAACTATATGGGGTGGTAGGGTCATCCACGCGAAGCCGGGATTCAGTGTATGATCGTAAACCTCCTTGCGTTGAAATTATTGCCCGTTGCATCACCCTTCCGGGATTACGGGCATAATGTTTGTATGTCAACAAGCAAACAGCAATATTAAAAAAAAAATTGAAATACCCATAGACAATAATTTTCACAGTAATTTCTTTTGACAGCAAAAACCGCGCGAAAAAATCGAAACAGTGTAATTCTGCAATAATTTCACATTTTTTATCAACACCAAATCACTTTCGCTGTGAATAACGCTTGTAAGCAAAATGGCCGTCTCCGTAACTCACATCGATTGCGCAATATTACGTTTTCAACTACAAGAGTGAAAGTTTAGTGCTATTGTTGATCGTAATTGAGGCTTCAGATACTGTGTTAGGTATCTTTTATTACGTAGCGATCCTCGTGGCTAACGGGCAGTCTTAATCGTAAACGATAAACGATATTGTTTCTGGAAGTAGGTTTTTACAAACACGACACACGTCACTTTTAAAGTAATTAAACTTTGCTTAACTTTTGAGAATTCGCTGTATATGTATATTGTATAGTTAAATGTTCTGCCTGCTTGCCTAGCCTTTTCCTAACTATGTTGGGGTCGGCTTCCAGTCTAACCGGATGCAGCTGAATACCAGTATTTTGCTTGCAGCGACTGCCTATCTGACCTCTACAACCCAGTAACTGGGCAATACGATACCCCTTGGTAAGGCTGGCTCTCAGATTTTCGGGCTTCTGACGACCCGTAACGACTGTCAAAGATACACAAATTACAGTATAAAAGCATTATCTATATTATTATTTGCAGATCAGTGTCAGGTTGTATGTTGATCAAAGTATGATTCGTGGCTGTAACACGTACGTGTTTACAGAATTATAATCATTACAATTATCAAAAAAAAACTCAGCGGCACGGATTGATCCTTCAGGTTGACCAACCCCGGCAAGCGTAGCTTAACGCGGTTGGTCTGTGGATGGGTGACCATCTTTACATAACGAGACTCCTCCGTGCCTCGAAAAGCACGCTAAGCCGTTGGTTCGGGCTGTCATTTGAGCATCATTGACAGTCGTTACGGGTTGTCAGAAGCCCGAAATTCTGACAGCCAGTCTTACCAAGGGATATCGTGTTACCCAGTTACTGGGTTGTGGAGGTCAGATAGGCATTCGCTCATCCGGTTAGACTGGAAGCCGACCCCAACATAGTTGGGAAAAGGCTAGGCTGATTGATATATTTATCAATAAAACTCTCTTAGTTAGAATTGCACTCCAATGTCATGATTTCGTGAAATATTCATTCTCTGGTAATTTGAATTTGGAGGTGTGCAATTGTGCATTGATGATTATTATGATTGACTTCTATAAATACTTCGTGGTAACGGCCGCGTATCATTTATTGATCAATATTAAATTAATACAGACCTGCAAATTACAAAAAAAAAAAAAAAAATTCGCGGGCTACTCAGACATTTTCACATTAAAGTGTGATTCTGATTACGGTCTCTGAAAATTGAAATGTCTCGAAAATACGGAGTTGATTCGTCGATGACAAGTTTTTTAGAAAGATGTAAAAAATAATCGACTTAATAGCCTTTTACCCAGCCTTTTGCACCTTTTAATAAAGTTGAAATTGAGTTCTCACTTTCAGAATTTACCCGCCATTTTAATTTGACCGCCCTTTATCTTATAACTAGCTGCTCACGCGCAGTTTCATCGGCTGCTCGTCTCCTATTGGTCGTAGCGTGATGTTACATAACCTATAGCTTTCCTCGATAAATGGACTATCCAACACAAAAAGAATTTTTCAATTCGGACCAGTAGTTCCAGAGATTAGCGCGTTTAAACAAACAAACTCTTCAGCTTTATAATATTAGTATAGAAAAAAAAACGATTAGTGACATTGCTAACGGTAAAAAAGCTCGAACGAATTAAGTGAATTGTTTACTTTTACTCAGATGGAATGCTTATTGTTATGTTTGTGAACATTTGGACAACAATGAAATGAAATCTGAAATTATGTTGTTTGCTTACATAAATTAGATTTGTAGGTTATGCTCATTACTGCTCATATTATTTATTTATTTTATTATTAACCAGGCTTAAAATACTGGCACCCAGTACCTACTGGCTCGGCTTCTATCACTGGCGTCCGGCATTGGCTCCCAGCATCGGCTCCCAGCCCTTGCTCCCAGCACCGGCTCCCAGGACTGGCTCCCAGCAGTGGCTCGGCTTCCATTACTGGCGTCCGGCCCTGGCTTCCAGCACGGACTCCCAGCACTGGCTCCCAATACTGGTTTCCAGGACGGACTCCCATCACTGGTTCCCAGCACCGCCTCCCAGCACTCCCAACCCTTATTCTTCGACAAACATGGTCGGCTTTTTGCATGAATAAAAAGACAATGCTGCCCATGGGCCTCTGACTTAGCTTCACATGCTGTTGAGAAATATCCCTTAGACATGCTGGTTTCCTCACGATGTTTTCCTTCACCGATTTTTAAGTAAGTGATAATAATTATACAATACGCACATGAATCCGAAAAATCGGAGAGCCTTAGGTTCAAACTTGAGACCTACGACTTGGCAGTCCGACGGTTAAACCACTAGGCTATCACTGCTCGAAAGATTAATTAAAAAGTCCCGTATCACCAGCACTCAAAACCCAAGCGTTACTTACAACTAGTTTTAAGTTTAACCAATCAAATGGATTTTATCCAGTCGAGCAATGCTTGAGTACTGAGTGAGGTTCTGTAATACGGGCATTAGTCCTTGTACTGTGTAGAGGAACGTTGACACATAGGCATTTGACAATTTGTGATATTTATCATGGTTCTCATAGTATTTCACATTTTATTATTAGGCGTGCGAAAGTTCCCTAGCTATTTTGTATGTCACATATTTGAAAAACATCATATATGATTGTGCTATTCTCGTTATTAAATCTACCTAGCCTTTTCCCAACAATGTTAAGGTCGGCTTCCAGTCTATCCGGGTGCAGCTAAATACCAGTATTTTACATGGAGCGACTGCCTATCTGACTTCCACAACCCAGTCAGTCACTGGGTAATACGACGACAATTTGTTAGAGTTTCAGGCTTCTGACTACCTATAACGACTGTCAAAGATGCACAACTGACAGCCGGGACCAACGGCTTAACGTGTTTTCCGAGGCATGGACCAGTCTCTATATGTAAAGATGGTCACCCATCCACGGACCAACCCCGGAAAACGTAGCTTAACCTGATGGATCGATCCGTGTGACTGAAATAACTTAGCCACGTGCTCCTCTATTCACGGTTTTAGTTAATGTTAATCAAAAATCAATCTACAATGCCTTTTCCCAACTATGTTAGGGTCGGCTACCAGTCTAACCGAATCTGAATACCAGGGTGGAATGCCTATCTGACCTCCATAACTCTATTACTGGGTAGCACGATAACTCTGAGAAATCCAGGTATAAAACCCCAATAACGCTATACCCGACCCGGGAATTGAACCCAGGACTTCAAGCTCAGCAGTAGCCCTTGTAACCACTAAACTAACGAGGTAGTTAACAAAACTAACTAAACATAAATTCTTTATACAATAACTAACAAGAATTAATTTACATATTATGTATTTATAAATAACTAGCTTCTGCCCGCGACTTCGTACGCGTATCCTGTTGCTTATGCCAGCGACAACGGGGTCGTCAAAATCGAAGATCTGAATCACGATCAGCGGTCAGTCACGCATCACGTTCCCCACTTGACTCTAGAGACCTAGAAGTCGATGCGTAGATACGCTTGGAACTCAAGCGTAATTCTCTATCCGTGAACGTCTCCGATTCGCGAGACAATGCATGACTTGCACGATCTGTGGTCAGTCGCGCATCACATTCCCCACTTGTCTCTAGAGACCTAAAAGTCGATGCGTAGATACGCTTGGAACTCAAGCGTAATTCTCGATCCATGAACGTCTCCGATTCGCGAGACATTGCATGACTTGCACGATCTGCGGTCAGTCGCGCATCATATTCTTCACTGGTCTCTAGAGACCTGGATGTAGATGCGTAAATACGCTGAGAACGCAGGCGTGCTTCGCGGGTGCTGCGGGCCGACCTCCCTGACGGCGTCAGCGTAATTTGTTACGCTGACGACACGCTGGTTCTGGCGCAGGGAAGGTCGCATCAGGCGGCGGCCGACGCGATGACACGCGGGGTTGCGATAGTCGTTGAGAGGATCCGGCAGTTGGGTCTCGAGGTGGCATTGCACAAATCCGAGGCCATGTCCTTTCATGGGCCTCGGAACAGGCCACCATCGGGATCCCAACTTACGGTAGGAGGGGTTCACATCGGCGTCGAGACCACGATGAAATACCTAGGTCTGGTCCTCGACAGCCGATGGAATTTCGTGGAGCATTTCCGACGTTTGGCCCCCAAGCTGGAACGGACTGGGGCCGCCTTCAAGCGGCTCTTGCCCAATTTGAGGGGGCCAAACGCCTCCTGCCGGAGGCTTTACGCGGGAGTGGTGCGGTCCATGGCCCTTTACGGGGCCCCGGTGTGGGCGCGTTCATTGCGACGGCGAGCCGCCCACTACCTGAACGCGCCCCAAAAGGTGGTAGCCATTCGGCTAATCCGGGGGTACCGCACGATCTCGGGCGAGGCGGCAAGCCTCCTTGCCGGACTGCCGCCGTGGGATCTGGAGGCGATAGTCCTTGCGCGCCTGTACGAGTGGCGCGCGGAGGTACTAAGCCGGGGGGAAACTCCGCTTCCGCAGCAAATTGCGGCGGAGCGGACGGACCTCCGGCGCGATCTCATGGTGGCCTGGAATCAGCGACTGTCGCAACCCAGCGCAGGGCACGCCACGATAGTGGCGGTAAGGCCCCTCTTTGAGGAGTGGCTAGAGAGGCATCACGGCGCCCTCACCTTCCGCCTGACGCAGGTCCTCACCGGACATGGATGTTTCGGGAGGTTCCTGCACATCATCAGGCGGGAGGAAACGCCCGGGTGTCACCACTGCGAGGATCGCCCAGAGGACACGGTGGAGCACACGGTGCAAACCTGCCCCGCTTGGGCGGAGCACCGCCGTGTCCTCGTAGAGGCGATCGGCGGCGGCGACCTCTCGCGCCCGGCCCTGGTGCAAGCCATGGTCCGGGGCGAGAGGGAGTGGGAGGCAGTCACCTCCTTCTGCGAAAAAGTCATGCTCGCGAAGGAGGTGGCGGGATGGGAGAGAGAAAGGTCCTCCCGTCCCAGCCGCCGCAGGAGACGCCCCGGGCGTCGGGAGCCACGTGACGACTCCCGGCCACCGTAGGCGCGGGCCTGCGGACGGTGAGTAATGGGTGACTCACCGTCCGATCAGCACCAGACCCGTGTTGTACGGCGCGTATATGTTCCACGCGCGCCTCAAAGAGATGTCAGCATATGAAGGGGCCCCCCAGGGCCAAGCCTGCCGGGTAAGCGGGATTGTCCGAAAGGGTTACCGCTACCCCGGAACATAAAGGGCTACGGAAGGAACATGGATGGGTTTTAGTCAGTAAGAGTCTGACACTCCCTTCCGCTCCACCCAGAGCGGGAGCAGTCATTGGATGATTTCCCAGCCTTAAAAAAAAAAAAAAAAAAAAGGCGTGCTTCGCGATCCGAAGAGGTTTCCACGGAGCGAGTTGCAGCCGGATGTTTTCAAACAGCATCAAGTCTCTCGTGACGCTCTTTGGTAGATTCTTGGGATCATAAGATCTTCAATCTTTTAGCTCTTTTGGAACATTGGGAAAGATTTGACCTCTTTCTAGGCATGGTTATAGTTTTATTGTGAATAATAAGTGATCAATTAAAATCTAAGGGACTGCTCCCAGGCGTTATCGGGTAGGCTACTGTGTCACGAAGATAAATAGAAAAGGAAATTAAACACTCAAATAACATAAGTCCGAAGGCATATTTAAATGGTAAAATAAAAAAATAAATGGGAGTTTTGGCCAGCAGAGTCAAATTTTTAATGATATAAGTACAGAGGCCAGCACATCAAGTTACCACAATCTGTCAAATTTCTTTGATAGTATTTCAACTTTATTGCAAAGACATAAGGTTCATTTTTAATTGAGAAAATTTGACAGTTAGGGATAGCTTGATGTGCTGGCGTCTGTACCATCGTCAGCGAAAATCAGTCCTAAACTGTTACCGCCTTCACCGCGTGGAAGTACTCCCAGCTTATGTTATTTTATAATTATACAGTGAAATTAGTGATAGCTTTGATTTCCACATCAGATGTTTCTGATCTTCGATTTTTATAAGTCAATAGGAAATAACCATCAGACCGAACAACTTTTGCTAAGACGTCATTCCTATATGTGTTATAGTGTAGCTGGGCTCTTGGAGTTCCACATCAGGTGTTCCAGATCTTCAAATTTATTCTCTCAGCAGAAAATGGATGAACAATTTTTGCTACGTTACTATTTTTGTATCTCTTATAGTTTAGCTGGTCTGTTGCGGTTCTGCATCTGGTGTTCAAGTTTCCGATATAAATTATATACTATAAATGTTGCCCAGACTTAATACCTACACAACAAAAAAAATCATTCAAATCCGTCCAGTTTTTCCGAAGATTAGCGTGTACAAACAAACAGACATACAGATAAACAGACCGTTTTTTTTTTGGATTCGTGCTCTATTACTGTTTCTAAACCATTCTATCATTATTTTTTTAATATATTCAATGTACAGACACTTTTTTTACTGTTTTATTGTATTATAGATTGATTTTAAGGAAAATTTAGAAAAAGAACCTAACCTACAAACCCTAAAATATAAATAAATGACATATGCAAACAGTCAGTATTCAAGTGAATCGCAATAATCGAATGCAACTATTCGCCTATACTCTCCAGGATACGTGCGTTCGCTTCGAATAACTGAATGCTTATGGGAGCGGCGTGTTTTTTTTTTTATAATGGCATCTCGTAGCTCAGCCGTAGGGTTGTATACTGCTTAACCGGACTTGCCTGTGGATACCACAAAAGAATTGTAGCCTCCAGCCAGGGCTTATAAAAACTTACAAACTAAGCGACTACACGCTATGGGCACCCCCTGTGGGGTACGGACCTCGGCTTAGGGCGTCGCTGGGGGAGGACAGCAAGGGACAACTGGATCGGGGGTAACAGCGGCGCGGCTCTCAGCGCGCTTTATATAACCACGGACGCGCAGGCGCGATGAGTATACGTACTCTGATAGAATACCTTAACAAATGTTTGCCGTGATTCTTTAAATTGACATAACTTTTTTATTTATGAACCGATTGATATGAAATAAACACTAAATGTTAAGTGAAGCTTACTACAATATATTAGTGAAAACCGCATCTAAATCGAATAAGCCGTTTCTGATATTAGCGTGCACAAACACACAGACAAACCGACAAACAGACAAAAAAAAAATTAATTACAATTTCGGGTTCGGCATCGATATAATAACAACCCCTGCTACTATTTTTTTATTTATTTCCATTGTACAGACATGACTTTTCTACAATTTTATTATATGTATAGATAGAAGATAGATTTATTATGTATACTCGCCATCACATCAAGCTATCCCTAACTGTCAAATTTTCTCAATTAAAAATGAACCTTATGGCTTTGCAATAAAGTTGAAATACTATCAAAGAAATTTGACAGATTGGAGTAACATGATGTGTTGGCCTTTCTTCAACCAGTTAGATAAGTTTATTAAGCATGACAGTTGACAGTAATATTAAAATGTTTATGTCTTTAAACATGTTTGATTGAAACAACAAAGTAAGTTGTTTCTAGGGTTAAAGCGGGTTTGTCCGAAAGGGTTACCGCTACCCCGGAACATAAAGGGAAGGAACATGGATGGGTTTTAGTCAGTAAGAGTCTGACACTCCCTTCCGCTCCACCCAGAGCCGGAGCAGTCATTGGATGATTTCCCAGCCTTAAAAAAAAAGTTGTTTCTAGAGTTAAAAATAAAATAAAGTTAAAAAACAAACGTTACTTGTATAGGGACCCCCCTTAATTTTTTATTAAAAGGAGGGGGGGATTAAAGAAACTGTTTTTTTTTAATGTTTAATGTTGTACGTTTGTACGAAACCCTTCTTGTGTGTATCCGATCAATCAATCTGCCTAACCTTTCTCCAACTATGTTGGGGTCGGCTTCCAGTCTAACCGGATGCAGCTGAATACCAGTATTTTACATGGAGCGACTGCCTATGTGACCTCCACAACCCGGTCAGTAACTGGGTAATATTATACCCCTTGGTAAGACTGGCTGTCAGACTTTCGGGCTTCTGACTACCCGTAGCGAATGTCAAAAATCCACGAATAATAATAATAATATCCTTGGACATTTCACACAACGCCATATCGTCCCAAGCTAAGCAACCTAATGCTTGTGTTATGGTAACGAGATGGCTGATAAACTACTTATTTTTCGTAAATACATACATATTATAGATAGAAAAACACCCAGACACGTAACAAATACTTGCAGGTCGTACAAATATTTGTTCCGTGCGGGAATCGAACCCGCGACATAGTGCGCAGCAGTCAATCGCTCAACCACTGCGCCAACCGTGTCGTCACGAATGATAGCCGGGACCAACTGTTTAACGTGCTTTCCGAGCCACGGAGGAAAATTTTTGTCGTACAAACTACCACCCCCTATTTCACCCCATAACGGGGGGAGTTTCCTAAAATCCTTTTTAAGCTGACGTGTCCTACTCATGATCTACCTCTGTGCTAAATTTCATCTTCGTAGGTCCAATAGATTTTGAGATTTTGTATGAATGAGTGACCTTTTGATTTTATATTTATCGTTACACTAGCTGCTCCTATTGGTCGTAGCGTGATGTTACATAGCCTATAGCCTTCCTCGATAAATGGACTCTCCAACACAAAAATATTTTTTCAATTCGGACCTGTAGTTCCAGAGATTAGCGCGTGCAAACAAACAAACTCTTCGGCTTTATAATATTAAGTATAGATTACGTACCTACTTCTTCGAATAAAGAATGTATATACCTAAAGTACGAGCCACGAGAAGCTATAAATTATGTAAACAAACATCTTTTACTAAGTAAACATTTTATACTGCGAGATAATAATAAATTGACCATTTTCAATCGACATGAAATATAGACGGTTTATATGAAAGTAACAACCTATTTAATTTAGTCGGATCATATTTTAACGACGCAAAGCGCTATCGTTTGTGTTTCTTGGTACCGGAACGCGTCCGTCGCAGGGATTGTAAACTATCGGGACGCCATTTTGAAATAAACGCGTCATTCGAGTTTCGAATGCGTACGAGTTTGTTTCACACAGAAATGGAAACATCTGAATCTGACGAATAATTATTCTTAAATAATATATGTTAATTAATATTTGTTACTTAATAATTTATTAAATCTTAAACAAATTCATTTTTTTTGTTGGTCCAAATGTTGTGAACTCCTGAACACTTGTTTACAAAATTTATAGCTTCTCATGACGCTTACTTTAGATCGTATTTGAGACAAAAACAAATCACCTTTAGCGAGTCTTGTCATTCAAATTGCAAAACCAATATGGCGGCCCAAATGTCAAAAGTAAGGACTATTCTCCTAAATTTGCATTAATGCGAAAGAGACGGCGATACAATGATTACTGATAGTGCTTTATGTAATATTATTACTGTTCTACTTTTGAAAAGATAAGATATTAAAGCGACATTTTATACTAAAAGCTTACTTACGTAGATAAACTTACGCTTTGTTCCCGTGGGAGTTGGCAGAAACTTCGTAACGCCACCTGCTACGACCCTTAACCTTTTGAACGCCAGACTCCAGAGCATAAACGCACGCGCGTGCCCTCCACGCCAAGCTACAAATTTATTTCTTCTTGTTATCATGAATTTTCCAATATCCATGGTGTCTTTTAATTTGTTTCATGTCATCAATTTGTAAGATATCTATGTAAACACTTACAAAAGTAATGATTTAATTGTTTATTTCGTGTTATAGTATTGTTGCCATTGTCACTATTTGTGTCGTTGGCGTACAGGGCATGCGCTTGCTTGTCACGTATATGCGACAACGGTGTTCAAAAAATTTATGTACTGAACAAATATCGCAATGACGCATTCGATAATGAAACTTACTTGAGCTAAGTGAACTAAAAGGCGATCCCAAAGGATCGTCTTTTAGTGATTATGTTTTGGAAAAAGGAAAATACAAGGGCACGTACTAATTAGACCTACGTTTTTTAGATGAATATCTAGAGGCATTATTTAGCCTGCCGGGTAAGCGGGATTGTCCGAAAGGGTTACCGCTATCCCGGAACGTAAAGGGCTAAGGAAGGAACATGGATGGGTTTTAGTCAGTAAGAGTCTGACACTGCCTTCCGCTCCACCCAGAGCGGGAGAAGTCATTGGATGATTTGCCAGCCTTAAAAAAAAAGGAGGCATTATTCACGAAGGAAACATCGGCATGCGTTTGTATGAAGAAAGGCCCAATAGAGTTCCATCTTAACGTGCACACCGAGCTTCGGGAGGTATCCCACCGCCAATTTTCAAGCTCCGGGCTGATACCATGACGTTTCTAATGGAAAATCCTAATAATTCTTTGCTGGACCCATGAATCGAACTCGGGAACCCACACTGTATCTGTCACGCTTGCGCCACTGGACCAAGGGACCAGCTAAACTCCTGTCTAGTGTACAGATGTAACGGAAATACCTAAACATTTTCTGCATAACTAAGCATAATTCCATCTTTAAAACTTTAACTAAACGTCTAATTAATAATGTTAATGCAGTCTTGATAAAAAAAAAAATCTGCACTTGAATTTTACCGGCCTGTTATCAAAATGCGGACCGGGCATTCCATTTTCAAAAACTGCATTTCAGACAGAAACCAGCCACCGTAGTACCGACGGAATGCGAAAAATTTAAGAAAAGAGGTCGCATATTATAATTTAATTAACACAATTAAAATATCTTCACACGTATTTTTCACCCATAACCTTGTGCAAAAAGGTTTTATTACGGAACACCGATATTTCGCGCCATTGTTCCTTAGTACACTTATTTTCTATTGGGCAATACAACCTTGCGGATTGCAGGTACTTGTGACTTGTAAAGTGCTGCTAGCACGTGGTTTCAACGAAAGTGGTTTATTGTTGAACTGTAACTACGATTCTTTATTAACTGGATTTATTTAACCCGGTTTTTTTTTTACGGAACTGGATTTGAAGTCTGGCCTTTGCCTAGTTTATAGTAATTATTTAAAAAAAAAATGTTTTACGTGTCAGAGACGGAATGGCAGAACAACATTTGTACCTTTGCATTTTAAAATTGTTATTGACACTTCGTTCTTCTTCAACGTCCGAAATTGATTGGGCAATTATTGTTACATAAACGACTTTTTTCTTGATAATACTTTTAATTCGCACACTAACTGTAGTATTTCACAATCCCATGAACACTAAGTGTCGGCTCTCATCTACATTTTACCAAACAAGTATTGCTCCATCCGGAAATGACATATCATAACCGTTATTTGAACGTGGATGTCGACGCTGCTTTTGAAGGAAGACGTCAAATGCCTGTCAAATACAGCTCTTATCATATTAGTGCTCTATTTAGCCACGTTTATTCAGATCGCTTTAGGTCACGTTTACCAAGGTCTCATGTCTCGCCCACATTGCATTGTGCCGTTTTCCAGGGACAATGCTGTCACCAACAGTCTTTCCTTTCAAACTGGAATACAGGTAATAAATACTGCTTGGTAGACATAGGTGTACGGTCTATTCAAAAAGTATCTGGTGAAAATGTAAACAAATGAATGGAGCTGGACATAGGTCCTGCTTTCGACTGCTATAGGCTGATGATATCTCTATAACAATAAACAATCCACACGAGATTGCCATCCTAATCTAGAAGATCTTAATTTATTTAATTAGAAATCTCGTTAAAAAAACCTGTCTATGTAACTAACGAATGATGATTTATCTACACTTCTACACTAGTATTATAAAGTTGATATTGAATAGTGAATGAATACATATTTGAATTTTTGTATATCAGTAACGAATAAACTTAAAATTTATTGAACGGATCTGGATGAAATTTTGGCACAGAGATAGATTATAGCCTGGAAAAGCACATTGGCTACTTTTTCTCCCGGTTCCCGTAGGATTCATTCGTACATACACGCGGGCAAAAACGCAGACAAAAGCTATTTCTTGTTATTTCTTGCGTGGTTGACGCCATTATCTATTTAATCTGTGACTAGTGACAGCTTGATGAACGAGACATAGAGAAATTGAAGAGAAGCGACGTGTGTCCGCGCCGTTAGACTGTTCATGGTTGAAAACGCGTGTAGTTGATGTTTAAAACAATATTTTGATTAATTTTCTGGTACCGTAACTGATAAAATACCAGAGAAAGACAGATATTGCATCACTGTTAATAAAAGTATTATCAGTATCTTAGGCAAAAGAAAAGTCTTTTGCCTAAGATTTGTGCTCGGTTGATGTTAATAGGGTCGCCCCTATACTTAACTGACAAAGATCTGCGAATAAGAGCCAGGAACGTGCTTTCCTAGATGGACTATAACCTATTTATGACAGAGTTTTAACAGACAATTAATTAAGTCACTTCAGAAGAACTAAATAAATAGTCGGAAATTCATTCCTGACCAAATAAGGTTCCAAATCCCAGGTTTAATAATGTTCAGATAAAAACAAAAAGTAAATTAAATAACTTATTTCTCAAAGGATGTCATGAAACAATGGAAGTTAAACACGCGTAGCTTTGACCTTTACAGATATTTAACTTCACTTTTATACAACCAAAGTTATATTATATAACCGAAGTTTCAATTTGCATTTTCCATTCCATTCAAAATTTGAATTTTAAATTATTCTGCTCGCAATTTAGCTACAGAAAAAAAAGTCTAGACGGAATTAAAATTAAAAAACAATAATTTAAAAAATGGAACATGCGAAAAAAAGTTGCAGAATTAGCAGATGACAGACGTCAACTTTCCCGCCAACTTTGCGCGAAATAACGCAGCTGTATTTTGATTTTATCTTGCACTGCTTTCTAGATGGTTTCGTTTACAAACAGTAATTTAATTAATTAAATACCATTCATTGCCATCTGTAGAAACGCCATCACAAACTGTCACATCAAGTTATCACAAACTGTCAAATATTCTCAATTGAACATGAACCTTATGCTTCACTACATAGTATAAAACAAAGTCGCTATTTTTGTCTGTTTGTCTGTATGCTTAAATCTTTAAAACTACGCAACGGATTTTGATGCGGTTTTTTTTAATAGATAGAGTGATTCAAGAGGAAGGTTTATATGTATAATTTGTCGACATACTTTGCGGGCGAAGCCGCGGGCGGAAGCTAGTTTGTAATAAAGTTGAAAATCTATCAAAGAAATTTGACAGATTTGGGTAGCTTGATATTCTGGCCTCTGAACTAAGATATATGTTTTATTTGTCGTTTAGAAATATGAAATACTAGCTTCTGCCAACGAGTTTGTGCCCGTGGAAGTCCTAACCGTAAGATCTAAATTTGATCAATACTATACATTGAAAATTAATTAAATAAAGTAATTTCTACGAGGTGTGGTAACGAGTCTGATGCTGATAATATTTTGGCATCTTTGTCCGTTTGTCTGGATCTCTTGACGTTATAAAAACAAAAAATCTATCTTTCTACCCCTTTGCTGGGGTTGGTCTGTGGATGGGTGACCATCTTTACATTCTGAGTCTCCTCCGTGCCTCGGAATTCTGAAATAAATACAGGGCTACACTAGTATTGGCTCCAGTCCACTCCATTTAATAATAACTACTACTTTGACGACACGGTTGGCGCAGTGGTTGAGCGATTGACTGCTGCGCAGCATGTCGCTGGTTCGATTCCCGCACGTAACAAATATTTGTACGACCTGCAAGTATTTGTTTCGGGTCTGGGTGTTTTTCTATGTGTAATATGTATGTATTTACAAAAATGTATATAATTAATTTATCAGCCATCTCGTTACCATAACACAAGCATTAGGTTGCTTAGCTTGGGACTATATGGCGTTGTGTGAAATGTCCAAGGATATTATTATTATTATTACTGTATTGTGTTTTGATTAGTGTGAAAATAAATGAATTTTTACTTTTTACTTTATTTCGGTCTTCCTCTACTTGTATAGCCATCCACATTCGTAAGAATAATAAAGTTGTATTAATCGAAGTTCCTCAGTTTTGCAAAGTCATAATGATGATTATGCGTCAGACATTCCACGTGATATATGGACAAATAAATTGATCACTATTATAGTAGTGTGAAAGTAACTTCTATTTATTTATTTAAACTTTTCACACACAATAAAGGTACAGAGGCCAGCACATCAAGTTACCTCAATCTGTCAAATTTCTTTGATAGTATTTCAACTTCATTGCAAAGACTTAAGGTTTATTTTTAATTGAGAAAATTTTACAGTTAGGGATAGCTTGATGTGCTGGCGTCTGTACAAAGGCCTTAGGCATTCTCTAACAGTCAACCAAGGGTGGTGAAGAGATTAGATGACAGGTGCTTTAAATAGTAGCAACATACAAAACATTGAGACTTTTGAATAAAACGGGTTAAAACCATATTAAAACCCCTGTTAGCTTTTCATAAGTCAATGCCACTAATAATAAATAAATAATAATATCCTTGGACATTTCACACAACGCCATGTCGTCCCAAGCTAAGCAACCTAATGCTTGTGTTATGGTAACGTCATGGCTGATAAACTACTTATATTATACATTTTTTTTTGTAAATACATTCATATTATAGATAGAAACTAAACTAAACTTGCACGTTGAGTATTTTACTAGTCATAGGTCTCGAGTTCGAACCCAAGTCACGCACCTCTGATTTTACGGATTTATGTGCGTATTGTATAATTATCACTTGCTAAAAAATCGGTGAAGGAAAACATCGTGAGGAAACCAGCATGTCTGAGAGATATTTCTCAACAGTATGTGATGCTAAGTCAGAGGCCTATGGGCAGCATAAAAACTCTGACACCAGGTTAGTCACTAACCACACGAAAAGGAAGGAGGACTACTATATCTTAATGTATACGGAACAAAATGTATGTACAGAGGCCAGCACATCAAGTTACCACAATCTGTCAAATTTCTTTGATAGTATTTCAACTTTATTACAAAAGCGTATGGTTCATTTTCAATTGGGAAAATTTTTCAGTTAGGGATATCCTGGCGGTACATATAGTGGCTAGTGGCTAGGGCAGCAGGTTATAAGAAACTGTCTTTCTCCAAATGATTTTAAACCTTAAAATGGTTCTTGTTAAGTCCAAAATCGATTGAGAAAATTTGGCAGTTTGGGAGTAATGAGAACGACAAAATTATTTATAATTAGAAAAAAAAAATTGTTTTGAATTTAGAATTTGTTGAATTTTTTTTATTTTTGAAGTTCACGCTGTGTTAAAGTATAAATTGTAGTAACTTTGCTCGGTTAGTTGGTTGATGTTCCAGGGTAGCCCGTTTAATTCAAATTTTCTTAAGTTTTTTGCAATTTGCAGGCCAGTGATAGGTTGTATGTTGATGAACATTTGATTTGCGGCTGTAAGACGTATGTAGTTACAGAATTATAATCATCAAAATCATTAATACAACCCTCCGAGCTCATAAAGGTGTAAAAATGACTTTTTACAAGGTCAAAGTCATTCCGGAACCATGCAAATTGCAAAAAACTTAAGAAAATTTGAATTTCGCGGGCTACCCTGGAACATCAACCTTAAGTACTTACCTTTAAAAATCCGTATTTAACATTATTTTGCACTGTGTCTTTTTTTTGTAAAAAAAAACCTACCAAAAACGACAATGTACTTTATGGAAGAGCGGAGTCTCCTAATAAAAGGCTCCAAACACGTCTTAATGTATGCAATACTATTTGTGACCATAAACAATTTTTTTTATCATTAACAAAAAATAATACACTCGTGAATAGACAATCTGTTTGTTACTCATCCCGTGTGACAATCCCTTGTCAAAGTTCGTAGCAACAAATAAACTGCGATGGTCATAATATGTTCTCATTCCAACAAATCCATATTCCACGGTAGTCTGTCACAATTGAGTGAAATCCTCACGGTCCAGTAGCCGCCAGGCATTTATATTGCAGAGTCCACGCTCCATGTTACGGGACGATGAAAACGTGCGATATAATTAATATGCGGCGTCCGCCATCTTTCTTTAGCGGTGATTGCAGAGTTAGGTTATGATTTTATTACTTACAGATTTACAATTGTATGCTGAATATATTTGTTTTAAATGTTTACCTTGTATGTTTATCATATCCCTTTTATCCGCTCAAAAACTGGTTGCTATTAGTTAACACAAATGACAAAGTTAATTGAAATTACTTACCAATCCATAGATGTAATTTTCGAATACCGTCTATGCGCATAATGTCTTTAAATTACTTAAATTTTGTTTAATATTTTTTTTCTACTCGTAAGTGATGTGTAATCTTTGAGAAATAGTAAGATTTCACTATTATCTTATTCCTCCTATCCACTTTTTCCTCCTGCCCTTATCCCAATTTATTTGTGCTCGGCGCAACATGTCTTTTTGCGAATGCCTATCTGACCTCCACAACTCAGTAACTGGGTAATACGATACCCTTTGGTTAAACTGGCTGTCAGGTATTCGACCCGTAACGACTGTCAAAGATGCACAAATGACAGCAGGGACCAACGGCTTAACGTGATTACCAAGGCACGAAGGAGTCGTGGTATTATATACCTAAAGATGCCCATCCACGGTCAACCTTGCCAAGTGTAGCTGATGGATCGACCTGTGTGGCTGTTATTACTTAGCCACGAGATCCTCCGATAAAAGATTTGACTGCTCGAGGAATGACTACATTTTTGACATTTGGGAAAGTTCTAACCGTTTCCTTGTTAATTGCATGTAGATCATAAATTATAATAAAAACGGCCATCAAATATAGAAGTTACAAACTATAATTATAAATTCGCATACAAATCCGATAGTACGCCTGTCGCCTACATGTTGCGCAAGGACATAAATAAACATGATATATCGATAAGAATCTCACGATTAATTACTCGATTTCAATATTGATTACATTAATACCGATCATCCTTAATTTATGCTAACGATGTTGAAAGCGGGATATTTTATTATTTTCTCTAAAAGTTTATTGACATTGAACTAGTGTAAATTAGATTTCTTTAGAAACTGGCCGGTGATAATTTGTCTATGAATTATACTTTGCGTAACGAACGAATTGATTGACAGTGACACTGACAGTTCATTTGACAGCTACGCTTCTTTCATAAGGCTGTGTTCATAATTTCATATTAGCGTTACTTCATCAAAGCTATTCAAAACCACGTCACATATTGTTAAAATGGAAGCCTACCTAGGGCTTCAGATTGATAGATATGCGACTTCGTTTATTGCATTTTGATGTTGATTGCTTAATACCTACGATTTAGTATTCAGCAAACCATTTATATGGAAACTCTAGCCTGTATAGGACAAGTCCTAGGTCATGAAAATTTGCAATAAATTCTCATTCTAGCATAGAGTATTCATTGGGATTTTCGAGAACAATAATTGCAACTTTTTTAATTGGCCCTGGGACACCCACACGGTTTCCAACAATTAAAATTTTTAAGAGAAAACTGAAAAAAGTCAGCTTGTCGAAAAAGTTTAAGTTAAAACTATATTTGATAATTTCAAACCATACTTTGTTTTAAAAACTGTAACAGCAATTAGCGATGCTATTTGAATAACAAATGATAAACCATGAAGGTCACTTTAACAGAAATTAGTTTCGTTACATGACAAAATAAGACATTTTGTAATTCTACGCGTTTGACAACTGGTCGGCGGCCATTGGCGTGTAACGTCAAAAATAATGTGTAGTTGAACTCTTTGTGAATAAACTCGTTAGAGGAATCATCATTTTCCTGCCCTTATTTTTTTTTTAACTCACGAACTGCTGTATCCATGGTAACCGACTTCGCGTCGATGCCCCTGTATCATCATCTGCCTGCCTTTTCCCAACTATGTTGGGGTCGGCTTCCAGTCTAACCGGATGCAGGTGAATACCAGTATTTTACATGGGGCGACTGCCTATCTGACTCCACAACCCAGTAACTGGGCAATACAATACCCCCTGGTAAAACTGGCTGTCAGATTTTCGACTGTCAAAGATGTCCAAATGACAGCCGGGACCAACGGCTTAACGTGCTTTCCGAGTCACGGAGGAGTCTCGATATGCAAAGATGGTCATCTATCCCTGGCCAACCCCGGCAAGCGTAGCTTAACCTGATAGATCGACCTTCGCGGCTGTTAGTACTTAGCCACGAGCCCCTCGATACCCCTGTATATAATACGCAATTACCCTGCTCTGATGTTACTAGTCAGTATGCGAATGTCTTTAAAAAACCTGACTAAATTAACGAGTGTCTTATTTAAATGACAAAACATGTTATAATATTATTCATATTATATGTTTCATAACAATACCGACGCATTAGTCATGGCTATGTGAGTTTTACTTAAAATTCATGGGTTTAGCTTTTGGAATTAACCTTTTTTTCAGTTAATTTTTTAATGTAATTAAACATAAATCATCACGCAAAAATGTGACGTCACATTGTAATATTTCATACAAATCACGTACAAATTCCGCGTTTTGACAATTCATAAAAAGTAACGTCATTGACTACCCTGTCAAATACCCATTTATTCTTCAATGACGAATACGACAAATATCGCTTGAATTATGTTTATTACTTCATGTTAATGGCAGTGCTTTTTGCTAAGGTAAATGTCAACATATTATGTCTTTATTAGCTTTTGCCAGCGGCTACGTCTTGAATCTCATCAATGAATGTCGGATTGTAATTTGTCAGTTGATCCTTTCAAGCTTGGAAGCGTTTTTTTTTTATATGGAATCTCGCAGTTCTGCCGAGGAGGTTGTCTACTGTTTAATTGCTTAAACTGGATTGCCTTTGGATACTTCAAATAAAGTTAAGGTCTGAAAACTTACAAACTACACGCTAAGGGAACCCTGTGTGGTTCGGACAGCAATGGACAGGCTTTTTCAATCATCAAATGACTCCTCCCGCTCTGGGTGGAGCGGAAGGGAGTGTCAGACTCTTACTGACTAAAACACATCCCTGTTCCTTCCTTAGCCCTTTATGTTCCGGGGTAGCGGTAACCTTTTCGGACAATCCCGCTTACCGAGCAGGTTTCCTTCCTTGCAGGCCTTCCTTGAGGTTGATATCTCTTAGAGGCACGCGTGGAACACGTACGCGCCGTCCGGCACGGGCCTGGTCCTGATCGGACGGTGAGCTACCCTTGAGAGCTTGGAAGACTTTTGTTTAAATGGTAGATCATGACTTCTGAATATTATTATTCCTCTCATAATGAAGAAATTTCTATCAGTACTTAATAAAAATATTGTTTTATTTTTATAGATTAGTTCCATATTTCACCACTTGCATTACAGCGCTCCGACAGTGTGACCTCGGTATTACTGAATGCATGTTCTAATGTTCTTTTTTCGAAATCTGCATGGAATGTCATTGCATCCTGCGTGCATTTAAAGATTTTAAACAAATATGGTATTATTATTGTGTATGGAGGCCGTATAACCGGTATGCCTTCGCCTTAGGATGTCGTGTACTGTCACGGACAAATTAAATTCTCATTTATTTAGATAGTATTATTATTATTATAGCTATGCTATGCTTGTATTATTGTTATTTTAATTAGGAACTCGTGGCTAAATTATAACAGCCGCACGGATCGATCCATCAGGTTAAGCGACGCTTGCCGGGGTTGGTCCGTGGATGGGTGACATCTTTACATTTCGAGACTCCTCTGTGCCTCAGAAAGCACGTTAAGCCGTTGGTCCCGGCTGTCACTTGTGGATCTTTGACAGTCGTTACAAGTCTTCCAAAGCCCGACAGTCTTACCAGGGTATCGTATTACCCAGTTACTGACTGGGTTGTGGAGGTCAGATAAGCAGTCGCTTGGTATTTCTTTTGGATAATGAGAAGTTGCTCTTGCTTGGGGACGCCCCTTAATGTATGACTAAACTTTCTAGGTATTACTAAGAAATAAATCCCGAGTCGTGACAACATATCTTGAAGGTAAAATATGAGGAAAATATGTACAGAGGTCAGCACATCAAGTTACCACAATCTGTCAAACTTCTTTGATAGATTTTCGACTTTATAGTAGAAGTTTAAGGTCCATTTTCAATTGGGATATTTAGACAGTTGACATAGCTTGATGTGTTAGCGTCTGTACAATGTCATATTAATGTCTGAGATGAGTAACTAAAATATTACACCACGATATAAAATATCATTAGAATAAAATTAAGTATGTACAGACGCCAGCAAGAAAATTTGACAGTTAGGGATCTAACTGTCAAATTTTCTCAATTAAACATGAACCTTATGTCTTTGCAATAAAGTTGAAATACTATCAAAGAAATGACAATGTCCAAATTGGCCCTGTGCAATAAAGAGTATCAGATTAAAAGAAAATTAATCGCCTATTTTATTATTTAAGTTGCAAATACTTCTGTATTACGGACTAGCTGTATTCCAAAATGTACTTTTAATAGAATTTAACGCGACTAATAACATTAGATCGCCATCTATGCCTAATGTCATGTCGTGTCAGAAGTGAAATAGGGATTTCCAATCAATTATAATCGATTGATTGAATTATTAATCGATCGATTGTGTTTTCTTTTCTAAAGTGTATTTTTAAAAACCTAATAAGAATACTTTATGTATGCAGTCATACTCCAATTTAAATAGGTAGTAAGAATAATACTATACAGTAATCAATTACGACAATTAATACAAAAATAACATTTCTTTTTCGGTGTAAAATAAACCATTGTCATACATACTTGTAATGTTTATATGACGAAGGTGATGTAACAGACAGTTTGAAATAATTTAAAACCACAGTAAATCTTAATCGAAAAAATCGATTTTTATTGGTGTGGTGTCGTACTACATCCCTAGTTTTGCTGTGAACGTCACGTCGCGTCGTCCGTTATTGTCAATTTGTCACTTTGGCAAAGTTACAGTTCCTGTGCTGTGCTTTTCCTGTGTTCTTTTCTTGTGTTCGGTGTTTTGGTGGTTAAAAATCACTCAGAGCTATGAAAAATCGTAGGTACCTACATTTAATATTCGTTGTTATGGTTAGATTATAACCTCAAAATCTGATACTTTTTTTGAAATATATCTTTTTTGCAGCTAGTCCGCTATAAATACAAGATCTTTTAAGAATCTACTAATGATAGAGAATACAATACATAATTATCCGATGCTCTTGGCTCCAGGGCCAACAATGTATGGACGCAGAGCAATGTCCTTTGACAGATTGTGGTAACTTGATGTGCTGGCCTCTGTACTTAATAAACTCCGGTTTCTTTGCTTTATGATAGGACTAGCCTTTTCCCGCACGTGGTTGTCAGACCTGTCGTCGGATTACCTCACGGGAACGTACTACCAGGATTTCATTCTCGTGTGGTTAGTGACTAGCCTGGTGTCAGAGTTTTTATGCTGCCCATGGGCCTCTGACTTAGCGTCACATGCTGTTGAGAAATATCTCTCAGACATGCCGGTTTCCTCACGATGTTTTCCTTCACCGTTTTTTAATCAAGTGATGATTACACAATACGCATATGAACCTGAAAAGTCAGAGGTGCGTGTCGTGGGTTCGAACTCGAGACCTATGACTTGGCAGTCCGACGGTCACACCACTAGGCTATTACTCATAGTTCCGCTACTACTACCGAGATAAAAAGTATCTATTCTATTTCCTAAAAAACTATCAATTGGCATGGGCAACTAGCTTCATCTTTCTAACTGACCGCTTGACAGTTCAAAAATGCCTGTAATTATGATAACTTAAATAAATGTTGGATCCCTTTCTTTAAAGAAAGGGAGACAGCGTCGTAGATGGGAGGACGATATTATTAGAACAGCGGGTATCACTTGGATGAGACAAGCGCAGAACCGTTCACTGTGGGAAGCTCTAGGGGAGGCCTATGTTGGAAAGCAAGACAATCTTCGGTTACCGGTGTTAAATAATTAAATAAAAACTGTAATAGATTAAGTAAAATTATTGTAAGATTGTTAAATAAAGGCAATTATTATTATTAAATAAATGTTTTGAATTTGAGTTTAATTTTTAAAAAATTGAAACATTTCTTTACTCGCCAGTACCCAGTTCGACTACCCGCGTAAAAGTGACATTTGAAAGGTCATTAACACCGCGCTGCGTTTGCGCACCGTTACTCGCTTACCTTGTTACCACGCTGCAGTTTGTCGCAACTTCCAATTATCTTTTTTGAAGTTCTTTAACACGTCTTGCGGTAGTAAACTGGTAGACATCGTCACATAATGAATAAATAATAGTTAAAAAAAATAAACAAAACACGCTTTTTATAAAAAAAACCGAACTAAAAAATAGAAAATATTTTTTTTAAATAAGATATATTTTTTTTTTAAGCTTGGTGATATTTTACATTATGGTGTTGAATATTATTTTAATAAGCACCCCACACTACAAAATTAATTTTCTATATTTTAGGTTTTTTTTTTAATAAAAAAGCGTGCTTTTTAGTTTTTTTTTTAACTATAATTTTTTAAGTTTTTAACACGATTTGCGGAAGTAAACTGGCAGACATCGTTATGCTTGAAGAAGTCAGAGTCAAGAATGTGTTGAAACTTGAGACCATATACATGGATCTTTATTTATGTGTCTATCTATATCTATACTAATATTATAAAGAGGAAAAATTTGTATGCAAGTATGTTTGTAACGAATAAACTCAAAAACTGCTTAACGGATCTGGATGAAACTTGAAGATAGATTATAGAGAAAAATTTAACTTCACGGGCTACCGTGATGCTTCCCTTTAACCTTTTAAACGCCATTGTCACATACGTGACAAGCAAGCGCATGCCCTGTACGCAAACGACAGAAATATTTAACAATGGCAACAACACTATAACACGAAATAAACAATAAAATCATCACTTTTGTGTGTGTTATATAGATATCTTAAAAATTGAAGCTCTCGTACGTATTTAATGACATGAAAAAAAAAAAAGACACCATGGGTATTGGGAAATTCATGATAACAAGAAGAAATAAATTTGTAGCTTGGCGTGGAGGGCACGCGCGTGCTTATATGCTCTGGCATTCAAAAGGTTAAATAAGAGAGGCTTTTCTCTGCTATCATCAAGTGAAAACGAAACCAAAAGATCACTGACCGTTTCACGTAAAGCAGCGTTGCTAAGCAAGCAAGTAAAACCTACATTTCACGCTATTGGCAATGAAAAACTCGATACGCATGGATGCTACCGTCACGCCCTCTGCAATGTCAAAGAAAGAAATTAACGGTAATTGTTGAATGAGGAAATGCGGGCTTGACACGTAACGAATAGTCTGATTAAATGAAAATTTTGTTACATTCATCATTTCTTTGATTTTTAGGTTTAAATATACTTATTTCAATTACATTGCTAAAAATCTATTTAGCCTTTTCCCAACTATGTTGGGGTCGGCTTCCAGTCTAAACGGATGCAGCTGAATACCAGTATTTTTTATAGAGCGACTGCCTATCTGACCTCCACAACACAGTAACTGGGTAATACGATACCCTTAGTAAGACTGGATGTCAGACTTTCGGGCTTCTGACGACCCGTAATGACTGTTAAAGATGCACAAATGACAGCCGGGACCAACGGCTTAACGTGCTTTCCGTGGCACGGAGGAGTCTCGATATGTAATGTATAACATTGACTTTGGTGTAGGAAATATCAGAAATGTCGCTATTTTGTGACAGGCTTCACCATCGAAACGATCTAGACACAGACACACAGTTATTCACATCACGTAGCAAATAATAGCATGTTGCAATGGTCATCATTGCGTGTCCAATGGCGACGATACATTAAATGGCGGAATTAGGGCTACGCCTCCCTAAATGGACAATTGATCAAGATGGGCGAACGCACTGGGAAGTTAAACAGCTGCTTTTCAAAGACTGCATGGCGTTTTTCGTGTCTATACAACGGTGGCTCTATAATAGTGTCATTAATTTAACACACGGCTAGGCCTAGTGCCCATAATCATATAAATGACTAGCTGCTCTCACGCGGTTTCGGCCGCTGCTTGGCTCCTATTGGCCGTAGCGTGATGTTACATAGCCTATAACCTTCCTCGATAAATGAACTATCCAACACAAAAATATTTTTTCAATTCGGACCAGTAGTTCCAGAGATTAGCGCGTTCAAACAAATAAACTCTTCAGCTTTTGTAATATTTGTATAGATGATAGGAACTTAGCGTATATTGTCCCACTGCTGAGCAAAAGCCTCCTTCAAATCTTTCCAGACATCTTTCTCTTGAGCCACCTCGATCCATCCTTTGCGGTATGCGTCTAGGTCGTCTCGCCACCTCTTCCTGGGCCTCGACGGCGCCGTCCATCCTCAGGCACCAACTTTGTAGCGACTATTGCCCAGCGGTCACTCTGCATGCGGTTAACGTGACCCACCCAATCCCATTTTAACTTGGCAGCCTTTTTGCCAACGTCAACGATCCAAGTTTTGGAGCGCGGCGTGGCATTTCGTATTCGGTCAGTTCGTTTAATGCCCAAAACGCTGCGCTCCATAGCTCTTTGGCGATCTCCAAGGAGGAACTTTTGCGATTCGGTGAGCGACCAGGTCTGAAATTTGACAGATTGGGGTAGCTGGATGTGATAGTACTTACAGACTAGACTACTCTGTATATAGAGTTGTATTGATGATGTTCCCGCAGGGTTTCACCCACTGCTCGGCTCCTATTGGTCGTAGCGTGATGTTACATAGCCTATAGCCTTCCTCGGTAAATGGACTATCCAACTCAAAAAGAATTTTTCAATTCGGACCAATAGTTCCAGAGATTAGCGCGTTCAAACAAACAAACTCTTCAGCTTTATAATATTAGTATTAGTATAGATTATTACTACATAGTATAAAACAAAGTCGCTTGCTCTGTCCCTATATCCCTATGTATGCTTAAATCTTTAAAACTACGCAACGGATTTTGATGCGGTTTTTAATAGATAGATCGATTCAAGAGGAAGGTTTATGTGTATAATTTGTCGACATATTATGCGGGCGAAGCCGCGGGCGGAAGCTAGTAATTCTATAAATACATCTTTGTTACTGTAGCGAATCATTTAATAGTCAGGTTATATGAAGACTATGCAGATTTGTGTCCCGAGTTGCAACCTTCTTTCGAAGTTACAAAATAACCGGCCAAGTGCGCGTCGAAGTCGCCCATGAGAGATTTCGTACCATTATCTACAAAATAGCTAAAAAATCACGTTTGTTGTACGAGTATCGGAGCCAACTGAAAAATTTTGTTTATTCTATTTTTTAGTATTTGTTGTTATAGCGGCAACAGAAATACATCATTTGTGAAAATTTCATGAGCTACAGCCTGGTGACAGAGAGACAGACGGACAGACGGACAGCCGAGTCTTAGTTATAGGGTCCCGGTTTACCCTTTGGGTACGGCACCTTAAAAAGAATTATCCAAGATGGCCGCCACAAAATTAGTTCAAACGCGGGAATTCATTGCTATTGAACTTACACAAGCATTCTCAACGGGCTTTGCTTACATCTAGGTCAGGGTTTCAACCTAACTTCTTAGCTAGCAATTCAGCAGCTAATCTTCCCAGTGCGTCGTCAAGCTGACCGTTCTCGTGTAACATGAAACAGATTGCTGCAATGAACCGAGGCAATTGACTAGTTGCAATAATAAATAGCGTTTGTAATCGTTCTTTATTAGTAGGTAGTAGTACATATCTTCGCTGAGGAGCTCGTGGCTAAGTAATAACATCCACACCGATCGATCCATCAGGTTAAGCTACGCTTGCCGGGGTTTGTCCGTGGATGGGTGACCATTTTTACATATCGAGACTCCTCCGTGTCTCGGAAAGCACGTTAAGACGTTGTTTCCGGCTGTTATTCCTGGATCTTTAACAGTCGTTACGGGTTGTCAGAAGCCCGAAAGTCTGACAGCCAGTCTTACCAAGAAGTATCGTATTATTCATTTACTCATTGGGTTGTGGAGGTCAGATAGGCAGTCGCTCCATGTAAAATACTGGTATTCAGCTGCATCTGGTTAGACTGGAAACCGACCTCAACATAGTTGGGAAAAGGCTAGGCAGGCAGTAGATATCTTCGCTAGTTTATTGTTAGAAATAGGGATGTTGCAGATGCAGATTTTTTTACACTTTGAACGCCAGAGTATAAACGCACGCGCGTGCCCTCCACGCCAAGCTACAAATTTATTCCTTCTTGTTATCATGCATTTCCCAATGTCCATGGTGTCTATCAATTTGTTTCATGTCATTAAATACGTACGAGAGCTTAAATTTTTATGATATCTACATATATACTCACAAAAGTAATGATTTAATTGTTTACAACGTGTTATAGTGTTGTTGCCATTGTCACATATTTGTGTCGTTGGCGTACAGGGCATGCGCTTGCTTGTCACGTATATGTTACAATTGCGTTCCTAAGGTTGACACTTGACATCCGTGGATGCGGATATCAAGGTTTTTTAATGGACCCGTCAACGCAGCAAGGTGAAATTCAAAACTTACGTTACGTAGCAAATTTCGTTTCTTTGATAGTTTTCCAACTTTATTACAAAATTTTAAGGTTTATTTTCAATTGGATAAATTTGACAGTTTGGGATAGCTTGATGTGCTAGCGTCTGAACATAATTTAGATGATTTATAAGATTCAATTCGCGGCAATTATAATAAAATAATTACATGATTAGATAAGCATGTTATGCGGAAGAATGAGGAAAATGTTGTTAGGAAAGTTTTAAGTATGAATGTGGTTGCCGCTGAGCCAGTAGTTTTAAATACCCCCGATCCAGCTGCCCTTGCTGTCCTCCCCCAGCGACACCCTAAGCCGTGGTCCGTACCCCACAGGGGGTGTAGTCGCTTAGTTTGTAAGTTTTTATAAGCCCTGCCTTTTTTTTTAAGGCTGGGAAATCGTCCAATGTCTTCTCCCGCTCTGGGTGGAGCGGAAGGGAGTGTCAGACTCTTACTGACTAAAACCCATCCATGTTCCTTCTCTAGCCCTTTATGTTCCGAGGTAGCGGTAACCCTTTCGGACAATCCCGCTTACTCGGCAGGCTTGGCCCTAAGGGGCCCCTTCATATCCTGACATCTCTTTGAGGCGCGCGTGGAACATATATGCGCCGTCCGGCACGGGCCTGGTGCTGATCGGACGGTGAGTCACCCATACTCACCGTCCGCAGACCCGCGATAAGCCCTGCCTGGAGGCTACAATTCTTTGGTGGTATCCACAGGCAATTCCAGTTAAGTAGTAGTCAACCCTATGGTTGAACTGCGAGATACCATTATCAAAAAAAAAGAATGCATGTCTTCGTTTTGAGTAGGTACGTGTTTTTGTGTTATCTTCCTACTCTTCGACAAAAAAGGGTGACATACATCTGCGATGGTCAGTTACTTAATCACGCCATTTTATTTCCGATTTCGACGCAGCTGGCATAAGCTAGTACTAACATACTATTTAAAGATCATTGTCAAAGCAATCAGGTTTCTTCAAAGGTTTCCCAAATACGTTTTGATTGATTTCAAGGGTGAATCATGTCATGACAACTCACACGTAGCGTGTTTTTAGATATTATTACTTTGGTCTGCCAACGGCTTCGCACGCGTGGTTGTTAGAAAAAAATATCCCACGGGAATTGTACGTTTTACCGGGATAAAAAGTAACCTAAGAGCTATTCTAGACTATAATCTATCTCTGTGCCAAATTTCATTCAGATCCGTTCTGTAGTTTTTACTTGAGAGTAACATACATCCATACATCCTCACAAACTTTCACGTTTATAATATTAGTAGGATCTACTAGTGCTCTAGTGCTCGTGGCTAAGTACTAACAGCCGCAAAGGTAGATCCATCAGGTTAAGCTACGCTTGCCGGGGTTGGCCGTGGATGGGTGTCCATCTTTACATACCGCATTACTCCTCCTTGCCTCGGAAAGCACGTTAAGCCGTTGGTCCCGGCTGTCATTTGTGCATCTTTAACAGTCGTTACAGGTCGTCAGAAGACCGAAAATGTGACAGCCAGTCTTACCAAGGGGTATCGTATTGCCCAGTTACTGGGTTGTGGAGGTCAGATAGGCAGTCGCTCCATGTAAAATACTGGTATTTAGCTGCATCCGGTTAGACTGGAAGCCGACCCCAACATAGTTGGGAACAAGCTAGGCAGATGATGAGTAGGATCAACTAGTGGCACGCCCCGACTTACAACGGGTGCAATATAGAAATGATCACGCGAAAGCCAGTTAAACTACAGGTACAGCAATTACATCAATGAAGCATGTCTTTATGTGGGTTCTTTCCATCCATCCTGTGAGAGGTGGACTCAAACTCAAGCTTGAAGCATTTATTTCAAACTAGCTTCTCCTCGCGGCTTCGCCCGCAAAATATGTCGGCAAATTATACGCATAAACCTTCCTCTTGAATCACTCTATCTATTGATGAGAACCGAATTAAAATCCGTTGCGTAGTTTAAAATATCTAAGAGTACAGAGAGACTGCGGTGAGCGACTTTGTTATGTACAGAGGCCAGCACATCAAGTTACCACAATCTGTCAAATTTGTTTGATAGTATTTCAACTTTATTGCAAAGACATAAGGTTCATTTTTAATTGAGAAAATTTGACAGTTAGGGAAAGCTTGATGTGCTGGCGTCTGTACATTGTAGAGGAAAACAAGAGATGAAATATAACAATTCTTTTAAGTTGGTTTTACCGAGTCGTGCAAAGTGTTATTGGGTTTTTCCATCTGGAATTTCTTAGTAACAGCCCGGAGTCACGCCCGATTGATAGCAAAAGGCTCGTTTCCCATTACAAAAATCTACCAGGCTCACAGGATGCAGCTGAATACCACTATTTTACATGGAGCGACTGCCTATCTGACCTTCACAACCAACTGAGTGATATGGTACCCCTTGGTAAGACTCGCTGTCAGACTTTCGGGCTTCTGACGACTCGTAACGACTGTCAAAGATGCACAAATGACAGCCGGGACCAACGGCTTAACGTGCTCTCTGGGGCATGGAGGAGTCACTCCCTCTCTAGCCATATCATCTTTCACACAATCCATCCATCGTTTCTTTGGTCTCCCTCTACTTGTATAGCCATCCACATTCATACTCACAACTTTTCTGACAACATTTTCCTCATTCCTCCGCATAACTATTATCTGATCATGTTATCGTTCATTTGAATCTAATATGTAATCTACATTATTTACAAACGCCTGCATATCAAGCTATCCCTAACTGTCAAATATTACCAGTTGAAAATGAACCTTATACTTTTGTTATAAAGTTGAAAAACTATCAAAGATTGGGGTACTTTGATGCGTTCACCTGTGTACAAGCTATTAGCAAACTGCCTAACCTTTCCCCAATTATTTGAGGTCCGCTTCCAGTCTAACCGGATGCAGCTGAACTCTAGTATTTAACATGGAACGACCGCCTATCTGACCTCTACAACCCAGTAACTGGGTAATACGATACCTCTTAGTAAGGTTGGTTGTCCGATTTTCGGGCTTCTGACGACCCGTAACGACTGACAAAGATACACAAATGACAGGTTTTGTACAAGGATTAATTATCGAAGGAGCCATCCATAGCCATGGTTTAAGGCGATAAAAATGGCATCGTGTGTATTGATCGTGATATAAACTCACGCTGCGAGCTTTAATTGAACTGGTGACCCCTTGGTGGGCGACAGCGGGTATTTAATATACTAAGACACTATATATGACAAATCTAACAATAAAGGCAAAGAGTTTGTTTGTTTATAATCGCCCTAATCTCTTAAATTCCCAGATGGAAAAATCTTTTTGCATTCTTGTCAGCGGGATTGCCCGAAAGGGTAACCGCTACCCCGGAACATAAAGGGCGAAGGAAGGTACATGGATGGGTTTTATTTATTTATTTATCTTTATTTCAGGTATAACCCATAAATTTGTTAGTATTCCTTAACCTATGTTAGTATAACAGACTAAAACACACAATAACTTAATTACGCCACCTCTCAGAGACACCCGGCAACTGTATATGCACTGCACACAGATGCCCCATAAGGCGGCCTTCAGTCTAGTAAGACTAGTGCTAGTAAGCAACAATGCTCAGAAGACCACTGTCCCTGCCCCGCATCCGACGCAGTAGTGAAGCGGATCTTTTACGAAGGATCGCAAAGAAGTCGTCTGTACGCGCTGCTGCGAACATCCCTGACACGCTACAGAAACGAGGCAGCGACAGCAGCATCCTAAAAGCATTGTTGTATTGCACACGCAGGGCATTAAACGTTTTCTGTGTTTTTAGTCAGTAAAAGATTGACACTCCCTTCCGCTCTACCCAGAGCGAGAGGAAACATTTGATGATTTCCCACCCTCAAAATAAAAGGCCGCTAGTGTAAGTCATAGTGTCTACGGTACTTTGGGCTCCGTATATCGTCTGAGAAACTTTTTGCCCGCTAAGACGAAAACTATGTTCATCATCGACTATGATGGCGTGTGCTACTTTAAATTGAAGAATAAGAATAAGAATAACATTTATTTGCCTACTTTGTGTGTTACAAAATGACTCTGGCTGGTGGGCCATCCAGAGGTGAGTCAGCTAACTTATGTCCCAGTGGATCTATGTTTGCTGTATTTTATTGATTCGCAATATGTGAGACTATACAAACAGATTACGTGTTTTATTAATTTACTGCGTATTTCAAAGAGATATTATTATTATTATTATTAATTTCAGTTTATTATTTTATTTCACTTTATTTTAAGGGGACGTGGGGCCTTAGTTGTGTCAGTAGGCCATCGCTTGTATCCTTTTTTGTCAGGGTCATACAATATATCGCCCAATCTGTGATTTACCCTGAGAGGGTTAAATTCGCCATGCGCTTTATAGGCGTCTCCAGGAGATTCTAGATCTTCTATTTGTAATTTTGCTATGTTTTGCAACATTTTGGTGTTTAGGTCCTCGGCGCGTAGGTGCCAGGCTTCTATGTCAGCCATTTCCCAAATTACTTCCGTAGGTGTTCGTTTTGGTAGTTGTGCGGCATTTTTCAGTGCCAGTCTGTATTGGCGTTCGATTTTGGTTAGATTCGTTGCACTATACCTTGAGGTTGCACCACTCCGTAGTCCATTAGCGGTAAAATGCAGGCCTGAATGATAGCCAGTTTCGTATTTAGTTCTGTCCTCGCATTGTATCCTATTATTGAACCGAGGGCTCCTCTGACTTGTTTCAGTTTTTTGACGACTTTTTCGGTGTGTTGGTTCATCTTCATGTGTTTGTCGAAGATAACACCGAGGTATCAGATCTCTTTTTGATAGTGCAACGTTTGATGTTTCAATTTTACCGTTGGCCGGTTTTAAATTGAATGCGGTTTTCCTGGACAAGCTCGACAGATTGCTAAACAGTTGCATCCGGTTCATATTCAACCTCCTTAAGTATGACCATGTGCCTAGTTTTAGGCCTGAGCTCAAATGGATGTCCATACGTCACAGAAGAAGTTTATCCGCTTTGACGACTGTTTTCTCCCTTTTAACCTCTCCCATTCCTCCTTCTTATTTGGTGTCTCACTTCTAATATCTTTGTTCTCCCCATGATAAGAATCTGCGTTCTTCCAACAACCTTCTCCTACGCTGTCCTTCTCATACTTCTGACTTTGTTCATTTCTCCTTTCATATTCTGTCTATTGCTCTTTAGAATGCGCTTCCTCTCGATATCAGGACGGCTACCAGTCGGTATGCATTTATGCGGAAATAGCTGAGTTCTTTTCATAACAAATAGCGTAATTTTCGTAGTACTCCCTTCCGTTCCACCCAGAGCGAGAGGAGTAGTTTGAAGATTTCCCACTCCCAAAATAAAAACACAATTCTTGAGGAAGCTTATAGCCAGGTGCCTTCAACACACACACGACGTGTTCATGGCAATGCTTGAGTTATCCCGGAAAAATTTACGATTCCCATGGGATAATATACCTACTACATACACGCGGGCGAAGCCGCTGGCAAAATCTAGTGCATGATAAAGACGGGTAATTTGAAGGTTCCTATCAATGATATTGCCTATAAACGAGGTTATTGATAACACTAGTTATGTCCGCAGCTACTCCCGCCCCTTTTTAGGGTTCCGTACCTCAAAAGGAAAAAACGGAACCCTTATAGGATCACTTTGTTGTCCGTCCGTCCGTCTGTCAAGACCGTTTTTCTCAGGCACGCGTGGAGGTATCAAACTGAAATTTATATCTAATACTCAGGTCTACTGTTCCTTGGAGCTGTGAAAAAATCAAACTTCTAAGCCAAAGCAATCAAAAGATACAGCTGTTTATGCCGCAAATTTTCGAAACTCGCACGGGAATCAAAACCTACAGGGTACTTCCCGTGAACTTAGAATCTTGATATTTGGTAAAAAGTAACGTCTTACAGTGCAGATAAAGGAAAAATGCGAAAACCGTAAATTTTTAGTTACATCATATAATAAAAAAAACAATTTTTTCAAAATATAAAAATACCATAACTATGACTCGATTCTCGTGATGGGTGAAGTTTTACTTTATATACCTACAGGTTTGTACGGAACCCTCGGTGTGCGAGTCCGACTCGCACTTGGCCGGTTTTTTTTATTTTACAACTAAATAAATTGAATTTATTTTGAACTTGCTGCTGCCAGCGGCTTCGCCCGCGCGGGTGTTGGAAATTATCCCAAGAGAACGTACGACCGGGGTAAAAAGTATCCTATGTGTTAATCCAGGTCATAAACTACCTCTGTGCCAAGTTTCATCCAGATCCGTTCAGCTGTTTGAGTCGTCTATACTAATATTATAAAGAGGAAAGATTTGTAAGTATGTTTGTTACGAATAAACTCAAAATACGATACCCCTGTCAGATTTCGGGCTTCTGACGACCCGTAACTATAGTTAAAGATGCACAAATGACAGCCAGGACCAACGGCTTAACGTGCTTTCCGAGGCACGGAGGAGACTCAGTGTGTAATGATGGTCACCCATCCACGGACCAACCTCGGCAAGCGTAGCTTAACCTGATGGATCCATCCGCTGCTGAGTATGACCTCCTGGGTTGGATTCCCCAGTCGGGGAAAGTTATAAGTTTTTCTATCAGGAATTTCTCATTGAATGGATGAAACTTTGCATAAAGATAGATTACTCTGGAATAGCATATAAGCTACTTTTTATCTCGGAAAAATTTACGGTTGCCGTGGGATAATTTCCTACATATACGCGGGCGAAGCCACTGGCAAAAGCAAGTCTATACTAATATTATAAAGAGGTAAAATTTGTAAGTTTGTAAGTTTGTATGTTTGTAAGTTTGTATGTAGGGGGTAATCTCCGAAACTAATGATCCAATTTCAATAATTTTTTCACTGATAGAAAGCTACATTATTCCTGAGTGCTATAGGCTATAAATTATATTTATATCATACATATTAGCCGAGCTATTGCATTTTTCGTCTAGCAAGTCGGAAAGAAATACCTCCGAAAACAGAATTATTTGCATGCGCTGCCTAAACAGTTGTTTAAAATTGAAAGCAATGTATGGCAACCCGGTTCGCCTTAATTATTTCTACAAAAAAGTCCGCGACACCACATTTCTATCTTTTGTATTTTAAATTTTATATTTCGTTTTATGTTTAAAAAAATTATTTTACGACTTACTTCTGTTTGGATGATTATTTAAACAACAAAATATCAATTCTTATCAAATTAAATTATTTTATGATCACAAGGACATCACAGAGATAAGATTTGCCCTCTACAGTATGTCAATTGGTCATATATTTTCCGAGATAATATAAAATTACTAAACGCAAAATGCTAAAACATTCGCCGAGCTCAACTATCATTCCTACTTCCTACGTGCTTTGTGCGGACGTTTTATCGTTTCAGAGAAGCTTTAAATTAAATAGGTTCCTCACTTAAATTTTATATTTTTAACGTTAACATTTTTAAATGATGGTTTGTATTTTGTATATAGGTAGTGTAATATCTTTTGCCAGCAGCTTCGCCCGCCTGGTTGTTGGAAATTATCCCACGGGAACGGGTACGTTTTTCCGTGATAAAAATTAGCCTATGTGTTATTCCAGACTATAATCTATCTCTGTGCCAAACATCCAGATCCGTTCAGCCGTTTTGGCGTGATTGAGTAACACACATCCATCCATCCATCCAAACTTTCACATTTATAATAGTAGTAAGATAATTTTATTATTATCCGTGTTGGGTTAAAATACATAATGCATTTGCACCTTTACAATGCGAGGCAGGGTGTCGTAAACCTTCATCTACCCCGGTCGCGATGGGGAATGGAACCGGCGAGAGATGTCGTGCGGTGTCCCACAGGGATCGGTTCTGGGGCCGCTCCTGTGGGACATCGGTTACGACTGGGTGCTGCGGGCCGACCTCCCTGACGGCGTCAGCGTAGTATGCTACGCTGACGACACGCTGGTCCTGGCGCAGGGGAGGTCGCATCAGGCGGCGGCTGACGCGATGACACGCGGGGTTGCGACAGTCATTGAGAGGATCCGGCAGTTGGGTCTCGAGGTGGCATTGCACAAATCCGAGGCCATGTCCTTTCATGGACCTCGGAATAGGCCACCATCGGGATCCCAACTTACGGTAGGAGGGGTTCACATCGGCGTCGAGACCACGATGAAATACCTAGGTCTGGTCCTCGACAGCCGATGGAATTTCGTGGAGCATTTCCGACGTTTGGCCCCCAAGCTGGAACGGACTGGGGCCGCCGTCAAGCGGCTCTTGCCCAATTTGAGGGGGCCAAACGCCTCCTACCGGAGGCTTTACGCGGGAGTCGTGTGGTCCATGGCCCTATACGGGGCCCCGGTGTGGGCGCGTTCACTGCGGTGGCGAGCCGCCCACTATCTGAACGCGCCCCAAAAGGTGGTAGCCATACGGCTTATCCGGGGGTACCGCACGATCTCGGGCGAGGCGGCAAGCCTCCTTGCCGGACTGCCGCCGTGGGATCTGGAGGCGATAGTCCTCGCGCGCCTGTACGAGTGGCGCGCGGAGGTACTAAGCCGGGGGGAAACTCCGTTGCCGCAGCAAATTGCGGCGGAGCGGACGGACCTCCGGCGCGATCTCATGGCGGCCTGGAATCAGCGACTGTCGCAACCCAGCGCAGGGCACGCCACGATAGTGGCGGTAAGACCCCTCTTTGAGAAGTGGCTAGAGAGGCGTCACGGCGCCCTCACCTGCCGCCTGACGCAGGTTCTCACCGGGCATGGATGTTTCGGGAGGTTCCTGCACATCATCAGGCGGGAGAAAACGCCCGGGTGTCACCATTGTGAGGATCGCCCAGAGGACACGGTGCAAACCTGCCCCGCTTGGGCGGAGCACCGCCGTGTCCTCATAGAGCCGATCGACGGCGGTGACCTCTCGCGCCCGGCCCTGGTGCAAGCCATGGTCCGGGACGAGAGGGAGTGGGAGGCAGTCACCTCCTTCTGCGAAAAAGTCACGCTCGCGAAGGAGGTGGCGGGATGGGAGAGAGAAAGGTCCTCCCGTCCCAGCCGCCGCGGGAGAAGCCTTGGGCGTCGGGAGCCACGTGACGACTCCCGGCCACCGTAGGCGCGGGCCTGCGGACGGTGAGTAATGGGTGACTCACCGTCCCATCAGCACCAGGCCCGTGCCGGACGGCGCGTATATGTTCCACGCGCGCCTCAAAGAGATGTCAGCATATGAAGGGGCCCCTCAGGGCCAAGCCTGCCGGGTAAGCGGGATTGTCCGAAAGGGTTACCGCTACCCCGGAACATAAAGGGCTACGGAAGGAACATGGATGGGTTTTAGTCAGTAAGAGTCTGACACTCCCTTCCACTCCACCCAGAGCGGGAGCAGTCATTGGATGATTTCCCAGCCTTAAAAAAAAAAAGGGGTGTCGTAAAAGGCGACTAAGTTGAGCAGAAAAGATCACCTCGGTAATCTTTGGAAATTCTGATCCGATTCCAAAAATTCTCTCACTAATGGGAACCTACAGTATTGCCGAGTATCATAGGATATACTTATTCAATGTTAAAACTAGAAATTTTCCGCGGACGAAGTCGCGGGCAGAAGCTAGTGTAATATAAACGCACGCGCGTGCCCTCCACGCCAAGCTACAAATTTATTTCTTCTTGTTATCATGAATTTCCCAATATCCATGGTGTCTTTTAATTTGTTTCGTGTCATTAAATACGTACGAGAGCTTCAATTTTTAAGATATCTTTGTAAACGCCTAGTAGGTCTGTCATCAGGGTCATCAGGTCGTGGGGTCGATTACCAAGTCAGGCAAAGAATTATTGGGTTTCGCAACCTGGAATTTCTCAGTAGCAGCTCTGAGTCTAGATTTGAGCCCAGTTGATGGCAACAGGCTCGCCCCCTATTACATGGGACTTAAACATAACTGACGAAATGTGGGTGTACTATTGGTACAGCTCTGCTTAACCTGCCTTAAATACTTGCGTGATGTTATGTTTACGTATCACTACATAGTATAAAACAAAGTCGCTTTCTCTGTCCCTATATCCCTATGTATGCTTAAATCTTTAAAACTGCGCAACGGATTTTGATGCGGTATTTTTTGATAGATGGAGTGATTCAAGAGGAAATGAAGAGAAAAGGTTTATGTGTGTAATTTGTCGACATATTATGCGGGCGAAGCCGCGGGCGGAAGCTAGTATACTTTTATATAACATTCGTTATACAAGTGCAATCAATTAATTACTAAGAAGGAAATAGTTCTTCATTTGAGGAGCTCGTGGCTAAGTAATAACAGCTGCACAGGTCGATCTATCTCATAGGTTAAGCTACACTTGCTGAGGTTGGTCCGTGGATGGGTGACTTTTACACACCGAGTCTCCTGCGTGCCTCGGAAAGCACGTTCAACCGTTGGTCCCGGCTGTCATTTGTGCATCTTTGACAGTCGTTACTGGTCATCAGAAGCCCGAAAATCTGAAAGCCAGTCTTACCAAGGGGTATCGTATTACCACTGGGTTGTGGAGGTCAGATAGGCAGTCGCTCCATGTGAAATACTGGTATTCAGCTGCATCCTGTTAGACTGGAAGCCGATACACACGCCACCATTGAGTCCATCGCTCACAGAATGGATAGAAAGAACCCACATGAAGACATGCTTCATTGATGTAATTGCTGTATGGTGTTCCAGTGGTGGATAAAAACATAAATAGCGCATTTTCTCAGAACCACTAATGCTGAGATTTCTTTCCTAGTATTAATTGCTGGCAGACGCATAACGTATGTTATGTAAAAGTATATACGGTAACAACCACACGCCTACTAATCAATGTATAGTTAGGCAGGGATGTACCATATTTGTGCCGGGTCAGCGGGATTGGGTATTTGAAAGGGTAGTCAATAACGTTACTTTTTATGAACTGTCAAAACGCGGAATTTGTTTAAAGATTTTTAGAATCAAATGGAATACTTATTAGCATTAAATGCATTTTTAAAATTAAATCTTCGCATAATGTTTAATTTCTGTACGGTGATGGAAGTTTTTAACACGAGCGGTCTTTTATCTATGTCATTTTATCACACGGTTGGCGCAGTGGTTGAGCGATTGACTGCTGCGCACTATGTCGCGGGTTCGATTCCCGCACGGAACAAATATTTGTACGACCTGCAAGTATTTGTTACGAGTCTGGGCGTTTTTCTATCTATAATATGTATGTATTTACAAAAAAAAATGTATATAAGTAGTTTATCAGCCATATCGTTACCATCACACAAGCATTAGGTTGCTTAGCTTGGGACGATATGGCGTTGTGTGAAATGTCCAAGGATATTATTATTATTATCATTTCATTTTTTTTTGACCGTTTCAAATAGTCAATTGTTCGAAAAGGTTACCGCTACCCCGGAACACAAAGGGCTAAGGAAGGAACATGGATGGGTTTTAGTCAGTTAGAGTCTGACACTCTCTTCCGCTCCACCCAGAGCGGGAGGGGTCATTTGATGATTTACCATCCTTATAAAAAAAAAGAAAGAGTCTATAGTATACCAACATTCGTCAGTTATGTTTAAGTAAAAGGGGCGAATCTATTACTTACTACCAATCGGGTAAATAAAGCTAGACTCATGGCTGCTTCTAAGAAATTCCTGATAGAAAAACTTATTACTTTCCCCGACTGGGGAATCCAACCCAGGAGCCCATACTCAGCAGCGGATGGATCCATCAGGTTAAACTACACTTCCCGAGGTTGTTCCGTGGATGGGTGACCATCATTACACACCGAGTCTCCTCCGTGCCTCGGAAGCACGTCATTTGTGCATCTTTAACTATAGTTACGGGTCGTCAGGAGCGCGAAAATCTGACAGCCTGTTTTACCAAGGGGTATCGTATTACCTAGTTACTGGGTTGTGGAGGTCAGATAGGCAGTCGCTCCATGTAAAATACTGGTATTCAGCTGCATCCAGTTAAACTGGAAGTTGAGCCGAACATAGTTGGGCAAAGGCTAGGCAGATTGGTTGTTATTTTTGCCGTTCTGTTCGTATTCAAACACGAATCGTCATCATATTGTAAATAAGGATAAATAAGTAAGAATGCGAAGTCATCCAATCTAAATACTTAGCTAGAAAATCACGCTATGTAATGACGATATGAAAAATATTGGTTACGTGAACAAAATCACATCAAATGACTGTTATATAACTAGGAAAGTTTACATCGAGTCGTGTATAGACAACACTTTAGTTTTTTAGCACGCAATCCATGCAGTATGCATTCTAGGAAGTTTGTGTTTATGGTTTGAGGGCATAGACATCTAAAAACCGGCTAAGTGCGAGTCTGACTCGTATACGAAGGGTTCCGGACCATTATCTATAAAAACGGCAGAAAAATGATGTTGTTGTGTGGGAGCCTCCTTAAATATTTGTTGTATTCTGTTTTTTAGTATTTGTTGTTATAGCGGCTACAGAAATACATCATCTGTGGTAATTTCAACTGTCGTGGCTAGGTAATAACAGCCGCACGGATTGATCCTGCAGGTTAAGCTACGCTTGCCGGGGTTGGTCTGTGGATGGGTGACCATCTTAAGATATCGAGACTCCTCCGTGCCTCGGAAAGCACGTTAAGCCGTTGGTCCCGGCTGTCATTCGTCGATTCTTTGACAGTCGTTACGGGTAGTCAGAAGCCCGAAAGTCTGACAGCTAGTCTTACCAAGGGGTATCATGTGACCCAGTTACTGAGTTGTGGAGGTCAGATAGGCAGTCGCTCCATGTAAAATACTGGTATTGAGCTGCATCCGGTTAGACTGGAAGCCGACCCCAACATAGTTGGGAAAAGGCAGGCAGATTGAACTATCACGGTTCATGAGATTACAGCCTGTTAACAGACGGACAGATAAACGGACTGACGGACAGACAACGGAGTCTTAGTAATAGGGTCCCGTTAACCCTTTGGGTACGGAGCCTTAATAACTTCTTTTCTATAGGTTTGCGGGTTACCTGTCACTTTTGACAGTTCGGTATTCCCGCATTTTTTTGACAGATGTCAAAATTGGAAATGACGGAAATCAATTAGAATAAATATGATCAACATTGTGACCAACTGACTGTTCAAATCGAAGATCTTCACATGTTGAGAAATATCTCTCTATGTCTCCTCACAATCTTATCCTTCACAGTTTTTTTAAGCAAGTGATAATTATACAATACGCACTTGAATCCGTAAAATCAGAGGTGCGTGCCTTGGGTTCGAACTCGAGACCTATGACTTGGCAGTCCGACGGTCACACCACTAGGCTATCACTACTTAAAAATTATGATAAAGGCGGGAAAATACCGATGACAGTAAGTTGTCATTTCTAAAATCTAGACTGCATTTGTTTCTATTTTTATAAGGTTACACAATATTAATAAATGTAAATAATTTTCATCATACTTTCAAAATGCATCTCATCAAATACCAAAGAAGGTGAAAGTGTTTTTTTAAACGCCAGCTGAACGAGCATTTGACCTTTGCGCCGCGTAATAGTTAAAAATATCACCGCTAACGAGATCTAATAGTGTTGTGATGAATATTAATATAATCGGAATCGATCGATTATGTAAGAAAGGAATTGGTTTTTTGGGTTTATGGTTATTTAAGAGTGTTTGTTTTATGACAGTTTGTGTATTAATATACATACCTATTTACATACCGAGACTCCTCCGTGCCACGGAAAGCACGTTAAGCCGTTGGTCCCGGCTGTCAATTGTGCAACTTTGACAGTCGTTACGGGTCGTCAGAAGCCCGAAAGTCTGACAGCCAGTCTTACCAAGGGGTATCGTATTACCCAGTTATTGATTGGGTTGTGGAGGTCAGATAGGCAGTCGCTCCATGTAAATTAATAGTATTCAGCTGCATCCGGTTAGACTGGAAGCAGACCCCAACATAATTGGGAAAAAGTAGGCAGATTGTTTAAATATTAATGTTATTTTACCGTTGTATAATAAAGTTGCTAGTTTTTACTAGTAACTTTAAAATATTCCTTATAACACCAGTTATCCTCCAGTGAAAATGTATAAGTAATAATCAAAGAGCATCAAAAAAATTCGTCCACATCGCTGTCAACAGGAAAAATTCCCAAAAGGCTGGCAGCATTGCCGCGTTGTATGACCATGATTCTTTAACCAAAAAATAGGCCAGCCCTCTGGTCACGTGAAGAGTCTATCAACCGCTTGGCGATGTCTCAAAAAGACATAGTGGGCACTCGGACCCCATGGCCCTAGTGTTTCAACCCCAAACGGCTGGAACATGTAAGACCCAATAAGGTTGGAGTATTTGCGCCGTTTGAGGTTTTCTGCACCAGCAGCGGCTGCTCCAGCACAGCTCGCCGTACTAGGAAGATGGGATGGCGCAAGGGTGTCGACACACGTTGCATCCCACACCAAAGGCCTACCTACCTTCCAAGGCATTAGTGTCATTGCGTCTGGTCTCTTCCCATCGTCGCGTGCCAAGCCCTTGGGTTCTAAAACAGCTGGCACCTCTGCGGTGACAAGATCACGACGGATGATGTCATTAAACTTTTTCAATAAAAAAAAATATATAACTTAAATCTTCTTCAAAACATCCGTCAAGGAACGAGTCAACGGTCAGTCTCGTATATGATTTTAGAAGTAGGTGCGCTTGCGCAATAAAGAATGTCAATCGATTCCTACCGTGCTAAACAGCGTTGAAAAATAATCATTTGGTTTTACTACTGTTCAATACATATCACAGATTCATGGTTATAAATGTTAAAATTAATTTTATGCATGCCATGTCGTAATGTTTCGGACGCATCGAATTGGGTATTTGACAAGGTGGTATTATAATAGTCAAGGTGCTGTTCCACAAACGATGGGACGTTTAATATCGTGTCCTGCGTTTCCTGCCGTATGCACGTTACAGGAACTGATGGACGCTAGTGATGGCGCCAAACACGTAGCCGAATTCTGGGCCGAGTACATTTAGATTGCCATCGACACGCTAAGAAGAAGGGTAGTCAATAATGTTACTTTTTATGAACTGTCAAAACGCGGAATTAGTACGTGATTTGTATGAAATATTAAAATGTGACGTCCCAGTTTTTGGCATCAAATGGAATACTTATTAGCATTAACTTTTAATTACCGAGAATATAGATAAGAAAATACCGGTTACTGCTATATTTTTTGACATGAGCAAAGCGTTTGACTCTGTAAAACATGACATACTGTTAAGAAAATGTGAGAGTTGCGGAATAAGAGGTAAAGCGTTAAATTGGCTTAAAGACTACCTAAGTAACAGACAACAACGTGTTGAAGTTTTAGGTATGAACAAAGAAAGAGAAGTGTTAAATTATAAATCTCAGTATAGGACCAATACATATGGCGTGCCTCAAGGTAGCATTGTAGGGCCATTGCTCTTTCTTCTGTATGTGAACGATTTACCTAAAGTAACACGGGATAAATGCGTGTTATTTGCAGATGACATTTCATTAGTAATAAAAAATGAAAATAAAAATGAACAGCATGAGGACAAAATAAATACTGCCGTAGAAAGCATACTAGATTGGTTCGAACAAAATAATTTGAGTGTAAATATTTCCAAAACAAAATATATTAATTTCTGCAATTACAAGATGACAAATAAAACAATGAAAATTATTGGGCGTGAGAATGACATTGAAGAAGTTAACGATACAAAATTTTTAGGCATAGTTATTGATAAAAACTGCAATTGGAAAAAACATATAGATAACATATGCAACAGGCTAAACAGCTTTGCATTTGCACTACGAAATTTAAGGAAAACTGTAGGAGTAAATGCCGCTCTACTGGCTTACCATGGCTACGTCTCATCTGTGCTTAGATACGGCATAATAATATGGGGCAATTCTACGGACAGCGATAGGGCTTTTATTGTTCAGAAAAAGTGCATACGAGCTGTGTTTGGTGCAGGTCCATTGGATGGAATCATGCAGACCCATATTAAAAGAGCATAAATTATTATCACTGGCATGCTTATACATATTGGAAATGGGATTGTTTGTGAAAAAACACCCAAACCTATTTAGTAAAGCCGATAGTGTAAACATATATAAAATAGGTAAACACTCAAGGGATCCAACCAGATTGGCTATACGTGTAGAACAGCATTTTGCCATAAAAACACCAGTAGAATGTCAATGAAAATATATAATAAGATACCTAAGGAAATTAGAGAACTGCCAACGACTCTATTTCAAAAAAGACTCCGAGCATGGCTTATTGAAGACTGTTTCTATTCTGTTAATGAATTTATGAATGATAATACGAAGAAGAATTTATTACAGACATGAATATTGTAATTAAATTAACTTTGACATTCCTGTATGCTTATTTTAAACAATGTATTTTTTTTAGTTATAGCATTAGTGTTTTTTTGAGTTTGACATTTGTAATATTTATTTTGACATTTGTATTTAAATTTATTGACTTTTTCCCATCGTGACATAATTCAATTATTATTTAATTCGTAAAATTATGGCACAATCTAAATTTGCATGCTGAATTTAGTAGGCGGAATATGAAGTACTATATTGTGTTATGAGATCTGTGAGCACCATATTTCATGCAAATAAATGATATTATTATTATTAAATCCAATTTTACATTTATATCCTCGCATAATATTTTATTTCTGTACGGTGATGGAAGTTTTTAAGACGAGCTGTCTTTTATCTATGTGATTTCATATTTTATTTTTGACCGTGTATTTCATACTAGGTTCTGCCATCCGTGGTTTCGTCCGCGTGGAAGTCTGGAATTATCACACGGGGACATACTACCTAGATAAAAAGTATCCTATGTATATTCAGGTTATAAACTATCCGGGTGCCAAATTTCATCATCAAATACGGTCAGTAGTTTATGCGTCTTCTCTTTCCGTGTGGTTAGTGACTAACCTGGTGTCAGAGTTTTTATGCTGGCCATGGACTTAGCTTCACATGCTGTTGAAAAATATCTCTCAGATATGCTGGTTTCCTCACGATTTTTTCTTTCACCGATTATAAGCAACCAGTTTTTGCGTGAAAGAGACAAATATCCATACATCTTTCTAACGTGGCTAAGTAATAACAGTCGGTCGGATGGATCCATTAGGTTAAGCTACACTTGCCGGGGTAAACCCGTGCCACGGTGACCATCTTTACATACCGAGACTCTTCCGTGCCTCGGAAAGCACGTTAAGCTGTTGATCCCGGCTGTCATTTGTGGATCTTTGACAGTCGATACGGGTAGTCTGAAGCCCGAAAGTCTGACAGCCAGTCTTACAAATGGTATTGTATTACCCAGTTACTGACTGGGTTGTGGAGGTCAGATAGGCAGTCGTTCCATGTAAAATACTGGTATTCAGCTGCGTCCGGTTAGACTGGAAGCCGACCCCAACATAGTTGGGAAAAGGAAGGCAGATTGATTTGTCTTAATGTCGTCAACGTAACAAAGAAAGTTTTCCAATATGTTTAATACATAATATTCAAAATATATTACAAAATCACTCTTGCTTTTATCCGATAAAAGCGTGTGTTGAATAAAATTTAAATAAATAATGACACAATCTTTAATCTCTAAGTCCCAGTTGTATAATCTTTATAAATATTAATTTATTTGGAAACTTTTGATGTTTTCTCGATTTATTGGATTAGATAAATTGAAAACGTGATTTGTTTTGTAGAGGAGTTTAGGGGTCCGTAAACTTATTCGCCATTGCAACGTTTTGTGCAATTTGCAGGTCAGTATTAGATTGTGTGTTTAAAATCAAAATATGATTCGCGGCCGTAGCAAGTATGTATAAGCCTTAAAAAAAAAAAGCAAGTATGTATTATATTTCATGTAGTCTTTTAAATAAAGTTATCAATACAATCTTCAAACTCAAAGCATTTATTTCAAATAAACGAATTACAGGCACTTTTGAATTGTAAAAGGGTCGTTGCAAACTCGTAATTTCATGTAATATACATTCCATACCGTGATATAAACTTAGAGTCGTATTTTGATTTATAATAGTGTCCAAAACCTTTTGTTTGAGTGTCCATAGAGTTTCTTGCCCGTTCTTCTTCACAAGTACCTACTTTGGAATGGGCAACTAGCTTCATCTTTCTGACTGACCGACCCCTTGACAATTCAAAAGTGCCTGTAACTGGTTTATTTGAAATAAATGCTTTGAGTTTGAGTATAGCCAACCGTTATACACCTACAACATTATAAATAAGTGTGCAAGTCCGACTCTTACTTGGTCGGCTTTTTATCTTAGTTTGCACATCGAAGTCTCTGTAATATCGTACCCGTTTGATGGAATTTTTCCCCTTCGCGTCGACAAAGCGGCTTAAAATTCCATCAATCGGCTTGCATTGTTTTGTCTCAAACGGGAAATCTTTTGAACGCCAGAGCATAAACGCGCGTGCCCTCCACGCCAAGTTACAAATTTATTTCTTCTGCTTTAGCTGTAGTGTATTACGCAATTAGGATGCTAGACACACCAATTAGATTCAGTAGTAAGAGTCTAGTACGTTTTTTGAGCGAGAAAATCGGCTTTCTCGTTGAAAATCTTTTACCGAATATGCATAATACTGCTATTAATTAGCCTATAATTTTTTATTGCGTGAAAACTGAGTGCGCAACTCCTTTTTAAGGCAATTTCTCGCCGATTGGTCGACACTTCACGTGACCAGAGGGCTGGATTGTTCTTTGGCCAAAGCGTTGCCATTCAACGTGCCAGTGCCAGTCTTCTGGGCACGTTTCCGGATGACAGCGATGCGGATGAGTTCTTCGACGCCTAAGTGTCCTTTTTTTGTTTGTATTTATTTGTATATAGTTAGTTAGATAGTCCGTTAATTTAAGTATGAATAAGTTGATATTTAGCTTTTAAATGTAAATATGATTAGATTAATAGAAGTTTTGATATTGATTAAATTTTTTTTTTCACTATTTGGACCGCTTTACACTGTTAACTTTGTCCATGAAGGTAGTAGTTCCTGCTGCTTTTCGATATCCGTTTCCGTTTTCTGATAAGCTCTTAGCATAATCTGTATCGTGAGTATAATTATTACGACTTAAATACCTCCGAACATTATTCAAATACTTTTCCCGCTTTAAATTCGCCATCTTTAAAATCCTTTTGACATGAGGGTCGTTCTTCAACGCGTGCCTAACTTCTGTTTCGTCAAAAAGTGTCAAAATTGTCGTTGGTTTCTCTGTGGTTGTCAGTTTCGTTGTTGTCTTTGCCGTAGTCGTTTCGAAAGTGAAATCTGTGTAGTTCGGCCATTTTCTATGCATCTGCTGCTTTGCTTCAACTTCAGACATTAGTGAATCAAAATCGAGTTGTATATTCTGTTTTCTTCCATCCATTTGTAATTTTGCTAGCTTATCGATTAGTTGTTTTTGTCTTGCCATTATTTTATTTAGTTCTTTATAGTTTTCGATGTCGTTTCGATCCTCGTAGCTTTGATATATGTGGTTTATTTCGCTGTAAGAAGGATATATTTTATTTCGAATATCTTCAATGTGGTAATTTGGTTGTACGTGATTCCTTGCGCCGTTTAATGTAGCTTCATTATAGTATTCTTGAAATTTCGGATAAGCCAGATCTTCGTAGCGATCAGTACCACGTTTAGTGTCAATGTCGTTTTTAAATTCAAAGTCTGGCATTGTGTAATGTGTTCTTCTTCTAACCATTCTGAATTCGTCTAGACTTTTCTTGACTAAGTCATTGTTTAGTCTCGTTTGAAATTGTGGTTTAACATTTTGGCTGATATTGTTATCGTATTTTTTGGCATGTGTATCCTTTTTACGCAAATCCTTTTTGTAAATTATTTTTTCGTAACTCATCTTTTTGTCTTGGTAACGATAAGGTTTGTCATCGTTGAAATTATGAGTCTTTGGCATGTCAAAGTTTTCGATTGTTTTGTATAAATCATATTGTTGGTAATTCTTAGCGTCAGGATTTTTGAAAACTTCATACATATAATTGTTTGTCACGTTCTTCGGTATACCAATATCACGTTTTTGTAAATATTTAGGTGACTGTTGTTTTTGAACATACATTCCATTGTTTTTAGTAAAGTTTTCAGTTACATTATAATTTTTAGTAATACTAAATCCTCCAGTATCTTCAAACGATTCACTTTGTCCTTTTACATTCATAGATGAATCATATTTTTGGAAAATTTTAGTCATATCATGGTTTTTGATATTCTTCGTCACTGTTTGAGATATTATTTCATTTTTAATTATATTTTCTTCAACTATATCATTTTTGGGAATGGCAAATTCTTTAGTGCCTCCAATTAATACGCTTCGTTCATTCACATTCTTATATGGATCATAATTTTGGATAGTGTTAGTCATATCACTGTTTATTACTTTACTATTTTTTGGCAAATCATGTTCTGGGACATTTTTATGTATATCATAGTTTTGGGAATATCTTATCCAATCTGGGGTTATGTCCTCTTTTTTGGTTATATTGCTTTGTTCCTTCACTATATATTTTTTGGGGATCGTAAATTCATTAGTGTCTTGAATTAATTCGCTTCGTAGTTCTACTTTCTTTGGTGAATTATACTCAAGGACGACTTTAGTCATATTGTTTTTGATATCATTTGGCAAACTATGTTTTGGGACATTTTCATCCGTGTCAACTTTTTGGATATTTTTTGTCATATCTGTTGTTATAACTTCATTTTGAATTAAAGTGTTTTGTTGCTTGGTCATATAATCTTTGGGCATAGTAAATTTTTTACTATCTTCTATCAGCTTGCTTCGGAGTACAAAATTCTTCGGTGAATTATATTTATGGAGATTTTTAGTTATATCATTGTTTTTGATATTCTTAGCCGAATCAAATCTTCGGAAATTTTTATATATATTATTTTTTTGGAAATTGTCCGTCACATTTTCATTTGTGGTTTGTTCCTCTACTTTATCATTGTTGGGTATATTAAATTCTCCAGCATCTTTAATAAATTTTCTGTTAAATCTGTTATCAATGCTGTTAGTCATTTTCTTTGTAACTAATTGGTTTTTATCGCCTTTTTCATATAGCGTTAGGCCTATCCCGAATAAACTGTAATTTTTCTTTAATAAACCATTCATCATATTCTGTATGAGCTTTGTTTTTTCTCTAACTTTAATCGTTTTTGGAACGACTCTTCTGTCTATGTCATATATTTTAGCTATATGCTTTATTTTAGTGTTGTTTTGAGAAATCATTGCTTTGTGTCTATTCTTTATATCCAAATTAGTTTTTATTTTGATTTCATATTTTTGGGTGCAATTCTCATTGTTGTGGCCGTTAAAGTGACAATGGCAGACATCTGAAAACAAAGTATTATATCTTATTAATAATAAAGTCTTTCACTTAGGAAAAAATTACTTTGGTAACACCAAATAAATTGGGATACAGGCACGAACATGTTGTCAATCAAATTACTACCCTTTTTTAACTATGTTGGGGTCAGCTTCTAATCTGACCGGATACTGTCAGTATTTTAAAGGTCCTCCTCAAGGACAGATGCGATTGCCTTTCTGTCTTTGTGGAGGATCCAGGAGAATAATGCAATTGAATAAAATTGAGCAAAAAATTAAGTACTTTAAATTAAATTAAATTCTGGTAACCTCGTGAGTGTTTACAAAGAAGATATATCCCTGAATTAACAAAAAAAAAATGAACATGGCGGACGATCTTTTTTTCGAAAAGTAAATATTTTTTATATTATTATTGTACTTACACAAGAACGAATAAAAATAAATACAAAACTGAATGGAAAACATAACGCAATAACAAATAGTATAGTAACTAACATGTAATTTGAAATAAAACGTTATTTTATTGCAGAACTAATCATAAAAAATAACTATGTTGTTTTTGGTCTGAACATAATCTTATATATGCCGTGAACTCTGGACTAGTCTAGCACACGAAATAGTAACGTTAGATTCAAAATAATCACCATTAATATAAGAGGAGCTCGTGGCTAAGTAATAACAGTCGCACTGACCTACCAGGTTAAGCTACGCTTGCCGGGGTAGGTCCGTGGATGGGTAACCGTCTTTACATATCGAGACTCCTCCGTGCCCCGGAAAAGAAGTTAAGCCGGTTATATGTGCATCTTTGACAGTCGTTACGCCGTCGTCGTTATGTTATCTTTGGTAGTCAGAAGCCCGAAAGTCTGACAGTCTGTCTTACCTAGGGGAATCGTATTACCCAGTTACTGACTGGGTTGCGGATGTCAGATAGGCAGTCGCTAAACTAACAAACTATCAAGTATTTCCTTTTTATAACATGAGTTATAACTCTTTTTTCTTTGAGGGTGGGAAATCATCAAATGACTCCTACCGCTCTGGGTGGAGCGGAAGGGAGTGTCAGACTTTTACTGACTAAAACCCATCCATGTTCCTTCCTTAGGCCTTTATGTTCCGGGGTAGCGGTAACCCTATCGGAAAATCCCGCTTTCCTAGATATGAACTCTGAGTTTGTTATTTCGGCATTTCTTCTCAGGAATCAGTCGGCTAGGAAGTGCCGGCGCCATCTTGGTTTTTATTAATGACGTCACAAAGATATAAACATCTATATAAAAAAATAAACTCGTCACAAAAGACCGCTATTGTGCCATTGTTGTGTTTATATTATATTGTTTGATTTTATTTTGCTATTTATTATATTTACCTTAAGGCGAAGTATTTCAGGAAAATAATAACATAAAACATGATTCCCCATTATTCCGGCGTTCAATGTTATTATCCTTCGTTGTTTATTGTACGTTATTGTGATGATAAAAGATATTTCTTTTTCTAAATTTAAAAAGTTGGCGCGGAAGAATAAGTTTTTTTTTTGCTGTCAACCTTTGTGTGTGCCGGACACAGAACAGATAAAGAGGTCTCTTAATCTGTTCTGTGGTGCCGGATAAAGAATAGCACCATCCCATTTCTTCCTGTGGGTGTCGTAAAAGGCGACTAAGGGAGTTTGAGACCTAGTGCATACAATTAGCAGCTTGGGTCACCCGCGCGGTGGCGGGTAAACCACCAACGAAACCATTTGCATTTTCAGCAGTTACGGCTGTATGGACATAGTACAGCATTGCACATGTAAGCGGGCACGCACTTTTACCTGGAGGCTCTTTTTTTTTTTAATTTACGCTTGAGTACTGTCAGTTTTAATGTTTTAATTGGTATATTGACGTGTGCTAGCTGACATGTGGCAAATGATTGATTTTAATGTGATGTGTTTCGTAATGTTAATTACTTTTCATACGATAAATGTGTAGAGTCAAGTTCTTCCAACTAAACAGACAGCTGTGCTGCTGGGGAGTTTGTTGCGCCACTTCTTCTTCCCAGCTAAAGCACTAGGAAGTGGTGAAGGGTGGGCGTTTTTGGGGGACTGTCTTATGTAACTTTGACCCTCAAAAAGTGCTGATCTTCAGCCTAATTTGAATAAATGACTTTTGATTTTGATTCCCAAGGAGGGTTGGTGTCAGGCAGGCGGCCGACTGTAAAACTATGCCGAAACCCTTAGCAACATGGATATAAGTATAAATGGAATGCGCGATAGGGCTAGGGCGTACCCCACAGGCGACGCGCAGGGGCAGCACCCGGCTCCTGTGGGAAATGGACAAGGGTTGTCGCACCAGAACGGGCGGGTGCGCGAAAGGGAGTGACTACCGAGATGACGACTAATAGAGAAGTATGGAAGACAAAGACGTGTTGCGCCGAGCACAAATAAATTGGGATAAGAGCAGGAGAATGATGAACCTTTTTGCTGAGGCACTGATGAATATTAAGTCATTCTCTCTTGTTTATGGGACATTTTATATGTCAAAAATAGTTATGGCTCTACAGTTACAGTGACCAAAATAGGATTTACAAGATTTACTTATAGTTGCAACTGTATCGGAGGTTTTTTTTGTCACTTTTCTTTTTTCAATCAATGCACACTTGCTTTTCCAATTCAATGGACATAATTGGCAGAATGTTTTTTTTTCAGGCTGGGAATTTTTGATGCGTTTTTTTTAATAGATAGAGAGATTCAAGAGGAAGGTTGTTGTGTGTAATTTGTCGCCATATTATGCGGTCGAAGCCGCGGGCGGAAGCTAGTTTGAAATAAATGCTCTGGGTTTGCAAGATAATACCAAGATGAGATGACGTATATGGGACTAAACCAACGCATCTTCGATTGAATTCAGCTCAAACGGCATAGCTTATATGTAGACAACTCCGCCTTGGAGTGTAAATGTGGTGCTGTTCCACAAACGATAGGACACTTGATCTCGTGTCCTGCGTGTCCTGTCGTCTGCACGTTACAGGAACTGATGGACGCTAGTTATGGCGCCAAACACGTAGCCGAATTCTGGGCCGAGTACATTTAGATTACCATCGACACGCTAAGAAGATAGCTTTTATTTTTGTCAGGCTGGGAAATCATCCAATGACTTCTCCCGCTCTGGGTGGAGCGGAAGGGAGTGTCAGACTCTTACTGATTAAAACCCATCCATGTTCCTTCCTTAACCCTTTAAGTTCCGGGGTAGCGGTAACCCTTTCGGACAATCCCGCTTAGTGGCAAAATGGTTGACATTGGCTTTATTGCCATAGCTAAAAAAACAGAAAACAGGTTTTTTTCTGAGTTACAATATTTATTGCTAGTTTTCGCTCGCGACTTCGGCCGCGTATTGGTATCTACATTGCACCCGTGCCAAGCGGGGGAAGGTCGCTTGTAATAAATAAAAAAAAAAATACAATATACACATTGTTAAAGAGCCTAATCTATACTAATATTATAAAGAGGAAACTTTGTATGTATGTTTGTAACGAATAAACTCAAAAACTACTTAACGGATCTGGATGAAACTTCTCTCAAAGATACATTATAGTCTGGAATAGCATATAAGCTACTTTTGATCCCGGAAAAATGTACGGTTCCCGTGGGATAATTTCTTACATATACGCGGGCGAAGCCGCTGGCAAAAGCTAGGAATAAATAAAGAAAAAAAAAACAAACAACAACAGTACATACTCATTGTTGAAGAGCCTAATAATAAAAATAAATAAACGAACGTGGAACCTTCGCTTTTCCTAAAGTGAGTTCAAAAAAGAAAGCGCCCCCCGTCACATGTCAATAACATTAACGTTTGCGTTAAAGGAAAAACGATCAAAGAAATAATTCCTTTTTGAACGAAAATCCGTTTTCCAATTGGAATTTATCAAAAACAGCCCGCATTCTGAATTTGTGCCCGTTTGATGGTAACCTAACTGCCCAAATGTAAAAATATCCCATCTCTTGGGGCTTGTCGCTAAGTAATAACAGCCGCACGGGTCGATTGATCAGGTTAAGCTACGCTTGCCGAGGTTGGTCCGTGGATGGGTGGTCTTGGCTTGTTCCCGGCTGTCATTTGTAAATCTATTTGGTGTCACATTTTGTGGGGCACCGGTTGACGTCATCAGATGAGTTTCCAGTCTAACCGGATGCAGCTGAATACCAGTATTTTACATGGAGCGACAGCCTATCTGACCTCCACAACCTAGTACGTAACTGGGTAATACGATACCCGGGCTTCTGACTACCCGTAACGACTGTCAATGTATGACAGCCGGGACCAACGGCTTAACGTGCTTTCCGAGGCACGGAGGAGTCACACTCACCAATCCACGGACCAACCCCGGCAAGCGTAGCTTAACCTTATGGATCCACCCGTGCGGCTGTTAGTACCTACTTAGCCACGAGCTCCTACTATCGAGAAAGAGTACCATCGAAACACAAAGAAAAAAATGACCATAAATATTATTTTTTTTAATTTTAATCATTTCGTCGTCTCTGAATATGATATTTATATCATCTGTGGTTGAAATAAGATACGTTCCGTTCTTAACATGCCAGGCACCCATTAGCACTTGACATGTTGATCTTAGCCCATCATAAAAGCAATTAATGTAGATCTTATGATATGATACGCTAATAATATGCTTGTATGTTCTTAATTACTTATCTACTCTGGCCACTCGCATCGACTTCGCGCGGTTTTTCAAAGTCAAAGTCAAAAGTCAAATCATTTATTTCAAATAGGCACAAGTAAGGCACTTTTGAACATCAAAATGAACAAGAAATAGAATTGATTCTAGTCGCCCTTTCCAAAAGACAGTTTCGTGTGGAGAAGAATGGGTAAGAAACTCCACCGTTACTCTTTTAATGTTTTACAATAATATCCTTGGACATTTCACACAGCGCCATATAGTCCCAAGCTAATTGAAGCTAAGCAACCTAATGCTTGTGTTATGGTAACGAGATCGCTGATAAACTACCTATGTACATTTTTTTTTGTAAATACATACCTACATATTATAGATAGAAAAACACCCAGACCCAGAACAAATACTTGCAGGTTTTACAAATATTTGCTCCGTGCGGGAATCGAACCGGCGACATGCTGCGAGCAGTCAATCGCTCAACCGCTGCTCCAACCGTGTCAATAGTCAATTATTTACACTAAGTGAAGCGCCTGGATCGAATCCCTGACCTTTAGCAGTGAATAATTAATGTTTCTTATACCTTAATAGTTTATGAAGACGTCTATGTCTAAAAGGGTGTCATTTAACCCTTCTTCGCCATATTGAAATGAGAAAAACAAACAGAATTAGCAAAGGGTTTACAAAATGTCAGACTTTAATGGGAGATGGGGTTAAAGTTCTGAAAGGGTTTAGAATATATTTGTTTTTTTTTTTCATTTCGAGAAAGATTTTAGAGTTATAATTTAAAAATTCTATTACGGATTGCAGTGTTATGATTTTAGAAATAGCTAGGTGCTGCCCGCGGCTTCGCCCGCGTGGATGGAGGATATTATCCCAAGGGAACGTACAGACAAATGAGTTCGATTTAGAATTATGTGCGCTCTATTGAGTTAGGTTCCAAGGGAACTTCATAGATTAGCTCAAGGGGTTGGTACACGTATAAAGTCGCAGGCGATCTTGTTATCAACATTACGTATTACCTATGTACAGACGCCAGCACATCAAGCTATCCCTAACTGTCAAATTTTCTCAATTAAAAATGAACCTTATGTCTTTGCAATAAAGTTGAAATACTATCAAAGAAATTTGACAGATTGTGGTAACTTGATGTGCTGGCCTCTGTACTACCGAGATAAAAAGTATCCTATGTCCTATTTTATAATCTATCTCTGTGCCAAATTTCATCCAAATCCGTTCAGCAGTTTTTGCGTTAAAAAATTACAAACACACACTCGCAAACTTTTGCTTTTAATATTAGTGTGATTCGTTTTTAGCTTATGTAAAAGCCGCAAAGGCGTTATTACACACATCTTTATGAACTACTTTTACTATGGGAATATTTGAGATATTGCGAAAAAAAATTTGCTGTTACATACATTAAAATACGTATTACTAGCTTCCGTCCGCGGTTTCGCCCGCATAATTTGTCGACAAATTATACACATAAACCTTCCTCTTCAATCACTCTATCTATTAAAAAAAACCGCATCAATATCCGTTGCGCAGTTTTAAAGATTTAAGCATACATAGGGATATAGGGACAGAGAGAGCGACTTTGTTTTATACTATGTAGTGATGTGTTCATATGAATCGACAACAGCTGAATAAGTAACAGAAATACACGCACACTTACAAACTTTCGCCTATAAAATTATTAGCTTTGCCCGCGACTTCGTCCGCGTAGAGTTCGGTTATATCGCAATATTGGGAGATACTTTTGAGACAAAATGTAGCCCATTCCTTCCTTAGCCCTTTATGTTCCGGGGTAGCGGTAACCCTTTCGGACAATCCCGCTTGCAGATTACTGTCTAAGTAGCAACTTTCTTTCGAAGTTTAAAAAAAAAAAGAATGATCACCAAGATGGCCGCCACAAAAAGAGTTAAAACAGGGAAAAATCATTGATATTGAACTCATACAAGGTTTCTCAACGCGGAAGGCTTTGCTTCCATCTCGGTCAGGGTTTTAGCCTTCCTTCTAAGCACTTACTTAGTTGTCAAGGTGTCAGTTATGACTATAAACACGCCATTTTGTAAAATTCAAAGATATTGGCTTTTTGCCAAAAGTTGTTCCATTTTCTTTGCTTATATAAGGTGACTGGTAATAAGTGACTCATGATTACAATCAACTTCCCTAAAGAAACTTTTTTTGTATACTCAATAGCTGCTAACAGCTGATGGGCGCGAAAGTCATTGAACTTTGCGCGCGCCAGTTGTATTGTTATTGTGATAAAAATAAAACTATTGAGTATACAAAAAAAGTTTCTTTGGGAAAGTTGATTGTAATCATGAGTACAATCACGTGTTTAAATATCGGTCACTAATTACCAGTCATCTTATGTATGTATATGCCTACTGTCTGCCTTGCCTCATTGTACTATTGGTCGCAACGCTTGTGCTAAGCATGAGATCTTTTTTTCGATTTCCGGGTCAGCTAAAGTGCTATCCGCCGTGGCGTAACTAGACCATCTGAGGCCCTTGGCAAATCCATTGCATGGGGCCCCAAATGTGTAATTTTTACAAAATTTTGTTAAAGATCTTAGGTCACTTTTGAGCTCGCTGACTCCACAAATCCAGACTCCGGGATACAGTGGCGTACACTGTATCCCGGAGTCTGGATTTGTGCCCGGTTGATGGCAATAGGCTCGCCCCCTATTACATGGGACTTAAACATTACTGGCGAGATGTGGGGGTGCTATAGGCACACCTGTGCCTTACTCTTCAGGAATACAAAGCCTATCCGGACATATCCTGGATATCCTATCGAAAAAAAAACACTAAATCCCATCCAAACTTCCATCCCGTATTTAATTAAAAAGGGGATGAAAAGTAAAAAAATCTCGAAACTCTAAAGTATTTATTTCAAATAAACTAATTACAAGCACTTTTGAATTGTCAAAGGGTCGGTGAGTCAGAAAGATGAAGCTAGTTGCCCATTCCAAAGCAGTCGGTACCTATGGAGAAGAACGAGCAAGAAATGGACTACTTTGGGCTAATTGGCCCGACGATTGATGTCGGAATGTTGCCTGTTGTTGTTGTTACCTTGCCTATGCTATATTCGCGCGGTAAACTCTACTTGCGCGATGCAGGATTTTGGGTAACGTCAACGTGACGATGTGCGTGGCGATGTAGATGTCGCTTGAACAACCTTGTGAGTTTCTTTTTTAATTATAACATAACAAAGCCAATAAAATTCTCCCAATATTATACCGAACATTATCACAATGGTTAATTGATCAAAAATAAGTTGTTTTCACAATCTGTTTTCGCCGGAGAATCACAAGAAATGTTGCTTATTGCTATTCTTTAGACGAGGAGAGAATAGATTTAAAAGGTTTTTAATTTATTTATTCTTTCAAAGAATTTTAAGCATAATTTTATCTACCTTTTCGGTCTAGTGGTCGAAAAGTCGTCGGTTCGACTAAGAGCACCTGTCGTTCCAGTCCCGAGTTAGGCAGTGTTATTCAGCGGTTTTGTCCGAAAGGGTTACCGCTGCCCCGGAACACAAAGGGCTAAGGAAGGAACATGGATGGGTTATAGTCAGTAAGAGTCTGACACTCCCTTCCGCTCCACCCAGAGCTAGAGGAGTCATTTGATGATTTCCCATCCTTAAAAAAAGGCAGTGTTATTGGGTTTTCAATTTCTCAGTAGCTACTCGGAGTCTGCACTGGGCTAGCACGACCATTTGCTATTAAAGGTATAGTATTTTAGTCTGACGAAGCACGTGCTTTGCTTGTGGTACCCAAGTGTACAAACACTCTGTGTAAGTATGCGTGAAGATGAGTAGTGTTAGCACATAACACATACTTCCGATTTAGCCATTGTCTCGTAAGGTAACGAGAGCTACAAAGCACACATTTATAGCGTGTTTCTACAATTAGTTACCACAAGTGAAGCGCGCGTCGCTTCGTAAGATAACAAAACTATCCTACCTAATAATATTAATTTCGAAAGTCGGTGTCTTTGGTTTTGTCAAATCAATCAAACCACAGGTCAATCCATCAGGTTAATCTACGCTTGCCGGGGTCTGCTGTGGATGGGTGACCATCTTTACATATCGAGACTCCTCCGTGCCTCGGAAAGCACGTTAAGCCGTTGGTCCCGGCTGTAATTTGTGCAACATTGATAGTCGTTACGGGTTGTCAGAAGCCCGATAATCTGACAGCCAGCCAGCAGTATTGCCCAGCTAATGGGTTGTGGAGGTCAGATAGGCAGTCGCTCCACGTAAAATACTAGTATTCAGCTGCATCCGGTTGGACTGGAAGCCGACCCCAACATAGTTGGGAAAAGGCTAGGCAGGCAGGGAGATGATGGTGTCTTTGTTTTTGTATTTTCGGTTTTCGCCACCGATTTTCGAAATTAAAATTATTTTCTACTTTGTAGTGTTTTTTCGGAAGTCGCTTGTTTTTTTAATTGTTAATTATAATATAGTAAACACATTACAGGGCCTATTTGGCCAAATTTCATTTAAAAAAAAACAATTGAATTGAGAACCGCCTCCTTTTTGTATTCGGTTAGAAATAGCCATCTTGTAATAAAGCTTTCTACTGAAGCTATATTAAGATGAATTCTTCGAAATAATTACTGCCATTGTTTGCGTACGACGAAGCCCACAAATACATTTAAGATTTTGTTTCAATGAATAACCTTTAAAAGTCCCAAGGTTGCCGTGAGGAGCTCGTGGCTAAGTAGTAACAGCCGCGCGGGTCGATCCATCAGGTTAAGCTATGCTTGCCGAGGTTGGTCCGTGGATGGGTGACCATCTTTACCACAAACAAATTTATCTGGTTTTTTTTATCTTGGTTTTTCCTTCACCGTTTTGAGAGCAATGGTGATGAAATTAAATACACCAAGTAAATTGATTGTAAAAAAAATTCTTTGAATTTTTTAATTTTTGTATCTATATAGTTGTTTCTTTTTGTCTCCAGGTGGTGCGAGGTGTCCACATAGAGCCTGCACATATAGTCAAGAAAAGGAGTATTGATCAGCCGTTACGAATTAGTATATTTTATGATCATTCCGTGTATAGGTAAGTTAAGCGTTTTCCTCCTTTAATCTTTAACTTTATTTATTTCTAGCTTTTGCCAGCGGCTTCGCCCGCGTGTATGTAGGAAATAATCCCACGGGAACCGTACATTTTGCCGGGATAAAAAGCTTATAAGTCAAAGTCAAAGTCAAAACATTTATTTCAAATAGGCACAAGAATGGCACTTTTGAACGTCAAAATGAACAAGAAATAGAACTGATTCTAGTCGCCCCTATGCTATTCCAGACGATATTTTTTTTTTTTATCTATCTGTGTGCCAAGTTTCATCCAGATCCGTTAAGTAGTTTTTGAGTTTATTCGCTACAAACATACTTACATACAAAACTTTCCTCTTTATAATATTTTTAGTATAGAAGTATAGAGTAGCTTCAGTCTCCTGGTCGCAACTTTGCCTTGGCCAACCTGGAGGTCTTTAAACAGACTCCGGACCCGGGTTGGCCGAAGCAAGGAAAACCTGCTCAGGTGGGGATTCATAGACAACTCCGCCTTGTAGTGTAAATGTGGTGCTGTTCCACAAACGATGGGCCACTTAATATCGTGTCCTGCGTGTCCTGCCGTATGCACGTTACAGGAACTGATGGACGTTAGTGATGGCACCAAACACGTAGCCGAATTCTGGGCCGAGTACATTTAGATTGGCATCGATACGCTAAGAAGAGACTAGCCTTACCCGGCCAGGTTCGCACGGGGAGATGTACTCGGCGTGCCCGCCTGCCTACCCTACCAAAAACTTTGATAAATTTTCAAGTATATTACAAAATTATGAGGTTCATGTTCAATTGGACGGGTAGTCAGAAGCCCGTACGTCTGACAGCCAGTCTTACCAAGGGGTATCGTATAATACAGTTAGTGGGTTGTGGAGGTCAGATAGGCAGTCGCTCCATGTAAAATACTGGTATTCGGCTGCATCCGGTTACACTGGAAGTCGACCCCAATAAAATTGGGAAAAGGCAGGCAGATTGATTGTTAAATGGCCAGTCAGGGATAGCTTGATGTGCTGGCATCTTATCTACCTCTAGGATTATAATGATGTTATGAATTTGTAAAATAGAATAGAACAATTTTCGCGCGAACTGTCATGGCGTCTAAACCCTTCACTGATAACACGACACTTAATAAATTAAGTTTTCAATTGAAATTCTAGTCACACAGCTATATTTTATCAATTTTTTCCAAGTCTAGACTAAACTGATTTAAATTCAACAGATTTGGACTTAATTAATTCGTATTCAATGGAATACGTATTTAGAATACAGAGCTCGTGGCTAAGTAATAACAGCCGCTCGGATGGATCCGTCAGGTTAAGCGACGCTTGCCGGGTTCGTGGATGGGTGACCATCTATACTTAATATTATAAAGAGGAAAACTTTGTTTGTTTGGTTGTAATGAATAGGCTCAAAAACTACTGGACCGATTTTAAAAATTCTTTCACCGTTGGAAAGCTTAGTTTTCTAGGAGTAACATAGGCTACTTTTTATCCCGGGAAAAATAACGGGTCCCACGGGAAAGCCCACGGGAGCGAAGCCGCGGGCAAAGTGCTAGTCTTTACATATTATTATAGAGACTCCGTGTTTCGGAAAGCACGTTAAGCCGTTGGTCCCGGCTGTAATTTGTGGATCTTTGACAGTCGCGTCAATAGCCCGAAAAAATGTGACAGCCATTTTTCCAAGGGGTATCATGCTACCCAGTGACTGGGTTGTGGAGGTCAGATAGGCAGTCACTCCATGTAAAATATTGGTATTCAGCTGCATCTGGTTAGACTGGAAGCCGACCCTAACATACATAGTTGGGAAAAGGCAGGCAGGCAGGCATTTCTAAGAGTTCATTATCCTAGAATCTTCTATATATCTACATATATAAAGGTATAACTGACTGACTGACACATCAACGCACAGCCGAAACTACAGGGACTAGGGACGTGAAATTTTGCACACGGCTTCTTTTTATAATGTAAGGGAGCACTAAGAAGGGGTTTTGGAAATTCGACCTTTGAGGGGGTGACTAGAACCCGTGCCGTAAGAGATGTCAGCAACAAGGAAGAGGCCCGTTGAGGCCGAAGCAGGATTGTCCGAAAGGGTTACCGCTACCCCGGAACATAAAGGGCTAAGGAAGGAACATGGATGGGTTTTAGTCAGTAAGAGTCTGACACTCCCTTCCGCTCCACCCAGAGCGGGAGGAGTCATTTGATGATTTCCCACCTTTTCTTGTCGTGTGGTTAGTGACTAACCTGGTGTCAGAGTTTTTATGCTGCCCATGGGCCTCTGACTTAGCTTCACATACTGTTGAGAAATATCTCTCACACATGCTGGTTCCGCCCTCAAAAAAGGATGTTAAAAAGGAGGATTTTGTTTGTATGATATATCCGACACCCATGCGGGCGAAGCCGATAGCAAAAGCTAGTCTCTCACAAACTTCTAAACATCGTAATATTAGTTCTATGTTTATCCCTGTTGACATAGGGTGGAGTTTACGTTAGTTGCTTTGTGTAAACTATTAATAATTGTTGGAAACTTGTTAGCTTAAACAACAATCTATACTTCCTAATTACTTAATATTTATAAATGCGGAAGTTAGTTCGTCAGTTTGTTACCTATTCACGCCAAACCACTGAACCGATTTTTTTCAATCTTGTAATTTTTGTCAGGTGTACGGAAACAGGGTTAATTTCATCCTGAAAAAGTACTGTTCTAGAGAGAAGCAACACTAACAACAACAACTTAATAAAATAAGAGACTTAAAAATAATAATATGAAAGCGCAGGATCAACAGGCGTAGTATAGAATTAGAAAAATAACACGAAAAAGGGACTTTAAAAATGATATGTATAGATGGATTTGGTGGATGGGTGCCTCCGTGCCTCGGAAAGCACGTTAAGCCGTTGGTCCCGGCTGTCAGTTGTGCATCTTTGACAGCCGTTACGGGTCGTCAGAAGCCCGAAAATCTGACAGCCAGTCTTACCAAGGGGTATCGTAATGCCCAGTTACTGGGTTGTGGAGGTCAGATAGGCAGTCGGTCCATGTAAAATACTGGTATTCAGCTGCATCCGGTTAGACTGGAAGCCGACCCCAATATAGTTGGGAAAAGGCTAGGCAGATAATGATGTATAGATGGATTTGGTAAATATCATCATCAGCCTATTATAGGTCTTTGGGTTAACACGTAAATACATTTTTTTAATACTGAAAGAAAGAGCGCTTTTTTGACGTAGTTGAAAACGACAAAAAAGCGCTCGTTCTTTCGTGGCATGAATGGTTTAAAATGTAATAAGATTTCATGAATGGTTTAAAAGGTAGAACATGTTCGTTACGCTTGAAGTTAATGATTCATTTTACACTTATTTCATGTAGATTACGTTTTAATAGCTACTTTAAAAAACTAGCTAGTAGTGCTAGCGCATACGCCACGTTTTGACTGAAGATTGCTGCTCGTTAGTTATTTATTTATATCCATTGTTAGAAAAGTAAACATAAAGATCGAAATGTTATTAGGTGTTGATTATTTTTTCTTCTTGACTCTGTACATAATTATTTTATATCTATCTGTGCTGCGTGGCAGTCAAGACTTAAACTACATGTAATTGGCTATTTGAAACGGTCAAAAATAAAATATGAAATCACATAGAAACAAGACCGCTCGTCACAAAATTAAATATTATGCCAGGATATAATTGTAAAATTGTAAATAAATATTCCATTTGATTTCAAAAATCTGTGACGTCACATTTCAATATTTCCTACGAATCATAGACAAATTCCGCGTTTTGACAGTTCATAAAAAGTATTGTTATCGACTACCATGTCAAATACCCAATTAGTAAATCTCTATGTTCTGTCCATGGGTGGTAGGCTTAGAGCATTTAACCTAAATGCTCTAAGGTGGTAGGGGTAAGTCGCAAGTTATTTTCAAAACCCTTTTTCCGTGCATTTTTGTCATAACTTTTTTTAAATTATATATTTTTTTTATTTCCAGGTTAGAACCAGAGAAGTTTGACTTGATAAATGTGAGTATTTATAAGAATAAAGAAGCGATGGATGGATTGTGTGAAAGATGATATGGCTAGAAAGGGAGTGACTACCGAGATGACGACTAATAGAGAAGTATGGAAGAAAAAGACATGTTGCGCCGAGCACAAATAAATTGGGATAAGGGCAGGAGAATGATGATATGTTCGAGCAGTTAGGGGTGAACACTAGGCACGTGGGGTCCTTATTTACATATACATTCTAAAACTAAAAAATATATCCATTATGTACAAGTGGTAAAAACGGGGCAGAGCTCATAGGGCGTCAGAAAATTCATCCCCTTCGCTGTCAGTGGGAAATGTGCCCAAAAGGCTAGCAGCGTTGCCACCATGTTGTAGGATGTCTTCGATGCTTCCGAAATCCTCAATCCTGTCCTACCATAAAAAGATAAATAATAATAAAAAAAACTACTGTAAAGATTTTCTTTAATAGTATAATACATTATGAGCACAAAAGAAAAAGATGTAAGTAACAATTTGTAACAAAAGAAATGTTTTTCTTTCAGAATACAATACTGCCTGAAGCTGTAAAGTTTTGGGAGGAAGCCTTAAAAGTAAGAAAAACTGGAGGACCCATCAAATTAAATAGGTAAGTACATTATGTTTAATAGAAAAATTAGGCCAGGTTTTGTATGACCTCTACTCTGTTTTTTGGTAATGGCATCTCGCAGTTCAACCATAGGGTTGTCTACTGCTAAACCGGACTTGCCTGTGGATGCCACAAACGAATTGTAGCCTCCAGCCAGGGCTTAATAAAAACTTACTATCAAGTATTTTCTTACAATCAAATAAACAATATTTATTTGTTTACCTCTCATCCGTTCGCGGAAATTGACGAAATCGCAGTTCTTTATTAATGTAGGATGACGAATTGCAATCATTCACAACACACGTCGTATGGACCATTTTAATTATTATACATAAATTAAAACAATAATAAATTGACATACGATGGCCCTGAAAGTTGTCTCCCGAACTACTAACACGGTTGCGTACGCAATTCGGGAGCGCCCTTCCCCCGTCTCGCCCTTCGCACCCCGCACGATAGCCCTGTCTAGACGTCTTCGTTGGATGACTGTATGTTTTTTAGACTGTGGTAGTAGTGTTCTATGCGACTGACGCTCGGATCTAACTCCCCCCACCCCGCGGCCCCCTCAACCGAAAAATAGTGGGGAATGCCGAATGCATCTGTCATGCCTCTGGCCTTCCATTAACTCTTAATCTTCTTCTTAGCGTGTCGATGGCAAAAATAGTACTTAAATGGTAATTAGTGACCGATATTTAAACACGTGATTGTACTCATGATTACAATCAACTTTCCCAAAGAAACTTTTTTTGTATACTCAATAGCTGCTAACAGCTGATCGGTGCGAAGGTCATTGAACTTTGCTCGCGCCAGTTGTATTGTTATTGTGATACAGATAAAACTATTGAGTATACAAAAAAAGTTTCTTTGGGAAAGTTTATTGTACCTAATCATGAGTACAGTCACGTGTTTAAATATCGGTCACTAATTACCAGTCATCTTATATATTGGAACGAAGTTCCTTGTTTATATTTTAAATTAGTTTGGCCCAAAATTTAGTAACGCGAAAACCGTTCGCTGACGCAGCGGCAAGGACCTGTGCATGTGACGGGGCATGCGGTGCAAGATGGGAGGTGAGCCATTGTCTGTGAGGAGACGCCGAAAAATAGTGGGGCGCATCTTTGTAGAGTGCACAATTTGCAGTGTGTTTTTTTTTGTGCAATTTTTTTTTTTTTTTTTTTTGTCTCTGCTAGCAATGCATCTGCCATGCCTCTGGCCTTCGATTAACTCTTAATAAAACACATAAATTATATCTAAAATATATATTCTTATAATACATTTATTATGGACATAAAAATTACAAACATGATAAAATATACAAATTATTCTTAAATTGGATAAGACGAGACGAAGTCTGATAGTTAGTGCATACATAATTATTCACTGTAGGTATTGACTCGACACTTCAATTTATTTAGGGATTGACAAACAAATTATTCTGTGTGAACATAAATTATTATTTAGCTATATTAATACATACTGGCACTGCGCCCGCGACTCCGTCCGCGTGGATTTTCTTTTTTTAAGGGGAATTCCTGGCTAAGTAATAACTGGCGCATATGTCGATTGAAGGTTAAGCTACGCGTGCCAAGTTCGGTCTGTGGATGGGTGACCAGATATGCAGTCGCTCCGTATAAAATACTGGTATTAATAATAACGAACGACATTTCATTTTTAATAAAGGAATGTCAATAATTATACAGAATGTTTATGCGACACTTATTACTAATTTTATTCATAATTTTAAATTAAAGACTTATTTGTTTAGAGACTAATTTTAGAACAGGGTGTAAAGTTCTCTCATCCTTCATAGAGAAGGGAGGATCTCGCGGTAAACTTTACTTGCGCGATGCAGGATTTTGTGTGACCTCAACATGTGGTGTCGTAGATGGCGCTACACTACAGTACAGTCCTTTCATGTTGTACTACTGATTTGCACAACAGTGATCCTTATTCTCCTTGTAATGAGGTTGCTATTTCGTTGCTGTCGGTGGTAAAATTACTATGAAAGTACTGTACATGTCAATCTAGGATAGATTTACATTGATTTTTTTTAATTACGAAAAGTAGGTACACTTATTTGTAAGGGTATTTGTAAGGGTTGTAAGAGCCGATTGCTAAGTCCCATGGCGCTTGTCGTTCGCGACAAAATTACGTATTTCAAAGAATGCTTAAATTTTATCATCACTTTACGGTTATAGTTTTTATTTTGTTTGGAATTATTAGATGTCAGTGGGCGCTATCAGAATACCAGTGCCGTATTTTTTTTTTTTAATCGCAGTGTTATGCTGAGATAGGAGCCTTTTTGGCTTCGCACAGGTCTTTTTATTTTTTAATACTTGAGTTTGTTTTTTTATAACTTTTTTCTGTAATATTTCCTGTGGGTGTCCCAAATCTTCCATCTACAGCTCAAAAGAATGACAGCCATCCAAATAGTTTTCATTGTAATTTAGACAGTGGAAACCGGCTCTAACAAGTACTGGTACAGTTTTAAGGTGAAAGCTACGGGGTGGCCCACAAAATTCAAATGTTCAGGATCAGGTTGTATGTTTATTAAAATATGATTCGCGGCCGTTGAATATTGCGGGCTTCACCGGCGCTTCTCTATTAAGTTACATAATTAATTTTATGACCCACGATGGGTGTCTCATAACCAATTAGTTTAAAACAATAAGGACAATAATGATTCTTGTATTTAAAGTAGTCTGCAATATATATTATTATCATGAATGGTGCACTGAAACAGAAAAAATAGGTCATTAGGTGTTATAGCAATTAAAATAAGAAAATAATAATTAAATTTTCAGATCCGCCATATTGTATATATCACTTAGAACGTCAATCAAGTGACAGCTGACAATAGGTATGAGGACTGGGTAAAAAAAAAATTGTCTGTCAGACACATAATAAAAAAATATTAGACACGTATTCAAAAGTGCCTTACTTGTGCCTATTTGAAATAAAGGATTTGACTTTGACTTTGTATTTTTTGCTTTATCATAATAACAAAAAATTACTTAGATAAAACGCATTAAAGTTGGACTGGGCTCGCTACGTCACAAGTTAGTATAAAATCTACATAGGAGTGACGTCATGCTACATTTTAACTCCATTTATCTACGTAATCGTTTGACTAAACGTAAAAAAAGAAAAAAAACGTGTAATTTTTTTTTAATAATCTATCTGACAGACTAAAAAGAAAGTTTAATCATCACCCCTATTAGAAAGCGAACTCATTTGTTTTTTAAAACAACTCATCTCAAATTTAAAATGAGTAGCCGTTTGAATTTAAAAGTGATGTTAGAGAATAGCACTACAGCTGTCCTATAACGTGAAAAGCCTAATGAAATCTTTGAATGAGCTGTGAATAGTGGCATTGTCATCAGCTGGAATGACAGCTCTCTTCAAGCTCACCTCACTGAAGTCAGTGCCGGATTAAGGGCTTGTACACAAAACTGCGATGCGACGCGATTTAAACTCGCAACTCCAAAGTCTACCTACAATATCAAGCGTCGAGCTCGTAGATTTTTGCGATGCGACGTCGCATCGCAGTTTTGTGTACAAGCCCTAAGCAAGCGCGGGGCCCGTAGCAAATTATATCCAAGGGCCCCCTTGAGCTGTCAATTGAATTAAATTTAAATTGAAATTACTCTCAATACGTTAAATTGTTATCTATAGGTTCTGTTCTATGTATCGGTTCTCCACAAAGAAGTGCCTCGCAGCAACAGCTGTTGTGACCACCTTGTCTTCGACAACCTTTTCAAAGTAAAAGCTTTCGTAAGAAAACCCCAAGGAAGTGTAGCACCGGAAACAAAAAATGCATTTCTACAACAGTCTGCAGTGCACTTAGCAACTTAATTTAATGAATGTGACATTAAGCGAATTCATTACCCCTCGACTCTTGAAAAAATTACGCTTTGAGATTGGTTTGGTTACGCGGGGCCCCCTTTTGCGCGGGGCCCGTAGCAATTGCTACTCTTGCTGTATGGTTAATCCGGCACTGACTGAAGTTTTAACGGTGGTATTCTTGCAGAATTGACAGGCAGTTATTAAATAAATGAAAGTTTGAAGTGAGCTGTCAATAGTGTCATTGTCAATAGTGTCATTGTCAAAAGTGTCATTGTCAATAATGTCATTGTCAATAGTGTCATTGTCAATAGTGTCATTGTCAATAGTGTCATTGTCAATAATGTCATTGTCAATAGTGTCATTGTCAATAGTGTCATTGTCAATAGTGTCATTGTCAATAGTGTCATTGTCAATAGTGTCATTGTCAATAGTGTCATTGTCAATAGTGTCATTGTCATTAGTTGGAATGACAGCTCATTTCAAGCTCACCTCAACGAAGTTTAACGGTGAGGTACAGAATTGACAGTTCGTATATTTACGTCATTCTTTTTAATACTTACAAAATAAAGAAGACAAGGCAAGCTATTAGATGGGTCATTTTCCCGGACTCTTTGTGTACGATGGTATGGACCCTGGTGCCACAATGATGGCATATAAGGTTCTTCTGATCAATGTTCTGATGGACTGGAATAGCCACAGTATTCACGGGGCTGGGCATGTTCATGGGACTGCCTGGTTCTGGAAATAAAATTAGTAACAATAGTAGAGTAAAAGTAGAGGGACCTCGTGGCTATGTACTAACAGCCGCACGGGTCGATCCATCAGGTTAAGCTACGCTTGCCGGGGTTGGTCGTGGATGGGTGACCATCTTTACATATCGAGACTCCTCCGTGCCTCGGAAAGCACGTTAAGCCGTTGGTCCCGGCTGTCATTTGTGCATCTTTGACAGTCGTTACGGGTCATCAGAAGCCCGAAAATCTGACAGCCAGCCTTAACAAGGGGTATCGTATTGCTCAGTTATTGGGTTGCCGAGGTCAGATAGGCAGTCGCTCTATGTAAAATACTGGTATTCAGCTGCATCCGGTTAGACTGGAAGTCGATCCCAACAAAGTTGGGAAAAGGCTAGGCAGATGATGAGTAATATAGTAGAATATTATGTACGTTGGATATAAAGAAAAGGCGCTTAAGAAAGAGCACTGAATCTCTTATACTACTTTTTTATCTTTTTTTCTTTTACTTTATGCACAAGTAAATTAGTCGTTTTATACCAGTCAACCTTAGAGTGATGCGGAGACAAAACATTGCAGGTGCAACTCAAACTCAAAGCATTTATTTCAAATAAACCAATTACGGGCACTTTTGAATTGATAAGAGGTCGGTCAGTCAGAAAGATGAAGCTAGTTGCCCATTCCAGAGCAGTAGATACCTATGGAGAAGGACGGGCAAGAAACTCCATGCCTCCAAACAATCGCCTGACAGCCAGTCTTACCAAGTATTACCCAGTTACTGACTGGGTTGTGGAGATCAGATAGGCAGTCGCTCCATGTAAAATACGGGTATTCAGCTGCATCCGATTACACTGGAGGGCGACCCCAACATAGTTGGGAAAAGGCTAGGCAGATTGATTGATCTAATTTCTAAATTCATCTAGGTCATCTTTGACGTAATTATTAGTGAGGATGCCTAAACCTGAATTTGAATTTTCGCTCGACTAGGCGTGGAGAAGCTTTTGCGTTATATGTAGCTTTTTCTTCTTCGTGTGGTTAGTGACTAACCTGGTGTCAGAGTTTTTATGCTGCTCAATGGGCCTCTGACTTAGCTTCACATGCTGTTGACAACAAACTCCAGACATGCTGGTTTCCTCACGATGTTTTCCTTCACCGATTTTTATGCAAGTAATAATTATACAATACGCACATGAATCCGTAAATTCAAAGGTGCATGCCTTGGGAAAAAGACGCCTTAGCTTCATGGGGAACTGCTGCCATACTTCTTTCTGGGTTCAAGCAGCATTGTTGTGTTTGATTGAAATTTGTTGTCGTTTATTTAATATTTTGGGGGGAACAGCAAAGTGATGTTAAAAGTGTGTTAATGTCAAATGTTTGTAGGACCTGGAAGTATTTGTTCCGGGTATGGGTGTTTTACTATCTATAATATGTATGTATAGACAAAAAAATGTTTATAAGTATTTTATCAGCCATCTCGTTATCATAACACAAGCATTAGGTTGCTTAGCTTGGGACTATATGGCGTTGTGTGAAATGTCCAAGGATATTATATTATTATAGTTATTCGTCATGCAAGGCTGCAAAGTTATTTTTGAGAGTGAGTACTTGTATTGAATCCTCAGCGTAGCGAGAGTTTCAAAGGTACGAGACGCATAATAACTTTCCACCTTATTAGAGCGTGGAAAATACTAGGTGCATTTTTCATACAGTCGTTATACTGGCCATTGGCTGTTATTCTATAAATGAGGTTGGCTCACTGACATGGAATAAGTATAATGCATTTTCAGTGGACTGGCCGTATAGATAATTATAGAATACAAAAGTTCGAATAAAAAAAATGAAAAACAGAATCTATCCGAAGTTGTGAGATGAAAACAGTATTAGTATTGCAAAAAATTTTAAACTATTTAGCATTGAAATATCATTTATTTACGAGTATTTAAATAATTAGTATTGAAATGTAATTAATTTGTGAGTATATGCGTTAATTTTTTGTCTTTTACGACCACATTCTTCTTTCTTGAGGTAGACTGCGCTAGATAAGCGTGCACCATCTTGGACATCCTCCGTTATCATCTTGAGGGACTGGAGTCATAGGAGTGCCTATTAAATTAAAAGAAAAAGCCTTCGTGTAGTTGGCAGTCGGTCGGAGTGAGTAATAACCTGAGAGTAATAACTAACATAGCTATCTTCTTAGTAAGCGGGATTGTCCGAAAGGGTTACCGCTACCCCGGAACATAAAGGGCTACGGAAGGAACATGGATGGGTTTTAGTCAGTAAGAGTCTGACACTCCCTTCCGCTCCACCCAGAGCGGGAGGTGTCATAGGATGATTTCCCAGCCTTAAAAAAATAAAAAATAAAAGCTATCTTCTTAGCGTGTCGATGGTAATCTAAATGTACTCGGCCCAGAATTCGGCTACGTGTTTGGCGCCATCACTAGCGTCCATCAGTTCCTGTAACGTGCATACGGCCGGACACGCAGCACACGAGATCAAGTGTCCTATCGTTTGTGGAACAGCACCACATTTACACTCCAAGGCGGAGTTGTCTACATATAAGCTATGCCGTTTGAGCTGAATTCAATCGAAGATGCGTTGGTTTAGTCCCATATACGTCATCTCATTTTGGTATTATCTTGCAAACCCAGAGCATTTATTTCAAACTAGCTTCCGCCCGCGTCTGCGCCCGCATAATATGTCGACAAATTACACTCAAAAAACTCTCTCTATCTATTAAAAAAACCGCATCAAAAATCCGTTGCGTAGTTTTAAACATTTAAGCATACATAGGGACATAGGGTCAGAGAAAGCGACTTTGTTTTATACTATGTAGTAGTGATAAACCAATTAGGTACAGGCACTTTTGAATTCTCAAGGGTCGGCCAGTCAGAAAGATGAAGCTAGTGGCCCATTCCAAAGCAGTAGATACCTATGGGGAAGAGCGGGCAAAGAATTCCACGGGCACTGTTTTAAACAAAATGCTTAATCAGCCTATATGGTTCCCACTGCTGGGAAACAGGAGTCCTCTCAGTGAGAGGGAATGAGCTATAATCGACCACGCAGGCCATTGCCCGTTGGTGAATGTCATTTGTTTTCAAATTTTTGTTTTAAGGACATGCCGGTTTCCCCACGATGTTTTCCTTCGCCGTTTTGAGAGCAGTGGTGATGAAATGAAAATACATAAAGTGCCTGTTTATGGTTGACCACCATTACCATTACCATTCGTAAGTTGGGCCACTGCTGCTCTATTTATCGTTATTACCTTAAACCCAGATAATTTAGTCGCACCTATTCCTGGCAACCAATTGTGTAGATCGAAAATAAGCTTAACTTTTTTAACGCTAGAGCATTAACGCATGCGCGTGCCCTCCACGCCAATCTACTTTATTTCTTCTTGTTATCATGAATTTCCCAATATCCATGGTGTCTTTTAATTTGTATCATGCCATTAAAAACTTACAGGAGCTTAAATTTTTAAGATATATCTATATAAACACTCACAAGTGTAATGATTTTATTGATTATTTCGATATCTGTATAAACACTCACAAAAGTAATTATTTAATTGTTTATTTCGTGAAATAGTGTACCGCATTGGCACATATTTGTGTCGTTGGCGTACAGGGCATGCGCTTGCTTGTCACGTATAATACGTATATATGACAATGGCGTTCAAAAAGGTTAATTATCTCGGCACTTTAGTGGTTGCCACTATTTTCTGGCTTCCAGAAGCTGCTAGGATTATCAATAGTGTAGCTGGTTTCAACTGCCTGCCATTTCCCAACCATGTTAGGGCTTCTAGTCTCATGCAGCTGAATACCAGTATTTTACACGGAACGACTGCCTATCTGACCTCCACAACCCATGTACTAAACATGATACCCCTTGGAAAGACTGGTGGTCAGATTTTCGGGCTTCTGACGACCCGCAACCATAATCAAAGCCAAAATCTACAAATAACAGCCAGGACCAACGGCTTAACGTGCGTTCCGAGGCACGGAGAAGTCTCGGTAAGTAAAGATGGTCACCCATCTACGGCAACCCCGGCAAGTGTCGCTTAACCTGATGGATCGATCCTTGCGGCTGTTATTACTTAGCCACGAGCTCCTCTTTAATTATATTACTTAGTTTTCTCTCTCTGTCTTCCTTTTTCAATTCCCGGGTTTCCCGGTCAACTCGGGTAGGGCAAAGTATTATTGGGATTTTCCATCTGGCATATCTCATCTTTTCTATAACCTATCCACGGACCAACCTCGGCAAGTGTCGCTTAACCTGATCGATCGACCCGCGCGGCTGGTAAGTAAACGGAACCTTTAAAAATGTTTTGTAGGAAAGAAAAAGACTGGTATTGCTGTCCAAGCTCCAAGATCCTATGTTAGTTATTGCTCTAAGGCTGTTATGCCCGTATTACAGAACCTCACTCAATACTCAAGCATTGCTTGAGTGTCGATTGAAGCCATTTGATTGGTTAAAACTAGATTTAAGTAATGCTTGGGTCTTGAGTGAGGTTTTGTAATACGGGCCTTAGACAAGGAGTGCTGCAAGACCAGAAATACTCACCATTAACAATGACTTGCGTTCTTTGGGGCTGAGGAGGATCCACAACCCTTGGTGTCTCCACTCTTGGCGGTTCCCTAACTGGCGTCTCATCCACCTCAGTATACGCTGGTGGTGGCTCCGGAAACTCTGATATAGGTATGGGAGACAGAGGGAACCCATCAGCTCCGTCAGTTCCGCCGTAAACTTGGCTTTCTTTCGACATGAAGGTTGGTACTCCAGATGTTTGCCTGGAGGATGATGATGCTGGAGATTGAAAACCGGAGCCTGGAAAGAGATAACAAAATTTAGCTTGAAATAAGTAAGCGGGATTGTCCGAAAGGGTTACCGCTACCCCGGAACATAAAGGGCTACGGAAGGAACATGGATGGGTTTTAGTCAGTAAGAGTCTAACACTTCCTTCCGCTCCACCCAGAGCGGGAGAAGTCTCTGGATGCTTTCCCAGACTTAAAAAAAAAGGTTGAAATAACATATCTATGTTCTCTGGGTTGGTGTATAAGTAGACAACCTACAATTGTACATTATCATCAGTCTCTTCTTCTTTTCGTGTGGTTAGTGACTAACCTGGTGTCAGAGTTTTTATGCTGCCCATGGGCTCTGACTTAGCTTCACATACTGTTGAGAAATATCTCTCAGACATGCCGTTTTCGTTACGTTTTTTAAGCTAATAACACATATGAATCTGAAAAGTCAGAGGTCTTGGGTTCGAAGTGGAGATCTTAGTTTTTCAGTTCGAGATAAATTAGTTTGTGTTCAAGCTGTAATTTTATTTTTTTGGGAAATCATCTAATGACTCCTCCCGTGAAAGTAATGTTTTAACAATTAAAACACGTTGTTCAGTCGTAAAACGCTTCATAACAAACCGGTATCTACACAAAATAATATTCAAGAAACAACTGTCAAATTTGCCGCCAAAACAAAATGGCGGCAAAAAAAAGTTGTGTATATCTAAGTTGCCTTTTTTTTCCCTCCCGCCTGATGATATGCAGGAACCTCCCGAAACATTCATGTCCGGTGAGGACCTGCGTCAGGCGGTAGGTGAGGGCGCCGGGACGCCTCTCTAGCCACTCCTCAAAGAGGGGCCTTGCCGCCACTATCGTGGCGTGCTCTGCGCTGGGTTGCGACGGTCGCTCCGTCCGCTCCGCCGCAATTTGCTGCGGAAACGGAGTTTCTCCCCGGCTTAGTACCTCCGCGCGCCACTCGTACAGGCGCGCGAGGACTATCGCCTCCAGATCCCACGGCGGCAGTCCGGCAAGGAGGCTTGCCGTCTCGCCCGAGATCGTGCGGTACCCCCGGATTAGCCGAATGGCTACCACCTTTTGGGGCGCGTTCAGATAGTGGGCGGCTCTCCGCCGCAGTGAACGCGCCCACACCGGGGCCCCGTATAGGGCCATGGACCGCACGACTCCCGCATAAAGCCTCCGGCAGGAGGCGTTTGGCCCCCTCAAATTGGGCAAGAGCCGCTTGAAGGCGGCCCCAGTCCGTTCCAGCTTGGGGGCCAAACGTCGGAAGTGCTCCACGAAATTCCATCGGCTGTCGAGAACCAGACCTAGGTATTTCATCGTGGTCTCGACGCCGATGTGAACCCCTCCTACCGTAAGTTGGGATCTCGATGGTGGCCTATTTCGAGGCCCATGAAAGGACATGGCCTCGGATTTGTGCAATGCCACCTCGAGACCCAACTGCCGGATCCTCTCAACGACTGTCGCAACCCCGCGTGTCATCGCGTCGGCCGCCGCCTGATGCGACCTCCCCTGCGCCAGGACCAGCTTGTCGTCAGCGTAGCAAACTACGCTGACGCCGTCAGGGAGGTCGGCCCGCAGCACCCAGTCGTAACCGATGTCCCACAGGAGCGGCCCCAGAACCGATCCCTGTGTGACACCGCACGACATCTATCTAAGTTGCCTGCCAGTATTATCGGCTATAGAGTATAAAAAAAAACTTACTAGAGCCTGAAGCGCCAGCTAGATTTAAAGTGTTAGGTCTTGTTTGAATAGGTCTGGCGTTCTGATATTGTGGGATATAAGCCGACGTAGATCCTGATTCTGATGATGCAGCTGATCTCTCGTCGTCCTTCGGCATATCAATCCTTCTGTTTTCAAATGGATCGTACATGATTGTGTCCTAAAAAAATATATATCCCTTTAGTGTTTTTGACACAGAAAGATGGAAAAAAGAAAAAATGGCGTAGCACTAACTAGGCTTTGGTGTAGATTTTTCTGTGCCTCGGAAAGCACGTAGTAAGTAATAACAGCCGCACGGAGCGGTCCATCAGGTTAAGCTACGCTTGCCGGGGTTGGTCTGTGGATGGGTGACCTTCTTTACAAACCGAAACACCATGCCTCGGAAATCACGTAAAGGCGTTGGTCCCGGCTGACTTTCGCGTATCTTTGACAGTCGGTATGGGTAGTCAGAAGCCCGAAAGTCTGACAGCCAGTCTCACCAAGGGGTATGTATCGTTTTACCCAGTTACTTGGTTGTGGAGGTCAGATAAGCAGTCGCTCCATGTAAAATACTGGTATCAGCTGCATCCGATTAGACTGGACCGACCCCAACATAGTTGGGAAAAGGCTAGGCAGATTGATATTCTTATGCTGTGTTTACCGATACATAAATCTCTCTTTTACTCTAAAATTCGCTATTAGAAAACCCACTTCTGGTTAAGTTTGCCTTTATACGTAAGCTTTTCTATAATATCATCACCATCCACCTAGCCTTTTCCCAACTATGTTGGGGTCGGCTTCCAGTGTAACCGGATGCAGCTGAATACCAGTATTTTACATGGAGCGACTGCCTATCAAACCTCCACAACCCAGATTTTCGGGCTTCTGACGACCCGTAACGACTGTCAAAGATGCACAAATGAGAGCCGGGACCAACGGCTTAACGTGCTTTCCGAGGCACGGAGGAGTCTCGGTATGTAAAGATGGTCACCCATCCACGGTCAACCCCGGCAAGCGTAGCTTAACCTGAAGGATTGACCTGAGCAGCTGTTAGTACTTAGCCACGAGCTCCTCCTTTACTATAATATTATGTAGACCATAAACAATAGAAGTGTTTACCTGAACGAACTCCGGTTCCTCGTCATCTGGTGTGCCAATACTCCGTGACACCTCACTCCCGGCCTCCGGCAAGTCAATGTACACTACTGGATTTTCGTCTATGTCCCTCTTTGGCGGCACTGTGTCGCTATTACTAGTCGTTCGTGGTCCCTGAGCAGCCTGAAAATATCAATCATGACTGAGATGGGTCAATATGTACTTTTATTCTTATATATCTATACAGTGTGTTAGGTTAAACGAGGGACATACTTTCAGGGGACACTATGCTCATGAAAATCAAGAACTGTGGTTAGTGACTAACCTGGTGTCAAAGTTTTTATGCTGCCCATGGGCCTCTGACTTAGCTTCACATGCTGTTGAGAAATATCTCTCAGGCATGCCGGTTTCCTCACGATGTTTTCCTACACCGATTTTTAAGCAAGTGATAATTATACAATATGCTCATGGTACTTGGGTTTGAACTCGAGACCAATGACTTGGCTGTCCGACGGTCACACCACTAGGCTTTCACTGCTAGAGGTGGAATTAATCTTAAAATATTGATGAATTACCTGTGAGCTATTGGAGCTAGCTCCACCACCGCTGGTCCCTGGTCTCATCGAGCCAGACACGTCGTTGTACACTGGGTTCACGTAAGGATACCCTTGATATCCTGGGTACCCCCTATCTTGGCTGGAGGATTGCGCTGTCTGAAACAAAACACCAATTAAGAGGGGACTTTAGTCTTGAGGAATTTGAAAAATAAGTATTTGAATAGAAGAAACTATTGCCGTCGCGCTGTGACGCACCTCCCCCCATAAATTGTGAAAGGGATAACTGCAGCTCGTCTGATTTTACCTACAAAAACTTTGACCAAAAGACGTTTTGTATTCCGCTGTTTTCTTCTTCGCTAGACTGTTCAAAAAATTCTTATTCCCTTCCATGTTCCTTCTTTAGCCCTTTATGTTATGGGTGGCGGTAACACTTTCCGACAATCCCGCTGACTCAGTGGGCTTCGGCCTTACCAACCCCCTCCTTACTGCTGACTTCTCACTGAGGCGCGCGTGGAACATGTACGCGCCGTTCGGCACGGGCGTGGTTCTGATCAGACGGTGACCTACCCATTACTCAGCACCCGCAGGCCCGCGCGTACGGTGGCCGGGAGTCGTCACGCGGCTCCCGACGCCCGGGGCGTCTCCCGCGGACATCTAACTGCTGAGCTTACCAATGAGACAAAACATAATCGGCACATCTAAACTCCCTAAGTGCTGCACTGTCTGTGTCAACATTGTTAGAGAATTTTGACAGCTTTGAACCCATCATGTATATGTGCTGATTGCATTGGTGAAATTAGCACTAGCATAATCAGCCTATAATGTCCCCACTGCTGGGATACAGGCCTCCTCTCTTCGAGAGGGAGTGGGCCATAATCCACCAGTGCGGGTTGGTAGATGTCACATGTCTTCTTATTGATTGTTCAAGGACCACGCCGGTTTCTTCACGATGTTTTTCGTCACCGTTTTGAGTGCAGTGGTCTTCTTCTTCTTTTAGTGTGATTAGGGACTAACCTGGTGTCAGAGTTTCAATGCTGCCCATGGGCCTCTGACTGAGCTTCACATACTGTTCAGAAATATCTCTCAGACATGCTGGTTTCCTCACGATGTTTTCCTTCACCGATTTTCAAGCAAGTGATAATTATACAATACGCACATGAATCCGAAAATCAGAGGTGTTTTGGATTCGAATTCGAGACCTGTGACTTGGCAGTGGTCACACCACTAAGGCTATCACTGCTGCTATCAGTACTAGGCTATCAGAGCAGTGGTGATGGAATCTATACAAAGAAAAGCGCCTGCCAGGGCCTTTACTACTGCTCCTTGCATAATAGACATACCTGTGAACTACTGCCACCTCCGCTGCTAGATCCTGGGCTGGTCACACTTGGGCCATCATGTACATGCCGTCTGGGCAGGTTGGCCCATCTTGACGCTGCCTGAGCGTCTATACTGGGCACGTCGTGGACCACAGGATTCACGTATGGATAGCCTTGATACCCGGGATACCCATAGCGACCTTGGCTTGAGGACTGCATTATCTGTAAAAAAAAGATGCTACTGATGGTCCCAGTTTCATAGGTAAATTCTCATTATCACCAGCCTGTCTTAACACGGGGTATCGTATTGCCCAGTTACTGGGTTGTGGAGGTCAGATAGGCAGTCGCTCCATGTAAAATACTAGTATATTCAGCTGTATCCGGTTAGACTGAAACCGACCCCAGCATAGTAGGGTAAAGGCTAGGCAGATGATGACATGTAAGAACGATGCAGAAACGTTAAAAGCATTCGATATAAAATATGTAAAAGCAGTTCAAAAATTAAATTAAAACAAGCCATAGCCGCTGAGAGATGACCAGTCCCTACTGACAGCGCCCGTTCACGAACATGACGCATGGAATATTTAGCAGCTACTAAATATTGGCATACTCCAGAATCCTCTACATTCAGTTCTTCAACAGATATTAATAATTTAAGTTATGTTAATTATGCGCTCGTGGTTAAGTAATAACAGCTGCACGGATCGATCCATCAGGTTATGCTACGCTTGCCGAGGTTTGTCCGTGGATGGGTGACCATCTTTTCATACCGAGACTCCTTTGTGCCTCGGAAAGCATGTAAAGCTGTTGGTCCCGGCTGTCATTTGTGCATTTTTGACAGTTGTTGAGGGTCGTCAGAAGCCCGAAAGTCAGACAGTCTTACCAAGGGGTATCGTATTACCCAGTTACTGGGTTGTGGAGGTCAGATAGGCAGTCGCTCAAATTAAAATACTGGTATTCAGCTGCATCCGGTTAGACTGGAAGCCGATCCCTACATAGTTGGGAAAAGGCTAGGCAGAATGATGATTTGTGTTTATTATCAGTTTGCATAAAAGCTCTTTTAGCTACACTTAGAAATAGATGCATGCAAGCTTGTTCAATTTCTGTGCCAAAATTTCAAGTGTTTTCATCTATTGTGTGCTAAAATTATACTATTCATGATCATAACATCACGCCTACTATACCTGAAGGAGTTAGCAGAGGTGTACCTATAGTACACTCACATTCCGCCAGTTATGTTTAAGTCCCATGTTATAGGGGGCGAGCCTATTGCCATCAACGGGGCTCTAGATTCCGGGCTTCATCTGAGAAATTCCACACGGTCTTCTTCTTTTCGTGTGGTTAGTGACAAGCCTGGTGTCAGAGTTTGTATGCTGCCCATGGGCCTCTGACTTAGCTTTACATGCTGTTGAGAAATATCTCTCAGACATCCTGCCTCACGATGTTTTCCTTCACCGATTTTGAAGCAAGTGATAATTATACAATCATCATCTGCCTAGCCTTTTCCCAACTATGTTGGGGTCGGCTTCCAGTCTAACCGGATGCAGCTGAATACCAGTATTTACATGGAGCGACTGCCTATCTGACCTCCACAACCCAGTAATTGGGCATTACGATACCCCTTGGTAAGACTGGTTGTCAGATTTTCGGGCTTCTGACGACCCGAAGTGAAGTGATAATTATACAATACGCACATGAATCCGTAAAATCAGAGGTAATACCCAATAACACTGCGCGACCCGGGAATACTTTAAATGATTGTTTCAATGTTTGTAGTCACATCCTTACGAATGAGTTTGTATGTAGTTGTAAGTATTCGTCTTCAGTAGCAGGCCGGCAGCGACGTGCTTTGTGAGTCTTGGTGGCGCGCGGTAATTATATTTACAAATGCTTTCAAATGTTTTGAATTTTGGAGAGGCGCGCCATGTTATCGTAGTTTATCTATAGATGTGTTATGTTATGCGAATAGTTTATTGGTAAATAAATACGAGTCATCATCTGCCTGCCTTTTCCTAACTACGTTAGGGTCGGCTTCCAGTCTAACCGGATGCAGCTGAATACCAGTATTTTACATGGGGCGACTGCCTATCTGACCTCCACAACCTAGTAACTGAGTATTACGATTCCCCTTGGTAAGACTGGCTGTCAGATTTTCAGGCTTCTGACGACCCTCAACAACTGTCAAAAATGCACAAATGACAGCCGTGACCAACAGCTTTACATGCTTTCCGAGCCACAAAGGAGTCTCGGTATGAAAAGATGGTCACCCATCTACGGACCAACCTCGTTTAGCGTAGCTTAACCTGATGAATCGATCCGTGCAGCTGTCCAAGAGCTCCTCTATCGAGCTCTCCTATGTAAAAGACATTAATATTATGGTCCCACTGCTGGGCAAAGGCTACTTCTCATACAGAGAAGACAGGATCATTGATCACCAAGCTTGATTTCAGACTTACATTAACTGTTAGGTCCAGGTGTACTCATGATGTACAGAGGCCAGCACATCAAGTTACCACAATCTGTCAAATTTCTTTGATAGTATTTCAACTTTATTGCAAAGACATAAGGTTCATTTTTAATTGAGAAAATTTAACGGTTAGGGATAGTTTGATGTGCTGGCGTCTGTACTGTCTCCAGCACAAGTAACCTCAACTGTTAATCGTTTTTCTCAATCGATTTTGAACTTTATATTGAACGGTGTAAGGTTTAAAATCATTTGTAGAAAGACAGCTTGGTACAACTTGTTGCGCTGACCGTACACACTTAAAAGGATTAAAATCTATGATTGCTGATAATGGCAGCTAAAAATAAATGTTGTTTTGATGTGTATGAGTCATGGTGCAATTTCGAGTGAGTTGTTTGTCATAATGACATTTATAAACTCACACCTTCATCATTCTCCATCCCTCATCCCAATTTATTTGTGCTCGGCGCAACATGTCTTCTTCTTCCATACTTCTCTATTAGTCGTCATCTTGGTAGTCACTCCCTTTCTAGCCATATCATCTTTCACACAATCCATCCATCGTTTCTTTGGTCTCCCTCTGCTTGTATAGCCATCCACATTCATACTCACAACTTTCCTGACAACATTTTCCGCCTTCTAACCTTCCATGGGGATAGGCCAGGGGTAGGACAATTCCATACATTGACAGATTTGGGGTAATGTTTTAAAAATGCGACATCTGCTATCTCCATCCAAAAACAATTAGTTACTTTATGTCACCGCAGATGGCGCCACCACCGATACAAATGTAATATGTGACAAAAAATAAATAAATTAAAAATAAATTTCACTACCTAATCATTTTATTTAACACGTATTATAATTATTTGCAAATATTTGTGGAGATTACAAGCCGCGTAATAATTACGATAGCAACACAGAGAATTATTGAGTTGTTATTGATTGTCAAATTATTAGATCACAAATTCACAACATTTTTTTATGTTTTAAGTCGTGGTCGTTGTTGTGTGTGTCATGTTTGTGCTATTCTGCATAAAAATTAATCCGCCGGTCCTCGAATCCTCCTCCGTAGTGAACCTGAACCTGACAACCTGCCCATGGGATACGCTCACGCATTGGACCCCGAGACGCATCGAGAATGGGAAGAAGCTGCTTACGATGATAATGACGACGAGTTACCTAAATGGGATGCCCTGCACAAGTTCCTACTGTCCAAGTTCCGCACGATCGAGCTTATCACGCCTGCAAATAGAGAGAAGCCTACTCCTAAGGGAAAAGAATACGCAGTTCACGTGTCCACACCAAATACTACCTCTTCAAAACCAAGAAGCTGCGCTATGTGCGAAAAGGACCACACATTATGTCATTGTGAGGAATTCATAAAACTTAATCCAGCTGAGAGGTGCGAGTACCAGAAAAAACACAACCTATGCTATAATTGTCTGGCCCCAGGACATTCCGCTTATAGATGTCGCCTGAAGATGTGCTGCCGAAAATGTCACAAACGTTATCACACGCTCACGCATCAATCCACACCATATCAACCAGACAATAAGAAACAACAAAACAATGAAGTTGAAACTAATCAAGATTCTGCAAAATCAGCGGAAACCAATGTTACACTTTCATCGCATCTCGCTGCAAATTTGTCCACTGCATTACTGGCCACAGCTCTTGTACCAGTAAGAAATCATGACTCGGGACAAGAGACAGTGCTTTGACCACGGCTCTCAAGCAACGTTCATGAATGAAAGAGCGGCCCAGATGTAACGATTGAACATCAGCCACACCTTTTGTATATTAACACACAAATTAATTTGAATTAAAATTTACAAATAAAGCAAGTAATTTTGTAAAAGAAAAGGATGTTTCCTTTATGTATCCGCTGTGTAACTTTTGAAATTACAATAGTGCCTATACTTAAGCTTCCTTACTAATTTGCTTGTTTTTAATTTGATAAAGTTTTACTATGATAACAAAATCATAGTAAAACTTTATCAATAAACAAGCAAATTAGTAAGGAAGCTTAAGTATAGGCACTATAGCATAGGTAGTACCTATAGCTAGCTATAGCTATAGCTACCTGTAGCTAGCTATAGCTATACATGACAAGTTTGTGGATGGTGATAATAGATGGCGCCGATCAATTGACATTAGCATTAGCTGCAAGAGGGCTCTCTATACCCGATATATTACTTTCCTCTATGGGATAGGCCATCTCGTTACCATAACACAAGCAATAAGGTTGCTTAGTTTGGAACTATATGGCGTTGTGTGAAATGTCCAAGGATATTATTATTACCTGCTTCACTCCATACAAACTACTCATGTTTCGTATTCGTTCATACATCTGGGCCCTGTTGAATAAAGCTGACAATCAAATAAGTCCGACATAATATACAGGGTGGAATTTTGTAATGCCCCCTGGAGGGAAAGTACTCTTAATACTGTAGATAGAAAATTTTACTCAAAGGAAACATTCCTTTATTTTTGAATAGAAAGAAAACTGCATTCAAAGATTTCCAAAAAATCGCTTGCCACACCCGGGAATCGAACTGACTAAAATCTGCAAAAAGTACACACTGTACTTTTATTGCCGCGATCGTCAGTATCAATTATAAGGATGAAATCTCTCCAACAAACTTGATAAATTAAATGATAGGAAAACCATGAAATCTTTAATTATTTACAAAAAATTGTAAACTAATTAATTAGTTGCTCGAAATGGGGTTCATTTTCTTGGATACACAAATGTATTCTTCTAAATAAATATCTTTAATACCTGGATTGGTACAAACGGCACAATCAGATGGCCTGCGAGATCACCAGATCTCACCCCTTTAGATTTTTTTTATGGGGATATGTTAAAAACCAAATTTACATTAAATCTTATGCGAATGTAAACGAGTTGAGAGTTGAAGTTCAGAATACGATTTATAATATTCACCACAACACGTTATTCCTTTAATAACGTGTTGTAAATTCATTTCTTGTAACCTTTTTACAAGAAATAAATTTGTTACAAGAATACATTTGGGTATCCAAGAAAATGGACCCCATTTCGAGCAACTAATTAATTAGTTTACAATTTTTTGTAAATAATTACAGATTTCATGGTTTTCCTATCATTTAATTTATCAAGTTTGTTCGAGAGATTTCATCCTTATAATTGATACTAACGATCGCGGCAATAAAAGTACAGTGTGTACTTTTTGCAGATTTTAGTCAGTTCGATTCCCGGGTGTGGCAAGCGATTTTTTGGAAATCTTTGAATGCAGTTTTCTTTCTATTCAAAAATAAAGGAATGTTTCCTTTGAGTAAAATTTTCTATCTACAGTATTAAGAGTACTTTCCCTCCAGGGGGCATTACAAAATTCCACCCTGTATGTCAAAAAGTGACAATTCGACCATTTTTTTTTTATACAAACTTACAGGTGACAACATTATTATGGTGGGAAATTCACAAATATGTCGGCTTGTCGCGACAATTCGACATTTTTCTGTTGACAACTTTTTAAGCGATAGGTGACAACTTGACAAGTGACAATTTGTCGTGAAAAACTTGTCAAATCTAAATCAAAATCAAAAGTCATATATTCGAACCAGGCTGAAAATCAGCACTTTTTGAAGGTCAAAGTTACATAAGACAGTCCCCCAAAAAACGCCCACCCTTCACCACTTCCTAGTGCTGTAGCTGGGAAGAAGAAGTGGCGCAACTAACTCCCCAATCTGTTTTATTTAACAGAAAATTGTTATGACATTTGACATAGGTACTTGTAGAATTATCCGACAATTGAGTCTTTGAATCGGTCAAAAATAAAATATGAAATCACATGGAAAAAAGCCCGCTCGTCATAAAAACTTCCATCACCGTGCAGAAATTAAATATAATGCGACGATATAATTGTTAAATTGCATTTAATGCTAATAAGTATTCCATTTGAGTCTAAAAATCTGTGACGTCAAAATGTTATATTTCATACAAATCACGTACAAATGCCGCGTTTTGACAGTTCATAAAAAGTAACGTTATTGACTACCCTTTCAAATACCCCATTGAGTATTTGAATCGGTCAAAAATAAAATATGAAATCACATTGAAAAAAGCCCGCTCGTCATAAAAACTTCCATCACCGTGCAGAAATTAAATATAATGCGACAATATAATTGTTAAATTGCATTTAATGCTAATAAGTATTCCATTTCAGTCTAAAAATCTGTGACGTCAGAATGTTATATTTCATACAAATCACGTACAAATGCCTCGTTGTGACAGTTCATAAAAAGTAACGTTATTGACTATGACTACCCTTTCAAATACCCCATTCTGACAGGAGCTCTCTCTCTCTCTATGTCGCAAAATCATATTTTGACAATATTGTCATCGGCAATTTTGACTATGGTTTTTTGACATAATATGTCAAAATTTCACCGGTCGATTTTTGACATATTTGTCACTTTTATTAAACAGCTTAAGCGTGACAATTCTACCATTGTGTCATTTTTTGACAAACATGTCGGATTGTCAGCTTTAAACAGGGCCCTGGTTATACCCGCACGCCGGCTGCGAGCGCTACGCACCTGTCCTTTCTAAAGATCACCGCCAATACAGTCACTATATGTCGTCCTAGGGCGTCTTTTCCTGGTAATTGACTATTGGAAAAGGTCAAAAATAAAATATGAAATCACATAGAAAAAAGACCTCTCCTCTTAAAAACTTAAAAACCTCACAGCAATTAAATATTATGCAAAGGCATAATTGTAAAATTGCATTTAATGCTAATAAGTATTCCATTTGATTCTAAAAGTCTGTGACGTCACATTGTTATATTTCATTCCAATCACGTAGGTACTACAAATTCCGCGTTTTGACAGTTCATAAAAAGTAACGTTATTGACTACCTTTTCAAATACCCAATTCGTGATATTGCTTTGCACGGGTGCATTGGAAATAAAACTATACGTAGAAACATTCCTCTTGAATCACTCTATCTATTGATGAAAACCGCATTTAAATCTGTTGCGTAGTTTAAAATATCTAGGCGTACAGAGGGACAGCAGAACGACTAGAGATGTTTCGGAAAAATCATGGTTAAACATAAAAACCATTTAAAAATAAAAACAAATGTGAACGATTTCCTTTTATTTATGTATTTCCCTATTCTACATAAATCGTGACAACTAACCCCTTATTATAGGTTAGTAAAAAAAAATGTACTATTAGGCCAATTCTAGACAAATTGGATCATTTTGTAAAATAAAAAATAACGCTAAATTGATCCAGATAAGATAGATATTACGTCAGGATGACGATAAATAATCATTTTTATTTTGACGTATCCGGTATCTAGCAAATTAACATATTATTGCACGCAAAAAAACATAAAAAATCAACTAAATTTAAAGAAAAAATTGCACATTTACCTCTTATTTTGGTAACAATCCACAATAACACACTTTTCACCATACGATAATAAAGATTTCTGTAAAAAAAACACAATTTTTCGGCACTCATTTACTATTTTGTCAGCGTCGCCATATTTGCAAGGCACTAACTGATATCAAAATGAGTTCTTATCTGAATCCAGGATAAGATAAATACGAATAAAGCGTTTGTACCTTTGGAGAAATAACATTTACTCAACTGTCTATATATACAGCGTAGGTATCTATGTACAGAGGCCAGCACATCAAGTTACCACAATCTGTCAAATTTCTTTGATAGTATTTCAACTTTATTGCAAAGACATAAGGTTCATTTTCAATTGAGAAAATTTGACAGTTAGGGATAGCTTGATGTGCTGGCGTCTGTACATAGGTAATACGTAATGTTGATAACAAAATCGCCTGCGACTTTATACGTGTACCAACCCCTTGAGCTAATCTATGAAGTTCCCTTGGAACCTAACTCAATAGAGCGCACATAATTCTAAATCGAACTCATTTGTGTTTAAAAAGTAAATCGCATAAATCGAACGCGACTCTTTTGTTTTTAAAAAGTAAATCACATAATTCGAACGCGACCCATTTGTTTTTAAATATATCACACAATTCGAACGCGACCCATTTGTTTCTCAAAAGTAAATCACACAATTCGAAAGCAAACGCATTTGTTTTAAATTTAAAGTAAATCATTGCGAATTCACAACAAGACACCGTTCGAATTTCAAAGTGATGTTTAGAAATGACATTGGAAATTGACATCTTCTGTGTGGTTTATAGAATTGTAGGTCGCGCTGCACGATTTCATTGTAATAATGAGAATAGGTCATAGCGTTTTATATAAGCCAATCAGTGAGGTAGGGCTCGGAGCTCAGGGTGCAACGGATATATTATTACATGAACTCAAACTCGAAGTATTTATTTCAAATAACCAATTACAGGCACTTTTGAATTGTCAAGGGGTCGGTCAGTCAGAAAGATGAACCTAGTTGCCCATTCCAAGGCAGGTACCTGTCTAACCTGTGGAGAAGAACGGGCAAGAAACTCCACGGACACTCTTTTAAACAAAATATGGTTACAAAATATTGGTTACATAATTCATATTATTACTACACATGTGAGAACGATGCAGAACGTTAAAAGCATCCGATTTAAAAATATGTAAAAACAGTTCAAAAATTTAATTAAAACAAGCCATAGCCGCTAAGAGATGACCAGTCTCTACTGACAGCGCCCGTTCACGAACATGAACTGACGCAGTCTTAAGAGTCGTGAGCCCTAGGTCCGAACCCAGAGACACGATATTTTTGACTTAGCCTACACTGTCCCACTGCTGAGCAAAGGCCTCCCCCAAATCTTTCCTGACAACTTTCTCTTGAGCCACCTCGATCCATCCTTTGCGGTATGCGTCTATTTCGTCTCGCCACCTCTTCCTGAGCCTCGACGTCGCCGTCCATCCTCAGGCACCCATCTTTTTACGATGATTGCAGATCACTATGCTTTGTGTAAATAATTTCACCACCACCACTACTCTCAAAACGGTGAAGGAAAACATCGTGAGAGACCGGCAGGTCCTAGAACCAAATGTTCGAAGACTTGTGATATCTACCAACCCGCACTGGGCCTGCATGGTGGATTACAGCCCGGTCCCTCTCACAGAGAGGAGGCCAGTGTACCAGCAGGGGGAACTAGGCTGATTATTGAATTGCCGTCAACCAAGTAGAAATCCACACTACGATCACTCCTGCTCTTAAGTCAAGGCCGATACCTTGGGCCACCGCTCCTGAAGGCAATAGTATCCACCCTATTACATCGATACCTTTGGGTCACCGCTCCTGATAGCAATAGTCACCCTCCTATTACATGGGACTTAAACTTTTGAACGCCAGAGCATAAACGCACGCGCGTACCCTCCAAGCTACGAATTTATTTCTTCTTGTTATCATGAATTTCCCAATATCCATGGTGTCTTTTAATTTGTTTCATGTCATTAAATACGTACGAGAGCTTCAGTTTTTAAGATATCTATATAAACACACACAAAAGTAATGATTTAATTGTTTATTTCGTGTTATAGTGTACCCGCATTGGTACAGAGGCCAGCACATCAAGTTGCCACTATCTGTCAAATTTCTTTGATAGTATTTCAACTTTATTGCAAAGACATAAGGTTCATTTTTAATTGAGAAAATTTGACAGTTAGGGATAGGTTGATGTGCTGGCGTCTGTACATGTCGTTGGCGTACAGACGGTCGATTCTGTTAAAATCTGACCGTGAGAACTAAGAACAAGTGAGCGTGAAGTGAGCTGTCGTTCCAACTAAAGCTAGGGATTGACACTATTGTCAGCTCACGTAGAACTTCACTTACGTTTTCATGGTAAGATTTGTACAGAATAGCACTACAGGGCATGCGCTTACCTCTCGCGCCCGGCCCTGGTGCAAGCCATGGTCCGAAGCGAGAGGGAGTGGGAGGCAGTCACCTCCTTCTGCGAAGCGGTCATGCTCGTGAAGGAGGTGGCGGGATGGGAGAGGGAAAGGTCCTCCCGTCCCAGCTGCTGCGGGAGACGCCTCTGGCGTCGAGAGCCACGTGACGACTCCCGGCTACCGCAGGCTCCTACTACCCATTACTCACCGCCCGATCAAGACCAGGCCCGTGCCGGACGGCGCGGCGCGTACATGTTCCACGCGTGACTCAAAGAGATGTCAGCATATGAAGGGGCCCGTTAGGGCCGAGCCTGCCGGGTAAGCGGGATTGTCCAAAAGGGTTACTGCTACCCCGGAACACAAAGGGCTACGGAAGGAACATGGATGGGTTTTAGTCAGTAAGAGTCTGACACTCCCTTCCGCTCCACCCAGAGCGGGAGAAGTCATTGGATGATTTCCCACCTTCAAAAAAAAAAAGGCATGCGCTTGTTTGTCACGTATATGTGACAATGGCATTCAAAAGGTTAAACATAATTGGCGAAATGTGGGAGTACTATAGACACACCTCTGCCTAAACCGTGTACTGATGTCATGTTATCTTTAGAATCCGTTACTTCCGGCCAAGTACCTAAGCACTACTAGGAAAAGACAAACATACCTATTCTATTGTAAGGATAATTCTCTATGGTATCTATGCTTTTTATTCATCATAGATAATGCTGAACTTGTTTTCTGATAATTATGATAAGATTCTTCCTTATCAGTTACCATTCATTAAACGTCAGAATGAGCAGAATGAGGCCCGAGGCAGCATAAACTTTTTATACGAATGGAGGGAATGATGCTACTCTATTTTTTGAGGGTGGGAAATCATCAAATGACTCGTCCCGCTCTGGGCGGAGCGGTAGAGAGTGTTAGACTCTTACTGACTAAAACCCATACATGTTCCTTCCTTAGCCCTTTATGTTCCGGGGTAGCGGTCACCCTTTCGGACAATCCCGCTGACAAGAATGCAAAAATAATTTTTCAATCTGGACTGGAAATTTTAAGAGATTAGGGCGTACAAACAAAAAATCTTTTTTATCTTTTTTTTTATTAGAGTAGTCATAGATAGTTTCTAAGTATATTAAATTCCCGCGGTCTCCCTCTAACGGTCACCAGCTTAATTAAAAGCTAGCCGTTACTGTGTTCCGGGGTAGCGGTAACCCTTTCGGACAATCCCGCTGACCCGGTAGGCATCGGCCTTAACGCTCTTCAGCTATGCTGACATCTCTTTGAGGCGCGCGTGGAACATATACGCGCCGTCCGGCACAGGCCTGGTCCTGATCGGACGGTGAGCTACCCATTACTCACCGTCCACAGACCGTGACTGCCTATCTCTCCTCCACAAAGCAGTTACTGGGTAACACGATAACCCTTTTTTTCAGGGTGGGAAATCATCAAATGACTTTTCCCGCTCTGGGTGGAGCGGAAGGGAGTCAGAATTTTACTGACTAAAACCTATCCATGTTCCTATCTTAGCCTTTTATGGGTAGCGGTAACCATTTTGGACAATCCCGCTTACCCGGCAACACACGATACCCCTTAGCTCTACTTTTGCTATTTATATTAATTTCTAATTATTTTCTTACAGAAAATGTCCCACGAGACAAGTCTTCGTAAGAGATGGCAGAACGCACTGTATAGATGAATGTAACAGTGAGACAATGTGCGGTGAAGTCAGGGTTCCAGAAGAACATTTAAATGTAAGTAAATTCTTATCTAGCTAGGAGAGCTCGTGGCTAAGTAATAACAGCCGCACCGATCCAACGTTTGGCGAGGTAATTCTGTGACCATCTTGACATATCGAAACTCTTCCGTGCCTCGAAAAGCACGTTAAGCCGTTGGTCCCAACTGTCATTCGTGGATATTTGACAGTGGTTACGGGTAGTTATAAGCCCGAAAGTTTGACAGCTGGCTGTCAAATTTAATTTAAGTTAATTTCCCAGCCTTAAAAAAAAAGGCTTGCAGGTTTCCTCACAGTGTTTTCCTTCACCATTTTTAAAACAAGTGATAATTCACAACATGCACATGAATCCGAAAAGTCAGAAGTTGCCTTGAGTTCGCACTCGAGACCAGGACTTGGCAGTCCAAAGGTCACACCACTACATATTGACAAATACAGCAGATTGGAGTGTTTTCATGTGACTACGTTTTTTTCAAAATCAAAAGTCATTTATTCGAACTAGACTGAAAACCAGCACTTTTTGAAGGTCAAAGTTACATAAGACAGTCCCCCAAAAACGCCCACCCTTTTCACCACTTCCTAGTGCTTTAGCTGGGAAGAAGTGTGTTGTGCTAGCTGACATTTGCCACATGTCAGCTAGCACACGCCAATATACCAATTAAAACATTGAAAACTGACTGCACTCAAGCGTAAATAAAATAATTTAAAGTAAAAAAAGAGCCTCCAGGTAAAAGGGCGTGCCCGCTTACATGTGCAATACTGTACTATGTTCAAATGTATGTAGTTATTTAGCGACCAGTGTTCATAATTGAGGCTCCCTGTACTTGGTGCTAACCGTGTGAAGCCGTCCATGTAAAGCTAGTTAAGAATCAATCTGCCTAGCCTTTTACAACTATGTTGGGGTCAGCTTCCACTCTAACCGGATGCATACCACTATTTTACATGGAGCGACTGCCTATCTGACCTCCAAACCCCAGTCAGTAACTAAGTAATACGATTCCCCTTGGTAAGACTGGCTGACTGACTTGGTAAGACTGTGGAAGCTGACCCCAACATAGTTGTAAAAGGCTAGGCAGATTGATTCTTAACTAGCTTTACATGGACGGCTTCACACGGTTAGCACCAAGTACAGGGAGCCTCAATTATGAACACTGGTCGCTAAATAACTACATACATTTGAACATAGTACAGTATTGCACATGTAAGCGGGCACGCCCTTTTACCTGGAGGCTCTTTTTTTACTTTAAGTTATTTTATTTACGCTTGAGTGCAGTCAGTTTTCAATGTTTTAATTGGTATATTGGCGTGTGCTAGCTGACATGTGGCAAATGTCAGCTAGCACAGCACACTTCTTCCTAGCTAAAGCACTAGGAAGTGGTGAAGGGTGGGCGTTTTTGGGGGACTGTCTTATGTGACATTGACCTTCAAAAAGTGCTGGTTTTCAGTCTAGTTTGAATCAATGAATTTTGATTTTGAAAAAAGCGTAGTCACACGAAAGCACTCCAATCTGCTGTATTTGTCAATATGTAGTGGTGTGACCTTTGGACTGCCAAGTCCTGGTCTCGAGTGCAAACTCAAGGCAACTTCCGACTTTTCGGATTCATGTGCGTGTTGTGAATTATCACTTGTTTTAAAAATGGTGAAGGAAAACACTGTGACGAAACCGGCATGCCTATTTTTTTAAGGCTGGGAAATCATCCAATTACTTCTCCGGCTCTGGATGGAGCAGAAGGGAGTGTCAGACTCTTACTGACTAAAACCCATCCATGTTCCTGCCGTAGCCCTTTATGTTCCGGGGTAGCGGTAACCCTTTCAGACAATCCCGCTTACCCGGCAAGAAACCGGCATGCCTAAGAGATACTTCTCAACAGCATGTGAAGCTAAGTCACCTCTGTCATTTATGTTAAATAAAACTACAAAACAATACATTCAAAACCATGATTTCCCTTTACTATTAACCTCGTGATCGTGGGCTGGTAATTCTTTCTCCCACCAATTAATTTCTTTCACATCCGCCTCTTTATCAAACAACCGGGATCCTCTTGTTGATGTCTTTTCAGTATGTTGTACAATGTTGTTGTCATTGAAGTCACGTTCAGCGTCGTCAGTGAGATGTACAGGCTCCTCTGTGGCTACAGTTTCAGTATTATTATCCTCCGTATTGTCATACTGATCGACAACACTCTCAGCTTTTTCAGTTTGTGTTGCACTGTCGTTGATTTCGGTAACTTCAGTAGCCGTCGACAAACCTTTCTCGTCGTCTGAAGCTCTTATATTGAACATTTTTTCGTAAATTTTCGATTCTCCTCTGTTATCCGGGTTTTCATCTTTCGCTGGGTCACTTTCAACCGTATTAAAACCTGATAGGAGTTTGTAAGACCTTCCTTTGACCTTCTTCTTTTGTTTTTTATTTTTTGTTTTTCCGTCTGGAGTGCTGAATAAATTATCATCTATTAGTTGAATTTTGTTGTATTTTTCTTCTTCGCTTGTTTTTGGAGGTGCTTTTTCGAATGCTGGAGAAGCCTTGTTTTGTGTTTGTACTATATAGCGACTTCTACCGTGCAATGGTTTTGATTCCTTTCTATGTTTACGTGTGGTACTAGTAACTTCATGTCCATGTCTTTTCTTCTCGACAAAGTTTTGTTTGGGGACTTTTACCGTGACTTTTGCTAAGACAATTTCTTCTTTTGACTTCCCATCTCCGGTCTGACTTTCATAACCATGTCTTCCACCATTATACATTCTATTTTCCGCTGAAACTTGCGAGCTTTCCTGGTCGGTATTTTCATTTTCTTCCGAAATTTTCGAGTGTTGGGCCATGGTTTCGGTGGCTCGGGCTATGAACTCGGCTATTTTTTCGGCTAATGAGTCTGAGACGAACTTTCGGGCAATTTTCTTGACATCATCCACGTTTGCTGTTAGAAGGACGAATGAATGAGCGATGTGGGTTAGAAGTAGGAGGTAGACACCTGAAACAATGTATATTATAGCTGTTTGTTTCTTTTACACGCAAGAACTACTCAACGGATCTAGATGGGCACTCGGATAGTTTATAACCTGGATTAACACATGGGATGGGTGACCATCTTTACATATCGCGACTCCTCCGTGCCTCGGAAAGCACGTTAAGCCGTTGGTCCCGGCCGTCATTCGTGGATCTTTGACAGACGTTACGGGTAGTTAGAAGCCTGAAAGTCTGACAGCCAGTCTTACCCAGGGGTATCGTATTACCCAGTTACTGACTGGGTTGTGGAGGTCAGATAGGCAGTCGCTCCATGTAAAATACTGGTATTTAGCTGCATCCGGTTAGACTGGAAAACGACCCCAATATAGTTGGGAAAAGGCAGGCAGATTAACACATAGGATACTTTTTATTCAATGGGGTAAGCAGCGGGCAGATGCTAGTCACTACATAGTATAAAACAAAGTCGCTTTCTCTGTTCCTATATCCCTATGTATGCTTAAATCTTTAAAACCACGCAACGGATTTTGATGCGGTTTTTTTTAATAGAAAGAGTGATTCAAGAGGAAGGTTAATGTGTATAATTTGTCGACATATTTTGCGGGCGAAGCCGCGGGCGGAAGCTAGTAGAAAATAAACGTGAACGTTTGTGAGGGTGTAAAGATGTTTATTACTCTTTCACGCAAATAATGGTTTACGGATCTGGATGAAACTTGGCACAGAGATAGTTTATGACCTGGATTAACATATAGGATACTCTTTATCCCGGTAGAACGTTCCCGTGGGATAATTTCCGAGATCCACGCGGACGAAGCTGCGGGCAGAAGCTATAGAAACAGATATTTTTGACTCACCAACTATATAAAATCTACATGATATCAACATTTTAAGGAAAACACATAAATTGTGTAAAAAAAAGAAATAAATTGAGATATTTTGAAATGGTTTGAGATTGTTATAAAGTTTATTGCAAATAAATTTACTTGACATTTTATTATTGGGACGTTGAACTAGTGAATTTTTCTGGTTTGGTTTGTCAAAAATCTTTCTCTTCCTTTTCGTGTGGTTAGTGATAAACCTGGTGGCAGAGTTTTTATGCTGCCCATGGGCCTCTGACTTAGCTTCTCATGCTATTGAGAAATATCTCTCAGACATGCTGGTTTCCTCACGATATTTACCTTCACCGATTTTTAAGCAAGATTTATTTTTAATTATACAATACGCACATGAATCCGTGTGAATTGAATGTCATCACCACTGCTCTGAAAACGGTGAAGGAAAAACATCTTGAGGAATCCGGCATCTCCTAGAACCAAAAATTCGAAGACTGGGCCCGCGTGGTGGACGTGGGTCAGCTTCCAGTCTTACCGGATGCAGCTGAATACCAGAATTTTACATGAAGCGACTGCCTTTCTGACCTCCACAACCCAGTACCTGGGTTATTACCCATTGATACCCCTTGATAAGACTGGCTGTCAGACTTCCAGGCTTCTGACGACCCGTAACGACTGTCAAAGATGCACAAATGACAGCCAGGACCAACGGCTTAATGTGCTTTCCGAGGCACGGAGGAGTCTTGTTATGTAAAGGTCACCCATCCACAGCCAACCCTGGCAAGCAACTTAATCTAATAGCAGTATGTTTCTTTAACTCTGTGCTTTCTTCTTCTTCAGCTTTGCTACGTTTGCAACAGTACGGGTCAGAATTGCAGAGCATTGCCCCGACAGATCAGATTGGATGATGAGGTACCCTCAGAGATTGATGGGAATTCTATCAATGATGGAGCTGATATCCCAGGTAAGGACATAAAATAAAAGATAAAGTTTGTAGAATCATGTTCGGAAACGGGCGCTGTCAGTAACGACTGGTCATCTCTTAGCGGCCATGGCTTGTTTTAATTTAATTTTTGAACTTTTTTTTACATATTTTACGAGTATATCGGATGCTTTTACCGTTCTGCATCGTTCTCACATGTATAGTAATAATATGAATTATGTAACCATATTTTGTTTAAAAGAGTGTCCATGGAGTTTCTTGCCCGTTCTTCTCCATAGGTACCTACTGCTTTGGAATGGGCAACAAGCTTCATCTTTGACTGACCGACTCCTTGACAATTCAAAAGTGCCTGTAATTGGTTTAACTCAAACTCAAAGTATTTATTTGAAATAAATACTTTGAGTTTGAGTTTGAAGACGTAGAAGAAAAAAAGAAGCGGCAGGCATAGTGCAGGGTACCAAACGTCCTGGAAGAGAAAAAAAAAATTGCTGCTGCACTTGGTTTATATCTCGACTAACGAACCGCAGAACGGCTTCTGCCTCATCGGGCTTTACTGTTGGGCATGAGGTTCTGGGTTCGATTCCCAGGTCGGGCAGTGTTATGGTCGGGTATTTCCATCAGGGACATTGTTGTAACAGCCTGGAGGTTGGAATTGTGCTCCATTATGACTTTTTTTTAAGGACAGGCAATTATTGAATGATGAGCGGGTTCGATTCCCGCGCGGAACAAATATTTGTACGACCTGCAAGTATTTGTTACGAGTCTGGGTGTTTTTCTATCTATAATATGTATGTATTTACAAAAAAATAATGTATATAAGTAGTCTATCAGCCATCTCGTTACCATAACACAAGCATTACGTTGCTTAGCTTGGGACTATATGGCGTTGTGTGAAATGTTCAAGGATATTATTATTATTTATAGTTATAAGATTATATTATTTACTAACCCAGTATGGATACAAATTGTCAGAATGAAGATTATTTTATTTTAATGCCCGCTTTTATAGTGCTTAGCGCTTCTTTTTTTGATGGTGGGAAATCATCAAATGACTTCTCCCGCTCTGGGTGGAGTGGAAGGGAGTGTCAGACTCTTACTGACTAAAACCCATCCAAGTTTCTTCCTTAGTCCTTTATGTTCCGAGGCAGCGGTAACCCTTTCGGACAATCCCCCTGATGGATTGATGGCTAAGGACTCTCCTCCTATTACATGGGACAGCCTAACCCTTCGGGGTAGAATATCCAAAAATATAGTAACCAAACAAATATTATATCCCAAGAGCAATAAACTAAATCAAAACTTATTAGTATTACCAAAGGCTCTGATCATGTTAGAGGTAACTGGCTAGGCAGGACTGGGGTATAGCCGGTAAGAGTCCGGCACTGCCTGGACTGGCACACTGGTGGGTCAGTCCAGGCGTCCATGAGGATTTCTTACTCCTGCCAAAACAAAAAAAGTAGCCGGCTGTATCTGATGCTAAAACAAAACAAAATGCATTAAAACTCTAACACCAGGTCAGTTACTAACCACACGAAACGAAGAAATGAACACCAATCTCTTTTTCCTTCCTCAGCGACGGAAGATGAAGAAGACTTCCAAGGAGTAGAAGACACAGACTTCGTGCTCTACGTGAGTGCAGTCGAGACGGAGCGATGTCGACGAGGACAGACCGTGGCGTACGCGTCGCATTGTCAGCAGGAGTCGGCATTGGACAGGTCACCTATCCTTTTCTATACCTTGGAGGGTGTTGCTTAACTTTTTCGTGTGTGTTGGCTTTTTTGTTAGGGAGGTTGTGCTTTTAATTATTGCATGTTTATGTGTTGATATTTTTAACTAAGTACGGTTGTGTGGAAGTTATTTATTTTTATTTTTTTTGTAAAAGGTTATTACTTTTAAGTTGCCGGGGCCCTTGGGCTCAAGAATTTGGTGCCCTGTGGGAACGTAAAAAACGTGTGGACGTTTTGACACTTCATAAAAAGTTAACTTTATTGACTAGGTACATTGTCAATAAAGTACCATAATATGTTAATATACACACATCAAAAGTGTCTAGGGATCAACATATATTTTTGCAATAACTTTTCTCTTGATTGATATTAATTTAAATTTTCTTTAAGGATTCATCAAATAAAGTGTTTTCGTTTGTCACAGTAACGATAAACCAAGTCACCTTTGCATTAATAAAGAAATTTGCCATTTTCCTAATAAAGGGATTTTTGACATTTGAACCACTAACATTAAAGTTCGAAAAAAAGACTGAAATAACAGTTTTCTTTAAAATTTTATTGGGTAACTTAAACAATTAATAATCCGTGTTTCTACCGCGAACACTAACAACACAAGAACATCGGTTTGGCATACTCAAAATGAGTTCATCCAAATCACGCTGTGGAATGGCCGCCCATGTTCGTTGCAACAACAAAAAAAGGTCTTCTTGCAACTGGATACCCTCCATATTCGGCAGAGCTCTTCTCTGTAGCATATCCCATGCATGCTCAATCGGGTTCAAGTCTGGCGACTGAGCAGGCCAGGGCAGGACATTGATGTTAGCTGCGGCGAGAGTCTGTCTTACAACTCTTGCGGTGTGCGGTCGTGCATTATCATGCATTAACTGAAATAAGGGACCGATTTGCACTTGTAGAGGAACGATGACGTCAGATACAATCGTCTCAGCATAAATTTGAGCGTTGAGGTTGCCTCTGATCCAAATCAACTCAGTTCTTCCGCCGATCCAAATACCCGCCCATACCATGATGGTTCCACCACTATAAGGATGGACTTCCTGGCAGGATTTTAATCGCTGTTGGCGTCCAGGGGTTCTCCAGTGTCGTATACGTCTTGTATCCGGTCTCATACCAAAACGAGACTCATCAGAAAAGCACACGAAACGCCATTGTTCTTCTGCCCAATTTCTGTGTTCAAGAGCCCATTGATATCGAATCCTACGATTGTGCATTGCTATAGGTGGTACCCGTAGCGGTCTTCGGGAATGAAGGTTCACTTCATTCGTTCCTCTACAAGTGCAAATCGGTCCCTTATTTCAGTTAATGCATGATAATGCACGACCGCACACCGCAAGAGTTGTAAGACAGACTCTCGCCGCAGCTAACATCAATGTCCTGCCCTGGCCTGCTCAGTCGCCAGACTTGAACCCGATTGAGCATGCATGGGATATGCTACAGAGAAGAGCTCTGCCGAATATGGAGGGTATCCAGTTGCAAGAAGACCTTTTTTTGTTGTTGCAACGAACATGGGCGGCCATTCCACAGCGTGATTTGGATGAACTCATTTTGAGTATGCCAAACCGATGTTCTTGTGTTGTTAGTGTTCGCGGTAGAAACACGGATTATTAATTGTTTAAGTTACCCAATAAAATTTTAAAGAAAACTGTTATTTCAGTCTTTTTTTCGAACTTTAATGTTAGTGGTTCAAATGTCAAAAATCCCTTTATTAAGAAAATGGCAAATTTCTTTATTAATGCAAAGGTGACTTGGTTTATCGTTACTGTGACAAACGAAAACACTTTATTTGATGAATCCTTAAAGAAAATTTAAATTAATATCAATCAAGAGAAAAGTTATTGCAAAAATATATGTTGATCCCTAGACACTTTTGATGTGTGTATTATGTCAATATTTTGAAAATAAAATAAACACTAATTTAATCAATTATTAAACGCTCTTCTTGCCATAAAAGAACTGTATGAAAGTAGATTTTTTTCTTTCATTCTCTTTTGAGGACAAGTATTATCAGATGTAGAATAATTAAATAGGGAGTCTACTTTTGGCAATATTCTATGTATGTTCCAACATACATTGCCAAGGCTGAGCTTTTCAGTATGTGAGCATGTGTCTTGCACCTAGCATTTTCCTCGCTGTAGTGAGGTGAAAAATTATGTATTTCGCTCGGCAGCAAAGTTATTCTGCTTCTCGTACCCTTGAAACCCTCGCTACGCTCAGGATTCTATATTTGAACCACTCACTTCGCTCGCAATCCTAGAATCCTTCGCTTGCTCAGGTTTCAATACAAGTACTCGCGCCAAAAAATCACTTGGCAGCCATGTATACATTACTATTTAGTATCTCAAACATTGAATGTCCCCCCTCTTTGTCAAAACTATAAATGACGTATAACAAATGATTCGTTTGCTTTTACAGGCCAGTAGCCGGTCACGCCAACTTCTGTCCGGGCGAGCTGTCAACAAAGTACAGGGATATGCCGTCAGTACTGTCAACTGTCAAACATGAAATGTTACACGCGCTGGGCTTCAGTGTGTCTCTGTTCGCGTTTTATAGGTATGTATGAAAAGTCATCACTCTGCCTGCCTTTTCCCAACTATGTTGGGGTCGGCTTCCAGTCTAACGGGATGCAGCTGAATGCCAGTATTTTACATGGAGCGAATGCCTATCTGACCACCACAACCCAGTAACTGGGCAATACGATACCCCTTGGTAAGACTGGCTGTCAGATTTTCGGGCTTCTGACGACCCGTAACGACTGTCAAAGATGCACGAATGACAGCCTGGAGCAACGGCTTAACGTGCTTTCCGAGGCACGGAGGAGTGTCGGTATGTAAAGATGGTCACCCATCCACGGCCTACCCCGGCAAGTGTAGTTGTATGTAGGACAAGTAGATGGATTCAAATAGGGATGATGACTAAAAAAAAATATTTGTCCATCAGCTAGATTATTAAAAAATTAATGACACGTATTTTTTCGAGGAGCTCGTGGCTAAGTAATAACAGCCATACAGGTTGATCCGTCAGGTTAAGCTACGCTTGCCGAGGTTGGCCGTGGATGGGTGGCCATCTTTACATACCGAGTCTTCTCCGTGCTTTGAAAGGCACGTTAAGTTGGTCCCAGCTGTTATTTGTGCATCTTTGACAGTCGTTACGGGTCGTCAGAAGCTTGAAACTCTGACAGCCAGTCTTACCAATGGGTATTGTGTTAACCAGTCACTGGGTTGTGGAGGTCAGATAAGCAGTGGCTCCATGTAAAATACTGGTATTCAGATAGACTGGAAGTCGACCCCAACATAGAGGCAGATTGTCAACGCCGGCGGTCGCTGAAAATCAGCCCTGCGGCTCCGTCTCGCATGGGGTCGAAGCATTATGCCGAGCGATGACCGTTTTGCGCGGATGTGACGCATATTTCCCCACAACTTGTTTTTCTTTTATTGTGTCATGTTTGCCGCAAATAAACGTACATTTCTTTTAAGTTTAAAATAGTTCTTTTATACACCTAGATATCATTAAATACATTATTTATAACAATTACAGAGATGAAAATGGTGAGCCATTAACTGAGAGGAGACCAGATACTGGAAACCCACCTATGGATGAGGAGTAAGTACTTTTTATACATATAAGGTGACTGGTAATTAGTGACCGATATTTAAACACGTGATTGTACTCATGATTACAATCAACTTTCCCAAAGAAACTTTTTTTGTATACTAAATAGTTTTATTTTTATCACAATAACAATACAACTGGCGCGCGCAAAGTTCAATGACCTTCGCGCCGATCAGCTGTTAGCAGCTATTGAGTATACAAAAAAGGTTTCTTGGGGAAAGTTGATTGTAATCATGAGTACAATCACGTGTTTAAATATCGGTCACTAATTACCAGTCACCTTATATATTTAAGTTACATAATAAGCAAGCTGTCGTGCCAATAGACCGCTCCATACACTGCCATGAACACAGCTGTGTGTTTTCTGTTCTATCTCACAGTGCGCACACACATACGTGCTCAATACATTTTGATCCATTCTAAGCTCAGTGCCTTCAACCTAAATGTGTGGTCATTGTCCATACATTGCAATGCGTGTTGAAGGCACTCAGTGGGGATTTTGGCGACACGTATGCGTGAGACCCTTTGACAATTCAGAAGTGCCTGTAATTGGTATTATTTTAAATAAATGCTTTGAGTTTGATACCTACCTACCGAACACCGGCAACTGCCGCTGAAAATAAGCTATGAGGCTCTGTCTCGCATGGGATGGCCGTTTTGCGTGGATGTGACGTATATTTTCCTCCAAATTGCTTTTTGTACTTTGTCATGTCATGTTTGCCGCAAATAAACGTAAGCCTTTTTATAAGTTTTAAAAGGTATCTTAAATAAAGTAAAAGGTAGGAGTTCAGGGGGGATTTCTGAAAATATTTTTTTTTTTTTTTTTTTTTTTTCGAATCCAATTTTCCCCGCTAAGGTCTGGGTGGAATTCAAGACTTTTTTCTGAGATTCCACTGAACCCCCCCAAGAGGGACTTTTAGATGGGGATTTGAGGAAAAGCCATTTTTTTTCTTTCCTATCCTACCTACCTAAGATAAAGGTTGCTAAACCTTCGGGGAATATGTGTGAGATGTGTCATGTTAAAACGTTAATCATATTATAGGTTACAAATCCACAAATGGTCAGATCGCGTGGTGAAGAATATAACAAGGAAGAATTGGATGATTCGAGGGGGCTACATGGAGAGGACCTTCAATATGATTGTGACGCCGAAAGTTGTCAAGGAGGTAACATTAGAACATACTGGAATCTGCACTCTTTGTGTTTCAGCGGGATTGTCCGAAAGGGTTACCGCTACCCCAGAACATAAAGGGCTAAGGAAGGAACATGGATGGGTTTTAGTCAGTTACAGTCTGACACTGACTTCCGCTCCACCCAGAGCGGGGGGAGTCATTGGATGACTTTCCACCTTCAAAAAAGAAAGCTCTTTCTGTTTCGGGGCACCGGTGACCCTGCATCACCCAAAGGTTGACTGGTAGAAAATGTCTATGGCTAAGTATTAATATTTCCAGGTGCGAGAACACTTCAACTGCTCGGAATTGGAAGGTGCTGAGTTAGAAGACCAGGGTGGCGATGGAACAGCTCTCACGCATTGGGAGAAGAGGATATTTGAAGTAAGTCAGAGTCATCTGCCAGTCTATTGAAAGAAAATACATGTATTCAGCGCTGGTTGAGAGGCACACAACTCATTGTTTTAAAAAATTACTAGCTAAACGCGAAACGGACTTGCTCACGACGGGTACCGTACCTTATATCTATAACTAGCTTCCGCCCGCGGCTTCGCCCGCAAAATATGTCGACAAATTATACACATAAACCTTCCTCTTGAATCACTCTATCTATTAAAAAACGCATCAAAATCCGTTGCGTAGTTTTAAAGATTTAAGCATACATAGGGATATAGGGACAGAGAAAGCGACTTTGTTTAAAAAAAAACAATTTGTGGTAAAAAAAAAACACGTTTGTTGTATGGGAGCCCTCTTAAATATTGATTTAATTCTGTATTTTAGTATTTGTTGTTATAGCGGCAACAGAAATACATCATCTGTGAAAATTTCAACTGTTTAACTATCACGGTTCATGAGATACAGCCTGGTGAAAGACGGACAGCGGAGTCTTAGTAATAGGGTCCCGTTTTACTCTTTAGGTGACCATCAAAATGCAAAGAAGATAGGAATTGTGCCTCGCGGCTGCTCCGAATTGGCCTAGATCATCAAAAATCTCAGACAACTAGTAGACACTAGTTGTCTGAGATTTATTATATAGCTTATTAATTATTATAATATCTAAAAATCTAATCTTATAAAATAATATTCTGTAGAAATCTTACCGTGAATATTAAGATGAATTAGCTTGAGCTGTTGTGGCGCCATCTACAACGTCACATGCGAACTACCGCATCACACTGACGTCACGCAAAATCCTGCATCGCGCAAGCGAAGTTTACCACGCAACTAGCATATTGGGGGCGAAATTGAAGTCATGAGCAATATTTTAAGGGGTCATTGTACTTATCATTATTAACAACTTTTATTATGAGAACAAGACACGTCGGTGGATCCCCCCTATTTTATGGAGAATGAGCGAACTTTACACCCTGTTCCTCATGCCTCTATACTACATATGAGCTATCTCGCATATTGATAAACGTTTATAAAACAAACACCTTCCTTCTCTCTCTCCCCTACTAAAAAATCCCTCCATCTCTTTCAGAACGAAGCAATGACGGGCACCCACACACAAAACTCCGTCTTCAGCCGCATAACCTTCGCTTTAATGGAAGACACTGGCTGGTACAGGGCCAACTACGAGCATGCGACGCCATTGGACTGGGGCAAGGGCCTGGGCTGCAAGTTCTCTATGGTCTCCTGCAAACAGTGGCTCAATACACAAAGGTTCAGGTAAATTTTGTATTATGGGTTGTGGAACTGGCCAGGGTAGTCACTAGATGACAGCTGACGTTTAAAAATGAATTTAGAATTCGCTTTTTAAACATCCTTTATTTCACTGATAGATAAGGCATGAAATATTATTATGCGATTATTGACACTGAACTGTATGCTAATGTGTGAATGTGTGCTATGTGTGTGTATGTGTGTGTGTGTGATGTACATGGGTGTGTGTGCGATGCGTGTGTGCGTGTGTGTGATGTATATGGGTGTGAGTGCGATATATGTATGTATGTGTGTGTGCGCGTGATGTACATGTGTGTGTGCGATCTGTGTGTGTGTGTTTGTGTGTCTGTGTGGGTGGGTGTACGTCTCTGTGATGTATGTGTTTGTGTGTGTGTTTGTGTGTGTGTGTGTGTGCGAAATGTATGATTGTGTGTGTGCGATGGACATGGGATTGCGCGCGATGTATGTATATGTGTGCATGTGGGTGTACGTGTGCGTGATGTATGTGGATGTACTATAGGTAAACTTCTGCCAACCCTTCGGGGATTACAGGCGTGATGCAGCAATAATTTATGCTCAGTTACTCAAAGTTTACACCATGTTTAAGTAGAAATCTACTGAATAAGGTTTCAAAAAACCCAAATGAAAAAAAAAGTACAATTTTCGTATACCTGCCCTGGCAACTTCCAAAATGGGTGTGTGCGGGTTATTTTTATTAACAATACAGTACCCAGGTGTAAAATGACATAAAGAGATTTAGAAAGAGATAGCTACACAGATGAGTGAAGGAGACACGACGAATGCCAATCTTTTTTCTAAAACTCATTTATGTCATCTTTACGGTCAGTTACTAGCTAATGTATGGATTGGAAACCATATATTGCTTGTAAATCTGCTAATATAGTTTTTTTGTAAATATATTTATTAAATTTTGAATGTTTTTTACAAGCTATATCTCGGATAATTCGACATTGGAGTAAGTGTAACTTTAGAAACTAATTATTTCTTAACGCAATGGTTAAAAATATAGTTTAGAGTGGAGCGTCACCCCACGAAATTAGTACTTTCTTACGTTTTCTGCAATTTGCAGGTTAGTGTCAGGTTGTATATTAATCAAAATACGATTTGCGGCAGAAGTGAGTATGTATTTACAGACATATTATTATAATCATTAGAATCTTCTTTAAGTCCATAGAATTGTCCATAAATCTCTTGATGTCCTGACAAGTCATTCCTATGAACTTAAATGTACGTGTTAATGTTTATGCGTTAACGTGTAATACGTACTTGCCACGGCCGCGAATCACAACCTGACTCTGACCTGCAAATTACAAAACAAGTAACGAAACATGAATTTTGTCGAATGTGTGTGTAATGTAAAATACCTTGACAAACTTTTTGACATATAAATTATGTAAAAGTACAGAGCCCAACACATCAAGTTGCCCCAATCTGTCAAATTTCTTTGATATATTTTCAACTTTATTACAAAAGCATAAGGCTCATGTTTAATTGCAAATATTTGTCTGTTAGGGATAGCTTGATGTGCTGGCGTGTGTACATTGACAACTAAAATTACGTTTGTTTGAAGAAATCTCTGTTTTAACAATAATTAGTGTGTTTTTCCATTATTTATAACATAAATTAAGTATATAGTGTGGGGTGTGTTTTATGGTGTATATATATTTTCAGAAGCTAGCACATGAAGTTACCCCAATCTGTCAAATTCCTTTGATGTTTAGGATAGTTTGATGTGCTAGCGTCTGTACCTAAACTGCTACAAAGATATTTTGGCACCAAAATGAAATTTTGACACATAAGTTTTGAGAGAACAAGATGGCGAATAACGTTCCGATTTTAGCTACTCACCCTAATAGCATTGTAGCGTTGTTTTTGTCACATTTGAAAAAATTGTGTGTTGCCTGTATTCTATTCTATTTCATAAACTAACATTTTCTAATCATTTTACAAGCTTTATTAACGGAACTGATATAAAAGAGTGAGTATTTGACTTTTGTGTACATTTTTACGTAGCTGATAAGGTCATAAAATGGTGCCAAGTGCGAGTACCAATATCTAAAAAAAACTACAATAAAAACACGTTTGTTATATGAGATACCCCTTGAATATTTATTTTATTTAGTTTATTAGTATTTGTTGTAGTAGCAGCAACATAAATACATCATCTGTGAAAATTTCAACTTTCTATCTATCACTGTTTGTGGGATCGCCTGGTGTGACAGACGGACAGACAACGGAGTCTTAGTAATAAGGTCCCGTTTTATCCTTTGGGTACGGAACCGTAAAAATGCAAAGAAGATAGGAATTGTGCCTCGCGGCTGCTCCAAATATCAGACAACGAGTGCCTGATTATTATATGAAAAATTTAATCTAGTCTGAATGAAGCGATGAAGCGTACTTGTGGCGCCATCTACACAGTCACATGCGAACTACCGCATCACACGGACGTCACGCAAAATCTCTTGGTGACAGACAGACGGACCCACAGACGGACAGCGGAGTCTAAGGCCCGTATTACAGAAGGATACTCAAGCACTGATCTCTGTTTAAAACTAGTTTTAAGTCAAGTTTTTATTTTAGAACGTTCCTCAAGCATAAATTCATTGATCATAGTTCAGCCGAGTTTGGCTTTATATTAGAACGTTACTCAGTTCGTAAATCGAACCCAAGCATCACCCAAGTGTGGTCGGGACCGCGCTTGAGCAGAGATTGTTACATGTCATGTCAGTCTATTTGCGTCAAATTTTTAAAGCAATTATAGTGGAATTGAAATAGGATCATTGTTAAAAGAAACATTTGGAGAAGTTGAATATTACATGTTATTACTCCGTATCGGATTTTCTAGCTGATATATTTTGGTTGTGCATCCATGATTGTGTTTGATGATGAACTGTTTCTGTGTGATCAATGGATCAATGTCTGCATGCCAAAATGGTAGCATCTCCAAGGATTATTTGATATTATGTAACAACCCTAATGTATTGAGAAAATAAATAAAGACAACAATAACACATTCTACAATATTTTTTTCAATAACAATTCAAATAGAAGGTTGAACTATGGCATTCCTCTCTCATACAATTGTGAATACTCCAAAAAGAGGTAGGTACAGGTATCAACCACACAACCGTAGGCATTCCATAGCCCCAGAATTGCAAATTAAGTTTACGTTTTTATGCGATGGCCTCATCAACATCCCGACATCAATAGTCGGGCAGACACAACACCCGTCTAGTCAGAGGATCCTCCCTTTTCTATTCAGGATGAGTAAACTTGTCACCCTGTTCCTCATACCTCTGTAAGAACACAATGTAAGCCCGAAAGGCAAAATGCTAAATATCCAAAAATGTATGGGAGTGAGACGAATGACTGGACAACCAGTTACAGCGCACTGGTCCGAACAGAAGGATGTCGTCAAGGGTTCCAATAAACGTGGTAATTCTCAACCTGCAAAAAGAGTATCATCTGATGACGCCGCAACGTTTCGCTACCAGAGGAGGCAGTACGCATTTAAGGGTTTACGTGCTTATAACACATACCTACAAAAAGAACATCAATACATGGTGTGTCGACTCCTAAATTCCTATACCTGGTTACAATATTATTCATTTTTATAAATAAAACAAAAATATGTAAAATAATATTTTTTTTATTAACAATAATCAATCTTGAGTAATATCTATCTTCTATCTTTAGATTAAAATGTATTAGTAGTAGTAGTGAATTCATCTGCGTCTGAATAGCTATGTTGGCTGGCATCAATAATAGTTTGGATGTGGTTTAGATCGACGGTATTAAATTGTTGGGGCGGCATTATTATTTCGTGCTCTATATCATCTGGATCTGCTTTAACTGGAGCCACCATATCTGAAACTAAACATAATAACATTTGCATAACATGCTCAGAGAGGAATCCCCACTCTTGACACCCCATAGGATAACAAAATAACGCTAACTTATTAGCTCCAACTGTACTGGTAGTAGAAAGCAAATTTTGGGAAAGAAAAGTATTCAGAAACATCTTAAACAACGACGACATCATGACGTCACGAACTTCTACGAAGAGAGCTAAACACCTGATGGTGGTGGTGGTGGTGGTGGTGGCTGTCAAGGCAGGTTAAGGTTCCTGTCGTAATAAAATAGGATTGTATTTTATTAATAATTTCAACAGTAGGAAACTGATAAGTTAACTTATATTAAAAAATAGATTGGTACTTACTGACTCGCATCATAAGGGAACTATTACATTTCTCCGCAGAACGGACACATTCAGCCATTTTGCTCGTGTGCATGTGTGAAATCTTTCAAAATTTCTAGTAGCGGTTTTTCCCAAGAACAATTTTATGAATTGGTATACATTTATATTCAGCAAAAGAAACACAAAAAACAAACAGATATTTTCTTATAGGTATTTGACAGTACTGACGTTTTATTTCATAGTTATTTATGGGCATAGACACCTACAAGTTTGCTTTTAAAATTACTATACTTTACTTCAAAAACCTTTATTTCAATAAATGCGGGATTATAGTATTCAGGACAAAGTAAAAACCCAGATATCCTAAATAGTTGAGCGTTTTATGCTATATTTTAATATTTCTAATGCATTGAAGATCAGAACAAAATTGGTAAATAAAATAAATCGTAAATGAAAACTGACTGTTGTATAGACAATAGACATCTCTGCTTGAGGCTAGATTTGAGTGTCGATTCAACTGAGTATAGTTTGATTACCGTCCTGGAATAAGAAAGATGCTCAAGCACTGAATCTAAATTTAAACTGAGATCGACTGATTGGCGATCAAACTAGACTTGAGGAACGTTCTGTAATACGGACCTTAGTAATTGGGTCCCGTTTTACCCTAAAGGTACGGAACCGTAAAAAACTTCAAAAACGGTCTCATATTTCTATTTGTCTAACAGTTTAAAAACAAGATGCCGACTTTAATTCGAATTTTGATTAAAACCCGCATTCACCGTAATACAAAAATATTCTGTCAAAATTTCCGCTGCTGTCATTGGTTATCCAGAACAAATTCAGCCAATCAGAGAGCTTTATACTAAAATACATCTTTTCCTATAGACGGAAGAATCCAGCTCCATTCTGCGAGAGAATTAAAGGCAATCCCTTGAGAACGGAGTGTTCGCCGCGACGCAACGCAGTGGTGCTATGCAATCTTGTACGCCATGACACTATACTACCGAGGGCATATCAGGTGAGTTTAGAACCCTACTTCATCATTCTCCTGCCCTTATCCCAATTTATTTGTGCTCGGCGCAACATGTCTTTTTCTTTCATACTTCTCTATTAGTCGTCATCTCGGTAGTCACTCCCTTTCTAGCCATATCATCTTTCACACAATCCATCCATAGTTTCTTTGGTCTCCCTCTACTTGTATAGCCATCCACATTCATACTCACAACTTTCCTGACAACATTTTCCTCGTTTCTCCGCATAACATGCCCATACCATGACAACCGATTTCCACACAACTTTTCAGTCACCGGTGTCACTTTCATACTTCCTCTTATATACTCATTACGTATTCTATCCATTCGCGTAACACCACACATACCTCTTAACATTCTCATCTCAGCTGCATGCAATTGTCTTTCATTCATTCTTTTTGTGGCCCAACAATTTTGGAACACTACTTGTTGGTAATTATTTTTACCCGACTGCGGTGAAGCCCAAAAGGAGGTTATGCGGTTGACCTGTATGTATGTATGTAGGTTCCTATGTCCGCTCGTAACCACTTCACGGTACAGACGCCAGCACATCAAGCTATCCCTAACTGTCAAATTTTCTCAATTAAAAATGAACCTTATGTCTTTGCAATAAAGTTGAAATACTATCAAACAAATTTGACAGATTGTGGTAACTTGATGTGCTGGCCTCTGTACAACCGACTTTGATTAATCGTTTGATAATACATCGTTAGACTCTTGATGGTTACGTGTTGTAGGGCATGAATTCAAGCCCAGTCATGCTATGTACAAATGCCGGGTAAGCGGGATTGTCCGAAAGGGTTACCGCTACCCCGGAACATGAAGGGCTAAGGAAGGAACATGGATGGGTTTTAGTCAGTAAGAGTCTGACACTCCCTTCCGCTCCACAGGGCGGGGGAAGTCATTGGATGATTTCCCACCCTCAAAAAAAAAAGGCTATGTACAGAGGCCCTACCCTAATCTGTCAAATTTCCTTGATAGATTTTCAACATTATTACAAAAGAATAAGGTTCATATTTAATTCGGCAAGTTTGACAGTTTAGGGCACCTAGCTTGATATGCTGGTGTTTGTACTTTGTGCGTTTAATTTGATCACCACTGCTCTCAAATCGGTGAAGGAAAACATCGTGAGGAAACCAGCATGTCTGAGAGATATTTATCAACAGCATGTAAAGCTAAGTCAGAGGCCCATGGGCAGCATAAAAAACTCTGACACCAGGTTAGTCACTAACCACACGAAAAAGAAATAACCAACAATTTCTTTCCAGCACTTCGACACACTACCCAACGTTCCGCCAGGTGAAGAGTCACACTACGGAGGCTCCGTGTCCCTGGCAGACTACTGCCCGTATCTTCAGGAGTTCACGTGGAGACACAAGAGCGTATTAGTCAGAGGAAGCCGCTGCTCTTATGAAGAAAATACACCCAGTAAGTAAATTTACGTGAATATATTTTTCCATGTCTCTTGTCCAAGGTAGAGTTAGAGGAGCTCGTGGCTAAGTACTAACAGCCGCACCGGTCGATCCATCAGGTTAAGCTACGCTTGCCGGGGTTGGCCGTGGATGGATGACCATGTTTACATAACGAGACTCCTCCGTGCCTCGGAAAGCACGATAAGCCGTTGGTCCCGGCTGTCATTTGTGGATCTATGACGGGTCGTCAGAAGCCCGCAAATCTAGCAGTCGCTCCATGTAAAATACTGGTATTTAGCTGCATCCGGTTAGACTGGAAGCCAACCCCAACATAGTTGGGAAAAGACAGGCAGATGACGATGTGAACGCCATCTGTGATTGTGTGTGGTGGAGTTTCTTGCCCATTCTTCTCCACACGAAACTACCTTTTCGAAGGGGCGACTAGAATCAATTCTATTTCTTGTTCATTTTGACGTTCAAAAGTGCCTTACTTGTGCCTATTTGGAATAAATGATTTGACTTTGACTTTTTGACTTTGTGAGATACAAAGTGATATAAATAATATTTTTCTTTACAGAAACGGATGTGAACTTCGCTTTAGAGAATTATGGCGCTCACTCAAAATGTTTTGACCACAGCGACAGAGTCTGGGAGCAGAAATCTTGTAGACAGGTATTTATTCTTGACTAGCTTCTACCAGCGGCTTTAACCGCGTAGATGTCAGAAATTATCTCACTTATTACCGGGATTAAAAGTACCATATGAGGTAATCCAGACTATGATAATAATAATAATATCCTTGGACATTTCACACAACGCCATATAGTCCCAAGCTAAGCAACCTAATGCTTGTGTTATGGTAACGAGATGGCTGATAAACTACTTATATACATTTTTTTTTGTTAATTCATACATATTATAGATAGAAAAACACCCAGACCCGGAACAAATACTTGCAGGTCGAACAAATATTTGTTCCGTGCGAGAATCGAACCCGCGACATGCTTCGCAGCAGTCAATCGCTCGACCGCTGCGCCAACCGTGTCGTCAATAATATAATCTATCTGTAACTATAATCTATCTATGTGGTTTTGAAATTTGGTTCAACCAATTCCGTTCAGCAGTTCTAGCGTGATGAAGAGGAACAAACACAATGCACAAATCCATCCAAACTTTCTCATTTATAATTTTAATAAGAATTAAGAAAGTAAGATACTTGAGTCCGTGGAGTTTCTTGCCCGTTCTTCTCCAAAGGTACCTATTGCTTTGGAATGGGCAACTAGCTTCATCTTTCTGACTGACCGACCCCTTGACAATTCGAACGTGCCTGCAATTGGTTTATTTGAAATAAGATAAATGCTTAGAGTTTTGAGTTATGTAGTTATTCTGGGCGTTAATTGGAACGAAGTTCCTTATCGCGCGTTGCGAAAGGGGGCTAGACGGAATAAATTAAGACCAAAAGTTGTAACGACACTTTTTTTGGAGTAAAATATGATATCTCTTTGATCAATTTTTTTTTGATTGGTTAATTTTAAATCTGATTTTTTTCTATTATTATAACTTAAAAGAAATAAAATTTTATTACAATTCCTTCACTAAATAATCGAAAGGAACTTCGTTCTATCCGGGTGTCCCTTGACACCTCTCAAGTTTTTTTTTGTGTTTTATTTTCCAGATAAGAGAATGGCAACACTGGGGTTCCGGTTGCTACAAATACAAATGTGAGAGTGGTCGACTGCATATAGTGGTAAGTTAATACTCATTACACAATTTAGAGAACTATGCTTTTTTTTTTGAGATTGGGAAATCATCCAATGACTTCTCCAGCTCTGGGTGGAGTTCAAATATGGTTAATGGGGCTGATGACTTTTTTTATTTTATTACATTATTATAAAATGTTGGACACGTATTTTTTTCTTTTTTTACGTAATCCAAAGATTACGTCTATAAATTGAATTAAAATGTGGCATGACGTCACAAGTATGTAGTTTTTATACTTACTTGTTACGTAGCGAGCCCCACTCCCCACAACTTTAATGCGTTTTATCTAAATCATTTTCTATTAATATGATAAAGTATTTTATACGTGTCAAATATTTTTTATTTTCAGATTGACGGACTAAATATAACTTCTTTTTTATACCTAGGCATCATCCTTATTGGTGTTTTTTAATTGGAATTAATTATGAACTGTTACAGGTCGGTAACTACTCTTACACTTGTTTCCACGCGAGCCAAGTGTTGCAAGTAAGAATAATCAAACGAGGATGGCTCCACAAAGGAGGCGTAGTGTGTCCTCCTTGCAGAGAGCTGTGTGGAGAAGAATTTGCAGTAAGTAGTATTTCTTGAAAAATATAACTGTTGTTTAAAAAAAGGAATTGTCCACTTGAAGTAAATTAAATAATAGTTTTTAAAATCGAATGTAAATTAGCTATTTTATTAAGGAAATAAAGAAGGCTTAATTATTATTATATAGTATTTGTTTAGCTAACTTAGGGTTGGCTTAGACCAGCGCCCGTCAGGCGGGGGTTGCGAAAGTATTATGGTCCCCGCGACCCTCGGCACAGGTGTGGGAGAGAACACCTGGGGTAGTTTTTAGTCAGTAAGAGTCTGACAGACTCTTCCGCCCCCTCCCAGGGCGGAGCGGGATTGTCCGAAAGGGTTACCGCTACCCCGGAACATAAAGGGCTACGGAAGGAACATGGATGGGTTTTAGTCAGTAAGAGTCTGCCACTCCCTTCCGCTCCACCCAGAGCGGGAGCAGTCATTGGATGATTTCCCAGCCTTAAAAAAAAAAAAAGGGCTGAGTTAAAAAAAAAAACAAGCGCCGCAACTGCGTAACATACTATCATTCGCTACCCACGGTATTTTGAAGGAAATTCTTAATCCTTAATCTTTAATGTTAAAAAAAAAAATCGACTTGACATCATAAGGCATTGTGGGCTCCTGGTATGTAAAGATGGTCACGATGGTCACCCAACCACAGACCTATCGCGGAAAGCGTAGCTTAACCTGATCCGACCCGTTCCGACCGATCTGTTCGGCTGTTAATGGACGAGATAAAATATTTTCAACTTTATTTTAACCAGTGTAAGGTTGATATTTATTGGGGGTGAAGGATGCTCTGCTCTCAGGCTCTGGAGCCGAGCAAAAAAAAAGTGCGGATGCGATGCGACGCGCTTGGTCTTGTTACAGGAAATTTCGTGGACAGAAGCTACTCTTTTTAATAATCACGTGTTTCTGAGACTAATAAACCTATTTTTATTCTTTCTAAATTGTTGATACCTTAAGGGTTATTAAAAACTTTTTTTTTTAATTCTTACAGTCGAGAAACGAGTACTGTAAAGGCGGAGAAGAGCCCTTACCACCGAATTTATACCCCAACGACGTACTGGCATGCTCAGCTGTCAGTTTGACAGCTCCCGCCATTTTGATAGCCGCCATCTTGGTTTTTATATTCAACGTCGTGCGGAAATAAAACTGTTTATTTATTTAGTTTCTTAATTTTGTTGGACTATACCGGCTATGTCGCTGATACCTGAAGGATGATTCTTGAGTTTTGAAGAACGTTCCTACTCAAAAATCGAAATATTTTGCTTGACATAAATCTGCATTGTTAATTAAGAAACATCAGAAGATAGGTGCATGGTTCTAATTGTTTTTTTCTTATGGAGAGAGCAAGCAATAGGGACAATGATTAAAAATTATTTCAAGTCCTTCAGCTATTATAAAAAAATATTGGACACGTATTTTTTTACGTAATACTAAGATGACGTCGATACACTGTGTTAAAATGTGGAATGACGACATTCCTATGTAGATTTTATACTGAGTTGTGATGTAGCGCGCCCCCACTTCCCAAATTGAATGCGTTTTATCTAAGTAAGTAATTTTTGATTAATATGATAAAGCAAAAAATACGTGTCTAATATTTTTTTGAAGTGAAACTTCTTTATCGGGGTTGGAAATAAATTTAGTGTACATTTTTTTCGTTACGCGTCACATTTTTCCGTTACGCGCCATCTTCTTCTTATCCACCACGCGTGATTCGAAGTATACTTTCTCCAGCGGAGTAGGGATATTTAACTTATTATAATGAATAATATTTATTAAACTTTATCTAATTTAAAAAAATTATATTTATTATATAAATACTAATAATAATAATAATATTTTTGTTTTCTTTATTTTTTTTTATTTTTTTTAGTACATTATTTTTTGAAAAATAACGTTTAAAGAAGTTTCACTTCTTACGAGTGTACGCTAGTACACGCACACATTTCTTATTTTTATTATCTGACTGATGGACTAAATATAATTTCTATTTTAACCTTGTCATCATCCTTATTTCGTTTAATACATTATTTTCGTATCTTTGTCTTAATTTGTGAAAAGTACCAAAAAAAGTCAAATTTTGTTTAATTTTTGACATAATTCTGACATTGATTGTGTCCGAGAATATATTGCGACTAGAATTTGAACTTTTTTTATATTGTAATTAACCTTCTAATGTATGGTACAGTGTGTTAGGTTAAACGAAGGACACACTTTCAGGGGGTACTATACTCATGAAAATAAACAACTTTGACTATAGAACTATACCTGGAATCATGAAAAAAAAACAGCTATTCATTTATGTTCGCATGATTCGTCAAAATGTATGGAACAGCTGATAGTTTTAATTTTTGATTTCCATGAGTACTATACAACCTGAAAGTATGTCCCTCGTTTAACCTAACACACTGTAGATAGCAATTTAACGTTGTCAAACTTTGTCAAATGTCAACTTTTCCGATTGGTTTTTACAATCATATCAGTAAATAAATATGATATATTTGGTAACAGTATGACAAAGATATGGTAAATTAAAAAATGTGATTTAATATATCAAAAATATTTCATTTTTATTTTAATTTCGATGTATTTGTATTGAATACAAAAACAAAATGATTATAATCGTTTAGTTCAATTTCGAATTGTAAATGAATTCTGTGACTTGAATTTTTGTACGAAAAATCGAATACAAAATGGCCGACTGTCAATTTTGTTGAATGTGAATAATTATAACTTTGACATTTCAGTATAATATATTTGTGTGTAAGTTATTGTGAATGTGTGCTTGACTCTAAGTAAATGTGCGACTGTATGTATCAATACGGGGTCAAATTAAATAAGCTAGCTAAACTCCAGTAACGTCATGGCTAAAATCAAAGTTGACACAAAAAAAAATACGGGAACACACTGATTGCGGTCAAAGACGTCAAATAAAATTTCTGGTTTATTTTTCATGTTTAGATATCAATACCCAACGCTCGTGTAGTTTCTCTAGCTAATTTAATTTAACCCTATATAGAATTTTTAAGTTAAGTAATGCTAAAAATTGTATAATTTATTCGCGTGTAAAATTATGGTCTGTAGTAGTATTTTATCCAATTTGATTTATTTAATGTGTATCCACTGAGCAGGGAGACGCCTGCGTGGCGGCCATTTTGAATAGCCTTAAAAGCTGTCAGAGGGGGGAACACCACCTTATAGCAGGATTATTTTAATATTTCTTCATAGAGATGGAGCTATACGTCCTGTATAGCTCCGTCTCATTCTCACACTAAAGTAATATTTTTAGTTATAATACTGCAACTGCTATAAGAAGTCCAGTTCTTGTCGCACTTTACGCTATTTTTGAACAGTGATACTCGGGTCGATAATTCTGAATCGGGTATATTCGGCTCCAATCGGTCGCTGACTGAATCGCGTATATTCGGCTCCAATCGGTCGCTGACTGGATCGGGTATATTCGGCTCCAATCGGTCGCTGACTGAATCGGGTATGTTCGGCTCCAATCGGTCGCTGACTGAATCGGGTATATTCGGCTCCAATCGGTCGCTGACTGGATCGGGTATATTCGGCTCCAATCGGTCGCTGACTGAATCGGGTATATTCGGCTCCAATCGGTCGCTGACTGAATCGGGTATATTCACTTCCATCGTGTCGTCTTTATCACACTCCCTTTCAACTCAAATTCGCCAATTGTGTATACTAACTTATACTATATGGATACAACGATATGACAGTATATGGAAATACTGGCAACAAAAAAAATATATACAGAGTTGATACGACAGAGGCATTAAATTACACTACGTATACTATACGTGTTTAGTAAATTAATTCGATACGGTATAAAAATAAAAAGCACCAAAAATTAGTTTTTTTTCAAACAAACTAAATAGCTCACAAATCAGAGTAAAACGCAACCAACCTTTGTAAATAAAAACTGACCTTGTAATAAAGCGGCAACAACGCGCGCGCCGGAGCGCTGTTAGGAAAGATACATCGTGTTCAAACGGGTCAAAAACTTAAAAAAACATTTGCGACTAAACTACTGCTCCGATTTAATTGATTTTTGGTACAGAGTGTGAAAATGGTCCCTAGTATAAGCAGTTTAGAGGCAAGCCCCGCAGTACCAACTCCGTATATATTTTGTGAAATGACATGGCTCAATGACTCAATTTCCAAAGCCAATAATTAAAATGTCAATGTCACGCAGTTACGTCTCGCATCCCGCGCGGCCTTCGAGTGTTGCCAGTGTTAATAATAATACAAAAATACTTCAATCGGTATATTACACGTTCCGGACCAAGGATTGTAAATAGTCATTTAAGAATATACTTACTTAAAAAATCTTTAAAATTACTTATCTTGAACTTAAATGCCATAATTAAAATTATTCTTTTTAAAATTATACTTATTTTTAACGAGTCAAAGTAATCTTTTTATTTTGTTGATCTACTAATAAAAATATTTTAATATTAAGGCAGTCCGCGAAATTCAAATTTTCTTACGTTTTTTACGATTTGCAGGTCAGCGCAATTGAAAATGAATCTTATGCTTTTGTATTAAAGTTGAAAACTATCAAAGAAATTTGACAGATTGTGGTAACTTGATGTGCTGGCCTCTGTACCTATTGTATGAAGCCTATCTCTGATATACAGTCTATCTTTAATTAACATAGAATACGTGTATTATTATACAGAACATATAACTCATGGTACTTTCCTCCGTCACCAAATCAAATCAATTAAAAAAAAATCACATGGACTTTGTAATTTTCTTTAATTCTGAATAAAAAAAATAGTAAAAAAGGATGGAATAGCCGCTAGGGCTAATTTTAAAAGCCAATATTTTTATAAGTAGGTCAGCAAATAAAGTAAAAAATGTACTTATATTTTATATAATTTGAATAAATGCAGGACATTTTCGGCGGACACATATTAAAGTTGCCTATATCCCAGCAGTGGGAATATTATAGGCTGATTATGCTATGGGTACAGCAAGATTTAAACTTTATGGCGGCTCCGAACACGCGGCGAAACTAATTTACGTGTCAGCGGAGATGAGGGGGCGGTACCGCGCAGCGTGTAACTTACTTCAGAGCGGTCATAAAGTATGTACAGACGCCAGAACATCAAGCTATCCCTAACTGTAAAATTTTCTCAATTAAAAATGAACCTTATGCCTTTGCAATAAAGTTGAAATACTATCAAAAAAAATTGACAGATTGTGGTAACTTGATGTGCTGGTCTCTGTACTATATTCCCATCCGCCGTTATGTCCAGCCAGTCTGCTATTTGTAAATATAGTACTTAAGTGTTTTGCGGCTTTAAAATGTATAAGTTCTCATTCCTATTTAAGTGAAATTATATTTAATTTAAGTTAGCGTACTTTAAATGTTTTATACGATACTGTGTGTGAATAAGTTTGGAACGAATCCATGCTAATATTATAAATTAAAAAGTAACTCTGTCTGTCTTTTACCTTTTTATCACTTAAACCACTGAACGTATTTCCGATAAAATTTGGCAGAGAGATAGATTGCATCCCGGAAAGGACATAGGACATAATTAATATTTGAAATGAACACTTCTTTATTCCATTTTTTTTTGTTTGAACTTACTAGTTGCAAGAAAGTTTATTGAATAGCTTTTGTATTATTGTCAATAGATGGCTCTGGGCTGGCGTAAATAAATAACTATATTGATTTGTTTGTCAAAGTAGCTTTAATTTGATACAAACATATTCTGTTTTTTTCTCCGGAGTCTAAATTTGTACGCGATTGGCAATAGACTCGCCCCAACACATGTGAATCATAATTAACTGGGGGAATGTGTGTGTACTATAGGTAGAGAGAGAGCGCGCCCCCCCAAATGACTGTTTCAATGTTTGCAGTCACATCCTTACGAAAGAGTTTGTATGTAGTTGTAAGTATTCGTGTTCAGTAGCAGGCCGACACTCCGGCAGCGACATGCGTTGTGAGTCTTGGTGGTGCTTTGTAATTACTTTCACAAATACTTTCACGCGTTTCGAATTTTGTAGGGGCGGGCCATGTTATTGCCTTTAGTTTAGTAACTTCAGTTAAGAATAGGTACCTCAGAAACTTAGAAAGAAAAACGATCTATTCCGTATAAACCTGAAACGTAAGTGAAGTCTGCCAGTCCACTTGATACTAGGGATTGACACTTTGACAACTCACTTGTTGCTCACTTCACGGTTCGCGGTTCGATTTTTGCAGAATAGCATTGCTGGTACGTAAGGGCGATTTTATTACGTAACGATTTTCTGTCGCGCACTGGATTTTCAACTTTCTATGTTGCGCTAAGGATTGGGATTCCAACGGAGTCCATTTCAGCGTGTGCAATAACACGCTGTTGGATTTTCGACTCTCAGTGCTTTAGCAGTGTGTTGAAAGTCCAGTGAGTGATAAAAAATGCCCGTTGTTTGTGGGTTAAAATCAGTATGGCATGTATAAAATTATTATCTTTGTATCATTTTCTTGCAAAAAAATATGGTGTGTATTAAATGAATCTAACTACATGAGATTTTAAAAGAGTATATGTGGATAAAATATTTGTATAAAATAAAGAGTATTTTTAAACAAATGATATAATGTTTAATTTTTCCTTGATTCTACATTTTTAGGGTTTCGTAGCCAAAGGGTAAGTTGGGACCCACCGCCCGAGATGCCGCGGCCAGTCGTGAAAAAAAAATCAGCTGTTCTATACATTTTTGGTCACGTGACTCGTCGAAATGTAGGGAACAGCTGATTTTTTTTCACGATTTCAGAGTTGGTCCCATAGTAAAAGTTGTTCAGTTTGGTGGTCTGTAGGATATCCTTTTGTATGTATACAATGTCATCCATGGGCATGTGACCGCCCGTAATTTTCTGAATATTCATGAATAATGGTCAATAATTAACGTCAAAAAAAAATTCTGATGTGATTCCCTGGACTTACACATGTGTTTAATAAATAAACCCTGTTTTTTTTTAGAAAAAAATGTCTTCACGTCTGTTTTTTTTTCACAATCGACAAATATGAATGAAAAATGTTATTTAATCCGATAAAATAACTCAAACGCTTTTAGAAATAATAAACAGAACCCGAATTGAGTCAATAACATCGGAGATATGGTAAAATACAAGACGGCTGGTCTAACCAATAAATCTTCCCCTTGAGTTTAAGGGGAATGCGGGAGTCGCAAATTGTTCCCGTGACCTGCCGCCATTTCATCCACCCATGACCCAGTGTTAATTCTATGCTTAACCCTTTAACGGTTATAAGGATCTAGATGAGATAGAAAGATTTGGTTTTCGGATTTGTGTTACTTAACAGTCCGATCTATTTCGCCATCGCTTTGCACAAGTGAACCGAGATACCGAAAGTTGGAGCAAACTGGGAGAAGCGCGCCATCAAGCGCTATGACCCCAGAACTGGAGAGACCGCCGAAATAACATATTAAATATTAAAGATTTTCCCCCTTTCAAGGTTAATTATTGACCATTTTTCATGAATATTAAGAAAATTAACCATTGGCCCTTTCGGTTACACCAGTTTATGATTTGTGAAGGTTTTATACGAATAAAAGAACAATGTTTTTTTTCAATTTATTATTTAATATCCATGTCGTTTTGCGTATATATGATACGAAAAGTCCAGTTTTTTTGGTCTGGCCAGACTTACTGATACCTCTCGATCAAGCGGATGATACGCTACTGTCACAGTTCTTTTATCAAAAATTGTATCTGGGAGATTAATGCAGACGTAACTTATCATGAGTCCTTTGTGAGCCTGAAAAAAAAAGGTTTATGATAAATAGTAGTTTAGTTAGTTATCCTAGATCATTTGTAACTTCGAGTTACGGCTGTATGGACATAGCATTGCACATGTAAGCGGGCACGCACTTTTACCTGGGGTTTTTTTTAATTTACGCTTGAGTACAGTCAGTTTTAATTAGTATATTGGCGTGTGCTAGCTGACATGTGGCAAATTATTGATTTAATGTGATGTGTTTCTTAATGTTAATTACTTCTCATACGATAAATGTGTAGAGTGAAGATTTTTCAACTAAGTAAACAGACAGCTGTGCGGCTGGGGAGGTTGCCACTTCTTCTTCCCAGCTAAAGCACTAGGAAGTGGTTAAGGGTGGGCGTTTTTGGGGGCACTTTTGAAGGTCAAAGTTACATAAGACAGCTTATGTAACTTTGACCGTCAAAAGTGCTGATTTTCAGCCTAATTTGAATAAATGACTTTTGATTTTGATTTGATTGAATAGAATGGAGTGGAATTCTCTGCCGGAGTCTTTGTTTCCGGATGGCTTTAATCTGGGAGTCTTTAACCTTTGGAACGCCAGAGCCACCTTTTGAACGCACGCGCGTGCCCTCCACGCCAAGCTACAAATTTATTCCTTCTTGTTATCATGAATTTCCCAATATCCATGGTGTCTTTTAATTTGTTTCATGTCATTAAATACTTATGAGAGCTTCAATTTTTAAGATATCTATATAAACACTCACAAAAGTAAAAATAAATGTTTATTTCGTGTTCGTGCATTGTTAGGTATATTTGTGTCGTTGGCGTCCAGGGCATGCGCTTGCTTGACTCGTGTATTGTGACAATGGCGTTCAAAAGGTTGAGTTGAGAGTGAATTGGTATCTTCTAGGCAAACGTGCTTTACGATCAACCACATCATTAAATATCCACCATTTTATAATATTTAGTGACTATATTTTGTTTAAAAGAGTGTCCGTGGAGTTTTTTGCCCGTTCGTCTCCATAGGTACCTACTGCTTTGGAATGGGCAACTAGCTTCATCTTTCTGACTGACCGACCCTTTGCTTTGACAATTCAAAAGTGACTGTAATTTGATTATTTGAAATAAATGCTTTGAGTTTGATTTTGATTAAAAAACGAAACAAATATTTCTTGTTACACAAATAGGTTGACTAAGGCCTTTCCAATACAATATAGTATAATATAGTCTTTATGTGCCCACTGGCAGGGAGAAACAACATACACCACCATTTTTTATAAGGATGCAAAATCATCAAATGACTGAAGGATGAAGGAACATGGATGGGTTTTAGTCAGTAAGAGTCTGACACTCCCTACCGCTCCACTCAGAGCGGGAGAAGTCATTGGATGATTTCCCAGACTTAAAAAAAAATGGCATGCCGGTTTCCTCACGATGTTTTCCTTCACCGTTTTCTAAGCAAGTGATAATTATATAATACGCACATGAATCCGAAAAATCTGAGGTCAAGGTCAACTCAAGGTCTGAGACTTGGCAGTCCGATGGTCACACCACTAGGCTATCAGTGCTCACAAAATGCACTAGGCTATCACTGCACGCCAATCACCGCTTCGAGGACACGGTGGTAATCCGCCCAAACGGGGGGGCGGGTGGAGGATAAAGTTAAAATTAAAAACAAAACTCTTACCGGTAGCACCACTGTATGTTCTTTGGTCCCAGCTGGAAATTTGATGTCCTTGTTGAAGAATACTTTTGAGTAATTCCACGTTGGGTCACCTGTCAAATAGAAATGTTTATAAGTATAATAATTTTTTACTGCATTGTTGCTAAGAAGTAATAACAGGCGCATGGTTCGATCAATCTGGTAAGCTAGGCTAACCGCGGTTGTTCAGTGGATGGGTGATCATCTTTATATATCGAGAGTCCTCCGTGACTCGGAAAGCACGTTGCGCCGTTGGTCCCGGCTGTCATTCGTGCATATTTGGCAGTCGTTACAGGTCGTCGGAAGCCCGAATGTCTGACAGACAGTCTTACCAAGTTATTGACTGGTTTGTGGATGTCAGATAGGCAGTCGCTCCATGTAAAATCGTCCACTATCGTGGCGTGCCCTGCACTGGGTTGCGACAGTCGCTGATTCACAAATCGGACGTTGTGTAGAGGCTTAGGGGGCCTCTACACAACGTCCCCTTTTTTTCCTGTGTCTCTTACTGCCTCCCTTTAGGTCTACAGCGCCCACAAGGGGTCGTTATCGCCCACAAGGGGTCGTTATCGCCCACAAGGGGTCGTTATCGCCCACTTTGGGAATGGCAATTTATACAATGATTGCTTACCGAATGTATAATCACAGGTCACGTTCTCAGCTCCGGAGACAGAATTTATAGATGCCAAAGACACGAGAAATAAAACAAAAAACAATTCCATTTTTTTCTGTTCTTGAACTTGCTAGACCAATGATCGATAGTTGAATGATTCGATTATGAAATTCATCTCATATATATTCAATGCGTTGTGGAGAATCGATTGTATTGTTGTAGAATAAAATATCCAAGTAGGTAATTGCCAGGGTCATCTAACAAAGGGATTTGTTTAATCTACGGTTTATGTAATATTTATAATTATTCTTTAAATTATTTCTTAAGATTACATTTATGTGTGAGTGATTCGTCACACTTCTATAGTACCTAGATTTAAGAAAAATACAAGATCCTTATAAATATGAAAATGATTTTATATTTCTAAAAAGGTTTTTACAAACACTTTTAATACAGATTTAGCATTGCCATTCATCGTGGCAATGCTGCCAGTCTTCTGGGCACGTTTCCTGATGACAGCGATGCGGATGAGTACTTCAACGCCTAAGTGTCCTTTTTGTCTTTTTTGGATTTATTTGTATAATAATATAGATTAGTTAGATAGTCTTTTAATTTAAGTATGTATATGTTGTTATTGTATTAGATAGTTTTTCAACTTTAATACAAATCCATAAGGTTCAATTGGCTTTTAATATGGTATATTCATTAAATCGCTCATTTGGTGGTGCACGTTAAGCCGTTGGTTCCGGCTGTCATTTGTACATTTTGACAGTCGTTACGGGTCGTCAAAAGCCCGAAAATCTGACAGCCAGTCTTACCAAGGGGTATCGTAATACCCAGTTACTGGGTTATAGAGGTCAGATAGGCAATCGCTTCATGTAAAATACTGGTATTCAGCTGCATCCGGTTAGACTGGAAGCCGACCCCAACATAGTTGGGAAAAGGCTAGGCAGATGATGATGATGGTATAATTCTTACATTCACAATAATTAGAATAGTAATAATATTATGCTTCACAAAGGAAATGGTCTTGACACATTGTATATGATTAGTATTAATTGTAGTACCAGTATCTTCGAGAGAGAGCTAGTCCGTGGAAGTAATACAACCATTCTTTTTTAAGCATCGTTAGAATCCATGTTATAAACGCACGCGTATGCCCTCCACACCAAGCTACAAATTTATTTCTTCTTGTCATCATGAATTTTCCAACAATCATCCCTCAATTAACTAGGTGAGACATACTTACGTAAACACCTTCTATGAGTCCCAGGGGCTCACCTTTATCTATCTATCTATATCTATACATATAATAAAATTGTAGAAAAGTGGTGTTTGTACAATGGAAATATATAAATAAAAAGTAGCAGGGGTTGTTATTTTATCGATGCCGAACATCGATCACTAATAAAGAACTAGATACACAATCAGCGTCAAAAAATGTCCTCACCGAATGACCACCCAATTGAACATTTGGGTGGTCTTTTCATCTAGTAGCATTCGAACGCTCCGACGGTAAACATGTCTCAGTGCTCGTTTAAAAACTCCAAAAATCACACGTCTAGGACGCTAAAAAAGGATGGAGTTTCTTATTTTTGCTAAGTATTAATATTATCATTATATAATTGTTAACATTGTATTGTAAATACTAATATTTTTTCAAGAAATCATCGTAAAAACTTTATTTTAAATTAAGTCGTAACAAATAGCAGGCGATATAATGCAGCTCAATTGTAAAGACTCTTACTAAACGTATTAATCATATTTACGCATGTCCACTTAAATTGTTTGGGTTATCCGCGTTGACTCTGTTCCATTTGTTGGAGACGCTATTATAGTTCTTATTTTTTTTAATGCGAGATTTGATTTTTGTTTTCATTTACCTGACTGCGCGATGCAAGGGAGGGTTATGTGTTTATTAGCCTATGTATGAATAATTGACCTAAAATAACTGCCACTAACTGCATAAGACTACTTGAAAAGTGACTTGTTTGGAACTTGTTAGTTGTTTTTTATCAGTCGGGTTTTTTGATATTCCCAATATTTTTTTGTGGTTGTTTAGTCGGGACTTTGAAAATATTCAATTATTTTTAGCTTTCCTCGTGATCCAGTGAGGTGTGGAGAATGGATATCAGTTACAGCACGTCAAAGATCCGAAGAATTCTTCGATCCGAAGTACTTATTTCTTTTTATCGACATTTGTAATTTATTATGAACAATATGTCAAAAAATTGGGACAATAATATTCTTTGATTTTTGTATATTCTTCCTCACTAATTTATATTTTCTGAATGTAAAGTTCTGATTTATCTAAAAATACCAAAATCGCTAATTGTATGCCTTTAATATTTAAGGCGTTGCCTAAATTCCTAGTAGATTCCATCATCAGAACGAGGATTAGATGTAAACAGGACAAACTTGGGAACAAACCTAATGTAATGAATCATCTCAATCGGTCGATTCGTCTTCGACTTATGGGTGGTGTGCAACATAAAAATAAAAAATAAATTATAAATACGCGACGCATTGAGTAACCTCCTCCTTTTTTTGAAGTATGTTAAAATACCATACATAATAATTTACAGTACAAACAAAAAATATTGTTCTGGTTCGTCTCCACTCGTTCCTTGTGCTAGTGGCGAGCCTCGGTTGTAAAATTTTATTACTTTTTTTTGACACTTAGTAATTGTTACTTTAAAGCATGCGTATAAGGTTGAAATTGTTTTGATGTATGTTGAGCAGCGAGTACCGGTCCTAAAATTTTATTGCTTTTTGCAATAGCTTTGTGAATACGGCTTTAAACCTTGCAGGTAAGGTTGAAATTACATTAATATAGATTTATTTTACCTAAACACAATTGGCGACATTTTTAAGAGAACTTTTGTATGAGATTGTGTATCTAGTTCTTTATTAGTGATCGATGATGCCGAACCCGAAATTGTAATTAATTTTTTTTTTGTCTGTTTGTCTGTTTGTCGGTTTGTCTGTTTGTCTGCGTGTTTGTGCACGCTAATATCAGAAACGGCTTATTCGATTTAGATGCGGTTTTCACTAATATATTGAAGTAAGCTTCACTTAACATTTAGTGTTTATTTCATGTCAATCGGTTCATAAATAAAAAAGTTCTGTCAATTTAAAGAATCACGGCGAACATTTGTTAAGGTATGTTGCCCGAAAAGTCACTATTCCTCGCGGACGAAGTCGCAGGCACAGCTAGTTTTTAATATTTTTATGGAATAAAACAAATATTATTAGAACATCTTTTGTTATTATTTTCTTTATTACTTTTAACGATACGAAAAAAAATACAAAACGGAATAACATTTGAGATCCTCATACAAATTAATTTGTAAGAGGTCAGAGGTCATGTCATTTAATACGTACGAGAGCTTCAATTTTAAGATATATTTCGCGATAGACTATTGTTGTCACATATGTGTGTTGTTGGCGTACTTACAGGGCATGCGCTTGCTTGTTACGTATATGTGACAGTGGCGTTCAAAAGGTTAGCAATTAACTAATTGGGTATTTGAAAGGGTAGTCAATAACGTTACTTTTTATGAACTGTCAAAACGCGACATTTGTACGTGATTTCAATGAAATATAACAATGTGACGTCACAGATTTTTAGAGTCAAAAGGAATACTTTTTAGCATTAAAAGCAATTTAACAATTATATCATCGCATTATATTTAATTTCTGTACGGTGATGGAAGTTTTTATGACGAGCGCGCTTTTTTCCATGTGATTTCATATTTTATTTTTGACCAATTCAAATAGTCAATTGGAGACATTTGAAATGTATATTTCTTGTAAACAACTGGTTTATAATAAATGAGCACATTCAGTCTATAATGTTACCACTGCTGGAACACAGGGCTCTTCTCTAAGAGAGGCAGTGGGCCGTAATCAACCACGTGGTCCCAGTGCGGGTTGGTAGATGTCACATGTCTCCGAATTTTTGGTTCTAGGACACGTCGGTTTCTTCTCGATGATTTCCTCCACCGTTTTGAGAGTTTATTAAATATTCAATAATAGTGTTTTGTTATATATTGCTAAAATTTAGTCATCAACTTCTAGACAATTTATAAAAAGACTTAGCCTGTGGCTTTGTCTCTTAAAGTTTCAGCATTATGCTGACCGATGGCCGTTTTGCGTGGATATGACGTTATATAAAAGTAAGTATGTTTTAGTGTATTATTAACTTTTAGAATGTTTGTAAATATGTATGTGAGCACCATGCACTTATGACATAATTAAGTTTACTTGCCACTGCTACATGTGTTTTTCTTTTCACCTTTTGTGATGTATTGTTTTTATTCTGGGTACATCGTCTTCACATATAATGTTATAATACATGTATACAAAACATTGTGAAACATTTTAAAAGAGTAACGGTGTAGTTTCTTGCCCATTCTTCTCCACACGAAACTACTTTTTGGAAGGGGCGACTAGAATCAGTTCTATTTCTTGTTCATTTTGACGTTCAAAAGTGCCATTCTTGTGCCTATTTGAAATAAATGTTTTGACTTTGACTTTGAAGTGTGTGTGTGCTCTTTCCGTGTTTCTACGTGTATTTTCTTTTTCTATGTATTTTTAGTTTTAATTTGGGTTCGTTGTTCAAGTTTGATAAGTATGAATATGAAAATAATCATCGACAACAGTCGCTGAAATCAGCGCTGAGGCTCTGTCTTGCCAAGTCACAGCATTGTGCTGAGCGATGGCCGTTTTGCGCGGATGTGACGCATATTTAGTTCATACCTATTACATCATGTCCGGAGGAAATGGCCGCTTATAATCATGCGAACAGTCGATTTGTCATTCATTTGTTTTGTTAAACTAAAAGACCAGTGATAGCCCAGTGGAGTCAGATCCGACATAAAATTTGTAGGTTGTCAGTTCGTATCCAAGCACTCACTTTGTGTATTTAATTTCGTCACCACTGCACCCAAAACGGTCTTCTTCTTCTTGTCGTGTGGTTAGTGACTAACCTGGTGTCAGAGTTTTTATGCTACCCATGGACCTCTAACTTAGCTTCACATGCTGTTGAGAAATATAGTCAGACATGCTGGTTTCCTCACGATGTTTTCCTTTGTATATTTTTAGACTATAGTATCTGTAACCAAGGTCTTAACAAAATAAATGATTGATTGATTGTCTTTAGACTTTTTTTAATAAAGATGAAAATCTATTTAAAAAAAAGACAGATTGGGGTAACTTAAGGTGCTGCCCTCTGTGTATGCCTTTGATTTTGCGTTTAACAGCAGGATGATAGTCGATCCATGAGGTTAAGCCGTTGCTTAACCTCATGGATCGACTATCATCCTGAGGCACGGAGGAGTCCACGGCCAATCCCCGCAAGCGTTCTTGCGGGGATTGGCCGTGGACTCCTCCGTGCCTCAGAAAGCACGTTAAGCCGTTGGTCCCGGCTGTCATTTGTGCATCTTTGACAGTAGTTACGGGTCGTCAGAAGCCCGAAAGCATGACAGCCAGTCTTATCAAGGGGTATCGTATTAGTAACACAGTTGCTGGGTTGTGGAGGTCAGATAGGCAGTCGCTCCATGTAAAATACTGGTATTCAGCTGCATCCGGTTATACTGGAACCCGACCTCAACATAGTTGGTAAAAGGCTAGGCAGATTGATTTTTATCGGGGTGATAGCCTGTTATTGACAACCCTAAGGTAGGAAGGAAGTTTTCAATGAACCGTTATCCTTATTAATGGGGTTTTTCATTATGCAGTATCTAGAGATTTTGTATGTTAATATTTTCTTGAGATTTTCCTGTATAAATTGCGTCATTTATTTAAATAGATAATAGATACGCGATAAATGCCTCCCATTTTTTTTGTTTTTTAATATTTTAATTACGGACGCTTTTTACGTTCCGCGTCGTTCTCACATGTTTAATTTCCACATGAATGAAGTAACACAGATTTTGTAACCATATTTTGATTTGAAAGAGTGTCCATGGAGTTTCTTGCCCGTTCTTGTCCATAGCTACCTACTGCTTTGGAATGGGTCTTTGACAATTCAAAAGTGCCTGTAATTGGTTTATTTGAAACTAGCACTTTGCCCGCGGCTTCGCTCCCGTGGTCTTTCCCGTGGGACCCCTTATTTCTCCCGGGATAAAAAGTATGCCTATGTCACTTCTAGAAAACTAAGCTTTCCAACGGTGAAAGAATTTTTTAAATCGGTCCAGTAGTTTCGGAGCCTATTCATTTAAAACAAACAAACAAAAAATCTAATCTTTCCTCTTTAAATATTAGTATAGAATGCTTTGAGTTTCAGTTTGAATGTTTGTTAGTGAGAAAAAACATGTTTCTACGTTTCGTCGTTTTATTAGCACGTCTTTAAAACTAACGGATTTTAACCATAGATTGAGTCAAGAGAAAGGTTTTTACGTAGTTTAACTAGTTTTCACACGCGGCTTAAATCGTGCGGTAGTATCTACATTGCAGCCGTGCGAAGCCGGGGCGGGTCGCTTATTATAAATAGTATTATTAGTTAGTAGTTTATATGTACTTATATAAATAGTATTATTAGTTAGTAGTTATGGAACTTCCTGAAATAGGTACCTACCTACTTCAGAGTAATTAAGGTAACGGATTTTTATTTAAAACTAGCTGACCCGACAGCCTTTGGTCTTGCTGTCCTCCTGTTCTACCTACCCTACCTACCCACCTAACTTTTCTCACGTTTTAAACCTTCCCTGGACTACGACAAACATTTCAACACCAAAATTTGCTAAATCGGCCCAGCCGTTCTCGAGTTTTAGCGATACTAACGAACAGCAATTGATTTTTATTTATACAACATGTCCCAAAATTCAACGATAAGCCGGCACCAGAGGATGGACCTACTAATGACTACTCGAGAAAAAAAAAGAAAAAAAAAATACCTCTACTTTTTTTTAAATTACTTAAAAAAAATGGAAATTCTTCGAAAATGTATACCCCTTATGACACTTTTAACTACCATGACCACAATTTTTCAAATATTTCAGTTTTTTTGTTTGTATCGGCAACCTAAGTAGTACTACTATTCACCATAATCTTTGAAAATTACAGAATTTTCGTAGTTTTATACAAAAAAAACAACCAAAAAAAATTATTTCCCTATAATTTTGAAAGATTTTAACGTTCAGTACACTTTAAGTCATCGTAGTGTAAAAAAAAATATGGACACCACTATGGCAAGTTTTTTAAAAAATTAGCGCAACTAACCTAGATTTTAAAATGGTATAATACTTTATTAAAACTAGCCACAAAAAATAAATAATGATACTTTTTCTAATCAAGAACCAAATTTTATAAGTTGTTGTTAATAGTAATTACTTCTACTATGTGCCCAAAATAGATTTCTTTCGCAAATTCTTAGAATTTGGAAGGGACATGTGCGTAGTCAGTGAAGTTCAGAAGTCAGAAAGAGATAGATAGTATACGTTAGAGAGAGATAGATAGAGAGCGATTATACGTTAGAGAGAGATAGATAGATGTTTGTTGTTAAATAACAATAGGGCAGGTAGGAATGTTGCTGTTCTCTACAAAGTACAAAGTCAGTACGCTCTGCTTCTTTGTTTACTGTGCACCGTTTCGTATTCAATTGATGTGACTCTCGTACTAACGACTTTTGGCTTGGCTTTTTGGACTGGATTAAGTGATCTGCAAACTGTACTAACCTGGCATTATTTTGAACTGGACTGTGTTTTGTGAATTGGACTTTTGGCGTATTTTGGACTGTTTAGCGTTTATCATGCCGCTACCATACACACCGTTGGAATACGCTAATATGCACCTCATTTATGGAGAGTGCCGATGCAATGGTAGTGCTGCTAGCAGATTATATCGAGAAAGGTACCCAAATGCTCAAAGATACCCGAATTATCGAGTATTTATTAACGTGCATCAAGCGTTTTCGGAGGGCCGTTTACCATCTGACAGGAGAAATGCTGGAAGACCTAGATCGGAACGCGACGAAGACGTTCTCAATGAAATTGAAAATGATTCAACTACCTCGGTACGTGCCATAGAAATAGCTACGGGAATCCCAAAAAGTACTGCACATCGAATCCTAAAACGTCACAGACTTCACCCATATCACTACAGGCGTGTGCAGACGTTATTACCGCGGGACTATCCACTACGAGTCGCATTTTGCCGTGTGATGCTGCAAAAGCACAGAGAAGATCCCCAATTCTTGGATAATATTCTATGGTCGGATGAATCAACCTGCAAGAGAGATGGCTATTTAAATCTTCACAACCTACATAGCTGGAGCAATGAAAATCCGCACCTGATGAGACAAGACAAATCCCAATATCAATTCAAGGTTAACCTATGGACGGGCATATTAAACGGAAAAGTGATTGGGCCTTTTGAATTACAAGGAAACTTGGATGGCAATAGTTACTTGAACTTTTTACAAAATGACTTGCCAGTATTATTAGAAGACATGCCCATTAGTGATCCACAAAACATATGGTTCCAAAATGATGGCTGCCCAGCTCACTATGCCCGTCCTGTGCGAGAATACTTAAACCAAGAGTATCCAGGGCGTTGGATAGGGCGACTTGGTCCTATTTTATGGCCACCCCGTTCACCCGATCTAAACCCCCTGGACTTCTTCTATTGGGGTTGTCTCAAAGACAGAGTCTACTCGAAACCCATTGCAACACTGAACGACCTTCGCCAAAAAATCACTCAGGCTGCGGATCATATCAATAGTAGAAGATATGCACGACGAATAAAACGATCTTTTTTAAGGCGATGTCATGCTTGTATTAATGCCGGTGGTAAACAGTTCGAACATTTATTATAATATTATTAATAATGCAATAAATTTACATTTATTGACACCATTTGTTTCATTCATTCAACATTTTCCAACAACAAAAATCTATTTTGGGCACATAGTAGAAGTGATTACTATTAACAACAACTTATGAAATTTGGTTCTTGATTAGAAAAAGTGTCATTATTTTTTTTTTGTGGCTAGTTTTCCTAAAGTATTATACCATTTTAAAATCTAGGTTAGTTGCGCTAATTTTTAAAAAAACTTGCCATAGTAGTGCCCATATTTTTTTTTTACACTACGATGACTTAAAGTGTACTGAACGTTAAAATCTTTCAAAATTTTAGGGAAATAATTTTTTTTGGTTGTTTTTTTGTATAAAACTACGAAAATTCTGTAATTTTCAAAGATTATGGTGAATAGTAGTACTACTTAGGTTGCCGATACAAACAAAAAAACTGAAAAATTTGAAAAATTGTGGTCATGGTAGTTAAAAGTGTCATAAGGGGTATACATTTTCGAAGAATTTCCATTTTTTTTAAGTAATTTAAAAAAAAGTAGAGGTATTTTTTTTTTCTTTTTTTTTCTCGAGTAGTCATTAGTAGGTCCATCCTCTGGTGCCGGCTTATCGTTGAATTTTGGGACATGTTGTATAGATAGATAGATAGATTACACTATTATACAACTTAACAGAAGTACGCTCCATTGGCGAACCGGTCCATTTTGTGCCCTTTGTATTTGAGACCATGGGTTGTTGGGGCACTGAGGCCATGAAGCTCATTAGTGACATAGAGCACAAGCTCCGTGACAAAACAGGTGACTGTCGCTCCGGCTCCTTCTAGTGCAAAGAATAGAATGAAAGAAAAAAAAATCCCTATAGTAGAATTGAGAACCTCTTCCTATTTTTAAAAATGCGTTTATTTAACAAACAACGCGGCAAAAATGATGTGGCTATAGCAGTCATAGCCTAGTGATTAGTGGTGTGACCGTCGGACTGCCAAGTCATAGAGGTCTCGAGTTTGAATTCAAGACACCTCTGATTTTCGCATTCATGTGCGTATTGTATAATTATCACTTGCTTAAAAATTGGTGAAGGAAAACATCGTGAGGAAACCAGCATGTCTGAGAGATATTTCTCAACAGCATGTGATGCTAAGTCAGTGGCCCATGGGCAGCATTAAAACTCTGACACCAGGGGTTAGTCACTAACCACACGAAAAGAAGATGACGCAGTAAAAAAAAACAAACAACAAAAAATATCAAGTTGGAGGAAAATATACGTCAAATCCAAGTAATATCCGTTAAAGGTTCAAAGGTTAGCCATTGCCATCCAAAGTGGCCATGCAGCAAGCGTACCTACCCTTGCGCCAGGAACAGCGGTTTATTTGACTAGATTTTCTTTTTTTTCACGTATTTATTAGTTAGAATCAAAACAATATTAAAAACTTAAGACTAAAACATGTACAGACGCCAGCACATCAAGCTATCCCAAACTGTCAAATTTCCTCAATTAAAAATGAACCTTATGACTTTGCAATAAAGTTGAAATACTATCAAAGAAATTTGACAGATTGTGGTAACTTGATGTGCTGGCCTCTGTACATCGTGCTAGTATAAAAAGGGAAGAGCTCATTGCGCAACAAAAAATTCGGCCCCATCGCTGTCTGCGGAAAATGTGCCCAAAAGGCTGGCAGCGTTGCCAAGTTGGATGGCAATGCTGATTCTTTGACCTGAAAATTGACCAGCCTTCTGGTCACGTGTAGTGTCGACCAAGCGTAGAGTGATATAGGTACCTATCTAAATTAATTATAAATTGATTACACAATTAAAAATTGTAGGTATTGTAATAACAGTAAGTAGTTAAATTAAAGCAATAAACGTAAAGTATCGAATTAACAGATTGTATAAAATTTTAGGGAATTATTGAACATTGTTAATTGAAAATGATAAAGTACGGTTTATTCTTCGTTTTTATTGGTAAATATCTTTTATTATTTTCTTTTTAAGGGCATATGCTAGGGTATTTTCATACATAATTCAGCCTTTAACGTTCAAATTCATCCCAACTACAGAACCCTTTATTGCGCGTGTTCCGACGCGGACTTACTTGGCCGGTTTTTTTCATAGTGGCGTGGCTGACTGGTAACCTACGCTTGCCGTGGTCTATTACATATCGAGACTCCTCCGTGCGGAAAGCACATTAAGCCGTTGGTCCCGGCTGTCATTTATGCATCTTTGATAGTCGTTACGGGCCGTCAGAAGCCCGAAAGTCTGACAGCCAGTCTTACCAAGGGGTATCATGTTACCCAGTAACTGGGTTGTGGAGGTTAGATAGGCAGTCGCTCCATGTAAAATACTGGTATACAGTAGATAACATAGTTGAAAATATTCTAGGTAGATGATATTCATTTGATTATTATCAACTTAAGTACGTCAATGTTTGTAGCCCGTGAAATTTAAAATTTGTTACGTCTTTACAAATTTCAGCGCCGTTTTACGTTAATCAAAATACAATACGTGGCAATTAACATAATCGGCCTATAATGTCCCTAGTGTTTGGACACAGGCTTCCTCTTGAGAGGGCTATTCACCACGCGGGTTGGCGGATGTCACAGTCTTCGAATTTTTGGTTTTAAAACATACCGGTTTCTTCACAATGTTTTTTTATCGATGATTAAGATACAATATATCAGAATTATAATCATTTCAACCTCCTCGACATCTGTAATAAACAATATTGTCAGCCGGAACCAACGTCTTAATGTTCTTTCCGAATTCCGAGTCACGAGGGGTACCTATTACTTTTCATACTTTAAACGTGAGGCCTACCTTACCATGTAAGCGGGATTGTCCGAAAGGATTACTGCTACCTGCTGATGATGACTAAAATTTATTGTTTAGTCCGCCAGCTAGGTTATTAAAAAATATTGGACACGTATTTTTTCTTTATTCACGTAATCACAAGATTATGTCTATACATTACGACGTCACTCCTTTGTAGATTTTATACTGAGTTGTGTGTGACGTAGCGCGCCCCCACTCCCCAACTTTAATGCTTTTTATTTATGTCATTTTGTATTTAACCTTTTAAACGCCAGAGCATAAAAACGCACGCGCCCTCCACGCCAAGCAAAAAAAAAATATGTCTTCTTTTTATCATGAATTTCCCAATATCCATGGTGTCTTTTAATTTGTTTCATGTCATTAAATACGTACGAGAGCTTCAAATTTTAAGATATCTATAAAAACACACACAAAAGTAATGACTTAATTGTTTATTATTGTTGTTAGTATACTGCATTGTCATATATTTGTGTCGTTGGCGTACAGGGCATGCGCTTGCTTGACACGTATATGTGACAATGGCGTTCAAAAGGTTAATATGATAACGAAAAAAATACATGTCTATTTTTTTTTATAATTTACTTATTTTAACCTAGGCATCATTCCTTAATGACCCCCATGAAAAAATCATACAATTTCAGGTCTCATAATCTACGAAACAGTTAATGCCTATCCACCGACGCGGCGAAATGACACCAGAAAAAGTTCTATGAACTTCAAACATGCCAAGACTTTGGAGCGAAGATCAATGTATTTTGACAAAAAACAAACTGGTTTAAAAACTGACGGCGCGAAAGATAACTCTTTGGAGAGCGTGGTACTGGCCATCGACACTGGAGCGAAAAAGTCTATGGCCAATAAGAATAAGCCAGATATCGTTGACAATATTGCCAAAACCCTAATCGATTTCGCAAAGAGGAGCGCTAGTAATCCTGTGTACAGGTCTAAAGGTCAAGGAAAGGAATATGATTTAATTAGTAAGTATTTTGTAAGCCTGAAAGTGTGACAGTCTTACCAAGGAGTATCGTATTACCCAGTTACTGACGGTTGTGGAGGTCAGATAGGCAGTCGCTCCATGTAAAATACTGGTATTCAGCTGTCTGCGATTAGACTGGAAGCCGATCCCAACCTAGTTAGGAAAAGACAGGCAGATTGATAGATTGAGTAAGTATTTAATACGGAAAAAAAAAAAGAAAATTCGTTTATGGCTTAGTGTCACGGAGCCGCGCGGCTCTCGCGCTCGGCTCGCGGAAGGAAGCTACTTATTGCAAGTTATTTATTATACATCTGCACAAAACACAACAAACAATAAAACAATTTTTATCATTGTTAAAATCTAAGTGTGAGCAACACCACTGTAATTGACCAAATCGCTCCCCTCCCACTATAGGTTCTAACAATGTTATAAATTGCGAAAGTTTTGTTGGAAACATAATCCAGGACCACCCTATAGTTCTGGAGACTCTCGACGGAGATCCGTGGGGGCGCCCCTATCGTGCGGTTCGAGGGAAACTGAGAGCCGCCGCGCCCCCACTCACCGAGAGCCTCCAACCCGAGCTGCTGGAGGAGGTGGTTGCAGCCCTCTTCCCGGCGAGAGCGGAGCACACTCCGCCGCCGATGGCTATGCCCACAGCCGCAGAGCCTCCGGAGGAGGAACACGCCATCGACGTCCCAGAGGTGACACAGGCAGAGATGAGGGCAGCCGTGATGCGGCTCCGGGCCAAGAATGTGGCTCCGGGGCCTGATGGCATCCATGGTGCCTCTCTACCTCCGTCGCATCGTTGGGGCTTATCTGTCGGAGAGGTGTGTCACGTACGTGGGACGTGATGGCGGTAACCAGCGCCCCATGTCGTGCGGTGTTCCGCAGGGATCGGTGGTCGGACCGCTCCTGTGGAACATTGGCTACGACTGGGTGCTGAGGGGCGAACTCCAGCCGGGCGTGCAGCTGACGTGTTACGCTGACGACACGTTAGTCACGGCCCGGGGGAGCACAGGGAAGCAGCGTTGCTGGCGACGGCGGCGGTCTCACAGGTGGTGAGGCGCATTCGACGCCTCGGCCTGGAGGTGGCCCTCAACAAGTCGGAGGCCATGGTGTTCCATGGCCCCCGACGGGCGCCGCCGCCGGGATCACACATTGTGGTTGGGGGGGTCCGGATCGCTGTCGAGCCTACCATGCAGTACCTAGGATAGGTGCTCGACAGCCGGTGGGACTTTGGCCCCCACTTCCGGCGGCTTGCGCCCAAGTTGTTGGGCGCGGCCGGGGCGCTCTCAACGCTGCTTCCCAATCTGGGGGGCCCGAGCGCCGCCTGTAGGCGGCTCTACGTGGGGATCGTGCGATCGATGGCCCTGTATGGGGTACCGATCTGGGCGGCTGACCTGACGGCCGGGAGCATCTCTGTCTTGCGTAAGCCACAGAGAGCTATGGCCGTCAGAGTCATGAGGGGATATCGCACGATCTCTTACGAGGCGGCTTGTGCACTGGCCGGATCCCCGCCCTGGGACCTGGAGGCGAAGGTGCTCGCGTTTAGGTGGCGCGAGGAAATGCGGGCGCGGGGCGAACGACCGATGCAGCAACAACTGGAGCTGCGTCGGTCACAGCTCCGCGAGGTCCTGGTGGCGGACTGGCGGGACAGGCTCTCACGCCCTACCGGCCTCAACACCATCGAGGCGATCCGACCAGTGCTCAATGAGTGGCTCGGAAGAAGGCACGGCTCCCTGACTTTTCGGGCGACACAGGTTCTCTCGGGGCACGGCTGCTTCGGAAAGTTCCTGTGTCGCATAGCCAGGGAGCCAGACGCTCGGTGTCACCACTGCGTCGACTGTCGGGAGGACACGACACGGCATACGCTGGCAGAATGTGCCGCATGGCTGGAGCCGCGCCGTGCCCTCATCTCTGAAGTAGGCAGTGACCTGTCGCTGCCGGCCGTCGTTAACGCTATGGTCGGCAGTGAACAGGCCTGGGACGCGGTGGTATCCTTCTGCGAGGAAGTCATTTCGCAGAAGGAAGCTGCGGCACGGGAGCGGGAGATCACCTCCCTCAACCCGGCCCGCAGCAGTCGCACCGGGCGTCGGAGGAGGGCAGACAACGCCCTCTTCCAGCCCCCCTAAATGAGTCCAGGGGCGACGGACGCGGGGCTAGTCCGTCGCCCCCCACAACAACATCTGGACCCGAGGCGGCGGCGCGGAGTGTTCCACGCGCGCCCCTCCAAGACGGTACGAGGGGAGTGTCCTACACCTCACTCCCCCTCGACCGAGACGAGGCCCACTGCGGGCCGGCACCACGGGGGTTGCGGAAGTATTTTCAGTTCCCGCGACCCCCGGCGCAGGTGTGAGAGGGAACACCCGGGGTGGTTTTTAGTCAGTAAGAGTCTGACAGACCCCTCCGCCCTCCCCGGGGCGGGGGACATCCGTGAGGATTTTCCCCCCGGATCAAAAAAAAAAAGGACCACCCTATAGTTGAACGGCGAGATGCTATTATCAAAAAAAATAAAAAATGGAAACAAAATCGCTCCCCTTCCGTCTGTCTATCTGTACACCTAGATATTTAAAACTACGCAACGGATTTTAATGCGGTTTTCATCCATAGATTGAGACATTCAAGAGGAAGGTTTAATACGTATAGCTTAACGAGGGCGAATAGCTAATCACACTTCGCACTAATATTATAAAAGCGAAAGTTTGTGAGTGAGTATGTGTGAGTTTATGTTTGTCCGCCCTTCACACTCAAATGGCAGAACGGATCTGCATGAAACTTGGCACAGAGGTAGTTTATGACCTGGATTAACACATAGGATACTAGCAGCAGCTAAAGTAATTCCTTACCACCGTGTTCCATGACAGCTGTCAAGTTATTCTTTTTAAACATTTTCAGAGCCCGAATTAGTTCGTTTCAAGGACGAAAAACCGTCAGTCTTGCTGGAGATAAATTCAGAATCGATCATTAACGGTCTTAAAGACTTGCTACGGTCTAAGAAAGTTCATAAACTGATGGAGCACTTCTCCAAAGAAGCTGCGGTGGTCTACCGGTCTATTAAGCATCAGTTAAATAAAGACATGGCCAATTGATCAGCAATAAATAATTATGTGGTTTGAATAAAGTTTGTTGCTTGGGTTTTGTTTTTTTTTCTTCTTCTCTTCGTGTGGTTAGTGACTAATCTGGTGTCAGAGTTTTTGTGCTGCCTAAGGGCCTCTGACTTAGCTTCACATGCTGTTGAGAAATATTTGTCAGACATGCTGGTTTCCTTGCCATGTTTTCCTTCACCGATTTTTAAACAAGTGATAATTATACAATATGCCCATGAATCCGTAAAATTAGAGATGCGTGTTTTAGGTTCGAACTCGACACCTATGATTAGCAGTCCGACGGTCACACCACTAAGCTATCACTGTTGTTTTTTTTTTGAAACCTCATGATTCAGCCTAGCTAATTAAAAAAACCCTAGGAATGTAAGTATAATACGACTTCAACTATTTTACTGGGATATGAATTACAAAAAAGCTAATTTGATACGCTTCGAAAAAATCTAAAGTTATTTCTCCATTTTGCGTTGTGCTTAAAAGACTAGTATTCGAGGTTTCGGAAAGTCAAGGCGGTAAAAAAAACGTGTGACGTTAGCTAAAAGTATTGCCAGCCTTACGGTAATTCCCATAATGCAATGGAATACATAAACAAATTATATATAGACTACAATTGTCTAAATCGAATTAATCATGATCACTGATGAGTCTGTCTGAAATAAGTTCAAAATTTTTCAAAAATAAAAATTGCAGGCATTACTGGCGATATTTAAAGATTATTGAAAGCTAGATTAGCTTTGTAGGGATGCATTAATTTGTAGTAATGATGTAGAGAAATAATGCAAAAATGAAATAATTAGGGGTGGATTTTATTTTTGCGGTTGATAAATAAATACATATGTGCATGCGTAAATATTCGTCTCAACTGCGGCTACTGCGTAACGCCCTTTTTTTTTTGGATTGTACGGTAATTTATGTTTTTTCAGGGCAACTCTTCTTAAGTGGCTTTCAAAGTCAAATTGACAATGAATTTTTGACATTGACGTAACGACATAGTCAAGTCAAGTCAATATTTTTATTCTAGCAAGTGGTTTTATCAACAGAAAATTGATTATTTGAATGAATATTAAACCTATTTGAATAGATTAAAAGTAAAAATGCGCAGCGCTTTCGACGGACACATAGAAGAAATACCATTCATACTAGTCGACAACTTCGAAAATGATTTGAACAAAAGTGCATATTTTTTGAGCCATTACCACGGAGATCACGTCATGGGCTTAGCAGGGGACCTTTTTCGTAGAAAACTTAAAAAAAATAACGTCTTTATCTATGCTTCTAAAGTTACAGTTGCAATTATTACGGAAGAATGCCCTAGATTGGAACCTTATCTAAAAGCGTTGGAGTTAGGTATAATATCAGTATTTCTTTATTTTTCTTCTTAATAATCATCGCCCTGCGTGTTTTCAAGGTTTCACTAGATTACACGATAGTACTCAAAACAAATGATTTTCTAATTTCAAAATCTAATGACGATTTGAGTTGAGTATACCCGATTCAATGTCATCTAGGGATAAACTACGATAACATGGCACGCCCCTCCAAATGACTGTTTCAATGTTTGTAGTCACATCCTTACGAAAGAAAAAAGAAAAAAAAAAAAGATAAAGATATTGAGTATTGAGTATTGAAAGAGTTTGTATACTTTAGTTGTAAATATTTGTCTTCAGTAGCAGGCAGGCAGCAACATGCATTGTGAGTTGTTGTGATGTGTTGTAATTACTATCAAATGTTTTGAATTTGGAAGGGTTTGCCATGTTATTTCTATTTGAGCGTGTTAATTCAGATTTGTTCAAACTGCAGCTTAAAAAGTTTTCACTTAGTAACTCTCAAATAGTTTTTCACTCATAAAATGCTGTTTTATAGCAATAATTGCCAACGGTCACTCAAAACACAAAATCCAACATTTTCACATTCCTCTATTATTTACAGGAAAAAACACAATCTCAATAAGCACGGACGAAAAGGAAATCTTCCTCAATGTAACCGCATTACCCGCTGGTCACTCACTCGGCTCCGTAATGTACCTCTTCGAATACAACAAACAAAACGTCCTATATACTGGTGACTTCAGGATATCACGCAACAGCGTCGCTAAATACAACCATTTCCAATCAAAAGGTGAAGCTCTTCACTTAGACGTGTTGTATGTGGATACGACTTTCCAATATGTTCCTTTGTTTCCAAAGAGGTCCGAAGTTGTACGGAACGTTGTGTTTCATATCAAGAATTGGTTGAATCTAAGTGAGAAGCATAGAGTTGTATTGCTAACATCGGCAGGTTATGGATATGAATGCATTTTTAATCAGATCTATGATGAGACAGGCTTGAAGACTTGTGTTGGCAAATCCTATTGGAATATTTATAGGTAAGTGGTATACACTTAGTTTGTTAAGTTGAATAAGCAGTCAAAGCAGGGATAGCCTAGTGTTGTGACTGTCGGACTGCCAAGTCATAGGTCTCGAGTTTGAACCCAAGGCACCTCTGATTTTTTGGATTCGTGTGCGTATTGTATAATTGTCACTTCCTTAAAAATCGGTGAAGGAAACATCATGAGGAAACCGGCCATGCTTGAGAGATATTTCTCAACAGCTTGTGACGCTAAGTTGGACGCCCATGGGCAGCATAAAAACTGACACCAGGTTAGTTTAGTCACTAACCACACGATAAAGAAAAGAAGCAGTTATCTTATTCGATGAATGATTTTATTTTTGTGAGCTAATCAATCAATCTACTCAGTCTATCACTGATAGACAAAGGCCTCACCAGGCTGCCCCACAAAATCAGCGGGATTATCTGTAAGTGTTAACGCTGCCATTACAAAGGGCTAAGGAAGGAACATGGATGGGTTTTAGTCAGTAGGAATCTGACATTCCCGATTTGTGAAAGAACACTCTTACTGACTAAAACCCATCCATGTTTCTTTGTAAGCCCTATATGTTCCAGGACAGTGGTAAATTCCATTACAGACAATCTTGCTGATCCGGTGAGTGATGGCTGTAGTGAACATATGATTAAACTTTCAGTTACATTGATTTTCAGTGTAATAAAAAGTAGAACAACGAAGTATCCTAGAAACTGCATTAATACAAGTCACTTAACTTTTAAAACTACTCTCATTTGACGACATGGTTGGCGCAGTGGTTGAGCGATTGATTGCTGCTCAGTATGTCGCGGGTTCGATTCCCGCACGGAACAAATATTTGTACGACCTGCAAGTATTTGTTACGAGTCTGGGTGTTTTTCTATCTATAATATGTATGTATTTACAAAAAAAAAATGTATGTACATAGTTTATCAGCCATCTCGTTACCATAACACAAGCATTAGGTTGCTTAGCTTGGGACTTTATGGCGTTGTGTGAAATGTCCAAGGATATTATTACATTAATATATCTTTTTTCAGCAAATTCCCGAAAGAGATATACGGTATGACCAACGACTCATCGTCCCGCATACATCTTAGCACAAAATACCGTTATAAAGCAGAACCAACCGCTTTGGACCTACAAATATACTTTTCAGCTCTAAAATGGGGTGACAAACTTAATATAGAAGAAGATTTCTTATCATTTAAAGAAAAAAACAGAATTGAAGTATGTTTTGCAACACATTGCGGTAGAGATGAACTCATACATTTCATCAACTATTTTAAACCAAAGAAAATTGTTGGGTTTCCTAATGCCTTAGACAGTGATTGTATTGTTAATGTTCTTCAAGATGGCGTCTTCAATCAAGAGCCAATAGAAGGCTTTACTATTTCTCCGAGAAAAAAAAAGGTAGCGAGAGAGAGAGAGGTCAGAGTTGGGAATAAAGTTTCTGCTAGTGTGTTGAAGGAGGCTTTTGAATGGTGATTGTTTTAAAACGGAATGTTGTGACATCAATGGCAATGTTTTTTATGCGTATCTATGTATCTTTGAATTTGGAACTAAGCGTCGCACTGACGTCACGCAAAATCCTACATCGCGCAAGCAAAGTTTACCGCATATACAATATTTAGACCACATATACGCCAAAAATTAAACCACAAGTAATACTAATCTATAAAAGTATGGCAAAATTAAAAATTGAACTATAAAACGTACATGAAAACAAAAAATTTCAAACACTATTTAAAACGGTAAAAAAAAAAAAATCACATAGACAACAGTCTAAAAACTTCCATCAACATACGGTAATTAAATATTATACGAAGATGTAATTGTAAAATTGCATTATTAAATGCTTACAAGTAAACCATTTGATTCTAAAAATCTGTGACGTCACATTGTTATATTTCATACTAGCTTCTGCCCGCGGCTTCGCCCGTGTGGATGACGGAAATTGCATGTTATTACACATATAAACCTTCCTCTTCAATCACTCTATCTATTTAAAAAAAAACTGCATCAAAATCCGTTGTGTAGTTTTAAAGATCTAAGCATACATACAGACATTAGGACAGCGGAAGCGACTTTGCTTATACTATGTAGTGACAAATAATGTACTAATTCCGCGTTTTGACAATTCATAAAAAGTAACGTTATTGACTATCCTTTCAAATACCCAATTGATTTCAAATTCAGTAATAGTAAACACTGTTTTGACAACGTGGCTTGACTTGTCCAGAAGAGCGGCAACGATGCACGCAGGCGCCAAGTTCATTGATTTAGTGGTCCAATTCTAGAGTGTTCAAATTGTTGAAAAGTAAAACTCTATTTTTTGACTTGGACCGATTTCGTTTTTTTCGTGTATATCGTCAGAAAAAGCGATTACAAGTATGTGGTTTCATTTATTGCATATAGGTATGTGGGCTCCATATTGCATATAATATCCCACCACAGATTAAAATGTATCTTTTTTCTCATACGGGACCTACAATCAGTCCCAGATTAACCATATACCAAGAGCAGCAATTGCTACGGGCCCCGCGCAAAAGGGAGCCCCGCGTAACCAAACCCGCCCATCTCCGACTGGGCGATTTTTTTTTGAGTGACACAAAGTAAAACGATTTATAATGAGTGTGATGTTTGTTTGTTTGCTTGTTGCCCAGTTACTGGGTTGTGGAGGTCAGATAGGCAGTCGCTCCATGTAAAATACTGGTATTCAGCTGCATCCGGTTAGACTGGAAGCTGACCCCAACATAGTTGGGAAAAGGCTAGGCAGATGATGATGGTGATGAGTTTGATGTCACATTCATTAAAGTTAGATGCTAAGTGCGGTGCAGACTGTTGTATAAAAGCATTTTTTGTTTCCGGTGCTACGCATTGTTCTTACTTAAAAACATCCGATTTTGAAAAGGTTTTCGTATACTAGGTAGTCAGAACATAGAACCCATTACATATCAAGGGCCCCTCGATAGAATTGGCTACGGGCTCCGCGCTTGCTTAATCCGGCACTGCCGACAATCTTTTAAATACGTTTTGTGCGAGAAAATCGTTAAAAACTTGTCGCTTCCACGTCGACCGTGGATACCTAATCTAGGCTTCTATTTTTTTTAATGAACTCTCATAAATTTCGGAAAATAAAATTTTTGGACAGACCACATCTATCCGTCGTGGCATTTTGTGATATTAGGCTAAAAAATTGACTGATTGGATATTTTATTTTCAAAGGAAGATGATTGTATGTTATCTTAATTGTAAAAATGTTAATATACTTAACAAATGTTTTAAAATGCACTTATAATGTATTCTGATATTACTATGGTACTATTTTTTGAATAAAATGTTTTTGAAAATAAGTTATTTTTTTTTTAATAATGCCTCTTTTCCTCTCGACCAGAGAGCAAGCTTTTTCTTTTTGAAGATGGGAAATCATCTAAATGAAAAGTCCCGCTCTGGGTGGAGCGGAAAGGAGCGTCAGCCTCTTACTGACTAAAACCCATCCATGTTCCTTCCGTAGCCATTTATGTTCCGGGGTAGCGGTAACCCTTTCGGACAATCCCGCTGACCCGGTAGACATCGGCCGTAACGGGCCCCTTCATATGCTGACATCTCAGTGAGCAAGCCTGCTGGTCATTTAGCGTCAGTAATATTCTTTAGCATAGGTATATAGACGCTATACTATTGCGAGGTAAAGGGAACGCCTTTCGTTTAATAATAATAATATAATAATATCCTTGGACATTTCACACAACGCCATATTATAGTCCCAAGCTAAGCAACCTAATGCTTGTGTTATGGTAACGACATGGCTGATAAACTATTTATATACATTTTTTTTTTGTAAATACATACATATAGATAGAAAAGCACCTAGACCCGGAACAAATATTTGCAGGTCGTACAAATATTTGTTCCGTGCGGGAATCAAACCCGCGACATGCTGCGCAGCAGTCAATCGCTCAACCACTGCGCCAACCTTGTCGTCAAACAGTATGTCGTTTGATAACATACTGTAATTATGTATGACAGAAAGAATATAATTACTGATAACACATACAATTTTATTATTCATGTATACAAAACATTATAAAAGAGTAACGGTGGAGTTTGTTGCCCATACGAAAGTACGAAACTACCTTTTGGAAGGGGCGACTAAAATCAATTCTATTTCTTGTTCATTTTGGCGTTCAAAAGTGCCTTTTTAATAACATTTGACGGCGCAGCAGGTGGTGCCCTCTAGTTTTCTTATGAAGTAAACGAAACTACTAAAGAGGTCGGAAATGTTTTAAAAAGAAAAAAAATAAACCTTTGATTGACCCTTGCGGGTATTATTCTTTAGCCATGAGCTATCCGATCATAAGTTAATTACCTAATTAAAAAATAATTAAACTGCAGTCATTAGAGTAAATGAATTGGTAGTTGTGGATTTGTGCAATTAAAATAGAATTGTATTCGGCTTTTACGAGTCAATATGCCTCGTACAGTTAGAAATTGGTACGGCGAGATGAAAGTATTAATTTTTATCCATCTATTTGTGTACGTATGTAAGTATCTCCATTTTTCACAATTTATTTATAGAAAATACTCTGTTTAAATTAATCTTTTGAACGCCATCTTTTGCCCTTTTTATTTCTTCTTGTTATCATGAATTTTCCAATATCCATGGTGTCTTTGAATTTGTTTCATGTCATTAAATACGTACAAAAGCTTCAATTTTTAATATCTATAAAAACACGCACAAATAACATGATTTAATTGTTTATTTCGTAAGTGTTGTTGCTATTGTCACATATTTGTGTCACTTGCGTACAAGGCATGCGCTTGCTAGTCATGACAATGGCGTTTATGAGGTTAAAATGACATGGAGTTCATATTATGAACCGACGTTAAAAAAAGAAGGAGGTTCTCAATTCGTATTTTTTTATGTGCTAAAAGAAAGTTAGTATATTTAGGACCCCAAATTAGGAATTATTTTAATAAAAAAAAGAGGGATGAGGATTCAAATGTATTTTTTAGTCCGTCAGCTTGATTATTAAAAAATATTGGCCACGTATTTTTTCTTTTTTCACGCAACCAATGTGGCATGACGTCACTCCTTTATAGATTTTATATTGTGATGTGACGTAGCGCGCCCCCACTCCCCAACTTTGTTGTGGCGCCATCTATTATAATTCTCGAACGTAATCTCGTTAATGCGTTAGTACTATGAGCGTCGTTCATAAATGGCGTACACTTCGATTGCGTTAATGTGTGCGTGCATCATGCAAAATCATTTGGCTCTTATCGGTAAGTATTTTTTTACTAATATGATAAAGCAAAAAATACGTGTCTAATATTATTTTATCATCTGATTGACGGACTAAATATATTTTCTTTTTTTTAAACCCTGTGTTCATCACTCATTATATTAGAGAGTTCACTAATAGGTAGATACTTTTAGGAATTTAAAATGGGAATTATTAGCGGTTATATTAGTAAAGTTTTGGAAAATATTTTTTCACCTCACAGGCTCGGAAAGAGTCCAATCTGAGCCCAAAATTGCATTTTGCTCTCTAGCGCGTAAAGAGTTTTTAAAATTCGAACCTCTCTAGTATTCGATTTAATGCCAAATATCTGTGATTAGATTGTGCGTCAGATTAAAGTATTTCATTACTCTATTCGTTATAACATTAGACAAATAACGGCTATCACCTTTTCGTTATTTCTATTAAACTCCGTTATTTCAAGTAACATACGAAGCAATGTATTAACCATTTACATTAAAAAAACAACTTTAAAGTGCACTTATGTCAACAATATTACAAAATTGTTATGTGTTATTTTTCTAATGGTACTTATAATAAACGGAGTATAAATACAAATTCTGCGTCCAACAACTCATAAGAAGTAGCGTTATTGACTACCCATCCTGTCAAATACTCAATTGTAGTAACTCCCTCTACACAACTTTTCACCTCATTGCTGAGTTGAAAAGTTGTGTATTTCGCTCGGCAGCAAAGTTATTTTGCGTCTCGTACCTTTGAAACCTTCGCTACGCTCAAGATTCTATATTTGAACCTCAAGTTCAATCCTAGAATCCTTCGCTTGCTCAGGTGTCAATACAAGAACTCGCGCCAAAAAACAACTTTGTAGCCAACCAGGGATGTTATGGATATAAAATTTCGGATACGGATATAGGAATGATTATTATACCGGATACGGATATGAAATTATTTCGGATTATCCGTTAGCTTCGGATAATTTCGGTTACAGATATTAGATTTTTAAGGAATTTAAAAAGTAAAATACAAATAGCAAATAAAAGGGTCATACATATAGCAAATAAACCGCGGAACTTGCCTATTGCTTCATATTCTAGTTATGAGATGTTGTATCGAGTCTACCTGTGATATTCTTAAAACCTTTTGGGTAGTCTTAATTAAGCTCCGCCCCTATCCGATATTATCCGTAACTTTTATTTCGGATTCGGTTACGGTTACGGATATTTTTTATATCGGATATACGAAAGTTTCGGTTACGGTTACGGAACTCCCTAACATCCCTGCGTATAACTATTATTTCTTTTTAATGACCATAGACACTATCTATTTTAGATGCCCAAAGTGATCCGGCAATAGGTTCACAACCAGTGGCAGTGCAGTAAGTAATTTTTGAAGATAAACAACACACATTCAACAACAAAACATTAATATTTGAGAGCCTGTGTACATGTCAGTGGCGTGACTATAGGGTGGCAAGAATGGCAAAATGCCACGGGCCCCCGGCCTTGAATGAAACTAACTTGACTTTAGTCGTAATTTTTCATTTCCCAAAAAAAGTAATTCATTCTTTTTTTTTTTGCAGATTGAAAGGGCCCAGAGGCAATCCTAACTTTATTAGAGACCGATCGAGAAGTAAGTTTTTAAAATGAAAGCGTCTTAGCCCGTGAAATTAAAATTTTCTTACGTTTTTGCATTTTGCAAGCCAGTATATTTGGAGCCACGTGAGGACTCCCGGCCACCGTAAGCGCGGGCCTGCGGGCGGTGAGTAATGGGTAGCTCGCCATCCGATCAGCACCAGGCCCGTGCCGTACGGCGCGAAAATATTCCACGCGCGCCTCAAAGCGATGTCAGCATATGAAGGGGCCCGTTAGAGCCGAGCCTGCCGGGTAAGCGGGATTGTCCGAAAGGGTTACCGCTACCCCGGAACATAAAGGGCTACGGAAGGAACATGGATGGGTTTTAGTCAGTAAGAGTCTGACACTCCCTTCTGCTCCACCCAGAGCGGGAGAAGTCATTGGATGATTTACCACCCTAAAAAAAACAGTATATTTGGTTTTATGTACATCAAAATCAAACAAGAACCAACCTGCATGGTTCTATTCTTCTTATTTGATTACAATATAAAAAATGCAAGGAACCATATTGTGGTATTGTTCTTATTGGAAAAAACAATTACAACGACTTTATAGGATCGTTGGGTGACTATGGGGCATGGATCTTGTTAGTTTATTGAAGAACTGCTTTTATGTTGGTTGATAACTTTGTCATAGAAATGTTTTGTTCTGTCAAAATTGTCAGATCATTTTGATATTTACAGGGTCGATAGAAGGTACAGTTTTAAAAGCTTCTGTGTCCTTATTTCGATTTTGGCATGTGTTTGGGTTGGTTCTTTTTTGCATAACTATGTCTAATTCTAACTAAGAGACCTTTAGTGTTGATTCTAATGATTATAATTCTGTAAATACGTACAAGCTACGGCTGAGAATCATATTTTGATCAACATACAATCTGATACTGATTATTCTGTGCCAAAACATAAGCATAGCATAGCATATGCCTTTGACGGTCGTTACGGGTCATCAGAAGCCCGAAAGTCTGACAGCCAGGCTTATCAAGCAGTATTGTATTACCCAGTTACAGGATTGTGGAGATCAGATAAGCAGTCACTACATATAAAATACGGGTATTCAGCTGCATCCGTTTAGACTGGAAGCCGACCCCAGCATAGTTGGCAATGGCAGGCAGATTGATTGCTTTCTCACGATGTTTTTCTTTCCAGACATACTTCTCAAGCCAGAAATGCCACCGACTTGGACGAGTCGTCATCAGCAGCTATATGACTCCAATTGGATGGATTACTGCGACCCGTATCATTGCAACGATTACCACAGGATAGCGTGTGGTCTGAACAGGAGGACAATGAGGTTCAAATGGTTCCAGAGCTTGTGTCATCTGATTCTAAATAACCAATGCTCGGATTTTAGAGGCAGCTTAAGTAAGTACGGTTGTCACTCTCCTGCTCTTATCCTAACCTAGTCCCTGGGCCCAGCCCCAGAGGCCCTTGGTGGTAGGTCCTTGGGCAGTATAAAAAACTCTGACACCAGGTTAGTCACTAACCACACGAAAAGAAGAAGGAGAAGATCCTATCCTAGTGCCTAGATAGCCTAGTAGTGTGACCGTCGGTCTGCCAAGTCATAGGTCTTGACTTATCGAACTCAAAATTTTATATCACAAAGAACAGAGTCCTAAGCGGGATTGTCCGAAAGGGTTACCGCTACCCCGGAACATAAAGGGCTGAGGAAGGAACATGGATGGGTTTTAGTGAGTAAGAGTCTGACTATCCCTTCCGCTCCACTCAGAATGGGGGGAGTCATTTGATGATGTCCCAGCCTTAAAAGAAAAAGGCCCCACCATATGACTGGTCCAATGTTTGTAGTCACATCCTCACGAAAGAGTTTGTATGTAGTTGTAAGTATTCGTGTTCAGTAGCAGGCCGACACTCCGGCAGCGACATGCGTTGTGAGTCTTGGTGGCGCTTTGTAATTACTTTAACAAATCCTTTCAAACTTTTTGAATTTTGGAAGTCCGGGCGTGTTATCGTAGTTCATTGGTAATACGAATCTCCTTGGCTAGACTGGTTGTCAAGTCAGAGTTCGATTGCAAACATGATGTTGTTTTATGTCTTTCAGAATACGATCAAATTGAAACCAAATTCTGTCACGCATATGTCATGTTCTTACGCAGCGGATGCCCAGAATATAGTGACTGTGATGACCACAAGCTTTCTCCTCTGTGCGCCATGAGTTCCGTGGATGGCCACTTTGTTATCTTCCAAAACAAATGTTTTATGGATGCGGTCAATTGCAGGAATTCTACTTTGCAAGGTACTGCCAATATTATTATATCACCGTGATAGCCTATTGGTGTGACCTTTGTACTACCAAGCCATTCGAACCCAAGGCTCACTTAGACCGCTGATTTTACGGATTCATGTGCGTATTGTATAATTTTATCACTTGCTTAAAAATCTGTGAAGGAAAACGTTGTAAGGAAACAAGAATGTCTGAGAGATATTTCTCAACAGCATGTGAAGCTAAGTCAGAGGCCTACGGGCAGCATAAGAACTCTGACACCAGGTTAGTCACTAACCACACGAAAAGAGGAAGTGGACTGCCAATATTTAAAACTTAATTATTGCCTTTCGAATGACGTTCAGACGCCAATACATCAAGCTATCCCTAACTGTCAAATTTTTCTAATTGGCTATTTGAAACGGTCAAGAATAAAATATGAAATCACATAGAAAAAAGATCGCGCGTCTTAAAAACTTCCATCACCATACAGAAATTAAATATTATGCGAAGATATAATTGTAAAATTGGATAATGCTGATAAGTATTCCATTTGATTCTTTAACACGTTGAGCGCCAACGCGGTCACCGGTGACCGCGAACAATAGTTTTTCTATTGTGTCTGCTGCGTGGCAGTCAATGCCTTAACTCTGTGTCGTCCTCGTCACATTGTTGTATTTCATACAAAAAGTATAGTAAGTATTAATGATTTCATAAAACTTGCGTACAAATTCCTCGTTTTGACAGTTCATAATAAGTAACGTTATTGACTACCCTTTGAAATACCCAATTGAAAATGTACTTTTTGCTTTTGTAATAAAGTTGAAATACTATCAAAGAAATTTGACAGATTGGGGTAAATTGATGTGCTGGCCTCTGTAAGTTTCTTTCCACGAACCTCTTTTATAACATTCTGGCCTTTTCTGACAGATATAGCCTGACCGCTTCTCTTAAACCATTCCTGAAATAATAATAATAATAAGTGCGGGTATGGTGACGTGAGATGGTAGGCAGCTGTACTGATTTGTCAACTTGTGACAATTGTCATAACCTCCAACAACGGATTCAGAAAGCGTTCCGGGCTAAAGTCGCAGTAATTAATTCAGGGTACATCGACTCGGCAGGATTGTCCAAAAGCGTTACCGCTATCCCGGAACATAAAAGGCTAAGAAAGGAACATGGATGGGTTTTAGTCAGTAAGAGTTTAACATCCCTTCCGCTCCACCCAGAGCCGGAGGGTCATTTGATGATTGCCCAACCTCAAAAAAAAGGAGTCCCGCCCACAAGTGTTGGGTTAGAACTGTGAGAAACATCCGAAGGCTACATCCAGTTATAGTAGAAATGCTTTAAAATTTATAACCACTCTGAAGTGCGTTACACTCTGCGCAATACCCCTCCCCTACCCTATGCTGACGCATGAATTTGTTAACTACGCAGCGACGCGCCTCTTGTTCCGAACGGCCATAAACTGTGAATCGGGATGTACTTGGCTATTTAGCCTTTTTAGGGCGCACTGCCGACCGGCAAGCGTAGCTTACCTTCTATCGACCAGGTAGGTCGCAGTAAGGACAACCTCCACAAGTGGGGGTTCATATAGATGGCACAGATCTCTCATGTGTATGCGGCATGTGTATGTCATCTTGCACCGCATGCCCCGTCACATGCACACGTGAGGACCTAATGGCTGCGTCAGTGAGCGGTATTAGCGTTGCTGAATTTTGGGCCAAATCCATTTAAAATATAAATAATTATATTTAAGTACTATTTTTGCCATCAACACGCTAAAAAGAAGATCGACTCGTGAGGCTGTTTTAATTTGCCCTTGCAATAAGTTGATTAAGATGTCGGCCATGGACAATGGATGGACCGCAGACAAAATACTGATTTTGTCTGCGGTCCATCCATTGTCCATGGCCGAGAAGAGATAACTCTGTAGATGGCGTTGAACTGACTACGTCACTAGATGGCAAAGCCAGAACGCTTGAGAAAAAACATTACGTCACGTCACATACGCTCGTTGACTGACACTTTCGTCGTTTCGTGTACATTGGTGTACATTTTTATTTAGGTTTCGTTACGTTACGTTTCTTTTTAGAAATGTGCGTTTTGTGTGTGTAGAATAAACATTTTATCTTTCTTTCTTGTTTTCTTTCAACTTCAACAATCGTCCCAGCCGTGAATGATTTTAATTTTACTTGCTTTTCAGAATACGAAGAAGTTTATATGTCATTGTGCGATCATGCTCTATTAATTGCCGCTGACTCAAAGGAAGAAAAAAAACTACCTTTAAAAGAATGGTCTAAGATAAAAATATAATTAAAAAGAGTTTTGGATTAGGGATTAGGGGATTCGGTAGTTCGTAAGAAAGATATTATAAGTTAAAAGATGTAGATAGATTACTTACTCCTTTGCTCGAGCCAGCCCGCGTTGCCGCTGAGCCTGTAGTTTTAAATACATCCCCGAAGTATCCGATCTAGCCTGTCCCTTGCTGTCCATCCCCAGCGACACCCTAACTACTACTAACCACCCAAACTAACCGACTACACGCGTAGTCGCTTAGTTTGGGTAGTATTGGGTAGTACAGAAGCGCCAGTGTTGCACGCGTTCAAAAATTCAATTTGCAGGTCAGTATAACGTTCTAATTTGATCAAACTATTATGATTCGCGGCGAGGGCAAGTAGTATGTATTTACAGAATTATAATAACTAATTGAAATCATCAATATAATTACGTAGTTAAATACATTTCTCTAATTTAGATGTGTCAATATTTGTGAAAACAAATCCAAGTTGTCTATGCTACAATGCTGACACTGACCTGCAAATTGCAAAAACCGTAAGAAAATGTAATTTCGCTGGCTTGTACGAATGAATCACCTTAATAATTCGAAACTCAAATAAAATGACAAAAAAATAAATACTGATTGTTTATATTCTTTTATTTTTTATTACCACTTGACTTCCAGTACGAATTCACCTTAATTCGAAACTCAAATAAAACGATTAAAAAAAATACTGATTGTGTTCTTTTATTTATTACCACTATTACCAGCTGTTTTTGCTTTTTTTCGGAATTAAAATCTTGTAATACTGATGTAACTACACTGTTTTTTATGTTTATGCCGTGTCCTTTTTTTAGTTATATAATCAAGATAAGGGCTATGTTTGAAGGGCCTTCGCTCCTTCGTATATAATTTGCCAGTTTTTGTATGTCTTGGACGTCCCTGACTATCCCATTCCGAAGAAACAAAATATATACGAGCGATGTGCTTCGACTCCAAGTGTCGTTGCAATGATCCTTGCTTCAAATTTAAAGCTTCTCGAAGACTGTCGGCTCCAGCTTTAGCAGGATTATAATCCATAGAAGACGTGGTGATATTTTAAGAAATGCTGGAAATCCATAAAGATTATAGTCAAAGTTAAATCAGGTCCTTACCTTAAAATACCTAATCAGACACTGATCTGCATGGGCCTCACGTTCTGCATTCATCATCTGCCTAGCCTTTTCCCAACTATGTTGGGGTCGGCTTCCAGTCTAACCGGATGCAGCTGAATACCAATATTTTACATGGACCGACTACCTTCCTGACGTCGGCAACTCTGTAACTGGTCAATACGATACCCCTTGGAAAGACTGGCTGTCAGATTTTCGGGCCTCTGACGACCCGTAACGTGAGATAAACATCCGATCATTTAGATCGGATGTTTATTTCCTTATAAAGAGGAAGGTATGCCGTTAAACTATTAACGGCATACCTTCCTCTTTATAATGAAATAAACATCCGATCTAAATGATAGCAGATCCAAGAGATACAGACATTTCCACTAGGAAAATAACATCAGGCAAATGACCACCACGACTACGCTTACAGGACCATATCCTATATATTTCAGGGACACCATCAAATAAGCCGGTCAGTCCAAGGTCCACACACAGATTTTGACATCGTCGCTTTAGGCCCGGCGGCCATTGCCGGCACGGTATTTTTTATTTATTAAGTTTAAGTATGATTAAAATCTTACTCATTGAAAATTCGTTACAACTTCTCGCATTTCTGCCAAGGAGGTTGTCTACTGCGTAACTGGGCTTGCCTTGAAAGCCTCAATAAAATTAGGGTCCAGTCAGGGCTTAAAAACTTACAAACTAAGCGACTATACGCTAAGGGCACCCCCTGTGGGGTAGGGACGTCGGCGTCGTTGGAAGGGACAGGCTGAATTGGATGTACGGTCGCATTTTTGCCTTATTTATATGGGTACAAGTAGTAACTACCCAAATACAGAAACTACGGTTTTTGGCAAGTAATCTATACTAATATTTAGTGTCCGACCGAAACACGATTTTTAGCCGAAACCGAAACCGAAACCGAATATTCGGTTTTTTCCTGATTTCGGCCGAAACCGAAACCGAAATTTTGAAGACGTATCGAACGTATACGTACTGTACAAATCGTAAGGAAAAGGTTATTGCAAGGATTTCTTATATGAGAACAATTTCTTCTTTTGTTAAACAAACTAAAAAACGTTTATTTTTAATAAAAATATATATAATTAGAGGTAAATTACGAAATTTTGAACTCAATAAAATCAAATCTTTAAACTTTTAAACAAAGTTACCTAATTAATATAATACCTGGACAAAGTTAATTGCAAGATAAATCACAGCTTAAGCATTCTTGTTTTAATTTAATTATTGAATAGTTTTTACATATTTTATATCTGATGCTTTTAACGTTATGCAACGTTCTCACATGTATAATACTAATATGAACTATGTAACCAATATTTTGTTTAAAAGAGTGTCCATGGAGCTTCTTGCCCGTTCTTCTCCATAGGTACCTACTGCTTTGGAATGGGCAACTAGCTTCATCTCTCTGACTGACCGACACCTTGACAATTCAAAAGTGCCTGTAATTGGTTTATTTGAAATAAATAAGTACTTTGAGTTTGAGTTTGAGTTTGACATAAATCAACTTTTACATAAATTATGTATAGTATTATCACTGTAATCAGAGATCCTTAAACATAGTTTTAGAATAATACCTCGTGTGACAAAGTCAAACATTGCAAGAGAAATCACAGCATTCATGCTACTTTAACATAAATCAACTTTGTCAAAAAATATGAAATCATTAAATTTTAATCAACTCTCTTTCTCTACATAATTATGAAATATGGACTACACCAGGCCTTCTGCCCTCACCAACCGCCTGACGCAGGTCCTCACCGGACATGGATGTTTCGGGAGGTTCCTGTACATCATCAGGCGGGAGGAAACGCCCGGGTGTCACCACTGCGAGGATTGTCAAGAGGACACGGTAGAGCACACGGTGCAAACCTGCCCCGCTTGGGTGGAGTGCGGCCGTGTCCTCGTAGAGGCGATCGGCGGCGGCGATCTCTCGCGCCCGGCCCTGGTGCAATCCATGGTCCGGGCGAGAGGGAGTGGGAGGCAGTCACCTCCTTCTGCGAAAAAGTCATGCTCGCGAAGGAGGTGGTGGGATGGGAGAGAGAAAGGTCCTCCCGTCCCAGCCGCCGCAGGAGACGCCTCGTGCGCCACGTGATGATTCCCGGCCACCGTAGGCGCGGGCTTGCGGACGGTGAGTAATGGGTGATTCACCGTCCGATCAGCACCAGGCCTGTGCGCCAATCTCTGGAACTACTGGTCCGAATTGAAAAATTCTTTTTGTGCTGGATAGTCTATTTATCGAGGAAGGCTTATAGGCTGTGGCTATTATTATGTGACATCACACTACGACCAATGGGAGCCGATTAGCGAGTGAAAACGCGCGGGAGCAGCGAATATAATAAAAAAATAAGGCCGGAATATTTCAGACAAGAGTGGAGTATGTATTCGTGGTCATTAAAAATGTAGATCTACAAATACGGATCCGGATACGGATCATTGGCAAGATCCGTGGATCTGATACGGATCTTACTTAACTTTCTTACTCAATCGGTGTCGGTGCGCGGAACCTTGAAACAATAGAAGGCGCCACTTGACGCTTTTTTTTAAGGCTGCGAAATCATCCAATGACTTCTCCCGCTGTGGGTGGAGCGGAAGGGAGTGTCAGACTCTTACTGACTTAAACCCATCCATGTTCCTTCCTTAGCCCTTTATGTTCCGGGGTAGCTGTAACCCTTTCGGACAATCCCGCTTACGCCACTTGACGCTTAATATTTAATTTTTAGAAATAAAAAATAATTTGATTGAAATTCAATAATATATTGCTACTTACCTACATACAAAATAGAATATTTGTATTAAAAACTAATAAGGTAAAATATCCGTAAAAAATGTAATGAATACGGATAGGTACAGATCATTTTTGTCTCGCGGATATACGTAACATCACTAGTTAGTATGTAAGTTTGAGTAAGTGTTCGAAGCTTAGAGCATTTATAGGTTAAATGCTCTAAGGTTCGAAGGGATCTTCCCTGTGGTTGTTAGTCTACTATGAGAGTGTTTTGGGATATCGATTATGGCTATTTCATTAATCAACGTAGAGTTGATTTTGCAATAGTCAGATAACTTTTATTTATAGAATAAACATGTCAATTTGACTTATTATTATTTCGTTCGTATGCATCATCTTTACACACTGAGACTCCTCCGTGCCTCGGAAAGCACGTTAAGCCGTTGTTCCCGGCTGTCATTTGTGCATCTTTGACAGTCGTTACGGGTCGTCAGAAGCCCGAAAATCTGACAGCCAGTCTTACCAACGGGTATCGTATTGCCCAGTTACTGGGTTGTGGAGGTCAGATAGGCAGTCGCTTCTTGTAAAATACTGGTATTCAGCTGCATCCAGTTAGACTGGAAGCCGACCCCAACATAGTTGGGAAAAGGCTATGCAGATGATGAAATTGTTATTTATTCCACAGATAAAAAATATCTGACTATTGAAAAATCTGCCCATAAAGGTAAGAAATTAAAACGTAAAACGAGATAGGTATTATTTGATTAAATCTAATCAAATTAGACCTTAACCTTAAAGAATCAAACTAGACCTACGCTATCGCTTACAAATTGTTTAAAACTATACCTTGTTAATCCTATTTTAATTAACTTACTGCTAAACAACAGGCTTTATTTACAATAAAAAAGACGCGCATTCATTATATTAGAGTGTTCACTAATATTTTTAGGAGTCTAAAAGGGAATATTCGAGGCTCGATTAAAAACACGCTTTGAGAAACCAAGATGGCGTCGTTAGTTCCAATTTTGGCCGCGCCCCTTGTAGAAGTAAAAGTTCTTATAGATAATAATATGCTTATCAGTCAATTATTATTATTAACAGGAATCTCTCTACTGTGGCAAGACTCGTCACCTCTATGCTTCCTGGTCGATTTATCCGGTTTTGTATACAGGATGTTACCACCAGCCTTTTTCGTAAAACCTGCAACATATAATAATAATAATATTATCCTTGGACATTTCACACAACGCCATATAGTCCCAAGCTAAGCAACCTGATGCTTGTTTTACGGTACCGAGATGGCTGATAAACTACTTATATTTTTTGTAAATACATACATATTATAGATAGACAAACACCCAGACCTGGAACAAATACTAGTCGTACAAATATTTGTTCCGTGCGGGAATCGAACCCGCGACATGCTACGCAGCAGTCAATCGCTCAACCACTGCGCCAACCGTGTCTATATAAAAATAATTTAGCAGATGTTGTGGTACAGAGGCCAGCACATCAAGTTACCACAATCTGTCAAATTTCTTTGATAGTATTTCAACTTTATTGCAAAGACATAAGGTTCGTTTTTAATTGAGAAAATTTGACAGTTAGGGATAGCTTGATGTGCTGGCGTCTGTACTTCCGCTTGGAACGAAGTCGGAAGACATCCCCCGTGCACCTTAGATCTTTCATAGAAACTGTATCTCTTCGACCCCCCTTTAAGGAGTAGTTTAGTAAAATAGAAATCATCAAATGACGCCTCCAGCTCTGGATGGAACGAAAGTGAATGTCAGGCTCTTACTGACTAAAGGTCACAGCTCATTAGAGCCACCCGGCACCCACTCCACACCGCCTCGTCTCCTGCGGCTAGTATTCTTTATATGGACTTGTATGGGTGTGCGCTCACTACTTCAACTCCGTGGCGTCACCGGATCGTATCGGTCGTAAGACCTCCACGCGGCGAGTGGACCACTCGGTGCCAACTCGCTGCTCGCATGCTTGCCTTGCGTTCACTCCACTGTGAGTTGCGAGGTCCATTGACGCTGCGTCCACCCGTGGACTACCTGTCGACAACGAGTGGTTGCCGTGCGACGAGATGGTGCCGTGTGGCTATAATGAGCTATGTTCTTTCCTTAGCTCTTATAACCTATCCATGTTCTTTTCTTTAAATATCCTTTCATTTAAATATCCTTATAACCTATCCATGTTCTTTCCTTAGCTCTTTGTGTTCCGGGGTAGCGGTAACCGTTCCGGACAATCCCGCTGACCAGGCAACTAACAGTAGTTCTACATAACTGTTTTTTTTTTTTGAGGGTGGGAAATCATCTAATGACTTCTCCCGCTCTGGGTGGAGCGGAATGTCAGACTCTTACTGACGAAAACCCATCCATGTTTCTTCCTTTATGCCTTTAGCCCTTTAGGTTCCGAGGTAGCGGTAACCCTTTCGGACAATCCCGCTTACATACCTGACATGCCAGAAATATCAACGCATGGAGGACGGAATATCCTGGTTTGCTCCAAGAAGGTTCTCAGCATAGAAGTGTCGAGATGCCATTTATCGAACAAGTATTTCACGCCTGATTTCAATGTCCTAAAATCATGGATAGGTCCTTAAATAAAAAAAAAATTACCGTTAAAAATTAAACGTAAGCATGATATGCGTTTTTTTGTGGGTGGATACCTTTTTTACATACCGAGACTTCCCGAGTCTCGGAAAACACGTTAAGCCGTTGGTCCCGGCTGTCATTCGTGGATCTTTGACAGTCTTTACGGGTCGTCAGAAACCCGAAAGTCTGACAGCTAGTTTTACCAAGGGGTATCGTATTACCCAGTTACTGGGTTGTGGAGGTCAGATAGGCAGTCGCTCCATTATGTAGATTTGTTATTGTTGTAGTGTTATGTTGTCATGTTTGATGATAAGCAATATCAATTAGGTTGATTAAGTTGTCAGTTTTTGTCTGTGGTCCATCCATTGTCCATGGCCGCGATACCAACTGTCAATGATTTTGATGTTTCTGAATACGAGGTTTTTTAGCTGATTTGCACGGATATAGTATGTGACTTTTTTTGTTTATTTTTATAATTGTGCGTCCTGTTTGTGCTGAATAAATATTTTTTCTTTCTTTTTCTCCACATAAAATACTGGTATTCAGCTGCTTCTGCTTAGACTTACTGCTACAGATTGGGAGATTGGAGGAAAAGACGCTAAAACTGTTAAATAACTATGTTAGACTAGCTACTGCCCGCAGCTTTGCTCGCGGGGTCACCAAATCCTAAAATTAAAGTAGCCTACTCCTCATTACATCAGTTATATTGTCAATGAAAGTCCCGTCAAAATCGGTCCATCTGGGCAGCCGCTTGGGAGATTAGACGGAACCAAAAGGCACACGGACAAACATTTAAAAAATTGTTGTTTTGCTATAAATACCGTATTTATACTTTTCTAAACGTTTAGTAAAAGCTGTAATTTTGTCATATTATGCACCTAAAACATGACTGTTTTTTCATCAAACAAAAACCTAATCAATCATATTTTAAAAAACGAATTCCTTAACCGCTTTAAAAATGGAATGCTGCCAGTTATTTTCTAATCAGCCTCTTGCGACAAAAGGTCGCCTTTTGCATCGAAACTCTCGGTTTCCTACAGAAGGTTTGGTTACGCTTGTATTTTGATAGTAGAAGTGTATGAGGGGATCAGTACACATAGATATAGAATATTATTCACCTGTTATAATAACGTTCATAATCAAAGTAATAGCCAAATAATCCCATTGATATAACCTTAAGTTAATGCCACTTATTTGATATAATACTGACACTATTTCTTCTTCAGTATATTGCGAGACATCTGTGATTAGTAATTCTGCTAACCTGGAAAAAAGAGGTTGTTACATATATTTAATTAAAAACATACGACGAGAGCCGAGTGTTCGCGATTTAGCGCCAAGTATACGCGATCCAGCGTCAGCGAGCGACTGGAGCCAAGGTGCTAAGGACTTCTTCTTTTCATGGCGGTAGTGACCACACGTGACTGACCTTCACGTAACTTACGTAACTTAACTTTTCAGTGACTAACCTGGTATCAGAGTTTTATGCTGCCCATGGGCCTCTGACTTAGCAACACATGCTGTTGAGAAATATCTCTCAGACATGCTGGTTTCCTCACGATATTTTTCTTCTCCGATTTTTAAGTAAGTGATAAAATATTATTATATAAAATATTATATTCGCTATTATATTCGCGACTTTGACTCGAAGAGAGAAGTTGTTCCAGTGGAAACATTTTAAGCTAATGACTCACCTTTTAATATCTGTATGACGATTTGTAATTTCTATCGGAAACCAAGGATCTTTGTAGCCCTTTAAACGAGGACCTACCAAATCCAAGCAATGTACCCATTTCTGAGGTTTTTTTCTTTCTTGGTCGCTTAAATAATTTACTCTCCTGTAAAATGGAACTACTGGAGTTACATTACGGTTTCTTTTCCCTGATCTCTGTCTTGGAAGACGTTTATCTTCTTTTGTTTGTGTTGTTGATGATTTTTCTTCTCCACTTAGATTTGTATCATGTTTATCAGTTGTTGTGGTGTATCTTTCTTTTTGGCTTTGCGTTGCAACCTCTTTCTCACTTCCTTTTTGTTTATCTTTAAGGTTATTAGCTATCATGGCATCTCTGTCTTCATGCATTGGCTTCTTAGTGATACCAGTTATATCGGTACTCCCTCTTAAGGTATTAACAGCTTGTGGTGTGAAAGGGTTGTCATTTTTGACAGATACCTTCGTATCTTTGCCTAGAATGTGATAAAAATTAATCTATACTTACTAATATTATAAAGCTGAAGAGTTTGTTTGTTTGAACGCGCTTATCTTTAGAACTACTGGTCAGAATTGAAAAATTGTTTTTGTGTTGGATAGTCCATTTATCCAGGAAGGCTAAAGGCTATGTAACATCATACTACGACCAAAAGGAGCCGTGCAGCGGGTGAAATCGCGCGGGAGCAGATAGTTTAGCTTGCAACACTGGTTGCAAACACTACTGGGGCATAGACAAAGTCATATTTTCATTAACGATAACGAAATTAGATAAATCCAAAATGTATGGAATTGGCATAAGCTTTCTTAATGTCACGTGATCAATCTTTTTCGATCGCTAAGAGCTAGACAATGTCAAATTGTGTAACAAAACTCGATCAATATTTCCATACAAAATCACAAACAAGTGACGTTCTTGACAATCGGGTTCGCTGAGATAGCGAATTGTTCGATCAACAATTTTCGAAATCGAGTCGACACGTAGCGATTGACACTTGTCTAGCCCCCTGACTGACCCTCTGTTATGCATGAGGTCCTGAGTTCAATTTCCTGGTCCGACAAAGCGTTATTGCGTCTGGAATTCTGCCCGGTAGAGGGCAATAGGCTCGCTTCTTATTACAATAACTGGAGAAGTGTAACTGCCTGAAAGTTTTATTGATGACTAGCTGCTTCCTCACGGTTTCACCCACTGCTAGGCTCCTATTGGTCGTAGCGTGATGTTTGCCTATAGCCTCCCTCGATAAATGGTCTATCCAACACAAAAATAATTTTTCAATTCAGACCAGTAGTTCCAGAGATTAGCGTGTTCAAACAAACAAACTTTATAATCTTATATATAAAAATTCTCGTGTCACAATTTTAGTTACCATACTCCTTCAAAACGGCTTGACCGATTTTTATGTAATTTTTAATGCATATTCAGTAGGTCTGAGAATCGGCTACTACCTATTTTTCATACTCCTAAATGATTAGTTAGGTAGGGTAGGTATAGTAGGTAGGGTAGGTAGGATAGGCAGGGTAGGTAGGGTAGGTATCATTGTTAAGGCAGGACAACGTGTGTCAGGTCAGCTAGTATTAGCACAGGTATTAGTATAGATTACAATTAGGAAAATTAGACGGTTCTCACCCGATCGTTGTCTATGATGATGATGATGTCGCAGAACGGGTTTTATTGTCATAGTATCTGAAGGGTCTGTCACGATTAAATCATAGTTATCTATGGGGTCTTGTGTCATTTCTATTCTCTTCTGAATACCTTCTATTATTTTCATTTTATCTATCTTGTGCGGCACCTTTTGTTGCGCGTCGTCTGTCAGTGAGGTTACTTGGTGTTGAACGGCTGAAAAATCAAGAATAATATATCAATCTGCCTGCCTTTTCCTTTTTTGTGGGCCAGTCTAACTGGATGCAGCTGAATACCAGTATTTTACATGGAGCGACTGCCTATCTGATCTCCACAACCCAGTCATGGATTATACGATACCCTTTGGTATGACTGGCTGTCACTTTCAGGCTTCTGACTACATGTAACGACCGTCAAAGATCCACGAGTGACAGCCAATGCTTTCTGAGTTACGGAGGAGCCTCGATATGTAAAGATGGTCACCCATCCATAAACCAACCCCGGTTACTGGGCAATACGATCCCCCTTGATAAGACTGGCTGTCAGATTTTTGGGCTTGCGACCAACCGTAACGACTGTCAAAGATCCACGAATGACAGCCGGGACTAACTGTTTAACGTGCTTTCCGAGGCACGGAGGAGTCTCGGTATACAGGCTGAAATTGAATTCACGGGCAATAAAAACCAGTTGTTTCCTAAATTTTAACGAGTTATGCGAGCATAATGCCTGCTGGGGAGTTTGTTGCGCCACTTCTTCTTCCCAGCTAAAGCACTAGGAAGTGGTGAAGGGTGGGCGTTTTTGGGGGACTGTCTTATGTAACTTTGACCTTCAAAAAGTGCTGATCTTCAGCCTAATTTGAATAAATGACTTTTGATTTTGATTTTGATTTTAATGTAAGGAACAGCTGATTTCTGATTTGTTTCTACAGTAAAAGTTGTTCATAATGATGAGAACAATGGTCCCTTAAAATATTGTCCATGAATTTAATTTTACTCTGTAAAAAAATGGTCACCCATCTATGGGCTAACCCCAGCAAGCATAGCTTAACCAGATGGATTGACAGATGATTTGACGACACGGTTGGCGCAGTGGTTGAGCGATTGACTGCTGCGCAGCATGTCGCGGGTTCGATTCCCGCACGGAACAAATTGTATGACCTGCAAGTATTTGTTCCGGGTCTGGGTGTTTTTCTATCTATAATATGTATGTATTTCCAAAAAAAAAGTATATAAGTAGTTTATCAGCCATCTCGTTACCATAACACAAGCATTAGGTTGCTTAGCTTGGGACTATCTGGCGCTGTGTGAAATGTCCACAGATATTATTATTATTATTGACCAAGAACAGATTTACATAATTGGTATAATCAGCCTATAATGTTCCACGTTTAGGACACAGGCCTTTTCTCTTCCAGTGGGAGTGGTAGTGGTGGTGGTGGTGGTGGTATCCACCAGGCGGGCCCAGAGCGGGTCTACCAACCCGCTGTCACATGTCTTCGAATTTTTGGCTCTGGGAAATGCCGGTTTCCCCACGTTGTTTTCCTTCACTGTTTCGAGAGCAGTCGTGATGAAATACAGTGTCAATATAGTCTCCGCGTGGCTAAGCACTAACAGCCGCACAGATCGCTCCATCAGGTTAAGCTACGCTTGCCGGGGTTGGCTGTGGTTGGGTGACCATCTTTCCATACCGAGACTCCTCCGTGCCTCGGAAAGCACGTTAAGCCGTTGGTCCCGGCTGTCATTTGTGCATCTTTGACAGTCCTTACGGGTCGTCAGAAGCCCGAAAATCTGACAGCCAGTCTTACCAAGGGGTATCGTAGTGCCCAGTTACTGGGTCGTGGAGGTCAGATAGGCAGTCGCCCCATTTAAAATACTGGTATTCAGCTGCATCTGGTTAGACTGGAAGCCGACCCCAGCATAGTTGGGAAAAGGCAGACAGATGATGATGATGATGAGTCTCCGAGTGAAATGGCTGCGTGACATGACGAAACGGAACCCTTACACGTTTCGTCTTTGCCATTTGTCAACAGAACCCTAAAAAAAATAACATTCTTACCAATAATTATCACTAATCCCAAATAACTTTGAATCATTTTTTCACAAGATTGTGTTCAATAAATAAAAGAAATATAAAAAAACTTAATATGCATTTATCATAGAGCTCAAGATTTTTTTTTAATTCGAAGTCTTATTTCAAACATTTTCCCAGTTAGCGAAAATTTAATCTATTTCTATATTACTTTCTATGAAAATCAAGCCAGATTTTTTTTTACCATTAAAATCAAAATAGGTTTTATTACAATCAGAAATGCAAAACATATTAAAATCATTCAAGCGTTCATAAACAGAACGTAATCTCCATTTAAGTAACAATTTACATGCGTTTCCAAAAACTACAAAATCGTCAGTAGGATGGTCCGAAAGGGTTACTGCTACCCCGGAACATAAAAGGCTAAGGAAGGAACATGGATGGGTTTTAGTCAGTAAGAGTCTGACACTCCCTTCAGCTCCACCCAGAGCGGGAGAGGTCATTTGATGATTCCCCATCCTCAAAAAAAAGGCAGTAGTACGGCGTAATAAATGATAAAATTTTTGTAAATATTTATTTATTTATTTAAACTTTTTGCACACAATAAAGGTACAAAGGCGGACTTAATGCCTTAGGCATTCTCTACCAGTCAACCAAGGGTGGTGAAGAGATTAGATGGCAGGTGCTTTAAATAGTAGGAACATACAAAACATTGAGACTTGAATAAAATGGGTACATAAATAGGTTACCTTAGGTATAATAACAGTTTATAAAGACTTTAAAGACATTAAACAAATTAAAAGACACCATGGATATTGGGCAATTCATGATAACAAGAGGAAATAAAGTAGCTTGACGTGGAGGGCACGCGCGTGCGTTTTTATGCTCTGGCGTTCAAAAGGCTAAGATGGCCTCATCAGTTCCTAGCTAACGACGAGAGATGCATGAGATCTGACTTGTTGTTACTGACGATTTATTATTTTTATTTTATTTTTGTTCTGAATGCACCTAAATATAACTTTGTGAAGATTATTATTAATTAAATATTTGCACACCATATGTACCTAATGGTAGAATGTAAAGGGCGCCATTATAGTTGTAAGACCATACTTTGTAAACCTACATTCTGGCAAATAAATAGACTTTGACTTTGTGCACACCAGTTCCTTTAGCAGTTCATTTGAAGGAACTACTGAGAAGTTTTGGTATCAGTACTTCCTATGCAAAACTAAAGGAACTACCGAGATTAGACAGTTCCTTTCGACTGTCAAAAATTTACAAATGGCTGCCGGGACAAACTACATAACGTGCTTTCCGAGGCTCGGAAGGTTCGCGACCATGTAGTCCATGCCAGATAGCATGGCTGGTAATATAATTGATTCTCGGGAACTGTGACTAAGTCCATTTACATCTTAGTAATCTTAATTTTGAAGAAAGCATCTATAAAACATCTCAACCGTATTTTATTTACAAACGCTTGAAATATTTCAATCATTTTGTTTTGAATATAGAATTGTTTTTCTTTTTTTTTATTAATAAAATAGTACCTACTTAATTGCCTAGATACTTTTTTCTCATAAACTTTGAATTTCGAACCTCCTTTAATCTAAATTAGTAGTCACGACGCGCCACTTTCAGATGTAGACAATATTCTTTTTTTTAAATATTCGTAATCGTTTTGGGAAGTGATGTTAAATAAAATGAAAAGTGTCGCCTTGTTCTTCTTAACTATATGTGAGTAATATTTTGTTATATTGTTTGAAAGGTCGCTGCAGAGAATTTTCCCATCTATGTTGAGGTTGACTGCCAGTCAGTCTAAATGTATCTAAAGCGAAAGAATCATTCACTCCCTGATTAATCACGAAATCTCAAACAACCACTACTGGACCAACGAAGGTGTTTGGCACTGAAGTGGCTTATGAGTATGAGATGTCATCTAAGAAAGGATTTTTAGGAAAATACCCCCGTGAAGGACTGAAATAGGGGTAGAATGATGAATTAAAATTTTTCATCATTAAAGCGGGCAAAGCTTTCACGAATTCAGATTGCAGTCACAAATTCCGAATGTATACTTATTTATTATTTTTTTAATTAACCTACACTGTCCCATTGCTAAGCAAAGGCCTCCCCCAAATTCTTCCAGACATCTGTCTCTTGAGCCACCTCGATCCATCCCTTGCGGTATGCGTCTAGGTCGTCTCGCCGCCTCTTCCTGGGCCGGCCTCGACGGCGCCGTCCATCCTCAGGCACCCACCTTGTAGCGACTGTACAGTAGCCCAGCGGTCACTATGCATGCAGCTAGCCCATTGGAGCCCATTTCGAGCAACTAATTAATTAGTTTACAATTTTTTGTAAATAATTAAAGATTTCATGGTTTTCCTATCATTTAATTTATCAAGTTTGTTCGAGAGATTTCGTCCTTATAATTGATACTAACGATCGCGGCAATAAAAGTACAGTGTGTACTTTTTGCAGATTTTAGTCAGTTCGATTCCCGGGTGTGGCAAGCGATTTTTTGGAAATCTTTAAATGCAGTTTTCTTTCTATTCAAAAATAAAGGAATGTTTCCTTTGAGTAAAATTTTCTATCTACAGTATTAAGAGTACTTTCCCTCCAGGGGGCATTACAAAATTCCACCCTGTATATTCTTCCAACTGAACAGACAGCTGTGCTGCTGGGGAGTTTTCGTTGCGCTACTTCTTCTTTCAGCAAAAGCACTAGGAAGCGCGCATTTTGTCATTATCAGTCTAGTTAGAATAAATGACTTTTGATTTTGATATACGTTTACTTTTTATAACATTTTAGCTATCCTCATCAACTTAACAATAACTACAGATGAAATTGAACCTATCGAATTAAGAATAAAAGATTTAAAACGTCAAATATACGATGAAATGCAAGCCCAAGGGAATAGGGCCCCTGAAGACCATTACAAAGAAATGTATGATTACGTAGACAATTCAAATAAACCTTTAGTTCCTATAAGCGATGATGACGAAAGAAAATTACACGAAAGATATAAACGGCCAGAATTAAAAACAACAACGAGTACGCAGAGATATGTACCGGCCTCCTTAGACACAACAGACGAGAAAAAAAAACCATTAAGATCGAAAAAACAAAAGAAAAAGAAATCAGCTATAGAAACTTTTTATAGAAGAACTGCTTTTAATCCCAATGAGCGAAATAGGCCGCAAAAGTGGACACATTGTCTGGACTTATTGTCGCCTTTTCTAACTGGAATTTTAAGTAATATAACACAGGCCAAAAGGGTTACTGTTACAGATAATGTAATACGGAGGTTAGTTCAACTTTTTTTTTCCTTTTTACTTTTTAAGTTACCTTAACTTTCGTCGAGGACTATTATTGAAGACCAGCGTTTGTTGTCTGTGGTTCGACCACGTTGTTCTACTAGAAGGACCAAGGGTATTTTCTTTTCGTTGATTTTATTAACCTTTTGAACGCCATTGTCACATATACGTGAGAAGCAAGCGCATGCCCTGTACGCCAACGACACAAATATATGACAATGGCAACAACACTGTAACACGAAATCAATTAAATCATGACTTTTGTGAGTGTTTATATAGATACCTTAAAAATAAAAAATAAAGCTCTCGTACGTATCTAATGACATGAAACAAATTAAAAGACACCATGGATGTTGGGAAATTCATGATAACAAGAAGAAATAAATTTGTAGCTTGGCGTGGAGGGCACGCGCGTGCGTTTATGCGTTCAAAAGGTTAATTGTACCATGGGCAAATTAAATTACTTGGAGTTCTATCAATAGTACTAAGGGTTCTTTTAAAACTGGAGTGAGTTTTTAACCTCTGCATGTAAACTTCATTCAGGTGTTTTGTATTGAGGCTATATCTTCAGTGTAATAAACCTTGACGAAAAGAAGATTGAAACTAAACCTCAAATTCCATTTGAACGCCATGTTAGGTGCTGTTAAGTAAGCGGGATTGTCCGAAAGGGTTACCGCTACCGCGGAACATAAAGGGCTAAGGAAAGAACATGGATGGGTTTTATTAGTCAGTAAGAGTCTGACACTCGCTTCCGCCCAGTGCGAGAGGGGTCATTTGATGATTTCCCACCCTCAAAAAAACAAAAAAGTGGTGTTAAGCGCGGGGCTATGTTACTGTGATGTGTCGTGTCTTCTGACGTATTGCTAGCCAATGGTTTGACGTAGTCCTTAGAAGATTCGTTTGAAGTGTGTCTCCGGAGCACGACACAAGACAATACAGTAATGTCGGCTTTAAGGTCACAGGTCATTAGAGCCACCCGGCACCTACTCCACGCAAAACGGCCATCGCTCAGCATAAAGTGGTGAGCGATGGCCGTTTTGACATGAATGATATGACGCATTTTTTCCTCCAACTCGTACATAATATGTGTTTGTAGTCCTTCTGTGCGTCACTTTGGCCTTGATCTGTACCCGCGCGGCTTCACGTGTTGCTCGGGTCCTATTGATCGTAGCGTGATGTTACATAGCCTATAGCCTTCCTCGATAAATGGACTATCCAATACAAAATAATTTTTCAATTCGGACCAGTATAGAAGTTCCAGAGATTAGCGCGTTCAAACAAACAAACTCTTCAGGTTTATATTATACTAGCTTCCGCCCGCAGCTTCGCCCGCATAATATGTCGACAAATTATACACATGAACCTTCCTGTTGAATCACTCTATCTGTTAAAAAAAAACCGCATGAAAATCCGTTGCGTAGTTTTAAAGATTTAAGCATACATAGGGATATAGGGACAGAGAAAGCGACTTTGTTTTATACTATGTAGTGATAATAGTATAGATTCAAATCTGACAGATCAGTTTTTTTTTAGGTTAAGACAACTCCTGACTATGAATATGACGCATGCGTCAACCGACGATATAAGAACAACTTTGTATGAAATCAGTAATTTGCAATTACGAATTTTTCAATGGGACCTTGTTGCTCTCAGGGCTATTTTAAACGTCATCATGGAAGGTAAGAATAGTGATTTTAAACTTAACAACCAACGTTTTAACGTTTAAAATGCAGCAGTGATAGCCTAGTGGTGTGTGGTGTGAACCAAGGCACACGCCTCTGATTTTACGGATTCATGACGTGCGTATTGTATAATTATCTTGCTTAAAAATCGGTGAAGGAAAACATCGTGGGGCAACCAACATGTCTGAGAGATATTTCTCAACAGCATGTGAAGCTAAGTCAGAGGTACGAAAAAGATAAAAGTTCAACCGAAGGAAAAAAAAATGAAAAAGTGTTTATTGACAGAATTTTTTTTAAAAGACAAAGAACTCTACCTCTGCCAAACTGCAAAGCAGTTTGTTGGCAGATGTAGCTCCTTTTTTGATTTATACATAACAATTTTTTTATATTTATTGACACTTTTTCCCACAAGGTAAACTATTCCTTCATTTCTTAAATTAAAAAAAACAGACATACAATTTTATTTAAGATATTATCTCTTTCAGTGAGGCTTTGACAAAAAATATTAAAGAGGTACTTACTTCTGCATTATTATTTTTTTTCTTCGGCTTAACCTGGCTTGCTTGGGGATGCAATAAATTCAGGCCAGCAGCCAGGACTTATAAACTCTACAAATTAAGCGACTACACGCTAAGGGTACCAGCTGTGGGATATGGACCTCAGCTTAAGACGCCCTTGGGGGAGGACAGCGCGGACAGCAGTTTCTGTTTACTAAAACTTTTTGAGCGACAGGTGACAAGTGACAAGTGACAATTTGTCGTCAAAAACTTGTCAAATCTGCTATATTTGTAGAATTGTCCGACAATTCTGACAGGAGCGTTACCCTATGTTGCGAAATCATATTTTGACAATTGTCATAACTATGTCGAGTTTTATTAAACAAGTTTTTACATGAAAAAATGACAAGATTTCACCTGTCTTGTGTTAATTTTTGACATATTTGTCACTTTTATTAAACAGCGCGGCAATTTTGTCATTTTTTGACATATAAAATATTTTATAAATAATTTAATTAACTGCTAACAACTTAAACTATACTTAAATTAAATGACGATCTAACTAACTGTGTACACACGGCTACACATCAAGCTATACAAAACCGGTTTACGCTGGTCTCGCATCGTACGGAAATCCTATACAATGCGAGATCAGCTTAAACTGGAAATGTATAGCTTGATATGTAGCCGTGTGTACAAATAAATACAAAAACCGAAAGGACACTTAGGCGTCGAAGTACTCATTCGCATCGCTGTCGTCCGGAAACCCAGAAGACTGGCAGCATTGCCACGTTGAATGGCAATCAAGCACTCTAATCACTTCCGGGTAAGCGGGATTGTCCGAAAGGGTTACCACTACCCTGAAACACAAAGGGCTAAGGAAGGAACATGGATGGGTTTTAGTCAGTAGGAGTCTGACACTCCCTTCCGCTTCACCCAGAGCGGGAGAAGTCATTGGATGATTTGCCAGCCTTAAAAAAAAGCCCTCTGGTCACGTGGAGTGTCGACCCATCGGCGAAAAATTTCCTTAAATTAATTAACTTAATTTAATTAACTTGTCTCTAACAGATGCTCCGCATGATTTCAAGGCACTTAAATATGGCATTAAAAGACTGTTTACCAGCTGGAGACTTAATACGTCAAACCTCACGAGAGTTTTGACGCAAACCAGGATATTTCGACCTCCTTGCATCCAAATTACTGACTACTCAGGTAAGTTAGCAATAATAGGAGATAAACTACGACAGGGATGGCGAACTAACGGCGCGTGTGCCATCGACGGCACGTAACAACATAATTATGGCGTTGTTCGTTCTCACATATATAATATTAATATGAACTACGAGATGTAACCAATATTTTGTAACCTTAATTTGTTTAAAAGAGTGTCCATGGAGTTTCTTGCCCGTTCTTCTCCAAAGGTACCTACTGCTTTGGAACGGGCAACTAGCTTCATCTCTCTGACTGACCGACACCTTGACAATTCAAAAGTGCCTGCAATTGGTTTATTTGAAATAAATACTTTGAGTTGAGTTTGAGTTTGGGCACGGCATCATTTCAAAAGTTGCACTAATTTGTTCTTTCATATAAGTAAATATAAAACTGTTAATGTTGATATTACTGTAAGTAACACAAAAAAGGTATTTTTGTACATTCTTTCCTAATACAAGATTGTTTATTGACACGTCATGGCCAGATTCAATATTTGAGAAAAAATGGCACGTAGATGTGTAAAGGTTCGCCACCCCTGAACTATGATAGCATAGTATTTGTGAAAGTTATAACAAAGCGCCACCAAGACTCACAACGCATGTCGCTGCCGGCCTGCTACTGAAGACGAATACTTACAACTACATACAAACTCTTTCGTAAGGATGTGACTGCAAACATTGAAACAGTCATTTGGTGGGGCGCGCCGTGTTAACGTAGTCTATCACAACTATTAGTAAAAACAAAACGTCAATGTTGTTGCTGTCATCTGTCAATGTCATGTGCCAAACGCAATTGCGTTCTGCCGTCGGCCATCTTGAAAATAATGAGAGTTGAGAAAAAGCTCCTATTTGTTTTGTTTTAATTAAAATAGCGATTCAAACTCAGATGTCAGTCTCATTTAAAGATTAAAAAATAATCTTGATCACCACTCAATGCAGAAAAAATAAAATACTCGTATTCAGCGGCATCCGGTTACACTGGAAACTGACCCCAATATAGTTGGGAAAAGGCTAGACAGATGATGATTTCATTGATTGATTGATTGATAATGCACTGCATTTTGTCACACATTTGCGTCGTTGGCGTACAGGCTTGCTTGTCACGCTAAATGTGACAGTGACGTTCAAAGGGTTAATTAATTATTTAAATCTCATTTCAGGTTCAACAGTGACACCTAAGATGTTAAGATATACAAAACCAGACACTCAAAAGAAAAAAACTTGTGCTTACATAAATGATGAAGACGATTGTTAATGTAGTTCTATATTATCTATGTCCATCGTATTCTTAATTTGAATTATTTGACGCCATCTTGATACAAAGTAAGTATAACTGCGATGTGAACTTTTTAAACACGACCATTGACTATTTGAAACGGTCTTAAATAAAATATGAAATCACATAGGAAAAAGACCGCTCGTCTTAAAAGCTTCAATCACCGTACAGAAATTAAATATTATGCGAAGATATAATTGTAAAATTGCATTTAATGCTAATAAGTATTTCATTTGATTCTAAAAATCTGTGACGTCCCATTGTTATTATTTCATACAAATCACGTAAATTCCGCGTTTTGACAGTTCTTAAAAAGTAAGGTTATTGACTATCCTTTCAAATACCCAATTATAACAATAATCATCACTCCCCTGCCCTTAGTTTAATTTTTCATGTATTTGTGCTTGGCGAAATATGTCTTTTCCGTCCATACTTATCTATTAGTCGTCATCTCGGTAGTCAATCTTTTTCTAACCATATCATCCTTCACACAATCCATCCATCGTTTCTTTGGTCTCCCTCTACTTGTATAGCCATCCACATTCATGCTCACAACTTTCCTGGCAACATTTTCCTCATTCCTCCGCATAACATGCCCATACCATGACAACCGATTTCCACACAACTTTTCAGTCACCGGTGTCACTTTCAGACTTCCTCTTATATACTCATTTCTTATTCTTTCCATTCGCCTTACACCACATTTAGCTCTTAGCATTCTCATCTCAGCTGCATCTATTGTCATTCATTCATTACTGAATATTCCTTTAATACAAGAAAATACATATTGTCCAAAAAGTATTCACTTAATTCACTTTTCAGTTTTCATTTTAGCGTGTTGATGGCAATCTATATGAGCTCGGCCCAAAATTCGGCTAAGTGTGTAACGTGCAGACGACAGGACACGCAGGACACGATATCAAGTGTCCCATTGTTTGTGGAACAGCACTATATTGATATTTTCCTTGCTTTAACGCTGTTTTAATTATACTAGCTGTGCCTGCGACTTCGTCCGCGTGGAATAGTGACTTTTCGGGCAGCATACCTTAACAAATGTTCGCCGTGATTCTTTAAATTGACATAACTTTTTTATTTATGAACTGATTGACATGAAATAAACACTAGTGAAAACCGCATCTAAATCGAGTAAGCCGTTTCTGATATTAGCGTGCACAAACACACAGACAAACCGACAAACAGACAAAAAAAAAATTACAATTTCGGGTTCGGCATCGATAAAATAACAGCCCCTGCTACTTTTTTTTATATACTTCCATTGTACAGACACCACTTTTCTACAATTTTATTATATGTATAGATAGAAAAACACCCAGACCCAGAACAAATAATTGCAGGTCGTACAAATATTTGTTCCACAACCATTGCGTCAACCGTGTCAACAACAAATCGAAAAACGGTATCGGTGTCGTGTAATCGATTACAGCTTAAGGACTCGTTAAAGTTACATAGTTTTAATATAATTATTATATTTAATTTATTATACGACACGGTTGGCGCAGCGGTTGAGTGATTGACTGCAGCACAGCATGTAGCGGGTTTGATTCCCGCACGGAACGAATATTTGTACGACCTGCTAGTATTCATTGTTCCGTTCTGGGTGTTTTTCTATTTATAAATATGTATCTATTTACAAAAAAAATGTATGTAAGTAGTTTATCAGCCATCTCGTTACCATAACACAAGCATTAGGTTGCTTAGCTTGGGACTATATGGCGTTGTGTGAAAAGTCCAAGAATATTATTATTATTATAATATATTAAGACCTATAAGTTCATGTTCACAATAACACGTCAACAAAAAATAAGTAATATAAATAAAAAGTAATGTAAGTAATAAATAGTAACATAAATAAGTAATAGATTAAGTAATATAATGTTTTTTTAATAAATGTGAAAAAACAACTTCTAAGTTATTCATTTATCAATTCGAGTGTTTTCTTACATGGAACTTAGATTTAAATGGCGTTATTTGTGATAACGATGGATGTATATTTTGGTCCTTCGAGCTGGATGCTATTCTACCTAACTAATCGGGGAAAGCTACCGTGATTCTATTGTTCTGATAATACCGCTTCCTAATCCCGTTTTTGAAAACACCAGACTAACTTTACTTAAATTTATATTATGTACTAGGTTTTGGCCTCGTAGAGTTCGGTTATATCACAATATCGGAATAAAAACCAGTGTTTTGAGTATCAATTCGCCCCGGGCGTCGGGAGCCACGTGACGACTCCAGGCCACCGTAGGCTACGAGCCTGCGGGCGGTGAGTAATGGGCAATAGCTCACCGTCCGATCAGGACCAGGCCCGTGCCGGACGGCGGGTATACATATGTTAAAGAAATGTCAGCATATGAAGGGGCCCCTCAGGGCCAAGCCTTCCGGGTAAGCGGGATTGTCCGAAAGGGTTACCACTATCCCGGAACATAAAGGGCTACGGAAGGAACATGGATGGGTTTTAGTCGGTAAGAGTCTGAAACTCCCTTCCGCTCCACCCAGAGCGGGAGAAGTCATTGGACGATTTCCCACCCTCAAAAAACAAAAAAGGGGTTGGATTTTCGAAAAACTGTGATACGAGTTATACTTTACTTTTGGTTTTAGACATAAATCCTAAGTTCCTAGTTAATATGACCGCGCGTTAAAATTCTTCCATATGAACTTTGACACCCCCCCTACAAGGGGTATGTGGGGTGTCAAAGTTTGGAAGAATTTTAAAGGGTTGTTTAGAAAAATAACAAATTACAAAATTTATAATAAACTCAGATAAATATTTATGCTTAGTTTCAAGTTTATTAACTCAAGGAATAATTTTTCATACAAACTTTCACCTTCTATTATACCCCCTTAGGGGTGGAATTTACAAAACTCCTTCCTTAGATTATTATAATGTATAATCATAATTTTATAAAGACCATTATTATGAAGTTTAGTAATGTTTTGGTCTATGCTACTGAATAGAGAAAGAATAGATAGATATGTATAGTTAAACAAATGCATGGCAAAGGCATGATTCTTTAAATTGACATAACGTTTTTTATAAACCGATTTTTAGTATTATTTATTTTTCCTCTCCTGTTATATACTTGTACATAGTAATTATTAATAGGTACTTTAAGTATTTTTAGGTTTGTAAATATTATGTGTATCTATAGAATTGTATAATAAATCAATTGTGAACCGATTGACAAGAAACAAACACTAAATATTAATTGAAGCTTACCACATTATATGAATGTAAACATTTAAATCGGATAAGCCGTTTCTGAGATTAGCGTGCACAAACACACAAAAATTCTAACAATAATTGTTTTGGGTGCTTTTTGCACCAAATAGATTATATAGATTCATAAAAAAAAACAAATTCATATCGTATTTTATTCAAAAGTCAACTTCAAGTTAAAACAACATAACCTTCCTGGCACTATCGACCGGTAGCTTCAAATAACTCACTGGTCCTACCTCCACACTTGGTTTGTCAAAATTATAAGTCTTAGCAACTATAGGTTCTCCAGCATCCGTATTACCAAACTCCTGAGTATGTATCTTCAAACTTCCACTCAATTTAGTATTTTTTACTTCCTCTTCAATTATTTCTGTATCTTGTTTGTCACCGTCTTCGTTTGAAAGACTTTCTTTTGTTTCCTTTACAGCTTCGTCATCAATTTCGGCAGACCCAGCAGCGTCTTGCACCACTTCATTTTCTTCTATTTGTTCGTTGTCAACTTTACCGCGTCCAGTCAACGCTTTACTGTTTTTAGTGACAGATGAAACGGTTGTCTCTTCTGACTGGATACCCTCTTCAGCTTCTTCATTCGACGGTTCTACCTGGTCTCCGTTACCGTCATTGGTTTTCTGCACTGCTTGGTTCGGTACAATTTCAAAATGGCCTTCAACTGCCTCAATGTTCAATGGTTGTTCTCCTAACACTGTTCCCGACGGCTTATTTTTTAAGTCTCTCTGCTGCACGGTCCTGTTTACCTGCTCTATTTGCTGCTTTAGTAAGTCCAACTGTTTTATAATGTTTGATTGGTGGATATTGGATGGATATTGGAGCTGTTGGTTTATTGGTTTTTGTACCTTGCTTGGTAGTTGCATTAAACTCAATTGTGGCTCTAAGTTTGCATGCACAATGTTTGGCTGTTGACCAAAGGTTGGTTGTAGCGTTGGCTGTTGGACTAGACTTGGCTGTGGTATATAGGCTGTCTGATCCGCAGGCACTAGCACTTGTTTTATAAATCTTATCTTTTTCACGCCCGCTGTAGGCTGTGTGTTCACAACCCTATTATTTTTAGGTGCTACATAGTTAGTATTACTATTATCAGCTTCTAGTTTGCTTTGCAAATATAGCCCGGGATACTGAATTTGAGGTTTCATGTCTTTATCTAGTGTATCTTCATATGTCGCTTCAAACTGTACTTCTTCTTTTATAACTTTCATTGGAACTGATTTGTAAATTGGAGTCTTCACTTGGACGTTTGCTTCAGTCGCTTTTAGAGGTTTCTTTGGAAAATATTTGTAGGCTAGAGAATCTTCTAGCGTTAGCGCCTTAGCGTTCTTTTGAGCGTTAGTGTATGCCTGATTTCTTGCTTTAGCACTTTCATCAAGTACTTGTTTAAAAAGCCTCTGTTTGACTCTTTCTACTATATCGTCTATTGTTAAAACAGTAGGTTTAGTAACCATTGCTTTGGGTTCCGTGGCTACAACTTTCTTCGCACTTTTCAGCTGATATTTAGGACCTGGTAGCTGTTTGATTCTTTTAGCCACTTCATAAGAATCATCCTGTTGACTTTCATCCTCATATTCATCTGTTCCGTCTACCTCTTCGTCATCTTTATAAGGTTCTTTGTAATATATGTGGCCGTTTTCGACAGCCATGGCTTTGAGTTGTCCAACCAAGTTCTTGGGACCGTATTTCTTTGCTAGATTACGGAAATCATTGAGTTTTCCTGCTACAACGACGTAGGTATTGACTGGTGTTAATAAAATTGATGTGGAACCTGAAATAGTAAAATTTTTCAATTATTTATTGTCAGTTGTCAGTGCCGAAATTGTCTTTTTTTTTGAGGGTGGGAAATCATCAATGCTCTGCATGGAGCGGAAGTGAGTGTCAGACTCTTATTGACTGAAACCCATCCATGTCCCTTTGTTAGCTCTTTATATTACTATGGAGAAGAACGGGCATGAAACTCCACGGACACTCTTTTAAAGGAAATATGATTACAAATTATTGGTTATGTCATTCATATTATTAATTATACATGTGAGAACAATGCAGAACGTTAAAAGCATCCGTTCTTCTTCTTCGTTCCGTGGTGTTCGTGACTAACCTGGTGTCAGAGTTTTTATACCACGCACAATGGTCCGCCTTAGGACTGAGTGCCGAAACCTAAACCTCAAGATAGAAGATAGAGTTTTTATGCTGCCCGTGGGCCTCTGACTTAGCAGCACCCGTTTTAAAATATGTAAAAACAATCCAAAAATTAAATTAAAAGAAGCCATAGCCGCTAAGAGATGACCAGTCGCTACTGACAGCGCCCGTTCACGAACATGACGCATTGAGTTCAACTATTTTGAAGGGAGCTAAATTTTAATTATAAATAATAATAAATAATAAATTCATTTATTTCTCACCACAATATTTAAAGAGATTATGTACATGGGAATATTGTTAAACTCTAATAATATATTGTGGGAGACTGGTGCCTAAGCTAGGCTAATGGCCTGTGTTATAGGACACCAGGTCCCCACCCCGAGTAACAATGTCAGGTCGTACTAGAGCAATACACCTTTAGTTGCGGCAAGTTCAGTGTTGTGGGAGGTAAGTAATATGAGGCTGTGTATTAGGTGTACATGAAGTATGTGTGTGTGTGTATGTGTGTTTGTGTGGTGTTAGATTACTATACGCGTCGATATAGGTGTTATATGGAATAGTTGTAAATAATATTAAAGGACTAGGAATTAACTAAAAGGACACGTTCGGTACTATCGTGAGATAAGTCCTGGAGCCAATTGGTAAGTTTGGTCATCAATGTACTTCTGGTGAGAGGATATATATGGAGAAGACGATGGATTTTATTATAAATTCTAACACTGAGTACGCCGAAGTGGTGGCCCGCGAAAGAAGTACGACAATTTGTGGGTTAACTTTGTGCATCGTCAATAAGAAGACACAAAGTCACATTTTCATTAACGATAACGAAATTAAATAAATCCGAAATGTGGAATTGGCAATTGGCTTTCGAAATGTCACGTGATCAATCGTTTTCGATCGCTAAGTGCTAGACAATGTAAAATTGCGTAACGAAACTCGATCGATATTCCCATACTAATGCGTTGACAAGTGGCGTTCTTGACAATCCGAATCGCTGAGATAACGAATTGTTCGATCAACAATTTTCAAAAACTAGTTTAAACACGGAGCAATTGACACTTGTCTAGGCCCTCAGTTCTACGTGATTTCTTAAAAAAAGGGGGGCCATGCACGTGTCCTGCCATGCATTGACCGCTGGCCTGTCTCCACAAGATGCCTGAGGATGGACGGCGGCGCCGTCGAGGCCGGCCCAGGAAGAGATGGCGAGACGACCTAGACGCATACCGCAAGGGATGGATCGAGGTGGCTCAAGAGAAAGATGTCTGGAAGGATTTGGGGGAGGCCTTTGCTCAGCAGTGGGACAGTGTAGGCTATTTATTATTTAAAAAAAACAACTTACATATTATGAGTAAAAATAAGAAGTACATTATGTAACTAGAAGTATATTGATTCGAGCACGGATTAAAATAAAAATATATACATTATGTAAACTATGTAGGTACCTAACTACACATTATATTATACTGCTCCTAGGTATATAAACCATGACGCGTGAGTTCTTTCATTACACACTTGGACTTTTATTGAAATAAACTCTGAATTTCGTTTATTAAACTGTTTTAACATTGCAACTGCCGTATGGGGTCGGAAATACCCGTCAATCTCATTCTGCGAAGCCTTTTCCCAACTATGTTGGATGGGCTTCCAGTCTAACCGGATGCAGCTGAATACCAGTATTTTACATGGAGGGACTGCCTGTCTCACCTCTCAACCCAGTGAGTAACTGGGTAATACGATCACTCCCTTCCGCTCCACCCAGAGCGGGAGGGGTCATTTGATGATTTCACACACTCACTCAGCCAGCCAGCGAAATCTGACAGCCAGTCTTACTAAGGGGTATCGTATTGCCCAGTTACTGGGTTGTGGAGGTCAGATAGGCAGTCGCTCCATGTAGAATACTGGTATTCAGCTGCATCCGGTTTGACTGGAAGCCCACCCCAACATAGTTGGGTAAAGGCTGGCAGATGATGATGATGACCCAAAGAATCTATTTATGAATTTATTTATTTATTTAAATAAAAAATAAATAAATAAATCTACCACTGAGCCATCACTGCTTAAAAAGTATCCGCCATTTATTGACATGGTCTATAATATCAAGTAAGTCGTAGAAAGTCGTTAAATGCATCGACATTGACAGGTTGGCAGTTAAAACACGATTTTACGAGTCAGTTCAAAATTCTTTAGATAAAAATGTAAAATGTGCGATGCTGTACTTATAGCATACAATACACATGTATTAAACTTGCGCAAAAGTATTATACAGATTAACTACGATAACATAGCCCGCCCCTCCAAAATTCAAAACGTTCGAAAGTATTCGTGACAGTAATAAAAAAGCGCCACCAGGACTCACAACCTTAGAGCATTTAACCTAATGCTCTAAGCTCACAACGCATGTCGCTGTCGGCCTGCTACTGAAGACGAATACTTACAACTACATACAAACTCTTTCGTGAGGATGTGACTACAAACATTGAAACAGTAATTTGGAGGGGTTTTCCATGATATCGTAGTTTAGTTTATATGCTATTTTGACATTCACCAATCACAAGTGGTTATGAAATTGGTTGTCTTGGTATAATGAGGAAAATGTCGTAAGGAAAGTTTTGAGTATGAATGTGGATGATTATATAAGAGCAGGGGAAGACCAAAGAAACGATGGATGGATTGTGGGAAAGATGATATGGCTAGAAAGGGAGTGACTACCGAGATGACGACTAATAGAGAAGTATGGAAGAAGAAGACATGTTGCGCCGAGCACAAATAAATTGGGATAAGGGCAGAGGGATGGAGGAAACCTACATGCTTTTGCAAATAATAGAAACAACAAATAATAGCTGAAATCATTTATTTCCACATTAAATACTAATATTAATATTACTTAAATATAGTAAAACAGTACATTATTTCGTCCAAAAAAAACATTTTTATAAAAATTTAATTAATTTTGAGGTTAGACTCTGTTTTGCGTTTAGTTGCTGTCCGGTTTTATGTCGATTGCGTTTTGTTAGTGCTCCTGACTACCCTGATTTTGCTGGGCAGCATTTCTGAAACATTTAAACACATTTTTATTATTAAAAGTTGATACGTCATCGTAACATCACGCCTTGTTATCCCGTTAGAGTTCGCTAAAGGTGTAGGTTGCAATAGTATACACCGACATATCGTCAGTTATGTTTAATAATAATAATAATAAAATTGTTTATTACCACGAAGTTCATGTACAGAGGCCAGCACATCAAGTTACCACAACTGTCAAATTTCTTTGATAGTATTTCAACTTTATTGCAAAGACATAAGGTTCATTTTTAATTGAGAAAATTTGACAGTTAGGGATAGCTTGATGTGCTGGCGTCTGTACATTACACTGTATACAGGATAAAGGAATCTTAATTTAGCATTGGGTAGGTAAGTACAATAGTTTCAACCCTGTCCCCTAAACTAGGCTAGGCCTGTATCTTAGAGGACAGTACCCGGCTATAGGATATGCTTATGTGATGCTATTTTGGCAGACGTGCCAGTAGACTGTGTCTAGTGGGTGCATTTTCATCTTGTGTTTAAGTCCCATATGTACTGGGGGAGAGGCCATTAGCCGGGCACGACTCCAAGCTACTCCGAACTCAATATAGAAAAACTCAGTATCATTGCCAGACCTGGTTATCGAACCCAGGACCTCATCCTTAGTAAGAGAAAAGAGGAAAAGGCAACGGGCAGTGTCAGACTCTGACTGACTAAAACCCATCCATGTCCCTTTCTTAGCCCTTTATGTTCCGGGTAGCGGTAACCCTTTCGGACAATCGTGCTTAACGAAATCCGTACAATGTAGTGTCTGTTAGACAAAATAATAGCTTTTAATTAAATGCATAAGAAACTATTTCAAGAAAAAGGTAATTATTTTTTGTCGTCTGCTGTGTTGTTTGTTTAACGGCTCTTATTACTTAGCCACGAGCCCTGTGTATTTAGATAAAGTACGCCCCATCCAAAAGGTAGTTTCGTATGGAGAAGAATGGAAAAGAAATTCCAACGTTACTGTTTTAAAAAAAATTATATACAGTGTGTTAGGTTAAACGAGGGACATACTTTCAGGGGGTACTAAACTCATGAAAATGAACAACACGAAAAAAAATCAGCTGTACAGAACATAATTCGTCAAAATGTATGGGAACAGCTGATATTTTTTTCGTAATTTCAGGTATAGTTCCATAATCAAAGTTGTTCATTTCCATGAGTATACAACCTGGAAGTATGTCCCTCGTTTAACCTAACACACTGTTTATTCTTCCCTCTTTCTCTGTACTTCTCTTAATAAAGTCGGATCTTTGATAAAATCCATGCTTACCATAAGCAAGTTCCCTGCCAAGTCGTGGAGAGAAATTCATGGTCCTGCCCAGACGTGGGGAGAAGTATTTGGTTCTGCTGTCAATTTGCTCAGGATCGGGGCGGTACCTATGAAAGGAAACGAAAAAGTTTGGTTAGAAAAATCCTTTTCAGCCAGTCCCCTGCTGTCCTCCCCCAGCGACGCCCTAAGCCGAGGTCCGTACCCCACAGGGGGTGCCCTTAGCGTGTAGTCGCTTAGTTTGGAAGTGTTTTAACTTATTTGAACGCCATTGTCATGTAATACGTGACAAACTACATAAATATGTTTATTTATTTATATATAATCTGTCTTACTTCGATCAATAATTGAAGCTGTCTTACAATAAAACGTAGGGCGGTGACCCCCAAACTGTTTTGCCTGTATCTTGGGGATCTATGTCACAATGACAACAAAACTATAACACGAAATAAACAATTAAATCATTACTTTTGTGTGTGTTTATATAGATATCATAAAAATTGAAGCTCTCGTAAGTATTTAATGACATGAAAGAAATTAAAAGACACCATGGATATTGGGCAATTCATGATAACAAGAAGAAATACATTTGGAGTTGGCGTGGAGGGCACGCGCGTGCGTTTATTCTCTCACTCTCTTAAGTCCTGGCTTCTACAGGCAAACCCGGTTTAGCAGTAGACAACCTCCTTAGTCTAAAATCTTGCGAGAAAAAAAAAACAAAAAAAATAGGTTACAAAAGGATCTAAACCAGCCTGTCCCATGCCACTCCTTTTTAGCTTTAAATATTCTGAATGAAAGATTTAAATGAAAATGAATTACTCGTATTAATCAATGAAACTTAGATACCTCACACATCGAGGTATATTAAATATATGATTGATGATTAACACGCGAAACTATGCATTTTTTGACCACATTTATGTATTCTAAGACTTTTTGTATTAAGTATGTTTAGTTAAAAAATACAACCATAGTGAAGGGATTTAAAACACAAGAAAAAAGAATTTTAAAAAATACCGGTCAATTGCGAGTCGTACTCAGGCCGATGGGTTCCGTAATCATGTCTGTTGTATGGGAGTTCAATATCTATTTTATTCTGTTTTTTTGTATTTGTTGTTATAGCGGCAACAGAAATAATAGGGGTTTAAAGTATGAAATTGCCGTTTTATTGTATTAGGTTCTTCTAATTGACCTTCATGGATTGAGATTTTTGTGTGAAACTTTTTCACATGGTACCTATGAAGTTCTTCTTTTAAAAAATCATTAATTTGTGAAAATTTCAACTGTCTAACTATCACGATATACCTAGTACTGCAATTTCTCCAATCAGTCTGGGTACGGAAGCCGGAAAACACGTTGTATAACATTACTCACATCTCCTGGTCTGCGGGAGTAGCCGGCATCTCGTCAGCCAGTCGCCTCCCAAGCCTGGGGGTGAACTCCACATTCTCAAACGCTTTGTCATCATATGAGAGGCTGCGACCCAACTTGGGGGTGAAGATGACCTTCTTTGTCACTGTGGATAAGATATGGTGGATAGAGAAATGGTGTTAAGCAATTTTATTTTTGTAAATAGCTTTTACAAACACTTTTAAGGCCATAGCTCATTGCCAGGTCAGCGGGATTGTCCGAAACGGTTACCGCTACCCCGGAACATAAAGGGCTACGGAAGGAACATGGACGGGTTCGTCAGTAAGAGTCGTACACTTCCTTCCGCTCCACGCAGAGCGGGAGTAGTCATTAAAAAAAAAAGGTTCCCTTTCGGACAATCGCTGAGAAACAAAACATGATCATACTCCACAAAATATTTGCCTCTTCTTCTATTTGAACGCCATTACATTCACATACTGTTGATAAATATCTCTCGGATGGTTTCCTCACGATGTTTTCCTTCACCGATTTTTAAGCAAGTGATAATTATACAATACGCACTTGAATCCGTAGAATCAGAGGTGCGTGCCTTGGGTTCGAACTCGAGACCTTTGACTTGGCAGTCCGACGGTCACACCACTAGGCTATCACTGCTGCCAGGTTCCTTCTGCAAATCTGTGAACAGTACGAACCTCTGGATTCCGGCTCGTCAGCTTGCATCTCATAAGGTAACTGGTCGTAGTAGTATTTCAAAGCGTCCGCGGCTTCCAGTAACTTGAAGAACCCTTGTCTGAAAAAAAAATCGAGAGGTGTCAAGGGACACCCGGATGGAACGAAGTTCCTTTCGATTAATTAGTGAAGGAATTGTAATAAAATTTTATTTCTTTCAAGTTATAATAATCAAAAATAATCTGATCTAAAACTAACCCATCAAAAAATATTGATTAAAAAGACCTCATATTTTACTCCAAAAAAAGTGTAGTTACAACTTTTGGTCTTAATTCCGTCTAGCCCCCTTTCGCAACGCGCGATACGGAAGCGAATACTTCGTTTCAATTAGAGATTTAACAATTCTTTCTATCGTGTTCAATCGGTTAGTGGGGTACGTATGAACATCCCGAAATTTCATAATACCTAAGACTGAAATACCGACGTCCAAAAGAACGAAATTCGGCGTTAGTTACTTAGGGATACCCCTTACTTATTTAGTAAGACTGGCTGACAGACTTTCGGTTAATCTATACTAATATTATAAAGCTTAAGCATTTGTTTGTTTGAACGAGCTAATCTCTGGAACTACTGGTCCGAATTGAAAAAATCTTTTTGTGTTGGATAATCCATTTATTGAGGAAGGCTATAGGCTATGTAACATCACGCTACGACCAACAGGAGCCGAGCAGTGGGTGAAACCGTGCGGGACCAGCTAGTACAATATAAAATCTAACACTAATACTAAAAAGAATATATTATGTACAGAGGCCAGCACATCAAGTTACCACAATCTGTCAAATTTCTTTGATAGGATTCCAACTTTATTGCAAAGACATAAGGTTCATTTTTAATTGTGAATATTTGACAGTTAGGGATAGCTTGATGTGTGGCGTCTGTACAAGTATATAAAACTAATAATTGACTAAAGTATAGCGTCAAAAAATACTTCCCCATCGCTGTTGACTGGTAATGTACCTAAGAGACAGGCGGCATTGCCACGTTGTATGGCAATACTAAGCCTCTGGCCGAGGTAAAAGCCAGCCCTTGGGTCACTAGCAGTGTCAACTAGCCGTTTAGAGATTTCCGTAAACAAAGAAAGATTTTTTCAAACATCAATATCTAATAATAATAATATCCTTGGACATTTCACACAACGCCATATAGTCCCAAGCTAAGCAACCTAATGCTTGTGTTATGGTAAAGAGATAAACTGATAAACTTCTTATATAATTTTTGTTTTGTAAATACATACATATTATAGATAGAAAAACACCCAGACTCGGAACAAATACTTGCAGGTCGTACAAATATTTGTTCCATGCGGGAAACGAACCCGCGACATGCTGTGCAGCAGTCAATCGCTCAACCACTGAACTCAGTATTGAACCAATCAATTGGAAATAAACATTACCTGTTGTCTTCAGTAGCCATTCTCAGGGACCGCTTGCCTATCCTGGGACCAAACCACATTCCTCCCCTGTCGCTATGCGCCCCTCTGTCGGCTCCACCATCCTTTATGAAAGACAGAATTAATCTTCAATTGAACAGGGACCTAAATTGATAGATCATAGACTACTTTTTAAAAAAGAAAAATTGGTTGTCTGTCAAGTTGGTTTACGGACGATGATTGACTTTTTGAAACGGTCACAAATAAAATATGAAATCACTTATAAAGGACCGCTTGTCTTAAAAACCATCACCGTACAGAAATTAAATATTATGCGAAGATGTAATTGTAAAATTGCATTTAATGCTAATAAGTATTCCATTTGATTCCAAAAATATGAGACGTCACATTGTTCTAATGCAAAAAAAATATTTATTTTAATTTCGCGGGCTACGCTTTTTTTTTAAGGCTGGGAAATCATCCAATGACTTCTCCCGCTCTGGGTGGAGCGGAAGGGAGTATCAGACTCTTACTGACTTAAACCTATCCATGTTCCTTCCTTAGCCCTTTATGTTCCAGGGTAGCGGTAACCCTTTCGGACAATCCCGCTTACCCGGCAAATCCCGCTTACCTGGCATCGCGGGCTACCCTGACGTTTACACCTTTCGCTATTTTAGTAAATCCCAAGAGATTTACCAACTTTCATCCTCCGAAAGATTGCCAACAACTTCATCCTAAGTGAGTAAGTATGTAATATCGTCGGCTAGTAGTCTAACTGGATGCAGCTGAATACCAGTATTTTAATAACAATCTTTTACATGAAGCGACTGCCTATCTGACCTCCACAAACTCAAACTCAAACTCAAAGTATTTATTTCAAATAAACCAATTTTGAATTGTTGTAAAGCTAGTTGCCCATTCCAAAGCAGTAGGTACGGGCGAGAAGAACGGGCAAGAAACTCTATGGACACTCTTTTAAACAAAATATGGTTACAAAATATTGGTTACATAGTTCTTATTAATATTATACATGTGAGAACGATGCAGAACGTTAAAAGCATCAGATATAAAATATGTAAAAACTATTCAATAATTAAATTAAAACAAGCCTTAGCCGCTAAGAGATGACCAGTCCCTACTGACAGCGCCCGTTCACGAACATGACGCATATATTAGCACCATTCAGCTCAACCATTTTTAAGGGAGCTAAATGATCCAACACACACGCCACCATCAGCGAGACATTAAACAAGTCACTGGGTAATACGATACCCCTTGGGAAATCTGTCTGTCAGATTTTCGGGCTTTCTACCCGTAACGACTGTCAAAGATGCACAAATGACATCCAACGGCTTCAGGAGTTTCGGTATATAAAGATGGTCACCCATCCACGGACCAACCCCGGCAAGGGTAGCTTAACCTGATAGATCGAGCTATGTGGCTGTTATTACTTAACCACGACTTCTAACAGCATGAGTAGTAATGAGCATAACGAAACAAACTTACCTTCATGTCATTATTGTTAGCAGATACAAAACTGATGAAAAAAATGAAAAATCCAGTTAAAACTGTTGTTCCGTACATTTTGGGAGGAGTAGCTGGAGTCAACTGATGTCTCTGGATAGGAGAGGAAACTATATATACTCCACTAAATGGAAATCTTATGCTAATGGACAGGAAGGTTGGGGAAACACGGCACGTGGACTTTCTAGTCTCAAAATAGCTCTTTAAATACTTTTTATTTTCTGATGGTATATTGGTTATTGGTTCAAAATAAATAAGGTATATCCCCGAAGTTACGGAAAAGCCCGCTGGATTAAAAGTAATAATTAAAACTAGTTTGTGTTTCGTGTGGTCAAGTTTTGCTCTTTTTTGCAATGTTGAAATTTAAAAAGTTATTGAGCTATACTTGCTTCGGCCAGCGGCTTCGTCCGCGTGTATTTTTGGATTTCTTATACTAACAAAACCCACCTTAAGGTCGATACCCAAAATCCACTTTTTAGTGCTCCCCTAAATTATAAAAGCAATATATCAAAGACCGAGACATATCTAGATAAAAGTCCGCTCGTCTTAAAAACTTCCATCACCGTACAGAAATTAAATATTATGCTAAAATATAATTGTAAAATTGCATTTAATGCTAATAAGTATTCCATTTGATTCGAAAAATCTGTGATGTCCCATTGTAATATTTCTTACAAATCACGTACAAATTCCGCGTTTTGACAGTTCCTAGAAAGTAACGTTATTGACTATCCTTACAAATACCCAATTACGGTTAAACATGGACTCAAACAGTGTAATATTTTGCATGCTCTTGTATGTATACAATGTTTAAACAAATAACGAAATCTTATCTTAACATTATTTTTCCCAACTACATTGGGGTCGGTTTCCAGTCTAACCAGATGCAACTGAATACCAGTATTTTACATGGAGCGACTGCCTATCTGAACTCCACAACCCAGTCACTAACCGGGTAATACGATACCTTGGTAAGACTGGCTGTCAGGCTTTCGGGCATCTGACTATCCGTAACGACTGTCAAAGATCCACGAATGTCAGACGGGACCAACGGCTTAACGTGCTTTCCGAAGTACGGAGGCGTCTCGATATCTGAAAATGGTCACCCATCTACAGACCAACCTCGGCAAGCGTAGCTTAACCTGATGGATCGAACCATGCGGCTGTTATTGCTTAGCCACGAATCTTATCTTAACTTATCGTATGCTACAGAGGAACCTAGAGCGATTCCCTTAGGAAATGAACCAATTGGATTAATTTGCAGTAACAGCGTAGTTTGTTAGTTGCGGATTTTAATACTAATATCCGCACAGGTCGATCCTGCTGGTTAAGCTACGCTTGCCGGGGTTGGCTGTGGATAGGTGACCATCTTTACAAAACGAAACTCCTCCGTGCCTCGGAAAGCACGTTAAGCCGTTAGACCCGGCTGTCATTTGTGCAACTTTGACAGTCGTTACGGATCGTCAGAATCCCGAATGTCTAACAGCCAGTTTTACCAAGGAGTATAGTATTACCCAGTTACTGAGTTGTGGAGGTCAGATAGGCAGAAGCTCTATGTAAAATACTGGTATTCAGCTGCATCCGGTTAGACTGGTAACCGACCCGAACATAGTTAGGACAAGGCTAGGCAGATAAATAAATTAATAATATAATATAATATCCCTAAGTGCTTGTGTGTTTGAGGCACGTGACTGTGTGTCTGAGGCACGTGACTGTCTGTGTCACGTGACTGTGTGTCTGTGTCACGTGACTGTGTATCTGTGTCACGTGATTGTGTGTCTGTGTCACGTGACTGTGTGTCCGTGTCACGTGACTGTGTGTCTGTGTCACGTGACTGTGTGTCCGTGTCACGTGACTGTGTGTCCGTGTCACGTGACTGTGTGTCTGAGGCGCGTGACTGTGTGTCTGAGGCACGTGACTGTGTGTCTGAGGCACGTGACTGTGTGTCTGTGTCACGTGCGTGTGTGTCTGAGGCACGTGACTGTGTGTCCGTGTCACGTGACTGTGTGTCTGAGGCACGTGACTATGTGTCTGTGTCACGTGACTGTGTGTCTGAGGCACGTGACTGTGTGTCTGTGTCACGTGCGTGTGTGTCTGAGGCACGTGACTATGTGTCCGTGTCACGTGACTATGTGTCCGTGTCACGTGACTGTGTGTCTGAGGCACGTGACTGTGTGTCTGAGGCACGTGACTGTGTGTCTGAGTCACGTGACTGTGTGTCCGTGTCACGTGACTGTGTGTCTGAGGCGCGTGACTATGTGTCTGAGGCACGTGCGTGTGTGTCTGAGGCACGTGACTATGTGTCCGTGTCACGTGACTGTGTGTCCGTGTCACGTGACTGTGTGTCCGTGTCACGTGACTGTGTGTCTGAGGCACGTGACTGTGTGTCTGAGGCACGTGACTGTGTGTCTGAGGCACGTGACTGTGTGTCTGAGTCACGTGACTGTGTGTCTGAGGCACGTGACTGTGTGTCCGTGTAACGTGACTGTGTGTCTGAGGCACGTGACTGAGTGTCCGAGGCACGTGTGTGTGTGTCTGAGGCACGTGACTGTGTGTCCGTGTCACGTGACTGTGTGTCTGAGGCGCGTGACTGTGTGTCTGAGGCACGTGACTGTGTGTCTAAGGCACGTGACGGTGTGTCTGAGGCACGTGACTGTGTGTCTGTGTCACGTGACTGTGTGTCTGTGTCACGTGACTGTATGTCTGAGGCACGTGACTGTGTGTCCGTGTCACGTGACTGTGTGTCTGAGGCACGTCACTGTGTGTCCGTGTTACGTGACTGTGTGTCCGTGTCACGTGACTGTGTGTCCGTGTCACGTGACTGTGTGTCTGAGGCACGTGACTGTGTGTCCGTGTAACGTGACTGTGTGTCTGAGGCACGTGACTGAGTGTCCGAGGCACGTGTGTGTGTGTCTGAGGCACGTGACTGTGTGTCCGTGTCACGTGACTGTGTGTCTGAGGCGCGTGACTGTGTGTCTGAGGCACGTGACTGTGTGTCTAAGGCACGTGACGGTGTGTCTGAGGCACGTGACTGTGTGTCTGTGTCACGTGACTGTGTGTCTGTGTCACGTGACTGTATGTCTGAGGCACGTGACTGTGTGTCCGTGTCACGTGACTGTGTGTCTGAGGCACGTCACTGTGTGTCCGTGTTACGTGACTGTGTGTCCGTGTCACGTGACTGTGTGTCCGTGTCACGTGACTGTGTCTGTGTCACGTGACTGTGTGTCTGTATCACGTGACTGTGTGTCTGTGTCACGTGACTGTGTGTCTGAGGCACGTGTTTGTGTGTCCGAGGCACGTGCTTGCTAAACTAATATTTATTAGTAAAGGTAGGTCAATAGATTTGTATATTGGCAATACATACGTTTTTCTTAAAAAACGTGAAATTAATTATTACAATTGATGATTCAAATTGTACCTAAGTATAGTACACACACATTTCACTTGTTAGGTTTAAGTCCCATGTAATGGGTAAGTCTATTGCCATTAACTCCAAAATCTGTATAGTAAAATTCAGAGTAAAGTGACTGTGACGGACGAACAGATCCAACAAAGGTTCCGTTTTTTCATTCAATTAACTATTTGAATCGGTCAAATATGAAATCACATGGACAAAAGCCCCTTCGTCATAAAAACTTCCATCACCGTACAGAAATTAAATATAATGCAAACTAGAATTGTAAAATTGCTTTTAATGCTAATAATTATTAATAATTCCATTTGATTCTAAAAATCTGTGATGTCACATTGTTATATTTCATACAAATCACGTACATATGCCGCGTGATGACAGTTCATAAAAAGTAACGTTATTGACTGCCTTTCCATATACCCAATTGTACGGACGCCTAAACAAAATGTTAAAAGAAAAAGACAATCGCTACACCGAAATCCCCATCCTCCTCGCAGTATTAAAGTATTAGGGGTAAATTGATACAAATCTTGTCTCGCGAAGTCTATTAGACTTCAATGTGAGCTGTCAATCTGCCCACCCCCGCAGCTATACATAGCGATGTAGTATTTATAGTACAAAGTGAAGAAAAAGGAGGTTTTGATTTTAACTGACCTATTTTTAAACGACGCGGCGGGGTTTAAAGCATGTTTAAAAAAAATTAACAAATCTGCTACTGGACAATTGTTACTATGCAATTAATGATTTTTTTAATGACAAAACTTTCTCTTAATAGTGTATAATTATATGCTTCTTCTTTGAAATTTAATTTGTTGACATTCATTCAGATTTATTGACATTTGTAATTTATTATGCTTGTTCATGTTTTTTGTGAATTTATTGTATTGTGTTTGGCATTAATAGTTTTGCATGCCGAAAGGCAAATTGTATCGGAATTCTTATCAAAAATAACCATCATATTTGTATACCTACATTATTGGCAAATAAATTATTTCCATTTCTTTCTAAACGTTAAATAAAAACTATATTTTGACGACACGGTTGGCGCAGTGGTTGAACGATTGACTGCTGCGCACTATGTCGCGGGTTCGATTCCCGCACGGAACAAATATTTGTACGGCCTGCAAGTATTTGTTACGAGTCTGGGTGTTTTTTTGTGTTGTATATGTATGTATTTACAAAAAAAAAAATGTATTTAAGTAGTTTATCAGCCATCTCGTTACCATAACACAAGCATTAGGTTGCTTAGCTTGGGACCACTTGGGACGATATGGCGTTGTGTGAAATGTCCAAGGATATTATTATTATTATTTATAACTGTCAATTTTTTTTTTTTTTAAGTCATTGACGGCCACGCAGCAGACACAATAGAAAAATAATTGTTCGCGGCTCAACGGTGACCGGCGTGGCGTCTAACGTGTTAAATACTTTAATACGTCAAAATTTAAATGTTTTTCTAAATATATCTCAATAGATTGTATCTATTGAGATCTAAATTTTTCAATCTGCCTGCCTTTTCCCAAGTTTCTAAGTGGAGTTCAGCTTACAGTGTAACCTGATAAAGGTAAAGAACCTTTTTGGCACGGCCGTGAAGCACACTCAGTTATTACACATTTTTTTTTTTGTTATTGTATTTTGTGTGTCACCTACTGTGTCCAAATATTTTATTTTTCTTTTTTCTTCCTAAATATAAATACCAATATTTTACACGGAGCGAGTATATCAGTAGCTGGGTTGTACGATACCCCTTGGTAAGACTGGCTGTCAGATTTTCGGGCTTCTGACGACCCGTCACGACTGTCAAAGATGCACAAAAAACAGCCAAGACCAATAGCTTAACTCTTAATGAACTCATTATTAATGTGACATAATACTTTGAATAATTATTAATATACGTTTTAAATTGTGACATTTTACTAATTCATTGACATACCCATTTTTTTTTTTTTTTATTGTAATCTGATTGTATTCGAAATTATTAATTGATTCTTATTATTTGTTTGTTATAACCTAATTTGTACGCCATCTCTTGGCAAAACATAGTGAGCATGTTGTCTAACCATAATTACTATCTGGAAATTAACCTATGTTTTACAGAATAAATGATTTGATTGATTGATTGATTGATTAACGTGCTTTCCGAGGCAGGGAGGATTCTTAGTATATCAAAATGGTCACCCATCCGGACAGCTGTACCTCTACAGGTTATTGGTTATTTGAAAGGGTAGTCTGTAACGCTACTTTTTATGACTTGTAAAAACGTGGAATTTGTACGTGATTTGTATTAAATATAACAATGTGACGAATTTTGAGAATCAAATGGAATTCTTTTTAGCATTAAATGCAATTTTACAATTACATCTTCGCATAATATTTAATTTCTGCACGGTGATGGAAGTTTTTAAGACGAACGGTCTGTTTCTATGTGATTTCATATTTTATTTTTGACCGTTTCAAATAGCCAATTGCCTCTTCTTAACAAAGCGTGATGGTTAATATGTATGTAAATGGATGGTATATTGTATGTATGTGTATGAATTGTGTGAAAGATGACATGGCTAGGAAGGGAGTGACTACCGAGATGACGACTAATAGAGAAGTATGGAAGAAGAAGACATGTTGCGTCGACCCCAAATAAATTGGGATAAGGGCAGGAGAATGATAATAGCAAAATACACAGCAATTTTTCTTTGTTTCGTCTACGATTCAATTGTAATCATTAATTTCAATTACTAAGATTAAGAAAAACGTGTTCATTGCCAAATATACTAATCTATCGATCTACCTTTACTTTTTTTTTTTTTTTTAAGGCTGGGAAATCATCCAATGACTGCTCCCGCTCTGGGTGGAGCGGAAGGGAGTGTCAGACTCTTACTGACTAAAACCCATCCATGTTCCTTCCGTAGCCCTTTATGTTCCGGGGTAGCGGTAACCCTTTCGGACAATCCCGCTTACCCGGCAGGCTTGGCCCTAAGGGGCCCCTTCATATGCTGACATCTCTTTGAGGCGCGCGTGGAACATATACGCGCCGTACGGCACGGGTCTGGTGCTGATCGGACGATGAGTCACCCATTACTCACCGCCCGCAGGCCCGTGCCTACGGTGGCCGGGAGTCGTCACGTGGCTCCCGACGCCCGGAGCGTCTCCCGCGGCGGCTGGGACGGGAGGACCTTTCTCTCTCCCATCCCGCCACCTCCTTCGCGAGCATAACTTTTTCGCAGAAGGAGGTGACTGCCTCCCACTCCCTCTCGCCCCGGACCATGGCTTGCACCAGGGCCGGGCGCGAGAGGTCGCCGCCGCCGATCGCCTCTACGAGGACACGGCGGTGCTCTGCCCATGCGGGGCAGGTTTGCACCGTGATCTACCTTTACTTACAATAAAGCTACGAGAGTTAGTTTGTTTTAACGCTAAGCTACAGCTAATAGCAGTGATAGCCTAGTGGTGTGACCGTCGGACTGCTAAGCCACAGGTATCGAGTTCGAACACAAGTCACGCACCTCTGATTTTACGGATTCATGTGCGTATTATATAATTATCACTTGCTCAAAAATTGGTGAAGGAAAACATCGTGAGGAAACCAGCATGTCTGAGAGATATTTCTCAACAGCATGTGAAGCTAAGTCAGAGGCCCATGGGCAGCATAAAAACTCTGACACCAGGTTAGTCACTAACCACACGAAAAGAAGAAGAAGAATAAGTATATGTCAATAGAAAAATACACAGCAATTTTTCTTTGTTTCGTCTACGATTCAATTGTAATCATTAATTTCAATTACTAAGATTAAGAAAAACGTGTTCATTGCCAAATATACTAAATCTATCGATCTACCCTTAATAATAAAGCTGCCGACCAGTTTGTATGTTTCTCTGCCTAGCCTTTCCCCAACTATGTTGGGGTCAGCTTCCAGTCTAACCGGATGCAGCTGAATACCAGTATTTTACATGGAGCGACTGCCTATCTGACCTCCACAACCCAGTTAGTAAGTAAGACTAGCTGTCAGACTTTCGGGTTTCTGAAGACGTCAATTAGAGGGCCAAGCCGCGGGCAGAGCTAGTATCAAATAACCGTACGAAGAGAACTAACAAATTCATTGCCACATATAACAAATGAATTAATTAGTAGAACCTTAAAATACTTTCATTAAAGTTAATTAAATTGAGGTGTTTTCGGCGTACGTGTGTGGAATTTTAACACTTTTCTATAAAAAGGGGCTTTACATCCTCTTTTGGTAGCCTTTTAGGCTGGCAGGTCCCATAAGCAAGTCTTTTCCTAACTATGTTGAATACCAGTATTTTGCATGCATTCTGCCTATCTGACCTCCACAACTCAGTAACTGGGTAATACGATACTCCTTGGTAAGATTTTTGTGCTTCTGACGACCCGTAACGCCAGTCAAAGACGCATAAATGACAGCTGGAACGAACGGCTTAACGTGCTTTCCGAGCCACGGAGGAGTCTCGTTATGTAGAGGCGGTCACCCATCCACGGCCAACCCCGGCAAGCGTAGCTTAACCTAATGGATCGACGTGTGCGGCTGTTATTACTGAGCTACGAGCTCCTCCTCGTCCCAACGAAGAACAGGGCACACCGCAGGCGCAGCATGTCGCAGGTTCGATTCCCCACAAATATTTGTACGACCTGCAAGTATTTGTTACGGGTCTGGGTGTTTTCTATCTATAATATGTATGTATTTACAAAAAAAAAAATGTATAAAAGTAGTTTATCAGCCATCTCGTTACCATAACACAAGCACTAAGTTGCTTAGCTTGAGACTATATGGCGTTGTGTGAAACGTCCAAGGATATTATTATTGTATTGCAGCCGAAAGACGTCGATTGCTGAACATAGACCTCCCCCAAGAACCACCACTTCAACCAATTCTGTGCTTCTGGCATCCAGTGGATTCTTTCGTTTTCGTGTGTGAGAAATCATCAAATAGCTCATCCCGCTTTGGGTAGAGCGGACTTTACTTTTGGAGGGGCGTGTCAAAATCGAAAATCAAAAGTCATTTATTTTGGATGTCAACGAATTTTTTGATGCTCTTTTTTTATTATACATCTATACATATATATACATATAATAAAACAGTAAAAAAACGGTGTCTGCTCATTGAATATATTTAAAAAAAAAATTGTCTGTTTGTCTGTTTGTTGTACACGCTAATCTTTGGAACTACTGGACGGATTGGAATGTTTTTTTTTTGTTGTATAGCTATTAAGTCTGGGCAACATATAGGCTATAATTTATCTTGGAAACTTGAACACCTGATGCAGAACCGCAACAGACCAGCTAAACTATAAGAGATACAAAAATGATAACATAGCAAAAATTGTTCCACGTGATGAGCATTTTCTGCTGAGAGAATAAATTTGAAGATCTGGAACACCTGATGTGGAACTTCAAAAGCCCAGCTACACTATAACATATATAGGAATGACGTCTTAGCAAAAGTTGTTCAGCCTGATGAGCACTCTCTGTTGATGTATAAAAATCGAAGATCTGGAACACCTGTTGCGGAACTCCAAGAGCCTAGCTACACCATAACACATATAGGAATGACGTCTAAGCAAAAGTTGTTCAATATGATGGGCATTTCCTGTTGGCTTATAAAAATCGAAGATCAGAAACATCTGATGTGGAAATCAAAGCTATCACGCCTGCGTTCTCAGCGTATTCATTAGGTCTTTAGAGGCCAGTGAAGAATATGATGCGCGACTGACCGCTGATCGTGAACGTCATGTATTGTCTCGCGAGTCGCGAGTCAGAGACGTTCACGGAAAGAGAATTACGCTTGAGTTCCAAGCGTATCTACGCATCGACTTCTAGGTCTCTAGAGACAAGTGGCACGTGATGTGCGACTGATCGCTGATCGTGAACGTCATGTATTGTCTCGCGACTCGGAGACGTTCACAGATAGAGAATTATGCTTGAGTTCCAACCGTATCTACGCATTGACTTCTAGGTCTCTAGAGACAAGTGGGGAATATAATAATGCAGTTACCAAAATGAAAACGATGACAAATGGACAGTATGTTATGGTGGTTGTTGGAATGAAATAAAACTAAAGCTCAGTGTGATAAAAGATTTAAATGGGCAAAATGATAAAAAATAACATAAATGGCGACCCCGTTGTCGCTGGCATAAGCAACAGGGTCCGCGTAAAGGCTAGGCAAATTGACTGATAGGTTATAGCGGGTGGGCGATGCGATTTGGTGGGACGGGGGAGTAATTTCCACCGCGAACGAGTTTGTAACATGTAAACAAATCTATTTAGCATAATCAGCTTACAATGTTTCCACACCTGGGACACAGGCTTCCTGTCTGAGAGAGGGAGTGGGCCGTTATCTACGGGCCCCGTGCGGTTTGGTAAGCGGGATTGTCTGGGTTACCGCTACCCCGGAACATAAAGGGCTACTAAGGAAGGAATATGGCAGTGTTTTAGTCAGTAAGAGACTGACACTACCTTCCGCTCCACCCAGAGCGGGAGAAGTCGTTGGATGATTTCACAGCCTTAAAAAAAAAGGCCCAGTGCGGGTTGGTAGATGTCACATATCTTCGAATTTTTGGTTCTAAGACATGCCGGTTTCAAAGTCAAAGTCAAAACATTTATTTCAAATAGGCACAAGAATGGCACTTTTGAACGTCAAAATGAACAAGAAATAGAACTGATTCTAGTCGCCCCTTCCAAAAAGTAGTTTCGTGTGGAGAAGAATGGGCAAGAAACTCCACCGTTACTCTTTTAAAATGTTTCACAATGTTTTGTATACATGTATTATAACATTATATGTGAAGACGATGTACCCAGAATAAAAACAATACATCACAAAAGGTGAAAAGAAAAACACATGTAGCAGTGGCAAGTAAACTTAATTATGTCAGTGCATGGTGCTCACATATTTACAAACATTCTAAAAGTTAACAATAATAAATTAATCAATGTGTGAGAAGTTATTCCAATATAATAAAATAATATGGTACAAATTACCTAATTTACTTAGCAACCAGTTTGATTTTGTCTAGACACTAGATTGTCCTGTGGAGCAGGACCAGCATGTTTCCAAGCATCCTTATCTTTGATATAATCTTCTAATTTGTAATAAGCTTGTTTACAAAGTGTACTTTTAATATGAGTTTTAAATTTTCTTTCATTTAATTGCAGTATGTCACAAGGTATTTTGTTGTAACATTTAACACAGAACCCCATAAAAGATGTATGTACTTTTGACAATCGAAAAAATGGTTGAATTATTTTATCTTTATTTCTAGTATTAAAATTATGCCTATCACTTATTTTGTTAAAAAGATGTCTATTTTTTCTTACATACATAATATTTTCATAAATGAATTGGCAAGGTACTGTCATAATATTAATCCTTTTAAATAGTTCCCTAAGCGATTCGCGACGACGAAGATTGTAAATAGCCCTGATCGCTCGCTTTTGCAAAATAAAAATGGATTCAATGTCAGCAGCCCGACCCCACAGTAAAATGCCATACGACATAATACTATGGAAGTAACTAAAATAGACCAAACGCGCGGTTTCTACGTCTGTTAACTGCCTTATCTTTCTAACAGCATAAGCGGCCGAGCTTAGCCGTCCCGCAAGAGTTGTTATGTGGGGACCCCATTGCAACTTGTCGTCTAGCGTGATTCCCAGGAAAACCGTCTGCTTAATAAATTCCAGCTTTTCTCCGTTCAATATGATGTCACAATCGCTACTTTTAACATTAGGTAATGTAAATCTAATGCATTTGGTTTTTTTTTCATTTAGTACCAAATTATTTACCGTAAACCAATCTTGGACCTGAAGAATAGAGTTATTCACATCGTCAAGATTTTGTGAGCGTCGATTAATTTTAAAGATTAATGAAGTGTCATCTGCAAATAACACCATCTTCGGTTGATTTTGAAGTAATTGGGGTAAATCGTTAATATAAACTAAAAAGAGAAATGGACCCAATATCGAACCTTGAGGAACGCCCATTGTCATTTCCGACCCCAGCGAGTTCACACCATTTACTTGAACTTTAACCTTTCTATCTTTCAGGTATGATCTAAGTAAATCAAGGGCTGTATTTCTAATTCCATAGTGCTCTAGTTTCAGCAGAAGCGTCTCATGTTCTACGCAATCGAACGCCTTAGAGAGATCGCAAAAGATTCCAATGGCATCTTGTGCTTCTTCCCAGGCGCTAAAAATGTTCTTTATTAGGGTGACACCAGCGTCAGTAGTACAACGCCCTTTGGTGAAACCGAACTGTTGGTCATGCAAGATGGAATTTTTATTAAAGTGACGTAACATTTGATTGAGCATCAACTTTTCAAACACTTTACTGAGAACTGGCAGAATTGACACGGGCCTATAATTGTTGGGTTCTTTACTATCACCGGATTTGAACAATGGCACTACTTTACTGTGTTTCATTAGATCCGGAAAGACTCCTTGGTCCACACTAGAATTAAATATGAAAGCTAAATAGGGTGCAATGGTATCGATAATAGAACTACAGACTTTTACAGACATTCCCCAGAGATCTTCTGTTGATTTGATTTTAAGATCTTTAAAAGCTTTTATAACAGCCTGGGGGTTTGTATGCTGAAATGTAAATTCTAAAGGGCATGCCTTTACATTTTTTCTAAGTAAGGCAGCAGAAAGCGCGGCTGAGGAATTTAATGATGAAGTAGTTTTGAGAGGAATATTAGCAAAAAAGTTTTCAAATTCCTGAGCTATTTCTATATCTGAGTTGATGCGGCCATGTGCAGTCTCTAATTTAAACTCAGTATTACGCTGCTTTTTCCTACCTGTTTCATTATTTATTATTTGCCAGGTAGTTTTTATTTTATCATCAGCTGATTTTATTTTATTGCTAATATAAAGAGCTTTAGCTATTTTGCACACACTTTTAAAAGTTTTAGAGTATTTTGCAACATACTGATGAAAGTTTGTATTATTCGTATGTTGCTTGAGGCCATAAAGTTCAAAAAGTTTTGCCCTGCTTTTGCGAATACCAGGAGTCGCCCAATCGCTAAATAAAAACTTTGTGAAAATGCTTTTAGTTTGTAGTGGGAAAGAGTCATTAAATTGCTTATTCAATAGTAAAAAGAACTCGGCGTAGAACTCACTTGGGTCAGATATATTATTAAAATTCTGAACACATAAATTACTGGCCAAAGACTTATTGAATTTGTTTAAATTTGTACATGTAATTGGCCTAAATCTTATTTGAATTTTTTGTAGAGGCATATAGGAACAAAATGTTATAGTTTGTCCACTGTGGTCAGATGGCAACTTATTTAAGATATCTTTATGTAAGTATTCACAATTACAAAAAATATTATCTATACAAGTGGCAGAGGAGGCAGTTACTCGGGTTGGTTCCATAAAAACGTTGGACAAATCAAATGACCCAAAAAGACTTAATAATCTGACAGTATTCGAGTTATTTTCTAGTAAATTAATATTAAAATCTCCACATATGATTATTGACTTGCTACTAGTACTTAGTTTCTTTAACACATCTTCCATTACAGAATCAAACACAGATAGATTCTGGTAATTTGGAGGTCTGTACACACTTACTATAACATGCTTATCTAGCTCAACACAGGACAATTCAATGGTGTGTTCAACAGATAGTCCGATGATGTCTTTTCGTTCTTTAGATTTTATTGAATTTTTAACTAATATTAATGACCCACCGTGTATCATTTGTTTTCGGCTAAAATAGCTAACTACGCAATAATTTTCAAAATTAATTGATACTACTTGATGATCTTTTAACCAATGTTCTGTTAAATAAATGACATCAAACTTGGTATTTTCCAAAAACAATTCTATTTCCAGTAACTTGGAAGAGCAACCTTGAATATTTTGATTTAATAATTTTAATGTATGTTGCACTCCATTCCTGACGATGTTTTCCTTCACCGTTTCGAGAGCAGTGGTGATGAAATTAAATACACAAAGTGAAGTGCCTCTCTGAGTTCGAACTCACGATCTACTCGTAAGTCAGGGCCGATACCAATGGACCATTACTGCTCTAATCTACATACAGACGCCAGCACATCAAGCTATCCCTAACTGTCAAATTGTCTCAATTAAAAATGAACCTTATGTCTTTGCAATAAAGTTGAAGTACTATTAAAGAAATTTGACAGATTGTGGTAACTTGATGTGCTGGCCTCTGTACAACGTGTTTTTTTTTGTTTCTTTTAATTGTTCGCGGTCGCTTCATAGATAAAAGTCATTTATAATAATAAAGGCTTTATAAATGCACTTTGGATGAGCTCGTGGCTAAGTAATAACAGCCGCACTGATCAATCCATCAGGTTAAGCTACGCTTGCCGGGGTTGGTCCGTGGATGGGTGACCATCTTTACATACCAAGACTCCTCCGTGCCTCGAAAAGCACGTTAAGCCGTTGGTCCCGGCTGTCATTCGAGGATCTTTGACAGTCGTTACGGGTAGTCAGAAGCCTGAAAGTCTGACAACCAGTCTTACCAAGGGGTATCGTATTACCCAGTTACTGACTGGGTTGTGGAGCTCAGATAGGCAGTCGCTCCATGTAAAATACTGGTATTCAGCTGCATCCGGTTAGACTGGAAGCTGACCCCAACAAATTGGGGAAAAGACTAGGCAGATGATGATGATAAATGCACTGTTTATCCAATCCCAGCGTGTCCCTTGCTGTCCTCCCCCAGCGACACCCTAAGCCGAGGTCCGTACCCCACAAGGGGTGCCCTTAGCGTGTAGTCGCTTAGTTTGTAAGTTTTTAACCTCTCACGGGCAAGACTGGTTAAGCAGACAATCACCTAGGTGGCGTGAGTGTTGGATCATTTAGCTCCCTTCAAAATGGTTGAGATGAATGGTGCTAATCCATGCGTCATGTTCGTGAACGGGCGCCGTCAGTAGGGACTGGTCATCTCATAGCTGCCATAGGATCTTTTTAAATCTAATTTAATTTTACGTCCTGCATCGTTCTCACAATAATTTCAACATGAATGATGTAACCCATATTTTGTAATCATATTCTGATTTAAAAGAGGGTCCATGGAGTTTCTTGTCCGTTCTTCTCCATAGGTACCTACTGCTTTGGAATGGGCAACTAGCTTCATCTTCTGACTGACCGACCCCTTGAAAATTTAAAAATGCCTACAATTGTTTTATTTGAAATAAATGCTTTGAGTTAAGTAGGATTGCGAGATGCCCTTCACAAAATAATAATAGTAATGAATGCACTTTTATTTAAACTTTACTTAGTAACGGCTGTGTAAATCGTAAATAATATGGAAATAACTAATAAATAATGCTATTATTCTTAACTAGCTTCTGATCGCGACTTCGTTCATATGAAAATCGTATGATACACAATATAATAATTTATTAATAATTATTTCAATAAAATTAAGTTAAAATTAGAACATAATTGCTCTTTACAGAAATCTAAATACAATATAAGGTGTTAAAAAATTAACTCTAAGAATTTCGTGGGAGCATTGTACTCGTCGTTATGAACAACTTTTACTATGGGATGAACCCTGAAATCGCGAAAAAAATATGAGCTGTTCCATACATTTTATTGAGTTACGTGTGCCTAAATGTATGGAACAGCTCATATTTTTTTCGCGATTTCAGGGTTCATCCCATAGTAAAAGTTGTTCATAACGACCGACGAGTACAATGCTCCCACGAAATTCTTAGAGTTATTTTTTTAACACCTTATATAATATACAGCCTAAAACTAAAAAATATATCCATTATGTACAAGTGGTAAAAAAGGGGAAGAGTTCATAGGGCGTCAAAAAATTCGGGTGTGTAACGTTTGATATAATAACAAAAGTTCTAATGATCATAAGACCGAATTTCATTTAATATAATTATTTTTTAATATAACGATCAAAAGATATAAGACTAAATGAAAATTATATCAAATATAACATTAGATCATATGAAATTAGGTTAAATGTTTTTATAGCGTATGAAAATTATATCATATGTAAGTTATGTCAAATTTAATTAGACTATCTGTTATTATAGCAAACTTTACACACCCCTTTTTGTGTTGGATAGTCCATTTATCGAGAAAGGCTATATAACATGGGTGTGTAATGTTTGCTATAATAACAGATAGTCTAATTAAATTTGACATAACTTACATATGATATAATTTTCATACGCTATAAAAACATTTAACCTAATTTCATATGAAACATTTAACCTAATTTTTGATTTGATATAATTTTCATTTACTCTAATTTCATTAAGTATAACGTTCATTTTATATAATTTTCAATATGTATAATATTCATTTTATATAACGTTCATTTGACCTAATGTTCTTTTGACCTAATTTTCTTGTTTAATGGTGACAGTTCTAACCTAACTCAAATGGCACCTAACCAAACCTTAAAATATTCTATGCAACATTGAGGGTGGGCTTGGTCGACGGAGCCCCGCTTAGCGGGGCTCCTACTTTTGGGTAGTTTATAAAAAAATAACCACGAAAGGGAAGGCGGGGTCTATTCGCTCGCTTCCCTCGCTCACACGACCTCGCCATCCCCTTCTAACCTAACCTGTCCGAATCGGTGTGCCCTAAATTCCAGATTGTATCTAGTTTCTCTCGGTAACAATAGTTAAGGGTGGCAAGTGGAAGGATCTTTAGTAGATTTTCTAAATTATATTAAAAGTTCCTTATGGATTTTGAATATTATAGCAACTGAATATTATATTAATTGAATATTATTTCAAATGTGCACTATATAAACTGTTCATTATACCATATGAAATTAGGTAAAATGAAAATCTAGTTCCTGAGATTAGCACGTTAAAACAAACAAACAAACTCTTCAGCTTTATAATATTAGTATAGATATACACAGTAGATCACATAGAAACATCTGAGTAAATAACTAAATAATAAAATGGATTATCAATTATTAACAATGAATAATGCGCGCGCTTGCATTTAGTAATAATTAATAAACAATTTCACTTTTGTTGTATTGTTTCAAAGAATTATTTTTGTTTGATTTATTCGTTCTTTTGTTTGGTTAACATTGTAAAGGTACTTTGCAGTGTTTTGAGTTATAAATCACATAATGTATGTAGGTATATAAGAATAGCATCATCCCTGTTTTCCGCAAAGGGGTCGGCAGAGTAATATACCTACAGAGTAAATTGGGTATTTTGAAGGGTAGTCAATAACGTTACTCTCTAAGAAATGTCAAAACGCGGCATTTGTACTTTATTTGTATGAAATAGAACATTGTGACGTCACAGATTTTTAGAATCAAATTGAATACTTATTTACATTAAATTCAATTTAACAATTATATCTTCGCATTATATTTAACTAGCTTCCGCCCGCGGCTTCGCCCGCATAATATATATGTCGACAAATAATACATATAAACCTTCCTCTTCAATCACTCTATCTATTAAAAAAACCGCATCAAAATCCGTTGAGTAGTTTTAAAGATTGAAGCATACATAGGGATATAGGGACAAAGCGACTTTGTTTTATACTACGAGTATGTAGTGATTTCTGTACGGTGATGGAAGTTTTTATACTATCTAGTGATTTCTGTACGGTGATGGAAGTTTTTATACTATGTAGTGTGATTTCTGTACGGCGATGGGAGTTTTTATGACGAGCGGGCTTTTTTCTATGTGATTTCATATTTCATTTTTGACCGATTCAATTAGTCAATTGAAATGTACAGACGCCAGCACATCAAGTGATACCAAACTGTCAAATTTCTCCAAATGATTTTTAACCTTAAAACATTAACATTTAAGTTCAAAATCGATTGAGAAAATTTGTCAGTTTGTGGTAACTTGATGTGCTGGCGATTGTACATGATTGTGACATCCGCCAACCCGCACTGGACCCGAATGGTGGACTACGGCTCACTCCTTCTCACAGAGAGTGCTGTGTCCCAGCAGTGGGAACATTATAGGCTGATTATGCCATGCTAAGTGGCAAAATCAAGCCTTTAATACCCTTATATAGTTTGACGACACGGTTGGCGCAGTGGTTGAGCGATGGTGAGCTGTCGCGGGTTCGATTCCCGCACGGAACAAATATTTGTACGACCTGCAAGTATTTGTTACGGGTCTGGGTGTTTTTCTATCTATAATATGAATGCATTTACGAAAAAAAAAAAGGATATATAAGTAGTTTATCAGCCATCTCGTTACCATAACACAAGCATTCGGTTGCTTAGCTTGGGACTATATTATACATATGGCATTGTGTGAAATGTCCAAGGATATTACATTATTATATTATATTACTAGTTTCTGTCCGCGGCTTCGCCCGCGTAGATGACGGAAATTGCATGTTATTATACACATAAACATTCCTCTTGAATCACGCTATCTATTAAAAAAAACTGCATCAAAATCCGTTGCGTAGTTTTAAAGATTAAAGCATACATAGGGATATAGGGGCAGAGAAAGCAACTTTGTTTTATACTATGTAGTGATTATTGGCATCCAACGAGGCAACGATACCACTCTTTTGGGCACTTTTCCCACTGAAATTGTCAGTCCCACGAACCAATAACGGTAAGCGGAGGCTCCTCTATTCAAATGCACAAATGCACAAAGATAATAAAAATCTAAAATCAATACTTATTCTTGTCATACATACATTTCTTTACTCCATTTAATTCTTTCAATAAATCACATGCGTGCCATTATCTCAGAAATTATTTGCCCAGATGGTTTTAAGTTTCTATGCATCCATAGAATTGGATGCATATAAATACTGTGGATTGGTAGGCTGATCATCATTCGATCCAGTCTTCGGCTCCAGTCATAGGCTGAGATGGGTGCCTGCAACCTTCTCCTGTGTGTCCTCGCCCTTCATGTAAGTAACTCTTCGTTTACCTAAGAGGTTCTTAAACTTATTATGTCTACTACCCACTTTGAAAAAAAAAAAATTCACTGACTTCTTCTTCTTTTCGTGTGGTTAGTGACTAACCTGGTGTCAGAGTTTCTAAGCTGCCCATGGGCTTCTGACTTAGCTTCACATGCTGTTGAGAATATCTCTCAGACATGCTGGTTGCACCTACTTAAAAACTATCTAGATGAAATTACAAATCCTTACCACTTTGGAAAAGGCTGGTTTACCTATTTCATAATTTTCTGAAGCTTCGTTGGTTATCAGAGGAAAGAAAAAAAAGTAGATGAAAAATAAATTATAACAAAAAAATTTAACGACCAACTATGACTGATGATAATAAAAACGACATTAAAAACAAAATATTCAAAAAAAAAAAGAACAAAAAGGTTCCTATCAATTAAAAAAAAAACAAATTCAACAACAATAATGACTATCTCCAGCCAGTATTAAAAACTCCTTTGTTAACTGATCTATTTTACGCTATTTCTCAAAGGAATGAGGATTTATTCCCTGGCTTTTGTGAATTTTTCCATAATTCCTTTGTGTTGGACAGGTGTGCTTATTATTATATCCTGGATAACATAACAGCAGCATGAGATGTTCTTGTCGTGGTCCGTCCATGGTATACCGAGTCTCGAAAGTACGTTTAGCCGTCAGTCGGCATTCAACGGGATTGTTCGAAAGGGTGACATTTCACATTTGAGAAAACAATGACATACAAATGGTTACCATGGCAACTGCGTCTCCTATGTCAACATAATATCGAAAAATATTTTTTTACCTGTATGTATCTGCCGGGTAAACGGGATTGTCCGAAAGCCCGGAAGGGCTAAGGAAGGAACATGGGTGGGTTTTAGTCAGTAGGAATCTGACACTCCCGTCCGCTCCACCCAGAGCGGGAGGGGTCATTTGATGATTTCCCACCCTCCAAGAAAAAGAAAGCCGTCGGTTGGCCTGGCTGCTATCATTGGTAGACCTATCAGTCGTTTTGGGTAGTCCGGTCTGACAGCCTTTCTCCCCTGAGAGTATCGTGTTACCAAGAACCTAATTGGGTGGTGGAAGTCAGATAGGCAGTCCTTCCATGTAAAATACTGGTATTCAGGATTACCTGGTTAGACTGGAAACTAACCCCACTATGGCTGGGCAGATGATACTGACTTGAATAAGATGTTTAAAATTATCTGTTTTTTAATTAATTGTTTTTTTTTTACAGATCCTCAACGCAAATGCGGGATGCTGTAAGTTATCTGAATTGAATAGTTTAATAACACCTACCTATACTAACATAACTTGTCTTTGGGCAGTAAAACTTTGGAGGTTGAACAGGAGCTCGTGACTGAATACTAACAGCCGCACGGGTCCATTATCAGGTTAAGCTACGCTTGCCGGGGTTGGTCCGTGGATGGGTGACAATCCTTACATACCTACATAACATTGAAATGTGACGTCACAGATTTTTAGAATCAAATGGTCTACTTATTAGCATTAAACGCAATTTTACAATTATGTCCTTGCATAATATTTAATTTCTGTGCGGTGAAGGAAGTTTTTAAGACAATCGGTCGTTTTCTATGTGATTTCATTTTTTTTTTACCATGTCAAATAATCAATTGATTGCTCGCTCCCTTTAATATGAGACGTAAACATAACTGTCTAAACGTCAATTTTCTTTAGATCCACCGCGGCGATTTCCTGACATTGATATAAAAACTGAAGACGAAGACTACAGCCGAGACAGCAACGCGAATAATGTGGTAGTTAAAGACGCTCTGGGTACCAGAGGTCAGTCTTCTGAAAGCGAACGAGAAAAACTCGACAAACTGAACACTGAATTCAAATCCAACAACAAAGGACAAGAAAAGAGTTCGCACGCCCAAGGGTTCTCGAACGCCGAAGACAAACTCAAACGCTTCAACCTCAGTGCTGATGGTAGCAAACAAAGTACCTTTGAGTCGGATAAAAAAGAAAGTGACAGTTACGATGCAAAAAAATATAAATTTGTGGGAACTGACGGGAGTGAGGTACAATCTGAAGAAACAAACGAAACGGAAGACCAGTCTTCGAATACCCGTGAAACTTCGGTTGATATTAAACCTCCTCCGCCACCGCCGTTGTTTCCACCACGTGAGTAATTTTTAATTGTATCATATAAGATGAGATACGATAATCTGAAAGGATTTTTTTTTTAAATATTATACTAGCTTCCACCCGCCGCTGCGCCCGCATTATATGTCGACAAATTATACACATAAACCTTACTCTTGAATCACTCTATCGATTCAAAAAAACCGCATGCAAATCCGTTGCGTAGCTTTAAAGATTTAAGCATACATAGGGATATAGAGCCAGAAAAAGCGACTTTGTTTTATACTATGTAGTGATAGCTGAGTAGTTTGTGTGTTTTTTTTTGAACGCGCTAATCTTAAGAACAACAGATTGTAATTGAAAAATTATTTTTGTGTTGGATAGTCCATTCATTGAGGAAGGTTATAGGCTATATAACATCACGCTCCGACCAATAGGAGCGGAGCATAAATAAAAAATGTTGCAAAAACGGGAAAAAATATTCCTTTTTGAGAGCTGCCGTTGCGTGCGCTGCGTAAACGGTTAAGTTACGCTAATTTAATATCATGTATGTTGGAATTGTTCCTTTCTAAAAATTCTACAAAAAATCCGCGACAGCATTAGTATAGATTAGTAGGATACTATTTTAAAATGAAATAATTATGATTCTAATATTTGTTTCAGAAGGTCATCTGATGTTGGACAGCGGAATTCCAGGTATGTGATCATTATGTTGTTTAAAAAGCATCTTTAAATAATCTACGATAACATGGCGCACCCCACCAAATGACTGTTTCAATGTTTGTAGTCACATCCTTACGAAAGAGTTTGTATGTAGTTGTAAGTATTCGTCTTCAGTAGCAGGCCGGCAGCGACATGCGTTGTGAGTTTTGGTGGCGCTTTGTAATTGCTTTCACAAATACTTTCAAGCGTTTCGAATTTTGGAGGGGTGGGCTATGTTATCGTAGTTTATCTATACTTTATATAGGGTGACTGGTAATTAGTGACCGATATTTAAACACGTGATTGTACTCATGATTACAATCAACTTTCCCAAACAAACTTTTGTTGTTTACTCAATAGCTGCTAACAGCTGATCGGCGCGAAGTTCATTGAACTTTGCGCGCGCCAGTTGTATTGTTATTGTGATAAAAATAAAACTATTGAGTATACACAAAAAGTTTCTTTGGGAAAGTTGATTGTAATCATGAGTACAATCACTTGTTTAAAATTTTAAATATCGGTCACTAATCTCACCAGTCACCTTATACAGGGTGGAATTTTGTAATGCCCCCTGGAGGGAAAGTACTCTTAATACTATAGATAGAAAATTTTACTCAAAGGAAACATTCCTTTATTTTTGAATAGAAAGAAAACTGCATTCAAAGATTTCCAAAAAATCGCTTGCCACACCCGGGAATCGAACTGACTAAAATCTGCAAAAAGTACACACTGTACTTTTATTGCCGCGATCGTTACTATCAATTATAAGCATGAAATCTCTCGAACAAACTTGATAAATTAAATGATAGGAAAACCATGAAATCTTTAATAATTTACAAAAAATTGAAAACTAGTTAGTTACTTGCTCGAAATGGGCTCCATTTTCTTGGATATACAAATGTATTCTTCTAACAAATTCATTTTTGTAACCTTTAATAACGTGTTGTGGTGAATATTATAAATCGTATTCTGAACTTCAACTCTCAACTCGTTTACATTCGCATAAGATTGAATGTAAATTTGGTTTTTAACATATCCCCATAAACAAAAATCTTAAGGGGTGAGATCTGGTGATCTCGCAGGTCATCTGATTGTGCCGTTTGTACCAATCCAGGTATTAAAGGTATTTATTTAGAAGAATACAATTGTGTATCCAAGAAAATGGGGCCCATTTCGAGCAACTAATTAATTAGTTTACAATTTTTTATAAATAATTAAAGATTTCATGGTTTTCCTATCATTTAATTTATCAAGTTTGTTCGAGAGATTTCATCCTTATAATTGATACTAACGATCGCGGCAATAAAAGTACAGTGCGTACTTTTTGCAGATTTTAGTCAGTTCGATTCCCGGGCGTGGCAAGCGATTTTTTGGAAATCTTTGAATGCAGTTTTCTTTCTATTCAAAAATAAAGGAATGTTTCCTTTGAGTAAAATTTTCTATCTACAGTATTAAGAGTACTTTCCCTCCAGGGGGCATTACAAAATTCCACCCTGTATATTGTCTTGTTGGTTTAATAGTCACATGCGCTACTGCTGAGCATAGGTCCTGGGTTTTATTACCTTTTTCATCTGAAATTTCTCAGTACCAGCTCGCAGGTTCGATTTGTGCCCGGTAGATGTCAAGGTTCGCCCCCTATTACATGGGACTTAAACATATCTGGCGAAATGTGGGTATACTACCTTGGTATATCAATATTTTGCTAGTACCGCCTCTGGCCATATTAATTATGCTGCCTATTTATAGGCTAGATTATAGGCTAGGCGTGATGTTTTTTTATGTACAGACGCCAGCACATCAAGCTATCCCTAACTGTCAAATTTTCTCAATTAAAAATGAACCTTATATCTTTGCAATAAAGTTGAAATACTATCAAAGAAATTTGACAGATTGTGGTAACTTGATGTGCTGGCCTCTGTACTAGCTAGCACGTCAAGCTACCCCAATCTCAGCGGGATTTTCCGAAAGGGTTACCGCTACCTCGGAACATAAAGGGCTAAGGACGGAACATGGATCGGTTTTAGTCAGTAAGAGTCTGACACTCCCTTCCGCTCCACCCAGGTGCGGGGTCATTTGATGATTTCCCATCCTTAAAAAAAAAATGCTGGCCTAATCTGTAATTTTTTTAAATTTATTTATTTAACGTTTGGGATAGCTTGATGTCCTGGCCGCTGTTCGTTTATATGAAGATATTGGACTGATTAAATTATGTTTGCATTTAATAGAGGAAGATAAATTCTTTTAACTTCGTTTTTGACTTATCTTCAATGACACTTACATATTCTACCAACATAATAAAATAAATTCGTGTCATGTGGGTTACCACAGTCAAAAAGTAAGAAATAAAAAAAGTTAGAAAAAAAAAACAACTTTAAAAAAAACTCGAAAAAAAAACAGCTGTGCAGCAATTTTAAAAAATTGGGAAGTCGGTGGAACAAAAACGAAAATACAAAACCGACACCTGAAGCATTATAATATTATTTTGTAGGTTCCGATGGGTCGAAATGGAAGGTGGTTCGTACAGAAACATTGGAAGACGGCCTCCCATGCATAACTATGAAAATAGTACCATTAGGTGAGTCCCACGGCCATGCTGAGGCACTTACTCTTCTATATCTTCCCTTACCTACTCTTATAACCATCCACATTCATCACTACATAGTATAAAGCAAAGTCGCTTCCCGCGTCTGTCCTAATGTCTGTATGTATGCTTAGATCTTTAAAACTACATAACGGATTTTCATGCAGTTTTTTTTAATAGATAGAGTGATTCAAGAGGAAGGTGTATATGCATAATAACATGCTTAATATACTAGAAAACCACTGATAATTTCAAAATTTCTAGTGCGAAGTTGTAAATATAACATTATTAAATCATTATTATGTTCACAAATAAAGATTGATTTGATTTGATTTAAAAATATTTGTAGGTACCTATGTTTGTAATGAATAAACTCAAAAACTACTTAACGGATTCGAAAGAAACTTGGCACAAAGATAGATTATAGTCTGGAATAGCATATAAGTAAGCTACTTTTTATCTCGGAAAAATGTACGGTTATGTAATACACGCGGGCGTAGCCGCTGGCAAAAGCTAGTACTTAATAAGTCAAAACTGTGACGCATAATCTGAGATGAAAAACTGTGACGTATCGACCTACAATAATCTTTTAGCGCTTAAAATGACATTTGTCATAACGTTTCGAAAAACAAAATGGCGGTGTTCGTTCCGAAGTTAGCCACGCGCCAAACCCTGTGCTATTTTATTAAAACTTGTGTTTTTTTAGATTATCTGTCTACATCCTTGACGAGTTCTGCTACTTCGTCAAAACACAGCTCCCATCATAGCGCGAAATCTTCGAAGTCTTCGAAATCTGGTAAGTTCGTTTTTTTTTTAAAGATGGCTCGGATACCGATTCTAGGCGCTTTTGCCGACATTTTCTTTAAAACAAAGAGTGTCGCCGTTTTTCCCCGCTACAATACAAATGACGTAAAATTAGTATTTTTAATTGTGTTCCTAGCGTGATAAAAGACATAGATATCTACTCATAATTATATTATTAGTTTTATGTTATCTTGCTGCCCCTAACAGGGCCTTGTACTCACTAGTTGTCAAGCCTAGAGTGTAAATATGGTTGCGGACACTGTGCCATAAACAAATAAATAAATATAGAAACTGACCGTTAATGTCAAAGTAGACTGTAAGGGGAATGCACAAATGGTAGCCCGCGAAATTCAAATTTTCATTAGATTTTGCAATTGGTAGGTCAGTGTCAGGTTATTATGTTTATCAAAATATGATGCGCGGCCGTAGCAAGTTCGTATTTATAAAATTATATTCAAATTAATCATCAAAACAACTCTTTAAAATGCCTTCAAATGTGATGATTTTATGGAACAGTCATTCCGGAGGGTAATTCGAACTTACAAGGGTTTTATCGGTGATTTTAGTAACTGCATTTCTATAATCTGTGTTCGCAAATCATATTTTGATCAACATAAAAAACCTGGCCTATAATTGCAAAAAAAAATGTATCAAAATCTGAATTCTACGGGCCACCCCGGCGTTTTCACCTTAACTTAAATTCTCACTATTTATTATTAATTCTATGATTCAAGTTCGAATTTTAAATATGGAACGGTGTCTCGTTGTGAATACGCCATGATTTAATTTAAAAAACAAATGAGTTTTCTTTGGAATAGTGTGCGCTCACTTCAGTAAGGTTCCAAGTTAACATTACAAAGATATGGCCATTTTTTTACACGCTTTATATTAGCTTCACCTGTATGTTTGTAACCGACCGCGCCGGCGCGCCGTCCGTTTGAAAATCGCGCCCAGATATTCCATTTTTCAATTTGCAAAATAAGTTTTTTTTCATTTACATAATATAATTTTCTTCTATAATCGATAAGGCAGGAATTGATGTTAATTTTAAATTCCAACCAACCATAATTTAACCGATTTATCTAATATTAGGAAATTTTCGAATTACAAAGAGAATTTTTAATTTAACCAAGCAAATAATAGTTCAAAAAAACTAATAAACACGCTTTTATAAATAAACCAAACTAAAAAGTAGGAAATAAATAACAGTTTAAAAAAACACGCTTTTTATAGAAAACCTAACTAAAAAAAGAAAATATTTTTTGTTAATATGAAATAAAACTTAATTTTTCAAAAGCGTGCATGGTGGTGGGGAATATTATTTTAAAAAGCACCCCACGTTTTTCGAACTATTATTTAGTTCTTTTTTGATTACTTTTACAACAAGCCTAATTCGGATATTTTATTACAGGAAATGTAGTGCCATCAATAGTGACGGGACCACCGGTCATCATTGGGCCAGTAAAAATTCTTCCAGTTCCCAAACCACCGTGTAGTTTACCAGGTAATTTATTCAATAGGTCATCCACCCCGGAGGAGCTCGTGGCTAAGTAATAACAGCCGCACGCATCGATCCATCAGGTTAAACTGTGCTCGCCGGGGTTGGCTGTGGATGGGTGTCCATCTTTACAACACGAAACTCCTCCGTGCCTCGGAAAGCACGTTAAGCCGTTGGTCCAATTGTCATTTGTGCATCTTTGACAGTCGTTACGGGTCGTGAGAAGCCCGAAAATCTAACAGGCCAGTCTCACCAAGGGTATCGTATTACCTAGAAGGTACTGGGTCGTGGAGGTCAAATAGGCAGTCGCTCTATTAAAAAAAATTGGGGGACTGTTTAGTGTAATCTTCTTCTTCGTGTGGTTAGTAACTAACCTGGTGTCAGAGTTTTAATGCTGCCCATGGGCCTCTGACTTAGCATCACATGCTGTCCAGAAATATCTCTCAGACATGCCGGTTTCCTCACGATGTTTTCCTTCACCGATTTTTAAGCAAGTGATAATTATACAAAACGCACATGAATCATGAACGTTTGATAAACGCTGATTCTCAAACTAGTTTTAATAAATAACTTTTGATATCGAACTGCTAGTTGCAAGTTAAGCAATGATATCAGGCTTACTTTGCTAAATACCCATAATTGTTAAATATTATATTTCAGGTACCAAGTGTATCTCTCTCATTGCACCATACTAACTTCTAGACTTTTTGGGTTCACAGGGCGGCCACAAACTGGACCAAGCCATGCAAACACTGCAGGGAGCGGCACTGTCGGTGCTGCTACTTCCGGCGACGGAACCACTTCAGGCATTTTGTTAGGTACTTCCACTACCAGTAGTGCAGGACCGAACGGTGCAAAGGCTGCTCAAAGCGGAAACGTCGGTGCTGCTACTTCCGGCGACGGAACCACTTCAGGCGTTTTGCTAGGTTCTTCCACTGCCAGTGGCACAGGACCGAACGGTGCAAACACTGCTCAAAGCGGAAATGTCGGTGCTGCTTCTTCCGGCGACGGAACCACTTCAGGCGTTTTGTTAGGTTCTTCCACTGCCAGTAGCACAGGATCAGATGGTGCAAACACTGCTCAAAGTGGAAATGTCGGTGCTGCTACTTCCGGCGACGGAACCACTTCAGGCGTTTTGTTAGGTTCTTCCACTGCCAGTGGCACAGGACCGAACGGTGCAAACACTGCTCAAAGCGGAAATGTCGGTGCTGCTACTTCCGGCGACGGAACCACTTCAGGCGTTTTGTTAGGTTCTTCCACTGCCAGTAGCACAGGATCAGATGGTGCAAACACTGCTCAAAGCGGAAATGTCGGTGCTGCTACTTCCGGCGACGGAACCACTTCAGGCGTTTTGTTAGGTTCTTCCACTGCCAGTGGCACAGGACCGAACGGTGCAAACACTGCTCAAAGCGGAAATGTCGGTGCTGCTACTTCCGGTGACGGAACCACTTCAGGCGTTTTGTTAGGTTCTTCCACTGCCAGTAGCACAGGATCAGATGGTGCAAACACTGCTCAAAGCGGAAATGTCGGTGCTGCTACTTCCGGCGACGGAACCACTTCAGGCGTTTTGTTAGGTTCTTCCACTGCCAGTAGCACAGGACCGAACGGTGCAAACACTGCTCAAAGCGGAAATGTCGGTGCTGCTACTTCCGGCGACGGAACCACTTCAGGCGTTTTGTTAGGTTCTTCCACTGCCAGTAGCACAGGATCAGATGGTGCAAACACTGCTCAAAGCGGAAATGTCGGTGCTGCTACTTCCGGCGACGGAACCACTTCAGGCGTTTTGTTAGGTTCTTCCACTGCCAGTGGCACAGGACCGAACGGTGCAAACACTGCTCAAAGCGGAAATGTCGGTGCTGCTACTTCCGGCGACGGAACCACTTCAGGCGTTTTGTTAGGTTCTTCCACTGCCAGTAGCACAGGATCAGATGGTGCAAACACTGCTCAAAGCGGAAATGTCGGTGCTGCTACTTCCGGGGACGGAACCACTTCAGGCGTTTTGTTAGGTTCTTCCACTGCCAGTGGCACAGGACCGAACGGTGCAAACACTGCTCAAAGCGGAAATGTCGGTGCTGCTACTTCCGGCGACGGAACCACTTCAGGCGTTTTGTTAGGTTCTTCCACTGCCAGTAGCACAGGATCAGATGGTGCAAACACTGCTCAAAGCGGAAATGTCGGTGCTGCTACTTCCGGCGACGGAACCACTTCAGGCGTTTTGTTAGGTTCTTCCACTGCCAGTGGCACAGGACCGAACGGTGCAAACACTGCTCAAAGCGGAAATGTCGGTGCTGCTACTTCCGGCGACGGAACCACTTCAGGCGTTTTGTTAGGTTCTTCCACTGCCAGTAGCACAGGATCAGATGGTGCAAACACTGCTCAAAGCGGAAATGTCGGTGCTGCTACTTCCGGCGACGGAACCACTTCAGGCGTTTTGTTAGGTTCTTCCACTGCCAGTGGCACAGGACCGAACGGTGCAAACACTGCTCAAAGCGGAAATGTCGGTGCTGCTACTTCCGGCGACGGAACCACTTCAGGCGTTTTGTTAGGTTCTTCCACTGCCAGTAGCACAGGATCAGATGGTGCAAACACTGCTCAAAGCGGAAATGTCGGTGCTGCTACTTCCGGCGACGGAACCACTTCAGGCGTTTTGTTAGGTTCTTCCACTGCCAGTGGCACAGGACCGAACGGTGCAAACACTGCTCAAAGCGGAAATGTCGGTGCTGCTACTTCCGGCGACGGAACCACTTCAGGCGTTTTGTTAGGTTCTTCCACTGCCAGTGGCACAGGACCGAACGGTGCAAACACTGCTCAAAGCGGAAATGTCGGTGCTGCTACTTCCGGCGACGGAACCACTTCAGGCGTTTTGTTAGGTTCTTCCACTGCCAGTGGCACAGGACCGAACGGTGCAAACACTGCTCAAAGCGGAAATGTCGGTGCTGCTACTTCCGGCGACGGAACCACTTCAGGCGTTTTGTTAGGTTCTTCCACTGCCAGTAGCACAGGATCAGATGGTGCAAACACTGCTCAAAGCGGAAATGTCGGTGCTGCTACTTCCGGCGACGGAACCACTTCAGGCGTTTTGTTAGGTTCTTCCACTGCCAGTGGCACAGGACCGAACGGTGCAAACACTGCTCAAAGCGGAAATGTCGGTGCTGCTACTTCCGGCGACGGAACCACTTCAGGCGTTTTGTTAGGTTCTTCCACTGCCAGTAGCACAGGATCAGATGGTGCAAACACTGCTCAAAGCGGAAATGTCGGTGCTGCTACTTCCGGCGACGGAACCACTTCAGGCGTTTTGTTAGGTTCTTCCACTGCCAGTAGCACAGGACCGAACGGTGCAAACACTGCTCAAAGCGGAAATGCCGGTGCTGCTACTTCCGGCGACGGAACCACTTCAGGCGTTTTGTTAGGTTCTTCCACTGCCAGTAGCACAGGATCAGATGGTGCAAACACTGCTCAAAGCGGAAATGTCGGTGCTGCTACTTCCGGCGACGGAACAACTTCAGGCGTTTTGTTAGGTTCTTCCACTGCCAGTGGCACAGGACCGAACGGTGCAAACACTGCAGGAAGTGGCAATGTCGGTGCTGCTTCTTCCGGCGACGGAACCACTTCAGGCGTTTTGTTAGGTTCTTCCACTGCCAGTAGCACAGGACCGAACGGTGCAAACACTGCTCAAAGCGGAAATGTCGGTGCTGCTACTTCCGGCGACGGAACCACTTCAGGCGTTTTGTTAGGTTCTTCCACTGCCAGTGGCACAGGACCGAACGGTGCAAACACTGCTCAAAGCGGAAATGTCGGTGCTGCTACTTCCGGCGACGGATCCACTTCAGGCGTTTTGTTAGGTTCTTCCACTGCCAGTGGCACAGGACCGAACGGTGCAAACACTGCTCAAAGCGGAAATGTCGGTGCTGCTACTTCCGGCGATGGAACCACTTCAGGCGTTTTGTTAGGTTCTTCCACTGCCAGTGGCACAGGACCGAATGGTGCAAACACTGCTCAAAGCGGAAATGTCGGTGCTGCTACTTCCGGCGACGGATCCACCTCAGGCGTTTTGTTAGGTTCTTCCACTGCCAGTGGCACAGGACCGAACGGTGCAAGTACTGCAGGAAGTGGCAATGTCGGTGCTGCTAGTTCCGGCGACGGAACCACTTCAGGTGTTTTGTTAGGTTCTTCCACTGCCAGTGGCACAGGACCGAACGGTGCAAACACTGCTCAAAGCGGAAATGTCGGTGCTGCTACTTCCGGCGACGGATCCACTTCAGGCGTTTTGTTAGGTTCTTCCACTGCCAGTGGCACAGGACCGAACGGTGCAAACACTGCTCAAAGCGGAAATGTCGGTGCTGCTACTTCCGGCGATGGAACCACTTCAGGCGTTTTGTTAGGTTCTTCCACTTCCAGTAGCACAGGACCGAACGGTGCAAACACTGCTCAAAGCGGAAATGTCGGTGCTGCTACTTCCGGCGACGGAACCACTTCAGGCGTTTTGTTAGGTTCTTCCACTTCCAGTAGCACAGGATCGTGCGGTGCAAACACTGCTCAAAGCGGAAATGTTGGTGCTGCTACTTCCGGCGACGGATCCACCTCAGGCGTTTTGTTAGGTTCTTCCACTGCCAGTGGCACAGGACCGAACGGTGCAAGTACTGCAGGAAGTGGCAATGTCGGTGCTGTTAGTTCCGGCGACGGAACCACTTCAGGTGTTTTGTTAGGTTCTTCCACTGCCAGTGGCACAGGACCGAACGGTGCTAACACTGCTCAAAGCGGAAATGTTGGTGCTGCTACTTCCGGCGACGGAACCACTTCAGGCGTTTTGTTAGGTTCTTCCACTGCCAGTAGCACAGGATCAGATGGTGCAAACACTGCTCAAAGCGGAAATGTCGGTGCTGCTACTTCCGGCGACGGATCCACTTCAGGCGTTTTGTTAGGTTCTTCCACTGCCAGTGGCACAGGACCGAACGGTGCAAACACTGCTCAAAGCGGAAATGTCGGTGCTGCTACTTCCGGCGATGGAACCACTTCAGGCGTTTTGTTAGGTTCTTCCACTGCCAGTGGCACAGGACCGAATGGTGCAAACACTGCTCAAAGCGGAAATGTTGGTGCTGCTACTTCCGGCGACGGATCCACCTCAGGCGTTTTGTTAGGTTCTTCCACTGCCAGTGGCACAGGACCGAACGGTGCAAGTACTGCAGGAAGTGGCAATGTCGGTGCTGCTAGTTCCGGCGACGGAACCACTTCAGGTGTTTTGTTAGGTTCTTCCACTGCCAGTGGCACAGGACCGAACGGTGCAAACACTGCTCAAAGCGGAAATGTCGGTGCTGCTACTTCCGGCGACGGATCCACTTCAGGCGTTTTGTTAGGTTCTTCCACTGCCAGTGGCACAGGACCGAACGGTGCAAACACTGCTCAAAGCGGAAATGTCGGTGCTGCTACTTCCGGCGACGGATCCACTTCAGGCGTTTTGTTAGGTTCTTCCACTGCCAGTGGCACAGGACCGAACGGTACAAACACTGCTCAAAGCGGAAATGTCGGTGCTGCTACTTCCGGCGACGGAACCACTTCAGGCGTTTTGTTAGGTTCTTCCACTGCCAGTGGCACAGGACCGAACGGTGCAAACACTGCTCAAAGCGGAAATGTCGGTGCTGCTACTTCCGGCGAAGGATCCACTTCAGGCGTTTTGTTAGGTTCTTCCACTGCCAGTGGCACAGGACCGAACGGTGCAAACACTGCTCAAAGTGGAAATGTCGGTGCTGCTACTTCCGGCGATGGAACCACTTCAGGCGTTTTGTTAGGTTCTTCCACTGCCAGTGGCACAGGACCGAATGGTGCAAACACTGCTCAAAGCGGAAATGTTGGTGCTGCTACTTCCGGCGACGGATCCACCTCAGGCGTTTTGTTAGGTTCTTCCACTGCCAGTGGCACAGGACCGAACGGTGCAAGTACTGCAGGAAGTGGCAATGTCGGTGCTGCTAGTTCCGGCGACGGAACCACTTCAGGTGTTTTGTTAGGTTCTTCCACTGCCAGTGGCACAGGACCGAACGGTGCAAACACTGCTCAAAGCGGAAATGTCGGTGCTGCTACTTCCGGCGACGGATCCACTTCAGGCGTTTTGTTAGGTTCTTCCACTGCCAGTGGCACAGGACCGAACGGTGCAAACCCTGCTCAAAGCGGAAATGTCGGTGCTGCTACTTCCGGCGACGGAACAACTTCAGGCGTTTTGTTAGGTTCTTCCACTTCCAGTAGCACAGGACCGAACGGTGCAAACACTGCTCAAAGCGGAAATGTCGGTGCTGCTACTTCCGGCGACGGAACCACTTCAGGCGTTTTGTTAGGTTCTTCCACTTCCAGTAGCACAGGACCGTGCGGCGCAAACACTGGTCAAAGCGGAAATGTTGGTGCTGCAACTTCCGGCGACGGATCCACCTCAGGCGTTTTGTTAGGTTCTTCCACTGCCAGTGGCACAGGACCGAACGGTGCAAGTACTGCAGGAAGTGGCAATGTCGGTGCTGCTAGTTCCGGCGACGGAACCACTTCAGGTGTTTTGTTAGGTTCTTCCACTGCCAGTGGCACAGGACCGAATGGTGCAAACACTGCTCAAAGCGGAAATGTTGGTGCTGCTACTTCCAGCGACGGATCCACCTCAGGCGTTTTGTTAGGTTCTTCCACTGCCAGTGGCACAGGACCGAACGGTGCAAGTACTGCAGGAAGTGGCAATGTCGGTGCTGCTAGTTCCGGCGACGGAACCACTTCAGGTGTTTTGTTAGGTTCTTCCACTGCCAGTGGCACAGGACCGAACGGTGCAAACACTGCTCAAAGCGGAAATGTCGGTGCTGCTACTTCCGGCGACGGATCCACTTCAGGCGTTTTGTTAGGTTCTTCCACTGCCAGTGGCACAGGACCGAACGGTGCAAACACTGCTCAAAGCGGAAATGTCGGTGCTGCTACTTCCGGCGACGGATCCACTTCAGGCGTTTTGTTAGGTTCTTCCACTGCCAGTGGCACAGGACCGAACGGTGCAAGTACTGCAGGAAGTGGCAATGTCGGTGCTGCTAGTTCCGGCGACGGAACCACTTCAGGTGTTTTGTTAGGTTCTTCCACTGCCAGTGGCACAGGACCGAACGGTGCAAACACTGCTCAAAGCGGAAATGTCGGTGCTGCTACTTCCGGCGACGGATCCACTTCAGGCGTTTTGTTAGGTTCTTCCACTGCCAGTGGCACAGGACCGAACGGTGCAAACCCTGCTCAAAGCGGAAATGTCGGTGCTGCTACTTCCGGCGACGGAACAACTTCAGGCGTTTTGTTAGGTTCTTCCACTTCCAGTAGCACAGGACCGAACGGTGCAAACACTGCTCAAAGCGGAAATGTCGGTGCTGCTACTTCCGGCGACGGAACCACTTCAGGCGTTTTGTTAGGTTCTTCCACTTCCAGTAGCACAGGACCGTGCGGCGCAAACACTGGTCAAAGCGGAAATGTTGGTGCTGCTACTTCCGGCGACGGATCCACCTCAGGCGTTTTGTTAGGTTCTTCCACTGCCAGTGGCACAAGACCGAACGGTGCAAGTACTGCAGGAAGTGGCAATGTCGGTGCTGCTAGTTCCGGCGACGGAACCACTTCAGGTGTTTTGTTAGGTTCTTCCACTGCCAGTGGCACAGGACCGAACGGTGCAAACACTGCTCAAAGCGGAAATGTTGGTGCTGCTACTTCCGGTGACGGAACCACTTCAGGCGTTTTGTTAGGTTCTTCCACTGCCAGTAGCACAGGATCAGATGGTGCAAACACTGCTCAAAGCGGAAATGTCGGTGCTGCTACTTCCGGCGACGGATCCACTTCAGGCGTTTTGTTAGGTTCTTCCACTGCCAGTGGCACAGGACCGAACGGTGCAAACACTGCTCAAAGCGGAAATGTCGGTGCTGCTACTTCCGGCGACGGAACCACTTCAGGCGTTTTGTTAGGTTCTTCCACTGCCAGTGGCACAGGATCGGATGGTGCAAACACTGCTCAAAGCGGAAATGTCGGTGCTGCTACTTCCGGCGGCGGAACCACTTCAGGCGTTTTGTTAGGTTCTTCCACTGCCAGTGGCACAGGATCGGATGGTGCGAACACTGCAGGAAGTGGCAATGTCGCTGCTGCTTCTTCCGGCGACGGAACCACTTCAGGCGTTTTGTTAGGTTCTTCCACTTCCAGTAGCACGGGACCGTACGGTGCAAACACTGCTCAAAGCGGAAATGTTGGTGCTGCTACTTCCGGCGACGGAACCACTTCAGGCGTTTTGTTAGGTTCTTCCACTGCCAGTGGCACAGGACCGAACGGTGCAAACACTGCTCAAAGCGGAAATGTCGGTGCTGCTACTTCCGGCGACGGAACCACTTCAGGCGTTTTGTTAGGTTCTTCCACTGCCAGTGGCACAGGACCGAACGGTGCAAACACTGCAGGAAGTGGCAATGTCGGTGCTGCTTCTTCCGGTGACGGAACCACTTCAGGCGTTTTGTTAGGTTCTTCCACTGCCAGTGGCACAGGACCGAACGGTGCGAACACTGCAGGAAGTAGCAATGTCGTTATTGGTAGTACCATTCCAGTTGATTTACCAGTTGAATGGGAAGGACCAATAATAGACTGGTCTGATGATATTGATGAGCTGGATCGTCTTCCGGCCGTTGGCGACTGGTACGTTGGTGGTAACCGACCAAGAGTTATACCCCGAAGGCCCTGCTATGGCTCTATATGCATTTGCTATAAGCGTGTTAGAGATATCCCTTTGAACGTTCGCAGATGCTTGGGTATACGTTATTAAACCTTACGCTAGAAGACTCCCGCACGTCATAAATTATTGGTGTTACTTTTCACAGCTAAACGACTATCATCGCAATTTTTTTTTATGACATTGACATTATTATGCACCCACGTGATTTGTGAGGACATATATGACATTGACAACGGCTGTGGTTGTCAATATTAAAGTCCAGTGACGTGCGGCTAACTTCACTTAACCTATGGCTGTGTAACGATCTTTTGACGCGTGATTGTAAGTCGCCATTTTGTTTTCATTAAGTTTTACGTGAAACAATAGAATTGCACGCCAAAAGATAATTGAAAACGAATTGCTTTAATTGTATGTATCTATGTATTTTATATAATGTTTTGTATTGTATTCTTAATTTTTCGTGTTTATCTGTGGAAACTTGTAAATGCTTTCAATGTCATATTGGATTAAGAACAATGTAATTTAGCTGTACGTTTCCAAAATAATATAAATAAATATTGAGCAAATGAAAAGTTTGTAGTTTAGGATGAAAATGTTTTTAAATATTGTTTAAATATAATATATCAATAAATTTTATCAATATTAATGCTTTGATGTTTTATTCCGATTTTCATTTCCTGACTAAGTCACTAAACAATCTGCGTAGCCTTTTAACCCAACTATGTTCGGGTCGGCTAAGCTTCCAGTCCAACCGGATGCAGGTGAACACCAGTTTCTTACATGCATCGACTTCCTATCTGACCGCTACAACCCAGTTACCTACTAGGTAACACAATATGAAGTAAAGAATTACCTATTATTTGTATAATGTACTCGCCAGCACTTCAAGCTATTCCATACTGTCAAAACCCTATTTAAAATGAAACTTATGCTTCTGTAAAAAAGCGGATAAGATAATCTATCAAAGAAATCTGACAGATTGGGTTAGCCAAATCCACTGTTTTACAAAATATCAGCCTGTTCCAATGTCTATTTTACACATTCGTCGCGTTTAGCGCGGGCCATCCTCTTCGAACCTAGCCTGTCTGAGTACCGTCAAGTCCCGAGCTCAACTTGTATGTAGCGTTTTATATTAAACATTTTGACACAGCATCAAATAAGAAGATGTACCGGTAAAACCGGCCATCATTGCCCTTAGCGGATATGTTTGCCCGAACACGAAAAATAACTAAAATAATGTTTTGTAAATAAGTGTATTTAGCTGACAACATTATCTAATTTTTAGGGTAAATTTAAACATTTTTCTGGCAAAATTAAATATTAGCAACGGTGCTAACTTCACTCAGTTGTCAGCGAGACATGTTGAAAGGAGGACTAGTGTGAGGTGGTGCCAAAATGTTGTGTTATGTTTTTACTTACTGTCAGCGTACTACATCTCTCAGGTAAGTTATTTTAATATCAGAGTAATTAAAAATATCGCGCTTCATTTTAATGCTACTTTGAGACCTTTACAACATAAAATCTTGAAGATAATGGAGTGGGCAATGATTCCCGAATTTGCGCGAACATAAGAGTGACAACATTGCCCACTACAAAAATAATGTTAGGGTTGGCACCCATCAGCACTCAGTTGACAAATATAAACTAGGTACCTACATTTAGTTTGTTTGGTTGCAGTATGGGAAAGCCTACGAAAAGAAATCGCAGAGTCCTCGGGTCTCGGCCCTATAAAAATTATTCAGAAGAGATGTTACAGCTCGCGGTTGAAAATGTAAAAAAAAATAGGATGTCCTCGAGATCAGCAGAAAAAACTTGACTGATTATTGATAATAAAAGAGTTTATATTTGAACAGATTATTATTTATCACATTAATATGTTTCAACCCTAATCCACTGTTTTACTATGTATGAAAAAGTCCCTGGTGTGTAGTGTAACATTGCCCACCTCAGTAAAATAAAAAGTAATATGTTTTTGACATATTGAACACGAAGGATGGCAACTTTGCATAATTCACTAAAACATACCCTATTACCCAAGCTTTAGAACTGATAATTTTAGAGAAATTAAGGTTGAGCAATGTTGGACGGTTGTGCGTATAATTTTGCCCGGCTATTTAGGCGCCTTTTTCTTGGATTCTGTTAAAGTTAGAAACACTTTATTTTGTGATTTTAGACCTTTAACAGTAATTGCTACCATGGTCGAGTTAATTACGAGTTCTGGTGAATATTTTTTGCAAAATCTCAAAAATACGTGGAAATGCGGGCAATGATGGCCGGTTTCACGATCATCTTCTTATTTGATGCTGTTAAAATAATCAAAATTACGTTTCGAAAAAATATTTTGGTTGTCTTGAGACGAACCCCCTTGGGTAGTCAATGTTTATGAACTGTCAATACGCGGCATTTGTACGTGATTTGTATTTAATATAATTATATTATAAGAATATGACGTCACAGATTTTTAGAGAAAAATGGAATACTTAAATTACTTAAATGCAATTCAATTTTACAATTATATCTTTGCATAATATTTAATTTATGTATCGTGATGGAAGTTTTAAGATGAATCTTTTATCTATGTGATTTCATATTTTATTTTTGACTGTTTCAAATAGTCAATTTACTCAAATTGATTCGACTTGTTTTGAGATCCAACCCCATCTCGAATATATGCTATTGATGAATCTAATGGTTCTTTCTGAAAATACGTGCTTGCTCCGACTGCGAATCGTATTTTGATCAATGCACGACCTGACATTGACCTGCAAATTGCAAAAAAACCTATGAAAATTTGAATTTCGCGGGCTACATGGCGCATTCTCCATAGCGCCGTGCAACTAAATAGCGACTAGTAACTAATACCGCCATCTAGTATGCTAATTTAGAACTTGATGCAGTGGACCTCACGATTCATGGTGGTGGCAACAGATGGCGCTATAAGCACTGCTTGCGAGTTAGTGTTCGCGTGTTTTTTTTATTATTATGTTTGCTTACAATTTCTGCGCGCAAGTGCAAGCAAGCAAGTTGACAAGTTGTATCGCATTCAGAATAAAAGCTAACAAACATTGATTTTCTATACAATCGATTTTTGAAGTTCTGTATACGATTTGGTGGTTGTAAAAAAAAAAAGACGTTCCCAGTACAAAGGTTCGAAAAGAAAAGTAGGTACGTTCAGTTATTCCCGAATGTGAATATTTTATTATGTTTTCGGCTGCTTAACCGGACTTTCCTCTGTGCTTTGAGTCCAGGGAACGGACTTATATTTTAAGTGACTAGGGCTAAGTACTTGAACTACTGACTGCCTCATCGGTCTAGTCTGAGCATGAAGTAGTACCTACGGACATAATATTATTGGGTTTTCTACCTGTAAATTTCTCAGTTCCATCCAGACCGGAGTTGGATTTTTGCTCGATTGATGGCAATATGCTCGCCCCCTATTACATGGGACTTAGACATAAATGCTGAATTGTGGGTATACTATGAGTACAGAGGCCACCACATCAACCTATCTCAACCTGTCAAATTTATTTGATAGATTTAAAATAAATCAATCATTGTCAAAATACTCGATCTAAACATTAAAAAAACTTGGTTTTGCATCCTATAAATACATACAAAGTATCTTGTTTTATGTATTTTATCCTGTTGACCTCGACGATGTTCGACTATGGCTACCAGCCGCCATTCATAATGATAACCAATATGGCGCCCAAGCCTGTTTGCGCGGGAATCCCTCTATGCTGTTTTCTTGTGTACATAATATGATAAACATATTGTTATTGTCTTAAAATAAAAAATCATTGATGCAAATTAGGCTGGGAATCAACACCTTTTTAACGTAAAGATTATTTTAGGACCCTTCACCAATTTCTAGTAGGGCAGAAAAGAAGAAGCAGCCTTACTCAATACAATAGGGTATTTGAAAGGGTAGTCAATAACATTACTTTTTATGAACTGTCAAAACGCGGAATGCACATGAAGGTATAGAATGCACTACGTGATTTCTAGGAAATATAACAATGTGATGTCATTAAGAATAAAATGGAATACTTATTAGCATTAAATGCAATTTTACAATTAAATCTTCGCCTAATATTTAATTTAGTGAAAATTTAGTTAACTGAGCGTGAAGTGAAGTGTCATTTCACCTAGTGCTAGGGATTAGTACTAGACACTAATGCGGAGGTTAGGAATTTTACGCCGCCAAATTTTAATTTGTTATTAGTTTTAAATACTTGTACATAGGTTATATATATTTTTTTATTGTTGGATTATATATATATTTTAGTATATAACTGTTTGTAAGTTTGTAAAGTCAATTGTACATGTTTTATTAAAATATTATTTATTAAAACTTTTCGCACACAATAAAATTACAAAGGCAGACTAAATGCCTTAGGCATTCTCTACCAGTCATCTGCCTTGCCTTTTCCCAACTACGTTGGGGTCGGCTTCCAGTCTAACCGGATGCAACTGAATACCAGTATTTACATGAAGCGACTGCCTATCTGACCTCCACAACCCAGTAACTGGGTAACACGATACCCCTTGGTAAGACTGACTGTCCGACTTTCGGGCTTCTGACGACCTGTAAGGACTGTAAAAGATCCACGAATGATAGCCGGGACCAATGGGTTAACGTGCTTTCCGATGCACGGAGGAGTCTCGATATCTAAAGAGGATCACCCATCCACAGAAAAACCTAAACTTGCTAAGAAATTACTAACCATAGTTATTTTAATTTTAAGTAAAATAGTATGAAAGTAAATAGGGTTTAAATAAGTAATATATAAATAAGTAAATTTTTATATTTTCACTGTTCAAGAGATTTTATGTTAAATATTGCGAAATGTTTTGTCCTATTAATACCATAACGTATGCGCTCATGCCGCCGGTGATGCAGGTTCATCCTAATACAGGCATCTTACAATATAAATACCTACCTTTACAAATTATTTTATAAGATTTTAATGTTAATATTTACCAATTTAATTCTGAATAAATATATTATTATATATATTATTATTATATTAGCCCTTTATCCCGCTTATATTAGAACTACCACTCTCCTGCTATAGGCTAGGCATGATGAAAGACAAAGTTACATTCGATTTAACGGCCGACGTAGCTTGGCCGTCCTGAAGTTAGCTGTTAGGCTGCGCAATGGATCTTTTAAGAACGAAATTGTCTATTGCGCAGTTAATCGACTAACTTCAGGACCATCAAAGATGCACAAAATGACAGCCGGGACCAATGGCTTAATGTACAGAGGCCAGCACATCAAGTTACCCCAATCTGTCAAATTTCTTTGATAGTATTTCGACTTTATTGCAAAGACATAAGGTTCATTTTTAATAGAGAAAATTTGACAGTTAGGGATAGCTTGATGTGCTGGCGTCTGTACTTTCCAAGGTACGGAGGAGTCTCGGTATGTAAAGAAAAAATCGACTAACTTCAGGACCGCCAAGATAAATTGGCCGTAAGTTTGACGTTATCAGAAAAAAAAAAAGTACGTTTATTTGTGGTAAACGCGACGCACAGAAAGGACACAAACACAAAAGACAAGTGGGGGAAAACGCATAAGAATTTCAATTTGCCCTCAAGATAATTCTTCTCGAAACGATTTAAATTAAAAGATATAAATCAAACCTTCGCCTCGATGTCACGTTTACCGAGGACAAAAGAAGGATATGTGAGTAATCAACTAGATTCATTTATGCTATGAACATTGATTTATTACGATTTAAGTATTGCATACTAAACAGCACTACATCACCGTGAATACTCTTAAAAATCGGTGAAGGAAAACATCGTGACGAAACCAGCATGTCTGAGAGATATTTCCAAACAGCATGTGCAGCTAAGTCAGAGGCCCTTGGGCAGCATAAAGACTCTGACACCAGGTTAGTCACTAACCACACGAAAAGAAGAAGACCGTGAATACTAAGGCGATCTTGAAATGAGATGTCATTCCAAACATGTTGATGCTAGAGATAGACACTAATGACAGCTGTCTTCAAATTCACCTAAGTTTTATGGTGTCATTTTCACGGAAAAGCTAAGATCATCAAAATTAAAGGACAGACCTAACTAAAAATAAAGTTTATTATGTAAAGAAACAAAAAACACGACTTTAAAAACACGTACTTACTGAAAAGAGAAAAAACAAGCATTATGTAGGTATGTACAGAGGCCAGCACATCAAGTTACCACAATCTGTCAAATTTCTTTGAAAGTATTTCAACTTTATTGCAAAGACATAAGGTTCATTTTTAATTGAGAAAATTTGACAGTTAGGGATAGCTTGATGTGCTGGCGTCTGTACAGTCGCCAGCACATCAAGCCATCCCTTTTTTTATAAGGGTGGGAATTATCATCAAATGCTCCCGCACTGGGCGTAGCGGAAGGGAGTGTCAGACTCTTACTGACTAAAACCCATCATGTTCGTTCTTAACCCTTTATGTTCCGGGGTAGCGGTAACCCTTTCGGACAATCCTGCTTACCCGACACCAAGTTATACCTAACTGTCAAAGTTTTCCAATAGAAAATGAACCATAAACTTTAGTAATTAAGTTGAAAATGACAGATTGGGGTAACTTGATGTGCTGGCTTATACTTATAAATCTATAAAATGTTGGACAGTGTTCAGACGGGGGACCCTACAGGCACCGATTGCCGTCGTTCCGTCCTCGCCGTCGAGACACGTCGCGACATCCCTGTCTATTCCCCCCCCCCCTCCCCCCCGCCCCCCGACCCTTGCTCGAGCCAGCCCGCGTTGCCGCTGAGCCAGCCTGTAGGTTTAAATACACCCGACCGATCTGTCTGTCCCTTGCTGTCGTCCCCCCAGCGACGCCCTAAGCCGAGGTCCGTACCCCACAGGGGATGCCCTCAGCGTGAAGTCGCTTAGTGTGTAAGTTTGTATTAAGCCCTGGCTGTTACAATTTTATTCTTTTGTGGCATCCACAGGCAAGTCCGGTTAGGCCATAGCTTGTCACTTTTGCACGCACAAACGGCGGAACGGATCTGGATGAAATTTGATAGATATCCTTGGAATCATTTCCGCCATCCACTCGAGCGAAGCCTTGGGCAGTAGCAATTAATAAAAAAATATATATTATTTTTTGATTTTTTTACCCAGAGAGACTCCCGCTTTCAAAACGAATTTATTGACGTAATAATCATTATTTTATTACAATCGGTTGCGTCTTTCGAGTGAGTAAAAAGATAATAAAAATGATAATATAAATTACCTAAAAGATATTCGTATGTAATTCCTTTGTTGTTCTAATTAAAATGTAGGTAGATAGTTAAATACGTCAGAAATCAGTCTAATAATAAAATGGTGTGATAAAAATGAAAAAACCAATTTGATATTTCAATATTATCTATATTATAAGAACTGTCTTTTACTCCTGGCTAAGTAAAAACTACTGCACTTGTCAATCTTTCAGGTTAAGCTACGCCTGCCGCGGTTGTTACGTGGATGCGTGACCATCTTTAGATACCGAGACTCTACCGTGCCTCATAAAGCACGTTAAGCCGTTGCTCCCGGCTGTCATTTGTGCATCTTTGACAGTCGTTACGGGTCGTCAGAAGCCCGATAGTCTGAATGCCAGTCTCACCAAGGGGTAGGTATCGTATTACTCAGTCACTGACTGGGTTGTGGAGGTCAGATAGGTAGGCTCCTTGTAAAATACTGGTATTCAGCTGCATCCGGTTAGACTACTGGAAGCCGACCCCGACATAGTTGGGAAAAGGCTAGGAAGATGATGATGGGGCCCTGGATTAGATTCCCAGGTCGGGCAAATGGTTATTAGGTTTTTCCATCTGGAATTTCTCAGTAGCAGCCCAGAGACTGGTTAAGTGCCCGGTAGATGGCAATAGCATCGCCCACCATTAGGTACCTCTACCGGCCTCTGTACCTCATAACCAATCATAACCATCTGTACCAACTTAATGTTCTTATTGTTTTTTGCAGTTTGGGTTGTAGATACCTACACAATAGATACAGAGGCCAGCCCATCAAGCTACCCCAATCTGTCAAATGTCTTTGATAGTTTTCAACTTTATTACAAAAACATAAGATTAATTTTCAATTGGGTCTGTACAATTCAGAATTTTACCTAAAAGAATTTCGCAAACTAGATATACTTACTTAAAAAGAGAATGGCCTACATACCTAACATGATAACAGCACAAATAAAATAAAAAGTTAAGTGTTCTGTGTGAACAAACTTAAAAAAAAAGGTTCGAATTAATAAAATGTAAAGTACTTCTGTAGAAATTCGGCCCGTTCTCTCTTGTAACTTAATTTGTCTATGTTTTATCTCTTTCCCACAACCGTTATCAGAGTTAGTGCCATCTCTTCTACTCAATGACGCATGACTATTTCAATAACAGGTAGGTAAATCTGAATGTGTTGCCAGTTTGTTGTGTATTTTTTTATTTGGGGTGATTTCGATTTGCAATTTGATTTTAATTTTCGATTTACTCTCTGATTGTTTCAACGTAATTATTTATAAAAAAATTACATCTGCACCTTACACAATTTGTTTTTATATAGGTACTGCTACGCGTTTATCATACTCAAAAATTTTTTTTACGCTTTTGCTTGTTTTAAACTATTCGCGATTAAGTGTCAACTCCTGAGTCGGAAAAGCACGTTAAGTCATTGGTGCTGGCTGTCATTTGTAGATCTTTGACAGTTGTTACCGGTCGTCAAAAGCCCGAAAGTTTTACGAAAGAGTATCGTATTACCCAGTTACTGGGTTGTGGAGGTCAGACAGGCGGTCGCTCCATGTAAAATAGGTATTCAGCTGCATCCGGTCAGACAATATAGTTGGGAAAAGGCTAGGCAGATTTGTTTTTGATAGAACATAACGTGGAAATAACAGTTGACGTTCACAAGGTGAACATTGTGTTTGCTGATCATTTATTTATTCAAGATGACGTATTGGGAAGAAAGCCAAGCAAAATCATTAATCTGTTAAATGAAGCTTGTTCATTATTATTGACGTACCAGCAGACGTTAATGAATTATTCGTATCCAAGAAATGCGACAAGTACCCTTGTCATAATTCCTGGATACTAACAAGAGAAAAACAATTTTAAATTTTTGTCTCTCTGTCTGGCTTTTGGCTACTTTTTTTATTTTAGAAACAGAATTGGGGTTTACGCGGGCGAAGCGTTACTACAGCTAGTTTTATAAGTTTAGAATTTGGTTTCTATTTGATACAGTCAGAGAAAGACAGAGAGCATCACAACGTACATGATTGTGTTTGTTTTGTAATTCGCACAGCATAATAGATATACTGCCTCAATAATTTATTCCTACAATAAGTCTTACTGTTATTCGTAGATCTTTGACAGTCGTCGAGTCTAAAAACTAGTCTTACCAAGAGGTATTATGGTGACCAGTAGATACTGGGTAACACAATAAGACAGTACAAAACACAAACACAATTGAGTGGTGGAGGTCAGTTGGGCAGTAAATTTCATCTTTCAGGAGTTCGTTTCTTAGTTTCGCGTTCATAGATTTATAAATAAACTAAGGAAAAATCAAACAAAATACATTCTATTTAGCAATAAATTGTTTGCCAAAAGTCAAAACATTTTAATGGCGAATTATGTTTAGCAAACTGGCAACTCCGAGCAGGTAGGCAGATTGTTCATCTGTCTGTCTGTCATCACTACTTCGACTCGTGCTCGTGCGCACTGCGTACCCGTATGTCAGGACATACTCGCGAAAACAGCGTGAAACAAAAACAACAAAGTAATTCTTGGAATATCGCGCCTGTTTTATCATCGGTGGTTTAAGTGCAGTCGAGTGAACTCGAACCTAGTTCTGTGCCTTTTTGGATTTGATTGTGTAGTGATAAAATAATAAACTGTGAATAAAATCATTGGATTTTTTTACTACAATTCACTGGCTTGCTGTCTGAGGTGAGTGCCCCACATAAATAAGCCTTCTCTTTTTTATTTACAATAAATTTAAAGTGCCAAAGAGATTGTACTCTTGGCTGTATGGATTGATGCTTTATCAAGAAAAAAAAACGGATTAAAAAAAAGAATGTATGTTTTGGAGGTGAAATTGGTGAAAGGAATGGATGTGCGTTTACTAAGTTCTGAGAACAAAATAATAGTGCTATTTTTAGAAGAGCCACGCAGAAAAATTTTGTGTTTCATAAATATATCTATGTGCAACAACTTTCATCATGTAACAGTGATTCATTTTACACAACAAACTCTTTGGTATAATACTTATTTGAATTCCTCCATACACACATAGGTAGGTATACTATGTTCTTGATTCTTGTTACATTACATCATTCTGCTGCTAAATCAGAACAGCCATTAATATAAAGAAACCTAGATATGAGCCAGAGGATTGTTATTTGTCATGTTTGTGTTGAAAAATAACCTAAATAATTATGTAAAAAGTAGCCATATGATTCACATTCTCAGTAATATGCTGATAAAAAAAGATATGAAAGGCATTCCAGTGTTGTCTCTGGGATGATTATGCACCTGTAATGCCTCTAGTATGATTGTAGATGTCCCTATGCTGCGTTGATAAGATATCATCAGTTGGGCTTATGGCCTGATAGTCGCCCAATAACTGATTGTCAACTTTTTATGCCCATAAACAATAATGAAGTTCGAAATACTTTATCAATGTAACCAACTTTGAAAAACTATAATAGGAAGAATTTTAAGATAAACAATGGCATGTTGCAAATTAATTCAACAAGGGACATCTTTTAGGAAATAAAATATTTAATGGAGCTGTAAAATATTGAAACACTGGTCTTTTGTGTATTCTTTATTATTAATCATACATATTGACATTAATATTTACCAAAAATGTCAAAAGTCTATTGTGATGGTTTGTTTGTGTCTAAGTGCGTAATTGGAAACATTAGAAAGATCCCGGCCATTTTGTCCTTAAAGCAACTTAAGTATTTATTTCCTTATTATGAGTATCTTCGCGGAGCGCCCATTGTGGCCGAGCCTAAGGGCCCGTATGGCACATTCTGAGTATGTTTTTGCTATTTTAAATACCATAGATCGTAGCTATCTTTATTCTGTAACTATATAGTAGAACTATTCTAGATAACATAAATATTACAGGCATAATAACCAAGCATGATGGGTAATAATATTTTTTTTATTTTTTTTTATTAACCTTAAAATTGTGGCTGGGACAGACTGGATACGGAAGGCAGAGGATAGGGTGTTGGGGATCTAGGAGAAACCTATAGGCAGCAGTAGACTGCTATATGCTAAGTTAGTAAATGTTGGCCTGTAACTATTCATTCATTATGGCTGCCTCCTTGTTTAAATGACTGCAAGCCTAACTACTGAGGATAAAGTCCTAGGTATGGTCACCCTGTCAGGTATACTGTTATTGGGTTTTTCTATCAGGTAAATTTCAATAGTGGCCTAGTCTTGATTCATAGCCAAATGTAACCAAAAAGGTTTCCACCTAGGACTATTAATGATTAGGAACTTTTTTTGAGGACAGTGACAGCAGAGCCTTTGTAATACGGTTTTGTTGGCACCCTTGGGTACGGTATCCTAAAACTTAGCAGCCTGCATACAACCTCTTCAGTTGCAAAATACCTGAAACCTCTGTAGACACACAGGCTGTGTACATACAGGTGCCATTGCGTAAACAAATCAAATGTTTATTCTCTTTGACAAGGCTTTTTACAATGTTTACTCTTGTCTGTGTTAGTAATATTCGCAGAAAACCATTAGGAACATCTTAATTACGTTATGTGTTCAGTCAAATAATGCAACTGCATTGTTAATGGTTAGTTCAGATGCAGTGCGTGCGAATTGAGGGATACTGGGAATTCGCAAAATAAAAATCCTAAGATTTAGTAGTATTATTGTCATACGATTGATAGCCTAGTGGTGTGACCGTCTGACTGCCAAGTCATGTCTCGAGTTCGAATTCAAGCTATGCACCTCTGATTTTGCGGATTCATTTGAATATTGTATAATTATCACTTGCTTAAAAATCAGTGAAGGAAAACTTCGCGAGGAATGATGTCTGAAAGATATTTCTCAACAGCATGTGATGCTAAGTCAAGAGGCCCATGGGCAGCATATAAACTGACACCAGGTTAGTCACTAACCACACGAAAAGAAGAAGATTGTCGAACGAACAGTAGACTTAAAATTATTGTAGAACGAATCTGGGAGTTTGTGAACAAATATATTAGAAACTACAGCACTTCAAGCGTCGTCTCGCCATCTTCTCCTAGGCCTGCCTCGATGTCGACGCATCTTAAAAACTGACGAAATATGTGCAGGTGCCTGCCCAACCCTTCAGGGGCACTAGGCGTGATGTTGATGGAATATCTACAAAAGAAAATTTGGTATTGAATGTTTTATTACAGTAAGTACCAAGGAACGTGATTAATGAGGCTCATTATAATAATGACATAACACGATAGCAAAAAGTTAGATAATTTATACACAATAATAATAACACTAACATGTATGAGAGGGACGGAAGTATAAACAAAAAACGCGTGGGAGAAGGATGGAAGATTGTTTAGTAAAAAATGGCGCCAAAGCGTTTGACAGCCATGACAGCGTAATATTATTATCATGGAGTTTTTTTTTTGAGTTGCCTGTTTTTTAAACGGAGTTTTCCTTTTCTTTATGAGTTTTCGCGTTGTGATTTTACATAACATTGTATTATTATGCAAAAAATGTTGTGGAAATAAATAAGTAATAGGTATTTTATGCTAAACGATGCAGTGATTAAGTAAGAATAATTTTGAGAACTGAAAATTAGCATAGTAGTTCTCACCGGGGGAAGTACACAACCGGTCTTATGTCTGTTGCCAAGTACGTACCAATGCTGATGAAAATAGTAATAGGACCTCTTCACATCAACTTTGTCTCTGGCATAGTGGCATTACCATTAGAATTGCTGATGGCTGTGTATAGGGGACGAGTACTTTCCAATTTCAAATCGTGTAGCGGTCCGTATTCATTCATTCTAGAAAGAATGTGTTCCGCATTTAAACTTCTATTGAGACTTGCATGCCCGCACAACAATGGAAACTTACAAAAAAGTATTTATACAAACCATCACCATCTGCCTTTTCCCAACAATATTGGAGTCGGCTGCGAGTCTTAACAGATGCAGCTTAATATCAGTACCTGGAGCGCATCTGACCTCCATAACTCACCAGTCTCAATTTAAAAACAAAACTCAGGAAGACACAAACGCTTCTACACTGCGGGCGGTATAAGAAATAAATACCATGTGTTAATTGATAACCCACGCTTCGCCATTTCAAACAGCTACCTGGTAAAACAGTAAAGCGTCTGGCCTTATCTGGCTATCGTTGACACCGACCAACTTATCTGTGCAAGCGGCAAAATAGAGAACTAAAATGAAATGTATTGATTTTGACAGACACTTGACGTTTTGTCTTGACTAGCAACGCTGTCATGACATGCAAAGAAATGTTTGCCGTTGTTATTGCATGTAATAGTGTCGTATCGGCTTCGACTTTAAAAAAAGTGCAGCCATAGAGTGCTTCGGCTCTGCCATTCATACCTGTTTGCTGTCTCTTTCTAACGCTCTATACTAATAAAATAAAGCTGAAGAATTTGTTTGTTTCTTTGAACGCAATTTAATCTGTTGAACTATCTGACGGATTTAAAACTTCTTTTGCATGTGATAGACCAATTCTTGAAGGAAGGTATAGGCTATTCAACCTCAAGCTACGACCCTTAAGTGCGGCGTCAAAATGGCGGGTGAAATAACGAGACTCTGCTACTTCTTGTGTCATAATTACGCTCGAGTATATCCGCCGGGGAAGCGTATAACGTATGAATATGCAGGCTTAGCTAAACTAACGTCACATTTGTCTTAAATCGGGCTAGCCATCAAACCTATGAATGAGCGAATAAAACTCGTTAATTACAATCGATTGTTCAAACAATGCTATTAATTTATCATTTCTTTTATTTTGGGGTACCACTGAGAGTTAGCTAAGCCAAAGCTAAAGCCTCTCCTAATAAACAAAACAATCGAATTCATTTGCAACATGGAGACTCCTACTACTTATTGCATACTAATAATATTATAATGTCAGCCGCTCGAAACTGCACCCTAATTGTACAGTAACAATAGCTTTCATTATGTTAAAATATCACCGTGAAACCTTGTACACTTAAGCTTGAAGTGAGCTGTCATACCATTTGATGCTGAATTGACACTATTGACAGCTCACTTCACTTATGTTTTCGCGGGGAATTTTTATAGAATAGATCGTCTGATTAACCCTTTCACCACCAAGGACTTGAATGGAAGTTCCGAATTTTCGTGGCACCAGCACAACGCCACCACTTCATATGAAGTTCTTCTACAACTAACTTGTTCGATAAGCATTTATAGCTTGGCGCTGGGCTAGGCATCGTTATTCTTTGGCTTTCTAATTAGGAATAGTAAGCACATCTTTAGCAAATACTTGTAGATGGGATATCTAATAAATACTCAGTGAATCCTTATGGTTAAATTTAAAGTATCTTATCATTAAAACCCCTCATTCTTATGTGGCTGATTTTAAGCTGAGAAACTAAAAATAGCCTTTTCATTCAGTGACACTGGCACAGATAAATATTAAAAGAAGATGATTGAACTCATTTTCCATTCATTCATTCAGTCAGCCCTGTGTCAAAGACGAAACATACATTTTTCCTATAGAATGCAAATTGTCCCCTTGTGTTAAGGAAAGTCAAAGGTTTACACACAATCTTCGATTCTTATTTATGTCTCTCATCTAAATACATCCTTGTAAGCCGAAGTTGTAAGCAGAAAATGGTGGAATATTAAGTAAGTTAGAATACCTACACAATAGCTTAGCGGCAATATGGTCAGTTTTCCCGCGCTTCTTCTAACGTCAACTACTCTCCCGCGTTTTAACGACATTCATACTGTCGAATGACAGGTCTATTACTGTGTTGCTATTTTATTCTTAGTTGCGAATAAAATATTTTACCGAAAACTTACAGATAAATTAGACATATCCTTAAATGTTCGACGACAAAGGTCAGTCACACTACCTTAATAAAATTCTACCTGTTTAGCGCATACTTATATTATGGTTATGTGCTCATTATGCTCTTTTGGGAATCCCAATGGACACTGGTAAATTTAGGAGTGTCCAACTACCAACTCCTGTGATCTAAGCGCAGCCGGAAAATCATTTATTTGTCCTCAAGGCAACGAGGAAAAGTGTTATGTCATTTGGATCTTATTCTAAATTAATTAGAACGCTTACGATAATTTTAATTACACTGATTACATTTGAAAATTGATAGCTTGTATCAGATTTTGATAACTATAGAAAACCTAGCAGATAATAAATGTCTAGCAACATTATCATGTTACTTTCGAGCTCTTACTAATTTTTATCCTATGCCTATATAAAAAAAAAGTTTTAACTGACACTGCATCTGTAAAAAGTTTCAGATTAAAAAAGAAATACCTACATATATATAGCAACTGTCAACGTCAGCTGTACAATTTAATAATCTGTGGAATTCGCCGCGCATTGCAATAATCCAAAAATAATTATTAATTACTGGTATCATGTATCATAAATTATAACGATGAATTTTGTTTAGAATACTCAGTTAAAAAAAAACTTACTGTCATTCAAGCCGCTAAACGACCATTAGGGCCTTATCATACTAGCGGATTGCGAGCGTCTTCAAAGCGGAACTGGCGCGCAACGAATACGCCGCGCATGCGCAGCGAATTCGTTGCGGATAATGGATATTCCCAAATTCTTTGATGCTTATGTTTTCGTCTCCGGCGTCTTCGAAGTAACAAAGCCAACAGCAGTGTCTCCTCGTCAGAATCCATTTTGTTACTGAGTGTATTGTGCGTCGTTAACTTGCTACAAACACGCGACGAACACGTTGCAAAGTTGCCGCACGTCCGCGACGTCTTCGCTGAGCAGCCGCGGCGTGTTCGCGACGCATTCGCTGCGCGCCCGCTCCGCTTTGAAGACGCTCGCAATCCGCTAGTATGATAGTGCCCTTAGGAAGCGCTAAACCACATCGCAGGAACGCATGAGTCAATGACGGGTGAGAAAATTTGTTGCATTTATCCTATTTAACGTGCACTCTGCGATGGCGTAGATTTATTTCAGTTTCTTCCAGTTATAACCAGATGCAAACGAATATAAGCATTTTAAATGAGTAATGCTATTTGACGATGTAAATAAATAAATCAATTTTAAATTTAGTATAGATTACTAAATCTAAAATTATTGTCACTCAATCTGAAGTGCGCTACTTGCGACAAATGAATTGCGTGTTCCGAACCATCATAAAGTTTGAATCTTACTGTGCTGTCTCTACGGGTTAACTTTCAACGCAACGATTCTTTTAAACGCTCTGGGTTTTTTCAACACATTGCTTAGCGCGCGAAAGTTGGAAATCCACTCTGTTGGATTCTCAATGCTTGGCTCTGTTGGTAGAGTTGAAAATCCAATGCGCCAATAAAATCACCCGTACTATATGTTCGTATGACAAACGGTATAGTCTTAATATGTTGTCCGAAGTACGAAGGGGTATCGGTGTTAATCAAGCGGTCACCGCTACACGTCCTCCGCAATATACTCGAGCGCCCAATTCTAATAAATATGTACTGCATAAATTGATGTGCATCTATTTTTTTTTTATATCATTGAGTCAATATCGTCCAGGAACACCAAAACCAACTCAAAGTGGTATATGGCAACACCAGAAAAAGCCATCTTTTTCTGTTTATCGAACTATTCTGTCAAAATCTTACCGCTAAAACGTAGTTGACGTGAGCTGTCAATAGTGTCAATCAATCATTGAATTCTGATGCTAGCATCAGGTGGATTGACAGCCCAGCCCACTCCAACCAAGTTTTCACTTTAAGATTTTTACAGAACTAACCTGTTCTGTACGGCGCGTATATGTTCCACGCGCGCCTCAAAGAGATGTCAGCATATGAAGGGGCCCCTCAAGGCCAAGCCTGCCGGGTAAGCGGGATTGTCCGAAAGGGTTACCGCTACCCCGGAACATAAAGGGCTACGGAAGGAACATGGATGGGTTTTTGTCAGTAAGAGTCTGACACTCCCTTCCGCTCCACCCAGAGCGGGAGCAGTCATTGGATGATTTCCCAGCCTTAAAAAAAAAAACCTGTTCTGTAAAAATCTTAGACTTAGGCTGTTCAGGGCAAGCCTGCCCCGCTTGGGCGGAGCACCGCCGTGTCGTCTTAGAGGCGATCGGCGGCGGCGATCTCTCGCGCCCGGCCCTGGTGCAAGCCATGGTCCGGGGCGAGAGGGAGTGGGAGGCAGTCACCTCCTTCTGCGAAAAAGTCATGCTCGCGAAGGAGGTGACGGCATGGGAGAGAGGAAGGTCCTCCCGTCCCAGCCGCCGCGGGAGACGCCCCGGGCCCCGGGAGCCACGTGACGACTCCCGGCCAACGTAGGCGCGGGCCTGCGGACGGTGAGTAATGGGTGACTCACAGTCCGATCAGCACCAGGCCCGTGCCGGACGGCGCGTATATGTTCCACGCGCGCCTCAAAGAGATGTCAGCATATGAAGGGGCCCCTCAGGGCCAAGCCTGCCGGGTAAGCGGGATTGTCCGAAAGGGTTACCGCTACCCCGGAACATAAAGGGCTACGGAAGGAACATGGATGGGTTTTAGTCAGCAAGAGTCTGACACTCCCTTCCGCTCGACCCAGAGCGGGAGCAGTCATTGGATGATTTCCCAGCCTTAAAAAAAAATGCTGATCAGGGCAGTTCTCAAAGTGCAGTGACATAAACCAAGTTCTTGATGTCTTTAGTAAATCTATACTTTCCTTACGACTTACTCTTACGACACATTCTTGGCTAAATGCCACTGCTTGCGAGAAATACCAACTGCATTGCCTATTTAAATTCAGAACGGACAATGTATCGTTATCATTCCCCATTTATTTATATCTTACTTGCAGAATAATTTAAGTAGGCAGGACAACCTCCTTAGTATCCGATGTGTATGCGGCGTCTCTCCATAGACAACAGCTCACCTCCCGTCTTGCACCGCGTGTTGTCACCTGCACACTTATGGACCTATAGTTAGTTCATCAATAACTTGAACTTCAGGATTGACTGGACCCGTACTTTTTAATCTCCCCGAAATTTTTGTTTATGTTCTAAATACGTAAAGACCTAATGACTGAGTCAGCAAACGGTATTTGCGTTGTTAAATGGGTCATACAAATTTAAATAAAGAACTTTTAATTTTGTTTTATTTTTGCCAACGACGAACTAAGAAGAAGTAGGTAATTTTATAACTAGGTATTATGTTAATAATAAAAGCAATTAGCACGGACACTGATAGCGACAAACACCGACGGATTGTTGTAATTATAATTAGTTTTATCAAGAACAAGGAACACTCATTTATGTATTGTTGTTTAAATAATTAATTGTCTGTTTCAATCAATATAAATAGCCTGTTGTAAATGGCATAAAAGGGGCCTTTTAGGATCTCCTTTTTGTCTGTCAAGACCTTTTTCCTCAGCAATGCATAGAGGTATCACGTTGAAATTTATAACAAACTCTCCGGACCACAGTCCCTTTCAGCTGTGAAAATAAAACTTTCAAGTCAATGCAATCAATGTAGATGACTGTTTATGTTGCATATTTTGCAATTTCACAAGCGATTCAAATATTATAATCCCTTTTGACATAGAATTATGAAATCAGAAAAACTCAATAACACTATTACCTTCTCGGGAATTGAACACAAATCCTCATGCTCAGTGGTAGCGCATCCGACCAATGGACTAAAAACATTTGTGTAATTTATATGTTAAAAAACTAGCTTCAGTGCTGTTTTTCCCATGTGGATGTTAGAAATGATCCCATAGTAACATACTAACGGGATAAAAAGTATCCTATGTGTTAATCCAGGTTATAATCTATCTCTGCACCAAATTTCATCCAGAACCGTTCAGTAGTTTTTGCATATAGAAGTAACAAATATACACACTCACTCACAAACTTTCGCCTTTATAATATTACTATGACTGCTTACAACTATGCTATGTGTTTATAATGTGTCACACTTGACAAGAATGTATAATGTACTATGTCATGTACTTATTTATATTTTGATTGATCATATAACTGTGCAATTAGCAGTAGTAATCAAGGTTATTTGTGTCATGTGATGGCAGTACATTACAACAAAATGACATTAAACATATTAATCACTAATTAACTTCCAGTCTAAACTTAATAGATACTTCTGACTCAATCAAATCAATCTGCCTGTCTTTTCCCAACTATGTTGGGGTCAGCGTTACAGTCTAACCGGATGCAGCTGAAAACCAGTATTTTATATGAAGCGACTGCCTATCTGACCTCCATAACCCAGTAACTGGCTAGGACTGGCTGTCAGACTTTCAGGCTTCTGACTACCCGTAAAGACTGTCAAAGATCCACGAATGACAGCAAGACCAACGGCTTAACGTGCTTTCCGAGGCACAGAGGAGTCTCGATATATAAAGATGGTCACCCATCCACGGACCAACCCCGGCAAGCGTAGCTTAACCTGATGGATCGATCCGTGCGGCTGTTATTACTTAGCTACGAGGTCCATCTGTATCACTACATAGTATAAAACAAAGTCGCTATTTTTGTCTGTTTATCTGTATGCTTAAATCTTTAAAATTACGCAACGGATTTTGATGCGGTTTTTTGTAATAGGTAGAGTGATTCAAGAGGAAGGTTTATGTGTATAATTTGCCGACATATTTTGCGGGCGAAGCCGCGGGCGGAAGCTAGTAAATTATAAAACATACATCAGCTCACATCTGACCTCTGCGCGGTACTTCGATATTCGATAAGCCAATATCATGGTTCAACTGAGATCATAAACATGGACAATCCAAAACGTCATTAGGTACAGAGGCCAGCACGTCAAGTTACCACAATCTGTCAAATTTCTTTGATAGTATTTCAACTTTGTTGCAAAGACATAAGGTTCATTTTTAATTTAGAAAATTTGACAGTTAGGGATAGCTTGATGTGCTGGCGTCTGTACTATAATAGATAAATAGTATCAAGCATGACAGTCAGGATGTCAAAAGGTAAAATATAGCCATCGAGTTTTTTTTTTGACACTGCCATGAACACAGCTGTGTTTTTTCTGTTCTATCTCACAGTGCGCACACACATAATTACATGCTCAATACATTTTGATCCATTCCAAGCTCAGTTCCTTCAACACAAATAATTATGTGTTTAATGTCCATACATTGCAATGCGTGTTGAAGGCACTCGGTAGGGATCGGTGTTTTTGGCGACACGTATGCGTGTTGAAGGCACTGAGCTTTTAGTAGCACCTGACAAAAAAATGTGGCAGTTTTTGCGTTAATCGGTATCTCGCAGTTTAACCTAAAAAGTTGTCTACTGCTTAACCGGGCTTGCCTGTAGATGCCTCAATAAATTAAGGCTTCCAGCTAGGGCTTTAACAACTTACAAACTAAGCGACTACACGCTAAGGGCACCCCCTGTGGGGTACGGACCTTGGCTTAGTTCTGGTTAGCCTGTCTGCTCGCATTAACTCGTCAAAATGTAGGGCACAGCAGGTTTTTTTTTGCGATTTTAGATTTGTTCCCATAGCTGAAGCATAGCCCAAGTTGTTCATAATGATGAGTACAATGAATAAATAAAATAATACCCATGAATTCAATTTCACCATGTATATTAGTGGAGAAATATTTCTTATTTAATTTAACCTAGTTTCTGCAATATTATTTTTGCGGAAAAAAAAACTTGATATTTGCCGAGCCACCCCCTCTCCCTTAAACGCCTCACGTAATTTATGGACGCCTCCTTTTGAGCATATACTGAGTTGATACGACAGACGGGCTTTCCTTTAAACAGCTTATACTAAGGACCATTTTCAAGCTCTGTACCAAAAATCAATTAAATAGAAGCAGTAGTTTAGTCGGTCAGTTTTTATTTACAAAGGGTGGTTGCGTTTTACTTTGATTTGTAAGCTATTTAGTTTGTTTGAAAAAATAAAAACCTCATTTTTGGTGCTTTTTATTTTTATACCGTACCGAGTTAATACTAAACACGTCTAATATACGTAGTGTAATTTAATGCCCCTCTGTCATATCAACTCTGTATAATAAACGAGGTTATATACCTAGTTTTGTATATTCTAAGCGGGGCTTGTAGAACATGTATTATAAGTCATTTATAAGCACACAAGGTGCAGAGTTTCGCAATCAGTTTCCTCCTACCGCTAATACATGGACAAACAACACATACATGCAGATAAATAGTCTATATTATTATGTTGTTGTTGAGCAAAATCATTAAACCAAATGCCAACTTCTATTGCCTGTATTGTATGTGTAGAATATTAAAAACAAAACTGAAGTCACCTTTATAAATGTTGCCATGAACAAAAAATGTACCTAAAAACGGTAGTTTTTTTTTTCAAAAATCAAATCATTTATTTAGATGCCATAAAAGGCACGATTATATTTTAAAATTAACAAAAAAACAAATTGTATGGATGAGAATGGGCAAGAAACTCCATCGTTACAATATTTTGTATACAATTTATGTTACGTGAACATTAAAGACTTTTTTACAACTAGGTATGTTGGGGTCGGCTGCCAGTCTAACTGGATGCAGTTGAAGACCAGTATTTTATGAAGCTACTGCCTATCGGACCTCCACAATTACGTAACTTTTGTTCTATCTAAAACCTGCCGAATCATTATATATTTCGCCTTATCATTTTGCGCACAACCAAATTGATCTATTTAAGATATATTATCATAATTTTATCTCTGTGTCCTTGATATTGTATCCTATTATCTAATTGGTGAAGCAAGTAAGATTACTTAATCTGGCCAGAGCCAATCGTTATGATTGGTCAGTTTTTGTGTGGGCAAGCTCGTTCTTGTTCTACCATAGAGATAAGGATACATAATCAACCTCCTTTTCTTATTCTTTTTTATTTCTGGCCTGCGTAGCAAATGTTCTTTTTTCAAACGTCACTATTAGTCGCCATAAAGAAGTAGGTAACTCCCTTTCTAGCTATATCTTTCATATAGTTTTCGCGCTCTCCTGATAAAGCTATCTGCTAGCTCCTGTTAATAACTACATTGATTCTCAATTTTTTCCTTCATGTTTTTTATTCAGTGGAATTATAGTAATGTTCCAGTGCCTTCTGTTTTGACAGTTACTCTATTACATACTTCTCAGCGTGATATCCGTTAAGTTTCTAGTCTGTGGTTTGTTCTCTCAGTGAAAGCTATAATTATAACTCGATAAATCACTTCTTCATGTGGCATTTAATCTTAAATTATATACATTCTTTTGTTGGATATCACATTACCTCAACATGCGAGAGCTTCAATTGTTACGTACAATTTTTTTTTCTTTGGTATCTCGTAGATCAACTAAAGAGGTCGTCAGTTGCAACCGGATTTTTGTAAGGGTGACTTCCAATCAAATAACCTAATTGTAAGTCGGTGGCAAAACCAAAAATACAAAATCAAAGACAAACTGATTTCCGAAATTAAGGTTATTGTTTAGAAAGAAATTTTTTTTTTTACTTTTTATTTCCTCACGAGGCGGGTCGCGCTTAATTTGTGGTAAATAAGTGTACAAACACGCTGTGTATGTATGTATGAAGACGAGTAGGTTCAGCACACAACACACACTTACACTTCAGACTTAGCCGTTGCTTCGGCAGCGAACGTGTTTCTACACTTGTTAACCAAAAGTTAGAGTACCTTTCTACCAAAAAATATGCTATGCTACGTTGCTATGGATACGTTTGATCCACCAATCATATACATTGGTCCATACTGGGTGTAACCGAAAGAGTATATACATACAAAACGATATGCTACAGACCACCAAACTGAACAAATTTTACTATGCGACCAACTCCGAAATCGTGAAAAAAAAATCGGCTGTTCCGTACATTTCGTCGATTCACGTGACCAAAAATGATTCTAGAACAGCTGTTGTTTTTTTTTTGCGATTTCGGAGTTGGTCCCATAGTAAAAGTTGTTCAGTTTAGTGGTCTGTAGCATATGCTTTTGTATGTATATACCCTTTCGGTTACACCCTGTATAGCGTAGCATTAGTGGAAACGGGTTCTACTTAGCTATGTTTTTTATATGAATGGATGCATGATCTGGATACGTGCTATGGATAGTCGCGAGTGGTGTAGCTATGTGCAGAGCGCCGCTCCCCGTGCCTTCCCTACTGTCGATACATCGTGTGCGTCAAAATGGAGGGACCAAGCCTCCAATGTCTGTCATACATATCTAAAAAAATAATACCATTAATCTACTATTTCCTACCTTTGCTAAAATTTTAGCTACCTCATCATATACATCATTATTTTAACAAAATGTTTGGTCCCTCCATCATGATATCAAGATAGAGGGACCAAACTGATAGACTACTCCCTGGAATGTTTTACCTACTTAGTGTTATAATACCTTAATTCTACCTTAATATTATTGATTTTGGCTGCCCGAAACATATATCGTTTTAAAGATATCGATTATATAAGTTGGTCCCTCCAAATTGACGATTCAATTGTTTAGTGCAACAGCTAATTGGGCGATTTATTTTCGATCTTCCAAGGATATATATTTAATACCTATTTACTACCTTTTAATCGTGCTAAATTTCTTACGTTAAAGATTATTTTAACTAGCCAAAAAAAAAAATTAAAGAAATAACTAGTACAAATTTTAAGCGTGGTGACATTAGAGTTGTCAAAAAATAAGTTTTGACATTTGTCATCGCGACGTAGCTAGTGAAGCAAAGTAACCATACGACTCTGTACTCGATACTCACGATAAATCGATTCAAATTTGTATGAGTATTTGATCGATTTGATTATTTATTGAAAATTGCATTGGATTAAAGTTATGATTAGAAAATTTAACTCAAACTTTAATTTTGTAGGTATTTCGAAATGATACAGTGGTACGAGAGGTGAATTTGTTCAATTTTGCGTGGACGCTAAGTCACGTGCCGTTTGGTCAGAGACAAGCCATTCTATAGAAACCAGTGTCGCCAATTCAAAGTTTTATTTACGGCTTTGAGCGCCAAGCTCATCCTTTTCAGTAAAGATCGCTAGATAATATTTAATTACCTACTATTAAAATCGAATGAAGCTGGTGAAATTCAGAAATTAGAAATTGCGTGCTACTATAAAGTTAGCGCAAAAAGAACACTCGCAATATATTCCATCATATTATTTAAAGCGCCAAAAAAATTTATGTATTTTTTAAACATACATTCATAATAAAATCGATCAAATACTCATACAAATTTGAATCGATTTATCGTGAGTATCGAGTACAGAGTCGTATGGTTACTTTACTTCACTAGCTACGTCGCGATGACAAATGTCAAAACTTATTTTTTGACAACTCTAATGTCACCACGCTTAAAATTTGTACTAGTTATTTCTTTAAATTTTTTTGGCTAGTTAAAATAAGCTTTAACGTAAGAAATTTAGCACGATTAAAAGGTAGTAAATAGGTATTAAATATATATCCTTGGAAGATCGAAAATAAATCGCCAGATTAGCTGTTGCACTAAACAATTGAATCGTCAATTTGGAGGGACCAACTTATATAATCGATATCTTTAAAACGATATATGTTTCGGGCAGCCAAAATCAATAATATTAAGGTAGAATTAAGGTATTATAACACTAAGTAGGTAAAACATTCCAGGGAGTAGTCTATCAGTTTGGTCCCTCCATCTTGATATCATGATGGAGGGACCAAACATTTTGTTAAAATAATGATGTATATGATGAAGTAGCTAAAATTTTAGCAAAGGTAGGAAATAGTAGATTAATGGTATTATTTTTTTAGATATGTATCACAGACATTGGAGGCTTGGTCCCTCCATTTTGACGCACACGATACATCGCATAGCTCGAGCTGCGCTTCTTCCTCGTACAGCTACCTATCGGCGGCGCATCTTCATAGCGCATCTCACTAGGCCGCATTTATAGCCTAGTGGTATGAGGTATGACAGTCTGACTGCAAAGTCTTAGGCCTCGAGTTTGAACCCAAGGCACGCACCTCTGACTTTTCAGATTCATGTGCGTATTGTATAATTATCACTTGCTTAAAAATCGGTGAAGGAAAACATCGTGGGGCAACCAGCATGTCTGAGAGATATTTCTCAACAGCATGTGAAGCTAAGTCAGAGGCCCATGGGCAGCATAAAAACTCTGACACCAGGTTAGTCACTAACCATACGAAAAGAAAGAAGACTAGCCCGCTACATAGCTTAGCATCAGTGGAAACGGTCACACAGTTTCGTAGCTTAGCTTTTTTATCCTCGATTAGCCGCATAGTACAGACGCCAGCACATCAAGCTATCCCTAACTGACAAATTTTCTCAATTAAAAATGAACCTTATGTCTTTGCAATAAAGTTAAAATACTATCAAAGAAATTTGACAGATTGTGGTAACTTGATGTGCTGGCTTCTGTACATCTCTGGAGCAAAGACAGCCTAAAGCGCGCATCGCTTCGTGAGAACATAAAACTAATAAACCTTACCTACAAAATTTCCTGTTCTAAAGATGGACAGATATCATCATACGACTATACCATAGGGGCTCAAAGATATTTTTTAATAACCCGCATCACATACATACTTACCATAGATTTTTAGATCAACTTATCTTTATCCTGTAAAATTTTCAATTTTGCACCATTAAAAATAGCCTTCAAAATGTATTATATTCTTCTTGTCATTACTTATACGGTTTCTTGCCAGGAAGCTTAAACAAAGTCATTTCATTAACGATAGCGAAATTAGTTACATCCGAAATGTAGGGAATTGACATACCTAAGCTTTCGAAATGTCACGTGCTCAATAGTTTTCGATCGTTAAGTGCTAGTCATATCATTGATGATGACAGCAAATTCACAATTTGTAATCAACGCGTTTGACAATGACAACGCAAAATCTTTACAAACCTAAGCGTTTTGCTATTTTATCACCAAGTTTTTCATTCAATGTTTCGTCTATATTTAGCTGTTAATTGGTCCACGTTTTAAAGCTCAATGAAAAGTCATTGCTTTTTATTAGATCCAGTTTAAAGTGGATTTTGTCACAGTAAATCAGTTTTCAAATAAGTAGCTACATTTTTGCAGTTTTTTACATTCGTTTTTATTTTGTATTTTTTTTAAATGTAAATCATCATCATCATTCCCCTGCCCTTATCCCAATTAATTTGGGATCGGCGCAACATGTCTTCTTCTTCCATACTTCTCTATTAGTCGTCATCTCAGTAGTTACAAAGAAAAAATAAGATATAATTATATGTGATTCATTTCTCTTCAGTGAAATTAAAGTCAAAGTCAAATCAATTATTTCAAATACGCTCAAGAAATATTGTATTACTACCATAGCTCTTTTAAATTGTCTTTATTTTACATTGTAGAAAGGCAATTTTGAACGTCAAAATAAACAAGAGTCAATTTCGTTACTTCCCTAATGCACCTGAATACCAGTATTTTACATGGAGCGACTGCCTATCTGACCTCCACAACTCAAAAACTGGGTAATACAACACCCCTTGGTAAGGCTAGATGTCAGACTTTCGGGCTACTGACAACCCGCAACGACTGTCAAAGATCCACAAATGACAGCCAGGACCAACGGCTTAACGTGCTTTCCGAGGCACGGAGGAGTCTCGTTATGTAAAGATGATCCCACCACGGACCAACCTCGGCAAGTGTAGCTTAACCAGATGTATCGTAAGAAAGAAAAAAGATTTATTTGGACAAAGTCGGTGACACACAAAATACAAATACCAGAAAAAAATGAAAAATATTTAAATAATGACAGTGTGAGCCCCTTTTTTTTTTGAGGCTGGGATATCCTCCGATGACTTCACCCGCTCTGAGTGGAGCGGAAGGGAGTGTCAGACTCTTACTGACTAAAACCCACCCATGTTCCTTACGCCCTTTATGTTCCGAGGTAGCGGTAACACTTTCGAACAATCCCGCTTACCCGGCAGGCTTGGCCCTGAGGTTCCACCATAGGGTTGTCTACTATGAAGGGGCCCCCCTTCATAGTAGACAACCCTATGGCTGAACTGCGAGATGCCAATTTGAAAAAGAAAACAAAACTTATAGATATTTTCGGTTAGGTCTCTGTTTTTGGGAGCTTGTGGCTAAGTTATAACAGCCATAGCAGCCGTTTAAACGGTTTGTACTTCCCGTCACTTCTCCCTAAAGGTCCATTAGAAACCAGCGTCACACAGCATCTGTCTGACATTTTATGCTGAAATGAACGTTTTTGGCGCGGCCATAAGGCACACTATTGCCGGGTAAGCGGGATTGTCCGAAAGGGTTACCGCTACCCCGGAACATAAAGGGCTACGGAAGGAACATGGATGGGTTTTAGTCAGTAAGAGTCTGACACTCCCTTCTGCTCCCCCCAGAGTAGGAGCAGTCATTGGATGATTTCCCAGCCTTAAAAAAAAAAGGGTTGTCTACTGCTTAACCGGACTTGTCTGTGCCACAACAGAATTTTAGCCTCCAGCCAGGCTTTATTAAAAACTCACAAACTAAGCGACTACACGCTAAGGGCACCCCCTGTGGGGTACGGACCTCGGCTTAGGGCGTCACTGGGATCCGGACGGCGCATGTTCCACGCGCGCCTCAAAGAGATGTCAGCATTTGAAGGGGCCCATTAAGGCCGAGCCTGCCGGGTAAGCGGGATTGTCCGAAAGGGTTACCGCTACCCCAGAACATAAAGGGCTAAGTCATTGGATGATTTCCTGGTCGCTGGGGGAGGACAGCAAGGGACAAGCTGGATCGGGTGTATCTTTAAGTTTTAGATCATCTAGTCATACTTATACGTGTTCTACATTTTATCACATTTCTCGTCTACAAAACCGTTGGTTATAAAACCGAGAAATAGTCCAAGTCGTGACGTTTTTTGTCAACTGAAAAATTTCTCGTTGCTGTTTTGTATGGTCTTGGAGTTCCGTATCTCAGAAGGTAACTTAATCCTTATCGATCACTTGTTTGTTCGTCAGTTCGTCTGTTCTTCCAAGGTTCCAAGACCCATTTTTGCAGGAAGGCGTGCTGTCGGTCGAATCTGTAAAAATCTCACCGCCGATAATCCCGCTCATAGATCTCTTCTTTTCGTGTGGTTAGTGACTAACCTGTTGTCAGAGTTTTAATGCTGCCTCTGACTTAGCATCACATACTGTTGAAAACATCTCTCCGATTGCCCGAAAGAGTTACCGCTACCCCGGAACATAAAGGGCTACGGCAGGAACATGGATGGGTTTTAGTCAGTAAGACTCTGACACTCCACCCAGAGCGGGAAGAAGTCATTGGATGATTTCCCAGCCTTAAAAAAAGGCATGCTGGTTGCCTCACGATGTTTTCCTTCACCGATTTTCAAGCAAGTGATAATTATACAATACGCACATGAATCTGAAAAGTCAGAGGTGCGTGCCTTGGGTTCGAACTCGAGACCTAAGACTTGGCAGTCCGACGGTCATAGGCCACTAGGCTATCACTGCTTTTTTAACTGCTGATAGATTATAGTCTGAGATAGCACGTAGGATACTTTTTTGAATTCTCACGGGCGGACGGGCGACTCTCTTTTAATAACTTTTGAACTCACACTTCCATAAAATGCAGTTGAAAAAAAAATAAAGAGAAACACTTTATTTAGGACACGCACAGGTAATACACAGAAAAAAATAATAATACAAGAAGAGAAGAATAAAAAGTGTAGAAGAAAAGAAAATAATAGCTGTTGTTGTTGATAGTTGGAGAATTGACCGTTTTATATATCACATATCGAATTATCGATGTGTGTCTATAATTTTATGCCACAATGTTAAGTTTGTTTTTGAAACAAATTCATCCCAGCAACGGGACCCTGCATTGTGCGCGGTCCGACACGTACTTGGCAGGTTTTTGTTAAATGAAGTTCATTGACCGTCTGATACGAATGCCTCCTCTTCTATACAACCAATCAGTCAATCTGCCTAGCCTTTGCCCAACTATGTTGGGGTCGGCTTCCAGTCTAACCGGATGCAGCTGTATTTTACATGGAGCGACTGCCTATCTAGGGGCACATAGGGCCCGTGCCCCGAAACGCCTAACAAATTTTTCAATTAAGTATGTGTAAAGATTATGTGATTATGTGTATAGAAAGAAAAAACAACAAAACTTAAGTAGTATTTACAACCAATTAACCATAATAATAACAAAAACAGCAGACATGTTTTTAAATTAACTTTTTTGCTGTCCAACGGGGCATTACGATACCCCTTGGTAAGACTGGCTCTCAGACTTTCTGGCTTCTGACTGCGTAACGACTTTCTAAAGATCCACGAATGACAGCAAGACCAACGGCTTAACGTGCTTTCCGAGGCACAGAGGAGTCTCGATATGTAAAGATGATCACCCATCCACGGACTCACCCCGGCAAGCGTAGCTTAACTTGATGGATCGATCCGAGCGACTATTATTACTTAGCCACGAGCTCCATCGGTATCAATTATATAACATAAAGATGGTCACCCATCCACGGCGAACCCCGTTTGTTAGATTAACATTATTTAAATCTGTTATGTTGTATATGTATCTTAAATAAATAAATAAAAATAAATAAAGTAAAACATCGCAGACTCACATCACATCACAGTAAATCCATAAACAAACTAATAGAATTATATTCAAATCTAGAATTATTTAACGCTTTTGTAAACATGCTAAACGATTATTAATTGCTTCGACCTTAAAATAATATCGTAAGAGCTACACTTTTGTAATACATAATTGATGAATCCAATTAAATTGTACATTTTACTATGAATGGTATCATCCTCAACTCAAACTCAAAGCATTTATTTCAAATAAACCAATTACAGGCACTTTTGAATTGTCAAGGGGTCGGTCAGTCTGAAAGATGAAGCTAGTTGCCCATTCCAAAGCAGTAGGTACCTATGGAGAAGAACGGGCAAGAAACTCCATGGACACTCTTTTAAATCAAAATATGTTTACAAAAACTGTGTTACATCATTCATGTTGAAATTACACGTGAGAACGATGCAGAACTTAATAAAAGCGTCCATAATTACAAGTTTTAAAAAAACAATTCAAAATTATTTTAATTTTAAAACAGCCGTGGCAGCTAAGAGGTGACCAGTCCCTACTGACGGCGCTCGTTCATGAACATGCATGACACATGGATTAGCACCATTCAGCTCAACCATTTTGATGGGAGCTAAATGATCCAACATACGCATCACCATCAGTGAGACATTACAGGGAGCATGACATGCTCTCAGCCGCCAGGGCACATTCAGGTCAATGTAAGACGTACTCAGTAAATGGTAGCTTTATAGTAGGCACATAGTACTCACAAACGTGCCATGGAATTATACATTGCTAAGAGGTTGAAGTTATATAATGCAAAAAGTTTTTGTGAATCTTCAGCAGCTCCAGGAGTAATCTCAGATGCTAATCAACTAGTTTAGGATATAAAAAAGAAGAGAAAGAATATTCAATATGTAAACAATTGGAGCAGCTCAATCCCAAGCCCTTTTGTCTTCAATAAAGTCTTTGACAGTATAATAAGCATTCTGGCACAACTTGCGTTTAACGAACGATTTGAATTTATTAAGGCTTAGATCTTGAACGTGGCTTGGAAGTTTATTATAAAAGCGTATACATTGACATCTGAACGAGCCTCCTATTTTTTTGAGCCTTGTAGTGGGTACAACAAATTTGTGTTTGTTCCTAGTATTCTTATCATGGATATCACTATATTTTTTAAACAATTTTATATTTTTATGGGCATACAAAAGATTTTCAAAAATAAACTGTGAAGGTACAGTCATTACATTTATTTCTTTAAATTTCTCTCTGAGAGAGTGTCTCGGACTTAATTTATAAATTGATCGAACAGCTCTTTTCTGCAAAACAAAGATAGTCTGAATATCGGATCCTGGCTAGCCTTTTCCCAACTGTGTGGGTATCGGCTTCCAATCTTACCGAATGCAGCTGAATGCCAGTACAGGACGGGGGACCTTTCTCTCTCCCATCCCGCCACCTCCTTCGCGAGCATGACTTTTTCGCAGAAGGAGGTGACTGCCTCCCACTCCCTCTCGCCCCGGACCATGGCTTGCACCAGGGCCGGGCGCGAGAGGTCGCCGCCGCCGATCGCCTCTACGAGGACACGGCGGTGCTCGGCCCAAGGGGGCAGGTTTGCACCGTGTGCTCTACTGTGTCCTCTGGACGATCCTCGCAGTGGTGACACCCGGGCGTTTCCTCCCGCCTGATGATGTGCAGGAACCTCCCGAAACATCCATGTCCGGTGAGGACCTGCGTCAGGCGGTAGGTGAGAGCTCCGTGACGCCTCTCTAGCCACTCCTCAAAGAGGGAACACGATGCCACTTAAATGCGTCATACTTATTCATGAACGGGCACTGTCAGTAGGGACTAGTCATCTCTTAGCGGCTATGGCTTGTTTTAATTTAATTTTGAAATTGTTTTTATACTTTTATAACTGATGCTTTTTAACCGACTTCAAAAAGGAGGAGGTTCTCAATTCGGATGTTTGTATTTTTTTTTTTTTATGTTTGTTCGCGCATAACTCCGTTGCTTGCCAACCGATTTGAAAAATTCTTTTTTTGATGGAAAGGGTCCCATAAAAATTTTATCGAAATCGGATAAGCGGTTTTTGAAAAATCAACAAAAATCTAAAAAAATCCTACTTAATATATGTGGATGATGTTCTAATAACTTCCTGTCACTGTAATTTACATACCAGGTAGTGGTATTAAAATTTGGGGGGGGGGAGGGATTGTGTAGGTACCACAACTAAAAAGTGAAAAATAAAAACTTTTTTACAAAAAATAAAACCGACTTCCAAAACAAACACTACAAAGTGAAAAATAATTTTGATTTCGGAAGTCGGTGGCAAAAAATGAAAATACAAAACCGAAGACACCGACTTCCGAAATCAAAATTATTTTTCACTTTGTAGTGTTTGTTTTGGAAGTCGGTTTTATTTTTTGTAAAAAAGTTTTTAACGTTCCGCATCGTTCTCACGTGTATAGTAATAATATTATGAATGATGTAACTAATATTTTGTAACCATATTTTGTTTGAAGAAACTCCGAGTTTCTTGCCCGTTCTTCTCCATAGGTAGGTACCTACCGCTTTGGAATGGACAACTAGCTTCATCTTTCTGACTGACCGACCCCTTGACAATTCAAAAGTGCCTGTAATCGGTTTATTTATGCTTTGAATTTGAGTTTGAAAGACTGGTTGTCAAATTTTTTAGTTTCCGACTACCCGTAACAACTGTCAAAGATCTATGAATGACAGCCGGGACCAACGGCCTCGTACTTGCCGAGAAATGTCAACTGTAGGATATTCTGGATATTATATCTCAAACTACGTCAGAAGGGAAAAAACGACTGCTTTAACAGCTGCCCTGCCTTCTAGATACATAATCTTGATTATACGACGTAGAGGCAACCCAGTTTCATTTGCTAATACCGGTTTTAAGCTGGCAACACGTTAGGTATTATCTCCGTGCCTCGGAAAGCTCGTTAAGCCGTTGGTCCCGGCTGTCATTTGTGCATCTTTGACAGTCGTTACGGGTCGTCAGAAGCCCGAAAATCTGACAGCCAGTCTTACCAAGGGGTATCGTATTGCCCAGTTACTGGGTTGTGGAGGTCAGATAGGCAGTCGCTCCATGTAAAATACTGGTATTCAGGTGAGTAAGCGCGCGCGAGCGGAGCAAGCGAAGCGAGCGCCCGAGCGGTGACTGCGGCCGGTTAGCGCTATTTCCAAGTTGCTTGCATTAGCGCAAGGTGCGTTACGCGCATAAACTTTGATACCAGTTGAAAATTTGTCGGTTTACCATTACGGCACTTTTGCATGACAAGAGGTCGATCAATCACAAAGATGAAGTTTCCCATTCCAAAGAGTAGTAGGCACTTATGGGGAATAACGGACAAGAAACTGCACGGACACTCTTTTTTCAATCATGTGCAACCAGCCTTACGCCTTGATAGCACGCAAGCCACGCGTGTTCATGCAGTGATACAAATTGTCGATAATAAACAACATAGACGCGAATTGTTTTTTTTTTGCATGCATACTTCGTAAATGAAATCATGTTCAAATAAGGAAGGAAGAAGTGTGTAATAGTGCTGGCTGGATTCATAAAGTGCTGGCTGGTTTGTTTTATTATCTTAAATGAGGTTTTAATTGTTTGAGTACAGGGCAAACGTCACTTCTCATACAGAGAAGGAAGCGGCATTGATTGAAACGCTTGGTCAGTGGTTGATGAAGATTTCTCATCCTTTTTTTTGTCTTTTTAAATTAACGCTTTAGCACAGGCACATGCTCAAATACTTCGGTCCGTCTCAAGGCGTGAGGTTGACTCTAGAGAGGGCCTTGTGGGGTAGAGTGGGCACACTAAGCGACGCAGACGCTCAGATAACCTGACTAAATTGAATCCGCAGTGGGCGATCCCTTGTATGAGTGCAATACACCAAAAATCGGCGTAGGTGCCGAGAAATCGTTAGGCGAAGAACGTCAGTCCCTAGATAAGAACCTTCATGAAGACCACTGACAAGACTGCTATGAAGAAAACATAGTGCAGAGGCCAGCACATCAAGTTACCCCAATCTGTCTTTCTTTGATAGGTTTTCAACTATATTACAAATTTATAAGGTTCATTTTCAGTTGGGAAAATTTGACAGTTGGAGATAGCTTGATGTACTGGCGTCTGTACATAGACAAAATATGTACGTCACCTGCTACAATCTTTACGCGTAAAAGATTGTTTTATCTATGGCAATAAAATAATAAACACTACATCCAGCCCAGACAAGTTGGTTTCTTTTCCACTATAATGATACATTCCCAACTAGTGGCATACAAACTAGTACTGCATCTCTCTCCATACTTCCGCGAGTGAAAAGGATAGCTGTATGTCGAGTTTCAACTTTCATTGCAGCCTGGGGTAGGGATTAAAAAAAAAGTAAATACGTGTGGAGTTTGTTTATGGGACCACAGAGTCTATAAAATATCGTAGCTTCTTTATACGTACCGTTTCTTTGCTTATTTTGGAAAACAATGAAAGAATACTTCAAAATACATCATGCCTTGTTTTCCCGAAAGGCTGGGCAGAGGTGTGCTCATATATGGAATTAGTAAGTACGTAAGCTCTATGGCTCAACTATAGCACTACACGCTCCTTCACAAAAAAAAAACTATTTAATTATTTAAATGGTTTATGCAAAAAGCAGTAGACGGGAGTCCAATTAAACTTAAACAAAGTCTACCTATCCATGGCAATTTCAATTAAATAAGTTCCAATTCAGCTCAGTACGTTGCTCAAATACCTATGAGACTGGCTGAGTATGGCTATAAATAGGTGTCCTGCGTCAGAATGCACGACGCACATAGCATGTCCAGTTTGATATCAACATCCCACACGACTTAACTGACTAAACTCTTGTGTTTATAACGTAACATAAACTCACGCCTTGTTTTTATCACCATAATAAATATATTGGTTTTATTGAAATATAGGTACATTTTTCAAGCTTAAAAAAAAGTTCACTGTCACGTTGATTCACACTCAAACACAAAGCACTACTTTCAAATACTTAAACCAATTACAGGCACTTTTGAATTGTCAAGGGGTCGGTCAGTCAGAAAGATGAAGCTAGTTGCCCATTCCAAAGCAATAGGTACCTCTGGAGAAGAACGGGCAAGAAACTCCATGGACACTCTTTTAAATCAAAATATGTTTATAAAAACTGGGTTACATCGATGCAGAACTTAAAACTTAAAAAAACCTATAATTACAAGATTTAAAAAACAATTCAAAATTAAGTTAAATTTTAAAAGAAAGATTCTTTAATATCGGTTCAAAACTTAAAAAAAGGCGCCTTTAGAAACTCCATTTATAAAAGAATTACTTAAAAAAATAGCGGCAAGATGGCGACAGTTATTGTGAAATGGAAGTATTTTTTTAAATGTAAATTGTATTGCTTTGTATTCATCGTACAATAACGGAGTTTACTACACGTTTATATCAAAATGGTGATAAGTTATTAATAAATAATAATTAATTTAATTTAATTTTTCTAATGTAATATATAAAGTCCTTTTTAATATAACTTGGTGAGTTACCACAGAACTTCGTGAATTATTATTATATGAACCTTAGTCTATAAAAAAAAATCTTGTTTGAAAAGGTATACACTCCTGATAAGTGGTTTTTGGGTTAGCTTTAGTAATACATATAATTATGTAATAAATGTACAGACGCCAGCACATTAAACAACCCCAAACTGTCAAATTTCCCCAAATGAAAATGAACCTTATTCTTTTGTAATAAAGTTGTAAATCTATCAAAGAAACTTGACAGATTGGGGTAGCTTTATGTGCCTCTGTACGTAGTAGTGAAATAAACACTAATAACTGAAGACAACATGAATTTCGGAAGTCGGTGATAATTAAACGTAAATACAAAACCAAACGCACTAACTTCCAAAATTAAAGATATTTTTTCACTTTGTAGGGTTTTTTTTTTTAAGTCAGTTTATTTTTAGGATTCTATTGACGTACGCAAGGTGTGTAACACCACTACCTATACATATTTAGTATACATCGTGTATTAACTGGGCTATAAATTGAAACTACTTTAAATCCATTAGGTGTATGTATAGCCAAGATCTCAGAATTTAGCTTAAGGGGAACTCCAGTGATATCAGTAGGTATATTGACATAGCTTTAACGTAAAACAGATTCAAGGAAGTAAGTATACATATTTGCTTGATATCGTTTTTGTCGAGAAAAGAGTTTCATTGATATCCTGTTGATTGTCTATGGTTCCTTTCTAAAGAAGTTTTTTTTTGTATTGCCTTCATTGCCTATATGGACTGACATTTCGAGTGTTCAATTCTCGGTTAACCAGTATTACCGAATTAATGTTATAGTGATTAATTAAAAGAGTCAATAAATTATTCGCAAGACGAGAAACGAGGTCGTAAGTTTTTTTTTTTTTTAAATAATTGTTACTTAATAATAATAATAATAATCATTTTATTTTCAAGCAACAAGACTCATAGTGTTAGCATATATATGTTAGTAATCATATTCCAAAAAAAAAAAAACAGATTGTGACATCACTGCTGCACGGTCACAGGCCCAGCCGACACCCTGCAGCAGTGGTTCACAAACACACAATCAAGCCTGCTCGCTATCATAGACAGGATGCTGTTGGCCGTAGGCTGCCTCGCACCCTACGGACCAAGGATGCGCACCGCTTCCGCATCACGGTGTAAAAGCAGTCCACGCGAGCTTCAGCGAACATCCCTGATGCGCTGCAGTATCGGGGCAACCCCATCAACACCCTGAACGCATTATTGTATTGGATGCGAAGAGCGCCGTATGATTTTTGAGTATAATGAACCCACAGACTGCAAGTATAAAAAGATGTACAGTAAGCACTAAATATAGTGCGCTTGACTTCTTTAGAGGCACGCCTGAATCTGCGGGCAATCATGTTAGCTCTCACACACAGCGCCCTTCGCTCCCTGTCAATATCCTCATACTTAAACATGCATTTTTTTTTTAGTTATTATTTATTTTATTTCAGAATCAAAAATATTCCATACATTGTTATTTGACGATGTATTATTCCAAACCATGTTTTTAAGGTTCCCTTCCCAAAGAGTCCTAATATCCGTCCGTCTGTCACAAGGCTGCATCTTTTGAACTGTAATAGATGGACACTGGTTTTCACAGAGCGATTACTACTTTCGTGTGAGAGTCCGACCCAAGTTGGTCGGTTTATGATTCACTAGATAAATACCAACTTTGAATCGCCATGTTTTAAACATTATAATTTTTAATCTGTGTTTTTTATCTAAACACGTGCCCATGTTCTTTTGTCGAATTGTGTTTGCATAACGCTAACTAGTACATACTAAATCCATGCATAAGGCTGATCAACAGATTAGAAATATGTCACGAACATGACTATATTTGCGTAAAATCATGGACAGCTTCTTTTTAAAGAGGTTTATACTGAGTATTTTTTTGTTGACTATTAAGTAAGTAATTTTAATATTTCGCAACAAGATCTCTGAAACGAAAAATTGTGTCTATGGACTCTCATAACAAGAGTCGAGCTAAGCCGCGGACAGACGGGCGGGCATGGGTTCCTTGTTAACTATGAAACCCAAAAAAGGAGGGAAAAAATCATAGTAGGGCATCAAAAAATTCGTCCGCGTCGCTGTCAACAAAAAACTTCCCCCCAAAAGACTCAATGAAAGTGATTCCGTGCAACTACATAACTGTTTACGGTTTTGTATGGATCTGAAAATAAAAGATTCGCCACAAATAAAGACCATATAATTTACAAAATATTTTTGGTAGCTACGAGCTTTTCTATTCTCAGACGCAACACGCAATAACCTATCAATCTGTCTAGCCTTTTACCAACTATGTTGGATCGGCTTCCAGTCTAACCGGATACAACCAGTATTTCACATGGAGTGATTGTCTATCTGACCTTTACCACCCATTTGCTGGGTAACACGATGCCCATTAGTAGCATTTGTTGTCAGACTTTCAACCTTCTTGCTACCCGTAAGAACTGTCAAATATCCACGAATGGCAACATTGACAGTCGGGACCAACTGCTTAAAGTGATTTCTGATACACGAAAGAGTCTCGGTATGCAAAGGAGGTCGAGCAACCTCTTTTAACCCTGATGGATCATTTTGGGCGGCTGTTATTACTCAGCCACAACTCGAGAGTACCCAATAAACAATAGTTCTAAAATTATCCTCAAGATACTTTAAGACGTGTTAAAAGTTTAAAACAACAACGCTGGTTATAAAATTCAAAACATTGCTCTGAATGCGTTCATACATAAATCTTTTCTTCTACATTTAAATCTTTTCTTGAGTCACATTTCTGTCACGTCAAAATGGCGTCCGCCATCTTGAATGTGACGCCTCTTTCGAAACATCGGTCGTTAACAATTAAAATATTCGGTGGAATGGTAATTTATTTTTTGCCATGAGGATCTTGCTCTAGGATATACTTTTTTTTTATATATTTTTTACGCTTATTTCAGTTACAAAACTCCAAAACCTGTTTACAATTCGGTCTTAGGTAATTTATCAAAATAGTGTTTTTTTTTATTTAGCCTACACTGTCACACTGCTGAGCAAAGGCCTTCCCCAAATCCTTCCAGACATTTTTCTCTTGAGCCACCTCGATCCATCCCTTGCGGTATGCGTCTAGGTCGTCTCGCCACCTCTTCCTGGGCCGGCCTCGACGGCGCCGTCCATCCTCAGGCACCTTGTAGCGAGCGACTATTGCCCAGAGGTCACTCTGCATGCGGCTAACGTGAACATAGTGTTGTATTCAGAAAATTTGAAATCATGAAACACCAAAATTAACAACCACCCATCATAACGTGACCTCAACAAAAACTACTTAACCTCGAATCAAACTTTTTTCCCCATTGTAATCACAAGCTGTATAACTTTTTAATTAGCGTCTTTTATATCGCATAAATAGTATTCTTATGCAATATCGGCTTCATTACTTAGCGAATGGACCACTGAGAGATGGATTAAGTAACTTTGGTATCCGTCTCCGGGTAACTGAACTAGTAACTTTTTAAATTGACGTAGACAGTGTTGGCAATGGCAACATACAGCTGTGTTTGACCAACAAACGTAAGTACGTATTCCGATTTGTAGAATTGGGTATTTGACGAGACTCGAGAGTAGTCAATTACGTTACTTTTTATGAACGGTCAAAACGTGGATTTTGTACGTGATTTTTATGAAATTTAACAATGTGACGTCAGAGATTTTTAGAATCAAATGGAATACTTATTAGCATTAAATGCAATTTTACAAATATATCTTCGCAAAATATTTAATTTCTGTACGGTGATGGAAGTTTTTAAGACGAGCGGTCTTTTTTCTATGTGATTTCATATTTTATTTTTGACCGTGTCCAATAGTCAATTATTTCAAGTTATAATACTCATATAGTGCAAAATCAGATTTTCGGATTTATCATGTATATACAGATAAATAAATTGATGAAAGTGTCGTTATCATTCGGTTATCAACTATTATTTCGTGTCGCGCATCGGCAAAGGACAACTAGTACACTTAGGTATGAACATCCGATAAATGGATTAATACTCTTGCAAAACATTATGTAATTTCATTAAATTTCTTCTGCCGAGGAGCTCGTGGCTAAATAATAACAGCCGCACGGATCGATCCCTCAGGTTAAACTATGTTTGCCGGGGCTGGTCCGAGTATGGATGGCCATCTTTACATATCGAGACTCCTCCGTGGCTCGGAAAGCACGTTAAGCCGTTGTCCCGTCTGTCATTCGTGGATCTTTGACAGTCGTTACAGGTCGTCAGAAGCCTGAAAGTCTGACAGCCAGTCTTACCAAGCGGTATCGTATTACCCAGTTACTGGGTTGTGGAGGTCAAATACGCAGTCGGTCCATGTGAAATACTGGTATTCATCTGCATCCGGTTAGACTGGAAATCGACCCCAACATAGTTGGGAAAAGGTAAGGCAGATTGGGGTTGGTATTAAGTTTCTGCTGCTAAAGCATGACCACTAAAAGGCACTGCGCTAGAGTAGCCGACAAAATTCAAATTTTCATTGGCTTTTTGAAATTTACAGATCAGTGATTAAAATATGAATCGCGGCCGTAGCAAGTACGTATTTACAGAATTATAATAATTAGAATCAATTAATTATGAGCTACACTTTTGTGTTTTCTTTTTTTTTTTTGAAGGTGTTAAATCATCCAATGACTCCTCGCGCTCTGAGTGGAGCGGAAGGGAGTGTCAGACTCTTACTGACTAAAACCCATCCATGTTCCTTCGTTAGCCGTTTATGCGCCGGAGTAGCGGTAACCCTTTCGGACAATCCCGCTTAATATGAGCTACCCTGACGCATCCTCCTTAATCCGTTAGTTGTTCGCCTATAAGAAGCCGTTTGCTTATAAGAGCTCAACGATTTATACCGTTATATAATTGTCGTTTCGAGAGAATTTTTTCTTATGAAACTATGGGGTTCAGTGGCCAGAGCCCCAATGGCAACGCGACGTGCTAGTCTAATTCATGGATTTTTCAACTTGTGACAACATTCCCGCACTATACAGCTACCTCACGAACCGTGTCAGTTAATCGGTCGGGCTATAGAAAAGATGTCAAAACTAAAGTGACATCTGTCATGAAGATGACATGTCTGGAAGAATACACGTACGCCCGATCCAGCTTGCCCCTTGCTGTCCTCCCCCAGCGACGCCCTAAGCCGAGGTCCGTACCCCACAGGGGGTGCCCTTAACGTGTAGTCGCTTAGTTGGAAGTTTGTTTTAAGCCCTGCCTGGAGGCTACAATTCTTTTGTGGCATCCACAGGCAAGTCCGCTTAAGCAGTAGATAACCCTATGGAAGAACTGCGAGATGCCATTGTTAAAAAAAAAGAAGAACACTCTCTGCACCGACCATAAAAAAAATAGATTAAAGGCAAAAAGATTATGATGAGTTGTAGGATATCATGTTTAATGATGATTAAATCTATTAATACGCACATAAACAGGTAATGACGTTGTTATCAGTTACAATGACAAATAGGTACCTACTTATACGCAGGAAGTGTGCTGATAATATGTATAATAAAATGTAAAAAACACATGCATGACAAAGTGGCGGGTGCAAAAGGGCACGTCCGTGGTTTTTGCACCGGTAAACAAGACAAAATCCCTTGTCTATAAGCGTTAACGCCAACGGAAAAATCAAATTGTATGGAGTTGACATTCGCTTTAGAAAAGTCACGTGACTGACAGTTAATCTTTCCGTTTTCATTGACACTTACAGAAAAAGGATTTTGTCTATGGGAGCTGGGGTTATACGTTTGTCGTTGGTGGTGGGTTTTGAGTTACTAGTGTCACACAATAAAGGTCGTAGCACACATATCAACTCGGGATCGTCACCGTATCAACTCGAGCCGTGCAATATTCTTTGTATGAAACTCCCTACTGCAAGGCACACTAATCGGAATCGTAACGTAATCGCCTCGCCACGGGACAAGCTCACGAACAAGGCGATACGGTGACCATCCCTTTCCGATTTGATACGTGTGCTACGACCCTAAGACGACTATAGAATGGCGCGAACTTACAAAACTGTCATAGAATAGATTCATTTAGAAATAGAACTTAGTGACGTAGTCATTTAAAGTGTTTTTGCAAAATTGACAACGGGTTCAAATTAATAGGATTTCTTTGGATTGGATTGCACAGAACGCCGATTTTTAAAATTCTATTAATTTTTAATTCTGTTCTAGTCTTAAAGGATAATGTTATCTATAAAAGCTCACATTTTTGTCAGTTTGTCACAGGTTTTTCTCGAGATATAATAAATCTAAACACTACATTTGCCTACATGCTTTTGAATTAAAGACTTTGAGACCTGGTCTCAAAGTTCAATTTCCATTGAAATGATTCTGTGATGTTGTAGAAAATTCATGTCATTCGGAAATCCACTTTATTTACTATATGAATAAAGTAGAATCTAGTTTACCTAGTAATACTATTAATGGCTATGTGCTATATGGTATGTGATTGAAATACTATAGGTACAATTATTAATATTCAATGATTGTACTATTAAAATGTCAAGAATAACAAAATTTGTCTATTAATAATCTTTATCCTGTTATTTAGTTCGATGGGTACAGAATCAAGGAGGAAATAATAAAACTCTTCAGTTAGGTATATACCTACTATCGATAAACCATGTGTATTTTATTAATTATTATTGATTGACCGCAGGGAAAACTTCTGAAAAGTATTAGCAGTGCGGAAGTACTTACTAATACCATACTTTGTTTTGCTGCCATGCATATTATTACGTTCCATTTTTTGAAAGTTCTAAAAAATTATTAACCTATATGTTTGACAGCTGTCAAATGAGAACGGTAGGTACTAACGAAAACACCCCTAAAATAGGTAAGACTAGTAGTCAGCCCCTCTTGAAAGATCAAAATCCAAAGTCATTGTATTGAAACTAGGCTGAAAATCAGCACTTTTTGAACGCAAAATTACTTAAGACTGTCCCCCAAAACGCCCGCCCTTCACCACTTCCTAGTGCTTTAGCTGGGAGAGAAGTGGCGCAACAAACTACAGAAACCCAGCTTTGTTCGGACACTAAATAAAATGTTTTGCAGGATTAATGAAACTGTGTATTTGGAAAACCCATTTATATATAACACATATGTACTTACATGTATGTATCCAATTAACTTAGTTGTTTTAATGATACATATATTTTTATATGATAAAAAACCGTAGTATGTAAAACCCCAAAAGCAGTTTCTATAATATCTTCTTATCTCTGACTCTAAGATTCTATTTTCAATTTCGTTTGCGTGAAATTTATTGCTTATGACAGACTACGAAAAAGGACGTGCTATGGTCATTGCCTTGGTCGTCTTTTTTTTTTTTCATCGATATTTTCGTCAATTGTAAACCGATTTTGTTTTTTTTTTTCATATAGTCGAGGAAGCTTGCCCGGTGATTCCATGCCCAACGTAACTTACAGGCGCTTTTACGCCCGGCCTGTCGCGACCCGTGCCGATTATTCCGACGATAGGCCACTATAGGCCTTTTTTTTTTTTTTTTTTAAGGCTGGGATATCATCCGATGACTGCTCCCGCTCTGGGTGGAGCGGAAGGGAGTGTCAGACTCTTACTGACTAAAACCCATCCATGTTCCTTCCGTAGCCCTTTATGTTCCGGGGTAGCGGTAACCCTTTCGGACAATCCCGCTTACCCGGCAGGCTTGGCCCTGAGGGGCCCCTTCATATGCTGACATCTCTTTGAGGCGCGCGTGGAACATATACGCGCCGTCCGGCACGGGCCTGGTGCTGATCAGACGGTGAGTCACCCATTACTCACCGTCCGCAGGCCCGCGCCTACGGTGGCCGGGAGTTGTCACGTGACCATAGGCCTCACTCACTGAATACGCCGGTTTCCACTACTTGTCGGCCTGCCCTTGCGCGATCTGGCCTGCGAGAAAGCGGGCCGTGGGACCGCAGCATAATAGAAGTTCATAGACAAAGCATAGTCTATGCAAAAATAACGACGAACACGCGATAGCTTTTAAAATAGTGCGTTTCTTAATACTTCTTAGAATTAATGATTTACAAGGTTATGTAATTAGCATGTTAACGAGATTCTCGTGTCGACACGAGTTACGTGAATAACTCATGTCGTTGTGCTAAATTATTAGGCGGGCGAATCAAAATCAAAAAGTCAAGGTAGGTATATTTATTTAAGCGGGATTGTCCGAAAGGGTTACCGCTACCCCGGAACATAAAAGGCTAAGGAAGGAACATGGATGGGTTTTAGTCAGTAAGAGTCTGACACTCCCTTCCGCTCCACCCAGAGCGGCAGAAGTCATTGGATGATTTCCCAGCCTTAAAAAAAAGGTATATTTATTATTATTGCCTACTGCCGACGGCTTCGCCCGCATTGATGTCGGAAATTATCCCAAGGGAAAGTACTACCGGGATAAAAAGTATCATATGTGTTAATCCAGGTCATAAACTACCTCCGTGCTAAATTTCATCCAGATCCGTTCAGCCGTTTGAGCGTGAAGAAGTGACAGACATACAAATACACACACACACAAACTTTCACCTTTATAATTTACTAGCTGACCCGACAGACGTTGTCCTGTCTTAACTATGATACCTACCTTACCTACCCTACCTACCCTACCTACCCTACCTACCCTACCTACCCTACCTACCCTACCTACCTACCTATGCAAAAATGTGCAATAAAAATATTTTTCTCATACAAACTTTGCCACCCCTTGTAACCCTTTTAGGGGTTGAATTTCCAAAAAATAATATGCCCATGTCCTTCTCATGAATGCAAACTATCTACATACCAAACAGCAAAATTGGTTGGGTGGTTTAGGCGTGAAAAGGTAACAGACAGACAGACAGAGTTACTTTCGCATTTATAATATTAGTGTGGATAATATTAGTGAGAGTTGTGCGGCCAGTACCGATCATTACAACGACAAAACACTCTGCCCTCTATCTCACAGACCAGGCAGAAAAAAAAAGTCACATTTTCATTATAGATAATGAAATTAGATAAATCCGAAATGTATGGAATTGGCATATGCTTTCGAAATGTCATGTGATCAATTGTTTTCTATCGCTAAGTGCTAGACGATGTCAAATTGTGTAACGAAACTCGATCAATATTCCCATACAAATGCGTTGACAAGTGACGTTCTTGACAATCCGAATCGCGGAGATAAAGAATTGTTCGATCAACAATTTTCGAAATCAAATCGACACGGAGCCATTGACACTTGTTTAGGCCCCCTGGTCGCGCTAGTCCAAGCCGTGGCTGCTGTAAAGCGCTGTCATTAGTCTGTCAGATAGACCGAGACCGATATTCTACTAGGAAGGTTGGTTGGCAAACCTTTCAGGGTATAACGTGATGTAAGTACACCCCGGGATATGTTGAGAATATCTTACTGAAGGGGAAGTTATTATCATGAAAATCATGGGTTCTGTAGTTCCCATTAGTCACAGGAAATCTACTATTTTTCCGCCATGGCCGTCATCAGCATTTTCCTTAGACCTCAATAAATACGTTAGAGATACCCAGTTGTCACGTATTCTTAGTCAATGTAAGTTCTAGTCTAATTGAGGCGAGTACTGCGCAGTCTGTGGGACGAAATTCGCTCATGTCTTTTAACTAAATTGTTTAAGGTGTTCTATCTGGAGCTAATAGTTGCTGGCTCGTCTGTATTTCAAATTTTGTTGGCTCAAAACTTCGCCACTTGCACAGCGTCGTCAGTAGCAGCACAGAGATCGCTTACGGCCCATGCACGACTTTGCCGCGGTGAGCGGCGGCTAAGCGCGGGGCGGCGAGCGGTAAGAACAAAAGTATGAAAATGTTTGAAGCACGCCACGAGTCGCCGCTCATAGCGAAAACGCGCGCGGTTTTGTCGGAGCGAATCGTTGCAGCGGCGCGCGGTGCGGGGAGCGGCGAGATCAAAAGTACAAGCGAATGAGTGCGACGCCACTAAACAGAGCGGCGCGGGCAGCGGTGTAGGTGTGACGGACTCGGCGGCGAACTTATAAACCAAAAAAATTTAGACGATTTTGTGGCGGTAATGGATACCTTTTGGATCTGATGTGCTGTTTTAAATATACGTCTATGTGCTGCAGAATATAATCAAATGTTTCCACACTCATTCTTGTGTACTCATAAAACTTAACCGGATATTTTCTGTAATCTTGGTATAGGTTACACAAAATTCGCCATTTAAATATCTATCTTTATTCAGATCGTGGACTCCTTCTCTCATATTAAGAATATCTTGTTTTAAAAATATACTGCTTTCTAAACACAGAAGGGATAATTTTGATAACGCCATAATTTTGAGCACGGTCTGACTACCTAAATACGTCCACCTCGGCTGCTGCCGCCGCCGCCGCTTAAGGTACGTGGCGTGTAAAACGCACCGCTTGCCGCCGCCGCCCCGCCTGCCGCGCCGCTCGCCGCTAAGACCGAAGTCGTGAATGGGCCGTTAGGCTGCAAGTTTTGGGACACAGAGTGCAGGATAGAAGGTGTTTGTAAATCTTGAGAAGTGTTTTTAATCCTTTGAACGGCAGAGCGTAAATGCATCGGGGTCCCATGCCAAGCCACAAAAAAATTTCGCTTTGTCGGTTTTAGCCGACACACCGTGTCGGCTAAAACCGACCGACAACCAACCGACCGTGTTGGGCACGTTTTCATTTGTCAGCTAGATCCGACCGTGGCGTTCAAAAGGTTGCCTGTCGCAAAAAGAGGGCTGTTATAAGTTTGATCGCTATGTGCTATGTGTGTGTGTGTGTCTGTCCTGGCCACTCCTGGCACTGTAGCTTGGTTTTCTTTTTAAAGATGGTTTTTTTATTGTTGTTTATTTATTTATTTAATCACAAAATCCACAGCTCTTAAACAATTTTAACTAAAATAATTATTCTAACTAAAATTGTAAAATAATACTAAAATAATTATTGTTGTAACTAACAGTCGAACAACCAAAAACGTGTAAATACATTTCAAGCGAAGATTAAAATCTACGCTTGAATACGCGTATTTTTTCACAAATGAATTACTCAAATGCAAGGAATTAGTATGTACCTACTATAAATGGGCAGTAACAGCGCGCGCCTATCAACGACATTTCACAAATGCATGGAATTAGTATGCTATTGTAAATGTTTAGCTTCCGCCCGTCAACGTAATTCGAGCGTCAAAAGATCCATTCACGAGTGTAATACCGGGTTCAAACGGTTTCATTTTAGTCGATCAAATGCTATAGTCGAAAACGATTTCAACTGAACAGTCTTTCAATCAAATTGAATTTAAAATTCAAAGTATTTTTTGTTGTACAACAAAAATTTATCAACTTAAAACACAAAAAATCACAGACATAGCCAAAAAAGTTTTAAGAAATCACATAAATTATTACTTATGTTATTCCTTTTAGAACACATCGGACAGGTGATGTGATGTCACGTAGGTTTTCAATATGTTATAAAATGGACTGATCTATCAATGTATGTATAGGTTTCTTTGACGATATTTCCTCAACCGATCTAGTAGCATAATGTACAAAGTAGATAATATGCTATTAATATTGTCTATTCCATGCATACCTCCTTAATACGTAATGATAGAATAACTACCCTTTCAGAATACCAGCGCTGCGACACTTATTTTTTAATGTCGTAGAATCAACCTAAGATAGGAGCCTTTTCGACTTTTAACCATTAATTTAAATTAATTTTAGTCTTGTTTAGTACAACGTTATTATTCATCAAATAATCAGCGGAAAAATCTTTTCACATTTCGCCATTCTAAAATAACCTTCCCAAAGACAATGTACATAATACATACCAAAATAACACATCTCCAACCCATAAAACATGTATATAGTACAGGAATCCGTACCAAGGACAAACAGTTTAACACAATTCTCCGAAGCTTGCGCAAGACAATTTATCATCTATATTTAAAGTTATAGCCTGTTCAATGATAGCCAAAAACAAGCCTGAAGACGCGGGCATTTTTTGTTTTGAGGGTGGAAAACCATCAAATGACTCCTCCCGCTCTGGGTGGAGCGGAAGGGAGTGTCAGACTCTTACTGACTAAAACCCACCCATGTTCCTTCCTTAGCCCTTTATGTGCCGGGGTAGCGGTAACCCTTTCGGACAATCCCGCTTACAGACGCGGTCCTACGGCCCGTTAAGTGTCAGGCCGTTAGACCTGACCTGGCGCGTTTTGGATTACCAGAAAGCGGGCCAACATAACGTGGGAATAGTAGTATCCGATACAGTCTACGGTGGCGTTACTTACACATTTTTGATTTTGCGTTCTTGCTGTTGCAAATCCTGTCGAACATATATGTTTAGCACTGGATTCTTGGATGACAGCCATAATTGTCTATGAGAAACCCAGTGACGTTGATTTTGGCTGACCTAAGACAGGTTCAACAGAACTAGATCAATTATGTGCATGACAAATTGCACTGTTCGTTCTGAGATACATTTTACATTAATCTTTGACGTCACGTGAAGTAGCATCGTAGAACTACGATAACATGGCGCGCCCCTCCAAATGACTGTTTCAATGTTTGTAGTCACATCCTTACGAAAGAGTTTGTATGTACTTGTTAGTATTCGTGTTCAGTAGCAGGCCGGCAGCGACATGCGTTGTGAGTCTTGGTGGCGCTTTGTGATTACTTTCACAAATACTTTCGAACGTTTTGAATTTTTAGGGGGCGGGCCATGTTATCGCACCCGGCTTTCTTATGAAAAGAAAGATGTTATCTCAGTTTTTCTTGCGGTCGACTCTCTATAGGATTTGACCAAACTTATCTTAAGGTCGAAGCATTTAATCCCTTGGTCTGTCTGCTAGATATATATTATTTTAATTTCGTCTCTCTTACTTTTTTAATGTAATTATATTATGTAACTTATATTTTTTTCGTTTCTTGTTACAGATGTTGAACCGTGGAGCATAATAAAAGAGAAATAAACATAATGGGAAGTGCCAGAGTATCAAACGCGAAACCTATACCAATGGAGGCCACAGATAAAAAATCAATCAAAACCTTAATAAAATCATTTTTCGCCAAAAAGAAGGAAAAACCTAAGATCGAAAGAAAAGTAACAACTATCGAAGAAAAGCCAGAAGCTATAAAAGAAGAAACAGCAATTCAAAATACGAACACGGTCGCAGCCATCTTGGAGAATTTCAATAAATTGAATTTAGAACAGACAGAGCCCGTAAAACAAGAAACAAAAGATGAAGTAGAAGATGAATTGGAGAATTTCACTTTTAAAGTAATTGAAGAATCACGGAATGAAAGAATACACTCTCAGTCTTCTACTGCTTCGGGAGACAGTGGTTTCTCCGACAATAAAGACGTGGAGAACCTTGATAAACCAGAGACTGATGATAAACTAGAAGATCAAGAAGAATCGGACGAAACACTGGAGAAAACAGAACAAGCTGATGAGTTAGCGGAAGATTTGGAGAAGTTAGGCTTAGAAGACGACGGTAAAAAGAAAAAGAAGATTGTGACAGTTCTGGTATCTAGGACTCCTACGAGGAATAAACTTTGTTCCTATGCATCATCAGTGTCCCCATACCCTACACAGGACCAGGATAGCTACAGCAAGGTTAGTTGTACTTTAGATTTAGAATTTTAGGCCTAGACTGAGGTGGCGGATAAGTCGAACTCCTTCGATGAATGACTGGTCTTTAGGAGAAACACTGCGACAATTGTTTGAGCTATCCTAAGCTCAGTGCCTTCAACACATATGTGTTCATGGCAGTGTATGGGTTAGCAGCCTTGAACAGAGAAAGTGGAAGGCGAGGGGAGACCCATACCCTGCAGTGAGACATTACAGGCTTCAAATAATATGATCGACTAGCTGCTGCCCGCGTCTTCGTTCGCGCTGATGTCGGAAGTTACCTCACGGGAATATACCTCCGGGATAAAAAGTATCTTATGTGTTAATCCAAGTTCTAAACTATCTCTGTGCCAAATTTCGTCCAGATCCGTTCAGGCGTTCTAGCGTGATTGAGCATCAAACTTCCATCCATCCAAACTTTTGCATATAATATAGTAGTATGATAACTCAATCAATGTCTCGCTTGTGACTATATTAACAGTATTCACCTCCATTTCGCCACATCATCTTTCACACAATCTATACATAGTTTTTAATGGATTTCCCTTATTAATCATCATGGGTCAATATTAAACTTGAGGAACAAGGGGAAATAACTTCTAGGAGGTAAAGAATGGGAAATGATTAACTGATCCTCTAAAAGTCAAGGACTTTCTTATGATGACTACTTTTTTTTGAAAGTGAACCTTTTGAAACTAGTTGGACTTCTCATGATAGACAAACTTTTATAAATAGTCACTTAGATCAATTGCACCAGCAGATATCGCAAAGCATTAAAATTCCTCCAACTGAAGCTAAATGGTTAATATGGCATATCAAACTTCAAAAAAGCGTCGACGGTCTACAAAGCCGTCCGTTATCTACAAATCTATATGCCGTATAACAGCTGGATACTGTATTAGTATATCCTCAGTGATATTGTGAGACTGTGAGTCAACCACCACGCCATTTCAATTGGTCGACACAAGTTCTAGTAATTGAAGAGTAAATGACTTCAGTCCAGTCTGTCGTAGTTTGATATAGACCATGTTTCAAAATAGTGAGGATTAAGAATAGATTTGTGTAGAATTTGTCAAAGTCAAATCATTTATTTCAAATAGGCACAAGAAAGGCAGTTTTAACGTCAAAATAAACAAGAAATATAATTGATTCTAGTCGCCCCTTCCAAAAGGTAGTTTGGTATGGAGAAGAATGGGCAGACTTCAACGTTTTTGTTGTCTTAATTGAATACGAGGCTTTTTAGCCGCTTTGTACGGGTGTACTTTTAAGTGATATGTCAATGTTTTCTTGTAATTTGCGTTTCGTTTGTACAGAATAAACATTTTTCTTTCCTTCTTAGATCCTTTGGAAGTGTTTCAACTACATTTTATCCAAAATCGAGTTTTTAAGCCGAATGGTTTTAAGAAACCATTATAAATGCCAAAATGCACACAACTCAATTTTGGCAAAAGTTGGATTATTTGGTTTCCACACTTTCCACGCTATCCAATGTTGAAGGATAAACAGTATTTAGCTTGAAAAAGAGAAAAAAAAATACTTTTTTAACATTTTGGTTTGCAACCATAGATATGTTCGTAAGCTTTTCGGTAACATGTCATTCAGATCCTTTAGTGACTCAAACTCTAACTCAAAAAAACTCAAAGTATTTATTTCAAATAAACCAATTACAGGCACTTTTAAATTGTCAAGGAGTCGGTCAGTCAGAAAGATGCAGCTAGTTGCCCATTCCAAAGCAGTGCAAGAAACTCCACAAGCACTCTTTTCTGTCATCGATATCAGTGATAGAATGTCACTTTGTGTAGGTCCCAAGTTTTGTTTACCAACAGCGATGCTGTCACCGGCCTCAATGAGCTTGTTATAACTTCCAGAATACAAATAAAAGTTAATCTTAGGTAATAAGTTAGTCCTAAGCAAACACGAAGAGATGACTCAACCGTTTAATAGCTTTTCAACTAAGTGAAGTTCGTGTTGCCTTTGCCTCTTTAAAAAGTAAAACGTAGACACTCTATGAATGGAGAACTGTCATAAAACCGACCCATTAATATGTATGGCAAACATGATTACCGTTTTAGTATGCACCTAAACCACAAAACAGTCATAGTACACTTGTATTTTTATTTACGTTCGACTAGTGACGTCAGAGCATCGTAATTCCAAGAAAAAGTGGTATCAATTTCCGCGCGAACTCGCAAAACAAAAGAAAATTTAAAGATGAAACACGGCGAAGGCCGTAATCGATTCTCAGCTCGTTAATTCGTGTCTAAACGGACACAATCGATTCAACAATGCGTACGCTGAGTTAATATTCATGCAGTGAAGCTGGATTTTTGCACAACACATTCTATGCGGAAAAACAAGTTCGCATTATACAAACTACATAGTACAATACGATAATCAACTATAGCTTACAAGGTCGGTTAATCAGTTTACTTTTTTTGAAACTAGGTGGCGCTAATTTCAATTCTGAAGTTGCGGTTTCCATGCACTAGATGGCATTGAATTGCATTGTGCGTGTGTTGGAGGTGCGTCATTTTTCTGTAAATATTATTGGTTACAGGTTTACGGCAATGAAAATATTGAATTGAACTTCTCATAGTTAGCGTGTCGTAAATAATCGGTAATCGACTTTATTGATTTGAAGTTCATTTTTAAGATTCATTTTAAAACGGATATTTTTAGAAATTATAGGTAAAAACTGCTTATAGGTTTAGCTAATCAGCCGAAAATGTTAGGAGAGGTTTCTTAGAAAGAGTGTTAGGTACGATAACATGTCTGTATTAGTCAGTGAAATCACATGATTTAGAGACTCATACCGTTATCACTACATACTCTGGCAACTAACCAGGACGAGTTTCTAATTGCTATGTCACAACACTCAGTGGATATAATGGCCATCAATGAAACGTGGTTAAGGCCGGGGGAGGAGGGAAGAGCGCCGAAGGTTCCGGGATATAGGTTGAAGCATGTGCCCCGTCCTGAAAATATACGCGGGGGTCGCGGTGGAGGAGTAGCGTTTTATATTAAAACGGGAGTTAGGGCGCGGGTACGGCCACACTCTGAACATTCTGATGTGGAACAGATGTGGTTGAACCTAAATATTAATGGAAGAAAAATTTTGATTGGCACTGCATACAGGCCTCCCTGGTTTGACTTGGCAAAATTTCTGAATGGAATGACTGACAGTATTAGCGCATTGGCACCATACGATCATTTGGTACTATTGGGGGATTTCAATGTTAACCTGTTGGACACAAATAATGCAAAATATAAAGAGATGATGGAATTCCTAAATTATACCCATCTAAATCAGGTAGTACAGTCACCAACACATTTTGTGGGGAATAGTAGTACTCTCATAGACGTGATATGTACCGACGTAGGGGTTCGTAATGTGCTAGTCAGTCATACAAGTGAACTAGGTCATCACTCGTTTATTGTATGCGATACCGTCATAAAGAAGCTAAAGAGCAAACCTAGGCTGGTTGTATATCGTCCTCTTAAGGATATATTGACGGAATACTTTGAAGCGGATCTGAATCTAATGCCATGGTCTGAAATTAGCTCAATATCTGATGTTAATAGCATGGTTGAATATTTTAATATCTATATCACACAATTATTTGACTTACATGCCCCCATAAAGAGTAAGATATTCAGAGACCGTCCCACTCCGTGGATAACAGATAATATTAAATTAATGGCTAAGCTGCGAGATGAGGCAAAAAATAAGTATCGTATGGACAAGCTGGATACTTCTAAAAAATATTATTTGGATCTAAAAAAACAAGCTATCACAGCGCTACTGCAGGAAAAGAAAGTGTACTTTGACAAGCACATAAATAGTCATATAAAAAACCCCAAAAAGCTTTGGCAAAATCTTAAGACCGATGTGTTTTCAGAACATAGTGAAGGTATGCTGCCCGTACAGTTTAATGACCCAGATCAGATTAATAAGGCATTTCTTAATGTACCAGGGCAGTGCATACTGCCCACATCGCAGCTGTCTTATTTTAATGCAAATAGGTTTGGTGAAACACAATTCAAGCTACATAATGTAAATGCCGAGGATATTTCAAAAGTCATTAAGAGTTTGGGGTCAAATGCCAAGGGAATTGATGGAGTGAGTCTGGATATGATAATGCTAACGTTGCCAGCCACCCTTGAAGTTATCACCACTATAATAAATAAGTCCATAGATACCCACACTTTCCCTGACCTATGGAAGTGTGCTGTTGTACGTCCTTTACCCAAAATTAGTAGCCCAAGTACTTTTAAAGACCTACGTCCTGTAAGCATTTTGCCTTTATTATCGAAAGTCTTGGAGAGGGTGGTTTATAACCAAATGTTGATATATTTAGAGGCAAATAATATGCTGCCTGACCTCCAATCTGGTTTTAGGAAGGGCCGTGGCACAGCCACGGCTCTTTCTGACGTGGTGGGAAATATTCTAGAGGCACGGGATAGAGGGGAGGGAACAATCCTTGCACTCCTTGATTATTCACGGGCCTTCGATGCAATAAACACAACTTTGTTACTTTCCAAGTTGGCTTATTATGGATTTACTGCTGAAACAATTCAGTGGTTTGCTAGCTACTTGGAAAATAGGACACAGCTCGTTGAAATACAGAAGGAGGATGGGTCAAGGATCTCATCCCCACCTCGTCAGGTGACCCGTGGTGTGCCTCAGGGATCTATTTTGGGGCCCCCTTTGTATATACTTTATAGCGCAGACATTATTAAATCATTCCAACATTGTAGGTATCATATGTATGCGGATGATATCCAATTATATATAACTTTTAAACCAGCTGATACTTTGGAGGCAGTAAATCTAATTAATGATGACCTAGAAAGAGTGGTGGTATGGTCAGAAAATAACTCATTAGTTTTGAACCCAGTAAAATCAAAATTTATGGTCTTGGGAAGCAGAAAAATGATAAGCGCCATACTGTCAGCCAAACCAGAAATTGTTATCAGGGGGGAAAGGGTAGAGAGGGTAGAAATAGCTTGCAACCTTGGCTTAACAATGGATCCCGAACTACGATTTGAGAAGCACATCAGTAACTGTACGAGAAACTGTTTTTATAGATTGAAGCTCCTATATTCAATAAGGGAATACCTGAGTGTTGATCTACGTAAGCAATTGGTGGATAGCTTAATTTTATCAAGGCTAAACTACTGCGATACAGTGTATGGCCCTTGCCTGCTAGTAAGAACAGGGAAGCTGATACAACGTATCCAAAATGCGTGTACACGGTTCTGTGTAAAGATACCTCGTAGAAGTCATGTCACTCCTTTCATAAATGAAAATAATATCTTGAAAATGGAAGCTAGGAGAAAGCTACATCTGGCTGGTTTACTTTTTGGAGTAGTCAATACACAAAAGCCACACTATTTGTTTGAGAAGTTGAGTTGGAGGCAGAGCAAATACGAACCGCGTTTTTTTACAAATCCTCTTTGTACATTACAGCATAGGACCGCAGCATTCAGGGGTAGTTTTAGGTATGCCGCCACACACTGTTGGAATAATATTCCTCCACCAGTAAGAGGCCTGAGAACAAAAAGGCATTTTTTAAATATGTTAAAGAAATATTTCATGCAGATACAACAAACCACATGTATGTATAATAATAAGTAATAATAGCTGCTCTTTTATGAACTTACCTCGCGGGTCACGGCCTACGGGCAATAGATAATAATATGGCTTCCAACAGTGTGTGACCTGTTTCTGATTCATCCTGTTTTGGGGTCCAGTCACTCTTACAAGAGGATTTGTAGTATTCTGTGGGTATTCGGGTGTGCCCTAAGACGACACACTGAGAGACTTGGCTACTGCATTGTTTGGGAACTACGCCGCTAAACCTTCCGCCTTCGTACATTTAAAGATCCATTTTTGTTTTTCCTTTCGGCCACTAAAATGATAATAACGTTAGTAGATGCAATAGAGAATCACTGTCAGGCTGTACCAAGTAGCAAATTTTGTAAGTTTGGGCAGAAAAGCATGGCATTCGTCAGCCAGCGCCATGCCCCAGTGCATGGCGTATGCAAATGGCCGCCATCGCGATTGCCATGGTGCATGACATATAGGTACTTACCAACTGTGGTTAGATAGTATGATGCATTTTAAATTGACTTATTCACAATTACCATAATATATATAAAAACAAATTGATGTGTTAGATAATAGGCATTTTATTAAAGTAGGTACACAAGATAACTATCAATATATAATATAATATTATAATTAATTATTTGTTTATAGATACTACGTGCAGATAGAATCACATTTGTTTCTGTGGAAATCAAGAATAATATGACACTTACCCGAATAATTCAGTCACACAGGGGGACGTCATTACGTCATTCGAGGGGTAGTTGCTGAAAATCAGCGCTGTTGACGATAGGTTCGTCTGAGGTCACAGCATTTTGCTGAGCAACGACCTGTTCTTGCGCAGATGCGACGCACGGCTTCATTGTGTTAGTTTAGTTTGTAAGAATAAATATTAGTTATCACTCTGCAATCGGCAGTTTAGTTTCTCGTGCCTTTTTTATGTTTGTATTTTAAAAATAACTTTTTAGTTTTGTTATTCTAGTTTTTGTTGATAAGTTCATTATGTTTGTAAACAGACACTAATTGTCAGTGCCAAAGAGTACAATACAAAGAGTACAATAATAAGACTGATAAACAGTGCAGTGGTCCATCCATTGTCTATGGCCGAGATACAGATTGTCAATCGTGGCTCTGAATACGAGGTTTTTTAGCCAGTTTGTACGGGTATATTTAGTTACTAAGCAATTTTGTTTTTAGAAAAGTGCGTTTTGTTTGTCTGTGCAGAATAAACGTTTTTTCTTTCTTTTCTTTCTTCTATTTGTACTGAAAAAAACACCAAACTGTTACCATTACCTTTTTATTGTTAAGCTTTGCTTTAGGACACTGTTGAGGCGTTTGACCTGGGGTCAGCCGTTGCATTTTTCGCTTACGGTTATCGTAAACAATCCATTTTTCATCACATGTCACAATTCGATCCAATATTCCTTCATTTCTGTATCGATTCAACAAGGCAACGCAAGCTTCAACACGCGTTTCTTTCTGCAGATCAGTCAAATTATGAGGCACCCATTCATTTCTCATATTTTTTTATTTTATTGATTTGACGCAAATGAGTCAATATTGTTGGTAAGGTAACGTTAAACCATGCCCCTAATTCCTGGGTAGTTTTGCTCGGATCGGCTTCCACCACTTCTTTCAATTCATTGTTATTCACCTGTGTGGGCGTGTTCGTTCTTCAAATCAAAGTTTCCATCACGAAAGCGTTTAACCAAAATCGAACGGTGCGTTCATTAGCAGTCCCCTCTCCAAACGCAAAATTGATATTGCGACCTGTTTCTGCCGCGTTAGTTCCGAGTCGGAACTCGTATTCAAAAATAACTCGAATTTTCGAAGTATCCATCTTTCTTGTCTAAGCTGAATAAAAAAAACAACAGAAAATTTATAATCAAATGTTACACCTTTTTTAAAAGAAGAACTTCATAGGTACCATGTGAAAAAGTTTCACTCAAAAATCTCAAACCATGAAGGTTCTATGTCAATTTGAAATACCTAATACAATAAAACGGCAATTTCATACTTTAACCCCCATTATTAACAGAAATCTATCAACGATTTTTCGGCGAAAAAGGCTCGAAAGGTTCCGTTCGTTAACACTAAAATTTAATTTCAGATAATTCTTGTTTCCGATCATATTCATATGTGTTTGTTAAACACTGAGAGAGTCTACTTGGTTTCACAAAAAAATATTTATTGAAAAACTCGACTGAAAAAATGGTTAATTTTATTTGGAAGATAATTTGGGGCAAGGGGGCCTCCGCTCCTTTGTTGCCCCGAGGCCTCCACACCTCTTAATCCGGCCCTGTCTGTATGTATGCTTAGATCTTTAAAACTACGCAACGGATTTTGATGCAGTTGTTTTTTAATAGATAGTGATTCAAGAGGAAGGTTTATATGCATAATATCAAGCAATTTTCGGCGGGCGAAGCCGCGGGCAGAAGCTAGTCTGCAATAATATAAATAGGTTGGAAGTGGAACGCTTCTGTCGCTAAAATATCCATCCCAATATTCAAGGCAAAATAGGACCGGTATTGAAGAGTAAGACAAACTGGAAATTCATTCCTAGACATTCTATTGTCTGTCACCTCTCTCTCTCTAACGTCTTCTGTTGCGCTCGATTTCTATCTCTTCTCCCTCTCTTGCTTTTTCTACACTTTCTTTACTCTGTTCTTCTTCCTATCCTCTAATGTCTCCACATTGTGTCGTAACAATGTTTTCCCTTAGACAACTGTCGTTTATTACGATTTCCACTTGGTCAGCAAAATGAATAAAGAACCAGCATGTCTGAGAGATATTTCTCAACAGCATGTGAAGCTAAGTCAGAGGCCCATGAGCAGCATAAAAACTCTGACACCAGGTTAGTCACTAACCACACGAAAAGAAGAAGAAGAATAAAGAATGTCAATCGCAATGTATTTTCGCAAATGACAGTTAATCATGCCGTGGTAGGCATAAATTGTTTGGATCTTTTAATTTGGCGGAACGGAATTATCGCCACCATTTTGTTTATTTTTTAATTATAACAAATGTTTTCAATGTCACTCTAGCGCTAAAAGATCTGAATTAGCACTGTAAGGTTTAAGAAACATACCATTTATTGCAGAAGATTGTATGATGATTTCAATGATTACAATATGTAATAACGTATTTGCTACGGCCGCGAATCATATTTTAACCAACATATACGTCTTATACTGCAAATTGCAAAAAAAAAGCATAAGAAAATTTGAATTTCGAAGACTAGCTTGGCGCTTTCACCTTAGGCTATGGTTTTTTAAAAGAAAGCGATGAACGACCACACAATAATGGCTGTCCAATTACAGAGCGTTTTTGACAGTTTATGTCACTGGTAAAAATGACAGAATTGCATGAGTTATAAATTTATAATATGCCACTGCAGTACCTACTAAGAAACCGTACCTTTACTATCGTGGCCGACTCTCCTAATAAATCAACAGCTATGACGTAGGTAAAAGGTAGCCATATTGGAAATCGCAATGTTTTTATTTGCATGAGGACGCAGTGGTACCTGCCCGACCTCTCCAAGACTTCTTGACGTAATTACAAACTCGTTTAAGACGTCATTTCCTTCGCCCCGTTCTTAGATTTACGTGGATAAGTAATAAAATGTCTTAAGGAAACTAAAGATACTTTAACTGTTTTTATTTGACGCACGCGGCAAAATGGAAAGACTGCTGACGACAGTTCGTCTACTTCGTGTGAGGATAAAGTTTTGATATCAAATTCGTTTTTTAAATCAATGAGATGTCTAAAACATACTTAAAAGGAGTCCAGTTCTCCCGCTGTTGTGAATTTGTCTTTGGTATTTATTTAAAAAGAAATTGTTCTTTATTCAAAACAATTTCCACCCCTTTCTGGGCCTACTGCATTTTTGTTTTCTGGTATTTAATGATTAGTTGATTATAAATGATCATATAACATTAATCAGGCACGGGGCCATATTCCTTCCATAGTTTTAAGAAACCAATCTACTTTAGCCACCCCAACTCATAGTCCGATTCGTTTCCATAATCCTCCTATAGACCTACAATAACTAGGGATTGTCCTTGGGTAAACCTTCATAGTGCACATAGGGTGTTCCTGCCTCATTTTACTAAAACCGTTTAACGGACCTCTGCGAGTTGGCTTCGACCCGTCCTACGCCATCGAAAAGGCGGGAACCTTAGGGTAATGACATAATAATATTATGTCAAAGACTTAAAAAAAAGGTTGAACGTTGTTTGAATACAGAGCCATCTAGTGTCATTTCAAGTGACTAAAGTTAATGTTTTTTAGTATTAACAAACGTGGGGGTCAACAGGGCATAGCGCTTGTTCCGTTACGCCACATTTTCTGCCAGTTTACTGCTATCACAAGCCGCGGTAAAAGTCTGTTCCAAAAAATAAAACAAAATTGAACCATAATAAGTATACCCAGAAACAAATTAAAGCGATAAGTTTCAAACAAAATGGCGGCAAAATTGTATATCAGTGTTTTTTACTAGCCATGGAACTAGCAAACGTTTGAATCTCGATCTTTGGCAAGTCGTTAAACCTGTGTGAAGCAGGGACGGGTCGCTAATCAGTCCATAAATTAAAAACCGGACACCTTTCGTTTCGCCATAAAGTCTGAGTTGTACGACCACAAAACTTCCAAAAAAACCGTACCAAGCATAATACAGCGGCACCTTGCGGTTACAAATCTTACTATCTGGAGCAATGAGGCAATAACAAAAAAGTATTCAACACTGTTGCTCAACTCCTATTATTTATAAATAGTTTGTATATGAAAACGCAACTTAAAAACCGGTTTAGTATACTAGTTTGTTTGTAGAGGTCAAATGGCAGTCTCGAGATGTAAAATACTGATATTTATGCTGTAGAATAATAAACATACATTCGGTAATACAACATACAACAGTCATTCGTTACAATAAATCAACCGAAATCCAGGTCAAGTACAGCAAAAAAAGAACGAAAAATCGGCCACAGATTCACAAAATTGGAAATGTTACCAGGAAAATGGGAAAATTCGTGAAAAGCTAAATGCTTTTTGACAGAAAGAGCTTTTGCCTCTTTGCCTTTTGCCTCTTCGCCACCATACGAAACTACCTTTTGGAAGGGACGACTAGAATCAATTCATTCAAAAGTGCCTTTCTTGTGCCTATTTGAAATAAATATTTGACTTTGACTTTTTCTTTGGGATTTTGTATTAACTCTTGATCGTATTGAAATTTTGAAAGGGCAACGTCTGTCAGGTCAGCCTTGGGTCTGCTAGTAGTGCTAATCACACTAATATCATAAAGGTGAAAGTTTGTGTGTGTTTGTATGTTTGTCTGTTATTTCTTCACGCTCAAACGACTGGATCTGGGTGAAATTACACAGAGCACAGAGATAGATTATAGTCTGGAATAGCACATAGGATACTTTTTATCCGGGCGATTACGCGGGCGAAGGCGCTGACAGGAGTTAATCTATACTAATACTAGCTGCTCCCGCGCGGTTACATAGCCTTCCTCGATAAATGAACTATCCAACACAAAAAGAATCTTTCAATTCGGACCAGTAGTTCCAGAGATTAGCGCGTTCAAACAAACAAACAAACAAACTCTTCAGCTTTATAATATTAGTATAGATTATAAAGAGGAAAGATATCATTGTTTGCATTGAATAGGCTCCGAAACTTCTAAACCGATTTGAAAAATTATTTAACTGTTGGTAAGCTACACTATCCCCGGGTGACACAGGCTATATTATATTTACAAAACGATTAGGGATCCTTACTAAAGCTCCAATAAAGTAACTTATTTCTTTCTTTTCGTGTGGTTAGTGACTAACCTGGTGTCAGAGTTTTTATGTTGCTCATGGGCCTCTGACTTAGCTTCATATGCTGTTGAGAAATATCTCTCAGACATGCTGGTTTCCTCACGATGTTTTCCTTCACTGATTTAAAGCAAGTGATAATTTTACAATACGCACATGAATCCGTAAAATCAGAGGTGCGTGGCTTGGGTTCGAACTCGAGACCTATGACTTGGCAGTCCGACGGTCACACCACTAGGATATCACTGCTAATAATAAAGTAACAATTTCCGACATCGACGCGACCAAAGCTGCGGGCCAAATCCATTCAAAAATAAATGCCAACTCAATTTTTAAATGATTATATGAATGAATCGAAAATAACATAATATCAAAGGCGAAAGTCCTATTTGCTGTGTGTATTATATCATACACAAATTATATTGTTAAACATGGCCTCCTCGTAGCACTTAAGTGTGAAGTGCGTAGCGCACTTAAATAAGTGCGAATAGAAACTCACCTTTTATTGAATGGGTAATATGTACAAAAGCCTCGTTTTTCTAGTGGTCACAAGCGCTACTGCTAAGCTAAGTCCTGGATTCAATTCGTAGGACGTGCAAAGTGTTATTGGGTTTCTCCATCAGGAATTTCTCAGTAGGTAGCAGCTCGGAATCTGGATTTGTGCCCGGTTGATAGCAATAGGCTCGCCCCCTATGACATAGGACTTAAACATAACCGATTACCCATAAATCTGATAAATCCGAAATGTATGGAATTGGCACTAGATATCGAAATGTCACGTGATCAATCGTTTTCGATTGCTAAATGCTAGACAATGTCAAATTGCGTAATGACATTCGATCATTATTCCCATACAAATGCGAATCGCCTGAGATAACGAATTGCTCGATCAACAATTTTCGAAATCGAATCGACACGGAGCGATTGACACATGTCTGGGCCCCCTGATAGACACTACTGAAGGCGACAAACGCCAAAAAGAACGTGTAAAAATAGTTTCTAATACCAACATTCGTTTTTGTTTTCCAGATCAGCTCGATCAACAAACACACTCTATCCGGAGGACAGGTTCTAGTCAACCAGCTCCAAACCACAGACAATTTCTCCGAAGTTAAAATAGCCCTCGAGAGCGTGCAGAAAAACGCACAATTTTTACAAAATGACAGAGAAACTTACTTGGAAGATGTCATGGAGTTAATCAACGAAGACACAACGAAATCTATACCAAAACTGATCGTCACACCTGAATATGACTATCAAGAACACACCAACATTGATTTTACACAAAAGAAACTTACTTCAAACACCTATCTCGGTGATTATGAAGAGAAAACGGTTCAACATAATGAACTGATGCAGTTGCTGCAAGAGAACTATCAGATGTCACCAGAAAGCCTGTCAAATCCGGTCGACCAGTTCGGACAAGAGGAATTTACACAGATATTCAACAATTACGTGCAAAAGGAGTACAGTAATTCCTCCAACGATGGATATGTCGGGGCGGAGTATACCTTCCCCACCCCACCGAGGTCTGAAACTGTTCCGTCTCCCATGTCAGCATCCCCAGCCTCATTCTACCCCTCAAATTCAGAATACACCCTTTCCCCCGGTAGATCTCCGATTTACAACAGCGATTATGAAAAATACCAAGAAATCCCCCATTTTGAAGAAGAAAAAGAAGCCGCCACAGATAAAAAAGCGCGGGAACGGACCGCCTCTATTTCGTCTATGACCATGAAACAGTTTAAGGATATGCAAAAGGAGATTGTATATAATTTCTCGAAGAGGGATTGTTGTCAGGTGACGAGAAAAACTTGCAAAGAATTGTTTCAAGAGCATTTGCAAAAGGTTAAACTTGCTGTAAGGAAGAATATGTGCATGGAACTCTCTAAGATAGATCTGAAAGAGGCGTATGGGTGAGTTGTTTATCTTCTATCTCTTTCATATTTTATTTGTAAGTAGAACATAGGAATAATTTTCTTAGCGCCCTTAATTAGAGCCGTGTTGCTTGACTAAAATCTTCACTTCAAGTGCCGTGGTTACTGCTGTCCCGGAACATAAAGGGCTAAGGAAGGAACATGGATGGGTTTTACCTAGTAAGAGTCACTCCCTTCCGCTCCTACATCAAGCTACATCAAGTCCCAATCTGTCAAATTTCTGTGATAGATTTTCAACAAAAGTCTATGGCTCATTTTCAAAAATTTTACAGTTCCGGATAGCTTGATGTGCTGGCGTGTGAACAATACCGTAGGCATAAAGCCTGTGTAATTATTATTAAAATCATGTTAGTGCCAACATAACAAAACAATTAATCTGCTTATCATAACTGCAAAAATGGCAATTGGATATTTGAATTGTGAAACCGCGGAAGTTGTACGTGATTTGTATGAAATTTTAATATTACAATGTTGTGACTTCACAGATTTTTTGAATCAAATGGAATACTTATAAGCTTTAAATGCAATTTTACAATAATAATTATATCTTCGCATAATATTTAATTACTGTACGGTGATGGAAGTTTTTAAGACAAGCGGGCTTTTTTCTATGTGATTTCATATTTTATTGACCGCGTCAAATAGTCAATTAGGTGCATAATTGAGTATGCACCTACCACAAGCGGCCATATTTGGTATAATATGGTAACACACGGAGTCATTTCGTAAAATTTTTCCTTTATAGACTTTTACTAAACCATCGTGTGTTATTGTTAATGAAATAATTTTAATAATATTTTCCTCGTGGCTTTAACAATTGCGTCAATTGTATGAGGAACGTCTAACTTAATTTTATTGGAGGAAAATAAGAATGATTCACCTATAAAGTTGTTCTATCTATAAAGAATAAAGAAAAATAATTTATTCTTTAGTTAAAGGACGAATAACGGCATGCCATTGCGTCATTTGATTCTTGATGCGTAAAAAGATAAAGTATGAGAAGCAAAAAACGTTAATGGCGCGTCATAGAATGTCTTCCTTCGATCAGTGTATTATTGATCGAAGATGTCTTCATAAATATTTTCAAAATGGCGCGCGTTTTTGACGTGCCTCGAAACGTTTTCTATACAAATAAATAAAATTGAAGTGTCCGTTTTTAATGAAAAAATAACAGCTTCTTATTAAATGCATAGGAAAGTAAATACGGTACTTAAAATATAAAAAAAAAAGTTTTTTTTTAATTTTTGTCCGTCTGTCTGTCTGTTTGTTTAGGCTTATGTGCCAAACGGCTAGACCGATTTTGACGGGACTTTCACTGACCGATAGCTGATATTATTAGGAGTAACTTATACTACTTACTTTTACTTAAAAAAAGGATTAGGGACCACGGACCGAAGCCACGGGCAGCAACTACCAGCTAGTTTGAAATAAATACCTAAGTCTGGTCGACCTCAATAATAGCTTTCACACTTTCAACAAAAATTTAATGAAACAGTCATTCAGTTGAGTAATTCGTACTAAGAGTTGTATTCACGATTTTATAAATCTATAAATAAATATAATGTCACGGCTGAGTAATAACAGCCGCACAGGTCGATCCATCAGATTAAGCTACGTTTGCCGGGGTTTGCCGTGGATGGGTGATCATCTTTACATACCGAGACTCCTCCGTGTCTCCAGAAGCACGTTAAGCCGTTGGCCCCAGCTGTCATTTGTGCATCTTTGACAGTCGTTACGGGTCGTCAGAAGCGCGAAAATCTGACAGCAAGTCTTACCAAGGGATATCGTATTACCCAGTTGTTGAGGTCAGATAGGCAGTCGCTCCATGCAAAATAATGGTATTCAGCTGCATCCGGTTAGACTGGATACAAATTTGATATAATGTTACGGTCGCAAATCATATTTTGATCAACATACAATTGATACTGACCTGCAAATTTTAAAAAAAACATAAGAAAATTTGAATTTCGCTGGCTACCGTGTAGCTCTCACCATAAACAACATAAGTTTTAGAAAAAGGTTAATGCTTTCTAGCGCGCCAGTCTTATACAAGTAACAATCATCGTCTAGATTTCCAGAACGCAATACCCAGTCAACGACCGCGTAGGTACTGTACCTAGTCACCTTATGTATGAAAATAAAATAGTACAAATTAATATGAAATTAATGATATTAAATTCGTGTATTCGAGCAAGTAAAATATTTTAGGTAGACATATGTAACGGCATTTTGCCAAATACGGGGTGTATTAGGCAAAATTACTACTTAATAAGTATTACTAACAACAAGTAAAATATGACACTCAGTTTAATTATAACAATACAACAAAATCCTAATGGATTTAAAAATCCTGGATATTTTTTTTGTGGGTTTGAAATCATCTAATGACTCCTCCCGCTCTGCGTGGAGCGGAAGGGAGTGTCAGACTCTTACTGACTAAAAGTCTAAAACCCATCCATGTTCCTTACTTAGCCCTTTGTGTTCCGGTGTAGCGGTAACCCTTTCGGACAATCCCACTTAAAATGTATCCAGCTTGATAATAAAATTACGCAAAGAATATTCAATCTGCCTGCCTTTGCCCAACAATGTTTCCTTCGGCTACTAGGCAACACGTTGTCACTGGTTGAGACAGGTTATCAGACTTTTCGGCTTGTAACTACACGCAAAGACAATTCTAAAATATTTTATCGATCGAAATAATCGCTCCAAAATAATCTTATCTAAATTACATAGGTACCTACTTGAAAGCGATTGTCATTTCTTTCGTTGGCGTTGATGTTAATCGGGGACTGTCAAGTTGACAGCTATTGTCATTGTAATGAAATCGTTTTAATTTGACAGTTCAAAACGTCCATAGATACCATAGAGTTGCAATTAACATCTCTAAACTTTATGGACGGAGATCGTAAAATATTTTTTTATTTTTTTTTATTTTCTACAGTTTTGAGGCTAAATACCTTACTCTTTGTATACTTAATTCAAAAGCGATTGCATTCTAGGCTACTGATAGAATTATTATGTTGTTGAAAATATAGTATTTTTGAGACCATTTATGCATATGACATGGTTTGAGGACACGTTTTGAACGTCACATACATATATGTGACAAGCAAGCGCATACTAATACGCCAACGACATAAAATATGAGACAATGGCAACAATACTATAACACGAAATAAACAATTATATCATTACTTATGATATAATTGTGTGTTTAATGACATGCAACAAATTAAATGACACCATAGATATTGAACATTCATGATAACAAGAAGAAATACATTTGTAGCTTGGCGTGGAGGGCGCTCGCGTGCGTTTATGGTCTAGCGTTCAAAAGGTTTCATTTCTTCTTCCAGTGTCCTACATCATATCCTGTTTAGTCTGTCAGCTGATTCGGATAAGGAGGATCTGCAGTTCGGGTTGTTTGGTCTGGTCTGCGAGCGGATGCTGGCTCAGGACCCTGCTCTGTTCGTCGGAGATGGTATGTTTATTTATTTTGTTCATTAACATATCTGTTTCCATATAAGTAAAATGCATCTTTTTTTGACGTGACACGACTAGTAAATCGATGAACGCTGGCTGCATGAACGATAAAAGATGACAGTGTCCCGTTACGCACATAGTATACGCTTGCGCCGCATCTATCTCTCTTCCACTCGATCGGCCTATGCGTCCGTTTTGTTACGACGTTGTCACGTTAAACTATCGTCCTAGATTAAATTATGTTTTCTTTTTTTTGTAATGTTAATTTTTTTGTTAAATTGCCCTCTCTTGAATTGAAGAATATATTAAGAATCACAATTAGTATTCAAAACATTTGCACGCCATAATATGTGGCAAACATGTCTGAATCAATTTTGTTTATGTCATCTTGCATGCACTTATTATTATTGTATGTATACACATGTTTGGGCAAATAAATCCTATCTATCTATCTATAGTAACCGTCATGAGAAGCTATAAATTTTGTAAACAAGTGTTCAGGAGTTCACAACATTTGGACCAACAAAAAAATGAATTTGTTTAAGATTTAATAAATTATTGAGTAACAAATATTAATTAACATATATTATTTAAGAATAATTATTCGTCAGATTCAGATGTTTCCATTTCTGTGTGAAACAAACTCGTACGCATTCGAAACTCGAATGACGCGTTTATTTCAAAATGGCGTCCCGATAGTTTACAATCCCTGCGACGGACGCGTTCCGGTACCAAGAAACACAAACGATAGCGCTTTGCGTCGTTAAAATATGATCCGACTAAATTAAATAGGTTGTTACTTTCATATAACCCGTCTATATTTCATGTCGATTGAATATGGTCAATTTATTATTATCTCGCAGTATAAAATGTTTACTTAGTAAAAGATGTTTGTTTACATAATTTATAGCTTCTCGTGGCGCGTACTTTAGCTGTCCGTAAACCAACTTAACAGACAATTTTTTTTTTATCTTTGAATTATCTTTCCCGCAGCAGGCCTAAGCCTCCTGAAGTCAGCCGCTCTCCGCTGCCCACAACGCCCGCTACTCACTCGGTACCTGGTACAATGTATCCGCACAGCCATCAAGTCGGACGCCACACTCGTGACAAGCAAGGAGCAAATCTTTCATGAGGTAAGCATCATACTTCTTCTTCATCATCATCTGCCTAGCCTTTTCCCAACTATGTTGGGGTCGGCTCCCAGTCTAACCGGATGTAGCTGAATACCAGTAGTTTACATGGAGCGACTGCGTATCTGACCTCGGCAACCCAGTAACTGGGTAATACGATACCCCTTGGTAAGACTGGCCGTCAAATTTTCTGGTCAATTTACCGGGCTTCTGACGACACGTAACGACCGTCAAAGATGCACAAATGACAGCCGGGACTAACGGCATAACGTGCTTTCCGATGCACGGAGGAGTCTCGGTATGTAAAGATGGTCATCCATCCACATCCAACCCCGGCAAGCGAAGCTTAACCTGGTGGATCGACCTGTGCGGTTGTTGTACAGACGCCAGCACATCAAGCTATCCCTAACTGTAAAATTTTCTCAATTAAAAATGAACCTTATGTCTTTGCAATAAAGTTGAAATACTATCAAAGAAATTTGACAGACTGTGGTAAATATAAACAGGTAAGCGGGATTGTCCGAAAGGGTTACCGCTACCCCGGAACATAAAAGGATAAGGAAGGAGCATGGATGGGTTTTAGTCAGCAAGAGTCTGACACTGCCGCTAGACCCAGAGCGGGATGGGTTATTTAACCTTTTGAACGCCATTGTCACATATACGTGATAAACAAGCGCATGCCCTGTACGCCAACGACACAAATATGTGACAATGCGGATACACTATAACACGAAATAAACAATTAAATCTTTACTTCTGTATTTGTTTATACAGATCTTAAAAGTTGAAGCTCTCGTACGTATTTAATGACATTAAACAAATTAAAAGACACCATGGATATTTGGAAATTCATGTTAACAAGAAGAAATAAATTTGTAGCTTGGCGTGGAGGGCACGCGCGTGCGTTATGCTCTGGCGTTCAAAAGGTTACTGATAATCCATCCTTTAAAAAAAAAACTTGAGAGGTGTCAAGGGACACCCGGATGGAACGAAGTTCCTTTCGATTAATTAGTGAAGGAATTGTTATAAAATTTTATTTCTTTTAAGTTATAATAATCGCAAAAAAAATTTGATCTAAGATTAACCAATGAAAAAATATTGATTAAAAAGGCGTCATATTTTACTCAAAAAAAGTGTCGTTACAACTTTTGGTCTTTATTTCCGTCAGGCCCCCTTTCGCAACGCGCGATGAGGAACTTCGTTCCAAAACTCATTATAATATCAACAATTGATTTGTCCACAGGTAGATGCTCTCGGCGACAACCTAGTGATAGCTTGCGCACGCGCAGGCGACCGTTGCTCCGACGTGCTGAGTGAGATAGTGCGGTCACACGACGACCAGCCGCCGCTGTTCAGGGTACACCACACCAACGCTGATGGTAAACACTTCATTTTATTAGGAAACTAGCTTCCACTCGCGGCTTCGCCCGCAAAATATGTCGACAAATTATACACATAAAAATAAACCTTCCTCTTGAATCACTATCTATTAAAAAAGGGACTGTATGGCGTTGTGTGAAATGTCCAAGGATATTATTATAGCTCTCGAGTTTGAAACCAAGACACGCACCCCTGATTTTACGGATTCAAGTGCGTATTGTATAATCATCACTCGCTAAAAATCGGTGAAGGAAAACATCGTGAGGAGGAAACCAGCATGTCTGAGAGATATTTCTCAACAGCATGTGAAGCTAAGTCAGAGGCCCTTGGCCAGCGTAGAAACTCTGACAAAAATAGGAGTAGAAGTTAACAACGATAACATGGCGCGCCCCTCCAAATGACTGTTTCAATATTTGTAGTCACATCCTTACGAAAGAGTTTGTATGTAGTTGTAAGTATTCGTCTTTGTAAAGCTCATTGGGCATCAATGAATTCGTCCCCATTGGCATGTGCCAAAAAGGCTGGCAGCGTTGCCATGTTCGATGGCAATGCGGTTATGTGACCAACATCTAAAAAGCTAAGAAACTAATATTATAAAGCTGAAGAGTTTATTTGTTTGAACGCGCTAATCTCTGAAACTACTGGTCTGAATTGAAAAAATATTTTTGTGTTGGATAGTCCATTTATCGAGGAAGGCTATAGGCTGTAACATCTCGCCACGACCAATAGGAGCCTATCAACGGGTGAAACCGCGAGGGATCAGCCAGTTAATAAATATAACTACTATAAATTTTTATGTCCGCAATCTATTTTGACTAAGATACAACCGACACTGACCTGCAAATTAGAAAAAGGAAAAGAATACTTGAATTTCGCGGTCTGCGCTGGCGCATCCCCCTTGAAGATGTCATGTTTTAATTTTGATGTTTTATTTATAGGATATACAGCATTGCATGTGGCTTGCAGTCAACACAGCGCTTCCAACCCTCGCCTACACACCATCCACGTGCTGTTAGCCCATGCTGGCTTCGACATCACTGATGGGGTGAGTCATAAAATCAAAATCAGATAAAGGCTTTCACTCTTCATCTTCAACTGCATAGACTTTACAACTATGTTGGTGTCAGCTTCCAGTACTTCACATGGAGCGACTGCCTATCTGACCTTTTTTTTTGATGATGGCATGTCACAGTTCAACCATAGGGTTGTCGTGTTGTCTCTGCTTAACCGGACTTGCCTGTGGATGTCACAAAAGAATTGTAGCTTCCAGCCAGGGCTTAACCTGATGGATCGACCCGTGCGGCTGTTTTTACTTAGCCATGGAATAGAAGTCTCGTTATGTAAAGATGGTCACCCATCCACGGACCAACCTCAGCAAGGGTAGCTTAACCTGATAGATCGACCGGTGCGGCTGTTTTTACTTAGCCATGGAATAGAAGTCTCGTTATGTAAAGATGGTCACCCATCCACGGATCAACCTCGGCAAGGGTAGCTTAACCTGATAGATCGACCGGTGCGGCTGTTTTTACTTAGCCATGGAATAGAAGTCTCGTTATGTAAAGATGGTCACCCATCCACGGATCAACCTCGGCAAGTGTAGCTTAATAAAAACTTACAAACTAAGCGACTACACGCTAAGGGCACCCTGTGGGTTACGGACCTCGGCTTAGGGCGTCGCTGGGGAGGACAGCAAGGGACAAGCTGGATCGGGCGTAGCGTATCTGGCCTCCACAACCCAGTTATAGATAGTGCATTCACGGAGACGCGACCTACTATTTTTTGGTCGAGAGGGGCGTGGGGTGGGGAGAGGTAGATTCGAGCGTCAGTCGAAACCGTCAGCGGTGTGATGCGCAAGAGTAGCGTACCTTTCTTCAACTAGTGACAGCACTACTATACTAGTGAAAGGATGCACACTTGAAAAAAAAGAAAATTCGTTTATTTGCGGCAAACATGACCCAGAAAAAAAAACAAGTTGTGGGGAAATATGCGTCACATCCGCGCAAAACGGTCATCGCTCAGCATAATGCTTCGACCCCATGTGAGACGGAGCCACAGCGCTGATTTTCAACGACAGCCGGCGTTGACGTGATGACGTCAAACCTGTGCAGCATGTGTTAAAAATAAAAATAAAAAACAATAAATACCTTAGAATGAAAATAACAAAAATTATTTACAAAGATTTACATTTCGGGCAACGACTCCCGCGCTGCTCTTGCAGTCTATGCGCACTTGCACTGTAATCGATTAGGAAAAATAGTGGGGTGCATCTTCCTGGATAGCACTATCAGTACTAGGTAATACGATATCCCATTGGTTACCGCTACCCCGGAACATAAAGGGCTAAGGAAGGAACATGGATGGGTTTCAGTCAGTAAGAGTCTGACACTCCCATCCGCTCCACCCAGAGTGGGAGGAATCATAATTATGATGATTTCCCACTCTCAAAAAAAAATGTTTTTTGTCTATAACATCATATTTCTTCAGGATCTGAAGGGTGGTGACACAGCATTGCACCTGGCCGTCAATTCAGCTCATTGCGACCTGCAACTCGTCCTGATGATGTTCAACCAGCTGCCCCGCAAGGAATGGAAGAGCCTGGCGCATCATCCTAACCTGAGGTAAGCTATACATGATGGGGGTCCAACGGGAATGCGGGAGAAATAATTGATAGACCTGTCCAGCCCAGCCTTGCCAGTTCAAATCAATCTGCCTAGCCTTTTCCCAACTATGTTGGGGTCGGCTTCCAGTCTAACCGGATGCAGCTGAATACCAGTATTTTACATGGAGCGACTGCCTATCTGACCTCCACAACCCAGTAATAATAATAATAATATCCTTGGACATTTCACACAACGCCACATAGTCCCAAGCTAAGCAACCGAATGCTTGTGTTATGGTAACGAGATGGCTTATAAACTGCTTGGATACATTTTTTTTGTAAATAAACCACGTGTTTTCCACGAACCCAATATTTAATAAGAGTCAATCATAAACCAAAGTGGGTATCACGTGGTGTAAAAATTTGCAGTCGAAAGAAAAAAGACTTGCTATGGAAATTCAGATTAAACTCAACAAAAGACAACAAATTAAAGTACTTAAATTATAGTCAGTTATTCAAGAAAATTATAAAATTAACAAAACGGGCGCAAAATAACTATAAAATATTAACGTCTCAAAATAAAACTAAAACAGCGTGGCGGATTATAAACAAAACGAGACTTAACACCCCAAAAGAATCCATAGATAAAATAAAAATTGATGAAAATAACGTCCTGGATAATCCAACAGAAATAGCGGACGCATTTAATAATTATTTTATTGAAAAAGTTAACCCCCTACCGGGTGCCGGGAAAAAAGTAACGTCTTTAATTAATCACCGATTAAATTCAATGTTTCTTGCACCAAGTACACCCTACCAGATTAATAAAATTATAAACAACCTTAAAAATACCAACAGTGTAGGATATGATGGTATCTCTACTAAAATAATTAAAGCAGTAAATGAGGATATATGCCATCATTTGAGTCACATTCTGAACTTGTCAATATCATCTGGAATATTTCCACAAGATCTTAAACTATCCGTCATAAAACCTTTATTAAAAAAAGGATGCAAACAGTTAATGGTGAATTATAGGCCTATTGCACTCTTATCAATATTCTCAAAAATTTTCGAAAAGTATCTTTATGGCGAACTTAATTTATATCTAGAAAAAAATAAAATACTGTGCAATGAACAAAAGGGCTTTCGACAAAATAAAACCACGAATATGGCCATTTATGAATTTATCCAAAATGTTATAGGCCACGTTGACAAAACAGTTCCAGCTTGTGCAATTTATTGCGATATGTCACAGGCGTTTGATTATGTAGATCATAATATACTAATCAGTAAACTTGAAGCATACGGCATAAGAGGCAATATTTTAGATTTAATTAGATCCTATTTAACGAACCGACAACAGATTACAGTAGTATCTAAAGTGAATCCTAAAAATAAAAAAGAGGAAACATTCAGCTCCGTGAGGAGAAATGTCACATACGGTGTTCCTCAAGGCAGTGTCCTAGGGCCGCCGTTGTTTATTATCTATATCAACGACTTACCAAAGGCAACGACTCAACCAATGACATTATTTGCTGATGACAGTACAGTTTCAATTGCATGTAAGGACATTAATAATTATAAATCTGACATAAATAATTCACTGACATCTATAATTCATTGGCTTAATAATAATAATTTAAAAATAAATTTATCTAAAACAAATATAATGCACTTTGGACAAAGATTGCATAATCCATTAAATGTAAATTTGATTCATGATAATTACACTATAAATGAAGTATCTACTATCCGTTTTCTCGGCTTAATTATAGACAGCAAACTAAACTGGAAAGAACACATTGACGCACTATGTAAAAAAATTAGTAGTCAAGCATATGCTTTGTACCAACTTGCTTCATCTATCAACACTAATGTGTTACTATCGGCTTATTATGGACTCGTTGAATCTGTCCTAAGATATGGCATTATCTTCTGGGGCAATTCATCAAATAAAGATATGGTATTTAAAATGCAAAAGCGATGCATACGTGCTATGTTCGGTATCCAAAGTACTGAGAGCTGTAAGCCACTTTTTACAAAGCATAAAATCCTCACACTGCCGTCACTTTATATTTTAGAAATCGCCTTATTTGTAAGAAATAACCCCCATTTGTTTCCTCGAATATCGGACCTTGTAATACGAAATCGCCGGGATAATAGTAAACTTCGTGTTCAGCCAGCTAAGACAGCACTACTGTATAAAAGCGTTGTATGCAGAGCACCGATAATTTATAACAATATCCCTATCTGTGTCAAAAAACTAAATACCGACCAGTTTAAGAAAACATTTAAAAAAATACTGACAGAAAAAGCTTACTATAATATCAATGAATTTTTAAATGACAAATCGCTCTGACTGAATGTATTATATTTATTTTGAATCGCATGAATATTTTCCAATTGTTTATTATTTGTAATTTTATATTAATATTATTGTTTTTTTTTTTTTTTTGAGACTATGTAACTTTGTATATTTATTGTTATTTTAATTTTATTTTGTGGAAATCTCATGGTCTTCCGACCTAATTTGTACACCAGCCATGGTCAAACATGTTGTGCCAAAGAATATCCTGTAACACCTACAATAAACATTATACCATGTTTATTCTACACATGTTTTTGCAAATAAATTGATCTTTATCTTTATCTTTATCTAAATACATAAATTATTTAAAAAACATATATATACATATATTTAAAAAAGAAAATGTATATAAGTAGTTTATCAGCCATCTCGTTACCATAACACAAGCATTAGGTTGCTTAGCTTGGGACTATATGGCGTTGTGTGAAATGTCCAAGGATATTATATTATATTATATACATATTATAGATAGACAAACACCCAGACCCGGAACAAATACTTGCAGGTCGTACAAATATTTGTTCTGTGCGGGAATCGAACCCGCGACATAGTGCGCAGCAGTCAATCGCTCAACCACTGCGCCAACGTAATACAATACCCTTGCCAATCCAGCCTTGCTTGTTGCAGTTGAATATTCTATTTCGAATAAGAGCAGTGGTATCTTAGAGGTATCGCATCCAGCTTACGAGTTGTGTAGGTCTTTAGATTTTCTGTATTCAATTTCATCACCACTGCTCTCAAAACGGTGAAGGAAAACATCGTGAGGAAACCGATATGTCCTAGAACTAAACATTCGAAGATATGTGACATCTACCATCATCTATGTACAGACGCCAGCACATCAAGCTATCCATAACTGTCAAATTTTCTCAATTAAAAATGAACCTTATGTCTTTGCAATAAAGTTGAAATACTATCAAAGAAATTTGACAGATTGTGGTAACTTGATGTGCTGGCCTCTGTATCATCTGGGCCCGCGTGGTGGATAAATGCCTACTCCCTCTCATAGAGGACTGCATGTCCCAGCAGTGGAAACATTATAGGCTGATTATGCCGTGTTATTTATGGCTGACCTATCTGTCCAGTAACTAGGAAACACGATACCCCTCAAAAGACTGGTTGACAAACCTTTAAGGTTGATGTTCCAGGGTAGGTGTAAAAATGACTTTACAAGGTCAAAGTCATTCCGGAACCTTTATGAGCTCGGAGGGTTGTATTAATGATTTTGATGATTATAATTCTGTAACTACATACGTCTTACAGCCGCGAATCAAATGTTCATCAACATACAACCTATCACTGGCCTGCAAATTGCAAAAAACTTAAGAAAATTTGAATTTCGCGGGCTGGTTGGAGGATTCACCTTAACCTTTTGACCGCCACGTCAAAAATTAAAAAGCGTGCCCTCAGCGCCAAGCTCCGTATTCATCCTTTAATACCTACAAAATAGTAGTGAGGTCGAAATTATTATTATTATTATTAATTTACGTTTACAATTCTGTCACCCAGTCGCGACCGTGGCGTGCTGGGCACATTTTGGTTTGTCGTCTATACACGACTGTGGCTGTCAATACCGAGACACAATGAAAAAAAAAATTTTCTTCCACAGCACAAAAACTCCTTTGGACCTAGCCCGCCTGGCTGCCAAGACTACAACCAGACAGAACTACCCACTAGAAGTACTGGACTTCCTCAAGAAATGCCGTTAAAAACACCCTAATCACGCCACAAATTTATCTGAGCGGTGACTGAAAGTGGAACTAATCACTATTAAAAGTGACACTCCGATATATTCTGTTAAAAACTCAGCATGAAAACTTAGATAAGTCAATTGACAAATAGTGTCAATCACTAGTGTCAGGTGGAATGACAGTTCATGTCAAACTAACTCTACTTGCGTTTTCATCAATCTGTCATTTTTTGGTTATCGACAGATGGTCTTGTACACTGAAATAAATGACGCTGGAACTAATTATTGTGTTCAAAAACAAGACAAAATACAAAGTGAAATTAACGGAAACAGCTACACAGACGTCAAGAGATATGACGGATATCCCCTAAAACGTTTCCCGCCACTGCCTAGTACTTTTACTGGGAAGTAGAATTTTATCACATATAAGTAACTAAAACAAAAATTGTCTTAAAAAACCGTGAACATGCAATAGCCAAACTTTAGAATACTTTTAATATTAATGCCAGCCTATTATTGTCTTCTTGACTTTCCGTGTAAATGTCCAATAAACATATTTTGGTAGGCGCGAAAACCAATTTGCTCACAGACACGTTTTATTTTATTCGGTCTATTTAGTATAAAAAACTATGTATTTCAATAGGTTTTCGACGAGAAAACCCTACAATTTCGAAAGCTAGTTTTATACTATGATTATTTTTAATGATCCTAAGTAGGATTTTTAAGGCCGAATATTTTTGTCTATGGCATGAAAAGTCTCGTTGGTTTTGTTACTGTTCTGGAGCTTCATCGGGTATTATGCGATTGTGCCTTGATTTCATGGCAATAGGCTGGCCCCCTATTATTTGTATCTACTATGGGCACACCTCATGTCTCACCCTTCTGGGAAACACGGTGTGGTGTATGAAATAACGAATTAAGCCTATAACTATCCTTTTTTAACAGACAGAACGCAACAGAGACGGACAAAGTTTAGAACTGTCAAACTACATAAACAAAACGAATTTGGCGCAATTAAAAAAAATCGTCTCAAATTCTATGAAGGTTTTAGTCGAATTTTGACAGTTTAGTATCATTCCGCCTCTTTCTTGTTTTATCTGTATATAAGGGTAGCAGCAGTAAAGTTTTGCGTTTGTTGGTTCATGTTTTCGTAAAAGGCAAAGACGACATAAGTTTATAAAAAATGGCTCTCTGTGGTTTTATTTGCACAGAGTTCAAAAATGAAAAAGATATAAATCACCTGGTTTTTACTATGAAGAAATATCTTATTTTTTAAGTGGTGTTATTAGTCTATACCCCTCTTGCTTAATTCAGAACAAAATGACAAGAATAGATAGCGTTTAGAGGGGTAATTTTAAATATAAAATAATCGTTAATCTATAAATGGAATGATATGACAAATTCGCTCTCAAAAGTTGACAGGAGCAGAAATATACTTTAATACCGAAAAACAAGTTGTATAATAATATATAAAAATTAATTGATAAAAGAATATTTTTGATAAAAATATATATATTGTTCAACATGGTTGTGCGTTAAACACGTTATTTTTAATTATTCTTAGGTAGATAGCGATATTATTATTGTATCGCGCCATTGGCACCTAATTTGAAAAATTAAATGGTAATTATAATTAACCTCAACGGTATAAAATGAAATTAAATCATTTATTAATAAATAAATACCCATATCAAAAATATATGTTTCGACGAAAATAATAATTTTCAATGTAATGAGAAAAGCTAATTAAAATACAATTTTGACATTTTACTTGTCTATGCAATCCTAATGGCGCGAAATTACACGTAAGATTTAGAAATTAGTACTTTTAACGTTGTTTAAAATGTATTAAATAGGTTATTTTTAAGATATTTTAAAGAATTTTTGCTGTCATATTAATTCTTTTTGGATAAATTACCAGACAGACAACAACAAATGGCCCACTAAAGACTACAGGCCTAGCAAAGAAAATACCTTAACAATGACTTTATTAATCAGTCGTTTAAATACATTTTGGTACCACTATACTTTAATTTTGTTATAGTTTTAAGTCTTTAATGTTAAAAATTAATTTCTTACCTGTGTCACTTTAATATTTCTCGCTAAAGTTTAAAATGATGGAATTTTCATTTGAAAATACGAGAATGTATCAAAGTGTCAGAATTATGGAACTTTTAGGTTATAAGTCTTATTTTAGGAGGCGTTGTAGCAGGCTGTATCAATCAGTACGCCTAGTATATTTTGGCAGTTAGCTAACAAGTAGCTATAAATGCAAAGAACATTATTTTATACATTTTTACCTGTTTAGCCGTTTGCCAATATATACTAAGCGTTCTGTAGATGCTTAAGTGTACGCTGCTTAGAGCATTTAACCTATGTACGCTGTCATAGTAAAATAAATAATTTCTATATAAAAATGTAAAGGTTGCCCTGCTTAAAGGAAATTAAATTAAATTGCTTATTCTATTAATAGGATATCAGAATCGCCTTTACATATCTTTAAACATAAATAAAAATCAATTCCCACATGGAACATTTTATGGCTGTATTTGTACTACCAGAACAAGTCTTAAGGATATTTCGGAAAATCCTCCGAAAAAGTCTATGGATTCGCGGTATTTTTGTATGTCAATCTCAATTTTCATCCGGTCATAGCCGGACACGACCAGCTAGTTAAAAATAAATATAAGCTAGATGTATTCGACATTTCCTATATCACCTCTGAGAAGAAATGGCGATTCAAATTCAGGAGCCTGTCTTATAAAATTCAGTGGGGACATAATCTTGGTCAGATCATAAGTGGCACATATTTTTTTTACTAAGACAGCCCATCTAGGAAGGAGCATAAAGTTTGACATAGACAACTGTTTTAGTGTTTTAAACTGAAACAAAATAAAATAACGTAGGTTATAAAGATATATATTTTTATAATTACACTGATTTTAAGAGAATGTAGTTGTAAGTCTTGAATTTGTTTTATTCATGTTCGTATGTCGATTTAGCGAAGGTGCTCAAAAACATTATAATTATTTTTGGAATGATAGAAAGAGACAGCGCTATGCGAAATCTGAGCACTGAAAAGAGATAAATGATCAATTGTCTAGACCGCCTCTCATGAGTACAATCGCTAAATATCATTTGTATATATTTAAAAAGGTTTTTTTCCTACAAAAAACGCTGTTTATTTTTGTGTATTGTTTGTTTTTTTATGATTTATGCTCTGATTACTTACAATGTTTCTTGAAAAAATTTACAAATTATTCATTTTTGATCTCTATTTGACAAGATAAATAATACATACATACGAAATATTATTCTGTGTTTTATTTCATACTAGTAGCGCTCCGAGGCCTCGATTCCATGGAATAGGTCCTGTCTACGGCACACTTGATTCCTCTCCCGATGTCTGTGGATCTAACCGGGAAAGCCTAGTGGTGTGATCAAGCAGTGATAGCCTAGTGGTGTGACCGTCGGACTGCCAAGTCATAGGTCTCGAGTTCGAACCCAAGGCCTCAGATTTTACGGATTCATATGCATATTGTATAATTATCACTTGCTTCAAATCGGTGAAGGAAAACATCGTGAGGAAACCAGCATGTCTGAGAGATATTTCTCAACAGCATGTGAAGCCAAGTCAGAGGCCCTTGGGCAGCATAAAAACTCTGACTCCAGGTTAGTCACCAACCACACTTAACAGAAAGAAGAAGACCAAGAAATATGCAGGAGTATGTTTAGCACTGCAGCTCAATCCTTACTTTTAGGAGTATACTAACTACATTTGTTCAGCTTCATTCGCGTTTCGCTGAACGATTTTGGTCACACTGATACAATTCAGACGCGGTCAGCATCATAAGATTGTGAAAAATCGTCATAGCGTGTTATCCCTGTTGAAGCGCTGCTTGTTGCACACGGCCTTGGATAATCAATTGAGAAACGAAAATTTTGTGTCCGTGACTTCCGCCCACAGAACAGATAAAGAGGTTAGAATGGAAGTAGTTCCTGATTTGTATTAGAACGCGTGTCGCCGCATGTCTCCCACTCTTGTCTCTCCACTACAAGCAAGAGATAATACGTACGCGCATTACGCACACAAATAAACCACACGCACTTACATCGCGTGTTTACTATTGGTTGTCACACTAACGCAAAAACTGCTCTGGACGTACACTCACACACGTGTAAAAGCAATTTATTTCTCATATATGTTACGGCCACCAAAAGGTCGATTAATCATATCGATAAAATTACTGTAGTTTAGTTAATTAAAGTTTTGCATTTTTTCAAGTTGCGGATACGGTACGAATAAATTCCTAATTACATATAAATAAACTTAAATCAAAGACAAATTAAGGGGGAACATCCGATACTGCCGGGAAATTAATTTTCTTTAGTTTTATGCTAGTTGCAGCTCTGTTTTACGGCATAATAATAGAAAGAAAGAAAAATAGCATTTTTAATAACATAAAACGTAAAACAATGCTACAATATGCAAAAAAACTATAAAGAAATTTTCAAATTTCACGTCCATATCGAATGCTTAGTCGAATGAACATAATATAATCTAATTAATTTATTGTGAACTACTCCGTGAAAAAGTATTTATTAATTTTATCATGACATGTTAATTTATGAATAATTTCTGTGCCCGCCGGTTTCACCCGCGTTACATAATCATTTTCTGCAAAATGTTGCGATCATAAATTGTGCTACATTTAGTAGTACCTATCCATTCAATTCTACCAGTTGCTTCAAACCACAGTTTTCTTGTAGCAGGATCTTATGGACAATTAAAAAAAAAGTGTTTGCATCGTAAATTAGATTTTAGACGAAAAACCAACTAAGAAACTAAATTAATAATCCACATTATACAATAGTTGGTGTTAATATAAACAAAGTTATTTTCATTGTTATAATACTGACAATAATCATTCGTATACCATCTTAATATCGACATAGTTTACAATTTGGTACAACACTATCGACACGCATAGATTTCCCAGAATTGAAGCTTTGAATCGACGCACGCGACGTTCGATGGGAACGCAATACATTGCGCGACCGCTCACGTCGTGCAAGATCGTACCAATGTAATGCAAGCAATGTATAATTTTGCATCTGAATGCGATTTTATCGTTTTTGTCTACAAACTACATAATACTTTTGTAATAATTACAAATATCACTCGTATTTTAAGGTTTTTGGAGTTACCGGTGAAAAGAAATCCCTCCTCGGGCCACATTAAACTCCTGACTTCTTTTCCGACACGTTATAATTGGGCAAGACGGCATAATTCTTTTTTTCCGCGGAGAATTGAACGCTTTCACAATAAGAGCGTGACTGTTGACCGGTGATTCTAATTTCGGTTGGGTTTGGAGCGCCCGCGCAAATGTGTGGCGCGCCTGTCCCGCCCACAAGGCCCTTCTAACCTCTTTAACTGTTCTGTGCTTCCGCCGGACCAAACAAATCAATTCTTTGGGATATTATTTTTAGGGGCTTCATACAGTACAGATGGCGCGACCACAGAGATATATAAAAAAAACTATGCAAAGATTTTGTTCAAATGTGTAAAAGTTGATTCCAAAAACCATGTTGTCAAAGTTATAGTTAAAAAGTTGTATGGGTTTGAACGTGGCCGCGCCATTGAAACGGCGGCGGCGAGATCTTTAAAACTAAGCATTGCAGAGACCAAAAATTTTGGTAAACAACAGATTGAATTTGTTAAAAAAATATCGCAAAAAAACCGAGGTTTACATTTTAGGAGTTGCACGGAAACGTTGAAAAACACGTTATCGCCGATATCTCGCTGAAAAAGCTTCGCAGAGGTTCGAAGTTTTTTGTAAAACTGAGATTTGAATTTGTCAAAAAACGCACAGTGTCAGATACGGTAACTCACCGTCCGATCAGCACCAGGCCCGTGCCGGACGGCGCGTATATGTTCCACGCGCGCCTCAAAGAGATGTCAGCATATGAAGGGGCCCCTCAGGGCCAAGCCTGCCGGGTAAGCGGGATTGTCCGAAAGGGTTACCGCTACCCCGGAACATAAAGGGCTAAGGAAGGAACATGGATGGGTTTTAGTCAGTAAAAGTCTGACACTCCCTTCCGCTCCACCCAGCGGGAGCGGGAGAAGTCATTGGATAATTTGCCAGCCTGAAAAAAAAAAAGACACGGTAATTGGCTAAGTGAGTAGTATAGGTACGCCTCTGAGTAAACCTTCGGGGATTATAGGCTTGATAAAGTTTAACCTTTTGAACGCCAGACCATAAACGCACGCGCGTGCCCTCCACGCCAAGCTACATTTATTTCTATGAAGGGGCCCCTCAGGGCCAAGCCTGCCGGGTAAGCGGGATTGTCTGAAAGGGTTATCGCTACCCCGGAACATAAAGGGCTACGGAAGGAAAATGGATGGGTTTTAGTCAGTAAGAGTCTGACACTCCCTTCCACTCCACCCAGAGCGGGAGCAGTCATTGGATGATTTCCCAGCCTTAAAAAAAAAAGCTATATTTATTTCTTCTTGTTATCATGAATTTCCCAATATCCATGGTCTTTTCATATATTTCATGTCACTAAATACGTACGAGAGCTTCAATTTTTAAAAATATAAACTCCCAAAAATAATGATTTCATTGTTATTTCGTGTTATTGCCAGTATCACATATTTGTGTCGTCGGCGTACAGGCGCTTGCTTGTCACGTTTATGTGACAAGCAATCAATCTGCCTACCCTTTTCCTAACTATATTGGGGTCGGCTTCCAGTCCAACCGGGTGCAGCTGAATACCAGTATTTTACATGGAGCGATTGCCTATCTGACCTCCACAACCCGGTAACTGGGTAATACGTGCGACTGTTATTACTTAGCCACGAGCACCTCTACGTCCTCCTCTTGTCACGTATATGTGACAATGGCGTTCAAAAGGTTTATGTTGATAGGTAAGATAAAAATAAAACAAACAAATAGGAGCCAACTGTTTATTCTCATCATTCGAGATTTTTTTTAGACTCATGCAAATGCATATTTACCTTTACAAAATTCACATCACATTCACACACACATATTTATACAACGAGAATACATATCAGCTATTGATTTTAACATTAAATGCAAGGTTTTAAAATCTATTGACAATTTATAATAACAAAAAAAAATGACACAGACTACCAACTTACAGAGGTTAAACTGAATAGTTATGCATTGATAAAGGCTTGTGGAAGACTATTATTGGGTAGACTGTGGTCATGTTGTCAATTATTATGCTAATATCCGCATAGAAATTATAAATTGTCAATACAAAACGGTAAATTGGTGTTTCTGTTGCAGTAATAGCGTAGGTAGTGTTCATAGACAAGAACGTGCCACTCGTGTCTATGACCACTAAGAAATAATATTTATGCAAATAACACTCCGCTTAGTACTGATTTTAAAACGTTCGCGCCAAATTGACAAAACCGCCATATTGAATTTATGATTTCGACAAATGTCTTGTATTATAGTTGATATTATTTACATTGTAAACGGTATTCCTTAAAAAAATAATATTTATTACTTACAGTTGCTTATTATTTATTTATGTATATATTTCTCGTTTCTATAAAGATATTTACAACCAAAAGTTATTATTGTGCGAACAGATTTTACACTATTTCGTTTAATATAACATTATAAAGGCTATTTTATTATTTACTGTACAAATTCGACTATTCAGGCCTTAATATAAGTTGAAAAGTGTCGAAATCATTCACCACAATTTTAAAATCAGTACTAATTTATTATAAAAAGTCGATCTTAATACCTTTTATAAAAACGATCTTAAAATATTTCGAGGTGTTAATTAATTAATAACTTTGATAAAAGTACAAAAGGCACTCGTTATAATGCAAAAATTCGCTCAAATACACGTTATTTTTTAGAATACGGTCTGAATCATCACCTCTCTGAACTTAGGTGCATATTATTGCACAGTCTTCTACACAAACTTCAGATCGGTCATAATTCTTCGGCCGTTTTATAAAGTTGGCTGAAACTGCTATAATTATAGACTTTACAAGCAAATCTGTTATTTCCCTAATAACGTAGGTATTTAAACGAATTTCGCATTGTTTGATAGATTCTTCTATACTTTCTCGATTTTATCACAGAGCGTAAATGTACATTGCTTTCATATTCAAAGACTTTTAATGCTTTATTTATAACAAGTATTGTATGCGTAAGAAGAATTGTTATAGGAATAAATTAATATGAATAAAATACATACTTAGCTTTTACCACGGGGTGAAATGAACCTCATAAAGCACTGATGTTTTAAATGCACACATTCCCAAAGAAATTCTTATAAAAATTAAAAATAAATGATTTTATGAATAAAGTACGCTACGTTTTTACGCATACAATACTCAAAATAAATGTTTTTCTTACAATTTCCACGTTTTTTTGCAAAGAAAACTACAAACTGAGATCATTTTTTTTTTACTATTTTTTAATAAATTTGTATTTTTTTTTTGTCATTTATAAGTTTATAAACTACTACGATAATAAGAAATAAGTGATTACTACTGCTGAAAAAAATAATAAATTGAAAATAAGAAAATTATAACGCCAAATTGTTTTTTTTTAAATCAGATTTTCACAAAACTCGTAGGAAGAGTTAGTCGTAATATGGAAATATATTATTTATTATTTAAAAATTATTTTTTACAATAACTTTAATACTTACAATTACAGATACAAGATGTACTTAAAAAAGAAACTTTCGGTGGATATTTTTATTTTTCACTTTTTTCGCTTATAAAAGTAGACATTCACTCAAGTTTTTCTGTGACTCAAATACTTATATTTAAAATTGTTAAGAGCGAGATTTGGGGAGCAACTGCGGCGCGACAGTTGGACGATTGTTGCACAACTGTGCGGCAACTGTGAGCCAACAAAAATATTTACTCGCCCAGTTTTTAAAGCTCGCTAATTTAACCCTAATAAAATTTAATACTATGCATTTTTAACACCACCATTGATATTTTATCCACCATTGTACACCACAGTTCCTACTCCACATTTCGCCCCAAACCTTAAAACTAGTAAAAAATATGGAATATTCTTTTTTTTTTTTAACTTTTTTTTCTCTAAGAAAATCACAGTAAGGAAAAGCTTTGGGATGAAAGACAACGCTTCTTTCATACGTATTAATATAACAAAACATCAATTAGTAAAGCTATTAAAGGACTGATATAAAAGTTAGGTTCCTGGGAAGTAGTCAAGAAAGTATCCCATTTCCTAAATTCTATTGAAATAAATAAGTTCCCTGCCTACCACCAAGAACCCACAAACCGAAAGAAACGTTGTCCATCGCAATTAAAAAAAGTTTTATAAAAAAAAACAACTTTTCACATTGAATAATACTCCAAATATTACTTTTATTTAAATTTTGAACTGTATTTTTTCAATTTTAAAATTGCACCATTTTTTATAATTTTTTTGTCCTTTTATTCGGATTAATCATTAATTAAACTTAATATTAATTCAAAACATACATTTGAGCGATTGTGGCGCGACTGTGTGGCAACTTCGTGACAGTTAGTAATTATTTAGAAAATTGGTCGTGTTAATCGAGAACAGCGATAAAATTGAGTTAAGCCAATCTAATAGAATTCAAGCAGTCTTAGGCCAAGAACATACGGCGCAACGCAACTGCAACTAAACCCTTTTGAAATTATTAGTTTGAATTGTCTGATTTGCATTGTATTTCAAACCAGTTTCAAAATGGTTGCGTCATGTGCGGTCTCTCAAAGGAGTCAATAGCATAGACTAAAATGAAACTCAAAGGTTACTAGAAGTTGCAGTTTCGTTGCAGTTGCGTTGCGCCGTATGTGCTGGGCCTTATTGCTAATTTATCAAGACTCAACAGTTGGGCGACTGTGGCGCAACTTTATCGCAACCTCAACATTTTACACCCCATTTTGTTTCACACAAAGCAAGGTACTATCATAAGGCTTCCATACAATCGCACCTCGCCCGCTCACCTACACACACACAAATACACCCACAGACAACGGATCACATACATTTTGACATTCTCAAAATTAGGATCACGCGACGATCGAGAGACATAAATCCTTCTTGAAAAAAAAAAAACTAAAACTTAAAATTTAGAACCACGGCTTTTTCTCCATTGTTTTTTTTAGATATAAATTAATTAACACAGAATTGTTTTTTTTAATGTAAAAGTAAAATAAACTTATAATTTGGAGACGAGATATTATAATGTGGTCAAGCAGTTGGCTATATGGCCAAATATTTGGCTGAAATTATTCGAATCGCTAGTAATCTATGACATTGGTACAAAAGTATGAAAATTAATAATATTGGACACATCATATTGACCTATTATCGCACTGCTAACACTGTATCATCTCAAATAAAGCTTTTTTCGGAAATGATTACTCGTTTCTTGTTAACGATTGTAAATAAGTGAACACTGTTTTAAAATCAGTGATAAAATTAAGGGGGTTTTATTGGCGCGTAGAGAATTAAAATTTACATAATTATGAAAAATTTGTTATTTCGAATTAGTCTTTTTTTTGAGTTGATACAGTCTTATGTTAGCAGTGCGTTATATTGGTGTTACAGTCAATCTAAGCTTTATGACTGCTCTGAACTTGAGGCGAGTGGCTGCGCAGTAACCAATTTAAGTGATCGCGCGGTTGAGGGGCGCGGTACTACGCAGCTAGTAGCGCACTTCAGAGCAGCCAAGAAGTTTTTACGAGCTGTGTTGTGGAGGTCAGATAGGCGCTCCATGTAAAATACAGGTATTCAGCTGCGTCCGTTTAGACTGGAAGTCGACCCCAAAGTCTAGGCTATCTTTTTATCGACTTTAACTTTAAATAAATGCTTCTACTGCTATCAACCATATTACATTCTCGTCGCCATTTTAAATACGACCGCTAAGACCCGACAAATACTAGTTCAACTTGTCATCCATTTAGATTTATATTTCAAGTCTAAACTATTATTAAACTACAATAATTATATTAATAAGACCTTTCAGAATTCGAGTTGTTTTATAGTAATAATAATAATGTCAAAACTAAATAATTAATTTTCCGTAATTAAATGCATGAATCAAATAAATGTCATTTTTTTTTTAATATAAAATTATGGATAAAAAATGTCTGCTTTCGAGTTAAAATTCCAAAAGATCTCATTTTCAATCATTCTCAGCTGCCAGGTACAAATTAGGTTTATATTTAAAACACTAAAAGTACCGCCCTAACATAATAACAGATGGTACTGCTCGAAGTGTGATGTTAGTTACAATTTTTTGTTCATAAGTACCTAAAATAAGGATGTCTTGAATCAAATGGTCACTTCGTTTATTGACAGATGTTGTATGTCTAGCTATGTCGTCTAAATATATTTTTTTAGCTCTCAGTATGACTAAAAATCAACAACTGAAGCTTCAGTTGGAACTAAAATCGCAGTCCGAGATTCAATCCTGTCCTCAACTAGCACTAAAAGTACCACTCAAGCCACAGCTGCAACTAAGTTCCTCCTAAAGTACCATCGACCAATTTACCCTAAATTGTCACTAAAAAGTACCATGTAATTCTTCAACGTGTGCGTAGAAATACCGCTATATGCTTCTGTACCGGATGTCGTCTGCTACTACAGTTAGCTTGGTACCGGTTAGTGTCCGGCTGGGATGCCACTTTAAGTACCGGATGCGTGCCGGGTCGGCGCGGCCGCTATTAGTTGTCGCAGTACACCGGTAGTACGGGGCTGCGCGGCCAATCTGATGTCTCTTCGTTTTCGCTACTCTCACTACCCGATCTGGTGAAGGATAAAAACAGAATTGTTTTAACAGGATTTTTAGTGTCGCATTGGCTAGTCATTGGGCTGAACGAGCGCCGTCAGTAGGGACTGGTCACCTCTTAGCTGCCACGGCTGTTTTAAAATTAAAATAATTTTGAATTGTTTTTTTTAAACTTGTAATTATGGACGTATTTTGATTTAAAAGAGTGTCCATGGAGTTTCTTGCCCGTTCTTCTCCATAGGTACCTACTGCTTTGGAATGGGCCACTAGCTTCATCTTTCTGACTGACCGACCCCTTGACAATTCAAAAGTGCCTGTAATTGGTTTATTTGAAATAAATGCTTTGAGTTTGAGTTTCGAGTTTGAAGAGAGTGATGCGAAAAAAGATTATGCACATTAGTAGCACAAGCATAACTGGGACAGTTCAGCGGGATTGTCCGAAAGGGTTGCCGCTGCCCCGGAACACAAAGGGCTACATACGTAACGAACAGGAATGGGTTTTAGTCAGTAAGAGTCTGACACTCCCTTCCGCTGCACACACAGCGGGAGGAGTCCATTGACGATTTCCCACCCACAAAATAAAAAAAAACTTGTGGGCAGAAGTGCCGTGAGGGACGTCATATGCATGACATTAATGTTCCTTTTTTAAGTATTTATGCACAGTTCACGACGTTACCTAAATAGTTGAATTCAACATGATTTTTTCTGCCGACAGATCACGTCTTACTTGTGATTTTACTGTTTTGGATATTATTACTGAAAAACAGTACCTACAATTTAATAATAACTATGAAATTGACTGTTGTAGAACTTCCACGTTCCGCGTACTAGACAGAGCTAAACCTGTCACCATTGAGCATGTAGTTCATAGAACTCCCAGTCTCTATAGTAATGGTTGTACAGACGGCAGCACTTCAAGTTATCCCTGTAAACTTTTCCCAACTGAAACTGAGCCTTATGCATTTGTAATAAATATGAAAAATTATCAAAGAAATTTGACTGATTGGGGTAACTTGAGGTGCTGGCCTCTGTACGTTATCTACCTATAAGCAATTAAGTATTTTTTTTTAATACTTTAGAACAATGTGTACCTGTTCCTGGTGGGCGTGGCGTCGACTGCGAAGTGCTGCTCCTCTATGGTCGGTAGGAGAGAAGTTAGACGGTCGGTAGGGCGTAGCACCTGGAGACAATAAACGTATAGGTTAGTAAAGTAGAGCATGAGGTAATAGCTAGAAGGTGGCCCGGTAAAATCTATTTTTCTCACGTTCTTTGCAATTTATCACAAAAAAAATATATATGAGGTGACTGGTAATTAGTGACCGATGTTTAAACACGTGATTGTACTCATGATTACAATCAACTTTTTTTGTATACTCAATAGCTGCTAACAGCTGATCGGCGCGAAGTGCATTGAACTTTACGCGCGCCAGTTGTATTGTTATTGTGATATAAAATAAAACTATTGAGTTAACAAAAAAAAATTCTTTGGGAAAGTTGATTGTAATCATGAGTACCAGAGGCCAGCACATCAAGTTACCACAATCTGTCAAATTTCTTTGATAGTATTTCAACTTTATTGCAAAGACATAAGGTTCATTTGTAATTGATAAAATTTGACGGTTAGGGATAGCTTGATGTGCTGGCGTCTGTACAATCCATCGGTCACTAATTACCAGTCACCTTATATATATTTTTTGAATATTTTTTTTTTGTGATGTACGGCTGGAGCGGGATTGATGAATATTATTTGGGGACGAATTTAAAGCTACAGGCTTGCAAGGGCCCGCCCCTTGTTCTAGCCAGCGGGGTTTACCAAACAGTGAACATGAGCAGTATGTTAGCGTACCTTGAGCGTCCGCTCGGACAGGCGCCACACGAGCCGCTGCCGCTGGTCGCGCCGCGCCTCGCAGCGCTCGTAGCGCGTCAGCACGTGCCGCACGCGCGCGCGGGCGTGCGCCAGCGACGAGTCGCACATCTGGAACAACATCATTATTGTTTATTACCTAAGGCTGGGAAATCATCCAATGACTCCTCCCGCTCTGGGTGGAGCGGAAGGGAGTGTCAGACTCTTACTGACTAAAACCCATCCATGTTCCTTCCGTAGCCCTTTATGTTCCGGAGTAGCGGTAACCCTTTCGGACAATCCCGCTTACCCGGCAGGCTCGGCTCTAACGGGCTCCTTCACATGCTGACATCTTGAGGCGCGCGTGGAACATATACGCCCCCCCCGGCACGGGTCTGGTGCTGATCGGACGGTGAGTCACCCATTACTCACCGTCCGCAGGCCCGCGCAGGAGGTGGCCGGGAGTCGACACGGGGCTATTGTTTATTACCTTGCCGTAACACAGTCTATGACTAGCGCGGAAGGTAAAGAATTTTTTATCTGTATACCGCCAATTAGTTTATTTGTATAAACATTAGTTCTAACACCGTTTACGTTTACGTTTTTTTTGTTATTGTTTACTTAACTTAAGAAAGACGTATCATTTTAGCGTGTGTAATGATTAATAATTAAGCATGATTAATTTGTAAAAATGCGTGTTTTTGGAAACTAATTGTAAATACTTAATATGATTAATACTTAGTCTTAAGTTGTGGTATACAATATAACACTTTCTTTAGAAATAAATTCTATTCTATTCTATTACAGTTCATCATCCCAAGGCACGCACCTCTGACTTTTCAGATTCATGTGCGTATTGTATAATTATCACTTGCTTAAAAATCGGTGAAGGAAAACATCGTGAGGAAACCGGCATGCCTGGGAGATATATCTCAACAGCATGTGAAGCTAAGTCAGAGGCCCATGAGCAGCATTAAAACTCTGACACCAGGTTAGTCACTAACCACACGGAAAGAAGAGACAGTTCATCATCATCATCTGCCAACGTTTTCCCAACTATGTTGGGGTCGGCTTCCAATCTAACCGGATGCAGTTGAATACCAGTATTTACATGGAGCGACTATCTATCAGACCTCCACAACCTAGTAACTAAGCAATACGATACCCCTTGGTAAGACTGGCGGTCAGATTTTCGGGCTTCTGACGACCCGTAACGACTGTCAAAGATGCACAAATGACAGCCGGGACCAACGGCTTAAGTGCTTTCCGAGGCACGGAGGAGCTCGGTATGTAAAGATGGTCACCCATCCACGGCCAAGCCCGGCAAACGTAGCTTAACCTGATGGATCGACCTGTACGACTGTTAGTATGTAGCCACGAGCGTTGTGTGTTTCGTTTATAACTGTTCTCGGTGGAAAGTAATGCTTTAACAGCCTGTGTTGTGTGTTTTTTAGTAAGAGGTTATCTGTAGAACAGTCGTATACGCGAAACTTCAGGATGATCGGTTCATTGGTTTAAAAGGCAACAAAGAAACTTACTTTCTTATTTATAATATTAGATAGAAAGATTCACTGGTTTGAGTGATCAATCAGTGCAGTATGCTGCATCGAGATAAAAATATTGAATATATAAGGTGACTGGTTATTAGTGACCGAAATTTAAACACGTGATTGTACTCATGATTACAATCAACTTACCCAAAGAAACTTTTTTTGTATAATCTGTGCTAAGTAACTTTGCGCGCGCCAGTTGTATTGTTATTGTGATAAAAATAAAACTATTGAGTATACAAAAAAAGTTTCTTTGGGAAAGTTGATTGTAATCATGAGTACAATCAGGTGTTTAAATATCGGTCACTAATTACCAGCCACCTTATATACAATACTAAGTCCTAAATGTGGTAAATAATAGCACTTACATGGCAATGCAGTTGCAGCTGGCGGGCGAAGTCGTAGAGGTAGTACGCGTGTTCGGGAATAGCGCCGCTCTCCTCAGCCGCGGCGAGAGACTCGGCCAACTGTTGCTCTACAAACAAACACATCTCACTTAGTAATCACGAAGAAATAAACACAATTATTTTTTGTTCCATCTCTCTCACTCTCACTTTAATGAAAAAAATCAACGATAGAATTGTAAGTTTACCCAATAACACTAGCCATCAGCTCAGCAGAAGACTAACAAGGCTGTTGGAATGTGTTATTGGGCGTGTTGATAGTGTAACGCATTGTCAAATATTTGTGTCGTTGGCGTACAGGGCCATGCACTTGCTAGTCACGTATATGTGACAATGACGTTCAAAAGGTTAACTTAAATATATCAATCTAAGTCAGGAGATCGGGCATAAGATACTAACATGTCGCTTATCTATTATTTAACCATTGGGTCCCGCGTGGATCCGCGTTTCCGGAAATCGATGAGCTATACAGGGTTATTTGTAAAACACCAGAAACCTCTTAAGAGGTCATTGTACTCATCATTATGAACAACTTTTACTATGGGACCAAACATAAAATCGCGAAAAAAAAATCAGCTGTTCCTTACATTTTGACGAGTTATACGAACATAAATGTAGGGAACAGCTGAATTTTTATCCGCGATTTCGAAGACACGGCGGGCGCGCAGCGAAATCGCGGAGTGCTGTCTGCGTTTTGAAAAATCAGTGACAGGTTGGATTCTGACGAGGAAACACTGCTGTTAGCTTTGTTACTCGCCGTGCGCCCGCGGCGTTTTCTCGGCGAGTTGGTTGCGCGCTCGCTGCGCAGTCGCCTCGATTTGGGTTCGTTTGCAACTCGTCAGTGTGATAAGGCCCAAGTGATGTTAGCTCACCTAGTTTATAGTACAGCAACACGAGCGCTAGTTCGCTGGTGCGAGTGTTGACGCAGGCCGCGTCGCAGCACACGATCTCCAGCAGTTGGACCAGCTCCTCTTCCTGGTGGGCAAACAGAAACATACAAATTATTAAGACATACAATTATTAAGTGTTTTTTAGTGATTATAAAATCTTATGTGCGGAGAAAAGTAATTAACCTAACATCTTTTTTTAATGATGAATGACGACACGGTTGGCGTAGTGGTTGAGCGATTGGCTGCTGCGCACTATGTCGCGGGTTCGATTCCCGCACGGAACAAATATTTGTACGACCTTTGCAGGTCGTACAAATATTTGTTACGAATACGAATACTTGCGTATTTGTTACGAGTCTGGGTGTTTTTCTATCTATAATATGTATGTATTTACAAAAAATAAATATTTAAGTAGTTTATCAGCCATCTCGTTACCATAACACAAGCATTAGGTTGCTTAGCTTGAGACGGTATGGCGTTGTGTGAAATGTCCAAGGATATTATTATTATTATTATATTGATTTCTTAATTTTTCTTCTCTATTAAGAGAGTTTATGACCTTACATACGGGCCGGAACCAAGTGTGTAAGGGAATATTTAAATTGAAAAGGTTGATTATTATATTTTTATTATCTTTTTTTAATTAAGTGTGATATAATATTAAAATACCTAAAAAGATCCAAAATATCAATAATAACGCCATAAGCATGTATTTACAAGAGGAGGAAAATCAAAGGGCATCAAAAAATTCGTCCACATCGCTGTCAACAGGAAAAGTTCCCAAAAGGTTGGTAGCATTGCCATGTTGTATGGCAATGCTGATGACTAACATGTTAGTTAGTTTTTTGATAGAATAATTCTTCCCAACTACGGAACTCTTTACTGTGTGTGGTCCGACACGCATTGGACCGGTATTTTTTATTCTATAGATTTATTTTTTCTAAGATATTATGAACTGTTCATGGGTTGATTATGGAGTAACTGTATTCCATAGTCTATGTCTAAACTGAAATGGTCCAGTAAGATTGTTGTCTCTGGAAGTTTATTATTTCTCCATTGACATAACTACAGATATATGGGATCAGCAGTTAGCTTTTTAGGAGAAAAATTGACTTAAACTAATATCATATAACCTAGTTACTAGGTAACATAATTTGGCTGAATACCAGTATTTTACATGGAGCGACTGCCTATCTGACCTCTACAACCTACTACTAGACAATACGATACCCCTTGGTAAGACTGGCTGTCAGATTTTCGGGCTTCTGACGACACATAACGACTTTTAAAGATGCACAAATGACAGCCGGGTCTTAATTTTTTGTCGTTACAACTTTTGGTCTTAATTTTTCTGTCATTACAACTTTTGCTCTTAATTTTTCTGTCGTTACAACTTTTGCTCTTAATTTTTCTGTTGTTACAACTTTTGCTCTTAATTTTTCTGTCGTTACAACTTTTGGCCTTAATTTTTTCTGTCGTTACAACTTTTGCTCTTAATTTTTCTGTCGTTACAACTTTTGCTCTTAATTTTGTATGTCGTTACAACTATTGGTCTTAATTTTTCTGTCGTTACAACATTTGCTCTTAATTTTTATGTCGTTACAACTTTTGCTCTTAATTTTTATGTCGTTACAACTATTGGTCTTAATTTTTCTGTCGTTACAACTTTTGGCCTTAATTTTTTCTGTCGTTACAACTTTTGCTCTTAATTTTTCTGTCGTTACAACTTTTGGTCTTAATTTTTTCTGTCGTTACAACTTTTTGTCCTAATTTATGTCTGTCTTTACAACTTTTGGTCTTAATTTATTCTGTCGTTACAACTTTTGTCTTAATTTGTTGCTACGTTACAACTATTGGTCTTAATGTTTCGGTCGTTACAACTTTTGCTCTTAATTTTTTACAACTTTTGGTCTTAATTTTTTCCGTTTAGCTCCGTTCGCAACGCGCGATAAGGAACTTCATTCCAATATGATGCAGTATGGCAATCTGCTCACCTGGCAGCTGGGCGGCAGCACGATGGCGCAGTGCTGCGCGTGCAGGCCCAGCATGGCCCGCAGCAGGCGCAGCCAGTCCAGCGCCGTGCTGGTGCGGCAGCCCGTCACCAGGCTCAGCTTGTCCACGATGACGCGCGACATGCGGACCACGTCGCCGGCCGTGCACGCCGACTGGGATATTGATACTGGAAGAGAGAAAAGAAACTTACAATTTTTTTCACAACACATAATATAATGCTCGTTATAGAGGTAAACAGGGCTTTTTTTTAAAGATGGGAAATCATCAGACGACTCCTAACTAAATCAAAACTTAATTCAAAAACATGTGACATCTACCAATTCGCATCTGGGCCTGCAAGGTAGATTACACCCAACTAATTTTAGAAGAAAACAGCCCTGTGTTCCAGTAGTAGGAATATTTAAGGTTGATTATGCTCTAAAAGATTAGGGATTTTTTTTTTGAGGGTGGGAAGTCATCAAATGACTCCTCCCGCTCTGGGAGCGGAAGGGATTGCCAGACTCTTACTGACTAAAACCCATCCATGTTCCTACCTTAGCCCTTTATGTTCCAGGGTAGCGGTAACCCTTTCGGACAATCCTGCTGACCCGGAAGCAGGGCTACAGCTTTACGTTCTACAAATGTTCATGTTATAGGCAGCAAATCGGCTGCCCTCAACCAGACAAGTCAGATTCCAGGCTTCGAGTTTTAATTGCATAAAACACTGCTCTACATCCGATCGTATCCAAGACAGTGGCGCTTGCAACTAGTAGACCACCGAGGCAGTCGAGATTTTAGAGAACTCCCTCCGAAAAGGGGTGAATTAGAGGGTGGAAGTTTGTAATATTGTAATAAGACTCCACTCTCCGTCCGTTCGGGGATATTATATGCTGATTATGTTACTATATACAATATAAATGTTACAAGACATTTCTCAGTATGTGAAGCTTAGTCAGATGCTCATGGGTAGCATAAAAACTCAAGTCAAAGTTAAATCATTTATTTCAAATAGGCACAAGAAAGGCACTTTTGAACGTCAAAAATGAACAAGAAACCAGAATTGATTCTAGTCGCCCCTTCCAAAAGGTAGTTTCGTGTGGAGAAGAATGGGCAAGAAACTCCACCCTCTTTTAAAATGTTGTACAATATTTTTAATACATGAAATTATTTATAACATTATATGTGAAGACGATGCACCCAGAATGAAAACACCACAAAAGGTGAACACATGTAGCAATGGCAGGTAAACTTACTTATGTCATAAGTACATGGTGCTCACATATTTACAAACTCTACTACTCTACTCTGACACCAGGTTAGTCAATAACCTCACGAAGAAAAATAATGTTACAATAGCTTACCCAGCTCCTCAACAGATATGCTGCGTTTAGTGTCGGTGTCAGCAGCGAACTGTTCTAACGCGATGTTCATGCAGGAGACAGTGATGCAGGGAATGTGGCACGGACGCACCTTCATCTTTGTCAGGAACCTGGAGTACAAGATAATTTTATTATTATTTAAATTTAGCTGGCTGGGTCGTTCTTTGGTCAAAGAATTAGCATTGCCTTTCAATGTGGTAATGCTACCAGTCTTCTGGGCACGGTTCCGGATGGCAGCTATGCGGATGGATGGGTACTGAACTTTAATTTTTGTATTTGTATAGATAATTATTTTATTATGTGCTGATTATTTTATTAGTCGAAATATGTTCCAAATGTATTCCAAAGTCTATGTCTAAACTGAAATGGTCCAGTAAGATTGTTGTGTCTGGAAGTTTATTATATCTCCATTGACATAACTACAGATATATGGGATCAGCAGTTAGCTTTTTAGGAGACATCATCTGCCTAGCCTTTTCCCAACTATGTTGGGGTTGGCTTCCAGTCTAACCGGACACAGCTGAATACCAGTATCTTACACGGAGCGACTGCCTATCTGACCTCCACAACCCAGTAACTGGGCAATACGATACCCCTTGGTAAAACTATCTACAATATGTATGTATTTACAAAAAAACAATGTACATAAGTAGTTTATCAGCTATCTCCTTACCATAACACAAGCATTAGGTTGCTTAGCTTGGGACTATATGGCGCTGTGTGAAATGTACATGGTTTTTTTTTTTTTTTAAGTGAAGGTAGTATTGTGATCCTCACCTGTCGAACAGGTTAATGGCATTGATGAGAACGTCGGCTGGTAGGTCGAACCAAACTTTGAGACATCTCAGCACGTGAGCCGCGCCGTCGCGCGCTCCCGTCGTCACTTCACCGTTCTGTTGACAAAAGATTACGAATTAGCAATTAGCATCACGTCATAATCAATAGAAAATACAAGTACAGCTTTTTCTTGTAGTGAAAGCGCAATTAGCACAGGAAATGTCAAATTTCATAACGTGGCCATAATCAATAGAAAATACAAGTACAGCTTTTTCTTAAGGTGGCAGCGCAATTAGCCCAAGAAATTTCAAATTTTCATGCGTTTTTTTTTTCTTTGGCAATTTGCAGGTCAGTGTCAGGTTGTATATTGATCAATATATGATTCGCGGCCGTAGCAGGTACGTATTTCGTAAACTTAGCCCGCCAAATATTGTCTAGTTTATTTTACAATTTACGGATCAATGTGTGTGTTGTCTCTTACTGAATAAAAACAATCCATGTTCCTTCTGTAGCCCTTTATGTTCCGGGGTAGTTGTAACCCTTTCGGACAATCGCGCTTACACGGCAACTGACCTTTCTTAAAAAACATTACAAATCAGGACTGAACAAAACTTCGACCACAAAATTTTCAAACATAGTTTTAAAATCGAGCTCGTATAAACAACGTCGGAGCCTGACCTCGAACCACACTAAAAATGCGATGGGACCTTCAACAGATGTTAATTCGTCAACTTGTTGCTTAAGTTACGATAAGTTTTTATGTACAGAGGCCAGCACATCAAGTTACCACAATCTGTCAAATTTCTTTGATAGTATTTCAACTTTATTGCAAAGACATAAGGTTCATTTTTATTTGAGAAAATTTGACAGTTAGGGATAGCTTGATGTGCTGGACTCTGTGCAGTCGCTATGCGTTAGCGATAAATGATACAAATAATAAATAATGACATGAAACAAATTAAAAGACACCATGGATATTGGGAAATTCATGATAACAAGAAGAAATAAATTACTAGCATGGCGTGGAAGGCAGGAGCGTGCGTTAATGCCCAGAGTATGAAGATATTTCAACGAAGATATACCGCCTAAAAGAAGTACTATAGAGCCAAACTTTTCAGTTTCCTTGTGGAACATAGAGCCTGGTCGGTTAGAAAATAACCGAAAGCTTTCGATTTTAAAAGATAGAGTCTTAACAGTACCCACAAACATACTTAAATCAAAACGATTAAGATAAAACTGCCGCCTTATTGGAACCTCACGGCCTTGACCAACAGAAGCGCTCAGTACATCGGCCATATAATCGCACGTGCTTGTAACGTGGTCGCGTCTAGAGGTATTTAATCAACGCCTTTGTTAAAGGATTCTTTAGGCAAAGATAGGAGAAAAAAAGGATCAAATCTATCTTTTATCCAATATTAATATAAGTCAATGAATCTGCCTAACCTTTTCCCAACTATGTTGGGGTCGGATGCAGCTGAATACCAGAATTTTACATGGAGCGACTGCCTATCTGACCTCCACAACCCAGTAACTGGAGAACCAATTTGTTTAAACTGGGATGAAAATAATCTTTTTGAAAGTCATGCATGACGTAAGAGTGTCCCCGAAAACAGCTTTGTACAAATTTCACACTGACGGAACATGTGCCTCCAGACATTCAACACGCAGACATTCAACAAGTTACACCTGCGCCTGATACGCACCATCACATCACTATATTACGACCGCCAATAAAGAAAGCAGTTACCGACATCATAATATTAAAACACCGATGAAAATGATGGTAATTTGTCTCCGGTATTTGGTGATACCATTTTGATAGAAGATCCCAGCTGTTGGGTTGGTAAGCGGGATTGTAAGAAAGGGTTACCGCTACCCCGGAACACAAAAGGCTAAGGAAGGAACATGGATGGGTTTTAGTCAAGTAAAAGTCTGACACTCCCTTCCACTCCACACAGAGCGGGCGATGTCATTGGATGATTTCCCACCCTCAATAAAAAAAGAAAAAAGAAATCTGTTGGGTTGCCATGATTGCTTCTTACCTCAGATTCAGCAGGCAGGCACAGTTTCGGCTGCGCCTTATGCTCGAGTAGGAGATACTCGTTGAGCGTCGCGTACATTGTTTGCGCCTCCTCCTCGGGAGAGCGCTGTCGCGACGTGGATGCTTCCGATTGGCCAGCATCCGGGTGCCCCGCGCCCGATCTCAACATTATCGGGATTATTGGCGCGAGTTGAGGGTGAATCGGCACCTGTTGGAAGTATATTGGTACACTTAACTGTTTCATTAAGTCTTATCTTCTTCCCGTTGTAACGTTAAATATAAGAAGGCCTATTCACGGGACTAGGCCCTCTTATATTTTAGATCGAGATTCCGACTAGATTTTAGATCGTTATAAATACGGATTTAAAATCTAAAATCGATCTATAATCCAGTCGGAATCTCATCTCAGCAACAATCAATGTCAAAAACTTGAAAGATAAAAGGCAATTTTGGCAGATGGAACTCACAACAGAATGCGTCAGTTTGAAAATTCCCGTGCGTCAGGTTCAACCTTTAGGTTCAATTGACTTACTTAATTAAGTGAAGGTAGTAAAACGGGGTGAAGTTTTTATAGAGGACTGATGTTGAATGCAAGCGATGCATAAATCAGACGCGTAAGAACGGATTTACTTCAGACTAGTTCATACATGTTGCGGGTTTGGATCATGCGCCGTCGTCGCAGTAATCTCTGTCACGAACGTACACGAATACTAGGCCTCTTCATGCGTCATTCCTTTCCAAGTTGAGTGCCAACGAGCACGTATAAACTACTATTGAAGACACAATGATAAATTACGAGAATAATCAAAAAATCTTATTGATTCTGCCTATGCCCTTGTCTTTTGGTCATTACGTAATGACTGGAACAGGACGTGATTCAAACAAGTTCAAACCCAATCATTGTGATTCATCAAAATCTTTAACCTTCCTTTCTTAGCTTTCTTTTACACACCGCTACTAATCTTTACGGATAGCCCAGTTCATAATCGTCACAAGTTCCTTACAAAACGAAAAAATTCAGGCATCTGCTCAGTCAGGAAACATATGGTTTCGGAAGTTGGCTATCAACTCTTCATTCTTCATCAGTCATATGAAGACGGTCAATCTGCTGAACTATGCGTTATACTATAACTAGATAAAAAAAAAACATCAAAGATCCTTACCTAAGCGAGTGCAGGAGCAATCAGCGGCTTGTTGTCGTTGTATATGCCCGCACCGATCCGCCCACAGCTCTCGTCCCGACGGTTTGAGCGACCGGGCGCGAGGGCCCTAGTACCTGACACAAGAGAGAGCGCAGTCAACGCACTGCAGCCTGGGTAGGCCGCTGAGCGATGATACAGGGTGGAAACAAGCGAGGGTAGGACTCAAGGTCTGGCTGCGATGTTTAGGACAAAAGAGTCTTCAGGAGTCAAGGATGTAGTTCAAAGGAGTCTGTGACTTAGGATGAGTATATTGTCGAGGTAAGCCAAATGTTAATCTCAGATAAAAGTGAAGTTTCTTTTAAACAAATATCAAAAACTACACTGAAACTTAAATATAGTTCAAATTACAATAATAATAAATAAATTTATTAGATTTTAAGAATTACTTTCTAAAGAGAAAAATTTTAGGACGTTATTGGTATTTGATAATAGTCTTTCGAGAGATTCAACACAAAAATTCTGGAATATTCGGCAAATACTGATCGATATCAATAGGAACGATTTATTGGCAATTTGAAGGTGGGATTATAGGATGGGAAATTCAGGAGCTATAGCTCAAGGCTACTGGGAGCAATGTCTTGTTGAAAAACAATTGCCCAGCCGCCAATGCGCCTCTCAAACAGGTCAGATACGCTACAAACAGTGGTTGAGCACTGATGTAGGCCGTACAATGCGCTCTAACGAGACGCAAAGACACTAGCGTTTAATAAACACAAGTAAAATGCCACGGTCTATCCCTTAGCCCTAGTATACACTGAGTGTAACCTCCTGGTTATACTCTTTATACTATTTTTATGTGAACCTTTGACAGTTCTATCGCAGCAAGCGACTCGGGCTTCTTCACAGGAATTGATTAAAATAGCAGTAGAAAATCTTTAATACCTGTAAAATGGGAACAATGAATATGGCATATGGATTGGTATGAGGTGTGTTCTGATGAACGTAACTAAGCATAATTCTGAAATCAACCAGTGTCTTTTTATAGCTATCAAAGCGGCATTAATTTCGGCCAGTATTACAATCATGATGCTTATAATTCTTAAGTGGTAAGGACGTTTTTATAAGCAGATCCTACAGTATTTTTTGTACACACATTTTAATTATGATAATATAAACAATATTCTTGCTGAGTAATATGACCTGTCAGATATTTAATGACAATGTGTGTGTAATATTATAACTTGTTCCTTATTATTATAAATTATAACGAAGCTTCCGTTTGACATCATATCGTAATCATGAGATGACGTTCTTCAATTGTTTAGTTTTCCCAAGTGAACATGAACCTTACTCTTTTGTAATAAAGTTATGAAAAACTATCTAAGAAATTGGGGTAGCTTGATCTGCTTGCTGGCTTCTGTACTTTAAATTCTTAATATTCCGGTCTACAGTCCGGGAATGCTTCAAACTTTATGGAGAATATATACCGAGAAGACGTTAGATTATTTCGTTTTAACTTAAACAGAAGCCATATTAATATTCTTATTTCTTTATGAACATAAACTTGCCATATTCATACTGATTAATATGGATTATATTCAGTGATTGGCTCAAGTTGTTTTTACTGGCGTTCGCCAGTCCATATAGCAATATGACCTTTATAAAATAAACATAATTGTTGAACAAAATTCTCGTTTTGAATTGTTAATTTTATTTATTGGTATGATACCTCTAGATTTACCTACAGAAAGAGTTAAACCAAGTATTTATTTAGAGACTATCGGTGAAGGAAAACATTGTGATAAAACTTTTTTTTGAGAGTGGGAAAACATCAAATGACCCCTCCCGCTCCGGGTGGAACGGACGGGAGTGTCTCTTACTGACTGAAACCCATCCATGTTCCTTCCTTAGCCCTTCATGTTCCAGGGTAGCGGTAACCCTTTCGGACAATTCCGCTGACCCGGATCGTGAAAATCCTAAACGTATAGTTATGTCTAAAATCACCAACCAGTCATAAGTGATCAATGCTTGTGGCTTCTGTGTATGAGAAGTCCTTAGCCCTGCAGTGGGACAATAAAAGACTGGTATTAGGTACCGTGCAGTAAAGGAATGTTAATGTATTCCTTGATAGTATTGTATTTCGTTTGTTTTTATGTTTATCATCTAAAGTATATTTGTATTTAAACTTTATTCTTTTCCCAATACTTCTAATGGCCAGTATACTGAATGAAAATGACAGTTCTATAAGGTGTGCAACTCCTCTTTTAGTTCCATACTTCTCCATAAGTCATCATCGCAGTTGTCCCTTTTCAAACCATCCATATCACCTTTTACATAGTTCGTCCGTTTTCATGTTTAACAACAACAAGACAGTTTCTTACACGCGAAACGACCCATTTTAGCAATTTGAACATCATAATAAGGTGTAAAAATCACACCCAAATGTCGTTACGCATTACATAAGAGATAGATAAAGTTGTAATATCAACATTTGCTTTAAGATAATAATCGACAAGAACTGGAAACGCACTGAATTGTATTTTATTTAATGTGCCTTTGCTCTAACGAAATATCGTTCGTGGATTACAATGCGGAATTTGTGGAAATCTGAATTAAATGAAATATTTAACATTAAAAAAGAACTTAATGACGCACACAGTATTACATTACTTCGTGTCACAGTAGGTACTGGCTGTCAGATCTTGAAATGTGAATGGGGGTGTTCAAATTTCGAACAGTCTTTCTTGTGCTACTAGCATCATCGTTCTAACTTACCGACCCTTGACACTTCAAAAGCGCCTGTAATTGGTTTATTTGAAACAAGCACTTCACCCGTGACTAGGTTCGCGAGGATTTTTTTTTTAACATGCCTGTCACTCAGGGATAATGTAGGTTTCAGTTAGTGAAAGAATTTTTGGAATCGGATCGGTAGTTCCGAACCTACATACCAACTAACAATTGTTTTTTTTCTCTTTACATTGTTTGTATAAATAAATGCTTTTAGTTTGTGTTCAAATAAGTTTGTTATAAATTGCTCAAAAATCTAGTTTTATCAAGTTTAATTTTCAAGAATCAAGAAGCACTTATCAATAAAAAATGTTTCACTGACCGTAACTTACTTATCTATACTATCAAAGAGATAAAGACTTTTCTTATCTCAACATTTTGGCCTGAAAACGGCTTAAAACTCTTGTTTATGACACGGATTTTTCTAAAGCTGCCGCCTATTAGTCTAAAGATTCCAAGTTTCAAGGTTCTATTCTATTGGTTCTAATTCAACGTAGTTTACACACCTGCTAAGACTTCTATTTAAGAACTAATATATAATAGCTTCTGCCGGCTCTGCCCGCGTGGATGTTGGAAACAATCCCACGGGACATTTTTCCGGAATAAAAAGTATTCTATGTGTTAATTGAGGTTATAACCCATACTCTGCGATGGACACGTATGTGTGTTGAAGGCACTGGGCTTAGAATAGCACAAACAATAGCGGCAGTGTTTGTGATAAACTACGTATATGTGTGGTAAATTTCATCCAGATCCGTTCAGCCGTTTTAGCGTGAAGAAGTTAACAAAAACACACACTCACAAACTTTCGCCTTTATTAGTTATTATCTTTTGTGACTTTTTCTTTCGTAACGTTTTTTTATTACTCTTTAATTCCTATTTCCTTTTCTTTCTTGTAATGTTTAACTGATTGTATCGCTTCTAGACAATTATAATATCACTTTACCACTATTTTTCAAGGTCAATCTTCACTCTAACCTAAAAACGAAAACCAAAATTCTGTACATGGAAGCCACAACTACTTAAAATGCAAATTAACCACGTACTAAACAGCTGATCGTAAGAAGCCTAGTTAGTTAGCAACTTAAATTAGCATTACTAATTAAAGTAGAAATTAACGCGTTGCATACATATTATCGTTTTAATACGAGGCGTAAGCGTAACCAAATGCCAACACGTCATTGGGTGGGCTAGCCGAAATGATGAAGTGGTTTAGAAAGAAAAGTTATGTTACGTCTTACGTAGAGTATTTTCACTTTCTTTTTGAGTGGAGGGTATTAAAATATTTAAAATAAATAAACTCGCGGACGGCGCCGCGTGTGTGTATGACCAAACGAAACAAATAGAAGCAGAAATAATACGTAAGAATCGTAGGTAGACACTAAAAAACACTACCTTTAGTTTCTGGCTACCTTCCTAGGACGAAGGAGTTATACTTCCTTGTGATCAAGCAGCATTACAATAATGTTTTCATTATTATGTCGTAATGGAGTCCAGATTTTTTTAACTACCCACAAAAAAAAAACCTTCCATCTTTATAAAACTATCCGCTAGGATCGTGTACCTAGTCCATAGAAGTCATGGGGGCATAGAAGAATGGCATGGCTAGTAAACACAGATGCTTAAATAATTTCAACTACCCTCCAAAAAGGTTGTATCACCTTCTAGCTAGTTCGGCTAGCGAGTTCACAAGAGTCACGAGGCTGACGACCTGGCAAGCATTCGTGAACTGATGCTTACATGGCAACCTATAATGAGGGTAGTTTTAAATAAACTATTAATTAAAACTACTCTCAATATAATGTTGTATTACTTTACCTTCTATCTACCCGTTTTAATGCTATCTTCTAGTTCGTGCTACCGAGTTCACGAGTCACGGGGGTAATGACCTGGCAAGTGTTCATGCTTAGATAAACTCACTTTCGTACTAATATTACTCTTTAATATGAATTATTTGTACTCTCAAGATTATTAATACCGCTACGGTGACTTTGTCTTGGGGTCTGTTTACGTGTAAGTACATTGCATTTTGTAAAAGCTATTTTAAGCAATTGGTATTGTTTGTTTTTCTAAGTTTGAAGGGGACGATAGCCTGCCAAGTTTAAATCAAGAAAGGTAAGTTAAATTTTGACCCAGTCAAACCATGTAGGTCATTGTGGGAAGGTTAAACCCGCGATTTGTCTACTGCTTTATTGATTAGCAATATGTTTTCTTGACTGTACAGACGCTAGCACATCAAGCTTTTCCAAACTGTCAAATTTTCCCAATTGAAAATAAACCTTATGCTTTTGTAATAAAGTTGAAAAACTATCAAAGAAATTTGACAGATTGGGATAACTTGTTGTGCTGGCCTCTGTACAGCGAAAATAATTGATTCCTTTACGCCTTACGTTCAATTATTACATGTTTGTTTGCGTAATGCGATAGTGTACTTATTTAACTGTTATCATAACTTCTCTTCATAGCGAGTCGATAGCTATCTTAATCGACTCGGTTTATAATATTTCGACTATATGTTTGGCACTGATATTTTGGCTAGTGATGGCGTAGCATCCATCAGTTCCTGTAACGTGCAGATCCATTTGCTTTTTGATGGTGGTATATCATCAAATGACCCCTCCCGCTCAGGGTGAAGCGGAAGGGAGTGCCCGACTCTTACTGATTATAACCCATCCTTGTTCCTTCTTTTAGCCCTATGTTCCGGGGTAGCGGTAATCGTAAACCATCATCATTCTCCTGCCCTTATCCCAATTTATTTGGGGTCGGCGCAACATGTCTTCTTCTTCCATACTTCTCTATTAGTCGTCATCTCGATAGTCACTCCCTTTCTAGCCATATCATCATTCACACAATCCATCCATCGTTTCTTTGGTCTCCCTCTACTTGTATAGCCATCCACATTCATACTCACAACTCTCCTGACAACATTTTCCTCATTCCTCCGCATAACATGCCCATACCATGACAACCGATTTCCACATAACTTTTCGGTCACCGGTGTCACTTTCAGACTTCCTCTTATATACTCATTACGTATTCTATCCATTCGCGTAACACCACACATCCCTCTTAACATTCTCATCTCAGCTGCATGCAATTGTCTTTCATTCATTCCTTTTGTGGCCCAACACTCTGATCCATACAAGACGGCAGGTCTAATCGTAAACCCTGACGTATAATTTCGACAGCAATTAACTTTCAATTAATTTCTTCAGAGAAAATTAGACAAATTCGTATCACTTAAGAGAGAATTAAAAGAAGAACCTTCCATTTATCATTCACCATTTATTTTCCATTTTACTTTCATTCTTCTATCCGTTCTACTTTTCCATTAGGCGACAGGTTGACCTCAAGTGCGGACCACACGGATAAATGGATAACAATACAAAAACATTTACAAAACATTATTCTACTGCGCAGAAACCTTTTCCATATTAAAAACAAAGCGAATCATAATAAACTTTCATACAATATAAACAGAAAACAGCTGATTATTGTCAAGTTGTTGTATCAGTAGAAAAATACTTTTATCTACAAAATAATAAAGAGAGATAAAGAAATGTTTAACTGTCACAAAGACTTGCAGTTTGCAAAACAATAAAAACTGCATAGCGTAACATTTTTAATTTTTTTAATAGGCTATCCCTTGCTTTCCACCCCAGTGACGCCCTAAGCCGAAGTCCGTACCCCACAGTGGGTGTCCTTAGCGCACAGTCCCTTAGTTGTTTTAAGCCCTGGCTGGATGCCTTAATTCATTGAGGCATCCACAGGCAAGCGTGGTTAAACAACCGACAACCTCTAAGAGGTTGACATGCAATTTACAAAAAAAAAAATCCCCAACTAAATAACCAGTACGTTAAATGCTTCTAATAATGTCAGGCGCAGTACAAAACAAAAGCGAGTATTTAATTCGACAAGCGCACAGGAAATACACTTGTCTATCCTGCTGTCAAAATATATATGGATGACAGGAAAATTCAAAATCAATTAAACTATATAGTATTATATACATATACTGTCTTTTCCCTATAGGGCTTAAACATTCCGTACGCTATCCGTACACATAGGTACCGAACGAAAAGCGATAAGCAATTTACAGATGAAAATGAATCCATTTCTTGGGCATACGCACTTGACTTTTTCGAAGTGTCATTTTCTTTACTACGTTGGTAGAGTAAAAAATTTGCCTTTTTAGCTGTACATCACTCATCGTTTTTTGGCCTCATTTTGATTTATTTAATTAATTTTATAGCAATACAACAAATCTGTAAATCGTAGCAGGTAGCGTTCTGACACTACCCCCCCCCCCCCCTTAAGCGGGATTGTCCGAAAGGGTTACCGCAACCCCGGAACATAAAGGGCTTTTACTCAGTAAGAGTCTGACATTCCTTTCCGCTCCAACCAGAGCGGGATGAGCCATTTGATGATTTCCCCCAAAAAAAAACCCCACCCCAACGGGAAGGAGTGATTTTATGTACGTATGTAAAACCAACCAACCTATTTTTGTGCCAAACGTATTTCGTGCAAACAATAAAATATCAGTCGTTATCTTTGCGCGTGTTCTGTGATAAGCAGAGCTGTTGGTCTAGTGTTTAAGTTAGTGACTATCACGTTTGGCTGTGAATTGTACGTGATTCTTGTGTGTTTGTTTAGATTGAAATACGTCACGTCACACAGGGATTTAGATACAAATCTAATTTTGACTAGAAAACATCGCTGAAATGTTGTTTATTTTATACTAGCACTTTGCCCGCGGCTTCGCTCCCGTGGTCTTTCCCGTGGGACCCGTTATTTTTCCCGGGATAAAAAGTAGCCTATGTTACTCCTAGAAAACTAAGCTTTCCAACGGTGAAAGAATTTTTAAAATCGGCCCAGTAGTTTTTGAGCCTATTCATTACAACCAAACAAACAAACAAAGTTTTCCTCTTTATAATATTAGTATAGAAATACTCAGCATAAAGACTACTACAGTAAAGGAAAACAAAAAGAAATCGCCTCGACTAATTGGAGGTATTTTCCTACGGCTTACATACAGCGTACAAAAGGAGCCTTTGAGCCGTCGTTTTATTTGTTGTATTTTTCTTCCGTACTTCTTTTATAATCGTCATCTCAATAGTCACTCCCTTTCTAACCATATCATATTTCACACAGTCCATCCATCGTATCTTTGGTATTCTCCTACCCGTATAGCCATCCACATTCATAACATTGAATCTAAAAGTAACATAGAATGAGAACATTCTCTATCGCTTCTAGTTTTGACCGGGGCATCGCCCACGGCCTATCAGAATAAGTGTTTGAAAACAAGCTATATATAAAACAAACAAATCTTCTCGTTCAAAATGCGTTGCGTAAATATTATGTAGCAATGAGATGTAGCAGTTTGTTACTAGTTAGATTGAGATAGTCTCTAGTTGACTGGGTTTTTACAGCAGAGGTCAGGATGGCAGTCACTGTGTGTAGACCGCATTAGGAGAATAAATCATACACTGCCATGAACACGTATTTGTGTAGAAGGCACAGAGCTTAGAATAGCACTTGAAATACTGTCAGTGTTTGTGCCAATATATCAGACATCATAATCAGTTTATAGCGTCCCGAAAAATCAGTGATAGCCTAGTGGTGTGACCGTCGGACGACCAATTCATAGAACTCCAAGTTCGAACCCATGGCTGACTGACGGAGACTGTTACACACAGTATTTTATCTCGCAAAGCGACACGCACTTTACTCGTGTTAACTAAGTGTACCAGCATGCCTGAGATATATTTCTCAACAGCATGTGAAGCTAAGTCAGAGGTTCATGGGCAGTATAAAAACTCTGACACCAGACTCTTCTTTGTGTGGTTAGTGACTCTAACCACACAAAGAAGATATTCCGACTGCTGGGACACCGGCCTTCTCTCAGTGAGAGGGAGTGGGCAACTGACAACACGCTCACTTCACATAAGCTTCTATAGTGAGAAATTCACAGAATACTTTGGTTGGAATATTTCAAAGATGGAGGAAGTAAGGGACACTAAACACTCATTCTCTTAACTACAAAAGAAAGTAGGAACTGCTATTCATAGTCGAGTCATAAACATCGATAGTAAAAACATGCCTAATCTAAAACATTACACGGGTGGGCGTCGAAAAACATCTGAATTTCGATAATAGCTTTGTTTTCATTGAAATTCGCGAGTCAACGAACTTGAGCGACTGAATCGTACGATTGTGACCGTTAAGTTTTCTAGAAGCATGTTATAATTGTGAGACGGGTTAGTCGGGTGAAAATATGAAATAAGTCCTTGGACAAGGTCATATTGTACCTACTTTACAAGTTATAGATGTATGAATATAATCAATAGATTCTATTTCAGGTAGACAAAAATTATGACCCGAAAACAAAAATCTTTTGTATAAAATGGATACATAGGTGCATAGATTTGGTCAGCGAGATTGTCCGAAAGGTTTACCGCTACCTCAGAACATAAAGGGCTAAGGAAGGAACATGGATGGATTTCAGTCAGTAAGAGTCTGACACTCTCTTCCGCTCCACCTAGAGCGGAAGGGGTCATTTGATGATACCCACCATAAAAAAAAGGTGCCTAGATTTATTTTATACTACACTTTAATATACTGCCTAGTTTAGTTAGTAGTCGCAAGCGCTACTGTTGAGCATGAGGTCCTAGGGCCGATGCCCAGGTCGGGCAATGTTATTAAGTTTTTGTATCTAGAATTTCTCAGTAGCAGACCGTAGTCTGAATTTGAGCGGTAGCAACAGGCTCGGCCCATTACATGGGACTTCAACATAACTGGCATAATGTGGCTGTACTGTTACACCTCCTGCCTAACCCTGCGGGGATTACCGGCGTGATGTTATGTTCTAATTAATGGAAACATTTGTAGATGCAGATATGTCATTTTCTATTGGCAATCCATGCCTCTTTTTCGCTACATTTGCGAAAGCAATTGTTCTATGTAAAAAAGAGGCTACATAATCACATCCACATACCACTAGGCAATAAATCGACTGAAACACGGTAAAAACAAACAACAATAAAGCAGTGATTCGCAGTTTCCCCCCTTTACAATGTTAGCTTATGTAGACACGGACTCTTTTTAAACGCGATTTTATTATCACCGCACTTAGAATTTTCAGCTGTCGGTGTGTAGCCGAGCTTGAGGGCTGGCGCACATCTGTCGAAGCGCAGCACAGTTGCCACTGCCAAACCAATATCTACCTTACAACCCTTGAAATAGAGTTGAAAATAAATAAAATTCCGTTTAAGGTAATTTAATCTCAACCATATTTTAAGGCATGCAACGTTGATATTTGTTTGGCAGTGACAATGGCACCGCGCTGTTCCTCGCCAGGTGTGTCTGATAATCCAACAGATCACACCCCAAGTGCGTTAAAAACGGCCTTGTTGAATTTTCAACTCTAAGCGCTGAGCCGAGCGTAGAATAGTACGGTTTAAAAAAAACGTCGCGTTTGTGATGCGCGTGCGCATATAGGCTTACTGCTTACTGCGAAGCGGCGACTTTCACTGGATTGGACATGCTTCGTGTGCAACTATCATTGTAGTCATTGTTACGGAGAAATTCAAGTTATACACACAGTGTGTGAAAAAATACTTAATTATCAATAAATGTATGCATTGGACTGTACTTTCCGAATTTATCTAGGAGTTAGGACATTATCGAGATCGGTGAAGAAAAAACATTGGAAGGAAACTTTTTTTTTAAGGATGGTAAGGCGATTTTCACACTGCCCCGCATCATGCTGCATATTGCGTGTCGACGCACCTACGCGCGTTCCTGCGGGAGTGCAGATCTGCATCATCGTGCGGGTTTTTTGCGCACTCACGTGCGTAGGTGCGTTTTGTAGATTCACGCACGGCGGCTCTCATTTATTCGCCGTTCTCTGTGGTGGTCGTGCAGTACTGAGCATTACGATAGTTTCACGCGCGGCACTGCGGGATTCGGTGTGCCATACCTTGCGTCTCGCCCCGCACCTACGCGCGGGTGCATGTTTCTCCGCGTGTATGCGCGTGATCCGCATGAACGCGCGTGGATGCATTTTCTGTGTGTTAGACTGGGCGTGTTTTCCATACGAACGGAGATACTTACAAGCAACGGAAGAACACGCATACACGCGCTACGCTGCATCATGCAGGGCAGTGTGAGAATCGCCTAAGTCATCAAATGACTCCTCCAGCTCTAGGTGGAGCGAAAGGTTGTGTCAGACGCTTACTAACTTAAAACCATCTATGTTCCTTTCTTAGCCTTTTGTGTTTTTGTTTTTTTTGAGCTACGGCCGCGAATCATACGCCCTGACACTGACCTGCTAATTGCAAAAAACGTATGACAATTTAAATTTCGCGGGCTAACGCTTACTAACTTAAAACCATCTATGTTCCTTTCTTAGCCTTTTGTGTTTTTGTTTTTTTTGAGCTACGGCCGCGAATCATACGCCCTGACACTGACCTGCTAATTGCAAAAAACGTATGACAATTTAAATTTCGCGGGCTACCCACCCGGGCGCATCCCCAAAAGTCAATCCGTAAGACGACATGAAAGTCACAATTGTCACGTAATAATTTAAGCGAAATCAAATATTGTTTGAAATCATGTTATTACAGGAAACTGCGTTATAGTTTTACACCATTGTTGGAAATAATTGTTTCAATATTTAACGTTGCTGCGATTTGATAATAGCATGTTTTCCTGTAAGCAATGAGGGTGCCAAATGAGATCACAGAAAATGGTCCGTGCTGCATCATCAAACATCTATCCCGAATTAGCTTTGGATGTAATTACTAATACTGATATTTTTAGTTATTATGTAACGATATCTATCCAGCCACATATGATCACATCGGGTTCACCAGTTTAGTGGGAATGGAGAAACAGGGTGGAAAGTCCCTCCATTGAAAAGGGAGGATCCAACAACGAGACAGGTGCTGCGACTGGCGAAGTGGCGAGCCCGACTGCCCGACAACTCTTAGTCGGGGCTGAGTATAATGTTGATCGCGCGGTAAACTCTGCTTGCGCGATGTAGGATTTGTGTGACGTATAGTGTCGTCACATGTCGGTTTTTGACACTTCGCTCGCTATCAGTGTAGCTCCTATGTGGCTGGATAGATGTCGCCACAATTATGACTGTCACCTTTGCAACTCGCTGGTCAACCTAAGAGCTGTTATTAAACCGCGGTTGTCTGTGGATGCCTCAATAAATAAAAGCCACTAGCCAGGGCATAAAAGCTATCCCAAATTGCCAAATTTTCCCAATTGAAAGTGAACCTTATGCCTTAGTAGAAAAAGTATCAAATTTGACAGATCGGGGTAACTTGATGTGCTGGCCTCTGTTCATGAAATAAAGTTTGCCTTATACAAACAAAATTAGTCATAGTTAATCATTACTCAAATGATTTTAATGACACCATACTCAATTGTTTCCCGGTAAACTGATGGGGATTAGGTAATAACAATGAAATTCACAAAATCCGCTCAACAATTTTGTCAGAATTTTCCTTTACAATTAATTGTCAAGTTGGAATTTCTATACATTTATGAATACCGGCTAAACCAGAATTTTGCATGGTTACCAATTGGTAATCATCCGAAATTCTTAAGACTTCCAGCTATGGTAAATAATATCTGAGGCAAAAATATTTTCATTTAATACAAATAAAAAGCCCTGTAACACTGCCTTTTTTTGAGGGTGGGAAATCATCAAATGACTGCTCCCGCTCTGGGTGGAGCAGAATGGAGTGTCAGACTCTTACTGACTAAAACCTTTCTTAGCCCCTATGTTCCAGGGTAACATTAACCCTTTCGGACAATCCCCCTTACAGTAACACTGCCAGACATGGGAATCGAACTAAAAACCTCATGTTCAGCAGTAGCGATTGCGAACAGCAGACTAACGAGCAAGATTAAAAAATAATAATAATCATATTAAAAACTTAATTTAAAAAATACAATGCGCCATTTCAAAACATTTTGGAAAGCCACCGCGTCCTTATTCGCACGCATATTAACGAAGCGCCAGCGACTTAATTACACAACTGTGACGTCACCACGTCAACGACACCCGTTTAAGGTGAAGATGACACTTATGTAAGCGCACACGCACCTTTAGACTTCACCAGAGATAATTATAATTTCACGTAGAAACTTGCTTCTCTCTACAGTCAACACGTCACTACGAATATCGCCCTTATTGTGACGAGATAAGGACGCTGTCAATTTCAAAGTCTATGGTCACTTACGCGTCTATAGTAATACTTTTTGGTGTCATACTCCTTATATGACACAGCTTATGCCGTGGTAAATATATAAGCCGGTCGGCCGCAGGGCGCGTTACACGCCTTGAAGCTATTTCAACGAAATCTTGAAGACTAAAGCCGAAAGGAACTCATCTTCTCAGCTTTGGAGTATGGGTCTTAAAGGTTTTTTTTTTAAGTTTAACACGGGATTGTCCGAAAGGGTTACCGCTACCCCGGAACAAACAGCTAAGGAAGGAACATGGATAGGTTTTAGTCAGTAAGAGTCTGACACTCCCTTCCGCTCCACCCAGAGCGGGAGGAGTCATTTGATGATTTCCCACCCTCAAAAAATATCACCTAATCTATTGAGAGTTTAATGAACCTATAATATACCCAAAAATCCCCTAATCTGTTAGAACAAAATCAACATTATAATGTTCCCACAACTGGGACATAGGGCTGTTTACTTCTAAAATTAGTTGGGTGTAATCTACCACGCGGGCTCAGATGCGAATTGGTAGATGTCACAACGTCTTTGAATTTTAGGTCCTAGGACATGCCGACTTCCTCAGGATGTATTCATTCCTCTGTTTATAATAACGGGAAATTAACACCAGAGGCTCATCAAGCCAGTTATTCTTGTTGTCTCAGACTGACATTTAGAACCTGAAAACCTTTACTTTAATTTTCAAAAATGAACTTAGTTTTAATATTCTTTACTTTCACCTTTAAATGTAAATGAACAAACTAATTATCATTTTGTTTTGACACAATTCCATATTAATGCGAATAGAAGAAAAACATCAGTGATAAATTTTCGTATCGAATAATTTATGACACCGCCAAGTTATAGTGGGATTGGGCTGGTCGTCTGCGGCTTGCCCAATGAGCTGTGGGCCAGAATAACCGCTATTGGGAACCCTGAGGGCTTTTCTTTTTTTAAGGATGGGAAATCATCAAATGACTCCTCTCGCTCTGGGAGGAACGGAAAAGGGAGTCAGATTCTTACTGAGTAAAACCCATTCAAGTTCCTTCCTTAGTCCCGTGTTCCGGGGCAGTGGTATCGAACAATCTTGTTGAGCCCTGAAAGCTGAGACAGCTAGAAGGCGTCGTGGCAGACCTCATGGTGTTTTATAAACATTGTAAGTCACGAGGAGAATCCTTCGAATTGGAGTGGTACACTGTGTAATTCATTAACTAACTTAGTTGCTATAGCAACGCCAAAGGCAGAGCCTACTTGGAATTTTAACATTATTATGATCTAATATGTATTTATAATGTGCTTACTTACTAACCTCATACGTACAACCTTTTTAACTACAAAAACCGGCTGATACCAGTATTCCTAATAACATTAAAACCTATGAAGACTAATCGTTAATTCGCTGTCAAAATCTGAACTCTATGACCTTGATTTGAATCAACATAATATTGTCACTATTGACGAATACTCTACCCATTTTGATACTTAACTACACACATCAAAAGTGTCTAGGGATCAACATATATTTTTGCAATAACTTTTCTCTTGATTGATATTAATTTAAATTTTCTTTAAGGATTCATCAAATAAAGTGTTTTCGTTTGTCACAGTAACGATAAACCAAGTCACCTTTGCATTAATAAAGAAATTTGCCATTTTCCTAATAAAGGGATTTTTGACATTTGAACCACTAACATTAAAGTTCGAAAAAAAGACTGAAATAACAGTTTTCTTTAAAATTTTATTGGGTAACTTAAACAATTAATAATCCGTGTTTCTACCGCGAACACTAACAACACAAGAACATCGGTTTGGCATACTCAAAATGAGTTCATCCAAATCACGCTGTGGAATGGCCGCCCATGTTCGTTGCAACAACAAAAAAAGGTCTTCTTGCAACTGGATACCCTCCATATTCGGCAGAGCTCTTCTCTGTAGCATATCCCATGCATGCTCAATCGGGTTCAAGTCTGGCGACTGAGCAGGCCAGGGCAGGACATTGATGTTAGCTGCGGCGAGAGTCTGTCTTACAACTCTTGCGGTGTGCGGTCGTGCATTATCATGCATTAACTGAAATAAGGGACCGATTTGCACTTGTAGAGGAACGATGACGTCAGATACAATCGTCTCAGCATAAATTTGAGCGTTGAGGTTGCCTCTGATCCAAATCAACTCAGTTCTTCCGCCGATCCAAATACCCGCCCATACCATGATGGTTCCACCACTATAAGGATGGACTTCCTGGCAGGATTTTAATCGCTGTTGGCGTCCAGGGGTTCTCCAGTGTCGTATACGTCTTGTATCCGGTCTCATACCAAAACGAGACTCATCAGAAAAGCACACGAAACGCCATTGTTCTTCTGCCCAATTTCTGTGTTCAAGAGCCCATTGATATCGAATCCTACGATTGTGCATTGCTATAGGTGGTACCCGTAGCGGTCTTCGGGAATGAAGGTTCACTTCATGCAAGCGGTTTCTGACTGTTTGGTCGCTAATTAAGTTCCCTGAAGAGTGATGAAGCCTCACGGCTAACATCATGGCGGTTATTGTTGGAGCTCTTCGAGTTAAGATTTGAATGTATCGGTCTTGTCTCCGTGTGGTGCAGCGATACCGTCCTTCATGGCGCTCAGCCACGGTACCAGTGCTTCGGTAACGTGTCCAAAGTCGACTGATAACACCTTTTTTTGTTGTTGCAACGAACATGGGCGGCCATTCCACAGCGTGATTTGGATGAACTCATTTTGAGTATGCCAAACCGATGTTCTTGTGTTGTTAGTGTTCGCGGTAGAAACACGGATTATTAATTGTTTAAGTTACCCAATAAAATTTTAAAGAAAACTGTTATTTCAGTCTTTTTTTCGAACTTTAATGTTAGTGGTTCAAATGTCAAAAATCCCTTTATTTGGAAAATGGCAAATTTCTTTATTAATGCAAAGGTGACTTGGTTTATCGTTACTGTGACAAACGAAAACACTTTATTTGATGAATCCTTAAAGAAAATTTAAATTAATATCAATCAAGAGAAAAGTTATTGCAAAAATATATGTTGATCCCTAGACACTTTTGATGTGTGTATTTAGTAGTAGTAATAAACAACTATAGAATTAATCGCACCAAAAAGTAGGATTTACATACTTTACTAAGTATATTATTCATTTAACTTTAACATATTCAACTGTCTTTTCAAACCCAAAAACGAACCAAAAGAAAATAACAGTTCTTTTAGGAAATTATTACCATATTGTGCTATAATGTCAACAATTAACCGTTACAAGATGGCCGCCGTCATAGACAACAGAGCGTTCCAAATTCAAACGTACGTCTATTTCGGGAGTATATTGGCGCGAAATTGGGCCGGTCGAGTGTTATGAAAATAATTGTTGTTCCGTTGGTCTCTTGTGAGTTATGTTTCGCATCTGTTTTTGGTAATAAATATGATGTTTTTAGATTATTTCAAGTGTTGTTCTCCCGCTAAGTTAAGATATAATAAACAATAAAAACAAACGGTTAACAATAACGTATAAAATTGAGCGATCTGACATTTGGCTTTTCGAGAACCGGTAGCGACTTGATAATAATTATTTCTTTGTTATAATAAGTTTTAAACGATAAGAAAAAAATAATGCAGTCAAACAATTTAACATGGAAAATAATGTAAGTAAGTAAAGTATTCATGTAATAACTTTTTTGGTAAAACTTATTTCCGTATAAGACAATCAATATTATTTTATTACGTGCTGATTATTACTCTAAAAATAACTGTATTCCAAAGTCTATGTCCAAACTGAAATGGTCCAGTAAGATTGTTGTCTCTGGAGGTTTATTATATCTCCATTGACATAACTACAGATATATGGGATCAGCAGTTAGCTTTTTAGGAGACTTCAGCTAAAGGTGGTCACTCATTCATCATCTGCCTGGCCTTTTCCCAACTATGTTGGGGTCGGCTCCCAGTCTAACCGGATGCAGCTGAATACCAGTATTTTACATGTAGCGACTGCCTTTCTGACCTCCACAACCCACTAACTGTGTAATACGATACCCCTTGGTAAGACTGGCTGTCAGACTTTCGGGCTTATGACGACCCGTAACGACTCATTTCCGTGTAAGACAAGGGTTTAAATTCACAAGTCCATCAGGCGTGATCGAGGATAGGAACAGGCCCATTCTACATTTAAAAAATAAAGGTACATTTGATACCGGAAAACAATCGTCAAGATTAAAGATAAGAATAATCAAGAGCCATCAGCGCCGTTTGATTCTGTTAAAAATAAACTTCGATGACATCATACGGATAACTATTTACTTTGATTTCCTTACAAACTACTTTGTAGATAGATATAACATAATACGCAATACAGTATTTTATGCGGGAATGTCCGAAAGGGTTACCGCTACCCCGGAACATAAAGGGCTAAGGCTAACATGGATGGGTTTTAGTCAGTAAGAGTCTGACACTCCCTTCCGCTCCACCCAGAGCGGAACGAGTCATTTGATGATTTTCCACCTTCAAAAAAAAAACGCCATCTTCCCAAAGGGCTAGGCACAGGTGTACCTATAGTACCCCGATATTTCGTCAGTTATGTGCAAGTCCCATGTAATAGGGGGCGAGCCTATGGCCACTAACAAGGCACTAATCCAGCCTCCGAACTAAAACTGAGAAATTCCATACGGAATATCCAATAACACTTGACGGAAAATTGATTGTCTAGCACTTAACCATCAAAAACGATTGATCACGAAAGCTTATGCCAATTCCATACATTTCGGATTTATCTAATTTCTGTATCGTTAGTGAAAATGTGACTGTCTAGGCCCCTGGTAGACACGACTTAAACAATGGAAAAGCAATTTTTCTCCATTACAGACAAGAACGAAATGAAGCAAAAGGAGTATGTAAGGATCGTAGCAAGTGGCGTTTTATGGTCTATGAAATCATGGAGTTAATGTATGTGTGTATTTCCAGACACCACTTTTACAAGTCTCAAAACATTTATTGTCGCTCAAACCACGAGATGGTATGATGAAACGTTAAATAAGTATTTGGCACAAACAAGAATCGTTAGTTTTAACGTGATTGTATTTTTAGAAGCCGACGAAGCAGGTACTCACGTCGTAGGGGCCGGACGAGCGGACGTTTTCAAGTTCAGAAGGGGCACACAAATAACTGGTACCTTGACCAGAATAAGGATTGATTTGGTTTGAAGGAATTTTATGAGTCACAGGGAATGGAGAGGCAGTTTCTATAAATAACATTATAAAAGAGGGGAATAAACAGTTTCAAAGAAAGTAAGAGAATGAACATGGCAAAACACTTGACAACGAAAACCGGTTGTAACTAAGGAAATTGGTAATAAATAGGACAGTAAATCGGTGAAGGGAACATCTTGAGGAAACCATGCCTGGGAGATATTTCTCAACAGCATGAGAAGATAAGTCCAGAGGCTCATGGGCAGCATAAAAACTCTATACACCAGGTTAGTCACTAACCACACGAAGAAGAAGAATAGGGTAGTGATTGAACTTTTGCAAAACAGGAATTCGTACCATCAAGGGTCAAATGTCAGCCCAAATGGGTATGCTAGCAGAAAGTAAAATCAGAACAATAGCATAACATTACAATCAGGCTATAACGTTTCCACAGCACAGATGAGTCCTCCTCTCTGAGACGGAGTGGGCAGTGCCCATGAGAGGGATGTCATATGTCTCCAGGTACAGCAACAACAGAGCTACCAGCAGGCGATCTAGATAATACGTTAAGCAGGATTGTCCGAAAGGGTTACCGAGCCCCGGACATAAAGGGACGGAAGGAACATGGATGGGTTTTAGTCATAAGAGTCTGACACTCCCTTCCGCTCCACCCAGAGCGGGAGAAGTCATTGGATAATTTCCCAGCCTTAAAAAAAGGCGATCTAGATTTCTAAGCCAACCCAATTGCATCAATCCTAAAGTGCTAGCTGACCCAGTAATCCAATTCTAATCCGACTGGGGGATCAGTAATTGCTCTGACAGGAGACAGATGAGCGTTGTCAAGTTAACGGAGGTCATTCAGAAATAACCGGACACCTTGGCCCGCATGTATGTTAAATGTTGTCAATGAAACTGGTCAAGGAGTTTTGTTGTAAATAAAAATATTGAAGGGATAGGCTTGTTCTTGTGGGAAACATGGTGACAATCAGTAGATAAGGTAATAAAGGTGGAATTTTAGAACGATAGGTCTTGGAGGTCAACAGGCAGAAGCTTCCTCAGATATTTTAGTATTTGAGCTCATCTGGTATCTGGTTATACTGGAAGAAATCTCCAACAAACTTAGCAAAAAGTCTGGAAGCAAAGATGTAATGCAGGTTTGTTATGCGAAAGTAGATTAGGCCTGACGTTTGACGTTGACGTTTTTCACAATTTGCAGATAGAAAATCCAAATGATTACAGTTCTGTAAATAGATCTCGCGAATCATAGTTGGATCAACATGCAACCTGATAATGACCAGCAAATAGCAAAACACCTAAGAAAACTTGAATTTCGCGGTATGCCTTTAAATGTTCACCTCAAAATATAACTTCAGATTTAATTAGAAGGATAACTTAGAAACGGGAACGACGATGATGTTTTCATAGTAACGTTAACTTACTAACTTAACTTACTGCGTAAGAAACACGAAACGGATAGGGCAGGCATATTATTAGCTAAAACCAGTTGAATGAAGCCTTTAAGCCGGAAGGAAATCATGAAGCACTTGAAATGCAAAAGGACGTTTATTGATTGATCTTGCATGAAGGCTCTAAATGTTTGCCATTCTATGACCTCACGTAAAGCTTTGGCTTATGAATACGATAGGAAACGCAACCCATGGCCATTTTTAAGGCATTGCGTACAGATTTTATATTGTAGTGTTAACTGACGAAATTGAGTCATGCCCAAATATGCTCACATTATAAGCATTGGTACACAAATGAGGTTTCAACATCGAGACATCGCGTTTTGTATACGATACACACAGATCAAGGCCGTATTTTTTGTGTACAACAAAAAAATACTGGCCAAGGTCTTGTTTTTCTACCAAAACCTAGAAGAGAAAACTTGTTATTTTTTTTACTTTTGGGAACCCACACCACAGTGACATAGATTTGGTCATACAGTAGTAGTAATCTTTTTTTTAAAATCGTCAAATGGCTCTTTCCGTTGTCTCTGGAGCGGAAGGGTGTCAGACTCTTACTGACTAAAACCCATCCACCAACCCCTTTCGGGCAATCCCGCTGACCTTGGTCATACCCTGAACACACATTAACAAGTACAACAACCACGCCACAGTCCTTGCAACTTCTTGCAGTTGCGTTGTTGCCAGTACGATGTGGTTACGTTGTGGCTAGTGTTAGCAGAAAGATGCGACTCTGTTTGCGTCAACGTTGCGTAGACGCAATGTTGTGGTGCGACGTCGCCTTGATGTGGTCGACATCGCCCACACGGTTCATTTTGACCGCCAAATAAGGTTCGTGTGAATAGACTATTTTCATACAAACCAGCGCCTTTCTACGTGGGTGCCCTTGTTGTACAGATGATCGGGAGTTCGAGACCGCAAACGTAAATTTCTTTACCTTTCTCAATCCGAAAAGGAGAGGTTTTCTTTTTGAGTATTAAAAAAAACAGTTTCCAAAAACTTTAACTTTGCAGATGGCGTTGAACTGACTACGTTACTAGGTGCCAAAACAAAAAAAAAACATTGCGTCACGACACATACGCTCGTTGACTGACACTTTCGTTGTTTCGTGTACTTTTTAATAAACGTTTCGATTTACGATTTCAAAATTACATCCAAGTAAAATGGTGTGAATGGTTCCGTTCCTTGCAGTAACTTACCAAGCTCAACGCCATCTACCCAGTGACTAGGGAAGAGTTAAAAAGAAATTCCCTCATTGTATTAGACTATTAGTCCCTCTATAACAGTGTTTTCTAGCCCGATTACATAATTATCTTCTTGATATGCAACTAACTCTAGTAGTGAAACTTAGTCGCCGTTGATTTAGCAAACTAATACGGTATGCCATTTGCGATATTTGTTACTAACACTGTTGGTTTGTGTGTGGCATACTAAATAGATTAGAATGGGTCAACGGATAGTGCGCAAGTGTCCATTGGTATTTGCTTCTGATCTGTATGCATACAGATTTTGTATCGGGTTAATGTGAGGGACAGAGGTATTTGGCGTTTATTTAAGCGCAAGAGTTTGGTGTAAAGAAATAGGTAGCCATCTTTATAACTTCCTTTCAAATTAAAACACACAGACAAGTACCAGAGGACTAGAGTTTTGTTGGTCTAGGCTGTCATTCTTGGATCTTTCATAATCGCTAAGGGTCGTCAAAAACCCGAAAGTTTGACAACCACACTGTTACCAAGGGGGACCGAACTACCCAGTAACTGGGTTGTGGAAGTCAGGTAGGCAGTCGCTCCATGGAAAATACTAGTATTGAGCTGCATCCGGTTAGACTATAAGCCGAAAACAACGTCGTCGGGAAGAGGCAGGCAGATAGATTGACTGTTTAAAAGTCTACCCGTCGCCGGGTGAGCGGCTTCAGAACTTTGCAAGTCGGACAGCTTGTTTCTGCCTACTTGTTCTTTATTTAGTACTGTGTAGACCAGATAGGCCTTCACATAGGGAGCTCTCAGAGGTAGAGCTCGTGTAGTGTATTGTGTAAGGATTTCTATCCTACATATAGTAGAAACACACAAGGGCAGCAGCTATTGAATTATATTACTTTTCAAGAATACATGCGTCCAGCATCGCGGCTACTGATATATTCCAACCGACCAGGCTCTAAGTTCCACAAAGTTTCATTTAGGCTCTACAATCACTACCTATTATAAAACAAAGTCGCTTTTTTTGTCTGTATGCTTAAATCTTTAAAACTACGCAACGGATAGATAGAGTGATTCAAGAGGAAGGTTTATATGTATAATTTGTCGACATATTTTGCGGGCGAAGCCGCGGGCGGAAGCTAGTACATAATATTGTGAAAAATGTTTTCGACATATTCAAAGAAGCAAACAATTTAAGGCAAAATATTTGGCATGGCTACACAGCAGTAACCTTGGCTAGTGATAACACTAAGCTCACAAAAGAAAATATTTTTGTTTTCGCTCGTAATACCTTATGTCGTAATGTCCCAGTGGCGATGTACTGTTTCAAAGCCATGGCCGCTTGCCCAGGTTTAATATTTTCAGTTTGTCGCGCACTGGATCTTCAACCCTCAGTGTAGAGCCAAGGATTGAGAATCCAACACAGTTGATCCCAATGCGATCCAAACACACGGTTGGATTTTCAACTATCGTTGATGAGTATAATATGTTATAGAGTTGAAAATCGACTGCGCGACAAAAACACGCCCGTGCGGACCTGGGTTTAGACTCCAAGGTAAGTCGCTTGTTTTTAGTGATCTCATAGTCTCGAAAGATCTGTTGTCTGTGTGTGGGTGAGTATTATGTGTAAAATATATTCTTGTGTTGATGTTGCGGCTGGTATTTTTTTTTTTAATACTAGCTGACCCGACAGACGTTGTCTTGTCTTAACTATGTTACCTACCCTACCTACCCACCTAACTTTTCTCAAATTTTAAACCTTCTCTGGACTACAACAAATATTTGAACACCAAAATCAGCTAAATCGGCCCAGCCGTTCTCGAGTTTTAGCGAGACTAACGAACAGCAATTGATTTTAATTTATATAGCATCACACCCGTAATCCCCGGAAGGTTAGCCAGAGTAACACCCAAACTTCGCAAAGTCCCTTGGAATTGGAGACGAGCCTATTCCCATCAACCGGTCACGAATACAGACCCCGGGCTGTATCTCGTTTGAAATGCATTATTTTACTATTTGTTTGTTGAAAATATTTATCATTACTTAAATGTTGAAGGTTGATCAGTTAGTAAATATTCATTAGATACTTCCGTATTGCGTAAAACGAATAGCTTCAAGGCTTCCTGTACACTTTTTAATAATCAAACAGCTGATGCCTACGACGACCTTGTGTCCATACAAACTTTTGCGTAAAACCACCGCCTCGGAGCAATTGAACTGCCTAGGGTTTAATGTTCAGCGGGAATGTCCGAAAGCGTTACCGCTACCCCGGAACACAAAGGGTTAAGGACGGAACATGGATGGGTTTTAGTCATTAAGAGTGTGACACTCCAGCTTCACCCAGAGCGATCTTTAGCAGTCGTTACGGGTCGTCAGAAGCCCGAAAATCTGACAGCCAGTCTTACCAAGGGGTAACGTTTTACGCAGTTACTGGGTTGTGGAGGTATTCAGCTGCATCGGGTTAGACTGGAAGCCGACCCCAACATAGTTGGGAAAAGGCAGGCTGATGATGATGTCTTTTATTCATATTTCTTTTAACTTCACTCACTCCAAAGAACATTATCTCAGGATTATTTTATATGTTTACGATCTAGAAAGATAAACATCTATTTTCAACACTGAATTGCGTTCTAAGTTCAAAACAATCATTATCGTACATTATCACATATATCAATTTAAGACGTAATAGCAAAAACATGTCATGTCATGTACAGAGGCCAGAACATAAACCTACCTCGATCTGTCAAATTTCTTCGACAGATTTTCAACTTTAGTGCAAAAGAATAAGGTCCATGTTCCATTGGAAATATTTAACAGTTTGGGATGGCTTGATATGCTGGCGTCTGTACTCCCGATGACGTCACGTAGATCAAAATGTCACTTTCAGATAGTATTTGCGTTCGTTCATTTTCTTGGATACTATTCAAATTGTTTTTTCAAAGATATTTTGCTGTTATCGAATATGTAAAACATTTTCTTTTTTCAAAATCTCTACTACTTAAACTTAGAAGCATTCAGATATTTTTTTTATACAAGAAGAGGGTAACAAGGGTCTATTGACCTTATCGACTTTTAAACTAAAAAAGTCTATATCAAAATTCATTTATTCGAAGTAGGCTGAGGATCAACCTTTTTTAAGGCAAAACTGTTTAAGACAGTCTCTTCACCACTTCCAATTGCTGGAAGAATCTGGGAAGAAGAAGTGGTGCAGCAAAATCCCCAACCGCAATATATATAATGTCGAACACAGGCTTTAACATCTGGTCATAAACGCACGCCGCTAGCGAGTACTACGCACCCGACCTTTCTGAAGAACCTCACCAACAAGGGTACGAGAATTAATGATCACAGAATTGAACAGACCTTTAATCATCATCATCAATGGGATCGTCTATCAAACGTGCAGCACAGTCTATAAAGCATACAGTCGTCCAACGTAGACGTCTAGACAGGGCAAGCGTGCGGGGTGTGAGGGACGAGACGGGAGAAGGGCGCTCCCGAACTACGTACACTACCGTGTTAGTAGTTCGGGAGTAACTTTCAGGGCTATCATAGTAGGCTATCGTGTGTTGTGAAAGATTGCAAGTCGCCATCTTACATTAATAAAGAACTGCGATTTCATGAATATCCGCCAACGGATGAAAGGTAAACAAATAAATATTGTTTATTTGATAGAAAGAAAATACTCGATAGTATCTCGAGCCCAGAGAGAGGCTCAAGCATGAATTTTCTCGTTTTTGTTTTGCAAGTATAACCCACCATTTTTAATATTACGTCAAAATATTTTCCATTTTGTCATTAATAAATATTGTTTGATTCGTACAACCCTAGCTATTGCGACAATGCCTACACGTTGTCGGCATTTACCACGAGATTAAAGGCGTCTATCTTTTTTATAGTGCTTGCAGTTTTCATTGAAACTACTACGGAGCTGCTTCTAATTCAAGGGAACAAAATCGGCCATGAAACTATTATAATTGCACTTTATTGTACGTACATTATTACAACACTGTTGCCAGGCGGTTACAGTCATAAATATACCGTGATATCACTCTCCATACGTTTTATAACGCCATATCTAACGGTACAGCAATTTGATGAAATTTTATGTATGTACGTATAATATCGTATGGTATGAAGGAAAATCACTCGATTACTGTATTGAGTCGGATACAATGCGAGGAAAATTTTATTGGATTTGGCAAACCAGCAAAAGAGCAGTCCAGTGATGTGATTCGAATTAAGAGTTCTAGGTCACTTGTATTTAATTTAACCACTACTGCTCCAACACCGTGAAGAAAACATCATGGGAAATCGGAATAAAAAATACGAACACATGTGACATCTAGCAACCCGCACGGTAGATTACTGCTCATTCCCTCTCACAGAGAGGAAGCCTGTGAACATCCCAGCGGGAACATTATAGGCTGATTATGATAAACCAGCAGGCAGTTCATTCGCTGCCTCAGTATACCCATAATAGCGGAAGCATCAAAGATCTATTGCAAACGCAAAGCTGAAATGCTTCATGTGTCAGAAATTACACTAGAACCCTTACCCTTCCATACCTGAACGCAGTAGCGCTGGTAGGCAAATGGAATAGGTATGGTGGTAGAACTTCCCTGAATGAGCTTCTTCAAAGAGCTCTACTACTTTATAGAGACAAGCGTTTTAATTAACCGAAGCTCTTCGCCTTGGTATAAGGTCAATCTGTTATACACTCGAGAGCAATGAATCCGGGTCACTTAAAGAATCCTAAAAATCTCGGAAACTAAAAATGCTAGGTTAATGCTATAAATTGTATTTAATAGACAATGTAATACTCCTTAAATGAAGGTATTAAAACTTCTTAGTTATTGTAAAGTTATATCATAAAAAAATCAAATTTGAAAAAGGGCCACTTTCGAAGATGGAACTACGAAATTACAGCATTTGGTTTTGCTTTTGTTTGTAATCTGTCATTTATGTGGGTACATAAACCATGTTGATAGTGCTCTATATTCATTATTCAAGCTGAAATTATGTCGCTTACGCCTGAAGAATGCACCAGAATACTTACAATGCTGGAAACCGGCCGGAGTCAGCGCGATACAGCCAGGACTGTCGGTGTGTCGCTGTCAACAGTACAAAGAGTTCTCCGACGTTACGAAGAAACTGGTTCTAACCTACGCAGACCAGGAATGGGCAGAACCAGGTGTACCACAGCACGAGAAGACCGATACTTGGTGAACACCATGCTTCGAAATCGCTTTCTCACAGGAACTGAACTCACAAATCAGTTTCGACACCTCGGAGGAAGTAACCCAAGTGCATGGACAGTAAGACGTCGGCTTGCTGAATCTAACTTAAAACCCCTTAGACCTGCAAACGGCCCTAAACTGGAGCGTGGGCATCGTATTTCAAGACTAAGATATGCCCAGGGCCACGTAAATTGGAGTATTGAAGATTGGTCAAAAGTTATGTTCTCCGACGAATCAAAATGTATGCTCTACAAGCACGATGGAAGACACAGAGTGTAGCGAAGACCAGGGGAAAGATTCAAGCAAGCATGCATCGAAGAAAAAGTAGCCTACGGTGGTGGGTCTGTACTTGTGTGGGCCGGAATTTCTTCTGAAAGACGCACAGAGCTGGTGATCATAGAAAACGGCTCTTTAACTAGCGTAAGATATGTGGAAGAAATCCTCAATGATCACGTTGGTCCATTTATGGTCAATTTAGGTGAGGATGCTATATTTATGCATGACAATGCCCGACCTCATACAGGTAGGATTGTGAATGACTACCTTCAAGAGATGAACATTACTCGTATGGAGTGGCCAGCGCGCAGCCCGGATATCAACCCGATCGAGCATGCTTGGGACGAGCTAGGCAGATGCGTAAAACAACGAAACCCTCCCCCAATCACGCTTCGTGAGCTCAAAATTGCTCTCACAGAGGAATGGGAGAATATTCCCCAAAATCGTATAAGGAACTTGGTGTACAGCATGCCAAACCGCGTAAACGCAGTAATAGAAGCACGAGGAGGCAATACGAAGTATTAAAATTCAAGAAAATCGTAATAAAGTTCAAAAATTTCATGTTTCCTATTTTTGTTTTAAGGAGAGATCAGCAGTTTTTTTCTTTAAGTAATTTTGTGTTAATAAAATGTATGGTGACTCATATTTTTTTTACTTTCATTTAAGGAGTATTACATTGTCTATTAAATACAATTTATTGCATTAACCTATCATTTTTAGTTTCCGAGATTTTTAACATTCTTTAAGTGACCCGGATTCATTGCTCTCGAGTGTAGTTGAGTGGTCGACCTTATGTCTTTTTTTTTCTTTCCTTTTGTTGTTTGCGTGTCCTATGGCGTTATTGCCTTGAATGATTGCGTTGTGTTACAGCCTGAATCAATAAATAAGGGCTTATTTGTTAAGCCATGTCGTGAAAACCCGACCTTCTCAAAATTCGCCTAAGTAACTACAATTTCTGTTGAAGTATTGCCACACGCGGTGGATTTTTTAGTGCAGAATGCGTAAGAGTGTATGAAAACTATGAACTAACCCGCGTACGATCATGTCACCTTATTCGTTCCACTTCATGGAGCATTGTTCTTATCGCCAACGTATGTTCGTTGCTTAGCAACTGACGTGCCAACGACAGAGTTATGACGCTAGCGATGCTAATGCGTTTCTGAGCTCACATGTAACCTTATTTAAAGCGACTAGTGTCGTGGTGTAGTGTGAGAGAGAGATGGAGCTTAGCACCATCCCCTTTTAGGCTTTCTGAATCATGATGGCAATAATACTTCATGATCGTCTGGGCGAACTGTCGACGTTGCAAAGCACAACTAAGGGACTATTAAAAAAAACTGACAGGCGACTATTTTAGAAGTTTCTTTCATAAATTTTCTGCTTCGATATGCAGCTTCTATCGTGTGACGAGTTTATGTTGCATTAAATAAAGACCTGAAGCTGGATGCCCACAAGTTCATACACCAACTGAGCTCCGTTTATCTGTTTTGTCATGATGTTTGTTTTTACAATTAAAGCACAAACAATGTGTACTCCCATACCTAATTTTTTTGAGGGTGGAAAGTCATCAAATGACTCCTCCCCGCTCCGGATGGAGCGGAAGGGTGTGTCAGATTCTTACTGACTAAAACCTATCCATGTTCCTTCCTTAGCCCTTTATGTTCCGGAGTAGCTGTAACTCTTTCGGACAATCCTGTCTCGTACTCTATGGGAGTAAGCTTAATAACGACACTAAGATTGGCCGGAAATGAAAAAATGGAAATGAAAAGTCAGACGGGTGTGGAAGAGGTAAAGCGAGACCTTTGCCTAGCAAAAGGATATTATGGCTTACATAGATAGATATACACGCCAAAGATCAGACAACGAATTTCTCTGTTGTGTCTACTCAGTGTTTAAAGCGTTCGAGTGGCTGATTGTGAATGCTACTACAAATTAATTAAATAGTAGTTAGTGTAGGTGTGTTTGGGCCTCATTCAAGATAGAAATAACCTATAGATTAGGACAGAGTTTATTGACTTCGTAGTGCATTCATCATTCATTACTGTTACAGATTTTTTTTTTAAAGAGCTTGGAATTGTGCCCGATTGATGGCAAAGGCTTGCCCAATATTACATTAAGGGCTTACACCACATAACTGGCAGAATGCGAGTGTGCGTACTCTAATATTATGACGAAACATAGCGAATGAAAACTAAATTATATAGTGAATTTACCCAAAGAACCCGGGTTGGCTCCTCTAAAAATGACACAAAAAACACAGAAGCAATAATTATTCATAAACGAGTCTAGCGATACAACCAAACGAATAATTAAGTGAATACATTACAGTCAATATAAGAACCAGGCAAACAAGGCCACAGCCTGGGTACGTGATCAAATGGATTGCGAGGGGGGATACAAATAGGTCATACGCAAGTCCGGCGCAGTTTACTTAACGTCCTTTTTAGGAACATTGTGTTAATGGAGTGTTTGTTCGATAAAAAGATTTCGGAAGTCTTTGTTTTTGTATTTTCGTTTTCTGACACCGATTTCCGAAGTTTATTTTTCACATTGTATGGTTTTTCTTTTAGGGAAAACGGTTAATATTTTTTTTATTTTTCACTTTTTATTTGTGGTAATTCGAATACCACTAACTGCTGTGTAAATAACAGTGATAGGCAGTTATTATAACATCATTCACATAGGTTAAGCGGTAAAAAAATGTATTATTAAAACTAGCTCAAAAACTTTGATCAAACCGGAAGAATTTCCTTTCAAATAAAATAAGAAAAATCCAAATCGGTTGATAACTGACGGAGGTAGCATACATACAAACTCCATAAATAACCTTCTCTTTTTTGAAGTAACATAAATTTTGACTAAAAAAAGGTGTTTCTCTGATAGAAAACATCACCAAAATTTTTAAGAATTCTGATGTAATGTTTGTTACCTAAAAAAAGCATGCTTATACGTGTGAAAGAGACAGCGTAATAATTAGCATAAAAATAAACACACAAGTTCAGAAAACAAGGCTGTCCAGTTTTTTATTATTGATGTACCAGGCCGTGAAACATTAGTATTTCCCGGTGAATGAATTTTGTAGGGAGCTCGCAGACTAGGACAAGGCCTTTCGTACTACGTAGTACAAATAGTTACGTGAATTTACGTCTGACGTAGTTTCAGTTAGTAACACTTAAATTGTATATCTGACGTAACAATATCCCTGAGCTGGAATTTGGGTAATTCCTTATTAGGTTTAATAACGGAAATCTGAACTTATCCGCATTCGAAGCGGAACTAAATACAATAAACGGTTTTTGATCGACAAGGGACATTGCAGCTTCCAATAGATTAGAATCATCTTCTCAGTCTAGCCGGAAGCAGCTGAATACTAGTATTTTACATGGAGTGACTGCTTATCTGACCTCCATAACCTAGTAAATAGGCAACACCATACCAAGGCGGTCTAACGAGGGATATACCTACAATGTGAACACCTAGGAAACCACAGTCGATTTTTAATCAACGGCCAGCGACCAACGGTCAGTTTTTTATCGATTTTTTATCAATCTACCTACATGGGGAGACCAAACACAAGGTCGATCATATTTAGAGCGACTCCACATGTAACCTACATAGGTTATCAATTTAATTATTATGGCCGGTCGCCAACTGGTCAGAAAAATAACCGACCACCATATCATAGTGTTGATGAATTATTTTTAACAGAATTCTGGAATTTGAGGTTGAAATTGTGGCAAAGAATATATTTATGGGAAACCTTGTTGTCTAAAACCGCAAGAAATGTTTCGTGACGGCTCCAGAAGAACGGAAGTGGAAAAACGGGACCGTATAGGCCCTTGATAAAAGGGATGCGAATCATATATTGTATTCGAGAGACAAAAAACTGAATAGTAGTTACACAAACTATGAATAATATGAAGACTTTCAAAAAATACTCATCCAAGGTTTAGTGTTGAACACTTTCAAAATCAAATCGTGATCTTGTGGACAATGTTCGAAGGTAAACACGATTAACTCCAAATGTGGGCTGTAATTGAGTAATTAAATTCATTATAATTAATACATGGTATCTTTTCTTCGGTCAAAATTTCAATAGACTGGTATAGAATAATATTAAGTTTTTAGGCATCTGAGAATCAGTAAATTGTCTTTGGGAAAAATTATAGTAGTTAAAGTAATGATATTTAGGTCGAGAATAAACACAGACATCTATGGTATAAACCCTTTTTGGTGTAATCGTTTGCCTTTTTGCATACCATCTTTTGATTGTATATTTTTCTACAACTACCCTCAGCTTACAAATTACCCTACAAATGCATTTTTTGCCTAAATTAAATAATTGATAAATAAAAAAACTGCGTCACAATATGCAAATGAAGGTCTTCTTAATATTAAAACCGTAGTAATTATTGAGACATTGATCTCAAGGCGAATTCGTTTTGCGCAAAATACGCGATATTTAATCCAGCAACTGTTCAAACACGTTACGCGCATTACAATAAGAAAATGTGGTTTTAAGGCGATAATAAACGTCACAATTTCAGCTATATGCGCAGTTAAAATAACTGGGAGCAGCGACTATTGACTGTAAAGCGACACACGCGCGATTTTATTATGCGACGAATTTTTCGGGCACTGGATTTTTAGCTCCCAGCATTGAGAAAAAAACTAACTATATAGATCTTCATAGAAACTAAGAATTAAAACTTCAGAAGAATATTCACCAATGAAAAATTTACTTTTTGATCTTGGCAACACACAGCCAGTTTTATCCGTCAGTTCTTTGATTATAGCAACGAACCCAGAGTTAGTTCTAACCAGTACCGGCCAGTAATTTATAGGAATAGGACATTAATCGCCTCTTACGGAACTTATAAAGCGTTGGCCGCATTTCCATTCGAGGCCACTGCCTTTGCGAGAGCTTCTTTAGACGCGTCGTACCCGTTTAGTCGAATGCCTTTAGGTGACTACGTGACTTGACGCATACAGCTTTACAAATTTGACGACAAGCTTTGTGCTTATAGTAAAATAATAATGAGTTCATGTTTAAAATTAAAGAAAAGTCATATTTGACCAGATGTATTTTAAGAAAATTGAAGTTCTTCTCTAGTTTTATAATTTTTGGAAGACTATTTTTCGTTTTATAAATTTAAGTTGTCTTTTTTTCGATAGTTCCCTCTAGATTCGAAACCAAAAGAAGATTTATCGGACATTGTCAGATAATCCTTTCATAAGCCCACTCTGGGCGCCAATTAGGTAATCGGAGATCAGGGCAGAAAGAAAAGAGTAGTGTTGGCCCGGGGGTAATGACCGAGATATATGAGTTGTGAGTCGTAGGTTCGGAACCCTGACAGGTGCACATTGAGTAAGTAATTTCATCATCACTACTCTCAAAACGGGGAAGGAGTTTTCCTTCACCGTTTTCGAGAGGAAACCGGCATTTTTTTAAACCAAAAAAATCTAAAAAACATGTGATATCCGCACTGGGCCCGTGTTGTGAATTACGGGCTACTTTCTCTCAAAGTGAAGAGGCCTGTGTCCCAGTAATGAGAAGATTCTAGGCTAATCATAGACAGTATCAGTATGCAAAACCTCCTTTGTCTCAATCTTTGAGCAGATAATAAAACCTCTTTACTCATCTACCTCAGATACTAAAATTAAACCATAGACATTACACGAAACCTCTTTAAAGTCACGTCTACTGAATTGCCAGTAAACATAAATTTTGTTGAACGCTCCGCCCGAGTTTTAAACCGATAAGCCCAATTTAGGGCAGATAAGGCCGTGTTGCGTTACTGCGCATCTACTTACGTTAGAAACGAAGATTATTGAAAATACCGATCTTTGTTGCGAAATGTGAGGTGCGGCGATTAAACATTTAAGAACAACATAACGCTTGTATTTCACAAAGGATCAGGCAGAGGTATACCTATAGTACGACCACAATCGCCAGTTATGTTTAAGTCTCATAGGTATAATTGACTATTTGAAACAGTCAAAATTAAAAAAAAAAACAGATAAAATACCACTCGCTTAAAAACTTCCATCACCGTACAGAAATTAAATATTATGCATTTATAATTATAAAATTGCATTTAATGCTAATAAGTAATCCATTTGATTCTAAAAATCTGTGACAAATCACGTACAAATTCCGCGTTTTGACAGTTCATAAAATGTTATACCCTTTCAAATACTCAATTGGGGGCGAATCTGATCTATCGTACTACGACTGACTACTTAAGAACAAATTCAGTTTTTAGTTCAGAAACGTCATAATATGGTCGAAACACGTTAATCGTATCTCTATTTCATGTTAATCTTCAAGCAGGATTGACGGAAACACGAGCCATAACCCTTTATGTTAAGAAGTTCCAATAGCCGTTCCAAGGAAGCCAAAAAAAGCTTTAAAACGTTACCGGACAGCTGATATTCGATACACTTACCATCTGTCGCTTGCCATATGCTTGGTGCAATCGCATACGCACAGAGAAGGTAAAATGTATGAATAATGAGTGACCACCTACGGGTAACGGGTCGTCAGAAGCCCGAAAATCTGACAGCCAGTCTTACCATAGGTTGTGGAGGTCTGATAGGTGGCAGTTGCTCCATGTAAAATACCGGTATTCAGCTGCATCCGGTTAGACAGGAAGCCGACCCCAACCTAGTTGGGAAAAGGCTGGCTGTCAGATTTTCGTGCTTGTGACGACCCGTACCGACTGTCAAAGATGCACAAACGACAGCTGGGACGAACGGTTTAACGTGCTTTCCGAGTTTCGTTAAGATGGTCAACCATCCACGTTCTACCCCGGCAAGCGTAGCTTAACCAGATGGATCGATCTATGCGGCTAGTATTACTTAGCTACGTAATAATATTAATTACGATTAATAAACAGCCTACTTATTACCGTGACATACAGATAGAAAAACTCCGTGCAAGAAAACGTGCTCACTCAATCGCGAAACGAGTTCCTACAATCATTATAATTAAACAGTCGAAAATAAAAACAGCGTTCACGTGTGCGACATGTGAAAATCATTTAATCTTTATTTCTTTAATGATATTCAATCGGCCCGGTACGTAGATTATTACGTCATTGTCGGAAACTAGGACCAGGGTTTCCTTTTAAAGATAAAGAAGATTCAAAAGCGATGTAAAAAAAAAATTGTTTAAAAAAACTAAAAAACACGCTTTTTATAGAAAACCGAAATAAAAAATAGAAAATAAATTTTACTTTTTTAAAAGCGTGGGGTGCTTTATAAGGTAATATTCACCATCACCATGCACTTTTTAAAAAGTAAAATTTATTTTTTATTTCGGTTTTCTATAAAAAGCGTGTTTTTTAGTTTTTTTAAACTATTTTTTATTTCCTACTTTTTAGTTCAAATTAATGTATTGTCATCGGTCCTCGATAAATCTACAAAGTTTGAATGAAATCTGGCCGTTTAAAGTGGGTGAAAATCGCGTCTAAAGGAGTCGGTTACAAACATATATATATACATATAAAAAAAATATTATCAAATTATTGCATTGTCATCGGTCCTTGAGACGTGTGCAAAGTTTCAAGTTGATCAGACTTTTAGAAACCGGTAAAAATTAAGCTCAAAGATTCCGTTACATACATACATACATAGATACAACCCGAGCTAATAAAAGCGTGTTAAAAATAAGGATAATGGGAAACTATTATCAAATTTGATGAAATTGACGTTCAAAAGTGCCTTTCTTGTGCCTATTTGAAATAAATGTTTTGACTTTGACTTCAAATTATTGCATTGTCATCGGTCCTAGAGACGTGTGCAAAGTTTCAAGTTGATCAGACTTTTAGAAACCGGTGAAAATTAAGCTCAAAGATTCCGTTACATACATACATACATAGATACAACCCGAGCTAATAAAAGCGTGTTAAAAAAGTATACATTCAGTCGAACATAGATCCTTTTTTCGAAGTATGTTAAAAACCTGCTAGAAGGACATAATTATAGTGACCTAATTGGTGATTTTGTTCAGAAAAGTCGTGTATGACCACATGTACAACGTAAACGAAGTAAAAGAAGGATGTCAGGATGGTAGAAGATGGTGTTCCGTATCAGCGGGATTGTCAGAATGGGTTACCGCTACCCCGGAACATAAAGGGCTAAGGAAGGAAGAACATGGATGGGTTTTAGTCAGTAAGAGTCTGACACTCCCTTCCGGTCCACCCAGAGCGGGAAACCCACTCCCGCTCTGGGTGGACGCCTCTCCTCTGGTCATTTAATGATTTCCCACACTCAAAACAAGGGTTTTCTGTTCTATAAAGTGCCCATGGAGTTTCTTGCCCGTTCTTCTCCATAGGTACCTACTGCTTTGGAATGGGCCTAACTTCATCTTTCTGACTGACCGACCCCTTGACAATTCAAAAGTGCCTGAATATTGCAAGAAATGTTTGACTGGGTAGTGGTAACCCTTTCTACTCGAAGACATGATAACAAAAAGGTATTGTACGATAAGGAAGACATAAAATTACTACATTACCTATTAGCTAAATTTTAATAAGTCATGCTGTGATAGACGTTTCAAGGTGGTATCTAATTGTTTTTGATTATTAAGCATGATCGTATTTCGATGGCTGATAAACTAGATTGGTACATTAAATTAGTGCAAAGTTCACTACTGCTCCGTGCCTCGGAAAGAACGTTAAGCTGATCTCGCTGGTCTATCATTCGTACTCGTTGATAGTAGTCACGGGTAGTCAGAAGGCCGAAAATCTGACCACCAGAGACTATTAACCAATAACTGGTCAGATAAGCAGTCGTACCAAGTAATTAAATACTAGTATTCAGCGGAATCCAGCAAATCATTTATTTCAAATAGACACAGGAAAGGCACTTTTGAACGTCAAAATTAGACAAATAGAATTGATTCTTGTCGCCCCTTCCAAAAGGTAGTTTCGTATGGAGAAGAATGGGCAAGAAACTCCACCGTTACTCTTTGAAAATGTTTTGTATAGGCAAGGAAGCTGACCTGAAGCATAGTTGTTATAGTTTTTTTTTTGAGGGTGGGAAATCATCCAATTACTTCTCCCGCTTTGGGTGGAAAGGAAGGGAGTGTCAGACTCTTACTGACTAAAACCCATTCATGTTCCTTCCTTAGCTCTTTATGTTCCAGGGTAGCGGTAACCCTTTCGGACAATCCCGCTTAGAGTTCGACACCCAGCCGAACGGCTTTCTTACCGAATAACACATTCCGCAGTTTTTGCATCCGATTTTTGCGTATTATTGTACATTCTACTCAAAATAATGTCGAGTTATTGATTATGAAGATTGGCGTGGTCCTACGCATTCTGAATTTAAATAGCTATTGTTAAATGTGACGTCATTACAAACGAGTTTTCACAGTACATTGTATAGTGCTACAGTTATTTGATAGGCGGGATTATGATAAATAAGCCAGCAGCCGTAGAGAAAAAGAGACAGACAATTCGGAATTGAATGTTACATAGATTAGATTAACGTCCTGGGTTCAATAGAGATGGTGACTAGAGTTTTTGTTTAGTCTGTAAGCTAGATTTAATGTAATGTAATCCAAAGACTACGCTGATACCTACATTGAGTTGTAATGTGGCATGACGTCACAAGTATGGTTTTTATACTTACTTGTGACATAGCCAGCCCCCACTCCCCAACTTTAATGTCCAAGGATATTATTATTATGTTTTATTATAAGATTGATGGACTAAATATAATTTCTGTTTTTTTACCCAGGCATCAGCCATATTCCCGGGTAAGTTTCATTGCGTTGTTCCATTTGGAACTACAGCATGTCTGAACTGGCAGTGAATTTAAGATTATATATTACAGGAAGGTACATAAAAAGAATGGAAAGAAAATATGATAACATTTTGACAGATTACCAAGCAATTAATTAAATCCCCATTTCATAGATTTCATAATTGTAAAATTAATTTCATAATTACAGGTATCCTGATGCAATATAATAAAAGTAACAGTGTAGGTACATACATAAGACAATTATAAATTAAAACAATCTTTAGTCACCCTCAAAATCTGATGTAAGTCAAAAATAAATTTTAAAAATTATGATGAATCATTATGAAACCGTGACTCACTACAGAACGACTGCATTCCTTATTTGGTAGTAATGGTGATTATTGAGTAATTAAGTGAAAATTCAATCAAGAATAGCATCAAGAATTTCATATGAACATTTTAACTTCAAATAAAGTAATTAAGATATCTATATCTATAATCTATAATAATAATTAAAGAAGTAAAATATGTTTCTACATTTTACAGTACAGCTTCCCCCCGCGGCTTTCCATCAAAATCCGTTGCATAGTTTTAATGATTTAAGCATACATAGGGATATAGGGACAGGGAAAGCAACTTTGTTTTATACTATGTAGTGATGCCCGACATATCCTGGCGGTCCTGAAGTTAGGAGTTTCCCTGCGCATTGGATCTTTTAGGAACTAAAGTGTCTACTGCACATCATAATCAGCTAACTTCAGGACCACCAACTTCCGTCAGACATAACAAATTTTCTTTTTTCATTGTAACCTTTCAACTATCACACTATCATTTAGTCCCTAATCTTTCATATCATTCATCACAAAATACATTAGTCTTAATTCGGCTCATCTCTCCCTCTCTATCCATCAACATGTATATTCATCATCTTTCAGTCACATACGTTTCCAACGCTTATTCATAATTACGTAGAAGCAGTTAAATTCCTAGATGTAATGTATACTGAAAATATGCTAAAGAAGACTTTCAAGTTTTAGACATACTAGCTTCAACTTTCTGACTGACTGACTGACTGACAAAAGTGTCCTTATTTGGTTTATTTGAACTAACTGCTTCGAGTTAAAGCTTAGAATAACTACTATTTTTTACTGTTGATTTCTGAAGTCATTTGGAGTTAGGTATTACGAATTGAAGCAAAGAGTTGCTCAGTCTTTTACGAACCAACAAACTTTTTATAACTAAAAGTATAAGCTAGAAAACAGAGTTTAGGTGAAATACAATTTTCACCAACGCATATTACACCATACTTTAAAATTAAAGATTATTCACACAGATTAAAAAGTTATGCAATGAGCACAAGTTTCAACATGTGTGGGGCTAAATTTAGATCGGTTTTATTAAACTGAAAAGTAACTTTTCCGTTCTTGTTGCCTTTTTAATTGCACAAGTTTCTAGAAGTATCTAGAACAGTGCTTTACTACTCATAAAATTCAAATACTTTTTGATACCTTCTTAGGGGAGTAATTGTAAAAGTTTAAGAAAAAATATTTATCTGACCATTATTTCTCAACAAAAAGTTTACAAAATGTCATAAAATTAGGTATCAATAGGATCCTATGCTTTATCAAGGTCATTAATAACCATAAATATATAAAATTCCATAAGATTTCGAGTTTAACTTTCTAGTTTCAAAAACTTTTAGAAACCAATAAAAGCCGTTGATTTCTCTCCCACAAGCGCCTAAAGTCATCGTATATGCAAATAAAACACATGCAAATACAGTATTTCGCCATAAAAGACACTGGTTGACCTAAAAACTGGCTTAGCAACCAAGTGAGGTTAACTCTAACAAAGAAAATTGTACACAAAAAGAAAGCGTAATGGCCGCAGTTTTGAATGAAATAAAGGATTAAAGACTCACCCGGATGCTTCCGTGGTGGGTTTTTGTATAAAAACCACCCTATAAGTGATGATTTTTTTTGTTTCACACCCTTCACGAACTAAATCGAGAATGCTTGACAGATGACTGATGGTAAAAAGATGGCCTACCAGAAACGACGAATTACGTCATTCCGCGGGAAAATTGAAACGACCGTTACACTTCCTTTTTATGTTTTTTTAGCACTAAATACTACAAAATATACGATTTAAAATCACTTACCTCATAAAAATTTGAAAGATGTGTGATAGTAAATAATATCCAATTGAGTTTTGCTAATACATCAGTAAATTATTCACTCCGATTCTTCGCGCTGTTGCCAGATTGCTATTGCGTCAGATAATGTATAACGTTCAGAGATACACATTTCAATACACTGGAGCATTACTTTATAATATTCACGCACGAAATTATCACAGATTTAACTTATGATGCTAAATTTTATTGTAGAATATCCTCTGGAGCAGATTTCTCTTATAGGAAAAGTGGGGAAGAAGAACGGCAACGTCGCTTTACAACACTCTTGGAACAAAGGCTTCCTTATTTTAAAAATCAATTTACTAAATCACGGCGTAATATTAATCAAAATCTATTGTCGTAATTGATAAAACGATGTTAAAATTGTATAACTAGTTACAAAATGGCGAAAATCCTAGACGCGTATCGTGACAAGGTACAAAAATAACTGACTCGCTTTGAACTTGTTTTTGTTTCGTTTGTTCTGGTGGCGTTGTAAACAATGGGGGTCAGTGTTGCCCTTTATATAACAAGTATTTTGTACCATTGCCCATGGTTGTTTGCTGAAATAATTCGTAATATCGAGAATTCTTATATAATCCTTTTAAAAACATTTTTGTTTGTTGAATGTTATTGACCATTACACATATATTGTTGTAATAACTATTGTTTTATCTAGTTAACAAATTTCTTTGTCAACGCCAACTGTAAGAGTTCTTACTTCAGAACTCTATAGTCTAGCTTTTTTTGAACGATTTTTTTTCCCTTTTGGTTTTATTTACTTATGATTTCCACTTATTTAGATTGCCAATTTGCCATCGACACGCTACTAACACGTTAGCGCGTGAAACATTACTGTTGGTTATTTATGGAAATAGGAATTGGGATCAACTGGAATTTGTTAATGATTTACATAGGTCAAACATAGTTTAATTTAATTCAGCTCTTCATTTGAGAAAAGTACGAAACAGTCCTTGGCCGCAACCAAACGTTGCTCGGCTCATGTGCGAATGGTCTCACGTCATCAATCAATGGCTCTTTGGCCGACTACGGTAAATGAAGAAATAGTCCAAGAAAAATTGACAAATGAGGGCAAGAATCTCTGAATGAGAAATAGCTATCAACTTGTATAAACCTTTTTGTGTGTTCCTCTGTGGCCGGACCACAGTTTAGTACTCAGATGCTATAGTTCGAAATAATACCTACCTTAAGTCTACTTTCATCGGAATATATATATATATTTAGTACCTCAAGAGATATCTTTTTAATTAACAATTAATGTGGTCCGGCTGCCAGGCAGTGCTCTCTGGCCGCGCCACCTCAAATTAAATAGAGTATAATGAACTATTAATAAATCAATATCCCAAAAAAAACTACCTAAAGAGTACCTTGCCTACGACAAATATGGTCCAATAAACCCCTTTAGCTTAAGGAGTTATTGGTCGTAGAGTGTGGTCCGGCTGGAGGGTATACTCTGCAGCGAGTCAATTTTGCAATATTTTATATTAACTATCCATATATCAATTTATATAATAGTACCTTTTCTCTACTCTTCGTTGATACTTTTTTTTCTCAAGAAACTATTCATTTTGATTAATTAATCTTTAAAGTATGTGGCGCGGCTAGGGAGGATTACTTTCAGCAAATATAACGAAATATGCTTTATTTCTTTATGCCAACGAAAACTGCATAATAAGTACTTTATAAAAAGACCTGGACTTCATCTATAAACTTTTATTTTGATTACCAACAATGATTTTGAAAAAGGTGCACTTTTTGGTTTTTGTTTACCTATGTACCTAAGAATAGGTAGTTAATTTGACGAAGTAAGTGAAAATTTTGGTTTAAAATAAACAATAAGTATACGAATAACTAATATATTTTCATAATTAAATATTAACAATTGTTAATACAAGGTATTGTATGTATATGACGGAAAAGCGTTTTATATAACAAACTTAAGTCAATAGATTGAATTTAAGCATTTAACCCTTTAAACAAGAAATAACAATGAAAAAAAGAGTGTACCAAAATCGCGTATTCAAAATATAGTCAATCAGCATTACAAATAAAGGAATTTGGAAGTTATTTTCCAACTTTAAAATGCAAGACCTAAATTAAAAATAAACATTTTGATAAAAATAAGTTATAATTTACAATTTTGTGTATAAAATACAATGCACATTCATTTGCTGGTTTTTAGTCCTTGTAAATTTAGTACTTAAATCATCATAAGTTTCCCAAGTATCATCCAGACGCTTGCAGTGAGCGACGTAATGGCGAATATTTGGTAAATACTCAATCACTGACAACAGTGTAAATAATTTTCCTTGTAATGTCATAGTGTCTGGAATGTCATTTAAATCAACGCTCAAATCAAATTCAAATATTAGTAAATTATTCAATGTGTAGTTAATAATTTGTTTACCGGTACATTTTACACCTTCATTACTTTTAACACATAGCACACCTGAATCGACCTCTAACATTGTTTGAGCCGATTCTTCAAGGGCTGAAATGCCTTTATCAGACAAAATTAGTTCATTCAGTGGCATGTACGAACATACTCGTTGAGATGTGGAGTCGTTCTGACTGCATTGTGTATTTGTGCATCGTTTTTCCGATATAACTATAGGAATATCTTTTAATAAAATGTTGTCTAAAACAAAAGTAATATTCGTCATACAATTTATGATCGTCAAGACATTTGTGATTGTTTTGTTTTGCAATTTATAAAACCTATTGTATTAACAATTTTGTATTGTTTATATTTGATTATGAAAATATATATTTGTTTTTCGTATACTTATTGTTTATTTTAAACCAAAATTTTCACTTACTTCGTCAAATTAACTACCTATTCTTAGGTACTTAAGTAAACAAAAACCAAAAAGTGCACCTTTTTCAAAATCATTGTTGGTAATAAAAATAAAAGTTTATAGATGAAGTCCAGGTCTTTTTATAAAGTACTTATTATGCAGTTTTCGTTGGCATAAAGAAATAAAGCATATTTCGTTATATTTGCTGAAAGTAATCCTCCCTAGCCGCGCCACACACTTTAAAGATTAATTAATCAAAATGAATAGTTTCTTGAGAGAAAAAGTATCAACGAAGAGTAGAGAAAAGGTACTATTATATAAATTGATATATGGATAGTTAATAATAAATATTGCAAAATTGACTCGCTGCAGAGTATACCTTCCAGCCGGACCACACTCTTCGACCAATAACTCCTTAGCTAAAGGGGTTTATTGGACCATATTTGTCGTAGGCAAGGTACTCTTTAGGTAGTTTTTTTCGGGATATTGATTTATTAATAGTTCATTATACTCTATTTAATTTGAGATGGCGCGGCCAGAGAGCACGGCCTGGCAGCCGGACCACATTAATTGTTAATTAAAAAGATATGTCTTGAGGTACTAAATATACAGGGTGGAATTTTGTAATGCCTCCTGGAGGGAAAGTACTCTTAATACTGTAGATAGAAAATTTTACTCAAAGGAAACATTCCTTTATTTTTGAATAGAAAGAAAACTGCATTCAAAGATTTCCAAAAAATCGTTTGCCACACCCGGGAATCGAACTGACTAAAATCTGCAAAAAGTACACACTGTACTTTTATTACCGCGATCGTTAGTATCAATTATAAGAATGAAATCTCTCGAACAAACTTGATAAATTAAATGATAGGAAAACTATGAAATCTTTAATTATTTACAAAAAATTGTAAACTAATTAATTAGTTGCTCGAAATGGGCTCCATTTTCTTGGATACACAAATGTGTTTTTCTAAATAAATACCTTTAATACCTGGATTGGTACAAACGGCACCATCAGATGGCCTGCGAGATCACCAGTTCTCACCCCTTTCGAATTTTTTTTTTATGGGGATATGTTAAAAACCAAATTTACTTTAAATCTTATGCGAATGTAAACGAGTTGAGAGTTGAAGTTCAGAATACGATTTATAATATTCACCACAACACGTTATTAAAGGTTACAAGAAATGAATTTGTTAGAAGAATACATTTGTGTATCCAAGAAAATGGAGCCCATTTCGAGCAACTAATTAATTAGTTTACAATTTTTTGTAAATAATTGAAGATTTTATGGTTTTCCTATCATTTAATTTATCAAGTTTATTCGAGAGATTTCATCCTTATAATTGATACTAACGATCGCGGCAATAAAAGTACAGTGTGTACTTTTTGCAGATTTTAGTCAGTTCGATTCCCGGGTGTGGCAAGCGATTTTTTGGAAATCATTGAATGCAGTTTTCTTTCTATTCAAAAATAAAGGAATGTTTCCTTTGAGTAAAATTTTCTATCTACAGTATTAAGAGTACTTTCCCTCCAGGGGGCATTACAAAATTCCACCCTGTATATATATATTCCGATGAAAGTAGACTTACGGTAGGTATTATTTCGAACTATAGCATCTGAGTACTAAACTGTGGTCCGGCCACAGAGGAACACACAACCTTTTTAGGTTTATAAGGGTGTCAAACCCTTGAACTTGTCTCAAACCTTTGATCTTGGAATATCTGTAGACGCGGGCACCCTACGATAAGTAGGTTTTGAGACAAGTTTTAGGGTAACAAAATGAAGGTTTATACAAGTATATATTTGACTATCTCTCATTCCGAGGTGAAACCCCTAATATTCCTGGACTAAAATAAGTTTTTGTGGCAGTTTTATAGGGGTTTGATATCGTTGTGGATTTCAATAAAATTAAAAAGAAAATAATTTGAAATAGTATTTATTTTCAAAGTTACATCTAAACATAATATGTAAATAGTTATATCATTATCGCGTACGAAAAACTTAACTTATCCCTAATAATAACAAAAACATAATTGGTTTCATACATGTACCGTGGTAAATATATTGTATAACATTATTAAAGAAAACTACAAATTAAAAAAAAGTCAATGCCTCTTCGGTAGAAATTGAATCATCTTGGATTATAATGGGCCTAGTGAGCTAATAATAATAATTGCATGTAATTTACAAGTCTATCGTATGCAATTTATATGTACTTAAATAATAAGCTTGCATGTTTTGTTCTATTTGTTCATAAAAAAACTAAGAGATCGCACTTGTTGTCAGGAAAAACAACATTTCTAAAAATAAAAACATACCATTTGGTAGAATTTATAGTAGTTAACACTGAAACGAAATTTCAATACAGCCATGGTTACACCTTGACCGATATAAGTATTTTACAACGAAATATGACAAAAAAATGTAATATGTGAATCATCAATTAATATTAATAAAATACTGTTGCGATGATCCAATACTAAAAATAGATGAAACATCATCTTCCCGGCAATTATTTTATAATAATATATAAGCTCTTCTTTCTTCAAATAGAATCAGTAAAGACCTATTAGGTTTTTTATTACATTGTGATGTAAATAATATGTAAAAGAGATATCTATGATAATATTATAGTTTGGAAAAAAAAATTGTTTATGTGACGTCAGTTCGGGTGATCGCTGAAAATCAGCGCAGTGCAATGGGTTCTACAATGTGGCGCTACAATGGTGCCATTAATTTAACACACGGGTACTAGGGCTAATGCCGATTTAACATTATAAATGTTGACATGTTAAAATAAAGCGCAAATTGAAAAAAAAACTCCAACAAACTAAATGATAAAATCAATTCGCCTACTTTTTGCAGTTGTTACATCCTAATAATATTGCTTATTCGTTTTAATTTCATTGATGAGAATGTTATGTTCCGCGACCCCGGTAAATGACCGCCGCGCGACAGTTCTCCAAGTACTTACAGGTTGCTCGAAGACATTTTCTAACATTTTAAACAAATCCGTAAATAATAACGTTAGATGGAAATATAAATGTCTTCATGAAACGAAAATGTGAAAACGTATATAAGTGAGTTAGATTAATGTCAACTTTGTAGCGCCACGTTCTATAGCACAGCATTATGCTGACTCCCGCGCGGTTTAACCCGCTGCTCGGCTCCTATTGGCCGTAGCGTTATGTTACATAGCCTATAGCCTTCCTCGATAAATGGACTTTCCAACACAAAAATATTTTTTCAATTCGGACCAGTAGTTCCAGAGATAAGCGCGTTCAAACAAAAAAACCCTTCAGCTTTATAATATTAGTATAGATTTACCTACTCGAGTTAATTTTCTTTTTGTATGTATCTTTCTGTGACAAATAAACATATTTTTATTTCTTTTACTTGTCTAGTTTTAATTGACATATATTAAAAAGGCAGTTTTTATTTTACTGAGTGACAATCGAACTTATGTCCCACTAGTTTTACTAATAAGGTCACTTTGTGCAGTTCTAGTCTATGCTAGATCCTATCTGCTATATAAATTATGAAACATCGTATACTTAGGGCGAATTTTACAGATTAAACTGAACGCGATCAGCACAAAAACCCTATTTAAGGGCTTTTTTTGACGTGACAACGTCTGATAAATCGATGAACGCCGACTGCATGCACGAAAAAGGATGACCCATTGTCCCGTTACGCTCAATGTCCCGTTACGCTCATTGTACGCTTGCGCCGCATCTATCTCTCTTCCACTCGATTGGCCTATGCGTTCGTTTTGTTATGATGTTGTCACGTTAAACTATCGTCCGTAAACAGACTTTTTTTTGAGGGTGGGAAATCATCAAATGACTTCTCCCGCTCTGGGTGGAGGGGAGGGGAGTGTCAGATTCTTACTGAGTAAAACCCATCCATGTTCCTTCCTTAGCCCTTTATGTTCCGGGGTAGCGGTAACCCTTCCTGACAATCCCGGTTTCCCGGCACTGTTTAAGTACTGTCAGTGTCATTATTTTGTTCACACTGACCGGTGTTGACCAAATCCACACATAGTTTGCATACTAATTTGCAAAAATCTGCCTGATAAGTTGACCAGAACTTATTCTAAGCAGCGTTACTATGTCCTATAGTGTTACACAGTAAAGGAAAACATCGTGAGGAAACCAGCATGTCTGAGAGATATTTCTCAACAGCATGTGAAGCTAAGTCAGAGGCCCGTGGGCAGCATGAAAACTCTGACACCAGGTTAGTCACTAACTACACGATAAGAAGAAGAAGACTCAGTGATTGTGCTGTGGAGGTACATTCGCGGAGCGGAGCAACTGCCTATCTGACCTCCACAACCCAGTAACTGGGCAATACGACACCCCTTGGTAAGACTGGCTGTCAGATTTTCGGCCTTCTTCTCAGCGACCCGTAACGACTGTCTTAAATGCACAAATGACAGCCGGGCATAAAGGCTATTCTTCACTCGGAGTCTTAACTTGAAAAAACTTTTGAATTGAAGTCTGTATCAATTTATCAGGGGTTTGTTGTTGTTTCTTGGATTTTTTTCTCTTGATTGGAGTAAAGAAATCATTCGTTGGTTTGATCGAAGAGCGATTCTCTGGGGAACATTCTAGAACATACTGTTTATACTTCTTCGATTTCTTCTTGGAATCCGTGATCTTCAATTTCAATTGCTCCTTCCGCCATTTAATTTTCAATTTAATATTTTTATTTTTAATGGAAATGTTCTTGCGTTCTCTCTTCCGTTTTTTCGACTCGTATTTTAATACAACTTTGTCGTCAACGAGTTTTCGTTTTTTTTTCAATGATTTTTTTTCTTTAGCTTTCTCGTTGATTGAGAGTTTATTAACTCTTTGGAGACCAACCTCGTTTAAATACTGATCTTTAAAACTTTCCATATCAATATCTATATTTTCCGCGTCCAAAACCTCTTTGTTATAAGGGCTAAATTTGAATGCACATTTCTTGTTTTTCTCCGGCGATTTTAGTTCGAGTTTCTTTAGAAAATCATCATTCTGACTATTTTCGATTTTTATAACATCAATGTTGATAATTTCGTCCTTAGCTGATATTTCTAAGCTAGAATCTTTTAATATGTCGACCGTTTTGAGTTTTTTTGGTGTATTGAATATGGGGTACATGTTTTCGGATTCAGTTTTGAATTTTACGATTAAATCTGTGGAATGGGACCTCTTGGGCGTTGTGGAGTAGTCAGATTCTTTCTCCATCTTGACGGGCGTTTTTGTATTTTCTTTATTGGAATTGGAAGGTGGCGTGTCCTGGAAAAAAGATGTCGACATGAATCTTTAGATATTCTTTCCTAGGTATAAATAAATAAAATGAAAATTATTAAGCTTTTGAACGCCACTGTCACATATAAGTGACAAGCAAGCGCATGCCCTGCACGCCAACGACAGAAATATGTGACAATGCGGGTACACTATAACACGAAACAAACAATTAAACCATTACTTTTGTGTGTTTATAGAGATATCTTAAAAATTGAAGCTCTCGTACGTATTTAACGACATGAAACAAATTAAAAGGCACCATGGATATTGAGAAATTCATGATCAATCTGCCTAGCCTTTTTCCAACTATGTTGGGGTCGGCTTCCAGTCTAACCGGATGCAGCTGAATACCAAGTTCATGGTAACAAGAAGAAATAAATTTGTAGCTTGGCGTGGAGGGCACGCGCGTGCGTTTATGATCTGGCGTTCAGAAGGTCAATGCTAGTAGAAGTGATCAAATGCTTTTGTAATCCACGATGGGTTAACCAGAGGTGTGCCTATAATACATTACGTCAGTTCAGTCCCATGTAATAAGGTTCAACCCTTTTGAAGACTCCGGGTTGCTGCTGAGAAATTTCTGCCGGAAAAACCCAATAACACTTTGCCCGACCTGGGAATCGAACCCAGATCGAACCTGCGACCACTAGACCAACGAGGCAGCAAACAAACGTTGTCAATAGTGTAAGTCTTTCGTTTGACATGATGTTGTATACTTTAATGAATCTGCCTAGCCTTTTCCCAACTATGTTGGAGTAAGCTTCCAGTCTAACCAGATGGAGCTGAATACCAGTATTTTACATGGAGTGACTGCCTATCTGGTCTCCACAACCCGTTCAGTTCCGTTCAGTAACTAGGTAATACGATACCCCTTGGTAAGACTGGTCAGACTTTCAAGCTTCCGACTTCCCGTAACGACTGTCAAAGATCCACAAATGACAGCCGGGACAAACGGCTTAACGTGCTTTCCAATGCACGGAGGAGTCTCTATATGTAAAGATGGTCACCCATCCACAGACCAACCACGGTAAGCGTAAAATAACCTGATAGATCGATCCGTGCACTGCTATTACTTGGCCAGAAGCTCGTCATGCTGATGTAGTATACTTACATCCAATATTTCTATAACTTCTTGAGTAATGTCACACTTCTTGGGCGAGCACCATTGCTTTACGGGCTCCTTTTGTTTCGGCTCCTTCAGTAAACTGTCGAACACTCCGTTCAGGATATCACTGTAAAAAAATAACACACTAATATTATAAAGGCTAAAGATTGTGTGTAAGTGAGTGTGTGTTTAAGTGTGTATGTGTGCGAGTGAGTGTGTGGGTTTAAGAGAGTGTGTGTGAGTGTGTATGTGTGTGAGTTTGTATGTTTGTCCGTCCTTCACGCTCCAACGGCTGAACAGATCTGGATGAAATTTGGCACAGAGGTTGTTTATGACTTGGATTAACACATAGGATACACATTTTTATCATTTTTTTTCTAGGAAGCTAGAAAGCTTATAAACACAAACGAATTACAGACATTTTTGAATAGGGACAATGACTATTTTAAAACTTTTATTAGTCCATCAGCTAGATAATTAAAAAATATTGGATACGTATTTTTCGTTTTTACGTAATCAAAAGATTATGTCGATACAATTTTATTTTTTTGTGGGTGGGATATCATCAAATGACCCCTCCCGCTCTGGGTGGAGCGGAAGGGAGTGTCAGACTCTTACTGACTAAAACCCATCCATGTTCCTTTCTTAGCCCTTTATGTTCCGGGGTAGCGGTAACCCTTTCGGACAATACCGCTGACGTCGATAACCTGATTTAAAATGTGGCATGACGTCACTCCTATGTTGATTTTATACTGAGTTGTGACGTAGCGCGTCCCCAACGTTTAATGCGTTTTATCTAAGTCATTTTTCACTGATACGATAAAGCAAAAAAATTTTTGAGACTGCCTATCTGTCCTCCACAACCCAGTTACTGGGTAACACGATACCCCTTGGTCTTCTGACTACCCGTAACGACTGTCAAACATCCATGAATGACAGCCGGGGCCAACGGCTTAACGTGCTTTCCGAGACACGGAGGAGTCTCAGTATGAAGATGGTCACCCATCCACGGACGAACCCCAGCAAGCGTAGCTTAACCTGTTGGATCGACCCGTGCGGCTGTTATGACTTAGCCATGGAATAGAAGTCTCGTTATGTAAAGATGGTCACCCATCCACGGACCAACCTCGGCAAGGGTAGCTTAACCTGATGAATCGACCGGTGCGGCTGTTATGACTTAGCCATGGAATAGAAGTCTCGTTATGTAAAGATGGTCACCCATTCAAGGACCAACCTCGGAAGAGTAGCTTAACCTGAAGGATCGACCCATGCGGCTGTTATTACTCAGCCATGAAATAGAAGTCTCGTTATGTAAAGATGGTCACCCATCCACGGACCAACCTCGGCAAGGGTAGCTTAACCTGATGGATCGACCGGTGCGGCTGTTATGACTTAGCCATGGAATAGAAGTCTCGTTATGTAAAGATGGTCACCCATTCAAGGACCAACCTCGGAAGAGTAGCTTAACCTGAAGGATCGACCCATGCGGCTGTTATTACTCAGCCATGAAATAGAAGTCTCGTTATGTAAAGATGGTCACCCATCCACGGACCAACCTCGGCAAGGGTAGCTTAACCTGATGGATCGACCCATGCGGCTGTTATTACTCAGCCATGAAATAGAAGTCTCGTTATGTAAAGATGGTCACCCATCCACGGACCAACCTCGGCAAGGGTAGCTTACCCTGATAGATCGACCGATGCGGCTGTTATTACTTAGCCACGGCATAGAAATAGAAAAAAAAAGAACTTACTTAACGATCTTTCTCTTCTCACACAAAGGCTTCGGTTTTTTAAACTTGACCCTCAGATCTTCAACCAACTTCTCATCCAACACGACCTGATCACCTCCCATCCTATTCTTCAAACTTTCCTCCAACATCTTGCTAGGAGAAACATACTTCAACTCGAAGCCTTTACCAGGAGACTGATTCTTGAAGTCGGAGGCTTCCGAAGTCGGTTTGCAGTCTCTTTTTGTCGGTGTCGACTTGTTCTGTAGGATTGTTCGTAGGATGTTTGATTTGGATTCGATTTCTTGTGGTTTTTTTGGGGTTTTTAAGTTCAAGTCGTGGCGGCTTGAAGAAGTGTTCGTCGTGGTATCTGAAATTGAATATTTTGTTACATAAATAACTTCTTCTTTTCGTGTGGTTAGTGGCTAACCTGGTGTCAGAGTTTTCATGCTGCCCACGGGCCTCTGACTTAGCTTCACATGCTGTTGAGAAATATCTCTCAGACATGCTGGTATCCTCACGATGTTTTCCTTCACCGATTTTTGAGCAAGTGGTAATTATACATATAAATCCGTAAAATCAGAGAGAGACTTAGCAGTCGACGGTCACACCACTAGGCTATCGCTGCTATCTATAAATATGCGAACTTTAGACTCCATTGGGACCTAATCAGGAAGTGAAAATAAGGATGACATATTTTTTATTAAAAAAAAAAACTTACTTTCAATCTTAACTTCCGTTTTGACCGTCGAAAGTCCTGAAGAAGAACACGAAGGCCTGAAAATAGAGAAGAAGAAGATTATACAGTGTGTTAATTTTAGTATAGAAAGGCGTTCTCGTTAACCTGCAACAGTATAGCGTCCATAAAAAAAAGGAGACCATTAGAAAATTCGTAAAAAAAAAATCCCTACATTTTCTATTCGCATAACTAGTCAAAGATAAGGAACAGGAGATTTTCACTGGCTACTTCCCGCGCCCGCGTGGACCCTAAAGGTCACAGCTCATTAGAGCCACCCGGCACCCACTCCGCACCGCCTCGCCTCCTGCGGCTAGTATTCTTTATACAGAGTTGATACGACAGAGGGGCCTTCCTTTAAACAGCTTATACTAGGGACCATTTTCAAGCTCTGTACCAAAAATGAATTAAATAGGAGCATTAGTTTAGTCGCAAATGTTTTTTTAAGTTTTTGCCTCGTTTGAACACGATGTATCTTTCCTAACAGCGCTCCGGCGTGCACGCGTCGGTGCCGCTGCGTAACAAGGTCAGTTTTTATTTACAAAGGGTGGTTGCGTTTTACTCTGATTTGTAAGCTATTAAGTTTGTTTGAAAAAATTAAAACTTCATTTCGGTGCTTTTTATTTTTATACCGTACCAAGTTAATACTAAACACGTATAGTATACGTAGTGTAATTTAATGCCCCTCTGTCATATCAACTCTGTATAGAATATCTAAAAAAAATCAGCTGTTTCATACATTTTGCTGCATTTTGCTTTTTGTGCATTATGCCGCAATTTTAGATTTGTTCCCATAGTGAAAGTTGTTCATAATGATGAGTACAATGACCCTTAAAATAATGCCCGTGAATTCAACTTCACCCTGTATAGGTACTAAAGCTCTCCCTAGTATATTTGAGGCCTTCCCTGAAGCTTCAAAGTCAAATCATTTATTTCAAATAGGCACAAGAAAGTCACTTTTGAATATCAAAATGAACAAAAAATAGAATTGATTCTAGTCGCCCCTTCCAAAAGGTAGTTTCGTGTGGAGAAGAATGGGCAAGAAACTCCACCGTTACTCTTTTACAATGTTTTATATACATGAATTATAACATTATATGTGAAGACCATTAACCCAGAATAAAAATACTACATCACAAAAGGTGAAAAGAAATACAAATATGGCAGGTAAACTTAATTATGTCGTAAGTACATGGTGCTCACATATTTACAAGCTCAATGTAAATAAATCAATCAATAAATGTGTGTAACCCAATATGTCAAAAGTATGTTACAAATTATAAATGATTACCTAATTTATTTATCAACCAGTTTGATTTTGTCTAGTCTTGTAGTACTTACAAGCTTTGATTGTTGGCATATCGCTTCGTGCGTCTTAACGACATTCGTGACGGCATCACGGGTCCGCGACGAGTGCGTGACGACGACCGCTGCTGCTCCTGGGTGATCACTGGAAGAATTAACGAGAAATTTATTTTATTTTATTTATTTTATTACTTTTAGGGAAACTTACAGCTAATACAGATGTTTATGCAACAACATTAAATAAACAAAGGCCAATTAAAAGTTTCCATTTATAAATAAATATATAAAATATACAAGTATTTTAATTGTAACTAGCTTCTACCCGCGTTGATGACGGAAATTGCATGTTATTATACATATAAACCTTGAATCACTCTATCTATTAAAACCGCATCAAAATCTGTTGCGTAGTTTTAAAGATTTAAGCTTACATAGGGATATATGGACAGAGAAAGCGACTATGCAGTGATGACCAATGTAGGGTTGCTGGTTGTCAAAATAAAACCCCTTTGATTTGGTCATCATCTGCCTAGCCTTTTCCCAACTATGTTGGGGTCGGCTTCCAGTGTAACCGGATGCAGCTGAATACCAGTATTTTACATGGAGCGACTGCCTATCTGACCTCCACAACCCAGTCAGTAACTGGGTAATGCGATACTCATAGATCCGTTAAGTAGTTTTTGAGTTTATTGGTTACAAACAAATCTTTCCTCATTATAATATTAGTATAAACTAGCTTTTGCTCGCGGCTTCGCCCGCGTGTATGACGGAAATTGCATGTTATTATACATTTATTTATTTTATTTTATTTTATTTTATTTATTAAGGGATAATAAACAACTACAACATATATAAACATAATGTTAACATAACTTTAGGTGGTAATGTTGCAGTCCACTGCATTATCCGCAGATAGGACATATTATAGGATCAGTGGTCGCCACTAGACGAGCATCACTAAAATTAACAAATATTTTGGATTTTTAAGTAACTATAAGGCTAGCTATAGCTATAAAATCAAAACAGAACAGAAACAATTTCATTTACTTAAATTATACAATAAATTAATAATAATAATATGATAACATTAAGATAATTTTTTTATAATATTAGATTTAAATATACTTTTCGAACATGCAAATATATCAATATTCATGAAATTCAAATTATAGGATTCCAACATTCTATGAATAGGGCAACGTAAGCCAGAGTTCGTACGACAAGAATTCACCGCAAACAGGGTACGTGCACGAACCTGACGTATCTGAACCGTTCTGGGGATTTATAGTTAATTAAAACGGCAATAATTAACATAGAATTATTAAGATTAAAATAAAATAAGCATTCAAACAACATACCATACAAAAATTAGATTCAAATCAGAAAGACAAGAAGATAGATAGATCCCGATTAGATATTAACCTTCCTCTTGAATCACTCTATCTATTAAAAACTTGAGAGGTGTCAAGGGACACCCGGATGGAACGAAGTTCCTATCGATTAACTAGTGAAGGAATTGTAATAAAATTTTATTTCTTTTAAGTTATAATAATCAAAAAAAATGTGATCTAAAATTAACCAATCAAAAATATTGATTAAAAAGACATCATATTTTACTCCAAAAAAAGTGTCGTTACAACTTTTGGTCTTAATTCCGTCTAGCCCCCTTTCGCAACGCGCGACAAGGAACTTTGTTCCAAAAAAACTGCATCAAAATCCATTGCGTAGTTTTAAAGATCGAAGCATACATACAGACATTAGGATGCGGAAAGCGACTTTGCTTTATACTATGTAATGATATAAACTTTTTTTTTTGAGGTTGGGAAATCATCCATTGACTCCTCCCGCTCTGGGTGGAGCGGAAAAGTGTCATTCTTTTACAGACTAAAACCCATCCATGTCCCTTCCTTAGCCCTTTGTGTTCTGGGGTAGCGGTAACCCTTTCGGACAATCCCGCTTAGTGATAAATACTTTGACACTGGTAGATGATAGTACTAAACAGGGTTCGAAGGATATATAAGGTGTATCTGTTCCAACACTAAATATTTTCAGAGCAACATCTAACGGTGGTAAAGATTCCATAGAAAGGAAAAAAAAAAATATCTAAGGATATATTATTTAAAAAATTTAATAATTTCAAATTATTTGACTTACATAAAAATACTGGCTCCTTCTCATTTTTTATATCCATGACGCTAAACCATACGTTGTATTTACCTACCGTCATTGAAGCGGGCGGCGAGACTAGACGGCGCGCGGAACAATAGAATGCGTTGGCGCCGCGGCGGCGGCAGGCGAGCCGCGCGCGCACCTGACTCACCGAGTTCAGTGCCAAGCGACCCGCATATTAGAACGCACGCGCATTAGTTAACACGCGTCGGGCTTCGGGCAACGAACGTAACAATGCCCTATGGGTATACCGGCCGGATCATTTCCAGACACGGTTCAGTGTTCATGTGTGGTGTGTGTGTGTATGTGTGTGTTAAGTGTAATGGGGAATAGGGATCAATAGGTAGGTACCTAAGTAGTGTAGATTTGTACCTAGACCACAGACCTAGACTGCAGATTACGCCTAGTAGATACTAGGTTCGGTATTAATAAATTAAGTTAAGGTGGATGTACCGCCCCTCCGTCCATACATTTTTGAATACATTTATACACTAAACACAGACACTCTTTCATTAAAACTAATCATTTTATCACTTCTCTACAATGAAATGTGTCCGCGATCGACCTTTTTAATCAATAACTTACATTATTTACTTAGAAAAACAACAGTGAAATACCGGCAAAATTTGACACTTCTACAGTAGTGTGCGTGACTTTTGACAAGCAAACGAAAGGCGATGTTTAAACATTGACGCGCTAGATGTCGTGCGCGATCGCGTTCATTATCTTATAATTCTAATAAATCAAAGTTCTAACTGCAATAATTGAGTAATTTCATTTCCAATCGTTCAAAAAAAAATTACAATAAATAAAATAAAACTAATGACCTTAGAAATCTTTGTCTTTTTTTTGTAAACAATTTTATTACTCATTATTGTTGTGTGGCAACACTGGCAACTCGTAGCGTGGTCGTAGGTCTGTCTGTATTTGTATGTAGGTACCTGACCAGTGACCTCTATTAGTCTAGAGGTCAATGTATTGTCTAGGTACTTTTACTTTGGTCGACTCGATATAAAATTACATTCTTGATTTTCATTGCTACGCGCTATGATTTGCGCGCGGAATGTCTTGTGTTGAGAATTTATTTTTGTATGCTGTGCATTTTAATTGATTCAAATTGCAATATTTCTCTAGTATGCATTTGAGACTATATTGTAATTTATCGTAGGTATAGTAATTAATTATTCTAATAATGCAATTATATTTTCGGTGGGATTAAAAACAACAAACTGGCCCGTGATTTTTCTGAAATATCACCACATTGCTAATCACATCAATCATACACACGTATGACGAAAGTGATTAGTATTGTGGCTAACATTGACTCATCAGTTCATCACTGAAACCAGTGATAAATCAGTGTATCATATTTTAATGTGTTTGAATATTTTTTAAACAACGATATATACAATTATTATAAATCGGTAAACTACCAAAGTAGTCACAAAATTAAACTTGCAAACATTGGCAAAATATGCTTTTCCGAATTTTCAGACAGACACACAATATTATTAGTTTGTTTTATCAAAGTAGGTATGTACTCCGTGCCGGCGCGCGACTCGGTGCGTTCAGAAACAAACATAATTCAGTTACTTACAATCCTTTTTTTTTGTTCCGTAATTTATTGTTTAAAAATAAATCGCTGAATCTAATATATATATCTATATTCGTCGGCCAGTTCTACCAGGTGTATAAAGATAACATTGAAATATAAAGATAAGTAAATTTTAGTGTTATATTTTATTTTCTTAGATTTTATTTCAGAACGCAACTCAATCATAAAAGATTGATAGATCTTTCAATGCATGTGACTTACGAATTACGATATTTATTTTATTCAAATACTGAGTGTCTAAAAGGAACTTATTCTTTCGTTTTTCATTTGTTTTTCTATATTTCTGATTTAGATTACGTCTACAATGTCTGTTCGAACAAGCAAGGCGTCGTACAGACAACACGAATATTCGGGGTCGCGCAAATCTTTGAAACGAGTTCGAAGTGGAAGAAGGAGATATTATGCTGAAGGGAGGTAAGTGAACCTGCATAATACAACTAATTCTGTATCCGACTTCTTCGTAAACACGAGAAATCGTCTTAGATAACTCTATAATGTATGTATCAACATGGTTTATTGTTGATCGTAAAAGGAACACTACGTGTATGTAGGGTCAGTAGGTCGTCATGTGGGCTGCTATAATCTAAAACCATAAGATGACGTAAAAAAAACCTACGAAATATTGAGAAAGGAGAAAATAGATCTAGGATATAGGTATTATACTTTTATTATGGTAATCACAATTTGTTTTTATTTCTTTCAGTACCCAGAACATATACAACCAAGAACATATATTCGTGTAAAACCGAAAATCCGCTTAGAGGCCACCTACAGTGCTCCTAGTAGTACTAGCACAGTGACAGCTGAACCTGTGGTTGAACCTTTAGAGATTAATTGGCCGCAACCTGATCCGGAAATTGATTCATTTCAAATGATTGTGGAACCTGGTCCAAATAAATGTTTATCTGGAATATCTGGGTATCGCATTGTGGACTTGAAGCATGTAATACAGTGGGCATTTCTTATGGAAAGACATCGAAATATGTGTGAATCTTCACAAATTGAATTTGTTAGTGAAAGACTTGATGGATTTCGAAGTGAATTAATTTTCAAGTGCAGTATGTGTGATAAAGCGTGGAGGCATTTTACGGAGAGCAGTGATAAAATAAATACTGCATTTGTGTGGGCAACTGTCACTTCTGGTAGCTTCTACACTCAAGCAGCTCATATAACAAGTCTTATGGATATTCCAACAATGTCAGCTAACAAATTTCGTCGTATTGAAAAAAAATTAGGCAGTGTGTGGTTTGAACATTTGACAGAGGAAATTAAAATAGCTGATCAACAAGAAACATCAATTGCAATACAAAAAGGTCATGTGTCTTCAGACAGTGTTCCATTTGGTACTGTATATGTAGATGGAGGATGGTTGAAAAGGTCATATGGGCATAACTTTGATTCATCATCTGGTATGGTAAGTTAATATTTTACTAAAAACAAATTTAGTTCTTTATGACATTTTAATTACCTATGTGCATTATTTTTACAAGTGTTGCTTTTCATTTCCAGGCCTGCATTATTGGTAAAGAAACTAAAAAATGACAATTTCTTGGTGTTAGAAACAAATATTGTTATACATGTCAATATTATGAGAGGAGAAACCTGGATATGAAAGCACATAACTGCTGCAAAAATTTTACTGGACCATCTACAGCAATGGAATCAGATATTATTGTGGAAGGTTTTCAAAACAGTGAAGAAATACATCAACTTTGCTATTTGAGTTTTATTGGTAACGGAGACTCCTCTGTGTATGCAAAATTGAAAGAGAAAGTGTCATATGGGAACATAATAAAAAAAATTGAATGCAAGAATCATGTTATCAAAAACTATACCAGTGCACTCTACAAGGTAAATTAATAAGTCAAATTTGTAAAGTCAATTCAAGATCAGTGAAGCATATTATTCTGTATTTATATTTTGTGCTTTTTAGATCTTGGTCAACACTAAACTCCCTCTTTCTGGGCGAAATATTCTGAAGCCGAAGGTGATGAAGCTTACACTAGTAGCACGGAAAATTATCATGTGTAGCAGTGAGCATACTGCTATGGCAGCAGAATTGAGAAATGGCCCGCTTCATGTATTCGGAGTACATGAAAACTGCAAGAATTATTACTGCAATGTCAATAAAACATTAACAGATGAAAGTGAAAAGAAGGAAGAAAATCATGTAGAAAGTCTGAAAAATAATGCTCCAGAGGTGTGGGCTCTGATTTATGCAGCCAATGAAAAAATTGCTTTGAAGGCAGGTTGTTTGTCTAATGAGACAACAAATGTGGCAGAAAACTTTATGAGCGTAATAAACAAATTCAACTGTGGAAAACGAATAAGTTTAGGAAAAGGGGGTTCTTACCAGCGGCGTGTTTATGTGGCAGGTAAATATACAGTAATAACAGTCAGAAATTATTAGAACCAGTAAGAAATTCTTTGATTGTGATGGAATATCATCATTCTCCAGCCCTTATTTATTCCAATTTATATGCAATAATGCAACATTTCTTTTTTTAAATATAACATTTAAATATGTTTTCAGGCCTATCACTTGCTAAGGGACACAAATGGCATGAAACTGCATGGAAAAAGCAGACCACACAGAGCCCAGGGACACATTTTAAAAAGTACATAAAACGGAAGGAACAGAGCAGAATACGACAGCAATCTTTGACACGCAAACGATTATTTGCTCGAAGAGAGAAATCCCAACCGGATAAGCACTATGGACCCGAAGCTTGTGATCCTATTGATATTGACGAAGCACAGTTGAAAATACAGTGTGAAGAACGGCTAACAGAATTCCAAAAGTCACCAGAAGACATTGCTTTGATTGAAATCTCCACTGTAGGACAGCATGATAATGATTTATATATGTAATACTCATAGGAGTGACCGTTTGACTGCTAGTTTCAAGGCAGAGGGTGAAATCAACAAGTCAAATGATTTTTGTTCTAATTGTATTTTGGTAGTAGTTTGTTTAGAATCTGAAAAAAACAAGTCAAATGATTTTTGTTCTAATTGTATTTTGGTAGTAGTTTGTTTAGAATCTACATAACCACTGTATATTTCTTTTTATTTGTATTTACTGTAAAATCAGAAGTTGAAATAATACTTCATTAGGCATACATGCTTACCTATGTTTTACTAAAAGCTTTTGAGTGCGTCGAAATCGGAAATATGTTTTTCACCTTCCTGGTCATTATCACCTAATAAAGTGTTTTAGATTTGTTGTTGTATCTTGTTTATGAATTATTCTTACGTGTTGGTTATGAAATGTTTAAAATAATATTGAAATAATTGTTACTGTTACAAATCATTAGTGTTATTAGTTTTGAGTGAATAGGCATGGATCAGCATATTATAATTATGCTACTTCAAATACATGTTTTGATAAAAAAACATGTAATAAAATAAAACTGCGTTTTATTGTAATCAATTTTGACATTATTTATTTCCCAAAATTATTGATCAATAAAATAGTTTACGCCAACAAATATAAGTTTTATTTTTATAACAATCTTTTAGAATATAAAACATAGCAGGTGGTGTTCTGAAGTTCTGTCTACCCATACAGAAAAATGGAAAACTTGTTTTTTACATTCACGCCATCTAGTGTTCAATTTTAGTAAACATTTTTGTATACGTCTGTGTGTGTAAACGACCCTGTATGCAATGGCAGATGTTAAAATACATCTATTTACCGAATTGGGTGGATTTTAAGGCAATGATATGACATATTTCAATAAATTATAATATTTAGTAACCGCGAACACTACTCCTACGACATAATAGTTTTCCAATTACGCAAAAACTCAAATAAACTAGAAATGTAGCCTTCAGCGCCATCTAGCGGGACATTGGCTGGGAACAGCCCGTACCAATCGCCTTAAACTCTACCAATCATTAAAAGTCTTGAGTTCAATACCTACACAGAACACTATTATCCTAACGGTTTAAATAGCATACCTACCATTCAACCACGGATCTAATAAACATGTTGTTTGCCTGTAAAAAGACTACTCGACAAAACTTATAATCTTAACGTAATGTAGTTATTTAATCATTCAATAGGTTATAATGCCGTATGTTATTCCACAATAACATGGCAAGCTATTTATCTCTCGAGAGAACCTAAAACATTCACGTCTGCCTATCGATCAAATAAATCCGATCTACACAAACAGGTCATTAACCGTTGTGAATTCAAGATGCACTCACCCGTCAGCTGTTTATTAGTATTTACCTAGTTTCCACATGTGTGTAGGTATTGTTTTAATCGCATCTAGGCTCTTTTTCGTATAAGTTTAAGGAAGGAATTTATTAATTTAGGTTTTGTATTTTAGTTTGACATTTATTATTATTGGAAGCGATAAGCTATTTAAACAAGACCAGCTACGAAGTCTACAATTGGTTTATTTTTAACATCATCACGCCTGCATTCCGCGAAGAGATAGGCAGTGCTGTATTTTTGTACGACCGACACAGGTCACCAGTGATATTGTTAGATCATCATGTAATACGAGGTGAGGACATTTGCGTCCGGCAGCACACAGTATGTGGAGCACGGTAACCGTCAGTAGGACGCGAAATGATTACCAAACTCGCGCGGTCGCGCGCAGGCCGGAGACATGCATGCGAACGCTACCGCCCTGACACGCTGCTCGACACAGAATAGACAGCCGTCACCGGTCACGAGACGCACCGAGCGCGCGTGCGGCCGCTGAAGGTTTCATACTAAATGTGTCAAGCAGTTTTAAAATTAAAATAATTACGTAAAATAAAAAATACTTAGATAAATTATTTTTTTTCGCTTCTATGGAATCGTTACCACCGTTAGATGTTGCTCTTAAAATATTTCGTGTTGGAACAGATACACCTTATATATCCATTGATAATATTATCATGATATATATCCGATATATATCCAATGACTTTTTGTGATATATATCAATATTTTATAAGTATTCAATTAAATAATAATAATTATTGTTGTGTTACCTAAGTGTAGGTATGATTATTGACTGTTTAGAATTATTTATAAAAAGGTTTTATGTTTTTAGTTGATTTTGCCTGAACTAGAAGAATATTTTATGTTTTGGATTCATTTGTCTGATTTTAAGTACTTACCTATGTAAAGAAACGATTAAAAACATTTTAGTTTTTTTTTAAATAATTTATTATGTTTATGTAAAACATAATATGCAAAAAATATACATAAATAATACTATAAAATAACATGACGTTCATACAAAATAGATATATATCATAAATATCCGATATTTTGATATTTATAATAAACTAGCTGACCCGACAGACGTTGTCCTGTCTTAACTATGATACCTACCTTACCTACAAACCTCACGGAGCCCGAGACCTTTCCAACGAATGCAAAACCGTGGAAATCGGTTCGTGCGTTCTGGAGTTATAGCGTCAGGAAGGAAAACCCGACTTATTTTTATATTATAGATATCGGATATTTTCGAACTACATGTTACCTGCTTCAATGCAGCTAGCGAGTTGCTCGATGTGGTCGGGCGCGGCCGGCCCGCACGTGCCGCACACGTGCACGCCGGCTGGCTCCGCGGGCAGGCACGCGGTGTGGGCTCCGCTACTGCCGCATAGCAGGCAGAGTTTTATGCACCAGGAGCTGGGGAGAACAAAAAAATGTAAGTTAGTTCGTTAATCCGACCTTCAAAATCCAGTAACTGGGCAATACGATACCCCTTGGTAAGACTGGCTGTCAGACTTTCGGGCTTCTGACTACCCGTAACGACTGTCAGAGATCCACGAATGACAGCCGGGACCAACGGCCTAACGTGCTTTACGAGACACGGAGTCTCGGTATGTGAAGATGGTCACCCATCCATGAACCAACCCCGGCCAGCGTAGCTTAACCTGAAGGATCATTCCGTGCGGCTGTCTTTTTTTTTGAGGGTGGGATATCATCAAATGACCCTTCCCGCTCTGGGTGGAGCGGAAGGGAGTGTCAGACTCTTACTGACTAAAACCCATCCATGTTCCTTCCTTAGCCCTTTATGTTCCGGGGTAGCGGTAACCCATTCGGACAATCCAACCATCAAGCGCTCTTGTGGTCAAGTGTGAGAACCGCATCTACTTCTTAGTACATAGTGACATGTATACTTCAACAGGAATGATGTAAACCAAATTTTGATTTTAAAGCGTGTCCATGGAGTTTCTTGCCCGTTCTTCTCCATAGGTACTGTAGACCCTTAGAGTAAAACCTTATGTTGTATATGGCTGGTAAATATCTGATGGCATTCGAACCTTTCAAATAAATAAAAAGCTAGATAGGTTTTTACGATATTCTAGACTTGACGTCCGGCGATGAAGCTTAACAGATGTATTCGTTATAACAAAGTGAAAATATAACATACGTTTAAACGGCTAAAGCGTTTCTCTTCATAGTATAGAAGCCCTATACCCACATTACACGCTCTACCACTGAGCCCCCTCAGTAGAGGATCTTCCATCCTCTACAGTACCTACTGCTTTGCAATGGGCAACTGGCTTCATCTTTCTGACTGACCGACCCCTTGACAATTCAAAAGTGCCTGTAATTGGTTTATTTGGAATAATTGCTTTGACTTTGAGTTTGTGTGAGGATCCTCTCTGGGTACATGGTGATATTTACCCCTGATCTGCATCATGGCTGCGACCCATGGGGCACTCGCAGTCGGCCGCGGAGCAGGATATCTCGCGGTCATATATCTCCGCGAACGCATTCTGCTCCAACTCCCAGGCAGCGTCTCTGTAACATTTCAATGAGTCCGTGTTCAAACAAAACTAATATAATAAATTATTTTCGAAAATAATAATAATAATAATACAAATACAGTAAAACCCGTTTAAGACGATTTCACAGGGACTCAACCAAAAACGCGTCTTAAGCAAGAAAGCGTATTATGCGGGATATAGGGAAATAAAAAACGGACCTACTGCATACGTATGTATTAATATTAGGTATTGAATTGTACATTTAAAAATTATGTACGTTATATAAAGTGCCGTGTATCTATCACGTTATTTAAAATAATCACTTATTTTAGTTTGACAAAAAGATTTTGAGGCATTAGATATTACAAGATTTTCAACGTAATTTAACTTTTGTAGTGCGTCTTCGCTTTGATTCAAAGAAGTCACATAGCGTCTTAAATCATTAACTGCTGATAATGCCTGGGCGTGTGACAAAATCGGAGTCGCCAACCCGCCGCCCGCACACGTTCGGACGCCGCAGTTCAGTCAGTCCGCTGGCCGCTGCCGCAGAGGTAATATGTGTTGGCGTTAGGCGTATTAAACGGGATGACGAATCGTATTAAGCGTTAAAGAATGTATGAAAACATGTCTCAAGTTGCAGGGACTGATGCAAAATGGCGTATTATGCGAGAAATCGTATTAAGCGTGATCGTATTAAACGGGTTCTACTGTAATATGAAAAGCAATAGGGTTATTGACAAGACTTCAAAATGTAACTATACCCATTTACAATGTTCACCAATATTCGACGATAAGTGGGCACAGAACCCATGACTACTCGAGAAAAAAACCGGCCAAGTGCGAGTCGGACTCGCGAGCGAAGGGTTATTAATTAACCACGAGCTCATTAATATTTTACTTCGATGGTCCTAGTTTACCATTTGTAACTTCGAGTTACGGCTGTATGGACATAGTACAGCATTGCACATGTAAGCGGGCACGCACTTTTACCTGGAGGCTCTTTTTTTTTTAAATTTACGCTTGAGTACAGTCCGTTTTAATTGGTATATTGACGTGTGCTAGCTGACATGTGGCAAATGATTGATTTTAATGTGATGAGTTTCGTAATGTTAATTACTTCTCATACGATAAATGTGTAGAGTCAAGTTCTTCCAACTAAACAGACAGCTGTGCTGCTGGGGAGTTTGTTGCGCCACTTCTTCTTCCCAGCTAAAGCACTAGGAAGTGGTGAAGGGTGGGCGTTTTTGGGGGACTGTCTTATGTAACTTTGACCTTCAAAAAGTGCTGATCTTCAGCCTAATTTGAATAAATGACTTTTGATTTTGATTCTATCATAATAATAATTTACCTGTCGGGCACGTAGTAGCCTTGAGTAACAACCGCTTGGTAGAAGTTGTCTTTGTCATTGCAGAGTGGACACTTCAGGTAGTGCATCCCTGCGCTGAGAGCCATGCGCTAGAACAAAGAAATTATTGATCTTTATCTAATACTAGCTTCCGCCCGCGGCTTCGCCCGCATAATATGTCGACAAATTATACATATAAACCTTCCTCTTCAATCACTCTATCTATTAAAAAAAACCGCATCAAAATCCGTTGGGTAGTTTCAAAGATTTAATTAAGCAAGCATACATAGGTATATAGGGACAGAGAAAGTGACTTTGTTTTATACTATGTAGTGATGGAATAGTCTGAAAGTGACACCGGTTGACTGAAAAGTTGTGTGGAAATCGGCTGTCATGGTACGGGCATGTTATACGGAGGAATGAGGAAAATGTTATCAGGAAAGTTGTGAGCATGAATGTGGATGGCTATACAAGTAGAGGGAGTCGAAAGAAACGATGGATGGATTGTGTGAAAGATGATATGACTAGGAAGTGACTACCAAGATGACGACTAATAGAGAAGTGTGGAGGAAAAAGACATGTTGCGCCGAGCACAAATAAATTGGGATGAGGTCAGGTGATATAATAATTATGGAATAGCAAAAAATTTTTTTTTTTTGTAAATTTTTTAATCTTTTTCACGTTTTAGTTATATTTACTGTGTTTATGGGCCTTTGTTGTCTGAAATAAAGGATAAAAAAATAAATTTAAATAAGAAAAGTCAATTATCACATGACCTGATCCATCTATAAATTGTTCACTAATAATACAAAACCACATATAAATAATTAGAAACAAATAAATACAAGATTTTGGGGATATTCATCAACAAAAAAATTGTTAGCTGCTTGGAAAGGGAGGCTGGCTTGCGAGTCTGATCCATGTCTTTCTAGCCATTCATTCTGCCATCTTAATAACGGATTTTCTATATTTCTCTTTTTTTTGGAAGGGAATCAACTAGAATCAGTTCTTTTTTTGTTAATTTAGACATTCAAAAGTGCCTTTCACATGCTTATCACTACATAAAAAAAGCAAAGTCGCTTCCGCTATCCTAATGTCTGTATGTATGCTTAGATCTTTAAAACTACACAACGGATTTTGATGCTGTTTTTTTTTAATATATAGAGTGAGATTCAAGAGGAAGGTTTATATGTATAATAACATGCAATTTCCGTCATCCAGGCGGGCGAAGCCGCGGGCAGAAGCTAGTTTGAAATAAATTATTTGATTTTAACTTTACCTGTAAGCAAGTCCTATGAAACCAAGCGTCGCGTGCGCAGCATGGTGGCCAGAATGTGTTGATCGTTGGGTAGCCGTCCACTGCTTCATAGCAGATGACACATACAGATTGGGTATCCGTTTGAGAGACTGGAAGAATAAGAAATTGTTTTTTTTTATTATTATTATTTAGCCTACACTGTCCCACTGCTGAGCAAAGGCCTCCCCAAATCCTTCCAGACATCTTTCTCTTGAGCCACCTCGATCCATCCTACGCGGTATGCGTCTAGGTCGTCTCGCCACCTCTCGCCGACATCTCGCCTGATTAAGAACAACATTTCAGCATTGACGACATGGTTGGCGCAGTGGTTGAGAGATTGACTGCTGCATAGCATGCCGCAGGTTCGATTCCCGCACGGAACAAATATTTGTACGACCTGCAAGTATTTGTTACGGGTCTGGGTGCTTTTCTATCTGTAATATGTATGTCACCATCATCATCTTCCCAGCCTTTTCCCAACTAGGTTGGGGTCGGCTTCCAGTCTAACCGGATGCAGCAGAATACCAGTATTTTACATGGAGCGACTGCCTATCTGACCTCCACAACCCAGTAACTGGGCAATACGACACCCTTTGGTAAGACTGGCTGTCAGATTTTCCGGCTTCTGACGATCCGTAACGACTGTCAAAGATGCACAAATGACAGCCGGGACCAACGGCTTAACGTGCTTTCCGAGGCACGGAGGAGTCTCGGTATGTAAAGATGGTCACCCATCGACGGCCAACCCCGGCAAGTGTGGCTTAACCTGGTGGATCGACCTGTGCGGCTGTTAGTACTTAGCTATGAGCTCGATTAGCCTAACACACTGTATAAATATAGGAAAGTTTTAACGTACCATCATCCCCACCACAGCTAATTGACAATTCCTTCAAATCTCTGAAGTTAGAATCTTTCCTTTTGGCTTTGTTGTCAGATATCTTCCTCTGTTGAGCCTTCGCCATGATTACGGCGGGAATGTTCTGTTTCGGCGCGTGGGACTGACAGAATGACCTGGAAAGTTGATGTATATTGTCATAATTTTATTTTAGGTATCTTTGTTAACCTTTGGGGATCCTGCTGACGAGTTTGTTGCGCCACTTCTTCCCAGCTAAAGCACTAGGAAGTGGTGAAGGGTGGGCGTTTTTGGGGGACTGTCTTATGTAACTTTGACCTTCAAAAAGTGCTGATTTTCGGCCTAGTTTGAATAAATGACTTTTTGATTTTGACTTTTGAACGCCAGAGCATAAACGCACGCGCGTGCCATCCACGCCAAGCTACAAATTTATTTCTTCTTGTTATCATGAATTTCCGAATACCCATGGTGTCTTTTAATTTGTTTCATGTCATTAAATACGTACGAGAGCTTAAATTTTTAAGATATCAATAAAAACACACGCAAAAGTAATGATTTAATTGTTTATTTCGTGTTATAGTCTTCTTCTTCTTTTCGTGTGGTCAGTAACTAACCTGGTGTCAGAGTTTCTATGCTGCCCATGGGCCTCTGACTTAGCTTCACATGCTGTTGAGAATTATCTCTCAGACATGCTGGTTTCCTCACGATGTTTTCCTTCACCGTTTTTAAGCAAGTGATAATTATACAATACGCACATGAATCAATAAAAATCAGAGGTGCGTGGCTTGGGTTCGAACTCGAGACCTATGACTTGGCAGTCGGATGGTCACACCACTAGCCGTTTTTTTTTGAGGGTGGGAATCATCAAATGTCTCCTCCGGCTCTGGGTGGAGCGGAAGGGAGTGTCAGACTCTTACTGACTAAAATCCATCCATGTTCCTTTCTTAGCCCTTTATGTTCCGGAGTAGCGGTAACCCTTTCGGACAATCCCGTTTAACACCACTAGCCTATCACTACTTTTTAGATAACCTAGTGATGTGACCAAGATAAACAATGTACATACTAAACTCACTTGTAATTCCCGTAAAACATCGACACAGCATTGCGCTCCCTCCCGCACGGCAGATGGAACTGTTTCCTGCATTGTGACACGGAGCACCCCAGGTTGGCGCCGTTGCGACTGCAGAACGAACATCTCTGGAATAATACACCATCATCATTCTCCTGCCCTTATCCCAATTTATTTGGGGTCGGCGCAACATGTCTCGTTCTTCCATACTTCTCTATTAGTCGTCATCTCGGTAGTTACTCCCTTCCTAGCCATATCATCTTTCACACAATCCATCCATCGTTTCTTTGGTCTCCCTCTACTCGCCATCCACATTCATGCTCACAACTTTCCTGACAACATTTTCCTCATTCCTCCGTATAACATGCCCATACCATGACAACCGATTTCCACACAACTTTTCAGTCACCGGTGTCACTTTCAGACTTCCTCTTATATACTCATTCCGTATTCTATCCATTCGGGTAACACCACACATCCCTCTTAGCATTCTCATCTCAGCTGCATGCAATTGTCTTTCATTCATTCCTTTTGTGGCCCAACACTCTGATCCATACAAGACGGCTGGTCTAATTATGCTTTTATAAATCTTCCCCTTGAGTTTAAGGGGAATGCGAGAGTCACAAATTGTTCCCGTGACCTGCCGCCATTTCATCCACCCAGTGTTAATTCTATGCTTAACAGTCCGATCTATTTCGCCATCGCTTGGCACAAGTGAACCGAGATACCGAAAGTCGGAGCAAACTGGGAGAAGCGCGCCATCAAGCGCTATGGCCCGTCAGTATCATAATCAGGCTATAATATAATGGTCCCACTGCTGGAATATAAGGAGCCGTCTAATAATCACGTGATGTTTTTTTTTACATTTTTATCCTCTCCCGCCCTACCCCTTGGTGATACGTGAGGTTTTTTTTTTAAGGCTGGGAAGTCTTTCACTGACGCCTCCCGCTCTGGGTGGAGCGGAAGGGAGTGTCAGACTCTTACTGACTAATACCCATCCATGTTCCTTCCTTAGCCCTTTATGTTCCGGGGTAGCGGTAACCCTTTTGGACAATCCCGCTTACCATACGTGAGGTTTAAGACTAACCCCCGCTGTCGGGACATAAGTTAGGGACGTCTAATAATCACGTGAGGAGTGTGGCGTAAGTCATCAGTCCACGCTACACGCCGCTTTTCGTTGGACTCATAGTAGTAGGATTCATAAAAAACTTTTTATCACATGCTGCACCGCTTTGACGTCTTCACGTCAGCGCCGGCTGCTGAAAATCAGCTCTGCCTCGCTCGGTCGAAGCATTATGCTGAGCGATGGCCGTTTAGTGCGAATGTGACGCATATTTGCCCACAACTTGTTTTTCTTTGTTGTTTGTTTTTACTGCATCATGCTTGCAGTAATTAAACGTATTTTCTTACTTTCTCCTTCCAACTTACATATTTCGAAAGAAATCTCTTGTTGTTTTGTGAACGTTAACCCAGATATTATTGCTGTACTAATGGCAACTTACATGTTTTTTAGCTCTCTCAATTTCAGTGAGAATATCTTCATAAATAAATCCAAAGAGACCGTCTTGATCTTTACCTCTCTGCACCAGACATGAGGACAGCAACTGAAATGTTAACGGAACTTTTTACAGCTCAAACTCATTTTTCATTCTGCCTAGCGTTTCTGACTATGTTGGTGACGGCTTCCAGTCTAACCAGATGCAGCTGAATACCAGTATTTTACATGGAGCAACTGCCTATCTGACCTGCACAACCCAGTCAGTAACTGGGTAATACAATACACCTTGGTAAGACTTTCGGGCTTCTGAACCCAAGTAACAACTGTCAAAGATCCACTACAGTAAAACGGGGTGAATAAGGATACAGGGGTGATTCGGAACGAAATTTATAAATGGATTTTAACACAGAAATAATATAGTTTGTTGCCAACCAGAACAATCGATCATTAATTATTATACAGCAAACACATTACAAGTCCTTATTATTTAATGCTTACATCGCTTTTAAAGTTTTGTCCCGATTCACCCACGCATTCCATTCACCCCGTTTTATGGTAATGATAACCAGGACCAGAGGCTTAACTTGCTTTCCGAGGCATGGAGGAGTCTCCATATGTAAAGATGGTCACCCATCCACGGACCAACAAGAAAAAAGAAAGAAGGTAAGGGGAATGGAGTATAAATTCCAGAGTGGTGACTACGGGGGATTTCAACGATGGCATAGTATGTTTGTATGACATGCATGTAGTGAATGTGTGGTGTGAGGCTATTAACAGGGTTTGATATTGTTGCTAGGGCAGCTCAAAAACTTGATTAAGTGGCAAATGAAAGCAGTTGTATAATACAAATCTGCTACAAGACAATAATATGCTATTTTTATATCAAGAAGCTTGGAACTAGCATTAGAAATGTTACCAGGGTTTGAGTAGCATTAACTATTCTCGCTAGATAGATCGTGTCTATCTATATCTGTGTTGCGCTACTTACTGTTACCTGTTTTCGTAGGTGTCAGGAAGATCGGGCAATAGGTTAGTGACCTATTTATCAGGTTAGAAAGTACGTGTGCAAGCTACGCTTACAGCGGGTGAAGCAAGACTAAATGAATGTTGTTCAGAAGTAACCTAGCAGAAACTAATAAAGCTACCATGGCGGTGTTGCTAATTATAAACGAAAAGAAAAACAAACTTACGACACAAAAATAATGACATTGTATGTCTCCAATAGCGTATAATTTCCCGTAGGTTAACTCGTCGTCCACTTCGCGTTGGCAGAAACTACACGGCACTTTCTTTCCGGTCACAATTTTGGCTACTATCTTACTTTTGTTTATACTTTTACGTGGTGCCATCATGAACTTTTTGTTACTTCAATATCTCTTGATTATGCCATCAAGAAGATCAATTTAAAACGATGATTTAGAACCGAGTTTGAGGAGGCATTTTTCTACACAAGCGTAGACATAATATTAGAATTGCAAATCGTGTGAATGATGATAATCTAACTTTGATAACAACAGACAACTAATATCATCAAACATGGCGTTTGACAGCATTTGGCGGGAATTTCTATTTTTAATAGGTTTCGTCGAAAACTCCATACTTAACAAAGATCGTCGTGCTTGAACACTAAATGGTGATTCTTAATTGTTAAACAAGAACTGCTTTACTTGCTATTTATAAGAAATAAATTGTTAATATTTTATGTTTTGGTCCTATTAAAAAATTCAAATAAAAGCACTTCTAACTTTGATGTTGCAAGAATGGTTTCTGAACGAAAAGTAGAATGTTTCCCAAGTTCTTTTGGGTGTTGCCCTCCACAAAACTCTATTTTCTCCAGCCTCATGATCTCATTGTTCCAAATAAAAATAAGGTTGTCTATGGCAAAAATTATATTAAAATTATGTGCAATTAATCAAACAAGCAGCAACACTATATTAAAAACGTCAAGAAATCTAAAAAAAAGCCGGAAGGCAACTTAGTTTTTATTTTTATTGTTATTTGTTTAATTATTGTTAAATTACTACCTTAATAGTAACAACCATAATTTTATCTAGTCTTAGAGCTTATTTCATGTCCAGAGTAATTTAATTGCAAATATCTGTGCTTGTGACGGGTTTATGGAGCCATAAAATTGTTGATATAAAGTCCTTTGTTTGGGAAACAGCAATTTCTTCGTGTTTTCTTGTGAATTGGGTGTGGAAAACGCGTTTGGTTGGCGTGTAAGGCGAGTTTTTATTGTTCTTTGTTAGAAACAAGTGTGAAAAGTGGTCAGACAAGCTTATTTGAACTCGGTTTTATAGGCGGCAGTGGTTGACCATTTCGACATAAAACTTTATCCGTTTGCCGTCACAAATATGGCTGTGTTGCTCAATTCTCGTTGTGAAAACCGTCTAAAGGGAATAAGGAACAGGAAAACTCCGTTAATTATCCAATAGGAATCTAGTAAGTTGTGTTAAACTTCCAAAATGTCGGCTTTGGGAGATAACAAAGATATTTGGTCGGTTCCTGGCGATCGGCTGGATTCTAAGTATGAAAAATGCCTGAATATAACAGAAGAGATATATAAAAGGATAAATATAACATTTCAAATAAAGAAATTAGAGACAGAAGCTCAAAGTGATGTATCCGAACACAGGTAATTTTTTTATATTATTTTGACCTTATTTCTGTTATTTAAACTGTGAATCCGACATCTATTTAGTATTTATTTATGTATATCATATCCCTACACTGCATAACATTATTGGGTAAGCTGATTTTCAATGAGTTACAGCGTGAAATCTATTCGTAGCTTTCAAGGCCAAATTTCACAATTGATTCTCTCAACTTCATGGCCTGTTGAGTTATGATAATAAAATATTTGTCAATAAACTGTATCTAAGCTGATAGGAATATAAAAAAAAAAATTGAATATTAATTTTGTTGAATTATTCATACCTACCTATTTTATAATGACCTGTTTTCAGATTATTGATGTTCAATTATTTATAAAGTGAATTTTAGTTAATTGTTTGTTCTATAATCAAACATAATGGTGTAATTAATATGATTACTTTTTTGAATTGGCACAAACTTTATGAAAATCGCACAGTGAGAGAGACACACTTTTTGCTAGTTGAATTCTCAAAATTAATATAAGACATCAAAGCCTGGTTGATTACTTAGATTAATTTAATTATAAAAATTTAAAGACTGGTTGTCATTCACCAGTCTTACATAGTAGTTTCAGTGGATTCATGTGCGTATTGTATAATTATCACTTGCTTAAAAATTGGTGAAGGACAACCACTCCACATTGTGAGGAAATCGGATATGTGTGAGAGATGAAAAAAGGCCCATGGGCAGCATCAAAACTCTGACCCTAACCACACGAAAAGAAGAAGAAGACCTAGTGGTATTGTTATACCCAGTAATTGGGTTGTGGAGGTCAGATAGACAGTTGCTGCATGTTAAATACTAGTATTCAGTTTCATCCGGTTAAACAGTGAGTCCCAACACAGGAAAAGATAGAAACAAATCCTTTAATTATACAAGTAGTATATGCCAAACCTGAATATAGTTTGTTCAGAATAAGGAACTGAATCGATTCCAATAATTTTTACACCATGTTATATTTTTTCCCAAAAATATTTTAAAAAGGTTACAAGTTGGACACCGAACATTATCAATGAGCGCAAGACGATGCTGGAGGCGCCGCTCGCGTAGTGACCATGTTTTTGTACGGATAACCAGATAACATAACAAGCTTATAACTGTATGGTTATTCATAACACAGTTTTGAAATTTTGTACATAGATTCTTTACATAAAAATACTAGACATGTGTTTCGGGTTTCGCATATACTAAAACTAATGTTGTATAAACTCCTTCATTCCAGCGACCGAATAGACAGTAATGATCTCAGTAACGAAACGGACTTGTTTGCGTGTGACAAGAGCGACTCCATCTCAAGCAGCGAGGAGGGGCAGAAGCCTGCGGTCACCTGTGAGAAGTACATCAACATTAACAACAATGAGGAGACTAAGACGAAGAAGGCTGGGGCGGTTTATAAGAGGCCGAGGAAACGGTGAGTGATATTAGAGAAAAATAATGAATACTTTAGGTGCCTCGGCAAGCACGTTAAGCCGTTGGTCCCAGCTGTCATTTGTGCATCTTTGACAGTCGTTACGGGTCGTCAGAGGCCTGAAAATCTGACAGCCAGTGTTACCAAGGGGTAACGTATTACTCAGTTACTGGGTTGTGGAGGTCAGATAGGCTGTCGCTCCATGTAAAATACTGGTATTCAGCTGCATCCGGTTAGACTGGAAGCCGGCTCCAACATAGTTGGGAAAAGGTCAAAGATGTCTGTACCACCTAAGTTCATATGTGGAAGCAATAAATATATTGAATATTGAGTATGGAGACCTCATTGATTGTTAGACCAAACAGCTACCAGCACATTCTAGCTAACTCTGAACCCAATCATCCAACATCAGCCTCCTTAATAATTCTAGATTCAGGAAGGGAACAGGCACTTTTGAATTGTCAAAGGGTCGGTCAGTCAGTAAAATGAAGCTAGTTGCCCATTCCAAAGCAGTAGGTACCTGCGGCAGACACAAGGGGCGTCCCTTTTTTTTTTTTTTTTTTTTCAGGCTGGGGAATCATTCAATGACTTCTCCCGCTCTGGGTGGAGCGGAAGGGAGTGTCAGACTCTTACTGACTAAAACCCATCCATGTTCCTTCCTTAGCCCTTTGTGTTCCATTTCCCAGCCTTAAAAAAAAAAAAAAAAAAAAAGGGTAGCGGTAACCCTTTCGGAAAAGGTGTCCTTTATTAAGTCCTAGAGAAACGTGTAGTGCCCTCATTATACAAAAGTAGGTATTAAAAAGATACACCATGAGCCGTAACAAAGCACATTGCTTTGTTTTATTACAATGGGAATGTTATGGTATTGTATGGTAAACATACAATATAATAACATTAAGTTATGCCTGTAATCTATTAACTTTGAAACCTTGAAATACATACATACATGCTTGACGGTACATAGTGGACATCCCACCCATACGCACCAAACGTTTTGGGAATACTTTTATTATGCGTGCAGCGCGAAATTGGAATTGGGTATTTGACGGTAGTCAATAAAAAAATCTGACAGCCAGTCTTACCAAGGGGTACCGTATTGCCCAGTTACTGGGTTGTGGAGATAGGCAGTCGACCAGTCTAAACGGATGCAGCTGAATACAAGTATTTTACATGGAGCGACTGCCTATCTGACCTCCACAACCCACCCAAGTAGCAAAATTTTCCTATAGTAACCGACTTATAAGAATAAAAGTCATTTAGGAATCTAATAGACGTTTTGACTAAGCCAGTGATCTTACAACAGCATTTAAAAGAGGATTTGTGCTACAAGTACATACGATCCTATAATTAATTTTATAAACGTTTACAGGATTACTTTATAAGATTCTTACTAGTAGTTGCAGTCTTATAAGCGCATGTTATAAAACTAATTAGGAAAGTGTCGCTTTTCGACCTATAAACGCATTTAATATGATTGTTTGCTCTTGTTAACGTCTTGTTTCATTCTTCTATAAGACATGCGCTTCTATAGACGTCTTAGATATAGCTGCTATAGGTCAAGGATATTATAGGATTAATTTGTCTTAGTCGTGACTTATAATGGATTGTTAGCACCAAACTAGCATGCCCTCCGATAATTATAGGTATGATTCTACTTAAATGTGTCCTACATTTGCTATTACTAGAGTAATCATCCATTTTGCTTTCATTTTGTGATTTGATAAAGAAAATAGAAATGGATTTAAACAAATGGAAAAGATTTAAGCGTAGTGGCAGTTATCGAAGACGAGTTTCGAAAAAGTACCTTGAAATGAAATCGGGGTCAGATTACCAATCGATACTTTTATTGAATAAACGTGAGTTTCGTGAAGTTTGTGATGGTTCCGTACAAAGTAAAAACGATATAGACCTAGAAGACTGGGAAGATAACTCTTCTGATATTTGTTATAATCAAGAAGATAATGAAAATAAAAGCGGAAGCAGTGATAGTGAATTTAATGATGACAACAATACATTAAAACATTACATTACATTTATATTTAAATTGCCTTGTACTTGGACTCTGAAACTTAGCCCGACTTACGCTTATGTCGGGCTCAGTTTCAGTGTCCGAGTTTTGACACATTGCATCAATTAAAGATTCTGCCTTTTGAAGACTTATAATATTATTTCATTTTAAAATACAGTTTTTCTTTGACCAGTTTTCTTCTGGTTCACAATGTTCATGCCTTTGTAATTTGTCGGGGTTTTTTCTGGGCCAATATAAGATCCCATTGCTGTGGGACAGTTACCAGCAGAGATTTGCCTCGCTCTATAGTTTGTACTACTTTGTATGGCATAATTTCCTGGTTACAGCGAATCTAAAAAACAAGGTAAGCAATTAAGTAGGTGCACACCTTCATTCAACATAATGCTAAACTGTCCTACAGGACAATACAGTTCAGATTTCATTACGTGAATATTCTGATTTATAACGAATTGTTGAATATCTACGAAGGAACAGTTGATTATTTCAGGATTTGTAGTTGGTACTATAAATAAGAGTTCTCATTGAGAGAATATCACCTCTCAACGGCATCAATATTTTAATATCCCTACAATACTATTATGCATTATTTTACGTTAATTATGATAAAATGAATGAAAGGTACCTAAAAATATATTAACAGCAGAATTCACACTCGTCGGTGGGGTAATGGTCATAAACCGCATATTGTTTTTACACCAAAAAAAACCCTTTGTTTAATCATTTTATTATATCCCCTTGAGCCACAGTGAAATGTAATGGCTTATTGGTTGTGCATGTGTCATTTGAAACATTATAACCACAACCGTAACATTTTTCTGCTAACAAAAAGTGTGTAATATTCCATGGCCATTTCGAATACTTGAGCTTACGGAAGTCCTTTTTGGTCAAAAAATCATCGACATGCATTATTACAACCATTTCCAGTCCAGGCTCAAATGTGACACGCTGAAATATTTTTTTTAGGTAAGTGCCTATATAGGGTGACTGGTAATTAGTGACCGATACCTAAACACATGATTGTGCTCATGATAACAAACAACTTTTACTATGGGACCAAACCCGAATTCTGACACTATTCTGAAAATATTCGTTCTGTTAAATCATTACCATACATATACTGGCCTGTGGGGGTTCTTTCTTTTGTATTTTCTAAAAGAACCCTAAAACTTAAATATGGTGGCCAAGTAGGTATATCCTGTAGTAGTCTTAACTCTGACTAAGTTGGTTTATAACAGTTTTTATAATGCAATATTATGACACGGGACCCAGATCCTATGGCGGCTTATAATTTAATGAGTATTTGTTAATTATTATCGAATAAAATAATAACAAATATGTTTAGTTTTAAAGGGGCATGAAGATATGTTTATTATCATCGAACACTTTATGAATAAAATTAATTTCGCAAGTTTAGTAGGCATTCTAAACACAACAGTCAAAAGACAAAAGTTCTTACCTATTGTAAATAGATATTAGAATGTGAAATAGTTACCCTTTGAAAATATTATATTTTTTCTTAAGACACCTGCAGTACGTCACCGTTACAAACAGTGATCAAATGAATGCTCTAGTAATGGCATCGCGCTGCCAACTGTTGGATCAATTACACCAGTAGCAGCACTCGTCATATCGTTAGAGGACTAATCGCGCTTATTCAATGCGTTTACCGGATGTTTATAGAACAATAATATCTTGTAAAAACACCTAATAAGATAATTATAAAATCGAATTGCACTTTACCGGACCGTAAAAAAATGATTATAGGGCATAATGGTCCTATAAACTGCGCCCAAATGCGGTTTTGTAAACGTTTGTAGGATTCCAATAGGACAAAAAAATACATACTCCTAAGATATTTACATGACCAAATTTTGCTACTTGGGCAGTAATTGGGCAATACGATACCCCTTGGTAAGACTGACTGTCTGATTTTCGGGCTTGTGACGACACGTAACGAACGTCAAAGATGCCCAAATGACAGCCGGGACCAACGGCTTAACGTGCTTTCTGAGGCACGGAGGAGTCTCGATATGTAAAGATGGTCACCCATCCACGGCCAACCCCGGCAAGCGTAGCTTAACCTGATGGATCGACCTGTGCGGCTGTTAGTACTTCTACTTAGCTATTGATAATTTAAAAAAAGTTTGCGTGGAAGTCCTCGCGGTGGAAGAAAATAGCACCCATATTTTTATAGAATTACCTCAGTACTGTCGAGTACTGAGGTAATTCTCTGACCCGTCCATTTTTCCGACTTTTTATATTTTTGCCCTGCTCCTCAGGATCGTAGTAGGAGTAACATGATGATTTCCCACCATCAAAAAAAAAAAACCACATTGATCGTTAGCCCAAACATCTACCAGCACATTACATCTAAATCTTAACCCAACCATTCAACATTAGCCTTCTCAATCTTTCCAGGTTCAGGAAGCGAGTAAAAAAACGCCAAACTAAATGTACTCGCAGTGACTCGGAAGGTTCCAGTGATGAAGCTCTACCCCTCAGCCGGATTGTGGAGGTCGACAGCAAATCTGTCGCAGAGTCTTCGGATAACGTGATGGGAGTGCCGAATATCGTCATATTGACCAGAGGTATGTTAGCATTATTTAGCAGACACAAAGGTTTTATGGGCTAAAATAATAACAGTCCCAGGGATCGATCTAGCCGCCGTGTACGGCGTACAGCCGTATTACAAAAAGAAAAGATCATTCCCCTGACCTTATCCCAATTTATTTGTGCTCGGCGCAACATGTCTTTTTCTTCCATACTTCTCTATTAGTCGACATCTCGGTAGTCACTCCCTTTCTAGCCATATCATCTCACAGAGTTTATCCCAAGTTTCTGTAGTCTTCATATACAGAAAAAAATATAAACAAAACAAAGAGAACATAAAAAAAATAAAATAAGGACAAAAGATTAAAAAAAAACAAAGACCTGTGAGGCCGAAAAGGCTCCTATCTCAGCATAATGCTGCGATATTTAGGAAATTAATAAATACCGTAGCGCTGGTATTCTGATAGGGCCCGTTGTGATGCCACGGACACACCGACGGACATATAAAAAAATAAAATAAGAAACATGAATTTGCTTATACATTCGGGGATAAAACGTTTCGTTTAATTCATTAATCTATCCTTTCAGATCTAAAACCAAAAATCCCCGCAGACAAGAAAGTCCAACTCAAAACTCTAACAGTTAAACTAACAAAGACCGATCTTCCTCCCCCCTTGAAGAAGGAGACGTCTATACCTCCCCCCATTAAGAAGGAGACAGCAACACCTCCCCCCTCGAAGAAGAATGAGAAAGAAGTAGAAGTAACTGCGCCGGTACGTGTCAAGGAAGATAAAGAGAGGAGTGAGTGGAAGAATTGTACTATGTGCAGTTTGTCTTTTAGAGGGGAGCGGGGGCTGAGGTAAGAAGAATTTTCATTATTTAAATAAAAGTAAATTTCAAATTCAAAGGTATTTATATTCTTTTGGAATGAAGTTCCTTGTCGCGCGTTGCGAAAGGGGGCTAGACGGAAATTAAGGCCAAAAGTTGTAACGACACTTTTTTTGGAGTAAAATATGATGTCTTTTTAATCAATAAATTTTTTGATTGGTTAATTTTAGATCAGATTATTTTTGATTATTATAACTTAAAAGAAATACAATTTTATTACAATTCCTGAACGAATTAATCGAAAGGAACTTTGTTCCATCCGGGTGTCCCTTGATACCTCTTATGTTTTTCATTTCTAGAAGTGAACAAGAAGAGACAATAAGAAAAGTTTTAGTGGACACATTCTTAGGCTTATTTTTCCTAGCAAATTAAGTCAAAATTGAATTATTCATTAGCTTTAGTATTAATAAGCTATATTGTATTTTTATGATGATTCTGAGTTAGGACACATCATTCAACAAAAAAAACTGTAAGTCCGTCTCGCTCAATACAGGGTAAAATTGAATTCATGGGCCAATATTTTAAGGGGCCTTGTAGGTACTCATCATTATGACCTTTTACTATGGAAAGAAACCTGAAATTGCGAAAATAATTCCGCTGTTCTTTACATTATGCTCGCATAACTCGTCGAAATGTAGGGAACTGCAGATTTTTTTTGCGATACCAGGTCTCTTCTTATCGTGTGGTTAGTGACTAACCTGGTGTCAGAGTTTTTATGCTGCCCATGGGCCTCTGACTTAGCTTCACATACTGTTGAGAAATATCTCTCAGGCATGCTTGTTCAGGTGTGTTCCCATAGTAAAAGTTGTTCATAATGATGAGTACAATGACCTCTTAAAAAATTGCCAATGAATTCAAATTCACCATGTATTGGGACACTTCACTTTGGGAAAGAGATAGAGCTATACCTCCTGTATAGCTTCTTCTCTTTCTCACAATGAAATAATATTAAGTTAGTACTGCTCTTTGATGTCGTGGTTGGCCTCCAAACTTTTTATATTGGGCGAAATGGACTTAGTCTTTTGTTCTCCGATTTTTTTTAACTGGTGAGATCCCATTTATGTCCTATGGAGAAGGGTCTCATTGTATTTTTAATGAATACTTTTGTCAAGAAATTATTATCATCTTAAAAAGGAAAACTAGAGTCTGGCCAACGAAAGCTGTCCAAGAAAAAAGGTGGCAATTTAAAAAATCAAGAGCTGCCAACACTGGTTATACGCTGCTTAAACGGACTTGATATTTTTAGTATTCAAGACTAATAAGCGATATTTACACTGCTTCGAATTTCTCAATAACAGTCACGGATTCTGGAATTGTTCCCGATTGATGGCAATAGGCACGCCCGCTATTACATGGGACTTGCCATAATATACCACTCAATCAAATATTTATATAAAATCTTTCCTAAAAATTAGTATACATATATGGCATTTTTTTAACTTCTGCGTGCATTGTAGTTCACAGCTCGACCTCCTGGCACGACATTATATTAAAAAAGGTAGAATTCAAGAAAAAGTTATAACTAAAAGTTTATTTCCTAACACAAACACATAGGGGCTAGGAATCTTAGTCGAAATTCAATTCAATTTTGACAGTGCTAAATTATTGCCAACAATTTAATTCGTGGTCAACTTTCGTTGGCCAGACTCTAAAATAAAATACTTACACTAGAATACACTAGAAAAAATACCCGTATCTTTCCAATTTTTTTCTAGTGGCAACACAGTTTTATTTTTTATGTAGTAGCAACACATTTTTATCAGTCAAAACTTACCGAATCTTACCGATACTTACTAGACACTCTAGAATATAGTATTTCAAATAAAATCATATTATGTTTTCCAGACGCCACATGACAATGTCTCACATAATAAATCAAGAAGAAACAAAGAAGTCCAACAAACCGGAACAACGAGAAACAAACACTTTAGATGGGTAATTCGCATAATGACTGGTCGCCATTTAAACGGGCAAAGTGAGAAATCATACTTAAATAGGGCCATTACAAACGCTAAGTTAATAGTCAAAATAATCTCCCTGCCTTTACCCAGCTATGTTGGGGTCGGCTTCCAGTCTAACGGGATGCAGCTGAATACCAGTATTTTACATGGAGCGACTGCCTATCTGACCTCCACAACCCAGTAACTGGGCAATACGATACTCCTTGGTAAGACTGGCTGACAGATTTTCGGGCTTCTGACCACCCTTAACCACTGTCATAGATGCACAAATGACGGCTGCTTATCTGCTGTGTATAACTGGCTTTATAGAACAGTGCTGGTGTTGTTTGCAACTGTCATTCCAATTGACATAATCATTTATGGTTCGTATATTAGCGTTTGTAATGGCCCTACGAAAAACTGTACATTTTCACGTCCAATTGGTACTTTAATGTTATTGTTAGTACCACTTTTGGAAAAGAAAATGGCGACCTGTCAAAGTTTTTATTATTATAATATTAATATTATAAATGTTTTTAAAGATAGTTTATGGAAAGCTAGTTTTGAAGTTTTTTGGTAATTTTATTAAAAATAAATATTGTAAATTAAAACGTTTCGGATGTGGGATGGCGTGCAATAGAAGGATCTTTTTTCGAAAAACTGAGTGCATAAAATAATTTCTGTAATATTATAAATGCTACATCGAATTTGCTTATGCATCGCCAGTTATGGCGGAATTTTTCTAAGAAATCACTTTAATTAAACGAGAGAGCCGTGCTTTTACTAAAGCCAAATATTTATGAAGTAAAACTTCAGTGGCGTTTGGATAATTGGGCGAGAATTGATAGTGAAATGTTAAAGACGCGTCACGTTTAGGTACATTTTGTTCCATGAGAGAGCAAATAGATAGAACTCTCTCCTTTTCTTCATTTTTCAAGAAGTTTCACGTTCATTCATGTACTGTCGTACACGTACAGTGTTAAATGGCGCTAAATGTGTAGCAAATGAAAAACAAATAGTATGTTTGTATAAAAATAACTTCTAAACCTCCAGGTCATTGGTTTATATCAAAAAGATTTTTTAAATTTTGCACTAAAAGTGTAAACCTAAAAAAATTACTATGCACTCGGTACTTTTTGAAATGAAGGGACTACGTAAAAGTGTTAGTGCCAATGCTGTTATAATAAAAATTCTTTACCCCGTCTATAATGCTCCCCGTCGCTCTCTAAATATATGCAATTACCTAACAGTGGCTAAAATAGCTGAAAATCTTCTTTTAAAGATATGATTTTCAAAGCTCTCAGGAGTACTGAAATATTTTTTGCAGGCAATATCTGTACTAATTGATAGGCTGGCCTATTTATTTTAAGAAGTAAAATTGGTAAAAACTACTGATATAAAAAAGTTTGAAGCGACAGTCTTCTCAATTTAAAATTTAAACCCCATTCGTCGATGCTTTATGGCTAAAAATCTAGTGGATAAAATCTACAAATACATATACACACATCAAAAGTGTCTAGGGATCAACATATATTTTTGCAATAACTTTTCTCTTGATTGATATTAATTTAAATTTTCTTTAAGGATTCATCAAATAAAGTGTTTTCGTTTGTCACAGTAACGATAAACCAAGTCACCTTTGCATTAATAAAGAAATTTGCCATTTTCCTAATAAAGGGATTTTTGACATTTGAACCACTAACATTAAAGTTCGAAAAAAAGACTGAAATAACAGTTTTCTTTAAAATTTTATTGGGTAACTTAAACAATTAATAATCCGTGTTTCTACCGCGAACACTAACAACACAAGAACATCGGTTTGGCATACTCAAAATGAGTTCATCCAAATCACGCTGTGGAATGGCCGCCCATGTTCGTTGCAACAACAAAAAAAGGTCTTCTTGCAACTGGATACCCTCCATATTCGGCAGAGCTCTTCTCTGTAGCATATCCCATGCATGCTCAATCGGGTTCAAGTCTGGCGACTGAGCAGGCCAGGGCAGGACATTGATGTTAGCTGCGGCGAGAGTCTGTCTTACAACTCTTGCGGTGTGCGGTCGTGCATTATCATGCATTAACTGAAATAAGGGACCGATTTGCACTTGTAGAGGAACGATGACGTCAGATACAATCGTCTCAGCATAAATTTGAGCGTTGAGGTTGCCTCTGATCCAAATCAACTCAGTTCTTCCGCCGATCCAAATACCCGCCCATACCATGATGGTTCCACCACTATAAGGATGGACTTCCTGGCAGGATTTTAATCGCTGTTGGCGTCCAGGGGTTCTCCAGTGTCGTATACGTCTTGTATCCGGTCTCATACCAAAACGAGACTCATCAGAAAAGCACACGAAACGCCATTGTTCTTCTGCCCAATTTCTGTGTTCAAGAGCCCATTGATATCGAATCCTACGATTGTGCATTGCTATAGGTGGTACCCGTAGCGGTCTTCGGGAATGAAGGTTCACTTCATGCAAGCGGTTTCTGACTGTTTGGTCGCTAATTAAGTTCCCTGAAGAGTGATGAAGCCTCACGGCTAACATCATGGCGGTTATTGTTGGAGCTCTTCGAGTTAAGATTTGAATGTATCGGTCTTGTCTCCGTGTGGTGCAGCGATACCGTCCTTCATGGCGCTCAGCCACGGTACCAGTGCTTCGGTAACGTGTCCAAAGTCGACTGATAACACCTTTTTTTGTTGTTGCAACGAACATGGGCGGCCATTCCACAGCGTGATTTGGATGAACTCATTTTGAGTATGCCAAACCGATGTTCTTGTGTTGTTAGTGTTCGCGGTAGAAACACGGATTATTAATTGTTTAAGTTACCCAATAAAATTTTAAAGAAAACTGTTATTTCAGTCTTTTTTTCGAACTTTAATGTTAGTGGTTCAAATGTCAAAAATCCCTTTATTAGGAAAATGGCAAATTTCTTTATTAATGCAAAGGTGACTTGGTTTATCGTTACTGTGACAAACGAAAACACTTTATTTGATGAATCCTTAAAGAAAATTTAAATTAATATCAATCAAGAGAAAAGTTATTGCAAAAATATATGTTGATCCCTAGACACTTTTGATGTGTGTAGCTTTGGTAAGAGTAAATACACTCGAGAGCAATGAATCCGGGTCACTTAAAGAATGTTAAAAATCTCGGAAACTAAAAATGATAGGTTAATGCAATAAATTGTATTTAATAGACAATGTAATACTCCTTAAATGAAAGTAAAAAAAATATGAGTCACCATACATTTTAGTAACACAAAATTACTTAAAGAAAAAAACTGCTGATCTCTCCTTAAAACAAAAATAGGAAACATGAAATTTTTGAACTTTATTACGATTTTCTTGAATTTTAATACTTCGTATTGCCTCCTCGTGCTTCCATTACTGCGTTTACGCGGTTTGGCATGCTGTACACCAAGTTCCTTATACGATTTTGGGGAATATTCTCCCATTCCTCTGTGAGAGCAATTTTGAGCTCACGAAGCGTGATTGGGGGAGGGTTTCGTTGTTTTACGCATCTGCCTAGCTCGTCCCAAGCATGCTCGATCGGGTTGATATCCGGGCTGCGCGCTGGCCACTCCATACGAGTAATGTTCATCTCTTGAAGGTAGTCATTCACAATCCTACCTGTATGAGGTCGGGCATTGTCATGCATAAATATAGCATTCTCACCTAAATTGACCATAAATGGACCAACGTAATCATTGAGGATTTCTTCCACATATCTTACGCTAGTTAAAGAGCCGTTTTCTATGATCACCAGCTCTGTGCGACTTTCAGAAGAAATTCCGGCTCACACAAGTACAGACCCACCACCGTAGGCTACTTTTTCTTCGATGCATGCTTGCTTGAATCTTTCCCCTGGTCTTCGATACACTCTGTGTCTTCCATCGTGCTTGTAGAGCATAAATTTTGATTCGTCGGAGAACATAACTTTTGACCAATCTTCAATACTCCAATTTACGTGGCCCTGGGCATATCTTAGTCTTGAAATACGATGCCCACGCTCCAGTTTAGGGCCGTTTGCAGGTCTAAGGGGTTTTAAGTTAGATTCAGCAAGCCGACGTCTTACTGTCCATGCACTTGGGTTACTTCCTCCGAGGTGTCGAAACTGATTTGTGAGTTCAGTTCCTGTGAGAAAGCGATTTCGAAGCATGGTGTTCACCAAGTATCGGTCTTCTCGTGCTGTGGTACACCTGGTTCTGCCCGTTCCTGGTCTGCGTAGGTTAGAACCAGTTTCTTCGTAACGTCGGAGAACTCTTTGTACTGTTGACAGCGACACACCGACAGTCCTGGCTGTATCGCGCTGACTCCGGCCGGTTTCCAGCATTGTAAGTATTCTGGTGCATTCTTCAGGCGTAAGCGACATAATTTCAGCTTGAATAATGAATATAGAGCACTATCAACATGGTTTATGTACCCACATAAATGACAGATTACAAACAAAAGCAAAACCAAATGCTGTAATTTCGTAGTTCCATCTTCGAAAGTGGCCCTTTTTCAAATTTGATTTTTTTATGATATAACTTTACAATAACTAAGAAGTTTTAATACCTTCATTTAAGGAGTATTACATTGTCTATTAAATACAATTTATTGCATTAACCTAGCATTTTTAGTTTCCGAGATTTTTAGGATTCTTTAAGTGACCCGGATTCATTGCTCTCGAGTGTATATAAATAACATTCACCGCATTGCTAAAAAATATATTATTAAAAGAAAACATAGAAATTAGTTTACTTTAAGATTAAATTGCTACAAATATTTTTAAAAGAATAAAATGAAAGTGGTACTTTTCAAAAAAATTATGACAGCATTGGTACTCTAGTGGCAGGGTTGAAAATATCTGTGATCGTTTGGCGCATTGTGATGTAGGTTAGAAAAATGAACGATGGATATAGGTTTATTTTTAATTTTTCAAAAAAAGAAAGTTATTTTCATCTTTGTACTGTCATGGCTGTCTTAGAGAAGGGAAATATGAAGATTAGTGATGTTATAGGATTGCCCGATTTGTTTCGGACTCAACCCGGGCCTATAATCATGACTCCTGATGATTTCAAAGTTTGTCGCATGTACCATAGCGTACATTTGCAGTGGCTCAACACCAGTGTCGGCGATGATACGTACGTTACGTTTGTAAAATATTAATTTCACAAAATGTATATCATTTTATTTTCACTTGACTTTGGCAAAGCCATTTTTCAATTACTTTGATAAAAATAAACCTATGTCCAATAATTATTGAAAGAAAAAAAATGGTTCGGTATATACAAGTACAAAATTCTATTTAGCGAAAACGGATGAGAAAGACAGTCATTTTTCTAAAAAGAAAAAACAACAAATTAAATTCACAAAAAAAATCTTAGATTTTAGCTTCTTCTATACATAGCCTTAAGGATTTTTTGAAAAAACCAAACCGTTTTTCCGATCTGTCTAGCTGTGTTGCCAGTTAAGGTTAAGGGTGTTGCAATATGAAAAAAAAATTTTTTTTCGTAAACGCGGTGCTATTTTTTTAATTTTAGTCGGGATATTAGCATGTTGACTAGTCAGTTTCAAAATGTTTGCCACTTATTGTTCCTAGCGCGTATTTGTTTATAAAATGGTTATTTTGTTGACAAGTTACTGAAAAGTCATGATATATGTCTAAAGACGGCATTACTTAATAAATTCATGGCACCAAAGCTCGCGATTTTTAAGCCATCAGTTTTTTACGTAATTTGTGTCTGAAGTTGGAAGTAAACGGGGAGACAACAATTTTGTATGGAAGCTGTTGGGACAATGTCGCCTCTAGCAACGACCGCTGAGGCGGCTCTGTGTTGCTATTTTTAAAAATCCAGAAAAAAACTTCTCAACGAAATACCATTTTCGTATAAGGTGTGATTAAAATCTCGACATTAATTATTATTACTTATTTTAAAAGCATTTTACTTCTTATGGAAAATTGTTGAAACTCTCTTTTTGTCTCACGAATGAAAGGGGTTACAGGAAGAAGGGTATAGAGATAATACAATGCATAGACAAGCCACAAGAAAATGATTAAATAGAAAGATAGATCATAAAATTAGCCTATTAAAAATATATTTATTTTTTTATTTAGGATCTCCAACAAAAGATGTACACAATACATGACACATAAATTAAAAGTTACATCAGGTAATAAGTAAGTGTACTCCTTCACTTATAGGAGACCACAACATGCACAAAGTTAAACAACTAAGCTAACAAGGGTAACCATTTGGAAAAGTTAATTAAAGGACACAAAACCAAACAAAAAAAAATTAGAAGATACAACCTTTAGACATAGGTACTCAGATCAAGTCTATTAAATGTTTCTTATATTTAGACAGAGACTCGCAGATGTCTAAATTCATAGTTTTAGATAAAACGTTGTATTGCCTACAAAGTCTTGGCACAGCGGCGTTATGACCGAGGTTAGTTTTTGATTTATGAAGGAGTATGCGTTGAGTGAGCTCGAGAAATTCAAATTTTCTTACGTTTTTTTTCAATCACTTTTGCTAGCGGCTTCGTCAAACAAAATCGGGGCCTTTTCACACCTTTAAAGGTCGAATTTCCGGTAATCTCTTCTGAGTACTCAGTACATTATAAAAGGATGCCGTGTGCAAAATTTGACGTTTCTAGTTGATATGTCAGTCAGTTTATCTATACTATAATATTATAAAGAGGTAAAATTTGTAAGTTTGTATGTAGGGGGTAATCTCCGGAACTAATGATCCAATATCGAAAAAATTTTTCACTGATAGAAAGCTACATTATTCCTGAGTGCTAAAGGGTATAAATTATATTTATATCATACATATTAGCCGAGCTATCGCAATTTTCGTCTAGCAAGTCGGAAAGAAAACCTCCGAAAACAGAATTATTTGCATGCGCTGCCTAAACAGTTACAGTATATCGCAATTTTCCGCGGACGAAGTCACGGGCAGAAGCTAGTTTATCTAGATTAAAAGGTCGGGACCACGAAAAGCAGTATCTTTGGGCCACATATTAATCATTTTCTTTTAGCGTAATGCTTGTATTAACTCTAAAAACCAGACATTTTCAAGTAAGTAAAGACATGTGTTAGTCAATTCAACCATTTGATTTGTCATGTAGTCAACATTATAGAATAAAAATAAATAATACTTCGTTAATGAAACAGCTGATCATGCGCCCCAAAGCCAACGGGAGCCTATAGCAGTATTTTAATATTGCATTGGGAAAGTGATGGAGCTATACAGGAAGTATAGCTGCATCTCTTTATCACACTGAATATGTTGTTGAACGTGACATACCCCCCAGACTTTAACCTACGAAACGAGTTCTATCTTTCGTCCGACCAAACATCTTCGATCCAGTTTTAAACGTTATTCTGCCTGTCGTAAAGTTGATTTTAAAACCGATAATAAGAATTTTCCTAAAAAAAGGTCGAAATTCAATCGCTGGCTTGAAGAACGCTAACGTTTTGTATTGGGGGTATTACTTTAAAGTTCAGTAAAAGAGCGATTTTGATAGCTTTCTAAAAGTTTCGTTTCGATAACGATGTATTATTTATTTTTCAATGGTTTCATCATTCGGAAATATGAAAAACTTATTTACTGATAAATATTTGATTCAATTGATCTCCAGTATGTGTCATCGGATCTTTTTGGTGCAATCTATGGGTGTTGCCATACTATTAATTAAAATAAATACTATTTTTATTTTTTCCTATAGTGACTTATAGTTCTATTACTTATATAATATAAAATATTAGATAAAATAATTTTTCTATATACCTAATTCTTGCTTTTTAATGCGAAGCGCGTGATTTTCGTGCTGTTTTTAAATGGAAGAAATGTTAATAGGATATTTTGACAATTATTATTGAATTTAAATATGATTGGTTGATTTTTGAAATGCGCAATTTGTTGTTTTGCGAAATCGACGAAATAATGTTTTAAAAATGTTTTTGTGCGGGACTCGTTTCCGCGCATTGACAATTTAAAGTTAATTATACGCAAAAAATGCGCATTTCGAATTATTTATGTTCCTTAATTAAAATTGTTTTGTCTGTAAATATTATTGTTAAAAACAATGCTGATTGGTATAAGAACTAGCATATTATTCAGTCATAGTAAGTAGCTAGAAATTGATGGGTATTTTTCTGTTGACTGATGAACGGCGTAAGACCCGTAAAATACAAATCTCATTGCAATTTGCAGGTCAGGTTGTATTTTGGTCAAAATATGATTCGCGGCCACAGAAAGAACTTATTTACAGAACTTAAATCATTAAAATCATCAATACAACCCTCTAAGTTTACCTTATGGAATAATTATTTCTCAATGACATTTGAGGACAATTTCTTACTTAGAGACTTGTATGAATGATTCTGCACTGACATTATGTTTATCTACTTACTTTTTAATTTGCGTGTTATTATACCGGCCAGCATTATAAGTTAAAAATGCATTTTGCATATTATATAAAAACTATTTTTTGTTTTTTTCCTTTTTTGTTATAAAATTAATAATTTTAAGTTTTTAACGTCTATATACCATAAATAAGAAGGAAGCTGTATCTGTGGTTTTAGATAGACAAAAAAACAAAGGAATTTTAGAGTGATTAGTAAGAAATACTAAATTAAAGTGGTATATAGATGAATAGGTATATTTTTTTAATAAGTGAAGTTTGAGGGCACTACTCAATGTATGTTGGGAAGTTTAATTTTTTTAAAACATTGCTATATTCTGTGCCAAAAGAATGTGATGAAAATGTCAACAAATCAAAATACATGAAAAAATGGGTAGTGGTATAACCTCAACTTACATTGAGTCAATTACAATTAAATAAATAATGTTATTCAAACATTTTTTTGAAAAAAAAAATGGAAAGAGACTTGAAACTTTCTTAATACAGTAGAATGTGTCACTTATTCCTTTAGTGGTCATTGCGTAGGAGTTATTTGTTTATACTTTCATCATACACTTCGAAAACTAACTATCATTAGATAGATAGATATCATGTCTAGGAAATCTTGCCAGTTAATTAAAAAAGGCAAAAGTACTTTTGCCAGATAACATCACGCCTTGTTTCCTAAAGGGATAGACACAGGTGTACCTATAGTAGAGATAAACTACTAAAACATACCCCGTTCCTCTAAAATTCAAAACATTTGAAAGTATTTGTCAAAGTAATTACAAAGCGCAACCAAGACTCACAACGCATGTCGCTGTCGGCCTGCTACTGAAGACGAATACTTACAACTACATACAAACTCTTTCGTAATGATGTGACTACAAACATTGAAACAGTCATTTGGAGGGGCGCGCCATGTTATCGTGGTTCATCTCTACACCCGCATTCCAACAATATCAGCGAACATATTTCCCAACATATTGTTATTGAAGCGCTTCCAAACTTCGGAATTGGTGATTTTTATAAGTATGTCTAGTCTAAAATCTGTTCATTTCTGTTTAGGCGTTATTTGGTGTGGATATATTTCGATATAATTCTTTTAAGGACGGTTTGTGTTAAACCAATTGTCATTAAGTTTTAAAATTGACAGTCGATTGGACTAATAAACTATGAATACATGTGCTAGTAACTTGCATTAGCTTGCTATAGTGTATAATGTACAAGCGACCCGCCTCGGCTTCGCACGGGCGGTAGATAATATAACGCGGGCGAAAGCTAGTTAAATTACACGTGAACCTTCTTGAATCAATCTGCCAGCCTTGTCCCAACTATGTTGGGGTCGGCTTCCAGTCTAACTGGATGCAGTTGAATACCAGTATTTTACATGGAGCGACTGCCTATCTGACCTCCACAACCCAGTAACTGGGTAATACGATACCCCTTGGTAAGACTGGCAGTCAGATTTTCGGGCTACTGACGACCTGTAACGACTGTCAAAGATGCACAAATGACAGCCGGGACCAACACCTTAACGGGCTTTCCGAGGCACGGAGGAGTCTTGGTATGTAAAGATGGTCAACCATCCACGGCAAACCCCGGCAAGAGTAGCTTAACCTGGAAGATCGACCTGTGCGGCAGGCTGTTAATAGTTAGCCACTAGCTCCTCTTGAATCACTCTATCTATTGATGAAAACTGCATTAAAATCCGTTGCCTAGTTTAAAATCATATACTGGTCTCAAAACGGTGAAGGAAAACTCTCACAGCTCGCACAGAGAGGAGGAAAGTTATAGCTGATTAAGGCTGTAATAAACATAGCTCTTGCTTATTTAGAAGTATGCGAGTGGCTTGCATGCCATTGAGCTATAATAACTTCTGATTGGTGTAACGTATGTCTTTGTCAGGCATGTGTATTTGCCGGGTAAGCGGGATTGTCCGAAACGGTTACCGCTACCCCGGAACATAAAGGGCTAAGGAAGGAACATGGATGGGTTTTAGTCAGTAAGAGTCTGACATTCCCTTCAGCTCCACCCAGATCGGGAGGAGTCATTTGATGATTTCCAACCCTCATAAAAAATAGGCATGTGTATTACGGGGTTTATGTCATGTTATTGGTCGCGAGCAACTAGCAAGTTACTGGCAAATGTATTCCTAGCGTTATCGACTGAAATAGTCGACTTTTAATGCCATTTCTAGTGGTCATATGTCAGTCAACGGCTTATAGAAAGTTATGGTTAATTTGCAATAGATGCATGAGGAATCGACTTTGTTTGTTTGTTAGTCGAATTAGGGTATAATGGGGTAAATCCGGCACGGGGGTAAGACCGTACGATTAGTATTGCCCGCTAAATTGGCATTATTTTTAATGCTGACAACATAGGGGTGTATTTATAAACGTTGCTTGTAGTTAACAGAGGTTAAAAAGTCAAACATGTGTGGTTAAACAGTCGTTAATAGTTACTTAACTTTAAGCAACGTTTAGTGAAGTGTGATTTGCGCTGATTTGATTCGTACGATCTTAACCCAGTGCCGATCTTACCCTGACATACTAGAAACATTTTGTAGTTACTAAGTACACTAGTTTGGTATGCAGTCGCGTTTCTACTAGACAGCAAATAGGGCATTTACTACTTGGCGCTCATAATTGTTATAATGGTCTTAGCCAAGTACTCAGACGGCATTACCCGTGATTAAAAACGTTGGAAATCCAGTCACTATCTAACTTTCGCGGCAATGAATATTAAACGCTGCACAATTTTGCCCAATAATGCTCGGGTCCTATATACATAGACGAATCGTTTTGCTTAGCAATGGTAGCATTTTTTACTGCCAAACTGAGCATATAAATAGATTCGTAAGGTAATTTTACCTGTGATAGTTACGTCCATATGGGAGATATTTTATCCCATATATTCATTACTGGTATTTTATCTATTATACAGTATGTTAATTAACGAAAGGCGTTCCCGTTAAACCGCAATAGTATAGCGTCAATATATGTAAAAAATGACATGTTAACCCATTGGATGTTCGTCTATTAGAAGCTGTTTGCTTATAAGAGCTCAAAGATTTATACGGTTATATTTATTGTCGTTTCGAGAGAATTTTTCTTATGGACCTATGGGGTTCATACGACATTTGAGGGGTTAATTAACATACTGTATAACCAACATCGTAAATTATAGGATAGCCATAACACTTCAGTGTTGCCAACATGTCCAGTCTAGTGAAAACCCGGCTTCAAATCGACTTTTTATTACATTTCTAAGCGCAGATTCGCTCAATAATTCTTAAGATAACTTTTAATGTCAAATTCTAATAGATAGGTGAATTTTGAAAAGAATCTAGGTATCTTGCCACGTTGTAATTTTAATATAAATTTTTGTTTGGTGAATTAACAAATAATTTAAGAATATTTTAGTGTCCCAGTTTTTTTTTTGTTAAGGAAATTGTACCTTATTGATGGGCAGACATTATTTTGTGAGACGCTATCCTAATGACAATTTCTTGCAGCATAAAAACTGACACCAGGTTAGTCAATAACCACACGAAAAAAAAAGAAGATGGCGGCCATTTTAACATGCCATCATGTTAAAATGGCCGCCATCTCTTTCTTTTTCGTGTTTGTTTCGGTTTTATTAACAAAACCAAACCTTATAGAATTTTGTAGTGTTAAAATCTGCCTGTTAATGTTTGTTAATTCGCCAGGATACAGTGTCGTTGATAAATGAACCCATTCGGCCAAGCCTAGTTAAGTGGTGAGCAACAGAACCAGTTCCATTGTGATCCCTCAGTAAATTAAAATAAACTTTATCGATATTTCAATCGTTGCGTTTTATTTACATCCTTAAAGCTGTCAGTAATGAGGTTAACATACATGAAATATTAAAATTAATTTAATAAGTCTTAAGGCTGATTTTCAATCGTCAGATAAAAATTTACACACAGTTTGACAGCTTTAGCATAGAAAATATATAACACCGCCATTTTTATTCTTCAGAGAGTTATCAGGCGATTGAAAAATCGACCCTTAACACCATAGAGGAAAGTAATATATCGGGTATAGAGAGCCCTCTTGCAGCTAATGCTAATGTCAATTGATCGGCGCCATCTATTATCACCATCCACAAACTTGTCATGTATAGCTATAGCTAGCTAGCTATAGGTACTACCTATGCTATAGTGCCTATACTTAAGCTTCCTTACTAATTTGCTTGTTTATTGATAAAGTTTTACTATGATTTTGTTATCATAGTAAAACTTTATCAAATTAAAAACAAGCAAATTAGTAAGGAAGCTTAAGTATAGGCACTATTGTAATTTCAAAAGTTACACAGCGGATACATAAAGGAAACATCCTTTTCTTTTACAAAATTACTTGCTTTATTTGTAAATTTTAATTCAAATTAATTTGTGTGTTAATATACAAAAGGTGTGGCTGATGTTCAATCGTTACATCTGGGCCGCTCTTTCACTCATGAACGTTGCTTGAGAGCCGTGGTCAATCAAAGCCATAGCACTGTCTCTTGTCCCGAGTCATGATTTCTTACTGGTACAAGAGCTGTGGCCAGTAATGCAGTGGACAAATTTGCAGCGAGATGCGATGAAAGTGTAACATTGGTTTCCGCTGATTTTGCAGAATCTTGATTACTTTCAACTTCATTGTTTTGTTGTTTCTTATTGTCTGGTTGATATGGTGTGGATTGATGCGTGAGCGTGTGATAACGTTTGTGACATTTTCGGCAGCACATCTTCAGGCGACATCTATAAGCGGAATGTCCTGGGCCCAGACAATTATAGCATAGGTTGTGTTTTTTCTGGTACTCGCACCTCTCAGCTGGATTAAGTTTTATGAATTCCTCACAATGACATAATGTAGTCCTTTTCGCACATAGCGCAGCTTCTTGGTTTTGAAGAGGTAGTATTTTGTGTGGACACGTGAACTGCGTATTCTTTTCCCTTAGGAGTAGGCTTCTCTCTATTTGCAGGCGTGATAAGCTCGATCGTGCGGAACTTAGACAGTAGGAACTTGTGCAGGGCATCCCATTTAGGTAACTCGTCGTCATTATCATCGTAAGCAGCTTCTTCCCATTCTCGATGCGTCTCGGGGTCCAATGCGTGAGCGTATCCCATGGGCTGGTTGTCAGGTTCAGGTTCACTACGGAGGAGGATTCGAGGATCGGCGGACTAATTTGTATGCAGAAAAGCACAAACATGACACACACAACAACGACCACGACTTAGAACATAAAAAAATGTTGTGAATTTGTGATCTAATAATTTGACAATCAAATCAATAACAACTCAATAATTCTCTGTGTTGCTATCGTAATTATTACGCGGCTTGTAATCTCCACAAATATTTGCAAATAATTATAATACGTGTTAAATAAAATGATTAGTTATGTAGTGAAATTTATTTTTAATTTATTTATTTTTTGTCACATATTAATATTACATTTGTATCGGTGGTGGCGCCATCTGCGGTGACATAAAGTAACTAATTGTTTTTGGATGGAGATAACAGATGTCACATTTTTAAAACATTACCCCAAATCTATCAATGTATGGAATTGTCCTACCCCTGCTTAAGAGGGAACTCTATTGGGCCTTTCTCCATACAAACGTTTTCCGCTGTTTTCTTCGTGGATAATGCCCCTCAAGAGCAATGAATTTTTCCAAAAAATTCTAGGTCAAATAGTACGTGCCCCTATCATTCCCTTTTTCAAAAACATAATCACTAAATTAATCCAAAATCCCGAAAAATTGCCCGTTTTTTACCGCCATGTTTAGACGACTATCAGACAAATTTGATAAGTTTTTAACAAAAAAGAAAATAATAGAAGTATACATATACTTTTCCTCCTGAAATAAGGAATTTTTAGATCAATCAAGTTTTGAAGAAGAAAGCAGCGGAATACAAAACGTCTCTTGGTCAAGGTTTTTGTAGGTAAAATCTGTCTGAACTGCAGTTGTCCCTTTCGCACTTTACGGGGGGAGGTGCGTCGCAGCGCGTCGGCAATAGTTTCTTCAAATACCTATTTTTCAAATTCCTCGAGACTAGTCCCCTCTTAGGGTGAAGCCCCATTAGTGCGTTGCGTCGCGTCATCGCAACGGAACAACGCATTGTATGCCACACCTGCGTTGCGTTGACGCTGCGACAACGCAACGCAAGAGGGTATGCACGCCTAGCATCTTCCTCTAGCAGTGGATCACTGTCCGGTGTCGCAGCGGAGCTCCGACAACGCAGCGCATCACCCTCCCTCCCACTTCGTCTCTTGTCCGTCGATCCGTTGAAACGTCGCGCGCGACGACGCAACGGTCTAATGGGGCATGGCATAAAAAAATGTATGGAAAACGACGCATCGACGACGTAGCGACGACGCAACGCAGCGCAACGCACTAATGGGGCCTTGCCCTTAAACGCTAATGGTGGCGCAGTCATAAAAAGTGGGAGCGAGACAGTACTAGACTCCATACCAGCGTCCTGCTCGCACGTTTCACAACCGCCATTGCCTCGACGAGTCTTTGCGTTTAGTATGGCTTTTAATTAAAGCTCTAAGAAGCGAACCTGTCTCGACACGAGACTTAAAATCTTCACAAAAATTCTTAATTATCATTAAAAAATATAAATTACCATAACTATTTCTATTTTACCCACTAAAACATAATTTCGATTAATTAAATCTTCATCAGTCAGACCGTCTGACAAATAGGCTTTCAGATAGGTACCGTGTTAACCAGTAACGGGGTTGTGGAGGTCAGATAGGCAGTCGCCCGATATAAAACTTGAATATATCCAGCTGGTTAGACTGGAAGCTGACCCCAACAAATTGAGAAAAGGCAGGCAGATAATCATCTCAGTCCTCATCAGAATCCTGTCGACTATAATTAATTTTATTCGACTTAATTTGATGGAAAATCTGAATTAAATCCGACGTAGGAGCAATAGCACCTTTAGCAACCCAACTCTTTAAAGTTTTCGCCAAATCTTCGGTTTTCAAATTAACGGCCAAATTGATCGTTTTATTCAAACGAGATCTGTCAAAGAAGTATTTAGTTGTTTTTATATTGAGGTCCGTGATAACAGGCGGGTTTGGGCCTAGAATGTTCTCAACATAGTTCTCGTCATATGTTTTGTTAGTATAATCTATCCCTGTGTTTGTGATGACGGGAGTCGGGTTGTATTCGGGTATTTCCGCCAAGTGTTCGGCGTTCGCGTTCCAGGTGCGGTCGTTTATGCGCAAGAGTGATTTGATGTCGCGACCGTATAGGTTTGCGTTTTCGTATTTTTTGTAGCCGAGACCTGAAAAAGATAAACAAATATTGGTAAAACCTGCTTTCAATTAAAAAAAAATCCTTCAAAATTGATTCAACCGCCCTTTATAGGACGGCTCATACAAAATGGCCAGTAAACTGGACAGTCACTTCAAGGTCGTTATCTCATAGATTTTTGTTTATATATTGAACCTTATGAACATTTACGACCCGCGTTAGAGCACACTGGCCCGCTAACTGGCCAGCTATCAAGTTCGCCGCGCGACATTTTAAATTCGCGCCTTTTTTCAAGATGGCCTGTGAACGGGCCATCGTGCACCCGCGCAGGAACATTTGTTGTCATCGCGTGTGTACATTATGGGTTTACAAGTTTTATGGTAATAAAAAATCATGTCTTCTTGGAAAAGGTAAGTGAAACTATTATTTTATAGTATATACTTCGTTGTTATGTGCAAATCTAATCGAGGATAATGAGAAAAACATATATTATTTGGGATTGAATATAAACCGGTTTGTTGAAAAATTATAAGCTAAAAATTGCCTACCTAACTTTGAGATGTTGCATTGAGTATTTATTTTCGAGTAATCCCTATGAACCATATTGTTTTACAACAAGTATATAAGCATGTGTTATAATATAATAATAAATTTGCGATAAACAATCTTGTTCGGTAGTTATAACCTATTATTATGAAAGTTTGGGGTTTTTTTTCCGTTTTTTTTTTGCAGATGTGTGGGTTCTTATGAAAATCGTAATTTAATCGTTTTTCATTATAATTTTCTCATTGTTTTAGACACACATACACTTTTCGGGAGTTGGAGTCACTAGATGAGGACCAATGGAATGACTTCGCGGGTATTACTGATGACCAGGCCACACAATCAGACATCGGTGGTGATTCCGATGCTGATGATTGCTTTGACGAAAGTTTTAGTTCCAGCACCCTGAGCACACGTAGTCGAAATCAAGGATCATGATCTGGAACAGCGTTTTCATCACAACCACCACAGGAGTTTTTGTTTCTACCACCATCGACACCTCTGCAGCCGCCGCCATCTCCACCGCCACTGCCGCTATCACCAAACCCGACCAGGTATCACGAGATAATTTCTCCCGAAGTCGCAGCTCCTCGAGAGAATATAATGCATGAAGATCTTAGTAAGTGGAGTAATAAAAGATTTCGAGAACCACCAGTCTACAAGAATAGTACATTCAATAATTACGTGGGCATAAAAACTGAAGTAGATCTAAATTCACAATGAAGAAGTTTTGTTTTAGTAGAAATATGTTAAGTTAATTCTATCTGTAATTAAAACTGATTGTCAATTATATGTTCTATTATTAAAGGTTGATTAGGAAATACATTTATTTTATTATTATTATCATCTTTTCCTAAAAATAAAATAGATTTCATTAGTGTCCATTTTACTGGCCAGTGATATTGCTGTGATGGTTAGTGACGCAGAACGTTTGATATACGCATATGATTTTCATGATTTTCTCCAAAAACAAAGGTTTTCAGGTCTTTTTTCAAAAACATGTCATTATGATTTACGGCACAGAATAGGTATTTATCACAAAATATTAAGAATTCAAAAAAAAGTTAGGGTGTGCGTTAAAGGGTTAAAAGCTACGGTAAAGCCTTCCGCTCCACCCAGAGTGAGAGTAGTCATTTGATGATTTCCCACCCTCGAGGTCACAGTTACATAATTCTCCTGCCCTTATACCAATTTATTTGTGCTCGGCGCAACATTACCTAGTGCAGGTTCAAACTCAAATCAAACTGGTTTCTAAGTAAATTAGGTAATAATTTATAATTAGTACCATATTGGAATAACTTCTCACACATTGATTGATTTATTATTATTAACTTTTAGAATGTTTGTAAGAACACCACACAGGTGCTCAAATATGAGCACCTGTGTGGTGTAGTGTTATTATTCTAGGTGCATCGTCTTCACATATAATGTTATAATTCATATATACAAAACATTTTAAAAGAGTAACGGTGGAGTTTCTTGCCCATTCTTCTCCACACGAAACTATCTTTTGGAAGGGGCGACTAGAATGAATTCTATTTCTTGTTCATTTTGATGTTCAAAAGTGCCTTTCTTGTGCCTATTTGAAATAAATGATTTGACTTAGACATTTTCATTTCATACTTCTCTATTAGTCGTCATCTCAGTAGTCACTCCCTTTCTAGCCATATCTTCTTTCAGAAACAAACAAAATCAACATTTCTACAAAACATTTGAATATCACGCCTACATTCGGCGAAGGTCTAGGCAGAGATGCAGAACGTTTTGCCAATTATCTAATTCACCCGACTGTGGGGGGAGTCGAAAAAAGGTAAAGTTTTTGGCTTTTTAAAGAAGATTTTATTGAGTGGATCTCTTCTCGTTTCGTGTGGTTAGTGACTAACCTGGTGTCAGAGTTTTTATGCTGCCCATGGGCCTCTGACTTAGCTTCACATGCTGTTGAGAAATATCTCTCAGACATGAAAAATCAGAAGTGTGTGTCTTGGGATCGAACTCGAGACCTATGACTTGGCAGTCCGACGGTCATACCACTAAGCTATCAGGGGTGGCATTGAATGGGTTCAGTGGATATACGTATGCCTAACCCTTCGGAGAATTAATTGCGTAATGTTTTGTTTGATCTATACCTTCAACAGCGGCCTTAAGCAGCCCCACGCCGGTAGCACTCGACACTAGCGCCACGGGCTCGCCGGGCGGAGTCGCCACGAACAGTGTGGAGCCTTCTTTGTGCTCTGATACTAACTGGATACTGAGGTACATCAGATCACCGAGGAGGACGACTTGTACCTGGGGAATTATATAAACTTAGAGGAACTCGTGGCTAGATCCATCAGGTTAAGCTACGCTTGCCGGGGTTGGTCTGTGGATGGGTGACCATCTTTACATACCGAGACTCCTACGTGCCTCGGAAAGCACGTTAAGCCGTTGGTCCCGGCTGTCGTTTGTGCATCTTTGACAGTCTTCTGAAAATCCGACAGCCAGTCTTACCAACGCGTATCGTATTACCCTGTGACCGGGTTGTGGAGGTCAAATAAGCAGTCAATCTATGTAATCAGCTGCATCCGGTTAGACTGGAAGCCGTCCCCAAAATAGTTGGAAAAGGCTGGCAGATTTTATAATCTTCAATCATTGTAGAAACTAATTGTAATCAGTCTATGTTGCCACAGCTTGGACTCAGGCCCACTCACAGGGCCGTAATTCACCACCAATAGACCGTTCAAGTATTATGTGAGTACTATAGGAAGGGATCTTTGCTTTGTTTACCTTTGATGACATGGTGGTGGGGTCTAGGTGGTGATTATGTCAGCAGTAGTTGCTTAATTTTTTACACATACGGAAACCCACGAAACGAAACGCATTTCCGGGAATTCCCGCAAATAATGTATACGTTTAGGTACATCGTGAAAAAAAAACAAATCAAATACATTTCGACCAATCACGTGACCAAAAATGTACAGAACAGCTGTTTTTTTTCACGATTTCGGAGTTGGTTCCATAATAATAATATCTTTGAACATTTCACACAACGTCATATATAGTCCCAAGCTAAGCAACCTAATGCTTGTGTGTGTGCCTGTGAACTACTTACATACATTTTTTTTGTAAATACATACATATTATAGATAGAGAAACACCCAGACCCGGAACAAATACTTGCAGGTCGTACAAATATTTGTTTCGTGCGGGAATCGAACCCACGACATGCTGCGCAGCAGTCAATCGCTCAACCAGTGCGCCAACCCTGTCGTCCCATGGTAAAAGTTGTTCAGTTTCGCGGACTGTAGCATATCCTTTTGTATGTATATACCCTTTCGGTTACACCTAGTATAGAGTAGAACATGTAACTTACTTCAGGTCTCATACTCCGCTTACTCTTCGAGAGCGCCTGCGCGATCCTTCCGGGGACGGCTCTCATGGTCATGGTCACCGGTTCATCCATCATCTTCTCTGAAAGTCTGATCACATGCCAGGTGCGAGGCTGGGTGGCTACCACTGGAATATGAGGAATAATACATTATTTTGTTAATGATTTTTTGTGCTAGCTGACATAATATTAAATACTAGCTTCTGCCCGCGACTTCGTCTGCGGCTAATACTGTGGAGGTCAAATCTTATCTCTGTGATGTCCTTGTGATCATAAAATAATTTAATTTGATAAGAATTGATATTTTGTTGATTAAATAATCATCCAAACAGAAGTAAGTCGAAAAAATACTTTTTTTAAACATAAAACGAAATATAAAAGGTAAAAAAGATAGGAACATGGTGTCGCGGACGTTTTTGTAGAAATAATTAAGGCGAACCGGGTTGCCATACATTGCTTTCAATTTTAAACAACTTTTTAGGCAGCGCATGCAAAAAATTCTATTTTCGGAGGTATTTCTTTCCGACTTACTAGACGAAAATTGCGATAGCTCGGCTAATATGTATGATATAAATATAATTTATAGCCTATAGCACTCAGGAATAATGTAGCTTTCTATCAGTGAAAAAAATTTTGAAATTGGATCATTTGTTCCGGAGATTACCCCCTACATACAAACTTACAAATTTTACCTCTTTATAATATTAGTATAGACTAACTGCTCCCGCGTGGTTTAACCCGCTGCTCGGCTCCTATAGGTCGTAGCGTGATGTTACATAGCCTATAGCCTTCCTCGATAAATGGACTATCCAACACAAAAATATTTTTTCAATTCGGACCAGTAGTTTCAGAGATTAGCGCGTTCAAAGAAACAAACTCTTCAGCTTTATAGATTTTGTGTTTTGTCATGTCAATTACTTTGAATACTATTTATAGTGTATCAAATACTTATAAATCAGTGGTTCCGAACCTGGGGGTAATTACCCACGTGGGATAAACTAGGTTTTTTGTAGGTTTTGGAACCTAATAATAAGACCGCCAAATAGATCGCCACGCAGTAAGCCCCGTCATCGTCATGTAAGATTGATGTCCAATTTGTGATGTATAAAGATATTTGTATTTGCTTGTATTGTTAACATTTTAAGGTTGGGGTAAAATTGATTTTCCTAATAGGTCATAGGGGTAACCATCGTGAGGAAACCAGCATGCCCGAGAGATATTTCTCAACAGCATGTGAAGCTAAGTCAGAGGCTACTTATTATCCCAGAAAAATTAATGGTTTCCATGGGAAAATAGCCTACTTTTTCTCTTTGCAAAATGTATCCCTTGGGATAATTTTCTACATTCAGAAATAAAAGAATTGTAATTTTATTCTAATAACTCTACTCTCAAAAGTTTTGTTAACACTTTCACTGCCCAGTTCAAACTATTTTCAACTTATTTCCTAGTAGCACGTTTTGATTTGCACCCGGTAAGCGGGTGCTGGGCATGGTCACAAGCCACATACATACATCAATTTATATGTAGGACGCGGGAGCCGCGTTGTGGGCACGGAAACAAATTATCGTTGAACCCGGGAGCCGGGTGCTTGGCAGTGAAAGTGTTAATTGTCTCACACTTTTCATAGTATTCTGTCTGTATAATTTTATCAATATATGAACTTGAAAAGTTATGTCGTATGTATGTAGTAGACTTGTTCTCTTGCACACTGAACGATTTTACTCTGGCGACCTCTAGAGTGTTAAGTTATCCAGATTTGGATGTGTAGTATCTGCATGTGTAGTAATGCCTAGTATTAAGATAATGTCCTAATTGTAAGTTTGTAATGTACCACTCTATCACTTTAGGTTAGCCTGTAACGATAGTTTGTGCTGTAAATAAATAAATAAATGTCCAACTTTGATGGTGGGTGCATGGAATAAATCTTAAAGGAATTGTTGCTCAGATTATCATATGTGTTATTGAAAAAACTGACCAAGTGCGAGTTCGACTCACGCATGAACGGTTCCATACCATTATCTATAAAAATGGCAAAAAAAACGGCAACAAAAATACATCATCTGTGAAAATTAACTGTCTAACTATCACGGTTCATGAGATAAAGTCTGGAGAAAGACAGACAGACAGTGGAGTTTTTGTAATACCATACCTAGAGGGTCCCGCTTTACCCTTTAGGTATAGTACTCAAAAAAAATTACACATACATATTTATAAGGAGTTTACTTACATTTCAACCTCAACCTCGCAACAATATCTTCAAGCTCATCACTTGTGAGTGCTTTAGACACATGTTTGCACAGAACTCTAGCAATACTGGCTGGTTGCATCGGCAGCCGCGCATTACGGACCGCTTTCGACAGTTCCCGCCAACGCACGCCGAATTCTGGCAGCGCGGCAACACAGAACACCTCTAGTGGCATTCTGGTTATGATGTGTTGGAGTTCGGATATCTCTGGAAATTTAAAAAAAGAACATGAAAGAGGGGAAAACGGGTATGATACACTAGTTTGGAAACATTATTTGTACGAAAAACTTATCCGTTGAGTGGTTACCTACTGATTTAGAGACCACAACAGTTCGGAACTTTTTTGTTGAATACTACATTGAACCGTATCTGGCTGCCTGCCATGCGTTTATAGCAAATAAATAGCTAAATCAGGTTCATGATTTATCAACAGGCAGTATTCTTGTATTTAAATTTTAGAATAATCACGTAAGATGTGAATGCATCTATTTGAGAAGTACTTACTGTCTTTGGTGACGCCCTGCATTTTATTCGTCCGATAAATATCTTGTTTCGTTACTTAACTGAGCTGACAACTATTTCCTTTTCAGTATAATAAAAAGTCGTCACACAATAAAAATAACTTTAACTTTCAAACTCCAAAATAAACAGCCCAGCCGCAGCCGTTGCCGTTTGACATTAAAAAATTTAAAATAAATAAGCTGACGTTCTGCGGTTCGTTCTGAAATTCGAACTCTTTACAGATAACGAATGAGCATGTGTGTACGCATGAGATGAGGGACTGATTAATTTAATTCTAAAACTTTATTGCATAAATTGACATAGTTAGTATTATTTACTGTATAAAATCTGTAAATAAAATGTAACCTGCGCCGGGGTGCTAAAATGTTTGGGTCTCTTAGAAACTTCATAACCAAACTAGTGGTATAAATATACCACATGGCAACTATCGCTAACGACTACGTAGACGACTTTCGCACTCGGCATCTACGGCACTGTGAAAATAATGATTTCATACAACAACACATTTTCCGATCTGAAGAAACGTCGTCTATAGGTTATCGAATCGTGAAAAAAAAACCATGAGCATGTGGGGAATCAAAAAGGCTTGAAAATCAAAACAACCGACTGCAACTTAAAAAAAAACATAAAGAGCTCAATTTCAAGGAGTGCATTTGGTGGCAGTTCAAAATGGATGCCAACAACTGCATCAAATCCTTTGAAAAGAAGATGAATACTTAAATTAGTCATAATTTCGAATTCTTGTTCTCGATTTTCTCCTTGTTCTTCTTCTTTTGCTTCATCCTCGTTTTGGGTGTAAGTAAATTCAGCCAATAACGATGTATCGCAAGTCAACTCGTTGAAGTCGAATGAATCATCAATTGTTACTGATTCAACATTAAAGCATGACTTGCCTTGGCAACTTGTACACGCCAGAGAACAGAACAGTCCCACTTTTTTGCAACCACGTTTAGCACTGCATCCCTTTCTGCAGTTGCCAAAAATTGCGTTTAGCAATTTTTCCGGCGCCGCGCAGGTACAAAACTTCAGTACATTCAACTAAATCTTGTTTTTCAAAATGTTTGAAAACTGTCGTCCTATAAAATGCAGATATCGTATCACAGCCAGTTATTGCATGTAGAAATAGTATGTAATTTTGACACTTTGCAAAAGAAAATAAACTTTTAGAAGTATTGTAACTATATTTCCGAATGATGTTGAGCTTTTCCTGGTTTTAAAATGAAAAAAGTTTTTTCAGTTGGAGTTCGAGCAGTGAGCAATACGAGCAAATCTACATCTTCACCAACAACAATAATAAATTTGTATGTGTCGATTTAAATTGCTCTATTGCGTACTCATGCATGTTATGACGATTACAACTGTTACAACTTTCTGCACCGCAGTATCTCCGAAACGGTGGCTCGAATTTTATGATCTACGATGTTTATGATAAACCTTACCGTTTTGCTGAAAATCGCGATAAACTATTTTTTTTTACATTTGACCTTGAATAACTTTTTTTCCATACACGGGAATGATGGGGAACTTTCAGGTTTTGTTTATAATTGTCTTTTGAACAATTGACTATTTGAAACGGTTAAAAATAAAATATGAAAATACATAGAAAAAAGACCGCACGTCTTAAAAACTTCCATCGCCGTACTGAAATTAAGTATTATGCGAAGAATTGCATTTAATGCTAATAAGACAAGTATTCATTTTGATTCTAAAAATCTGTGACGTCACATTGTTATATTTCAAATCACGTACAAATTCCGCGTTTTGACAGTTCATAAAAAGCAGTTTTATTGACTACTCTTTCAAATACCCAATTGTAACAATATTCAGCTTGTTGCTTATATAATTTCACCCTAATTTTTTGGTCTAATTTGACCGGGCTAAAAGGTAATAAAATAAAACAACAATAAAATTTAAATAACAAAATTATAATTATTTCATTCACGTAATGTACAGAATGCGGTTTTTACATACGACTGTTAAATTCAAAAAGAGAATAAGCACCAACTAATTTATTTTGTAGATGGCGCCACTGGCACAACAGGTATAACTAACAATTAATATTAATACATACACCAAAGGTATTCATACAAACTTAAATCATCACCTCCTGCCTAGCCTATGTTGAGGACAGCTTCCAGTCAAACCGGATGCAGCTGAATAACAGTATTTTACAAGAACAAAGTACACTACCTACTTTAATACTACAACAGTTTATGATATCAAAATTAATTGTCAACAATTGTAGAATGATATTCTTAACTAAACAACAAACAATCCGTATGTTAAAAGGGTGCCAAATCTATCTCTACGTAGTTAAGTCGCTCCCCGCTCTCCCTCTACACGCTTAGATCTTTCAAAATACGCGACGGATTTTGATGCAGTTTTCATCAATAGAGTGATTCAAGAGGAAGGTTAAAACAAACAGGTTTTATGTATTAAAAAAATCAATATGGCGACTTTATTTCAGATTTTGACAGCGCGCCAAAATAATCTTTTCCATTTCAAAATGGCATAATTTCATCTCTATTCTCTAAATCAATAATTTTATAATAATGTTGCCTGCCTAAAATAAGGTGGATTGTAAGCGTTTATGTGAAGCGAAATAAAGAAAAGCAAGCCGGCTTATCCTCTTTCTTAAATTTGGAACATCGTTACATAATAATTATTTAAAAACTAATTCTAATATTTATAAAACCTTATTTTAACACCTAAAGCCTGGACTACACACCTGAGTTACGCTCAGATTACTAGTAATATAAAACGGTGTAGTAAGGGCTTTAGTTTTAAGAACTTGTTTCTTAAAAAAAATATAAAGAAAACGAAAAATTAAATAATATTTATCGTATTTTTTTCGACCATTTTGAATTGACATGATAATAATGACATGAGTTGGGCATGATAATAATACTAATATTATAAATTCGAAAGTAACTATCTGTTTGTCATCTTTTCACGCCTATAGTGTATTTCTTTTACAGTGTCCAATTTGGTAAACAAACACAGGACGAAAATTCTGATTTTTCGTATCAATCATACACTTTAAGTTGAGCATAAACATCTTGATCTTTGTATAATACACATAAGGCACGAATTATAAAAAAATATTGCTTCAGAGACACATACAATACCTAGAAATCTTAATATTAGTCGCGACATTTATTTACCAAATGAGACAACTGAAGAAAAATACACTATATACCCCTGAACGGATTTAGATAAAATTTGGCAAAGAGATTGCATCTTGGGGAAGGACCAGTACCGTTTTTACCATAAGGCCACACAGGGCCCGCATCGTCAAGGAGGCCCCGAAACGCTAAACTAATGTAAGACTTCGCGCTCCTTAGGTAGCACTCGACGCTCTCTCTCGGCGTACAACTCGTTAATCAGCGAGTTGTACAGAGGCCAGCACATCAAGTTACCACAATCTGTCAAATTTCTTTGATAGTATTTCAACTTTATTGCAAAGACATAAGGTTCATTTTTAATTGAGAAAATTTGACAGTTAGGGATAGCTTGATGTGCTGGCGTCTGTACACCGTGAGTTCGAATCCAGGTAAACGATTTTACTTCGTGTAAATAATTTCATCACCACTGCTCTCAAAATGGTGGGACAACCGTCATGTTCCAAACCAAAAATTCATAAAACATGTGACATATAACAATCCAAGATGGCCATGTGGTCGATTCCAGCCCACTCCCTACACCAGGCATAAGACTCTGGGCTGTAACTGAGAAATTCCTGATAGAACAACCCAATACCTGATAGAAAAAGAAGTAAATATGTCAAGATTTTTTCTTCGTCTATTAAGAGAGTCCAGAAGTTGACAAAAACCCCACATTTTGCACAACATCACTACATAGTATAAAACAAAGTCGCTTTCTCTGTCCCTATATCCCTATGTATGCTTAAATCTTTAAAACTACGCAACGGATTTTGATGCGGTTTTTTTTAATAGATAGAGTGATTCAAGAGGAAGGTTTATGTGTATAATTTGTCGACATATTATGCGGGCGAAGCCGCGGGCGGAAGCTAGTATTAACATAAAAGTCTTAAAATATGCCCAACTCACGGGCAACTCACAACTCAACTCACCACTCGCGGGCTGGTTGGAGGATTCACCTTAAAGTGAGAGAGATAGCAAGTCCAGATTAATCGTTTTTACGCGCGTAACCAAAATACTACTATAGTTGTCGTGGTTTCCTTCACCAAAGTTTTCATGGTGAAATTTTAACATAGTAGACTAAAATCCAGATGCATTCTGATGATCAAATTTCTCCAAATGATTTTAAACCTTAACCTTTTGAACGCCATTGTCACATATCCGTGACAAGCAAGCGCATAGCTCCGCTCGCTTTGCGCAGAGTTCTGCATTGTAGGCACACGCTAGAGCCATACATCATGTTATACAGAAACTAACTTATAATAGTAAAACATAGAAAAAGACATAACCCTTTGAAGGCCATCGTCACATATACGTGACAAACAAGCGCATGCCCTATACGCCAACGACACAAGTATGTAACAATGGCAACAACACTAGAACCCGAAATAAACAATTAAATCATTACTTTTGTGAGTGTTTATATAGATATCTTAAAAATTAAAGCTCTCGTATTAATGACATGAAACAAATTAAAAGATACCATGGCTATTGGAAAATTCATGATAACAAGAAATAAATTTGTAGCTTGGCGTGGAGGGCACGCGCGTGCGTTTATGCCCTCTAGGCGTTCAAAAGGTTAAAACGTTAATTTCAAAATTGATTGAGAAAATTTGACAACTTGTGCTGAAGACTGTCACTACACATGCACATTAAATTAACTTACATTATATGGATATGGAGGTTAGAAAATATAAAATCGCACATTGGCATCTCATATTTCAATTTCGCGCGTATTCCGACTTTTCTGAGTCACTGTCATAATAACATATAACACAATAAAAAAAGTTCCTTTCAAATTTTCAAAATTAGAATGTTGCAGTCATTCTCTTGTTCTTTTACCTCGTACTTAATATCTGGCTTCGCTTTGAAAGGTATAGGAGTTATGGGCTCTACTTTAACAAACTCGACCTCTTTTACAATTTTAGGCGATTTCGGAGACAAACTCTTTGGTGACGAAGGTTTAGCTTTGAACTGTCCGATTTTAGTTTTCATAATTTCTTTTTTCCGCATCTTAGTCGCGCATTTAAAGTTTTGGTCTACAAAGTTTTTATATGAATCGTTGAACGACGGTGGGGATTGTATGAGGGACCTGGCTGGTTCTTCTGGTTTCTTAACTGTATCTTCGGCCTTTGGTGGTTCATCTTCATTTTTTATACCAGTTTTTATGGTTTCGTCGGTTTTTTTGGGTATGTGTTTTTTCAGTTCATGGCCGAGATCTTCTTCCAGTAGTTCTTGTAATTCTTTATCGGTTGTTGCAACCTCATTCTTTTTTGGTACACTCTTACTCAAAGGCACAGGTTTCACGGCAGCGCTGCTTCTCCTAAGCTTCGCCGACGGACCATTCTCAACATTAGACAGGTTAGTTTTAACCTTTTTCGTTGCCACCGTTTCCGATTTCTTCCCAACAATTTGTTTGCGTTTGTTTTTAGTTTTCAAGTTAACTAAACTTTTAGAAATCTGGTCATCCGATAAGCTTTTATTGTTCAACGTTGTGCTGTCATCGTCACCGCAATAATTTTTTAATACTGTTGTCATATCTAGAGCTCTGCTTAATAGATCTCTAATCGTACCAACGTCAACTTTTGCTGCGTCTTTCATTATACACATAATCATGGTTCTGAACTGTAAGTACAGATCACTGTAGTCTTCCTCTTCAAGAGACAAATCCTCAGTTTCTTTTGTGTACAATGATATGCTGTATTGGTTGTGTTTTTTCAACGGTATTTCATCAACAACGCGATGTCCGCAGTGTTCTTTAAAGTAACATACGTGGATGCCTCTAGAATATTCTCTGACTGTGATGGAGGCTGGGCAAAGTCTTGTTGCCGTTGTCAGGGCGGTGGACTGGTGGGCGCAGTGGTGTATTTCTTTAGCTTTTAGCTTGTTGAGACGTACAAATTCAATATGGGATGTTTCTTCCAATTCTGATTTCCAGGATTCGAATTCTGAAAATTTAAGATGATAATCAAATTATTTCTTGAGGAGCTTGTGGCATACAGTGCCACTATTTTTTGTGGCAGTGTGTCAGATGCTATTCTAAGCTCAGTGCCTTCAACACGCATACATTTTTTTCTTTTTTATTGAATGATGTGTCCTAATACAGAAACATCATTAAAAAATACAATCTAGCTTAATACTAAAGCTAATGAGTAATTAAATTTTGACTTAATTTGCTAGGTATACATGTCACCAAAATCTTCACTGAGTGCCTTCAACATGCATCGCAATGTGTGGACAATAAACACACATTTGTGTTGAAGGCAGCTTAGAATGGATCAAAATGTATTGAGCACGTATGTGTGTGGGGCACTGTGAAATAAAAAAGAAAACACACAGTTGTGTTCATAGCAGTGTGTGAGCTAGGTAATAAAAGTCGCACAGGTTGATCCATTAGGTTCAGCTTTGCTTGCCGGGCTTGAATCTTGATAAATTATTATCACTTAGAACGCTTTTGTTATTTTTTTTTAAGGCTGGGAAATCATCCAATGACTTCTCCCGCTCTGGGTGGAGCGGAAGGGAGTGTCAGACAGACTCTTACCGACTAAAACCCATCCATGTTCCTTCCTTAGCCCTTAATGTTCCAGGGTAGCGGTAACCCTTTCGGACAATCCCGCTTACTCGGATCACTACGAACCCTGCCAAAACCATTTGAGGTACAGTAGAAGTAGTTTGTCAGTACTGTGATACACAGTTGTTACAATAATTTAAAGTTGTACTATGGCATCTTTAGAAAAAAGAGGGAAACCTTTATGAGGTCAAGGTCGATGTGCAATATTTATGGCCGGGTACTGTTTGCTTTACTTTAAGGAGCTCGTGGCTAAGTACTAACAGCCGCACAGGTTGATTCATCAGGTTAAGCTATGCTTACCGGAGTTGGCCGTGGATGGGTGACCATCTTTACATACCAAGACTCCTCCGTGTCTCGGAAAGCATGTTAAGCCGTTGGTCCCGGCTGTCATTTGTGCATCTTTGACAGTCGTTACAGGTCGTCAGAAGCCCGAAAACCTGACAGCCAGTCTTACCAAGGGGTATTGCATTGCCCAGTTACTGGTTGTGGAGGTCAGATTGGGAGTCGCTCCATGTAAAATACTGGTATTCAGCTGCATCCAGTTAGGCTGGAAGCCGACCCCAACATAGTTGGGAAAAGGCTAGGCAGATGATGACTGTAGATACTTTGCAATAGATACCTTTTCTACTAGGGAAGAAATAATTCTGTGCTTCATCTGCATGCATTCCTTTAACATGATGCTGAAATAACACGAGACCGCAGAACACTTGGTCGCAGCCTAGACATAAGTACTGATCTTTATATGCCCGCATTTTCGGGCAGTCGTGTGGTTTCGAAGAACGAATCTCTTGACTGCATGACGCACAGGTCTCTATGCGTATCGGTTTTACTAGATGCGGTGAATTTGGGAGGCTGGAATGTAAAAAGGTACATTTTAAAAGTTTCAAACATAAATAAACATATTATTTGGTTACTGCAATCAAATTATATGCATACAATATTGTTATTTTCATGTAGTTACGTCCGTATGTAAGCTATATAGCCACGAAATCTTAAATACATGTTTACAAAGTAATTGGTGGCAATAGTAGACCATAGTGTAAACACTAAACATTACAATTTATACTCACACTTTTTCGCCTTGGTCGTCAACACAATGATTCTTTTGTATATGTCTGAAGGCCGTGAAATACACAGGGAACTTTTGCGCACACACTGGGCACTCAAATTCAGGCTTTTTATGGCCACTGAGAGGTTTTGCCGCTAATTCCGCAGTTTTCTCGCAGTCCTCAGTTTTCTTCACTTCCTTTGTCTGTGGCGGATTAACCCTCTTTAGCAAATGCAGAGGAACCATCTTCTTCTTAACCGGCCTCGCAATTTCTTGTTTTTTAAACGGTACACGTTTACTAGCCTCCGTTTTTGCGTGGAGAAATTTGTAATGCGATTTCCACGCAGAGACATTAAGGAATTTACGCCCGCAAACATCGCATTTCACCGGCGGACGGGACTTAATGGATTTCTTTGTCTGTTCTGGTGTCTTGGCCCCCATTTTGTACACTACATTTAATTCTAAGATTGTTTATTTCGGCGAATTAACGCAAAAGCTTGGTGGATTCGTACAATAGAAGCGCAGGGACGGTCGGTGAATAAAAACTAAATAGAACATTCGTTCCAGTTGCAAACTAATCATAGGATTTTTAGCATCTACCCAAACAAGAGGGCGCTTATGTCTTACTGTTTAAATAATTTAAAAACAATCGTATGTTTGAAACTTTGAAATCAGTCATGGACACTCACTATAAATATCTGGAAAGCTTGCTTAAAGAACGGCTATAGAGCTCCCGAGAAAATGCGCCTTCATTAGATTTACATTTAAAAACGATTTCACACTTAAGTATTCAAAGAAAACCTCACGCTCAAAAAGCATATTTACTTATTGAGGTATTTGGAACGCCAAGAAATTGACGCATTTTGACATTAACATTCTAAATGTTTAAATTCCGCTTCGTTTGGAAATTATGGCTTTGACACCTTGTCTTTAGACATCATCTAGAAGCAAATTAAAAAATAAATTAAGAACTCTTTCTTGACACAGGTTATTATAACAAGCCTATTAATAACAAGGTTATTAATTATTTTATTTATCTTAGTTCGTGGATTTCTTGTATTCTTCAATGCCCTATGATTTTTTTCCCTCCTTTTTTTTATAAAACATGTCCCAAAATTCATTGATAATTTAAAACCGGAGGATAGACCTGCCCATGAATATTCGGGCAAAAAAAAAATCAGTATTTTTTTTGTTAAGTTATAAAATAAATGAAATTCTTCAAAGTTTCACAACCTTAGGCACAATTTTTTTTTAGGTAACCTGAATAGTACTGCTCTCTACCACAATTCCTTAAAAATCCAGAATACCTCTAGTTTTTCACAAGAATTAATGAAACTTATTTCCTAAAGAACAATGCTCAAAATTTCCCCACGCTTGTAGGACTTTAAAACCTCTGTTAATCAAAGGGCCATAGCCATCATCATCTAATCTGATATTCAATCTTATCAAGGGGTATCATATTAAGTAACACTGGGTTGTGGAGATTAAGATTTTTGAGAAATAAATTATTATTTATTATTATTATAAAGAGGCAGTCGCTCCATATAAAATACTAGTATTCAGCAGTTCAGCTGCATCCGGTTACTCTGAAAGCTGACCCCAACATAGTTGGGAAAAGGCTAGGCAGATTGACTGGTCAAGAACAAAAGAAAATAATTCAGTTTTTTGTAATATTTTATTTTATTCCTCCATAACTTGTACTCCCCACAGTTTAATTTCATCTTCACAAGCAGTAACTAAACAATTATCAGTAGGATGATGACTTACAGACACTACAGGCCTACTGTCACTATGTTTCAACTTCTGTACACAAGCGCTACTAATTAAATCATAGTAAAACACCTCTCCAGAGGCCGAGCCACTGATAATCAGACTATCTTTCTCATTAACAGCATTTTCTAACAAATAGTCCCTACTTTCATGACCCGAAAAAGTATTAAGTATTTCTCCAGATTCCTTATCAAATAATTTTATAGTACTGTCAGCACAACTTAAAATATAACACTGGCCATCTCTAGTTAAGCTTCCAAAAGTTACAATATGGCCTATGTAGTCTGAAGTCATCTTCCCCATTCGGATATCGTACAGCCTAACATGGCAGTCCACTGATGTAGTTAAAACTTCATGATCCGTAACCTGGATGGATGTTATAGTGTCCTTTGCATCTTTTAAAACGTGTACTGGTTCTTGTCTACGGCTTAGTATGTCCCAAAAGCAAACAGTATTGTCTATTGACCCTGAAATAGCCATTGTTGATTCTTCGTTATATTTTATGCATGTTACAGAACTTGCATGGCCACGGTATCTACGTAGGGGCTGTCCTGTTGTAACATCCCATAAAATGCAGGATTTATCAGCACTGCCGGATATGATTTGGCTGCTATCACAGGACCCTGCAGCGTCTAAGACCTCATTCGCGTGACCTCCATAAGTTTTCAACAGTAGTTGCCGATGAGGATTCCAGAGTTTTATTTTCTTGTCTGCGCCGCATGTTAGGCAGTATGAGCCGTCCACGTTGAACCTCACAGCGCGTATAGCTTGTTGCTTGCACTTTAACGTAGCTAGATTTGATAATTCAGTCATTTTGTGGCTTATTTTGTAAATAAACACAGATGTAAACTAAATTCCACTGTGTTTTGAAATGTGACGTGAGAGATTTGTCAATATTGACAATGTCAAGCTGTCAGTTGACCGACTGTGCCGAAATATGAAAATGAAGCCAGCCATCAGACAGCATTCAGTTTCAGAAAAATTATACTTTTTATACGCTGACAAGTCATCATATAATGAATTAGTTTATTTGGTATTAAACTATCTTACACTTACATTTTAATATGTTGGAGAACATGGATATACAGCGCCATCTGTTATCGCTTTTCCGAAAAATAAACTCCAACTGCCATCTACTGGCATTTCCACGCAACAAAGCAGCCATTGTTTTCCAAATCTGCAATGGTCGATTATCTGCGGCGAGCTGCGTGCGGTAACAATTCATTATTCATACCACTGTTTACATTGACACACTGACTCAGTTCTATTATGTTTATTATAGGTATTATGGAGGTATATTTGTGAATGTTACGCGCCCACCTTGCGTCCTGTATAAATGGACATCATATTGCTTGTAATTATTGACAATGGATGAGAAATCGGGTTGGAGGTAATTGTCGTTTGACTAAAAATATGGATGACCTCTTTATTATTTACCTACTTTTTTATTAGGGGGCTAATAGTACCACGAAAAGGAGACTACAATTACCACAGGAGGTCCGATTCAATAGCCTGATAACTTTAATCTGAAGAACAAAAATGGCGGTTTGACATCCTACTACTATTATAAAGGCGAAAGTTTGTAAGTATGGATGTATGGATGTTTGTTACTCTTTCACGTAAAAACTACTGTATAGATTTGGATGAAATTTGACACAGAGATGGTTTATATCCTGGATTAACACATAGGATATTTTTTATCCCGGTAGAACATTCCTGTGGGATAATTTCCGACCTCCACGCGAGCGAAGCCGCGGGCAGAAGCTAGTATTTTATAAGCAAAAGCTGTCAAACTGCCAAATTTATACCTCCACTATAACTTATCCGATAATTGAAAAATCCGCCCTTAGAAGAAAAAGAAGGGCCAAGTGTGTGTCGGACCACGTACAGTACAGCATACACATCAAGATAAGTACTACAAACTGTCAAAGCTTCTCAAACGTTTTTAAACTTAACTATCAATGTTTTAAGGTTTAAAATCATTTGGAAAAATTTTACAGTTTGGTATAACTTGATGCGCTGGCGACTGTACAATGAAGGATAGGTAGTTGAGAAGAATTTATCGAACTGTACATGTAAGTTGGTACAGCAAAAAAAAGTAACTACAAAATAACGATATTTTTCCTTTAGTTGTACTGTCAAATTGATCCTATAAGGGTTAGAAGGTGAGGTGTTTCGGCGGGATTGTCCGAAAGGGTCCGCTGCCTGGGAACACAAATGTTAGTAAGAGTCTGACACTCCTTTCCGCTCCACGCAGAGTGGGAGGAGTCATTTGATGATTTCCCGCCTTCAAAAAAATGGGTCATGTTCTTTTTCTTTTGAAATGTTTTTCTCCCTACCTTAAAAAAGACAAAACCTTTAAAAAAATATTTGTGTTCCTTCTACTCTATGGTTACATTAAGATAACGACCTGCAATGCGAATACCTTCAGATAATCGCACTGCAGTTGGCAAGTATACCTACACCGAAATAAAGCCGACTATCTATACTAATATTATAAAGAGGAAAACTTTGTTTGTTTGTTTGGTTGTAATGAATAGGCTCAAAAACTACTGGACCGGTTTTAAAAATTCTTTCACCGTTGGAAAGCTTAGTTTTCTAGGAGTAACATAGGTTACTTTTTATCCCGGGAAAAATAACGGGTCCCACGGGAAAGACCACGGGAGCGAAGCCGCGGGCAAAGTGCTAGTTTATTATAAAGAAATAGCGAACTATTCGTAAGGGTTTCTTTACTTAATGTAAAGATTCTCAGAGAGAGAAGAGATGTAAAGAACTCGTGGTCGTTGCGGCTACTGGTCGCGGTCGTGGTCGTCTAGTACGCGAGGTACCTGTTAAAAAAGCTACAATCATATTATTATAGTATTCGATACATATACAATCTAGTTAACACTAGTTTTTATGTAAAATGGTTACGGTTAGTAACAATTTTACTATCTATGGAATTTGTCCGAAATATAATCTATATACTTAGTCCATATTTTTAGTAGCAATGCAGCTACGAGCTTGTAAAACAAATTAATTATCTTTGGCTACTTTTATCTACAAGGCAAAGACAGACGTTGTACAGATAGATCCATCTAGCAGACCTTATTCGTAAAATAATTGGGAACGTTGTGTACAAAATGCTTCCTAAACCAAAAAATTGATTGAACATAATGGCTAGTTGGTACCTGTATTATAAAATATTCATTAATATATTACTTACTGGCTAGAAACAAAGCGAAAAAAAAAGGTTCCAAAATGCTTCCCAACCATAAATAACCCGTTTAGAGAGCCTACAAAGTTAACTTGCATAAAATTTTGAACATAGAACTATGAAACACTAATTTTCCGCCGTTCAAGCTGCCGTATACGGCCGTTACGGCAGAGTACGGCGTGTAACGACCGAAAGCAGGTCAGTAGATTGCGGTGCTGTGTATGCAGTAGACATAATGCGGGCAAAGCTCGAGCCCACTGCGTCCTTCATGGTAGAGGGAATACAGATAAAAAATGTTCATTGAAAAATTTGATTTTGGAAGCGAAGAATTTGATTTGCATTTCGAATGACGTCTAGAACTAGAATCAATTCTATTTCTTGTTCATTTTGACGTTCAAAAGTGCCTTACTTGTGCCTATTTGAAATAAATGATTTGACCTTGACTTTGGTAGGAATAGATGTAGTGTTAGATCTAGATTTCGCATGTAATAGGGAGCGAGTCAAACCTGCCTACAGGTAAAAAGTATTTATTAAGTCATTGACTGCCGCGCAGCAGACACAATAGAAAAACTATTGTTTGTCGGACACACGGTGACCGCGTTGGCGTTCAACGTGTTAAAAAATTGGGGTTTATGGAAATGAAATTTCGTTAATCAATACGCACTATAGTACATACGATTTCCATTAACCGGGTTAAACTGGGATAGCAAGTTAAACTCAACATAAACAAACATACATAGGTACAGAGGCCAGCATATCAAGCTACCCCAATCTGTCAAATTTCTTTGATAGATTTTCAACTTTATTACAAGCGTATAAGGTTCATGTTCATTTGGAAATATTTGTCAATTTGGGATAGCTTGATGCGCTGATATTTGTTTACATGAAATCATGTCTTTTCCAATGAGGGAGGCAGAAACAGAACAATGCGGTGGATATTGAGATCGAGGATGAGAGAGATGAGAGAGAGAAAAAAACGCATGAAAATTTTAAACAGGATGACATACATCCTGTTTAAAATTTTCATGCGTTTTTTTGCAATTTGCAGATCAGTATCAGGTTGTGTCTTGGTTAAAATATAATTCGCGAGATCGTAGAAAATATGAATCTGACTCGAGAGTCATATGGTCTCGGCTTGGCAAAATGTTGCCAAGACGAGACCATATATGACTTACATGAAAATGTTTTTGGTGGGATTATAATATACATAATAAGAACCATACGAATCATCATTACATCTCTCTAGTTTAGAACCGGTCCGGAAATAATTGCAAATAGCAAAAATACAAGAAAATTTGCGGGCTTTTTTCGCGGGCTACCATAAACTTCTAATGATTTAATACTCATTGGAAAAAAGGAAATGCGGAAAGAGGTCAGAAGTATTTGGAATTGGAAGAGAGATGCAAACTTGCCTTGCAGTGGTGTAACAGGCTGGAAAAAATAAGAAAATTACAGCCATTTAATTTGAATTATTAAAGGAACGCAGAAAGTACGTAATCAACAATGAGTTTTTAAACATAACGTTATTTTAGGGGTGAACATTTTCAGATTTTAAGTTGGATTTCGTAGTTAGAAATTTACTTAGCATTTTCATAGGATAACTAGCAAAAGGAGTATTTAAGCTTCGTAGCTCACCGTACCCTATTAATTCTGTGCCTATGGGGAGGAGACGTAAGTTTATGTGTGTAGTTACAATTTAATTCACATATTTTTACTGGGATTTCTTTTACGGTAACTTAGAAGGAAACTAGGGTAAATTGTTAGTATGGTATGGGTGAAATTCTGTTAGGTAACCTTATTAAGCTCAATTATGTTTGTGCTGGGAGAAGGCACGTCATTATGTAGCAGTATGGACTGCATGAGTGTCAAGGTGACAGTGATCCTTATAATCGTTGCGATAAGGTTGCTTTTGGGTTGATGCTGCAAAAATCTGTAAAAGGTCTACGGAGATTGTACATTTATGATCCCACCGGTAGATGGCGTCCCAACCGATGAGATGCTTACCTATTCTTATTTAAAATGCAATTGAAGTTTTTCTTTTTTTGAATGTATGTAGTTGTAAGTATTCGTCTTCAGTAGCAGGCCGGCAGCGACATGCGTGAGTGAGTCTTGGTGGCGCTTTGTGATTACTGTCACAAATACTTCCAAACGTTTTGAATTTTGGGAGGGCGGGCCATGTTATCGTTATTTATAACCTCTACTTTGTTATGAGATGAACTGCCAGATACTCCCTTTGGTAAGCGGGATTGTCCGAAAGGGTTACCGCTACCCCTGAACATAAAGGGCTAAGGAAGGAACATGGATGGGTTTTAGTCAGTAAGAGTCTGACACTCCCTTCCGCTCCACCCAGAGCGGGAGCAGTCATTGGATGATTTCCCAGCCTTAAAAAAAAGATACTCACTTTGCGTCGCATACATACATCTAGCTATTTTGATGCGTAGTTATTTATCGATTTGTATGAAACGACCGCTCATCCACAGACCGAGGTGGCAAGGACGGAATGACCTTGCAGTTTCATCGATCTAGAAGCTATTAAGTCATCAGCCTTGAACACAAGTCCATATTAATATAGCTGGCAGGCTTCGTAGGTTTGTAAAAGTCATAACTCTATGGTCTTCTTCTTCTTTTCGTGTGGTTAGTGACTAACCTGGTGTCAGAGTTTTTAAACTGCCCATGGGCCTCTGACTTAGCTTCACATGCTGTTGAGAAAAATATCTCAGACATGCTGGTTTCCTCACGATGTTTTCCTTCACCGATTTTAAGTAAGTGATAATTACACAATACGCACATGAATCCGTAAAATCCGAGGTGCCTTGGGTTCGAACTCGAGACCTATGACTTGACAGTCCGGCGGTCACAGCACTAGGCTATAGGCGGCAGCTAGTAATATACAGTGTGTAACTCTGAAATGTGAACAAAAAATTAGCTGTTCCATACATTTATGTTCGCATAATTCTTCAAAATGTATGGAACAGCTGATTTTTTTCTGTTTCAGAGTTGGTGCCATAGTCAAAGTTGTTCATTTACATACTATACTAAACCCCCTGAAAGTATATCCCTCGTTTAACCTAACACACTGTATAACCCCCAATTTTATACAAAGGTACAGACGCCAGCACATCAAGCTATCCCTAACTGTCAAATTTTCTCAATTAAAAATGAACCTTATGTCTTTGCAATAAAGTTGAAATACTATCAAAGAAATATGACAGATTGTGGTAACTTGATGTGCCTCTGTGCTTCCACTTTCTTATTACAATATATAAATTACTACTTACAAACTCTCTGCATTGCAGTAATAAGTTCAATTTAATGTGAACAGAAATATTTTTTAAAGAAATAGAGGTATGAAAACTTTTTGGATGCATAAAATAATTTAAGCTCTATGGGAAATAGGCCGTAAGCTCTTGTTACAAAAGTAAATAGCTTGACCGTACTTTTACTACCTAACTAGCTTCCCTCTACGACTTCGTTTGTTTGAAATTCCTTTTTTTTACATAATATTATATCCGCTCGTGGCTAAGTACTAACAGCCGCACAGGTCAGGGGTTGGTCCGTGGATGGGTGACCATCTTCGTCTTCTTAGCGTGTCGATGGCAATCTATATCTCCTCGGCCCAGAATTCAGCTACGTGTTTAGCGCCCTCACTAGCGTCCATCAGTTCCTGTAACGTGCATACGGCAGGACACACAGGACACGAAATTAAGTGTCCCATCGTTTGTGGAACAGCACCACATTTACATTCCAAGGCGGAGCTGTCTATGAATCCCCACCATCCATATGGCGCTGTGTGAAATGTCCAAGGATATTATTATTATATTATCTTTACATATCGAGACTCCCCCGTGCCTCGGAAAGCACGTTAAGCCGTTGGTCCCGGCCACAGAACAGATAAAGAGGTTAGAATGGAAGTAGTTCCTGATTTGTATTAGAACGCGTGTCGCCGCATGTCTCCCACTCTTGTCTCTCCACTACAAGCAAGAGATAATACGTACGCGCATTACGCACACAAATAAACCACACGCACTTACATCGCGTGTTTACTATTGGTTGTCACACTAACGCAAATACTGCTCTGGACGTACACTCACACACGTGTAAAAGCAATTTATTTCTCATATATGTTACGGCCACCAAAAGGTCGATTAATCATATCGATAAAATTACTGTAGTTTAGTTAATTAAAGTTTTGCATTTTTTCAAGTTGCGGATACGGTACGAATAACTTCCTAATTACATATAAATAAACTTAAATCAAAGACAAATTAAGGGGGAACATCCGATGCTGCCGGGAAATTTAAATTTTCTTTAGTTTTATGCTAGTTGCAGCTCTGTTTTACGGCATAATAATAGAAAGAAAGAAAAATAGCATTTTTAATAACATAAAACGTAAAACAATGCTACAATATGCAAAAAAACTATAAAGAAATTTTCAAATTTCACGTCCATATCGAATGCTAAGTCGAATTAACATAATATAATCTAATTAATTTATTGTGAACTACTCCGTGAAAAAGTATTTATTAATTTTATCATGTTAATTTATGAATAATATCTGTGCCCGCCAGTTTCACCCGCGTTACATAATCATTTTCTGCAAAATGTTGCGATCATAAATTGTGCTACATTTAGTACCTATCCATTCAATTCTACCAGTTGCTTAAACCTCAGTTTTCTTGTAACAGGATCTTATGGACAATTAAAAAAAAAGTGTTTTCATCGTAAATTAGATTTTAGACGAAAAACCAACTAAGAAACTAAATTAATAATCCACATTATACAATAATTGGTGTTAATATAAACAAAGTTATTTTCATTGTTATATTACTGACAATAATCATTCGTATGATTTATATGTTTACATCTTAATAATTATATGAATACATCTTAATATCGACATTGTTTACAATTTGGTACAACACTATCGACGCGCATAGATTTCCCAGAATTGAAGCTTTGGATCGACGCACGCGACGTTCGCAGTGAACGCAATACATTGCGCGACCGCTCACGTCGTGCAAGATCGTACCAATGTAATGCAAGCAATGTATAATTTTGCATCTGAATGCGATTTTATCGTTTTTGTCTACAAACTACATAATACTTTTGTAATAATTACAAATATCACTCGTATTTTAAGGTTTTTGGAGTTACCGGTAAAAAGAAATCCCTCCTCGGGCCACATTACACTCCTGACTTCTTTTCCGACACGTTATAATTGGGCAAGACGACATAATTCTTTTTTTCCGCGGAGAATTGAACGCTTTCACAATAAGAGCGTGACTGTTGACCGGTGATTCTAATTTCGGTTGGGTTTGGAGCGCCCGCGCAAATGTGTGGCGCGCCTGTCCCGCCCACAAGGCCCTTCGAACCTCTTTAACTGTTCTGTGGTCCCGGCTGTCATTTGTGTATCTTTGACAGTCGGTACGGTTCGTCAAAAGCCGGAAAATCTGACAGCCAGTCTTACCAAGGGGTATCGTATTGACCAGTAACTGGGTTGTGGAGGTCAGATAGGCAGTCGCTCCATGTAAAAAACTGGTTCAGCTGCATCCGGTTAGACTGGAAGTCGACCCCAACATAGTTGGGAAAAGGCAGGCAGATAATGATTGTATCCTAATAGCTGCTACCCCCGGGTCCACTCGCGTCAATGTTAAAAAAAAAAAACATAAACACTTCCAACCCACTATTTTTACCATTTTAAGGGGGGAGTTACCTTAAATCCTTTCTTTTCTGACGTTTTTTGGCAATTTTCTGGTCAGTATTAGGTTTTAAATTGATCAAAATATGATTTTCGACTGTAGCAAAGTACCTATTTACAGAACTAATCACCGATACAACCCTCTAAGTTCATATAACCCTACGAAATGACTACTTATTGCATGACATCTTGACATTTGAGAGCAATTGGGTATTTGAAAGGGTACGGGTAATAACGTTACTTTTTATGAACTGTCAAAACGCAGAATTTGTACGAAACGTAACAATGTGACGTCACAGATTTTTAGAATCAAATGGAATACTTATTAGTATTAAAAAATGCAATTTAACAATTATATCTTCGCATAATATTTAATTTATGTACGGTGATGGAAGTTTTTAAGACGAGCGGTCTTTTTTCCATGTGATCTTATTTTATTTTGGACCGATTCAAATACTTAGTCAATTCTAACTTCGATAGTTGTATTGATGATTGTAATGATTATAATTAAGTAAATACGTAGTTTCTACAGCCACGAATCATATTTTTAGCAACATACAACTTGACACTGACCTGCAAAATGCAAAAAAAATATGCAAGTTTAATTTCGCGGGCTATTTTGGTGGATCATCATCATTCTCCTGCCCTTATCCCAATTTATTTGTGCTCGGCGCAACATGTCTTTTTCTTCCATACTTCTCTATTACTCGTCATCTCGGTAGTCACTCCCTTCCTAGCCATTATCATCTACGGATACGCCTTAAATAATTTTAATAATCAAAGCAAAGCATTCAATTTATAAATGGCAACACAAATCGGCACCTACAGGGACAGAGGCCATCAAGCTACTCCAATCTGTCAAATTTCTTGATAGTTTTTCAAGTTTATTACAAAAGAAGAAGGTTAATTTTCAATTGGGAAAATTTGACAGTTTGGGATAGCTTGATGTGCTAGCGTCTGTACATTATTCTGATCCATTTATTTACATTTACTTCGTGAGGTGGGGTGTTTTAGCGGGATTGTCTGATAGGGTTACCGCTACCCCGGAACATAAAGGGCTAAGGAAGGAACATGGATGGGTTTTAGTCAGTAAGAGTCTGACACTCCCTTCCGCTCCACCCAGAGCGGGAGGAGTCATTTGATGATATCCCATCCTTAAACAAAAAAAAAAACTGAGGTGCTTAAAGTGAGCTGTCAAAAGTGTCAATCCCTAGCATAGATGGAACACTTCACGTACCTACACGGCATACAAATTTTCACTGTGAAGTATTTACAGAACCGATCGAAGATCATCATCACTACATTGTATAAAGCAAAGTCACTTCCCGCGTCCTAATGTCTGTATGTATGCTTAAATCTTTAAAACTACACAACGGATTTTGATGCAGTTTTTTTATAGATCTAAGAGTGATTCAAGAAGGTTTATATCACAACATTTATAAAACAAAGTCGCTTTCTCTGTCCCTATATCCCTACGTATGCTTAAATCTTAAAAACTACGCAACGGATTTTGATGCAGTTTTTTTTATAGATAGAGTGATTCAAGAGGAAGGTTTATATCACTACGTAGTATAAAACAAAGTCGCTTTCTTTGTCCCTATATCCCTATGTATGCTTAAATCTTAAAAACTACACAACGGATTTTGATGCAGTTTTTTTATAGATAGAGTGATTCAAGAGGAAGGTTTATATCACTACGTAGTATAAAACAAAGTCGCTTTCTCTGTCCCTATATCCCTATGTATGCTTAAATCTTAAAAACTACAAAACGGATTTTGATGCGGTTTTTTTAAATAATAATAATATCCTTGGACATTTCACACAACGCTATATCGTCCCAAGCTAAGCAACCTAATGCTTGTGTTATGGTAACGAGATGGCTGATATACTACTTATATACATTTTTTTTTGTAAATACATACATATTATAGATAGAAAAACACCCTAACTCGCAACAAATACTTGCAGGTCGTACAAATATTTGTTCCGTGCGGGAATCGAATTAATAGATAGAGTGATTGAAGAGGAAGGTTTATATGTACAATGCATAACATGCAATTTCTGTCATCCACGCGAACGAAGCCGAAACTAGTACACACTACAATAGAATTGCCAGTTTAAAAATAAAAATATCGATTTGCAATTTGGGAAATCGATTCTTAGAGCTGGGTATTTTGGGTCCACAGAATGGATTCACATTCTGTAACGAACTGTTTAATCTGGTTTTTATTAAAAATAGGTGGGATTATTTTTTTAAATCACCAGAACATAAAAGCTCAATACATTAGTTATATATTATCAAAAGTCTGACGATGCCTGGAAGAATATTTTATTTTTAATATCCATGCAAAGTTCCTTAGTCTTAGAAGTAACAAGTCCACAGAAGGTTAATTTTTCATACTGTGTGCATAAAAAATACGTATTCAATAAAAATAAAGTGAACATTCTTCATTGCGAATATAGTTTAGCACAGAATCTATACCTCAATAAAAAAATATATTTACCAAGTTTAATAAATATCGAAATATTCAGTGATAACAGTTTTTTCGCATGTTTTGATTATGACCCATATAGGAAAGAAGGAACAGACTATAACGCCACTACTGGGATTCAGGCCTCCTCTATGTGAGAGGGAGTGGTCATGATCCACCACGCAGGCCCAGTGCGGGTTGGTAGATGTCACATATCTTCGAATTTTTGGTTCTAGGACACGTCGGTTTCCTTCACCGTTTTGAGAGCAGTGATAATGAAATAATTTATAATATGAAATAAAGCGCCTAGTTCCAACCTATCGGCCGCGGCCATTTTTTCATTTGTTTTCGTATTCCATTCTGCCAGCCTTTTCCTAACTATGTTGGTGTCGGCTTCCAGTCTAACCGGTTGCAGCTGAATACCTGTATTTTACATGGAGCGACTGCCTATCTGATCTCCACAACCCAGTAACTGGGTAATACGATACCCCTTGGTAAAACTGGCTGTTAGACTTTCGGGCTTCTGACTACCCGTAACGACTGTCAAAGATTCACGAATGACAGCCGGGACCTACGACGTAACGTGCTTTCCGAGACAGAGGAGTCTCGATATGTAAAGATGGTCACCTTTCACGAACCAACCCCGGCAAGCGTAGCTTAACCTGATGGATCGATCCGTGCGGCTGTTATTACTTAGCCACGAGATCCTCTATGGAACTATAATAAAACGGTTAATACAATTATTTTACGAATTACGACAGACAATCTCTGAAAATGGCGTACATAGTTCTTCACTAGTGTAACATATTAACATACCTAGCACTCGCGATGGCATTTTCTTTCATGAAGCGGGAAAGAAACAGCAGTGTGAGTGAAAGAGAAGACAGTAGTTCTATAAGCTTCTCTTTCTTTTAAAACTAACCATGAAGGTTTTATGTCAAATCTGCATAAAATAACTATGGAGTCTTTATTGTGGAACTGCTGTAATTAGATTTAACTATTGGTTTAGTTTAAACTATTAGGTGACTGAAAATTTTGGGCCTAAATTAACGCATTGAACTATTTATCAGCTAGTTTTAACTCTATGGATTATTTAGGTAGCTTGTTTTAAGGCAGCATTTAAATATTTTAAAGTTTTCTTGCCCCTTCCAAAGGCTATAGCGCGGTTGTAGGTATGTATAGTCAAATGCTGCATTGAATGTTGTAAGAAAACAACAGGAATTTCAAAGCATGAGAAAAACATGTGTCGTTTAGAATGACGCAATGTCAAACACGAAATAGGGATGCGCCAAACTTAACAAAAAGGCATCCATTTCACATTTAGAAAGAAAGATACAGAAAAAAAAAAGGAAATTTATATTTTTTTGTCCCCCGGTTTCAAATACGGAACGCGGCATGCGCGCGCATCCTACATCGACCGATATGTTATCGCTAGTTAGAGTCCGACCGCCGCTCCGGTTGGACGTATGCCCCGATGGGCGAACTGCAATACCCAGGGGCTCCTAGCGTTGCTGATGACGAGAGACAATACAGGGCACCGTTCCGTCGGGCCCCGCAGTACAGGTGGCCCGCGCCCCAGCCGCCCCAGCCCTCGGCGTTCGCCCCTTGGAGGAGGGCGCCTGCCCCACCACGGCCTCCAGACTACCGACGTAGTGCATCGTATCCTGGCAAACCTGATGAGACCTACCAGGTGAGTTCACTTCTTTATTGTTTTTTTTTTTGACACGAGTAAATTTTCATACAGCCACGATTGTCATTAAAAATGTAATTATTGTGGATTTTTTTTTATGTGTGCGGTTTTTACTACGTGTTATCTTCATAGTTAGATTTTATAGTGGTATAGGCTGATAGTATGGTCTAGGTACGCTCGATTTAGGTCGTTTGTCAACTGTTTAGCATATTCTTCGACTGCGCAGTTTGACAGATGTGTCTAGTTTCAGTCGTGTTATCAATACTTGAAACTTCAAGCTTGTTACTGAAAAAAGATAGACTGGTTGGAAAAAGGAAAACCTCCTTGAAGTTTTTTTTTTGTTTTTAGTGGCAATATAATCGATTAATGGTCGTTGTTTCAAAAGCCAAGCTATAGTTTCTTTAGTGATGTTTATTGTGAATTAAAAACTAACATTATTGGGGAAAAAATTAAAAAACGGTTTTTAATTTGATTGAATAGAAATGTGTCGATAAGCCAAGTACCTAATTGTAATTAGTATAAATTATTAATTTTGTTGTTTGATTGAAGTGTTCTTATTTTTCTTAATTCAATCCTACTACTATTATAAAGGCGAAAGTTTGTATGTATGGATGTTTGTTACTCTTTCACGTAAAAACTACTGTATAGATTTGGATGAAATTTGACACAGAGATGGTTTATATCCTGGATTAACACATAGGATATTTTTTATCCCGGTAGAACATTCCTGTGGGATAATTTCCGACCTCCACGCGAGCGAAGCCGCGGGCAGAAGCTAGTATTTTATAAAGACAAAAATCAATTTTTTCTTACCTAGTCACGATTATGTTTACTAAATTATTTAAATCAGAACATAACAAATCTCTGAAATAATTAAAATTAAAACTAACCTTTAATACGTTACTAAAACTATTTACTATAGAAGTGGTAATCACGTGATTTTTACCTTAAACCCCAAATAAAATCTGAAAATGTTTGAAAACTGACAGAAATTCAGAAGTTTACGTAATTTCCTTAGAGTATTTAACAGGGCTTAAAATAAATTCACCCCTCGAATTAATTTTCCACGTTCAACTGTAAAGTACCTATTTCCGTTTCAGTGTAGGGAGTGGTTTTCAGGACTGATATTTTCATCTGTCCTTACGTATTAGGTATAATCTTAATAAATTAATTGTATTTATATCACCTAAGTAATTTTTTTTCTCATAATTGCCTATTTGAAACGATCGAAAATAAAATATGAAAACACATAGAAAAAGACCGCTCGTTTTAAAAACTTCCATCACCGGACAGAAATTAAATATTATGCGAAGATATAATTGTAAAATTGCATTTCATGCTAATAAGTATTCCATTTGATTCTTAAAATCTGTGACGTCACATTGTTATATTTCAAACAAATCACGTACAAATGCCGCGTTTTGGCAATTCATAAAAAGTAACGTTATTGACTACCCTTTCAAATACCGAATGGGTTCTTAACTGAAAGATGACGATATTTGCATACAAATTAAATTGTAAAGGAGACTATGTTTTTCTGTTGCTACATTTCTAGGCTAACTGAAGCGATTTCAATGAATTTTGATCTTTTCAAAATGACAAAATTATGATACCTTCTCGTCCGCCCTAGAAAAATATTAATTACACGCAAGGGAGGAGTCGTAAATCCATATGGTAAACTAGAAACGTGTAACTTTGAATACGTGTTAGCTATTCATTTTGTCTGAAATCGGATGTAAAGACATTTATGTTGATTTAATTCTTTACATTTAATTTTCTTGGTGACCTATTTCCACAACAATTTAATGTTTTGTCTCGTTAAAAAAAAATGTATATCGGAAATTATGTCTAGTAAAAATGACTGGCAAAGTGAAACATAAAATAGGAATAAACTAGGACCTTTGCTTTGTAAAATCATTTAGGTATATTGACCTCGTGCCCCTCCCTTTGAGTTGTGATATCGCCTTACACCGTTACATGAAATTCAATATGAACTAATATAATTTTAGCACAAATACTTCTATTATTTTTATAGACAAAGTTTTTTGCAATATAAAACAAAAGAAAAAAATCGTCTGCCAAAAAAAGAAAATGGCGTCAAAGCATAAACAGAACTTAAAAAAAGAATACAATGTAGCACATCAATAAGTAGGTAATAAACTCTTAATTCCATTTTCAAAATAATATTTCGGTCAACTTAGACCAGCATAAGCCATCGTGTACACGGTCTCGCCAGCACAGTTCCACTTCTGTTTATACAAATATTGATTTTTATACGCAACTCAGGCACGTGGCTGTTACAACGCATTTGTTACCGACTGGTGCTTAACACGCGGCGTATCGCGTGTTTTTATTTTCGTTTTTAATACTCGCAATGATTACTTTATTTAGCCATAGATAATAAAGGACACCATCAGTTGCTTAGCAAAGTTTACTGAAAGAAAAAAAAAAACATTTGACAGCTAAAGAAAAAAGGGAAGAGTGGTGTTAAATGAACGTGCCTTCTTTAAACGAGAAGGCCTATAGGCTTCGAAGGCCTGTGGCCTGCAGTGGGACCTATTTGTAGCAACTTGATCATATTTATTGATAATAATTTCTACTTACTTATTCCATATTTTCTAGGTACGTAATTTCGTATCAAATAGAAATTTAATTATTGTACAATTACTTAATATCTTTAACTATATTTTATTTTTAAAATAATAAGGTACCTACTTAATTGATTTTCTGAAAAGACGTGAAGGAGAAAGATGTATGAAAATTTATATGAATCGGGAAATCTTTAAAAGATATGAAAACTATGTAAAGATCGTAGCTTTGTAGCGCGTAGTATTTCGTAGTTACCGTCTCCGTCACTCTACGAGATTATGTCACGGAAAAAACTATTTTGTTTATTAAAACAAACTCTATTTGTTACTTAAGGGATACGATAAGTACAAAGAAATGTAATATTTTTACTTTTTATAATGAAAAATAACTGTCCTTATTTTGCCGGTACTTGTCCACGGCTAAAATAAATGTAGTATAAATGACATCAAAACTCTACAACACACAATTTTTAGGAAAAAATGTTTATTACGATATTAAGGCTCTATGGTATAGTCTTCGGATAGGTAGGTAATTTCGACCATCAATAACTTAAAAATGTAACAGAATGAAAATAAATTATCTGTCGAACAAGGTAACGGTTTCGGTAAAATAGTCTTATGGTTTTCATGACCATATTTTTAGAACAACTTTTCCATGTGTCGATTTTTCGATTTTCCATCATCAGTAACCATACCTTAAAAAAAAGAACGATAAAATTGTCTTTATTCCTTTTTTAAAATGACGCAAAGGTATCGTAATAATTTAACTGCTCAACGTGGCTACTCGTGTAAACTCGCCTAGCTCTACGGTCGCGCGGGTTGACAGCCAGCTGATGTCTGCTATCTCTTTCCCTCGGAGCTCAACAAAATCAATACCTTTGAGTTTGTAACCTATTTATTTAACGTTTTAACATTCTAATAATACGCTCACAGACTTGATTATTATGGAGGTTATAGTAGAGAAAAATATTATTTATGATTATAAGCTTCGTGATTTAGACGAAAATATGACACATTTAATTTTGAATTTTTGACAACTGTCCGTAAGCGAATTTTTTTAAATAAGTATAATATCATTTGACTTTCCTACCATTAACGTCATTGAACACTGAATTGAAATCTTTTGACAGAATTTTTGACATTTACTTGGTTTTTTTTTACTGATAATTCAGCCTATTCGAAATCGGAAACGCGCATTAAGCAAGCGTGGTAACCAATGTACATTCTTTTTCTGTATGAGGAGAGGCAATTTGCTAGCGTCGGATTTGCCTACGCCTAGGGGCCACGAAGTAGGACAGGGCTGGATAGCACATGCTACAGGAGCCCCGCGCTTGGGGGGGCAGGAGGGGGGTGCTCACAACATGGTACCTGGCTGTTAGGGTTGCTACGGAGTTTGTTGCGCCACTTCTTCTTCCCAGCTAAAGCACTAGTAAGTGGTGCAGAACAGGCGTTTTGGGGACTGTCTTATGTAATTTTGACGTTCAAAAATTTCTGATACTCAAGTTATTAATCTAGTTTAAAATGAAAAAAAAAAGTTTGAATTTGGATTTCGATTTTGATTGACAAATAACAATTGATATACAGACTGATATAAATATTTTGTACCCGAAATTGAGAAAACCAATCGATATTTTTTTTTTTGCTTATCTTGCAATCGGTTTTCTAAACTATGAGCAGATTTTCAGCCAAGAGAAGAGTTATTCCTCATCAGGAAAAATTATCTTGTTAGTCAAGCAGCGTTCTATAGCTTATCTATTATCTTTTGATTCCGAATAGAATTTATAACACTAAATAATGACTCATATAAAAGATTAACTTCTGTTTGTCAATTACAATTTTATTCACAAACAGCTAATCTTAATATAATCACACGAAAGAATTTGACCGATAACAAGTAATGAAAAACGATTGTAAAATAGTCTAAACAAATAGGTAAGGTTATTATTTTACCATATGTTAAGGGTGATGCAAACTTCTTCTTTTCGTGTGGTTAGTGACTAACCTGGTGTCAGAGTTTTTATGCTGCCCATGGGCCTCTGACTTAGCTTCACATGCTGTTGAGAAATATTTCTCAGACAATATGCTGGTATCCTCACGATGTTTTCAAACATAAGGGTCGGCAAAATCGATTCTGAAGATGTAAGTTTGGGAATAAGCCGCTTCGCTTAGCTGGAATAGTGCCGAGTAGATGCCGAACGGTGTATTTAATTAAAGCCGAAGGTGTGTAGTAATTGGCTACGTAATAACAGCCGCACGGATCGATCCATCAGGTTAAACTATGCTTGTTGGGGGTGGTCCGTGGATTGGTGACCATCTTTACATATCGAGACTCCTCCGTGCCTCGGAAAGCACGTTAAACCGTTGGTCCCGGCTGTCATTCGTGCATCTTGGCAGTCGTTACAGGTCGTCAGAAGCCTGAAAATCTGACAGCTAGTCTTACCAAGGGGTGTCGTATTACTCAGTTACTGGGTTGTGGAGGTCAGATAGGCAGTCGCTCCATGTAAAATACTGATATCCGTTCCGTTCGTTCTGCATCCGTTTAGACTGGCAGCAGACCCCAACATAGCTGGGAAAAGGCTGGCAGATTGATAGATTGACGTATAGTAATAGTTTCGGGTCGTCTTTTTTCGTTTAACAAATTTATTTAAGTAATTTTTAAAAGGCAAAGTCAAATCATATGTATATTTGTAATGAGATGAATGATGATGTAATATTTCTTTAGAATTCCTAAAATGGCAAACTCTCCTTCTGTTGTTGCAACTACCAAATTTAACATCTCCTCCTTTTTTTTGGGAAATCATCAAATGACTCTGGGTGGAGTGGAAGGGAGTGTCAGACTCTTACTAACTAAACCCATCCATGTTCCTTCCTTTTTTGTTCCGGGGTAGCGGTAACCCTTTCGGACAATCTCGCTGAAACATCTCCTCCCAAAGTTGCGAAGACACAGGCTGCTACTGAGAAATTACAGATGAAAACCCCAATAGCACTTTGCTTGACCTGGGAAATGAACCCACGACCTCATGTTAAGCAGTACTGCTTGCGACCACTAGACCAACGCGGCAGTCAACTTGATGCAATAAGCTAAAATAATAAGATGCCAGCCTTTTCCTAACTAATTTGGGATCAGCTTCCAGTCTAACCGGATGCAGTATTTTACATGGAGCGACTGAAACCTGACCTCCACACCACAGTACACCACTGCCTACTGGGTAATACAATACCCCGTGGTAAGACTGGCTGATTGAAATCTTTGGTCTTAGGTCATAATCATTTCAATAGTGTTTTAAATAACATAATGCTACGGTTATACGTTTTGTTATGATGACAACAGGAAAGGCGTTTTCACATGTTTTTTTTCTTTATTGTCATAAATATTATGACGTCACGCATAGAGGTATAGATACTGGAGAAATAAGCCAGCCCAAGAGTGAAAATCTTAAGTAATTGTCTCTGCTTTTTATGGAGAGTTTTTAATATTTAATAAAACTCTTTGATATGACTATGACAATAACAATAGCTACGATGAAAGCTGTACAAACATTTTGAAATTCGAACGTTAGAACACTCATCTTGATTTACTTATGGATTTTATTAATATATACAATTATTAAAAATTGTTTAAGTATATATTTTATTAACGTTGCTGCCAAATAGATGAATGAAAAAAAAATTATAATGAGGACAGCACATCAAGTTCCCCAATCTGTCAAATTTCTTTGATAGATTTTCAAATTTATTACAAAACGATAAGGTTCATGTTCAATTGGAAATATTTGACAGTTTGGGATAGCTTGATGTGCTGGCGTATATACACACAGTAAAATACATAGAGATACAACATAGGTATATAATTATTATTTTTTTAAGAAATTACTTGCCAAAGAAGTAATGAGAAACAAATGTAGACAATACACGTATAGCGCAATAACTTGACACTATACTCAAAGCTAAAATATATATAACATATTATATTAATTTCTAAAAATAAACGTAAATCTCTATCGTTGCGTAGATCCATTGTAGAGTACCTACGAATTATCATTAGTGTGCGTTTATGGCCAAAGCCAAAACTATAAGAAATAGCCAAAAACCATAAAAACAAAACGGGCTTTGATAAAACAAAAATTGCTTCACGTTCTTTTTGACAAACAAAACAAACTTCACGACTTCCGACTCTTCACGTGACCAGAGGGCTGGCCTATTTTTTGGTCATAGAATCAGCAGATTGCCATATTTACTTTTGGGAACTTTTCCTGTTGACAGCGATGTGGACGAATTTTTTGATGCTCTTTGATTATTACACATATTATTTCTGTACATATTACTATAAATATTTAGCTTTTAAATGTTAATATTATACTTTAGGTGTGATTATTAAACTTATTTCTTGCTGCCCAACACAACAAGACAAATAAATCGACCGACACTTGAAAAATTCATCCTGTATTTCGTATTAAAATCAAAAATTACCGTGTGGAAAATTCGTTTATTGAAAAGTAACCAATACCGGGTGCCTAAATCCGGTTGCTTCATAACAATCGAATCAGCTGATTCTGAAACGTATCTATCGCCCTATTCACGGATATTTGGATCAACCCTTATGATCAACCCCTGACAAGGACGAAGCTAAAATTATGTTGTGGGGTGTGCCAGGGGTCGCAAATTTGTTTGTAACGAAAATGTAAAGTAATAGCTTTGTGTAGTGAAGTGATGAATTCAGATTTTGTTGGAGCGAAATGTCTATGGTTTAGTGCTTTTTTTGCTGGTTTCCTCACGATGTTTTCCTTCAACGATTTTTAAGCAAGTGATAATTATACAATACGCACATGAATCCGTAAAATCAGTGGTGCGTGCCTTTGGTTCGAACTCGAGACCTATGACTTGGCAGTCCGACGGTCACACCACTAGGCTATTTAATGAATCTTTGAAACGCTCGCTGCCGCTTTAAAAATACTCCACGAAGTTTAAACGGACGGTTTATCGCTGATAGTGTTAAATAGGAGACTACAGCCTAAGATATCTGCCCGACTCCCGGCCACCTGCGGACGGTGAGAAATGGGTAGCGCACCGTCCGATCAGCACCAGCCCCGTGCCGAACGGCGCGTACATGTTCCACCTGCGGCTCAAAGAGATGTCAGCATAGTTGAAGGAGCCCGTTCGAGCCTGCTGGGTTAGCGGGATTGTCCGGAAGGGATGCCGCCACGGAACACATAAGGCTAAGGAAGTAACATGCATAGGTTTTAGTCAGTAAGAGTCCTACACTCCCTAACGCTCCACCCACAGCGGGAGTCATTTGATGATTTCCCACCCTCAAACTCGAAGTATTTATTTCAAATAAACCAATTACAGGCACTTTTGAATTGTCAAGGGGTCGGTCAGTCAGAAAGATGAAGCTAGTTGCCCATTCCAAAGCTGTAGGTACCTATGGAGAAGAACGGGCAAGAAACAAGAAAAAGATTGTCCGAAAGCGTTACCTCCACGGTACGCATAAGACTAAGGAAGTAACATGGATGGGTTTTAGCCAGTAAGATTCTGGCACTCCCTTTCGTTCCACCCAGAGCGGGAGGGTCTTTTGAAAGTAGAAAAATCAGTCTAAGACATCCCCAGACGACAAAAAGCGACATTTTTACAGCATTTCTCGTCGCTTGTGTACACAATAAGTATAAAATGTTGCAGTTCTGCGTCCGCTGTGCGCACAAACAAACGGTTGAACAATAGGACCGCCGCCATGTCGAGTTATGTTACAGGCGCACACAAAAATGTTGTGTAAACTGTTCTAGTAACCTTCGATCATGATGTACTTTGAGGAAAGAACGAAAGAAAAGAAACATCACCTGTAAAAAAATACAAAAACAAAAAGGACACTTGGATTGTCCGAAAGGGTTACCGCTACCCCGGAACATAAAGGGCTACGGAAGGAACATGGATGGGTTTTAGTCAGTAAGAGTCTGACACTCCCTTCCGCTCCACCCAGAGCGGGAGCAGTCATTGGATGATTTCCCAGCTTTAAAAAAAAAAAAAGTGGTCGAAGTACTCATCCGCATTCGTGTCGTCCGGAAACGTGCCCAGAATCATTGCGTCGTTGAATCAATCAATGTACCTAGCCTTTGCCCAACTATGTTGGGGTCTGCTTCCGGTCTAATCGGATGCAGCTGAATACCAGTATTTTACATGGAGCGACTGCCTATCTGACCTCCACAACCCAGTCAGTAACTGTAAATATGATACCCCTTGGTAAGACTGTCTGTCAGACGTTTGGGCGTCTGACTACCCGTAACGACTGTTAATGTCACGTTGAATGGCAATGCTAATTCTTTGGCCAAAAAACAATCCAGCCCTCTGGTCACGTGAAGTTTCGACCAATCAGCGAGAAATTTCCTTACGAAGGAGTTCTACACTCGGGCCCCATGGCCCTAGAGTTTCAACCCCAAACGGCTCAATACTGTAGTTACCCAAATAGTTTGTTATTATGTAGAAAAATAATAAAATAAATTATGTATATTCTATTATATAATTAATTAGGAGACTCCAGCCTAAGATATCCACCCGAGTAATAATAATTAATCATTAGAACTATCGATACAACTCTCTTAGTTAGAATTGGGTATTTGAAAGAATAGGCAATAACCTTACTTTTTATGAACTGTCAAAACGCAGAATTTGTATGTTTTTTGTAGGAAATATAACAATGTGACGACACAGATTTTTTAAATCAAATGGAATACTTATTAGCATTAAATGCAATTTTACAATTACATCTTCGCATAATATTTAATTTCTGTACGGGGATGGAAGTTTTTAAGACGTGCGGTCTTTGTTCTGTGTGATTTCATATTCAAACGTTTCAAATAGTCAATTGCCCTAAAATTTTATGAAAACCTTCTGTCCGCGTGGTTTCGGAAGTTGTAACATGATTGCAGTTTTAGTAAGGATCCCTAATATTTTTGAAAATATATTATAGCCTATGTCACCCGAGGATAGCGTAGCTTCCCAACAGCGAAAGAATTTTTCAAATCGGTTCGGTAGTTTCGGCGCCTATTCAATGTAAACAAAAAACAATCAAAACTTTCCTCTTTACAATATTAGTATAGTTGATACGGATTCTTGAAGCTGTGTTGCCCGCGACTTACGAATTGACAGGCTACACTTTGTGTAAATTATTTCATCACCACTGCTCTCAAAACGGTGAAGGAAAACATCGTGAGGGAACCGGCGTGTCCCCACAGTCCCCAGAACCAAAAATACGAACATATGTGACATTTACCAACCCGCATTGGGCCAACTTGGTAGATTACGGCCTACTCCCTCTCACAAAGCAAAATCAAAATCAAATCAAAAGTCATTTATTCAAATTAGGCTGAAGATCAGCACTTTTTGAAGGTCAAAGTTACATAAGACAGTCCCCCAAAAACGCCCACCCTTCACCACTTCCTAGTGCTTTAGCTGGGAAGAAGAAGTGGCGCAACAAACTCCCCAGCAGCACAGCTGTCTGTTTAGTTGGAAGAACTTGACTCTACACATTTATCGTATGAGAAATAATTAACATTACGAAACTCATCACATTAAAATCCATCATTTGCCACATGTCAGCTAGCACACGTCAATATACCCATTAAAACATTAAAACAGAGAATAGGCTTTTGTCCCAGCGGGGACATTATAAGCTGATTATGCTAGGATAGGATATGACACGCGCCAACTGATGTTTATTGCTAAAATAGTCGTTTCATGTCAAAACTCCTAATAGAATATGAATTCTTAGCCGCAAAGCTATAACATCGATTTTAAATTATACGCCAGGCAATGAGCTATTAATTTTATAAAGTAGGTAGCACCCGGTCGCCCGGGTGCCCTATATTTGGCCATTGAAGGCAGCCCTTACCCCGGGTTGACCCACTCTCCGGACGCAGTGATTTGTTAGTTTGGCATTACTGATGCGCAACTGTCATTGATTTTATGACAGTTGATAAGAGGGCGAGGATTTTATAGTAGGTATTCAGCCTTGATCATAAACAAATAAGTGTTTTAAATAATAAATTATCATTCATATTTATGCAATGGCAATGTTGCCAGTATTTTGGGTAGTTTTCCTGTTGACAGCGAACGTTGTCGCGTTTTTTGACGCATTATAATCAATTTTCCGCCTTTTTACAAGCGCATCAAGCTATCCTAAACTGTCAAATTTTCCCAGTTGGAAATTAACTTTATGCTTTCGTAATAAAGTTGACAAATCAAATTCACAGATTGGAGTAACTTGATGTGCATAATATTATTAATATTTCAAGTCTGTTAGCTTATCAATTGTGTTGTTTTTATATTAAAATTACAACCACCACTCTTTGTATGTCAGGCATTTGTATGAAATGTCACAAAAGACATTTGTATAGAGGCCATCACATAAAGTTTCCACCCCAACCTGTCAAATTTCTCTGATAGATTTTCAACTTTATTGCAAAAGCTTAAGGCTCATTTTCAATTGCATAAATTTGACAGTTTTGGATAGCTTGATGTGTTCTGTGTACTACACCCCATTTCGTAGATCTATACACAGTACCATCTGTATAATGAAACCTTACGTAGTACTGCAATGATCTTGCCCTAATAGCTTTTTAGGTTATGAGGTTTTTAATTTGAGTAAATGCAGCGGTATCAACGACACAAGATAAAGGACTAAAGTCTGACAGCCAGTCTTACCAAGGAGTATCGCATTGCATAGTTGGGGAGTCAGTTAAGCAGTCGCTCTATGTAAAATACTGGTATTCAGCTGTACCCGGTAAGACTGTAAGCCGACCCCAAAAAACCTGTCCAAAATGGCTAGGCACGTGATAAAATAGTGAACGCTATGCTTAAAAAAATAGTAGCCATATTTGTTGCATAATTTTATCGCTAAAATTAAATCCTGAACCATAATTTCTATAATAAATACGATAATACGTCTTTTTTCTCTTAAAGAGTGGGCGCGGTACACCCACATTTTCAAATGCTTAGTTGTAAGTCCCACGCAAGGGTGGAACCAATTTACTTTGCATCAAATCACCTATTATCTTTCTCTATTCTTTCCTAACGACTGTTTCTAATATTATTATATATATATAACATAAACGCCCTCTGTAATACCCAGGGCGGCCTATATAACATGTTTTGAAGGCTGCCTCTGACCTACATTTGCACACCGCAGTGCGACGCCGCTCGAGAGCCCAGATTGCGCGCGCGAAAAATTTCTACTTAACTACCATGTATTTATTATGCTGGCAACCCTGGTTATGGTGCAGTATAAATGATCGATGTTTGGTTATAAAAATAAATCGTAGAATAGAAATGCAATCTTGATGCTTTATGTTTCAATTTGTATTTAGAACTCGGCTTTGAGAATAGTTTTTGAAAATGAAATTGATATTTCTGCAGAATTTTTAGTTTTTCCTTTAGAATTTCCCTGAGTTCAGAAAACAGGTTCTTGTAGAATCTATTTTTTTATTATTCGGCCATATTTGGAACGTTTTATCAATATGGCGTCCTTTGCTCTGCCCATAGTACATTTAGTACATATTTTTTGCTATTGTTTTCCTTGTAAACAATTAATCTTATCGCTCTCGTTGATATTTTACTATTTTTACCGCCGCGCCGGTTCGAGTAGGTATACAGCACCTCGATTTAAAGGAATACGGATTAAGTACAATGTTTTATCAATAAAAGCTTCAAAATCTTTAAATTGAGTTATTTAATGTAATGAAGTTGTATAGACAATGTTTTTCTATTGTCGATATAACAACATAATATCATGGTATAATAATAGGTATAGGTAGATACCTACTTATCTTGTGTGCGTAACAATAAAAAAATAAAATTTTAAAGCTGGTAAAAACATAATAAACGGTTGTTTTTATCAATATTAAAGCATTATTTTAAATATTTACCCCCTTACAATAAACGTTGCATATCGCCTGTAGGTATAAGTTACACAACGCTAACTTCTTCTTTCAAATGTCAAATTTCTGACAACTGAAAGAGAAAAATTGGTGTTTTGAAACTATTCACCTACATATACAGTGTGTTAGGTTAAACGACGGGCATATATACTTTTAGGTTGTATAAGTAGTACTCATGGAAATCAACAACTTTGTCTACGGGACCAACTCTGAAATATCAAAAAAAAATCAGCTGTTCCATACATTTTGACCAATAAAGCGAACATAAATGTACTGAATAGCTGATTTTTTTTCTATAGACAAAGTTGTTAATTTTTTATGAGTATGGTACCCTCTGAAAGTATGTCCCCCGTTTAACACTTTGAGGGACAGTGAACGCCTATAGACGTAATAACAATAAAACTTCTATTGTGTCTCGTTCACTGTCCTTCAATGGGTTAACGTAACACACTGTATAATACGTTTATTAGTAAGGGGTTAGTATTAAAATATATTTTACGGTGGTATGGTATCCTTCCAGTGCGATATCGACTCGTAATTGACCGGTTTTTAATCAATATTTTAGTTAAAACCTATTTATTAAACCTACACGGTACAAAGGCCAGCAAGTTACTCCAATCTGTCAATTTTCTTTGATAGTTTTTCAACTTTATTACAAACTAAACTAGCTTCCGCCCGCGGCTTCGCCCACAAAATATGTCGACAAATTATATAAACTTAGTTTACAAAATACAAATACAAAAATATTTATTTCATCGTAAACATTGTATCACACATAAATTGAGACAACCCCAGTAAGTTACAGAAGTACTTGAAGTTTGAAGCTAAAACATTATTAATAACTACGTACAAGTTTATAACAGGAGGGAAACAAAATAAAATAAATCAAAGGGCATCAAAAAATTCGTCCACATCGCTGTCAACAGGAAAAGTTCCCAAAAGGCTGGCAGCATTGTCACGTTGTATGCAATGCTGATTCTTTGACCGAAAAATAGGCCAGCCCTCTGGTCACGTGAAGAGTCGACCAATCGCTTGGCGATGTCTCGATAAACAAATTATATACATAAACCTTCCTCTCGAATCACTCTATCTATTAAAAAAAACCGCATCAAAATCCGTTGTGTAGTTTTAAAGATTTAAGCATACATAGGGATATAGGGACAGGGAAAGCGACTTTGTTTTATACTATGTAGTGAAACATAGGGTTCATTTTTGACAGTTGGGATAGGTCGTTGTGGTGTCGTCTGTACTTGCATAACTGTTATCATAATTAATTGTAATAATAATTTATCAATGTCGTAACACATTATTTAATAAATATTAATAACTGATGTTTTGAGCCGGTACGGTACCTACTCAAAGGATAGAACGAATTGAATATTTGTTGTTGTTTAAGCCTTAGTAAATAATAATATAATATAATAATAATAATATCCTTGGACATTTCACACAACGCCGTATCGTCCCAAGATAAGCAACCTAATGCTTGTGTTAAATGAGTATGTAGAGACGCCAGCACATCAAGCTATCCCTAACTGTCAAATTTTCTCAATTAAAAATGAACCTTATGAAATACTATCAAAGAATAACAGATTGTGGTAACTTGATGTGCTGGCCTCTGTACGTCTTTGTTTCCATACAATCTGTTTTTTTTTTATATGACATAACTCTAGCTAGGGTATGAACGAGACCATATTAAAAAAACAACTTGCATATGAATAATTTTTCAATTATCATTTTTTTTTCTTCTTTCATACAATAAATATACATTGAATTTTGTCAAAGTCACAATTTGTATTATGAAACACACGTTAAATATGACAACGTCGCTATATTTTCGTAGCTTTTATTATGAATTTATGAATGAAACTAAGATAACAACACACATCGAGATAAATTAATTATTATTAATGATTTCTTCAAACAATGCATTTTTGAACAAAATCATTTAATTCTAGGTTTTTTAGATTTATTTTTACATAAAGGATATAACCATAAAGCTAAGGGATATTAAAAAAAAACACATTATAGTTAACCTCATTCATCAAAACCATAGTTACCTTCTTCGTCATTAAAAACAAAGTATTAAAAATAAAGCTCATTATCAGTGCACTAAACCAGATACGTAGATATCTTTTAATTGTTGCGATAACAGTGAACCGCCGTGATTTTTATTGCTTCGATACTTTATTGGTTCCCGCGATTTTTTTTTGCATTCATAATCTTTTATACCTACCTACTCTGTGGTCCCCCTTACGCGACAGTGAAGCGCGCGAAATTGAAATTGTCTTACGTTTTTTGAAACTGGCCAGTGTCAGATTATTAGTATGTTGATAAAAATATAATTTGCGGCCGTAGCAAGTACAGAGGCCAGTACATCAAGTTACCACAATCTGTCAAATTTCTTTGATAGTATTTCAACTTTATTGCAAAGACATAAGGTTCATTTTTAATTGAGAAAATTTTACAGTTAGGGATAGCTTGATGTGCTGGCGTCTGTACGTAATTACAGAATTATAGTCATTAACGTCATTAATACAACTCTCTCAAATGTCATGATTTTATAAAATTGTCATTCGATAGGGTATTTTGAACTTAGAAGGTTGTAATAGTAACCTTTAAATTGCCAAAAACATACGGAAATTAGAATTTCGCGGGCTACCTCATAGCTTTCACCTTAATCTTAATGATGCCCTAGTGAATAGTAGATAGTAATCGTTTCATCAGGAAAAGTAATTTAATAAAACGTTTGACAACTGATAAAGATTAAAATTGATTTATAATATAAATATATTAAGTAATAAATGCGCTGTTGTATCGCATCGTCATGCTAATTTCCGATATTGAAAGTATAGTGGGCGGCAATCTGTGTACACATTGGCCCACGATGGGCAATCTTGATAAAAATAGGATATCCATACTCCATAGTCAATTTTTTTTTTAGTTCTGTAATCATCATCTGCCTAGCCTTTTCCCAACTATGTTGGGGTCGGATTCCAGTGTACCCGGATGCAGCTGAATACCAGTATTTTACATGGAGCGACTGCCTATCTGACCTCCACAACCCAGTAACAGGGCAACACGATACCCCTTGGTAAGACTGGCTGTCAGTATTTCGGGCTTCTGACGAACCGTAACGACTGTCAAAGGTGTACAAATAACAGCCGGGACCAACGGCTTAACGTGCTTTCCGAGTCACGGAGAAGTCTCGGAATGTAAAGATGGTCACCCATCCACCGCCAACCCCTGCAAGCGTGGCTTAACCTGATGGATCGACCTGTGCGGCTGTTAGTACTTAGCTACGACCTCTTTAATAAATAGCATAATTAATTAAATGAATACATGAGCACGTACCTGCGAAATATAGATTTACAGCTCTGCCTACTCCTTTGGGGACAACTGTCATGATATTTTGTCTAGAATTTAATCAACATAATATTTGAATAGTGCATTAAAAATGGTGAGTTTTTTTCTGTTCTTTAGATGCAATAAGTTAGAATTTTCTCAGGTTTTTTCAGAGTAGGTATCATATTTTTAAGATAATTAATTACGTACAGACGCCAGCACATCAAGCTATCCCTAACTGTCAAATGTTCTCAATTAAAAATGAACCTTATGACTTTGCAATAAAGTTGAAATACTATCAAAGAAAGAAGAATGAACAGAAGTGGTCCAAATATCCACCACTAACGAGACCTATGTTGACTTATAGTCCACTAAATAGAGAGTAACTTTCAGAATGACACAAAAAAAAATAAGGTCTTGTTAGTGGTTGACATTTGGACCAAGCTCCATACATTTTTGTTCATTCTCCTTTGACAGATAGTGGTAACTTGATGTGCTGGCCTCTGTACTATACTAGCTTGTGCTAGCGGCTTACAGTCCGCGAGGTATAAGCTGAGCTTTGCATTTGTGTGAGTGTACATGGATAGTGTAGGTGTGATAACCGGCCTTAGGCGCGGCGCCATTTTCGCCCGGTATAAACTGATTTTGGGTAACCGGCCTGAGGCGCGGCGCCATTCTGACTGTACTTTTGGTGATCACTCACACTAATGCAAAGCTCAGCTTATACCTCGCGGACTGTACCCCGCGTGAAAGTCTAATAATCCCACGGGAACCTACTATCGAGATAAGAAGTATCCTATGTGTTAATCCTGGTTACAAACTATCTGTCATCCAAATCCGTTTAGTTTTTGCTTGAAAGAGTAACAAACACCCATACATTCATAAATCCTCTTTTTTTTTTTTATTAATGGCATCTCGCTGTTCAACCATATGGTTGTCTACTGCTTAACCGGGCTTGCCTGTGGCTGCCACAAAAGAATTGTAGCCTCCAGCCAGGGCTCATACATCCTCACAAACTTTCACGTTTATAAATAAACTAGGTAGGTGCTGCCAGCGGCATCGCCTGCGTGGATGTTGGAAATTATCGTAACGTATTACTGGGATAAAAAAAATATCCTATGTGTTAATTCTTGTCATAAACTACATCTGTGCCAAATGTCATCATGATCCATTCAGCCGTTTGAGCGTGAAGGACGGACAAACATACAAACTCACTCACAAACTTTCATCTTTATAATAATAATATTAGTGAGATATTAAGTAATAAGAAAAATCATATTGAAAGATGATTTAATCGATTACTAATTTTATTTTGAATCTGTCGGGTTCAAGTGATTCGGTTATTAAAAAAAAATATTCATTTAAAAAAAAATTGCATATCGAACTTCAAAAACGCTCCTTAAATTACAAGAAAACATTTTTCTCCTACGACATTTCCCATTGCGAAAATAATTACCCAGAATTACAAAGAAAAATACAAAAAAAAAAGGAATTAACTAGGTATGCATACCTAGGTGCACTAACTCGCAGTTAGAAATTTCTTCTTTATCAGCTTATAGTTTTTCAAGGTCGGCGGCCATTTTGATTTCGTCATCGCACGTGCTAACAATATGTTTGCCATCACGCTCTAGCATACACGGTTGAAGGGAGACGGCTATAGTTTTACGAGTTCAATGTGGAAATCTTTCATTTTCATTTGTTATTGGTACTATTTTTTTGTTGTTTTATGTTCTCTAGTATTTTAGTGGCTTGCTGGAAAGGAAATTGGAAGTATGAGAAGTGTTTTAATTTGAAAGAAAAGTATTTTTTCTTGCGTTGTTAACACCTAAATCTATACAAATATTATGAAGCTGAAGGGTTTGTTTGTTTGAACGCGCTAATCTCTGGAACTACTGTTCCGAATTGAAAAATTCTTTTTGTGTTTGATAGTCCATTTATCGAGGAAGGCTATAGGCTATGTAACATCACGCCACGACCAATAGGGGCCGAGCAGCGGTAAATCCGCGCGGGAGCAGCTAGTAGATTATAAAAATTTTGTGTCGTTGGCGTACACAGTAATTTAATATTACGATTAAAATTTTCTGTAGCGTTGGTCTAGTGGTCGCAAGCGCTACTGCTGAACATGAGGTTCTAGGTTCGATTCCCGTGTTTGGAAAAGTATCATTTGAGTTTTTTTCTATGGAAGGATATACGCTAGCGCATAATCTAAAGGATGGTCCATGTAGAACTGGATAAATCTAAAAGCTGATACACATACATAGGTGTACCAATGTACTCGATCAATCATAGACAAACATAACTTTAGGGAGTTGTACCGTTAAGCATTCCTTTATGATTGATCGCGACATAAGGGAAGATTACACTGGCAGGCATTTTTTTACCGTAGAAGAAGAAAAATGTCTTGTCTTTGACATATTTTTATCTGTGGAGTTTCTTGCCTGTTCTTCTCCCTAGGTATTGTAGTTTGTTGTAGGGATTTATATCCTACAAAATATAAGCACACGGGGCATCAGCTATTGTATTATATTGCTTTTAACGAATACCTTCATGCGTCAAGCAGCACGGCTATTGACATACTCTTATTAATTTCCGCGTTTTGACAGTTCATAAAAAGTAACGTTATTGACTACCCTTTCAAATACCCAATTCCATAAAATTCGTAACTCCAAGATAATTCTAAATAAGCGGGATTGTCCGAAAGGGTTACCGCTATCCCGGAACATAAAGGGCTAAGGAAGGAACATGGATGGGTTTTAGTCAGTAAGAAAAGATAATTCTAAATGTTTCCACCATTTCTGCTTACCACGCGTTGAGCTGCTACAATATCTAGGTTATCAGATCACTTGACATCGTACGCAAACACACCTTATCATAATGTTTTGGGACGCAAGCGCACCAAATATTGTCAACACTGATATTAGTTTAAATGGAAATTGGAATGAGCAGGTTTTCTGTTAAAAAATAGGATTCCGGAGTACCTATAAGATTATGTTATAATTCATGTATACAAAACATTTAAAAAGAGTAACGGTGGAGTTTCTTGCCCATTCTTCTCCACACGAAACTACCGTTTGGAAGGGGCGACTAGAATCAATTCTATTTCTTGTTCATTTTGACTTTCTAAAGTGCCTTACTTGTGCCGATTTGAAATTTAATGATTTGACTTTGTCTAAGGAGATGATTAGTACAACATTCTGCCTAGCCCTTACCGAACTATGTTGGGGTCGGTTTCCAGTCTAACCAGATGCATCTGAATACCAGTATTTTACTTGGAGCGACTGCCTATCTGACCTCCACTACCCAGTAGGTACCTGGTTAATACGATACCCCTTGCTAACACTGGATGTCAGACAGGCTTCTGACTACCCGTAACGACTGTCAAAGATCCACGAATGACAGCCGGGACCAACGGTTTCACGTGCTTTCCGAGACACGGAGGAGTCTCGGTATGTAAAGTTGGTCACCCATCCACGGACCAACCCCGGCAAGCGTAGCTTAACCTGATGGATTGATCCGTTCGGCTGTTATTACTTAGCTACGAGCTCCTCCTCATGATAAGTAGAACATCACACCTGTTTAATCCACAATGGGTTCGGAGCTGTACCTAATAATAGTACACTCACATGTCTCCAGTTATGTTTAAGTCCCATGTAATAGGGGGCGAGCCTATTGCCATCAACCGGGCACAAATCCAGACTCCAGGGTGCTACTGAGAAATTCAAACAGCTGTATTGTAAATCCATTTTTGTACTCGAAAACTAGCCGCCGCGGCGGTTACTTTTGAAAATTTGGTAGGATTTAGTGTTGCTAACGCAATTATCTTTTTTGCACAACACTTTTAACAGCAGTGATAGCCTAGTGGTGTGACCGTCGGACTGCCAAGTCATAGGTCTCGAGTTCGAACCCAAGACCCTCTGATTCGGACGGATTCATGTGCGTATTGTGTAATTATCACTTGCTTAAAAATCGATGAAGGAAAACATCGTGAGGGAACCAGCATGATGAGAGATATTTCTCAACAGCATGTGAAGCTAAGTCAGAGGCCCATGGGCAGCATAAAAACTCTGACACCAGGTTCGTCACTAACCACACGAAAAGAAGAAGAAGTCCTTTTTTAGATGATGTGTTTGAATAAAATCTACTTTGTAAAAGCATGAAACGATAAGGTTTAACCATATTCACGCTAGGGGTACTGACAAAACTGTATGGCGCTTATCGTGCGTTAACCCGATATGAATGCAAATTCGACAATCCACGAACTTGCACGACACTTAGGAGTTCAAAAGAACGGGTCACACGATTTGCTTGAAGTTTAGAAAGAAGGTTTGTTTTGTTTTAATGACTTCATCATGGCTTGTTTCATCGTAGGTTAAGGCAAAGGTATGGTCCTGGGTAATGGGTAGCCCGTGGCGGACGGCGCGGATTGTTTCATGCGCGCTTAAATGAGATGTCAGCATTGATGAAAAGGCCCGGAAAGCTGATGCCTGCCGGGTTATCAGGATAATTGTCTGAAAGGGTTACCGCTACCCCGGAACACAAAGGGACATGGATGGATTTTAGTCAGTAAGAGGCTTTCACTCCCATCCGCTCCACCCAAGGCGGGAGACATTTGATGATTTCCCACCCTCAAAAAAAAAAGGCGATGTCTGTGCTGGGTGTAATACATATAAAAGGATATGCTACAGACCACCAAACACCGGCAATAAAAAAACAGCTGTTCTATACATTTTTGGTCACGTGACTCGTGAAAATGTAGGGAACAGCTGATTTTTTTTTTCACGATTTCGGAGTTGGTTCTATGGTAAAAGTTGTTGAGTGTGGTGGTTTGTAGCATAATTATGATTTTGTACCCTTTCGGTTACATCCTGTTTAAAATTTAAACTAGAAAAACGAGGTGGTTTTCAATAATAAATTAATTCAGGGATCAATCAATAAGAGCGTATTATAGGATATCGGGTAACTATTTTTGTGCGAGGGGGCGTTGATCCGCAAAAAATAGATAAAACCGAACCTGTCTCCCGAGTGATTGATAAATATATTGATAACAATAATATAACGGTATGTTTAGGATAAAACTAGCCAGAATTTATCTACCGACTAATATTATATTATTTAAAACATCTATCATCATTCTCCTGCCCTTATCCCAATTTTTTTGTGCTCGGCGCAACATTTCTTTTTCTTCTATACTTCTCTATTAGTCGTCATCTCGGTAGTCACTCCCTAGCCATATCATCTTTCACACAATCCATCCATCGTTTCTTTGCTCTCCCTCTACTTGTATAGCCATCCACATTCATACTCAAAACTTTCCTGACATTTTCCTCATTCCTCCGCATAACATATACAACCGATTTCCACACAACTTTTTAGTCACCGGTGTCACTTAGGTGGATTATGGCCCACTCCCTTTAGGCGAAGTCAGCTGTCATTCCAAATAATGCTAGAGATTGACACAATTGACAGCGCACCTCACTCTTTTTTTTAACAGTGAGATTTCTACAAAGAACACATACTCCATGGCTGTGCTGCCTTACCATAGACAAAGATCAGAAACAAAATACATCGTGTGATTTGTACCAGTCTCGAATATTGTTATTTATTTTATCTTATCCGTGTTTTTTCCTAATTCGTTGACAGTCGTATGACAGATTGTCCAGTTATCTATTATAACCTCGTTTCAGATGAGAACGACGAACTATTTACACATACGCAGACCTACTTAGTGGTAAAACTATTGCTGAATAGGAATGTTTTGTCAATCGTTTTTTTTTTGAAAAACTAATTCGTGATCTTCATTTGATAATATATTTTTATTCATTCTGGTTGTCAATCGTGGATATTTGACAGTCGTTTCGGGTCGTCAGAAGCCCGAAAGTCTGACATTCACTCTTACCAAGGGGTCAAGCTTTTGGAGGGCATGCAGGGCATAAATTATATTGAAAATAATCAGCCAATATGGAAGATTGGGTCATACTTTTGGCCTTCTGACGACGTGTAACGACTGTCAAAGATCTAAGAATGACAGCCAAGACCAACGACTTAACGGGCTTGCTGAGACACGGGGAGTTATGAACAGTCACCCATTCACGGACCGACCTTTTCAAGCGCTGCTTAACCTTGAAGATCGGCAAGTGCGGCTGTTATTGTATAGTCACGAGTCCCTCATGAAAATGCCATAAAATTAATTTCATAACCCAATTTGTTACCATAACCACGTGTTCCAGTGGATATTTCACCTCACTGTAAGAGTAGAAAATAGATAATACTATGAGAGATCATCTTGTCGTTGATAAGAGGTTTATGATAGTGGCTGATAAGGAGATAACACGTGATAAGGGGAACAAACAGGTATATTGCGACAAAAATGTCCGGAACTCGAAATTTTGAAAGCGCTATGAGTCTACCCTTTTTAGACATAATGGGTATTATTTATGGAGGAAATAGCAGTTCATTATGTTGGTCTAGCGATCGTAAGCGTAATTTGGTATTTGACAGGGTAGTCAATAACGTTACTTTTAATGAATTGTCAAAACGCATAACGATTCGTATGAAATATTGAAATGTGACGTCACAGAATTTTGGAATCAAATGAAATAGGTACATATTAACATTAAATGCTAGTTTAAAATTATATCCTCGCATTATGTTTTATATACGTCCGGTGATGGAACTTTTTAAGACGAGCGGTTGTTTTTCTATGTGATTTCCTCATAAACACAATTTTAGAAACAAACTTAAGAGGGGGCTCTATTTGGCCTTTTCCATACAAACGCAATTCGCTGCTTTCTTGATGATATTCTCCAAAAAATCTAGGTCTAAATACCTAATACGTGCCCGTATCATTTCCTTTATTCCAAAACATAATCACTAAAAGAATTATGACAATCCAAATCTTCGTATAGGCATCGGTCCTAGCTGGGGGCGTCCCACACTACGCTTGCCGATACGCGGTCTCCACTCCAGCACTCGTCTGATCCACCGGCCATCGGTCCTTCGATAAACATGGCCAGCCCACAGCCACTTTAGTTTGCTTAGTCTACAAGCTATGTCGGTAACACCGGTTCCTTTCCGAATAATTTATTTTCTGGTTTTATCCTTCAAAGAGACTCTGAGCATCTCACTCCATAGCGCGCTCAAGCCTTGAAACCTTGAATTTATAGACCACCCCGATTAGCGAGATGGCCGAAGCTCTATGGTATTGTCCATCGTCAAAAATTACGAACTCCCATACAAACTCATTCGCTATGTATCGTCTTTTGCTATGCCCCACCCAGGTCCCAGGTACCTATGTCAGGTAATGTCTTTACAATTTGTATTAAGGTAATTAAGTCTTTTGACCCCAAATTGCAGAAAAAAAAAATGTGTGTGTGTACTAGCGTACACTCGTAAGAAGTGAAACTTCTTTATGACGTTATTTTTCAAAAAAAAATGTAACTACTCAAAACGGGCCGCAAAATACATTGGAGACATTTACCAATCCCTACTCCGCTGGAGAAAGTATACTTCGAATCACGCGTGGTAGGGATAAGAAGAAGATGGCGCGTAACGAAAAAATGTTACACTAAATTTTTTTCCAACCCTTTGTTTCACTTCAAAAATTACCTATTACAGGCACACGGAACCATTATTATGTAACTAGGCTCTACATACATACTTCAAGATAAGAAAATAAAACCTCAATGCTAAAAGCCAATTTATGTAAATGAAAACGAAAGAAAAGAACAACGCGCAGGCGGCAAAACGACAATATCTCCAACTTAAAAAAAGTAACAACATCCGACTTCGATCCGTTCTATTTATAAATAGCTAAGCTAAACTAATTTCCCGCGTCGAGCTCTGCTATTGGCTGCATTGTGACTGCATGCTTGTTATATGACTTGAGTTTTTCTGTGAAGAAAAGTTGAAGAAAAATGTACTTCATTTATTTTATTTTAATAATTTTAAAATACCATATTACACACAATATCGCCTCGACATTAGATGTTGATATTAATTATCAGCTGTTTAAGCAAGAAAAAAAAACATTGAAAATCATGTGATAAGCAACGCTTACAAAATTTGAAAATTAATGTTAATGAGCAACCACAGATAACAAACATGTCCAGCCCAGTCCCATTTCACTTAAGCTGCTTTATGGGATTTTTTTGAAGCTGGGAAATCATCCAATGACTTCTCCCGCTCTGGGTGGAGCGGAAGGGAGTGTCAGACTCTTACCGACTAAAACCCATCCATGTTCCTTCCTTAGGCCTTTATGTTCCGGAGTAGCGGTAACCCTTTCGGACAATCCTGCTTACCGCTGCTTTATGGGTCACGTATGCGATTTGTGTTTTAGAACGCAGTACCTACCGAAATGATGGTCGACAAAAAATACTTCCAGGCAACATCCAGTCCGTCTCTTGTTAATAAAATGACAACTAATTAACGTTGTTTTACATACATCAATATTAACTACAATCTCCATAGTTTACATAAGGGGATGGGGATTGACTTTAATAATTCATGGAATGTTAAATTAATTCATTAAGTTTACATTATGGCTGTATAGGGACTTGTCTTTGCTTTATTTAGCTGTCTTTGAATAAGTATGGTTCGTTTTGAAGTTTATCCGACTTATTATAGAATGTGTTTTATTTTCATCCGAGTCTAATGAGAACCTCACTCAATACTCAAGCATTGCTTGAGTCTTGATTAAAGCCATTTGATTGGTTTGGAGTGAGGTTCTGTAATACGGGCCTAAGCCTAACCCGTTATTGTACCTATTTGGAGTTTTATTCTGAGCACAGTAAAGATCTTAATTCAAAATTGACAATTTCAATTCGAGTTTGACGTCCGTTTTTGTAATTAGAACTTTAATATAGTCAAAATACCTAGAGTTCGAAATTCAAAAATGGTTCGATGGTTTAAACCTGGAAAAGATATACCTTTTTTGCTACCCCCCCCGTTCCTTCGGTTCCTGTTTAATCAATGTAAGTTCTCGCAGCCTTATAATTGGGTTCAGTTAAAAGAAATGTTTACTAATCGGCACGAAATCCTAAGAATGTATCCTGGTCTTGTAATTGTCTCAGAATCAACTTAAATGCATTGTCTTTCAATACATAGGAACTGAGAATACCTGGATTCTGAATTGCAGGGAAAATAAGTACTTACAACTTCTGTCCGCGTCTTCGCCAATCTGCCAAATTTCTTTGATAGTCTTTCAACTTTATTACAAACTAGCTTACGCCCGCGGCTTCGCTCTCATAATATGTCGACAAATTATACACATAAACTTTCCTCTTCAATCACTCTATCTATTAAAAAAAACCGCATCAAAATCCGTTGCGTAGTTTTAAAGGTTTAAGCATACATAGGGATATAGGGACAGAGAAAGCGACATTGTTTTATATGTACTATGTTGTGAAGAATAAGGTTCATGTTCAATTGGGAAAATTTGACAGTTTGGGATAGCTTGATGTGCTGGCGTCTGTACAGTCAGGATAAAAAGATATGGATCTTTACAGTAGTTTTTTGCGTGAAAGAGGAACAAACATCCATACATCCACACAAGTATTGGAACAAATATATGATTCGCGAAACTAACATGACATGTATTTACAGTATAATAATAATTATAATATGTAAGTACAGACACCAGCACATCAAGCTATCCCAAACTGTCAAATTTTCTGAATTAAAAATGAACCATAAGTCTTTGCAATAAAGTTGAAATACTATCAAAGAAATTTGACAGATTGTGGTAACTTGATGTGCTGGCCTCTGTACAAGTATTTAAAACTACTTAACAAACTAAAATATGGTGTCGGAAAATTCCTCCGCATCGCTTTCGACTGGTATTATATCCGAGAGACTGGCGCGTTGCCATAATAATATAATTAAAATGACCAATACAAGGCTCTAAGTTCGATTTATCCTAATAAATGACTATTTAATGAAATCAAGACATTTGGTCCAATTCTAACTAAGAAAGCTACTTTGATAATTCTAATGATATTAATTCTGTAAATACACATTGTAGCGCGGGTTTTTCTAGGGCATTAGTAAGTGGCTGTATGATGTTGTTGCTACGCAGTGCCATACCGCGTGCGCCCCCTCCCCTGCCGCCCGCGCACCTCGCGGCTAGCGCGCGAGAAGCGGCGTGGGCGACAGAGGGCGGGAGAACCGCGATCGCGTACGGACAGAGACGTGTGACGACGATCCTCCGCGACTCTCCAAGTCTCGTAGTGATTGTTTTATATTCCTCATTCAAAAGTTGTGTCTTTCACTGTATCTTCTTTGTGCATTAAACAATGATTGGCAATAAATGTTTACTTTAAAGCAAATGACTTTAAACTGGCGCCCAACGTGGGGCCCGATCCGTTATGAAATGCGATCCAGTGCCTACGTGACCGAACGTTATACCTACTCACCTTGTTAGGAATAAGCACGGACATTCGACCTTACCGCTGTCATCACTAAGCGTGAAGATGCCGACAACGAGAAGAGGAGAAGCGCTCCGTCAACAACGAGGAGAAGATGAGGATAACATCACGCTCACTGAAGAGGAGGAGAGCGTCGTGGAGCGCGGCCACGCGGAAGAAACCGCGAGCGCCGACTCAAGGTCGACACAGCAACCAGCTCCCCAGTTCCCTACAGACTTTCTATCCACGCTGATCGAGTCAATCACGCGTGCGCAAGTGGAGGCCAACAGAAGCCTCATTAACTCGCTGATGTCTTCCAACGGCGAATTCAGGGCCTCCACCCCAGTCGGGGCCTCTCTAACCACCAACGCGAGCAGCGGAGGTGCCGCTGCTGCTGCAGCATCGCGTGCCAACGCCAACTTCACACGATGCACGGCGAGATTCGACGGGTCCTCCCAAGACGCTGAGGTCCTGGAAGCATTCCTGGATGCCGTCGAAGTATACAAGGAGTGCGCTGCCGTAAGTGACGAGCATGCCCTCCGAGGATTGCCGATGCTGCTGGAAGGTGAAGCGGCAATATGGTGGCGCGGCGTCAAGTCGTCGGCGGTTACGTGGTCGGATGCGATCGCGCGTCTCCGTGCGACCTACGGCGTGGCGCAGCCTGCGTATCAAGTCCTACGGCAGATCTTCGCTACGGAACAACAAGAGGAAGAACGCGCGGAAGTGTTTTTGTGTAAAGTGCGAGCATTAATTGCTAAATTACCGTATAGTCTCGACGAAGTAATGCAGGTAGACTTTTGCTACGGATTACTGCACCGACGCGTAATAAAACGAGTGCCGCGTGATTGTGTACGTAGTTTAGATGATCTCTTGTATAAGGTGAGGATCGCGGAGGATACATACAAGGCGCTTAAGGTAACAAATTCTGTTATAAGTAATAATAACATGGCCCCGCAAACCAAAACATCGGCGGCGTGTGTTAAAGATCGAAATCGAATCGAATCGACATCGAATTCGAATTCGACTTCGACTCCGCCGCGTAGCAACAACAAAAACAGACCCCGTTGTAATCATTGCAAATTATTCGGGCATGTTAGTGACGAATGTCGTAATCGCGATAAAGCGACCGGTAAGGAGCCTAAGGAGTTACATTGTTATGGTTGTGGTAAACAGGGCGTCGTGAGGTCGAAATGTGATGTTTGCGCGAAAACATCAAAAACAGACGAGAAAACGTCTTTCAACACGGTCGATGTAGATTTTTATGGTCATGATGATAATAGTAGTCACATTAGTACGAGTGATACCGCTTCGTGCGTTCAATTAACGAATATGAGTGCGCGCGAACATCACCCGATGGTAAATATTATTGTTATGGGCCGTAACGGCGTGGCGATTGTAGATACCGGCGCTACACATAGTATTGCGAGCCGTCTATTGCACCGACTTTTAGTTAATTCAGGGGTCCGGTTTAACGAAACTAAACGTTTCGTACGCCTGGCTGATGGTACACAAGGGTGGAGAGACCTGTTGTCGGCCGAGGTAGATATTTTTGTTCAGGGTCGTAAGGTACCGTGTCAGTTTTTAGTATTGCCTGGTAATAATAATATTAGGACGCTTTTAGGTATAGATTTCTTGGCGCGGGCCGGCGTGGTAATAGACGCCGCCCGACGCACCTGGTCATTCTCAGACAGTCCCAGACACTGTTACGATTTTGTTTACACATATACGCTTGACCCTACTGATGCGGAACTGTTGTGCACCGCGTCCACTGAGTTGTCGTTGCGCTCAGACGAAGGTTCTAAGTTGACCCCCGAGCAGCGGCGTACACTCAACGCTTTTATTGAAAACCGTGCGCCGCAGTTCGCACGCGACGGGCCGGCGACGGAGTTCGCCACACATCGCATAAAGGTGAGTTCACAACAAGAACCTATTGCTTGTCCACCATACAGGATGTCACAAAATAAGAAAGAGGCCTTGCAGAAAGAGCTTGATAAGCTGCTGCGGGATGACATCATCGAAGAGTGCGAGTCACCTTGGGCCTCCAATGTCGTGCTTGTGGGTAAGAAGGACGGAAGTTTAAGGCTCTGTATAGATTACCGGAAGCTTAACGCGGTGACCGAGCCAGACCGGTACCCTCTTCCGCGGATTGAGGACATACTGCACGCGGCCAAGACCGGTGAGTATATGACCACCTTGACCTTCGGTCAGGCTACTACCAGGTGAGCGTCTGCCCAGAGGACCAAGACAAGACCGCGTTTACGTCACCACTTGGTACCTTTAGATTCAAGCGGATGCCGATGGGATTACGCAATTCGGGAGCCACTTTTCAAAGGATGATGGACCGGTTCCGTTCCAACCTGAAGGGAGTGGAACTCCTCGGTTATCTTGACGACCTGATTTTGCTGTCACCAGGGCCTTTCGAGAAGCACCTGGCTGACCTTGAGGCGGTTTTCGAACGACTAGCCATGTTCAAGTTAAGGGTTAATAGGAACAAGAGTTTCTTTGCGAGGGAGTCTGTCAAATTCCTAGGCCACGTCATCGTACCAGGCGGAATCCAGGTGGATCCGGACAAGACAGCAGCCGTGGACAACATGGCAGCCCCTCAGAACGTTAAGCACTTAAAGTGTTTCTTACAGACGTCGAGTTGGTACCGACGCTTTATTAACAACTACGCGGAGATCGCGAGGCCCCTTACTAACCTCCTGAAGAAGTCGATTGCTTGGCGATGGGACGCCGAGCAACAGGAGGCGTTTGAACGCATCAAGTCTCTCCTCGTGTCCGCACCCATTCTCTGTCAGGCGGATGAGTCGAAACCCTTCGTCCTTTGCACTGACAGCAGCGCTTATTGCCTTGGGGCTGTTCTGATGCAGGGGGAGGGACACGATGAGAGGCCCATTGAGTACGCAAGTCGACTTCTAACTAGCGCCGAAAGGAACTACTCCACGACAGAGCGAGAGGCTCTCGCTGTCGTGTGGGCACTCGGTAAGTTCCGCGGTTATGTAGAAACCGCGAAGGTCACGGTTAGGACAGACCACCAGCCCTTGCGATGGCTGATGAGTCAAAGGTCACCTAGCGGCCGACTGGCCAGATGGGCTCTCACCTTGCAAGAGTTCGACCTTGATATTAAATACACACCCGGTCGCTCAAATGTGGTTGCAGATACGCTGTCGCGACCCATATGTTCGGAGGACCAGAACGAGTGTGACCTATGCACGACGGTCATTGATATGCCGAAGAGGAATAGCGGTGATATCCGCAGCAATCAGATATTGGACCCAGAAGTCCGGAAAATTATTGAAGACATGGAGTCTGACGAACCCTCTAGGGGGAGACCATGGTCCGACCGCGGGTATACCATTTCTGACGGTATCTTATACAGGTACAGCTTGGAGTCGGACGATGGAGAAGACTGCTGCTTAGTCGTGCCCGAGCATGAACGCAGGCAGGTCATGGCCGACTTCCACGATGCGCCAACAGCTGGCCATTTCGGCGTGGAGCGCACCTTAAGCCGCGTTCGTGCAAGGTATTATTGGCCTGGCATGCGCGCGTTCATCGCGGACTATATTAAGGAGTGCGTGCCTTGCCAGAGGTATAAAGCTGACAACCGCAAACCAGCGGGGCTGCTGCAGACTCCCGCTGTGTCACGACGATTCGAGGTAGTTTCCGTAGACCTGTTTGGCCCGCTCGTAGAGACTCCTAGGAAGAACAGGTGGGTACTGATCGTTGAAGATGTCTGCTCGCGCTGGGTGGAACTGTTTCCGTTAGAGAATGCCACTAGCGTCGAATGTGCTCAGACTCTCACAAATGAGGTGTTCCTCAGGTATGGAGTACCGCGGCGCCTTATCAGTGACAACGGCGTGCAATTCGTGAGCGAGGTTATGCAGCAGGTCTGCCACGTTTTGGGAATAAGCCAGTCGCTCACGCCCTTTTATCATCCCGAGGCCAATCCTATAGAAAGAAAGAACCGGGACCTCAAACCACAATTGGCTATGCTGGTAGGCCACGACCATACTACTTGGGACGTGCATCTCGCTGCAATCAGGTTTGCTATGAACTCTGCGACTACTAGCAGTACAGGTTGTACGCCGGCATTCCTCACCTTCGGGAGAGAGTTACGGGCCCCGTCGGACTCTGCGATGGACATGAGGGCCATCGTAGACCACGACAATTTCGTGCCTAGTATTACACCCTACTTGAAGAAAATGGCCGCAACCCTGGACGAGGCCAGGGACACCCATGAAAAAGCGCAGGCCATCCAGAAGGAGAAGGCTGATCAAAAGAGGAGACCTTCTCCGCAATTCAAGGTAGGCGACCTAGTTTTACTTAAGACGCAAGGACCTAACGACGCTAGCCGCGGACAGACCGCGAAGTTCATCCCACGTCGTGACGGCCCTTACAAAATCGCTAAGATTATCAGCTCAACCACTTACGGTTTGGAGAATGTGCAGACCGGTAGGGACATAGGCAAATATCACATTTCGCACCTCACGCCTTTCGTCGGTCAGGTGGAACCCCCCATCCGAGAAAAACGCAGACGGGGTCGGCCACGTAGATATTTGGACTAGCCCAACCGTGAGGACCCTAAGTTAGGCTAGAGGGGGAGGATGTAGCGCGGGTTTTTCTAGGGCATTAGTAAGTGGCTGTATGATGTTGTTGCTACGCAGTGCCATACCGCGTGCGCCCCCTCCCCTGCCGCCCGCGCACCTCGCGGCTAGCGCGCGAGAAGCGGCGTGGGCGACAGAGGGCGGGAGAACCGCGATCGCGTACGGACAGAGACGTGTGACGACGATCCTCCGCGACTCTCCAAGTCTCGTAGTGATTGTTTTATATTCCTCATTCAAAAGTTGTGTCTTTCACTGTATCTTCTTTGTGCATTAAACAATGATTGGCAATAAATGTTTACTTTAAAGCAAATGACTTTAAAACATTTATTATTAAATAATCATATATTTGATCAACACACGACCTGACACTGACCTGTATACTGCAAAAAACGAAACGAATTTGGCGGGCTACCTTCGCGGAAAATGGCGGCCATTTTGCCTTAAATAGTGGAAGTCCTATTTGTCCTACACTGACAATTTCTTTTGTGACTAACCCTTTCCCAACTACACACATCAAAAGTGTCTAGGGATCAACATATATTTTTGCAATAACTTTTCTCTTGATTGATATTAATTTAAATTTTCTTTAAGGTTATTGTTATACCAATTCATAAAAAAGACAGTAAAGAAGAAATGTCAAATTATAGACCGGTAGCTCTTACCTCTGTATTTTCTAAAATACTCGAAAAAGTGATTTATGAATCTATAACTTCTTTCTTAAATAAATATGATATCCTTTGCAATGAGCAGAAAGGTTTTAGAAAAAATAAAAACATAAACATGGCTATTTACGACTTGCTACATAACATAATGTTGAATATTGACAATAAAACACCAGTTTGTGCAATATATACTGACATGACTAAGGCCTTTGACTACGTGAAACATGACATTCTTCTGCACAAACTTGACAGGTACGGTATTAGGGGAAACGTCTTAAGACTTATTGAATCGTACCTAAGTAAACGCAAACAACAGACAGAAATCACTAGGATATGTCCCAAAAGTAAGATTCAATATAAATATTTATCGGAAAGTAGGGAACTTAAATTCGGAGTACCGCAAGGCACTGTGGTCGGACCCTTAATGTTTTTGCTCTACATAAATGACTTGCCTAGACAAATTAAACAGCCAATGGTATTATTCGCAGACGACAGCACTGCTATAGTTAAATGTACAGAAAAAGCTAATTATGAAACAGATATTAATGACACTTTAAAAAATATAATAAATTGGCTTTCTGTCAATAACTTAATTCTTAATTTGAAAAAAACAAAAGTAATGCACTTTTATCAGCGTTTACGTCCAGACGCTTTGACGATCGAATACAATGGACAAAAAGTAGACAATACAAACGTTGCAAAATTTCTAGGTATAATAATTGACAATCAATTGACATGGAAACCACAGGCCGAGGAGATCTGTAAGAAATTAAGCAAATCTGCATACATATTATATAATTTGACAAAAAAAGTTAACACTGACACGATTATTATAGCTTATCATGGTCTCGTTGTTTCTGTTTTAAGATACGGAGTAGTTTTTTGGGGTAATTGCAGTGAGAAAGAAAGGATTTTCAGAGCCCAAAAATATTGCATTAGATCAATGACCGGAATACATTCAACTGACAGCTGCGTCCCTATGTTTAAATCCCTTAACTTACTAACCTTTCCATCTCTCTATATTTTGGAAATGGCACTGTTTGTAAAAGGTAATCAAAATTTATTTTGCTCAAATATTGATCACTCAACAAGGCCTTCATTAATAAGATCTCAATATAAAAATCTTTTGTATACAGGTAAATTTAAAACAGCACTACTGAAAAAGAATATTATGCATATGGGACCAATGGTTTACAATAAAGTACCTGATGAAATCAAAAATTGTACATTAAACATATTTAAAAAGAAATTAAATAAATTCCTAATTGAAAAGTGTTACTATTCAATAGATGAATTTTTGAATGACAAATCCATATGATTATTTATAAACAATGATTTTGCTTATGATTATTTGATTTTGATTGTATTATTTGACTAATTATTAACTTATTTTTGACATTGTATTATTACCTTATTATTAACTTATTTTGACATTTTATTATTGATTAATTATTAGCTTATTTTTGACATTGTTTACTACTGAATGATTTTTATTGACTATTGTAATAATTTGAAATTGGTTAGATATTTGGTTTTCTTTTTTTAAATTGTTCCTTTCATAATTTAATTATAATATAAAATTTTGCATGCCTCACGGTAGAATGTATTGGATCCTTATCTTACTGAACAGCATATTTTTGTACCTACATTCATAGCAAATAAATTATTTCATTTCATTTCATTTCATTTCATTTCATTTCATTTCATTTCATTTCATTTCATTTCAAGGATTCATCAAATAAAGTGTTTTCGTTTGTCACAGTAACGATAAACCAAGTCACCTTTGCATTAATAAAGAAATTTGCCATTTTCCTAATAAAGGGATTTTTGACATTTGAACCACTAACATTAAAGTTCGAAAAAAAGACTGAAATAACAGTTTTCTTTAAAATTTTATTGGGTAACTTAAACAATTAATAATCCGTGTTTCTACCGCGAACACTAACAACACAAGAACATCGGTTTGGCATACTCAAAATGAGTTCATCCAAATCACGCTGTGGAATGGCCGCCCATGTTCGTTGCAACAACAAAAAAAGGTCTTCTTGCAACTGGATACCCTCCATATTCGGCAGAGCTCTTCTCTGTAGCATATCCCATGCATGCTCAATCGGGTTCAAGTCTGGCGACTGAGCAGGCCAGGGCAGGACATTGATGTTAGCTGCGGCGAGAGTCTGTCTTACAACTCTTGCGGTGTGCGGTCGTGCATTATCATGCATTAACTGAAATAAGGGACCGATTTGCACTTGTAGAGGAACGATGACGTCAGATACAATCGTCTCAGCATAAATTTGAGCGTTGAGGTTGCCTCTGATCCAAATCAACTCAGTTCTTCCGCCGATCCAAATACCCGCCCATACCATGATGGTTCCACCACTATAAGGATGGACTTCCTGGCAGGATTTTAATCGCTGTTGGCGTCCAGGGGTTCTCCAGTGTCGTATACGTCTTGTATCCGGTCTCATACCAAAACGAGACTCATCAGAAAAGCACACGAAACGCCATTGTTCTTCTGCCCAATTTCTGTGTTCAAGAGCCCATTGATATCGAATCCTACGATTGTGCATTGCTATAGGTGGTACCCGTAGCGGTCTTCGGGAATGAAGGTTCACTTCATGCAAGCGGTTTCTGACTGTTTGGTCGCTAATTAAGTTCCCTGAAGAGTGATGAAGCCTCACGGCTAACATCATGGCGGTTATTGTTGGAGCTCTTCGAGTTAAGATTTGAATGTATCGGTCTTGTCTCCGTGTGGTGCAGCGATACCGTCCTTCATGGCGCTCAGCCACGGTACCAGTGCTTCGGTAACGTGTCCAAAGTCGACTGATAACACTCTGACTTGTATTCAGAGCTAAAGCCACAGTACGTTGCCGGGAACCAGCTTCTATCATTCCCACGGCTCTGAGCATTTCTTCCCTGCTTAAATGACGTCGCCGCTCCATAATAACGTTGGTTTTAATCAGTAGTAGGGAAACAGTAGCACTAATAATGTCTTCAATGCGTTGTATGTTTTTATAGGGAAAATATTGACAGCTGATTTTCATCTTTTACTCGAATTTGATTGACAGTTCCTGTTTCAAATTATGAAATGCACCAAAAAGGATCCATATAAATTTATAAAATCATAAATTTATTACAAAGCCACATCTCAATCTCAAGAAATCCGCATAAAAATGCTTGATCCCTAGACACTTTTGACGTGTGTATGTTGGGGTCGGCTTCCAGTCTTAGAGGATGCAGTTGATTACCAGTATTTTACATGGAGTGACTGCCTAACTGACCTCCATAACCCAGTTACTGGGCAATACGATACCCCTTGGTAAGACTGGCTGTCAGATTTTCGGGCTTCTGACGATCCGTAACGACTGTTAAGATGCACAAATGACAGCCGGGACCAACGGCTTAACGTGCTTTCCGAGGGATGGAGGAGTCTCGGTATGTAAAGATGGTCATCCATCCATGGCCAACCCCGGCAAGCGTAGCTTAACCTGATGGATCAACCTGTGCGGCCGTTAGTACTTAGCCACGAGCTCTATCTACACTCAAAAATAAAGACTTGAAACAGGATTTATCTGTTAATACAATTTCCTATTTTAATGTCTCTTCCTGGGTACCATTTTATGTTTATTCTCGTAACAATAGTCAATCATCACTATTCACTATTATTAGAAGACAATACTTAAGGGCCGTGTTTTGGAACGTCACTGAAGTTTGAATTTCGACTTATTTTTTTTTTAATAATGTCATTTATGACCTATCTCTATAGGTACGGTTAAATCTGTTAAACTACGCAACGGATTTTAATGAGGGTTTCATCAATAGATAGATTGATTCAAGAGGAAGGTTTCTATGTATAGTTTAACTAGCTTTCGCCCGCGTGCTAGTATCTACATTGCACCCGTGCGAAGTCGAGGAGGGTTGCTAGTTTATACATTTCCTCATTTAAAATATCATCTTCCATGAAGTGTCCAACAACTAAATCTGAACTCCTTAAATACTGTAAAGATACCATAAAACTTGAATCAATCTGCCTGCTTTTTCCCAACTGTTGGGGTCGGCTTCCAGTCTAACCGGATGCTATTCCAGACTATAATCTATCTGTGTGCAAATTTCATCAACATCTGTTCAGTAGTTTTTGCGTGAATGAAACATCCATACATCCTCATAAACTTTCACGTTTATAATATTAGTAGGATATGTATAAGGACTAATCATTACATGCTACGTAATTGGGTATTTGAAAGGGTAGGTAGTCAATAACGTTACTTTTTTATGAACTGTCAAAACGCGAAATTTGTACGTCATTTGTGTAAAATATAACAATGTGACGTCACAGATTTTTAGAAACAAATGGAATACAAGTATTAAATTAAAATTTATTTAACAATTATATTCGCATAATATTTATGTACGGTGATGGAAGTTTTTAAGACGAGCGGTCTTTTTTTATTTGATTAAGTACAGACGCCAGCACATCAATCAAGCTATCCCTAACTGTCAAATTTTCTCAATTAAAAATGAACCTTATGTCTTTGCAATAAAGTTGAAATACTATCAAAGAAGATTGACAGATAGTGGTAACTTGATGAGCTGGCCTCTGTACATATTTTATTTTTGACCGTTTTTATGTCAATTATAGGCTAAAACAGCTTTAAGATGCCAAAGTTATTAAAAAGCACACACTGTTTCTACAATCGCAAAAAAAAAATCAGCTGTTCTATACATTTTTGGTCACGTGACTCGTCGAAATGTAGGGAACAAATGATTTTTTTTTTCATGATATCGGAGTAGGTCCCGTAGTAAAAGTTGTTCAGTTTGGTGGTCTGTAGCATATCCTTTTGTATGTATATACCCTTTCAGTTACACCCAGTATACAGTCCCTAATCTACGGCTCCTATAGTGGATATGGGTCCAGGGTACTCTTAAGTAGGTCGTCTGTAAGTATGTAGGACACTGCGGATACTGTAAAATGCTGATGTAAGAACAGAATTAGGTACTTAAATTAAGTTTTGGGAAAGAGGAGCTCGTGCCTAAGTAATCACAGCCGCACGGATCGATCCGTCATGTTAAGCTACGCTTGCCGAGGTTGGTCTGTGGATGGGTGACCATTTTTATATATCGAGACTCCTCTGTGCCTCGGAAAGCACGTTAAGCCGTTGGTCCCGGCTGTCATTCGTGGATCTTTGACAGTCGTTACGGGTAGTCAGAAACCCGAAAGTCTGACAGCCAGTCTTACTAAGGGATATCTTGTTGCCCAGTTTCTGGGTTGTGGAGGTCAGTTAGGCAGTCGCTCCATGTAAAATACTGGTTTTCAGCTGTATTAACCGGATACCGGACTGGAAGTTCTCAAATGTCATGATGTCATGAAATGTCATTCTATAGCGTAAACTTAGATGGTTGTTTTGATGATTTTAATGATTACCATTTCTGGAAATACGTACTTGCTAAGACAGCAAAAAGCAGGCTTGAAATCATATTTTGAACATACAACCCAGTTTCAGGTTCTAAGTTCAAATTGTAAAAAAAAGTAAGAAAAATTCGGCCTAAAAATGATGAGGATGGGAAATCATCAAATGACTCCTCCCGCTCTGGGTGGAGCGGAAGGCAGCATCAGACTCTTACTGACCAAAACCCATCCATGTTCCTTCCTTAGCCTTCTGGTTCCGGGGTAGCGGTAACCCTTTCGGACAATCCCGCTTAGAAGTTTTTTCTTTAAGTGGTAAAAATGTTTGCCCAGGGTGCGGCCGACGCTATTATATAAAATTGCCCTGATATTCTAACTAGTAAATTAGTGGTTAGTTTTCTGGAAGAAAATACCGATAAAAGGCAGGGAATACATTTCAAGTTGACATGTCGTAGAAACATGTTTCCTCATGTCGATAAAATCGCAACTCCTAACGCTAGATATGTCTGTCACTGTCATTTTGCACACAATAGAACGAGACAGCAACACTTGTTTCCTTGCATTTATGAATAGGGGAAGATAATTTATTCAATGAAGCTATATCATGTCGGTACTGAGAGATGACATAAATATGTCATGCGATGGTAATCATTGTTGTTTTGTGTCATTTTCAACATATTAACTACAAAATTGCCGCTGCAATTGTAAGAAAACATACTACGGCAAAGCTTTTCTATAGAATTTTCATTCTATATTCAAAAAATCAATAGGTATGGAATCAATCATTCAGGCGCCATTACAAAAAAAAAGATGGCCACTTTACCACGACCTCTTATGCTTAGTAATTTTGTTGCAACAGAGGTCTTACTTAACTGGTCACATAGCCATACTGTAAACCTACTGACCTATTTTCCCGCTACGCAGTGTGACGTCAGTACCAGCATTGCGCCATAACGCGAACGACGGCACAAGCTAAATTGAATCTTACAGCATACGCTATAAAGTCGCAAATTAATTATACAAAGTAAACATACAAAGATTTTAATGGTAAAAGAAAATCAACCCTGTTTCAATGGGGTTAGGTTTGCTTTGATATGAGAGAGCAATTTAAAATTCTAGTTCTTTTTAAAACATTGCACGTAGGAGCACATAGGTCGAAAGGTCAACGCAATGCGACTCAAAATTCAAATTGGGTCGAGAAAATGTTTTAGTTTTCTATTAACACAGGGGGTGCAGCAGTATACTGCGTACACATGGAAATTGAAAACGTATTTGTTTTATAACTTTTTTTACGACAAAATAAATTCAAACTTTGGGAAATAGCCTATTGATTTTTTTACATCGTGTTACGGAGTAGCCATCTTGAATTTATTGAATAACATTTATTTTTTATTATGTAGCCCTGTGGTCACTTTCGGAACTTAACGAAGTGGATATTATTGATTTAACTTAGGGGATGGACAATCAGTCATTGTATCACTCTGGCGCCCGCATGTAAGAGCCCAAAATTACTTGATTTCATTGTCTTGAATCTACAGATAACTAATCTACTAAGTTTAAGATTTGCCCTCTGAACTTCCTGAACAAGAATAAGTACGGTTTTTTTTAAGTAATAGGCTGTTTCAAGAACAATGACGAGAGAAACATCAATTTGCCTTGCCTTTTCTCAACTGTGTTGGGGTCAGCTTCCAGTCTAAACAGATTCAGCTGAATACAAGTAGTTTACTGAGTAATATGATACCCAGTATCTGTGTCCAGTGGCTGTCAGATTCAGGCTTCTATCTACCAGTAATGATTCTCAAAGATGCACAAATTTAATGACAACCGGGACCGTTCTTGTCTTTCCGAGGCACGGAGGATTCTCCATGATGTAAAGATCCACGGACAACCCAGGCAAGCTTAACCTGATGGATCGAACTGTGCGGCTGTTATTACTTAGCCACGAGCTAACGAGAGAAAAGGCAGATATAATTATGTCAACTAGACTTTCGTAGAAAAAAAAAACAATTTAGGGAATGCCTGCCAGTAACTGTTCTGTCACATAGCAAAGCAAAGGCATCTTTTCATACAGCCACATTCTATTATAAAGGCGAAAGTTTGTGAGTGTGCGTGTATGTGTGTTTGTCACTCTTTACGCTCAAACGGCTGAACGGATCTGGATGAAACTTGGCACAGTCGCACAGAGGTAGTTTATGACCTGGATTAACACATAGGATACTTTTTATTCCGTTAGTACGTTCTTTAAGTAATATATTTACTATGACTTTATTGTTTACTTAAATAGTTACGTTAATAAAAGATTATTAAATGAATAAGCTGCCTATTATTTGATCAGTTTGGCGCCTAATGTGTGTCTTTTCATTAAATAACAATGTGGAAATGTTACCGGTTATATGTAATCAGCTGTTAAACGTATCACCACGATTGTTTTTTAGGAAGGGGTAGTCTGAGACACAATATAAATTACGTCCCGATTTTTTTTTTTTGAGGTTGGTAAAGATCTTCATATGACTTCTCCCGCTCTGTGTGGAGCGGAAGGGAGTGTCAGACTCTTACTGACTGAAACCCATCCATGTTCCTTCCTTAGCCCTTTATGTTCCGGGGTAGTGGTGACCCATTCGGACAATCCCGCTAGGTATAGCCAGCATATAAAGTTAACACTATCTGTAAAATTTTATCAATCGATTTTGAACTGAACTGTTATCATAATAAGGTTTGAAATCATCTGAAGTTCGAAAGTTTGGTAAAACTTGGTGTGCTAGTGTGTACTTACGCAATTCGTCGTTCTTATGTTTTTATAAATTGTTTTTCTTTTGTTTTGTTGCAGGAAAGGAGCGGATTAGACAATATGCGGTCACTAGAACACTACTTAACGGACATAATGCGGGCTGACACAACATCCGATCACATGAAAGGTAAAATATCTATAAGTAATACAGAAAAAAAAACGTGAAAAAAACGAAAATGAACTTTGTTTCAGAGGGTTAAGGTGCTATTTCAAATGGAGACGTCAATATTAAATCGTTTATTTATGTTTTCAAAAGGGCAAAGGTCGTCATAACACTAATCCAAAATTCAAAATAGGTCACGCAGAATTATATTTATTTTTAAATATTTAGCGCCATCTATTGGCAGCAACAAAGAAACTTTGTTGCGTATTGAGAATAACAGATGGCGTTATAATTAAAATGGCATCGTGCCGTGTAAAATGCAAATTAACTGGAGTTTATACTTGCAACGCATGTGTGGCAATGAATAAATTACTTTTAAATAAACAATGTTGAGAATTATGAAGTACTTTTAACTAATTTTCGTAATTTTGCTTACTTACCTAGATTGCAAAACTTAAGTCAGTCCTACAACCAAGAAATTTAAGATAAAATTATGATTTAATAAACAACCCGTACTGGGCGGATGGTGGATTACGGCCAACGACCGTATGGTCGTTGATTACGGCCCACACCGTCTCACAAAGACGAGTCCCAGCAGTGGGAATATTTATGATTATACCTACCTACTTATGCCATGTTCTTTGGGCACAGTTTTTATTGTTAGATATAATTTTTTCCATCTGGAATTTCTCAATAGCAGCCCGGAGTCTGGATTTGTGCCCGGTTGATGGCAATAGGCTCGCCCCCTTTTATCATGAAACTTAACAAACCTAATTGGTAAAATATAGGTGTACCCAGAACGCCTGTAAAGTTGTGATGTAATATTAAAGATATGAAAATCTGTAGTTAGCACGTCACACGCATTCACATGCAGACTCTATGCTACATTCTCCTTGTCACCTTGTCACGAAGCTCTATATTTCTCTATGGTAACCGGTAAAACGTCACAGAACTGTACAAATAAGTTTGACATGATTATGACATAGCCACATACTGTTCGACAACTATTGTTGGCGTATGGTATAAGTGGAAGCGAAGTTACGTTGGGCCTTTAAACTTGTGATTTTTGTTAGTTACTGGCCTAAAGTACTCTACAATATTTCAAAAATTAATTTAAAACAAAATGCTTACGCAAAAAAGTAAAGCGAATTTTTAAAAAGTCAAGAATAATCAAAACGTATCCTAAAAACGACTACATATTATGTACATTAACTGCTATTATTTTTTCAAGTGTACCTAGTATGCATCCAGCATACATCTTGGCTCCTGGCTGTAGCGTCAGACCAAGAATTCCTTAATATTGCATACTTATAAAGCATCCAATTTCCAAATCATAGGTCACGCAAATTTTGGAAAGTAAAGTACCCATTATGACAAAAGACCAGACAACTTTGAAACGGCTGAACCGATTTTGATAAAACATATCTAGAAATCCGCTAGAAAACCTGCTTTGAGGTGGCCGAGCATCAGCGGGATTGCCCGAAGGGGTTACCGCTGCCCCGGAACACGAAGGGCCTTTTTATTTCAAGTGACCCCTCCCGCTCTGGGTGGAGCGGAAGGGAGTGTCAAACTCTTACTGACTAAAACCCTAAATGCTTTCTACCTTAGCCCTTTGTGTTGCGGGGTAGCGGTCGGACAATCCCGCTGACCAACACAAAGGGCTAAGGAAGGAACGTGGATGGGTTTTAGTCAGTAAGAGTCTGACACTCCCTCCGCTCCACCCAAAGCGGGAGGAGTCATTGGATGACTTCCCATCCCTCACCCATTAGATGTTCGCCTATTAGATGCCGTTTACTTATAAGAGCTCAAACAATTTTACTTTTTATAGTCTTTTCGAGAGAATTGTCTTTAAACCTATAGAGTAATACGACATTTGAGTGGTTAAAAAAAAGATGCTGTTCTACGCTCTACATTTAAGTCCAACTCCATCCCGCTGTTTGGACCGCCCGCCACACACATACCTAATATCATGCTAATTCAACGTGACTTCCTCTTTATCGTCAACTGGTACAGACGCCAGCACATCAAGCTATCCCTAACTGTCAAATCTTCTCAATTCAAAATGAACCTTATATCTTTGCAATAAAGTTGAAATACTATCAAAGAAATCTGACAGATTGTGGTAACTTGATGTGCTGGCCTCTGTACAGTCAACAGACTAACGTTAACTAACATCTACTCACCGTAGGTACTGGGTACCGTCAAACAAATAGAATGAATGAAAGAAATAAACTTCTACATATTAACAACTTATATATACTTAAACTAGCTTCCGCCCGCGGCTTCGCCCGCATAATATGTCGACAAATTATACACATAAACCTTCCTTTTGAAACACTCTATCTATAAAAAAAACCGTATCAAAATCCGTTGCGTAGTTTTATAGGGATATAGGGACAGAGAAAGCGACTTTGTTTTATACTATGTAGTGATACTACAATTAATTCATTAAAATGGTATATACAATATATAATCTAACACTAAAACTAAAAACAATGTAGGTACTTTGTAGAAGTATTTAAAACTATTAACTAACTAAAATATGGCTTCGAACAATTCCTCCGCATCGCTGTCGACTGGTAATGTACCCAGTTGTATGGCAAAGCTAAGCCTCTGGCCAAGGTAAAAGCCAGCTCTTGGGTCACGGGAAGTGTCAACTAGCCGTTTTGAGATTTCTTTAAACAAACTATGGGCACTTGGACCCCACGGCTCGTTTCAACTCCAAACGGATCGAAAATATAATTGCTAAATAAGGTTATTATATTTTCGCCGCTTGAGGTTTTCCACAGCCGCAGCAGCAGCGCCAGCACAACACGCCGTGCCTGGAAGATCTTCTTCTTCTTCGTGTGGTTAGTGACTAACTTGGTGTCAGAGTTTTAATGCTGCCCATGGGCCTCTGACTTAGCGTCGCATGCTGTTGAGAAATATCACTCAGACATGTTGGTTTCCTCACGATGCCTGGAAGATAGGATGGCGCGAGAGTATCGGTTAGTTACTTCATTGCCCAGAGGCCCACGGGCAGCATTAAAACTCTGACACCAGGTTAGTCACTAACCACACCAAAACAAGACATCTCTGCTAAAAAAAATAAAAAAAAGTGTAAAAATACTTGACACAGTTTGTTTTGTTGACAGTACTCGGTAACAATTGTTAGTGTTGCAAAGTAGTTACACAGATGTACGTGATACATGCGATAGTGCTGGATATGGCTAGGATTTTTTTATTCATTCTTTTATTTTATTGGTTATCCAATAAAAACATTAGACTATTAGACACGGTCAAAAAGAAAATATGAAATCACATAGAAAAAAGACCGCTCGTCCTAAAAACTTCCATCACCATACAGAAATTAAATATTATGTGAAGATGTAATTAGAAAATTGCATTTAATGCCAATATATTCCATTTGATTCTAAAAATCTATGACGTCATATTGGTATATTTCTTACAAATCACGTACAAACTCCGCGTTTTGACAATTCATAAAAAGTAACGTTATTGACTACCCTTTCAAACACCCAATTGTTTACACAGCTGCAGTGGTCGCCCAGTGGTAACGGCTGCGACTAACGAGTTGTAGATACTGGTTTGAACCTGACAGGTACAGTCCGCGAGGTATAAGCTGAGCTTTGCATTTGTGTGAGTGTACATGGATAGTGTAGGTGTGATAACCGGCCTTAGGCGCGGCGCCATTTTCGCCCGGTAAAAACCGGTTTAAACTGATTTTGGGTAACCGGCCTGAGGCGCGGCGCCATTCGCCATTCATTCTTGGTGATCACTCACACTAATGCAAAGCTCGGCTTATACCTCGCGGACTGTACTTTACTTTCTGCAAATTATTTCATCACCACTGCTCTCAAAACGGTGAAGGAAAACATCGTGAGGAAACCACCATGTCCTAGAACCAAAAATTCGAAGGCATGTGACATCTACCAACCCGCACTGGGCCTGCGTGGTGAATTACGGCTCACTTCCTCTCACAGAGAGGGCTGTGTCCCAACAGTAGGAACATTATAGGCTGAATATGTATATCTGTTTACACTGTTACAGGTTAAAATCCCTATTAAAGTTTCGTCACGATTCAAACTCAAACTCAAAGCATTTATTTCAAACTAGCTGACCCGACAGACGTTGTCCTGTCTTAACTGTGATACCTACCTTACCTACCTACCCTACCTACCCTACCTACCCTACCTACCCTACCTACCCTACCTACCCTACCTACCCTACCTACCCTACCTACCCTACCTATCCTACCTACCCTACCTACCCTACCTACTCTACCTACCCTACCTACCCTACCTACCCACCCTATCTACCCACCCTATCTACCCACCCTATCTACCCTACCTACCCACCCTACCTACCCTACCTACCTACCTACCCTACCTACCTACCCTACCTACCTACCCTACTAACCTACCCTACCTACCAACCCTACCTACCCTACCTACCTACCTACCTTACCTACCTACCTACCCTACCTACCAAAAAAAAAAAAAAATTTATTCTGCTATTCAGGACGGAGACAAATCCAACGAAACAAAAACCATGAAAATTGGTCCAGCAGATCTCGAGTTATAATGGTGGGAACAAACCCGTCTTTCTTTTATACTCGGTTAAATTTTAGTCGTTTTAATCCCCTTAAGGGGTCATTGTACACATTATAACGAGCAACTTTTACTATGGGACCGAACCTGAAATCGCAAAAAAATAATCAGATTTTCAGTACATTTATGTTATCCTAACTCGTCAAAATGTACTGCACAGCTGATTTTTTTTTCGCGATTACAGGTTCGGTCCCATAGTAAAAGTTGCTCGTTATAATGTGTACAATGACCCCTTAAGGGGATTAAAACGACTAAAATTTAACCGAGTATATATAGATAAAATAACACAGGCACTTTTGTCTGAGAAATATTTTTCAACAGCATGTGAAGCTAAGTCAGAAGCCCATGGGCAGCATAAAAACTCTGACACCAGGTTAGTCACTAACCACACGAAAAGAAGAAGGCACTTTTGAATTTTCATAGGGTCGATTAGTCAGAAAAATGAAGCCAGTTCTCCCCTACTGTCCTATTATCTCCGTTTTACAATATGTCTGTTCTCCTATTGGATTTCAGAAGGTTCACTAAGCCTTATCTTCAGAAAAACACATGCAAGATGAGGTTTCCCTCTAAATCGCCCAAAAGAGACGTTACGGCCTATTTTACACCCAAAACGGGCTGAAACACTCTGTTTTTATTTTTATACTGGCATCACCATAAAAATAAAGATTAAACCTTTATGTTGGAGACTCATTTGAGCCATTTTAAGCTTGACTGTGGCAAACGAGCTGTGATTAGGGTTTCCCTTATGAAGGCTGTAATAAAAATTTATTTTTTTAAACTGAGTCTTGTTATTCTTCAATGAGGTTTAAAAACTGGCTGTTGTGGTGATTAGATTTGATGTTTTTTTACTAGGTGCTTGTTTGTTTTGTATTGAAAAAGAATCTTGTAATTTACTGGTACGTGGTCAAATAATAACGGGAATAAAATATAATAATAATATCCTTGGACATTTCACACAACGCCATATAGTCCCAAGCTAAGCAACCTAATACTTGTGTTATGGTAACGAGATGGCTGATAAATTACTTACACACATTTTTTTTGTAAATACATACTATATTATAGATAGAAAAACACCCAGACCCGGAACAAATACTTGCAGGTCGTACAAATATTTGTTCAGCAGTCAATCGCTCAACCACTGCGCCAACCGTGTCGTCCACACGTTCTTACTTAATGACCAAAAATAACTTTGTGACCAATAACATCTAGGATTACCTAAAATATAAGTACGAGTAAGAGTAGTGGTGACCCAATGGTATCGGCATCGACCTACGAGTTGTAGGTCGTGAGTTCACACCCAAGCAGGCGCTTAACTTTGTGTATTTAATTTCATCACCACTGCTCTCAAAACGATGATGGAAAACATTGTGAGGAAATTGGCGTGTCCTAGAACCAAAACATTATAAGATATGTGACATCCGCCAATCCGCACTGAAAGTTTCGTAAGAATACCTTTTTCATTACTTATGTACTATGTTTTCAGTGCATTATACGCACCTCTGATTTTTCGGATTAATGTGTGTATTGTATAATTATCACTTGCTTAAAAACCGGTGAAGGAAAACATTGTGAGGAAACTGGCTTGCTTGAGAGATATAACTCAACAGCATGTGAAGCTAAGTCAGAGGCCCATGGGCAGCATAAAAACTCTGACGTCAGGTTAGTCACTAACCACACGAAAAAAGAAAGAAATGCATAATGAACAGTTACATAAATATTACCCCCATAAAACTGTTCTCTTACGTCACTGCCAAGTGCTAACTCACTAAACGGGATAGTCCAAAAGGGTTACCGCTATCCCGAAACATAAAGGGCGAAGGAAGGAACTAGGATGGATTTTAGTCAGTAAGAGTCTGACACTCCTTTCCACTCCACCCAGAGCGGGAGGCCGTCATTTAATGATTTCCCATCCTAAAAAAAAAAGTACTAACGAGTACGCTCAAGCCACATCTAGCGGCACTATGCGCAAGCGCATTACACAACGCGGTGACAGCCTTCATGGTGACCTTGAGTGTTTTGTTAACCAATTAACCTGCTACTGTAGAAGTGATTCTGTTTTACATATCTAGCATGTTTTATTTCTATTCTGCTGTGGTAAAACAATCACAACAAAACATTATTGGCGAAATATGTGTGTGTTGGGGCACTTCTGCTCCACCCCTCAGGCAATACACAGGCGTGACGATATGGGTAAAATGATATAGCTTTATATATCACAACTGTCTTCTTCTTTATGTGGTTAGTGACTAACCTGATGTCAGAGTTTTTATGCTGCCCATGGGCCTCTGACTTAGCTTCACATGCTGTTGAGATATATCTCTCAGACATGCTGGTTTCCTCACGATGTTTTCCTTCACCGATTTTAAGCAAGTGATAATTATACAATACGCACATGAATCCGAAAAATCAGAGGTGCGTGCCTTGGGTCGAACTCGAGACCTATGGCTTGGCAGTCCGACGGTCATTACTGGGCTATCACTGCTCTTACATCACTTTACATACCGAGACTCCTCCGTGTCTCGGAAAGCACGTTAAGCCGTTGGCCCCAGCTGTCATTTGTGCATCTTTGACAGTCGTTACGTGTCGTCAGAAGCACGAAAATCTGACAGCCAGTCTTACCAAGGGGTAGCGTATTGCCTAGTTACTGGGTTGTGGAGGTCAGATAGGCAGTCGCTCCATGTAAAATACTGGTATTCAGCTGCATCCGGTTAGACTGGAAGCCGACCCCAACATAGTTGAGAAAAGGTTACGTAGATGATGATATCACAACACTCCGTCGATTCTGTAAAAATCTCACCGTAAAATCATACATTTGTGAGCTGTGATTCCATCTAATGTTGAGATTGACACTAGTGACAGTTTACTTAACTTAGTTTTCACTTAGAATTACGTAATAGTTTAGCTGTATTCGCTCGACTTGGCCGTCGTTACGTGTAGTCAGAAGCCTGAAAGTCTGACAGCCAGTCTTACCAAAATTACCAAGATGCTCTACAACGCAGTAGCTGGGTAGTACGATACCCCTTGGTAAGACTGGCTGTCAGATTTTCGGGCTTGACGCGAATGCCGCGTAACCAAGCGCTCCAAGAAACGACGTCGAAATTCGAATGACTGACATACATTATGTCCTACATATAGTTGCAAAGAATTGCAAATAAGCGTAGTGTTCGTTGCTTCTTTGAAAATGAAATAACCCATTATCTGTAAAAAATTTGAAAATTCGAATCAATTTTAAGAAATGCTTTATTCTCCGAAAACTACAATCTCCGGCAGAGTGAAAAAGAACATATACGCACTTTTATCAACGGATGTTGTGAAAACCATAGACAAAAAGGCGGGAATTTTAGTTTTTTTTTGTATTGGCCGTGATTTGCGTATAGGAAGGTATAACTTGGCTGTATGAATGAAAAATTGTATCGTGTATCGACTTCTTTTTTCGTAACGCTTTTATTGGCTACAGTGCATAGTGGGCGGGCGATATAAAGATTGATGTCCAAATTATAATTCTGCTGAAATAATCACTTGTCGTATTTTTTTTAAATTGGTATATTGATTAAGTTGACTGTACCCAATATCTATGTATCTATTTTCTGTAGAAAATTTTATCATCGAATCCACTCCAACCATTATTTAGATAAATAACTCTTGAACTCAAACGTATTTCTTAAATTCGCTTCGGCAATGGGTTCTAGTAAACAGCATTGAAGAAAAAAACCAGAGAGCTCATCGCATTTCGTAATAGAACGTGACATTTCGAAAATAGGTCAAAAATACATCATTTGATTGTCTCTTAATAGATTTCCAGCCCAATAAAACCTGATAAACTCTAATATCAATGCAAAATAACCATTGAGACGGCTGACATTTTCTCATTTGGCTCGCTAGTCTAAATCTAGTTAAAAATAACTATATGCTACTAAAACCGTCGCCTACCTCGTGACTTACCATCGCGCTTAGAATTTCCATAACAACCGACTAAATTAAAAATGTATGCCTCCGTATCTCGCTTAATCAGAAATAGAGGCTTTCAAAAATAGTCGAATTATTCGTCTAGTATTATGCTTCTGAATTGGAGAGGTTACGTCATAGAGTATTTTCGGTGGTGTCGATTCGATATTTGAAACAGCCGGTTAATCGATAACAATCGAGTGGGAATCTGTGATGTACGTTGTCAGTAGGTGAGCGCGCGCGAACGAAGCGCATGCGTTTGTAACTTTTTAAAATATACGAAATTAGAACCGTGGGCGTTGCGTGTTCGGTCTATTTTTATAAAAAAAATATTGCGCGGGCCGTTTGGAGTGCAGTGAACTCTGTTACAAAATTTTGGTGTTTTTTTTATCTGTTGTGTGCTAAGAAAAGTGGATATTAAATAAGAAAATTGTATAATTTTTGGTAATATTCTAGTAATTTTATATATTTTTTTCGATTTAATTTGCATCCTCGAAAGTGAATATTAAATCGATCGCTAGGTAATCGATTAGTGAGTCGAGGTGAGGATGTAACATTTTTCCTTTGCCTTGATTTAATAATTCATGAAAAAATTAAAATGGCGCCAACCTGCAATAAGTTAATTTACAAACAGCAATTATTAAAGAAAACAAATATAAATATTGTTTAACATTATAAAACGCGTGCTACGAAGTTATTTTTAAATACCTATGAATGGCATTTTGTCACGCCGCGCTGCTTTGTTTATTTTTTTCGCGCGTTATGTACTCCTAGGCAGAGAAAATATTTTTTGTTTTATTTATTCTATTCTAGTACTGGCAAAGGTACTAAGAACTAGCAGCCAGGTGTAACTAGGCAAAGATGATTACTATTTAAATTAATGCATTAATATCAAAGGTTCAGGCATAATTACTTTAAATAAATGCCTACCAGTTTTTCATACTTTTACGGAGAATAAATAATACTAGTTGATTACTATAACAAAAAGAATTGTGAATTTAAATAACTTTTAAAATAAGAATAGCTAGTTAAGGCTCAAAGAGTTAGCAAAGACAAAAAAGAGGATGAATGAATTGTGTGAAAGGCTGAAAGGTGATATGGCGGGAAGAGATAATGACAGTTGAAAGAAGATGTATGAAAGAAAAAGACACAAATAAATTGGGATAAGAGCAGGAGAATGGGGTATTTGAAAGGGTAGTCAATAACGTTACTTTTTATGAACTGTCAAAACGCGGCATTTGTACGTGATTTGTAACATTTTGACGTCACAGATTTTTAGACTCAAATGGAATACTTATTACATTAAATGCAATTTAACAATTATATCGTCGCATTATATTTAATTTCTGCATTTCTGTGATGGAAGTTTTTATGACGAGCGGGCTTTTTTCCATGTAATTTCATATTTTATTTTTGACCGATTCAAATACTCAATTACGATGAACGTTTGATTCCTCATTAAATACAATAAGTGATTATGTATTATTATGTCAACTCAGTTGTTACATACAATAATTATGAGATAATAATTATTGAGTAAAATAATTGTCTTTTGTGCTAATGAGGTACGGCTAATTAATATGGAATGAGTAATCTGCTGTGATGCTTATGATTATTATTTATTTGTATTTTAGCATGATGTAATATTGTGCCTGTACCATAATCGCAGAAAAACCAAACAATAAGGTACCTAGGTCCGTTTGCCCGTGAGTCAAATATGGCATGTTAGATCATCACAATACCAGCCATAAGAGTTTAAGCGGGATTGTCCGAAAGGGTTACCGCTACCCCGGAACATAAAGGGCTAAGGAAGGAACATGGGTGGGTTTTAGTCAGTAAGAGTCTGACGCTCCCTTCCACTCCACCCAGAGCGGGAGGAGTCATTTAATGATTTCCGACGCTAAAAAATAACCCCAGTATTATCAGACCATGAATTTGACGGTTAGTCAATAAAGTTATTTTTTATGAACTGTCAAAACGCGAAAGTACAAGATTTGTATGAAATATAACAATGCGACGTCACAAATTTTTAGAATTAAATGGAATATTACAATTATATCTTCGCATAATATTTAATTTCTGTACGGTGATGGAAGTTTTTAAGACGAGCGGTCTTTTTTCTATGTGATTTCATGTTTTATTTTTGACCGTTTAAAATAGTCAAATCATAAGATTCCATGTCCCTAACAATTTACTAGCTAGGCTCTTGTTGAAGTAAAAGATTATAAACTGGATTATAAAGAGATTATGTCGCATTGATGCATCGTTCTCAAATGCATAATAATAACATGAATGATGTAACCAATATTTTGTAACCATAGTTTGTTTAAAAGAGTGTCCATGGAGTTTCTTGCCCGTTCTTCTCCATAGGTACCTACTGCTTTGGAATAAGCAACTAGCTTCATCTTTCTGACTGACCGACCCCTTGACAATTCAAAAGTGCCTGTAATTGGTTTATTTGAACTAAATGCTTTGAGTTTGAGTTTGATAGATTATAACTTAGATTAACACATAGAATACTTTTTATCCCGGTAGTACAGACGCCAGCACATCAAGCTATCCCTAACTGTCAAATTTTCTCAATTAAAAATGAACCTTATATCTTTGCAATAAAGTTGAAATACTATCAAAGAAATTTGACAGATTGTGGTAACTTGATGTGCTGGCCTCTGTACGTTCCCGTGGGTCCATATCCAAAATCCACGCGGGCGAAGTCGCAGGCTAAAGCTAGTAAGAGTTTCTTAATGGTTTTCTTTCACGACTGCGAAGCCTTTCAATCCCACCATCCTGGAGTAAAATTGCGAAACGTGTTCTATTTCTGCTTAATATTAAAATCACGTCAAACTTTGCGCTTTACAGGATTCTGTGACGTTACATAAAATTTGCTTATGCCTTACAAGTTACCAACTAATTCCTTACCTTTTTTTTTGAGGAAGGGAAATCATCAAATGACTCCTCCCGCTCTGGGTGGAGCGGAAGGGAGTGTCAGACTCTTACTGACTAAAACACATCCATGTTCCTTCCATAGCCCTTTATGTTCCGGGGTAGCGGTAACCCTTTCGGACAATCCCGCTTACCCGGCAGGCTTGGCCCTGAGGGGCCCCTTCATATGCTGACATCTCTTTGAGGCGCGCGTGGAACATATACGCGCCGTACGGCACGGGTCTGGTGCTGATCGGACGGTGAGTCACCCATTACTCACCGTCCGCAGGCCCGCGCCTACGGTGGCCGGGAGTCGTCCCGTGGCTCCCGACGCCCGGGGCGTCTCCTGCGGCGGCTGGGACGGGAGGACCTTACTCTCTCCCATCCCGCCACCTCCTTCGCGAGCATGACTTTTTCACCTTAGGGGTACTTAACTATAGTTTTGAGTAGTTTGTAGGTGAAAAGATCAGGTCTTGGGGCCCGAGCACGCGATTCCTTTTTAAGGAAATTTCTCGTCGACTGGTCGACACTTCACGTGCCCAGAGGGCTGGCTTGTTCTTTGGCCAAAGAATTAGCATTGCCATTCAACGTGGCAATGCTGCCAGTCTTCTGGGCACGTTTCCGGATGACAGCGATGCGGACGAGTACTTCGACGCTGAAGTGTCCTTTTGTTTTTGTATTAATTTGTATAATTAGTTAGATAGTCATATAATTGTTTAGTACCGTGTAAATAGTTTAATTTCAGTTTTTGATTAAACTTCACTCGAATATTATTGCTTCTCGTAAAACCTAAAGCTGACCTGCAATTGCAAAAACCTAAAGAAAATTTGACTACTGGGGGGCTACCCTGTCACGTGGCAATGTCAAATTGTGTAACGAAACTCGATCAATATTCCCATACAAATGCGTTGACAAGTGGCGTTCGTAACATCCGAATAGCAGAGATAACGAATTGTTCGATCAACAATTTCCGAAATCGAATCGACACGAACACGGAGCGATTGACGCTTGTCTATGCCCCGAGACCGATGATTAGGTAAAATAGGACACAAATACAAGTCAATAGAAAGAGTTTTAAATAAAAAAAGAATTTAAAAAAAAACATACATCATTCAAACATAGAACCTCCTCCTTTTTCGAAGTCTTTCGAAAAAGGCACAGGCAACACTCTACAAATCCACAAATGTCACAGAGATACGTTACTTAGCTGACGCAACAAACCTTGACTTGACTACACAGTTTAGTTAAAAACATACACAAAAACAATGGCCGCCGTTTTTAGGTTGAGGTGAAACAAAAAGTCTGTCGTTTTTGTTTTCGAACGCTTTAAAAATGTTTACTGACTGTTTATTTAGATCACTCGTTGGCCATGAGGTCCTGGTTTTGTTTCACGGGCTGGGAAAAGTGTTGTAGGGTTTTTCTATCTGCCATTTCTCAGTAGCAGCCCAATGAAGATTGTGACATGAGCCTGCCACCTGTGTGAGGCAAACCATATTAAACTTCTATCACCAATAGGGAGTTAATTACCTCCAGACATTTTCACACCCATCCATGTTCCTTCCGTAGCCTTTTATGTTCCGGGGTAGCGGTAACCCTTTCCTTACTTGTGCCTATTTGAAATAAATGATAAGACTTGACTAGACTTGGACAATCCTGTAACGGCAGGCTTGGCCTTAACGGGCCCCTTCATATGCTGACATCTCTTTGAGGCGCGCGTGGAACACGTACGCGCCGTCCGGCACGGGCCTGGTGCTGATCGGACAGTGAGCTACCCATTACCGAGCAGCCCGGAGTCTAGATTTGTGGCCGGTTGATAGCAATAGGCTCGCCCCCTATTACATGGGACTTAAACATTACTGGCGACATGTAGGTGTAGCACTAGGAAGTGGTGAAGGGTGGGCGTTTTTGGGGGACTGTCTTATGTAACTTTGACCTTCAAAAAGTGCTGATTTTCAGCCTAATTTGAATAAATGACTTTTGATTTTGATTTGATTTTGTACAGAGACCAGCACATCAAGTTACCACAATCTGTCAAATTTCTTTGATAGTATTTCAACTTTATTGCAAAGACATACATAAGGTTCATTTTTAATTGAGAAAATTTAACAGTTAGGGATAGCTGATGTGCTGGCGTCTGTACTATAGATACACCTTGTCCTTCTAACGAATCTTTTACCAAAGTATTAGACAAGACGTCGGTGTGACATGTAATTTCCTAATTCCTTAATTAGTATAAGCATAATCAGTCTATATTGTTCCCAATGCTCTGGTCTAGAGAGAGTGGGCTGTAACTGTAATCCACCACGCAGGCCCAGTGCGGGTTGGTAGATGTCACTTGTTTTCGAATTCTTGGTTCTAGGACCTGCTGGTTTCCTCACGACGTTTTCCTTCACCGTTTTGAGAGCAGTGGTGATGAAATTAAATACACAAAGTAAAGCGCTTGCTTGGGTCGGAACTTACGATATGACTTGTAAGTTTGCTGTTTTTTTTTATTTGTTTGACGTTATTATGGTGATGATATATGAGTGAAGTATATTAGTATGTGTCGTTACGAGAAGTTAGAAGCCCGAATGTCTGACAGCCAGTCTTACCAAGAGGAATCGTATTGCCCAGTTACTGGGTTGTGGAGGTCAGATAGGCAGTCGCTCCATGTAAAATACTGGTATTCAGCTGCTTCCGGTTAGACTGGCAGCCGACCCCAACATATTAGGGAAAAGGCAGGCAGTTTAATATGGGAGTGAATTATGTGTGAGTGAGTCAGGGTAGTATGGAAGAGAAATACATGTTGAACCGACTTCAAGTTATTTGGGAGAAGTGTAGGAAGATTTTGAGTAAGTATGTATTTTATTAATCAGATGCCTGATATATTTATTGATATTACAACTCCACCTCAAATAAACTTAGATAAGGATGATTCTCCATATTGGGAAACAAAGGATTTTAGGAAACTGCCCCCGTAAAGGGGTGAAAATTAAATGGAAATTTTTGGATAACTTTCAACGTTGACGCGGGCAGAGGACAGCTAGGATTGAAATAATACTTATCTAAGAAGTGATGTTTGTTCCCTGATTTATTATTTCCTCACTGACAGTATTTTTGACAACGACATACTAATATTTAGAGTAAACATTGAAACTACGGCCAATGGCGACCTTGAGTGTTGCGAAAGGTACCTACTTAAAGCAGCATTGTTAGCTTATGCTATGTCATTGTTGTCTATGCTGCAAACGACTACTGTTGAACCTTTGCTTCATGGTTGAACCTTTCATGGACCTTGTTCCATGAAGCAAATACAAAGCCTTGTTCAATGAAACCATAACGTTTCTTTTTTTTTTACAAAAACATTAAATAAATATTTTCACTTAACTTCCTATTGCACCTACCACTGTTTGTCTCTGCATCACCCAAAGGTTGACTGGTATAAAATGCCTATGGCATTAAGTCTGCCTCTGAACATTTCTGTGCAGTATTAAATAAATCAATAAAAACAAAAAAAGGTCATGTGCCGTCGTGAGACGCCTGAGCACTGCTCCGTTCATAGACTATTAATAAATGAGAATTGCTCTTAATAATACATATTAAACATTTATTAGAGAAATCACAGTTTGTCAAGTCCTTAGAACCTTACAAAGCAGGAGTTGCTAGTTGATTAATCGACATTAAATAAATATTTTCACTTAACTTCCTATTGCACCTACCACTGTTTGTCTCTGCATCACCCAAAGGTTGACTGGTAGAAAATGCCTATGGCATTAAGTCCGCCTCTGAACATTTCTGTGCAGTATTAAATAAATCAATAAAAACAAAAAAAAGGTCATGTGCCGTCGTGAGACGCCTGAACACTGCTCCGTTCATAGACTATTAATAAATGAGAATTGCTCTTAATAATACATATTAAACATTTATTAGAGATATCACACTTTGTCAAGTCCTTAGAACCTTACAAAGCAGGAGTTGCTAGTTGATTAATCGTGGATTCCCTTACAGTTGCTACTCGCCCGGGCTTTTCAGCTTTATTTATTTACAAGCACTCAGTACATAAGCCGTTGTAGCGTAGTATTTGGCAGCCATTTGTAATGTTACGTCACAAAGCTATGTGGTTGTGTCAGACATTACGTTACATGTCAACAAGGTAATATTTATTTTGGTTAGAAATAATTGTTTGAGATTTTATCTTAAGAATGTTGATGTCTGCAGTTTAATATATTGGGTTTAAATCACAGAAAAAAAATGTGGCTTGAATATTGATAAAATAATTCAGTCTTCATTATAAGCCTTTTTTTTGAGGGTGGGAAATCATCAAATGACTCCTCCCGCTCTGGGTGGAGCGGAAGGGAGTGTCAGACTCTTACTGACTAAAACCCATCCATGTTCCTTCCTTAGCCCTTTATGTTCCGGGGTAGCGTTAACCCTCTCTGACACTGATATTTCTTAGCCTTAGATTTCCCAGCCTGAAAAAAAAAAATGCCTTATGATATGGCTATTGACTAGCACTTCCATACACACGTATAGCCTGGAATAGCATATACGCTGTTCCCATCGCATTATTTCCTACAAACACGCGGGCGAAGCCGTTGGCAAAAGCTAGTGATTTATAATTGAAGTTTGCGATACAGTATCACTACATAGTATAAAGCAAAGTCGCTTCTCGCATCCTAATGTCTGTATGTATGCTTAGATCTTTAAAACTACACAACGGATTTTGCAGCAGTTTTTTTAAATAGATAGAGTGATTCAAGAGGAAGGTTTATTATGTATAATAACATGCAATTTCCGTCACCCACGCGGGCGAAGCCGAACCACAAGCTAGTTACAAATAAAACTATTCTACTTTGTTATACACCTGTTCACGAACGTACCGTAGCGTATACTAAATATTTTTTACGCTTGTTACGCAACGTGATGTGCTCACTGGCCGATTCAAAATTCAATTTACGAATGCGTTAGTGAGGTGAAGGTTATTCCTAATTGCAGTTCTACTTAACTTTTCTTTTGTTTTTTTTTTTGAGATTATTAGGTTGGTATTGCATTCTATCTTGTCCATGGTCATTGCCAATATTATGATTCTTGATTGTAAGGTAATGTAATAATATATCAAATGCGTAATATGACCTTGATTTTATTAGAATAAATCTTATCTTGTTTATGAGTGTGAGTATTTTGCTCTCGTATTGGCATGAAATAGAACAAATCGTGCTGTTGTGAAAAACTTCAGTCAAACCGAACCTCCTTATGTTTGACTGAAAAAAAAAGGGTTACCGTTGCTCCGAAACATAAAGGGCTAAGGAAGGCATGGATGGGTTTTAGTCAGTAAAAGTCTGACACTTCCATTTACTCCACCCAGAGCGGGAGAGGTCATTTGATGATGTCCCATCTTAAGAAAAAACTTAAGGATTATTTCGTAAACGTATCAAACTGACAGGTGTTTGGAAGGCATCCTTTCGGTGGCGGGAATATTGAATAATTTGAATCAGAACAGATAAAAGAGGTTTTATATCTATCTATCAACCTCTTTTATCTGTTCTGTGTTTGAATATTTATGGTTACAAGCACCTCAAATTGTGCTACTCAGTGGGTTGGTTGGCATTGGTTGTTCTTGTTGGCAACCATCGTATAGTAGCGCAAGGTTGCTCATTGTAGCGAAAAGTCAATGAATTGTTGCTTTGTAGCGGAGACAATTGACCGTCAGAGAAACGAATTGTTATGGTTTTACGTATGACTGGTTTGGTGCTTTGTAATTTGATTTTTCGTGATTTGAGACCATAGACCAGGGGATCCCACCACTAAGCAATAACTGCTAATACATTATTAGTAGGTATCTACAACTATATACTACACTAGCTGCCCCCACGCGATTTCACCCACTGCTCGGCTCCTATTCGTCGTAGCGTGATGTTACAAAGCCTATAGCCTTCCTCGATAAATGGACTATCCAGCACAAAAAAAAAATTCAATTCGGACCTGTAGGTCCAGAGATTAGCGCGTTCAAACACACAAATTCTTCAGCTGTATAATATTAGTATAGATACTCGTACTACTATAGATAGTCTATGTAAGTACGTGTGTTTAACAAAACATAACGTCACGTTTTACGATAGTCTATGATAATCAGAATCGATCACTATGAGATAACGATTTGTTATCTACGACGAGTAGCTATGCTGTCATATTTATGATATAAACACGCACATAATATAAACTCACGCTCTCTTGCCATGAGGTAGACAGAAACTCAGCTGTTCCATACATATTGACGAATTATGCGAACATAAATGTACTGAACAGCAGATTATTTCACAGTTGGTGCCTTATTCAAAGTTGTTCATTTTCATGAGTACCCTCTGAAAATATGTTCCTTCATACCTTATTCAGCTAGTCTATTCTATTCCATCACCGTAAAAACTAAGCTGAAGTGAGCTGTCATTCCATTTGATGCTGAAATTGACACTATTGACAGATCACATAGAGCTATCTTCATTATAGTTTTCTTGGTAATATTTTGACTGAATAAACTGGCTGGTTACACATGCACTCCGTTTGCAAGTAGGCACCTGACCTTTTCGAAGAACGTCACCAAAAAGGTCATCATTTTAATAAAATGTTATTCTAGAACGTCCTTTTTCATATTTGAAATTAATGTAGCTTTACAAGTCAGCCTGTGTCAGTTGTGACGTTGTTCTTCTAAACTTTACATCGAATTTTGATGCAGTTTTCACCATTATTTAGATCATTTACAAAATGTGAGAATACTAAAGGTGTACCTGAATTGAAATGAAATGAAATTAAAATGAAATGAAAAGAAATTGAAATGAAATTAAAATTGAAATGAAATGAAATGAAATTGAAAATCATTTTTACATGTGTAATGAAAAAAAAAGCTAGATACGATCTGACGTCCTCTGAGAATAAATATCGAAACAAACTCAGGGGTTAGTCTCTCAGCATTATGGCCGTCAACTTTAAAAAATACCTATCGATATTAAATTGATATAATTATTCTAACCTTGCCTTGGTATTTGTTAATAATAAATATGACACGAAAATATGACTCGTATTCATTAATTAATTACGTAAATAAGTAGGTTATGTTTGTTTATATTATAATGTTGAATAGTTATACGATAATTATGTCGTTTTATTAGTTAATTTAAACGCCGCATGCCTGAGAGATTCTTCTCAATAGCAAATGTGAAGCTAAGTTAGAGGCCCATGGGCAGCATAGAAACTCTGACACCAGGTTAGTCAGTAACCACACGAAAAAAAGAAGATTAATTATATTTTTCTGGAAATTACAGAATAATATAACTAGCTTGTTTCTTTTCTTGTGTCACACATAAATGGAGGATCAGTCAGTATATTAAAGTATCGCTTTTATTCTGTTATTTAAGGGGGAAGCGCCAAGGTTGCCCGCGAAATTCAAATCTTCTTAGATTTTCTTGCAGGCCAGTATCAGGTTGTATGTTGATCAAAAATATGATACGCGGCCATAGACATTACGTTTTTACTTAAAATTATCATGGATTCTTGTTAGTAAAGTGACTCTAAAGTTTATATTTCCTACTTACCTAAATATTACAATTTTTAATTAATATCCACTTCTTATCGAACTCCTAAAAAAAATTACAGTGAGTGTTTTTAAAATGTGTAATTAATTTTTTTTTACGAAATATTTGAGACAGTGACGACATCACCCTGGATATCATGATTAACGAACACTTGGTCAGCAATATGGCCTATTACGGTAAGTTTCAATATCATTTAAAATAGTAAAACCTCTCGACCTATCTCTTGTGTACTCTCATAGCCCGTTGGGACGGTAATCCGAACGGACCGGGAGGAGATCAGGCACAGGTCCAACGGTTTTACTACCTATCCGAGGCACTGGGGCTTCAAGCCACTAACTATCAAATTTCGGACTATACTGAGGAATTCCTTACAAAAATCCAGTAACATTTGCCCGACACGGGAATAGCATGAAACCATTCTCAGGAGTCCAGCTTGCGAACACGAGACATGGTAGAGCTCTTTTTGAAGGAGATCGTCTAGGAAACAGTACTTACTACCACCATACTTAATTTTGCCTGGAAACAGTACTTATTACTGCCATATCTATTTGCACCAAGTACTTACTACTGCCATATCTATTTTTACTGCCAAGCAGCTTTGCAGGTTTGAAGGTTAGGGTGTCATTATGTTACAGGCACATGAAACATTTTCATATCTGTATTTTAAACGCTCCTGCAAAGCCTCTGGTATTGCAGACGCCCATTGTGGTGGTTTCCACGAACCATCAGTCGGGTCACCTGCATATTTCTTTTAATCTAAAATCATTCTAATTTACGTCAGAAATGACCATGTCGATTTCTGATTTTGGGTAGAGCAATGAGGCGGTTTAAAACAAGACAATATCCCATACTATAGGTATTGCGCATTCATCATCTGCCTAGCCTTTGCATTGAGCAACGCGATGGCTGTTATCCGTGGATGTGACGCATATATTTTACCTAACATAGTTCTTTTGTATTTGTGTTCTCTCTGACCGTCATGCTTGACGCTTTTTTCCATCTATGACGGGATCGACTTTCAATCTAACCGAATGCAGCTGAATGCCAGTATTTTATTATATAGAGCAACGGCCTATTTGACCACCTGAAACCCCTCGGTAAAACTGAAAAGTCCGACATTCGGACTATCCGTGACGTCTGTCAAAATCTAAAAATGACAGCCGGGATCAACGGCTTAACGTGCTTTCCGGGGCACAGCCCGTTTTGTTAAGGAGAACATATAACTGGCAGGTAAGTTTATCGAGCGCAGAGCTAAAGGGAGTGTCGCCTGACCTCTGTGACCCATAAAAATGATCTGCGCAGGTGGGTTATACTTACTCTTTGATATTTCTGAAGCCCTGGTACCTATGTTTACGTTGTAGTCCAGTTTAGGGAAATATTGTACTGAAAATTAGTGAAATTAAGTAGATATACTAACGTGGTAGAAAGAAACAGAGCATCAGTTCTGTTGCTCATCCTATCCATTGATCCACTATCTAACTAAAATAAATAAGAGTCGATGGTAGACGTCATTTATTAAAATCAATGCAGCCATGTTGCTTCGAGGGTATACAATATGCATGTAGAATCCGACTAACATATTTGATACAGACGAAAGCCTTTGCCCCTAGTTGGGTAGAATATTGTCAAATAAATAAGGTACTTTGACTTTGAAGAATCTAGAAAAGTTAATTTAGAGAAATGCCTTATTTTAAAGCTTTTATTTAAAATTGGCATGTTTGTAATTGCCCCTGCACTGCAGTGGAAATCCTTCTTGCTTCTGAATTGTTTCGTAGTTCTCATACCGAGAATGAACGATGAAAATTGTAAAATATTTGTCTTTAATGACTAATAATATTATTGTCAACTTACTGAAGAGCGACATTAAAAAAGGACAACACAAAAAGACATTCGGTAAGTATTTAAAATTAGAACCCCATGAAGTTAGATGCATGCAACAAACATTTAACGTAACTTTTTCTTATGAAGCAACTTACGCAGTACAAATGTAACTAGCTAGAATCTAATAGGTTCTAGCTAACATATACTATTATGAAACCTAACTTTTAGATTCACAGTAGTTCCACAAACAATGCTACGTCAATATCTTTAATACCATCGTATTTAGGTCACCCGGGCCGTGGTGTTCCACATTCAGTTGCCATGACGACGGCAGCCATCTTTTGGTTGCCATGGTTACGCGCATGCGCGTCAGTTTTATAGGCGTGTCTGATAGAAGATGTATGTAGCTTTGAGCAGCTATGGTGGACACTTGAATGGTCATTGATCCTTTTATTTTCGATTTTAACGGGGAAAATGTCAAAGGAACCTTAAATCTAGCAGAAATGTCAAAGAATGTGGTAGAAACAGCATTCATTTTGGCAAAAAAATGAATGAAAAGCAAGTTTACGAGATATAAATTGACAATCAGCTGTTAGTAAATGTTTTTAATGTCACTTCGAGATAGGAAAGTCGTGATGCGACATTGTTATAGTCCCTATTCCAAGCTAAGCTTTTGTTGTGCCACTATGGTAGTTTTTATTGTAATTAAGAGCCTTTTCGGCATGGAGCCTAGGCCTCGACATTCAATGATAATTATGAGATCAAATAACAAGAGACGAGGCAGCACCATCCTTTAAATCATTCAATACTTACCGTTGGTTTATCTTTTGCCACATAATTTTTCTTTTCACACAAAATAAATGAATAACTTATTGCTCCCGCGCGGTTTCACCCACTGCTCGGCTCCTATTGGTCATAGCGTGATGTTACATAGCCTATAGCCTTCCTCGATAAATGGACTATCCAACACAAAAATAATTTTTCAATTCGGACTAGTAGTTCCAGAGATTAGCGCGTTCAAACAAACAAACTCTTCAGCTTTAAAATATTAGTATAGATGTATAAATTACCTAGGGGTATACCCAGGGGTTTAAAGATGTTGCTCGTAATAGCGTTGTGGAGGTCAGATAGGCAGTCGCTCCTTGTAAAATACTGGTATTCGGCTGTTCCGGTTAGACTGGAAGCCGACCTCAACATAGTGGGGTAAAGGCAGACGTTGATAATGATAGTGAAAAATCTGTTTATTCTTTTTGTGTCAAGCAAATTATGCCAAAGCACTTACGGAGAGGAGGCTTGTATTCCTGCAGATGGAACATTAAAGGCTTTTTTTTTTTGAGGGTGGGAAATCATCCAATGACTTCTCCCGCTCTGGGTGGAGCAGAAGGGAGTATCAGACTCTTACTGACTAAAACCCATCCATGTTCCTTCCTTACCCCTTTATGTTTCGGAATCCTTACCAAACGAACATTAAAGGCTGATAATGCTTAAAATAATTCATTTTTAAGGATTTTGGCATTCAAATTCTCAGTAGCAGTCCCGTAGTCCGAATTGGTGGTTTAATCTCACTCAATATTACATTGGACACAAACAAAACTGTCGAAGTTGGGATAGATACCTGTCATGGATGCACCTAACCTTTCATGGAAGCAAGACGTTATCTCGGTAATGTAATAAATACATAATTATAGTTGTAAGGCATTAACAGTAAAAGGGTGGAAGTTAAACAGTAAAGTTAATCAATAACTGTGCTGTTATGGATCACTGAACACTGTCAAAGTTCGTGGTTAACTAGGCCAAGCTTTTAACTGTCAAGTGGTTTTTGGGCGCCGGTAGAAACTATAACTTGATAAAACTCCACGCTACAACGGTAAAGGAAAACATCGTGAGGAAACCAGCATGTCTGAGAGATATTTCTCAACAGCATGTGAAGCTAAGTCAGAGGCCCATGGGCAGCATGAAAACTCTGACGCCAGGTTAGTCACTTACCACACGAAAATAAAAGTAGAAGCTATCATGTCTGCTGTTTGGTGGGTTAATCAGAAGTGTACAGTGCACCCACATTTCACCAGTACCTAATGATTAAAGTGTCCTGTTTTGGGTGCAGTCTTACTAAAGTTTATCGTGTTATCTAATAACTGGGTTGTGGAGGTCAGATAGTGGGCAGTCAATCATTCTGCCTGCTTTCAGCCTAACCAGATGCAGCTGAATACCAGTATTTTAAATGGAGCGACTGCCTATCTGACCTCCACAACCAAATGAATGAATGAATGAATTCAACAAATTCTGTGTTACAATTTTCTTTCTCAATAACAAAGAGGAAATGCGACGTTAGACTAAGTAATTAACATTGATCACTGAATTGTTAAATTCGCTTTCTCCAAGATAACAACGGTATAGATCAGTGAATAAGTTGAACTATGATACAATATTAATTACTTTAGTTAATGAACTCGTGGCCAAGTAATAACAGCCGCACGGGTCGATCGATCCATCAGGTTAAGTTACGCTTGCCGGAGTTGGTCTGTGGATGAGTAACCATCTTTACATATCAAGACTCCTCCGTGCCTCGGAAAGCACGTTAAGCCGTTGGTCCCGGCTGTCATTCGTGGATCTTTGATAGTCGATTCGGGTTGTCAGAAGTCCGATAGTTTGACAGCCAGTCTTACCGTACGGCACCCACCCTACTAAGATATTGAAGTTATACAATGCAAACAGTTTTTGTGAATCTTCAGCAGCTTCAGGAGTATAATTTTCGAATGCTAATCAATCAGTTTAAGGGCCATGGGGTCCGAGTACACACTATGTTTTCGAGATATCGCCAATCGCGGTTGGTCGACTCTTCACGTGACCAGAGAGCTGGCCTATTTTTTGGTCAAAGAATCAGCATTGCCATACAACGCGGCAATGCCTTTTGGGAACTTTTCCCGTTGACAGCGATGTGGATGAATTTTTTGATGCTCTTTGATTATTCTACATATTATTTGTACACATAATATATATTATTGTGAATATTTAGTTTTTAAATGTAAATATGATAATATTTTAATGTGATTACGAGTGCAATAAAAGTTTTATGTTAAATATAAAAAAAAACATTCAATAATTTTCCGCCTTCTCTATTTAAAAAAATGAGCTATTTGTCAAACTAACACCAACATGCCAATGTTGGTTTATTGATATTTACTTATCTACGGTAGGTGAAAAAGGTTGCAAGCGAACGCAACAAAGCCCTTTCGTCCAATTATCGATTTTGACGCAGCGGTAGTGCGCGGGGTCGTAGTCAGCTGATCGAGGGCGTACATGTGTTTGTTACCTTTGAATAAAGAATTGACTATTTGAAACGGTCAACAATAAAATATGAAATCACATAGATAAAAGACCGCTCGTCTTAAAAACTTCCATCACCGTACAGAAATTAAATATTATGCGAAGATGTAATTGTATAATTGCATTTAATGCTAGTAAGTATTCCATTTGATTTAAAAAATCTGTAACGTTTCATTGTTATAATTCACACAAATCACGTAAAGAAAAGTAACGTTATTGACTACCCTTTCAAATACCCAATTGCACATAATTATGTAAAGGTTGCAGTTTGTCTATTGTTAATATTAATATACTTTTTAATACTTGTATACGAATTATTTTTCAATTACCTATGTTTTTTTATAATAATTTGACTGACTCGATTAGGTATTAATGTAAAAAATTACATAAAATTATGAAAACCTTGCGTTTTTTTAGCGTTCACTAGGAATTTCTAAACAGCCTATTATAGGCTGTTTATAAATTCCTCTGCTAGGGGCGGGATACAGAATTATAAATAATTGGTTTGAATGAAATTTAATTATTTGTATTTATCAATAAAACTTATTACTTATATATATATAGATACCTACACATCGAGATAAATTAATTTTATTTATTGATAATATCTTCGAAACTATGCCATTTTAGGGCATAATAATATATTCTAGGACTTTTTTTTATTATTTTTACTTATAGAAAACCATAGAGTTATGTACCTATGACATATAAAAAAAACACGTTGCATGCAAACTATAGTGCATATCTATCAATAAATACTACATAGTTGGAACTATCAAATCTAGGTCATTTGACATTCAGGTTACCTGCTCATAAACCTTCGTAGGTAGTTCTTGAGGTAGTTCTAGACTGGTTCACGAGAAGATTGACTGCGTAGAGCGGCCATTTTGGATTTCATTTAGTAGGTAATGACGGGAATCATGTCGGAACTTTTCGCTGGAAGTGGAACCCTAATCACGGATTGAATGGACAATTTTGTAAAAAATATTTTTAATGTAAGTAATTAAAAATGTAGGTACATATTTATATTCTAGGTATTCTAAAAAGGATCTGTATTTATTTATCTATGTTAACAAATAAATCTTATCTAAAATTTTGAATAGCGCTAAGTGATCGCTGCATAGGGTATAGGTACCTACAGATTACTACGAAAGTACGGACACGCTCCCCTCTTTTGAATGAATGTTATTGCTTGGCAGTCAGCTGATCAATGGATATGTATAATATAAATGGGTAGCAGCGAAACTGACACTGACAACGAGCTTAAATTAATATCTAATAGACATAGCATTACAAATTGATGGATTTTTTTACAAAATCTTTGTAAAGATTTAGAAACAAGATGGATGTCACAATTCTATTATTATTTAAAAAAACCACGTGACTAAACATTCATAAAGTTAACATAACAATAATTTCTTCCCCCATTTTAGCACAGAAAATCTAATTTCTTCCGTTCTTACGCCATTTTTCAATGAAAACCTAACCTATTTTGTGAATTGCGTAAAGGCTAACAAAATCTAGGGAAGGACGCGGTACGCATGCGCGACGCAACCACGTGCGGGGTCACTGACCTTGCCACGACTATGAGACAGTTTCGGAAACACGTAAAAAATTGTTCATTCTTATTTGGCCTATTTTTGATCTTATATTGCATCTTATAGTTGTACACACCTCTGATTTTCCGGATTCATGTGCGTATTGTATAATTATCACTTACTCAAAAATCGGTGAAGGAAAACATCGTGAGGAAACCGGCTAACCTGAGAGATATTTCTCAACAGCATGTGAAGCTAAGTCAGAGGCCCATGGGCAGCTTAACAACTCTGACACCAGGTTAGTCACTAATCACACGAAAAGAAGAAGATTGTATAGTTCTGTCCCTCAAAAGGAGTAAACAGAACCCTTATAGGATAACATGGCTGTCCATCCGTCTATCTGTCTGCACTCTAAAGGAAGGTTTAAAAGTTTAACACAAGCTATCATCACAGTCTTATTTATTTAATTACCCATTTATGTACACACATAAAAACAGACTAAACGGGATTATCCGAAAGGGTTACCGCTACCCCGGATAAAGGGATAAGGAAGGAACATGGATGGGTTTTAGTCAGTAACAGTCTGACACTCCCTTCCGCTCCACCCAGAGCGGGAGCAGTCATTTGATGATTTCCCAGCCTCAAATAGAAGGGGACGTCCACAATAAAGTAACTGGTTAATACGTTACCCTTCGTAAAACTGGCTGTCAGACTTTTGGTCTTCTGACGACCAGTACCTACTGTCAAAGATGCACAAATGACAGCCGGGACCAACGGCTTAACGTGCTTTGCGAGGCACGGAGGAGTCTCGTTATGTAAAGATGGTCACCTATCTATGATGGATCTACCCATATGCCTGTTAATACATAGCCACGAGCTTCTTTAGCACTTTATCTATACTTAATTTGTTTGTAGGTATTTGTTCAAGACCTAATGCAGTTTATAAAGAAACTAGGGCGTCAGTAAGCTTGACAACATAACACGATAGTGAAGACATTTATTTTATAATCCGTTTTGCGAGTCGCTGTCACTATTCTTGTGCAATCCTATTATTGTGAGAAGCCTAGCCTCCTTGCTGTTTATGTTGTTCTCGTACCCCTAGTATTATACTGTGTGTTAAGTTAAACGAGGGACAGACTATCAGGTTGTATAGTACTCATGGAAATCAACAACTTAGTCCATGGGACCAACTCTGAAATATGAAAAAAAAATCTGCTGTTCCATACCCATTGCTCCATTTTCACGAATTATGCGAACATAAATGTACTGTACAGCAGATTTTTTTTTTCGTGTTTTGAGTTATAGTTCCATAGTCAAAGTTGTTCATTTTCATGAGTATAGTAGCCTCTGAAAGTATGTCCCTCGTTTAACCTAACATACTTTATATACAACGTGTTTTTTTCCAAGACATGGCGGTTTGTTCACTATTTTGAAAGCAGTGGTGATAAAATAATTCACACAAAGTAAAGCTATTATGTATGTCGCCGTCTTTTCTGAAAGGGTTGCCCGCTACCCCGGAACATAAAGGGCTACGGAAGGAACATGGATGGGTTTTAGTCAGTAACAGTCTGACACTCCCTTCCGCTCCACCCAGAGCGGGAGGAGTCATTTGATGATTTCCCATCCTCAAAAAAAACCCCTCTTTACATAGCAATTGACTATTTGACACGGGCAAAAATTAAATATGAAATTATATAGAAAAACTAGCTTCCGCCCGCGGCTTCGCCCGTATAATATGTCAACGAATTATACACATAAACCTTCCTCTCGAATCACTCTATCTATTAAAAAAAACCGCTTCAAAATTCGTTGCGTAGTTTTAAAGAGTTAAGCATAAATAGGGATATAGGGACAGAGAAAGCGACTTTGTTTTATACTATGTATGTAGTGATAAGCGCTCGTCTTAAAAACTTCCATCACCGTACAGAAATTAAACATTATGCGAGGCTATAATAAATTCTAAATGTATTTAAGTGTAAATAAAGAAAGCCTTTTCCACTGCTGTCATGATGATCACCTGCTTATTAGTAATACTAGATTTGCTTACACAAGATGAGAGTGCAAGTTAAGGCACAATTAACACGCATATAGCTTCAGCTAATTTATTCAGAGCACGTTCCACTGCCGCAACAGCCGTAACATAGACAATAAGTATTGATTTTTAGTCGCTAGTGACCTAGAAAATGTACTCATGCATAGGTATAATGTATAGCATAGAACGTAATAATGGAGTTATTTTATTGATTAAGGGTAGCGTGGGTATACAGTGTGTTAGGTTAAACGAGGTACATACTTCCAGGGGTTACAATACTCATGAAAATTAACAAATTTGACTTTGGAACTATACCTCAAAACACGAAAAAAAAATCTGCTGTTCAGTACAGAGGCCAGCACATCAAGTTACCACAATCTGTCAAATTTCTTTGATAGTATTTCAACTGATGAACCTTATGTCTTTGCAATAGCAAAAACAATAAGGTTCATTTTTAATTGAGAAAATTTGACAGATAGGATTAACTTGATGTGCTGGCGTCTGTACATTTAAGTTCGCATAATTTGTCAATATGTAGGTATGGGGCAGCTGATATTTTTTTTTCATATTTCAGAGTTGGTCCCGTGGACAAAGTTGTTGATTTCCATGAGTACTATACAGCCTGAAAGTATGTCCCTCGTTTAACCTAACACACTGTATATTTACCTAACTTTATGCTAGTATTCCTTGTAGGATTAAGCAGTGTGTTACGATAATTAAGTAAGGCTTATTTGGTCAGCAGGATTGTCCGAAAGGGTTACCGCTGCCCCGGAACAGAAAGGGCTAAGGAAGGATGGGTTTTAGTCAGTAAGTTTTGAAGGTGGGATACCATAAAATGAACCCTCCCGCTCTGGGTGAAGTGGAAGGGAGTGTCAGACTCTTATTGACTAAAACCCATCCATCTTCCTTCCTTAGCCCTTTATGTTCTGGTAATCCTTTCGGACAATCCCGCTTAGAATCAATATGCCTAGCCTTTTCCCAACTATGTTGGGATCGGCTTTCCAGTCTAACAGCAAAATAATAGTCACCGCTAGTTGAATATTATACAGAATCTTATTTGACATAGATAGATACCAAGAAAACCTTAACACAAGCGTTAGTTATTTTTAGAACAAGCTAGTTTTATTCCAGGAAAAAGTTGCCTGAATAATAAGAAATTTCAATAAAATGTGCCAACTAGTTACACGTGCCGATAAAAGCTATTATTATTATAACATGGTAACATAATCCGCCTATAATGTTCCCTGGGCCACAGGCCTTCTCTCTGTCAGAGGGAGTGGGCAGTAATCCACGTCTCTTGGATATCACATGTCTTCGAATTGGGTATTTGAAAGGGTAGTCAATAACGTTACTTTTTATGAACTGTCAAAACGCGCCATTTGTACGTGATTTGTATGAAGTATAACAATGTGACGTCACAGATTTTTTGAATCAAATGGAATACTTATTAGCATTAAACGCAATTTAACAAATACATCTTCGCATTATATTTAATTTCTGTACGGTGATAGAAGTTTTTATGACGAGCGGGCTTTTTTCCATGCAATTTCATATTTTATTTTTGACCGATTCAAATAGTCCATTGTCTAAGACATACCGGTTTCCTCACGATGTTTTCCTTCATCGTTTCAGATAGGCAGTCGCTCCATGTAACATACTGGTATTCAGCTGCATCCGGTTAGACTGGAAGCTGACCCCAACATAGTTGGGAAAAGACTAGGCAGATGATGACGATGTTTTCCTTCATCGTTTCAGATAGGCAGTCGCTCCATGTAACATACTGGTATTCAGCTGCATCCGGTTAGACTGGAAGCTGACCCCAACATAATAGGGAAAAGACTAGGCAGATGATGACGATGTTTTCCTTCATCGTTTCAGATAGGCAGTCGCTCCATGTAACATACTGGTATTCAGCTGCATCCGGTTAGACTGGAACCTGACCCCAACATAGTTGGGAAAAGGCTAGGCAGATGATGATGATGTTTTCCTTCATCGTTTCGAGATCCGTAGTGATGGAATTATTTACACAAAGTAAAACTGACTGGGTTCGAACTGCTAGTATCGTCCTAGTAGAACATTGTAGCGGGCAGAGCCAGGCAGGTAGACGCGCTGATCCTTCCTTCTTTGTAACCCAGTATCTGCGTTGTGGATGTCATGTATGCAGTCGCTCCATGTAAAATACGGGAAGCGACTCTGTTTTAGACTAGATATATAATTATCGAGCTCGTGGCTAAGTAATAACAGCCGCACGGATTGATCCATGAGGTTAAGCTACGCTTGCCGTGGTTGGTCCGTGGATGGGTGATGATCTTGGGGTGCCTCGGCAAGCACGAGCTGTTGATCTCGGCTGTCATCTTGGATCTTTGACAGTCGTTACGGGTAGTCAGAAGCCTAAGTCTGACAGCCAGTCTTAGCAAGGGGTATCGTATTTCCCAGTTACTGACTGGGTTGTGGAGATCAGGAATGCAGTCGCTCCATGTAAAATACTGGTATTCAGGTGCACCCTGTTAGACTGGACGACTCCAAAGCTGGACGGAAAAGGCAGACCGGTGATGATGTTTAAAGACTTCCTCAATAGTCTATTGGAAGCGCGACTCCTAAGCCTTTAAAACTCTCGTTGAGCAGGGTTATTGGGTTTCTCCGTCAGGAATTTCTCAGTTACAGCCCGGAGCCTGGGCCTGATGACGGTCAGTAATGGGTAGCTCACTGTCCGATCAGGACCAGGCCTGTGCCGGATGGCGCGTTCGAGTTACACGCCTCAAAGAGATGTCAGCATTCTTCTTCTTCTTCTTGAGGTTTTGGTTTCCGCACTCAGTCCTTGGCGGACCATTGTGCGTGGGCCATGGAGGCCTGCGGCGGTTATTCCAGCCACGATGTCGGCATTAAAGAAGGGGCCCGTTAGGGTCGAAGCCTGCCGGGTCAGCGGAATTGTCCGTAAGGGTTAACGCTACCCCGGAACATAAAGAGCTAAGGAAGGAAGGAGGAACATGGATGGGTTTTAGTAAGTAAGAGTCTGACACTATCTTTCGCTCCACTCAAAGCGGGAGGGGTCATTTGATGATAATTTCTAACCTCAAAAAAAAAAGCTCTGAGTCTGGATTTGTGCTCGGTTGATGGCAATAGGCTCGCCCCCTATTACATGGGACTTAAACATACCTGGTGATATGTGGGTGTTATAGTGCATCCATAATGCCAGTTATGTTTAATGGGATAGGCAGATATGTACGGTCGCTAACGCATCAAGTTATACCAAACTGTCAAAATTCACTATATGAATTTAAATCTTAAAACGTTGACAGTTAAGTTCAACATCGATTGAGATAATTTGAGGGTTAGTAGTAACTTTATTTGCTGGCGATTGTACCTCCTGCCTATCCTTACGGGGTTTTCAGGCGTGATGTACGCACGTGTATAACGCTTACACGTGCTGAAATTGCGGTAAAAGTTATTCATTATTAAAATAACAAGAACCTTTTTGGTAGGTACCTACGACTGAACAAAGTTGGAATTTTTGTACATACATTAGAATTTGATGAGTCTGTTTCTTTGTTTATGAAACTGAGTAAGTCTTTTCGTCTGAGAGTTTGGTATTTGCGACGTTTGAGGTTTTCTGCGCCTGCAGTAGCCGCCACAGCACAGGTCGCTGCGGTAGGACAATGGGATGGCGCGAGAGAACACAGTTTGTATTCCAATTCTGAATTGGTTATTTGAACATAGACAAAAATAAAATATAAAATCACATAGAAAAAGGACAAAGAAGAGTCATAATAATTGTTCAAACCCAACTGAGTGTTTGACAGGGTAGTCAATAGATAACGTTACTTTTTATGAACTGTCAAAACGCGGAATTAGTATGTACAGACGCCAGCACATCAAGCTATCCCTAACTGTCAAATTTTCTCAATTAAAAATGAACCTTATGTCTTTGCTATAAAGTTGAAATACTATCAAAGAAATTTGACAGATTGTGGTAACTTGATGTGCTGGCCTCTGTACGTGATTTGGTAATATTAAAATGTGACGTCACAGATTTTTTTAATCAAATCGCATACTTATTGACATTAAATTCAATTTAACAATTATTATATTCTCACGTAATATTTAATTTCTGCATGGTGATGGAAGTTTTTAAGACGAACAGTCTTTTATCTTCTATGTGAGTTCATATTTTATTTTTGATCGTGTCAAATCTTAGATAGCCAAGCCACACCTTCTAAAGCAATGATTGCAACATGCAAACAGCACCACACAATTTTGTTACAAATTGTCCCATACACACAGTAGGTACAGTTATAATCATACATGGAGGTCGCACCTAATGAGTGACATCCTCCCAGCTGAGCTAGCCAACATCCGAAGAGGGGAGTTGTGTTTGTGTATGATGTTTATAACAGTTGTATGGGAATGGTGTTGTTTTGTGGTTCCGGGTTTCGATATTGCTTCCAATTAACATACATCACATCTCGCCTGCAATCCTCGCACAGTAAGGCACAGGTCTACGTATTTATCTAACCATGTAAATCGGTCAGATGATGTGTGTTTACATTATCTTATGGCATAGAGCATGCATGAAGTGAAAAATTCTCACTGACTTCCCGCCAATGTTAGTACCTGTCAAAAATGTTTTTTTAAAGACACTTTGTTTGTGGTCTTAGAGGCTTTTAGAAAAAGGTTTTATTAAAATATCGGTAATAGTACGAAATAACGATAATGTAACTGCAAATAAATACTTATGTGTGTAGTTATTTCTCACGACAACATATTTTTTTTTGAGAATGGGCGATCATCAAATAACTCCTACCGCTCTAGGCGGAGCGGAAGGGAGTGTCAGACTCTTACTGACTAAAACCCATCCATGTTCCTTCCTTAGCCCTTTATGTTCCGGGGTAACGGTAATCCTTTCGGACAATCCCGCTGAATCTAGAGGTGCTTACTATAAATCTGATTGATTAAAAAAATTTAATGTAGCATTTAACATTTTTTTTCATTATTGTTTTTGATCTCAATCCTCAATCACGCTTGATAGAAGAGCCTTGGTTGACGTATGATGCACAAAACAAATTTAAATGAAAAACCATGCAAGGATTTTGTTCCACATATAATGTTGCCATAGCAAATAAATAATTCCTGCACTACCTTGAGTAAAATCGACCGCTGTGGGAATTAGGTCTTCCGCAGCGCATTCAGTATTCAACTTCGTACTAACTCATTAAGTATTGATTGTAATGACATGAGTAGAATAGAACTGCGTCATTGTACGGCATGTGCATGGCGTCCCATAGAATGACGTGGTGTTTTAGTAATTGTCTTATGAAGGCTGAATGCCTAAAGGCCTTTGCCTAGAAGTTTATGGCGTTATTTTAATTAAAACTAGCCAGTACTGTCGCATTTCTGGGCGATTCCTTCCTCCTGTACAGCACAACTTCTTGCTATTTCTTAAGGAAGACAACAAAGTCGTACTGATACGTCTTAGGTTATCACAAAGCCCCTAGTTATTTTTTTTTACATTTATTTCTATTATGTCTCACACAGTCGTTACGGGTAGTCAGAATCCTGAAGTCTGACAGCCAGTCTAACCAAGGGGTATCGTATTACCCAGTTACAGACTGGGTTGTGGAGGTCAGATAGACAGTCGCTCCATGTAAATACTGGTATTCAGCTGCCTCCGATTAGACTGGAAGCGGACCCCAACATAGTTGGGAAAAGGCTAGGCAGATTGATTGAATTATCTCGCTGGACAGTAACTTATTTTCCAGCGGAGTAATTGACAGTAACAGTCAATGGCTTACCTACATTAAGACAGTTCAGCAACATTCATTGCGTTATATACGTTGTTGGGCTGACAGATTTTTCTAATATATGAAGCAATGGATTAGGTATATCCTTCAAAATCAAATCAATCAAATTGTAATTGAAAAGTACGCAATTAGGGTGCTGGATGTGATTTATTTATGTAAGACTGTTTTAAAAGATATTACAACGTACTAAGACTGCATTAACATACATAAACTGCAGTACCCAGTTGGTCACGTTCACCAAGGAGTCTATGGACGTGACATGTCACAGTATTGTATCACTCGCGCATAGACAAAATTAAAAAGTGTTATAATCATAATGACAGTCATTTTGCCGCCAAAAAATACTCGTGACCTATTAGGATCGAATATCACGCTATGACACGAATTATTATTTATTATATACCCATGCATAAAACATAAATTATACCTGTGTTAAAATGCATAATTTAAAAGTATAAATGTCGCCAATTGATAAATTATATTTTGTGTTCCACTAGATCAAAGTTTGATAGGCATTGTAAGGCTGGGCGCACAATAGCGACACAAAGTCCTAATTATTCTAGCGAGTTTATACTTATGCAGTGTGTTAGGTTAAACGAGGGACATACTTTCAGGGCTTACTATACCCATGAAAATGAACAACTTTGACTAACGATAGTTCCACCTAAAATCATGAAAAAAAAATCTGCTGTTCAGTACATCTATGTACGCATAATTCGTCAAAATGTATGGATCAGTTGATATATTTTTTTAATATTTTAGAGTTGATCCCATGTACAAAGTTGTTGATTTCCATGAGTACTATACAACCAGAATGTTCCTCGTTTAACCTAACACACTGTATATTGATTATAAATGCGAAAGTTTGGATGGATGTTTGTTACTCAATCAAGCCAGAACTTCTGAACGGTTAACTTAGATTAACATTTATGATACTTCTTATCCCGGTTGTACAGAGGCCAGCACATCAAGTTACCACAATCTGTCAGATTTTTTTGATAGTATTTCAACTTTATTGCAAAGACATAAGGTTCATTTTTAATTAAGAAAATTTGACAGTTAGGCATAGCTTGATGTGCTGGCGTCTGTACGTTCTCGTGGGATAATTTCCGACATCCACGCAACCGAAACCGCTGACAGAAGCTAAAACAGACGCCAGCACATCAAGCTATCCCTAACTGTCAAATTTTCTCAATAAAAAATGAACCTTATGTCTCTGCAATAAAGTTGAAATACTATCAAAGAAATTTGACAGATTGTGGTAACTTGATGTGATGGCCTCTGTACTAATTGCGAAAGTGAGGTTGTTCGTTTCACGCTAAAACGGCAGAACGGATTTGAATGAAACTCGGCACAAGCATAGACAATGATCTGAAAAAGGACATAGGTATACAGAGCTCTATCTCTTTCCTACTTTGAAGAAAAGTTAAAATAATACTGCATTAAAGAAGACGGTTGGCCCCCTGGTCACGTTATGCCACAGATTATAAAATCCACACACGAAAGTTTAAAAACGTTTCTGCGACAAATCGTGTCCCTGCATTGCGACATTTCGCGTGTTGAAGATGCAATACGACATTGAACGTTCACGAACATGGCAGCGGTTTGGCCATCTTCGTCAATTATTAACATTTTTGAAGGACACTGATAAAAAGACACGTTGCCTTCAGCATAAGGCATATTCAGACTGTAATGTTCCCACTGATGGGACACTGGCCTCAGTGAGGGGTAGTGGGCCGTAAACCACCACGTGGTCCCAGTGCGGGTTGGTAGATGTCACATGTCTCCGAATTTTTGGTTCTAGGACATTTCCTTACGATGCAGAAAACTTACGTTTTTACGTTGGTCATAGATAATCCTAATAAGTACCTAGGTAACTTCACTACATAGTACCTATAAGACGAAGTCGCTTTCTCTGTCTGTATCTGTATGTATCTTTAAAACTACGCAACGGATTTTCATGCGTTTTTTTTAATAGATAGAGTGATTCAAGAGGAAGGTTTATGTGCACAATTTGGCGACATATAATGCGGACGAAGCCGCGGGCGGAAGCTAGTACATTTATAAAAGTAAAATACCTAGTTATCATCTGCTAGCATAATACTTTTCCAACCAAGTTGGGGTTGCTTCCAGTCTAACCAATATTCACCTGAATACCAGTATTTTATAAGAAACGACCTGATCTTCACAACCCAGTTATTGGGTACGATAGCCCTTGGTAAGACTTATTAATAGTCAGATAATGAAAAGAAAAAAAAGTCTTTCGCCGTATACCTATATGTTTAATACAGAGCTATCTAGTGTAGTCCCAAGTTTCAACTGTCAAAAGTTTTCGTTTTAGTAATAAACAACATGGCGGTCAACATGACTTTTTTACTTAGCCTAGACTGTCCCACTGCTGAGCAAAGGCCTCCCCCAAATCCTTCCAGACATCTTTCTCTTGAGCCACCTCGATCCATCCCTTGCGAAATGCGTCTAGGTCGTCTCGCCACCTCTTCCTGGGCCGGCCTCGACGGCGCGCGGTGGCGCCGTCCATCCTCAGGCACCCACCTAGTAGCGACTATTGCCCAGCGGTCACTCAACATGACTTAAAGCTGTTTTTGTTACGTCTCATTTTCTGCCAGGTTACTGCTACGGCTACCACAAGACTTCGTTCTAAAAATCTTTCGTTCTAATAATCTATTATACATTTGTGTAAACGCGAAAGGTTACTCATTCATACGTTCACTCATTGATTAAACACGAAATCTCAAAAACGACTGGAACTACGAATACGAAGATTGGCTCAGAGGTAGATTATAAATAGGTGACGTCAGCTAAGAAAGGATTTTAAGAAACTTTTCCTGTAAAGAGGTGAAATTGTGGGTTCAAGTTTGTATGAGAAATGTTCAATATTGACGCGGGCAAAGGCTATTGAAAGGATATTTTAAATAAGTTACATAAAATAAATTAAAAAAATATATATTGTTTTACGAAATGTATTAAAAGTAACAAAATATTCGACCATCATAAATTAATGTACCTATTGATCACCAATCATGTCAGTAATCAACCTCTTTCCAGCCATATCATTTTTGACACATCGGTAATTTGTTTGTTTGATCCTCTGCTTCTAAGCGGGATTGTCCGAAAGGGTTACCGCTACCCCGGAACATAAAGGGCTAAGGAAGGAACATGGATGGGTTTTAGTCAGTAAGAGTCTGACACTCCCTTCCGCTCCACCCAGAGCGGGAGGAGTCATTTGATGATTTACCAGACTCAAAAAAGAAAAATCCTCTCCTGCTCTTACAGCTTCCATAATTATTCAAACTCACAACTTACATCACAATATTTTCCGCATCCCTGCGCATAACAAAATAGACCCATTGCCCATAACTTATTGAATTGTCGTCCGAAAGTCCAGTCGCAGTGACAAATCGCAATTCTGCGGCTAATGTTAAATCGAATCAGCATTGCGACACTTGGCGTGTTAGTGGGTGCTGCAATACGACATTGACTACGTGCTATATGCGACACGGTTATGTCAAGGCGAATGCATCGTTTTGGGAATGCAGAAGAGCAACGCACCTTTTATTATCAGATATTAAAAAGATTTTGATAAGAAAAATATTAAAAAAAAAAAAAAACAACACATCATATAACAGTTATTCAGTTACAGTATATTTTCATAATATCTATGGTCAGGCTAATACTAATTAAGCACAAGCACCTATTACTAAAAAATATATATATCATTAGAGGCCAGCACATCAAGTTACCACAATCTGTCAAATTTCTTTTTTAGTATTACAACTTTATTGCAAAGACCTAGGGTTCATTTTTAATTGAGAAAATTTGACAGTTAGGGATAGCTTGATGTGCTGGCGTCTGTACAAGAAAAAAAAAGAAGGGAAGAGCTCATAGGGCATCAAAAAATTCGTCTCCATCGCGGAATCCATCCATCCAGTGAGAAATGTGCCCAAAAGGCTAGCAACGTTGCCATGTTGGAAGGCAACGCTGATTCTTTGACTTAAATATTGACCAGCTCTATGGTTGATCGGTTTTCGCAAAATATTCAAGGATAGCAGTCGTTCTTTAAAAAAAAATATTGTTATGATAGGTTATGATCTTCGATTATGATAGATAGATATATTTTATTATATATTATTAAGGTATTTTATCTTTAGCTCAAATAACGAGTGAAAATAATTGTTTGTGTAAAAGAAATCAACAAGACGATTAAAACTTCCTAAATAAGTTCATTACCACTCGGCATTGAAACTATAAAATAATTGTTCATAAATAAAATACCATCACGTACGTTATTAACAAAGTTATTTTAAACGTTATTCAGCAGTTATTTAAAACGGTTATTATCGTTACTCGATCGAATACCGCTGGCATGGCATGCTAGATTCAAAAAGTATTATTTCAAATTTGGAACGTTTGTCGATCCTATTTTTTTTCCATTCGCGTAGTCCGTTGCAGCGGAGTCACACGATTTTTCAAAGAAAAATACTAAAAATACTTTTTCTCAATAATAAAACCGGGTTTTCGAAAGTATTCGTGTGAAATATTATGTCGGTGCATACTATTCCTCTGGTTACACCTTTTATTAGAGGACCGAGGTTCCCGTACAGAAAGAGTGAGTGTTTTGTTTTTCATAATTTATATTATGTTCAAGCAAGTTCTTTAATGGGATAGGCAGAAGGCCACGTTATCCGTAAGAAAATTACTATTTAATTATATTACAGTGAAACTCCAGTGAAATGACACGTTAGGAGCCACGCATTTTATAAAATGTCACTGCCTATCCCATAGGGAACAGTCGTAAAGATTTTCAGTACGTTTTTATGGTGAATCTTCGTGATTTTAGTAGGTACCTACATGATATTACGCTAAAAGACGTTTCAAGCTGTTTATTAGTCTATCGAAACAATGGCTCTTTATCTTTCTTAGTTTGTATTTTTTTCACAGATTTAATATTTTACGCCCTTTTAACCTTATTTTACTTTTTTCATTAAATTACAAACGCATTCAGGGCGTTTGGAATCATCTCGTTTCTATTACAACAAAATAGGCCTTGTCACAAACAAAAATATTTTCTAATTATTTATTAATAACAATAATTCATATTATTATCATTAAATCAACCTGCAGATAAATGTAGTAATTAATATTTTATAGTTATAATCTTGGAACTCTGCCCAACCTGTTAATTTTACGCGTGCTTCAATGTTGTAGTATTTGAATTTTCATTTTAATATTGTTCCTTCAATTTCCTATTTTAAAAGTTCACCCCCTCCCTGCCTATGGAGACAAGCATACAGGCATCGCAATGGGTTTTGGTCAGTAAGAGTCTGACACTCCCTTCCGCTCCACCCAGAGCGGGAGACAAGTCATTTGATGATTTCCCACACCCAAAAAGGTTTGTTCTGTTTGGGTGTGCTATTCCAGAGGCAATGCTAAAATGTCTCACGAGCCTGACTCTCCAACACTCTTCAATTGTATGGTAGTAGAACTCTGACCAGCTCCTTCAGCTAAGACAATTTGTGATAGTCCTATCGATATGCTGCATCGACACTGAATGAAATCGCGTTTGTATTCATCATTCATCATGGCGCAACATGTCTTTTTCTTCCATACTTCTCTATTAGTCGTCATCTCGGTAGTCACTCCCTTCCTTGCCATATCATCTTTCACACTATCCATCCATCGTTTCTTTGGTCTCCCTCTTCTTGTATAGCCATCCACATTCATACTCACAACTTTCCCCACAATATTTTCCTCATTCTCGCAAAACATGCCCATACCATGACAACCGATTTCTACACAACTTTTCAGTCACCGGTGTCACTTTCAGACTTCCTCTTATATATTCATTTCGTATTCTATCCATTCGCGTAACACCACACATCCCTCTTAGCATTCTCATCTCAGCTGCATGCAATTGTCTTTCATTCATTCCTTTTGGGACGGCAGCAGGTCTAACCATGCTTTTATAAATCTTCCCCTTAAGTTTAAAATCGCGTTTGTATTGCTACAAAAATCTGAAACGGCATCAGAATGTTTTATTTGTAAAACATGGGAAAAAAGTAAAGGTCAAAGGTCAAAAGTCGCAGTGTATCGCAGGGCTTTGCCACTGTATCGATGCTGCATCGACGCTGAATCGCGTTTGTATCGTTGCAAAAGTCGTAATGTAAAATACTTAAAATGTACTGTTACTAAATATTATGAAAGATATTATTTCATTGACTCTTACCAATGTTACATACACTGACTAACAAATCTATTTAACTCCGTCTAAATAACTATTCTTTGGCGCTATTCCAAAATGGTGGACATTTTTTTTATGCATGTCATTGACTTGGTTATGATCAATGTCGTAAATGAATTTAAGGATGCAGTAAACTTAAAACTCATGCCCTATTCCCAAGGGGGTGGGCACAAACCAAAACGCCACCTGTGGTCATAGATAGATATTATACATGTTGTTTTACTTATAATCTATTTTTATAAAAGCGAAGTAGCACTTTTCTTTTTTTTTCGTGTGGTTAGTGACTAACCTGGTGTCAGAGTTTTATGCTGCCCATGGGCCTCTGACTTAGCTTCACATACTGTTGAGAAATATCTCTCAGACATGCTGGTTTCCTCACGATGTTTACCTTCTCCGATTTTTAAGCAAGTGATAATTAGACGCACGTGGTTCCGTAAAATCAGAAGTGCGTGTTTTGGGTTCGAACTCGAGACCTATAACTTGGCAGTCCGACGTTGTATGAAAAATTTTCAATATTGATGCGAGGGGTGCCGCGGGCAAGCAGTTAATAATTCTATATGTATAATGCGATATTATGTAGGTAGTTAATATCAATGTAAACAATCCAAGGGCTTTTATTTGTGTGGGTGGGAAATCATCAAATGACTCCTCCCGCTCTGGGTGGAGTGTCAGTCTTTTACAGACTAAAACCCATCCATGTTCCTTCCTTAGCCCTGTATGTTCCGGGGTAGCGGTAACCCTTTCGGACAATCCCGCTTAATTATTTAGGGGCTGATTTTTCAATCGTGCGATAAGTTTCGGATCGGAGGAACAAATATGAGTTACAACTCACTCACTCAACAACAACATTTCCTCGCTTTTGCGTAGGAATATGTCAAACCACCGTTTTTGTTCTTCAGAAGTTATTAGGTGATTCAAAACTGCCTTCAGTTACACAATTCGTTAGTTAGCAGACATCTTTATCTAGGTGGCAAGCGGATGGCATAGCTAGAATTTATAGCTAACTTGCCAAATATTAGTCGTAGCATGATGATAGCAATAGGGCTCTTTTGAAATACTAACTTCTGTCCGCGGTTTCAATGAATCCAGGTCTTTCTTTCTTCGTGTGGTTAGTGACTAACCCGGTGTCAAGAGTTTTATGCTGCCCATGGGCCTCTGACTTAGCTTCACATGTTGAGAATATATCTCCAGGCATGCCGGAAATCCAGGTTATAAACTAAGTATAGGTACCAAACTCCATTCAAACTCAATTTAGCCGTTTTTGCGAAGGACTGAGGAAAACGTCGTCTGTAAAGTTGTGAGTATGAATGTGGATGGCTATACAAGTAGAGGAAGGCCAAAACGATGGAAACGGAGACCTCATGTAGTTAAAAAAAATATATATATTGACGTGGAAAAGTGTTTGTGTAAACCCATTTACTACCTACAGGGCTTTATTTCAAATATTACAATTAATTAAAATGGTATATACACAATATACAATCTAACACTAAACTAAAACTAAAAAGAATATAGGTACTATGTACATGTATTTAAAACTAATAGCTACCTAAACCATGACGTCTTAAAATTCCTCCGCATCGCTATCGACTGGTAATATATCCAAAAGACTGGCGGCATTGCCACGTTATATGGCAATGCTAAGCCTCTGGCAAAAAAAAATACATACAAAATTTAAATCATTTATCATTTATCGAAAAATATGAATCTTAACCACAAATAAAAACTTTCCTCTAAATCCCTGAAAGTTTAAAGCAAAAACCCAACCAAAATCGCGTCTAATAGTTTCGTAGATAAGTGGTGACAGACAGACTGCGAGTTAGTTTCATAATAACTAGTGATTGCGGTGTCAATGCAGTCGTCGTAAAATTCTGTACTCAGTAGGGCAGCCATGACAGATTGTTTATTGGGATTTCTGGGAAATTCTCAATATAATAATAATAACCGACTAAAGATTGTAGGTAATTGAAGAATAATAGGTCCTAGAATCAATTTTATAATTATATCATTATATCATTTGTCTTGAAGTAGGTAACTATAATAATAATAATATATAATTTAATTCAGGTATCAAAGACCCATGACATATTATATACCTTACAGACTATCATACATATTTATAAAAACCATTAAAAAAAATGTTGCACACAAAGTAACGGCGCGTTGCGCTGCGTGGTGTCGCGTAGCCTTTCCCGAAATCGCCGATACACGATACCCTTCGGCCAAAACTCTTCCTTGAGGGGAGGTCTTTATATAATGGCTATGCTTGCCGCGGTTGGTTCATGGATGGGTGGCCATATTTACAACCAAGACCTATCCAACATCCGTGGTACTTTAAGGCGTTGGTCTTGGCTGTCATTTGTAAATCTTTGACAGTTGTTACGCATCCAGGTCCTGGCATCCATTCCATTTGGTAATTTGTAATCTTTAAAACAGTACCCCGAACTGTCCCAATTTTTAAACAAAATCGGCGTCACCCTGTATGGCAGGACATACTGGATTTGTAGTTCGATGACCTGTTAGAATTGTGACCTTTGTAGGGTCAGTCGCGGTCATGTCACTGCCATGTCAACTTTACAAGCTGACTAGTTTTTAGGGTTCAGTACCAGGGTAAAACGGGACCCTATTACCACTAAGACTCCGCTGTCCGTCTGTCACCATCACCAGGCTGTATCTCATGAACCGTGATTGTTAGACAGTTGAAATTTTAACACATATGTATTTCTGTGGCCGCTATAACAACAAATACTAAAAACAGAATAAAATAAATATTTAAGGGGGCTACGACAAAACAAACGTGAAATTTTTGTCGCTTTTTTTTAGTTCATACAGACTTTACATAATTAGTCTATTACTAATGACATTTTCAGTAACAAATAATATTACAAACTATTGCTTCTTGCCCTGAATGATTAGACAAAAAATGTGTAGGTACCTATGTTACCTACACCCACGTTTTTGCAGTTATGTTTAAGTCCCATGGGCTGTTGAGAAATTCCAGGTAGAAAAACCCAAAAACACTGCCCAACCTGGGAATAAAACCAGGAGGAACTCAAACTCATGAATCAGTGGGATTCTCCGAAAGAGTTATCGCTGCCCCGGAACACAAAGGGCTAAGGAAGGAACATGGATGGGTTTTAGTCAGTAAGAGTCTCACACTCCCTTCTACTCCACCCAGAGCAGGAGAGATTTGATGATTCCCCATCCTGAAGCCTGTCGATGTTCGCCTATTAGAAGCTGTTTGCTTATTATAAGGGGCTCAACGATTTATACGGTCTTTCTTTGTTCGTGTGGTTAGTGACTAACCTGGTGTCGAGTTTTTATGCTGCCCATGGGCCTCTGACTTAGCTTCACATGTTGAGAATATATCTCCCAGGCACGCCGATTTCCTCACGATGTTTTCCTTCACCGATTTTTAAGTAAGTGATAATTATACAATACGCACATGAATCTGAAAAGTCGGAGGTGCGTGCCTTGGATTCGAACTCGAGACGTAAGATTTGGCAGTCCGTCGGTAACACCACTAAGTTATCACTGCTGCTGCTGATTTATACGGTATTCTCTTCTTTTCGTGTGTTTAGTGACTAACCTGTTGTCAGAGTTTTATGCTGCCCATGGGCCTCTGACTTAGCTTCACATGCAGTTGAGAAACATACGGGCGGTATACGGTTATATTTATTGTTTCGACAGAGTTTTGCTTATGGGGTTCTATACGACATTTGAGGGGTTAAGGTCCTCATGAAACTTTGGTCTTATGGGCTTTCTTATATTATGTTCCCTTTGACTTAATTTCTTCTGTTTTGTCTGCAGGCAAGTCACCGTTCTTCCCCGGAGTGGAGGAGGCGGCAGTTGCGGGGGGCGCGGCCGGCGCTGGCTCGCCCTCCGTGCCCGATCAGGCACAGGATGTGGTCTCCAGGCTTTCTGCTGCCGGTATGTACTTTAGAGGCTGAGTGAAACCTTATGTTGAACATGGCTTGGTTGAATCTGACAGCATTCGAACCTTTAAATTATGAAAAGAATAGTTGATAGGTTTTTGTAAAAGGAAGGGACTGTCAAGAGCTTGACAGGTGTATTCGGTGCAAAGTAATAATTAATTATTCAGTAACTGGGTGTTTGCTTTGATAGCGTAGCAAATCCCTATAAACACACGCTCTATCACTGAGCCCCTCAGTGAAGGTCCTTCACCCTTCACAGTAACCACACCTCTTCTGATCTCTTCTCAGTCGCACCATGTGAAATACTGGTGTTCAGCTGCATCCGGTTACACTGGAAATTGACCCGAACATAGTTGTTTAGAAATGGCCAGGTATTTGAGGATCTCTTCGTGAGGACGATCCTCGCAGGGTGGCTGGTAGCAGCCGGATAAGGGAGCCTCCTTTTGACAGCATCACCGGCTTCCTGAAGGGTTTATGGCAGGATTAACAGTGATATAATTGTTGTATAAGGTCCCATTGAAATAGATGGTCAATTTTAATGTCAATGTCAAGAGATTTTAATGTGACCAAAAATAATAAATTGCTGCCGACACACTAGAATAAACACATCCATTATGAGTAGGTACTGTAGAGCATCAGTGGAACCTTATGTTGAATATGGCCGGTAAATGACTGACAGCATTTTACCTTTGAAGTATTAAATAGAATAGTTTGATAGGTTTTTATAAAAGAAAAGGACTCTGTCACTAGCCGAGTGGCTTGACGGATGTATTCGGGACAAAGCAATACAATTGATTATTCGTTGTGCATCTGTTTGTATATAAAGCATAGAAAATCTCTACAACACCACAAAACAAGTTCTACCACTGAGCCCCCTTTTTTTTTTTTTTTTGATCCGGGGGGAAAATCCTTATGGATGTCCCCCGCCCCGGGGAGGGCGGAGGGGTCTGTCAGACTCTTACTGACTAAAAACCACCCCGGGTGTTCCCTCTCACACCTTCGCCGGGGGTCGCGGGAATCAAAAAGAATTCTTCCGCAACCCACCACTGAGCCCCCCCTAAGTGAAGGTCTCATGACCTTCACACTACTTAAACACTTCTTTTAAGTATCTAAGAAGTGCGTTTTTCTTATTATTATTTTTTACCATTGTCCCTGCTTTGGTGGGCTGAATGATTTCGAAAAGTTTGTTCATCTAGTTAATGCTAGTTTAATGGGACCTTTCAAAACACACAACATTTCTACAACAACCATTGAAAGCGAGAGATAAGAACATCATCATCATCTGCCTAGCCTTTTTCCAACTATGTTGGGGCCGGCTTCCAGCTGAATTCCAGTATTTTACATGGAGCGACTGCCTATCTGACCTCCAATACGATACCCCTTAGTTAGGCTGGCTGTCAGATTTTCGGGCTTCTGACGACCCGTAACAACTGTCAAAGATGCACAAATGACAGCCGGGATCAACGGCTTAACGTGCTTTCCCAGACACGGAGAAGTCTCGGTCTGCAAAGATGGTCACCCATCCACGGCCAACTCCGGCAAGCGTGGCATAAGCTGATGGATCGACCTGTGCAGCTGTTAGTACTTAGCCACGAGCTCCTCCGAGAGAAGAATAACTGAAAAAGAAAAATGACGTGTGCATGACTGACACATTGACAGATGTTCCATACCGTGCAACCTCATAACACCATGTTTGTTGTTACAGGTCTATCAATGTGCGTGAGCGCACTGGGCTCGCCGGCCCGCTCGTCGCCAGTGTCCGCGGGCTCTGAGCACGGAGAGCGGTTCAGCCGCAAAGTGTTTGTGGGCGGGCTGCCACCGGACATTGATGAGGGTGAGTGGAACTTGGATTCTTAGGTACTAGGCATTCTTTTGGCAAGTCATTTCAGGGGTAGTCAGGGTTAAGGTGCGACTCCACCAAAATTGTGTTCAGCACATTTGTTCCCGAACATTTTGTTCTGAACTCCGACATTGCACGTACTGAGTGCAGGTCAGTACGTCCGTTTCCACCGGCAAGCGTAAAGTACAGCACATTAGTAAATATTTAATTGAGTGGGTCCACCGAAAGAAACATTTGTGCCGTATAGTGTCGCACAGGGCCGCACTCTGGTGGAATAGCGGCTTTAATGGTACATTAGCTAAGCGGGATTGTCCGAAAGGGTTACCGCTACCCCGGGACATAAAAGGCTAGGAATATGGATGGGTTTTAGTCAGTAAGAGTCTGACACTCTCCCTTCCGCTCCACCCAGAGCGGGAGGAGTAATTTGATGATTTCCCACACTCAAAAAAAAAGTGAGCGCTAGAGTTAGTTACGTAATACACCAGGATACACGGTGGACATTGACGTACACCATTCAAATATAGCTCACCTAAACAAAAGAAGTGTTGTCCTTATTTCTTTCAAACCTGAAAGAAAAGACGTTTATTTGCGGCAACATGACGTAGTAAAAAAAACAAGCAACAATAAAACAAGTTGTGGGGAAATATGCGTCACATCCGCGCAAAACGGCCATCGTTCATTATAATGCTTCGACCTCATGCGTGACGGAGCCACAGCGCTGATTTTCAACGACAGCCGGTGTTGACCTGATGATTACCTGGGTGTTAGTAGTCGGAAAAACGTTTAGGCACGTTTTTGAACAATATTGTCATTGACATAATCGCAAAATTTCTCAACAGCATGTGAAGCTAAGTCAGAGGCCCATGGGCAGCATACAATCTCTGACACCAGTTTAGTCACTAACCACACGAAAAGAAGATCGCTAAATCTTAACATTTTCTTCTTAAATTAGGGCTGTCGTATGCTTGTTTCGGCAGTTTGATATGGGAAAACCTGAGGTACCTATGGAAACTCGCCACGCAACAGCTGTTTCAATTTCGTTGACGCAACTATATGCGTTACACAACGCATAATAAAGGGTCATGTTCGCAGTAATTGTCATTTGTAAAAGAGCCAATTTGTTTTCAGTATCATTGGCCATTTTTTTCCCCAATGCGTATTTAGGCCCTCATTTTGAGAGCTATCCTCCAGTGGGTTGACGTTATTTTTGTATCTCCCCGCTTAACTTCACACAATCTATACTAATATTATAAAGCTGAAGAGTTTGTTTGTTCGAACGCGATTATCTCTGGAACTACTGGTCCGAATTGAAAAATTCTTTTTGTATTGGGATAGTCCATTTATCGAGGAAGGCTAAAGGCTATGTAACATCACGCTACAACCAATAGGAGCCGAGCAGCTAGTATAATAATATTTTGGTTGTTTACGAGTATCCTCTCCTCCTCTGGTTGGAATTGGTATCTAGAATCAAATCAGTGGCATTTAAGGTTTCATTGAGTAGTGTAAAAGCCCCGACTTCAAAATTGAAGGTCCGTGGGTAACCCGGACGGTCAGGCGCTTTGCTTTGTGTAAATTATTTCATCACCACTGCTCTCAAAACGGTGAAGGAAACCGGCATGTCTTAGAACCAAAAATTCAATGATATGTGACATCTACCAACTAGCACTGGGCCTACGTTGTGGATTACGGCCCACTTCCTCTCGAAGAAAAGATGCCCGTGTCGCCGCAGTCAGAACACGTGTGAACAGTGACAGTTTACCTCCCACTTAGGGCTGCACTCTCAAAAGCAACCAGACTCTAAGGAGAGTCCCTCTCGCCGCGCTCCTCTGTCGCTACGGAAAAACGGCCCCGTTCAAGACGAACTTGGACAGGAGTGAACGAGAAAGTGGAACCTTCCGAACACCACGTGTTCACATGTCCAACCGTGTCAGAGTATTGAATTTTGCCATTAAGTCATTGACTGCCACGCAACAGACACAATAGAAAAACTATTGTTTGTCGGACACACGGTGACCGCGTTGGCGTTCAACGTGTTAAGAGCTAGTTTATTTAATATTCCTAACCCTATTTAACAAACCACACAATCCCGACTTTGGACCAGCCTTTAAATGTAAATAACCCACAATAGTCATTCATCTATTGTCCATTTATCAGGAGACTATTCTCTGTACAGGTTGACAGGGCCCGGCGGCCGCTTTGTGCTAACTGGGTCACAGATACCATTCAAATGACTTAGGAGATTTGATAGAAATAGGACTCGTAATGGCATTGGAAATGGCCTACCTTTTTCATCCGTGTCGTAATGTCGAGTAAGGGATAGTGATAAGAAATGTAGCAAGATGGTCAGGGAAATTGCATCTCCAGCAGTTGTTTGGTCTTCGACTTCGGTAAGCAAATAAGCTCGTTCGTTTTCGTTGTGGTGCGTGACTAACCTGGTGTCAGAGTTTTTATGCTGCCCGCCGTGGGCCTCTGACCTAGCTTCACATGCTGTTGAAAAATATCTCTCAAGCATACCGGTTTGCTCACGATGTTTTCCTTCACCGATTTTTAAGCAAGTGATAATTATACAATACGCACATGAATCCGAAAAATCAGAGGTCTTTTGTTCGAACTCGAAGTCGAGACCTATAACTTGGCAGTCCGACGGTCACACTATACTAGGCTATCACTCGTAACTCACTGCTCCCGTAAAGAGATGAAGAAGGTTGAAATTAGTATGAAAAATTTACAACCATGTGCATGATGAATACTTGCGGTGAGGGGCCGTCTTTAGGGTCTAACACTTATTCAGGTCTGTTCAGTTTTTTCCATTTTGTCCCTAAAGCTGGCATATCTTTTAGAGCGGGATTGTTCGAAAGCTTGTTACTGCTGCCCCAGAACACAGTCTACTTTATTTTATATTTTTCGGAATAATTGGGTATTTGAAAGGGGGTAGTCAATAACCTTACTTTTTATGAATTGTCAAAACGCGGAATTTCAATACTCAATACTCAATATCTTTATTGCTTTCCACAATTTTTGCTTACGTGGTAAGTAAAATAAAAGTAACAATCGTGGACCCTGTCGGGCGCAGCATAGAAAAATTTAAATAAAATAATAGGATAAGGGAAGGCTTACATCTTACTCAACTTAATTTTGGAAATATTCTGAATTACAGTTTTTAATTATCTTAATTCTAAACATTTATCATCGAGATATTCATTTACGCTATAATAAGATTTTCTAAGTAGCGTTTTACGTGGTTTGTATGAAATATAACAATGTGACGTTACTGATTTTTAGAATCAAATGGAATACTTATTAGCATTAAATACAATTTTACAATTACATCTTTGCGTAATATTTAGTTTCTGTACGGTTATGGAAGTTTTTAAGACAAGCAGTCCTTTATCTATGTGATATACCGATTTCTATTTTTTACCGTTTCAAATAGTCAATTACAGCTAGGCAGACAGATTTAAAGATAATAACATGGTGATGGCCAATAACAAGTTTTCGCAGGTAGCATGTAAACAAATTAGAGTTAATTAAACACTAGGCACTAGACAGTTACATTCGCGTTTTCAATATCATTATGCAAGGGCTATGGCTATGGTAAGCTATAGAAAAGTGGTTGCAAAGAGTCTTCTTAAATTTAGACACGATAGTATTAAAAATACCTATATATATCAACTTCCTGGAGGCTAAGAATGAAACATGAGGGTTTAGTGAGTAAGTCTGACACTCACTTCCGCTCCACCCAAACCGATTCGAAATTTTTAAATGACTCCTCCCGTCATTTAAAAATTTCGAATCCTTAAAAAAAAGACTGGCATATTTTGTAGCCGACTAAATACAGCAAACATAAGTATATCCATGTTAGGCTGATAAGGAAATCGTTATCGCTTCGTTATGACGATACAGCATTGTGGTGGACATGTGGTTGTTGGTGTGTTGACAAACATATAGAATGACTCGTCGACCTGTGAATCAGGTTGATAAGCGACCTGTTTACGAAATTATTTTACGTAGAGCTCGTTCTTCTTAGCGTGTCAATCTAGATGGGCTACGTGTTTGTCGCCTTCACTGGCGTCCATCTGTTCTGTTCGTCCGTCTGGCGTCCGCTGGCAAAAGCTAGTTATTTATAAATTAATAGTTTTATTTTGTATATAACACAATAATTACACCTTTACACAGAGACTCATGTAAGTTTAGGAAGTACCATAAAGCAAGTCAAGTAGGCTGTAGCAGTGTTGTCTACCCAAGGTGCGCCCGACGTAAGTTTCACAACTCATAAATGCTGTTATAATTGCACACAAACGATTGCAAAATTAACAGAATTTCAGGAGCCGGTAGAACAAAAAAACCGGCCATGTGCCAATCGGACTCGGGCTCTAAGACTTCCGTACATTATCTATAACTAGCTTTTGCCAGCGGCTTCGCCAGAGTGTATGTAGGAAATTATCCCACGGGAACCGTACATTTTTCCGGGATACAAAGTAACTTATATGCTATTCCAGACTATAATCTATCTTTGTGCCAAGTTTTATCCAGATCCGTTAAGTATTTTTTGAGTTTATTCGTTACAAATATACTTATAAATAGAAAACTTTCCTCTTTATAATATTAGTATAGAAAACGGCAAAAAATCACGTTTGTTGTGTGGGAGCCTCCTTAAATATTTAGCTCTTTCTTTTTTAAATTTTTTAGTATTATTTTGTTGTTATAACGGCAACAACATTTATCTGTGAAAATGTTAACTGTCTTAACTATCACAATTCATGAGATGCAGCCTGGTGACTGACAGACGGACAGACGGGACAGCGGCGTCTTAGTATTAGTCCTGTTTTACCTCTTGGGTACAGAACCTTAAAAAATCGCAATAGACTAACATAAATACCGGACACATTTAAACTCGTCCTTCCATAAGACATTAAAAACAGCCCTCGACCTATTAGTTCCACAAACATTAATTTAATAACCAGGTCAATATTGACGTTCAAGTAGGCCTTGGTGGTGCAGTGGCCAAGATTGTTGTGTGGCCGTTGCCTGGCAACCCGTGGTCATTGTGTAAGGTGAAGCTATTTTAACGAATGAATGATTTAATGGGCGGAATGCATTTGGTATTAGGGATTGCTTGGAATTTGATCGCATAACTTGTTAAACACTAACGACCCGCCTTGAGACGGGTGCAATGTAGATACTTTTTTAGGGTTCCGTACCTCAAAAGGAAAAAACGGAACCCTTATAGGATCACTTTGTTGTCCGTCCGTCCGTCTGTCAAGACCGTTTTTCTCAGGCACGCGTGGAGGTATCAAACTGAAATTTATATCTAATACTCAGGTCTACTGTCCCTTGGAGCTGTGAAAAAATCAAACTTCTAAGCCAAAGCAATCAAAAGATAAAGCTGTGCTGTATATGCCGCAAATTTTCGAAACTCGCACGGGAATCAAAACCTATAACAGGGTAGGTACTTCCCGTGAACTTAGAATCTTGAAATTTGGTACAAAGTAACGCCTTACAGTACAGTTAAGGAAAAATTGCGAATACCGTATATTTTTAGTTACATCATACATATAATAAAAAAAAATGTTTTTTCAAAATATAAAAATATGACTCGATTCTCGTGATGGGTGAACTTTTACTTATATACCTACAGGTTTGTACGGAACCCTCGGTGTGCAAGTCCGACTCGCACTTGGCCGGTTTTTTCTTTTTGAGGGTGGGAAATTATCAAATGACTCCTCCCGGTCTGGGAAGGGAGTGTCAGACTTACTGATTAAAACCCATCCATGTTCCTTCCTTAGCCCTGTATGTTCCGGGGTAGCGGTAACCTTTCGGACAATTTCGCTGTTGTAGGGTTTCTAATCCTACAAATAGAAAAACACGGGGCAGCGCAAAGCTATTGAATCAAATTAATTTAAAAAATACGTCATGTGTTTAGTAGCACGGTTACTGACGGAGAACAGCAATTCATTTGTTTTATAAAACCTATCAAGATATTCCATCATTTTGAGAGGTCCAATGTCAGTTATTTTCTAACCGACCTCTAGGTTTCACATAAAGTTTCACCCAGGCTCTACAGTACTGCTCGCTCAGTTAAAATGGAAAACTCCAAAACTGGGATATATTCCGTGTGTAGTAGTGGTGGTATTTAGATGCGGTGTCGTAGCACGGGCCCAATTGGGTAGGTATATGGCCACAGATGTCTATCTATATCTGTGTATATGGCAGACTAGTCAGACATTATTTTTTATGAACTGTCAAAACTCGGAATTTGTACAGTCACGAGCACCCACAGAACAGTTAAAGAGGTCTTTATCTGTTCTGTGCGAGCACCAATATGGTATACACTTAGGAACATTCAAAAGCGATTCTCTCCTGGAATAACGATAAATTTGCGATAATAGAACCTATTTCATATTACTCGTAGTATGGGTTCCCAAATACTATGCCCGTGACAACATACATATACATAATTACAACAAATGCAGAAGGAGAAAATCAGTTTCAAAAGCTGCTCAGTGTATACATATTGGTGCTCGTGGCTGTACGTGATTTGTATGAAATATAACAATGTGACGTCACAGATTTTTTAAATCAAATGGAATATTATTTAAATATTCGCATGATATTTAATTTCTGTACGGTTTATGAAAGTTTTTAAGACAAGCGGTCTTTTTTCTACGTTTTTTCATATTTAATTTTTTAACGGTTCAAATAGTCAATTCGTTAGTTATTCTGTATAATGCAATGCAGTATTCAATGACGTAATAATATTGTAAAGCAGCAAATGTCATCGCTCCACGTGTCCATGCAATATTCATTCTCCGATGCGTTACACGCGTATAGCCACAATCGTAACAAGGACGCGCGTAGGCCGCTTGCAATGTTACTTTGTACGGTTTATACCCTAATGGGAAGTTGGCTAATAATCTAATGTGCACTGGTTTCAAGCGGGAATGCTTAGGAGTTGGATGTATTTTACAAAACTAGGCCATAGAGGATGTAGAGTTCGGTGACGCTGCACATTTAATTAATTCTTCCCCCAAGTTTACATTGAGGTATAGAGGTTAAAAAACGAAACAAAACTCAAAAGGGATTTCAGCATTAGTGGGACCCGTTAGGGCCGAAGCCTGCCGGGGTTAGCGGGATTGTCCGAAAGTGTTACCGCTACCCCGGAACATATATAGGGCTAAGGAAGGAACGTGGATGGGTTTTAGTCAGTACGAGTCTGACACTCCCTTCCGCTCCACCAAGAGCGAGAGGAGTCATTTGATGATTACCCACACTCAAAAAAAAAAGGTACTGCAGTCTCTACGACGCTGACGCATTTGGTATTCTGTGGAGATGACATTTCATATCTAATAATAATGTTTTTGTTACGAAAATTCTAATAAAAGTGATATTACTTGTTTCAGATGAGATAACATCGTCATTCCGTCGCTTCGGGCCGCTCGTGGTGGACTGGCCGCACAAAGCCGAGAGCAAGAGTTACTTTCCGCCAAAGGGTTACGCGTTTCTACTGTTCCAGGTGTGTTCTTGTTTATTATGACTGATTTACGACCTTTGAAGGCTTATTTCACCACCACCAGATAGTTCCACCGTATGGGCAGCTGGCAGATACAAACAATATCTGTTTTTAACTGACTTCAAAAAAGGAGGAGGTTCTTAATTAGACTGTATTAGAATATTAAACAGGAAAACATTTAGTCCGTCAGTCAAATCTATACTAATATTATAAAGCTGAAGAGTTTGTTTGTTTGTTTAAACGCGCTAATCTCTGGAACTACTGTTTCGAATTGTAAAAATATTTTTGTGTTGGATAGTCCATTTATCGAGGAAGGCTATAGGCTATGTAACATCACGCTACGACCAATAGGAGCCGAGCAGCGGGTGAAACCGCACAGGATAATCTGCAAAGGAGTGATGTCATGCCACATTTTAACACAATGAATCGACGTACAGTACTCCCAAATTAATAATGCACATGCAGATCTTCGCTAATTGTCGTATTCCCGGAAACACCCGAATCATTGAATCGTTCGAGTCCCTTGCATTTTGCACCTTGTTCGAAAGAAATAGGAGTCAATATCATGTGTACACAATCGAAAACAATTCGGGCGGTCGGCGGTCAGTCAAAGGTCCGTCAGTCATCTTGTTATATTGGTGGTGACTGCACGTGTTCTCTTTGTCTGGAATTATATAGAGCTGCTATTACACACCCTTCTTGGTTTTGTTTTCAAAGGTGAATTTAATTTCAACTTTAATTATCTTATTCAAATTTAAATAGTTAATTTTGTAAAATATAAAAATATACTAACATTTTTCACGTTTTTTCAATATTAAAAAAATAAAAATACCTACGTAAAATACATATTAAGTACTAGAAAAAACATTAAAAATCAGATTTAGGCTTATATGAATTATAGCTCGCTATTTACTTATATGGAATTATTGAATCAAATTTCGTTACTGATAAATCAATATTTATCTCTTTTAGGACAAAACACATAATCTTACTAAATTATGCATGAAGAAAATGCACTTAACCACTCTATGTACATATCGTCTTCCGACGCTCGGGAAATACGACCGTTGCCGAACAGTGGCGAAGATTTCTATGCGCATTATAACTTTTGGAGACCTGTAAATCTTTTGATTACGTGAAAAATAACAAATACGTGTCACGTATTTTTTATTTTTTCGAAAGAACTGAAAAATACATTTGTCACCACCCCTATTTTCTTTATCGGTAAATTTTTCTCCTCTCAACCTCTGTGGAGTGTCACCCTTAATTTTATTATAAAAATCCCCATCTCAACTGTCCTCTCTTAGTAGAACTTCCAATGACTAAATATACCCCTTGCACCCGTCTCCAGGACGAGAGCTCGGTAGCTGCTCTAATGGAGGCCTGCATCACTGACGATGACAAGCTGTACCTGTGCGTGTCCTCGCCCACGATCCGCGACAAGCCAGTTCAGATCCGACCGTGGAGGCTCGCTGATGCGGACTTTGTGCTCGACGCTAGCATGCCACTCGATCCCAGGAAGACTGTCTTCGTGGGAGGAGTGCCACGTCCGTTGAAAGCTGGTGAGTTTTAGAGGAAATTTGAGGCTTTTATGAGTAGAAGTCTACTTTGGGAGCTGAAATCAAATGCGACAGGAGAAAAAAATGGCTTAAGTCTCAACTAAATTGTGTCTAAGGACTAATAATCTGCCTGCCTTTTCCAAACTATGTTGGTATCGGCTTCCAGTCTAAGCGGATGCAGCTGAATACCAGTATTTTACATGGAGCAACTGCCCATTTGAGTTCCACAAACCAGTTTTTTTTGTCGCTAATTCGTCGGTAATACTTCCAGTCAGTCCATTCTGTAAAAATCGCAGCGTGAAAAGTAAGTTAGGTGAAGTGAGTTTGGAAAACGGCAGCTGCGTGCTGCGTGCTGCAGCATGTGCGTTTTCATCGTGAAATTTTTACAGAATCGACGGACGCCAAAAATTTTGGAAATTAGAGTTAAGAAATTAGCGTCTCTAGAAAGAGACGCTAGTCGTAGGCTCCAGAATGTCTTTACTTATCAATAATGTGTCTGTTTCCAGTGGAGCTGGCTATGATTATGGACCGGCTGTACGGTGGCGTGTGCTACGCTGGCATCGACACCGACCCTGAGCTCAAATACCCTAAGGTCAGAACCCGCATTGAATCTTTTTACTAAATCCATAGTTCGAGGTCGGATGGAACACTGTCGTGATCACTTTTTTTTTTGACGTTGGTAAATCATCAAATGTCTTCTCCCGCTCTGGGTGAAGCGGAAGGGAGTGTCAGACTCTTACTGACTAAAACCTATCCCTGTTCCTCCTTAGCCCTTTATGTTCCGGGGTAGCGGTGACCCTTTTGGACCCTGTCATAATCACTTGGCGTACTGTTTTCACACTATCACACTAATGAAGGCGAAAGGTTGTGTGTGTGTGTGAGTTTGAATGTGTGTCCGTCTTTCACGCTCAAACCGCTGAACCGATCTGGATGGGATTTGGCATAGAAGTAGTTTAACCTGGATTAAAACATTGAATACTTATTATCCCTGTAGTATGCGTTCCCTTGGGACAATTTCCGACATCCACGCGTGCAATACCGCTGGCGGCTACTAGCACTAGTATAAAATAAAGTCCACAGATTTTGGCCCATATTACAGACTACAGGTTTCATAAAGCTTATGTAGAGTCGCCGAAAGAATAAGCTTAAGCAACTTTAAAATTTCCAGCATTTTCTTGCGTAACAAGTGAATTACAAGTCTCTTGCGGCATGCATGTGTCATGGCCGGTAATTCTCTGTTCATTCTTTGACACTGTATTCGTAGCATGACATTATTTTTCAGTTGAAAGAAGTGCGCAGACAACTTGTTTTAGGCCTTTGAAGTGCGTCATGCAATTGCAATAAGATTTCATTATAGTTTAACGGATCTGTCAGATATTATATTACCGTACTTTAAAAAATATTTTAAGCCACAGAGAATTGAAAAAAGTTCTTGCACTTGATTTCAGAGGTATCTATATTATTTCTGTACTCCTTCTTTATCGTGTGGTTAGTGACTAAGCTGTTGTCAGTCTTTAAGCTGCCCATGGGCCTCTGACTTCGCTTCACATGCTGTTGAGAAATATCTCTCAGACATGCTGGTGTCCTCCCGATGTTTTCCTACACCATTATTTAAGTTAGTGATAATTATACAATACCCACTGACGTACAAGTAGTCAGGTTCTTCTCCCGTATATACCTGGTACCATGTTCCATGTTCTATGTTGTGTGCAGGGCGCGGGCCGGGTGGCGTTCTCTAACCAGCAGTCGTACATCGCCGCCATCTCCGCGCGCTTCGTGCAGTTGCAGCACGGAGACATCGACAAGCGCGTCGAGGTAATGTAGACTTTGATATGATATGATTATACCATCATCGTCATTATTGTATCCTACTAACACTCACATAAATCATAAAAATCATGTCATGATGTCATTTATTTGCAAACATGGGTATATATGACATGAGTATGCAAATAAGTGTCAATACAATTTAAAACTATCAATATAATGTCTACTTAATTCAATAAATCACAATTCTAAAAACAATAAAAAAATTAATTAAATACTATACATACCTTACAATTAAATTCAGAATAATCAATCAATAATAATTAAGTTTAAAAATAATAAATACCAAATGATTTTTCCTAACATAGTAAAATCACAAGGACTGGAAACCATGTTTAAACGTCGTTTTTCGTCAAGCATTTATCAAAAACACATTTTAACACCATAAAATTACCTTTAAATTCACCTAAAACCTAGTTATATGCCATAATTTAAGAGCAGACTTGGTTATGATATGACCATCGTCATTATGGTATCCTACTAACACTCATAAGGACTAGAAATCATGTTTAAATGACGTTTCATCAAGCATTTACCAAAAACCCTGTTTAATTCTACAGTGAGTTAGGTTAAAGGCTTTTTAGGTTGCAACTATGTTTATGGGACCAACTCTGAAATATGAAAAAAAAAAATATCAGCTGTTCCATACAGTTTGATGAATTATGCGAACATAAATGTTCTGAACAGCTGATTTTTTTCGTGGTTTCAGGTATAGTTCCATAGTCAAAGTAGTTCATTTTCATGCATAGTAACCACTGATAGTATGTCCCTCGTTTAATCTAACACACTGTATAATTTACCTTAATGCCTTTTTAAATTAACCTAAAACCTAGTTATATGCCATAATTTAACGTGTACAGTAAATTACTATTTCAAACGGTCAAAAATGAAATATGAAATCACATAGAAAAATAACCGCTCGTCTTAAAAACTTCCATCACCGAACAGAAATTAAATATTATGCGAAGATATAATTGTAAAATTGCACTTAATGCTAATAAGTATTCCATTTGTTTTTAAAAATCTGTGACGTCACATTGTTATACTTCATACAAATTCCGTGTTTTGACAGTTCATAAAAAGTAACGTTATTGACTATCCTTTCAAATACCTAATTCCTTCAAATAAAATGAAAATACGACGGAGTCTAACCCGCGTGCCGTACGCCCGCAGGTGAAGCCGTACGTGCTGGACGACCAGATGTGCGACGAGTGCGCCGGCGCACGCTGCGGCTCCAAGTTCGCGCCCTTCTTCTGCGCCAACGTTACTTGTCTGCAGGTATGTACAGCTCCTTTGTTTACTCGCAGGTACCTCACCCTTTCCCTATGTCCCCTTCAAAAAGAAAAGGTGAGGCTACAAGTCTGACTTTAGTGCTATCAGAATCAGAACTTCATTTGCTAGGAATGTAGGTACAGGTATCTCTCCCCCCCCCCTTTTTTGAGGTTGGGAAATCATCGAATGACTCCTGCTCTGGGTGGAGCGGAAGCGAGTGTCGAGACTTTTACTGAGTAAAACCTATCCATGTTTCTTCCTAAGCCCTTTGTTTCGGGGTAGCGGGGTTTCGGACAATCCCGCTTATTCTGACTACCCTAAAACGAGTAAAAATAGAGATTAAAGGAAAAGAGATACGATAACATGGCGTGCCCCTACAAATTACCTTTTCAATGTTTGTAGTGACATCCTTACGAAAGAGTTTGTATGTAGTTGTAAGTATTCGTCTTCAGTAGCAGGCCGGCAGCGACATGCGTTGTGAGTCTTGGTGGCGCGCGGTAATTACTTTCGAATTTCGAAAGTTTTGAATTTTGGAGCGAATGTTATCGTAGTTTATCTAAACCGTACGGGCGATTTTTTTCGCACACTGGATTTTCAACTCACTGCTTACTGCCGAAGGGTTGAAAATCCAACAGTGTGTTTTATTGACGTGCTGAGATGCATGACATCCTTACGAAAGAGTTTGTATGTAGTTGTAAGTATTCGTGTTCAGTAGCCAGGCCGGCAGCGACATGCGTTGTGAGTCTTGGTGGCGCTTTGTGATTACTGTCACAAATACTTTCAAGCGTTTTGCATTTTGGATGGGCGGGCCGTGTTAGTCGTACAATCTTGTCACACATATGACATAATCTATGTTAATATCCAACCAATAATACCTGTATTCCTCTTTACAGTACTACTGCGAGCACTGCTGGGCGACGATCCACTCGCGCCCGGGCCGCGAGTTCCACAAGCCGCTCGTGAAGGAAGGAGCCGACCGGCCGCGCGCCGTGCCCTTCCGCTGGTGTTAGTGCATCACTTACTAAACTATACACACACACACACACGCTGTGCGACAACACGCTGGCAACACTGGGACACTGGCTGCAGCCGGCCGGCGCTAGGCAACTGTGGGGGGACATGACTCCCCCGCCGATTTTTAAAGAATTAAAAGTTGGGATGGCATTGAAAGTAAATTGTCTAGCTGGCTTGGTCGGGTGTTAGTGTGGGATATGTTGGGTTGATTTTTTTGTCATTTTGGTGGGGTATAATTCTGGTTTACATACTTTTCTTGATCACTTGTATCGAACCAACTATGGAACTTACTCGAATATTGATGAAATTTTCTGCAACAACAAAATTTTCTCAACGGAGAATTCGCGGAAAGTTGTCTGTCAACTTTGTGTTAGCCAATTTTCTAAACCCAGAAAGGAAATCATAGAAAATTTCTTTGACAGCGAATAAAGTACAGCTAAACTAATCTACCCCACCACAATAAAAAAAATCGACCCAAGGATACAACTTGAGCCAAAAATTATTACCCAAAACCGAATCAGTATTAATTTATTAAGATATTATAATATATGTATTGTGTAAAGCCAGTACCAGTGTTCTTCGCGTGTTGTACCACAGTTATCTACACGTGTCGTACTTTTAACATCGGATTGTACTTGTGCCTATACTAACACGGCGCCGGGTTGGTTTTTCATTTTGGAACGGGTAATTTTCTCGCAACGGGGTCAATTTTATTTGGGGGAACTTGTTTTTGTGTGCATTTTAATTGAGGGAACTCCTTTTGTAAGGGGTAATTAAATTTGCAACCGGTTTTATCCAAAACGGGGTCATTTTAATTGGGGCAACTTGTTTTTGTGTGCATTTTAATTGAGGAAACTCATTTTGTAAGGGGTAATTCCATTTTTCAAACTGTATTTTCAAAACGGGGTCATTTTAATTGGGGAACTTGTTTTGTGTTAATTTGATTTTTGGAAAGGCACATTCATGTCCAAATAATAATGTTTTCAAAAGTATTTTTTTAGTCTGTCATTTTATTGTTTTTAGTAAGCATACAGTCTGCTTTGAGGAATGTATGTTCATGTTGGATAGTTTTCTTATTCAATTGGAATTTGATTTTACTTGGGGTAATTCAAAATTACCACAAGTAAAATATATTGCAAGTAAATGAAATTTCATGATCATCTAACTAAAGCATTATTTTTTGACCAAGTCGAAGCAATGAATAACTTGTTCTCCTCACTTACCCGTTCCAAAACATTGCCCGGTGTCGGGAAGTTACCTCTCACGCTGCAGTCTTCTTGCCAAGATGAAATATTATCAACTGTGCTGGAAATATTTCAACTTTGCATACAATATCTGCCCAATTCACACAACGGGATTAGTATGGAATGAAAAAAAAAACTAGTCATAATTACTGGCAACACAGCATGGCAACACTAAACGAATGTTGCTGATAACACTAAAAAAAAGTTGCAATCTTCACGCTATTCCTTGCGAGTTTGGCAGAATATTGAATTACTTACTGATATAAAATGTTCAAATAAAAATATCTGACTGCACTTTGGCAGATAACGCACTAGGCAGCAGCAAGCAGCAGGCCGCGCACCCATCTTTATCCAAACCTGCGGCCGCAGCCAGGCTATTTTAGCCACCCGTGCCCACGATGTACCGGATTGACTGCTGGCTGTCTAGTGCGGTATCTAGTAATTACCACTTCGGAACTCCTGCCCTCGTTATAAACCAGGCGTGAAGGTATACATACACCTAGCATTATTATTTAGACTAGTTTTCAGTGAGCACCAACCGGCTACGACTTTTTTTGTGATGGCAACATTTTCACTTCGTGAAAAATTGACTGCTCAGTTAAACGGATATTTATCGAGACTCTGTGATCTTTGAACATCGATTTCAAGAATAATCGATTAAAAACTCGATTATTAATCGAATATGTTGCTTCTGATAATAATTGTAAGTGCTATAAAAATAGAAGCAATTTAGTAGGTAACAAATTTTTGGATTATTATATTAGTGTGAATATTCCACTCGATACTGTCCTTTAAATCTGACTGCAACATATACGATTAATCATTGCAAACCATGTAACATCGAATAATCTATTAAGAATCGATTTAAAGAAGTCTATTATTCAACTCGATGCTCATCGGTCACTCACCTCATTTTGCGAACGATGCCAGTGGCGCCTAGAAAATTAAAATTGCAACATTATCCAATGTTTAATGTAAGCAAAATGTTTTAGGATAGAAGTACAAGGCGTCGACTCAGTGAACATGCTTTTGTGGCAGCGGCCATTTTGAAATATTTGTAGCTTTATTTCGTGACGTAATCAATACAAGATTTTCTTTAAAGTGCTATTAGAATACTTTGTTACATTAGCAATTAGTTAGATAATTTTACTTTCATAATATGAAAGAACGTTGAGAATTAACTCTAGTGAAGAACAATTTTAAATTTGACATGTCCGAAAATGTACTACAAATGTTTCAAATCAGTGTTGCTAGTTTCTTAAAATACTTGCTGCAATGGTAGTTTCTACAAAAGCGAGTTTTTTGACAGAAATAGGTTCGATTTTAAGAAAAAATATGTATCCAAAAACTTAGCTAGATGTCCGTTGTCATTTGTGGATAGGTAAGGTCTATCTGTCACGAGGTGACGCATTCGCGACTTGTCGCACGACAGTCGCATTTGTGTACGCTCACTTATCGTAAGATACTAAGCGTAAGACATAAGTGAAATGTCTAATTTTTGAAAATAACTGTACCTGTGTAGCTAGAGACAATTTCCTGATATTTTCCTTTATTTTACATTTGATTAGAGATTTTTGACTTGGATATTGTTGCGGTTGTCTTGTTGTCTCGTTCACGGTTGCGACTTGTCGGTGAGATTATGGGTCGACATTTCAAATGTCGGATTTTGTGAGGTTCAGACCTCATAATGCAAGTCTTTTGTGTGGTTTTTCATCACAGAGCGGGATCGGAGACACTAAGACGTTGCTGTGACAAGATTTGTACTTTTTCCAATCATTCCCAGTTTGAGTCTTGTATGAAATATATTATTAACCTTTTAAGAAACTTGCCATGCGACGTGCGGGGTGTAGCCAGACAAGATCAGGGGAGGTTTTCAAAGGCGTGACTGCACCTCCCATCCCGCTCTGGAACGTGGACAGCTAAAGGGTTATCTATTGGACTCGTTTTGACTTCGACAAAGGGAGGTGGTAGGGACACGTTTTTTAGTACAAACTTAACAAAACGGTTACCAATTTGGCTTTAGTCTTGCTCCGCAAGTTTCGTGGGGACGAGAGTTTGAGCCGAATTCGTTCAGTAAAGTCTCGACGTGGTAGGAGAATTCAGTGTTCATGATATTTTAGAAGTGTAGTGTGTCGAAGACGTTCTAGTTCGTTTTGGTAGATCTCTCGAAAGTTGACGAGTCAATAGCGTTTTATCGTCTTGTCATTCTGACGGGTTTTCAACAATTTTCGACTATAGTTCGCGCTCGCTCTAGCCGTCCCCACACATTTTATTTTTAGCGTTAAAAATAATATATAAAAAAAAAACTATTTTTTTGAATTCGCCGGGGTAGTGCAATAGATGGTAGTATAGTATCTAATTATTAGAACATACTAGCGGCCTCAGCGGCTAGCTAACTAACGCCGCTAGTACGTTTATTTGAAACTATTTAAGATTATATTAACCTTATTATACCTAGTGTAAATAGGAAGGTCTCACAATTTTTGCCTTCGCGCTCGTTCACTTGGGATTGAGATGGACTAAATTTTAGTAAAGATGACTGCGTTTACTGCCTACAGCAATTGTATTTTAGCTAATATAACGAAAAGGCTCTCCAGCTTTCGATCATAACGTCGACAAATTAGCACTGCTTAAGAGAATCTAAGGTTCTTTTCAGTCAATTTCCTGGCGCCGTTTCTATTTGGCCAGATTTCGTTTAACAGTGCTAGTCATTCCCACCCGCTAAAATATTTTTGCTGAATGTAGTAGTAAACGCTAAAAGCACCGATGTTTAATTTGCATCGTGACGTATGTTCGCGGATGGACCAATCTTGCGAGCATCCTCCGAGCGATGCTGATTTCATTGTAACTATTGAACTTGAAACGTTTTGAAATTGTATGTGTTGGACTGTCTAACATCAAGGGAGAGGAAGATAATTTAAATAATTTCTGGCTTATCTACCCGTTGGACCTTGCACTGTGCCTTGTGGGACGCCATTCATAATTGGAAGGTATCTAAGCAATGGCTTGAAATTTGGGAATCAGTTTGGTCAAAGTAATGATTTGAAGGATACAACGCTTACAAATTTCAGCATGTTTCTATAGTCTGAACTCTGTCGTACTTGGTTTTTGGTCGCATTCGGAAAGGGTGGAGGTCTTAGAGACTTCAGTCGCGTTACAAGAGCTATGCGTGTGAGCGCTTGCTTCACCTTTAAACCTGTCATTCTTATAACTAAGCCTGGCGAAATGGGCTACCTAATGCGTCTCTAACTAAGTGTAGCAGGGTTTTAACGCAAAATTTTTAGACGTTTTTTCAGTATAACTTGTACTTAATCTTAAAGTATAATGTCAACGGATACACACTGTATGGGGTTAGATAACGTATCCCGAAAGACCACGGAAATAAAATAGACTGTAGTAAAAAGACTTGCGCGGATTTTTTGATGATTTTTTTCATAATTTCGATGCGGTATTTTCGTGTTGTGTGGTACCTTTTTTCGAAATTTATCATGAGGCTTGATAGTGCCTTGTTGTGGCGTATGAGTTTGGTGTACCCCTCCCGACGTAGCTCGAATATCGGAGGTCTCGCAGATCTCCAACATTGGGTCGTTTCACTGTTCCTTGAGACGAGTAAAAATTATAACCGTCGTTTTCCCCGTTTGGCTCGCGTTTCGGTCGAAGTACGGGTCGGTTTTACTTCTAAATTCCCTATTTTTATTCTTAATAATTGCGACCGGGATAAGTCTGGTCCGCACTAAACGTTAAGTAGGTACAATTTGTATGAATAGAAGAAGCATTTTAGTAAAAATTTGCCATATAGACGCGTTACGAGACTTTTTAATGTCGGTGGCAGATGTGAAAGTATTAATCAATTAATGTAGACAAAATATTTGAAGAAAAATAATATTCATATTATATTTTTCTTAGTATTTAGTGTATGTATGTATAGTATTTCGGTATGAAAAGTCTCGTGACGCGGACAGAATTTATGAAATCGCACGCGACTGTGTGAAAATCTCTTATTTATATACGATCCGTATTCGTTCTAGAAATGAGAAGAAACCAGTTCATATAAGACTATTGTTGATATATCGCTCTGTGATCCAACTTGCAAATGTATAAATCATTTTTAGATTATTATAATCTGGTTCCTTCGTCAAGTTCTAGTTGCGACGTCGGATCTGTTAGTAAATTAATAGTTTCAGTATAATAGCAAATGCGAATACAATTTATCTAAATAAAAATAGAAGTTTCCTAGAAAAATATTTAAAATACACGCCTTGATCGCCCCGAACACCTTATATAGGAACCATTTTCACTTGCGCACTTTGTATCATGAATTCATTTTTTATCGACTGATTTTCGTTTTTCTACTGCATTTTCAAATTTGGTAGTTTTTTTCAACGATTTTGTGGCAACACTTTTGAAAAATAAATTTTTGTTTGTAGCGTTTTGATTCTGCGTCAGTTCGTTGAGTTTAAACTTTACTAAAAATTTATTTTTATGTTTTTCTTTGTGATTTTCGTACACTCGTTCGATGTTTTTGGTGGTTCTTTTCATGAAATTGCTCAATGGTTTTTTTGTAAAATTGTTTAGTACTCCCTACCCCCCCTAGTTGAAATTAGTATGGCGGGCGATGGTTGAATGTATGGTCGCACTGTCCCATTTTGTATTTTTGTATTTTTATAATAAAAAAAACGTAAATAATGTGAATTCGGATGTGATTTTTTTACTTTACGCGCAACGTTGTAGTGAACGCTTGGGTTAAGACATTTTATAACATTAAATTTTAACAGATCTTCAAGTTAACATTGAAAATTCCGTTTGAACGTTTAAAAATCAGTTTAGTACCATTTAATGAACAACGATTGATAGAGTAATGACTGTCTAGTTGAATGTTTTATAAAAAATATCTTTAAACAAATCATTTGAATTGCAAATCAATAATTGGACTATTTTCACAGATTTCAATGATTTTATAAAAATAAACTTTGTAAGCAAAGAAAGCATTTAATCATTTATGATATCTCTATTATTTTTCTATGAACTGCGTTCAGAAACCGAAAACCTTGAAGATCTGTTCAACCCAGCGGTAAAAAAAACTTAATTGGTGTTAGAATAAAACCGAGGTGTGTTTGGGATATGTGGTCTGCCTGCGAGCGGTGGGCTAGATTTGCACTATGTCTAGGGCTTTGTGACGATTGTACCGTCATGTCGCTGGTCGCCGACTTTATAGTAAACTATGTGCCTCTGTCCCACTTCTAGGCTGTATGATTTGACCTTCTTTGAGGCTGTTATTGTAACCGAATTTGATGATACAAGTAAATTGCGCATACTGCAAATTATAATGCAGTTCGCCATGACAGAGACATAGATTACAATATTATGACTGTGTGTGACCAGCCAGAACGCTTTTCTACCAATGTGGTAGAATGCAAAGGATTTTTAGTAACTAATTTTGCTATTTAGTTGAATTAATATTATCGCGCGGGGGAAAGTTTCAATTCGTTCGTTCTCCCTTCTTTATTATTATTGTTTTCTCTTGAGGTTTTTATAACCTGTTTTCGCTTGTCTGTTGTAGTTTCTTGATGTCGCCTCGCATTATTTTAGTTTTGATTCTCGTTTAGTTTCTTACTCTGTGGCTACTTTGCCTTAATGACGCGGCAAAGTTTTGATGCTGCAAAGTTTGGAAGTGTTGGGCAGCAATAGTGGTAATGTTAGTTAAAATTTGATGTAGGGTTCTTAGAATGTTAATACCCGCGTCATTGCTGCGGTGAGCCACAACAATCGTCTACTTTTGATGGCATGTAGCGTTTGAATATGAAAATATTTTTTAGTTGATTTGGAGCGTGGTTTAGTTTGTTGAGGCGGGGCGGCCGTATTCTCGCACTTACATTTAGTCGCTAGTTTGTAGTTGTTGTTTTCTCGGCGCCGTCGCTAAGCGGCCCTCGTTCACGTTTGTACGTTGTCTGTTTTTTCTATGGACGGGTGTGCTGTTCTCATTAATTTTAGATCGTAATTTTGTCGTTTGCATATCACTGCGTGCGGTCACAGCAGGGGGGCGTCGCGGTGTCATTCTTACACATTTTTTGACGTGAAATTTGTATCTTTATAAATGAATTGTTGTTGTTGATCGGTGTATCGTCCCCCACGTTACTCCCGAGTGAGTTTCGCACTTCACAAGCATGTAAATAGGAGTTAGGTGAAAAACAAAATTTTTAAAAAATCCGCAAAAAAAGAATGTTTTTTACGATTATGTCGGTGGCGGAACAGTTAGTAAAAATTTTTTCGTCTTAGCGTCGCCCGTATCGCCCGGGCGGGTTTTGTAAATTCTTGTGCTAGAGTTTTTAGTGAAATTAAAGAATAGCAAAGAGTAGCGCAATTTAAACTAACCTAGTTGAGTCTAATAATGTACCTAATATCTTGTACCGTTGCTAGGACAATATTATTGTGTTTTTTAAATAATTAAAATGATTGCACCGTTTTATCTTCAGGTGTTTTTTCACTGTTTGTATAATTTAAACTATATCGAAAGTTGCGGTGGATCTAAATTTATTTTTTTAAATAGTATTTTCGATGTTCAGTGGACTTTGTTCGGAATTGTGTAAGTGTGTGGACACTCGAGTTTGCAGCAAACGATTAGAAGCTTTATCTAAACCATTATTATATCCAAGACTTCATTTTAGACAATTGTAGGTATAAGATTGAGTAAAGTATGAAGTCTCTTAGTATTTACCTATAACTAATTGATTCTCGTTTGAAGCACTCGAGTGTCCAAGCATTTCGTGTCTGTGCATCACTAAAGTACCAAGTTTCTACTAACCAAACAGATTTATTACCTATTTAGTAGAAAGATTTTTAGTCTCTTAAAACATTTTTTTGATGCACAGACGCGATGGTGACTGCCGAGTCCATAATTATAATTTAAAATTGATTTAAAATAAGATTTATATATTTTTATATGCAGTTGTTTCATTCATTGTTATACTTATAAATCAATTTTGTTGATACTTAAAATGAAATTGAAACCATTTTTTTTCCGCCAAACGTTTTCTTTGGTGCCTTTGGGTCTAATGTTTGTTCTGTAAGCGTTCTACGATACCTAGTGACAGCTTTAGTGAGAAATAATTAAGATTAATTTTTAAGCTTTCTTTTTAGACTTAAGTACATTTTCTAAATGGCTGTGCAGTGCCGGTGAAGTTGATAATACGGTTGATGAAAATGGTGACAGGAAACCATGTAGCATTATACTGAACTGCACCAACTGAAGAGACTAGTAACTTTCAAAAGTCAATGCTTGTCTGTCACTGTTACAAGCTGTTTACAAGTTACTATTTAACAAGTTCATGTACCCCAAAACTTTAAGCCACACAATTGTACCGGAGAAACCTTACAAATATGTAATTATAGTCTTCAAGTCTACAATAATTTATTCATAGCCTTCATGGTTTGTTTTACACTTTTAGAAATGCGAAATATTGTAGATTGTAAATTGTAACTCGAACATGTGTTATTGGTGTTACGCATTTTTTTCTATTTAAAGTTTTGTGGTATATGTCCTCTCCTTGGCCATTCCTTAATCATCTTTGTTCGCAATTCTTACACTTCTGCTTCCGTATTACCCTTCACCGTCACTCAACATGAGCTCCAACGGCACCAAACGGCGTACCGTGCCCCTTGTGTTGGCCACGACACTCGCTTAGTCTTTTTTCACGCCCGTGACTTACTTTACGACTATTGTGAGATATTAAAATGAATTTGAAACTTTCGCCCTGTGTTTGTATTGTAGTTTGCTTTCTGGGGTAGTGCAATTGTTCACCTTTGTTGCGGGGCCGGGGCTGTGGTTTGCAGTTAGTTATGAACATAAAGAACCATTGCCAAGCGTTCAGGATGTTTAGGTACACATGAGCTACAGACATATTTCATGTTAGAGACCAATTTGAGATTACTGTCATCAGGACGTAACTGTCACTACATCTAGTAGGTGCCTGTTAGGCTCAGGGTTTCACATTTGAGGGCCTTGGTTTGGTTTCCAGACAAGGTAAAAAGGCATAAGTTCATCACTGCAGAGCACAGTTTTCCTTAAGGGCCCTTATGTGTCACAGATTTTTTTTTAAGTACATTTTTTTATTAGATACATCCTTCTAGTTTCGACCAAAGACAGTATGCGGCCCAAAGTTATCTACCAAAAAGACATAATTGATTCCTATTTTTTACTTAATTCTGGTGAAGAATCGCTTTTTTGTGAACATTTTTTTATTCACCCGCTTGTTTTGATGTATTTTTGATGTTATTCCTATTTATTTTTTACCAATTTTTTGTATAACTTTTTTATCGATTAGTAGTTTTATTCACTAGTAGTTTTAGTGTTACATTTTTTCAGTATTTTTTTTCGAGTTTTTATTTTCTATATAGGTAATTTTACACAGATTAGTATAAGCTTTCAGCGAATATAAAGTTTTTGCACGTTGGCCATAAAATAAGGTATATTTATGTATATTTAACTTGAAATAAATAGAAAAAATGTAAAAAAATCTGTTTGAATATTGCAAATTAGATTCAAATTTCTAAAAAACGGAGCTTTATTGTTTTTTCGTTTTTATTTCTATTATTAAATAAAATGTATCACGGTTTTTTATATATTTGTATTTATGTAAAACTACATAATTATTGTAGATAAGTAGTTTTGGATTTACCTGCGTTTTTCCTTATTTTAAGAGTGATTTTTTTATTTTATTTTGTTGTTTGATAGTATTACTTAGTGTTACGCTTATTGGGGACTGTATTGAGGAAAAATAGTGTTTTTTAATCTGACGGTAGTCAGAAAATTTATACACGATTGTAATGTTCCTAACTTTATTGTATCTAATGTATATTTGTGTTTATCAAAAGAATTATGTATGTATTTGTTGAAAAACTAAATGTTTTACCAAATCATAGTTTAATAAAATTAATAAGTATTTAAGTAGTTTATTCGTATTTATTCATTATTCATAATATGTAAGTACTTAATTTTATTTATTATATTACATCAGTTAAAGTTCGTGTATGGATAAAGTCAAAAACTGTCGTCAGATTCAAAAGTAATTTTTAATGTATTCAATGCCCCTCTTAGTCCCCAATAGGCCTGTAGGTATTGTTTAAAAACTGAAATACTTGAATTTTTATATGAATTTTATTAATATAATATGGTATTTTACTAAATATTAGTCCAATATTAAATCTTTAAATGCTTGTTTTATTTTTAACCCAAGCAAATATGAAAAAGTATTTACCTGACAACAGCTGATTGCGCCAGATAATGCGATCTTAGGTTACATGACTGATCAAGATGAGTGATAGTGACGATGACTGTCATGCAGATGATGGTATCTGATCAATTAATAGTTATTGAGGAGTAACTCTATAAACACTGACCACATTATTGTTTATTTGTCTATGGGGCGGTGGGGTCTGCATACGACTAAGGCCACCAAAGCGGAGATGTCCGAAGCAGATACGATAAGAGATATCTTTCAGATAGATACACACTATCTGAACAATATCTCTTCATCTTCACAGAAGCTAGGGGAAGATGCGTACTGGCTAGATTGGAGCGGCGACGAGTGTTGGCTAGAGCGGAATTGAGCTGCGTGTGGCGATCGTTGGAGATGAGATTAACATCGCTGCAAGATTCTTAACATCTCGCCTCGGCTCGTCTCCGTTTTAGTGCAGTCCGGGCCGTGTGCGTTTCGACCGCGCGACCATGGCGTCATATTAAAAAAAAAACCATGCCAAGATTTTGTAAAAATTTGTAAAAGTTGATTCCCAAAACCATAAATTTGTCAAAGTTATGGTTAAAAAGTTATAAGGGTTTGAACGTGGCCGCGCCATCGAAACGCGGAGAACCGCGCGGCCACGGAGATCTCTAAAACTAAACGTTGCAGAGACCTGAAATTCAGGTAAATAACAGATTGAATTTGTAAAAAATTTGTAAAAATATAGAAAAAATTCCCAGGTCAATATTTTAGGAGCTATAAGACTAAAACTCCATGGCCGCGCCATTGAAACGGTGAAGAACACGTTATCGCCGATATCTCGCTGAAAAAGCTTCGCAGAGGTCTGAAGTTTTTTGTAAAACCTAGATCTGAATTTGTCAAATAGTGTAAAAATGCACAAAAAAGTCCTAGGTTAATATTTTAGGAGCTATAAGACTAAAACGGTGAAAAACACGTTATCGCCGATATCTCGCTGAAAAAGCATCGCAGAGGTCTGAGGTTTTTTGTAAAACCTAGATTTGAATTTGTCAAATAGTGTAAAAATGCACAAAAAAATCCTAGGTTAATATTTCAGGAGCTGTAGTACGGTATCGCGTAGAAATATGTCGTGATTATCTACCGAAGAAAGTAAGAGTAAAGCGAGTTTTTTATTGTAAACAACACCTATTAATATGTAAAACTATATAAAACCAGGCAAAATGATTTTTTTTTCGGTTTTTATAACTTTTGATACGTCTTGAATATTTCAATAGGGTGACCATGGCTTTTTGTTTACAGAAAACTTTCCACCTATCGTTTTAGGAATCACTAACTGTTCCTCGCAGTTTCACCCGCTTAATGCAAAATTCGAATGAATACTATGCAGTATTGTAAAAGACAGATAGCTGTGTCGCTATCATATTACTTTTATATTACAGCCAAGAATTTGGCTAAACAAATTGCTTCTATTGAGCAATGCAATGACATATTGAATAATTCAGCCAATAATTTGGCATCAAATGTTGACATTTACAGTCATTTAAATTAGAAACTGAGACAATAGAGGCAACCTCTTGCAATATTGTACAGAATTGTGAATCAAATTTAAAAGAAAGTTTTTCAACACTAAATAGTATCAACCTGGTGCATCAAAATATTCAAGGATTTATGAACAAAGATTTAGAAGTAGACTTATTTATGAATTTTAACAGTATTGATATTCTTTGTATAACAGAACATTGGCTAAAAAGCCACCAGTTCTTATTCAATTTTAATAATCACCAGGTTGGTAGTTCGTTCAGCAGAGTGAATGCTATACATGGTGGCTCATTAATCTTAGTAAGTAACCAGCTTAAATTTAAAGACCGTAAGGATATTGTGAGCCTATCTGTTGAGCGGACAGTTGAAATAGCCTGTATAGAATTGGAGCAATTTGTTATATTAAGCGTGTACAGACCCCCTTCAGGATTGTATGACTGCTTTGAAAAGATAATGGATGAAGTGTTACACAAGATTTGTAATTCAAACAAATCTATTATTGCTTGCGGTGATTTTAATGTTAATTTATTAGAAAATTCAAATCAGGGTTTATATCAGAAATATTTAACTCATGCTTTTCAACATTCACAGTCGTCGTTTTACTTCCTTACCAACAGGAAGTAAAACGACGGAAGAATGGGGTATTTATAGGGTGTTATTTCTGGCTGATTTTAGTCTTATACAAAACTTATGTGTTTGAGTACACAATAATTCATCAAATAATCTTACAGAAATTACGAATGTTGTGTAAAGTTATTTGTTATGGTTCTCGTACTTTTACTCAAAACCACAGTATTGTCAGCATCAAGCAATGATTTAAGTGATTTTAAAAGAAATCTATAATATCTAAATCCATACTAATATTATCTATAAATGCGAAAGTAACTCTGTCTGCCTGTCTCGCGTTCACGGCAAAACTACTGAACCGATTTAAATGAAATTTGGTACAGAAATAGTCCATAGCCTGAGAAAGGACAAGAAGGAAAGTTTTTATCCCAAAAATCCCACAGGAACGGGCACTACGCGGGTAAAACCGCTGGGGACAGCTAGTATATAATAAAATCGTCAAAAATATAGTTTTTAGAATTTGGTCTGTCTGTTTATTTGTCCGGGATAAACACAAAAACTACTGCATAGTATTCATTCGAATTTTGCATTAAGCGGGTGAAACTGCGAGGAACAGTTAGTGATTCCTAAAACGATAGGTGGAAAGTTTTCTGTAAACAAAAAGCCATGGTCACCCTATTGAAATATTCAAGACGTATCAAAAGTTATAAAAACCGAAAAAAAAATCATTTTGCCTGGTTTTATATAGTTTTACATATTAATAGGTGTTGTTTACAATAAAAAACTCGCTTTACTCTTACTTTCTTCGGTAGATAATCACGACATATTTCTACGCGATACCGTACTACAGCTCCTGAAATATTAACCTAGGATTTTTTTGTGCATTTTTACACTATTTGACAAATTCAAATCTAGGTTTTACAAAAAACCTCAGACCTCTGCGATGCTTTTTCAGCGAGATATCGGCGATAACGTGTTTTTCACCGTTTTAGTCTTATAGCTCCTAAAATATTAACCTAGGACTTTTTTGTGCATTTTTACACTATTTGACAAATTCAGATCTAGGTTTTACAAAAAACTTCAGACCTCTGCGAAGCTTTTTCAGCGAGATATCGGCGATAACGTGTTCTTCACCGTTTCAATGGCGCGGCCATGGAGTTTTAGTCTTATAGCTCCTAAAATATTGACCTGGGAATTTTTTCTATATTTTTACAAATTTTTTACAAATTCAATCTGTTATTTACCTGAATTTCAGGTCTCTGCAACGTTTAGTTTTAGAGATCTCCGTGGCCGCGCGGTTCTCCGCGTTTCGATGGCGCGGCCACGTTCAAACCCTTATAACTTTTTAACCATAACTTTGACAAATTTATGGTTTTGGGAATCAACTTTTACAAATTTTTACAAAATCTTGGCATGGTTTTTTTTTTAATATGACGCCATGGTCGCGCGGTCGAAACGCACACGTCCGGGCCTACTGCCTTGATTACCTACACATTTACACGTAGGTTGACGAGTACAGTGGTGATATGGTGCCCAAGTCTGGAGCGTTTGGCAGCATGTAAATATACCAAGGGTTCGACAGCGTCGTGTCTCCCTCTACTGGAGCTACTCGGTACGTGTATTCAAGGCATTAACTACAAGAAAGGGGATGTTATTTTTATAGTTGATGAACTTCTAAATATAGCTCAAGAAACCTGCCAATTATTTACAAATAATAATTTCTAAAAAAAAAAACGTTTTCTTAAACACTAACACCCGTATTAATAAAGAAGTAATTACTTGTTGCTAAGTAATTTCTTGACTAACACCCGTATTAAATTAACCTTTTGAACGCCCATCTTTATAATACGCGATGTGTCTTCCAGCGCCACGCTACAAATGTATAACGTATCTATAGTCAAACGTAGGGATGTGATTAATGTCCTATCGACAAATAATATTATAAGTTGAAATTAATGTTTATTCACCAATTTACGAAGCTAAATAAAAACTGACACCGTATTTTCATATTTTGTTTCATTTCATAAAAAAATCAATATGAAAACCTTTATATATTTCCCATAATAAAAGAAAAGAATTGTAAATTTATTAGACGTGTGTTCTAGAAGGCACATCCCTATTTGTCTCCAAATGTAATCCTTCTACTTCATATCAAGTCGTTGGCGCTCGAGGCACGTCAAAATCCTTTCTGATATAAGGATGTCTAGATGTCGATGTCTATGGTGTTTTTGGGTTGTTGTACATTCGTCACTAAGTAAATTCATCATATTTTAAAAATCCATAGGTACATTGAAAGTAAATTCGTCACACGTATTAAAAATATGGGTAAATTCGTCACAAACCTTCTTTTAAAAAAAAATATTCTTTAAGTAGCGATTGCAGCCAAAATTTTTTATTTAAATCATTCACTTGAAAACTGTGATTTTTATGTAGATGTAAGGTAAATTAGTAAACGTGCTGTGAAAAATATACAACATTTTCATTCTACTTCTTATTTATTTTTTGCTATCGGTACCTACGGATTATAATGATGTGACGAATTTACAATAAACAAAATAAATATATTGGGAATTGTGACGAATTTACACATATTTTTTTTGTGACGAATTTACTTTATGACGAATGTACAACAACCCGTATTTTTCTATTCACTGTGGTCGAGTTACACGTGCATAACCTCAACCGATTCATGCATTTTATTTCGTTTACTTCAATCAATAGAAGCTAGATACGTGGTTTTCTACGTGTTTTTTTTTAAATGAAAATGGAGGGTAAGTCACTGTTTTACGCAGATGTTACAGATCTTTTTAAAACCACACCTTGTAAAACTCGCAATAATTCGTCATATTCACCGTCACTCATTTTTTGTTAGAGCACGTGCGCCAACGCAAGATGTTGCACTACACTAAAATGCACAAAGTCACTATGACCTTGAAACCCGTCCGCTTATGACGTCACAGATTTACTTCTATACAAGTTCGTGGCGTTGTGGGCACTGACAACTAGCCACTTTGTAGGGATGGGTTTTTCAAACGGTGTTTCACTATCGACAATGATTAGAAAACCTATTTATTCTTGATTAAGGTGAATAAAACGTAGTTTATAGTTTGCAATATTTATAAAATATTATTTATTCACGTCATTTTCTTGCAATAATAGTATTTATGATCGTTTCGACGAGATGAAATATAGCGAGGTCTTCATCGTGTCCCATCACTGGCTTACTTGATATCAAGTACTTGGCGTTGGGGGCATTGAAATATTTTCTGGCGTTTTTGTTTCTATTGAATATAAAACAAACAAGAACTTATTATATGTGAAAAACTTAAAAATATGGCTTATAACAGGACAATTTTCCATAAAAACAAAATAAAAAGTCTTGTAAAAGTCGTAAATTTATTTTATACCATAATTACTTCTAATCAAGTAGTGGCGCTGAGGGCACGAAAATCTCGAACTTGTATAGAAGTGATTGGCGTTCAAAAGGTTAATAAACAAGTAAAAGTAAGTACTTGAGTAAAGGTAATTACTTAGGTAACGATTTGTATTCTATAGTTAAGTCATTGATCGAAGTTAGAACTGTCAAAAGTTAGAATTCTTAGCCAAGTAATAGTCACCATTTCCTTTACTTAAGCAATACTTCGTCGTTATTTTGGATACAAAATGGAAACTTTGGATAGCATCGAAGCGTTTTTTGCTGTTGTCGACAATTTAGATGATAATTTATTAGGGGAGATAGAACTTGCTGAACCTAGAAATCCCAAAGTTTACTTTCGTGATGTGGGTCCATTTCATGACTATTCGGCAGATTGTTTTAAAAAGAGATTTCGTATCACAATACTTTTGGAGAAACGCACGGTAATTCTGTATTGCAATACATGTAATTTTACCGAGAATTACCGACTCTTTACAATCAGAGACAAAAAGAGTGCTTCCTATAACTTTATCCTAGAAAGATATTGTTTTGTTTTGATTTCAGAAATAATTTATGGTTTGACAATTGACAGAAATGAATGTATAATCTTTCTAAGTCAAAAATCATGTGTCGGTATATAATCCATGTGTAAAGAGTAAACATTTAAATTTAGTAGGGTTCTAACATTTCAAACGTTTTGTTCCACGAAGCATTCTTTTTTTTTTGTACCGACAAAATTAAATGAAAATAATGTACTTTTTACAATTCCAACTACTGTATATAACGCTATTGCTATTATAAATCTAAAATAAAGTATGTATATCAAATATATTATTGCAAGCTTTTAAAAGTAATCTAGACCTTACGTTTGCCTTTTCACGAAACGAAACGCAGTTATGAAGTGTTGCCACACAGAAACAACCACCAAACTTCGAGTGTTACTTGGGCAATTGCTCAAGTAAGTAACGGTTGTTACTCAACAATAGAATGAGAATTTGGAATTAAGAATTCTAACCCTAAGCAATGACTAACACCCGTATTAATAAAGAAGTAATTACTTGTTGCTAAGTAATTTCTTGACTAAGTCATTGCAATACAGAATTACCGTGCGTTTCTCCAAAAGTATTGTGATACGAAATCTCTTTTTATAACAATCTGCCGAATAGTCATGAAATGGACCCACATCACGAAAGTAAACTTAGGGATTTCTAGGTTCAGCAAGTTCTATCTCCCCTATTAAATTATCATCTATATTGTCGACAACAGCAAAAAACGCTTCGATGCTATCCAAAGTTTCCATTTTGTATCCAAAATAACGACGAAGTATTGCTTATGTAAAGGAAATGGTGACTATTACTTGGCTAAGAATTCTAACTTTTGACAGTTCTAACTTCGATCAATGACTTTACTATAGAATACAAATCGTTACCTAAGTAATTACCTTTACTCAAGTACTTACTTTTACTTGTTTATTAATACGGGTGTAAATGAAGTATGACTTGACTAGGTACCTACCTATTTTACCTATCTGTATAGATCTGTATAGGTAAAATTCGCATAAAACTCACAATCTTTACGTAATGACAAAATATCGCTTTCTCACGTTTTCTCAAGTTATACGTTGTCAGCTTTACATAAAACTCTGTTCATGACAGGGCGGAATCGTAATATGAGTATGATATGGGTAAGCTCGCACTGTAACCGAGTCAGTCTTAGAGCATTTAAGGTTAAATGCTCTAAGGAGTCAGTAGGTAGGTCAGTAGTAGTAATAAAATCTGACAACACTTAGGGGCTATCTCCACGAGCGAGAGAATCGCGACGGATCCGCGCTTCTATCGTGTGTCCGTGTCCGTTTCGATTGCTCGGCCACAGTGTCGTAGAAAAAAAACGACCTCATCAACATTACGAAGGAATTTGTAAAAAACTAGTAATGAAAGTCGCAAATTCGTAGATCCAATATTCAGAAAGTTAAAAAGGTTTAATCATGGCCGCGCGGTCGGCACAGGGAGAACCGCGCGGCCACGCAGTTTTCTTAATCGGCGCTTAGTAGAGCTGTGGTAAAGGTCCCATTCTTTTTGCTAACCACTGATACGATTTCGAAGAACATGTAGATAGTATGAATAAAGCCCTAATGTTTAGATTTCACGACCTACAGCACTTAAAACCTATTGCGAGTTAAAAGTAGGGTGACCAAGATTTATGGTGCGTCAATCAGACATTTTCTAAAGCAGCGATCAGATCAGCGAGGTTCAGAGGAATTGACAGGACAAAGATTTTCTTTTATTTGAAACAAAAATAAATCTAAAGAGGATCTAATAATATTTAGGTAGCATAGAAAACTAAGGAAAATGTAAACTTTTTGAGAAAAAAATTCTTTCAATAAAGGAGTTCATAATAAAAAAAACGCTTCCCAAATTCAAAAAGTAAGCACCTAATGTTGAATATTTGATGTTGATACGACATCTTAAATCTTATTGCGCATAGTGTGAGAAATCTGATAAACATTTTGAAACTTATGGTTTGGTATGATAATGTGTTTAAATAGCTACGAGAGTGCAGGATTCTGATTGTGTAGTACAAGCACCCGGAAACTGCTTTATTTAGTTTTTGAGTGTCGTTACGTCTCGCTCTAGTGCATGAATGGAGACAAACAAACGCATGCGCAAAATGTCATTTTTGTGAAGTTATTTAAAACGGCTATCATACGGTTATCACACGGTTGGCGCAACGGTTGAGTAATTGACTGCTGCGCAGCATGTCGCGGGTTCGATTCCCGAACGGAACAAATATTTGTGCGATCTGCAAGTATTTAGTCCGGGTCTGAAAACTGCGTGGCCGCGCAGTTCTCCCTGTGCCGACCGCGTGGCCAAAGCGTTTAAGTGCTGTAGGTCATAAAATCCAAACATTAGAGTTTTATTCATACTATCTACATGTTCTTCGAAATCGTATCAGTGTTTAGGAAAAAGAATGGGCCCTGTACCACAGCTCTACTAAGCGCCGATTAAGAAAACTGCGTGGCCGCGCGGTTCTCCCTGTGCCGACCGCGCGGCCATGGTTAAACCTTTATAACTTTCTGAATATTGGATCTACGAATGTGCGACTTTCATTACTAGTTTTTTACAAATTCCTTCGTAATGTTGATGAGGTCGTTTTTTTTCTACGACACTGTGGCCGAGCAATCGAAACGGACACTCTATCGTCGGGTCGTCTCCACGAACAAGCGATTATCCCGCCAGCGTATCGTCGCGGAATCGACGTGTGCCCGTGACGACTCGTAACAGAATCACCGGGTTTAGGCCGCGACGAGGTGTTGTGCAATGGTTTTGTTGAAAGAGTTCAGTTAGGTGCCAGACGAGAGTGAAATACGAATAATAAATTAATTAATTATTATGGATGTAGTGTTCTGAAGTGCTTGTGCAAGTACGTTAGTGAATATGCAGTTATTATTATTAAGAAATGAAAAAAGGGCAGTTGGTGGACCGTGGCCTTTTAATTTCTCTGTTCCGATACTCGGGCAACTGAACTCGTAAAAGACAGGTCTCTCTCTCATTTCAAGAATAAACTTTTCAATGTTAAACATTGTACTTAGATTGTTTAAAAAGCTTGTCACTTTGCTTGGCAAATGACAACGCTCAAATGACGCTGCGTTTGACAGCGCGCCCGCCGCGCGCTTGCTGCGAGAGCGCCACGTTCCGCGGCGAGCGCGCGGCGGGCGCGCCACCAGTAGCGACGATTCCGCGGCGATACGACGACGTTACGCCGCACATTGCCACTCGTCGCATCGCCGCGATTACATCGCCGTGTGGAGACGCGTTCATAGACAGTGTATAGAAATACGATTCTCTCGCTCGTGGAGATAGCCCCTTACTGCTAGCACAAGTAGTTATTTACCTCATCATTCAACGCACACATCGCTTTGGTGTGAGTAGTATTCATACGTAGGACGCTTAGTCTACCTACTTGTTGCAACCCCTACAACGGACCAGATTCTTGCCCACGAATTACCGAACAAATGATTGCGTATTCGCGTGATATTCGTTCATATAAAGTTATAACCTGATATCTGTTGGGTTGTACTCAGTAGGTAGTACAACAATGTGAATAGAGGAAAAGTGCAAGTAATCTGATGTACAGAGGCCAGCACATCAAGCTACCCCAATCTGTCAAATGTCTTTGATAGATTTTCAACTGTATTACAAAAACATAAGGTTCATATTCTATTGGGAAAAGTTGACAGTTTGGGATAGCTTGATGTGCTGGCGTCTGTACCTGCATCTAATTTGGTAGAATATAAAACTATTTAGTAGCAACACTAAGCTGACAATGTCACTTTTCATTGATTAAGGTTGCGTTCCCTATTTTATAGTTAGTTAAGCACAGTATTTACAGCATCCGAAAAAGACAGCTACATACATCTTTTCATTAGAGTAAAAGAAACCACCACGAATGACAAAGTAACAAAACATAGGCTGACATGAAACGCGCCAAGTTTGGCGTGTTTGTATTGGGGCGTGCTGTTAGTCCGATGTGAATACAAAACAAACGAAATAATGGTTGATAATAGAGCAAATTACATTCCGACTCCTATGTTACAAGGGCCAGAGGGCACGAGATATGCCATAAATCCATTCGCGGCCCCAGACCCTACACACCAGAAAGATTTGTTAAAAAACAGAATAAGTGAACAATTTTCATTATTCTGCTCACACTGCGACCTTCCATTTGAGGACACGGTTGAATATGAGCATCACAACTTGGAACTACACGGTGGCAAGAAGATTCTAACGTGCAACCTTTGCGACGCCACGTTCCGGAGACAAGACCACCTGAAGCGCCACATTCACAGTTTACACAACAATCAAAAATACTGCTTGTGCCCGGTATGCGGCAAAGATTGTAAACGACAAGACATGTTACTAAAACATATAAAAAGAAAACATTCAACCTCCACAGAGGTCTTTCGCTGCAGAGAGTGTACGTTTGAATGTGGAACACATTCGGAATTAGAAAAACATGAATTTACTCACATGTCTATGGATAGACATTTATGCCCGCATTGTCAGACTACTTTTAAAAGAAGAGATCATATGTTGAGGCATGTGAAATCACAGCATATGAAGCAATTAATTGAATGCCCAGTGTGCAGGCAATCTTATAAAAGGAAGGATCATGTAGTAAGGCATGTGCGGGAAAAACATAAGATGGGTTTGCTGAACGGCAAATTAGTTAGTTCTGCTGATGTAGTATAAGATATATATACTAGTTATATTGCACCATCAGCCTAGGGATGATCCGACTACATTGGGATTGGATTCTCGTCTAACCGGATGCAGATGCCAGAATTTTATATGGAGCGATAAGCAGTCGCACATACAAGCCACTTACGGAGAATGCGGATTTATGGCAGTATTTGGGCTGGTTATGTGTAGTGTGTGATTAGTGCACATGGAGTTAATGTTTTGACAGTGCAGGGATGGTCAAGTGCTGGCCAGTTTAAATTCAAATGTAGAATTTTTTTTTTTTTTAAATGTCATGTCAAAATATAATATCATTATTTTAAATTGTTCTTTGGTGTTTCAAGTATTGTATATCAGGAACTTATTGTAAATAAGATGGCGGATTCATTTTTTTTATCCTCGAGCCATGTTTTAAGAAGTAGATTCATTTTGTAACAGTATTGCCATCCTTGCCTTAGGCATAAATGATATACCTGTGGTAAAAAAAGTGTTGAAAAAACAAATCTTCAAATTTTTTTTTACAAAAAAGGGTGAAGTTTAAAATGCATTTTTAAGTAAGCTAGTGTGATAATTATTTTTTTTATATACACATTTATGTTACATTTTTAAATATTACCTAGTTTATAGTCAATGTTAAAAATATAAGAAAGAAGGTCCATGCAGACCAAAAAGATGGGCATAGTTGATAAGTTTTTAATGACATAAAAAAAAAGTTTAAATAGAATAAATAATAGACACAGTGAACAATAAATTATTGGCTCATTCAGTGGCCTTTTAGTGCACTTTGCACTTTACAATCACTAAAAATAAGGTTCAATATTCAATGTTGCTGTATTTGTTATAGGCTGAGCCAAGAGCTGCTTTAAATGTATTAAACATTTAGGTAAAAAAGTATTTTTAAACTTTATTTTAGTGTTAAATCTTGTACCAGTCAGAATGAAGCACATGTTTTTTTTTATTACATTGAACAATAAACCTTATTTTTATAATAGTTAAGTGCGAACTAGCATACACTTTTACAACTGAACATTTTGATCTGATTCTATGTTGATGTTTATGCAACTTTGCATTTTAATAACTGGGAATAAGGTTTATTTTTCAATAAACTTTTGTTTTGTTCTTAGAACACATAAAAAAAAATGCCTGACCGAAAATATAGCATAATGTTGCCAGTAACATTCCATAGTTATAAAATAACTGTCTTTCCTTTAGTGTGTATAAACACCTGCAGCTTTTGAATATTTAAAACATTAATTTATTATTAAGATAAAATTGTTACCTATAGTTGTTCACTGACCCACATACATTTTCTAGCATTCTCTATTTAAAAAACTGAAATAAGGTCCTTAACATACTGTATTAATATCTATCGTTATCTTGTTCCAATAACGAAAACTTAAACATAGTTTGTCTGGGTTCCTACGGAGAGGTATTAAAGAAGGAGTTATAACGCAAATAAAAATTAATATTCTAATCTATTTTACTCTATAGGGCATTAACCGTCATTGTCACGCTAAAACGCAACTATACCTGGTAGGTAGCATATTGACGCGCAAACTGTTACCAAAGATTCAGTATAATTATGATTCTGAACCCTACCTGCATTGAAATTTTTCGTCAGCTCATCATCTGCCTAGCCTTTCCCAACTATGTTGGGGTCAGCTTCTAGTCTAACCGGATGCAGCTGAATATCAGTATTTTACATGCAGCGACTGCCTGTCCGACCTCCACAACCCAGTAACTGGGTAATACGATATCCCTTCGTAAGACTGGCTGTCAGACTCTCAGCCTTCTGTTCTGACTACCCGTAACGACTGTCAAAGATCCACGAATGACAGCCGGGACCAACGGCTAAGCGAGCATTTCGTGGCTTCGTCAACTATTAAATAAAAAAAATACTTTTCAATAGGTACTTACATTTCGACAGCAATTTTTTTTTACCTTTCACCGTAGTCTAGTATCATTTATCAAACCCATGCCATGGTAGCAAGTTGCATGTCAAAGACACTGCTTCTTTGTAGATTAAAATTAATTTATTTGTACAGAGGGCAGCACATCAAGCTTCCCCAATCTGTCAAATTTATTTGATAGCTTTTCAACTTTATTACAAAAGCATAAGGTTCATTTTCAATTGGGAAAATTTGACAGCTAGGGAAAGCATGCGCAAGCGTTGTACCTATCTAGTGAACGTTATTTATCGTTGTTTAAAAGTAATGAGTCTGAATTATTTGAATCTCGCCATAATATGCGGCCGGAGATTCATGGCCGGTCCCAACTAAGTGGAACTTAACCTTTTGGACGCCATTGTCACATAAATGTGACACTAAAGCGCATGCTTGTACGCCAACGACACAGATATGTGACAATGCGACTACACTATAACACGAAATAAACGATTTAATCATTACTTTTGTGTGTGTTAAAATACCTAATTTATATCTTAAAAATTGAAGCTCTCGTACGTATTTAATGACATGAAATAAATTAAAAGACACCATGGATATTGGGAAGTTCAAGATAACAAGAAGAAATAAATTAGTAGGTAGCTTGAGCATTAAGAACTACATGGTGACATAGGTGATAAGAGAACATGACGTGCCATAAAATCGCAGAGGCTATGTCATAGAGGAAAGTAATATATCGGGTATAGAGAGCCCTCTTGCAGCTAATGCTAATGTCAATTGATCGGCGCCATCTATTATCACCATCCACAAACTTGTCATGTATAGCTATAGCTATAGCTAGCTACAGGTAGCTATAGCTATAGCTAGCTATAGGTACTACCTATGCTATAGTGCCTATACTTAAGCTTCCTTACTAATTTGCTTGTTTATTGATAAAGTTTTACTATGATTTTGTTATCATAGTAAAACTTTATCAAATTAAAAACAAGCAAATTAGTAAGGAAGCTTAAGTATAGGCACTATTGTAATTTCAAAAGTTACACAGCGGATACATAAAGGAAACATCCTTTTCTTTTACAAAATTACTTGCTTTATTTGTAAATTTTAATTCAAATTAATTTGTGTGTTAATATACAAAAGGTGTGGCTGATGTTCAATCGTTACATCTGGGCCGCTCTTTCACTCATGAACGTTGCTTGAGAGCCGTGGTCAATCAAAGCCATAGCACTGTCTCTTGTCCCGAGTCATGATTTCTTACTGGTACAAGAGCTGTGGCCAGTAATGCAGTGGACAAATTTGCAGCGAGATGCGATGAAAGTGTAACATTGGTTTCCGCTGATTTTGCAGAATATTGATTAGTTTCAACTGCATTGTTTTGTTGTTTCTTATTGTCTGGTTGATATGGTGTGGATTGATGCGTGAGCGTGTGATAACGTTTGTGACATTTTCGGCAGCACATCTTCAGGCGACATCTATAAGCGGAATGTCCTGGGGCCAGACAATTATAGCATAGGTTGTGTTTTTTCTGGTACTCGCACCTCTCAGCTGGATTAAGTTTTATGAATTCCTCACAATGACATAATGTGTGGTCCTTTTCGCACATAGCGCAGCTTCTTGGTTTTGAAGAGGTAGTATTTGGTGTGGACACGTGAACTGCGTATTCTTTTCCCTTAGGAGTAGGCTTCTCTCTATTTGCAGGCGTGATAAGCTCGATCGTGCGGAACTTGGACAGTAGGAACTTGTGCAGGGCATCCCATTTAGGTAACTCGTCGTCATTATCATCGTAAGCAGCTTCTTCCCATTCTCGATGCGTCTCGGGGTCCAATGCGTGAGCGTATCCCATGGGCTGGTTGTCAGGTTCAGGTTCACTACGGAGGAGGATTCGAGGACCGGTGGATTAATTTTTATGCAGAAAAGCACAAACATGACACACACAACAACGACCACGACTTAAAACATAAAAAAATGTTGTGAATTTGTGATCTAATAATTTGACAATCAATAACAACTCAATAATTCTCTGTGTTGCTATCGTAATTATTACGCGGCTTGTAATCTCCACAAATATTTGCAAATAATTATAATACGTGTTAAATAAAATGATTAGGTAGTGAAATTTATTTTTAATTTATTTATTTTTTGTCACATATTACATTTGTATCGGTGGTGGCGCCATCTGCGGTGACATAAAGTAACTAATTGTTTTTGGATGGAGATAGCAGATGTCGCATTTTTAAAACATTACCCCAAATCTGTCAATGTATGGAATTGTCCTACCCCTGGGCTATGTTCACACCGGTCATAATTCAACGGCCATATTTGAAATCTCTGATTGAATTCTAGTAAAAATCACCTACCTATTACATTATAAATTAAGTATTAACATGTGATTAAAGTTTTTATTGAATAAAAAAAAACTATTAGATTTAAAATTAGAATAAAAATGTGGACATACTGAGAGAGTTTTAGCAAATTGGTGATGTAACTACATACCCAGATTATACAGTCAGAGACGGCGCTCTTCAATGGCGGTGTTCTTGTTAGGTGAAAGTCAAGGCAGCCGCGAAATTCAAACTCACTTACGTTTATTGCAATTTACAGTTCAGTAATTCTGTGTTGATCAAAATATTGATTCACGGCAGTATGGATTTACAGAATTATAATACCTACTTATTTAATTAAAATCATAAAATTGACCTCGAATATAATCTTCTTCTTTTCGTGTGATTATAAGTGACTAACCTGATGTCAGAGCTATAAGCTGACCATGGGCCTCTGACTTAGCTTCACATGCTGTTGAGAAATATCTCTCAGACCTGCTGGTTTCCTCACGATGTTTTCCATCACCAATTTTTAGGCAAGTGATAATAATTATACAATACACACATGTATCCGTAAAATTAGATTGGGTTCGAACTCGAGACCTTGGCAGTCCGGTCACACCAATAATCTTTCACTGCTCTGATCGAATATTATGATTCCATCAAATAGTCATTCCATACGGAGTTGTTATAGGAAAGGTTGTATTGATGATTTTAATAATTACAGTTCTGTAATTATCTATGTACTTCTACAGCCGCGAATCATAATTATTTAGCTTTTTTTTTCTTTTTTTTTGATATATAGGTAGATAACTAGTTGATTGACTACTGACTTGTTTATTCAAGAACGCATTTTTTTTCGCAAGTGACGCTGGCTCTTTCGTCTTAGACCAACAGTGCCATAATTAAGTATTGACGGCCGGTATTTATTATCCCAAGGAACATCGTAAAATTATTTGATTTTATAAAATAACTAAGAGAATTTGATGTTAACTTGTTTCCAAACGTTTTGTACGGGAAAACGATATTTTTTTTGTATTTTGCTTGAGCAAAAAAAGCAAGACAGACATATTTGACTATTTTTGGTTTTTTTTAAATATTATTTTGCTACATACCAAAACCAGCCTACAATACTATCCCACTGCTGGGACATAAGCTTCCTCTCCGTGAATGTTTACATCATCGGATTATAGGGATAAAGATGGCAGCGGGGTTGTCAGCTCAGGGTGCTTTAGCGATCGTCATTGTCATTACGGAACTTAGGGTTGGCGCTGCCGGGTAAGCGGGATTGTCAGAAAGGGTTGGTATAACTTGAGCCACGGTACATGCGCATCTGCACGTCATATGTTGGGTTAGCTTCCAGTCTAACCGGATGCAGTTTTGTTTTGATAATGGCATCTCGCAGTTCAACCATAGGGTTGTCTACTGCTTAACCGGACTTGCCTGTGGATGCCTCAAAAGAATTGTAGCCTCCAGCCAGGGCTTAAAACAAACCTAACTAAGCGACTACACGCTAAGGGCACACCCTGTGGGGTACAGACCTCGGCTTAGGGCGTCACTGGGGGAGGACAGAAAGGGGCAAGCTGGATCGGGTCTAACCGGATGCAGCTTAATACCAGTATTTTACAAGGAGCGACTGCCTATCTGACTTTTGTTGTTAGACTTTTTGCGTAAATACTGGACACTATAAATCCACTAACATTGTGAAGTTCTTACTGAAGAGTCTCGGTACGTCTTTCTTCAAGGTTCGAGAGAAAATATGAGCGAGCATGACACACGCCAGAGACTCATCCCTTCCGGGCTCTTTTGAACCCTAGGGCAGTTGAAATTGAATTTAAAATCAAATAATTAAAAACGGATCGAATACCCTCAATCGGGAGAAGGAATTCTCTTGCACGCTATTTTGAACTCTTTTTTTCATTGTTGTTGGGTTTATATGTCGGTTAGTATTATGACGGTTTCAGCCCAAGAGCTAAGCTGTTAATTTAGCGTAGCTCGCATACCTGACTACTACTACTGCTGACTTATACTTACCTATTTGCTGACTGCAAATTCGGCAAACGGGGTGAATCGGGACGAAACTACAAAAGGGATTTTAACTTTAAAATAATATAGTTGGTTGCTAACAAGGGCAACTTAATTGTTAATTATAATACAGTTAACACATTAAATATCCTTTGTGGCCACAAACTATATTATTTCAATGATAAAAGCCCTTTTAAAGTTTCGTCCTGATTCACCCCGTTTGACTTTATGTAAACAAGTATGACAAACTGTGTCAGCTATGCGAGCAAAGCAAACTAACTTAGCTCTTGATCTGCAACCGGCATAATACCTACTCGACCATTGATAATAAACCCATCTGCTACGAAAAAGAGTTCAAAATAGCGTGCAAGAGAATTCCTTGTCCCGATTGTGAGACATTCGATCAGTTTTTCATTCTTTGATTTTAAATTCTATTTCAACTGACTTAAAGTTCAAAACAGCGTGGAAGGGATGAGTCTCAGTGGCGTGGCATGTTCGCTTATATTTTCTCTCGAACCTTGAAGAAAGACGTACTGAGACTCTTTAGTAAAAACAACACAATGCTAGTGGATTTATAGTGTCTATAGTAACCGTCATGAGAAGCTATAAATTTTGTAAACAAGTGTTCAGGAGTTCACAACATTTGGACCAACAAAAAAAATGAATTTGTTTAAGATTTAATAAATTATTGAGTAACAAATATTAATTAACATAATATATTATTTAAGAATAATTATTCGTCAGATTCAGATGTTTCCATTTCTGTGTGAAACAAACTCGTACGCATTCGAAACTCGAATGACGCGTTTATTTCAAAATGGCGTCCCGATAGTTTACAATCCCTGCGACGGACGCGTTCCGGTACCAAGAAACACAAACGATAGCGCTTTGCGTCGACCTTTTGAACGCCCATCTATATAATACGCGATGTGTCCTCCAGCGCCACGCTACAAATGTATAACGTATCTATAGTCAAACGTAGGGATGGGATTAATGTCCTATCGACAAATAATATTATAAGTTGAAATTAATGTTTATTCACCAATTTACGAAGCTAAATAAAAACTGATACCGTATTTTCAAATTTTGTTTCATTTCATAAAAAAATCAATATGAAAACCTGGATATATTTCCCATAATAAAAGAAAAGAATTGTAAATTTATTAGACGTGTGTTCTAGAAGGCACATCCCTATTTGTCTCCAAATGTAATCCTTCTACTTCATATCAAGTCGTTGGCGCTCGAGGCACGTCAAAATCCTTTCTGATATAAGGATGTCTAGATGTCGATGTCTATTTTTGGTTGATGGTATTTTTGGGTTGTTGTACATTCGTCACTAAGTAATTTCGTCATATTTTAAAAAATCCATACATTGAAAGTAAATTCGTTACACGTATTAAAAATATGTGTAAATTCATCACAAACCCTCTTTTAAAATTTTTTATTCTTTAAGTAGCGATTGCAGCCAAAATTTTTTATTTAAATCATTCACTGTAATTTTAATTTTAACATTCGATGTAAGGTAAATTAGTAAACGTGCTGTGATTATGAAAAATATACAACATTTTCATTCTACTTCTTATTTATTTTTTGCTATCGGTACGGATTATAACGATGTGACGAATTTACAATAAACAAAATTAATATATTGGGAATTGTGACGAATTTACACATATTTTTTTTGTGACGAATGTACAACAACCCGTATTTTTCTATTCACTGTGGTCGAGTTACACGTGCAAAACCTCAACCTATTCATGCATTTTATTTCGTTTACTTCAATCAATAGAAGCTAGATACGTGGTTTTCTACGTGTTTTTTTTTAAATGAAAATGGAGGGTAAGTTACTGTTTTACGCAGATGTTACAGATCTTTTTAAAATCACACCTTGTAAAACTCGCAATAATTCGTCATATTCACCGTCACTCATTTTTTGTTAGAACACGTGCGCCAACGCAATATGTTGCACTACACTAAAATGCACAAAGTCACTATGACCTTGAAACCCGTCCGCTTATGACGTCACAGATTTACTTCTATACACGTTCGTGGCGTTGTGGGCACTGACAACTAGCCACTTTGTAGGGATGGGTTTTTCAAACGGTGTTTCACTATCGACAATGATTAGAAAACCTATTTATTCTTGATTAAGGTGAATAAAACGTAGTTTATAGTTTGCAGTATTTATAAAATATTATTTATTCACGTCATTTTCTTGCAATAATAGTATTTATGATCGTTTCGACGAGATGAAATATAGCGAGGTCTTCATCGTGTCCCATCACTGGCTTACTTTATATCAAGTACTTGGCGTTGGGGGCATTGAAATATTTTCTGGCGTTTTTGTTTCTATTGAATATAAAACAAACAAGAACTTATTATGTGTGAAAAACTTAAAAATATGGCTTATAACAGGGCAATTTTCCATAAAAACAAAATAAAAGGTCTTGTAAAAGTCGTAAATTTATTTTATACCATAATTACTTCTAATCAAGTAGTGGCGCTGAGGGCACGAAAATCTCGAACTTGTATAGAAGTGATTGGCGTTCAAAAGGTTAAAATATGATCCGACTAAATTAAATAGGTTGTTACTTTCATATAACCCGTCTATATTTCATGTCGATTGAATATGGTCAATTTATTATTATCTCGCTGTATAAAATGTTTACCTAGTAAAAGATGCTTCTCGTGGCGCGTACTTTAGTATTTAATTTACGAAAAGTCTGACAACCAGCCTTTGTAAGGAGTGTCGTGTTACTAAGTTCAGCTGTTGGTCTGCAACCGGTATTATGCTGCTGTCTGCCGAAGAAGTGCTAACCTATATCCAAGCGAGAGGGCATTAAGTAAAAAAGTCCAAAATATACTAAACTATAATTTATTCATAAAGAATTTTTACAATATAAGTTACAATCTCATAATAAGGTTACAACAACCTTTCAAGTGTACATAAATAGCGTGTAAGGCAAAGAAATTAATTTAGTCAGGTGCCAGCATATAAAGCTATCCCAATTGAAAATGAACTTTTTACTTTTGTGTTAAAGTTGAAAATCTATTAAATAAATTTGACAGATTGGGGTAGGTTGATGTCCTGGCCTCTGTACATTAAATTTTGTTCTTTTTTAAAAGATTAAGCTATGATGTTCACATTTAATTACTTGGAAACGTCAAGGAAAATTGCTAAGCAAGCTGACTATCGATTTAAATTAAGTATTCGTATATTCAAATCGCCATTGGCATTCTTTGAGACATACGGTGTGTCGATTTGCTAAATAATATATTTTTCTGTAGGTACATAGCACTTCAGTTACTAAATAGAGATTAAACGTTGGGCTATTGTCTTTTTTCCCTACCTAGAGTTCCATTTGGTTTGTCTTAACCTTTTGAACGCCATTGTCATACGTGACAAGCAAGCGCATGCCCTGTACGCCAACGACACAAATATGTGACAATTACAACAACACTATAACATAAAATAAATAATTAAATTATTACTTTTGAGTGTGTTTATACAGATATCTTAAAAATTGAAGCTCTCGTACGTATTTAATGACATGAAACAAATTAAAAGACACCATGGCTATAGGGAAATTCATGTTAACAAGAAGAAATAAATTTGTGGCGTGGCGTGGAGGGAACGCGCGTGGCGTGGAGGGAACGCGCGTGCGTGTACATGCTCTGGCGTTCAAAAGGTTAAACCTTAAAACACTAATGGTTAAGTGCAAAATCAATTAAGAAAATTTTACAATTTGCGGTAAGTTGATGTCCTGGCGATTGTACCAAAATCCTTTACATGTTTACAGTCTTGATTGATTAAGATACTAATACACAAGAGACATTATAACATTTTTATTGCACCAATTGTATAATTTAATTGGTCTGTGGAACATAATTTATTAACGTTTTGACAATACAAGGAAGCTCTATAATCATTACATACAATTCAAAAGATACACAAAAAACAGAAAAACTTTGTTTTTTATTTGAAACTATTTTTCATACGAAAGAAAACGAAAATACTTAAAAACCTTCATTTGATCAGCCATATTCCGTAACAATCTCAACGCTATAACTTCGGTGAAGTGAAATGTCATTCCACCTGAACCCGGATTCACATTACTGTGATGTGTCCTGTCGTGGCGCCTTCTGACGCAGTGTTAGCCAATCAGAACTCGTTGTGATTTTTTACACTCAAGTTTTTATAGAATAGATCAGCTGTTAATAAAAAAAGTTTGGTCACATTGTGAGCACAAAAGTGCAGTTTCTACTTCAGAAACTGCACTTTTGTGCTCACCAAGCCAAGCTTCAAGTGTAAGTTCACAAACAGGCATTAAGGATAAGGCAATGCAAGATACAATTATAACTTTTATCAGGATGGATGGAACATCGACGCGGATTGTATTACACCAGAGAAATTATTCGTCCGTTATAAAAAAAACAGCAGTTTCATACAAAAGTGTATCTACGCACTGAAAATATATGAAACAGCATTTTTTTGCAAATATCTACGTTCTTTGAAATTATTCGTCATTCGGGTTCCCGTCTTCGGTCCACCCTGATTTTTTTATTTTTATTTACAAAATTACACTTGCATTACTGCCAATCAAATGCATTTTCGAAATAATTAAGACACAATTTCTGTCAAAATTTTGCATAGCAATTATGTCTTGAGTATTATTTAGTAAATAAAAATTCTCATTCAGTTGACGGGTTCTGAACCTAAGTAAATAAAAATTCACAACTTTCTAATAAAACGAGCGAGACGACAATAGGACAATCAATTAAGGTCGTATAAGTAGAAACGTTGCCAGTCTACATACAAAAATTCAACCAAATATTTATATATCTAATAGTGTGTTAGGTTAAACGAGGGACATACTTTCAGGTTGTATAGTACTCATGGAAATCAACAACTTTGTCCATGGGACCAACTCTGAAATATCAAAAACAAATATCAGCTGTTCCATACATTTTGACGAATAATGCGAACATAAATGTACTGAACAGCTGATTTGTTTTTCGTGATTTCAGGTACAGTTCCATAGTAATACTCTTCCTAACACACTGTATATATAATATTTAGTCACTTTGTACCTAGTCGCACATCCGTCAGTCGATCACTTCTATTTCGTTTTTTCGAAAAAAAAAACCACTTAATTTCGATATTAAGAATTATTTTATACCTAGTTCTAAAATACAATTAGAATTGCCAATTTTTTTTTGTCGTCTCGACATTGAATAATAGAATCAAAAGGAAATATTTACAAAAAAGAAAAAACTAATACTTAATTCTAAAATAACTTATATTAATTAACATAAGTAAAGCAGTACTTAAGTACAAAAATAAATATAAAAAGTACTAAATTAAAGATAATATTCACATGATATCTACTAATACTTAAAAAAAATTAACTACCTACGTTTTTTTTTTGTTGTATTGTCTACATGTAATGAAAAGAATTTAAAAAATTACGAAAAGTTAAATTATTATTGGATAAGTACTTATTTTATATGTGCAAGGGATTATGGAAAATATACTATATATTATACTTTGATTTTGAATAGCAGTGTTAGCCTATTGGTGTGACCGTCGGACTGCCAAGTCTCAGGTCTCGAGTTCGAACCCAAGGCATGCACCTCTGACTTTTCAGATGGATGTGCGTATTGTATAATTTTGCTTATAAAACAGTGAAGGCAAACATCGTGAGGAAACCAGCATGTCTGAGAGATATTTCTCAACAGCATGTGGAGCTAAGGCAGAGGCCCATGGGCAGCATTGAAATCTCTTGACACCAATTATTTAATGATGAAAAATGACAGTAAAGCAGGCAAATAATAAATTAGAATTGCATGAGAACCTAACCTGAGCAAGGTTTGTTTCTGTATTTTACAGAACAGCTTGATTCTTATAAGGTTTTTGCAGCAATTAATTGATTTAAAAGAGTGTCTATTTCTTGCCCATTCTTCTCCATAAGTACCTACGGTTTTGGAATGGGCAATTACCTTCATCTTTCTGACTGACCAACCCCTTGACAGTTAAAAAATGCCTGTAGTTGGTTTATTTGAAATAAATGTTTTGTGTTGTAGTTTCATACTTGTACGGTATATAATTTTTTAAAGGCACATATTGGTTTTCTTTAGTAATCCCTTGCACTAATTAAAGACTATTTATTACCAGAGTCAGTTCCTTTTGCGTAACTATATTATTAATTATCATTCCCTATTAACTGATTTACAATGTTGCAAGTTTTTAGCTATTGTGTTAAAAGTGTCCAATTGTCTATGATGTATTAATTTTTTTATACACACTTCTGGTTACATTTTTTGAAACAAGTTCTGAACTTTTTAGTTGTTCTTTCAATTCGAAATTTGAAAAAAAATTGACATCAAAATGAAGGCCAGTACTTTGGCTCCTAAACTACATAAAAACTTTTTTGACTCATATTATTTTGATTTTGTAATTTACATGTAACTGTGTGTGTGTAATATGCACAATGATGACATACATAATAATGACATAAAAATTGTTCCAAAAGCATTTGTAGAGCAAACACTGCTAATGGTAACAATATTTAAACAAATGATTTGATAAAAGAAGGTTTTAAAAATGAAATATTATAATGTTGTTTGCAACATTATTAACACTATCCTTTAGGAAGCATTTTTAACCACATTGGCAACTTAAAGAGTGTCCCAATTTGAATAGGGATAGCATCTTTGTATAGGTTAGTTGTTAGAAGTAATTAGTTTGATTTTCTTAGCAGTATAATGTGACCAAAAACATAGATTATAGTATGCCTAGCATCATGGCAGAAGATGTAAAGATCTCATAGCAAGTTAGTTCAACTTTCTGCTAGCTACAATATCTATAACATAAAAATACAACACAATTGAGAATTACAATAACTACCTACATAAAATATACACTCAAAATTGGATACGAAATCTTTCATCCATCCAATACGTTCAAATACATAATCTAAACAAAATTTTCCTAAAAAATCATAATTTCTTATGAATCCGAGCTAAATGACTCCGCAGGGATTCCTCAGCTTTGAACTTCAAAGAGCACAGATCACATTGAAATGTTACATTCTTAAATGTATGTTTATTATTAACATGCTTGGCTAAACACTCTTTGCTTGTAAACTTTTTTTGACATTTGTAACAGGAATTTTCTTGTAGGAGCTGCTTCAGTTTTAAATGGCGTCGTAAACAATACCTTGACTTGAATGTGATAGCACAGCTCTCGCATTTTGACTTCGATTTCATCTGATGATGCGTTTGACAATGAAGATCTAAGTTGCTCTTCTTGTTAAAGACGATTTGACACTCATTGCATTCAAATGTCGCTGCTTTCTGCTGGATCTCGTGGTTTGAAGTCATGTGGCGAAAATATTGACTGTTCTGAGTGAATTTCAGGCGGCAGTACTGACAGGAGTATATATATTTCCGATCGTCGAAAAGCGAAACTGGGTCGTCAGTTTTTCGTGTTTTTAGGGCTGGTCTCGTGATTCTGATCCTTGGGCCCGTTCTGACAGGTTTTTTATTCATAACTATGCCGATTTAACAAGCTCTCATAATATAATTGGACGAAGTTGTAATAGATTTTCTAAACTCAACACGTATGCAGACACTTGTTAAGATTTTTCTCACGGACACTTTGTAGTTGAAATTACACTGAAATCTGTATTATATACTAGTTATCGTGTAATTTAGTTATAAAATTATGTAACACTAGTAAATATTTGAGTATTAAAAGTATTAATTTTCATAAATTCGATGTAACCACAATTTTGGACGTCAAAACGCAAGTTTGGTGTGCGTTTTGAAACTTCATAACGAGAAACTTTCACTTTAATGTTTGAGAAAATGATAAGAATAATGACAGGAAAGTATGATTAATTAAATTTTGCTGATTACATACACTTTCGAAAATTACTATAATTAATCTTCAATTGCTATGAAAATTTTCATAGCCCTTCTAAAAATAATTATGAATGTCAATAATTTTGTTTATTGGATAACAGGTTTTTGAACGTGCATCATTACCATGAGTCATGTGAGGGTAAAACAATAAAATCCAAAACAATGAAAATGTGATCAAAGCCCGAAGGGATTATTAATTTCTTTGTTATTATTTGTTGTAATGACTTCTCACAGATAAGTAACAGTCAACGACATTTGGCGATAACAAGTAACAAAACGTAGGTATTATTAGGTATCTAGTACATGAGTTGGGCCAGTCCACAGGAACGGAATAACGATTAGAGGATTTAAAATGTTATAAAAGGCCTAGAAAATGGCGTCACTTTTCTTTTTGTAAGGGTGGGAAATCATTAAATAAACCCGCCGCTCTGGGTGAACCAGGAGTGTCAGACTCTTACTGACTAAAACCCATCCATGTTCCTTCTTCAGCCCTTTGTGTTTCGGGCAACGGTAATCCTTTCGGACAATCTCACTGACACGTCAGGCATCGGCCCAAATGAGCACCTTCCCTAATGCAGACATCTCTTTGAGGCGCGCGTGGAACACGACCTTCTGATCGTACGGTGAGCTACCCATTAGTGCCCATTACTCTCTGCCCGCAAGCTCGCGACGACGCTGACCGGAAGTCGACACTCAGCTCGCGGCAAAGAGGTGACGCTGACGTCTAAATATATTTAAAAAAGTATGAAAGAAGCATGTAACGTGGACCTCAAGTAAATTGAGATACCTACTTTAAAGGCAAGAGAATAATGTAGCCCGTGTCGAAGGATGAAATAAATATTATATGCTGTCGTAAGTACTAAAACAATACCGCAGTATGCTTAGGCATGCCGTGTCGGCTCCTCTGTGTTCGGAACGCTTCAGCATCCCTCGGAATTGCTTTAGCTGTCTTCGGATACCGCGGTAAGACCCCGCCCGAACCCCGCAGCCCCTCGCGTAGTTGGAAAAAGCTAGGAGCGAGCACGGTGTCTAAGGACGCTTCGGTATGCTAAACCCATGCTAAACCCCTCAAATGTCGTATGAACCATAGATTCCTAAGAAAAATTCTCTCGAAACGACAATAAATCATCAGCCTAGCCTTTTGCCAACTATATTGCGGTCGGCTTCCAGTGTAACCGGATGCAGCTGAATACCAGTATTTTACATGGAGCGACTGCCTATCTGACCTCCACAACCCAGTAACTGCGCAATACGATACCCCTTGGTAAGACTGGCGGTCAGATTTTCGGGCTTCTGACAACCCGTAACGACTGTCAAAGATGCACAAATGACAGCCGTGACCAACGGCATAACGTTCGAAACATCGATATTGTTTAATAATTACATAATGAATTATCGCGATCCTCACTGATAATTATGAAATAATATCAATTACTTCATTACAAAGGTTCGTATTGATTTTAATATTGATAACAGCATTCATTCTAAAGGCACGTACTAATTTTCACTTGTTATTTTTAGAGTTCCGTATGGCTTATTGAAAGGGTCATTATCTTCATCACTACTGCTGAGCCTGAAGTCCTGGGTATGATTCCCGGTTTGGACAATTTTTTTTTTCGTGGTAAGCCATCAAATGACTCCTCCCGCTCTGGGTGGAGCGGAAGGGAGTGTCAGACTCTTACTGACTAAAACCCATCCATGTTCCTTTCTTAGCCCTATATGTTCCGGGGTAGTGGTAACCCTTTCAGACAATCCCGGTTTACAAAATGTAGCGTATATTCGGAAAATATAAGAGTGATATTAGTTTACGTGCTAAAATATGCTTAGGATTCAATCTCAGTGCTATGAGCGTTAGCGGGAGTCGAACTCAACACCTTTTGCTCACCAGGCCGCGGTGTAACTGTTGAGCTATTTAATACGAGAATGAATAATCATTTACAAGTTAAATAATTATGATAAAAAATAATTAATTAAATAAGCCATAATTAATTATTTGCCGGAATATTGTCAGACGTTTAATATTTTATTTTCCTAATGCCAGCGTTCTTGCCAAAAGACCACGGTTTCTAGCTGCTGGTTACGGGATAAATACCGGGCCTAAAACTGGGCCCTGTGGCACTCCACATACCCGTAATTGGATTTGGTTTATGGTAGGTAGTCTGATTTTTAAAATCGTGACTCCGTAGTGACTAAGCATCTTTAATGCTTCTCTAGAATATTTTGTTTTTGCATTTCCTAACTGATAAATAGTCAATCTAAATTCAAAGTCAAAAGTGTTATTTTGTTTGTAACCAAAAGTGTTGGGTAGCTAAGTCATTTCAATCAGTAATCTGCCTAGCCTTTTCCCCGACTATGTTAGGGTCGGCTTTCAGTCTAATGGAATGCAGCTGAATACCAGTATTTTACATGGAGCGACTGCCTATCTTATCTCCAAAACCCAGTGACTGGGTAACACGATACCCCTGAGTAAGACTGGCTGGATGTGTCAAGTATTAACGTAAATCAAAGGTGCAGAACCTCGGCTTTCCAATTTATCAACTAACTGCATGCTATCAAAATTACAAAGAAATTTAAGTTAAATGCCGCAATAACATAATTATGCAATAACAGCTGTATATAAAGCGCCATATTGAATTCAAAATATAGTTCTAAGTAATTTATTGAAGGGCCAAGGAAATGGCATACAGCCTAGTCTCATTCAGCCTTTTTATTTTATTTATCGATTTTAGCCAAGTTCTAGGCATAGACAAGACAAAGATTGTGAAAACGAAACAAGGAAAAGTCAAAGGATTCTTGGCTTCTAATGAATTGTATTATGAATATTGTGGAATAAAATATGCTGTTATTAAAGATAGATACCGGGTGAGTAATAATTATCTATACATCTATTCTATCCTACATATTATAAATAAAATTAGAGTGTCTGTTTGTAATATTGAAATAACCGTTTTTTACTACATGTATATGAATATAATATGGTATAGAGGCCAGCACATCAAGTTACCACAATCTGTCAAATTTCTTTGACAGTATTTCAACTTTATTGCAAATAAATAAGGTTCATTTTTAATTTAGAAAATTTGACAGTTAGGGATAGCTTGATGTGCTGGCGTCTGTACATACACAAAAATAATTTTTTTAATATTTTTGTCTGTCTGTCTGTCTGTTTGTTCCGGCTAATCTCTGAAATGGCTGGAGCGATTTTGACGGGATTTTTATTAGCAGGTAGCTGTTGTAATAAGGAGTAACTTGGGCTACGTTTATTTTAGAAAAAATCTTATTTAGAAAAATTACTGTTAGGCGGAACGAAATTCGCCGGGTCAGCTAGTTTTATTTAATATCTGGTATTAATGTTTACGAGCGTATCAACCAGCTTCTTCTAAGAAATTCAATCAATGCTGTACAGAGGCCAGCACATCAAGCTATCCACTCCTGTCAAATTTCTTTGACAGATTTTCAACTTTATTGTAAAAAGATAAGGTTTATGTTCAATTGAAAATATTTGACAGTGTGGTAACTTGATGTGGTGACTGTACAACTGAGAGCATTGACTAACGACTTATTTCTCGCTTAGATAATGAGATAGCCATAACACGAGCCTTTTCTGTGTATTACGTAAAGTAATTCAAATTCTTTCTATATTTAAATATGCTCGTGGCTAAGTAATAACAGCCGCAGGGGTCGATCCAACAGGTTAAGCTACGCTTGCCGAGGTTGGTCCGTGGATGGGTGACCATCTTTACATACCGAGACTCCTCCGTGCCTCGGAAAGCACGTTAAGCCGTTGGTCCCGGCTGTCATTTGTGCATCTTTGACAGTCGTTACGGGTCGTCAGAAGCCCGAAAATCTGACAGCCAGTCTTACCAAGGGGTATTGTATTACCTAGTTACTGGGTTGTGGAGGTCAGATAGGCAGTCACTCTATGTAAATACTGGTATTCAGCTGCATCCGGTTAGACTGGAAGTCGACCCCACCATAGTTGGGAAAAGGCTAGGCAGATTGATTTAAACAGGTCTATTTCGCAGATGGATTGTACAATTCGCTGTTTTATTTAATACTAGCTTCCGCCCGCGGCTTCTCCCGCAAAATATGTCGACAAATTATACACATAAACCTTCCTCTTGAATAACTCTATCTATTAAAAAATCCGCAGCGAAATCATTTGCGTAGTTTTAAAGATTAAAGCATACATAGGGATATAGGGACAGAGAAAGCGACTTTGTTTTATACTATGTAGTGATTGACATACAGAGCCCCAAGCGACCAAATCAAGAACTAAAATCTACAATCTGACGTGTGACACACTGTTTCACATCACCTCTATTCGTTGACTTGTTGCATTGATAAGTGCAAAATGTATAGCAATTCTGCTAGTTAATGTTGAGGGTTTATCGATAATCGCTAAACATCGTTAGGCTGTTTTACATAACGGAGCCGTTTTGTATAACAGCTAGCGGTTACGTAAATTTCGAAATCTGAACACTAGTTCCTGAGATTACCCCCTACGTACAAATGTAACCTTTTTTGTTATTAGTTAGAAGAACTTTTCGACTACTCATTTGTGTTAAAGTTGGGTACTTCACCGTTACACTATAATTATAGCGACGTTCTAAATAATAGTGACTTCTTTCATTCACAATTTAAAATACTTACACCCTAACTTACATCTGAACATTTCAATTCTTCCACAGGCACCCGAAGAACCGCCATCGCACAAGGGAATATTTAACGCAGACAATCGCCTAGTCTTATGCCCCCAATTCCCTGCCAGCGATCCTCTCGCCGCCCCCAGCGAGAATGAAGACTGCCTGGTCCTCAATATTTACGCCCCAATCTCCTACAATACCACTTTACCTGTCATGGTCTTCCTACACGGTGGGGACTTTGGCGTTGGCAGCAGTTCCCCTGTCTTCTATGGACCCCATTACCTGGTCAGCCATGGAGTCATTGTTGTTTCTGTCAATTATAGGCTAAATGCTCTCGGGTTCCTTAATTTGGGCATCAAAGAAGCCCCAGGGAATGCTGGATTAAAGGATATAAGAGCAGCTTTGAGATGGATTAAGGATAACATCAAAAACTTTGGAGGTGATGAGGACAATGTCACAGTCTTTGGACATGGCAGTGGTGGAGTGTCAGCTATTTATTTGACTCTGTCTGAATCATGCAATGGACTATTTAAACGGATAATTTCTGAAAGTGGAAGTCTTTTTACTCCAAAATCTTTTGATGCGGACCCTGTAGGTACTGCATCGCAAGTTGCTAAATCCCTTGGAGTTAAAACTTTAGATCCTGAAGAATTGTTAAACATATATACTGATGTGCCGATCAGTAAGCTAGAAGAAGCGATTGGAAATCAAATGAACAGTAAATCTGTATTTTTACCTTCAGTAGAAGAATATTTGGATGACGACCCCTTTTTATGTGATACTCCATTCAATATCTTGACTTCAGAGTCGTTCAATGCAGCTCCAGCTATATTTGGGTTAAACACTGTCGAAGGCCTAACATCCACCTTGGATTATTTCACAATTACAAGTCAAATGGACAGAATAAAGAACGAAGATTTCACAGTTCTCGATCAAAGGAGTTTTAACGTTACAAAAAAAGAAAAAAATGAAATCAGAGAGATTTTAAAAGATACTTATTTTGCGAACATAAGCTCGGAAGAAAACGTTGTCGGTGGCTTGATCAATTTGAATTCTGACTTCGCTTACGTTGGTCCGATGTCGCTTTTTGTAGAAATGTACACGAATAATTCTGATGTTGAGGTGTATCAGTATATCTTCAATCATATGGGGTACAGGAATCTGGGAAGATTGTTGACTAATACCAGTTTGCCAGCTACAACGAATATGGATGAATTGTTCTATTTATTTGAACTGGAAAGATTACCTTTGCCCATGAGTGAAGATGATGCAAGAATTGTGACGTTTATGACTATGATGTGGACTAATTTTGCTAAATATGGGTAAGTTTACTTCTTTTTGATTATTTTAAAAGCCCAAGCGTTATTCAGAGTTGATATGACAGAGGGGCATTAAATTACACTATACTATAGACTATACGTCTTTCTTTAGTATAATTCGATACAGTATAAAAAATAAAAGCACCAAAAATGAGTTTATTTTTCAAACAAACTAAATAGCTAGCAGAGTATAACGCAACCACCCTTTGTAAATAAAAACTGACCTTGTAACAAAGCGGCAACAACACGCGCGCGCTGGAGCGCCGCGCGCCGTTAGGAAAGATACGTCGTGTTCAAACGGGTCAAAAACTTAAAAAATCATTTGCGACTAAACTACTGCTCCTATTTAATTGATTTTTGGTACAGAGCTTGGAAATGGTACCCAGTATAGGTAGTCTAAAGGAAAGCCCCTCTGCAGTATCAACTCTGTCTGATATGGGTCAAAACAGCGCTCCTCAGCCAAGTCAATAAATTCAATATTAAATAAATTGTATTTAATTTATTCACTTTCTTTTATGCCTGCATTAACCCTACCTAGGGCGTGGCTGAGGTGCGCTGTTGTCATGTCACAAACAGCTATCATATTACCATCAGTTACAAATCCTAACTGCAAACTGTCCTCTGAACTTCCTTATGAAAAATCCCTTTAGCACCTCCGACAACATTTTGATCGCACATGCAAAGTAGCTCTTGCGCTATCAGACGAAGCTGTTGAATTTTTTATAATGTTCTATGTAGTTAAGTATTAAAATAAATACTCCTTCCAGATCGCCAACTCCTGAACCAGACAACGGTGAATGGTTACCATATCCACATAACCTGGCCATCACTTTAGAACCACAATACGTAGCTCCGTTGACACCAGAACGAGCTTACTTTTGGCGCTCTCTCTATTACAAATATGGCGCCGAAATTGAGCGGGAAAACTGACAGGTGCGCTTCCCGTTGTCTATGGTAGGCGGGAATTTTGACGTCAGTAATTTGTGTAGTACCTATTTAATTTATAAAATAATAAAAATAATGAATATTAAAATGATATTTTATTTATAAATAGGTAGTTGATAATTTACTTTGTGTAGAGATAAGTATGGGTAGTGGGAATTAAATATAAAAAACAGTTCTCTACGATCACTTTTATTAAAAAATCTACCAAAAATATTAAAATACATTATAAGTATTATTCCTTGTGCAAATCTTAAAATACAACCTAGAGATACAATTATATAAAATGTTACATTCAACAAGTTTAAAAATGTTTTCTTGAATAAGTTTAATGATTACATAAGCTTTCCTACATCTAAATATCCAAATCTGCTATATCATGCAGTTCATATTTTATCGCCGATACCCAGAGACAAGAAAGTGTCCTCCTGACTAGTTTCGTACTCATTTAGCCCATAAAGCTGCGAATTAAAAGTCATACTTTTTAACATGTCATGAGAATCATATTTTATTCAATTTTAAACTTTATTGTTACTGTAAATTGCAAAGAAAAACGTAAAAAAAAAATTGCGAGCGATCCTGCTCTCAGCATTCACTTTAATATCATGACTGTAATCGCCCAAAGTGCTCTTACTGCTACTACGCTACATGAACTACTGCTCTGGAGTTTAATAATAAGGTATGTCACCTGTGAGCACTTTAGTCGTTAATGACTTAAAAATGTTCATTAATAAACCAGCATCTGTCTAGCGTCATTGCTAAATGAATATTTTTGCCGTGAGCCACACTCCTCCGTGTCTCGGAAAACACGATAAGCCATTGATCCCGGCTATCATTAGTGCATCTTTGACAGCCGTTACGGGTCGTCAGAAGCCTTAAAACCGGACAGCCTGTCTTACCAAGGGGTATCGTATTACCCAATTACTGGATTGTGGAGGTCAGATAGACAGTCATTCCATGTTAAATACTGGTATTCAGCTGCATCCGGTTAGACTGGAAGCTGATTGTGATCAGCATAGTTGGGAAAAGACTAGGCAGAGTTATCATGGCATGTCTTGTTAGCCATAGTTTACTTTAGTAACGAATAGATAATATTATATATTGTTTTAGTATCTAACTTAGCGTGAGGTGAAACTAATAATCTCTCTCACAAGAAAGGCCACGTTATCTTTGTAATTAATAACATAATTTTTAATAACTACAAAACGCCGTCTTAGTATTACGGCGTGCTTATAATTACTTATCAATAATACATACTTCAGATATGATAACAACAATTTCCATTGTATTTTACATAAAAATTATATACAAAATCCATTTTCCATTAGTGACTTTTCACACTTTCCAAATCCAAAAAGCCTTATATCCAAACTTTCCAACCAGAGACAACAAGATTTAACGCAAAGGTACAAACCCTTGCAGCCTTCAACTCGAGCTGTCAGTGTCACTGTCACTAGAGTCGTGCTTCTTTTTGTTTCTTTTTTTGTCTCTATGCCTGTCATCATGTTTATCTCTATGCCTAGGACTTCTTTTCGGGCTGTCCCTTCGCACCCGATGATGTCAAATACCTGAATCGTCTGTCGTGTGATGAACGTTATTCAAGGATTCTTCAGAACTTTCTGATTTTTGCTTCTTCTTACTTCTGTAAAAAATAGATTTTTATTAGACTGAATCGTGTGCGAATTATTTGAATAACTGTTTTTTTAAATCTTTTAATTATGGACGCTTTTTTACATTCTGCATCATTCTCGCATGTATATTTCAACCTGAATGATGTAACCCACTTTTTGTAACCATATTTTGATTTAAAAGAGTGCCCGTGGAGTTTCTTGCCCTTTCTTCTCCATAGGTTCCTACTGCTTTGGAAATTGTTCATAGGTACCTACTGCTTTCATTGTAATGGGCAACTAGCTTCATCTCTCTGACTGACCGACACCTTGACAATTCAAAAGTGCCTGTAATTGGTTTATTTGAAATAAATGCTTTGAGTTTGAGTTTAAACGATCAAAATTCCTTGATATGCACGAGTCATTCGCGTGTCCATAACATACCCCGTTCGCTTTGGCCATTTAACGGCGCTTTTATCTTATAGGTCACATCCAAGACGTGCCCTATGCGTCATACCTTTGCTCGTTGTTAAAACACATAAATACTTAACATTTTAAAAGTGATTCTGATCTTCTTTTTTTCGTGTGGTTAGTGACTAACCTGGTATCAGAGTTTTTAAGCTGCCCATGGGCCTCTGACTTAGCCTCACAGGCTGTTGAGAAATATCTGTCAGACATGCTGGTTTCCTCACGATGTTTTCCATCACCGATTTTTAAGCAAGTGATAATTATACAATACGCACATGAATCCGTAAAATCAGAGGTGTGTGCCTTGGATTCGAACTCGAGACCTATGACTTGGCAGTCCGCCGGTCACACCACTAGGCTATCACTGCTATTCTGATTATAATAGGTATGATGACATGGTAAAAACAAAAGAAATAATATTTAGTCTCTCCGTCAGATAATATAAAAATAATAGACACGTATTTTTTGCTTTATCATATTAATAAAAAATGAGTTAGATAAAACGCATTGATGTTGGGGCGCGATCGCGCTACGTCACCAACTCAGTATAAAATCTATGTAGGAGTGACGTCATACCAGATTTTAACACAACGTATCGACGTAATCTTTGCATTAAGTATGCAAAAAAACGTTTTTACAAAAAATAAAACCGACTTCCAAAAAAAACACTACAAAGTGAAAAATAAATTTGATTTCGGAAGTCGGTGGCAAAAAATGAAAATACAAAACCGAAGACACCGACTTCCGAAATCAAAATTATTTTTCACTTTGTAGTGTTTTTTTTGGAAGTCGGTTTTATTTTTTGTAACCTAAACCACCCCCCCCCCCCAAATTTTAATACCACTACCTGGTATGTAAATTACAGTGACAGGAACTTATTAGAACATCGTCCACATATATTAAGTAGGAATTTTTTTAGATTTTTGTTGATTTTTCAAAAACCGCTTATCCGATTTCGATAACATTTTTATGGGACTATTTGGGAAGTATACCCTTTCCAACAAAAAAAGAATTTTTCAAATCGGTTGGCAAGCAACGGAGTTGTGCGCGAATAAACATTAAAAAAATATATATAAACAGTCGAATTGAGCACCTTCTCCTTTTTAGAAGTCGGTTAAAAAGAAAAAATACGTGTCCAATATTTTTTAATAGTCTAGCTGAGGGATTAAAAAAGCAATTTCAGTAATCATCTCTATTGTCTTGTCACCCTTTATGCTTACAAGGGAAGAACTTAATACCCCACTTTGAGTGGTTCTTTCATGTTTAAAGTTACTACAAAAAATACTACCGTTGAAACAGTTCTATTTCTTGTTCATTTTGACGTTCAAAAGTGCCTTTCTTGTGGCTATTTGAAATAAATGACTTTGACTTTTGTTCACTTACCCCTTCTTCTTTTCATTCTCCGTAGAGATTTGGTCTTTGAATAACTTTGATAGCTCCAATTCTTTTATTTCGTCCGAATTCGTCAGAATGATAGCTCTGAAATGAACGAAATGTATCAGTAACGATAAAGAAACTACGTAGTTATGATAGCATAATTATAATCAGTCTATAATGTTCCCATTGCTGGGACACAGCCTCCTCTCTGTGAGACGGAGTGGGCTGTAATCTATGTCCGCCCAAATATTGAACAGAACTATTAAAGTTACATCTTCAATTTTGCAGCGCTTCAGGCTTGTAGGTACTCGATGTTGATGTCCCTGCTGAGTGAAAGTGTTCCGATGGCCAAGACCAGAGTTGTAAGACCATACTTTGTAAACCTACATTCTGGCAAATAAATAGACTTTGACTTTGACCTCGTCGTGCTGCTGGAGTCCAGTATTTTCCTGCTCTCACAGGGTATCGTGGCAGGTGAGGGAATAAGACAACAATAACATGACCTGAAGCCTTCCTCGATATGTAGGAGACCCAATTGAAGAAAACCCAGTGTATTTTAGCGAGGAAAAGCAATTAATAATAATAAAACACCTTTTATTTTGGACAGAGTCCATAGGAATGGTGATAATTTTATTTAACAACTAATACTTAGTGTTTGTAAATTTGAAATACAATTAAAACTCAGCATGTAGCTCAATTATAAATTGCCATTGACTTCTGTACTGCAATTAGTTTGTTATTGGATAAATGCCTATTTGACGCGGTCAAAAATAAAATATGAAATCATGACCGCTCGTCTTCTTCTAAAAAACTTCCATCACCGTACAGAAATTGAATATTAAGCGAGAACATAATATTATTGTAAAACTAGAATTCATGTCAATAAGTGTTCTATTTGATTCCAAAAATCTGTGTCTCTCTGTCACCTATTAATATTTATATATATAATAAATGCCGTGTTTTGACAGTTCATAAAAGGTGACGTTATTGACTATCCTTTCAAATACCCAATAAATTCGTCCACATCGCTGTCAACAGGAAAAGTTCCCAAAAGGCTGGCAGCATTGCCACGTTGTATGGCAATGCTGATTCTTTGACCGAAAAATAGGCCAGCCCTCTGGTCACGTGAAGAGTCGACCAATCGCTTGGCGATGTCTCGATAAACATAGTGGGCACTCGGACCCCATGGCCCTAGTGTTTCAACCCCAAACGGCTCGAACATATAAGTCCCAATCAGATTGGAGTATTTGCGCCGTTTGAGGTTTTCTGCACCTGCAGCAGCTGCCCAAACACAACCCGCCGTGCAAGGAAGATGGCTTAATACCCAATTGCTTTTATATGACATGGCGTTATTGCTGAACAATATATATTTAAGTTCATTCTATCAAATTCACTTGACTGGCTCTTTGTTCCAGTGGTCGCAAGTGCTGCTGTTGAGCATGGGGTACTGGGTTCGATTCCCAGCTCGGGCAAAGTGTTATTGGGTTTTTCTATATGGAATGCTTCAGTAGAAGCCCGGAGACTAGATTTAGACTAGACTAGGCCCGGTTGATGGCAATCTTCTTCTTCTTCTTATCGTGTGGTTAGTGACTAACCTGGTGTCAGAGTTTTAATGCTGCCCATGGGCCTCTGACTTAGCTTCACATGCTGTTGAGAAATATCTCTCAAACATGCCGGTTTCCTCACGATGTTTTCCTTAACCGATTTTGAAGCAAGTGATAATTGTAGAATACGCACATGAATCCGTAAAATCAGAGGTGCCTTGGGTTCGAACTCGAGACCTATGACTTGGAAGTCCGACGGTCACACCATTAGGCTATCATTGCTGTCAATAGGTTGTCACTGATGGCAATAGGCTCGCCCCCTATTACATGGGACTAAAACATAACTGCCGAATTAATGTAAATGTATCTTCTATGGGTATACCTCTACGTAATCCTTTGAGGAAACAAGGCGTGATGTTGATATATAGATATCAATTTTTAAGTACATTTTTCAAAAATTGGATCTGTTTTTTTTAATCCACATTTCTATAGACACACGCCGCTCCCATAAAGACGCACGCAAAGCAAGAGTACGGTGCACAGAGTGTAACAAAACATTCCGTCATAGAGCAGGACTCTATAATCATAGACAATGAGTGGTAACACGATACCTCTATAAAAAACACACTTTTTTTATCTGAATGTGTGCGCAGGCTAATTACGTCCGGTACCTCCTTATAACTAAACCATAGACAAGTACTCATACCTCTGTGGATATACTAAAGTGCCTAGGTCATCACTAATAGCCAAACACTCAATCAGGGCCGTTGAAAAGGTGTAAATTAACAAAACAAAAGAGGTATACGTATATAATGGCTTACGCGACTATCTAAACAGACAGGTTATAGCTATACCTGTGATACCAACCCCATCGTTTGCCGCGCCCTGCTAGTGAGGGGACTTGAATATCGATATGACGATTTAAAAGTTATATCGATAGTTTTATAGTCGCATTTATAAGAGTTGACATGCAGCGCCGCTACTAAAGGCTAGCTAAAATACACTCATTTATCTTTACTAGGCTTTTCTAGTAAAGATAAATGAGTGTATTAAAGCTAGCCTTTGTAGATGGATAGAATACTCGTTGGTATAGAAAAAATACTCAAAAGAATCAAAAATTCGAAAGCATGTGACATCTACAAACCCGCACTGGGCCCGCGTGGTAGATTACAGACCAATCCCTCTCGAAGTGTGAACATATTGTGTCCCAGAAGTGGTAACATCTATACATATAATAAAATTGTAGAAAAGTGGTGTCTGTACAATGGAAATATATAAAAAAACTAGCTGCCCCGGCAGACGTCGTCCTGCCTTAACTATGATACCTACTTACCTTTCCTACCTACCCTACCCACCCTACCTACCCTACCTACCCTACCTGCCCTACCTACCCCACCTACCCCACCAACCCTACCTTACCTACCCTACCTACACGACCTACCCTATCTACCTAGGGGTATGAAATATAGATAGTAGCCGATTCTCAGACCTACTGAATATGCATATAAAATTTCATAAAAATCGGTCAAGCCGTTTCGGAGGAGTACGGTATCTAGCATTGTGACATGGTATTTTATATATAAGAAGAAGTAGCAGGGGTTGTTATTATGTCTATGCTAAACCCGTAATTGTGGTTTTTTTTTGTCTGTTTGTCTGTGTTTTTGTGCACGTTAATACCAGAAACGGCTTATTCGATTTAGATGCGGTTTTCACTATTATATTGTAGTAAGCTTCACTTAACATTTAGTGTCAATGTAATTTATTTTATGTCAATCGGTTCATAAATAAAAAGTTATGTCAATTTAAAGAATCACGGCGACTTTTGTCACTATTCCACGCGGACGAAGTCGTGGGCACAGCTAGTTATAAACTAATTATGGAGATAATATGACAAAACGACGTTACATATTATTTAAAAAAATATACGAGTTGGTTTGTTCGCTGCCGTTTTACATACCAGTCGAAATGTCTTACTATCTATTAAACTAAATATCAGTATTACCTAATCTATATTAAATTAACATAATTTCGATAGATGGATACTGTGCATCATTCCAAAAGCATTTTTTTTACAAATAAAGGTAGTTGTTACTTAGTGGAAATAAGAATTCACGACCAAAAACTCTCAATTAATTAATTCTTCAAAGGTAACTCAACAAATCAGACGATAAACAGAAAAATTAAGAACAAAATACTGCATCGATATTCCATCCATCGATACTTCTCCCCATCACTAGCGAAGGTTGATTTGAACGGGTTTGTGTCAAGGTGATGACCGTCCGTCCCTCGCGACCCCAGCTCTATGTTACCTATAGTATAGTCATAGCTAATCCGAGCCAATCGCTGCGGGGTCAAGCCTTTTGTTCGGCTGAAAAGGGAATTATACTGAGGTGACTCAGAGCTACGGCTGAAATGTTTGAAAATGGAATGACTGGATTTGTGAGTTTGACTTTTTTTAACGGATTTTGGAAAAGAGGTTCGTTTATTTACGGTTTAGCTATATAAACAATGAAAAGTAAGTTCTTATCGTCCTAATGTTTCGAAATTGGAACAGTGATCGCATCATGTTTTTAATATGAAGAGTACACGGAATTAGTAAGTTCATCGTGGTACTAACTTTTTGAGTCATTAAAAAGTAAATAGATAATGGCACCGCACCAAACATGTTTTAAAATTAGAACATTATTTTACATTTCGAACGATTTTTGACCATCGGAAGACAATCGGCACGAGTATTTCAAATGCAACCAGTTTTGCTACGAGTGCTACGGCGTAGTCGAGGTGTAGATTATCCGCTACGCAGCTACACCGTCGTAGCGTAGTTCTCGCTACGACGGTGTAGCTGCGTAGCATATGAAATTAATGTTTCCAATTCAAGTGTTGCTCGCCGAAAATTATTTTTGAGAATGAAAATAAATTACATCGACAATATGCACATGGATTAATTAAAACACATTAAATAGAATTTATAAATAGTATGTTGGTGTAAAATTTTGCAATTTTGTATATTATTAAAACTTCTAATTTGGAGTTATTTTTCATAATTAAATGAACTTTCTAGCGGGCACGGCACACCTTTTATGCGTGGAGGTCATTATTTAGTTTTGTTTTTATTTATGCCTGAGATAGTATGCCTACGCCAATATTTCAATGTTTTTATTGGTATATTGACATAGTATGGTAGCTGACATAGTACGGTAAGTATTTTCATTAAATATGTTGTGTTTTGTAATGTTTATTACTTTCCTTACTAATTACAGCATAGAATCAAGTTTTTCGAACTGAACCTTCGATCAATAATATCGAAGAACTGAACTACTGTGGGGAGTTTGTTGCACCACTTCTTCTTCCCAGCTAAAGCACTAGGAAGTGGTGAAGGGCGGGCGTGCTGGGGGACTGTCTTATGTAATTTTGACGTTCAAAAAGTGCGATTTTGTACCTAGTTTAAATAAATAAGACACAATTTGGAAACTGTTTAAATTGCTTAGTGTAAAGTGTAAGTTTTAAGTTTGTATTTAAGGTATGAAGCCTCACCTGACCCGCAATCAAACATAAGTCAGTCAACAGTCAAGCGTAGTTTATAAATTACTAGCTTTTAACCGCGGCTTCACACGCGTTAAATTCGTAGTAAAACAATTCGTTATTATACATACAAACCTTCCTCTTGAAAAACTGCATCAAAATCCGTTGTGTAGTTTTAAAGATCTAAGCATACATACATACAGACATTAGGACAGACGCGGGAAGTGACTTTGCTTTATACTATGTAGCATGTTGAAACGAATAAATAAAAAAAATGACATTTGATTTTACACGCGGTCGTTGACCCCGTGATCAGCTGTAGTTTCTTATACTGACCTGATGCGACCCCCATCACCTCTGTCGTGTCTTCTGTCACTGATCACTGAAATGGATGTCTCGCCAATATCATGTTTTTTCTTGTGCTTCCTCGATTTGTGTTTACTGCGAAATAACATCAAAATTAAGGTTTTAGCAGTCGTGGCTACGTAATAACTCATTTATACTAATGTTTGTCAATCTATACTAATATTATAAAGAGGAAAACTTTGTTTGTTTGTTTGGTTGTAATGAATAGGCTCAAAAACTACTGGACCGATTTTAAAAATTCTTTCACCGTTGGAAAGCTTAGTTTTCTAGGAGTAACATAGACTACTTTTTATCCCTGGAAAAATAACGGGTCCCACGGGAAAGACCACGGGAGCGAAGCCGCGGGCAAAGTGCTAGTAAAATATAAATTTATAACAATTGACATACATTTTTATACTAATTGTATAACCCTTTTATATGCTATTTGCTTTTTACTTTTCAAATTTCTTAAAAATCTAATATCCGTAACCGAAATTATCCGAAACTAACGGATAATCGGAAATAATTTCATATCCGTATCCGTATCCGGTATAATAATCATTCCTATATCAAAAAATTTCATAAAATTTCAAAATTTCATATCCATAACATCCCTGCGCTCCACCCAGAGCAGGAGGATAGTCATTTGATAATTTCCCAGCATCAAAAGAAAAAAAAATCTGACATCGATACAAACTCCCTCTCTTACTCACCTATGTTTCTTGTCCTTCTCTTTCCTGTCAGGATTCCTATGTTTGGTCTTCTTCCTGTACACGGAGCCTCCGTTCCCTTCGTCCACCGTCTCCAGGTGTAAGACATACAGTCTGTATATTTGTAGTAAGATTACCTGGGTGCAAACAATCACACTAATATTAGAACGGCGAATGTTTGTGTGTTTGCGTGTATGTTCGTATGTTTGTTACTTCTTCAAATCTTCAAGCAAAAACTACTGAATGGATAAAAGGCACAGAGATAGATTATAACCTGGATTAACACATAGGATACTTTTTATCCTAGTAGTACGTTACCGTGGGTTCTAATTTCCAACATTCACGCGGGCGAAGCTAGTAATTTTATAATTTCATTTAATGTTTTGTTTTTCATAATGTTAATTACTTTAATTTCCATACTATGTAATGTAAGTCTTAATACTATAATCAAGTTCTTCCAACTGACCAGACAGCTATGCTGCTGGGGAGTTTGTTGCGCCACTTCTTCTTTCCAGCTAAAGCACTAGGAAGTGGTGAAGGGTGGGCGTTTTGAGATATGTGTAGATAGATCAGTCAGTCTCGGTTCCCTTTTATATACAGAGTTGGTACGATCTTTCCTTTAAACTGCCTATACTAGGTACCATTTTCAAGCTCTGTACCAAAAATCAACTGAATAGGAGCATTAGTTTAGTGGCAAATGATTTTTTAAGTTTTTGCCCCGTTTGAACACGATGTATCTTTCCTAACAGCGCTCCGGCGCGCGCGCGTTATTACAAGGTCAGTTTTTATTTACAAAGGGTGGTTGCGTTTTACTCTGATTTGTAAGCTATTTAGTTTGTTTGAAAAACGAACTCATTTTTGGTGTTTTTTATTTTTATACCGTATCGAATTAATACTAAACACGTATAGATTACGTAGTGTAATTTAATGCCCCTCTGTTGTATCAACTCTGTATAATATACAGATTGTCTGCAAGCCAAGTAAACATTACTTACCAAAGTATTCTTACAAGTGAAGAATATATTCATGTAGTTGATAATCTTGTAATGACAGATTATGAGGAGTCGGAAGGCCAAGAACGGTGCGTCTTGAAGGGCTATGTTCATGATAATGGCACAGACTTCAATGGAACAGCAGCAAGCTCGACTGTTTCTGTAGGAAAGAAGAGAAAGAAAGATATTAGGACTAAAAAAATCTGCCGAGCCCTTACCCAACTGGGTCGGCTTCCAGTCTAACCAGATGCAGCTGAATACCAGTAGGTATCTCGATCATTCTCATTTAGCGCAGTGGCGTAACTATAGGGTGGCAGGACTGGCAAAATGCCACATGCCCCAGGCCTGATTGGGCCCCCGGCACGAAAGGCTGCGAGCTCAAAAGTGACCTAACATTTCGAACAAAATTTAGTAAAAGATACAAAGGGATCCCTGATCCCTGCAATGGATTTGCCAGGGGCCTCAGATGGTATAGTTACGCCACTGATCGAGCGACTGCCTATCTGACCTCCACAAGCCAGTAACAGAAAGATATTAGGCCTAAATAAATTGACTTATAACTTAAAAAAAAACCGGCCAAGTACAAGTCGGCCTCGCACACCGAGGGTTCCGTACAAACTTGTAGGTATATAAGTAAAAGTTCAGCCATCACGAGAATCGAGTCATAGGTATGATATTTTTATATTTTGAAAAAAAAAAATATTTTTTTTTATTATATGATGTAACTAAAAATTTACGGTTTTCGCAATTTTTCCTTTATTTGAACTGTAAGACGTTACTTTGTACCAAAATTCAAGATTCTAAGTTCACGGGAAGTACCCTGTAGGTTTTGATTCCCGTGCGAGTTTCGAAAATTTGCGGCATAAACAGCTGGATCTTTTGATTGCTTTGGCTTAGAAGTTTGATTTTTTCACAACTCCAAGGGACAGTAGACCTGAGTATTAGATATAAATTTCAGTTTGATACCTCCACGCGTGCCTGAGAAAAACGGTCTTGACAGACGGACGGACCACAAAGTGATCCTATAAGGGTTCCGTTTTTTCCTTTTGAGGTACGGAACCCTAAAAGGAATTATTCCTGTCACTGTCACACAAATGTCAAAATGCAAGTGCAAGATAATTTAATCTGTCTCTTAAAATGTTTCCACTGGGATGTCTTTGTCTTGTCATATCCTTCTTTCCCATACCTACATCTCTATCTTACTGACATCAGACATGTATATTTAAATATCATTTTACCAACATCATCTATCTCGCCATCTACAGCCCGAGTCAAACTTAATGGCTGCTCGGAACATGAGGCGAGTCGTTGCGCAGTAACTTGCGCAACTAGTAGCGCACTTCAGAGCCGCCATGAAGTTTGACGCCTACTATACTTACATTCATACTTAAAACTTAATTTACCAGTCATAAATAAAGGATTTATGATTCATATTTTAAGTAGGTTTGTACAAAAACGTAACTGTAAATGTTTTTTTAACGTCGACCTGTAGAATTATATTATAATATAAAAAATATTATATAAAAAGGTCGACGTTTCCTATCTGACTACTCTGAGAACTCTGAAACAAACTTAGAGGTCAGTCTCTTTTAAAGTTTAGACATAATGTTAACCAGATCATGTTGATATCCAGTCTTTTGAGGAAAGAACGATAGAGATTTTGCACAATAATTTTAATAATCAATTAAATTTAATTACTTATTGATATTAATTTAGAGCTTTAAAACCCTTAAAATATATTATAGAATAGACCTGTCCAATCAGTGCACGCATTTGTCATCTCTGGGTCCTAAATTCGATGTGAAATGTACACAAAAAAGCTATAAAGCATGATATATATGACAGTTTATTTTTTCAATCAGGGTGTATATTTGGTATTTAAGTGTTCGACCAATTGATAGAAAACTCTTCAAATGTACACCCTGAAAGATGTATTACTTAAATATCCTTGTATCGCCTGAAACTCCACGACAAAGATTCATAACACGTTCAAACTGACATCTCAGATACTTGGTATCCTACGGTGCAAATCCTCTTAAAGCCACCAGTGGTACATTACCGCCCCATGAACCAAAACTCCTCGAAATAATAACCACCTCCTGAGCTCAAAATCAATCTGCCTAGCCTTTTCCCAACTATATTAGGGTCGGCTTCTTATCTAAACGAATGCAGCTGAACACCAGTATTTTACATGGAGCGACTGCCTTTCTGACCTCCACATCCCAGTCAGTAACTGAGTAATACGATATCCCTTAGTAAGACTAGCTGTCAGTGTTTCGGGCTTCGGACTACGCATAACGACTGTCAAAGATACTAGGCAATACGATACCCCTTGGTAAGACTGGCTGTCAGATTTTCGAGTTTCTGACGACTGTCAAAGATGCACGAATGACAGCCGGGACCAACGGCTTGACGTGCTTTCCGAGGCACGGAGGAGTCCCGATATATAAAGATGGTTACCTATCCACGGACTACCAACGTCAAGCGTAGCTTAACCTGATGGATCGATCCGTGCGGCTGTTATTACTTAGCCACGAGCTCCTTCACCTATGAGCTGCATTATGAAAATTTGCCAATTTTACTAGGCGGGACGATAAGTACAACACTTTCTCTCAAAGCGGTGCGAATTTCTTAGCATATTGAAAGTACGTGGCTAAGTACTAACAGCCGCACATGTCGATCCATCAGGTGAAGCTACGCATGCCGGGGTTGGCCTTGGATGGGTGACCATCTTTACATACCGAGCCTCCCCAGTGCCTCGGCAAGCACGTTAAGCCGTTGGTCCCGGCTGTCATTCGTGCATCTTTGACAGTCGTTACGGGTCGTCAGAAGCCCTAAAATCTGACAGCCAGCCTTACCAAGGGGTGTCGTATTGTCCAGTTACTGGGTTGTGGAGGTCAGATAGACAGTCGCTCCATGTAAAATACTGGTATTCAACTGTATCCGGTTAGACTGGAAGCCGACCCCAACATAGTTGGGGAAAGGCTAGGCAGATGATGATGATGAAAGTATCGTGTAACGTGGCCACCACTGGTACACCTCGCCGTGTCAGCAAATTAAATACTCCGTGCTCCACCCCGGTGGTAAACTCTGGTCTGAACTTGTTAATCATCAGGACAGAAGCTGTAGCGAGACAGTGCTTCCTTACCCACACCATTCATTCCACCTGCTGAAGGTCTCCCTCCTGGGTGCGACTTGCCTTGGTCATCCTGGAAGTCTTTAAACAGACTCCGGACCAAGTTGGCCGAAGCAAGGAAAACTAGGTGGGAATTTATTGACAACTCCACCTTGGAGTGTAAATGAGGTGCTGTTCCACAAACGATAGGACACATAATATCATGACCTGCGTGTCCTGTCGCAAAAAAAAAACAGCTGTTCTACCTATATATTTTTGGTCACGTGACTCGTCGAAATTTAGGGAACAGCAGATTTTTTTTCACGATTTCGGAGTTGGTCCCATAGTAAAAATTATTCAGTTTGGTGGTCTGTAGCATATGCTTTTGTATGTATATACCCTTTCGGTTACACCCAGTATAAATATGTAAAGTATGTATGTATTTATTTTTATCCTTCCACTGGAACTACATCCAGCAACAACCAATGGAGCAAAAAATCACTTCCTGAGATTCTTGTCATCCATCCTGTGCGGTGATGGACCACGCACGCCCACGCCGTATCAAGTCACTTCTGTATATTTCCTTATCCTCCAAATGTCTTTTGTAATGTTCTTTCTTTTTCGTGTGGTTAGTGACTAACCTGGTGTCAGTTTTTGTGCTGCCCATGGGCCTCTGACTTAGTTTCACATGCTGTTGAGAAATATCTCTCAGAGCTTCTGGTTTCCTCTCAATGATTTCCTTCACCGATTTTTAAGCAAGTGATAATTACACAATATGCACATGAATCCGCAAAATCAGAGGTGCGTGCCTTGGGTACAAACTTGAGACCTAAGACTTGGCAGTTCAACGGTCACACCACTAGGCTATTACTGCTTCTGTTTTGTAATCTATATATTGTAATGTGATGTTGTATGTTAGCATATAAACGTATTTATGTAAGTTAGTTGGGATATATAATAAAGTCGGTTCCGAATGGGACAAGGGAGTTCCTGGAGTTTACTTTAAACGTATTTTTTGTTATTTTCTACAGCATTTTATTTTGCCTTGATCGTCGTTTTAAACACTATTAACACTTAACGACATTTCGGTGCAAAAAGAAGTATTATACTGGGTGTAACCAAAAGGGTATATACATACAAAAGCATATGCTACAGACCACCAAACTGAACAACTTTTACTACGGGACCTACTCCGAAATCGTGAAAAAAAAATCAGTTCTGTTCTATACTTTTTTGTTCACGTGTCTCGTCGATATGTTTGATGATTTCGGAGTTGGTCCCATAATAAAAGTTGTTCAATTTGGTGGTCTGTAGCATATCCTCTTGTATGCATATAATATACCTTGTTTTTTTAAGGCTGGGAAATCATCCAATGACTTCTCCCGCTCTGGGTGGAGCGGAAGGGAGTGTCAGACTCTTACTGACTAAAACCCATCCATGTTCCTTCCTTAGCCCTTTATGTTCCGGGGTAGTGGTAACCCTTTCGAACAATCCCGCTATGCATAACGGTTACCTTACCCTGTACATTCAAAATTGTTCCTGAAGAGAGAACACATAAAGTTGGGATTCCTCCCTTCTCCCACTTAACCGACTTACAAAAAAAGTGCTATGGTGTGTAATGGGCATCGCGTGCAAGTGTCACAATTTACGTACATACATGTCGGACCTATTAGCTGTTCCCCTGGACTTCCTACTCTTCGTGGCCGTCAGGACCACGGTGAACTGCATCAGGGACCACGACCAGATGGCCAGGGTGAGGAGGACTAGAACCTTCTCCGTCGCCACCTTCTCGTCTTTGAAGGAATCGAAGAATTCTATTATGTCGGCCGCTGTACCTGTGTGGTAGAGAAATTATGTTTAAGGCTGATCTTTCAATGGTCGGATAACGTTTTTTGAGGAATTAATATTATGTTTTGGTATCTTATTACTTACAAATAAAAATTTTTCATACTAACAGACATACAGGAAATTTCTCGCCGATTGGTCGACACTTTACGTGACCAGAGGGCCGGTTTGTTCTTTGGCCAAAGAATTAGCATTGCCATTCAACGTGGCAATGCTGCCAGTCTTCTGGGCACGTTTCCGGAGTACAGCGATGCGGATGAGTATTTCGACGCTTCCTTTTTTTGTATTTATTTGTCTATAGTTAGTTAGATAGTAATTTAATTAAAGTATGTATAAGTTGTTATAACCGCTGCCCCGGAACACTAAGTGCTAAGCAAGGAATACGGATGGGTTTCAGTCAGTAAGAGTCTGGCACTCTCTTCCGCACCATCCAGAGCGAGAGGAGTCATTTGATGATTTCCTACCCACAAAAGAACCCCGCTCTGGGTGTAGGGGAAGGGAGTATCAGACTCTTACTGACTGAAACCCATCCATGTTCCTTCCTTAGCCCTTTATGTTCCGGGGCAGCGGTAACCCTTTCGGACACAGCACAATCCCGCTGAAAAGACTTATGCCTGTCGGTCGATTGAGAATCAGCGTGAAGTGATCTATCATTCCACCAAATGCTAGGGCTACACTACACTATTGACAGCTAACTTTAAACTCACTTCACCTAAGCTGTAGTGTGCAGCTCACCTAACCTTATATTTGTAACTACACACACTAATTATAGACATTATTATACGAACCGTCGAACTGAACAGTATTCTTTTATGCCACGGTGAGATCTTTACAAAATGGCACTACTGTCATTGGTTATACAGTGTGTTAGTTTAAACGAGGGACATATTTCCAGGTTGTATGTTGTAAGAAAATATCAGCTGTTCCATACATTTTGACGACTTATTTGCGAACATAAATGTACTGATCAGCAAATTTTTTTTTCGTGATTTCAGGTATAGTTCCATAGTCAAAGTTGTTCATTTTCATGAGTATAGTAACCCCTGGAAGTATGTCCCTCGTTTAAGGCGATTTACACACGGCACCGCGCTACGCCACGGTAGGCGGTGAAGCGGATTTCATATCGCATTGGTCTCTAAGAAATCCGTTGATACCAAACACACGTACACCGCCCGACCGCGCGGTCGAGCGGTGCTCGTTTCTACCGCAAACAGCTCCTACCGCTTGGTCAAGCTTGTTGCGGCGTGTGTTAATCGCCTAACCTAACACACGATATATTGAAATAAATACTTTGAATTTCTGAGAGAGGTTATTCCTCGCAGTCTACTCCATCCAAAGACCTAAAATAAACAGAGAAATACTTACCGATGTAAACGAGCAGCAGTTGGCTGAGCTGATCCCTTGTGAGGTCTCCTTTGGGCAGCAGCCATCGGCCCACAATGAGAGTCAGCATCAGGAACTGCTCTATCAGAGTCACCCACATATCAGTGGGGATTTTCGTGGCGCCAGGAATCGGGAGATCCGTCTGGGGACAATAATTTAGAATAATACTAGCTTCCGCCCGCAGCTTCGACCGCATAATATGTCGACAAATTATACACATAAACGTTCCTCTTGAACCACTCTATCTATTAAAAAAAACTGCATCAAAATCCGTTGCGTAGTTTTAAAGATTTAAGCATACATAGAGATATAGGGACAGAGAAAGCGACTTTGTTATAATTATACTATGTAGTGATTTAACCTTTTGAACGCCAAAGAGCATAAACGCACGCGCGTGCCCTCCACGCCAAGCTACAAATTTATTTCTTCTTTGTTATCATGAATTTCCCAATATCCATGGTGTCTTTATATTTGTTTCATGTCATTAAGTACGAGATCTTCAATTTTTAAGATAGGTATCTATAAAAACACGCACAAAAGTAATGATTTAATTGTTTATTTCGTGTTTTACTGTTGTTGCCAATTGTCACCATATTGTGTCGTTGGCGTACAGGGCATGCGCTTGCTTATTAAGTATATGTGGCAATGGCGTTCAAAAGGTTAAAGTTTATATCAAATATAACATCACGCCTTTCTTATCCTAAGGGGTAAGTAAATCGGTTTTAAGCGGGATTGTCCGAAAGGGTTACCGCTACCCCGGAACATAAAGGGCTACGGAAGGAACATGGATGGGTTTTAGACAGTAAGAGTCTGACACTCCCTTCCGCTCCACCCAGAGCGGGAGCAGTCATTGGATGATTTCCCAGCCTTAAAAAAAAAAAAAAAAGTAAATCGGTTTAGGGGAATCGGTATTTGACACGGTCAATAATAAAATATGAAATCACATATAGAAAAAAGACCGCTCGTCTTAAAAACTTCCATCACCGTACAGAAACTAAATATTATGCGAAGATATTGGTTTAAATGTGATTATAAGTAAAGCATTTGATTCTAAAAAAAACAATATAAAACTTTAAATACAATATAATATTTATATAAGGTGTTTAAAAAAATACTCTAAAAATTTCGTGGGAGCATTGCACGCATCGTTACGAACAACTTTTACGATGGGATGAACCCTGAAATCGCATAAAATATATGACCTGTTCCATACATTTTATTAAGTTACGCGTGCATAAATGTTCGTCATTTCATCATAGCTTTGCAGAATCATACTTCAGCCACTCTTGAATCGAGGGCTCTTGAAATCAGCTCGATAGCAAAATCAAAGCTAGGTATTAAATAGGCTTTCAAAAACTAAAGTGTAAAATAAACTCCGATGCGCGGCGAGTTTAAAGGTACACAGAGTTGTATTGATGATATGAATGATCACAGTTCTATAAAATATATACGTTTTCTATTTACTTCAATGAAGGTTACCAAAATAATTATCGAATGCCAAGCATTTTTGAGAAACAATCATAAATGGATGTGACTAATGAAATATATATTTAAATAAGTTTTAAAAAGGTCTCTTAAAACCGTACCTTAAAAGAGTAAAATGTAGGTGTTAACTCAGGGGGAATCCTTAAGCGAGATTGTCTGAAAGGGTTACCGCTACCCCGGAACATAAAGGGCTAAGGAAGGAACATGGATGGGTTTTAGACAGTAAGAGTCGAGAGAAGTCACTGGATGATTACCCACCCTAAAAAAAAAGGGGTGAATAGCTGGGCATATTTTTTTTCGATTCCAATTGCCCCCTAAGGGAGATTAAAATGGGGGAATTCAAAACTTTTTTTTCTGAGGTTCCACTTATCCCCCCTTAGGGGGGATTTCAAGAATAAGCCCTTGCTACGGCCGCGAATAATGTTTTGTACAACATAGAAACTAATACTCACCTGCAAATTGTGAAAAACATAAGAAAAGCTCTGAACTAACCTGCGGCCGGGCAGACGGACATAGCGAAACTATAAAGGTTCCTCAATGACTACGAAACCCTTAAAAGCATAGACAAGCAAACAAGACACACATAGTACATACATAGCATACCTCAACGTATGTGTCGTTGATCATCTTCTTCTGCAATCGAAGGTCCACCTTGTGCAGCTCCAGCAGCCAGATCGCTGGCACGACCAGGCCTAGGTAGATGAAGACAGAAGGGCAGAACCTGCGGACAATACAAATTATCAAAATCAAAGTCATAGGTCTCGAGTTCGAACCCAAGGCACGCACCTCTGATTTTACAGATTCATGTGGATTCGGTGAAGGAAAACGTCGTGAAGTTTCTCAACAGCATGTGAAGCTAAGTCAGAGGCCCCCGCTACCCCGGAACATAAAGGGCTACGGAAGGAACATGGATGGGTTTTAGTCAGTAAGAGTCTGACACTCCCTTCCGCTCCACCCAGAGCGGGAGCAGTCATTGGATGATTTCCCAGCCTTAAAAAAAAAAAAAAAAAAAAATGGGCAGCATAAAAACTCTGACACCAGGTTAGTCTCTGACCACAGTTAATTGTGATTGATTGATTGAGACCACACTGATTGGTTAATTTAAGACCAGATTTTTTTTTATTATTATAAAGAAATAAAATTTTATTACAATTTCTTCACTAATTAATCGAACTGCGTTCCATCCGGGTGTCCCTTGTCACCTCTCAAGTTTTAGTGCTTCACCGTTTTTAAAGCAAGTGATAATTATACAATAAGCACATGAATCTGAAAAGTCAGAGGTGCGTGCAAGTTAAGTAACTATGATGCTTAAAACCAACATCAATAGTATTACAAAACAGACATTACAAAGTTATTTCGCCGCGTGGTGCTTCGTCACCGTCGTTAGGCAATTTGGGCGCGTCAGGAAGCCAAATGACGCGTTAAGTGACCGAATGTCCGCAGCTAATGTTTCTCCTTAATCAATTGTCTTGTCTTCTTCTTTTCGTGTGGTTAGTGACTAACCTGGTGTCGAGTTTTTACCCGAGGCACGCACCTCTGATTTTATTCATAGATTCATGTGCGTATTGTATAATCACCACTTGCTTAAAGGAAGGCAAACATCGTGAGGAAACCAGCATGTCTGGGAGATATTTCTCAACAGCATGTGAAGCTAAGTCAGGGGCCCATGGGCAGCATAGAAACTCTGACACCAGGTTAGTCACTAACCACACGAATAGAAGAAGCCGTGCGCCGGACTGGAAGATAAGCTGTTACCCGAAATGTAAATCAAACTCAAACTCAAAGCATTTATCCAATTACAGGAACTTTTGAATTGTCAAGGTCAGTCAGAAAGATGAAGCTACCATTCCAAAGCAGTAGGTAGGTACCTATGAAGAAGAACGGGCTAGAAACTCCATGGACACTCTTTCAAAATATGTTTACAAAAACTGGGTTTCATCATTCATGTTGAAATATACATGTGAGAACGATTCAGAACGTAAAAAAGCGTCTATAATTACAAGATTTGAAAAACAATTCAAAATTAAATTTTTAAGAGCCGTGGCAGCTAGGAGTTGACCAGTCCCTACTGAGGGCGCCCGTTCACGAACATGACGCATGGATTAGCACCATTCAGCTCAACAATTTTGGTGGGAGACAAATGATCCAACACACACGCCACCATCAGCGAGACATTACATCAGGCAGCATATAACTTCAAATAAATATTGTTATAGAACACATGCTGCACCTTGCACCGGTTTGACGTCATCACGTCAACACCGGCTGTCTCTGAAAATCAGCGCAGTGGCTCTGTCTTGCATGGGGTCGAAGCATTATGCTGAGTGATGGCCGTTTTGCGCGGATGTGACGCATATTTTCCCACAACTTATTTGTGTTTGTTGTCTGATTTTTTTTTACTGCGGCATGTGTGCCGCAAATAAACGGATTTTCTTTCTGTCTTTTTTTTGGTGTCTCGTATTCGTTCGAAAAGCTACCGTGGCCTTTGATAGTGACACAGGCAACTGAAGGAACACGGGTGGGTGTTAGAAAGTAAAAGTCTGACACCATCCCGCTCTGGGCGGAGAAGCTACATTGATGATTTCTTATACAAGAAAAAAAATAGTTTAAAAAAACTAAAAAACACGCTTTTTATAGAAAACCGAACCACAAAATAGAAAATAAATTTTACTTTTTAAAAAGCGTGGGGTGCATGGTGGTGTTGAATATTATTTTAAAAAGCTTATTTCTTATTTCCTACTTTTTATTTCAGATTAATGTATTGTCATCGGTCCTCGATAAATCTACAAAGTTTGAACGAAATCTGGCCGTTTAAAGTGGGTGAAAATCGCGTCTAAAGGAGTCGGTTACAAACATACATACAAGTGAAGCTTATATAAAGCGTGCAATAAAAAGCCGTTGGTCCAAGCATATATATTGCACAGGCCAGGAGACGTGATCAACTTCTGGACGGAGGTGGGCTGGCTGGAATAACCGCCACAGGCCGCCATGGCCCACGCACAATGGTCCGCCAAGGACTGAGTGCGGAAACCAAAACCTCAAGAAGAAGAAGAAGAAGAAGCCGTTGGTCCAATAGTACTTTCTGTAAAAATCTCACCATAAAAACGCAGGTGAAGTGAGTTTAAAGTGAACTGTCAATAGTGTCACTCCCTAGCATTAGGTGAAGTGTTCACGGTGAATTTTCTACCGAATCTACCGAACTGGATGTCATTTATAAATTTTTGACAGTCGTTACGGGTTGTCAGAAGTCCAAAAGTCTGTCAACCAGATTAAGGGTACCTATCAATTATCATGTTACGCAATAACGATGGGGAGGTCAGATAGGCAGTCGCTCCATGTAAAATACTGGTACTCAGCTGCATTCGGTTAGACTGGAAACCGACTACAACGTAGTTGGGAAAAGACTAGGCAGATTTATTGATTTAAAAACATTCGTCTTCCCAATCACGACACTTGCTCGGGATGTAGATTTTCAGGTGAAGACGACAAACTCAAACCATATTAATATTTAAAAGAGTGCCCGCGGAGTTACTTGCCCGTTCTTCTCAGGTACTTACTGCTTTGGAATGGGCAACTAGCTTCATCTTTCTGACTGACCGACCCTTGACAACTCAAAAGTGCCTCTAATTGGTTTATTTGAAATATTTTTTTGAGTTTGAGTTCCAAAATACTCATTTCCATTAGTGTTTAGTGGCTAGTGTTTTCATTTATTATAGTCTCCACATTGTATATAGTTTAAAGGTTCTTCTTACCAAGTACAGACCCCAGCACATCAAGCTATCCCTAACTGACTATTTGAAATGTCAAAATAAAATATGCAATCACATAGAAAAAAGACTGCTCGTCTTAAAAACTTCCATCATCGTACAGAAATTAAATATTATGCGAAGATATAGTTAATTGTAAAATTGCATTTGATGCTACTAAGTATTGCATTTGATTCTAAAAATCTGTTATGTTACATTTTAAAATTTCCAAATCACGTACATACTAATTCCGCGTTTTGACAGTTCATAAAAAGTAACGTTGTTGACTATTCTTTCAAATACCCAACTGTCAAACTTTCCCAATTGAAAATGAATTTTATGATTTTATTGAAGTTAAAAATCTATCAAAGCAATTTGACAGATTGGGGTGACTTGATGGCCTCTGGCCTCTGTAGCTAAGCATCGATCCGCCATTCACTGCCACGTCTGCCACCCTTTACCTCACATAAAGGTTACATTCACCCGCTTTGTGAAAGACAAATCATGTGTGACGAGCTTGAGGGGTGATTTGTGTTAAATACATTATTTTTCGTGGCTAAGGAAGGAGCTCGTGGCTAAGTAATGACAGCCACACGGGTCTACCATCAGGTTAAGCTACGCTTGCCGAGGTTGCTCCGTGGATGGGTAACCATCTTTACATAGCGAGTCTCCTCCGAGTCTCGGAAAGCACGTTAAGCCCCAACGGCTGTCATTTTCGCATCTTTGGCAGTCGTTACAGGTCGTCAGAAGCCAGAAAATCTGACAGCCAGTCATACCAACGGGTATTGTATTACCTAGTTACTGGGTTGTGGAGGTCAGATAGGCAGTCGCTCTATGTAAAATACTGGTGTTCAGCTGCTGTATCTGGTTATTAACACCATCAAATCAATAATTCAATCTGCCTGCTAACCGAACTATGTTGGGGTCGGCTTCCAGTCTAACCGGGTGCAGCTGAATACCAGTCTTTTACATGGAATGACTGCCTATCTGGCCTCCACAACCCGTTACCTAGGTAATACGATACCCCTTGGTAAGACTGGCTGTCAGACTTTCGGGCTACAGACGTAGCATAACGACTGTCAAAGATGCACAAATGACAGCCGGGACCAACGGCTTAACGTGCTTTCTGAGTCACGGAGGAGTCTCGATAAGTAATAATGGTTACCCATCCACGGACCAACAGTCTGATAGATCGATCCGTGCGGCTGTTATTACTTAGCCAACATGAAATATGAATCATGATTTTGGCAACATAGCCACGGCCCGGATAGCTCAGTCGGTAGAGCATTGGACTTTTAATCCAAGGGTCCAGGGTTCAAGTCCCTGTTCGGACGATCGTTTTGTTGAAGTTAATTTGTATGTACAGAGGCCAGCACATCAAGTTACCACAATCTGTCAAATTTCTTTGATAGTATTTCAACTTTATTGCAAAGACGTAAGGTTAATTTTTAATTAAGAAAATTTGACAGGTTGAGATAGTTTGATGTGCTGGCGTCTGTACAGGCTCCAGCACATCAAACTATCCCAACCTGTCAAATATTCCCAATTGAACATGAACATTATTTTTTAATAAAGCTGAAAATCTATCAAATAAATTTGGCAGATATTATTTTTATATTGTTTATGATTGTAAAGAAAACTATTTGTCACATTTTGACAGCTATGTATTTAAATACGGAAGACATGTTGGTTTTTTTTTCCTATTTCAAAACGCGAAGTGTTACACTCGTTTAAAGATTTTTTATATCAGTCATTTATTATATTAAAAGAAAATCATTGCGTTGAAAATTGTGATACAAATAAAATAAATAATTACTTTGACGCCTTTCGTGGCCTTTTGTTTTTGTATTTTTTGCAGAAGCGATTTTGTAACATCCCTCAATCCTGCGGTAAGCAGTGAATAATAATCTACCAGCCTATTCCCAACTATGTTGGGGTCGGCTTCCAGTCTAACCGGATGCAGCTGTATACCAGTATTTTACACGGAGCGACTGCCTATCTGACCTCCACAACCCAGTAACTAGGCAATACGATACCCCTTGGTAAGACTGGCTGTCAGATTTTCGAGTTTCTGACGACTGTCAAGGATGCACAAATGACAGCCGGGACAAACGGCTTAACGTGCTTTCCGAGGCACGGAGGAGTCTCGGTGTGTAAAGATGGTCACCCATCCACGGCCAACCCCGGCAAGCGTAGCTTAACCTGATGGATCGATCTGTGCGGCTGTTGGTGTACTTAGAGTTAATAATATGAATAAAACGTTATATCAATATTAAATACATGTTTCAGTCACGAAACAATCGCGAAATGGGGACACTCATAATTTTTATTACCCCGTAAATTCATTGTCGCTTACACGGCCCGGATAGCTCAGTCGGTAGAGCAATGGACTTTTAATCCAAGGGTCCAGGGTTCAAGTCCCTGTCCGGGCGATCGTTTTTATTGAAAGTAGGTCGAATGTTTTTGTAAAAAATACGATTCAGTGGCACTACTTAGTAGAAAAATACATTTGGTAATATACCTATTGTATTTTAGAAATATTTTTTTCTTTTTTACCATATTATTGTTTCATTTGTACATATTGTTTAAATGTTTTTAAAAAGCGGCCAAATGCGTGTGTAGTTGAGGTCAATAAAACTTAACATTGTAGTTGAAACTCATGTTCTCCACACTTCTAACTGAAAATTTAAGTTTCGTAATCTTGAAAAGTCTACTTAGCTCTGATAGTTTTCCTTTAAACTTCATATGTGGATACTACTACCACCTATCTAAAACTAACTGTTTAAACTAACAAAAATGCAGCACTTTAAAGCGTTATATTTCGGAAACGAATTCTTTAATCGAAAAATCTATATTATATTAACAATAATAAAATTTAAAAGCTAACAAATTAAAAAGGCTTCAGGCGCTCATCGTTTCGGAACGCTACGTGTCTCCGCTTGGGCGCTCCCTGTGTTACTCCGCATCGGTGTCACTGCGGTGAAGCGGTCGACAGTCTAGAACACCATGGCCTATCCTGCGGCAGGAGTACCTACAGGTCGCATATCACGCCACGCCAGCATCAACGACATTATTCGTCAAGCCATTGCCACCGCCGGCGTACCAGCGGTATTGGTAAACGGCTTGGTACGTGACGATGGTAAGCGACCTGACGTCATGACGTTGTTGCCCTGGAAGATGGGTAGGCCTCTGGTGTGGGACGCAACCTGTGTCGACACCCTTGCGCCATCTCATGTTCTTAGCACGGCGGGCTGTGCTAGCGCCGCTGCTGCCGCTGCTGAGACCCTCAAGCGGCGTAAATACAGTAACCTGATGGGTAACTACAGTTAAAAGCCGTTTGGGGTGGAAACTCTAGGATCATGGGGCCCGAGTGCACAACTCCTTTTTAAGGAAATTTCTCGCCGATTGGTCGATACTTCACGTGCGTGACCAGAGGGCTGGATTGTTCTTTGGTCAAAGAATTATCATTGCCATTCAACGTGGCAATGCTGCCAGTCTTCTGGGCACGTTTCCGGACGACAGCGATGCGGATGAGTACTTTGACGCCTAGTGTCCTTTCGTTTTTTGTATTTATTTGTATATAGTTAGTTAGATCGTCATTTAATTTACGAATAGTTCAAATCGAAAAATTGATTTCAATATTTTTGAAAGACAATGAGTCTTTCAATAATATAGAAATCAATTTTTTGAAAACAACACCCAAAAAAATATTTAACGTGTACAGGAGGTACCCTACATTTTTTTTCATGATTTTTTACCACTTTATTGGCGTATATGTATACGTGCCAAAATATAGCTTTCTAGTAGTAAGGTCTGTATAACAGAACCTCAAGACATTAGCACTACTTCAAACAAGTTTCAACCAATCAAATCGCTTTAATCGAGACTCAAGCAATGCTTGAGTATTAAATGAGGTTCTGTAATACGGGCATAAGTGTCTCTGAGCTAAACTGCGGACGGACGGACTTGGCGAAACTATAAAAAAAGTTTAATAACAAAGAATATATAAATTAAGCGATCAAGCGGTCTTTAAATAAATGTATAATTTGCTCCCAGTACTTACCATTTCCATTCCTGGTTTTCTTTGATAGTTAACGTAAAAACTCCTTCGAAAATCAACAGCATTATCGGTGATGCTAAATACCAGTATTCTATGTCGTCTTTGAATACAGTTACTTGCCATATTGCTATGATACCGTGGCAAGCAAAAACTAATCGAGTTATCACTGCCTTTATGGTAGCCAGCACTTTGCCTACATTCGCCATTTTGATTTTAAAAAAAAACTCCCAAATGTTTACAAAATGACTTAACGTTCCTGTTTCAAATATTTCAAAATGGACGTCGCTGTTTTTGTATTAGTTATAAAAAAGTCACTTTTTTCATGTTTTACATTTATTTTAATTAATTATTAAATAAAACACGTTATTTTACTTTTTATTATAATGAAATAAGCACTCATTTTAAGGCACACGCGTTTTCGAAACATTTTGAAAACTAAAAGTATGTTTTTTGTTACATTTTAAATGCTCGTATCTAAATGCAACGAATTGTGAAACTCAACTAAATAGACTCTCTTGCATTGAGAGAAGCGCTTTGATTCCGAAAGGGATTTTTACAACACATTATGCCATTCCACATCCATTGCTGCATTAAGCTGAGCGAAAAACGACTCTTCAAGAGTCAAACAAGCAATGAACTTTGCGTAACAGAAAACAAACTTGAAATCACTATTACGGATGCGCGCGCAACTTCCAAATTGGCCAATCACAGGTCAGTTTCCCAAGAAAAGGGCTTGGGAAGTTAACCTGGTTTAGCTTTACCTGGATTTGCAGTCATCTTAACTCTTATCTGCAAGATAATTAAGCTCAAAATCCAATAGCAAACTGTTTATTCAGTTCAATACTGATTGCTTGCTTGTTTTGTTTGGGAATGGCAGTTTATTAATAAAAATAAATGTTATAACGGATCATGTCGGACTAGTCAAATTAAATTTGAATGTTTCCCGCGTCCAGACAGCCATTTTGTTATTAGTGGCAGTCATCGTCTTTCAATCTGCCTAGCCTTTTCCCAACTATGTTGGGGTCGGCTTCCAGTCTTACCGGATGCAGCTGAATAGATACCAGTATTTTACATGAAGCGACTGCCTATCTGACCTCCACAACCCAGTAACTGTGTAACACGATACCCCTTGGTTACACAGACTGTCAGACTTTCGGGCTTCTGACGACCCGTAACGACTGTCAAAGAACCACGAATGACAGTCAGGACCAGCGGCTTAACGTGCTTTCCGAGACACGGAGGAGTCTCGATATCTAAAGATGGTCTCCCATCCACAAACCAATTCCGGCAAGCGTAGCTTAACCTGCAAGATCAATCCGTGCGGCTGTTATTACTTAGCCACGAGCTCCTTCTCGCCTTTGTGTCTGTTTTATTTTTAACTAGCGACCTGCCCCGGCTTCGCACCGGTGCGTTGTAGATACTATAGCGGGCGAAAGCTATCTGTACCTGTATAAACCTTCCTCTTGAAGCACTCAATCTATTGATGAAAATCGCATTGAAATCCGTTGCATAGTTTAAAAGATTTAAGCGTTTAGCGTACAGAGGGACAGACGGCGAGGAGTGACTTTGTTTTATAATATGTACTTTGTAGAGAATAACCATTATTCGTATTCCCCGAATGCGTAGGGATAGATAATTAAAACCTTTAATGATATAGGTAAAAATACGCATTTTTTATATTGAGAACTAGCTGCCGCCCGCGGCTTCGCCCGCATAATATGTCGACATATTATACACATAAACCTTCCTCTTGAATCACTCTATCTATTAAAAAAAACCGCATCAAAATCCGTTGCGTAGTTTAAAAGATTTAAGCATACATAGGGATATAGGGACAGAGAAAGCGACTTTGTTTTATACTATGTAGTGATGAGGTACTGCTCCCTCCCACAACTTTTACTATGGGATGAACCCTGAAATCGCGAAAAAAATATGAGCTGTTCCATACATTTTATTGAGTTACGTGTGCCTAAATGTATGGAACAGCTCATATTTTTTTCGCGATTTCAGGGTTCATCCCATAGTAAAAGTTGTTCATAACGACGAGTACAATGCTCCCACGAAATTCTTAGAGTTAATTTTTTAACACCTTATATTACTAGCATCCGCCCGCGGCTTCGCCCGCAGAATATGTCGACAAATTATACACATAAACCTTCCTCTTAAATCACTCTATCTATTAAAAAAACCGCATAAAATCCGTTCCGTAGTTTTAAAGATTTAAGCATACATTGGGATATGTAGGGACAGAGAAAGTGACTTTGTTTTATACTATGTAGTGATAGTGAAGTCTAGATGTAGACACTAGCGTCTCTGCTTAACCCGGGTTCAATCCACTGATGTAGACATCTTAAAACATCAAGAGTAGTGTGCTCATCATCATTATCTTCCATAGCCTGACTTCACCCACTGCCGAGCTATTATGATAGGCCTTTATACAGACTCCGGACCCAGGTTGGCCGAAGCAAGGAAAACCTGCTCAGATGGGGATTCAAAGACAACTCCGCCTTGGAGTTTATTTAAACTCCAAATTGACTATTTGAATTGGTCAAAAATAAAATATGAAATCCCATGGAAAAAATCTGTGACGTCACATTGTTATATTTCATTCAAATCACGAACAAATGCCGCGTTTTGACAGTTCATAAAAAGTTACGTTATTGACTACCCTTTCAAATACCCAATTTTCTTTGTGGAACAGCACCACATTAAATATGGTGCTGTTCCACAAACGATGGGACACTTAATATCGTGTCCTGCGTGTCCTGCCGTATGCACGTTACAGGAACTGATGGACGCTAGTGATGGCGCCAAACACGTAGCCGAATTCTGGGCCGAGTGCATTTAGATTGCCATCGACACGCTAAGAAGAATGACAGGCCTCTATTTCACGTGCGAATACTCACGTTTCCTTTGTTCTTATGGTGCGAAGATAGTACCTTACGCATACCACGCCGACAGGGGAGACAACGTGGTTGTGTAAAACATTTTAAAAGAGCAACGGTGCCGTTTCTTGCCCATTCTTCTCCACACGAAATTACCTTTTGAAAGGGGCGACTAGAATCAATTTCATTTCTCGTTCATTTTAAAGTTCAAAAGTGCCTTTCTTGTGCCAATTTGAAATAAATGATTTGACTTTAACTTTGTACCCATGAAAATTAACAACTTCTATATATTATTATTTAATATATGAATTAGTGCTTTTCTTATTATTTTTAATTACTTTTAAAACTAACATAGCGTTTAAGTAGTGTGTATTACTAACAACATATGGATCAAGGTCTGAAATAAAGTTTTTTTTTTATTTATTTATTACGGGACTGACTCCAAAAATTAAAAAAAAAAGCACCTTGTCCCTACATTTTGTCTAACTATGCGGACAAAAATGTATGGAGCAGCAAATTCTTTTTTCATATTTCTGACCTTTGTAAAAGTAGTTCATTTTCATGAGAACTTCACTCAGTTCTTCTTCGGGTATTTCGGGATATCACCCAGCCATTGATCGACTCTACACGTGACCAGGGGCCTAGTGAATTTTAGGCCAAAGAATCAGCATTGCCGTCCAAAGTAAAAACGCTGCCAGCCTTTTGGGCACATTTCCCACTGACAGCGATGGGGATGAATTTTTTGACGCCCTATGAGCTCTTCCCCTTTTTTACCACTTGTACATAATAGTCTATATATTTTTTAGTTTTAAGTTGATTGGTTTTTAGGATGTGTGTGTTTGTTGTCTTAATTAGTATCGTTAATCTGAATAAAAATATAACTAGACAAAAAAAAACTCTTCTAAAATATGTCTCTCGTTACCTAACACACTGTATACAGTAGGTACCTACCATAGATAAGATGTCACATTGCCACATTAATTCGCACAACCACTTGGTTGATGACAATCAAAATTGTAATTTCACACCGAGTTGTACGATTCGATAGGATTGATAATTCAATTACGATTTTTAAATGTTAAAAATCATAACTAGAAGTTGTAGTGTTAATAAGAGAAAGCGATGAGGAATATAGTATATTTATGTCTCACTTTATTTTTCAGTAAGTGATCTTGTACTTGTTAGTAAGTAAGTCTGCAGCTTTATGGTAATTAATAATCCAGAATTGCACATGTAAGCGAGCACAACCTTGATGTCTTTTTTTTGAAGATGGGAAATCCTTCCCGCACTGGGTGGAGCGGAAGGGAGTGTCAGACTCTTACTGACTTAACCCTATCCATGTTCCTTCCTTAGCCCTTTATGTTCCGGGGTAGCGGTAACCCTTTCGGACAATCCCGCTGACCAGATAGGCACCAGGACGGGCCGAAGCCCTTCCTTCATGCTGCACGAATGCGCCGGAGGCTATTTTCATTTATGTTTGAGTAGTCTGTTTTCAAAGTTTTATATATGGCATGTCTTTCGTAAAGTTGATAATTTCAATTCAATTCTTGCATTGAATCAACTAACAAACAATCTAACTGAACAGACTGCTGTGCTGCTGGAGAGTCTGTTGCGGCACTTCCTCTTCCAGCTTAAGCAGTAGGAAGTGGCGATGGGTGGGCGTGCCGAGTGACTGGCTTTTGTAATTTTGACGATATCGGTTCTTTGTGCGAGCTCCTTGGTATTTTGTATGCATCACTGTCTCCTTGTTCTACTGGTCGCAAGCGCTACTGCTTAGCATGAGGTCCTGGGTTCGGCTCCCGGTTCGGTCAAAATGCTATTGAGTTTTTACATCTGGAATTTTTCAGTAGCAGCCCGCAGTCTAGATTTGTGCCGCCCGGTTGATGGCAGTAGGCTCGCCCCCTATTACATGAGACTAAAACATACAGTCAAACGGGGTGAATAAGGACGCAGGGGTGAATCGGGCCGAAACTTTAAAAGAGATTTTAACATTGAAATAATATAGTTTGTGGCCAACAACGACCCTTAATTGTTAATTATAATACAGTAAACACATTACAGGTCCTTTTTGGACACGAACTATATTATTTCAATGTTAAAATCCCTTTTGAAGTTTCGTCCTGATTCACCCCTGCGTCCCTATTCACCCCGTTAGACTGTAACTAGCGAAATCTGCGGAGATGTGAAGACTGTAACTAGAGAATTACAAACGTGATATTTTAAATAAAACCCTTTGTCAACAGTTATCCACAACGTCAAATCAAGAAACCATGATCATAGAAGATCAGAATTAAAAACCGTTGCGAAAAACCCGAAGCGCTCTGGCGAAAAATTTGACATGTCAAAATTTGTCAATGGTCTTCTCAAGGACGCGAAGAGGATTGAGCAAAAACATAAAATGGCAAGAAAAAACATAAAAAGGAGGCAACAAAGAACTACGGAAAGCACAATTACCAAAACCGTCGCTGAAGGCTTTGAAAGCAGTTACGACTCCTTAGGGCTTGATGAGAATACAAAAGACAAAATTGTCAATTCAAACACACCAGTTATAGACTTAAAACAGATGGGGCAAGTTTTTAAATCGAATCAGGGGCTAGATTATCAGAAGATGAGACAACTGTTTCGATCTAATGATCAGGGGTTAGGTTACCAAAAGTTGGGGCAAATTCTCAGATCTAATGTAGGAGTGGATGATATGAAGACTGAGAAAGGAGCGCTTCGAACCGCGGATCGGGAGAGTGATGAAGAAGGGGCCGAATTAGTGTTTGATCTTGAAGATGAAGATGGATTAAAGAATCCGTTGTTTTAAAATTAAAAAGAAATATGCAAAAAAAATTGTGTACAGAGGGCAGCACATCAAGCTATCTTCAAATTTATCTGTCAAATTTCTTTGATATATTTTCAAGCTTATTACAAAAGTTTAAGGGTTCATGTTCAATTACGAATATTTCACAGTTTGGGATAGCTTGATGTGCTGGCGTCTGTTACTATTTTATTAAAAATTCTCAATGTTTTTTTGTACAGCACCTACCATCTAATCTCTTCACCACCCTTGGTTGACTGGTAGAGAATGCCTAAGGCATTAAGTCCGCCTTTATTGAGTGCGAAAAGTATTAATGAAAAAATAACCTTCATTTCGGAATATTTGAATCCATAGTGAGTTAATAAATGGAATAGAATAGAAGAACTCGTGGCTAAGTAATAACAACCGCACGGGTCGATCCATCAAGATAAGCTACGCTTGTCACGGTTGGTCTGTGGATGGGTGACTATCTTTACATACCGAGACTCCTCCGTGCCTCAGAAAGCACGTTAAGCCGTCGGTCCCGGCTGTCATTTGTGCTTTCACGGTCGTTACGGTTCGTTAGAAGCCCGAAATCTGACAGCCAGTCTTACCAAGGGGTATCGTACTACCCAGCTACTGGAATGTGGAGGTCAGATAGGCAGTCGCTCCATGTTAAATACTGATATTCAGATACATCTGGTTAGACTGGACTCCAACATAGTTGGGAAAATGCAGGCAGATTAAGTGAGTAAATAATATTTATTTTGACACTAGATTATTATTCGAGATGCATCAACAAACAATAGCATTTAACTTATTGGCCGCTTGGTTTTATATTGTTTTTAATATTTCTGTGTTTTATATCAATTGCAGTGCCCCCAGTGGCCAACTCACAAAAAAAAATACTTTATTTCGGACGAATATAGTCTTGTAATTACATAAAAAACGAAAACCGAACATAGATTCTCAGTCGTATAAACGCGACTCAGGTGGCACGGGCACGAAAATATTTTTCGTATTTATCCGACTGGGACGATTAAAAGACTAATAGTGCAGAGTCATATCTCGGTCTTGTCTGTTACGGTCTTCGGGATTTTATGAAATGTTAAGAAAATTTTCAATCAGACTTGTCCTTTAATTAAGTTACTAGTTTCTGCCCGCAGCTTCGTTCGTGTGGAACTCGTAAAATATTCGATTTAATAATACAACGGAACCCGGATACCTGGAACAAATACTTGTAGGTCGTACAAATATTTGTTCCTTGTGGGAATCGAACCCGCAACATACTGCGCAGCAGTCAATCACTCAACCACTGCGCCAACCGTGTCGTCATGTAAAAAAATGTACGGAACAGCTGATTGGTTTTTTCGCGATTTTAGGTGTGCGATTCGCGAGCATGACTGCTTCGCAGAAGGAGGTGACTGCCTCCCACTCCCTCTCGCTACGGACCAAGGCTTGCACCAGGGCCGGGCGCGAGAGATCACCGCCAATCGCCTCTACGAGGACACGGCGGTACTGCGCCCAAGCGGGGCAGGTGCTCCACCGTGTTCTCTGGGCGATCCTCGCAGTAACATTAAGGGCTAAGGAAGGAACATGGATGGGTTTTAGTCAGTAAAAGTCTGACACTCCCTTCCACTCCACCCAGAGCGGGAGAAGTCATTGGATTATTTCCCACCCTCAAAAAAAAAAGACTTCAGGCTTGACTTCCTCAAAGGACCAAGATAAAAGCACAACATACAAGCGAAGGCCTGAATCAACAATGTGCCAGCTGCGACTTTATTTAAAAAAAAACAATTGACACTGACAGTGACATCAGACTCTTAGTTAGTGTTCCCAATCACAATACAAAGCATTGCGATTAGTCGATAAAAGTACGCCTTCTTCAAATAAATAAATAACAATTTACGACCAAAATGGGACTTGGTTGAAAGTCTATAATCAATTTTAACAAACTTTGAAACTCTGTTCCACAATGAAGCCGTTAGTTCCGTTTTGTTTTTATCGTAACAAACCTACAATAGTATTTTATTAAATGCGTGGCGACCAACAAACACTCTCGTCATAGCGTACTGAAGAGAATTTGAAATCTGAAGTTTAACTTCCACAATCTGGTGCTTTCAATCATTTACTTTGGCAACACTAATGTTGACACTTGTCATTTCCAAATTAAGATATCTAGCCGTCAATCAATAATATTATTGTGGGACGGGGGAAACTGGAAATTCTGCTGGTAAGGGATTTCGTTCCGCCATCGTATAACGTAAATTTTTCTTTATTTTCTTTTTACAAAAGCGAAATGAATGGAAATACAACACGAATGACGTGAAAAAGGACTCGATTAGGCTTGTTCTGCACAACATCGGCCATATTCCACAAAATAATCATTTATCTTTGGATGGTGAGTACTGAGTAGTATCCTACGTAATATTTTGATTCATAATTTATATGTTCTGCTTGAATTCGTCAGTTTGTCCATTGTACTACAGTGTAATACTTCGATGTAAGAATAAGTGTAGGTACAACGTCAACAATAAGTCTTATAAATGTCTTAAGTTTTGTTTTTTTAATGATTGTCAAATATTTATATAAGACGAATTTAAGTAGGTACAGATAAATTAGCTCCACTGCTTGACAATCAATACAAATGTTACTTGTTTCTTAGGACTAAAACCCTAGGGTAGACCAAGAAAATTAGAATACTACGGGAACATTTTGTAGAGGGGCGAGCAAGTTTAAATAAAACGATCTATACTGACTGAAACAAATCTAAGTCTAAAGTTAGATTATTATTTTAGGGCTCAAAAATCCACTTGGATTTTAATTAGAAGAACTTAAAATTGTCTGACCCCTCTGCGAGTTGGCATCAGCCCCTCATACGCCTTCCAAAAATCTGGGACCCTGGGGTTTCCAGATATATCTATAGGTTTCTTCCTCAAAAGGCCATGTCATACACTAACCTACATGGTCTTCACATGATTTGACAGAGATTATGTCTGGACATTCAAAGGGCCTGTGACCTCTGAGTTTGTTTTGGCCTTACTTCTCAGAGTAGTCAGTTAGGATCTTATCTTATCTTCTCTTGAGGTTTTGGTTTCCGCACTCAGTCCCTAGGCGGACCATTGGGCGTGGGCCATGGCGGCCTTTGGTGGTTATTCCGTTAGGAAACACCAATGTCATCTAGTTTTACAAAATATTATTGATGTGTAAAAGTGTTTGCGTAAAACCCATTTACAAACAAAAAAAACAATTATTATTAATCAAAGACATTTTCAATATTATATTTAATTAGCTTCCGCCCGCAGCTTCGCCCGCATAATATGTCGACAAATTATACACATAAACCTTCCTCTTGAATCACTCTATCTATGTATTAAAAAAAACTGTATCAAAATCCGTTGTGTAGTTTTAAAGATCTAAGCATACATACATACATTAGGACATGGGCAGCGACTTTGCTTTATACTATGTAGTGATTTAATAAATCTTTTCAGGCACCAACATACTTACCTAGTGCTCCCTTTAATCGCTTTTCCATTCCGTCTTTCAGATACTTGCACCACAAAAAGACAACCTATGAAAGCATGAGGCTATTGCTTAAACTATCAAAATGATTTCAACAAAACCGAATGATTTTAAATGTCTAATGAGCTACAAGAAGCAGAATTTAAGTCACAATTATGTGATTAAAATGCAACCAACAGTTCCTGATTAATACTTCATAATAATTCCAAAACACTTGCCAAGTGCTTTAGTTTAAAAGAAGTGGCGCAACAAACTCCCCAGCAGCACAGCTATCTGTTACTACATCCACTGCTAAACAAAGGCCATCACCAAGCATGGCATAACCAGTTCATACTGCAGCATCAGCAGATTCCCGGGACCTTCACCAGGTCTTCAGTCTAGCTTGTACCCTGGCTTGGTTCTTGGCATCCATCATCTTCCACTTATATCAGTTGCTACAGTTCTACTGCTGGACGAATGCCTCAAATAACACCTCATATTACTGCATTCTCAGCTACTCTCAAGCTATGAAGGTCTTCAATTCACCAACCTGAAGTAGCCTTGCTCTTCATCTGCCGTTGCAGTGTCTCCAATTAAAAACACATTCACGGACAAGTTCAAGGCAATTTAGTTCCTAACTGAACTTACATTTGTGTGGTAAATTGAAATATTAAAACCTACCACAATGTCTTATAGAGAATTGCAAAATGATCGACCGTCTGTCATCAGATACGCACCAAAGCGAAGTAGGGAGGACTCCATTCCCACGCCACAAGAGAAGAGACTTTCCACTCCCCCGCCGAGCAGAGAGCAGACAGATCGCACTCCAACTCCAACTCCATCAAATCCTGGTCCAGAAAAGGAACCATCAAAGCCTAGAAGAACAACCGCTCCCAGGAAGATAAAACCAAAGTTCTGTAACCCAAAATCCCAAATATGGCGACCGTATACCAAAGAGAAACCTTTTAAATGTGATATATGTAAAAAGAGTTTTGATAAAAAGTATGATCTAGAACGACATATTCCCATACACTCAAAGGTAAAACCATTCAAGTGTACACTTTGCAAAGAGAGTTTCACTCGCGAGAATCTCTTAAAAACCCATATCAGTGCACATTTAAATGAGAAACCGCACAAGTGTAAATTATGTGACTGCAGCTTCATGTTGCCAATAGAATTGAAACGCCACATTTTTACACACACTGGTGAAAAACCATTTAAGTGCGAACTTTGCGAGATGGCGTTCCGGCAAGGTAGCGACTTGAAAAGGCATATGAGGAAACATACGGGCGAGAAACCGTTCCAGTGTAATGTGTGTGATAAAAAATTTGCTCAACTGCACGGATTGAAGAAGCACAACCTTATTCATACGGGCGAGAAAGATCATCAGTGTGAGAAATGTCAGAAATGCTTTAGCAACGCGGAAGCTCTAAAGACACATGTACGAATACATAGTGAGGAGCAACCGCATAAATGCGATGTTTGTGATAGACGGTTTACTCAACTCGAAGGCTTGAAAAAGCATTACCGTGTACACTCTGGTGTAAAACGTTATAAATGTGAGACATGTCAAAAAGAATTTAGGGACTTGCAGGATTTGAAAAAGCATGTTCGGATACATACCGGAGAGAAACCGTTTCAGTGTGATAAGTGTCCCGACTCGTTTAAGGAGAGGGGCCATTTGAAAAGGCATTTGCGTATACACGCGAATGAGAAACCGTATAAATGCAGTATATGTCTGAAATCTAGTTTTAGAGATGCGAGCGATCGTAGGAAACATATACGCACTCATATCCGCGATGAACCGCATAAATGTCATTTATGTAAGGAAAGTTTTATTTATAAACAAACTTTGAAATCCCATCTGAGGTGGCATGAGAAAAATAAGCCAGTGATTCATTAAAAAGTATTTTATATAAATTCTTTTTTTATAATAACAACATAATTAAAATATGTGTCGGATTTACGAACAGCATTTATCAAGTATCAAATAGGACCCGTAATGTGCTCACTGCATTATAATTATTAAAGGTCACAGCTCATTAAAGCCACCCGGCACCCAATCCGCACCGCCTCACCTCTTGCGCTAGTATTCTTTATATGGACTTGTATGGCCGTATGGGTATGCGCTCACTTATGTCGTGAACTCTCTGAACGCCGTGGCGTCACCGGATCGCCTCGGAGGTAAGCCCTCCACGCGCGGACGGCGGGTGGACCACTCAGTGCCAACTCGCTGTTCGCATGCTTGCCTTGCGTTCACTCCACTGCGAGGTGCGAGGGCCACTGGTTGACCGCGTGACGTTTATTGGTGATAACGCGGCGTACACCCGTTGACCACCTGTCGACAGCGAGTAGACGCCGTGCGACGAGGCGGTGCGGGGTGGGTGCCGGGTGGCTTTAATGAGCTGTGACCTTAACCCATACACTGCCATGAACACGTACCTATGTGTTTTGAAGGCACTGAGCTTAGAATAGCACAGAAAATAGTAGCATGTATGTTAAGTGTCCTTGTTGGGAACAAAATGAATTACAAACTGAAACTGAGTTTGAAACTTCTTCTCGTGTGGTTAGTGACTAACCTGGTGTCAGAGTTTTAAAGCTGCCCATGGGCCTCTGACTTCGCTTCACATGCTGTTGAGAAATATCTCTCAGACATGTTTCCACACGATGTTTTCCTTCACCGATTTTTATGCAAGTGATAATATACAATAGTAATTATACAATACGCACATGAAATCCGTAAAATCAGAGATGCCTTGGGTTCGAACTCGAGACCTATGATTTAGCAGTCCGACGGTCACATAGCTAGGCTATCACTGCTTACATTTCAAACTTAAAATCTATTTTAAAATTTCGCCTTAAATCCCGATGTTTTGTTACGTTAAAACATAAGTTAAGACTGCACAATGTATGGGTGATAAGAATAATTAGTAAATATCTATTTAAAATTATTAAAAATATCAGCTCTTTTTTACTCTGACTGTTAGTACATGTGATAAACATTATTATATAAAAATCATAGCATAGGAATATGAGAAACCGTGTTTATTTAACGGTTTTTGTCTTCGGTTAGGGATGGGACCTTCATTTTGAGTCTAAAATCTTGATTTACCAACTACGTGGCATTTTGTGTCAAAACTCTTCTAATTTACCAACTCTTTGTCTATGGAAAGTTGTTCATTGTTCTTTTTATATATTGTAATTTATATATATATGTATATGGTTATTTGTAAAACACCGACAACCTTGCAGGACTGAATTACTATCATCATAAACAACAACTTTTGTTCTATGACTTACATAATACATTTACCAAAAACAAACCTTTAAGATTTCGTTGTCCTATCTAACTCATGTACCTAACCCCTCTCGCCTCGCTAATGTACTGTACATCGCTTTCTTTTGCTTCGCATAGAATTCGTAACATTTAGAGCGTTCAATTTAAATATTTTTATATTTGTATGAAAATCAGATGATCTATAAATCAATCTGCCTAGCATTTTCCCAACTATGTTGGGGTCGGCTTCCAGTCTAACCGGATGCAGCTGAATACCAGTATCTTACATGGAGCGACTGCCTATCTGACCTCCACAACCCAGTAACTGGGTAATACGATACCCCTTGGTAAGACTGGCTGCCAGACTTTCGGACTTCTGAAGACCCGTAACGACTGTCAAAGATGCACAAATGACAGCCGGGACCAACGGCTTAACGTGCTTTCCGAGGCACGGAGGAGTCTCGTTATGTAAAGATGGTCAGCCATCCACGGCCGTAGCTTAACCTGATGGATCGACCTGTGCGGCTGTTAGTACTTAGCCACGAGCTTCTCTATCTGATGAACTATAATAGGATTAATTTCTAAAAGTTAGAACTAAAGTTAATTTTGATATTAGTAACACTCACAGGTTGTCGGCGCTTTACAAATAAAGTATATGTACATATTTACTTAAATGAGTAGGTAGATAACATATTTATCCAAATGAATTTATTTTCAAGGTAGGTATTCAATAAATTACGTAGATATAAAAAGTTTCGGAATACATTGTATCAAATATTAATGAAATTTTTATGTGTACATTTAAAATAATACTTACAGTTATAATATTAATAAAAGTATTACATTAAAAATAATTCGTGTATTTTAATAAATGTCAACATCAGTATTAATGTGAGTGTTTTATTGCTGACTATCTGACGGTGACTAACCTAAGTTGGTTAGATATAAACTACGATAACATGGCGCGCCCCTCCAAATGGCTGTTTCAATGTTTGTAGTCACATCCTTACGAAAGAGTTTGTATGTAGTTGTAAGCATTCGTCTTCAGTAGCAGGCCGGCAGCGACATGCGTTGTGAGTCTTGGTGGCGCTTTGTGATTACTTTCACAAATACTTTCATACGTTTTGTATTTTGGAGGAGCGGGCCATGTTATCGTACCGTTAAATGGGGAAATAGGGTGAATCGAAACGAAAGTTTAAAAAGGATTTTAACAGTGATACAATACAGTTTGTCAGCAAAAAAGGTTTTTATATGTTAACTGTATTATATTGAACGATTAAGTGCGTGTTGGCATCCAAATTATAAACAATAAAAGATAAAACCGACCGCTTTTAAACGCGGTTTATGGGCTATGATCGCGTTCATTCAGTTTCATTGGTGAAATTCACCTTTAGTCTCATGTAATGTCTTTTGTTAAGAGCTATAATGAGAATAGTCGTTATGCCGTGGTAAATTTTGCCAGTCAGCATAAGGTAAGCAGTGGGTCTGCCTAATGATGGCCTACTAGCGCTTTAGACAAACTCGGTGGTAGAATAAAAAATAATTATGATGCATTATGTAAATTGGTGAAATAACAAAGAAAACTACAAAGTCAATTGAAATATAGTGGATTTATTTTTAAATTATTAATTTAAGAAGAGAGAAAATATAGTATAATTTCATGATCACAGTGGTTTTGTTTTACAACATAATTCTTAGTATCTACATTACTAATAATCATATCTACTTATACATAATTCATAATCAGCCTATAATGTTCCCATTGCTGGGATTTTTTTTTATATTGTACAGAGGCCAGCACATCAAGTTACCACAATCTGTCAAATTTCTTTGATAGTATTCACCCGGACTTGCCTGCTGGGACACAAGCCTCTGTAAATTATATATTGTTACGATCGCGAATTACGATCAGTAATTAGGGTATTTGCCCATGATAGACATATAAATATTATACTTTTCCCGCGGTAAACTTTACTTGCGTGATGCAGGATTTCCCGTGACGTTAGTGTGATGCGTTTTTCGTATGTTTCGATGTAGATGTCGCTACACTGAACCTTTTTGAACGCCAGAGCATAAACGCACGCGCGTGCCCTCCACGCCAAGCTACAAATTTATTTCTTCTTGTTATCATGAATTTCCCAATATCCATGGTGTCTTTTAATTTGTTTCATGACATTAAATACGTACAAGAGCTTCAATTTTTAAGATATCTATATAAACACACACAAAAGTAATGATTTAATTGTATACCTATGTCGTGTTATAGTGTTGTTGCCTCATATTTGTATCGTTGGTGTACAGGGCAATGGCGTTTAAAAGGTTATGTCTTTTTCTATATTTTACTATGTTTGTTTTTGTATAACATGATGTATAGCTCTAGCATGTGCCGACAATGCAGTACTCTGCGCGAAGCGAGCGTTGCATATGGAGCAGGCGAAAGGTTTCTCTCCCGTGTGTGTTCTTAGATGGTTGGTCAGTATTTTGTTCGTCTGAAAAATAAAACATACGCACCTTTAGGATGAAAACGACACAATTCAAAACAATCAAAAATTGAGTTATCGTCATAAAATGCCTCAAAACGTAAAAAAATCAGCTGTTCTATAGAAGAAGAAAAGAAGGAAAAAAACGACAATAAATATAACCGTAAAAATCGTTGAGCTCTTATAAGCAAACGGCTTCTAATAGGCGAACATCTAATACAGCATTTCGCAAAGTGGGCGATAACGGCCCCTTGTGGACCCAGAAAAATGAAGGCGTTGTGTGAGAGGCTTTTTTTTTTTTTTTTTTAAGGCTGGGAAATCATCCAATGACTGCTCCCGCTCTGGGTGGAGCGGAAGGGAGTGTCAGACTCTTACTGACTAAAACCCATCCATGTTCCTTCCGTAGCCCTTTATGTTCCGGGGTAGCGGTAACCCTTTCGGACAATCCCGCTTACCCGGCAGGCTTGGCCCTGAGGGGCCCCTTCATATGCTGACATCTCTTTGAGGCGCGCGTGGAACATATACGCGCCGTACGGCACGGGTCTGGTGCTGATCGGACGGTGAGTCACCCATTACTCACCGTCCGCAGGCCCGCGCCTACGGTGGCCGGGAGTCGTCACGTGCCTCCCGACGCCCGGAGCGTCTCCCGCGGCGGCTGGGACGGGAGGACCTTTCTCTCTCCCATCCCGCCACCTCCTTCGCGAGCATGACTTTTTCGCAGAAGGAGGTGACTGCCTCCCACTCCCTCTCGCCCCGGAGTCCCGGACCATGGCTTGCACCAGGGCCGGGCGCGAGAGGTCGCCGCCGCCGATCGCCTCTACGAGGACACGGCGGTGCTCCGCCCAAGCGGGGCAGGTTTGCACCGTGTGCTCTACCGTGTCCTCTGGGCGATCCTCGCAGTGGTGACACCCGGGCGTTTCCTCCCGCCTGATGATGTGCAGGAACCTCCCGAAACATCCATGTCCGGTGAGGACCTGCGTCAGGCGGAAGGTGAGGGCGCCGTGACGCCTCTCTAGCCACTCCTCAAAGAGGGGCCTTACCGCCACTATCGTGGCGTGCCCTGCGCTGGGTTGCGACAGTCGCTGATTCCAGGCCGCCATGAGATCGCGCCGGAGGTCCGTCCGCTCCGCCGCAATTTGCTGCGGAAACGGAGTTTCCCCCCGGCTTAGTACCTCCACGCGCCACTCGAACAGGCGCGCGAGGACTATCGCCTCCAGATCCCACGGCGGCAGTCCGGCAAGGAGGCTTGCCGCCTCGCCCGAGATCGTGCGGTACCCCCGGATTAGCCGAATGGCTACCACCTTTTGGGGCGCGTTCAGGTAGTGGGCGGCTCGCCGCCGCAATGAACGCGCCCACACCGGGGCCCCGTAAAGGGCCATGGACCGCACGACTCCCGCGTAAAGCCTCCGGCAGGAGGCGTTTGGCCCCCTCAAATTGGGCAAGAGCCGCTTTAAGGCGGCCCCAGTCCGTTCCAGCTTGGGGGCCAAACGTCGGAAATGCTCCACGAAATTCCATCGGCTGTCGAGGACCAGACCTAGGTATTTCATCGTGGTCTCGACGCCGATGTGAACCCCTCCTACCGTGAGTTGGGATCCCGATGGTGGCCTATTCCGAGGCCCATGAAAGGACATGGCCTCGGATTTGTGCAATGCCACCTCGAGACCCAACTGCCGGATCCTCTCAACGACTATCGCAACCCCGCGTGTCATCGCGTCGGCCGCCGCCTGATGCGACCTTCCCTGCGCCAAGACCAGCGTGTCGTCAGCGTAACAAATTACGCTGACGCCGTCAGGGAGGTCGGCCCGCAGCACCCAGTCGTAGCCGATGTCCCACAGGTGCGGCCCCAGAACCGATCCCTGTGGGACACCGCACGACATCTCTCGCCGGTTCCATTCCCCATCGCGACCGGGGTAGATGACGGGTGTGAGAGGCTTAGGGGGCGATTTGTAATTTCATCTAGATAGTGGTTTTTAAGTAGGTGAAAAAATGGCGGCGCTAAAAAGTAATTGATTCTCAAAGTGGGCTGTAGACAAAATAAGTTTGGGAACCCCTGGTCTAATGGGTTTTTAGTTGGAATTAATAATAATAATAATATCCTTGGACATTTCACACAACGCCGTATCGACCCAAGCTAAGCAACCTAATGCTTGTGTTATGGTAACGAGATGGCTGATAAACTACTTATATACATTTTTTTTTAGTAAATACATACATATTATAGATAGAAAAACACCCAGACCCGTAACAAATACTTGCACGTCGTACAAATATTTGTTCCGTGCGGGAATCGAACCCGCGACATGCTGCGCAGCAGTCAATCGCAAACCGCTGCGCCAACCGTGTCGCCGAAAATAAATATTGCTATTTGACAGCTTTAGTATGAAAAATAATATTATGACAAAATTCTTCAAATAAAAGTTGTTTGCCTATTATCAACTCAGTCCTCTATTAAATTAAATAAGTGAATAATTATTTAATGGTTGTGCAAACCAAAAAAACTATAACAATTCCGCCCCTAAAATGACCCAGTGAACGCAACAGGCAATCGCTCAACCGCTGCGCCAACCGTGTCGTCAATTAAGGAATGGAGGAACAGGGTGGATAGTCCCTCCATTGAAAAGGGAGGATCCTCCAACCAGACAGGTGTTGCGTCTGGCGGGCTACTGCCCGACAACTCTTAGTCGGGGCTGAGTATACACGGTTAAATTTTAGTCGTTTTAATCCCCTTAAGGGGTCATTGCACTCATTATAAGGTGCAACCTTTACGATGGGACCGAACCTGAAATCGCGATTAAAAACTGCTGTTCAGTACATTTATGTTCGCCTAACTCGTCAAAATGCACAGCTGATTTTTTTTTTTCACGATTTCAGGTTCGGTCCTATAGTTAAAAGTTGGGATTAAAACGACTAAAATTTAACCGTGTATGTTAGATCGCGCTGTAAGCTCCGTTTGCGCGATGTAGGATTTTGTGTGACGTATAGTGTCGTAACATGTCAGCTTTTTGACACTTCGCCCGCTGTCGTTGTAGTTCCTATGTGGCTGGATGGATGTCGCACATGTTAAATCGTGGCTACCATGATTTACTCACCGAAAATCCTCTGCCGCACATGAAACAAATCTTGTTCTTCGGCGGAAGTATACCTTCGTGGACGCGACGGGTATGTTTCACCAAGTCAGCGTTACGAATGAAGTTCTGAAATCATTGATATTGACATTTTAATACCGGGCATAAGGTCTAAGCTATCATGCTTTTTAAGCGGGATTGTCCGAATGGGTTAGCGCTACCCCGGAACACAAAGTACTAAAACCCATCCATGTTCCTTACTTGGATGGGTTTTAGTCAGTAAGAGTGTGACACTCACTCCTTCCGCTCCACCCAGAGCGGGAGGGGTCATTAAATGATTTCCGACCCTCAAAAAGAAAAAACATGCTTTTAACCTTTTGAACGCCATTGTCAATACGTGACAAGCAAGCGCATGCCCCGTACGCCAACGACACAAATTTATGTGACAGTGCGGGTACACTATAACACGTAATAAACAATTAAATCATTACTTTTGGGTGTGTTTATATAGATATCTTAAAAATTGAAGCTCTCATACGTATTTAAAGACATGAAACAAATTAAAAGACACCATGGATATTGGGAAATTCATGATAACAAGAAGAAATAAATTTGTAGTTTGGCGTGGAGGGCACGCGCGTGCGTTTATGCTCTGGCGTTAACATTTTAATAATGAGCATAAGGTCTAAGCCCCCCCTTGGAGGGAGGGTGTGACCGTAATCCACATGTCTTCGAATTTTAGGTTCTAGGACATACCGGATTCGCTTCACCGATCTATTGTGATGTGATGAAAGTAAAGCGCCCGTCTTGGTTCGAAACTCTCACAACTAGTCAGTCGCGGGCGTTACGACTGGGTTTTTTTTTTTTTAAATTGGGTAATCATCAAATGACTCTCCCCGCTCTGGGTGGAGCGGAAGGGAGTGTCATATTCTAACTGATTAAAACCCATTCATATTCTTTCCTTAGCCCTTTATGTGATATTTCTCAACAGCATGTGATGCTAAGTCAGAGGCCCATGGGCAGCATTAAAATTCTGACACCAGGGTAGTTACTAACCACACGAATAGAAGAGAAGAAGCCCTTTATGTGCCGGGGTAGCGGTAATCCTTTCGGACAATCCCGCTGAACAATTGTTGGGATCTTCTATCGTGTGGTTAGTTTCTAACCTGATGTCAGAGTTTTTATGCTGCCCATGGGCCTCTGACATAGCTTCGCATGCTGTTGGGAAATATCTCTCAGACATGCTGGTTTCCTCTCGTATTCTTCTTCTTTCTTCGTGTGGTTAGTTCATTTATATAATTTTATTACCTTAAATGGATGACATTAATTTGCTGAATAATTGTATTAAATTCATTATTATTATTGACATTCAATTTCGACATAACTATAAATTCTCAATTTAATTGCACAAATATAAAAGAAAATAATTAATTAATAATAATGTTTAATGCATGCAAATTAAAAAAGAAGATAAGGGCAGGCGAATGAAAATTGCAATGCTTGGAAAAGGCCGCTAAGTCATAAGTACCTACTAACATTCATAACACCAAAATTGTACACTTGGTTCGCAATAAACATTTTGACTTTGACTTTGACTTTGACTTAGTGACTAACCTGGTGTCAGAGTTTTTATGCTGCCCATGGGCCTCTGACTTAGCTTCACATGCTGTTGAGAAATTTGTGTTGAATTGTTGGGTTGAAGAAGCGTTTGTAAACCCTTACCTTATCACATTGCTCGCACCGATACTTGTAGTACTTGAGGTGGACTAGGTTGTAGTGGTCTTTCATGTAGATGTTCTTCGAGAAGATCTTGTCACAGCCAGGGCAGGGGATCCTGGAACCAGTGGGCAGGTTGCTTGAACGTGAGCAATGTTTGAGGAGTTTGTCACGAAATATTATTATATAGAAAAAGAAAAACAACCGACATCCATAAAGGAAGAGGTTCGTCTATACATAAAAAAAATACAATCGATATTTTCGTCAACTGTGAGCCGTTTTTAAAAATTCATCATTTGGTTGAGAAAGGTTCAGCGGTGATCCCATATAAATTTTACTAACTTTAGTTGGGTAGTTAAATAAGCTTCGATAAAAAAATGACCTTGGATAAAGTGACCTTGAGTAAAGTGACCTCTGATAGATTGACCTTGAACAAAGTCACCTAGAGTTGGATAAACTGACTTAGAGCGGGATTAAGGCAAAAGTAACCTTGAGTAAAGTGACCTTCAATAAATTGACCTTTAACAAATTGTCTAGGGTTGGATAAACTGAACAAGAGCGGGAAAAAGGCAAAAGTGACCTTGAGTAAAGTGACCTTCAATAAATTGACCTTGAACAAAGATACTCAGGGTTGGATAAACTAACCAAGAGCGGGATGTAAGCAAAACTGACCTTGAACAAAGTGACCTAGGGTTGGATAAACTGACCTAGAGCGGGTTAAAAGCACCCAGAAACGTCACTTACCTATGTTTCTTATGCTGCGAGTGACGCGTGCTGTTGGCCAGGTGCCACCGGTAGCGATACACGTCGCGGTACTGCTTGTCGCACTCCACGCAGTACGCGGCCTTGTGCGGGCTGTGCGACGTCTTGTTATGGAGCCACAGGCCGTTGTAGCGGGCCCAGCGCTTGTTGCAAGGCTTACATTCGAAGGGGGAGTGCTGTTTTCTAGAAAGATAGGTTTTTTTTTTGAGAGTGAAATGACTCCTACCGCTCTGGGTGGATCGTATTTAACCAAGATTATGTGTGGAGTGTGGACATTAAAAGAGACTATAACAGTGTGTCAGACTCTTACTGACTAAAACCCATCCATGTTCCTTCCTTAGTCCTTTATGTTCCGGGGTAGCGGTAACCCTCTCGCCTCTCGGACAATTCCGCTTACCCGGCAGGCTCGGCCCTGACGGGCCCGTTCATATGCTGACATCTCTTTGAGGCGCGCGTGGAACATATACGCCCCCCCCCGCACGGGCCTGGTGCTGATCGGACGGTGAGCTACCCATTACTCACCGTCCGCAGGCCCGCGCCTGGACCGAAAGCCTGACAACCAGTCTTACCAAGTGGTATCGTATTACCCACTAACTGGGTCGTGGAGGTCAGATAGACAGTCGCTCCATGTAAAATACTTGTATTCAGCTGCATCCGGTTAGACTGGAAGCCGACCTAGCATAGATGGGTAAAGCCTCGGCAGATTGATGGACTGGGAACCGGCAATATTATACAGGGTGTAACCGAAAGGCTACAAACTAGGCTAGTCTGTAGCATATGCTTTTGTATGTTACTTGTACCCTTTCGGTTACACCCTGTATTTACAGTAAAAAGACACATACCTGATGTGATCCTTGATGCAGTATCTCATCTTGAAGCTAATGCCGCAGTAGTCGCAGACAAACTTCTCATGCCACTCCTTGTAATGCTTAAAGAACTCCCAGCGACTCCTGCCAACATGAAATATTATTAGTAATTTTTATTTTTAACATTACATTAATAATAAATATTTAACAATATATTTTAATCAAATATTATTAAAATATTTTCGAGCTCGTGGCTTAGTAATAACAGCCGCACGGATCCATCCATCAGGTTAAGCTGCGCTTTTCAGGGTTATCTATATATATAAAAGAAAGTCGGGTTTGTTCCCTCCATTATAACTCGAGGTCTGCTGGACCAATTTTCATGGTTTTTGTTTCGTTGGATTTGTCTCCGCCCTGAATAGCAGAATACATTTTTAATTTTTTTTTTTTTTTGGTAGTTAGTGTAGGTGGGTAGGTAGGTAGGTAGGGTAGGTAGGTAGGGTAGGTAGGGTGGGTAGGTAGGGTGGGTAGGTAGGGTAGGTAGGTAGGGTAGGTAGGGTGGGTAGGTAGGGTGGGTAGGTAGGGTAGGTAGGTAGGGTAGGTATGTAGGTAGGGTGGGTAGGTAGGGTAGGTAGGTAGGGTAGGTAGGTAGGGTAGGTAGGTAGGTAGGGTAGGTAGCTAGGTAAGTAGGGTAGGTAGGCAGGTAGGTAGGTAGGTAGGGTAGGTAGGTAGGTAGGGTAGGTAGGTAGGGTAGGTAGGTAGGGTAGGTAGGTAGGGTAGGTAGGTAGGGTAGGTAGGTAGGGTAGGTAGGTAGGGTAGGTAGGTAGGGTAGGTAGGTAGGTAGGGTAGGTAGGGTGGGTAGGTAGGGTAGGTAGGGTGGGTAGGTAGGTAGGTAGGTAGGTAGGTAGGGTAGGTAGGTAGGGTAGGTAGGTAGGGTAGGTAGGTAGGGTAGGTAGGTAGGGTAGGTAGGTAGGGTAGGTAGGTAGGGTAGGTAGGTAGGGTAGGTAGGTAGGTAGGTAGGGTAGGTAGCTAGGTAAGTAGGGTAGGTAGGCAGGTAGGTAGGTAGGTAGGGTAGGTAGCTAGGTAAGTAGGGTAGGTAGGCAGGTAGGTAGGTAGGTAGGGTAGGTAGCTAGGTAAGTAGGGTAGGTAGGCAGGTAGGTTAGGTAGGTAGGGTAGGTATCACAGTTAAGACAGGACAACATCTGTCGGGTCAGCTAGTATATCTTAATAAAAAATGGGATGTTTACTGAAACTCCAAATGGTGTAACAATTTCCGTCATCTAGAATATTATACAACGTGGCGCTACAATGGTGACATTAATTTAACACACATAATATACGTTATCACATTTTCGTTTTATGAAGACATTATATTTCCATTAAACGTTATTATTTACTGATTTATTTAAAACTAGCACTTTGCCCGCGGCTTCGCTCAAGTGGTCTTTCCCGTGGGACCCGTTATTTTTCCCGGGATAAAAAGTAGCCTATGTTACTCCTAGAAAACTAAGCTTTCCAACGGTGAAAGAATTTATAAAATCGGTCCAGTAGTTTTTGAGCCTATTCATTACAACCAAACAAACAAACAAACAAAGTTTTCCTCTTTATAATATTATTATTATATAAGTATAGATGTAAGAAAATAGCATCTTAGAGCAACCTGTACTTAACACGTTGAACGCCAACGCGGTCACCGTGTGTCCGACAAACAATAGTTTTTCTATTGTGTCTGCTGCGTGGCAGTCAATGACTTAAAGAACGTGCAGCGGACATTCGCATGAGGTAAGCAATACTATTAGGATGAAACAACTGCAAAAAGTAGGCGAATTGATTTTATTATTTAGTTTGATGAAACTTTTTTTTTCCATTTGCGATTTATTTTAACCTATCAACATGTATTTGATTAATGGGCACTAGCCTTACCCGTGTGTTAAATTTATGTCACCATCGTAGCGCCCCGTTATATGTATAAACAAAAATAATCAAAACTCACCCAAAGTTCAACTCGCATTTCAAACATTGAAACACTTTTCTATGTCTCTTCTGATGATGCCATTTAGTTTGCGATTTGTCGTAACACGTAAAGTCGCACAGCGTGCAGGAATACTTATTGTAATGGTCGATTACATGGCGTGATAATAAACTCTTGCTCGAGATTCTTGAGGTACAGATATCACAGGTATATTTATTTAACTGAAAATAAAAACGCTAATACATCCATCTTCTCTAGATAGTATAAAACAAAGTCGCTCCCCGCCATTTGTCCAAACTCAAAACTCAAACTCAAAGCATTTATTTCAAATAAACCAATTACAGGCACTTTTGGATTGTCAAGGGGTCGGTCAGTCAGAAAGATGAAGCTAGTTGCCCATTCCAAAGCAGTAGGTACAGACGCCAGCACATCAAGCTATCCCTAACTGTCAAATTTTCTCAATTAAAAATGAACCTTATTTCTTTGCAATAAAGTTGAAATACTATCAAAGAAATTTGACAGATTGTGGTAACTTGATGTGCTGGCCTCTGTACCTATGGAGAAGAACGGGCAAGAAACTCCATGGACACTCTTTTAAATCAGAATATGGTTACAAAATATGGGCTACATCATTCATGTTAAAATTATACATGTGATAACGATGCAGAACGTAAATTGCGTCCGTAATAAAAGATTTAAAAAGTAATCAAAAACAATTCAAAAATTTAATTTAATATAAAATGAGCCGTGGCAGCTAAGAGGTGACCAGTCTCTACTGACGGCGCCCGTTCACGAACATGACGCATGGATTAGCAACATTCAGCTCAACCATTTTGAAGGGAGCTAAATGATCCAACAGACACGCCACCATCAGCGAGACATTACAGGGAGCATGACATGCTCTCAGTTTTATTATTTGTAATAAATGCTTTTTTTTTTTTAAGGCTGGGAAATCATCCAATGACTGCTCCCGCTCTGGGTAGAGCGGAAGGGAGTGTCAGACTCTTACTGACTAAAACCCATCCATGTTCCTTCCGTAGCCCTTTATGTTCCGGGGTAGCGGTAACCCTTTCGGACAATCCCGCTTACTGTAATAAATGCTTTGAGTTTAGTTTTGAGTTTGAGCTTACTTTTTCACGAAAAACATTTATAATCTGTTTTGTGGTATAGTGTTTTTATTCTGGGTGCATCGTCTTCACATATAATGTTATAATTCATGTATACAAAACATTGTAAACATTTTAAAAGAGTAACGGTGGAGTTTCTTGCCCATTCTTCTCCATACAAAACTACCTTTTGGAAGGGGCGACTAGAACCAATTCTATTTCTTGTTCATATTGACGTTCAAAAGTGCCTTACTTGTGCCTATTTGAAATAAATGATTTGACTTTAACTTTGAATGTAAAGGTTAACATAATTACCTTACTATGAAACTTTGTATCATGATCCTCCAACATTTCTTGACTCGAAAACGCCGAAACGCATCGCTCACATTTAAACCTCTTCGACTTAAAATATACGCTTTCTCTTTCACTCGCCAGTAAACACCGGAGCTCTTCGTCAGCTATCCGCACTCTTCTAAAACATTCTGTCGTAACTTCGGTAATAATTTTGAATTTCGGTTTTTTGTTTTGTAGCGCTCGTTTTTTCGCCCATCGATTGTTTTTTGGTTTTTTTGTTGCTGGAGTTTGTCGTAAGGAACATCTAACATGGCTATCGCAAACCTGTTCCGAGGTATGAAGATGTGAATCTAACACACCTACAAAAAAAATATTCCTAAATATCAAAACTTAATGTTATGTAAACGATGGGAGGATGAAAGAGCTCGTGGCTAAGTAATAACAGCCGCACGGATCTATCAGGTTAAGCTATGCTTGCTAGGTTGGTCCGTGGTGACCATCTTTACATAAAGACTCCTTCGTGCCTCGGAAAGCACGTTAAGCCGTTGGTACCGGCTGTCATTAGTGGATCTTTGACAGTCGTTACGGTTTGAAAATCTGACAGCCAGCCTAATAGTATTGCCTAGTTACTGGGTTGAGGAGTCAGATAGGCAATCGCTTCATGTAAAATACTGGGCGTTCAGCTGCATCCGGTTAGACTGGACGCCAACCCTAACATAGTTGGGAAAAGGCAGGCAGATTGAGTGAGTGTTGTGCAAAATATAGAAAATTTAGTGGCAGTGTTTGCAAGGCGGCTTACGGTCGCGAATAAAAAAAAATCCTTTTTTTTATTCGCGACCGTAAGTAAAATTTAGTTGCAAATTTACAATAATTAGTCAGCCGCCTTGCAAACACTGCCACTAAATTTTGTCAGGTGCTATTCTAAATGCCTTCAACACGCATTGCAATGTATGTACAATAAACACATATTAGTGTTGAAGGCACTGAGCTTGGAATGGATCAAAATGTATTGAGCACGTATGTGTGTGCGCACTGTGAGATGGAACAGAAAACACACAGCTGTGTTCATAGCAACGTAGGGGCTAGTGGTCGCAAACGCTACTGCTGAGTATATCCTGGGTTCGATTCCCGGCTCTAAATGCTTTGGGTTTGAGTCGAATTTCACTTGCAAAACTTGCTTTAAAAAGAAAAATGTAGTCTAAAAATACTACTTACTTGTACTCTCTTTAGTCACTTCTTCACTTTTAGTGGAATCATCACCAATGTCATCACCTAACTCGCATGTATCATTCACTTCATCATCATCACAAATTTTGTCACATATTTTTGTATCTGACTGTACTATACTTAAATCATTTACATAAACTGTGTGAGGGTGAGATTCGTTTAGTACCACTGTTGTAAGGCCAGATTGTGTGCCATAGACAATGCTCTGAAAAAGGTTTGAACATACTTATATATTATTCGTGTGTGCGCGCGCTCAACACACGGTTGTGTTTAGCGATATAAGTACGTAAACAGTGACCAATTATCAATTTTATTCCGCAAATAAATAACTAAGCGAAAGTAAAAATGGTGCAATGTAAGAAATGCAAACTGTTTCTATCTGTAGCTAAAGATGATATAGTGAGATGTAAGGGTGATTGTGAAAATGTTTATCATAAAAAATGTGCAACCAAAAAGCTCCTAAGCAGTACACTCTGCGATGACTGCCAGACAAATAGAAGCAGCCCTAAACCACCCGCAGATGAAACGAAAATCATATTAAACCCTAGGGAAGAGTCTGGAGAGAATGTTCTGGCTGAGGTAAATAAAAAGTTAGCGGTGATTTATAACCTTGAGAAGAAAATAGAAGAACTTACCACCAGCGTTGAATTTTATGGTGACATGTATCAGACATTAATTGATTTTAAAGAAGAAGCTCAGAAGAAAATAAAGGCGTTAGAACAAAAAAATGTTTATTTGGAGAAATGTAACAAGGCATTAGAAGAACGGGTACAGGAGTTAGAAATAAAGGACAAAGAAAAAAACATTGAAATTCACGGATTAGAGAAGCACGAAAACGAAAATACTATATTAATAGTCCAAAAATTGGCACAGAAACTAAATTTGGACCCAAACGAAATTCAAGATGCACAGAGGGTAGGCCAGGAAAAAGCAGATGATATAAAGCCCAAGACGGTGTTGGTCACGCTTCGGTCTAAAGATGCTCGCAAGAGCTGGATGCTTGTGAAGAAGGAGACAAAAATAACAAATAATAAAGTTTATGATAATGACAGTGAAAAGCGAATTTACATTAACGAAGATTTACCAAAATACAAACGACAGCTTCTTTGGACTGTAAGAAATATACTTAAGCCGAAAGGTTTCCAATATGTTTGGGTGCAGAATTGTAATATCCTGGTCAAAAAGAATAGTGACGAAAAAAAGATATATAACATAAGATCGGAGGAAGATCTGACTAAGTTTGATGAATGTAAGTAAACACGCGTACATGACGCGGCGAGTACACACGACGTGATTTCTAACAACAACATTCGATCGTATAGATAGCTACTACGGTAATTTTAATTTTAAAAGATACTTTGATATAACAGCTCTAAATAACGACCTATCTCAAAATATAAGGAATACCCACATATTACATCTGAACATAAGATCACTTCGAAAACATTTTAACGAGTTATTATTATTGCTTGATAAAAACAAATATAAAATAGATATCTTAATATTAAGCGAAATTAATATAAAGAAGGAAGAACTGCCATTTTATCAAATAGTAGGATATGACACATTTATACATGCTAGAGAATCAAGCAGAGGAGGAGGAATATTAATATACGCCAAGAATGGATTGAATTTCGAAGCTAGAAAGGTAAATACAGAAGCAGTAGAAACACTTCATGGGCAATTGAAGCACGGGGAAAATAAAACACATGTAATCGCGATATATAGACCACCTGCCAAAAATAAATTGATATTTATTCAGGAATTAAAGATGCTAGTGAAATCCGTACCAACATCTGACAATGTTATAGTGATTGGCGATACCAATATAAACACATTAAGCGACACGGATAATCCTACTGTATCAAGGTACAAAAACGCCCTGTGTGAATGCGGCCTGATGTGTGTAATACCAAGCGAAGAGATAACGCGGGAGGCGATCGCGGACGGCCGGCTTGAGGTATCGTGCTTGGATCATATCTGGGTGCGAGCGGGACGGAGCGAGCATGACGCGTGCGCGTATGTGCTTGAGTCACGAATTGCCGATCATCATGGAATCGGGTTAATGCTGAACTTATGTGTGAGTGGAAATGGAAATCAATGTGTGAATGACAATATCAAGAACAATAGTATGCGCGAAGTGTTAAGTGATAAAATTGTTAAGCAAAAGCTAGATGAATATGAATGGTCCCAGTTAATAACAATAACGTGTCCGGTATTATTGTATCAGACGATGTGTAGTGTATTTGATCGCATTTACAAGGAAAGTACATTTCAAATTAGCACAGATAATAAGAAAGTAATAAGGCAACCATGGATAGATAGGTATTTATACAAAATGTTACTGCGAAGGGATTATTTATTTAGAGTTTGGAAAGCGGATCCAAAGAATATGAGCAAGCGATTAGACTATACAAAATATAGAAATAAAGTAAATAAATTAATAAATATGGCAAGAAATAAATATAGACAGGAACAAATTTTAAAATGTAATGGAGATTATAGGAAAATATGGTCAAATATAAACATTTGGTTGGGTCGAAACAAAACTAGCTTGGACGATGTTATTTTAAGGCATTTAGGGAAAACAGATTGTATAGAACAGATTTGTACAAACTTTTCTAAAACGTTTACGGAAGAAATAAAGGGAATTAAACATGTATGTAACTTGAAGTTTTTAGACAGAAATAAATATGTAAAACCGAGCGAGGTAAGCTATAGATACAACAAGGTGACCTCGTCGCAGGTAGAAAAGGTCATAAGAACATTGTCCTGTGAAAAAGCACCCGGTTCAGATGGAATACGGGTGCAAGACATTGTATATGTATGTAAGCAAATAAGCCCTGTTCTAGCTGCGTTCGTGAATATGTCCTTATCTAACGGTATTTATCCAGACCAGTTAAAAAATGCAATTATACGTCCTATATATAAATCAGGAAGTCATTTAGAATATGGTAATTATAGGCCTATCGCAATATTATCTGTTATAGATAAAATAACCGAAAAAATTATTGTAGGACAGATTAGCGCGTTCTTAGAACAACACAACATATTGTGTGACACTCAGCACGGTTTCCGGAGAGGGCGCAACACTGTCTCTGCCCTGGTGGAATTTTCAGATTATATGAATAATTGCTTAGATTCTGGCAAACAAATTATAGCACTGTTCATTGATTATAAAAAAGCGTTTGACACTTTAGACCATGATATCTTATTACAGGCAATGGACGAATGCGGAATACGCGGTCCCGCAAATAATTGGTTTAAAAACTACCTCACTAATAGAAAAATATGCACAACTATCTCCCGTGTGGCTGGGAAAGAGGTAGATGTCGACCTGGGTGTGCCTACTGGATCTGTGTACGGCCCTGTAGGTTATGTAATGCATGTGAACAGTGTGTCAAATGTCGTAAATAAATGTGAGGTGTTCATGTACGCTGATGATATGTGTCTTGTTTATGCCGCCAAAGATATAACTGAGGCACAAAAGTGTATTCAAGATGACTTTGAAAACATTAGCAAATGGGCACACGACAATGGAATTATTTTAAATTTTTCAAAAACTAAATGTATGCATATACACTCACCATATAATCTAATTGCTAAATCTGTAAATAATGAATATCTCACAGTTATAGGACATACATACGAATGTTTGCATAGAGATAAATGTAATTGTAAATGTGCAAAATTGGATTATGTTGATAAATTTAAATATTTAGGTCTAACAATAGATAAGAACTTTAATTGGAGATTACATGTAAATGACATTTGCAATAGGCTAAGATCAGTGCTAAGTAAGTTTTACCACTTAAAAAATGTATTGAACAGACAGACGTTAAGAATGGTGTATTTTGCACTTGCCGATTCGCTAATAAGCTATGGACTTCTTGTGTACGGGCGAACCTTTATTACATATTTAAGAGATATTAAAGATATACAAATTAGACTGATAAAGTTTCTGGTTAGTAAAAATGTTAAAGATAAGTGCTACAAAGAGTATGATAAGTTATTCCCCATCTGTAAAATCATACCTATAGATAAAAAAGTAGATTATCTGGTAGGCCTGGAACATTACTACAATGATAAATACAAAGTTAATGTTAAAAACAAGTACAACACACGTAGGGTTAGAGAGAACAAACTGGTTCAACCGCAGATAACAAATTATTATGGTAAGAGAACAACTAAGTATTTAGTACCTAAAGTGTTTAACAAAATAGATTTATTAAGAGAAAAAGTAAAAATTGGTAAGGGATTACTTAAGACAAAATTAAAAAACATTATACAGGATAGCAAACAGAATTAAAACATTGTATAAGATTAAAAACAATATAATATATAAGTAGGTAGTAAGTATGTATAGACAGCAGCACATCGGGTTGTACCAGGCTGTCGAATTTCTACAGATGATTTTAAGCCTTAAAATGTTGATGGTTAAACTCAAAATCGAAGGAGAAAATTTGGGTCTGTAGTAGCTTGACGTCCTGGTGCTGTGTGTACGTAAGGTGGTAAATTGTTTTAATTGTATAAGAGCGCCTCTCGCCATCAAACGTAAAAGTTTGGCGAGTTTTAGACTTAAGTAACACCGCTGTATTGTAATTTAATTAAATAAATAATAAAAAAAAAAAAAAAAATTTTTTTTATCTGTATTAAATCTGAAAATTATTTCTGTCATACCAATTTCAACCTTATCGTGAGTAGTTAGAGTTGCAATTTAATTGTTTTTAATTATATTTTGAAATAGTGACCGTGACTGCCAAGTCACAGGTCTCGAGTTCGAACCCAAGGCATGCACCTCTGATTTTACGGATTCATGTGCGTATTGTATAATTATCACTTGCTTTAAAATCGGTGAAGGAAAACATCGTGAGGAAACCAGCATGTCTGAGAGATATTTCTGAACAGCATGTGAAGCGAAGTCGGAGGCCCATGGGTAGCATAAAAACTCTGACACCAGGTTAGTTACTAACCACACGAAAAGAAGAAGACTGCTACCCTATCCTTTGGGGACAGCCATGATGTTTATGTCTTGTGTATAATATTATAGGGATGATGACTTAAATTTCTTTTTTAGTCCGTCAGTTATATTACTAAAAAATATTGGACACGTATTTTTTCTTTCTTTACGTAAGTAATCCAAAGTTTACGCTGATACATTGAGTTGAAATGTCGCATGACGTATTTTTTGGCAATGGCATCTCGCAGTTCAACCATAGGGTTGTCTACTGCTTAACCGGACTTGCCTGTGGATGCCACAAAAGAATTGTAGCCTCCAGCCAGGGCTTAAAATAAACTTACAAACTAAGCGACTACACTCTAAGGGCACCTGTGGGGTACGGACCTCGGCTTAGGGCGGCGCTGGGGGAGGACAGCAAGGGACAGCTGGATCGGGGGTATTTAAAACTACTGGCTCAGCGGCAACGCGGGCTGGGTCGAGCAAGGGTCGGGGGGATGGGTGGCATGACGTCACGAGTATGTAGTTTTTATACTTATTTTTTTTTTAGATTGTTTATTGTAAAAGTTGATTATTACATATGTTTACAAATATAGTGCCATAAAACTAGAGGTAAGTACATAATAATTGGGTTCTACCTGAACTAGGAATAAACCTGTATCTCAAGCATCACACTCAAATGCTTATACATTATACATATAGGTATCTAAGTTATAGGTATTATCTAAGTTTCCTTAAACGAATAGTAAATAGTAAATGGTGTTATACAATTTTATAAAAGTCATTAGCTACTTTTGATCATCGTAAGATATTTTTGCAACGATGTTCTATTTAGACTTTTGCAGTGTAATATTTTTAACAAGGTCGCGAATACATTCAGAAAAAAATGCCGGGTCATCAGAATGTTAATTAAAACTAAGTATTTTATGTGCTTAGCTTATTTGTGACGTAGCTAGCCCCCACTCCCCAACTTTAATGCGTTTTGTCTAAGATATTTTTGTTAATATGATAAAGCAAAAAATACGTGTCTAATTTTTTTTATTATCTGCCTGAAGGACTAAATTTCATTTCTATTTGTTACCCTGTCATTATCCCTATTATGTTTTACTAATTATTCACCTGTCCCAATTGAAGAAGTTCATTAGCTTTGCGGACTTGCTGATGGAATAAACTGACTCTCCGCAAAACAGCATTACACTCCCAGCATAGTTTTATTTCTTCTAATGGTTTCTGGCTCTGTAAAATAGAATTATACAATTTATAAGTGGAGGCAACAATATGAATATAAATGAAAACACTGACAACACTCAAGTAAGGCGCTTGTGGCTAAGTAATAACAGCCGCAAGGGTCCATCCATCAGATTGAGCTAAACTTGCTGAGGCTGACCCGTGGATGGGTGACCATCTCTACATACCGAGACTTCTCCGTGGCTCGGAAAGCACGTTAAGCCGTTGTCCCTGGTTGTCATTCATGAATCTTTGACAGCCATTAAGGGTCGTCAGAAGCCCGAAAGTCTGACAGCCAGTCTTACCAAGGGGTATCGTATTACTCAGGTACTGGGTTGTGTCTGTCAGATAGGCAGTTGCTCCAGGTAAATTACTGGTATTCAGCTGCATCCGGTTAGAATGGTAGCTGACCCCAACATAATTGTAGTTGGGAAAAGGCAGGCAGAATAATAATAATAATATCCTTGTACATTTCACACAACGCCATATAGTGCCAAGCGAAGCAACCTAATGCTTGTGTTATGGTAACGAGATGGCTGATAAACTACTTATATACATTTTTTTTTTGTAAATACATACATATTATATTTATATAGATTGACTAGCAATACTTAGTATTTCAACACAACAACAGGCATAAAAGTCACCACCATCAATACAAAGATGATAAATGCTTGGCGTAAATGAGCCACCAACCACAGTGTCAGCAGCGGCAGTCATCCCTGTACCCTCTATACAGGAGTGCTACACACTGCAGCAAGAGGCGAAAGCCAGCGGTAGTGGGAGGTGGCACGATTGTGGTGAGACTTGGAAATAGGTCATTAATCTCCAGCCTTTATCCCAATTTATTTGTGCTCGGTACAACATGACTTTTTCTTCCACACTTCTCTATTAGTCGTCATCTCGGTAGTCACTCCCTTTCTAGCCATATATATCTATCACACAATCCATCCATTGTTTCCTAGGCCTTCCCCTACTTGTATGTTCTAATTTTTCCACATTCATACTCACAACTTTCCCGACAACATTTTCCTCATTCCTCCGCATAACATGCCCATACCATGACAACTGATATCCACACAACTTTTCAGTCACTGGTATCACTCTCAGACTTCCTCTTATAAACTCATTCCGTATTCTATCCATTCGCGTAACAGCACACATCCCTCTTATAATTCTCATCTCAGCTGCATGCAATTGTCTTTCATTCATTTCTTTTGTGGCCCAATACTCTGATTCGTACAAGACGGTAGGTTTAACCATGCTTTTATAAATCGTCCCCTTAAGTTTAAGGGGAATGCGGATTCAATTTAATTAATTATAGTCTCCACTTTGATAAGGAGGCAGGGAATGATGAGAATATTAATGATCAAATGTTTGGGAACTGCATAACATGAAGTTCTCTTCATTTTCAAATATAATATATTAAAATCAATAGTAGTATTCAATCATAAATATGAATAACTTCAAGTCTAATTGGCATATAATGTTCATAATGCTGGCACACAGGCCTCGTCCATTGCGGTTTGGTAGATGTCACATGTCCTCGAATTTAATGTTTTACAACTTGATGTGTGTAATTACAATTTATTAATTAATTATATACTTATTTAAATTTAAATGCTAAATATGCATAATTATGTACAGAAATAATATGTATAATAATAATAATCAAAGAGCATCAAAAAATTAGTCCACATCACTGTCAAAAGGAAATGTTCCCAAAAGGCTGGCAGCATTGCCGCATTATATTTTATTTCCAATATAATCTATATAATTGATAATTCTACAACTTGCTAATTTCCTCACAATGTTTTCTGTCACAGTTTTGAGAGCAGTGGTTATTAACTTGTATGTTTAGTGCACACTGTTAATATAAGTTGGTTATTAAATAAATAATAATAATAATATAATAATAATAATAATATCGTTAGGCGGTTGGATCAAGAGCCAGATTCAGAAGGCAGTACTCCTCGATACGGCTCGCATTGTGAGGAGGTTCTTGTCTCTGCAGCCCTAACCACCGGTGCCTTGGACTCTGCTCCCGACATCGGCGGACCACTATTTTTTATATTTTTAAATGTTTTTTTTTTGTATTTTATAAAAATATTTAAAAATATATAAGATAAGAAATGGAATAAATAAAAGAATAATAATAATATCTCGTTTAGCTAACGGCGAGTACTTGCACAGGCATAACCAAGTGGCCAGGATTATTCACCAGCAACTTGCTTTGAAATATAAACTTGTAGACTCTGAGGTACCGTATTACAAGTATGTGCCCGATCCAGTTCTTGAGAATGACCATGTCACGCTGTACTGGGATCGGTCTATCATTACTGTCAGGACTATTGTCGCCAATAAGCCTGATATAGTAGTGATAGATCGATTAGCGCGCCTTGCAATGATAGTCGATGTTACCATTCCACATGACGACAACTAAAATATCTCGACGTAGCACACGAGGTTGTTGACATGTGGAATGTGAGCTCGGCTATCATTATACCGATTGTCGTAACAGCCAATGGCCTGATAGCCAAAAGCCTCGACCAACATCTTTTGAGGCTCTCGTTAGGCGGTTGGATCAAGAGCCAGTACGCCTCGATATGGCTCGCATTGTGAGGAGGTTCTTGTCTCTGCAACCCTAACCACCGGTGCCTTGGACCCTACTCCCGACATCGGCGGACCACTATTTTTTATATTTTTAAATGTTTTTTTTTGTTTATTATAAAAATATTTAAAAATATATTAGATAAGAGATGAAATAAATAAACGAATAATAATAATATCCTTGGACATTTCACACAACGCCATATCGCCCCAAGCTAAGCAACCTAATGCTTGTGTTATGGTAATGAGATGGCTGATAAACTACTTATATAGGTACATTTTTTTTTTGTAAATACATACATATTATAGATAGAAAAACAACCCAGACCCGTAACAAATACTTGCAGGTCGTACAAATATTTTTTCCGTGCGGGAATCGAACCCGCGACATGCTGCGCAGCAGTCAATCGCTCAACCGCTGCGCCAACCGTGTCGCCTAAAATAAATATTGCTATTTGACAGCTTTAGTATGAAAAATAATATTATGACAAAATTCTTCAAATAAAAGTTGTTTGCCTATTATCAACTCAGTCCTTTATTAAATTAAATAAGTGAATAATTATTTAATGGTTGTGCAAACCAAAAAAACTATAACAATTCCGCCCCTAAAATGACCCAGTGACCGAATTTGCCTTTCTAGTGTTTCGAAAATAGTTTTAACCATTCTTTAATTTAATTTATTCTAATATTATTGTAATTTTTTGTCACACTTACATGATTTTGAATATCCGAAGTAATTCTTCTAAAAACATCGATATATTCTCCTAAAAGAAATAATTTTCTTCCAACACTAAGGCAGACGCCGCACTGGTTCTCGTAGTTTGGAAATTCACACTTTATTTCGGTTTCGTCCATCATTTTCATGTAATTATATAAAATGTTATTACTATACACCAAATTCTTTAAATATATGTTTATATTAAATCATTACGCTTAGGGCAATTATTAGTAAAAGAGCTATTAAGAATATCTTATATTCTTGTATATATTTTCGACTTGTTCTAATTGGAATAAACACATATTTTTACTTTATATATAAAAATATTTTCGAATTGTGTTCGTTCTGATGTATCTGTCATCAAACCATCTGTCAGACAGTCAAACTTATGTCAAAAACTGCGCAACATGGCTCACAATTTACATGGAAGTAGTAGTTACTCCAGAGCTACGTTTCGTTATTCACTTAACGATTCCATTGAGAACATTTGCTAAGAAATCAATAAATGGAAAGTTGACAGCAGATGAAAAATAGCAAATTAGCACAGAATTCTTTTTGGCATTGTAGGTTCAATTAATATTTGATTTAGTTATGTTTACTGCGAAAAACAAATGATGGAAATGTCTAACGAAACGCATTTGCTGCATTATCGATTATTGTCTCCATTCTTCAAAGGCTCGCCCCGTTCATCTGAGCTCTACATGTCCACACAGCCCTGTGGCTAACTGGAAGTGGCAAGTAAGTAATATTCTTGTCACTAAAACTTGTTTCTATAATGGAGCGAATTATAGTAATTTCGGAATCAAAGAGGTGCCTTCGAAGGTATCCACTTAGTGTGTTGGTGAGGATCGCCTTTGTTCAGATCTAACTTATGATAAAATCAATCGTCTATTTCTTGGGAAAGCCCTTTTTTTTCTTTAATCCCACATTTGTTTTACTTTTGAGTGCTGCTCGCACAGTAAGTCCGCCTCTGTACATTTCTGTGCTTAGAGTATTAAATAAATAAATAAAAATAATACAATTCATAAACAATGAAAGTAGATAGAATAATTTGTATTATTAATTCAATGTAATACAAAGTATTTTTTTACAATTTTATTTAATCATTGATGCTTTTTTTAATACAATATTGAAGAATAATACAAAAATCTTGCGATTGAGAGCTGCTCGCTGTTGAATATATGCGATTAGGCCTCAGCAAATTCTTTACAATAAAATCGGGAACCTTCGCCGGACGCCTGGGGTACTCCGCCCATGAAGGTACTTGTACCTCGCACGCGGTAACAAAACCATAGCGACTACCAATTTTTCCACCAACGCCATCTACCGAGCTTTTCGGCAACTACGGCCAAGAAAAATTGCCTGAATGAATGTTACAGTATCTCGCCAAAACTTTGCAATGATGAGCAGTATCGCAATAAGTTCGTATTCTTCCTATAGTTTGCCGCAAATTCCCGGTATATTTAAGAATGCAGGCTTTCATAAACTCACTAAAAATTAAAATATTCGTGCAATAGGAAATTGCCACTGGCTGCGGCTGTCGAGCTCAGGACGAGCTGCTTTTCACACGAACAGACTATACATCGCTTGCTCCCGCGTCACCAGTCCAGCTGCGCCACCTCCACCTCTTAAACCAGATTTATTTTAAGATTACTTCACAGAAGAAAAAAGAATTATTCGCCTACCCATTCCATATTGAAGTAATATTGTAATAATACTGCAATAAGAGATGGTTCAGGTTCTGACTCGCTTAATATTGCCTACTGAGACCAAATCAATCTGCCGAGCCTTTTCCCAGCTATGTTGGGGTCAGCTTCCAGTCTAGCCGGATGCAACTGAATACCAGTACTGTACGTGGAGCAACTGCCTTTCTGACCTCCCCACAGCCCAGAAAGTGGGTAATTCCGTACCTCTTGGTAAAACTGGCTGTCAGACTTTCGGGCTTCTGACGATAGTAACGACTGTCAAACATCCATGAATGACAACCAGGACCAACGGCTTAACATGCTTTTCGAGACACGGATGATTCTCTGTAAATAACCATGTCGGCCATCCACGCACCAAGCCATTTGTTTTTCGAGAAATCACCAAGTGGTTGATCGACTCTTCACGCGACCTGGCTGGCTGGCCTATTTTTTGGTCAAAGAATACGCATTGCCATACAACGTGGTAATGCTGCCAGCCTTTTGGGCACTTTTCGTGCTGACAGCGATATGGACGATATAGATTATTGTACATATTATTATGAATAATTATGTAACTTTAAAATATGAGTATGATTAGATTTACATTATATTAATGTAGTTACAATAAATAACCAAACTTAATAAAAAAATTATAAACTATTAATTAATGTCAGCCATTCTGTTTATAACAAATTTTATTCAGAACAGGTTTAATGTTAGTATATTTTTCTTTTGTTATGATTAGGTAGGTACTTGTTGGCTCTTTATTTCTTGTGCGTATGCTTTATAGATACCTTTCTTTTCTTTCAGTCAGTACTTCTGGATACGGAACACTTTGCTGGGAGGCACTTCTCTTTCTAGAGAATAGTTTGTTTTCTTCTGTGGGCTCTAGCCCACACTCCTGACAACCGTTCACAATGCCGGTAAGTTAGAACTTTTATTTTCAGACACAATGTGAATTGTAATGCAAAAAATTACATTTAATTAACCCTTTGGGGTTAACAGGTGTGACATGTTACTTAATTTTTTTTTTAACTAATGACATCTGAACCGTTTGGGGTTAACCGGTGTGTCATGTTCTTAGAGCATTTAAATGTTACTTAATTTAAAAAAAAATTAAATTGAACAAATGACATTTAATGAACCTTTTGGGGTTTACTACTGTGACATGTCACTTAATTTTTTTTTAATTTTTATTTTCAGCCGAAAGGGAAACCTCCGACCAAAGGATCTCGACAGATAATGAGAGAGAATGAACAAACTGCCAAATTTTACCTTGTCCTAATAGTTGGAACATCTTTGATTCGGCCTCTACTGTCATTGGCTTACAATTGGCTGACTCTTTCTGAGCTCGTCGTCGGATCTATCGTTAGTTTTTATTAGAACTCATTCACAGACGCTTAAATCCAGCCAGCATGCCTTTTTAAATATATAAAGGTCTAAAACATCTAAAAGATTACGACTCAAAAAAAAATTCAACCAGTTTTGAATACTGGCCTTCATTTTGTTCTAATAATTGAATTGACGACTACAAAGAAAGCTACAGATCTTGATACAAAAAAAAATGTATACTGGCCGATTTAATGTCTAATTTTATTTATACTTATAGTAGACTATAGTTTCAAATTATTATTCTTGATCAGCCGGTATGCTTTGTAAAAAACTCAAAAAAAAAACTCAAAACTCGAAGTATTTATTTCAAATAAACCAATTACAGGCACTTTTGAATTGTCAAGGTGTCGGTCAGTCAGAGAGATGAAGCTAGTTGCCCATTCCAAAGCAGTAGGTACCTATGGAGAAGAACGGGCAAGAAACTCCATGGACACTCGATAGTTGAATTTTGAAGTAGTTTAAATAACAATATAATTACACAATACCACAACAATAATAATACAATACAGAAAACAACAACACAATATGACAAATGACAATACGAGTTGAGTAAAGACTGACAGAACAGTCGGTCAATTCTGTAAAAATGTCACAGTGGAAACTTACGTGAAATAAGCCCAATCTGGCTATCTAACCCCTCAAAAGTTAAAACACGTTAAACACCAACTTTGAAATAATATAAAATAATCAATAAAATAAGCATCAAAAATATGATTCAAAACTCGATTATGACTGTAAATCAAATGCTTAGTCAATCCCTAGTATAAGCCGCGCAGATAGAGAATAGATCTGTAAATGGCGGCCGCTCGCATGCGTTCTCGCTCACTCTCTATCGCTGTCTATACTCACACAGTGACGTACACGCTACAAAAAAAATAGTCAGTCAGGATTCGCTTTCCTAGCTACTTGACGCACTCCGAGTTATCGTTAAATTCGTTCCGTTTGTTTGTTGTTTTCGTTGATATTCATTGTTGTTTTTGTTGAGTTTGATTGTTATTTGTTTGCCTTACGTTTGATTGTTATTTATTTTCGTTAAGTTTTTGTTACGAACGTTGACATTTTGTGACTGATTGAACAATGGCTTCACGAAAACGTGGAAAGATTCTTCACAGTGATCACACTATTATTAATTAATAATATTAAAAAATAGTAATTTATAACAAAAAAAAATCAATAAAAAAATAAAAAATCGATGTTTGAGAACTTGTTTTGCCAACCGTACCATAGGTACCCGCCGCCATTTTCAGATCTATTCTCTATCTGCGCGGCTTATATCTAGGTTAAATGCTAAGCTAGAATACAGCTTGTATCAGTCGGATGACACTGACAGTTCACTCCACGCAAGTTTTCACGGTTTCAGAATGACATGCATATTATAGAATTCCACTTCACACACCGTGTTTAGATGAGATGAGTGTGCAACTAAAAGGATTGCAATTTCTTTTTCAGCTGTCAAATGGTGTTATTCCAGTAATATTATTGCTTCTAATTTACATAATGAAAATGCTGTTTTTACTATATTCAACTGATCAAAAACTTCTTGGTTTCGCCTATGATGTGAACATGATAGGAGGCTGGGGCGAGTAAGTATCTACTTTTTATTTACAATCATTTTTTTTTTCATCATCCACAAAAACTCAGACATTATGATTTACTATACGCTTCAATCCTCCCGCGGACAGCACGACGCAACCTTAGTAGAAATTGTTAAACTCGCGCAGCGCTTGTCTGCAGGAGCCTTCATTAAACAGCTTCGAGGAGAGAAAACAAAATCAACTTTATTCACACATTTGTAAATCTATACTTAATATTATAAAGCTGAAGAGTTTGTTTGTTTAAACGCGCTAATATATAAAGCGTCTGGAACTATTGGTCCGAATTTTAAGATTACTTCACAGAAGAAAAAAGAATTATTCGCCTACCCATTCCATATTGAAGTAATATTGTAATAATACTGCAATAAGAGATGGTTCAGGTTCTGACTCGCTTAATATTGCCTACTGAGACCAAATCAATCTGCCGAGCCTTTTCCCAGCTATGGTAAAAAAAAAATCAACTTTATTCACACATTTGTAAATCTATACTTAATATTATAAAGCTGAAGAGTTTGTTTGTTTAAACGCGCTAATATATAAAGCGTCTGGAACTATTGGTCCGAATTGAATTTTTTTTTGTGTTGGATAGTCCATTTATCGACGAAGGCTAAGGGCTATGTAACATTACGCTACGACCAATAGGAGCCGAGCAGTGGGTGAAACCGCGTGGGAGTAGCTATTATTTGATAAGGTGTATTCACATATATCGTGTGGATAGACCTCTTCAAGGAATAGCTTCGTGCGACTATCCTAATCATTATTAAAAATGCATGAGTTTGATTGTTTTGCATGGATTTGGATGAAAGCCACATGGCTAGACCTGGGTTAGGAAGGATAAGAGTGATACTTTATATTACGGTCCTGTGTAATAGTTTCCAAAACGCGGGAAAAATCGCGGGCAAGAGCACATTGACAGATCTTTGACAGAACATTGACAGATCTTTGACAGTCGTTACCAAAAATAATGGTTATCAAAAATCCAGTCCAAGTAATGGGTATCGTGTTACCGAGTAACTACGTTGTGGAGGTCAGATTAGCAGTCGCTCCATGTTAAATATATAAACATCTGCTTCCGATTAATCTGGAAGCCAACCCCAACATAATTGGGAAAAGACAGGCAGATGATGATGTATAATAATGTAATTATGTTTTTGTTTCAGACATCTTAAAGATGCTATAATACTTCTAGCATTCACACATATAATATCTGTAGTATCTCCTTTCTTCTGGTACATACCACTGCTGATGCCTCTGAGGATTCTCTACATATGCTGGAAATACATTATTCAACCATGGCTTATATACACCATGAATAACGGAGGTTATCAAGATAAAAAATTTGGAAAGAAAATGAAAAAAAAACGAGGCAAGAAGAAGCTTAAATATCATCGGACAATTACACACTGGCATCATTTTCGATAAACCACGGAACAGAATGTTGACAACCCTAGCTGGGCATAAGGAGAATTTGACCACAGAAATTATGTATACGTCATCAGCACATACAAAATCTTGTTTGACAGCTGTCAATGTCATTATTGTTTATGGAATTTTGACACTGACAGATCTTGAACGCCGATTCTGATTCTAAGTACTGATCGCGTTCAGTTTTTTTGGTCAAATTGGAACTAAGGATTGATTTCACCAATGGCACAATAACTTTTTCACCGCCAAGCACTTGAATAGAAGTTTTAACTATTTTATTCGACACTTCGACAGGCATTTGTAGCTTGGTGCTGGGCGAGGCATCGCGTCCTGTGTGCGTTGGCGATAAAAAGGTTAACACCATCAGCACATTTCAACAATAGCTGTCAGTGTCACTTTTCCTAAGAAATAGGAAGCTGAGAGCTCTTGAACGTGATTGAGGTGTTCTGATCGTATGTTTCAGTGATGAAATCAGCCCTTTTGCCATGGAAAAGTTAGAAGTTACTTGTTTATGTTAAAACTTTTAAAGCTTTGGTATCCTATGAAAACGGTTCCGTCATATAACGTCAATTTCCCATCACGAAAATCTGTAATTTCGCCAGTATTGCGCGTTCAATTTATCTTGCCGCGTGACGCGATTACTAAATTTTACAGTATTAGTTTCAAATAGAGTTCAAAATGGCGACTGACAGAATAGTCTGTTGATTCCGTAAATATCTCTCAGTGTAAATTTTGACACACTCAGTGTGAATTGGGTTATGATGAAAGAACGTAAAAATTGACACTCGACGCCCTTAGCCTAAGTCCGTGGCCCACAGGGGGTGCCCTTAACGTGTAGTCGCTTAGTTCGTAAATTTTTTAATCCTGGCTGAAGGCCTTAATTATATTGAGGCATCCACAGGCAAGCCCGGTTAAGCAGTAGATAAATGGAACTGCGTAAGTAATGCCATTTCTAAAAAAAATGCGTCAATACACGCTATGTGTTCGAACAGTCGTTATTAAATGACTGTTTCCTACCGCTTTCTTAGGAAACCAAAGCTTGACTGATGCCCGGTATCACTTACACTATAATGGCGGAATATCCATTTCCGGCGCTTTTTTATAAGCATTCATTTAAATGTCGCATAATTTTAGTTCAAACGGGCATAACTTTTATTTTTTAAGGAAAAATAAGACTTCTTCATGTAGTGTTCAACTTTTGTATCCCTTTTATCTATGTCATAGGTATTTCTGAGGAATAGCCTCAATCATTACAACAATATTTTTCTAAAAGTTTAAAATATTATCATTCTGCTATTTTTTCTTATACCTACTCTTTCAGGCAGCCTGTAGTTTAGCTAAGCTACAATACAATCATGGGCTACTATTGTAAGGTAAAGTCAACATCGTAATGGTTCTATCAAATTGATAACAAACAGTCTATAGCTAACACTTTCTAGAATTCTAGTTGGTCCAAATAAGATAGTTTCAAATTTTATCGATAGGTATATTTATTTATTTATCAATCAAATAAACCTATCAAGACTTGTCTTATAAGAAAATTATGGAAGTTATCTATACTGCAAAAAAAAGTTTTCAGTCATTTTAATTCTCTCGGACTCGTAAGTCGAAAAAAGTACTTAAAAAAAACTATTTTTTTATTATTAATGACTAATTTTCAAAATTGGAATACCGCTCCTTTATTATTACAGGCTTGCAGAAAAGAGAGATATAGGCCGAACAGTCACTTTGTTTTTTTTCTACGGCTATGGATTGAACCTCTCTCACTCAAATAGTATAAGTATAGGTCGTTTTATGATGTGCAAGTAACATCCAACAATTCAGTAGCTTTGCATTTTTTTATTATTTTAGAGCATTTATTTACGAAGTTGACGATACCTACGCTACACGCTACCTAGAGTATTTTAATTTTAGATTAGTTTATTTATGTCCGGTTTCTGGAAATCGTCTCAAATGAAATTAACAACTTTGATAACTAATTTTTTAATATGTCAAACCCATTGTCAACTTGGACTGAATTATCAACAGCCTATTTGATCCAACACATCTCTCTCATATCTTAGTTTTGACACGTTGCATCGTAGATTTGTATTCCAGAAATTCGGTTTTGGACTGATGTATTTCGACTGACATTTTAAATATTATGATCTCATTTTTTATATTTTAAAGTAGATAGTATAATTTACAACTGCGCGCCCCTCCACTGCTTGATAATACTTCAATAGTTTGTATAAAGAAAATTTTGTGGAGCCACGCTCGATTAAAAATGAAACACATATTTTTATGATTTATTTTTAGTAGATACCTACCTTTTTTAAAAAGAAATTTAAAAACTTAAGAAAAACTCCCTTTTTATCGATGTTGAGATTATTATTATAATCCTACTTAAATTAAGATTTAGACAGGTCCTAAACCTAATAAAAATATTTAATGGAATTTAGAATAGTGTTATCATACTTATCCGAATTAAATATCTGTATCCCTCATTATATTGACAGGGATTAGTGTCTAAGGTTCTAGAACACATAATATCAAAATTAAATATTGTATTAGTGTAGTAAAATATAATATCTATAATTATATCTTATATTATAGTGGGATATATCATTTATAATAGGATACTTAATTGAATGTAGTTGGTGTAATAAGCGGGTGTTTTTCGGGATTTACAGTGAAGTAGAAAAAACTTCTTTGATATTATCGTACCTATAACTTTGTACCTAACCAGACGTAGTGTAACTGGCAAGGTTTGATTATTGAAAATGAATGTTGTGTCAAAAACAATAAAAATTACGTCACGTTGTAAGTATCGGTAATTTTCTGAAATAAACGACTTTGATGTAACATGATTTTTAATTTACCCAATATTTTTATAAGAACAATAACAACGATTCGAACATCACAACAAGTACAACAACATCGAGAGGGGACGCCGTTCTTTTTTTTTGAGAATGGGAAATCGTCAAATGACTCCTCCCGCTGTGGGTGGAGTGGAAGGGAGTTTCAGACTCTTACTGACTAAAACCTGGATGGGTTTTGGTCAGTAAGAGTCTCTTCCATAGCCCTTTAAGTTCCGGGGTAGTGGCAACCCTTTCGGACAACTCTCATTTACACTAGCTAGTGACCTTCTTAGTACCTAGAGCTCTTCAGAAAGGTCAGGTGCGTAGTAAACTCAAACTCAAAGCATTTAAATCAAAATAAACCAATTACAAGCACTTTTGAATTGTCAAGGGGTCGGTCAGTCAGAAAGATGAAGCTAGTTGCCCATTCCAAAGCAGTAGGTACCTATAGAGAAGAACGGGCAAGAAACTCCATGGACACTCTTTTAAATCAAAATATGTTTACAATAACTGGGTTGCATAGTTCATGTTGAAATATACATGTGAGAACGATGCAGAACTTATAAAAGCGTCCATAATTAGAAGATTAAAAATAAAAACAATTCAAAATTAAGATAAATTTTAAAAGAGCCGTGGCTGATATGAGATGACCAGTCTCTACCGACGAAGCCCGTTCATGAACATGACGCATGGATTAGCACCATTCACCTCAACCATTTTGATGGGAGCTAAATGATCCAACATACGCGCCACCATCAGCGAGACATTACATGGGAGCATGACATGCTCTCACCAGGGCACATTCAAGCCAATGTAAGACGTACTCAGTAAATGGTAGCTTTTCAGTAGGTACATAATACTCACAAACGTGCTATGCAATTATACAATACTAAGAGATTGAAGATATATAATGCAAAAAGTTTTTGTGAATCTTCAGGAGCTCCAGTAGGTACTCGCAACCGCAAAAATACGTGTATGAGGAGTATGTAAGGACCGTGGCAGACCGTAGGCGCGGGCCTGCGGACGGTGAGTAATGGGTGACTCACCGTCCGATCAGCACCAGACCCGTGCCGGACGGCGCGTATATGTTCCACGCGCGCCTCAAAGAGATGTCAGCATATGAAGGGGCACCTCAGGGCCAAGCCTGCCGGGTAAGCGGGATTGTCCGAAAGGGTTACCGCTACCCCGGAACATAAAGGGCTACGGAAGGAACATGGATGGGTTGTAGTCAGTAAGAGTCTGACACTCCCTTCCGCTCCACCCAGAGCGGGAGCAGTCATTGGATGATTTCCCAGCCGTAAAAAAAAAAAAGGACCGTGGCAGGTGCCAATCAGTAGTTTTTGAGTACCCCTGTGGGAAGAAAGCCTGAGTTTATATGGGTTTTTACTATAAGAGCTTTCTAATGTTGCCATGTGGCCGTTTTTTTACATACTGTCCACCATTCTGGCAAGACTAGACTTCTACACTTTTAGCAACCTGCGTTTGAGGTCCCCTGATGTGGAGACGATCCCAGCTGCTGCATCACATCTCCACCAAATAACACGTGGTTATACATGACGAATCAATGACATGTCGTGCGTGTTGCTAAACGGGAGAAAAGCTGAAAGCTTTGATACGGTTACATACGGATACAGGTTTACGCACACGTTCCGCATGAAACCTTTAACTATTCTATCTAGGTTTATATAAATGAAGTAATCTTTTTCTTTTTAAAAACCTGCATGAATAAAACTTTTTTGTCGGATTACCGGTTTTTTCCTATTGACAGTTCTCTAATACCGGTGAAATCAATATTGGCTAATAACATCATACGTCATACAACACTAGTTGTAGTTTTAAAATGGCAGCAGTTTGTTTTGTTGTATGTTTTTGAAAATAAAGACGAAATTCTTGAAATAATGATTATTCAGTCATGAAATCGTATTGATTTAAAAACGAAATCTAAGTAGAAAAGATAAGAGAAAGAAAGTTTTCGTCGTTTTCATTGTTTTAAGTTAGTATTAAGTGAAAGTTTAACTGAAAATCAGAAAGTTGTTCAGTCTATCATGAAAAAATATTAATAACTTAATAAAAATGGATATTAAAGAAGGTGTAGCTTATAAAGTGCTCTGCAATGCCTGCCTTTGTGTCGGGCGAAAGCTCTACAACATTACGGATGAAAAAACACAAAAATATTACCTAAATGCTTTAGACGAAATTCCTGTAAGTGAAATTAGATTTTTGTTTAATATGCATAGTTATTATCATTATCTGCTTGATGTCATCGTCTTTAATACCTGTAGATGGATTTCGGCTACTACAATAAATAATTTTAAGTTATCTTTGTCACATAAACACTTAACTTCAAATTGCATTTCTAGCTGATGACCCATAATTTTTAGTCTTTTTGATAAATGGCTGTACAAACAACAGTACTACAGGCTGCATTTGGTAACCAAATTTTTTTTTGAGCTGCCATTTCGTCTTTCTACATGTAAGCTCTCCAACAAATCTCAAATAGAAAGAAGAAAGTAAGATAAAATATTTTTTAGGACAAGTTGGTGAAACAAAATACAAATAACAAAAAAATAGTTTTTTTAAATAATAACAGAGTGTGCCTCACGGACACGCCGCGGTGGGGTCTATGGATGGCTCTTACCTTTAGCATATATCAATATGCGGCATAATTCCAAAGACAGTTCTATATATTTCTTCCCTGGTGTTTCTGAAATGTTCATCTAAATATCTCAATCAATCCAAAAATAAATTTTTGGCTTTTCAAAATTTTCCCAACTATATTGGGTTCACATGGAGGAGCTCATGGCTAAGTACTAACAGCCACACAGGTTGATCCATCAGGTTAAGCTATGCTTGCCGGGGTTGGCCGTGGCTGGTTGACCATCTTTACATACTGAAACTCCTCCGTGTCTGGAAAGCCCGTTAAGCCGTTGGTCCCGGCTGTCATTTGAGCATCTTTGACAGTCATTACGGGTAGTCAGAAGCTTGAAAAAATCTGACAGCCAGTCTTACCAAGGTGTATCGTATTGCCCAGTTACTGGGTTGTGGAGGTCAGATAGGCAGTCGCTCCATATAAAATACTGGTATTCAGCTGCATTCAATTAGACTGGAAGCCGACCCCAACATAGTTGGGAAAAGGCTTGGCAGATGAGATGATGAATATATATAATTATTATGAATTCAAAGGCTCTTGAATGTACAGTACCCAGCGATAAATATTGCACATTAACCTCTGGAAAGTGACAATCGGCTATTTGTCAAAATGTTCAAAATATATATTTAGAGTTGTTAACACACACAATACACAGTTGTTACAATTATTTGAAGTTGCACTATGGCATCTTTAGGAAAAACAGGGATACCTTTACGCGGTCAGTCACACTGTGACTGACCGCGTAAAGGTATCCCGTAAAGGTATAGGTTGGAAATATTTATCACCGGGTACTGTAACTGAATAAACAAATATGGAGAGAAAGTTTCATGAAATTTTATATTTATATTTCTTTCAGCTATACAGTTTGAGCTCAGTGAACCTTCAGGTCTGTTGGGAGTGTAAAGCCTTGCTTGAGAAGAGCATAGCCTTCAGGGAACAGGTTCAGGACTCTTACAGGATACTACAAACTTATACTCAAGAGGTGAGCGCTTTTAATGATCTTCTCTTGTCATACATACATTAATTGACTATTTGAATCGGTCATAAATAAAATATGAAATCACATGGAAAAAAGCCCGCTTGTCATAAAAACTGCCATCACCATACAGAAATTAAATAGAATGCGAAGATATAGTTGTTAAATTGCATTTAATGCTAATAAGTATTCCATTTGATTCTAAAAATCTGTGACGTCATATTTCATACAAATCACATTGTTATTGACTACCCTTTCAAATACTCAATTCTTCTTCTTTTTGAGTGGTTAGTGAATAACCTGGTGTCAAAGTTTTTATGCATGGCCCATGGGCCTCTGACTTAGCTTCACATGCTGTTGAGAAATATCTCTCACACATGCTGGTTTCCTCACGATGTTTTCTTTCACCGATTTTTAAGCAAGTGATAAATTATACAATACTCACATGAATCTGAAATGTCAGAGGTGACGAGAAAAATTGCGTTACATAATACTTGAACGCTCCCTAAGACAGACCGCGTTCACAACTTCCTAGTGCTTTAGCTGGGAAGAAGTCGCGCTACAAACTCCCAAGCAGTGATGACTGACGACACGGTTGGCGTAGTGGTTGAGCGATAGACTGCTGCGCAGAATGTCACGGGTTCGATTCCCGCACGGAACAAATATTTGTATAAAATGTATGTATTTACCAAAAAAAAATATGTTTATAAGTAGTTTATCAGCCATCTCGTTACCATAACACAAGCATTAGGTTGCTTAGCTTGGGAGTTGGGACTATATATATGGCGTTGTGTCAAATTGCCATGGATATTATAATTATTATTAGTGATTCTATCCCACAGAATCTCCATGAATTCCTTTTAACTGACGTAAGTCGACCGCCGCGCCTGAAGGTCCACAGCGTTGAACCCACCAGTATTTCTCCTTCAGAAGGGTATGAAACACTACCAATGTACCCTGAAGTTCCCATCATATGTGTCAAAGATGAGCTTACAGAAGACTGGGATTGTGAAAATGGTAAGTTACTTTAATTTTAAGCAGTATATCATACTTATCATAAATCTAAGGGCATTTATCTCTTATCATATATGACATACTAGCGTCTGCCCGCGGCTCCGCCTGTTTAGAGTCGGAAATGCGCCCAGAGGAACGTACTAACAGGATAAAAAGTATGTGTTAATTATTTGGTTCTATCCGGCTCGAAGGACCAAAATTTTAATAAAGGACCTAACTAAAGGTTTGAATCAAATTAAAAGCGGACTGTAAAACTTATAATTATTTGGTTCTAAAGATACATTGTTAGTAAGGTCTCGGATAGCAAATATGCGCGCGCATCGTCGCTTGTACTCAGTAGTATGTCGTTCCGCGCCCTCCACGCGTTCCCTGGCAAGGACCTAGACTGACGCCGTGCGTGCGTGAACAAACACTGACAAGGAACAGAGCTCCCATCTCTTACTTGCCTTTATAACATGCTCGGAGGAAGTCTTCCAGTAAGATGCTGAGAGACATCACGCCTGAAATCCTCGAAGGTTTAATAATATATTATTTATTTCAGGTAAAAAAGACCCATAACATAAATACCTTACAGACTATCATACATATTTATAAAAAACTGATACGGGTAATAACTATTGTACACGAAGTGACGGTGTCGTGTTGCACTGCGTGGTGTCGCGTAGCCTGCCGCGGGAACGCCGATACATGACACCCTTCGGCCAAAACTCTTCCTTGAGGAAGGTCTCAATATCATGAGTCGGAACTCGCACCACGAACGACTTGAAATTCGTGTTGTGGCGCGACTCCAACTTCTCAACCCTCAAGGTCCAGCTGGTCTTCGCTCGGACATACTCCACGATCTCCTCAACCTTCGTGGTGTGATGTAGCCGGGACACATAAAGCTGCGTCGTTGGTATTGCCGGACGTAGCACATTGGGTCCTGCCAGCGCGGTACCGCACTGGTTCCGACTAGGGGCCTTCTTCCTCTTCTTCCTCTCCACCTTCACGAAGCCCTCCTTGTCACACGTGCCCATAGCTGGGCCTTGCTGTTTCGAACCCCTGTTGGCAGGTTCACAGCAGCTCTTCTTTTCCCCCTTCTTGGTAGGTTTAGGCAGTATAGTACACCTACACTTCGCCAGTTATGTTTAAGTCCCATGTAATGGGGGCGAGCCTATTGCCATCCGCCAACCGGGCACATATATAGACTCCGGGCTGCTACTGAGAAATTCCAGGTGGAAAAACCTAATAAGAATAACATTTAACCCGACCTGGGGGCCTAGAAAAAGCCACATTTTCACTAACGATAACGAAATTAGATAAATCCGAAATGTATGGAATTGGCATAAGCTTTCGAAATATCACGTGATTAATAGTTTTCGATCGCTAAGTGCAAGACAATGTCAAATTGTGTAACGAAACCCGATCAATATTCCCATACAAATGCGTTGACAAGTGGCGTTCTTGACATTCCGAATCGCTGAGATAACGAATTGTTCCATCATCGATGTTCGAAATCGAATCGACACGGAGCGATTGACACTTGTCTAGGCCCCTAAAGCATAATTTCTGGAACCTTGCGACTATTAAACCTGTGAGATTTTTATAATAATAGTTTAGATGTATTGAGAGTATGCCATGCTTACTTTAATGTCTCGCTGATGGTGACGTGTATGTTGGATCATTTAGCTCCTTTCAAAATGGTTGAGCTGAATGGTGCTAATCCATGCGTCATGTTTGTGAATGGGCGCTGTCAGTAGGGCCTGGTCATCTCGTAGCGGCTATGGCTTGTTTTAATTGAATTTTTGTATTATTTTTACATATTTTATAACGGATGCTTTTAACGTTCTGCATCGTTCTCACATGTATCCATATTCTGATTTAAAAGCGTGTCCATGGAGTTTCTTGCCCGTTCTTCTCCGAAGGTACCTATTGCTTTGGAATGGGCAACTAGCTTCATCTTTCTGACTGACCGACCCTTTGACAATTCAAAAGTGCCTGTAATTGGTTTATTAGAAATAAATACTTTGAGTTTATTATTTTCAGATGACACTGCAGATATGCTAAATGACTCTGGCCCTCTATCAGACGCTTTGGAAGACACGAAACAGTTTGAGTCGGAACTGCAAAGTATTATGTGCTCTATGACCAGAGAGGAGAAGAGAGAGAGAGGCGGAAAGACGAAGAGTAAAAGAGACAAGAAGATAAAGCGGACCAAAGAAGATAAAAAAGGTTCTGTAAAGGTAAGGAATGTATTCCAAATCAAAATCCAAACTTATTTATGATAGACTTAAAAATCAGCACTTTTTGAACGTCAAAATTACATAAGACAGTCCCCCGGCACGCTTGCCCTTCATTCTTGCCGTCGAGGCCCGTCCCTCCGACCCAGCCCGCGTTGCCGCTGAGCCAGTAGTTTTAAATACCCCCGATCCAGCTTGTCCCTTGCTGTCCTCCCCCAGCGCCGCCCTAAGCCGAGGTCTGTACCCCACAGGTGCCCTTAGCGTGTAGTCGCTTAGTTTGTAAGTTTTTTTAAGCCCTGCCTGGAGGCTACAATTCTGTTGTGGCATCCACAGGCAAGTCCGGTTAAGCAGTAGACAGCCCTATGGTTGAACTGCGAGATGCCATTACGAAAAAAAGGCTCTCCTTTCACCACTTCCTAGACCATACACTGCCATGAACACAGCTGTGTTTTCTGTTCTATCTCACAGTGCGCACACGCATACGTACTCAATATATTTTAATCCATTCTAGCTTCAGCCTTCAACACAAATGTGTGTTTATCCTACTACTATTATAAAGGCGAAAGTTTGTAAGTATGGATGTATGGATGTTTGTTACTCTTTCACGTAAAAACTACTGTATAGATTTGGATGAAATTTGACACAGAGATGGTTTATATCCTGGATTAACACATAGGATATTTTTTATCCCGGTAGAACATTCCTGTGGGATAATTTCCGACCTCCACGCGAGCGAAGCCGCGGGCAGAAGCTAGTTGTCCATACATTGCAATGCGTGTTGAAGGCACTCAGTAGTGATTTTGGCGACACGTATGCGTGTTGAAGGCACTGAGGTTGGAATAGCAGCGTATATGCTATTCCAGACTATAATCTATCTTTGTGCCAAGTTTCATCCAAATCCGTTATATAGTTTTTGAGTTTATTTGTTACAAACATACATACAAATCTTTCCTCTTTATAATATTAAGTACTAGCTTCCGCCCACGGCTTCGCCCGCATAATATGTCGACAAATTATACACATAAACCTTCCTCTTGAATCACTCTATCTATCAAACAAAACCGCATCAAAATCCGTTGCGTAGTTTTAAAGATTTAAGCATACATAGGGATATAGGGACAGAGAAAGCGACTTTGTTTTATACTATGTAGTGATATAAGTAGGTATAGATAATTATTATTTTATAATAATTATTTGAATATATATATATTTGTTATTGTCGAGAATCATATTTTGATCAACATACAACCTGAAACCGACCTGCAAATTTCAAAAACCACCTATAATTTACTAACATATTTTATAAGTAAAATTGTTACTAACAAAGTGGATTTATGTCTGAAATAAAATTTTATTATTATTATTATTAAAAACGCAAGAAAATTTTAATTTGGCCAGCTACGTCAACGCTACTTTAATATAATGCGTAATGAGCATTGGTGGCCTCGTGTTATCAGCCCTGCCTTACATGGTTCGTGGTCTGAACCCAGGCAGACATTTACACTTCGTGTAATTTCATCACCACTGCTCTCAAAACGGTGAAAGAAAACATCTTGAGGAAACCGATATGTCCTAGAACCAAAAATTCGAAGGCATGTGACATCTACCAACCCGCACTGGGCCTGCGTGGTGAATTACGGCTCACTTCCTCTCACAGAGAGGGCTGTGTCCCAGCATTGGGAATATATACTGTATTTGAAGACATGAGTGGATGAAGGTGATATGTCGCATTTTCAGATTTTCGCTGTTCTATGCATAAATGATGGTGTTATGTGCATACAAACAATTATAAACCTTAGAACAACGAAGTTTGTGGCTATTTTACAAATTCATAAATACATTTACACGGTTGGCGCAGTGGTTGAGCGATTGACTGCTGCGCACTATGTCGCGGGTTCGATTCCCGTACGGAACAAATATTTGTACGACCTGCAAGTATTTGTTACGAGTCTGGGTGTTTTTCTATCTATAATATGTATGTATTTACAAAAAAAAAATCTATATAAGTAGTATATCAGCCATCTTGTTACCATAACACAAGCATTAAGTTGCTTAGCTTGGGATGATACGGCGCTGTGTGAAATGTCCAAGGATATTATTATTATTATTATTATTTAGGTAAGGCGTTATGAAATATTAAAATGTTAATGCGCAATTTTGAACTCAATTTTCTCAAAATAAGAATTTTGTGACATATCACCTTCATCCACTGATGTCTTCATTTATTCGTGAAAAATTACTCAATGAAAAGTAAGTATTGGCTTTTACAGACGACGGATGAAAGGACTAAGTCCGCAGAGGAATGGGCACGTAAAAGGCAGCTAGCTAACGCCCGAATGCGAAGGTATCGTAAAAAGAAACGTCAATTGGAATCGCTGAATAATGACCCCACAGATGAAATAAGAAAGAAACAAATTGAGGAAACGAAACTCCACCAAAGGAAGGAGTGTGCTAAAGAACGATCTAGAAGATATCGGGAGAGGAAACGTATCAATGCTCTGAATACTGATGATCCTATGCTGCAGGAGACAGATTCCTGGGCCTTCCCACGCTAATCCACCATTTGTAATTCTACAAAAATAATTCCCAGAAATTGGTACGCCTTTTTTTTTTGACGGTAGGAAATTATCCGATGAGCCCCGCTTTGGGTGGAGCGGAAGGAAGTGTCAGACTCTTACTGACTAAAACCCATCCATGTTCTTTCCTTAGCCCTTTGTGTTCCGGGGTAGCGGTAACCCTTTCGGGCATTCCGGTTAGAACCAGCATGTCTGAGAGATATTTCTCAACAGCATGTGAATCTAAGTCAGAGGCCCATGGGCAGCATAGAAACTCTGACACCAGGTTAGTCGCTAACCACACGAAAAGAAGACACCAGCCAGTCTCACCCTTATCCAACCTCTTCGGTGACCGACCCGCCACCACAACACTGGCTGAAAATATGAATAAAAACTGTTTTTTTGTAATGTTTTTTTATTAATGTAAACAATATGTATAAAACATTTAAATAAAGAAAATAATAATAATCTCACAGCCATTTTTAATGTCCCGTCTTATTTTATGTAATTATTGAAAGATCGCTGGCTTGATTTCTTAATTACTTACAAACACGGCCACTGGCATATTATAGCGCTATTTATAACCTTATCTTTTGAGGGTAGGAAATTGCTATTTATTACCTTGTTACACCATTATTATTGTGCCTATGCTAAACAATTGAATAAATTACTTAATGTGTAAGGGCGGTGCCCTATGGGCGTTGTCCATGCGTTGTGTTAGCGCTGCGTCGGCTGAGCAGTGACACTTTTTTTTTGTATGGCATCTCGCAGTTTAACAAAGGGTTAGTCTACTGCTAAACCGGACTTTCCTGTGGATGCCACAATAAACTGCAGCCTCCAGCCAGTGCATTAAAAAAACTAACAAACTAAGCGACTACACGCTAAGGGCACCCCCTGTGGGGTCCGGCTTAGGCGTCGCTGGGGGAGGACAGCAAGGGACAGGCTGGATCTGATAATTGATTTGGGGCGTATTTAAGACTACAAGCTCAGCGGCAACGCGGGCTGGCTCGAGCAAGGGTCAGGCCGGAGTAGTGACGCTCCGTCGTTCTACATATAAATCTAAACTCCTTACTTATAATTTCTAAATAACCTTTCTGTCTGTAGTAAATAAAGAGCAGTAAGTGCACTCAAGCAGAACCACGCATATATACAGGGTGGAATTTTGTAATGCCACCTGGAGGGAAAGTAGGTACCCTTAATACTGTAAATAGCTAATTTTACTCAAAGAAAACATTCCTTTATTTTTGAATAGAAAGAAAACTGCATTCAAAGATTTCCAAAAATTTGTTTGCCACACCCGGGAATCGAACCAACTAAAATCTGTAAAAAGTACACTTTTATTGCATCGATCGTTATATATATTCCCATAAACAGATACGCGCCACTGTACTCACACACACTAGAGGATTCGATGACGGGATCCCAGATCTCGGGATCCCGGTAATATTTTAGTCCCGAAAATTTTGGGATCAATTTAAATGAATCCCGAGCTTTTAGGGTTCGATGCTTTTTTTGAATAAGTCGACGAAATGAAGTGGAGTATTAAACTATAAAATCCTCATAATGAGAAGACTGAGAGTAACAATTCGGATACTGATTGTGGTGATGTGAAGGAGTTATTTTCAAGTCCAAGCAAGATGGCAATAATTATTTTGTTAGCTGAAAAGATGAACAATAATGATAAATGAATGTTTTTGAGGCTAGATCACTTGAGGTTAGCTTATAATTTGGAGAAGACTTATAATTTATTATCCATTCCTCCAACTGCCGTCAAGCCTGAACGCGCTTTTCAGACTCTTCATATTTATGCAACAAATTGAGAAGTAAGCTTGCAGATGAGACGTTAGATGCGTTGTTATTTATTACTTAGATTTTATTTTCATGGTTTAAATAAGTAATTTATAAACTTTCTGGACTAAGTAATTTATCTAATTTTGATATGTTTTTGTTACCACTTTCCATTACCAATACAATCCCGGGACTATCCCGAGATCCCGAAATTAACTGTAGATAATCCCGAAATCCCGGGATTAGAAAAATCGTCCGGGATCGAATCCTCTACACACAAAACACACACCCAAACATACGCACATCACGTAAACACACTCATTCATCAATAAATTGTACCAACTCACTCGCCTCGGGAGGAAAACCTGGAGGCCTGAAAAACATGGTTGCCCTATTCTTGCCCCTTCTTCTCCATAGGTACCTACTGCTTTGGAATGGGCAACTAGCTTCATCTTTCTGACTGACCGACCCCTTGACAATTCACAAGTGTCTGTAATTGGTTTATTTAAAATAAATATGTTGAGTTTGATATTTTTTCTTTTCAGCGAAATCTATCGAAAGAGCGAGACCAAAAGATTTTAACCATAGAGTTGACATACGAAGAGATGTTGTTAGAAAGAGACAAAGAATCTGCAAGGGACGCTTATGTGAAGAGCGAGTATAAATGTGAGAGCTGCCTCATTGGGTTTAATTATAGGAAATCTTATTCAGCTCATGTTGCTAATAAACATTCGGCGGTAAGTTGTTTTTGTTCGAAATACTAGGTTCTGCCCGCTGCGTTTGCGCACCTCTCGCGCCCGGCCCTGATGCAAGCCATGGTCCGGAGCGAGAGGGAGTGGGAGGCAGTCACCTCCTTCTGCGAAGCAATCATGACGACTCCCGACTACCGTAGGGCCAAGCCTGCCGGGTAAGCGGGATTGTCCGTCAAAAAATAGTGGCAGTGTTTGTGTTAGCCTTTACCTTTCTATGTTGGGTCGGCTTCCAGTCTAACCGGATGCAGCTGAATACCAGTATTTTACATGGAGCGGACTGTTTATCTGACCTCCGCTACCCAGTTAGTGGGTAATACGATACCACTTAGTAAGACTGGTTGTCAGGCTTTCGGTCTAGGCGCGGGCCTGCGGGCGGTGAGTAATGGGTAGCTCACCGTCCGATCAGCACCAGGCCCGTGCTGGGGGGCGTACGTGTTCCACGCGCGCCTTAAAGAGATGTCAGCATGTGAAGGCCATTAGGGCCAAGCCTGCCGGGTAAGCGGGATTGTCCGAAAGGGTTACCGCTACCCCGGAACGTAAAGGGCTACGGAAGGAACATGGATGGGTTTTAGGCAATAAACGTCTGACACTCCCTGCCGCTCCAACCAGAGCCGGAGGAGTCATTGGATGATTTCCCGCCCTCACAAAATAAAGCGTTGATATTATAGATTATTTTAGTATAGATTTTAAGTTTTTAACTAGCTTTCGCCCGCACGATTGTATCTACATTGCACCCGCGTGAAGCTAGGTGGGTTGCTAATATTATAATAAATGGTGTATATCGAATAACGGCTAAGTAATAACAGCCGCACGGATCGATCATCAGGTTAAGCTACGCTTACCGGGGTTGGTCCGTGGATAGGTGATCTTTACATATCGAGACTCCTCCGTGGCTCGAAAAGCACGTTAAGCCGTTGGTCCCGGCTGTCATTCGTGGATCTTTGACAGTCGTTACTGGTAGTAAGAAGCCCGAAAGTCTGACAGCCAGTCTTACTAAGGGCTGTGGAGGTCAGATAGGCAGTTGCTCCATGTAAAATACTGGTATTCAGCTGCATCCGCTTAGACTGGAAGGTGACCCTAACATAGTTGGGAAAAGGCTAGGCAGATGATCCTCGAAATGTTGTTCTATTAAACACTTCTTTACCTCTTTTAGAAATACAAGACTGATGTTGAAATATTTTGTTTGCAGGAACTGGGCGATTACATCTGCCCTATTTGTAAAACTATTATACCCTCTGTGGAATCATTTACGGCGCATTATAAAAGGCATATGCGAAGGTATGTTGTTTTCGTACGTTCTTAACCCCTCAAATGTCGTTTAAGCCCTTAAGGTTCATAAGAACACTGCGAGGATCGCCCAGAGGACACGGTAGAGCACACGGTGCAAACCTGCCCCGCTTGGGCGGAGCACCGCCGTGTCCTCGTAGAGGCGATCGGCGGCGACGACCTCTCGCGCCCGGCCCTGGTGCAAGCCATGGTCCGGGGCGAGAGGGAGTGGGAGGCAGTCACCTCCTTCTGCGAAACAGTCATGCTCGCGAAGGTGGTGGCGGGATGGGAGAGAGAAAGGTCCTACCGTCCCAGCCGCCGCGGGAGAAGCCCCGGGCGTCGCGAGCCACGTGACGACTCCCGGCCACCGTAGGCGCGGGCCTGCGGACGGTGAGTAATGGGTGACTCACCGTCCGATCAGCACCAGACCCGTGCCGGACGGCGCGTATATGTTCCACCACGCGCGCCTCAAAGAGATGTCAGCATATGAAGGGGCCCCTCAGGGCCAAGCCTGCCGGGTAAGCGTGATTGTCCGAAAGGGTTACCGCTACCCCGGAACATAAAGGGCTACGGAAGGAACATGGATGGGTTTTAGTCAGTAAGAGTCTGACACTCCTTTCCGCTCCACCTAGAGCGGGAGAAGCCATTGGATGATTGCCCAGCCTTAAAAAAAAAAGGTTCATAAGAAATAATCTCTCGAAACGACAATAAATATAACCGTATGAATCGTTGAGCTCTTATAAGCAAACGGCTTCTAATAGGTGAACATTTAACGGGTTAAATCTATTAACCGTCCCAGTCGGATTAATACGACAAATTTTTACGTATCCGTCTGAGTCGTGTTTATCCTTTTGACCGCCACAGTCGTGTATAGACGACAAACCAAAATGTGCCCAGCACGCCACGGTCGCGACTGGGTGACAGAATTGTAAACGTAAATGAATAATAATAATAATTATTATAATAATTTCGACCTCACTACTATTTTGTAGGTATTAAAGGATGAATTCGGAGCTTGGCACGCTTTTTCATTTTTGACGTGGCGGTCAAAAGGTTAAGCAACTGATAATCTATGTTCGGTTTTCGTTTTTTATGTCATTGCACGTCCCTATTCATCGTAGATATTTATCTGTCAGAAATTAAATATTATGCGAGGTTATAATTGAAAATTTTGATTTAACTAGCTTCTGCCCGCGTCTTCGTCCACGTGGATGACGGAAATTGCATGTTATTATACATATAAACCTTCCTCTTGAATCACTCTATCTATTAAAAAAACTACATCAATTCAATTCATTTATTGCATCAAATATGGTAGGTAGATGAAGTTCTTATTACATAAAATATTTCGTAACACACATTTGTCTATTTCTATGTGTCTGTAACCTACTAACACTAGCATTTAAGTTAAAATTGTTACTAACCCTGTGGACTCCGGTCTGAAATAAAAATATTCGATTCTATTCTATTCTATTCTATTGTAGATTAGGGGAGCCATACATTCAGTCAAAAAAATATCGGGAATGGATGATTTGTTTATGGTTCCAAATTCAAATTTTTGTTTTTTTGTAGTTGTTAGATTGGCACAACTGTTTTCCATTTTGGCGCGCAGTTTGAGTTGCATCTGTTATTTATATTAAATACAGTGCTGGTTTTAGTAATATCATATATAGTGTGTATTGCGAATTTCATAATGGACAAAAATATCGAACAAAGAGTTTGTCTTAAATTTTGCATCGCCAATGGAATTTCGTGTTCGGAGTCACTGAAAATGTTACAGAAGGCTTACGGTGAATGGACTTTATCAAAAACTCGTGCTTATGAGTGGTTCAAAGCGTTCAAAAGCGGTCGAGATGTGATGGAAGATTTGCCTCGCTCTGGTAGGCCGTCAACGTCTGCAACTGAAGTTAACATCGCAAAAGTGAAGAAAATAGTGACTGAAAATCCCCATTCAACTCTGAGAGAGATAGCCGCCGAACTTTCTGTATCTCACGAGTCGATCCGTACCATTTTAACTAATCATTTGGGTATGAAACATGTTGCTGCTCGGCTAGTCCCAAAAGATCTGAATTTTCTCCAAAAACTCAATCGCATGAAAGTCGCTGAGGACATGCTAGAACGAGTCAGTTCGGACCCAACATTCATGAAACGCATTGTTACTGGTGACGAGACGTGGGTTTACGAGTTTGACATGCAAACTAGTCAACAAGCTTCGGAGTGGCGCCTTCCAACTGAACCGAAACCGAAAAAACCACGCCAAAGTCGATCAAAAGTCAAAGTCATATTGACTGTTTTCTTTGACTATCGCGGTGTTGTGCACTCTGAATTCTTACCGGAAGGTCTAACGGTAAATAAAGAATATTATTTGAGCGTTATGCGGCGTTTAAGAGAGCAAATTCGACGAGAAAGGCCAGATTTGTGGAAAGAAAATTCTTGGATTTTGCACCACGACAATGCGCCTTCGCACAAGGCTATCATTGTGAACGAATTTTTGACCAAACACTCAACAAATACCATCCAGCAACCACCATATTCACCAGATATGGCTCCTGCTGACTTTTTTCTTTTTCCTAAACTCAAATTACCACTTCGTGGCACCTGTTTTCAATCGATAGAAGACATAAAGGAGAATTCGCGGCGAGAACTGAACTCAATTCTGGAAGCAGCGTTTAAAAAATGTTTTGATGAATGGATTATTCGTTGGCGCAAGTGTATCGTTTCTAAAGGAGCATACTTTGAAGGTGATAAAATAAATTTGGATGAATAACAGACATTTTGTGTATTATTGATCTTTTCCCGGTACTTTCTTGACAGAGTAGTATAAACGCAGCTCCGCCGAAAAAGTTCTAATTTTGGAACGGGCATTTCGAAATCTAAATGTGTAATCAAAATCCGTTGCGTAGTTTTAAAGATCTAAGCATACATACAGAAATTAGGACAGAAGCGGGAAGCGACTTTGCTTTATACTATGTAGTGATGTTAATAAGTATTCCATTTAAAAAAAAAAAAAAATCATAGTAATTTGATTCCAAAAATCTGTGACGTATCACTATTGCGTTTTGACAGTTCATAAAAAGTAACGTCATTGACTACCGTTTCAAACACCCAATTGTTTTTTTTTTTTTTTTTCAGATATGAATGTAGTGTTTGCAATAAAAGAACGTTGGATATTAAAGTGATGCAGCAACATTATAACTCGACGCACGAGATATCACTCAAGGAGTATAAATGTAATTTATGCGGGAAAATATCAAAGTATGTACCATTTTTAACTGACTTAAAAAATAGGAGGAGGTTCTCAATGCGACTGTTATACAGAGTTGATACGACATGACGGAGGGGCTTTCCTTTAAACTGCCTATACTAGGTACTGTGAGGAGCTCGTGGCTAAGTACTAACAGCCGCACAGTGCGATCCATCAGGTTAAGCTTCGCTTGCCGGAGTTGGCCGTAGATGGATGACCATCTTTACATACCGAGACTCCTCCGTGTCTCAGAAAGCACGTTAAGCCGTTGGTCCCGGCTGTCATTTGTGGATTTGACAGTCGTTACGGGTCGTCAGAAACCCGAAAGTCTGACAGCCTGTCTTACCAAGGGGTATCTTTACCCAGATACTGAGTTGAGGAGGTCAGATAGGCAGTCGCTCCATGTAAAATACTGGTATTCAGCTGCATCCGGTTTGACTGGAAACCGACCCCAACTATTACAGAGTTCCTCATAACATTGTACTAGGTGAGCTGATTTTGATGATTTAACACACATACAGAGTTGATATGACAGTGACGAATGACCAATTTAAAAGTTTCAGTATGTTTTTCAAAATGTTACATTGTTTGTTTTTTGTTCACAGTTCTATAGACACACACCGCTACCATAAAGACACGCACAAAGCAAGAGTTCAGTGCACAGAGTGTGACAAAACATTCCGACATAGAGCAGGACTCAAGAACCATAGACTGTGAGTTTTATTTTCTTTAGGTACCTCCTCAACCTCAAAAAAAAATGTTGTTTTTAAAGACCGGCAAAGTGTTCCAGCGTAAAATATTTAACATATTTTTTGCTACAAGCAGGCAATATTGAAATACTAGTCAAAAAAATTTAGGGATATAAAAAAAATGCGGGTGATTTTCAACGAGCTGTAACTTCGAGAAAAATGATTGTACAGCAAAAAAAAAAAGCAAATTGTAGCCCCGTGTCTGGTTTTCAGATGAAATTTTTTTTTCGTCTAGAAAATGTAACGAGTTGGTTGATAAACTACTTATATAAGTACATTTTTTTTTGTAAATACTTGTAAATAATAATCAATATAATCATATAGTATTTCCCTCTTTCTAGGGCAGTGCATGAATGCCGCAACACGTTTCCTTGCACGATATGCGACAAAGTATTCCGATGGAAAACTAGCCTGAAAAGGCATCTAGAGAAACATGAAGCTAAGGTATGTATAAACGACGACTCCCGGCCACCGTAGGCGCGGGCCTGCGGACGGTGAGTAATGGGTGACTCACCGTCCGATCAGCACCAGGCCCGTGCCGGGGGGGGCGTATATGTTCCACCACGCGCGCCTCAAAGAGATGTCAGCATATGAAGGCCATTAGGGCCGAGCCTGCCGGGTAAGCGGGATTGTTCAAAAGGGTTACCGCTACCCCGGAACACAAAGGGCTAAGGAAGGAACTTGGATGGGTTTTAGTCAGTAGGAGTCTGACACTCCCTTCCGCTTCACCCAGAGTGGGAGGAGTCATTTGATGATTTCCCAGCCTCGAAAAAAAAAGGTATGTCTAAACTAATGACGGTTGCCCGACTTCGCAGAGTTTTTAAGACTTGACCTAAGGGGTTTTTTTTATGGATGGGAAATCATCAACTGATTCCCAATTTTTAAGTTTTTTTGTTGTGGTAACACTCTATGGGTCTATGACGCCTGATAATAAACGATTTTTATTTAATACTAGCTCCCGCGCGTTTTCATCCGCTGCTCGTCTCCTATTGGTCGTAGCGTAATGTTACATGCCTATAGCCTTCCTCCATAAATGGACTATCCAACACAAAAAAAAAATCGATTCGGACCAGTAGTTCCAGAGATTGGCGCGTTCAAACAAACAAACTCTTCAGCTTTATAATATTAGTATAGATTTATAATGTGTAAGAGTGTTTTGTTTATGTTTTCAGGGCATGTCGTCGCCAACGGCAGCTTACTGCTCCATGTGCAATGTCAGCTTTTCATCAATATTTTCATACCAGAGGCACTTGAAGAACAGCCTGAAACACGTGTCGCAGGATCAGCTCAAGTTAGTAGTTTTTTTTTTAGCCTACACAGTGTAAGCTAAGTAAAAAAGAAAAATACATACATACACTGTCCCACTGCTGAGCAAAGGCCTCCCCCAAATCCTTCCAGACATCTTTCTCTTGAGCCACCTCGATCCATCCCTTGCGGTATGCGTCTAGGTCGTCTCGCCACCTGTAGTATACAGGGTGGGATTTTGTAATGCCACCTGGAGGGAAAGTACTCTTAATACTGTAGATAGAAAATTTTACTTAAAGAAAACATTCCTTTATTTTTGAATAGGAAGAAAACTGCTTTCAAAGATTTTCAAAATTCGCTTGCTACACCCGGGAATCGAACCAACTAAAGTCTGTAAAAATGTCATGCTGTAATTGTATTGCATTGATCGTTAGGATCAATTATAAGGATGAAATCTTTCCAAGAAACTTGATAACTTAAATGAAAGGAAAACCATGAAATCTGGTCTTAAAAATTCAATGAATCAAGTTAAAGCTCTTTAAGTCAAAGATCCATCTGTTTACTTGTGTTAGTAATTAATAATTATCATTCGAGGTAATTTATCCATCAAAATGACGAGTTACTATTTAGAAAAGACGATTTAAGATTGGTACAAACGGTACAATCAGATGGCCTACGAGATCACCAGATCTCACCCCTTTAGATTTTTTTGTGGGATATGTGCAAAATCAATTTTTTTTGTCAAATTCTGAGTATACAAAAAAAGTTTCTTTGGGAAAGTTGATTGTAATCATGAGTACAATCACGTGTTTAAATATCGGTCACTAATTACTAGTCATCTTAAATATACAATTTAACACATATATATACGTTTTCACATTTTCGTTTCATGAAGACATTTTATTTCCATTCAATGTTATTATTTACGGATTCATTTTAAATGTTATAAAAAAGCATTTTGCTTGCATATTCCTCATGCTTGCATAGTTCGTCAGTCAGATAATAAAAAAAAATATAAGACATGTATTTTTTGCTTTGTCATATAACTAGCTGACCCGACAAACGTTGTCCTGTCTTAACTATGATACCTACCCTACCTAACTACCCTACCTACCTACCTACTCTACCTACCCTACCTACTCTACCTACCGTCTCCTGGTTCTAAGCTACCTCCCCACAAATTTTCAGCCAAATCGTTTCAGCCGTTTCTGAGTTATAAAAAGTGTAACTAACACGACTTTCTTTTATATATATAGATTTAAAAAATACTTAGATAAAACGCAACATAACGTTGGGAGTGGGGACGCACTACGTCACAAGTTAGTATAAAATCTACAAAGGAGTGACGCCATCCGACATTTTATTTCAGGTTCATTTGTGATCATTGTAGCAAACGTTTTGCGGACAAGACAAAGCTAAGAGATCACATAGAAGAGAAGCATTTGCACAAGACGTACCAGTGCCAAATATGTCTTAAGGTAATAATACTCTTAGGCTTCTGTTTAACTAATAGAATGCTGAAGCCTTTGAAAATGGTAAAAAGTGAAAAAAAAATAGTAGGATGAAACCAAACAAAATAACTTACTGGCGATCTGAGGTCGGGAAGTGGATGGGGGTGCGTTTTTAAGGGTAAAAAACGGTTTATCTCGAATTCCAGTAAAACTACATGCTTTTTCCGACCTCAGATCGCTCGAAGATTATTTTTCCTTTAAATTTTGTTATATTCCTACCTTTTCCAATGGGTTTCATCCTACTATATGTCGTTTTGTTTCAATAATTATGGACACTGGTCTATAACCACCAGATCTAGTAAAAAGTAACAGCAAAATAATCACTTTGTATTGCCATAAATAGTAAATAATCCCCAATTTAAACCCCGTTTTTGCGTGTAATTAGAACCAAAAATTTTACATCTTGCGATCCTACTTAAAGCAACCAACTTCAAATTATGATTGATTCATCCAAAAATAGTTCATCTTTTTGTTTGTTCACTTTGACTACCAAAGGAACAGAATTTTAATATAATATAATATCCTTGGACATTTCACACAACGCCGTATAGTCCCAAGCTAAGCAACCTATTGCTTGTGTTATGGTAACGAGATGGCTGATAAACTACTTATAAACATTTTTTTTTTGGAAATACATACATATTATAGATAGAAAAACACCCAGACCCGTAACAAATACTTGCAGGTCGTACAAATATTTATTCCGTGCGGGAATCGAATCCGCGACATGCTGCGCAACAGTCAATCGCTCAACCGCTGCGCCAACCGTGTCAAAATTAAAATAATATATAAAATGACATTTAAATGTGGTCTACGTCTGGATGATTTAAAAAAAAATAACCACGAACCCTTCTAACCTAACCTGACCGACTCGGGGTGCCCAAAGTCCCGAGCTCTCAGCTGGTTTCTGACGGCTTAAATAGTCTTAATTTTGGTTAAGGTTTAATTTTCTTGCTGATTGATGTATAATTTAGGTACTTACTTGATGTTATTGGTCACAAAGTTATTTTTGGTGATCATTATATAAATCCCCATATTCTCACTGATGACGAATACTTACAACTACATACAAACTGTTTCGTAAGGATGTGACTACAAACATTGAAACAGTCATTTGGAGGGGCGCGCCATGTTATAGTAGTTAATCTATAAATTTATGTTTGTTCGTTGCAGCCTTCAAAAAATCGCGTTGGCTTAGACCAGCATATACGCAATGTGCACAAAGGGAGACCAAATAATAAGATGTGTCATCATTGCGGGAAAGGATTTCCTGTAAGTATGACAGCTACTTTGTTTCATCACTCAGTGCGCATACGCACGAGTCAACGTCTGCACCCGTCGACAACGTGCAGTTCGTGTACTTCAGCACGAGGCAGGACAGCTTCCAGTCTAACCGGATGCAGCTGAATACCTAGTATTTTACATGGAGCGACTGCTCTGACCTCCACAACCCTGTCAGTAACTATTTCAGTAATATCAGTATTTCAGCACTGATGGATGGTCCGAAAGGGTTACCGCTACCCCGGAACATAAAGGGCTAAGGAAGAAACATGGATGGGTCTTATACAGTAAGAGTCTGACACTCCCTTCCGCCTCACCCAGAGAGGGAGGAATCATTTGAATATTTAGCAACCTCGAAAAAAGGAAAGGGTTGCCGATTTCCTCACGACATTTTAAAAATGGTCTAATATTGTTTATCTTTTCCTATTTTTCAGACTAAAGTCCAGTTGGAATCCCATATACGCTCACACACCGGCGAAAGACCCTTCAAATGTGAATACTGTCCCACCACATTCTCGCAGCAATCCAACTTATACAAACATAACAGACAGGTAAATCTAAACTCCTAAATCTACCAGCCTTTTCCCAACTATGTTGGGGTCGGCTTCCAGTTTAACCGGTTGCAGCTGAATACCAGTATTTTACATGATGCGACTGCCTATCTGTCCTCCACAACCCAGTAACTGGGCAATACGATACCCCTTGGTAAGACTGGCTGTCAGATTTTCGGGCTTCTGACGACCCGTAACAACTGTCAATTAAGTCAAAAATGCTCAAATGACAGTCGGGACCAATGGCTTAACGTGGAGGAGTCTCGATATGTAAAGATGGTCACCCATCCACGAACCAACCGCGACAAGCGTAGCTTAACCTGATCGACCCGTGCGGCTGTTATGACTTAATAATAATAATAATAATATTTATTTGCTTAAAACACGGTATAAAAAGGTGTTATATAGAATAAGCGAGCTCGAGCTCCCGAGCTCCTCTACGTATAGTATTTCTAATGAGGATTTTTTATTTATTATTCACAATAAAATGTTCTGTTTATTTTTTTTTTCAGGTCCATCTCAACATTAAATCCAAGCGCTATCCTGTTGCCAAGAAGAAAGAACAGAAACCTCCAGAAGTACCCATAATAGATCATGTTCAACCTATTGACCCATATAGGCCGATGCCCATACTACATTATACTGCCGAAAAAATTTTCGGCATGTAATAGGGACGTTAACAGCATAAAAAATAATGATATACAATGTGGAGAAAACGATACGACCATAAATGAAAGCACTGACAAGTCTCGTTGCATTTCTTAGTCCCGAAAAAAAAAATCGAGACTCGATGCGGTCTCGAAACTCCCGGACTTTTGAGACCATTAATTTTATATATTCATTATTCGTATTATCTAATAATACGTCACTAACATTAATTATAAGGAATTTACTAACACAGTGGATCTAATGTTGTCCTAAATAAAGAATTTATTATTATTATTTTAAAAGTAGGTTTCATACTTATAGATTCAGCGTACTCTGTTGCGGATCCTACATCAATCAGAGCTTTTCAAACGTATGTTTATTTTTATTTTTTCTTTTGTTCAACCATTGCAGCTAAACTGGACTATCTCGCAATCAATTATTAATTTTAGTTCTCTGTGAAACTCTTCCTCTAAGTTTTTCTTTTTTTTAGTGCTTATAGTTTGTTCTGTTGGTATTATTTCTAAACAACTTCACTTCTTTTCGGACTTCCTTTTGAACGCCAGAGCATAAACGCACGCGCGTGCCCTCCACGCCAAGCTACAAATTTATTTTCTTCTTGTAATCATGAATTGCCCAATATCCATGCTGTCTTTTAATTTGTTTCATGTCATTAAATACGTACGAGAGCTCCAATTTTTAAGATATCTATATAAATACTCACAAAAGTAATGTTGTTATTGCTTATTTCGTGTTATAGTGTTGTTGCCACTGTCACATATTGGTGTCGTTGGCGTTCAGGGCATGCGCTTGCTTGTCACGTATAGGTGACAATGGCGTTCAAAAGGTTAATCACATAAAGTTCATAAATTACTTCTTATTTTTACTGTAAATTATGTGAGTCTCCAAAGTCTCGTTATTCCCGAAACCGAAACTATCAGTCTCGAAAATACCAAAAAATGGTCGAGACTCTCGAAATTTTCGAGACCGAGATTCCCGGGATAAAAGCCCTACTGACAATACTAATGAATAGGACTATTTTGGAACTATCAAATAAATCCTAACACCGAAATTTAAAAAGTAATTTTTCAAACAATCTAAATAATAAAGGTGGACCGACTATGGGTTTTGCCAATCTTTGACTAGCTATAGTGACTAAACTATTGGATATATTTGATTGAATTTTCGTATGCAGGCTGGGGACAGCATTAGATATACGCAGTTTAATTTATGATCGTATTGTAGTCTCCACTATGTACATTTTGTTCGTCACTCATATAATAAAAAAAAATTAGACACGTATTTTTTTGCTTTATCATATTTATTAAAACTGACTGAGATAAAACACATTAAAGTTGGGGTGTGAGGGCGCTACGTCACAACTCAGTATAAAATGTACAGAGGCCAGCACATTAAGTTACCGCAAGCCCGGTTAAGCAGTAGAACCCTTTGGTTGAACTGCGAGATGCCATCTCAAAAAAAAAAAAAAAACATTAAGTTACCACAATCTGTCAGATTTCTTTGATAGTATTTCAACTTTATTGCAAAGGGATAAGGTTCATTTTTAATTGAGAAAATTTGACAGTTAGGGATAGCTTGATGTGCTGGCGTCTGTACATAGCAGTGACGTGATGCCACATTTTAACTCAATGTAGCCGAAGTAATCTTTGGATTACGTGAAAAAAGAAAAAATACGTTTCAAATATATTTTAATAATCTAGCGGACAACTCAGTGAGGTTCAGAATCGTTCAGCGGGATTGTCCGAAAGGGTTACCAGTACCCTGGAATATAAGGGCTAAGGAAGGAACATGGATGGGTTTTAGTCAGTAAGGGCAGACCCTTACTGAGTGTCAGAACACTCCCTTCCGCTCCACCCAGAACGGGAGGAGTTATATGACTTCCCACGCAAAAAAATAGGTTCTTACACCGATGTACGACCTTCTTTCCCTATACATATATAATAATAATAATATCCTTGGACACATCACACAACGCCATATAGTCCCAAGCTAAGCAACCTAATGCTTGTTGTTATGGTAACGAGATGACTGATAAACGACTTATATACTTTTTTTTTTTTGTAAATACATACATATTATAGATAGACAAACACCCAGACCCGGAACAAATACTTGTAGGTCGTACAAATATTTGTTCCGTGCGGGACTCGAACCCGCGACATGCTACGCAGCAGTCAATCGCTCAACCACTGTGCCAACCGTGTCGTCAGAAAATAAAAACGGCTTTTTGTATTGTGCAATATTATAATATAATATTTCCTACTAATAATAAATTAATGCGAAAGTTTGAATGGATGTTTTACTCAATCATCCCAGAACAGCCGAACGAAAATTTCTGTAAGTATAATAAAAATATTACACATGTATTTTTTGCTTTGTCATATTAATAAAAAAATGACTTGGATAAAACGCATTACAGTTGGGAGTGGGAGCTTGCTACGTCACAAGTGTAAATTCTACATACGGGTGACGTCATGCCATATTTTAGCTAAATATATTGACTTAATCATAAAGTGGGTGATAGACGTGCGAACTTTAAGTACCTACGCGGTTTTTAAGATCGCGAACTTACTTGGCTCGACGTCGGTGACACACGAGAAGCTGTCTCACACTGTATTACCATTTCACCGACGGAACAAGGTTTGTGTTATTTAGGAATTGTATCTTTATCCCTCCTCGTGCATCTGTATTAAAAATTGGCGGCTCGCGGCTCCCAGTACTGCCACACGTACGAGCCGAGACGACCTACGAGTAAGATTTCAAACCGATTGGATCGGCGGCGAACGTGCGCGGCAATTTTAAAGTACGCGTTTTTAAGGTGACACACAGGCGAAAAAGGTCGTCGAGCCCTTAGAGCATTTAACCTATAAATGCTCTAAGCGTCGAGCCACAAGTCCGCGTACTTACTCGCACGTCTATCACCCACTTTAGATTACCTTACGTAAAAAAGAAAAAATACGTGTCCAATATTTTTTTATAATCTAGCTGACAGATAAGTTTTGTCATCATCCCTATTGACCTTTGTCTCTGGTAACGACGTTCTTGTTGGTCTATTCGTTAACATTCACACAGTGAAAACGCAGCTGAAGTGTACTTGAAATGAGTTTTCATTCCGCCATATGCTAGCGCATACACTACAGTGAAACCGGGTGAATAGGAACGCTGGGGTGAATCGTAACGAAACTTTAAAATAGATTTTAACATTGAAATAATATAGCGTGTGGCCAAAAAGGGCCCGGAATTTGTTTACTGTATTATAAGTAACAATTACCTGTCCTTGTCGGCAACAATCTATATTATTTCAATGTTATGATGTTACGATTCACCCCAGCGTTCCTATTCACCCCGTTTTACGGTACTTCTATTTTTTGTCAGGTGCTATATTAGGTCTCAGTGTCTTGACCCCGGACTTCCCCGTTCAAAAGATATCTATGAATTAATAATAAGTACACACTGAAGAGGTTTCAGACCTCGCAAGAAAGGTTTAAAAAAAACAGAACCTTCAAAGATTAAAAAAAAAAACATAAAGACGGAAAATTATGAACAGGCTCTTTCGTTTTTTAATTCGTCCATATTTATCGCGCATTTTAAACTCTTGTACAGAGGCCAGCTCATCAAGTTACCACTATCTGTTATATTTCTTTGATAGTATTCCAACTTTATTGCAAAGACATAAGGTTCATTTTTAATTGAGAAAATTTGACAGTTAGGGTAGCTTGATGTGCTGGCGTCTGTACTATAATAATAATAATAATTCAACTACTTCAATACTATGCCGAGCATTTAGAATCTAACAGAACGCATCCCAGTTCGTCAAAAAAGCACTATGGGATTTTCAACTCTCAGCACCAGGCAGTGCGTTGAAAATCCGCTGTGCGCTAGAAAATTGTCGCGTTCAAAATTGGCCAGGGTGCATAAAAATGAAAAAAATTAAAAAATAAACAGATTTATGTACTCGGAGGAGGCTCCACAAACAATTCAACGTTATCAACGACAACTTCATTATTAGCCTTCTTGTTATCCTCATTTTTCTCTCTGGCATTCCTGATTTTCTCGTCTATGGATCTTCTTAATGCCGCGTATGTAATGTCAGGAACTTCAGCTTTATCGGCTTCGTGACTTGGCGGCAAAACTCGATTTTTGACATGTCCCGTGGCGCCATTTTTCGCAAAAAAGAATTCTGACAGCATCTTTAAGTCGTCCATGACAGCTGCTTTAGCAGAATCGTTCAAGTTTTCGTATTTCTTAAAAATCGTGCTGTGTAATAATTGTTTGATGATTTTTGACGTATCCTGTTTATTATCGATATGTCTTTTGAATTTTTTTAGTATTTTGTTTATTTTCTTGACATCGTGATCGTCATAGTAACCATTCATTCTTCTTGCAAACTTCTCCAGATGTTTTTTGTTCTCGTATACGCTTGCGTTGAGGAATATTTTAATTTCCTCCGGTTTACGATGTACCAGAGCGTCTAGCATTTCTTGGATGATATCTGGAGCTCTAGGCCGCATGAGCTGTAATGTAATAATAATAATGATGTAGCGTTAAAAAAGAGAACGGTGGAGTTTCTTGCCCATTCTTCTCCATACGAAACTATCTTTTGGAAGGGGCGACTAGAATCATTTTTATTACTAGATGGCTACAACTCACACAAAACCAATAGCCACATTAATCAAAATAGTGGATTAGTTGTATACATTAAAAATAATTTAGAAACAGTAGTAGAAGAACCCTTATTTCAAGACTGTAATTGCTTGATAATTAAAACTTCACCCGATACAGTATTTATGGCTATTTATAGACCTCCATCTCAAAATATTGACAGATTCCTAGACTCGCTTAACATAAACCTTGGAAAAATATCATCTTTTAAAAATATTATACTTTTAGGTGACATTAACATCAACATTGCTTCCGGGAAAATTGATACTAATGCACATAACTATCTGAACATCTGCACATTCCATGGACTTCTACCTGCTCATTATTATCCAACGCACCAGAGCGGCTCATGTCTTGACCATATCATTATAAAGTCAAAAGCGCCGTCCATAACACTGGTTACTAATACGTCACTTACTGACCATCAAGCTGTATTACTAACATTGCAAATACCTTCACCTAGAAAAAATTGCATGCGCAACTATTCTAAACTTAACATGACTACTCTAGAAAATGACATACGAGCAATTAATTTCGACCCAGTTTATAATAATTCGAGTGACCCAAATATTTCGTTACAATTTTTCATTGATTTGTTACAAAATGCGATTAAGAAAAACACTATAACAAAAGTAATACCTAGTAAGTACAATAACATTAAACCATGGATTACCCCCGGACTTGTTCGCTGTATCAGACATAGAGACAGACTACACCAAAAATCGAAACTTTCCCCTAACAATGAAATATTATCAGTCACTTATAAGCGATATAGAAATTTCTGCAACAATCTGTTGAAAAAACTAAAAAAACAATATGACAAAGATCAACTACACAAGGCAGGCAAAAACAATAAGCTTATCTGGAAATATATTAAATATAACACATTTGGAACTAAAAACTCAGAACCTCCGCTCGAACTTTTAACAACCGAATTTCACCCATCCGCAGCGACAAATAAAGCTAACAATTTCTTTATTAATGTTGGGAAAAATCTGGCTGAAAAAAACCTATCGCTCATAATGTCTTATATTCAAAGTCCATCTATGCCTCATACTACACTAAACTCCTTTGTACTATTAGATACGGATGTGAGTGAAGTGATAAATATAATTGATGGGTTAAAGGACGTCTGCGCCGTCGGTTGGGATGACATTTCTAATGCTGTACTTAAAAGACTTAAATACCTAATTGCCCCTCCACTAACTCACATTTTTCAGATATGTTTAACCCAAGGAATATTTCCAAAATCGCTTAAAAAAGCAGTAGTCACCCCTGTTTTCAAGTCCGGAGACAAAACCTGTGTTACTAACTATAGACCTATTTCAGTACTAACGGGACTCTCAAAGATTTTGGAAAGAATCATTAACAACAGACTAATAAAATATCTTGAAAATAACAAATTGCTGTCAGATCAACAATTTGGTTTTCAGCCTTAAAAAAAAAAAAAAAAGGCCTAAAAGATCAACAAGCCAAACGGTACACAAATTAACAAATTTTGTCAGTCAAAATCTCGATAATGGCATGCATACCATTGGGATCTTTTTAGACCTTGCCAAGGCTTTTGACACTATTTCTTGTTCTCTTCTAATAATTAAACTGCAAAAAATTGGGATAAGAGGAGCACAGTTAAAATTGATAGCTGATTATCTTAGCGACCGTTATCAGTCTCTAAAAATCGGTCAGTACACGAGCTCTGAACTTAAAAATAGTAATTATGGAATCCCACAAGGCAGCATACTGGGGCCCACATTATTTTTAATATATATAAATGACCTTTGTCGCTTACAACTTAAAAATTGTTTAATTATGTCATATGCGGATGACACAGCTTTACTGTTCGCAGGTAAATCAAGAGCTGAGGTCTATAAACTTGCCCAGAATGGCTTTGATACTGTGTGTAATTGGCTACATAACAATCTATTAACGTTAAATTCAGATAAAACCAAGTATATCCTATTTTCAATGAGAAATACTAACACGACGATTACTAACCAAAACATTCACGCGCACAATTGTAATACAAACGATGACACAGCATGCACTTGTCCCACTTTAACTAAAGCTGACCACATCAAATACCTAGGCGTCACGATTGACACTAACCTAAACTTCCGTAAACACATCGACTTACTATGCACTAGAGTGCGTAAGTTAATATATATTTTTAAGAATTTACGGGACATAGCCGACTTCAAATTAGTTAAACAGGTTTACTTGGCTTTGTGTCAATCTATTCTTACATACTGCATAACTTCTTGGGGTGGTGCCGCAAAATCAACTTTAATAATACTAGAGCGTGCCCAAAGAGCAATTCTAAAAGTCGCCACCCGTCGCCCATTCAGATTTCCCACACACCAGCTTTATTTGGCATGCAAGGTGCTAACAGTTCGACAACTTTTTGTTCTAAATATAGTTTTACTGCAACACACTGAACTAGATTTTAATCCTGTACCTTCAGACAAGAGAAGAAAGGATCTGGTCTGCATGAACCCTCAGACTAAACATGCTTTCTCAAAAAGATTTTATTTATTTCTAGGACCTTTCTTATATAATAAATTAAACAAATTGCTTAAGATGTATAATGTAAGTTATAACAGGTGTAATATAATGTTATTTGATTATTTAGCAAAACTAAATTACTCGGACACGGAAAAGCTACTAGAGGTGCTGAACTAAAGTAGCTGACTTAACTGTAATTTCGTACCTAACCTAATATTATTTTGTAATAGTTTTAGTTATTGATATTAATATATCCCATAAGCCTAACTTATAATAAGGTTACGCAAAATATTGTATAACTTAGATATTGTACATATATTATGTTTAATAGTTTACTTAATTCATAATAGTTAATAGTTTACTTAATTTAATGACTGTACTATTTACCAAGTACTTTCGTAGAGAGATGGCCTGAAACACAGGTTTAAATAAACCTAGATCAGGCAACGCACTACATTACATTTGTAGCTCTATTTTTGACTGTATCTCATATTTGTCATACCATAGTTTATATCCAGATTTCTATAATTCTATTTAATAGACCTAGATTTATACATACCTACTACTGATCGATACATACAATTTTTATTTTTTCTGTGAACTTATTATTATTTCAATAAATTTATTATATTATTATATTATATTATTTCTTGTTCATGTTGACGTTCAAAAGTGCCTTTCTTGTGCCTATCTATACTAATATTTCTCAACAGAATGTGAAGCTACGTCAGAGGCCCAAAAAAAACACAAAATAAAAACAGCATAAAAACTCTGACACCTGGTTAGTCACTAACCACACGAAAAGAAGAAGTAGCTTCATCAGCAAATTTCACAGCAAATTCCATAATTTGGTGTGGATAAATGTGCGGTCATGCATGTAAAGCGAGGGTAGATTGTGGAACCCGTAAAAACCCAACTCTTGGATTCCTTAAATCTAAGACCCCTGTCCTCAATCGTAACCTATGGTATCTGTATATCGGAAGCGTTAGGCATCAACGATGTTGGCATGAAAACAATCGTTTTATAAGCGCTTTTTGGCCACCTGAAAAAAGTATTTAATGTCCATGCTCACAACGCATGTCGCTGCCGGCCTGCTACTGAACACGAATACTTACTTACAACTACATACAAACTGTTTCGTAAGGATGTGACTACACATATTGAAACAGTCTTTTGGAGGGGCGCACCATGTTATCGTAGTTTATTATCTCTACCTACAGGGTTTTACACACTTTCATCAGATAGGTACTTTCCGAACGGACTATTTACTTACAACCAACATTCTCAAGTTTAACTTAAAGTGAAACTTTTATTACATCGTCTCAAACTTTTTCGTCTGTGTGTTGCATGTCGCGTGACGGTCGGCCACGGAGTAGGGATAAAGTGAAAGGCGCTCGTCAGAGCAACCAAAGCCAATATGGCGGCGCCTATAGTGTCAAATGTATTTAATGTGAAAAAAAGTTTCACTTTTACCGTGGTTTCATAAAACCACACAATTTTTTTTTAAGTACTTCAAACTAGTTGCTGTAATTTAACGTTTACACACGTCGATTCTATAGAGTTTCAGCTATACACAAGTATTTTTTATTTTGGTGTAGCTGCAGTAGTTTACTAGATAATAAGCTGTATGTTGGATAGGGCACGGGGTTTTTGCCCGCGAAAATTCCATTCTCGCGGAGGGCGTTCAACCTTACTGCAACTGCGCCGCGTGGATGTTTCAGTGGGTAGGTACCTGCACAGCTAACGGCGTCTGCTTGTCAGTTACGTTCTTAATTCCATCATGCATTATATCTAATGCTTCTTTAAGATCTTTGGCCGTCATTTTCATGAACGCGCTCCCAAGTTTCTGCATAACCTATTTAGAAAAAACAAAAAAAGTTCTATAAAAATTTGGCTGTAATTTAAATACTATAGACATATTATTATTATGTTGGTGCCACAAACACGCGAACCGACGTATTTGTCTATGGTTGCAATCTTTATAGTGACAACCGCCCCTCGTCCCCTTCTCCTGCCTGTGCCATAAATATAAAACATCTATGGCCTGTGCAATCGACGCCATATTTAATTATTTTACGCGGTTAAAATTCTATCTGTCGTAGTCGTGGTTGTCTGCATCTCATCATGGACCAAGCCTTTTTCCATCTATGTTGGGGTCGGCTTCCAGTCTAACCGGATGCAGCTGAATACCAGTATTTTACATGGAGCGACTGCCTATCTGACCTCTGCAACCCAGTAACAAGGCAATACGATACCCCTTGGTAAGACTGGCTGTTAGATTTTCGGGCTTCTGACGACGCGTAACGACTGTCAAAGATGCACAAATGGCAGTCGGGACCAACGGCTTAACGTGCTTTCCGAGGCACTTTCGTGGTTGTTGCATGCATTGTCATTCAATGAAGTTTTTTTTTTTACATGCACTCACATACATTTAGACCTCTGGGGTCTGTCTTAGCAAGCCATGGCCTGGGATTTGATCAACGCGCTATAAACAGTAATGTCATAATCAAGTTGAATTGTTGTTGCAGCTTACGCTTTATTGAGCCTAAGGTCTACAGGTATTTGGTTTAGTAAATTGGGTATTGTGAAGAAAACGGTTTGCCTGTCATAAATATTAAACGGGCAGAAACTAGTAACCACTAGTAACTTCTTCTTCTTAGCGTGTCGATGGCAATCTAAATGTACTCGGCCCAGAATTCGGCTACGTGTTTGGCGCCATCACTAGCGTCCATCAGTTCTGTAACGTGCATACGGCAGGACACACAGGACACGAGATTAAGTGTCCCATCGTTTGTGGAACAGGATCACATTTACACTCCAAGGCGGAGTTGTCTATGAATCCCCATCTGAGCAGGTTTACCTTGCTTCGACCAACCTGGGTCCGGAGTCTGTTTAAAGCCTTCCGGTTGACCAAGGTTGAGGGAGACGTTTAGCAGGTGGAACGCATGGAGTGGGAAGTAACTAATACTGATCAATAAATCATTAACCTTAAGAAAATCGTCTAGTCTTTTGTCGATTGGCGATTGCTCTTGGGTCTCCGATCTAAATTGCTTATCTGCAGTTTGGGGTTCAAGTATCCTGTAAAGTTTGTCCAGAAATCCACGAATGTTGTTCACGAACGATTTGTTATCGTTCACGTCTTTGGGATCGAAGAGGAATGATGTTTCAAGCGCCACATTCACACTTCTAGGTGGTGGATTAACTTGTGTAGCTGAAACTGATGAAGATATATAAAATAAAGAAGTCAGAGTCCGACGGGCAGCATAAAAACTCTGACACCAGGTTAGTCACTAACCACAAATAAACCTGCCAAAAAGTTATCAGATTTCATGTAGAGTCAAGCTTCTAACTCTACACGCCCTAACTCTATAAGGCATATCTTCACAAACTCTACACCTTAGTAAAAATATGCGGCTTGGCCATTACCCTAAATTCACATAGGGGGCGTTCATAAATTAAGTTAGGTGTTTATTTTAATTTTCTGTCCCTCCCACCCCCCCTGGTGAGATGTCGTGAGATTTTATTCAACACCCTCCCCCGTCCCCCAATCTCACGTGAGATTTTTCAAAATGTGGGTTTCTTACGTAAACGTGTTGGATTGTTATTGTAAAAAGAAAAAAAAAATTGTGAATGATCTTAATCGTATTATGATTACCTACGCTTACAATCTGGATTTAATGGACCAAATTGTAGGTATACATTTTTTTTGTTTCAATCAGAAAAAAAATTGCTTGATGTTTGCCGAGATATTTGCCTCTCTCCTACGTAAGATTAGATGAGATTTGACTCGACCCCCTCCCCCCCTAAAATATCTCACGTAATTTATGGAAGCCCCCATAGGCGTAAGGTGAAAAATTAATTCACTGTTCATTACTTTTCTGTTATACAATACTTTTTGTAGTAACAAACGGCCAAGCCATGTATTTTTACTAAGGTGTAGAGTTACCAAGAGCAGTACCTAACTACCTATTATTTTAATATTACTTCAGTATGAGAATGAGATGAAGCTTTACTACAGAACTGTTCCATCTCTTTCCGAATGTGAAGCAATATTAAAATAATATCTACTGCTAAAGCAATATCTACTGCTATAAAACGTGGCCCCCAGGAGTGTATTTTTATCAAATTGTTCACACCAATATTATAAAGGCGAATGTTTGTGAGTTGCGGCTGAGCGGATCTGGATGAAACTTGGCACCAGTGGCGTGCGTTTCATAAAGACAAAAAGACACTGCCTACCCTTGTTCTGATAATAGATCTAATATTATTTTATCAATAAACAAAACAACATAAAAATCATAAATCAGCGCCACCTATCGAGTCAGTGCCGGTGTTATCATTAAGATCGTTCAAGTAATTTCGCATCATCGATTCGCGCTACACTAGCGCCACGGCAAAGACACAAACTATTCGTCTCTGAATGTTTTGTATGTGTGCTCAGTGCAAAGTCGTGATCATGCGGATTTTTATGTGTGTGCGTTCCTATAGCTACGTGGGCTTTGCTGACACACAATGACAAAAATCACGCACACAACTGCATGAATAGCCAGTTGGCACAGAGGTAGTTTATGACCTGGATTAACACATAGGATACTTTTAACCTAGTAGTACGTTCCCTTGGGATCATTTCCAACATCCACGTGGCCGAAGCCGCTGGCAGCAGTTAGTGGTATATATTTCCAATCTTCTTCTTCTTCGTGTGGTTAGGGTTAGTGACTAATCTGGTGTCAGAGTTTTAATGCTGCCCATGGGCCTCTGAATTAGCATCACATGCTGTTGAGAAATATCTCTCAGACACGGTTTCCTCACGATGTTTTCCTTCACCGATTTTAAGCAAGTGATAATTATACAATGCGCACATGAATCTGAAAAGTCATAGGTGCGTGGCTTGGGTTCGAACTCGAGACCTATGACTTGGCAGTCCCACCACTAGGCTATCACTGCATTTTATATATTTCCAATAACTTCTTACCTAAAACTATCGACGCCAACATAATTATAATTTTCATATTTCCACACTTATTTCCAATCATTTTTACACTTATTTTCTATCATTTCATATTTCCTTGTAAAAAGCGCGACAGCAAATAGTTTTAATACAAGACTAAGTTTAATGGCATATTTTTATTACAATGCTATCGGATAAATCATTTCAATAAAATAAATCGTTTTTGTGGGCGTCACTTCAGTGTAGGAGCGTGTTTTATTAGCATACTACCTACCTACCTACAGCTATGCTTAAAAACAGTATAATCGGCGTATAACATTGATTCTTAATCCACCACACCACGAGGGCGCAGTGTGGTTTAGTAGGCGTCACTTGTCTTCCTTTTTTTTGGTTCTAGGATATAGGCTGGTTTCCTCACAATGTTTTCCACCACCATTTTTAGAGCAGTGGTGACGAAAATATACGAAGTTTCAGTGCCTGTCATCACACCTCTGCTGTTATTGAGCTATTTTTTTTGAGGTTGGGCAATCATCCAATGACTCCTCCCGCTGTAGGTGGAGCGGAAACGGGAGTGTCAGACTCTTACTGACTAAAACCCATCCATGTTCCTTCCTTAGCCCTTTATGTTCCGGGGTAGCGGTAACCCTTCCAGACAATCCCGCTTGACCCTGACAGGCCCCTTCATATGCTGACATCTCTTTGAGGCGCATGTGGAACACGTACGCGTCCTATGGCACAGGCCTGGTCCTGATCGGACGGCGAGCTACCCATTACTCACCGTTCGTAGACCCGCGCCTACGGTGGCTGGGAGTCGTCACGTGGCTCCCGACGCCCAGGGCGTCTCCCGCGGCGGCTGGGACCGGAGGACCTTTCCCTCTCCCATCCCGCCACCTCCGCTCGCTCCAGACCATGGCTTGCACCGCAGGGATGGGCCCGAGAGGTCGCCGCCGCCGCCAATCGCCTCTACGAGGTCACGGCAACCGGCAAACAGTAACGTTTATGTTGTTTTTGCTTTTTAATGTTCAATACCGGTCAGGTTATTTGAGTTTTACGAAATAGCTATTAAAAAAATGTTTTTAGTAGCTATTTCGTAAAGGAAGAAATGCCTTAATCTCTTCACAATACAACAGGAAATGAAACAACATTTAATTTCACAATCATCTATCACATTAAAAATATTAAAATAGGTACCTTGCGAATAACTTAGAATTCAATATGTAAAGCGTTTGACAAAGATACGCATATTAATTAGGTACTATTTTTACTGTCAACTATGCTATCTAAATAATTATCATAAATATCATAATACAAACACTTCTTGCTTAATGTTTGCATACTAAGTAACATTAACACATTTCAAATAGAGTTAATAAGCACATTCAATCGTTAATTCCGTTTGGCGTACCTCAGGGCACAATTCTTGGTCCATTTTTGTTCTTACTTTTCTAAAGGTATTGCGGCTGTACTCCACAGTGCTTGTTCACAAAATAAAGAATAATCACTTTGTCTTTGGAATTTACTGCAAATTAGAACTTATTCAGAGGTGATGAAAGATCATCATTCTGTTAAAAATAATAAACTTTTGTTCTATGAAGTACTAAAAATACAATTAACATATTATTATAAATACATAAATATTTAAAATACAATAATAATATTATTATAATTGTAATTTTAGTTAAAGTTAAAGTTTTAATAACATTATGAATAGCTTTTTTCTACAGAAGCCGCTGCACCATGGCACAAGGGACTTTTTTTTTTTTAAGGCTGGGAAATCATCCAATGACTGCTCCCGCTCTGGGTGGAGCGGAAGGGAGTGTCAGACTCTTACTGACTAAAACCCATCCATGTCCCTTTCGGACAATGCCGCTTACCCGGCAGGCTTGGCCCTGAGAGGCCCCTTCATATTAATTTGCAATTTGCTGCGGAAACGGAGTTTCCCCCCGGCTTAGTACCTCCGCGCGCCACTCGTACAGGCGCGCGAGGACTATCGCCTCCAGATCCCACAGCGGCAGTCCGGCAAGGAGGCTTGCCGCCTCGCCCGAGATCGTGCGGTACCCCCGGATTAGCCGAATGGCTACCACCTTTTGGGGCGCGTTCAGGTAGTGGGCGGCTCGCCGCCGCAATGAACGCGCCCACACCGGGGCCCCGTAAAGGGCCATGGACCGCACGACTCCCGCGTAAAGCCTCCGGTAGGAGGCGTTTGGCCCCCTCAAATTGGGCAAGAGCCGCTTGAAGGCGGCCCCAGAATTCCATCGGCTGTCGAGGACCAGACCTAGGTATTTCATCGTGGTCTCGACGCCGATGTGAACCCCCCTACCGTAAGTTGGGATCCCGATGGTGGCCTATTCCGAGGCCCATGAAAGGACATGGCCTCGGATTTGTGCAATGCCACCTCGAGACCCAACTGCCGGATCCTCTCAACGACTGTCGCAACCCCGCGTGCCATCGCGTCGGCCGCCGCCTGATGCGACCTCCCCTGCGCCAGGACCAGCGTGTCGTCAGCGTAACAAATTACGCTGACGCCGTCAGGGAGGTCGGCCCGCAGCACCCAGTCGTAGCCGATGTCCCACAGGTGCGGCCCCAGAACCGATCCCTGTGGGACACCGCACGACATCTCTCGCCGGTTCCATTCCCCAACGCGACCGGGGTAGATGGCCAAGATTTTGATAGATGAAAGCAAAGTAGATAGTCTCATACAAATACAACGTTATTCGTATAACGTTTATGTCATGTGACATTCAGGATGCATTAAACACATAAAAATACTTGGCAAGCGAGCGCATGCCCTGTCCGCCAACGATACAAATACGTGACAATGCGGGTACACTACAGCAAGAAATTAACTATTAAATCATTACTTTTGTGTATATTTTAAAAATTGAAGCTCTCGTACGTATTTAATGACATGAAACAAATCAAAAGACACCATGGATTTTAGGAAATTCATGATACCAAGAAGAAATACATTTTTAGCTTGGCGTGGTCAATAGGCTAAAATGAGGACGCCAACTGCGTTGACTTTATAGATTAAAAGGTATACGTATATACCAATTACAAGTGTACACGACATTCACATAAAATAAAGCAACCTAGCGTCTTTGCAAAAATCATCATTGTCTATAGTCCATTGTCTATGGCAACAATGCCCCAAGAGACTGTAAATTGCTAAAAGAATAAAGCAAACGTTATAAATGTTTGTTTCCTTTAATTAATTACTCCAACTAAGCTTACATTTACTAAGTCTACTATTTCAATTCATCATCCTTCTCTGTCTTAACTAATCCAGATACAACTTCAGATTTATCCATAAAATATTGTTCGATTGCTTGCAAAGTCTTGTCTTTCGTTTCAGGCAGATACTTATAAATTGTTAAAGTACAAATCGTAGCTGAAATCCCAAAGAATAGAAACGTACCATGCATTCCAAAAGATTTAAACATGTACGGAGCTAGTTTGAGTAAAGTGGCTTCGAGTATGTTAAATACGACAGCCATTATAATGACACAGGTACTCTTAAATCTTAAAGGTATCAATTCCGCATAAATTGAAGTAGACAATATCATTGGTCCTACACTTACAGACAATGAAAAACATGAGAGAAAGAATATAGACAAATAATTGTTCTCTTCTATAACGTTCAATTTGGCTAAATACAAATATAACGACAGTATAAATAGGAAAATGATTCCTAAAGTTGACGAAATAAACAACAAAGTACGTCGTTTCATAATTCTAGTTAATCCACAGCCTATATACATACTAAATACAGTAACTCCATCTAATAATAACATTCCAATGTACGCCATTGATTCGTTCTTTGTAATTCTTTTAATGATTTCTATTGAATTAATAGTACAGACGAATTTTCCATAAAAATGGTACTGCGCTGCCATTAATACCGACAGTCCCAGCGGCATATAGAACTGTTTTAAACACAGCGTTTTTTTAATACTCTTCAAAGTTATATTCTCTCGTTCAGTACGTAACATTTGTGAATCAATTAAGTTCTCCAATTCTTTTTCTGAATTTTCATCCGTACCTTTCAGCCACCTATGAGCATTTGTACATTTATCATAACGGCCTTTAGTTGCTAACCAATACGGCGATTCGGGCCAAAAAAATATTGCTACCATCGGATATAAACTACAAATAATACCAAACAAAGGTATGTATTTCCAATGGAAAAAAGTTCCTATTGAATTGGAGACCCATACACCCCAAAGCAAAGTCGCTGATTTGATTGCCAAAAACAAACCTCGGTATTTAGGCGAAGTATATTCCGAAATTACTATTATAGACACTGTGAGGCAACTCCCGTATGTGATACCTTGCAAAAGTTCGCTGTATAGAAGGTGACTAGGAGTTTCACTAAGGTAGAAAGGGACAAACATAGCGAGATTGTTGAAACAAACGATGATGAAGGTTCTTCTTCTCCCGATGAAGCGGGCGAGGGCAGAGTGTATGAAGATCCAAGGAAGAGCTGTGAAGCCGAACATTGACGCTGAAATAAAAATACATACGTTTCATAAACCTGGAATTCGGTTGGCATGGTATGGGCATGTTATGCGGAGGAATGAGGAAAATGTTGTCAGGAAAGTTGTGAGCATGAATGTGGATGGCTATACAAGTAGAGGGAGACCAAAGAAACGATGGATGGATTGTGTGAAAGATGATATGGCTAGAAAGGCAGTGACTACCGAGATGACGACTAATAGAGAAGTATGGAAGAAAAAGACATGTTGCGCCGAGCACGAATAAATTGGGATAAGGGCAGGAGAATGATGATGAGGTTTCCTAAACCTAGGAGCAATGGTGGCGCAGTGGTAGCTGGCCTGGCTTACGAGTTGTAGCTCGTAGGTTCGTACCAGGGATGTTGTAACGAATATTCGCATCCGCATCCGTAAATGCGGAATATTCGCATTAATTCAGACATCTGCATTCGCATTTACATCCGCATCAATCAATGCGGAGTTTTTACCAATGATAATAAAACTCTAAGCTTAAAATTCTGTTGTGTCATAATAAGTAAAACTTAAATTTTGAGTTATTTTGTTCTAAAAATATGATTAAATAAATAACGTTAAAATTAAATTGCTTTTCAGTTATTTATGCATGCGGATTTTGGCATTTTAAAAGGATTTTTTTAAAATAATTATCCTTTTAAAATCATTAAATCCGTATCCGCATCTGCATCGAATCTGCATCCGCGGATGTCTAAATTTTTGCATCCGTAACCGTAACAACCCTGGTTCGTACCCAAGCAGGCGCTATACTTTGTGTAGGTAAATAATTTCTGCCTGCCTGCCAAGACTGCCAAGGACTGCCAAGTCTTAGGTCTCGAATTCGAACCCAAGGCACGCACCTCTGATATCTCAACAGCATGTGAAGCTAAGTCAGAGGTCCATGGGCAGCATAAAAACTCTGACACTTGGTTAGTCACTAACCACACGAAAAGACGGAAAAAAATCAACTTATTCAACCTAACTTACATAACCACGATGCCATTTCATCACTGACAACATCGGAAGAGTTCCCCTCTTTTCTTAGCTGAGGGATGAAGACGGTCGGCGCTCCCAAACACAGGCCAATAGAGAAGTAAGTAGTCCACACAGTGCTGGAGACAAGTAGCTGAAAGATGGAGGGGAAGATCTCACTTTATTTTCTGTCGTCCAGCGCAAACACTGCCACTAATTTTTGTCAGGTGCTATTCTAAGGTTCAACGCGCATACGTTAAGCGGGATTGTCCGAAAGGGTTACCGCTACCCCGGAACATAAAGGGCTACGGAAGGAACATGGATGGGTTTTAGTCAGTAAGAGTCTGACACTCCCTTTCGCTCCACCCAGAGCGGGAGCAGTCATTGGATGATTTCCCAGCTTTAAAAAAAAAAAAAAAACGCGCATACGTGTCGCCAAAATCCCTACTGAGTGAGAGAGTGAGAGATCCCAACACGCATTGCAATTTGTTGACAATAAAGTCATATTTGTGTTGAAGAGGTTAAGTACTAACAGCCGCACAGGTCGATCTACCAGGTTAAGCTTAGCTTGCCGGGGTTGACCGTTGATGTGTGACCATCTTTACATACCGAGACTCCTCCGTGCCACGGAAAGCACGTTAAGCCGTTGGTCCCGGCTGTCATTTGTGCATCTTTGACAGTCGTTATGGGTCGTCAGAAGCCCGAAAATCTGACAGCCAATCTTACCAAGGGGTATCGTATTACCAAGGTACTGGGTTGTGGAGGTCAGATAGGCAGTCGCTCCATGTAAAATACTGGTATTCAGCTGCATCTGGTTACACAGGAAGCCGACCCCAACATAGTTGGGAAAAGGCTAGGCAGATGATGATGTGTTGAAGGAACAAAATGTATTGAGCACGTATGTGTGTGCGCACTGTGAGATAGAACAGAAAACACACAGTGTTCATGGCAGTGTATGCTCTAGAGGAGCTCGTAATTAATTACTTATTTAATAACAACTGCACGTACGCTTGCCGGGGTTGGATGACCAATTCGCCATTTTTGTTATACCTAGTCCCAAGTAATAGGGGGCGAACCTACTGCCATAAACCGGGCACAAATCCAGACTCCGGGCTGCTACTGAGAAATTCAAGAAATACTTTGCCCGACCCGGGAATCGAACCCAGGACCTCATGGTCAATTGAGCTTGCGACCACTATACCAACGTGGCAGAGGTTCCATTACATGCCATCACTACATAGTCTAAAACAAAGTCGCTTTCTCTGTCCCTATATCCCTATGTATGCTTAAATCTTTAAAACTACGCAACGGATTTGGATGCGGTTTTTTTAATAGATAGAGTGATTGAAGAGGAAGGTCTATGTGTATAATTTCTCGACATATTATGCGGGCGAAGCCGCGGGCGGAAGCTAGATAAATTATGATTAACACTCTCACCTGTCTTAAAAATGGCCGCCACTGATTTCCACTTTCAATTCTTCTTGTATCTTCTATCACATTTATTTCTCTGTATTGACACTCCATATTTTTTAAATGTAATTATTATACTTAGGTAAGTATTTGTTTTAATTTTAATTTTATAATAACAAACTTAATTTAACACGAACTATTAAATTGGAAATTAAATTACATAGTTTTCTAAGAACGTAACTTAAACCTCATCCTAGCAACACTGCCGTTAAAATAATCAAATGAGTAAAGAGGATTTTGCTATGCGTTAATAAGAATTAAAACTTCATTAAATTAAATACAATAGATAACACTGGTCTTTCATGCAATGTTAAAAGATAGGTAGGTAGGTACTGTAAAGGTATCCTTGAAAATGCTATCTTATGTAGCAAAAACATTTATGTTGTGTAAATAACAGTCGACTGGTAGGAAAATAACTGGCTGAATTCGATTTTACTATCGAATTTGGAATTAGTTTTAAAATAGGAACATATTTAGATAATGGGTCTTTACCTATGAAATTGCCGTTTTGTATGAAAAAATTTAAACTAATTTTGTTCATGTATTTTTATAAAATTTGTATTAATCGAAGTAATCACCCATGCAATCAATGCATCTTTCTTTGCCAACGCAGTGGCAGTTTATTGATGCCCTTCTTAAAGAAATCAGCTGGACGGGAGGCAACAAATTCTTCAAAGGCATTTTGTACTGCCTCTCGGGTATTGAATTTTTTTCCCGCCAAGAAGTTATCCAAATTCTGGAAAAAGAAGTAGTCTGTAGGCGCAAGGTCTGGTGAGTAGGGTGGATGACGGAGAGCTTCCAACCCCAGTTCTTGCAACTTGGAGACCGTCTGCTGTGCAGTATGAGGTCGCGCGTTGTCGTCCAGGAGCAGCGGAGACGAGCGATTGGCCAATGCTGGTTGGAGATGTGGCAGCTTCTCCATCACACTGGCGCTAGACCACCAAACAGTGACCATCACTTTTCTAGGGGTAAGTTTTCGTTTAGGGCATTGTTTAGGTGCTGAACCAGGATCCAACCAACTTGCTGAGCGCTTGCGGTTATCAAACAGAATCCATTTTTCATCGCAGGTAACAATGCGGTTCAAAATTCCTTCAGTTGTGTGTCTGTTGAGCAGTGCAAGGCACGTCTCGACGCGTACTTCGCGCTGGCGATCATTGAGTTCGTGGGGCACCCATTTGTCAAGCTTTTTTACCTTGCCAATTTGACGCAAATGGACCAATATTGTTTTGACGCTAACGTCGAAAGCTGCTGCTAATTCAGCCGTAGATTGTGTATCATCAGCTTCCACAATCGCCTTTAATTCGTCATTGTCGACCAAAGTCTTCGGACGACCGCGAGGTTCATTTTTCAGGTCGAAATTTCCAGAACGAAAGCGAGCAAACCAATAACAGGTGGTGCGTTGGTTTGTAGTGTTAGCTCCGTAAACGTCGTTGATGTTGCGTGCCGCTTGTGCCGCGTTGCTGCCACGACGGTACTCATATTCCATAATTACTCGAATTTTTAACGTATCCATGATGACGAAAAAGATTGAAATGCGATGAAAATGTAATACTAATCAATAAACAAATGACTACTTTTGGAAAAAAAAACATGTTTTTAAAATAAAATTAATTTGAAATTAGAATTCTTAGCCAAACAAAAATTATTTTGATTTGAAATGGCAATTTCATAGGTAAAGACCTAATATTTGTTTTATGGAACAGTGTTGGAATTAGCGCAGAAATACGGACGGCGCGTACATGTTCCACGCGCGCCTCAAAGAGATGTCAGCATATTAGGGCCGAGCCTGCCGGGTAAGCGGGATTGATGGGCAACTAGCTCCATATTTCTGCCTGTAATTGGTTTATTTGAGATAAATGCTTTGAGTTTGAATTGGAGTTTGTCCGAAAGGGTTATGAACATAAAGGGCTACGGAAGGAACATGGATCTGTTTTAGTCAGTAAGAGTCTGACATTCCCTTCCGCTCCACCCAAAGCGGGCGAAGTCATTCAAAATCAAAAGTTATTAATTCAAATTAGGCTGAAAATCAGCACTTATTGAAGGTCAAAGTTACATAGGACAGTCCTACAAAAATGCCTACCCTTCACCACTTTCTAGTGCTTTAGCTGGGAAGAAGAAGTGGCGCAACAAACTCCCCAACATTGGATGATTTTCCACGCCCCAAAAAAAAAAAGCGCATAAAATCCTCATCTATTTCTCTACGTCCCCATATTATACAGGATGGAAGGGATATTGACGCGAAGTCGGTTGCCATGGATTCATTTTATGATTCTGAACGTCTATCACCATACCACTAGACCATCGAGGTAGTGTTTTCGAATAAATGTGCTTAAGGTTGATGTTCCAGGGTAGCCCGCGAAATTCAAATTTTCTTAAGTTTTTTGCAATTTGCAGGCCAGTGATAGGTTGTATGTTGATGAACATTTGATTCGCGGCTGTAAGACGTATGTAGTTACAGAATTATAATCATCAAAATCATTAATACAACCCTCCGAGCTCATAAAGGTGTAAAAATGACTTTTTACAAGGTCAAAGTCATTCCGGAACCTTCACCTTAACCTACTGGCCGTGTGGTTTAATAACAATTGGATAAAACCCATCCATGTTCCTTCCTTAGCTCTTTATGTTCCAGGGTAGTGGTAACCCTTTCGGACAATCCCGCTTACCAAACGAATAGGGTCTTGCAATTACATTAAATACGAAAACCGAACATAGATTCTCACACGACTCAGGCGACACGGGCACGTAAACATTTGTCGTATTTATCCGACTGGGGCGGCTATAATAGCTTATCTATGTCAAATAAAGTAATTTATGTTCGATTTATCTAATTCTATAATTACATAAGAACATAAAATTCCACTCTACGCTAGACATACTTAATTATTGCTTATCTAAACCTCAAATTTAAGGCAGTAGTCTTGTTTGAACAATTTAAATATTCTCTTTAGTTTAGAAATAGAAATAACTAACTTTTGCCCGCGACTTCGCCCGTGTGGAGTTCGGTTATATCGCAATATCGGAATAAAAACAAGTGTTAAAGGTATCAATTCGAGTTGACCAAGACATGCAGTCAAACTCAAACTAAAAGTATTTATTTCAAATAAACCAATTACAGGCACTTTTGAATTGTCAAGGTGTCGGTCAGTCAGAGAGATGAAGCTAGTTGCCCATTCGAAAGCAGTAGGTACCTATGGAGAAGAACGGGCAAGAAACTCCATAGACACTCTTTTAAACAAAATATGGTTACAAAATATTGGTTACATAGTTCATATTAATATTATACACGTGAGAACGATGCAGAACGTTAAAAGCATCAGATATAAAATATGTAAAAACTATTTAATCATTAAATTAAAACAAGCCTTAGCCGCTAAGAGATGACCAGTCCCTACTGACAACGCCCGTTCACGAACATGACGCACATAATTAGCACCATTCAGCTCAACCATTTTGAAGGGAGCTAAATGATCCGACACACACGCCACCATCAGCGAGACATTAAAGTGAGCATGACATACTCTCAGCCGCCAAAGCACATTCAGTAAAATCCTGTTTAGATTAACTGAGTTTTACCTCCATAGGAGTAGATTTTTTATAAACCTCGATACACATTATTTTTTACTCATGGTTTTAGATACAAATACTGAGTAATACTTATATATAAATAAGACTTTTTTTTTTAAAGCGTGCGGTGCTTTTTAACCTTTTGAACGCTATTGTCATATATACGTGACAAGCAAAGCGCATACCCTGTACATTAACGACACAAATATGTGACAATGGTAACAACAATATAACACGAAATAAACAATTAAATCATTACTTTTGTGTGTGTTTAAATAGATATCTTAAAAATAGAAGCTCTCGTACGTAATTTAATGACATGAAACAAATTAAAAAACATCATGGATACTGGGCAATTCATGATAGCAAAAAGAAATAAATTTGCAGGTTGGCGCTGAGGGCACGCGCGTGCATTTATGGTCTAGCGTTCAAAAGGTTAAAATAATATTAACCACTACCATTCACCCCACATCAATATCTGCCTTACCGATTATAGATGAAAATTATATAAATAAAAAAAAAAGTTTTATTGCAAATTGAAAAATGGAATAATTTTATCAAATTAATGTATTATCATCGGTCCTCGATAAATCTACAAAGTTTGAACGAAATCTGGCTAGCTAGAAGCTAATATAAAGCGTGTAAAAATAATTAGGGTCCACGCGGACGACGTCACGGGCAGAAGTAAGTGTTAAATAAAACAAACATAACAGCATGAACATACTTCTCTTTATTCACAGGTATCAAAATACATAATTTACAATCACACACTTTACATACAATATTATATCTTATATATAAAATTCTCGTGTCACAATGTTAGTTACCGTACTCCTCCGAAACGGCTTGACCGATTTTTATGAAATTTTATATGCATATTCAGTAGGTCTGAGAATCGGCTACTATCTATTTTCCGTTAGCGTCAGAATGGCTGGTTGCCTATGGTAAGCGGCTCTGAAAGTATGTTCAAGAATTGCTACCAAATTGCTTCTATTTGCTACATTTCTTCAATAATTGCTACATATGATATATTCAGAGAAATATGAATATTTATTTGACCAGCCATTCTGACATCAGGATGGCTGGTCACCTCCGTGTTCAGCATGAAGGACGCAGAATTTCTAAAAGTTTGTCGTTCCAGTAATTGCTTACTTATTGCTACTTTCACGAATTAAAGTATGAGCTTCGTACATACATTAGTTAAAAAAATATAGCTTTTATTAAAATTTGTACGAACTAGTGCCTAATAATTTCGAAAGGCAACAGTATTTTTCACTACAGCGTCTTGTTCAAATCTCACAGGCGTTCACATCGAATTATTATGATGAAGGCTTGCTTATTAATACCTACACTTATATTAATAAGCAATTATTGAAGAAATTAATGCAAATATTAGTAGGTACCTATAAATGTGATTCATTTCGTAAACAAACAACTGAGACATTGTTAGCGTCAGAATGGCCGGTTGCCTGCGGCAAGCGGTTCTGAAAGTATGTTCAAGAATTGCTACCAAATTGCTTATATTTGCTACATTTCTTCAATAATTGCTACATATGATATATTCAGAGAAATATGTATTTTCTTTTGACCAGCTATTCCTTCGTGTTCAGCATAAAGGAAAGCAAGCCTTCATCATAATAAGTCGATGTGAACGCCTGTGAGATTTGAACAAGACGCTGTAGTGAAAAATACAGTTGCCTTTCGAAATTATTAGGCACTAGTTCGTACAAATTTTAATAAAAGCTATATTTTTTTAACTAATGTATGTACGAAGCTCATACTTTAATTCGTGAAAGTAGCAATTAGTAAGCAATTACTGGAACGACAAACTTTTAGAAATTCTGCGTCCTTCATGCTGAACACGGAGGTGACCAGCCATCCTGATGTCAGAATGGCTGGTCAAATAAATATTCATATTTCTCTGAATATATCATATGTAGCAATTATTGAAGAAATGTAGCAAATAGGTATAAGCAATTTGGTAGCAATTCTTGAACATACTTTCAGAGCCGCTTATCATAGGCAACCAGCCATTCTGACGCTAACTATTTTCCATACCCCTAGGTAGGTAGGGTAGGTAGGGTGGGTAGGGTAGATAGGGTAGGGTAGGTAGGGTAGGGTAGGTCGTGTAGGTAAGGTAGGGTAGGTGGGGTAGGTAGGGTAGGTGGGGTGGGAAGGGTACTTGTATGTAGGGTAGATAGGGTAGGTAGGTAGGGTAGGTAGGTAGGGTAGGTAGGTAGGGTAGGTAGGTAGGGTAGGTAGGTAGGGTAGGTAGGTAGGGTAGGTAGGTAGGGTAGGTAGGTAGGGTAGGTAGGTAGGGTAGGTAGGTAGGGTAGGTAGGTAGGGTAGGTAGGGTAGGTAGGTAGGGTAGGTAGGTAGGGTAGGTAGGTAGGGTAGGTAGGTAGGGTAGGTAGGTAGGGTAGGTAGGTAGGGTAGGTAGGTAGGGTAGGTAGGTAGGGTAGGTAGGTAGGGTAGGTAGGTAGGGTAGGTAGGTAGGGTAGGTAGGTAGGGTAGGTAGGTAGGGTAGGTAGGTAGGGTAGGTAGGTAGGGTAGGTAGGTAGGGTAGGTAGGTAGGGTAGGTAGGTAGGGTAGGTAGGTAGGTAGGGTAGGTAGGGTAGGTAGGTAGGTAGGGTAGGTAGGTAGGGTAGGTAGGTAGGGTAGGTAGGTAGGGTAGGTAGGTAGGGTAGGTAGGTAGGGTAGGTAGGTAGGGTAGGTAGGTAGGGTAGGTAGGTAGGGTAGGTAGGTAGGGTAGGTAGGTAGGGTAGGTAGGTAGGGTAGGTAGGTAGGGTAGGTAGGTAGGGTAGGTAGGTAGGGTAGGTAGGTAGGGTAGGTAGGTAGGGTAGGTAGGTAGGGTAGGTAGGTAGGGTAGGTAGGTAGGGTAGGTAGGTAGGGTAGGTAGGTAGGGTAGGTAGGTAGGGTAGGTAGGTAGGGTAGGTAGGTAGGGTAGGTAGGTAGGGTAGGTAGGTAGGGTAGGTAGGTAGGGTAGGTAGGTAGGGTAGGTAGGTAGGGTAGGTAGGTAGGGTAGGTAGGTAGGGTAGGTAGGTAGGGTAGGTAGGTAGGGTAGGTAGGTAGGGTAGGTAGGTAGGGTAGGTAGGTAGGGTAGGTAGGTAGGGTAGGTAGGTAGGGTAGGTAGGTAGGGTAGGTAGGTAGGGTAGGTAGGTAGGGTAGGTAGGTAGGGTAGGTAGGTAGGGTAGGTAGGTAGGGTAGGTAGGTAGGGTAGGTAGGTAGGGTAGGTAGGTAGGGTAGGTAGGTAGGGTAGGTAGGTAGGGTAGGTAGGTAGGGTAGGTAGGTAGGGTAGGTAGGTAGGGTAGGTAGGTAGGGTAGGTAGGTAGGGTAGGTAGGTAGGGTAGGTAGGTAGGGTAGGTAGGTAGGGTAGGTAGGTAGGGTAGGTAGGTAGGGTAGGTAGGTAGGGTAGGTAGGTAGGGTAGGTAGGTAGGGTAGGTAGGTATCATAGTTAAGGCAGGACGACGTCTGCCGGGTCAGCTAGTTTTACTATAAATATGACATATTATTTCTTGTGGGAACCAACGGCCATCTCTTATAGCAGTAGCCCACGGAGTTTTTAATTTTTTTTTGCTATTCAAAGTGTCAGGTTGTACGTTGATCAAAAAATGATTCTCGGCCGTAACAAGTAAGTATTTACAGAACTGTAAGCATTAACCCTTTGAACGCCAGAGCATAAACGCACGCGCGTGCCCTCCACGCCAAGCTACAAATTTATTTCTTCTTGTTATCATGAATTTCCCAATATCCATGGTGTCTTTTGATTTGTTTCATCTGATTAAATACGTACGAGAGCTTAAATTTTTAAGATATCTATATAAACACTCACAAAAGCAATGATTTAATCGTGTGATAGTGTTGTTGCTATAGTCACATATTTGTGTCGTTGGCGTACAGGGCATCCGCTTGCTTGTCACGTATGTGACAATGGCGTCCAAAAGGTTAATTTTAACGCCTAATTCGTATTATATCAATTAAATAAGAATGTAGTTCCTTGTTATTGTAATCTAAACTCTATCGCGTTACACATAAGTTCAATTTCGTTTGACCTTACTGTCGCTTGGGATAAAGTTTAATGTTATTCAAATTTGAACTTTATGCTGTTGTATGAAGGTTCTAGTGTTGGCCATGTAGTTTCTTCTTGTGCCGGGATAGGCAGGAGAGCCAGCTGAAGCGCGCACCGCATGTACTGCATTTATATGCCGCCTGACCACTGTGCAGAGCTAGCATGTGACATCGAAGTTTGGCTTGATTCTAAAAAAAGATAGAAAAAAAATGTAAAAGAAATGTCACTGGCAGCTCTTAACCTTTTAACCGACCCGGTCGGATTAATACGACAAATGGTTTCGGGCCCGTGCCGCCTGAGTCGTGTTTATACGACTGATAATATGTTCTGTTTTCTATTTCCATGAACTACAAATCTAGACTCCGGGCAGCTCCTGGAAAAGTCTTAATGGAAAAACCGAATCTTTACCCGACCCGGGAATCGAAACCAGGACCTTATGCTCAGTAGAAGCGCTTGCGACAACTAGACCAACGAGGTAGTTCTATTTGCAGTTAATGTTGTAAGACCTAAAATTCCTGAAAGCTGGTCAAAACTTCAAATCTAAACCCTCGCTGCTCTCGGGATCCAATTATTCCCTTCAATTAGATTCCCTTTTTTATTACTTGTTACTTTCACCACGATGCAAAATATTTGTTTGTGTTATCTTTTTTTTTTTTTACTTAGCCTACAGTGTCCCGCTTCTTAGCGTGTCGATGACAGACAATCTAAATGTACTCGGCCCAGAATTACGGCTACGTGTTTAGCGCCATCACTAGCGTCCATCAGTTCCTGTAACGTGCATACGGCAGGACACGCAGGACACGATATTAAGTGTCTCATCGTTTGTGGAACAGCACCACATTTACACTCCAAGGCGGAGTTGTCTATGAATCTAAGTGTCTCACTAATGAGCGAAGGCCTCCCCCAAATCCTTCCAGAAATCTTTCTCTGGCGCCACCTCGATACATCCCTTGCGGTAGCGTCTAGGTCGTTACGGCACCTCTTCCTGGGCCGGCCTCGACGGCGCCGTCCATCATTGTCAATAAATCTGCCTGCCTTTTCCCAACTGGGAATGTTGGGGTCGGCTTCCAGTCTAACCGGGTGCAGAATACCAGTATTTTACATGGAGCGACTGCCTATCTGACCTCCACAACCCAGTAATTGACTAATACGACACCCCTTGGTAAGACTGGCTGTCAGACTTTCGGGCTTCTGACGACCCGTAACGACTGTCAAAGATGCACAAATGACAGCCGAGACCAACGGCTTAACGTGCTTTCCGAGGCACGGAGGAGTCTAGTTATGTAAATAATAATAATAATATATCATTTATTTCAGCTAGCAAAGACCCATAAAATATATACTTTACAGACTATCACTGTCATACATATTTATAAAAACGACAAAAATAAAAACTCGAACGCTATATAAAGATGGTCACTCATCCACGGACCAACCCCGGCAAGCGTAGCTTAACCTGGATAACCTGGATGGATCGATTCATGCGGCTGTTATTACTAAGCCACGAGCTACATCGTTGTATTTTCTACTTTTATTAACTTGATAACTCACCGGGAATGGTTTCCCGCAGTGGTCACACAAATGCTCCGCGTTGTCAGTCTTGTGGACCACTTGTTTGTGCAGGTACAGCGATGTGTGGCTCTTGAACACCTGACACCAACAAATACATACATATAATAAGTAAAAAGATATTACTTATGCTATATTGTTTTAGGTATGGGAAATCAGCAAATGACTCCTCTCTCTGGGTGGAGCGGAAGGGAGTGTCAGACTCTTGACTGACAATAATGACTGACACAGAATTTTCGTGACAAACGTGTTTTGTCAAATTTCTTTGATAGATTTTCTACTTTATTACAAACTAGCCTTAGCCCGGGGCTTCGCACGCGTTAAATTCGTCGTAAAACAATTCCTCTTTCCCTGTGTTTATTTTCGAGTTCCCATTAGAAATCTTGAAATTGGAGTGAAGTGGTTCTCTAATTAGGTATATTAAGCATGTTATTATACATATTATAAACCTTCCTCTTGTATCACTCTATCTATTAAAAAAAACTGCATAAATCCGTTGTGTAGTTTTAAAGATCTAAACATGCATACATTAGGACAGACACGGGAAGCGACTTTGCTTTATACTATGTAGTGAAGAATAAGGCTCATATTCAATTGGGAATATTTTACAGTTTGGGATAGCTTGATGTCAGCACCATTTTTATTCGTGGGCACTTTCAGAAAAGGCCCAGAAATTTATGGAGTCTGAATCGATTTTATTATCTTATATATATAACTCTTCTGTGCGTGTGTATGTCACTGAACTCCTCCTAAACGGCTGGACCGATTTTAATGAAATTTGTTGTGTGTGTTACAGTGGCTTTGAGGGCGGTTTAGATTAAAAAAAAAAAAAAAATACAAGGCGGAACGAAGTTCGCAGGGACAGCTAGTTTATTTATAATGTACAGAGGCGGACTTAATGCCATAGGCATTTTCTACCAGTCAACCTTTGGGTGATGCAGAGATAAACAGTGGTAGGTGCAATAGGAAGTTAAGTGTACTTAAATAATTATTTCATTACGAATACACATATAAAAACTATAAATATAATAATAAATATATATCTAATTATATTATATAAATAAATTAAATTAGAGTTAGATTTTGAACTTAACAATCAACGTTTTAATAAGGTAAATGAAACAGAATTTCTTACCTTTTGACAAACTGGACAAGTGTGTACATAGTTTTTCAAATGGTCCCAATTCACATGATCCTTGAGGCGAGTCTTGTTAGCGAAGCGCTTGCCACAGTCACTACACATATACCTGTAAGAAACAAACGTGTATATAATAACTAGCTTCCGCCCGCGGCTTCGCCCGTATAATATGTCGACAAATTATACACATAAACCTTCCTCTTGAATCACTCTATCTATTAAAAAAAAACGCATCAAAATCCGTTGCGTAGTTTTAAAGATCTAAGCATACATAGGGATTTAGGGACAGAGAAAGCGACTTTTTTTATACTATGTAGTGATAATAATAATATCCTTGGACATTTCACACAACGCCATATAGTCCCAAGCTAAGCAACCTAATGCTTGTGTTATGGTAACGAGATGACTGATAGACTACTTTTATACATTTTATTTTGTAAATGCATACATATTATAGATAGAAAAACACCCAGACTCGGAACAAATACTTGCAGGGCGTACAAATATTTGTTCCGTGCGGGAATCGAACCCGCGACATGCTGCGCATCAGTCAATCGCTCAACCACTGCGCCAACGTGTCGTCGGCGGATTTATTAAAATCTAACAGTTTGGGGAAATAGTGGAGTGGAGTGAGGAGCTCGTGGTTTAGTAATAACAGCCGCACAGGTCGATCCACCAGGTTAAGTTACACTTGCCGGGGTTGGCCGTGGATGGGTGACCATTTTTACATACCTAGACTCCTCCGTGCCTCGGAAAGCACGTTAAGCCGTTGGTCCTAGCTGTTATTTGTGCATCTTTGACAGTCGTTACGGGTCGTCCGAAGCCCGAAAATCTGACCAGCCAGTCTTAACTAAGGGGTATCGTATTACCCAGTTACTGGGTTTTGGAGGTCAGATAGGCAATCGCTCCATGTAAAATACTGGTAATCAGCTGCATTCGGTTTGACTGGAAGCCGACCCCAACATAGTTGGGAAAAGGCAGGCAGATGATGAATAACCTATTTAAATTAATCTATCATTTCGAAAGTTCGAATGCTGCCAGTTATTTTCTAACCAAACAGCTAGGTTCAACATAAGGTATCACCTAGGCTCTATAGTACCGCGACACTCTGCGCTCGCGCAACTGTCAGCCACACGCATTGGTGATGCGCCGACATATCAATATGACTATAATAATAATAATAACTTTATTTCGGGTGGCATAGACCCTTATAAAACTTAAGCTAGTACACACCCCACCCACATTTATGTATTGGCATGACTCGCCACACCTATACACGACATGACCCACTGGTTCTGGAAGGGACAGTCAAAACGTACTGCTATTACGTTCAGAATGCCGTTGTTGCTACCCCGTATACGGGCCAGCAGGGAAGCTGCTTTACTATAGTTGTTCTTCTTCTTCGTGTGGTTAGTGACTAACCTGGTGTCAGAGTTGTTAAGCTGCCCACGGGCCTCTGACTTAGCTTCACACGCTGTTGAGAAATATCTCTCAGACATGCTGGTTTCCTCACGATGTTTTCCTTCACCGATTTTTACGCAAGTGATAATTATACAATACGCACATTAATCCGTAAAATCAGAGGTCGAGAGAACTCGAGAACTTGGCAGTCCGACGGTTTTTCATACTTACTTGAAATCATTCTCGCTGACATGCTTCCGACTAATTTTCATATGTTGGTTATATGTTGCTATAGATGAGAATGTTCTGTTGCAGGGCTCGCAAACTAGTTCGCCATTAGCTCTGGAAATATACAGAAAACATTTTTATTTTTTTTGATATTGGCATCTCGCAGTTCAACCATAAGGTTGTCTACTGCTTAACCGGGCTTGCCTGTGGATGCCACAAAAGGATTGCAGTCTCCAGCCAGGGCTTAAAACAAACTTACTAACTAAGCGACTACACGCTAAGGGCACCCCCTGTGGGGTACGGAACTCGGCTTAGGGCGTCGCTGGGGGAGGACAGCAAGGGACAAGCTGGATCGGGGGTTTTTAAAACTACTGGCTCAGCAGCAACCCGGGCTGGCTAGAGCAAGGGTCGGGGGGATAGAAAACAATATTAAACAACGTGTTGTTTATATGTCAGCTCGTGGCAAAGTAATAACAGCCGCACGGATTGTTCCATCAGGTTAAGCTACGCTTGCCGCGGTTGGCCGTGGATGGGTGACAATCTTTACATACCGAGGCTCCTCCGTGCCTCGGAAAGCACGTTAAGCCGTTGGTCCCGGCTGTCATTTGTGTATCTTTGACAGTCGTTACGGGTTGTCAGAAGCCTGAAAGTCTGAGATCCAGTCTAGTTGTAAGCGGGATTGTCGGAAAGGGTTACCGCTACCCCGGAACAGAAAGGGCTACGGGAGGAACATGGATGGGTTTTAGTCAGTAAGAGTCTGACACTCCCTTCCGCTCCACCCAGAGCGGGAGGGGTCATTGGATGATTTCCCACCCATAAAAAAAGAGCCAGTCTAGTTACTAATTATATACATTCAGTCAAAAAAGTATCGGGAATGGATGATTTGTTTATGGTTCCAAATTCAAATTTTTGTTTTTTTGTAGTTGTTAGATTGGCACAACTGTTTTCCACTTTGGCGCGGAGTTTGAGTTGCATCTGTTATTTATATTAAATACAGTGCTGGTTTTAGTAATATCATATATAGTGTGTATTGCGAATTTCATAATGGACAAAAATATCGAACAAAGAGTTTGTCTTAAATTTTGCATCGTCAATGGAATTTCGTGTTCGGAGTCACTGAAAATGTTACAGAAGGCTTACGGTGAATCGACTTTATCAAAAACTCGTGCTTATGAGTGGTTCAAAGCATTCAAAAGCGGTCGAGATGTGATGGAAGATTTGCCTCGCTCTGGTAGGCCGTCAACGTCTGCAACTGAAGTTAACATCGCAAAAGTGAAGAAAATAGTGACTGAAAATCCCCATTCAACTCTGAGAGAGATAGCCGCCGAACTTTCTGTATCTCACGAGTCGATCCGTACCATTTTAACTAATCATTTGGGTATGAAACATGTTGCTGCTCGGCTAGTCCCAAAAGATCTGAATTTTCTCCAAAAACTCAATCGCATGAAAGTCGCTGAGGACATGCTAGAACGAGTCAGTTCGGACCCAACATTCATGACACGCATTGTTACTGGTGACGAGACGTGGGTTTACGAGTTTGACATGCAAACTAGTCAACAAGCTTCGGAGTGGCGCCTTCCAACTGAACCGAAACCGAAAAAACCACGCCTAAGTCGATCAAAAGTCAAAGTCATGTTGACTGTTTTCTTTGACTATCGCGGTGTTGTGCACTCTGAATTCTTACCGGAAGGTCTAACGGTAAATAAAGAATATTATTTGAGCGTTATGCGGCGTTTAAGAGAGCAAATTCGACGAAAAAGGCCAGATTTGTGGAAAGAAAATTCTTGGATTTTGCACCACGACAATGCGCCTTCGCACAAGGCTATCATTGTGAACGAATTTTTGACCACTCAACAAATACCATCCAGCAACCACCATATTCACCAGATATGGCTCCTGCTGACTTTTTTCTTTTTCCTAAACTCAAATTACCACTTCGTGGCACCCGTTTTCAATCGATAGAAGACATAAAGGAGAATTCGCGGCGAGAACTGAACTCAATCCCGGAAGCAGCGTTTAAAAAATGTTTTGATGAATGGATTATTCGTTGGCGCAAGTGTATCGTTTCTGACCTTGCGGACTGCCAGTTTGGCTTCCGCAAGGGGCGCTCAACGGTGGACGCCATCATGCGCGTTAGAGCCCTCACGACGGGGGACGCGGTGTCCCAGGGTAGGGTCGTCGTGGCGGTGTCACTCGACATCGCAAACGCCTTCAACACCCTGCCCTTTTTTTTTTTTTTTTTTTTTTTTTTTTTTTTTTTTAATGCTGGGAAATCATCCAATTACTGCTCCCGCTCTGGGTGGAGCGGAAGGGAGTGTCAGACTCTTACTGACTAAAACCCATCCATGTTCCTTCCGTAGCCCTTTATGTTCCGGGGTAGCGGTAACTTTCGGACAATCCCGCTTACCCGGCAGGCTTGGCCCTGAGGGGAACACCCTGCCCTGGAGTTGCATTAGGGAAGCACTCCGGTATCACCGGGTGCCGACCTACCTCCGTCGAATAGTCGGGGCGTACTTGACGGACAGAGCCGTCATCTACCCCGGTCGCGATGGGGAATGGAACCGGCGAGAGATGTCGTGCGGTGTCCCGCAGGGATCGGTTCTAGGGCCGTTCCTGTGGGACATCGGTTACGACTGGGTGCTGCGGGCCGACCTCCCTGACGGCGTCAGCGTAGTTTGCTACGCTGACGACACGCTGGTCCTGGCGCAGGGGAGGTCGCATCAGGCGGCGGCCGACGCGATGTTACGCGGGGTTGCGACAGTCGTTGAGAGGATCCGGCAGTTGGGTCTCGAGGTGGCACTGCACAAATCCGAGGCCATGTCCTTTCATGGGCCTCGGAATAGGCCACCATCGGGATCCCAACTTACGGTAGGAGGGGTTCACATCGGCGTCGAGACCACGATGAAATACCTGGGTCTGGTCCTCGACAGCCGATGGAATTTCGTGCAGCATTTCCGACGTTTGGCCCCCAAGCTGGAACGGACTGGGGCCGCCTTCAAGCGGCTCTTTCCCAATTTGAGGGGGCCAAACGCCTCCTGCCGGAGGCTTTACGCGGGAGTCGTGCGGTCCATGGCCCTTTACGGGGCCCCGGTGTGGGCGCGTTCATTGCAGCGGCGAGCCGCCCACTATCTGAACGCGCCCCAAAAGGTGGTAGCCATTCGGCTAATCCGGGGGTACCGCACGATCTCGGGCGAGGCGGCAAGCCTCCTTGCCGGACTGCCGCCGTGGGATCTGGAGGCGATAGTCCTCGCGCGCCTGTACGAGTGGCGCGCGGAGGTACTTAGCCGGGGGGAAACTCCGTTTCCGCAGCAAATTGCGGCGGAGCGGACGGACCTCCGGCGCGATCTCATGGCGGCCTGGAATCAGCGACCGTCGCAACCCAGCGCAGGGCACGCCACGATAGTGGCGGTAAGGCCCCTCTTTGAGGAGTGGCTAGAGAGGCGTCACGGCGCCCTCACCTACCGCCTGACGCAGGTCCTCACCGGAAATGGATGTTTCGGGAGGTTCCTGCACATCATCAGGCGGGAGGAAACGCCCGGGTGTCACCACTGCGAGGATCGCCCAGAGGACACGGTAGAGCACACGGTGCAAACCTGCCCCGCTTGGGCGGACCACCGCCGTGTCCTCGTAGAGGCGATTGGCGGCGGCGACCTCTCGCGCCCGGCCCGGGTGCAAGCATCGTCCGGGGCGAGAGGGAGTGGGAGGCAGTCACCTCCTTCTGCGAAAAAGTCATGCTCGCGAAGGAGGTGGCGGGATGGGAGAGAGAAAGGTCCTCCCGTCCCAGCCGCCGCAGGAGACGCCCCGGGCGTCGGGAGCCACGTGACGACTCCCGGCCTTCGTAGGCGCGGGCCTGCGGACGGTGAGTAATGGGTGACTCACCGTCCGATCAGCACCAGACCCGTGCCGTACGGCGCGTATATGTTCCACGCGCGCCTCAAAGAGATGTCAGCATATGAAGGGGCCCCTCAGGGCCAAGCCTGCCGGGTAAGCGGGATTGTCCGAAAGGGTTACCGCTACCCCGGAACATAAAGGGCTACGGAAGGAACATGGATGGGTTTTAGTCAGTAAGAGTCTGACACTCCCTTCCGCTCCACCCAGAGCGGGAGCAGTCATTGGATGATTTCCCAGCCTTAAAAAAAAAAAAAAAGTGTATCGTTTCTAAAGGAGCATACTTTGAAGGTGATAAAATAAATTTGGATGAATAACAGACATTTTGTATATTATTGAGCTTTTCCCGGTACTTTCTTGACAGAGTAGTATTATTAATTTGGTCCGTTGGTAAGTTTTTTTTTTATCTTACTGCTGACATCAACTCACCACATTTGACACTAATTAGTGACAAGCGATAATATTTAGACCAATGCTCACCCCGCCACGTTTGGCACTATTTAGTGACAAGCGATAATATTTCGTCTACTTCTCACCTCACCACATTTGACAGTATTTAGTGACAAGCGATAATATTAAGACTACATCTCACCTTGCCACATGCATGACTCTTCAGATGCGTCAATAGAATGCCTCGCCACTGGAATTTCTTATCTCACAGAGAACACAAGAAGTATTTTATGGCACTATTTAGTGACAAATAATAATATTTCGTCTACTTCTTACCTTACCCCATTTGACACTATTTAGTGACAAGCGATAATATTTCGTCTAATTCTCAGATCACCATATTTGGCACTATTTAGTGACAAATAATAATATTTCGTCTACTTCTCACTCCGTCAGATTTGGTACTATTTAGTGACAAATGATAATATTTCTACGACTAATTCTCAACTCACCACATTTGGCACTATTTAGTGACAAGCGATATTATTAAGACAACATCTCACCTTGCCACATGACTCTTCAGATGCCTCAATAGATTGCCTCGCCACTGGAATCTCTTGTCGCACTGTGGACACGGAAACTGCTCCTTGGAACTGTTCACCGAGCATTTGATCTGGTCTAGACGCTGTTGATGCTTCTCAGGGTTTGAGGAGTCCTCAGGTAGGGTTTCTGCAAGTTTCCTGATGGTGACATCGACATAGAAGGAAGACAGATAAATATTTTATTAGGGACAGAAATATAGCAGAAAAAAAATATTGGGTATTTGAAAGAGTAGTCAATAACGTTACTTTTTATGAACTGTCAAAACGCTGCATTTGTACGTGATTTGTATTAAATATATAACAATGTGACGTCACAGGTTTTTAGAATGAAATGGAATACTTATTAGCATTAAATGCAATGTTACAATTATATCTTCGCATATTATTTAATTTCTGTACGGTGATGGAAGTTTTTAAGACGAGCGTTTTTTTTTCTATGTGATTTCATATTTTATTATTGATCGTTTCAAATAGTCAATTAAGAAACAGAACAAAACAAAGCATTACAAAAAGATTTAAAAAAAAAGTACCCGTGCGAGACTAAAAATATCTCAATATACACAATTGTGCATCTTTGACAGTCGTTACGGGTCGTCACTAGCCCGAAAATGTGACAGCCAGTCTTACCAAGGGGTATCGTATTACCCAGGTACTGGGTTGTGGAGGTCAGATAGGCTGCCACTAAATGTAAAATACTGGTATTCAGCTGCATCCGGTTAGACTGGAAGCCAAACCCAACATAAGTGGGAAAAGGCTAGGCAGATGCGTTTGGCAGATTAGCCGGAACAAACAGACAGACGGACAAAAAATTAAAAAAAAATATATATATACTTGTCATTACAAACAGACACAACAATTTAATTTATTTGTAAGGATAATGGCGGTAAAGATATCCAAGAAATTCACAGTATTGCCAGTATTAAAAAACATTCGTATGGTAGTTTTTTTACTAACCTAAGTTTTAATTGTATTTGGTGTTTGGAGCTAGTCTTCACGTGTTTCTGTAGATTCGATGTATTTGTAAACGATAACCTGTTAATGATAAAAAAGACATGTTATGAAAGGTTTTTTTTTATTTAATATCCCAAAAAAAAATTTTTTTTTTTGAGCGTAGGAAATCATCAAGTCCCGCTATGGGTGGAGCGGAAAGGGGTGCCAGACTCTTACTAACTAAAACCCATCCATGTTCCTTCCTAAGCCCTTTATGTTCCGGGGTAACGGTAACCCTTTCGAACAATCCCGCTGACCCTCTGAACCTCCCAGCATTGAAATTATTCACCGGTTATTTAAAATTTACATAATACGTAATTAGACCTTGAAATCAGTATATAAATTCTTTTCATTGGTCTTTATTAGCTTTAGGGTACAAAAACGCCCATCCTCCTTTATTTTCTTTCTTTCTTGACGCCATTGTCACATATACGTGACAAACAAGCGCAAACCCAGTACGCCAACGACAACAATATGTGAAGATGGCAACAACACTATAACACGAAATAAACAATTAAGTAATTCATTACTTTTTTATATAGATATCTTAAAAATTGAAGCTCTCGTACGTATTTAATGGCATGAAACAAATGAAAAGACATCATGGATATTGGGAAATTCGTGATAACAAGAAGAAATAAATTTGTAGCTTGGCGTGGAGGGCACGCGCGTGCGTTTATGCTCTGGCGTTCAAAAACTTAAAGTCCTCCTACCTGCAAGGTTCACAATACGGTTTTCGCTTCTGTCCGGTCTCTATTCTATGAGTTTCAACGTGTTTTCTTAAAGACGCCTTCCATCTGAAGCTCTTGTCGCAAAATTCGCACGAAAATGACGCAGACGACTGTTTTGTTCTGTAAAAGACGTATTAGAATGTAAGCACGCACGCACCTCTGATTTTCCGAATTCATGTGCGTATTGTATAATTATCACTTGCTTAAAAATTGGTGAAGGAAAACAGTTTGAGAGATATATCTCAATGTTTTCCTTCAGCGTTTTGAAAGCAGTAGTGATGAAATGAAATATACAACGTAAAGCGCTTACTTGCGTTCGAACTCGCGACCTACAACTCGTTAGTTACTGTCGATAGAGATACTATAATACGATAACATGTCGCCCCTCCAAAATTCAAAAAGTTTTAAAGTACTTGTGAAGACTCACAACGCATGTCGCTGCCGGCCTGCTACTGAACACGAATACTTACAACTACATACAAACTCTTTCGTAAGGATGTCACTACAAACATTGAAACAGTAATTTGGAGGGGCGCGCCATGTTATCGTAGTTTATATCTACTACCATTACCTGTTATCCTCAGCGCCGTTAGCTTCATCCGTTGTTCCTCTATTTTCTTGTTGTCTTTGCGTATTGAACTCTATTGAAGGTCTGGGAACATAAAATATTAACATGTTTACTTCCAGCAAGCTTCCATAGACCAGCACATCAAACTATCCATAACTTTTTTAGTTTAGTTCTTCACGATTGAAAATAAACCTTACGCTTTCGTAATAAAGTTCTTCGTCTTCTTCGTGTGGTTAGCGACTAACCTGGTGTCAGAGTTTTAATGCTGCCTCTGCCTCTGACTTAGCTTCACATGCTGTTGAGAAATATCTTTCAGACATGCTGGTTTCCTCACGATGTTTTCCTTCACCGATTTTTAAGCAAGTGATAATTATACAATACAGACATGAATTCGGAAAATCAGAGGTGCGTGCCTTGGGTTTGACCTCGAGACCTATGACTAGACAGTTCGAGGGTCACATCACTAGGCTATCACTGCTTCTAAAGCTTCTGCTGCGTCTGTTTATGTTGAAAACCTATCAAAGAAATTTGACAGATTGGAGTAGCTTGATGTGCTGGCCTCTGTACTTCACTACATGGTATAAAACAAAGTCGCTTTCTCTGTCCCTATATCCCTATGTATGCTTAAATCTTTAAAACTACGCAACGGATCTTGATGCGTTTTTTGTTAATAGATAGAGTGATTCAAGAGGAAGGTTTATGTGTATAATTTGTCGACATATTATGCGGGCGAAGCTGCGGGCGGAAGCTAATTCTAAATAAAACAAAATCTTTGGATGTCTTCAATATTCAAGAGAGAAGCGCCAGGGTCCCGCGAACCTGCCGGATAAGCGGGGTTGTCCGAAAGGGTTACCGCTACCCCGGAACATAAAGGGCTATGGAAGGAACATGGATGGGTTTTAGTCAGTAAGAGTCTGACACTCCCTTCCGCTCTACCCAGAGTGGGAAGAGTCATTTGTTTTCCCATCCTCAAAACAAACAAAAAAAGTGTCAGGTTGTATGTTGTAAAATATGATTCGCGGCCGTAACAAGTACGTATTTACAGAATATAATAATAAAAATCTTCGTCGGAGCTCGTGGCACGTTAAGCCGTTGGTCCCGGCTGTCATATGTGCATCTTTGACAGTCGTTACGGGTCGTCAGAAGCCCGAAAATCTGACAGCCAGTCTTACCAAGGGGTATCGTATTGCCCAGTAACTGGGTTGTGGAGGTCAGATAGGCAGTAGCTCCATGTAAAATACTGGTATTCAGCTGCATCCGGTTAGACTGGAAGCCGACCCCAACATAGTTGGGAAAAGGCTAGGCAGATGATGAATAATTAAAATCGTCCATACAACACTAGGAATTGGTTAATTATTTACTCACCCATGATAATGCACCATCTCATAATGTTTAATGACAGCCCTCTTACTCCTGAACCGCTCTGCGCACGCGCAGCATTCATAGCGACGCGCGTGTCTGTTCATATGATAGTTATAAGACACTTCGGAGGCGAAAGAACATTCACAAATATCGCATTTGAAGTTTTTTGAATTCTGTAAAAAATGTGTGTGCGTTTGTATGTTTGTAAGTTTGTTACTGCTTTACGCTGAAACGGCTGAACGGATCTGGATGAAATTTAGCACACATACATACATATAGTTTACACCCACAATTAAAGAGGTGCGACATTATAAATATTAAAAAAAGCAAATTATAGAAAGCAAAAAAGAAAACGATTATTTGTGGCAAACATGACGCATAAAAAAAACAACAAAAAAGAAGCAAGTTGGGGAAAAATATGCGTCACATCCGTGCAAAACGGTCATCGCTCAGCATAATGCTTCGACCCCATGCGAGACGGAGCCACAGCACTTATTTTGCGTTGACATGATAACGTCAACCGGTGCAGCATGTGTTAAATATAAAACAAAACGAAGAAATGAAATAAATACCCAAGAAACAAAAATTATACTTTTTTTACAAAATGATATTCCATCCAACACACGCGCTGCCTTGAGTATTTAATCACAATGTGTGGTTTGCTTTTTGAGTATTAAAAAAAAACATCGTTTCCAACAACTCTGTAGATGGCGTTGTACTGACTACGTTACTAGGTGCCAAAGCCAAAACGCTTCGAAAAAAAAAAATTGCGTCACGTCACATACGCTCGTTGACTGACACTTTCGTTGTTTCGTGTACTTTTTTTATGTACAGAGGCCAGCACATCAAGTTACCACAATCTGTCAAATTTCTTTGATAGTATTTCAACTTTATTGCAAAGACATAAGGTTCATTTTTAATTGAGAAAATTTGACAGTTAGGGATAGCTTGATGTGCTGCCGTCTGTACGTTTCGTTTTACGATCTCAAAATTACATCCAAGTGAATTGACGTGACGTTCCGTTCCTTGCAGTAACTTACCAAGTTCAGCGCCATCTATAGTGCGGGAAGAGTTAAAAAGGAAATCCCTCATTACTTACCAGTTCATGTTTCCCACTAACATGGTCCTTCAAATCTTCAGCATTCGGAAAAGACACAATACACCTCTCGCATCTGAACATAGCATTGACATAATCTTCTTTCAACATCGCTACTCCTCTTTCTTCAAGCGATTCTTCTTTACTCAATTCTACTTCTCTATACAACTCCACTTTCTTCTGTTGTTTTCTCTTCTTCCTCTTTTTTACATTACTTATAATTATTTTGCTGTGTTTCTTTTTTGCTAGCCGTGTGTCCATTTGTTTTTCTTCATCCGAATTTGTGTCAAAGGTATTATTGTATTCTTCTTCGTTGTCTAGGGAGTTTGGTTGGTCATTGTTTTCTGTTTTAATTATTTGGAACGGCTGTTGTTCTGTGTTGTTTTGTAGTGCAAAGTTGTGTAATGTGTGTGTTGTCAATCTTGGTTGTGGCTGTAGTTTTGATATGTTTGTGTTCTGAAATATAATATTTTTTATGTGACAAAAGAAGTTACGATAAGTAAAGAGGCTAGCATATCAAATTACCCCAGCCTGACAATTTTTTTGATAGATTTTCAACTTAATTAAAAAAGTATAAAGTTTATGTTCAATTGGGAAACTTTGACAGTTTTGGGATAGCTTGATGTCCTGGCGTCTGTACAATTTCTCATCTCTCTTTCTCATCTCTCTTTCTCTCTCTCGATATTTTATAGTGTGTGGTTACGACGATTCATCACCCATCACTAATTAGGTCGGCATGCCCATAAAGTATGACACTGACAGGTACTGTCTGTACTATTATGAAATGCAGGACTTCATAGACGTGATTTTCCTGACAGCTGTCGCAGAGATCAAGCTATCTTTTATGAAGTATAAATTATATTTTCAAGAGTATACTAGTATATTAATTCATTATCATCATCTGTCTAATCTTTCCCTTTTAGCTATATTTGGATCAGATTTCAGCCTAAGCGGATGCAGCTGAACACCAGTATTTAACATGGAGCAACTGCCTATCTGACCTCCACAACCCAGTCAGTAACTGCGTAATACAATACCCCTTGGTAAGACTGGCTGTTAGTCGGGCTTCTGACAAGCCGTAAGGGGGCGTCCATAAATTACGTGAGATATTTTAGGGGGGGAGGGGGTCGAGTCAAATCTCATCTAATCTTACGTTGGAGAGAGGGGGTGTCTCGGCAAATATCACGCAATTTTTTTTCTGATTGAAACAAAAAAATATATACTATTTTGGTCCATTTAATTCAGATTGTACATGCTTCAGATTTAATTTTAAACGTAATCATAATACGATTAAGATCATTCACAATTTTTTTTTCTTTTTACAGTAACAATCCAACCCGTTTACGTAAGAAACCCACATTTTGAAAATCTCACGTGAGATTGGGGGACGGGGGAGGGGGTTGAATAAAATCTCACGACATCTCACCAGGGGGGGAGGGAGGGACAGAAAATAAAAAAAACACCTCACGTAATTTATGGACGCCCCCTAACAACTGTCAAAGATTTATGAATGACAGCCGGGACCGACGACTTACCGTGCTTTTCGAGCCACAGAGGAGACTCAATATGTCAAGATAGTCACACATCCACGGACCAACCCCAGCAAGCGTAGCTTAACCTGATGGATCAATCCATGCGGCTGCTGTCACTTAGCAACAAGTCTACTATACATTCTTTTTCTTCTTTCCGTGTGGTTAGTTACTAAACTGGTGTCAGAGTTTTTATGCTGCCCATGGGCCTCTGACTTAGCTTCACATGCTGTTAAGAAACATCTCTCAGACATGCAGGTTTCCTCACGATGTTTTCTTTTACCGATTTTTAAGCAAGTGATAATTATACAATACGCACATGATCCGTAAAATCAGTGGTGCGTGCCTTGGGTTCGAACTCGAATATCACTACATAGTATAAAACAAAGTCGCTTTCTCTGTCCCTATATGCCTATGTATGCTTAAATCTTCAAAACTACGCAAGGGGGCGTCCATAAATTACGTGAGGTGTTTTTTTTAATTTTCTGTCCCTCCTTCCCCCCCTGGTGAGATGTCGTGAGATTTTATTTAACCCCCTCCCCCGTCCCCCAATCTCACGTGAGATTTTTCAAAATGTGGGTTTTTTACGTAAACGCGTGGGATTGTTATTGTAAAAAGAAAAAAAAATTGTGAATGATCTTAATCTTATTACGATTACGCTTAAGATTTAATCTTAAGTATGTACAATCTGGATTAAATGGACCAAAATAGTTTTTTTTTTTGTTTCAATCAGAAAAAAAATTGCGTGATTTTTGCCGAGACCCCCCCCCTCTCTCCAACGTAAGATTAGATGAGATTTGACTCGACCCCCTCCCCCCCTAAAATATCTCACGTAATTTATGGACGCCCCCCAACGGATTTTGATGCGGTTTTTTTTAATAGATAGAGTGATTAAAGAGGAAAGTTTATGTGTATAATTTGTCGACATATTATGCGGGCGAAGCCGCGGGCGCAAGCTAGTATATAATAAGAGCTTACCTGTTTAATATAATCGTAAAACATACAATATGCAGTTTTTACTTGCTGTTGGAACTTTGTAAAGCGGTTCATCTGTGCATCACATTCCCAACATAACCACAATGGTAGCGTCTCTCCTTCTGGGAACTGTAAAAGCAGTTTAAAATTTATATATCTCTACATAGTATAGTGGATCCGGACCTGGGGAGAATTACCCCGCGCGGGTAGATTATGTTTTTGTGGGGTATTAAGACCAAATCTATAATGTAAAAAATTTGTTTGTTTAAACTTTTTTTGCTGTGCTTGTTATTGTCAGGAGAAGGTTCTTATATTTAAAAAAAGGTAGGTAGGGTAGGTAGGTGGGGTAGGTAGGTAGGGTAGGTAGGTGGGGTAGGTAGGTAGGGTAGGTAGGGTAGGTAGGGTAGGTAGGGTAGGTAGGGTAGGTAGGGTAGGTAGGGTAGGTAGGGTAGGTAGGGTAGGTAGGGTAGGTAGGGTAGGTAGGGTAGGTAGGGTAGGTAGGGTAGGTAGGTAGGGTAGGTAGGTAGGTAAGTAGGGTAGGTAGGTAGGGTAGGGTAGGTAGGTAGGGTAGGTAGGGCAGATATGGTAGGTATCATAGTTAAGACAGGACAACGTCTGCTGAGTCAGCTAATATCTGATAAAATTATTTTTCTTTCTAGCTGCCGTCGCATCAACGTCATGTCATATTGATGTCCAATTTGTGATTAATAAAGATATTTGTATTTGCATGTCTTGTTTGTATTGGTAAAATTTTAAGGTCGGAGTAAAATCGGATTTCCTAATAGGTCTAGGGGTAACAATATTGAAAAGGTCAGGAACCACTGACATAGTATAAAACAAAGTAGCTCTGCACCGTCTGTACCTCTGTACGCTCAGATTTTTTAAACTTATCACAATGATAGAGTCTCTTCTTCTGAGACATGTGAAAGCAGTTTAGAAGTTATATCTCTACATAGTATAAAACAAAGTCACTTCGCACCAACTGTACGCTTAGATCTTTTAAACTACGCAACAGATTTTAATGTGGTTTTCACTAATAGATAGAGTGATTCAAGAGGAAGACTTATATGTATAGTTAAACTAGGTATGACCCGCGAGATGGTATCTACATTGCACCCGTGCGAAGCTAGAGCGAGTCGCTAATTTGACTGCTTTTGTAAAGTAAATTTATTTAAGTCGAAAAGTCTGTACAAAGTCAGGAACGGGGCCCAAAAAGCCGAACATGTCCGGACAAATCCGGACGGACGGCAACCCTATCTCTGCCAGCCCACCCCCTTGGAAAATACGTTGCAAAATCAATACTTTTACAATGATACAATATAACATACAACCATGTTAGAACTAATTTCGTAAAATGTCATTGCTCAATTATTAGTAAGGAAACTTACTACAAAACATTGGCCTTAGAAGATTCTACGGACCTACGAATGAAATAAAATTTAAACTTACATGTATTTCGCTTATAATTTTCATAAAAGATTGCCTCTTCCAATATTCAACTAGAAGTATCATTTTCCGGCCGGAACTGAGACAACCACAACAAAAAATATTATCTTCGGAATCCATTTTAGTTCCTGTTATAGGTGACCCGGTATTAATTCAATGTTCATTCAGAAATGTTTAATTAAATAGCAAAAAAACAAAATGATTTGCGCGAAAGGGTACGCTACGGCCATTATTAAATAAACGTCAAATACGTTTTATTATTTGTTTGGTTTATAAGCGTACCTAAGCATCTGCTGTGGAGTTCTACAGACATAAAATATAATAATAAATAATAAAATGATAACAAAATTAAATTTCATTTATTTCCTTCTTATACTAACTAACTAGCTAACTATACTAACTTATACTAACTAGTATATGTTCGTTCAAATTATCCAGCGTAATCTTGAATTTCTTAAACGTAGTGAACAAAACGTTGCCTCTTTTAACGTTCCGCTAAAAGTTCGGCCGTAAAATTAGTTTTAACATTTGAATTCCTCCAAAAACGGTACATAAAAAGAAGAAATACAATCAATATTAAATTTATACCTAAATTAGATATCTGTTTTCACTTGTATCAGAATCTGGAATCTTGTAGAATAATATTATCATTGAAATGTCAAAAAATACTTACTTATTGGAAGAAAAAGGAGAGTGAATAGAAACGTTTGTTAATTGCAGAAATTGTAGAATGTCCGTAGAGAATTGGTTTGAGAAATTGTTTATTTCGTTAAAATAAAATAAAATGACATCTTTTTTGCATTTAGACGTGCAAGATTATGATTTTGAACAAAATAGTATCGAAATGAGTAAAATATGCATTTGCTGCACGTCTCCGAATACAGTTTTAGTAAATATTAGTAAATGTAAACACACAGCATTTTTGACGAATTTCATAAAATCGGAGGTGAGTTATTGTAATTATGTTCTAATTATATGTCCCTTGACTTATTTCAATAGATTTTTAGTTAGTTTGAGCTTATTTGAGTGATAATTCATAGGTATAGAAATGACATTCTGTATTGGCATCATAGTGTTTCAATATGGCCGGTTGATGCATAAGTACCTATTTTTAGAAATCGGAATATAATTTTTTATTTTTCCGGGGAACTAAGTTCTGCTCCTAATAATTCAATGTGGAGTTCGTTTGTATCGGAGAACAATCCGAGCCAACAACAAAAAAAATATATATTAAACAACTTTTTACAAAAAAATAACTACCAACTTCCAGAAAAAAAACTTTAATTTAAGTCGGTGTATTTTTGTTTTGATACAGACTTCCGAAATTAAAGTTATTTTCAACTCTTCGTTTTTTAATCTGTTAAAATTGCCTCTATTTTGTAGATCGACTTGAAAAACACGTACATTTGCAATATATGCCATAATATGTTGAAAAAGATTGAAGCATTCAAACAACAGGTTGAAGAAAGCATAGCAATGCTTCTGGATCAGGTAATAGAAACATAATAGCTACAAAAAATCAGCCTGCCTTTTCCCAACTATATTGGGGTCGGCTGCCAGTCTAACTGGATGCAGCTGAATACTAGTATTTTACATGGAGCGACTGCCTATCTGACCTCCACAACCCCACCAGAAACTGGGTAATACGATACCCCTTGGTAAGAAACATAATTATATCTACACTATATTTATTTACAACCGTTTTTTAGAGTTAAGCGACTCGTGGCTAATTAATAACAGCCGCACGGATCGATCTATCAGGTTAAGCTTCACTTGCCGGGGTTGGTCCGTGACCATCTTTACATATCGAGACTCGTCCGTGCCTCGGCAAGCACGTTAAGCCGTTGGTCCCGGTTGTCATTCGTGGATCTTTGACAGTCGTTACGGATAGTCATAAGCCCGAAAGTCTGACAGCCAGTCTTACCAAAGGGAATCGTATTACCCTGTTACTGACTTGGTTGTGGAGGTCAGATAGGCAGTCGCTCCATGTAAAATGTTGGTATTCAGCTGCATCTGGTTGGAAGCTGGCTGGAAGCTGACCCAACATAGTTGGGAAAGAGGCTAATATAGATTGATTAGTTGTTTGTTTTTTCTAGTATTTATTATGGCAATATTATTTTAAGTATGTAATTTGGACGTTATACCATTGCGGGTTTACGGGAACGCCTTTCGTTAATAAATTAACATATAGTGTATGAAAAATGTTTCTCAGGTACCAATCCTAAAAATAAATAAACTTCACAACTTGCAACGCTCGCCCATGGAAATTGACGGCGTCACCAAGTCGGAAGCCGAAATAGAAGTGAAGCCGGAGCCGACAGATACAGAATGTTTGGAAGTCGAGACTGATGTTAAAGTCGAGCACGACTCCTCGGACAATGAGACGGAACCTTTAGCGGAATTAAAGAAGAAGAAAAGGAAGACGAAGACTGAGTTTAGGTATGAAATGCTTTATGAAAACACTAGGTTATGTCCGCGGCTTCACTCGCACGCTTTGTATCCGGTTGGTGGCAGTAGGCTGGAAGAAATCCGGACTCCAGGCCACTTTCTTCCCGGGTGTCACCACTGCGAGGATCGCCCAGAGGACACGGTAGAGCACACGGTGCAAACCTGCCCCGCTTGGGCGGACCACCGCCGTGTCCTCGTAGAGGCGATCGGCGGCGGCGACCTCTCGCGCCCGGCCCTGGTGCAAGCCATGGTCCGGGGCGAGAGGGAGTGGGAGGCAGTCACCTCCTTCTGCGAAAAAGTTATGCTCGCAAAGGAGGTGGCGGGATGGGAGAGAGAAAGGTCCTCCCGTCCCAGCCGCCGCGGGAGACGCTCCGGGCGTCGGGAGCCACGTGACGACTCCCGGCCACCGTAGGCGCGGGCCTGCGGACGGTGAGTAATGGGTGACTCACCGTCCGATCAGCACCAGACCCGTGCCGTACGGCGCGTATATGTTCCACGCGCGCCTCAAAGAGATGTCAGCATATGAAGGGGCCCCTCAGGGCTAAGCCTGCCGGGTAAGCGGGATTGTCCGAAAGGGTTACCGCTACCCCGGAACATAAAGGGCTACGGAAGGAACATGGATGGGTTTTAGTCAGTAAGAGTCTGACACTCCCTTCCGCTCCACCCAGAGCGGGAGCAGTCATTGGATGATTTCCCAACCTTAAAAAAAAAAAAAAAAAAAAAGGCCACTTTCTTCTTTTCGTGTGGGTAGTGACTAACCTGGTGTCAGAGTTTTTATGCTGCCCATGGGCCTCTGACTTAGCTTCACATGCTGTTGAGAAATATCTCTCAGACATGCTGGTTTCCTCCGCTGTTTTCTTCGTGGATAATGCCTCTAGAGCAATGATTTTTTCCCAAAAAATCTAGGTCTAATTACTACGTGCCCCAATCGTTTCCGTTTTTCCAAAACATAGACACTAAAAAAAATATGATTATGACAATCCAAAATCCCGAAAAATAGCCCGTTATTACCGCCATGCTCAGACGACTTATGAGTTTTTAACTAAATAGAAAATAATAGAAGCATAGATATACTTTTCCTCAAAATTTTGAATTAAGATTTTTTTTAGATCAGACTAGTTTTGAGGAAGAAAACAGCGGAATACAAAACGTCTTTTGGTCATGGATTTAGTAGGTAAAATCAGCCTGAGCAGCAGTTGGCCCTTTCGCACGTTACGGGGGGAGCTGCGTCAGCAACAGTTTTTTCAAATTCCTCAAGACTAGAGTCCCCTTAATGGTACTTAAACTCTCCACATTTTATGCCCAATATGTTTATTTGCCTATTTTTGACGCAGTGTATGTAGTTTGTGTTTTTTTAGCAGAAACGCTCATTCAATTTAGATGAAAAAAAAATTGTAAATGTTTTATTTTCAAAATTGAATACGAGGCTTTTGTCTGTTTTATACAGTGACTTTGAAAAAAATGAAAAAAAATCTAAAATAAGAGATAAAATGAATAACCTAAAATGAAATTTAATAATTATAATACAAGATGGTGACATCTCGGGCGACGACAAATGTGCTGCCTTTAATAATTTATGCCTTTGTCTGTCTTTTTTTTTCTTGCAATGTGCGTTTTGTTAGTGCAGAATAAACATTTTTCTTTATTTTTTTATTTTTAAGGTATGAAGGTAAGATAGGAATAGTGATTCTAACCGAAGATGAGTTAAGGGAAGAGAGAGAGCGAATGGCTAACAAAGAAGGATATATGAAGCTGCCTTACAAGTGCGAAGATTGTATTGTCGGCTTCGACCACGAGTTGACCCTGGTCAGTCATAATGAGAAAAGACATAGAAAGGTAAGTTCAGCACCAAAAAAAAACAATCTGCCTAGCCTTTTCCCAGCTATGTTGGGGTCGGCTTCCAGTCTAACCGGATGCAGCTGAATACCAGTATTTTACATGGAGCGCCTGCCTATCTAACCTCCACAAATCACCCCTTGGTAAGACTGGGTGTCAGACTTTGGGACTGTCCGAAAGGGTTACCGCTACCCCGGAACATAAAGGGCTACGGAAGGGACATGGATGGGTTTTAGTCAGTAAGAGTCTGACACTCCCTTCCGCTCCACCCAGAGCGGGAGCAGTCATTGGATGATTTCCCAGCCTTAAAAAAAAAAAAAAAAGACTTTCGGGCTTCTGACGACCCGTAACGACTGTCAAAAATTCACAAATGACAGCCGCGACTGACGGCTTAACGTGCTTTCCGGGGCACGGAGGAGTCTCGGTATGTAAATATGGTCACCCATCCCGGGACCAACCACGGCAAGCGTAACTTAACCAGATGGATCGGCCCATATTTGCTGCTATTTTTAACACCATCCTAACTACTACATAATATATGCGAAAGTATTTTTGTCTCTTTGTTACCTTTTAACGCCTCAACCACTGAACCGATCATCCTGAAATTTTACATTCACGTTGTCAGGTGTAATGAAACATGATGAAACAGTGGAGCTCGTGGCTAAGTACTAACAGCCGCACAGGTCGATCCATCGGGTTAAGCTACGCTAACCGGGGTTGGCCGTGGATGGGTGACCATCTTTACATACCGAGACTCCTCCGTGCCTCAGAAAGCACGTTAAGCCGTTGGTCCCGGCTGTCATTTGTGCATCTTTCACAGTCGTTACGGGTCGTCAGAAGCCCGAAAATCTGACAGCCAGTCTTACCAAGGGGTATCGTATTGCCCAGTAACTGGGTTGTGGAGGTCAGATAGGCAGTCGCTCCATGTAACATACTGGTATTCAGCTGCATCCGGTTAGACTGGAAGCCGACCCTAACATAGTTGGGAAAAGGCTAGGCAGATGATGAGGTGTAATGAAACAGACATAGGGTACCTTTCATCTCGAAAAAAAGTATTGTTCCCGAGGGAAACAACAATAACTTTCTTATAATAATAGATAGCGTGTACGTTCCGTTCTGAGCATGAAAAGTAATTAGCATTACGCAACATAACACACACACCTTGTTATTTATTCCTTTTATTACATTACATTCTTTGGATGTATGGATATATGGATCACAGTGTTGGGCCACAAAAGGAATGAATGAAAGGCAATTGCACGCAGCTGAGATGAGAGAATGCTTAGAGGGATGTGTGGTGTTACGCGAATGGATAGAATACGGAATGAGTATATAAGAGGAAGTCTGAAAGTGGCACCGGTGACTGAAAAGTTGTGTGGAAATCGGTTGTCATGGTATGGGCATGTTATACGGAGGAATGAGGAAAATGTTGGCAGGAAAGTTGCGAGTATGAATGTGGATGGCTATACAAGTAGAGGGAGACCAAAGAAACGATGGATGGATTGTGTGAAAGATGATAATTATGGCTAGAAAGGGAGTGACTACCGAGATGACGACTAATAGAAAAGTATGGAAGAAAAAGACATGTTGCGCCGAGTGCAAATAAATTGGGATAAGGGCAGGAGATTGATGATTACAAACTCAAACTCAAAGTATTTATTTCAAATAAACCAATTACAGGCACTTTTGAATTGTCAAGGTGTCGGTCAGTCAGAGAGATGAAGCTAGTTGCCCATTTACAATTACATTACATTCTTTCGATGTCCAAGAAAGATGACATTGACATATTGATCATATTTTTTTCAGATGAAGAATGGTTTCCAATGCAATGTTTGCAAATCAGTTTTAAGCACCAAATTTTCCTACAATGAACATACGAAAAGACACGTTAGAAGGTAAGCGATTCTCCGGAACTACTGGTCCGAATTGAAAAATTCTTTTTGTGTTGGATATTCCATTTATCGAGGAAGGCTATAGGCTATGTAACATCACGCTATGACCAATAGGAACCCAGCAGCGGGTGTAACCGCGCGAGAGCAGCTAGTTATTATATACTCAACACCATCTACGGCCAAATCCGGGGTATTTGACAGGGTAGTCAATAACGTTACTTTTTATGAACTGTCAAAACGCGGAATTTATACGCGATTTAAATTGATATATTACGTCACGGATTTTTGGAATGAAATGGAATACTTATTAATATTAAATGCAAGTTTACAATTATATCCTCGCATAATATTTAGTTTCTGTACGGTGATGGAGGTTTTTAGAGAAGAGCGGTCTTTTTTCAATATGAAATCATATTTTATTTTTGACCGTGTCAAATAGCCAATTTGTGACACTGTTGGAAAGTAAAAAAAAATAGTTTAAAAAAACTAAAAAACACGGTTTTTATAGAAAACCGAAATAAAAAATAGAAAATAAATTATACTTTTTAAAAAGCGTGGGGTGCTTTTTAAGATAATATTCACCACCACCGTGCACCCCACGCTTTTTAAAAAGTAAAATTTATTTTCTATTTTTATTTCGGTTTTCTATAAAAAGCGTGTTTTTTAGTTTTTTTTAACTATTTTTTATTTCCTACTTTTTAGTTCAAATTATTGCATTGTCATCGGTCCTTGAGACGTGTGCAAAGTTTCAAGTTGATCAGACTTTTAGAAACCGGTGAAAATTAAGCTCAAAGATTCCGTTACATACATACATACATAGATACAACCCGAGCTAATAAAAGCGTGTTAAAAAGTGGATGACAAAACCATTTTTCGGTTGGAGTGTAGTCTTAGGAGCGCTATGGCGCGAGGACTGACTAATTACTTAAGCGTTTCGGGACCCCCTTGACGATGAGGTCCCTGGGCACGGGCCCTGTGCGCCCTTATGGTAAAGACGTAACTTTTTTTTTAACTTTTTACTCGGAATTCATCAAATAACCCTTCCCACTCAGAGTGCCATAAGGAAGTGTCAAACTCATAGTATAAAGCAGCACATAGTTTAAAGCAGTCGCTTCCCACGTCTGTCCTAATGTCTGTATGTATGCTTAGATCTTTAAAACTACACAACGCGGATTTTGACGCAGTTTTTTTCAATAGATAGAGTGATTCAAGAGAAAGGTTTATTTATATGTATAACTAGCACTTTGCCCGCGGCTTCGCTCCCGTGGTCTTTCCCGTGGGACCCGTTATTTTTCCCGGGATAAAAAGTAGCCTATGTTACTCCTAGAAAACTAAGCTTTCCAACGGTGAAAGAATTTTTAAAATCGGTCCAGTCGTTTTTGAGCCTATTCATTACAACCAAACAAACAAACAAAGTTTTCCTCTTTATAATATTAGTATAGATAACATGCAATTTCGGTCATCCACGCGAAGCCGCGGGCAGAAGCTAGTACTGTGTGAGTGAGTTCACGCACAATCCCGCTGAGTGAAAGATGTCTAGAAGAATATATTTTGTGTTTTAGAATGGAGTGCATGATCTGCCACAAGAGATACAACCACATGCAGTCCGCCGTACAGCATTATGATGAGCAGCATGCTCCTGCCGGCGCCGGCATCCAGCAAGGGTATACCTGCAAGGAATGTGGGTTCACTACCACGTGAGTACATAAGGTGACTGGTAATTAGTGACCGATATTTAAACACGTGATTGTATTAGCTGCTAACAGCTGATCGTCGCGAAGTTCATTGAACTTTGTGCGCGCCATTTGTATTGTTATTGTGATAAAAATAAAACTATTGAGTATACATAAAAGTTTCTTTAGGAAAGTTGATTATAATCATGAGTACAATCACGTGTTTAAATATCGGTCACTAATTACCAGTCACCCTATATTTTGGCAGGAATGATGGAACACACTTCGCTCGCTATCGGTGTAGTTCCTATGTGGCTGGATAGATGTCGCCACAATGTCAATGATTACGTCTTACTTGTCTCGTACTTATGACATAATTAAGTTTACCTGCCAATGATTGCTACTCGTATATGTGTTTTTCTTTTCACCTTTTGTGGTGTAGTGTTTTTATTGTGGGTGCATCGTCTTCATATATAAAGTTATAATTCATGTATACAAAACATTGTAAAACATTTTAAAAGAGTAACGGTGGAGTTTCTTGCCCATTCTTCTCCACACGAAACTACTTCTTGGAAGGGGCGACTAAAATCAATTCTATTTCTTGTTCATTTTGACGTTCAAAAGTGCCTTTCACTTGTTCTGCCTGTATGTGAACTTGTCTTAATTTAAAAGTGGAGCTGAGTGTAATATTAGTCTGACAACACTGTTATAATTAATGCTACTTACTTAATTATTAAGTTGTTTTCTTTAAAATATTTGTATACCAGTCACTGGCGAGACATGTAGGACATAACCCTAGTATTAAGTAACACCATTATTGTACAGACGCCAGCACATAAAGCTATCCCTAACTGTCAAATTTTCTCAATTAAAAATGAACCTTATGTCTTTGCAATAAAGTTGAAATACTATCAAAGAAATTTGACAGATTGTGGTAACTTGATGTGCTGGCCTCTGTACCATCTTTCAACGCAAATAAAAATCATCATCATCTTCTGCCGACTCTTTTCCTAACTATGTTGGGGTCAGCTTCCAGTCTAACTGGATGCAGCTGAATACCAGTATTTTACATGGAGCGACTGCCTATCAGACCTCCACAACCCAGTAACTGGGCAATACGATACCCCTTGGTAAGACTGGCTGTTAGATTTTCAGGCTTCTGACGACCCGTAACGACTCCTCCTTGCCTCAGAAAGCACATTAAAACGTTGGTCCCGGCTGTTATTCGTGGCTCTTTGACAGTCGTTACGGGTAGTCTTAAGCCCGAAAGTCTGACAGCCGACTGTCAAAGATGCACAAATGACAGCCGGGACCAACGGCTTAACGTGCTTTCCGAGGCACGGCAGAGTCTCGGTATGTAAAGAAGGTCACCCATCCACGGCCTACCCCGGCAAGCGTAGCTTAACCCGGTGGATCGACCTGTGCGGCTTTTAGTACTTAGCTACGAGCTCCTCCACGTGTGTGTGAGTGTTTAATGTTGAGTGTCTTAATTTAAAATGTTTTTTTACAGTTCCAACCGCGCGTACCGCTACCACATGGACAAACATAAAGAGAAACAAAGTTGTAGCATTTGTGGGAATACATTCGTCAACAGCAACGGACTGAAGGTGCACATGTAGTGAGTATTGTACTACCTTTATTTCAAAATCAAAAATCAAAAGTCATTTATTCAAATTAGGCTGAAAATCAGCACTTTTTGAAGGTCAAAGTTACATAAGACAGTCCCCCAAAAACGCCCACCCTTCACCACTTCCTAGTGCTTTAGCTGGGAAGAAGTGGCGCAACAAACTCCCCAGCAGCACAGCTGTCTGTTTAGTTGGAAGAACTTGACTGTAAACATTTATCGTATGAGAAGTAATTAACATTACGAAACACATCACATTAAAATCAACCATTTGCCACATGTCAGCTAGCACGCGCCAATATACATATTAAAACATCAACACACATTTCGTGTGGTTAGTGACTAACCTGGTATCCGAGTTTTTATGCTGCCCATGGGCCTCTGACGTAGCTGTTGAGAAATATCTCACAAGCATGCTGCCTCACGATGTTTTCCTTCACCGTTTTAAAAGCAAGTGATAATTATACAATACGCACATGAATCCTAAAGTCAGAGGTGCGTGCCTTGGTTTCGAACTCGAGACCTAAGACTTGGCAGTCCGACGGTCACAACACTAGGCTCACTGCTAATTGAACCAGCTTTGAACTAAATACCGCTGAAGTACCTATAACACGAAATAAACAATTAATAATATCTTAAAAATTGAACCACTCGTAGGACTCGTACGTATTTAATGTCACGAAACAAATTAAAAGACACCACGTATATTGGGAAATTCACGTTAACAAGAAGAAATAAATTTGTAGCTTTTTTTTTTTAAGGCTGGGAAATCGTCCAATGACTGCTCCCGCTCTGGGTGGAGCGGAAGGGAGTGTCAGACTCTTACTGACTAAAACCCATCCATGTTCCTTCCGTAGCCCTTTATGTGCCGGGGTAGCGGTAACCCTTTCGGACAATCCCGCTTACCCGGCAGGCTTGGCCCTGAGGGGCCCCTTCATATGCTGACATTTCTTTGAGGCGCGCGTGGAACATATACGCGCCGTACGACACGGGTCTGGTGCTGATCGGACGGTGAGTTACCCATTACTCACCGTCCGCAGGCCCGCGCCTACTACGGTGGCCGGGAGTCGTCACGTGGCTCCTGACGCCCGGGGCGTCTCCCGCGATAAATGTGTAGCTTGGCGTGACACGCGCGTGCGTTTATGTTCTGGCGTTCAAAAGGTTAAAAACTTCTTTCACAGCACTGTCCATAAACAATCCTCTCGGGTTTATAAATGCCAGCAATGTAACAAGTCGTACCGCGCTCGCTCCGGCTTGGAGTCCCACCAGCGTTCAGCTCATGGCACTGCGGACACTCGAGCCTTCTGCGTTGTATGCAAGACGCACTACAGAACCCAGCAGGGCCTGGCACATCATTTAAGCACACATTCCAAGCATGTCAGCGAGACTGATAAGAGGTAAGATTTTATTGATAACTAGCTTTACCCGGCCGGCTACTCACGGGTAGAAGTACTTATCTACGGCGCAAATGCCTACGTACTGTAGAGCCCTGGAGTAAAACCTTATGTTGAACATGGCTGGAGTAAAACCTTATGTTGAACATATCGGACGGCGTTCGAACCTTTAAAATAATTTAAATTAGTTAAGGCTTTTGTACATTAGAGAGTTCGCCACAGGCGGCGGAGCTAGACAGATGTATTCGTGTGAAACAAGTTAACAAATATAAACCGTGTGTGTCCAGCCATGCGTTTCCCTTGATAGTATAGAAGTTCCCTATACACACATTACACGCTCTACCACTGAGCCCCATCAGTAGAGGATCTTCAATCCTCTACTGTACCATACTAGGGTATGGTAGGTAGGCATGTCTACATCTCTTAGCGGCTATGGCTTGTTTTAATTTAATTTTGAATTGTTTATATACAGTGTGTTAGGTTAAACGAGGGACATAGGTACTTTCAGGGGGTACTATACTCATGAAAATGAACAACTTTGACTATGGAACTATACCTTAAATCATGAAAAAAAAATCAGCTGTTCAGTACATTTATGTTCGCATAATTAGACAAAATGTATGGAACAGCTGATATTTTTTCATATTTTCGAGTTGGTCCCATGGACAAAGTTGTTGATTTTCATGAGTACTATACAACCTGAAAGTATGTCCCTCATTTAACCTAACACTCTGTATATCTATACCTAACGGATGCTTTTAACGTTCTGCATCGTTCTCACATGTATAGTAATAATATGAACTATGTAACCAATATTCTGTAACTATATTTTGTTTAAAAGAGTGTCCGTGGAGTTCTTTCGCGTTCTTCTACCTATTGCTTTGGAATGGGCAACTAGCTTCATTTTTCTGACTGACCGACCCTTTGACAATGCAAAAGTGTCTATAATAAAATTGGTTTATTTGAAATAAATACTTTGAGTTTGAATACCTTTTCTCACCTTTTAAAACAATTATTTTTACAAACCAAAATTAGGCAAATCGGTTCAGCCGTTCTCGGGTTTTAGTGAGACTAACAAACTATAGATTTCTACATAGGAGGGATTTGTGGTGGAAATAACAGCCACACGGCTTTTAATCATACTATCACACTAAGTTTAAGGCGAAAGTTTGAATCAGTTTGTATGTTTGCCCGTCCTTCACGCTCAAACGGCTGAACGGATCTGGATGAAATTTGGCACAGAGGTAGTTTATGACCTGGATTAATACATAGGATATTTTTTTATCCCGGTAGTACAGAGGCCAGCACATCAAGTTACCACCATCTGTCAAATTTCTTTGATACTATTTCAACTTTATTGCAAAGACATAAGGTTCATTTTTAATTGAGAAAATTTGACAGTTAGGGATAGCTTGATGTGCTGGCGTCTGTAGGTTCCCTTGGGATAATTTTTAACATCCACGCGAGCGAAGCCGCTCGCGGCAGCTAGTAAATAATGGAATAATAATAATATCCTTGGACATTTCACACAACGCCATATAGTCCCAAGCTAAGCAACCTAATGCTTGTGTTATGGTAACGAGATGGCTGATAAACTTACCTATGTGCATTTTTTTGTAAATACATAAATATTATAGATATAAAAACACCCAGACCCGGAACAAATATGTACTTGTAGCCCTTGTAGGTCGCACAAATATTTGTTCCGTGCGGGAATCGAACCCGCGACATGCTGCGCAGCATTTAATCGCTCAAGCACTGCGCCAACCGTGTCGTTATTGTAATAGACTTTTACTATTTTAAAATTCTGTAGTGTTGTAACTAATTCTTGATTGTATTTGATAGATTTATCTGTGATGAATGTGGAGCCAAGTTTGTGACGAAAAGCAACCTGCAGGTGCACATAAACTGGGAGCATTTCAAGATTAACACTCATCGGTGTATCAAGTGCACTAAGGTAAAGACTTTATATAACTTGAAATGTCATTCCCATCTGCCTAGCCTTTTCCCAACTATGTTGGGGTCGGCTTCCAGTCTAACCGGATGCAGCTGAATACCAGTATTTTACATGGAGCGACTGCCTATCTGCCTCCACAACCCAGTAACTGGGCAATACGATACCCCTTGGTAAGACTGGCTGTCAGATTTTCGGGTTTCTGACGACCCGTAACGACTGTCAAAGATGCACAAATGACAGCCGTGACTAACGGCTTAACGTGCTTTCCGAGACACGGAGGAATCTCGGTATGTAAAGATGCTCACCCATCCACGGCCAACTCCGGCAAGCGTAGCTTAACCTGATGGATCGACCTGTGCGGCTGTTAGTACAGACGTCAGCACATCAAGCTATCCCTAACTGTCAAATTTTCTCAATTAAAAATGAACCTTATGTCTTTGCAAGAAAGTTGAAATACTATCAAAGAAACTTGACAGATTGTGGTAACTTGATGTGCTGGCCTCTGTACTTAGCCACGCGCCCCTCCAAATGACTGTTTCAATGTTTGCAGTCACATCCTTACGAAACAGTTTGTATGTAGTTGTAAGTATTCGTCTTCAGTAGCAGGCCGGCAGCGACATGCGTTGTGAGTCCTGGTGGCGAACAAAAACTCTGACAGGTTAGTCACTAACCACACGAAGAAGGGAACTGAACGTACGAAACGAAAATACTATGTGAAACGAACCGTTTTAATAAATAGGTAGTTATGTGTTCCTTATGTAAGCTATTCTTGTATCCCTTACAGGTCTTCAAAAGTAGTAACGCACTCAATCGTCACGTGACTTACGTGCATAACAAAAAGAGACCCCCACGTAACAAGATCTGTGACTACTGCGGGCGAGCCTTCACGGTACGCATAAACGTACAGACGCCAACACATCAAGCTATCCCAAACTGTCAAATATCCCCAATTGAACATGAACCTTATACTTTTGTAACAAATTTGAAAATCTATCAACGATATTTGACAGATTGGGGTAGCTTAATGTGCTGGCGACTGTAAATTACATAACACACATGACAAAAACCCTTTTTTTTTTAAATGATGAAATCATCAATTAACTATTTGATTCGGTCAAAAATAAAATATGAAATCACATAGAAAAAAGACCCGCTTGTCTTAAAAACTTCCATCACCGTACAGAAATAAAAAATAATGCGAAGATATAATTGTAAGATTGCATTTAATGCTAATAAGTATTACATTTGATTCTAAAAATCTGTGACGTCACATTGTTATATTTTATTCAAATTACGTACACGTAACATTGCTGACAGAATAGATCTTTTGTCAAAAAAAAAGTACTTGTAATTAAATATTTTTCTCTATAATTACAGACACAAACAATTCTACAATCCCACATCCGGACGCACACGGGTGAGCGCCCTCTACACTGCACGCACTGTACCGCGACGTTCGCTCATTCAGCCGCCCTTTATACTCATAATAAACTGTTACATACTGCCAAATAAATTAACAGGAAAAGCATCGCTTCGGGAATCTTCGTCTATCTTCGGAAATACGAACTCGCTATGATATACAGAATGTAACCCAAAGGGTATATACATACAAAAGGATTTGCTACAGACCACCAAACTGAACAATTTTTACTATAGGACCAACTCCAAAATCGTGAAAAATAAATCAGCTGTTCCCTACATTTCGGCGAGTCACGTGACCAAAAATGTATAGAACAGCTTATTCTTTTTTTGCGATTTCGAAGTTAGTCCCATAATAAAAGTTGTTCAGTTTGATGGTCTGTAGCATTCCTTTTGTATGTACATAATATATACCCTTTCGGTTACACCCTGTATAACATAGAGTGTTAACACCATGGAAGTAGTGATAAACTACGATAACATGTCCCGCCCCTTCAAAATTCAAAACGTTTGAAAGTATTACAAAGCGCCACCAAGACTCACAACGCATATCGCTGCCGGCCTCCTACTGAAGACGAATACTTACAACTACATACAAACTCTTTCGTAAGGATGTGACTACACACATTGGAACAGTCATTTGGAGAGGCGCGCCATGTTATCGTAGTTTATCTCTACTTACCTTTTTTGTATTACCATGGTTAAAAAATTGGTCGCATATATGAATGCATTGGCCTGTATTAACCTTTTGAACGCCATTGTCACATCTATGTGAGGAGCAAGCGCAACAAGCTCTCGTACGTATTTTATGACATGAAAAAAACTAAAAGACACCATGGATATTGGGAAGTTCATGATAACAAGAAGAAATTAATTTGTAGCTTGGCGTGGAGGGCACGCGCGTGCGTTTATGCTCTGGCGTTCCAAAGGTTAATAATCATATTTACAAATGTGTGACCCCAATTTAAAATAAATTGCAGCTTTTTTGTTTGTGTACATTGTCACTTGTGTATAAAATATTAACTCAAACTCAAACTCAAAGTATTTATTTCAAATAAAACAATTACAGGCACTTTTGAATTGTCAAGGTGTCGGTCAGTCCGAGAAATGAAGCTAGTTGCCCATTCCAAAGGAGTAGGTACCTATGGAGAAGAACGGGCAAGAAACTCCATGGACACTCTTTTAAACAAAATATGGTTACAAAATATTGGTTACATAGTTCATATTAATATTATACATGTGAGAACGATGCAGAACGTTAAAAGCATCAGATATAAAATATGTAAAAACTATTCAATAATTAAATTAAAACAAGCCTTAGCCGCTAAGAGATGACCAGTCTCTACTGACAGCGCCCGTTCACGAACATGACGCATATATTAGCACCATTCAGCTCAACCATTTTGAAGGGAGCTAAATGATCCAACACACACGCCACCATCAGCGAGACATTAAAGTGAGCATGGCATACTCTCAGCCGCCAGGGCATATTCAAGTCAATGAAAGACGCACCCAGAGACTGGTCGCTTTATAGTAGGTACATAGTACTCACATATGTGCTAAGCAGTTATACAATATTAAGAGATTGAATTTATACAATGCAAAGATGTTTTTTTGTTGTTGTTGATCTTCCGCAGCTCCAACAGTTTTCAGTAGTCTAATAAATTAGTTGATGCGCCCTTGTGGAGCTGGACTAGCATTGACCCAAGCATTTTTATCAGCAATTTAATCTCCCAATTTATAATACGCTTGGCTGCATAGTGTGCGTTTTATACAAGTTTTAAATTTTGTTTCATTAAGTTCCAGAATGTGGGGAGGTATTTTATTGTAACATTTTAAACAGTACCCCATGAAAGATGAATCTACTTTAGCCAGCCTGAAACCTGGTTGAACTAATTGGTCCCTATTTCTAGTGAAATAGTTGTGTCTTTCACCTCTTTTACTAAAAAGATGCAGATTTTTCCGTGCGTACATGATGTTTTCATAGATATATTGACAAGGTACAGTCATGATGTTAATAACCTTAAACCGTTCCCTTAGAGAATCGCGCCTACGAAGATTATAAATGGCTCTGATAGCTCTTTTCTGCAGAATAAAAATAGACTCGATGTCTGCAGCTCGTCCCCAAAGTAAAATACCGTAAGACATAATACTATGAAAATAACTAAAATAGACTAGCCTCGCGGTATCTACATCAGTATACTGACGGATCTTTCTGACAGCATATGCTGCAGAACTAGCCGTCCTGCAAGAGATGTTAAATGAGGACCCCATTGTAGCCTTGAGTCGAGCGTGATCCCCAGGAAAACAGTTTTATCGACAAATTCTAGTTTCTCTTGATTCAATACTATCTCACAATCACTACTTTTTACATTTGGTAAAGAAAATCTAATGCACTTCGTTTTTTTTCCATTTAATACTAAATTATTTGCAGTGAACCAATTTTGGACCTGCAGTAGGGCGTTATTTACGTCGTCAAAATTTTTTGCACGTCTATCTATCTTAAAAATTAAAGAAGTGTCATCAGCAAATAACACCATTTGTGGTTGATTTTTTAGTAAATGGAGAAGATCATTTATGTATACTAAAAAGAGGAAAGGACCCAATATAGAACCTTGTGGCACACCCATTTTTACTTTTAAACCGAGTGAATTGACACCTTTTATTTGAACTTGCTGTTGTCTATCGTTTAAATAAGATTTTACCAAACTAAGCGCAAGTTTTCCAAGTCCGTAATGCTCTAGCTTCAACAGCAAGGTTTCGTGCTCAACGCAATCAAATGCCTTGGAGAGGTCACAAAAGATTCCGATGGCGTCTAACCAAGAATAAATAAATAGTAAGTATCAGAACACTGTTGTCTCTCATTATCGCCTATATTTTCCTATATTAACATAAGTAACCAATCTGCCTAGCCTTTTCCCAACTATGTTGGGGTCGGCTTCCAGTTTAACCGGATGCGATGCAGCTGAATACTAGTATTTTACGGGGATCGACTGTCTATCTGACCACAATCGAGTCAGTAACTGGGTAATACGATACCCTTTGGTAAGATTGGCTGTCAGACTTTGAGGCTTCTGACGACCCGTAACGACTGTCACAGATGCACAAATGACAGGCGGGACCAACGGCTTAACGTGCTTTCCGAGGCACGGAGGAGACTCGGTATGTAAATTTTCCAACGATGTTTTCCTTTACCGATGTCAGTAATGTCCAAGATTAATTCTGAACTTATATGAACTGAAAAAATCATGTCGGTACTTACCCGATTTGAATCCATAACCTGGTGAAGGCCTTAACCACTGAGCCATGGCGACATAACTTTATTTCTATACAGTTAAGGTCTATTTTAATTCGTCACCTAAAATACTTTACCATGCCGTGCCGTTAATAGGCGCCGGGCATTAACATTGAAATTTCAACTTTATTTCCATACTGTTAAGTTATATTTTTATTCGTTGCCTAGAAATGCTTTACCATGCTGTATCTCGCAGGTCAACCTAGGAGGTTGTCGGCTGCTTAACCTGACTTGCCTTTTATGCCTCAATAAATTAACGCCTCCAGCCAGCAGGGCTTAAAAACTTAAAAACTAAGCGACTACACGCTAAGGGCACCTGTGGGGTACGGACCTCGGCTTAGGGCGTCGCTGGGGGAGGACAGCAAGGTACAAGCTGGATCGGATAAACCGTGCCACCGGTTTGGGCCTTGCTGTATTTATTGTTAAAAAAAATACAACACCTTAATAAAAAATACTTTTTATTATAATATAAAATTAAAGCCTCAATCGCATAAAATAATACAAATAAATGAGCATTTTTGTTTAATAACAGCATCGTACTATAAGTGCGGTCTTCAGCGCGTCAAGTTATACCAAACTGTCAAATTTCTCCAAATGATTTTAAACCTTAAAACGTTGACGGTGAAGTTCAAAATCTATTGAGAAAATTTGTCAGTTTATGGTAACTTGATGTGCTAGTAGCGACTGTACATCTGTGGGTACTTTTATTTATTTAACCTATTGAGCGCCACTGTCGGATATAGCCGACAAATAAAAACGCGCCCAACACGGCACGGTCAGATATAGCCAACAAATGAAAACGTGCCCAACAGGCCAGTGTCGGATATAGCCGACAAATGAAAACCTGTCTAACGCGTCACGGACGGATATAGCCGACAAATGAATACCTGTCCAACACGCTACTGTCGGATATAACCGACAAATGAAAACGTGCCAAACACGCCACAGTCGGATATAGCCGACAAGATAACGACATTTATACGTACAAAATAAATATACTAGAAATTGTAACTTGGCGTGGAAGAGGACGCCGAAGCGTTTACTGGCGTTCAAAAGATTAAATTTATACAGTACAGTAACCAAATACATTTTTGGAAGTAGAAATCAACCCAGTCACCAGAGTCGAGGCAACCCTGTGTTATTTTTTTATTGCAGTTTATTTTATAATATTTGTAAAACTTACAGCTAGGCATTTACAATTGGCTATTTGACTCTCGGACAAATTACGCCCACAGAGGCAGAATCATTGACAAAATTGGCATTTAGTCGTAAAATCTATTTTGTTTTATGATTTTTTTTACTATCTACACTAGTTTACTATTATTTCTGTATGTGCACGTGTTTCTGTGGCAATAAACCTTTTTTCTTCCCTTCCTTCTTTTCTTTCCTTTATTTAATTTCTTATTTTCCTTCCATTTTTTTCTTTCTTTCTTTATAAAAGCCACAAACGTCAAGTGACCTATTCCAGTAGCGTCACCTTCTTAGCGCTCGTGTATATCTTGTGCACCCGCTTCCTGTGGGTGTACAGTGACGCGCTCTGTCTGAAGGTACAGCCGCAGATCTCGCACGAGAGAGGCCGCTCTCCGGTGTGGATCAGCTCGTGCTCACGGAGACCTTTCTTATCCTGAAAAACATAATTTTGACTTAATTTTAATCGCTACTACGGGTTTGTGGCTAAACTGTGGCTGACTAAATAATGGCGTGGCTGAGGCTGTTGGTCACGGTTGTCTTAAGCCGTCGATCGTCCCGGTTGTCTTAAGCCCTTGGTCCCGGATAACTTAAGCCGTTGGACCCGGATGACTTAAGCCGTTAGACCCGGATGACTTAAGCACTTGGTCCCGGCTGTCTTAAGCCATTGGTCCCGGATGACTTAAGGCGTTGGTCTCGGCTGTGTTAAGCCATTGGTTCCGGCTGTCTTAAGCCATTGGTGTCGGCTGTCTTTAGCAGTTGGTGTCGGCTGTCTTAAGCCATTGGTCCCGGATGACTTAGTATCCGGCTGTCATTCGTAGATCTTTGACAGTTGTTACGGGTAGTCAGAAGCCCGAAAGTCTGACAACCAGTCTTACCAAAGAGTATCGTGTTGTCGCTCCATGGAAATCCCGATGTTAGACTGGAAGCTGACCTCAATGTAGTTGGGAAAACGCTTAGCAGACGATGATGTATAGAGATGGATGAATTGAAACGTATCCACTGCGGACTGTCTTCCGCTGAAGCCGGGACGTGAGGCTCTGTCCTTCAATTATCCCGTCACCTCCTTTGCAGAAGGAGGTGACTGCCTCCCACTTCCTCTCGCTCCAGACCATAAACTGAACCAGGGCCAAACGCGAGCGGCCGCCGCCGCTGCCGATCACCGCTACGAGAACATTGCGGTGCTCAGTCTAAGCGGGGCAGACCTCCACTGTATGCTTCACCATGTCCTCCGAGCGATCCTCGCAATGGTCACACCCGGGCGTCGAACAGGGCAGATAGAAAAAGAAACAAATATTGGTAATATTTGAGGGGTCTTACTCTAAAGGCCTTGCCACACTGTTGACATATCTTATCCCGGGCGCTTTCCTTGACGCCGTCGTGCGCGCGCCGCATATGTCTAGTCACACACCGACGAGTTGCGAGAGCCTAAAAGATGAAAATGTATTGTTTACAAAGTTTACACAAAAATTGTGTCATTTTGTTTTTCGCGCGTTGCGAAAGGGGGCTAGACGGAATTAAGACCAAAAGTTGTAATGACACTTACACGTCTTTTTAACCGACTTCAAAAAGGAGGAGGTTCTCAATTCGGATGTTTGTATTTTTTTAATTTTTTATGTTTGTTCGCGCATAACTCCGTTGCTTGCCAACCGATTTGAAAAATTCTTTTTTTGTTGGAAAGGGTATACTTTCCAAATGGTCCCATAAAAATTTTATCGAAATCGAATAAGCGGTTTTTGAAAAATCAACAAAAATCAAAAAAAAATCCTACTTAATATATGTGGACGATGTTCCTGTCACTGTAATTTACATACCAGGTAGTGGTATTAAAATTTTGGGGGGAGGGGGGAGGGTTGTGTAGGTAGGTACCACAACTAAAAAGTGAAAAATAAAAACTTTTTTACAAAAAATAAAACCGACTTCCAAAACAACACTACAAAGTGACAAATAATTTTGATTTCGGAAGTCGGTGGCAAAAAATTAAAATACAAAACCGAAGACACCGACTTCCGAAATCAAAATTATTTGTCACTTTGTAGTGTTGTTTTGGAAGTCGGTTTTATTTTTTGTAAAAAAGTTTTTTAATCAATATATTTCTGATTCTAAAAATTTATTTGTAATATGAAATTCTCTTACATTTTTAACCAATACTATAAACCTAAAACATTACTAATAACTATTTACAAGTATATAACAGGAGGGAAACAAAATAAAATAAATCAAAGGGCATCAAAAAATTCGTCCACATCGCTGTCAACAGGAAAAGTTCCCAAAAGGCTGGCAGCATTGCCACGTTGTATGGCAATGCTGATTCTTTGACCGAAAAATAGGCCAGCCCTCTGGTCACGTGAAGAGTCGACCAATCGCTTGGCGATGTCTCGATAAACAATTTCTGATTGGTTCATTTTTGATCAGATTTTTTTTTTCATTAAAAGAAATAAAATTCTATTACAATTCCTTCACTAATTAATCGAAAGGAACTTCGTTCCATCCGGGTGTCCCTTGACACCTCTCAAGTTTTTTTTTTTGGGTTTCGTACCCAAATGGTAAAACGGGCCCTATTACTAAGACTCCGCTGTCCGTCTGTCACCAGGCTGTATTTCATGAACCGTGATAGTAAAACAGTTGAATTTTTTACAGATGATGTATTTCTGTTGCCGCTATAACAACAAATACTAAAAAGGATTTGCATACGAAGGGTTCCGAACCATCACTCTATAGTATAAAGCAAAGTCGCTTCTCGCGTCTGCCCTAATGTCTGTATGTATGCTTAGATCTTTAAAACTACACAACGGATTTTGATGCAGTTTTTTTTAAATTGATAGAGTGATTCAAGAGGATGGTTTATGTGTATAAAAACCTAAAAATATTTTTTAATAATCTAGCTTACGGACTAAACAAAAAAAAGTTTGCTATCATCTCTATTGGAGAGAACATGCCCAGCAGTGGACTGCTTAAGGCTTCTTTCTTTTTCATGTGGTTAGTGACTAACCTGGTGTCAGAGTTTTTATGCTGCCCATGGGCCTCTGACTTAGCTTCACATGCTGTTGAGAAATATCTCCCAGACATGCTGGTTTCCTCACGATGTTTTCCTTCACCGATTTTTAAGCAAGTGATAATTGGGTATTTGAAAGGGTAGTCAATATCGTTACTTTTTATGAACTGTCAAAACGCAGCATTTGTACGTGATTTGTATGAAATATAACAAAGTGAAGTGACGTCACAGATTTTTTGAATCAAATGGAATACTTATTAGCATTAAATGCAATTTAACAATTATACGTATATCTTCGCATTATCTTTAATTTCTGTAGGGTGATGGAAGTTTTTAAGACGAGCCATCTTTTTTATATGCGATTTCATAAATTATTTTTGACCGATTCAAATAGTCAATTATACAATACGCACATGAATCCGTTAAATCAAAGGTGCGTGTCTTGAGTTCGGACTCGAGACCTACTTGGCAGTCCGACGGTCACACCACTAGGCTATCATTGCTGATAGCCAATGGCGTCTTCACGGCGGCACAAGCATTGATCTCCAATCTTTACATAGTATCAACAAAGTCACTCCCCGCCACCTGACCCTTTGCACGCGCTTAGATCTTTTGACCTTTGAACGCCAGAGCATAAACGCACGCGCGTGCCCTCCACGCCAAGCTAGAAATTAATTTCTTCTTGCTATCATAAATTTCCCAATATCCATGGCGTCTTTTAATTTGTTTCATGTCATTAAATACGTATGAGAGCTTCAATTTTTAAGATATCTATATCAATAACCATAAAAGTATAGCCTGATGATGATGTACCTCACCTTCCCACAAACAGGACATTTATGCTGCGTTTTTCCCATATGTTGATAGTTCACGTGATCTCTCAACTCGCCGCGCGACCGGTAGCCTTTGTCACACATCGTACACTTATATCTGTAAGCAAAAAACATCTTTATAGGGTTGAGAATAAGGTTCACTTCAGTTTTTCACACACTTCACAAAACCTTTTTCTTCATGACTTCAAAAAACATATCTATTGTGTTGAGAATAAGGCTCACTTCAATACGCACAGAGTTTTTTTTTAAGGCATTGAATAATTAAATTTGTTGTTAGTGATATTAAGTGCAAAACAGTGCGCTCACAAAGATTGTTAATTTTTTTGTTTTATTGCACTGAAAATAAAGTTTATTATTCAATATCATAACATAATCCCGAAATTCTGACAGCCTGTCTTACCGAGAGGTATTGTATTACCAGTCACTGGATTGTGGAGGTCAGATAGGAAGTCCATAGATGTAAAATGCTGGTATTCAGCTGCATCCGACTAGAACGAACGACTAGAAGCCGACCAAAACATAATTGGGAAAAGGTTAGGCAGAGTGATTGACTCTGGAAAAACATAACACCCCTGGCGCAGTTGGATAAAAAAACATTTTGCGCCAACCTTAACTGAATATAAATTAATAATATAAGGTTACCTTAGATTGTACTTAGAATAAGTTAGTTGCATGTATACTTTTAAAAAAAAAAATCTTTTGCTGTGCCCGACAGGGTCCACGATTGGTTCAACAAATGTTAACTTACCACCTAAGCATACACATTGTGGAATGCAATAAAAGATTGAGTATTGAGTCTTCTTCTTTTCGTGTGGTTAGTGACTACCCTGGTGTCAGAGTTTTAATGCTGCCCATGGGCCTCTGACTTAGCATCACATACTGTTGAGAAATATCTCTAAGACATGCTGGTTTCCTCACGATGATTTCCTTCACTAATTTTTAAGCAAGTGATAATTATACAATACGCACATGAATCTGAAAAGTCAGAGGTGCGTGGCTTGGGTTCGAACTCGAGACCTAAGACTTGGCAGTCCGACGGTCACACCACTAGGCTATCGCTGCTTATAAGTATTGAGTATTAAATATACATAAGGTCAGGGGAATGCCGGTTGGAATACTCACTTATCTTCTTCTTAGCATGTCGATGGCAATCTAAATGCACTCGGCCCAGAATTCGGCTACGTGTTCGACGCTATCACTAGCGTCCATCAGTTCTTGTAACGTGCATATAGCAATACTCACTTATGCAAGTCAGTCTGCGCGTGCGCCTGTGTGTACTTCAAATGGTGCTCATAGGACGCGCGGCTGACGAAGCACTTTGCACAGGCGGCGCAAGAGAACCGTTGTCTGTCAGAGTGTATGCGAGCGTGGACCTTGACGAGGTCGGTGCGAATCATCTTGTGGCAGACGGTGCATTCCTCGCGGGGAGGAGGGCCTTGGTGGAGCCTACAACATACCAATGAATACATAACATAAATCAATCTGCCTGCCTCTAACTCTAACTCAAACTCAAAGCATTTATTTCAAATAAACCAATTACAGGCACTTTTGAATTGTCAAGGGGTCGGTCACTCAGAAAGATGCAGCTAGTTGCCCATTCCAAAGCAGTAGGTACCTATGGAGAAGAACGGGCAAGAAACTCCATGGACACTCTTTTAAATCAAAATGTTTACAAAAAATGGGTTACATCATTCATGTTGAAATATACACAAGAGAACGACAAACCTATCTAATTGTAAGTACCAAAAATTTGCATGTCATTATCTTATGATTGAATATATTATGCTACTATTATATTACCATTGTAAGAACTTTTGTAACCATATTTACATAATTAAAACACATATTTAAAAAAAAACTATGCCAACTATACTTTTCGCAACTATGTTGGGGTCGGCTTCCAGTCCAACCGGATGCAGCTGAAAACCAGTATTATACATGGAGCTACTGCCTATCTGACCTCCACAACCCTTTCAGTAACTTGGTAATACGATACTCCTTAGTAAGACAGGCTGTCAGTCTTACGTGCTTCTGACGACCCGTAACGACTGTCTAAGATCCACGAATGACAGCCGGGACCAACGGCTTAACGTGCTTTCCGAGGCACGGAGGAGTCTCGATACACAGAACAATTCCGATATTCTATCCAAATTTTATTTCAACGTTCCTGGAAGGTCAAAGCGATGGAACACAACGCTGCGTGTTCCATTTACCGCTACGAATTATAGGCAAAACTCATTAATAGTGCGTGCGAGTAATAATTTTAATATCATGTGCAGACAGCATGATTTTGACCCTTTCATTACAAGTGTGTCCTCGGCAAGAAAGTGCATGAGTCTTAGCTTTTTTAAGTAGGTTTTGTAAAGTCAGGTTTTTTATTCTTGTGTTGTGTTGAAAATGTAAATTAAGTTTAGCTTGATTATTATCCTGTTTCTTCTTGGTAGCTGTATTGTATTGTGTTGTTCACACTGACTTTATCAAACTGTTTTTTAGAAGTGAAGACTTTTAATTGGCTGTCAGTCTCACATATTGTTTTTATTCTGTTTACATTAGCTGTAAGTCTTCCATGATTAATAAATAAATAAGTAACGATGGTCACCCATCCACATACCAACCCCGGCAAGCGTAGCTTAACCTGATTACTTAACCACTAGCTCCTGAATACATATAATCAGCTTATAATGTTCCCACTGCTGCAAAAACGAGGCCATTGTGGCCTCATTCTTCGAGAGGGAATGAGCCGTAATACACCACGCGTGCCCAGTGCGTGTTGGTAGATGTCACATGTCTACGAAATTTTGGTTCAAGGCATATCGGTTTCCTCGCAATGTTTTCCTTCACCGTTTTGAGAGCAGTGGTGATGAAATTATTCACACCAAAGTGCCTGCCTGTGCTCGAACCATTTATTTCAAACTAGATTCCGCCCGCGGCTTCGCCCGCATAATAAGTCGACAAATTATACACATAAACCTTCCTCTTGAATCACTCTATCTATTAAAAAAACCGCATCAAAATCCGTTGCGAAGTTTTAAAGATTTAAGCATACATAGGGATATAGGGACAGAGAAAGCGACTTTGTTTTATACTGTGTAGTGATGGAGGCACAAGAAAAGCACTTTTGAACGTCAAAATGAACAAGAAATAGTTCTATTCTATTAGATCTATATTCTACAAGATATAGTTAGATTCTAGTCGCCCCTTCCAAAAGATAACTGGAATTCTAACTGAGAGAGATGTATTGACGATTCTAATGATTACAATTCTGTAAATACCGGGTTATTTTTCAATGACCGGCCAAATTTTCACTGGGTGTTCTACCCATGAATGTGAACAATTTTCACTATGGGACCAACTCTGAAATCACGAAAAAAAAATCAGCTGTTTCCTACAAAATATCAATACCTACTCGACTAAAATGTATGAAACAGCTGATTTTTTTTTCGTGATTTCAGAGTTGGTCCCATAGTGACAGTTGTTCATATTTATGGGTAGAACACCCTGCGAAAATTTGGCCGGTCATTGAAAAATAACCCGGTATGTACTTGCTACGGCTGCGAAACATTTTAATCAACATACAATCTGACAATAACCTGCAAATTGCAAAAAAACCTACAAAAATTTGAATTTCGTGACCTTTTTGCGCATCTACCTTAACCTTTTGAACGCCAGAGCATAAACGCACGCGCGTGCCCTCCACGCCATGCTACAAATTTTTCTTGTTATCATGAATTTCCCAATATCCATGGTGTCTTTTAATTTGTTTCATGTCATTAAATACGTACGAGAGCTTCATTTTTTATGATATCTATATAAACACTCACAAAAGTAATTATTTAATTGTTTATTTCGTGTTATAGTGTACCGCATTGTTACATATTTGTGTCGTTGGCGTACAGAACATGCGCTTGCTTGCCACGTATATGTGACAATGGCGTTCAAAAGGTTAAGCACAAACTTTAATAAAAAATATTTCTGTTTTACATACTCACTGCTCATGCCTCGTTAAGTTATTCTTGAACGCGAATCTCTTCCCGCAAGTGGCGCATTTATAGCCCTCCCTGTGGTGGCGCTGTACGTGCTTCCATCTTTGATTCTTGTTGCTGCAGACAAATTATTTTATTTAACCTTTCGTATAGACCCCTCCTACGCCATGCCATAAAAAAATGTCGCTTTTTTGTCGGCTGTGGCGTGTTGGGCACGTTTTCATTTGTCGGCTGTATCCGACCGTGGCATGTTGGGCCAGTTTTTACTTGTCAGCTATATCCGACCGTGGCGTTTTGGGCCAGTTTTTACTTGTCAGCTATATCCGACCGTGGCGTTTTGGGCACGTTTTCATTTGTCGGCTATATCCGACTGTGGCGTGCTGGGCCAGTTTTTACTTGTCGGCTATATCCAACCGTGGCGTGTTGGGCACGTTTGTATTTGTCGACTATATCCAACCGTGGTGTGTTGGGCGAGTTTTTACTTGTCGGATATATGCGACCGTGGTGTGTTGGGCCCGTTTTCATTTGTCGACTATATCCGACCGTGGCGTGTTGGGCCCGTTTTCATTTGTCGGCTATATCCGACCATGGCGTTCAAAAGACAACATTTGACACATCTAAGTATACAAATAAACAAAATTGAGTCTAATGTCTAAATAACGGCTTCTTACTAAAACGAAACGAAAATGTGTAAACGTATATTATGTGTGTTAAATTGATGTCACCATTGTAGCGCTGCGTTGTATAGAAAATGTTTCGGTGGCTTACGGCTTACCAATAAGGAAGTTATCATACTATTTTGCTGACCATACCTGCCAAAACGAATGTACTCACTCAAAATATTTATTACATTCTGTGCAAAGGTATCCGTGAGGTGTTCGCTTGTCCAACATCGAAGGTTTACGACGAGGTTCCGAACTGGGGTTCATATCTTGACCACCTTTGTGACGAGTCTGTATAGAATAGAATAATCTATACTAATATTATAAAGCTGAAGAGTTGATTTGTTTGAACGCGCTAATCTCTGGAACTACAGGTCCGAATTGAAAAATTATTTGTGTGTTGGATAGTCGATTTGTCGAGGAAGGCTATAGGCTATGTAACATCACGCTACGACCAGTAGGAGCCGAGCAGCGGGCGAAATCGCGCAGGACCAACTAGTTTAAATTATATTTGAATCATCATCATATTTAAACTAAAAAGGTCTTACTACAAAAGAAGGTTTATTTTAAGACCCAGATCTTCATTCTTTCTTTCCGTGTGGTTAGTGACTAACCTGGTGTCAGAGTTTTATAAGCTGCCCTGCCTCTGACTTAGCTTCACATGCTGTTGAGAAATATCTCTCAGACATGCTGGTTCCCTCACGATATTTTCCCTCACCGTTTTTTAAGCAAGTGATAATTATACAATACGCAAATGAATCTGTAAAATCTGAGGTGCGTGTCTTGGGTTCGAACTCGAGACCTATGAATCGTTGAACCATTTTTGAATTACGAACTGTATTTCGACTGTTTTAAAGTTCTAATTACAAAAACTGTCGTCAAGCCCGAGTTTAAATTGTAAATTTTGTATTAAAAAGTCTACCGTGCTTAGAATAAAACTTATTACTCAATAACTGGTTCGAAGGTTTAGGCTTGTGGTAAAATTAGAAATTGTTTTGTAATAAGTCTGAAAGAAATATTATTATTTCTATTGGATATTTTCATGAAAACAACATTGGACTCCAGTTAATATTCCCATTTGGGAACTTTGTGGATTATTATATCGACTGAGAACTGTAAATTATTAATATTCGAATTTGAAACTTTATGACTAAATATTTGAACTGACGACTCCAATTTTTCCCACTGGAAACTTATGTTTGTTCCAGCTTCAAAATTAATATTACTTATTACATATTCAACTATGTTGGTGTCGGCTTCCAGTCTAACAGGATGCAGCTGTATACCAGAATTGTACATGAAGTGACTGCCTCCACAACCAAGTAACAATTCAAGATATTTTCTACCAAAAAAGAAACTTAAAACTACCCACCTTTTTTATCTTACCAGGTAAGACTAAATTCTTCATAGAATGTTCACTCCTCAAATGTGACAACATATCATTTATATTATAGGCTGAATACACACAAAACTGACAAACGTGTCTATGGTAATGTGCTTCTCTATGGTCATGATACGTTGTTATGGGAGTGTAGACTAGGCATATGTCGCATTGGAGATGGTCTGATTTCTGTAAAAAAATTAAATAAAAAACAATTATTTTCTCCGACACACTACACTTTTCGGTTGGAAATCATCAATTACACAGCGCAATAGAGCCACCCGGCACCTACTTCCCATCGCCTCTCCTCCTGCGGCTATTATTCTTTATAATATGGACTTGTATGGGTATGCGCTCACTCCTTCAACTCCGTGGTGTCATCTGATCGCCTCGGTTGTAAGGCCTCCACGCGCGGACGGCGGGTGGACCACTCGGTGACACTCCACTGCGAGTTGCGTGGTCCGTTGATTGACCGCGCGACCTTTGGTGGTAATAACGCGGCGTCTCCTGTGGACTACCTGTCGACAACGTTGGACGAGGCGGGGCGGGGTGGGTGCCGGGTGGCTTTAATGAGCTATGAACCTAACTCTTAGTTTGAACGTTTCAACAGCTCATCTTAACCCAAATTTTTTTTTTATTGGGAAAATAATTTCTCCTACTCTAGGCGGAGCGGGAGGGAGTGTCAGACGTCTACTGACTGAATCCCACCCGTGTTCCTTCAGTTGCCTGCCAGGAGCCACGGTAACTCTTACACGACGCCCTTACTCAGCACGACGTAATACTTGTGCCACAAAAGCTAAAGAGAGAGAGAGATAGCATGGGAATACAAAAATCGCTAGAAGGGTAACTTACCTCTACATGTAATGAAGAATTATGCTCATCCAATTCCTCTTGGGTTCCAAAAACTTCAATACAGCTATCACATTTATATCTCGCACCAACAAAGCTAGCCTCCATTTTATTATTACTACTAATTTCTTCCAATACACCATCATTTATTAAAACAGTAGAGAAATAACTCTTCTTTTTCCCATTCTTAATTCTCTTTCTTTTCTTCTTCATCTTAAACAATAAATCCTCATTGTAGTCTATGGTGTCTTTTGAGTTTGACAGTTCCTCTTTATAGTCTATGGTGCCTTTTAAATTTGACAGTTCCTCTTTATAGTCTATGGTTGGTGTGACTATCTCTGTCTCTTGGTCGGAAAGCCAGTTGCTGTGTAGTTCTGATAGGGGAATGTCCTCCTCACTTTCGCTTTTTATCTCAGTGGTTAAGCCGCAGTCTATGAAATTATCTGCTATAGTAGTGCTAGATTCCGAGATTACTTTTTGATAAGTAGTCCTGTGGTGGGTAGTTAGACAGGATAAACTTGTAGTCTGAACCTGGAATAACAGAAGAATTAGGTGTTTATTTCAATGAACAATGGAATACATCTCTTTCAACTGGTGTTCATGCTTTGGACTTGAACTAACACCTCTTGTAAGGGAGTAGTATTAAAATAATACTGATTTTTGACTTGGCGGTTGACCTCCTGGACTGTGGGACACTAGGACAGTGGAAAAGAGATGGAGCTATATGTCTTATACAGTACCGTCTTATTCTCACACTCACTGAAGAAATATTCAAATAATATTGCTAATACAGGTGGTGGTCAGCCTCCTGGGCTCCTTCAATCATCATCATCTGCCTAGCCTTTTCCCAGCTATGTTGGGGCGGCTTCCAGTCTAACCGGATGCAGCTGAATACCAGTATTTTACATGGAGCGACTGCCTATCTGACCTCCACAACCCAGTAACTGGGTAATACGATACCCCTTGGTAAGACTGGCTGTCAGGTTTTCAGGCTTCTGACGACCCGTAATGACTGTCAAAGATGCACAAATGACAGCCGGGACCAACGACTTAACGTGCTTTCCGAGGCACGGAGGAGTCTCGTTATGTAAAGATGGTCACCCATCCACGGCCAACACCGGCATAACCTGCTGGATCGACCTGTGCGGCTTTTAGTAGTAAGCCAAAAGCTCCTCCTGGGCTCCTTCAATATCAATGATAATTACCAATGCAGAACAAGTTGACACTAAAAGTTACATAGCAAATGGTTCAAAATTGCTCGACACTTAACTTTTCTATGATTGATCAAATACTTGAATCATGAAACTATTAAGCCATCGACCAGGCACAAATTCAGACACTGAGCTACAGCAAATAACACTTTGCAAGACCCGGGAATAATAATAATAATATCCTTGAACATTTCACACAACGCCATATCGTCCCAAGCTAAGCAACCTAATGCTTGTGTTATGGTAATGAGATGGCTGATATACTATTAATATACATTTTTTTTTTTTTGTAAATACGTACCTATTATAGATAGAAAAACACCCAGACTCGTAACAAATACTTGCAGGTCGTACAAATATTTGTTCCGTGCGGGAATCGAACCCGCGACATAGTGCGCAGCACTCAATCGCTCAACCCCTGCGCCAACCGTGTCGTCGAATATATTAATAGATATTTAAAACTAGACAACGGATTTCGATGCAGTTTTTTTTAATAGATAGAGTGATTCAAGAGGAAGAGATGGCGTATAATAACATGCAATTTCCATCATTAACATAAAGTATACTAACATGAGTTCTCCCATCAGCTATACTCGTCAGCTCTCTCTGGGCAGCGCAAGCCTGTTTCCTGAACCGTGTGATCCTGCACATCACTGCTCTGCACTCCCAGCATATGAATAAACTTGCAGTGTCCTTGTAGAAACCTTCCTGTAATGAGAAAAGTAGTTACACGGTTTACTGGTTGAATGGTGGTTTTAAAAGGGTGTTATAACACATGCTAAATACATGCATTGTTACTATTAATTTCTCGATATCAGTCGTTTAATTTAATTTGTTTCATCCAATTGAATACATAACTTAATTTTTTAAGATATATAAATAAACACACCAAAATGATTGGTTTAATTGTTTATTTCATAATATAGTGCACTGCAATGTCACATATTTGTGTCGTTGGCTTACAGGACATGGTGATATTCGGATGCATCCGGTTTGACAAATAGAAGGGGAGGGGCTGTGTCATGGTACCAAATTACCGACATCAAACAAATTTTATCATTTGACCTAAGACATAAAAGTATACATAATACTGTTTTCAGTACATCAATGGTAATTACATAAGGTACAGAGGCCAGCGCATCTAGTTACCACAATCTTTCAAATTACTTTGATAGTATTTCAACTTTATTACAAAGACTTATGGTTCATTTTTAATTGAGAAAATTTGACAGTTAGGGATAGCTTGATGTGCTGGCGTCTGTACATTAATATCCATAAATATTATGTTCAAAAAGTTAACATAAATTGTTTCCTATCTACTATCTGTTCCTGCCTCTTCAGCATTAGCAGAAAGGATTTTTTCTGTTATAAATACGAAGTGGCAGCGATGTCAGAAGTCGGCATAAATTTGAAAAATAATGACGATTACGAAGCCTTAAAAAAAGATGGTAGGTACATTGGTTAGATATGCAAGAAGCTCTAAAAAATATGCATTTAAATCTTTGAAAAATAAAATGCTTTCTTTAGAATACTGTTTATTTTCTTTCACAGACCTCATTGTAATTTATTTCTTGTATAAGAAGTTGTTAACCCTATCTGTAACAATAAAATAATAATGTATAATTACCTTATAAGCCTCAGAATCAAAGGACAACAGCAAATATAAGTTATTAACGCCGTCAGGCAGTCTGCATAGTTGAAATAGTTTCCTATCTCGACTTAAACACGTACAACACAGTTTCTTTAACTCTACTTCTGGACAGTCGTCCATTTTAGTCAAATTTCGTGGTATAAAACAATGGTTTTGTTGATAAATAATTAGTCTATTATAAAATAAATTGTCTAAAATTGTTCAGTTATTTACAATCTTTGCACAATACACAACACAACAACATAAGAGAATAATCACAACACAGTGGCAATAATTGTTTTTTTCGTAAAGTGAATGACAGCTACTGAGTGTTGCTAGAACTAGGTCCGTGATTCCACCTATTTTTATTTTCGATACAGAAGTTTTGACGTTGGAAAAGCCAAAATAATGTAATTTTTACTGTGATGACATAAATCTAACGTTTGGGTCAAATGGCGCGGCGTATAAACCCGCACTATCACCAATAATAATAATTTTACTAACGAGCCGGTTAGGATTGAAACCCTCAGATTTAAACCGCTTTAGGGTCCGAGTGGTCATTGTTAGATCAACAAGATCTTCAAACGGCGTTAAAACTGCTCGTGACCTATGGGCTGGCTAATTAAAATATTTTTGTATTTATAAATTAAGTAGGTATTTGGTGACTAAAGTTTATATAATACACGAAGTTAAAGTCTAATTACTGCTTTTATTACCAAATTCTTGACTTCAATCCAGTCCCATAAGTGCAAACACACCTCATAAGTGTGGAAAATTATTGATTTGGCAACATATTAATAGCTGTCAAAGTGGTACTCAGAGAACTCATTCAAAGGTCGATCTGGAAAGGAGTCGTGGAACTCTTCATTTTAGCATTTGTCTATGGAACGGTTACTGAAATAATTTACCCCTAAAATCGGTAAGATTTTTGGAGACGATAGTCAATAATATTATTTTAATTGGTAAAATACGAAGTTAAATGTAGAAATCTTTGAATATTTTCCTTATTACTACTCATTAGTTTGAAAGGATGTAATATTTATTACAGCACGTTCAAAAGCAAAGTGAATCATGAAGATTTTCCAGGGACATTTTAAAGTAAAGCTGTCATTCAAATTTAGAAGAACAAAACAATATTGTTTATGGTAAATTATGGCCTATGGCTACCGTATTTGATAATTTTATTGTTTCTATTGTGTATTTAGTCGTAAATAAACATAAAGTAATGTGTTTCTACTAATAAACAACGACACAATTAAGCGATACATTAATGAAGGATCTTGCAATAAACGTAAATTGCTTATAACAAAAATGAATATAAACGTCAATGTTTACGAAGTGCCTGTTGTAAATGCTGTTATTATGCACCAACCGGGGCCTCAGGAGCTTCAAAATCATGCCCAACAGCAACAACCTCAACCGCAGGTGAACACACACCAGCAGGAGCCCGCGCCAACGTTACCAACAATGCTATCCGAGCGTAAACCGAAAACAGAAAAAATTGAAAAGAAGAAAAAGGAAGCAATCGAGGGCCAAGCCCGAGAAATTATATTTAAGGTAATAAAGTTCTTTGAGAGCGAGAAACAAAACAGAGGCTACGCGTACCCAGTAGAAAACGTTGTAAAAAGAGCGTGCGCGGCGACAGGATTGTCAGAAAGTACGATAAAGCGAATAAAGAGGGATGGTTTACGCGCGGAAGCAACTCAAACAAAAATCGCTGGTCCAAAGAAGAAACGCGTAAGAAAAACAAAGGTACAGCTCGATTATTTCCAATTATGCGCTCTAAGAGGCATTGTAAACAGTTACTCGGTCAGAAAAGAGGTTCCAACATTGGGTAAAATTTTAACCGCAGCAAAACACGAACTAAATTACCGTGGAGGGAAAGAATCTCTAAGATTAATATTGTTGAACAAACTGGGTATTAAGTTTAAGAAATGTGAGAAAAAGAATAAGAAGCCCAAAGAGGAGCCGGAACAGCCGCAGATGCCTCCACCTCAGCCCCAACCGCAGTTACAGAATATAATGCAACACCAACAAATGCATCAAGTGATGAAGCCCACGATGAATGACAATCAGTGTGTATATACAACCATGATGCCGCAGCATGTACCGCCAGTCTCCTACTGAATTGGATCAGAGACATATAAATCAAAGTTTATGATACCGTTTATATTGGAAAGGTTTGTGGATCATTTTGCGGTGTTAGGAAGAATAAGAGAAATTAATTGTTCCCTCAGAATACTGCTTCAACAAAATATGATGATCATATCTATAAGTTCGTTATTCTGCCCCGTTCCTCTAGTAGCTGTAAGTCCTACAGCTAAGCATGAAGTCCTGGGTTCAATTCCCAAGCCGGGCAGTGTTATCGAATTTTTCTATATGGAATTTCTCATTTGAAGCCTGGAAGCTGGATCTGTGCCTAGCTAAACCATACACTGCCATGAACACAGCTGTGTGTTTTCTGTCCTATCTCACAGTGCGCACACACATACATGCTCAATACGTTTTGATCCATTCCAAGCTCAGTGCTTTCAAAAAACAAATATGTGTTTATTGTCCATACATTGCAATGCGTGTTGAAGGCACTCAGTAGGGATTTAGGGGACACATGCGTGTTGAAGGCACTGAGCTTAGAATAGCACCTGGCAGTGTTTGCTTTATTGGCAATATGGTCTTCTAATATTACACAGGACTGAAACATAAGTGGAAAAATGTGGGTATACTATAGGTATACCACTGCGTACCTCTTCTGAGAACATAGACATTATGTTAAGCTTTGTTTATTAATCTGAATAAAAGCTGTGTTCAAATTAGCGGGGTGCAGGCACCTCTGTTCCATCCAAAAACTCAATTTGAATTGTTCACACTACGGTACTATGTTAGGTGGCTATGGTCTAGCGGGATTGTCCGAAAGGGTTACCGCTACCCGGGAACATACAGGGCTAAGGAAGGAACATGGATGGGTTTAAGTCAGTAAAAGTCTGACACTCCCTTCCGCTCCACCCAGAGCAGGAGGAGTCATTTGATGATTTCCCACACTCAAAAAAAAGGGGGTTTATGGTTTCTGTACTCAGTCCTTTAGGTGGCCTTTACTCACACTTTATTTTATTTCTTTGTCTGAAAACTTTGCATAGGCATTAACTCTTGAAATGTCAATTGGAGACTTCCTAGCATGGGAGGAGTTATTTGATGATTTGCCATCCTTAATAAAAAGCTGTCAATTAACAATAAAAATATTATTGTGTAATTGGATGTGGGATGGGTTAACGGAACTGCAAAATGATCTAGGTACCTAACCAATACAGCTCCGACCTTAGATAAACAATGTAAATTATAGAAAAGTGTCTTGACTTAAAAGCAAAGAGAATCAAACAAAAGAAAAAAAAACAGACCATGTAGGTTTGTTGATTATGGTTCCTAGGCAGAATAGCACATATTTAAAAAAGGTATTGACTCATTTTTTATACAATAGATCAATTATTTAGATGAGTGAATACAATTTTGCTTTGTACAAGCATATCTGAGTAAGAGCTATACCACACCGTGACGCGAAAATGTGAATAGCTATAGGACCGGCGCCCATTGGCAAGGTATTTTTAGTCGAACATTTAAATTTCAACTTTATTTTCACACTTTTAAGTTATATTTTTATTCGTCGCCTAAAAATACCTTGCCATGCCGTACAGCCAATAGCCGTAATTATAAATAATCGCTAAAAATAACTGAGTGTTTCGGGAAACCCTTGCGACTTCAAAAATTTTGTTTTACTTTTGTTTCGTGGCATAACATATTATAATATGTACAGCCAGCACTTCAAGCTATCCCAAACTGTCAATTAATCCCAATATTATATGAACATGAACCTTGTTCTTTTGTAATAAAGTTGAAAATTTATCAAAGAAATTTGACAGGAATGGAGCATTTTTGACAAGTTTGTTGCACCCTTCAAAAAAATAAAAAGAAAATAAACTCATTTTAAGAATCGCGTACCTATTTTTAATGTATCATTTGTAAATAAAATATTATAGGAATTTAACAAAATTAAGTATGTATTGCCAAATTGACCCGTAAATTAATATTTTTTTTACATAATTGGATGGTTTTTTACCCATAGAGTTTTAATTTATTTAACTATATTAGGTTTTTAGATGACATCAAATATTACGCATTGTCATGGTTTTCATGTCATAAAACATTGTCTTATATACTTTTGTTTCTTACATGTCGTCGGCTAAGAGTGTAAACCTGCTAACTCACTTTAACCCAAATTTACAGGAGAAAAATAAAACTTAATAAATGTTGAATTTTACAATTTTAGGTTAAAACCAAAAATGTAGTTGGTGTAATTTTGGATATTATACATTAATAGAAACTAATAAAATAGTAAAATTTGGTCGTTAATAAGTTATAAGTGATTTTAGGACTTAGAAGGTTTTTTTGGTAGCAAACGTTTTATTTTGTGGACATAGCAGGTTTTTCGGAAGATTTAGGATAGCAGAGGATTAAGGATAGGTTAAATAAATTTAATTGTTTAGTTAATCAGTCTATTTATTTTTTAGTAATCATTTTTCCAGTGTCTATGTCTATAAATGTTCCTTTCTTTGTTTCAATGTACTGTAAAATAAAATGAAATCAAACATCTATTCAGAACATTGACATACATCTTCAAACATATATTTAAAAAAAGAATAAAAATGCCATTGATTAAGATTATTGTTTATGTACATTATTAGAGAAAAGATTGCGAGAGGAGAGTGAGATTACCCCAAACCAGTTTGGGTTTATGCCAGGTCGAGGAACAGTGGACGCCACTTTTGCACTCCGCCAATTGTGCGAGAAGTACAGACGTGCACACAAAAACTTGCACATGGTGTTCCTTGATCTAGAGAAAGCGTATGATAGGGTACCTCGTGATGTCGCGTGGTGGGCCTTGAAAGAGAAAGGCGTGCCCGGGAAGTATGCAGAGTTAATTCGTGCTATGTACAGCCAGTCCTGTACCTACGTTCGGTCGGCTGCTGGCAACACCGACAAGTTCAATGTGGCGGTAGGCTTGCATCAGGGGTCGGCTTTAAGCCCTTACCTCTTCCTTTTGATTATGGATGCTCTAACAGCGGACATACAGGAAGAGGCACCATGGTGCATGCTATTTGCCGATGACATCGTTCTTGTCGGTGAAGATGGACCTGAGATCCAGAGCAGACTGGAGAAATGGCAACGGAAACTGGAGATTGTTGGCCTGAAAATCAGCAGAACCAAAACTGAGTACATGTTCTGCGATTTCGGCGGTCTCTCCAGTTCTGGGACCATAGCGCTTGACGGCGCGCTTCTCCCAGTTTGCTCCGACTTCGGACTGTTAAGCATAGAATTAACACTGGGTGGATAAAATGGCGGCAGGTCACGGGAACAATTTCTGACTCCCGCATTCCCCTTAAACTTAAGGGGAATGATAATGAACTTAATGATAACCAAAAAAAAACTTATTTATTGAATACTAGACGTAAAACGAAAAGTGAATAGTAATAATAAAGGCTTACCTCTGCTATATTTCAACCATGCAATCTTGAAACAATTGAGTTATTTGACAGAAAACTATTTTTTATTGCACGGAACGTTGTTACGCCGAAGACCCAATACAAAATGGCTTCGATCATGGAGTTAGCCGCGCAATTTGAATAAAATGGATTTGGCTGTTTTACGCATCACACTTTTTCGCCAATTTTACGTTGAGAGTGAGTTTAGCTGGTTTTACAGTCCGTGTGGCCTAACTTTCTCTAACAGATTGTATAAAAATGTAATTTTGGTCAAAAGTGGAGTTAGCAGGTTTACACTCTTAGCCGACGATGTGTGTGTTAGCATGTTTTCTTCCATACGGATTTCAGCCGCCATCTCAGTACTTACTAATCTCTATCCTAGCCATACCATCTTTCACACAATCCATCCATTGTTTCTTTGGCCTCTTAAGCAAAACATTAGAATGTAAAACTACCCACATAATTAATTGTTTAGTTGTAAAGTTAATAATAAAAAAACAGAGGGTAGTATTTAAATTCAAGCTTTCCCTAAAAATGTTTTTTATTTAGTTTAAAAGCGTAAAAAAATTAAGTTGTCAAAAAAAGCCAGAAACATGCAATAAAATACTTTTCTAGACAAGACCTTATAAAAAAGTTAAGAATTTCAAATTAAATAATCGTTTTTACATGGTACATTCTGCATTTAGTTCAACATTATAATATCTCCTTCAAAGTTGGTAAATACTTTGTGCCATACAGAAATGGTAAAAAAAAATAGTCTATGATCGTCAACTTTTAAAGTAGTTTTTCATCTAAAAATTTAGGTTTTTGGCTTTCGAATAATATATTTTAAATGCAGTACAAGATTAGTAAGTTTTTGTTAATTCTTGTTAATCGGTTGAAGGACACAACGAAACACAATAGATGATTATTTGTTATTATTACGTGCGGGATCGTTTATTGTCCCGCGAATTGTTAAAAAATGAACTCCTAAATAAGTACCCGTAGGTATAAATTAAAAAAAAATGGTAAAGAAATAAAAATGAGGGTATTTCAATATTTTATTGTAATATCAATTTTTCTTATAATAAAATTGTTTAAACAATTGGCTATTGGATAATTCTGCCGTTCCCATGAATAAGAAAGAATTCGATATGTTATACCCCGCGTGCTAACCGGAAGCTACACTCGCGCGAGTTTACGATCGTTTGTAGGAATTAAGACGCACATACGCGACTTAATTGCGAGTTTGTCACATTTATTTATAATGGAGGGTAGTTCGCGATTTTCTTTTTTTTTACGTTTTTCCAATTTGCGGGTACTTAACTATTAAGTTTTATGTTGATCAAAATCTTTCGTTTATATTACGGTATGAAAAGAGGTACGGATACGGTATGGTATTCTAACTGAAAGAGTTGTATTGATAAAATTCCTATGATTATAATTCTGTACGTGTGTTACGGCCGCGAATAATATTTTGATCAAAATACAACCTGACACTGATCTGCAAATCACAAAAACGTATGAAAATTAGAATTTCGCGGACACTTCCCCATTAAAAGAGACCGACGCGCGACGAACGCCTACTCGCGCGATGATCGCTTTCCGTTAGGACGCGACCTTACAGTTTTATGCTTAAAAAAAGTTGCGTAGAATTTGTTGGGCGCCAACTAAGCTAAATTAAATGTCTATTGCTACTTACGTCTCTTTCAAGTCAAAGTCAAAACATTTATTTCAAATAGGCACAAGAAAGGCACTTTTGAACGTCAAAAATGAACAAGAAATCGTGTTTCTAGTTCTTCCTGCTAGAAAGAGACTGCCATACTTTACGTTTAGTTGGTGACCATCAGAATCAGCGCCTATGTTAATACTATGTACAGTACATTAATTCATTATATTAATGATTATAATTTCTAGAATTAAAATAATGTATCATAAGGCTGAGTATTAGTTTATGTATTTTTAATCGAATAAAATGAATTAAGTTTTTGTGTATCTTTTTATTTACCCGACTTACGTAAAGTCGAGAGGGTTTTGATGTCCACAGGCTTTGTATGTTCATCTGTTCTCTCATATCTCCTAACATTGAAAGCATGTATTCTTTATAAAAGTAATATGATTCAATAGCTGCTACCCGGCGCTTCCACCATATTTGAAGACCAGATGGGCCTTCACTTAACCTTTTGACCGCCACGTCAAAAATGAAAAAGCGTGCCCTCAGCGCCAAGCTCCGAATTCATCCTTTAATACCTACAAAATAGTAGTGAGGTCGAAATTATTATTATTACTAGCTGACCCGACAGACGTTGTCCTGTCTTAACTATGATACCTACCTTACCTACCCTACCTACCTACTCTACCTACCAACTTACCTACCCTACCTACCTACCTATGCAAAAATGTGCAATAAAAATATTTTTCTCATACAAACTTTGCCACCCCTTGTAACCCTTTTAAGGGTTGAATTTCCAAAAAATAATATATGCCTATGTCCTTCTCATGAATGCAAACTATCTACATACCAAATTTTAGCAAAATCGGTTGGGAGGTTTCGGCGTGAAAAGGTAACAGACAGACAGACAGAGTTACTTTCGCATTTATAATATTAGTGTGGATTTACTAGCTGACCCGACAGACGTTGTCCTGTCTTAACTGTGATACCTACCCTACCTACCTACCTGCCTACCTACCTGCCTACCTACCTAGCTACCTTCCCTACCTACCCACCCTACCTACCCTACCTACCTACCTACCCTACCTAACTACCCTACCTACCTAACTACCCTACCTACCTACCCACCCTACCTACCCTACCTTCCTACCTACCTACCCTACCTAAAAAAAAAAAAAAATGTATTCTGCTATTCAGGGCGGAGACAAATCCAACGAAACAAAAACCATGAAAATTGGTCCAGCAGATCTCGAGTTATAATGGAGGGAACAAACCCGACTTTCTTTTATATAATTATATAGATTTACGTTTACAAATCTGTCACCCAGTCGCGACCGTGGCGTGCTGGGCACATTTTGGTTTGTCGTCTATACACGACTGTGGCGGTCAAAGGAGCTCTCAGTGGTAGATCTTGACGTGTAGTGTGTTGTGGTGTAGGGATTTCTATCCTACAAATAGAAACACACGGGGCACCAGCTATTGAATTACACACATCAAAAGTGTCTAGGGATCAACATATATTTTTGCAATAACTTTTCTCTTGATTGATATTAATTTAAATTTTCTTTAAGGATTCATCAAATAAAGTGTTTTCGTTTGTCACAGTAACGATAAACCAAGTCACCTTTGCATTAATAAAGAAATTTGCCATTTTCCTAATAAAGGGATTTTTGACATTTGAACCACTAACATTAAAGTTCGAAAAAAAGACTGAAATAACAGTTTTCTTTAAAATTTTATTGGGTAACTTAAACAATTAATAATCCGTGTTTCTACCGCGAACACTAACAACACAAGAACATCGGTTTGGCATACTCAAAATGAGTTCATCCAAATCACGCTGTGGAATGGCCGCCCATGTTCGTTGCAACAACAAAAAAAGGTCTTCTTGCAACTGGATACCCTCCATATTCGGCAGAGCTCTTCTCTGTAGCATATCCCATGCATGCTCAATCGGGTTCAAGTCTGGCGACTGAGCAGGCCAGGGCAGGACATTGATGTTAGCTGCGGCGAACGAATGAAGTGAACCTTCATTCCCGAAGACCGCTACGGGTACCACCTATAGCAATGCACAATCGTAGGATTCGATATCAATGGGCTCTTGAACACAGAAATTGGGCAGAAGAACAATGGCGTTTCGTGTGCTTTTCTGATGAGTCTCGTTTTGGTATGAGACCGGATACAAGACGTATACGACACTGGAGAACCCCTGGACGCCAACAGCGATTAAAATCCTGCCAGGAAGTCCATCCTTATAGTGGTGGAACCATCATGGTATGGGCGGGTATTTGGATCGGCGGAAGAACTGAGTTGATTTGGATCAGAGGCAACCTCAACGCTCAAATTTATGCTGAGACGATTGTATCTGACGTCATCGTTCCTCTACAAGTGCAAATCGGTCCCTTATTTCAGTTAATGCATGATAATGCACGACCGCACACCGCAAGAGTTGTAAGACAGACTCTCGCCGCAGCTAACATCAATGTCCTGCCCTGGCCTGCTCAGTCGCCAGACTTGAACCCGATTGAGCATGCATGGGATATGCTACAGAGAAGAGCTCTGCCGAATATGGAGGGTATCCAGTTGCAAGAAGACCTTTTTTTGTTGTTGCAACGAACATGGGCGGCCATTCCACAGCGTGATTTGGATGAACTCATTTTGAGTATGCCAAACCGATGTTCTTGTGTTGTTAGTGTTCGCGGTAGAAACACGGATTATTAATTGTTTAAGTTACCCAATAAAATTTTAAAGAAAACTGTTATTTCAGTCTTTTTTTCGAACTTTAATGTTAGTGGTTCAAATGTCAAAAATCCCTTTATTAGGAAAATGGCAAATTTCTTTATTAATGCAAAGGTGACTTGGTTTATCGTTACTGTGACAAACGAAAACACTTTATTTGATGAATCCTTAAAGAAAATTTAAATTAATATCAATCAAGAGAAAAGTTATTGCAAAAATATATGTTGATCCCTAGACACTTTTGATGTGTGTATATAACTTATAAAGAATACATGCGTTTACGGGCGTAGCACGGCTACTGACAGAAAACAACTATATTATTTCATTTTCGATTATAAAGTTTCGTCCCGATTTACCCCCTTCTGTTTTTAAGGCTGGGAAATCATCCAACTACTTCTCCCGCTATGGGTGGAGCGGAAGGGAGTGCCAGACTCTTACTGACTAAAACCCATCCATGTTCCTTCCTTAGCCTTTTATGTTCAGCGGTAACCCTTTTGGACAATTCCGCTTACCCCCGATTTACCCCTGCGTCCCTATTTACCCCGTTTGACTGTATCTATTATATTTTATTCCATAGGTATCAAACCGCACTGGGCTCGCATGGTAGATTACAGCCCACTAAGAGATGAGGCCTGGGTCCCAGCAGTTTCAACATAGGCTTATGGCTATTCATAGACGCTATTCAGCTTGTGGCGGAAGGACTGCCGTCACTAGCACAACACTACCGCAAGCTACAGACATCCCTTGTCAGCATATGAAGGGGCCCCTCAGGGCCAAGCCTGCCGGGTAAGCGGGATTGTCCGAAAGGGTTACCGCTACCCCGGAACATAGAGGGCTACGGAAGGAACATGGATGGGTTTTAGTCAGTAAGAGTCTGACACTCCCTTCCGCTCCACCCAGAGCGGGAGTAGTCATGGGATGATTTCCCAGCTTAAAAAAAAAAAAGCTACAGACATCCCTACGCTCAACCGGTCCAGGCGCAGCGGTGGATCCGCGGCGAGGATCGTGTTCCCAGACCCGTCGCTGAGCGCCCGCGCAATCTTATCATACTTTCCGGCTTACCATCTTGTCTAAACTGTTGCATTAAATCCTTACTGTATCTACCGTCCGTTTGAGCTTGCATTCGCGCTTACATCACAAATAAACGAATTTGTGGAGCTACTGCGTTCATATTGAATCGATTAACCCGTAGCGTAGTACCCATAAGCTCCTGAAGAGGAAGAGAAGGGGCCGCTAGAATAAATTCCTTTTCCTTGTAAATATTGACGTTTCAAAGTACTTTCCTTGGCCTACTTGAAATTAATGAATTAACTTTAAATAAAACAATTTATGTAATATCGTAGAGCATGTTTTATTAAAACACCAATAAATGCTATTTACAACATATTTACAATGTTTTGGACGTTTATATGTTAAAAAAATTAAGTACTTACTCATTTGCAATGACAAAATAAAATAAATATTTTGTAGAATAAACTACAACTACCTTTCTTTTTGAAATTAGAAACTCAAATAAAAACAAAATATCAATAAGCCATACCTCATGGCTGAAAAGTATTGCGATTGTCAAAATTTTTGTACCGAGTCTTCTTCGACAAAAATCAAGTCAATCAAATCAAGCCTACCGTCCATATCTTTATACAGGGTGTTAACCTTTTGAACGCCATTGTCACAAATACGTGACAAGCAAGCGCATGCCCTGTACGCCAACGACGCAAATATGTCGCAATGGCAACGACACTATAACACGGAGTAAACAATTAAATCATTACTTTAGTGAGTGTTTATATAGATATCTTAAAAATTAAAGCTCTCGTATGTATTTAATGTCATGAAAAAAATTAAAAGAACCACGGATATTGGGAAATTCATGATAACAAGAAGAAATAAATTTGTAGCTTGGCGTGGAGGGCACGCGCGTGCGTTTATGCTCTGGCGTTCAAATGGTTATTAAATGCTTTGCGTTTGAGTTTTGACTCTAGAACGAACTAAAATGTTTATACAGTCTCCCAAATGCCATAAAGTGAAGTACATTATTAAAAACAGTTCAAAATGTTTGATATCTGTCTTATTAACTGGACAACATAACATTCTTGTGTTGAGTTTTCTGGTGCGTTTTCATGGCTGTTACCTGCGCGAAGCTGGCGGGGCAGTAAGGGCATTTGAATGGGCGTTCCCCAGTGTGGGTCCGGCGGTGGTTGTTAAGAATCCTGTTTGACTGAAAGGTAGAGAAAACAAGGCTAACTGATAAAAAGTGTACTTATTATATGTGACTGCCTCGTTGGTCTATGTTTAGAGGTCCTTGCAATTGGTTCCTAGGTAGGGCAATTTTGGGTTTCTCTTCCACGAATTACTAGTTGGGCGCCAATAACTTTTGACGTAACTTATTGGCGCCCAACTGGGGCCTCGAACATTTGGTGTGATCTTCTAGCGGTTCTAACACAAACACGCGAAGCAAACGTAATGTATATTCATCGATTTTTTAATCGAAAATAAATATTATGTACGAAACGAGTATTTTACTTTTCGTGGTAGGCCCATAGTCAGTCAAACATCATACTCACACTAAATCCTCTTCCACATAGATCGCATATCTTGTCTTTGGGTTTCGGTATCTTTTGGTGCACGTGCTGAATGTGCTTCCGAACGCCGTATCCATTCGTAAAATACTGAAATGAGACAATAACAAAATATTCAATGCTGCACTCCAATAAAATTGGCGGATTTGTACAAAATATTTAGGTAAAACAAAATACACCATATTTCTATTACAATAAAGTTCACCTTTGTAGCAGCACTTTGAGAGCAGTACTGGGGCAGTAGTATCGGCCTCGATTTACGAGTTGTAGGTCGTGAGTTCACACCCAAGCAGGCGCTTCACTTTGTGTATTTAATTTCATCACCACTGCTCTCAAAACGGTGAAGGAAAACATCGTGTGGAAACCGGCATGTCTTAGAACCAAAGATTCTAAGACATGTGACATCCGCCAACCCGCACTGGAGTCCGCCTGCTGGATTATGGATCACTCCCTCTTTTAGAGAAGATACCTGTGGTCCAGCAGTGGGAACATAGGCTGATTATGTATGTATGTATGTCATACTCAATACTCAATTCTTTATTGCATTCCACAATGTACATGCTTAGGTGTTAGGTTAAATTTTTTGGGACACAATTATGGACCCTGTTGGACACAGCAAAAGACAATAATTTAACATAAGAAAAGGACTTATATACTAACTTATTCTAATTACAATTTTATTAAACATACACAATACAAACAATTTAATTACACATATTATTTGGGTGAAATATTCATTATTATTATTGATATATATATTATTATTCGAGCTTTATAAATTTATCATTCATGTATTCATTTATGCTGTAATAACATTTACTTAATAATAGTTTTTTTAATTTGTTCGTAAAAACAGTCATCTTTGTATCATGGGGCATTTGTACAAATGACGCTTACAGTACTCGGCCTTAACTATCGTAGATTTTAGATAGAGCCTGTCACTAAGGTATGAATGAAACACGATGATCAACAACGCCATCTTTTTTTAAACTCAACGTGCCGGAGTTTTTACGGACTGTTACTGTAGCCACCACCTAGCGTTTTCCCAACAGTTAGTTATATAAACTACGATTACTACGATAAGATAAGCGGTATGGTCCGAAAGGGTTACCGCTACCCCGGAACATATAGGGCTAAGGATGGAACATGGATAGGTTTTAGTCAGTAAAAGTCTGACACTCCCTTCCGCTCCACCCAGAGCAGGAGAAGTAATTGGGTGATATCCTACCCTCAAAAAAAAAAAAATGGCGCGCCCCTCCAAATTACTGTTTTAATGTTTGTAGTCACATCTTTACGAAAAGAGTTTGTATGTAGTTGTATGTATTCGTCTTCAGTAGCAGGCCGGCAGCGACATTCGTTGTGAGTCTTGGTGGCGCGCGGTAATTACTTTTACAAATAGTTTCAAATGTTTTGATTTTTGGAGGGACGGGCCATGTTATCGTAGTTTATCTCTAACACGATACCCTTTTGTAAGACTGGTTCTCAGACTGAAGACATACCTTATTACATAACTCGCAGTAGTGTTTGCTTTCCTTTATGTGTACCAATCTGTAATGATTGTTTTTGTATGACACGCGGGTGAAGATTTTGTCACACGCCGGGCAAGGTATTCTGAAATGAACAAATAATAATTAATTATTTTGTCGTGAAGTTTTTATTGGTTCGTTGTTTTACTGCATAAGTCGGAAAGTCACTAGAAATTCATATTCGTTGAGCACAAAAAAAAAATTGAATTTTGAGGTAGGTAGGTGAGGTTTAGTTTGACACTTTTGAGTCGGACTCATTAGTCAGTCAGTTGTCATTATGATACTTTTAAGTTAGTCACTTTAAGTCCGTAATTTTTTGGGGTATCTCTTTTAAAGTCCATCACTTTTTTTAATAAGACACCTTAGTCCGTTTCTAATTTTTGCATGACTATCTTTAGTCTATAATAATTAAGTACGGAAGGAAATGCGCCAGTGTGTGGAGTGCGACTTTTTTTTTTATTTTTTTATTATTTATTTAATGAAATTACAATACAGCGGTGTTACTTAAGTCTAAAACTCGCCAAACTTTTACGTTTGATGGCGAGAGGCGCTCTTATACAATTAAAACAATTTACCACCTTACGTACACACAGCACCAGGACGTCAAGCTGCTACAAACCCAAATTTTCTCCTTCGATTTTGAGTTTAACCATCAACATTTTAAGGCTTAAAATCATTTGTAGAAATTCGACAGCCTGGTACAACCCGATTTGCTGCTGTCTATACATACTTACTACCTACTTATATATTATATTGTTTTTAATCTTATACAATGTTTTAATTCTGTTTGCTATCCTGTATAATGTTTTTTAATTTTGTCTTAAGTAATCCCTTACCAATTTTTACTTTTTCTCTTAATAAATCTATTTTGTTAAACACTTTAGGTACTAAATACTTAGTTGTTCTCTTACCATAATAATTTGTTATCTGCGGTTGAACCAGTTTGTTCTCTCTAACCCTACGTGTGTTGTACTTGTTTTTAACATTAACTTTGTATTTATCATTGTAGTAATGTTCCAGGCCTACCAGATAATCTACTTTTTTATCTATAGGTATGATTTTACAGATCGGGAATAACTTATCATACTCTTTGTAGCACTTATCTTTAACATTTTTACTAACCAGAAACTTTATCAGTCTAATTTGTATATCTTTAATATCTCTTAAATATGTAATAAAGGTTCGCCCGTACACAAGAAGTCCATAGCTTATTAGCGAATCGGCAAGTGCAAAATACACCATTCTTAACGTCTGTCTGTTCAATACATCTTAGCACTGATCTTAGCCTATTGCAAATGTCATTTACATGTAATCTCCAATTAAAGTTCTTATCTATTGTTAGACCTAAATATTTAAATTTATCAACATAATCCAATTTTGCACATTTACAATTACATTTATCTCTATGCAAACATTCGTATGTATGTCCTATAACTGTGAGATATTCATTATTTACAGATTTAGCAATTAGATTATATGGTGAGTGTATATGCATACATTTAGTTTTTGAATAATTTAAAATAATTCCATTGTCGTGTGCCCATTTGCTAATGTTTTCAAAGTCATCTTGAATACACTTTTGTGCCTCAGTTATATCTTTGGAGGCATAAACAAGACACATATCATCAGCGTACATGAACACCTCACATTTATTTACGACATTTGACACACTGTTCACATGCATTACATAACCTACAGGGCCGTACACAGATCCAGTAGGCACACCCAGGTCGACATCTACCTCTTTCCCAGCCACACGGGAGATAGTTGTGCATATTTTTCTATTAGTGAGGTAGTTTTTAAACCAATTATTTGCGGGACCGCGTATTCCGCATTCGTCCATTGCCTGTAATAAGATATCATGGTCTAAAGTGTCAAACGCTTTTTTATAATCAATGAACAGTGCTATAATTTGTTTGCCAGAATCTAAGCAATTATTCATATAATCTGAAAATTCCACCAGGGCAGAGACAGTGTTGCGCCCTCTCCGGAAACCGTGCTGAGTGTCACACAATATGTTGTGTTGTTCTAAGAACGCGCTAATCTGTCCTACAATAATTTTTTCGGTTATATTATCTATAACAGATAATATTGCGATAGGCCTATAATTACCATATTCTAAATGACTTCCTGATTTATATATAGGACGTATAATTGCATTTTTTAACTGGTCTGCTGGATAAATACCGTTAGATAAGGACATATTCACGAACGCAGCTAGAACAGGGCTTATTTGCTTACATACATATTATACAATGTCTTGCACCCGTATTCCATCTGAACCGGGTGCTTTTTCACAGGACAATGTTCTTATGACCTTTTCTACCTGCGACGAGGTCACCTTGTTGTATCTATAGCTTACCTCGCTCGGTTTTACATATTTATTTCTGTCTAAAAACTTCAAGTTACATACATGTTTAATTCCCTTTATTTCTTCCGTAAACGTTTTAGAAAAGTTTGTACAAATCTGTTCTATACAATCTGTTTTCCCTAAATGCCTTAAAATAACATCGTCCAAGCTAGTTTTGTTTCGACCCAACCAAATGTTTATATTTGACCATATTTTCCTATAATCTTTGATCCTATAATGACTGACAGAGTCACACTCCACACACTGGCGCATTTTCTTATTCATCTCATTTATTACTAGTGGCACTAACTAACTGACTAGTCACATTATAATCTAAATACTTTTATACAAACAACTTTTAGTCTAGTCACCATTTTATCTCTCTTTGTACACTTTTCAATGGAACACTTTCTAATCTGTCCCTATTTAGTGTGACAGCTTTTAGTCTAGTGACTTCTTAGTCTGACCACTTTTAGTCTGTCACTTTTGACATACATACCTGACTTTCTTCTGAGGCCTATGTCTAACGGACTGCTGCAAATGCTTCTTATACTTCGTTATAGTAGGATATTGTTTGTCGCACTCCACGCAATAGCGCATTTCTTTACTCGTCTCATTTCGTATCAAATGTGGTACTAACTCGGGGTGTACCCTTCTTAGGTGTATCTCTAGTGTGTGGTATGTCGGGTAGTCCTTGTTACAAATGGTACAGTGCCCGGGTAGGTGCATTTTCCTGAAAGTTATTGGGTTTTTGGGTTAAAAAAATTGTTTCTATGGAAGTTGGAAGTCGGCGAAGTTTAACTTATAGAGCGTTTGAAATTGGAATCTGGAAAATGTCGGTGCGCACTGGATCCCAATTTAATTGAATTTCGATTATTTCCGATTCGAATCATGCGTTGTTAAATATTGTTGATTTAAGTTTTAAATTACAATGCTGGACTCGAGGAATGCAAGAATTATACATGGATTTGGAATGCCTTGTTTAAGTTTTTTTTTCTTTAGTAGAACACGTTCCAGCCAAGGCCTTCAACATACCCTTTTTTAAGGATGGGAAATCATCAAATGACTTTTCCCAATCTGGGTGGAGCGGATGGGAGTGTCAGACTCCTACTGACTAAAACCCATCCATGTTTCTTCTTTAGCCCTTTATGTTCCGAGGTGGCTTTAACCCTTTCAGTCGGAACTGCTAACCCTCAACGTACCTTGGGCTAGCAGTTATTGAGTTTTTCACTTGCAGCCAGGAGTCTGATTTTGGAGACTTAACTATGGGTGTATGATTATCACCTGATTATCACCTGAAATACAGCCCTGATACTATATTTTAAGATCAATTAATCTGCCTGCCTTTTCCCGAACTCTGTAGGGGTCGGCTTCCAGTCTAAGCAGATGTAGCTGAATACCAGTATTTTATATGGAGCGGCAGACAGTAACAGTAATACGATGATACCCCTTGCTAAGACTGGATGGAGTTTCGGGCTTTTGACGACCCGTAACGACTTTCAAAGATCCACAAAAGTCAGCCGGGACCATCGGCTTAACGTGCTTTCCGAGGCACGGAGGAGTCTCGTTAGGCAACTCATCCGCGGACCAACCTCAGCAAGCGTAGCTTAACCATATAGATCGGCTCATATGGCTGTTATTACTTAGCCACACGTTAGCAGTGATAGCCTAGTGGCGTGGCCGTCGGACAGCCAAGTCATTGGTCTCGAGTTCGAACCCAAGGCACGCCCCTCTGATTTTACGGATTGATGTGCGTATTGTATAATTATCACTTGCTTTAAATCGGTGAAGGAAAGCTTCGTGAGGAAACCAGCATGCCTGAGAGATATTTCTCAAAAGCATGTGAAGGTAAATCAGGGGCCCATGAGCAGCATAAAAACTCTGACACCAGGTTAGTCACTAACCACACGAAAAGAAAGAAGACTTAGCCACGAGCTCCTCTTTTGCTATATTTTAAGATATAGAAAACATGAACTTACTTGATATGGGTCTCCAGTTTTCGTTTGGAGCATAAATTTTTATTACAATAATCACAGGTAACTCTCTCATGCGATATTATGTAATGTTTGCTAAATTCTCCAAGTGTTCTGTAACGCAAACAGATATCTATACATATTATAAATTAAAGTCTCTTTTCGCGTGACCGCTTTATCCTTCTAAGCTACACAACGGATTGTTGTAGCGGATTTCATCGTCATTAAGAAAATTTATTCCGGAAGGTTTACGTGCAATCAAAATCAATCAATCTGCCCTAGCCTTTTCCCAACTATGTTGGGTTCGGCTTCCAGTCTAACCGGGTGCACTTGAATACCAGTATTTTACATAGAGCAAATGCCTATCTGACCTCCACAACCCAGTAACTGGGAAATACGATACCCCTTGGTAAGACTGGCTGTCAGACTTTCGGGCTTCTGACTATCCGTAACGACTGTCAAATATCCACGAATGACCGCCGGAACCAACGGCTTAACCTGCTTGCCGAGTCACGGGGCTAGTTTTAGTATACATTCAAAAAGACGTTTCATTTGTAGCGTGGAAGATAGAATCAGCTTAGCTAAATAATTGTATTTTCTGCCTTGCAAACGCATTTAATGTGTGCGTAAGCGCAGAAGCTCTCGGTGCCGTCCGATACTATAGCGAAGTGTGTGTGTGATATGTACTGTTGCTTCTCGTCTTCACGCACACACACATATACAGCGTGTTTGTACATTTGGTTATCAAGAATAAAACGCGCGTCGCTTTGTGAGATCTTCTTCTTAGCGTGTCGATGGCAATCTAAATGTACTCGGCCCAGAATTCGGCTACGTGTTTAGCGCCATCACTAGCGTCCATCAGTTCCTGTAACGTGCATACGGCAGGACACACAGGATTCAAGATTAAGTATCCCATCATTTGTGGAACAGCACCACATTTACACTCCAAGGCGGAGTTGTCTATGATTTTTTTTTCCTTGCTTCGGTCAACCTGGGTCCGGAGTCTGTTTAAAGCCTTCCAGGTTGAGCAAGGCAAGTCGTGCCCAGGAGGGAGACGTTCAGCAGGTGGAACGAGTGGAGTGGGTAAGGAGGCACTGTCTCGCCACAGCTTCAGTCTTTCTTTATATGGTTCGACAGTGACTGGAGCGACACACTTTTAAAAACTGTTTCGGCTTTACAGCCATTGGCTTTGATAGAAAGATATTATACACCACCACCCATGTCGCCAAAACACGGGATAGAAATATGTATATTGATAGTACTTTCCCGGTACAGCTCCTTCATAAAGACGTGAAGGCGATTTACACACGGCACCGCGCTCCGCCGCGGTAGACGGTGAAGCGGACCTCATGTCGCATTGGTCTCTAAGAAATCCGTAGATGCCTAACACATGTACACCGCCCGACCGCGCGGTACAGCGGTGCTCGTTTCTACCGCAAACTGCTCCTATCGCGCGGTCGAGCGGTACCGTGTGTTAATCGCCTTACAACTACCAAAATTCCTCACATTCACTCACTCACCTAAACACACTAACACACTCACTTACCTAAACTCCAATGGACAGCAAGTACAAGTAAACAGCTTAGTATGCGACCTATTCAGATGTTTCTTCAACTCGCCTTTAGTTCTCGTAAGTTCTCCACAAAATGTACAACGTAACATTGGATTGTGATAATTTCTCCAGTGTTCTTCAAGATGTGATTCTGAGAGCATCTCCAGTTTACAAGCTAAACACTTGGAGGGGAACTGTAGCTGTGGAAAAATATTTTATTTGATTAGGTGCAACTCATTCTGCCTAGCCTTTTCCCAACTATGTTGGTGTCGGCTTCCAGTCTAACCGGATGCAGCTGAATGAATACCAATATTTTTCATGGAGCGACTGCCTATCTGACCTCCACAACCCAGTCAGTAACTATGTAATACGATACCCCTTGGTAAGACTGGCTGTTAGATTTTCGGGCTTCTGACTACCCGTAACGACTGTCAAAGATCCACGAATGACAGCCGGGACCAACAGCTTAACGTGCTTTCCGAGGCACGGAGCAGTCTCGATATGTAAAGATCACCATCCATAGGCCAACCCCTCGAAATCCCAAAAAAATGTTTTTTTTTTTGAGATTTTAACCTTTTGAACGCCATTGTCACAAATACGAGACAAGCAAGCGCATGCCCTGCATTCCAACGACACAAATATGTGACAATGCGGTTACACTATTACACGCAATCACTATAAGTAAATCATTACTTTTGTGTGTGTTTATATAGAAAATTTATTTTCATAAAAATTTAAGCTCTCGTACACACGGCTACACATCAAGCTATACATTTCCAGTTTAAGCTGATCTCGCGCTTGATGTGTAGCCGTGTGTACGTATTTAATGACATGAAAAAAATTAAAAGACACCATGGATATTGGGAAATTCGTGATAACAAGAAGAAACAAATTTGTAGCTTGGTGTGGAGGGCACGCGCGTGCGTTTATGCTGTGTGTGTGTGCGTTCAAAAGATTAATTTATATAAATAAAAATTAATTGCTGTTCGTTAGTCTCGCTAAAACTCGAGAACGGCTGGGCCGATTTAGCTGATTTTAGTGTTGATATGTTTGTGATAGTCCAGGGAAGGTTTAAAAGGTAAGAAAAGTTAGGTGGGTAGGTAGAACAAGAGGACAACAAGACAACTCACAACGTCTGTCAGGTCAGCTAGTGTTTTAATGTTTATTTTTGAGATTTGTTTGAAGTCATTGGAAAGCAGGCTTTGAGGGGAAACTGTATTCGTTTGAATTCAAAAAGATAATTTTTTTCTAATAAACTATCTGTATAAAAAAATATGACACACACATAGTCACACACACACTACACATTTCTGTACACTTTGTTTAACCTTTGAACCACCCGGTCGGATTAATACGACAAATTCGTGCCCATGCGCCTGAGTCGTGTTTATACGACTGAGAATCTATGTTCGGTTTTTTTTAAGAGTTGGGCGCTAGGGGCACAGCAATTGATATAAAAACAAGCGGTTATTAGGTTAAATGCATTAATCTTGTTATCTATAATATAAAAATGAATCGCTGAATGTGTTGCTAAGCGCAAATCTCGAGAGCAGCTGAACCGATTTCTCTAATTCTTTTTTTGTTGTGTTTGTTATTGTCAGGAGAATGTTCTTACATTAAAAAAAAGTAGGTGGGTATGGTAAGTAGGTAGGGCAGGTAGGAAGGTAGGGTACGTAGGGTAAATAGGTAAGTAGGGTAGGTAGGTAGGGTAGGTAGTTAGGGTAGGTAAGGTACGGAGGTAGGGTAGGTAAGGTAGGTATCATAGTTAAGACAGGATGACATCTGTCAGGTCAGCTAGTTACAAATAAAAATAATACCAACCTCGCCATGACTAAAAGTTTTATGCCTCAAATAATCCAAACGTACATTATACCCAATATTACACACTTTGCATCTATACGGCATATTCTTATCAAACCGGTGCTTATTTTTCTCTCCGTAATTCTGTTCCACCTCTCTTGAACTCACATATACAGTATCATAGAACGGAGTAACATTCTTTGGAAATCTACCATTAATTTTAGTAACGGATGCAAGTTCTTCATACTTTTTAATCCTTGATTTTAGTTTACGGAAGCCTTTCTTTGGGTATAGTATTGTAAAATCCTCATCCGTTTCCTGTTTTAATTCCGGTTCATAATAATCATCGTTTAAACTTATATTGTCATTTTCATACTCCTCTTTAATAATATCATTATTTTCTAATTTTATATCTAAGAGAACTCTTTCATCGTCCGTTTCTTCTTTTTGTTCGAATATTAGATCTTTTTGTTCGAATATTAGATCTTTTTGTTCAAAAATAAGGTCTTTTTGTTCAAAAGTTAGGCCTTTTTGTTCATGAATGAGTTTGTTTTGATCAAATAATAGATCTTTTTGATCGTCTTCGTTGATGTATTTGTAGTTGTAGTCACATTCTTTGTGTTTGGTTTTTATAAGTAGTGATAATGTGTGGGGGATATCTCTCTGAAATTAAATTAAAAAATTGAAGTTTCTGAAATTTACTAAAAAGCAAAAATATTGTATTTGTAATAATATACACAAATCTTATATATATATTCAACCCAAATAGAGCATAAACTCATTGGGCATAACAAATATATGTCCTCATTGTTGTCAGTAGGACCTGTACCCAAAAGTCTGGCAGCGTAATTGGTAATTTATGGACATATAATTTGGTTTTCTGAAATAAATAAATATGAATATGAGCCCCGGAAAAATTGAGGAAAGACATGAACAGGACAGGAGCAGACTTGGAAGGAGTGGGAGGCCTGAGAAAAGACTTTTTAAGAATGGAAAATCATCAATAACTGCTACCACTCCGGACGGAGCGACATCCAATGACTTCTTCTGCTCTGGGTGGAGCAGAAGGGTATGTCAGACTTTTACTGACAAAAACGAATCTATGTTCTTTCATGTGAGACCTATGTGTTCCAAGACAGCAGTAACCCTTTCAGACAATCCCGCAGTCCCGGCAGGCATCCTTCTTTCATGGTGGCATTCCTTTGAGGCGCGCTTGGAACACGTACGTGTTGACCAGTTTCGGAACAACAAAAAAAAAAAATTACCTTGTTGCTACAGACGGTTTGTAGATACTGCGCCAGTCTGTATTGAGCAGTTTTGATGCGAGCTTGGAAGTATATCATTTTGTTCAGTAAAGCAATACATTCCCAACAAAGCAGTAGGCTTCTTGTGTCCTATAATCAAACATTTACTGGTTTAGTTGTGTGTATCTTTATGTAGCAGAAATTTGATTTTTGAAAGGTTATCCCTATCCGAAAAGCAATGTGATTAACACTGTGAGGGACACTAAACACCCATAAGCATTAGCATTATCACAATAAAACATATACAGCCTTATTACTAAATAAGCTTTAGACCCAGGTTTCTAATTATTTTTTAATCTCAAACTGTATTTCAACTATGTTAAAGTTCTTATTATAAAAACTATTGTGAAACCAGAATTTAAATTGACAATTTAGTGTTAAGCCAGATTCAGAAAGCTACTCCTCGATACCGCTCGAATTGTGAGGAGGTTCTTGTCTCTGCAGCCTTAACCATCGATAGCTAGGACCCTGCTCCCGACACCGGCAAACCACTATTTTTTTTATATTTTGAAATGTTGTTTTTTATAAAAATATTTAAAAATGTATAAAATAAGGATTTAGATGAATAAACATTAAAGGAATTAGTAATTAGCATCAGCTGTCATCCCTAGTTCTTAAAGGATTCTGAATTATTAATCAATGGGTGATTGCAAAAATATTTTTACCATGACAGCCGTTGGGGCGGTGGCAGTGCATCTCTGGATGTACTGGGCTACTGCATTAGATGTAATCTACGTTCTTAAGCTCATGTTATGTGAATTATAGGAAGATAAACACAACCACACTCACATTTTCATCTTGTATCACATCTTCTCTAACTTTTATAAATAGCGCTTTTGTCTGACCAGCTATGCATTTAAGTTTCCTATCAGCGCTTAAACAGCCTTGGCATAGCGAAAATACACGTTTAGATTCATCTTTTAAATCCATTGTATTAAATAATCCAGTATTTTACATATTTATTTTTGTTTTCGCTGAATTTCGTCAATTCGTGTTGAATCGAATTTGACATTGACACTTGACAGTTGACAGTTGTTACTACTTCGTCTGTGGTTCCAAAGAGGTTGAGTGTGAAAATCTTTATTTGGGTTCTGACCTTTTTAGCTGGGACAGTGCGACCAGTATTTTGTTATTTTTTTCCAAGAAACTAAACGCATTTCTTGCTGATTGAAGATGGTAGAATATCATCCAGTCAGCAAGGTGGTTGTGGGGCAGACAGCCCAGGTGTGTTGAAAGTGCCTACATTCCCCATGTGGAAGTTTTTAACCACACCTAACCTTTTGAACGCGAGAGCATAAAGGCCCGCGCGTTCCCTCTTCGCCAACGTTCAAATTTGTTATTTCTTGTTATCATGAGTTTCCCAATATCCATGGTGTCTTTTATCTAATTTGTTTCATGTCATTAAAAACGTACAATAGCTTCAATTTTTAAAATATCTATAGGTTTATACACTCACAAAAATAATTATTTAATTATTGTCACTTAGACATATTTGTGTCGTCGGCGTACAGGGCATGCACTTGCTTGTCACGTATATGTGACAATGGCGTTAAAAAGCTTAAAACGCCCCCTTAATATGGAAAAATAATACACTGCATAAAATATCTGAGTATTTTTATTTCCTTAGCAATATTCTAGTACAAAAAGTCTTCATAAAATAGTAACAATTAAGTACTTAAAAATACAGTGTTTTAGCAAAATTTTTAACTAAATCGATGAAGAAATCGATACATTCATTTTAAATAATTTTTGCAACAGTTAACAACCTTGAAAGTATTATTAAAAAATAACACATTAAATAAATGCAGGCTCTAAGATAATAAATATATTGATAAATTTCCTTTGTTTTAGTAATATTAGAGATTCATGTCAAAATACACTACAAAATTCGATTTTACAAAAATAAACCCCATATTTTATGAAAATACAAAAAACAATGACACTTTTCGAGTGAAAGAGAAGTTAGAATACAGTAAAAAAACTTTTTTATATAAAAGTAGTAGGTAAGTAACAATTTGTTCTTAAAATATTGTTCTTTTTAAATATAAATTCACACGTCATTCTTACCAAGACAATACCTACATAGACATACATACTTGACTGCTGGCGAAATAGTGAACAAATCTATTTCATCGTTTCATTGTATAATGGACGAATTTTTCAATCGCCTGATAACTTTTATCTGAAGAAAAAAAATGGCGGTTTGATATATTTTCTTTGTAAAAGCTGTCAAAATGCCATTTTTATTCCTTCAATAAACTTATCTGACTATTAAAAATCAGCTCTAAATTATATACTTAACCGTGGATAAGGCATGTAAGTGATTGATTAGTCAAATTACTCTTACAGTCTCATAATACCGATACGTCTGGTGAACGCGGCGCAGTCAATAACCAAAAAATTACAGGCCCTGTCAATTTTTTTTTTACTGGCTGAAAGTGGAACTAACAAAATAGTTTTACTTTCAGCCACCGAGTCGGATATTTTGCGCCAATATACACTACTTTTCCCGTCTACCAAACAAACATACATACACTGTCAAACACACAACACATCTATTACCACATTTACATCTGTTGTCTAAACATAGCTGTGATTTCTTCAACAGTCTTATTCTTCGTTTCAGGAACTTTGAAGAAGATGAAGAATATGAATATTAGTTGGAGAACCGCGAATATTACAAACACGTTCGCGCCAAGTGCTATCTGTGGACAAGAATAATTTAATTTAAAAAAAGGTTTTTAATATTTTTAATTTAGAGAGGTTATCATAGAATCTTATTGATTAGCATACAACTTGATATTAGCCTTCGATCAATTAGCCTTAAATTGCAAAAAAAAAAAAAACGTAACTAAGAAAACTTGAATTCGGCGGGCAACCCTGTAGGTAAGTGTTTGTATAAACAAATATAAATATTTTTTTATTTTAACTGGCCGATGTAGTGTAATTTATAAATTACTAGTTTCCCCCCGCGGCTTCGCCCGCATAATATGTCGACAAATTATACACATAAACCTTCCTCTTCAATCACTGTATCTATTAAAAAATCCGTTGCGTAGTTTTAAAGATTTAAGCATACATAGGAATATAGGGACAGAGAAAATGACTTTGTTTTATATTATAGTATGTAGTGATGTACTTACAGAGAGCTGTAAAAAGCTGAGTCCAACAATAAAGTTGGCTGTCCAGTTGACAGTCACTGCTACCGACGTCGCTGCAGGCCGCGACGATTGGTTGAATAACTCTGTAATCAAATGAGGCGGTGAATTAAACTCGCAGGGTAAAAGAAACGAGGCTGTCTATTTTTTTAATATTCCCCTTTATTTATGAATTTTGTTTACAGTTACAGTACTTACCCGGCGATAAATATTGCACATTGACCTTTGGAAAGAGACATTAGGCTAATTGTCAAAATGTTCAAAATATACTACTCTGTCAAGAAAGTACCGGGAAAAGATCAATAATACACAAAATGTCTGTTATTCATCCAAATTTATTTTATCACCTTCAAAGTATGCTCCTTTAGAAACGATACACTTGCGCCAACGAATAATCCATTCATCAAAACATTTTTTAAACGCTGCTTCCGGAATTCTATCGATTGAAAACGGGTGCCACGAAGTGGTAATTTGAGTTTAGGAAAAAGAAAAAAGTCAGCAGGAGCCATATCTGGTGAATATGGTGGTTGCTGGATGGTATTTGTTGAGTGTTTGGTCAAAAATTCGTTCACAATGATAGCCTTGTGCGAAGGCGCATTGTCGTGGTGCAAAATCCAAGAATTTTCTTTCCACAAATCTGGCCTTTTTCGTCGAATTTGCTCTCTTAAACGCCGCATAACGCTCAAATAATATTCTTTATTTACCGTTAGACCTTCCGGTAAGAATTCAGAGTGCACAACACCGCGATAGTCAAAGAAAACAGTCAACATGACTTTGACTTTTGATCGACTTTGGCGTGGATTTTTCGGTTTCGATTCAGTTGGAAGGCGCCACTCCGAAGCTTGTTGACTAGTTTGCATGTCAAACTCGTAAACCCACGTCTCGTCACCAGTAACAATGCGTTTCATGAATGTTGGGTCCGAACTGACTCGTTCTAGCATGTCCTCAGCGACTTTCATGCGATTGAGTTTTTGGAGAAAATTCAGATCTTTTGGGACTAGCCGAGCAGCAACATGTTTCATACCCAAATGATTAGTTAAAATGGTACGGATCGACTCGTGAGATACAGAAAGTTCGGCGGCTATCTCGCTCAGAGTTGAATGGGGATTTTCAGTCACTATTTTCTTCACTTTTGCGATGTTAACTTCAGTTGCAGACGTTGACGGCCTACCAGAGCGAGGCAAATCTTCCATCACATCTGAACGCTTTGAACCACTCATAAGCACGAGTTTTTGATAAATTCGATTCACCGTAAGCCTTCTGTAACATTTTCAGTGACTCCGAACACGAAATTCCATTGGCGATGCAAAATTTAAGACAAACTCTTTGTTCGATATTTTTGTCCATTATGAAATTCGCAATACACACTATATATGATATTACTAAAACCAGCACTGTATCTATATACAGGGTGGAATTTTGTAATGCCCCCTGGAGGGAAAGTACTCTTAATACTGTAGATAGAAAATTTTACTCAAAGGAAACATTCCTTTATTTTTGAATAGAAAGAAAACTGCATTCAAAGATTTCCAAAAAATCGCTTGCCACACCCGGGAATCGAACTGACTAAAATCTGCAAAAAGTACACACTGTACTTTTATTGCTGCGATCGTTAGTATCAATTATAAGGATGAAATCTCTCGAACAAACTTGATAAATTAAATGATAGGAAAACCATGAAATCTTTAATTATTTACAAAAAATTGGAAACTAATTAATTAGTTGCTCGAAATGGGCTCCATTTTCTTGGATACACAAATGTATTCTTCTAACAATTTCTTTTTTTGTTACCTTTAATAACGTGTTGTGGTGAATATTATAAATCGTATTCTGAACTTCAACTCTCAACTCGTTTACATTCGCATAAGATTTAATGTAAATTTGGTTTTTAACATATCCCCATAAAAAAAATCTATAGGGGTGAGAACTGGTGATCTCGCAGGCCATCTGATTGTGCCGTTTGTACCAATCCAGGTATTAAAGGTATTTATTTGGAAGAACACATTTGTGTATCCAAGAAAATGGAGCCCATTTCGAGCAACTAATTAATTAGTTTCCAATTTTTTGTAAATAATTAAAGATTTCATAGTTTTTCTATCATTTAATTTATCAAGTTTGTTCGAGAGATTTCATCCTTATAATTGATACTAACTATCGCGGCAATAAAAGTACAGTGTGTACTTTTTGCAGATTTTAGTCAGTTCGATTCCCGGGTGTGGCAAGCGAATTTTTGGAAATCTTTGAATGCAGTTTTCTTTCTATTCAAAAATAAAGGAATGTTTCCTTTGAGTAAAATTTTCTATCTGCAGTATTAAGAGTACTTTCCCTCCAGGGGGCATTACAAAATTCCACCCTGTATATAAAAGAAAGACGGGGTTGTTCCCTTCGTTATAACTCGAGATCTGCTGGACCAATTTTCATGGTTTTTGTTTCGTTGGATTTGTCTCCGCCCTGAATAGAAGAATACATTTTTAACTTTTTTTTTTTTTTCGATCAGCTGCTGATTTTCCTTCTATAGGGTAGGTAGGTAGGTAGGGTAGGGTAGGTAGGTAGGTAGGGTAGGTAGGTAGGGTAGGTAGGCTGGGTAGGTAGGGTAAGTAGGTAGGGTAGGTAGGTACGGTAGGTAGGTAGGGTAGGTAGATTGGTAGGGTAGGTAGGTAGGTAGGGTAGGTAGGTAGGGTAGGTAGGTAGGGTAGGTAGGTAGGTAGGGTAGGTAGGGTGGGTAGGTAGGTAGGGTAGGTAGGTAGGTAGGGTAGGTAGGTAGGGTAGGTAGGTAGGTAGGGTAGGTAGGTAGGGTAAGTAGGTAGGGTAGGTAGGGTAAGTAGGTAGGGTAGGTAGGGTGGGTAGGTAGGGTAGCTAGGGTAGGTAGGGTAGGTAGGGCAGGTAGGGTAGGTAGCTAGGTAGGTAGGGTAGGTAGGCAGGTAGGTAGGTAGGTAGGGTAGGTATCACAGTTAAGACAGGACAACGTCTGTCGGGTCAGCTAGTTTGATATAAATAACAGATGCAACTCAAACTCCGCGCCAAAATGGAAAACAGTTGTGCCAATCTAACAACTACAAAAAAACAAAAATTTGAATTTGGAACCATAAACAAATCATCCATTCCCGATACTTTTTTTACTGAATGTATATTTAGAGTTGTCAACACCCCCAAATTTAAACTTAAATTTGGGGGTGTTAACAATTCTAAATATATATTTTGCATGGCATTTGCATGTACTATGGCATCTTTAGGAAAAAGAGGGAAACCTTTACGAGATCAGTCACGCGAAATTATCAACAATGTTTATAAATATTTTGTAACCGAAGATAAAAAAAAAGAAAGATAAAAATGTAAAGTGCCAGCGTTTGTGGAACAGCAACAAAGTACGATATAGTTCCGTTAATAAATATGTTGAAATTAAGGACTTACCAGTAACTAAGAACCATGGAATAGATCCTGGCCCCACAGCGAACATCACGACGAAAAGGATCACCAACGCTATGCAAAGGTATGATACCCATGCTATATGAGCCTGGGGGACAAAAACAAAATGTTAGATAGACAAAACATTAAAGAGGAGGACCTCGTGGCTGAGTAATAACCAGAGGTCGACGTATTTATGTACAGACGCCAGCACATCAAGCTATCCCTAACTGTCAAATTTTCTCAATTAAAAATGAACCTTATGTCTTAGCAATAAAGTTGAAATACTATCAAAGAAATTTGACAGGTTGTGGTAACTTGATGTGCTGGCCTCTGTACTTACACTGATTTCATACAGCGAAAGAATAAAGTAGATATGCCTCAAATCCCGGGATTAATTATAAAGACCAGAAAAATCCTGTGATTTATTAAATTAAAAAGTCATTTACATTTACACAATTTAAACCATCCGACATCGGACATCGACATTAACTTCTGCGCTGCGTGTTGCGGGTTCGATTCCCGCACGGAACAAATATTTATATGATCTATAAGTAGTTGTTCCAGGTCTGAGTATTTGTGTACGTGTGAGTTTAAATCTTTGCAAACGCATCCACTTTACAGGAAAAAAACCTAGTGCGGGGCAACGTAAATAAAAAAAAATGTATTGTGAATTAGTGTAAATACTAATAAGTATTGTATGTTAAGCAATTAATTTTGTTTTATTTGTCTTAGCTATCTCTGAGGTTTTTATTACTATTTTTTTGTAATATTTGTTGGCCACACGGGATTGTATTATAAAACCCGAGAAATCCCGGGAAGATCCATATTAAAATCAACATTTCGATGCAAGTACCTACATAATTAGCTCTACCTAATTCCGACCTCTGGTAATAACAGCCGCACGGATCGATCCGCTATCGGATCGGATCGAATCTACGCTTGCCGGGATTGTTCCGTGGACCATCTTTACATATCGAGACTCCTCCGTGCCTCGGAAAGCACGTAAAGCCGTTGGTTCTGGCTGTCATTCGTAGATCTTTGACAGTCGTTACGGGTAGTCAGAAGAACGAAAGTGTGACAGCTAGTATTACCATGTCGTATCGTATTACGTGGTTTCTGTCTGAGTGGTGGAGGTCAACATGAATGACTTATAAATCCCAAGTAATACTGGACGAGTTATAGAGAGCACTATGTTATCACTATGTCACAAATTTAGAGTCTACTTCAGAAGATGACTGGTAATTAGTGACCGATATTTAAACACGTGATTGTACTCATGATTACGATCAACTTTCCCAAAGAAACTTTTTTTGTATACTCAATAGCTGCTAACAGCTGATCGGCGCGAAGGTCATTGAACTGCGCGCGCCAGTTGTATTGTTATTGTGATAAAAATAAAACTATTGAGTACCAGTCATTTACCAGTCATCTTATATATATACTTCATGCTTCCGGCACTCTCTGAGTACCAATAGCGGCAGTCAGACCCATTGCTGATCTTTACCACAACAGGAAATATTCCTATTCCTAAACGAAACAATAAGTTACTCAAACTCAAACTCAAAGTATTTATCTATATATATAAAAGAAAGTCGGGTTTGTTCCCTCCATTATAACTCGAGATCTGCTGGACCAATTTTCATGGTTTTTATTTCGTTGGATTTGTCTCCGCCCTGAATAGCAGAATACATTTTTAATTATTATTATTATTTTTTTTTTTTCGATCAGCTGCTGATTTTCCTCCTATAGGGTAGGTAGGTAGGTAGGTAGGTAGGGTAGGGTAGGTAGGTAGGTAGGGTAGGTAGGTAGGGTAGGTAGGTAGGTAGGTAGGGTAGGTAGGTAGGTAGGTAGGGTAGGTAGGTAGGTAGGTAGGGTAGGTAGGGTGGGTAGGTAGGGTAGGTAGGTAGGGTAGGTAGGTAGGTAGGGTAGGTAGGTAGGGTAGGTAGGGTGGGTAGGTAGGGTAGGTAGGGTAGGCAGTAGGGTAGGTAGGTAGGTAGGTAGGTAGGGTAGGTAGGTAGGGTAGGTAGGTAGGGTAGGTAGGTAGGTAGGGTAGGTAGGGTAGGTAGGGTAGGTAGGGTAGGTAGGCAGGTAGGTAGGTAGGGTAGGTATCACAGTTAAGACAGGACAACGTCTGTCGGGTCAGCTAGTTTCAAATAAACCAATTACATGCACTTTTGAATTGTCAAGGGGTCGGTCAGTTACTGTTGCTCTTTGTTTTTTTTTTAATTCTGTTTATTGCCAGTGCGTGTCCAGAATAAAATGTTTTTCTTTCTTTCTTTCCTTCTCTAATAAACGATACTCACATACATGTAGGCGACGACCAAGCCTACTGAACAAACGAACATTCCAGCGAAACCAGACAGCAGCAATGTCTTGCGACCGGCCACCTCCACTAGTAATAGACTTATGACTGTCATTACCACGTTCATGGCGCCCATACCTTGGAAAAAACATTATAATAATACTTTATACATTGTTCAAACAATAATGTAGACCAGCCTTTCTCAAAGTGCTCGATAACGCCCTCTTGTGGGCGCTGCAAGCCTAAAGGGAGTAAGAGAGCCAGAAAAAAAATGGAGACGAAATCATCTAATGACTCCTCCCGCTCTGGGTGGAGCGGAAGGGAGTGTCAGACTCTTACTGACTAAAACCCATCCATGTTCCTTCCTTAGCCCTTTATGTTCCAGGATTGTGTGTAGGCTTAGGGGGCGATTTGTAATTTCATCTAAATAAATAAATAAATCTAGATAGTGGTTTTTAAGTAGGTGGAAAAATGGGTGCGCTAAAAAATAATTTATACTTAAAGTAGTTGTAGACTATATAAGTTTGGGAACCTCTGATGTAGATTGTAGCACAACAGGCTATTCCAAGCTGCAAAATTTTCCTAATTGAAATGAACCTTACTCTTTGGTAATAAAGTTGAAAAACTCTAAAAAAAAATCAGATTGGGGTAACTTGATGTGCTGGCCTCCGTACAGTGCTTATTGCAATAATATATTATATTTGCAATAATGTAGATTGCTTAATCTTATTTTAAGACATAAGCCTCTTTTTCTTGGTTGCAGTTGGGTTACTATTGTGAAGTACAGCGCCATCTGTGTTGTTAAATTATAACTGTGTGTTTAGTTTGAGTTACCAAACACAGATGGCGCCTTGAAATTCTACATCGCGCAAGCAATATTCACAGCAATTTATGAACGTTTTTCGTGGAATTTTCCTATTATGCTCTCAGTTATTTCTCATTTTCACATATAGTATTTACAAAGACCTCATGAGTATCGATAGCTAAACATGGTAAAAGAAAAAAAAGATGATGATTTTTAGGAACACAGTTTTGCTAATTAAAATATCCTCATTTTTGTAATAGATGTCGTGTTTATAGACACCCATCTCGTCTGTGGAATTTCGCTAGCTAATTCAATTTGAACGTGTACAGAGCATATCATGTTACCTCAAACTGACAAATTTCTTTTACAGTTTTATAACTTTATTACAAAACTTAAGGTTCACTTTCAATTGGCTATTTGACACGGTCAAAAATAAAACATGAAATCACATTGAAATAAAACGTCTTAAAAACTTCCATCACCGTACAAAAACTAAATATTATGCGAGGATATATCTAATTGTAAAATTGCATTTGATGTTAAAAAGTATTCCATTTGATTCCAAAAATCTATGACGTCACATTTCAATATTTTAAACAAAACACGTACAAATGCCGCGTTTTGACAGTTCATAAAAAGTAACATTATTGACTACCCTGTCGAATATCCTATTGGGCAACTTTGACAGTTAGGGATAGCTTGATGTGCTGGCGTTTGTACAATATGCTAATGTGAATAATTGTGACTTACCCAGCGTAGCATACTGCGACTGACTCCTAGTCAGCTGCACCCTGGTGAAGATGTCAGTGGAGAAGAAGATGACAGCGTTGATCCCAGAGAACTGCTGCGCTACCATCACGACCATGGCTATGAGGAGCGGCTGACGTAGCTGACGGTTGCTGAACAACTCGCGGAGTGTCACTTTCTTGCTGATTTTGTTTTTTTCGGCTTCCTGGGATACAGAAAAATTGTTGTAATCTTCTTCTTCTTCTTCGTGTGGTTAGTGACTAACCTTTTTTTTTTAAATCATCATATGACTTCTCCCACTCTGGGTGCAGGGGAATGGAGTGTCAGACTCTAACTGCCTATAACCCATCCCTTAGCTCTTTGTTGTCCAAGGCAGCGGTAACCTTTTCGGAAAATCCCGCTGACCAAAGAAATAAGTTGGTTGGAATCATCACCGGGCGCCATGGCCCACGCACTATGGTCTACCTGAAGGACTAAGTGCGGCATCCAAACCCTTTTTTTTTGAGTTTTGGAAATCAATCAATGACTTCTCCCGCTCTGGGTGGAGCGGAAGGGAGTGTCAGTCTCTTACTAACTAAAACCCATCCATGTTCCTTCTTTAGGCCTTTGTGTTCCGGGGCAGCGGTAACCATTTCGGAAAATCCCGCTGAACTGACTAATAAGATGGGCTGGTTGAAATAACAAACGATCGCCATGGCCCACTCACAATAGTCCACCTGTAGGACTAAGTACGAAAACCAAACCCTTTAACATAAAATTTACCTGGTGCATTTCTTCCATTTCTCCGTGAACAGCCACGTCACCCCTCAACCAGTTCAGAGCTGAAACAAAAGAGTTGATTATAAGGTGAATTCGGTGAAGGAAAACATCGTGAGGAAACCCGCATGTCTGAGAGATATTTCTCAACAACATGTGAAGCTAAGTCAGAGCCCATGGGCAGCATAAAAACTCTGACACCAGGTTAGTCACTAACCACATGAAAAGAAGAAGACAAGGTGAACGATTCGTCACACGTCTACATAAAAAAATAAAATTTTAGGTAAGTATCAACTAATATGGAAGGCTAAGAATGTGAAGACCAGAGAAACAATGGCAGGGTTGTGTGAAAGATGATATGGCTAGAAAGGGAGTGACTACCGAGATGACGACTTATAGAGAAGTGTGAATGAAAAAAAAATGTTGCGCCGAGCACAAATAAATTAGGATAAGGGGAAAGAAGAATGATGACTCATTCGAAACGGCTTGACCGATTTTTATGGCATTTGATATGCATATTCAGTATGTCTGAGAATCGGCTACTATCTATTTTTCATACCCCTAAGTGATTAGGTAGGTAAGGTAGGTAGGTTAGGTAGGGTAAGTAGGGTAGGTATGGTAGGTAGTGTAAGTAGAGTAGGGTAAGTAGGAACGGTAGGTAGGGCAGGTAGGTATCATTATTAAGGCAGTACAACGTCTTACCCCTCTGCGCATGCAACTCCTGTCCTTTATTCAGCAGTAAAAATTTAGGTGACTCAGGACATATAGGCAGAGTGCATATCTGTAGGACGGCAGGTATTGCGGTGGCTGCTAGAAGGTACGGCCAACCTTCGGGCGTGCCTAACACCGACTCCAAACCCAGGACTTGAGAGAGCAGGATGGTCATTGTGATCACTAGTTGGTAGACTGTACCGATCTGGAAGAAAAAAAGGATATATCGCACCTTTAGGATGAAAACGACACAATTAAAAAAAACAAGAATTAGTTATCGTCATAAAATGATCCAAAACGAAAATAGCGGAACGACTTTTTTATAAAACATAGGTAGTCATTGACGTAAATAATAACGAAATAATAGACGCAAGTAATACGGCGGTGTCAGAATTTTAAAACTTGTTTAGCTATTTCCCTAAGGCCCAGCACATACGGCGCAACGCAACTGCAACGAAACTGAAACTTCTAGTTACTTTTGAGTTTATGCCATTGACTCCTTTGAGAGACCACACATGACATACTGATTTGTAATGCGTTTCAAACTGGTTTCAAAACGGTCGCGCATTATAAACTCAAATGAAACTCAAAAGTACTAGAAGTTGCAGTTTCGTTGCATTTACGTTGCGCCGTATGTGCTGGGCCTTAAAGTCATTTTTTCGAGTTACGTCGTTTTCATCCTAAAGGAGCGATATCATGCCATGCTGTATTCTCTGATCGCATTACCCAGTTGCTGGGTTTTTAAAATTTTATTTTGACTGGAGTGGGAAATCCTCATGGACGCCCAGACTGGCCCACTAGGGAGCCAGTCTGAGCCGTGCCGGACTCTTACCGGCTAAAACCCACTCCTGCCTTTCTAAGAGTCTCTCTGACATAGTCAGAGACCTGATTTAAGAGTTTAGGTATTTATTTGCAATTTTCTTTTATTTGTTTCATAGCTTTGAATAAATTTTACTTTTTGTTATTTGTATATGTGTTTTCAGATTATATTTCTGTTTGTTTTGATGTACTTGTACTTCTATAATACTAAAAATACCATTCATCTGTATCCGGTTAGACCGATCCCAACATAGTTGGGAAAAGACTAGGCAGATTGATTCAGGAAAAGTTGTAGCTTGATATGAAATAGAAGGCGAGCGTCAAACGCCGAGCACGAATTTAGTCTCCGAGATGCTGTTAAAAACTCAATACTTATCAATTACTGAGGGATCGAAACTGCGACCAATCATACATTAGTTTAGCGTAGTCAACCGGTAAGCATGGAGATATTGAATAGATATTTTATTAGCAAAGCGACGCGGCACGGTCGCGACTGTTCGCATGCCGAGCGCATGCCGCGATCGAGGCGCGTAGGTATATTTCGTGCTTCGTCCGTTTGTATGAAGTTGGAATACTGTATAGATAATAATATTACCGTGGTATGGGTGCTTCCATAAGTCAGTGACTATTAATTTTCTTCACCTGTGTCGGGTTGATGACTGTATGCTCGGTTCATTCAGGGTGAATTTCATTCATGGGCATTATTTTAATATACTACATAATTATGACCAACTTAATTTCGTTTGTCATTTTAACTTTTTACAGACCAATAACTTGTTAATATGGTTTTATTCTGTAAATGCAAGTTGGTTATAATAAATTAATTAATTTTCTGAATCTCCTAAAGATAGTTAGAGGTAATTTTAGACTCACCGATCCCCTGAGTGAAACAGGCGATATCTCAGCTAGATACATGGGCGCCAAGCCGGCATTCAATCCGCTATTCACTCCAATTATTAGCCTGAAACAATACAGTGTTTATGTAAGGAGAGAACGAATGAAATAGGGTATAGTAACCGTAGTAGCCTGATATGAAATCGAGCTGCCAATATCAGAAACTTGCTGGTAAAATACAGCAAATATACCTAGTTTTATAATGGTTGGTGTAGTCAATTCAACTCAAAGCATTTATTTCAAATAAACCAATTACAGGCACAATTGTCAAGAGGTCGGTTAGTCAGAAAGACGAAGCTAGTTGCTCATTCGAAAGCCGTAGGTGGAGAAGAACGGGCAAGAAACTCCATGGACACTCTTTTAAATCTGAGTATGGTTACAAAATATAGGTTACATCATTCATGTTGAAATTATGCATGTGAGAACGATGCAGAACGTAAAAAGCGTCCGTAATAAAAGATTTAAAAAACGTTATCAAAAACAATTCTAAAATTAAATTAAATTTAAAAAAATCGCTGGCAGCTAAGAAATGACCAGTCCCTACTGACAGCGCCCGTTCACGAACATGACGCATGGATTAGCACCATTCAGCTAAACCATTCTATAGGGAGCTAAATGGTACAACACACGCGTTACCTACCATCAGAACGCGACAAACTTAATGTCGGCTCTGAAGTGCGCTACTAGTTGCGCAGTACCGCCCCATCACCTCCGCTGACACATGAATTAGTTACTGCGCAACGACTCGCCTGATGTTCTGAACCGCCATAAATTTGAATTGAGTTGTAAAGGTAGTTGATGAACATTGCTTAATTACTTTATTGACAGCAGTGAAAGCCTAGTGGCGTGACCGTCGGACTGCCAAATCAAATGTCTCGAGTTCGAACCCAAGGCACGCACCTCTGATTTTACGGATTAATGTGCGTATTGTATAATTATCACTTGCTTCAAAATCGGTGAAGGAAAACATCGTGAGGAAACCAGCATGTCTGAGAGATTATTTCTAAACAGCATGTGAAGCTAAGTCTCAGAGGCCCATGGTCAGCATAGAAACTCTGACACCAGGTTAGTCGCTAACCACACGAAAAGAAGACGACTTACTTTATTACAGAATCGTTGAAAAAAGAATTACGTCTGATGATGTTACCTGTTGAATCGAATGTTGTGAGTAAAGTTTTGTAAAAAGCGTAAATTGAACCCATGCGGGAAATCAGAATCAGAATAACATTTATTTGCCTACTTTGTGTATAATAAAATGTCCCTGTAGCCGGTGGGCCATATAGAGGCAGCTAACATAATGTCCTAAGGATCTATGTTTGCTGTGTTCTGCTTATTCGCAATAAGTGAGACTATACAAACAGATTAGGTACGTCTTTTACTTATTTTGTGTGCTTACATCCAACTCATTGAGGCATTATTATAATTTTATTTCTTACTTTATCATTATGTTTCACTATTTTTCAATCAATCAATCAATCAGTATTGCCAATTAAGTGGGACGACAGCTCACTTCACGTTCACTTCAACAAAGTTTTTACGGACAGAATTTTACAGAAAACACGGACAGCTTTCCTCATGTCATTGGCCTTGGCCGTTTGTTATACTACTCTGTCAAGAAAGTACCGGGAAAAGATCAATAATACACAAAATGTCTGTTATTCATCCAAATTTATTTTATCACCTTCAAAGTATGCACCTTTAGAAACGATACACTTGCGCCAACGAATAATCCATTCATCAAAACATTTTTTAAACGCTGCTTCCGGAATTGAGTTCAGTTCTCGCCGCGAATTCTCCTTTTTCGGTTTCGGTTCAGTTGGAAGGCGCCACTCCGAAGCTTGTTGACTAGTTTGCATGTCAAACTCGTAAACCCACGTCTCGTCACCAGTAACAATGCGTTTCATGAATGTTGGGTCCGAACTGACTCGTTCTAGCATGTCCTCAGCGACTTTCATGCGATTGAGTTTTTGGAGAAAATTCAGATCTTTTGGGACTAGCCGAGCAGCAACATGTTTCATACCCAAATGATTAGTTAAAATGGTACGGATCGACTCGTGAGATACAGAAAGTTCGGCGGCTATCTCTCTCAGAGTTGAATGGGGATTTTCAGTCACAATTTTCTTCACTTTTGCGATGTTAACTTCAGTTGCAGACGTTGACGGCCTACCAGAGCGAGGCAAATCTTCCATCACATCTCGACCGCTTTTGAACCACTCATAAGCACGAGTCTTTTATAAAGTCGATTCACCGTAAGCCTTCTGTAACATTTTCAGTGACTCCGAACACGAAATTCTATTGGCGATGCAAAATTTAAGACAAACTCTTTGTTCGATATTTTTGTCCATTATGAAATTCGCAATACACACTATATATGATATTACTAAAACCAGCACTGTATTTGATATAAATAACAGATGCAACTCAAACTCCGCGCCAAAATGGAAAACAGTTGTGCCAATCTAACAACTACAAAAAAAACAAAAATTTGAATTTGGAACCATAAACAAATCATCCATTCCCGATACTTTTTTGACTGAATGTAAGTAAATAAATAAATAAATTAATAAATAAATAAACAAATAAATAAATAAACAAAAGTCTTACCTTCCTAGAATAAGCATCTCAGCGGAGTTGGCAACTTTCGCGAACCCTTCCAATAAAGCTGCTACGAAGACCAGTACGTTGTTCCATAGTAAACCGCCTTTTCTGCCGAACCTGAAACAAATAGCAAGCTTGATTAGAGAGTCTGTTTTCGTGTGGTTCCTCAGAGTAATCATTTAATGGCTACTGAGAACGTGCATTAAGGCCTTTAGCTTCTAGTCGTAGTGTATTTTGGTCCTAGTGACTTTGGCTAGTGCCTTTAGCTTCTAGTCGTGGTGTCTTTTGGTCCTAGTATCTTTGGCTAGTGCCTTTAGTTCCTAGTCCTAGTGTCTTTGGCTCTAGTGCCTTTAGCTTCTAGTCCTATTTCTTTTGGTCCTAGTGTCTTTGGCTAGTGCCTTTAGTTTCTAGTCCTAGTGTCTTTGGCTCTAGTGCCTTTAGCTTCTAGTCCTATTTCTTTTGGTCCTAGTGTCTTTGGCTCTAGTGCCTTTAGCTTCTAGTCCTATTGTCTTTTGGTCCTAGTGTCTTTGGCTCTAGAGCCTTTAGCTTCTAGTCGTAGTGTCTTTTGGTCCTAATGTCTTTGGCTCTAGTGCCTCTAGTTTTTAGTCCTATTGTCTTTTGTTCCTAGTGCCTTTAGCTTCTAGTCGTGGTGTCTTTTGGTCCTAGTGTCTTTGGCTTTAGTGACTTTATCTTCTAGTCCTAGTGTCTTTTGGTCCTAGTATCTTTGGCTAGTACCGTTAGCTTCTAGTCGTTCTGTCTTTTGGTCCTAGCGTCTTTGGCTCACGTGCCTTAAGTTTCTAGTCCTATTGTCCTTTGGTCCTAGTGTCTTTGGCTCTAGTGCCTTTAGTTTCGAGTCCTAATGTCTTTTGGTCCTAGTATATTTGGCTAGTGCTTTTAGCTTCTAGTCCTATTGTCTTTCGGTCCTAGTGTCTTTGGCTAGTGCCTTTACCTTCTAGTCCTATTGTCTTTTGGTCCTAGTGTCTTATGGTCCAAGTGTCTTATGGTCTTAGTGTCTTTTAGTCCTACTGCCTTTTGTTCCTAGTGCCTTTAGGTTCTAGTGCCTTTCGGTCCTATTGTCTTTTGGTCCTAGTGTCTTTGGCTCTAGAGCCTTTAGCTTCTAGTCCTATTGTCTTTTGGTCCTAGTGTCTTTGGCTCTAGAGCCTTTAGCTTCTAGTCGTAGTGTCTTTTGGTCCTAATGTCTTTGGCTCTAGTGCCTCTAGTTTTTAGTCCTATTGTCTTTTGTTCCTAGTGCCTTTAGCTTCTAGTCGTGGTCTCTTTTGGTCCTAGTGTCTTTGGCTAGTGCCTTTAGTTTCTAGTCCTAGTGTATTTGGCTCTAGTGCCTTTAGCTTCTAGTCCTATTGTCTTTCGGTCCTAGTGTCTTTGGCTCTAGTGCCTTTAGCTTCTAGTCCTATTGCCTTTTGGTCCTAGTGTCTTTGGCTCTAGAGCCTTTAGCTTCTAGTCCTATTGTCTTTTGGTCCTAGTGTCTTAAGCTTCTAGTCGTGGTGTCTTTTGGTCCTAGTGTCTTTGGCTTTAGTGACTTTATCTTCTAGTCCTAATGTCTTTTGGGCCTAGTGTCTTTGGTAAGTACCTTTAGCTTCTAGTCGTTATGTCTTTTGGTCCTAGTGTCTTTGGTAAGTACCTTTAGCTTCTAGTCGTTCCGTCTTTCGGTCCTAGCGTCTTTGGCTCACGTGCCTTAAGTTTCTAGTCCTATTGTCCTTTGGTCCTAGTTTCTTTGGCTCTAGTGCCTTTAGCTTCGAGTCCTAATGTCTTTTGGTCCTAGTATATTTGGCTAGTGCCTTTAGCTTCTAGTCCTATTGTCTTTTGGTCCTAGTGTCTTATGGTCCTAGTGTCTTATGGTCCTAGTGTCTTATGGTCCAAGTGTCTTATGGTCTTAGTGTCTTTTGGTCCTAGTGCCTTTTGTTCCTAGTGCCTTTTGTTCCTAGTGCCTTTTGGTCCTGGTGTCTTTTGGCTCTAGTGCCTTTAGCTTCTAGTCGTAGTGTTGGTCCTAGTGCCTTTTGTTCCTAGTGCCTCTAGGTTCTAGTGCCTTTTGGTTCTAGTGTCTTTTGGTCCTAGTACCCTTTGGCTCTGGTGCCTTCGGTCTAAATGCCTTTTGGTCATAATGTTTTTTGGTCCTAGTGCCTTAGGTTCTAATATCTTTTAGCCCTAGTCCTCGTGTGTTTTGGCTCTAGTACCTTTTGCTTCTAGTCTCTTGGTCCTATTGTCTTTTGGTCTTAATCTCGTAACTCACCTATCAGCCACGACTCCAGTGATGATGCCCCCGATCATGCCCCCTACACAGTATATAGCGACAGCTATAGACATCACTGTCGTCACTTTAGGGTCGTCCACAGCCGCTAGAGACATGTTGGTACCGGTAATAGCTTCTTTTTGTAGCCATTCTGACATAACCTGGAAATAATTAAAGAGAGATTGAGTATGTCGCAGCTATAAGCTTTTTTTCTTTGAGGATGGCAAATCATCAAATGACTCCTCCCGCTCTGGGTGGAGCGGAAAGGCGTGTCACATTCTTACTGATTAAAACCCACCCATGTTCCTTCCTTAGCCCTTTATGTTTCGGGGTAGCGGTAACCCTTACGGACACACAATGTACAGGATCACATCGAGCCAAACTGTTAAACCTTCCCAATTGAACATAAACCTTAATATTTTGTAATAAAGTTGAAAATCTATCAAAGAAAGACAGATGGGAGTAGCTTGATGAGGTGGCCTCTGTACGTTTTTATTTACGGCCAAAATCTAAAGTTGTTTTCAAAAAATGTCTCGTCAAAGAGAAAGTTCGGATTTCCTACAATCGTGAGTGTTTATTTAGCGTGGTTTTGTAAATCAAATCTCGTGTGTTCCATTCTAAGTGAATTATTAGCACATTTAAAGAAACTAACTGCCAGTCATAATTTCGAATGCTACTCGACGCACAATCTCAAGGTGACATTGTAATTCAAAACTACAAATGGTAACTTTTATTTTTATCTTATTTCTCCTTTATTAAGGCGAAAGAGCTCTACGCTCTACCCGGTCCATCGGGGACAAATCACCCAACGAAAGAAGTCGTCAGAAGCCCGAAAATCTGACAGTCTGTCTTATCAAGGGGTATCGTCACAGAACAGATAAAGAAACTGTTCTGTGGGTATCGTATTACTCAGTTACTGACTGGGTTGTGGAGGTCAGATAGGCAGTCGCTCCATGTAAAATAATGGTATTCAACTGCATCCGGTTTAGACTGGAAGCCGGCCCCAACTCCTTCTCTTATCATTGAGAGTAGGAAATTATGGGAAGAGAAGCATCCACCACCTCTTCGTTAAACCCCAGAAACATTGCCTCCCGGACGTGCTCTGCAGTGGCCTATATACAAAGCTCTCAATCGACTGCGTGCCCAAGTAGGCCGCTGCAGGCACAATCTCTCGAAGTGGGGGATTACTGATCCACCCATCTTCCAGTGCGTGCGATTGCGGAGCTTCTGACCAGACCATGCCTCACCTGCTGGAGTGTCCTAAGTGCCCGTTCACCTGCACCTCGGATGACCTAAAGAATGCCACTGATGCCGCGATAAATATGGCAACTTAGGCGATTAACACACGGCACCGCTCGACCGCGCGGTAGAAGCAGTTTGCGGTAGAAACAAGCACCGCTCGACCGCGCGGTCGGGCGGATTTCTTAGATCATCAACGGATTTCTTAGATAGAGACCAATGCGACATGATATCCGCTTCACCGCCTACCGCGGTGGAGCGCGGTGCCGTGTGTAAATCGCCTTACTGGGCGGGCGCATTAAATTTTATAACGACACGAAAAGAAGAATCTTATTTTAATTTGAGAATGGAAATGAACAATTAATTAATTTATTGTTCTTACCCTCTTATGTTAAATCATGTCAGGTACTTGAATAACAAGTGATAGATTTGACGAACATGTTAATTTTTTTTCCTTTTTGTTAAGAACAGTAGTTTGTTTTGTTATTGTGACATTGTAGCACTTAAAACTATTTATACAGGGTGAAATTGGATTCGTGGGCAATATTTTATGGGATCATTTTACTCATCATTATGAACAACTTTTACTATAGTAATACAAATGAAATCGCGAAAAAAAAAATCTGCTGTTAACCTACATTTTGACGAGTAATATGTATGGAGCAGCTGATTTTTTTTTCACGATTGCAGATTTGTTCCCGTAGTAAAAGTTGTTCATAATAATGACTGCAATGACCCCTTAAATATTGCTCACGGATTCAATTTCACCCTGCATTGCTGTGACCTAGCAGGGTTCATGTCTGAAACCTACGTAATTATACTTGTAACAAACTGTAAACTACATGAATTCAATAAATGATGATGATTATGATTACTACCTATACATCCAGTTAGACTGGAAGCCGACCCCAACATAGTTGAGGAATCGATAGGCGAAAGATGACTTACAGCTTGTGGTGCGTTCAGGACTCCAGTGTTGTATCCATGTTGGAAAGCTGACCAGCATGCTGAGGATATGATGGCGAATGCGAGCCGCGTGTTCATGCCCTGTTGAAGAAATATACAGAAATTAGAATTACACATCCATTTACAAGGTACTTACTTAAAAAATATTTTTTTAATTCGGACCAGTAGTTCCAGAGATTAGCGCGTTCAAACAAACAAACTCTTCAGCTTTATAATATTAAGTATAGATAAACCAATTACAGGCACTTTTGAATTGTCCAGGGGTCGGTCAGTCAGAAAGATGAAGCTAGTTGCCCATTCCAAAGCAGTAGGTACCTGGTATAAATTCGCCCCAATTAAGAGAGCCTTCATTGTGCGTGGTCACACTCACTTGGCCGGTTTTTTTTTATTTCAACCAGTGACCACAGATTGCATCAACATTCCGTCACGCTTGTTCAAAAAAGGTTTTATTGTAGAGTGAGCATTTAAGTCCACTAAGATGACTCACTGACTGGTTTGACCGTTGGAATAGGTATACAAACTACTTTAAAAAGGAGGTATGGTAAAAGCTAGAAATACTACATTTTCATGAACGTTCTATCATACTAATATTATAATGGCGAAAGTTTGTGAGTTAGTGTGTGTTTTTGTATGTTTGTCCGTCCTTCACGCTCAAACGGCTGAACGGATCTGGATGCAATTTGGCAGAGGGATAGATTATAACCTGGATTAACACATAGAAGACTTTTATTCCGTTAATACGTTCCTGTGGGATCATTTCCGATATAAACGCGGGCGAAGCCGCAGGCACAAAGTAGTTGTGTAAGAAAAAAGGAATGATTCGCAGCCAAATTCGCGTTACATTACTTACAAACACGTCTAGACCTATTTGACCAGTTTTTTTAAAGTCTAACCTTGAAGTCTTTTAGACTTTGACATCATTTACGAAAGCCCCAGGCTATAAAAAAACTTTATCATTCGTTTTTGTTATCAATTTTATGAAACGTTACTTAATTTTATACAGAGGAGGTAATGGCCACAGCCGCACGCATCAATCCATCTGGTTAAGCTACGCAAGCCGAGGTTGGTCCGTGGATGGATGACCATCTTTATATAAGGTGAATGGTAATTAGTGACCGAAATTTAAACACGTGATTGTACTCATGATTACAATCAACTTCCCCAAAGAAGCTTTTTTTGTATACTCAATAGCTGCTAACAGCTGATCGGCGCGAAGGTCATTGAACTTTACGCGCGCCAGTTATATTGTTATTGTGATAAAAATAAGACTATTGAGTATACAAAAAAAGCACGTTAAGCCGTTGGTCCCGGCTGTCATTCATGGATCTTTGTCAGTCGTAAAGGTTAGTCAGAAGCCCTAAAGTCTGACAGCCAATCTTACCAAGGGGTATATATATATATTACCCAGTTACTGAGTTTAAAAAAAAATGCTTATTAGAACTTGACAAGGTCTCAACTCAAAAGCAGTAGTAGCCCAGTAGTATCGGCCTCGACTAACGAGTTGTAGGTCGTGAGTTCACACCCAAGCAGGCGCTTCACTGTGTATTTAATTTCATCACCACTGCTCTCAAAACGGTGAAGGAAAACATCGTGAGGAAACTGGCATGTCCGAGAACCAAAAATTCAAAGACCTGTGACGTCTATCACCCCGCACTGGGCACGCGTGGTGGATTACGGTACGGCCCACTGCCTCTCTTAGAGAGGAGCTGTCCCAGAAGTGGGAACATTATATGCTTATAATAATAATAATTTCATTGACGATGACGAAATTAGATAAATCCGAAATGTATGGCATAAGCACGGTAATATTATCTATACAGTATTGTAACTCGGCCGCATATTTTAAATAAATGCCTACAGCCAAGCGGTACGTAAACATGCGACAGGGCTGCCCGCCTCAAGTATTTGAATTACATTTGCCTACTTTGTGTTTCTATTTCGTTTTGTGATTGTAAATACACTTTTTTTTTATAAACAAATAAAATACTTTGTGTTCAATAACAAATCGGTCTTATTTTGCGACCGAAAAATATTTGCGCCTCGACTTAAACGTACGAAATGCTTTATTATTAAATTTTAAAGTATAAAAAAGCCGCATTCCAATATAAAGCTTAATTAAAAATAGTTTTAGAAAACATGCAACCAAAAACAGCATAATGTATCCTACTCGTCATATTAAATATGTACTTGAACTTATTTTTAAAGAAAAAATCGCGCGGTTATGGTTAAAAAAACAATACACCGTCCGTTCGTCGCTGCGGCACAGTCGCGTCTGTCCGCGTGCCTGGCTCATGCTGCGATCGAGCGCGTAGGTATAACTCGCGTTTCGTCCGTTTGTATGAAGTTGGAATACTGTATAGATAGTATTACCGTGGCATAAGCTTTCGAAATATCACGTGATCAATCGTTTTCGATCGCTAAGCACTAGACAATGTCAAATTGTGTAACGAAACTCGATCAATATTCCCATACAAATGCGTTGGCAAATGGCGTTCTTGACAATTCGAATCGCTGAGATAATGAATTGTTCGATTAACAATTGGGTATTTGAAAGGGTAGTCAATAACGTTACTTTTTATGATCTCGGCATTTGTCGCCAAAACGCGATATTTGTACGAGATCTGTATGAAATATAACAATGTGACGTAACAGATTTTTAGAATCAAATGGTTAATGGAATACTTATTAGCATTAAATTCAATTTTAAAACTGTATCTTCACATTATATTTAATTTCTGTACTGTAATAGAAGTTTTTATGAATAGCGGTCTTTTTTCTATGACGTGATTTCATATTTTATTTTTGACCGTTTCAAATATTCAATTTTCGAAATCGAATCGACACGGAGCGATTGACACTTGTATAGGCCCCCAGGTATGTGCATACGCCTGTTTTCGTTAGTTGTAATAATAATAATGGACATTTCACACAACGCCATAATATAGTCCCAAGCTAAGCAACTTAATGTTTGTGTTATGGTAACTAGATGGCTAAAAAACTACTTAAGTATATACTTTTTTTTGTAAATGCCATATTATAGATAGAATAACACCCAGACACGGAACAAATACTTATAGGTCGTACAAATTTCCGTGTGGGAATAGAACCCGCGACATGCTGCGGAGCAGTCAATCGCTCAACCACTACGCCAACCGTGTCGTCTAAGTGGTATGTAGCCACCACTACACTACACTATCTAGTCTATGACTTTAGTCTGTAAGGCGTTTAGTAAATAAACACTGAACCAATGTTTACCCAAAGTGACAGGTTCATTTTGATTCAGATTAAATTAAACAAATATTTTGTAATTTCTACTGAATTACGGTGCGTACTGCGGTATTTTACGCGTTGGTAAATGTGTTTAAGAATGTCATTTATAAAGAGATCTCTACATAGTATAAAAGAAACTCGCTCCCCGCCGTCTGTCCGCATAGATCTTTTAAACTACGCAACGAATTTGAATGCGGTTTTCATCAATAGATAGTCTTCTTCTTTTCGTGTGGTTAGTGACTAATCTGGTGTAAGAGTTTATATGCTGCCCATGGGCCTCTGACTTAGCTTCACATGCTGTTGAGAAATATCTCTCAGACATGCTGGTTTCCTCACGATGTTTTCCTACACCGATTATTTTCGATTCCAAAGATAGAGTGATTCAAGAGGAAGGTTTATACTAGCTGCTGCCATCGGATACAGCCGCGTGGATGCCGGAAATTATCCCAATGGAACGTAGTGCCGGGATAAAGTATCCTATGTGTTAATCCAGGTCATAAACTACCTCTGTGCCAAGTTTCATCTAGATCCGTTCAGCTGTTTGAGCGTGAAGGACGGACAAACATACAAACACGTACACACACTAACTCACAAACTTTCGCCATCATAATATGAGTGTGACAGTTTAACTAGGTAGCTTTTGATGCTGGGAAATCATCAAATGACACCTCCCGCTCTGGGTGGAGCAGAAGGGAGTGTCAGACTCTTATTGAATAAAACCCATCCATGTTCCTTCCTTAGCTCTATATTCCAGGGTAGCGGTAACCCTTCCGGACAATCCCGCTTATAACTAGGTAGCTTAGCGTGGGGCCTTGTGACTTTGCACACATCATTCACGCAAGATTCGTGCAATAAGTTAACAGTGGTGGGGCAAATATTTCGATATGGCGTCTCTTTGATGGAGCCCGCCCGCCGCCGTGTGCTTACAGAAGGGATATGGTGAAAGAAGAATAACTTTTACGACACGGTGTGGCAAGTGCTTTTTAGTCTTCCCAAGAACTAACTACCTTCTAATGCTTGGTTCCTATAAATAAAAAACAAAAAAGAAGCAACCGACTTCCCAAAAAGCACAATCAATCTGCGTAGCCATTTCCCAACTATGTTGGGGTCGTCTTCCAGTCTAACCGGATGCAGCTAAATATTTTAAAATGGACCTCCTGCCTACCTGACCTGTGTAAATCCAGTAACTAGGTAATACGATACCCCTTGGTAAGACTGGCTGTCAGATTTTCGGTCTTCTGGCGACCCGTAACGACTGTCAAAGATATACAAACGCCAGGCGGGACCAACGGCTTAACGTGCTTTTTGAGACACGGAAGAGTGTCGATATGTAAAGATGGTCACCCATCCTCGGCAAACCCAGGCAAGCGTAGTTTAAGTCATTGACTGCCACGCAGCAGACACAATAGAAAAACTATTGTTTGTCGGACACACGGTGACCGCGTTGGCGTTCAACGTGTTAACCTGATGGAACGACCTTTTCCAGAAGTCAGTGTCTTTGGTTTTTGCCCGGTAAGCGGGATTGTCCGAAAGGGTTACCGCTACCTCGGAACATAAAGAGCTAAGGAAGGAACATGCAGGTTTTAGTCAGTATGTAGAGTCTGACACTCCCTTCCGCTCCTAGAGCGGGAGGAGTCATTTGATGATTTCCCACCCTCAAAACAAAAAGTGTCTATGGTTTTGTATTTTGTTTTTTTTCCCACATCAGTTCTTATACCACTAGTAGCTGTGTAAACAGCAGTGACAGGGTGCTAAGATTTTGTAACAGGATGTTATAATAGGTCAAAAAGTGTTTAATTTGGAACAACGCTCCTTGATTGGCGAGTCCTATTACTGGATGGACGTACGACGTGTTGAGTGAGCTCAGCAAAGAACGCGCAAGCTATGCACGTAAGACCGCTGGCATACATTCAGTCAAAAAAGTATCGGGAATGGATGATTTGTTTATGGTTCCAAATTCAAATTTTTGTTTTTTTTGTAGTTGTTAGATTGGCACAACTGTTTTCCATTTTGGCGCGGAGTTTGAGTTGCATCTGTTATTTATATTAAATACAGTGCTGGTTTTAGTAATATCATATATAGTGTGTATTGCGAATTTCATAATGGACAAAAATATCGAACAAAGAGTTTGTCTTAAATTTTGCATCGCCAATGGAATTTCGTGTTCGGAGTCACTGAAAATGTTACAGAAGGCTTACGGTGAATCGACTTTATCAAAAACTCGTGCTTATGAGTGGTTCTAAGCGTTCAAACGCGGTCGAGATGTGATGGAAGATTTGCCTCGCTCTGGTAGGCCGTCAACGTCTGCAACTGAAGTTAACATCGCAAAAGTGAAGAAAATAGTGACTGAAAATCCCCATTCAACTCTGAGAGAGATAGCCGCCGAACTTTCTGTACCTATCTCACGAGTCGATCCGTACCATTTTAACTAATCATTTGGGTATGAAACATGTTGCTGCTCGGCTAGTCCCAAAAGATCTGAATTTTCTCCAAAAACTCAATCGCATGAAAGTCGCTGAGGACATGCTAGAACGAGTCAGTTCGGACCCAACATTCATGAAACGCATTGTTACTGGTGACGAGACGTGGGTTTACGAGTTTGACATGCAAACTAGTCAAACAAGCTTCCGAGTGGCGCCTTCCAACTGAACCGAAACCGAAAAAACCACGCCAAAGTCGATCAAAAGTCAAAGTCATGTTGACTGTTTTCTTTGACTATCGCGGTGTTGTGCACTCTGAATTCTTACCGGAAGGTCTAACGGTAAATAAAGAATATTATTTGAGCGTTATGCGGCGTTTAAGAGAGCAAATTCGACGAAAAAGGCCAGATTTGTGGGAAGAAAATTCTTGGATTTTGCACCACGACAATGCGCCTTCGCACAAGGCTATCATTGTGAACGAATTTTTGACCAAACACTCAACAAATACCATCCAGCAACCACCATATTCACCAGATATGGCTCCTGCTGACTTTTTTCTTTTTCCTAAACTCAAATTCCCACTTCGTGGCACCCGTTTTCAATCGATAGAAGACATAAAGGAGAATTCGCGGCGAGAACTGAACTCAATTCCGGAAGCAGCGTTTAAAAAATGTTTTGATGAATGGATTATTCGTTGGCGCAAGTGTATCGTTTCTAAAGGAGCATACTTTGAAGGTGATAAAATAAATTTGGATGAATAACAGACATTTTGTGTATTATTGATCTTTTCCCGGTACTTTCTTGACAGAGTAGTATAATATCTGCGCCTTAATTGGATATTTGAAAGGGTAGTCAATAACGTTACTTTTTATGAACTGTCTAAACGCGGCATTTGTACGTGATTTGTTTGAAATATAACAATGTGACGTCACAGATTTTTTGAATGAAATGGAATACTTATTAGCATTAAATGCAATTTCACAATAATTATATCTTCGCATAACATTTTATTTCTGTACGTTGAAGAGAGTTTTTAAGACGAGCGGTATTTTTTCGATGTGATTTCATATTTTATTTTTTACCGTTTCAAATAGTCACAAATATCACAAACATTTGCATTTTAACTGCCAAACTGAGCATATATTAAGACAATGGCGTTCAAAAGGTTAGTACCGTTGCAGCTTAATTTATCTTTCTGAATCTTGCACTAAAACGCTACACAGTAGCAAGTCAAACAAATATTTTTGTGTTAAAGCACTTAAGTATGTTCATTCTTGTAAGGAAACATTCAACCCAAACCGGTTTAACCAGATGAAACTAGTATAATAGTAGAGTAAAAATAAAAAGGAAGTAGGCACCCACTAACCTCGGAACACACCCCCACCCACGCATTGTTATGGTATATTTTTGTACTTTTACCTTATATAATGTTCAAAAAAAAATCAACAGGAAACATTCTTTCTTTCCTGTTGTTCTCAAATTTTATGAGCGTAGTTATTTGTGGGTATTGTACCTATTAATACCTATCCTCATTTCATTTATATTACTAGTAGGACCCGCATTCGATTTTGGTAAATTATACATAAGTAATCAATCGTTCTAGCCTTTACCCAACTATTTATGTTGGGGTCGGCTTCCAATCTAACCGGATGCAGCTGAATACCAGTATTTTACATGGAGCGCCTCCCTATCTGACCTCCACAACCCAGTAATTGGGCAATACGATACCCCTTGGTAAGACTGGCTGTCAGATTTTCGGGCTTATGACGACCCGTAACGTCTATCAAAGATGCACAAATGACAGCCGGGACCAACGGCTTAACGTGCTTTCCGAGACACGGAGGAGTCTCGTTATGTAAAGATGGTCAGCCATATTGTGGTGAAGGAAAGCGTCATGTCTGAGAGAAATTTCTCAACAGGAAGCTAAGTCAGAGGCCCATGGGCAGTATAAAAACTCTGACACCAGTTTAGTCTCTAACCATACGAAAAGAAGAATTATTATTAATTGGACACTATCATTGGCAAAAGTCCATGTCCCTTTAAGCTGATGTCCTCCTGAAGTTCAATTAGCATGATGGAGGTGACACATAATAGTCGGAATGACGTCAAAAAGGACGGTCGTCTGATGTTTTTTCATTCTTTAGCAAACTTGCTAAATCTATGTTTTCAGTCAATGACGTCATGATTCTAGTAGCTGGTGCAAAGTACATGATTTATTGTAATGTATAGTGACTCTTCAGTTTTGTAAACGTGTTTTTAGTTTCGGCTGACAAACGTGTTAATAATTTGAATGCCATTTTTGAAGAGTAAATCTCTACGTAGTATAAAACAAAGTCGCTCTCCGCCGTCGTTACGGGTAGTCAGAAGCCCGAAAGTCTGACAGCCAGTCTTACCAAGAGGTATCGTGTTACCCAGTTACTGGGTTGTGGAGGTCAGATAGGCAGTCACTCCATGTAAAATACTGGTATTCAGCTGCATCCGGTTAGACTGGAAGTTGGGAAAAGGCTAGGCAGATTGATTGCTCCCCGCCGTCGTCTGTCCCTCTATACGCTTAGATCTTTTAAACTACGCAACGGATTTTAATGCGGTTTTCGGTTTTCGTCAATAGATAGTGATTCGAGAGAAAGATTGATACGTATAGTTTCACTAGCTTTCACCCACTTCCATCACTCAACTTTGTGTATTTAATTTCATTCAAATCAAACCAACTGAAATATAGTGTAGGTAGGTACTCTAGCTTTTGTTTGTCCCCACCTTTTTTTTTTGAGGGTGGGAAATTATCCAATGACTTCTCCCGCTCTGAGTGGAGCGGAAGCGAGTGTCAGACTCTTACTGACTAAAACCCATCGTTCCGTAGCCCTTTATGTTCCGGGGTAGCGGTAACCTTTCGGACAATCATTTCCCGCTTTGTCCCCACCTGCGGTCGCAAAATTATATCTTTTCTCTTTTCAATAATGATTCCACTGATGGGACACGGGCTCCTCACTGTGAGAGGCCATAGGCCACCACGCAGTCCCAGCGCGGGTTAGTGGATTTTTCAGTAAAAATTTCTTTTTTATATTTTCACTGTTCAAGATATTTTATATTCAAAATTGCGAAATGTCTTGTCCTACAAATACCATAACGTATGGCTGCGCTCCTGCCGCCTGTGATACAGGTTATCCTAGTACAGGCATCTTCACTACACAGTATAAAACAAAGTCGTTTTCTCTGTCTCTATATCCCTATGTATGCTGTAATCTTTAAAACTACGCAACAGATTTTGATGCGGTTTTTTTAAATAGATAGTGATTCAAGAGGAAGGTTTATGTGTATAAATTGTCGGCATATTATGCGGGCGAAGCCGCGGGCGCAAGCTAGTACAATGTAAATACAAGTAATGCATGTGTGTATTATTTTCTAAGATTGTAAATACCTTTACAAATTATTTTCTAAGATTTTAATGTTAATATTTTAAGAATTTAATTCTGAATAAATATATTATAAATGCCGGCGATGGCTCCCGCGTCCTTGGTGGCCTGGCGCTGGGAGTCGTTGAAGTAGATAAATACATTTTATATTATTTTTAATCCCGGAGACTGACGACTTAAAAAGTGCAGAAATGTAATGTATTTTTTATTAATTGGTATTTTCTTTTGGATAAAGAGAAGTTGTTCCGAAAAAACTGCACATAAAACGGATACCGCTGCGGTTTGCTCGTGGACGCGCATTAAAAAACGGAGTGCACTCCGGGAGTGCCGGCAGAAGTGAAAACGTGAATATTAAGTAACGTTGTGCATCTATACTAATATTATAAAGAGGAAAACTTTGTTTGTTTGTTTGTTTGGTTGTAATGAATAGGCTCAAAAACTACTGAACCGATTTTAAAAATTCTTTCACCGTTGGAAAGCTTAGTTTTCTAGGAGTAACATAGGCTACTTTTTATCCCGGGAAAAATAACGGGTCCCACGGGAAAGACCACGGGAGCGAAGCCGCGGGCAAAGTGCTAGTTTTTCATATTTTGGTATGGTTAGGGAATAATTCACTTACGTTTACACGGTGAGGTTTTTACAGAATAGTGACGAGAGTTTAATTTTTTTTTCTTCACAAAAAGTGCACAACGCCGCTAAAGAAGTTTTCACTTCAAAAATCTTATTGGGCACTGGCCTTCGCTCTCACACTCCGCTTGGCACCGGAACTGTATTCTCAAGTTACTCGACTCGCACATAAACACGCTAGTGTCCAGTTATGTCCAACGGAGCGCAACTGACGTAACGGGATACGAATAACAATGGATTCAGATTATCGATAGACCGGTTGGCGAGACTTGGAGTGCGTTAGTACCTATGAAATATTTTTTGCCTCGGAAAGCACGTTAAGCCGTTGGTCCCGGCTGTCATTTGTGGATCTTTGACAGTCGTTACGGGTCGTCTTAGGCCCGAAAGTCTGACAGCCAGTCTTACCACACTTGGTAAGACTGGCTGTCAGACTTGAACACCAGTATTTTACATGGAGCGACTGCCTATCTGACCTCCACAACCCAGTCAGTAACTAGGTTATACGACACCTCATGCTGTTGAGATATTCCTCAACAGCATGTGAAGCTAAGTCAGAGGCCCATGGGCAGCTTTTTATGCTGCCCATGGGCCTCTGACTTAGCTAACCTAGTTACTGACTGGGTTGTGGAGGTCAGATAGGCAGTCGCTCCATGTAAAATACTGGTGTTCAGCTGCATCCGGTTAGACTGGAAGCCGACCCCAACATAGTTGGGAAAAGGCTAGGCAGATGATGAAACTGACAAATCCTCTCAATCGATTTTGAACTCAACGTTCAACATTTCAAGGTCTAAAATGATTTAGAAAAAGGAGATTGTTCTAGACCGCCCTATAACCAACAAACATTTGACGTGTACGTGAATTTTAATTATATTTTAATATGCTTTTTAAAAATAATAAATTCAAGCGGACACTGTTTAGTTCTTAATAGGTTTTTAATTGATTTTATTACCAACTGAACTCGCCATCTTTCAAGGAATTGTCAATGTGAATGTCACAAAAGATTTGACAGTGTCGCTCTCGCTCATATTACATAAATATCGATATCGACGACGATGTCCATAATATCTAGTGATAGATAATGGATGTTCGATATTTATCACTTCCAAAACATTGAAAATGTGCAACATAAAAGTTTTTCATGGAATTAGTTCCGTGAACATTTTAATGGAACTTATGATGAATATGGCCTAGCACGATTATGATGAAAATATAATGAACAAAACAAACTCACAAAATGTACTTACTAGTCGAATGAGGGATCTTCTCACAAGTGAGAAAATATTAGTTCAAAAGAGGCGTTGGTAAAAAATACGTCACTGTCTCAGGTTTTTGACATCAAATAAGCTTTCTTATTTACGGATCTTTTGTTTTTGTTATCAGTAGCCAGGAAAACAAAGACGTATTTTTTACCCACGCCATCTATTGAACTATGTTTTTTCACTTGTCAGAAAATCTCTCATTTAACGATTGAAATTTCATTTACGACGCAACTCTAGTGAATTGTTCTCATAACCATTTCACGACTTCAATAGCCATATTTTTACTTTTTAAGTACTTAAACTCTATTTTTAAATGTTGCAAACTAAGACGTTACACATTGTTCGTTGGGAACAAAATATTTTATTTTAGCATTAATTTAATCGAAGTAGAATCATAGCAACAACGTGTTTATGTTTGAAACGGAACAAATTAATTTACTTTTGACATATTGATCTGTCATTTTGGTCTACTAAATTAAAACCACAGATTAAATAGGTGGTCATTGATAATCGATATAACTACAATGATTGATCTTCGAGAGAGCATCTCTACGTCACTACGTCAGTCGGAGCGTCTCACCGAGACGAACCTGTGGCTGTGTTGTGTTGTTGTGACTATGTACCTATTTGGCGATTTCTTTTGGCGTTTTTTATTTTGTTTCTGTTTAACGGACTACAATTTGGATTGCTTTTAACGTGACCTGGCTTCGAATAACTGATTCTGTGATCTGCTTAAACGACACCATAGCATTTTGACAACGGATAACGGACTTCGCTTAAAGTAAACTTCAACCAATAAATAATAACTGTAGGTACCTAAAAGGCATAATACAACTGTATGTACGGAAAAATTTAATGTATTTGAAGTTTAATGCTTTGTAGAAACCAGAAATAGCGATTTTAGAAGGAATTACTTACGTTTTCTTTTATTAAAAATAACCTCAAAATCGGTTCCTTTTCTTTAAATAAATCTTTTCTCTAAAGTGTCCGTCAAGAAACTTTGTTCTTATGGGATAATAAGGGCAGTTTACAAATAGAAAATGATTTTTTCTATGCTGTTGGCTCCAGGGCGAACAATGTATGGGCGTAGAACAATCTCCTTTGTCAGTTTGGTATAACTCTGCATCTTAACTACTGTCAAATTAACAATCTTCTCAACCACGTGTCAAACATACCCTTCCGTTGTACAGAGCACATCAAGTTACCCCAATCTGTCAAATTTCTTTGATAGTTTTTCAACTTTATTGCAAAGGCATAAGGTTCATTTTCCATTGGGAAAATTCGACAGTTTAGGATAGATTTATGTGCTCGCGTTTGTACAATAGTTATCGAGCTAAAGAGCACGTGTACATATGTTATTTTTAACCTATTACGTCATTTCCGTATAAACATGTGTTTTAAGTCGAGTAAGCCCGTACGCATTGTTATCGCGCAAAGAATTTTGAACTCTAACAGTTAAGCACAGCATTGAGAATCCAACAGAGTGCGACTCAGTGCGTCAAAATAAATTCATAGTTGGATTTTGAACTCTCAAAGTTAAGCAAAGCGTTGAAAATTCAGTGCGCGATAAAAATTGCTGCGTTAAAAACCGCCCGTGCGTTTGCTAGATTTAGTATGGTGGTTATAATAATTGAAGAAACTATGAAAATCGGGTTCATTCATAATCAGCCTATAATGTACAGTACAGACGCCAGCACATCAAGCTATCCCTAACTGTCAAATTTTCTCAATTAAAAATGAACCTTATGTCTTTGCAATAAAGTTGAAATACTATCAAAGAAATTTGACAGATAGTGGTAACTTTATGAGCTGGCCTCTGTTCCCACTGCTGGGACATAGTAGGCCTCCTCTCTGTCAGAGGGAGTGGGCCAAAATCCATCACGCTATCCCAGTGCGTGTTGGTAGATGTTGCAAGTCCTTTTGTGGTGTAATACTTTTATTCTGGGTGCATCGTCTTCACATATAATTTTATATTTCACTAGCTTCCGCCCGCGGCTTCGCCCGCATAATATGTCGACAAATTATACACATAAACCTTCTTCTTGAATCACTCTATCTATTAAAAAAAACTGCATCAAAATCCGTTGCGTAGTTTTAAAGATTTAAGCTTACATAGGGATATAGGGACAGAGAAAGCGACTTTGTTTTAAACTATGTAGTGATGTACTTATACAAAACATTTTAAAAGAGTAACGGTGGAGTTTCTTTCCAATTCTTCTCCACACGAGACTACCTTTCGGAAGGGGCAACAAGAATCAATTCTATTTCTTGTTCATTTTGACGTTCAAAAGTGCCTCTCTTGTGCTTATTTGAAAGAAATGATTTGTCTTCGATTTATTTTTGATTCTAGGACCTGCCGGTTTCTTCACGATGTTTTCCTTCACCGTTTCGAGAGCAGTGGTGATGAAATTATTTACACAAAGAAAAGCACCTGTCTAGATTCAAACCATTCTTAAGTCGGGGCAGTTACCACTAGGTCACCACTACTCTTCGTAACTGACATCTGCCTAGCCTTTTCCAAACTGCGTTGGGGTCGGCTTCCATTCTAACCGGACGCAGCTGAATACCAGTATTTTACAAGAAGCGACTGCCTATCTAACCTCCATAACCCAGTAACTGGGCAACACGATACCGCTTGGTGAGACTGGCTGTCAGATTTTCGGGCTTCTGACGACCCGTAACGACTGTCAAAGATGCACAAGGACAGCCGGGACCAACGGCTTAACATGCTTTCCGAGACACGGAGGAGTCTCGGTATGTATAGATGGTCACCCATCCACGGCCAACCCCGGAAAGCGTAGCTTAACCTGATGGATCGACCGGTGCGGCTGTTAAATTACTTAGCCACGAGCTTCATAACTGACGTACCTAACTATGATAAAATAGAACCAGGAGTACCTACAGGAAAATGATACAGTAATGTTTAATTGGAAGTTGCTTATCAATGCGTTCGAAGAATTCCTTATAAGTGTTGTATATGAGCTATGGTATTACACCGGGCTCACCAGGTTAGTCACTAACCACACGAAAAGAGAAGAACATCTATGGTATTAGCACTTAATGGAGCTGACCTATAGTGGTGTTCCGTAAAAATCTCACCGTCAAAAATGCAAGTCAAATGACGTGTTAAAAGTGGTTGACACTAGTGACAGCTGTCAATAGTGTCAACCCCTTTTTTTAAGGATGGGAAATCATGAAATAACTCCGCCCACTCTGGGTGAAGCAGAAGCGAGTTTCAGACTCTGAATGACTAAAACCCATCTATGTTCCTTCCTTAACCTTTTATGTTCCGAGGTAGTGGTAACCAAACAAAACACAAAGGGCTGAGGAAGGAACATGGATGGGTTTTCGGCTTCCCTTCCGGCTCACCCAGAGCGGGTGGGCTTATCTGATGATTTCCCACCCTCAAAAAAAAAGAGGTCGCTGGGGGACGACAGCAAGGGACTGGCTGGATCGGATTAAGAATTACTGACGACATGGTACAGAGGCCAGCACATCAAGTTACCACAATCTGTCAAATTTCTTTGATAGTATTTCAACTTTATTGCAAAGACATAAGGTTCATTTTTAATCGAGAAAATTTGACAGTTAGGGATAGCTTGATGTGCTGGCGTCTGTGCAATATGATAAATAGTAAGGGCATAGATTATACAGAAAACGGACGACAGACAAAAGCAATGCGTTCAAATGCCGTTACACCGGAGCAGCGTTGACCTTGAATTAGAAATGAATGGCGTCCCGTGCGTGCCCGATGACGCGTATAGTATATTCAATGACCGTAATCATGTCTACAATCTTTCTACATTAATGTTTATAATTTTATAGTTAATGTAATAGTCTTTAATATTTTATACTTAAATCTGTCTAGCCTCTTCACAAATAAGTTTGGGTCGGCTTCCAGTCTAACCGGACGCAGCTGAATACCAGTATTTTACATGGAGCGACTGCCTATCTGACCTCCACAACCCAGTAACTGAGTAATACGATAACCCCTTGGTAGGGCTGAATGTCAGACTTTCTGGCTTCTGACGACCCGTAACGACTGTCAAAGATCCACGCATGACAGCCGGGACCAACGGCTTAACGTGCTTTCTGAGGCACGGATTAGACTCGGTATGTAAAGATGGTCGGTACGGACCAACCCTGGCAAGCAAACCTGATGGATCGATCCACGCGGCTGTTATTACTTAGAGTTCTAGTTAGCATAATGATATTTGCCATTTCCAAAAATATGTCTTACAGCCAGTCTTAAAAATGGTATCGTATTACTCTTTTACTTACTGGGTTGTGGAGGTCATACAGGTAGGCAGTCGCTCCAAGTAAAATACTGTTATTCAGCTGCATCCGGTTAGCCTGGAAACCGACCCCAACATAGTTGGGAAAAGGCTAGGCAGATTGATTTTTGTTAACTTGACTGCAAGGCCATGAATCAGAATGTTTACTTTCACGCCACTGTATAAGCGTAACCGCTTCGTAATAATATTAAAAGTATTGCTAAATGCTAAGAATGTTCTGTAAATAACAGATTCTTTATAAATAAAACATATTTAGAGCGTGACTTATTAAATTCAAGTTTGATCAGTCATGAAGAACAAAATATGGATGCGGAATACACCTTGAAGGTAGACTAGACACAAAATCAAACTGGTTGCTAAGTAAATTATGTAATTAATAATTTTTCACCACTGTACCAACTGTACCCACTTTTTTTTTGAGGATAATTATTCCATGACTCCTCCCGCTCTGGCTGGAGCGGGAGGGAGTGTCAGACTCTTACTGACTAAAACCCATCCATGTTCCTTCCTTAGCCCTTTATGTTCCGGGATAGCGGTAACATTTTCGGACAATCCCGCTGACATTATATCTATGGGCCTGCTTTAGTAACGTACCAACCCATATCCACGTCAGGAACCGCGTAAGAACCTATTTACGAATCATTGAATGTCTAAAAATATAAAACGAAGTTGTTACGTATAAGTGAATATTTGTTTGTTCAAAGTGCTATAAAACCTAGTCGGTACAAAACCGTCTGGCATGCATCGGTAGCGATAAACTACAATAACACAGCCCGCCCCTCCAGAATTCAAAACGTTTGAAAGTATTTGTGTAAGTAATTACCGCGCGCCACCAAGACTCACAACGCATGTCGCTGCCGGCCTGCTACTGAAGACGAATACTTACAACTACATACAAACTCTCGTAAGGATGTGACTACACACATTGGAACAATCATTTGGAGGGGCGCGCCATGTTATCGTAGTTTATCTCTATCGGTCGGTTGGAATTACGGTGCTCCCACGAAATAATATAACGGTATTCGCTCAAGTTCATAAATTAGATACCAAGTGCATTATACCCAAAACGGTTATAAACTATGCTGTCTGCCTAACCTAGTTTTATTTTAGAACATGTTTAAGAAACAAGAAAGTGGCTCGTGGCTAAATGATACCATGCCGCGGTCGGTTTGTGGATGGGTGACCATCCGTTACATATCGAGACTCCTCCCTGCCTCGGACAGAAAGCACGTTAACCTAATCGTTGGTTCCGGCTGTCATGTCTGTCAGCCGTCAACTCGTCACACGTACCTGAAGAAAAGCTTGGGTATTTGACAGGGCAGTCAATAACGTTACTTTTTATGAACTGTCAAAACGCGAAATTTGTACGTGATTTGTATGAAATATAACATTGAGACGTCACAGATTTTTAGGGTTCCGTACCTCAAAAGGAAAAAACGGAACCCTTATAGGATCACTTTGTTGTCCGTCCGTCCGTCCGTTTGTCAAGACCGTTTTTCTCAGGCACGCGAGGAGGTATCAAACTGAAATTTATATCTAATATTCAGGTCTACTGTCCCTTGGAGCTGTGAAAAAATCAAACTTCTAAGCCAAAGCAATCAAAAGATACAGCTATTTTTATGCCGCAAATTTTCGAAACTCGCACGGGAATCAAAAACTGCAGGGTACTTCCCGTGAACTTAGAATCTTGAAATTTGGTACAAAGTAACGTCTTACAGTGTCAGTACAGATAAAGGAAAAATTGCGAAAACCATACATTTTTAGTTACATCATATAATAAAAAAAAAAAAATTTTTTTTCAAAATATAAAAATACTTACCATAATCGATTCTCGTGATGGGTGAACTTTTACTTATATACCTACAGGTTTGTACGGAACCCTCGGTGTGCGAGTCCGACTAGCACTTGGCCGGTTTTTTGAATCAAATGGAATACTCTTAATAGCATTAAATGCTATTCAACAACGTTTGCATAGTATTTAATTTCTGTACGGTGATGGAAGTTTTTATGACGAGCGGTCTTTTTTCCATGTGATTTCACATTTTATTTTTGACCGATTCAAATAGTCAATTATTCTGACAAACAGAATCAAGAAATGCGGAGGTCAGATGTAACCAGGCGCTCTATGTAATATACCTACTGGTATTCAGCTGCATCCGGTTTGACTGGAAGCCGACCCCGACATAGTTGAAAACGGAGTCGCGGATTGTTTTTTTAATAATAATTAATGGATGCCATATTCTCGTATAAAGTTGGGAAAAATCAAAGAGACACGTTGGTATCCCCTTTTTTTTAAATTAATAAATGTCTGTTGAAGATGGCGGGGTGAACAAAACTATTTTTATTAAGATCGGTCCTATGTATATAATTATTACCTAATTGCAGCTCTTAGATATACAGAAGTAGAGAGATAGTAGGGGATCTGAAATTGCCCTGTGGTGGGACGTGGGTTTAGAATAATAATATTAAGTACTTAAATGATTTTAAAAAAGTATTTGGTAGACGCTTAGTGACACAGCTATATAGCGAAACAGATATTTTTAGATACGTTTTCCAAATATCCGTTGAAATACTACGTGCCAAAGCCAATACAATTAAAATTCACCATACCGCGTAAATATTTATATAAGGAAGTTATTTTATAATTGGCGATATCCGCCTAGAAAGCACGCATGCGCGACTTATTTTGGGAAACGAAAACAAATGTCAAAACTTTACCGCCATAGCTGTCTGGTCTATACAAAATTCCTTTCACTATTAACACTAAAACACACAATAAAACGACTTAATTATTTAAATAAATTAACAACACTGTATTTTCACTTGTTAAAACAACAAATTCACAATGTTTATATTTTACTTTATATATTCGTTCGCGGCAACTTGGTACGCACAGCGCATGCGCGGCGCGATTCAGCTCCGAATTTAAAATGAAGTGACGCGAGACGCGGCTCGCCAGTGGAAATGCTGTTTGCATTACGGGTGACGTCACGATGAAACCGGTTGAGGAACGTTCTTTACAGCTTAGCTATAAAGCGCTGCATAGCTTTAGGCTGCCTGTCCATTAGAACTGTGAATTACAAAATCTGCCTACGCATTTCCCAACTTTGTTGGAGTCGGCTTCCAGTGTAACCGGATGCAGCTAAATACCAGTATTTCACATGTTGCGACGGCCTATCTGACCTCCACAACCCAGTGCGTAAACTGGGTACCACGATACCCCTTGGTAAGACTGGCTGTCAGACTTTCAGGCTTCTGACTACCCGTAACGACTGTCTAAGAGCCACAACAGCCAGGCTCAACGGCTTAACGTGCTTTCCGAGGCACGGAGCAGTCTCGATAAGTAAAAGGTCACCCATCCACGGTCCAACCCCGGCAATCGTAGCTTATCCTAATGGATCGACTTGTTCGGCTGTTATTACTAAGCCACGAGCTCCTCTAGAACTGTGAATTGCAGAGCTAGGAATATCGAGGAAAGAATCTGCACCTGACAGCACTTCTCCATCGCTCTTCAAGCTCACTCGCTGCGTTCTAATTTCCAAAGTTGAGCTTACCACTGACCGGACAGGAACAGCTCTGATTATTCTGATGTTAACCTATTGAACGCCAGCGCATAAAGGCACGCGCATGCCCTCCACGCCAAGCTACAAATTTATTTCTTCTTGTTATCATAAATTTCCCAATATCCATGGTGTCTTTTAATTTGTTTCATGTCATTAAATACGTACGAGAGCTTCAATTTTTAAGATATCTATACATATAAACACTCACAAAAGTAACATTTTTATTTCGTTTTTAAATAGTGTTTTTGCTAGTGTCAGATATTTGTGTCGTTGGCGTACATGGCATGTGCTTGCTTGTCACGTAATGCAACAATGGCGTTCAAAAGGTTAACGTTTTATTTAATGGCTCTTCAAAAACTCGGAATTCATCAAATAATTTGTTATAGAGGACATGTCTGACTTTTACTGACTAAAACCCACCCGTGATCCTTCAGTAGCCTGTGCCGGGGCCACGGTATCTCTTTCGAACAAACCCGCGATTCTGGTACACACCTGGTTGTCCTGGCGAAGTTTTCAGTATAATACCTCATCAGCCATAAAGCAAAAAACAAATAGAGCTAAAGAACTCCTTATTGCATAATTATCACTTACTTACAAAACGGTGAAGAAAAACATCGTGAAGAACCGAACGATATTATATTATACGATATGTTTGAGCGATATTTCTCGACAGCATGTGAAGCTAACTCAGAGGCCAGGCAGCATAAAAACTCTGACACCAGTTCGTCACTAACTACACGAGAAGAAGAATGATTTAATTCGAGACAACCCATTGCTTAGTAAAACACAATCACGCGAAACACGCACAATTATATTTAACTAGCTTCTGCCCGCGGCTTCGCCCGTGGATGACGGAAATTGCATGTTATTATACATATAAACCTTCCTCTTGAATCACTCTATCTACTAAAAAAAACTGCATCAAAATCCGTTGTGTAGTTTTAAAGATAGCATGCATACAGACTTTAGGACAGCGGAAGCGACTTTGCTTTATTAAATACTATGTAGTGATAGTGTAAATAAAGCGCTCAAGCCGCTAAATAATCAAAACGCGGGAGGTGTGCGCGGAGGCTTGTCGAGTGACGTCAAATGTACATACGTACGACATCCGTGTCTGGTTATAACTTCTGCATCTTCTTTAATGTATCATATTATTATTTTTATGAGGAAACCAGCATGTCTGAGGGATATTTCTCAACAGCATGTGAAGCTAAGTCAGAGGCCAGGCAGCATAAAAACTCTGACACCAGTTTAGTCACTAACCACACGAAAAGAAGAAAAAGATTGTTTTTATATTCATTAGCGTACTTAGTGGGGTATACCAAGTAGAGGAACTCGTGGCTAAGTAATAATAGTCGTACGGATCTATCCATCAGGTTAAGCTACGCTTACCGGGGTTGGTTCGTGGATGGGTGACTATCTTGACATATCGAGACTCCTCCGTGCCTCAGAAAGCACGTTAAGCCGTTGGTCCCGGGTGTCATTCGTGGATCTTTGGCAGTCGTAACGGGTAGTCAGAAGCCTGAAAGTCTGACAGCCAGTTTTACCAAGGGGTATTATTTTACCCGGTTACAGACTAGGTTGTGGAGGTCAGATAGGCAGTTGCTCCATATAAAATACTGGTATTTAGCTGCATCCGGTTAGACTGGAAGCCGACCCCAACATAGTTGGGAAAAGGCTAGGCAGATTGTCCATGGGTTACACAATGAGGCCGTATCAACAAACCGGTACTAACAAATATTTAAAATAGATTTTAACAGGACTTGCAGGAAATCCGTTTACATATTTGTTTAATGCAATCTGCATTAACGGAAAGGGCTTCCGACTAACAGTGTTCTATCAATCAGGTAGGATGACAGGGCCCCGTTAGACCATGAACGGTGAACTTCCAGGGGAGTGATGAATGCACAGGTAAATGCCTCACCGTATCTTGTGGAGGAAAGTGAAGGCAAATGCGAATAGGTAGAGATAAACTACGATAACATGGCGCGCCCCTCCAAATGACTGTTCCAATGTTTGTAGTCACATCCTTACGAAACAGTTTGTATGTAGTTGTAAGTATTCGTCTTCAGTAGCAGGCCGGCTGCGACATGCGTTGTGAGTCTTGGTGGCGTTTTGTGATTACTTTCATAAACACCAGCAACTAGAAGCTATTAAAAAGCTTAAGATTTGAAACTGGTTTTTGAGATCATCACTACATATATGTTAAACTTCCATAAAAAAGAACAAATGTTACATCTAAGAAATATGGTCAGCACATTTAGAAGCAATAATAATAGCGAATCTTCTTCTTTTCATGTGGTTAGTTACTACCCTGGTGTCAGAGTTTTTATGCTGGCCATGGGCCTCTGACTTAGCTTCACATGCTGTTGAGAAATACATCTCAGGCATGCCGGTTTCCTCCTCACGATGTTTTCCTTCACCGATTTTTTCTTTTGTTTGTAATTACGGATTATTTTCATTAAAGAAACGGCCAGCCTGAACATAGGCTATCCGGACTTTAGCGCATGTGCTCTCTCACTCACACCGGCCTCATGGCACCATTTTAATTCCTAAAATATTTCCTTGCGCAGCCTTTTGCGCAAACTTCGGAATGGTCAAGGATCGACGGCCATATTGTATATTATGTAGGTATCTGTATAGATTTTGACATTTACATAAATATAGTGAATAGATCATACTAAGGCGATTAACACACGGCACCGCTCGACCGCGCGGTAGGACCAGTTTGCGGTAGAAACGAGCACCGTACGTGTGTTAATCATCAACGGATTTCTTAGAGACCAATGCGACATGAGATCCGCTTCACCGCCTACGCGGCGGAGCGCGGTGCCGTGTGTAAATCGCCTTAGGCCGCAAATTCGGAGCACCGTTACAGCGGGGCGTTTAGAGGAACTGCCCATGTAACACTCCGCTGCACGCTGCCGTATTTGCGGCCCTAATGTATCCTTCAATCAGTTTAGGAACTAATTTTTAGGTTTCCGTACCATCTCAAAAGGAATTAGGAACCCTTGTAGGAAAAAACAAAAAAAAAGCTGTATATAGGTATTTTAGTTCTTTTTTAAGTTTAAATAAAGGCATTATAATTGTTTAAGGTTAATTTAATACTTATAGGGTAATTATATTTTTATGCAATAATTTTCGAGGATACTTGTTTTTTAAGCAAATAAAAAATACGCACATGAATCTGTAAAATCAGAGATACGTTGGGTTCGAACTCGAGACCTATGACTTGGCAGTCCTTTTTCTAACCGACCAGCTGGCTTCAACAGAAGGTTTCAACCTAGGCCATTATCTACGTAGTATCAAGTATGCTAACAGATAGAGGTTAAAAATGATAAATAAGTAGTAGCAAAACATATTTATTCAACATTAAATATCAATTCATTTTGCTGTATGAATACATTTAATATGTTTATTCAGGTTGGAGTTGCTGGAGAAAGTCTGAAACAAAACAAAAACAATTTTCATTGCATGAAAAACATTTCATTGGGTGATGTTATTCTTCTTGGAGGAGCTCGTGGCTACGTAATAATAGCCGCACAGGTCGATCCATCAGATTAAGCTACCATTGCGTTGGCCGTTGATGGGTGACCACCTTTACATACCGAGACTCCTCCGTGCCTCGGAAAGCACGTTACCTTAAGCCGTTGGTCCCGGCTGTTATTTTTGTGCATCGTTGAAAGTCGTTACAGGTCGTTAGAAGCCCGAAAATCTGACAGCCAGTCTTACCGAGGGGTATCGTATTACCCAGTTATTGGGTTGTAGAGGTCAGATAGGCATTCGCTCTATGTCAAATACTTCCAGTGTAACAGGATGCCGCGGAATACCAGAATTTTATATGCAGCGACTGCCAACCTGACCTCCACATTCCAGTCAGTAACTGGGTAATACGATACCCCTTGGTAAAACTACCTGTCAGACTTTCGGGTACCTACCTAACGAGCCGTAACGACTGTCAAAGATCGGAGTAACAGCCGAGACCAATGGCTAAACGGATCGACCCGTGCGGCTGTTATTACTTAGCCTCGAAACGGTCAAAAATAAAATATGAAATCACATAGAAAAAAGGCCACTAGTCTTAAAAAACTTCCATCACCGTACAGAAATTAAATATTAGACGAAGATGTACTTGTAAAATTGCATTTAATGCTAATAAGTATTCCATTATTTTGATTCTAAAAATCTGTGACGTCACATTGTTATATTTCATTCAAATCACGTACAAATTCCACCTTTTGACAGTTCATAAAAAGTAACGTTATTGACTACCCTTTCAAATACCCAATTGTATGTAAAACATACTATTTTAATAGTCTAACGTGGTCAAGGTCTTTAAATTAAAAAAGAACTGCTTAATCCCTAATCAGATGACATCACCATAGCAAATTATTACTATTGTGTCAGTCATAAGAAATAATTACCATAAAATTGCAATTAAAACGGGTATATGATAAACTATGACATCATGATTACGCAAAAAAACTGATTGAAAAGGCTTTTTGTTGTATGACTCGGGATAATTAACTTTGACCTCTTGCAAATAAGGTCGAATATTGATGAAAGAAATATGAAAATGAAGAGACAACTTCAAACATTCTGTCTGAGCTATGCGATGCTAGTTTTAAGTGCTAGGATATCAAGTTGGTCAGCGGGATGGTCCGAAAGGGTTACCGCTAAGGAAAATACTGCCACAATTTTTTGTCAGGTGCCATTCTAAGCACAATGCCATCAACACGCATATGTGTCGCCAAAATCTTTGAATTTCTGTTTTAATAATTATAGCTAGAGAAAATTTATATAAAATAAATTTTTATCCTATTTTTTTTAAATTTTATGTTATTTTTTTATTAATTATATTATATTTAACTTTTAGTACAGAGGCCAGCACATCAAGTTACCACAATCTGTCAGATTTCTTTGATAGTATTTCAACTTTATTGCAACATAAGGTTCATTTTTAATTGAGAAAATTTGACAGTTAGGGATAGCTTGATGTGCTGACGTCTGTACAATAAATATATTTATATTTTATTTAGTTTTTGGAGAATCACGAGCAAAGCAGTAGGTGGAGAAGAACGAGTAAGAATCTCCATTAAACTCTTTTAAATCAGAATATAGATATAAAATCTGGGCTACATCATTCATGTTAAAATTATACATGTGAGAACGATGCAGAACGTAAAAAAGCGTCCATAATTAAAAGATTAAAAAAAAAACAATTCAAAATTAAATTAAATTTTAAAAGAGCCTTTGGCTGCTAAGAGGTGACCTGTCTCTACTGACAGCGCCCGTTCACAAATATGACGCACGGATTTGCACCATTTAGCTCAACCATTTTGAAGGGAGCTAAATGATCCAACACACACGCCACCATCAGCGAGACAAGTGAGCATGACATGCTCTCAGCCGCCAGGGCACATTCAAGTCAATGTAAGACGTACTCAGTAAATGGTAGCTTTATACACATAATGTTAATGTTATAATACATGACTATACAAAACATTGTGAAACATTTTAAAAGAGTAACGGTGGAGTTTCTTGCCCATTCTTCACACGAAACTACCTTTTAGAAGGGGCGACTAGAATCAAGTCTATTTCTTGTTCATTTTGACGTTCAAAAGTGCCATTCTTGTGCCTATTTGGAATAAATGTTTTGACTTTGACTTTATAGTAGGTGCATAGTACTCACAAATGTGCTATGCAATTATTATACAACTAGCACTTTGCCCGCGGCTTCGCTCCCGTGGTCTTTCCCGTGGGACCCGTTATTTTTCCCGGGATAAAAAGTAGCCTATGTTACTCCTAGACAACTAAGCTTTCCAACGGTGAAAGAATTTTTAGAATCGGTCCAGTAGTTTTTGAGCCTATTAATTACAACCAAACAAACAAACAAAGTTTTCCTCTTTATAATATTAGTATAGATAAATCGACTGAACCGCCTCACAAATCTGGCGGGTTATCGAAATCTAAAACTGTATAAAGAGACAAACCTTATCGCACTGAGAACAGCGGTGTTCCGTATGTCGGGTACTAATATGATAAATCAACGACTTCTCAGTAGAAAACTCTTTGGTACACTCCTTACATGAGTACCTGGAAAAAAGAGTATCATTTCAAAAAAGTTTCTTGTCTATTAAAAGATTGCGGTATGAACATGACACTAGCGCCATCTAGTTTTAAAATATTGATGTTTAAAAGGTGTCTTAGAAGACCTAATTAATCATTTTTAACTGTAATATAAAATGTGAAAGTAAGTTTGTTTGCAACCTTTACACGCTTTAATACAGGGGTGATTTAGATGGGAAAAAAGGTAGTTAGGGTAGGTAGGGTAGATAGGTAAGATAGGGTAGGTAGGTAAGGTAGGCTAGATAGGTAAGGTAGGCCAGGTAGGAAGGGTATGTAGGTAGGTAAGGTAGGGTAGATAGGTAAGGTAGGGCAGGTAGGAAGGGTAGGAAGGGTAGGTAGGTAGGTAAGGTAGGGTAGATAGGTACGGTAGGGCAGGTAGGTAGGTTAGGTAGTGTAGATAGTTAAGGTAGGGCAGGTAGGTAGGTAAGGTAGGCCAGGTAGGAAGGGTAGGTAGGTAGGTAAGGTAGGGTAGATAGTTAAGGTAGGGCAGGTAGGTAAGGTAGGGTAGATAGGTAAGGTAGGGCAGGTAGGAAGGGTAGGTAGGTAAGTTGGGTAGATAGGTAAGGTAGGCCAGGTAGGAAGGGTAGATAGGTAAGGTAGGCCAGGCAGGAAGGGTATGTAGGTAGGTAAGGTAGGGCAGGTAGGAAGGGTAGGTAGATAGGTAAGGTAGTGCAGGTAGGAAGGGTAGGTAGGTAGGTAAGGTAGGTAGGTAGGTAAGGTAGGGTAGATAGGTACGGTAGGGCAGGTAGGGTAGGTAGGCAGGGTAGGTTACTTTAGGTAGGGCGCTTTAGATACCTAAGTACTTAGTGCTACCCTTTCGAAGCTAGAATACCAATAACTCAGCGACTTACATATTACTCTGCAACCCAACGTGCTTGGCCGACTCATTGAAATGCCGTTTCAGACTCTTAGCCGTCTTATAGTACCTATGGCACTCTACACAATAGAATTGAGTGGTGTGTTCATGTACCAAGCTGTGAGCGCGTAAGTTAGACTGCGTCGTAAAACTGCGCGCGCATTGAGGGCAGGAGAACGGCTTTATACCGGAGTGAGATCTACAACAACATTATACAAGGGTTTACACAAGCTCTGAAGTTGTCGGGTCATTCTGGCCGGGGTGACTATTGTCGGGGATTATTCTGACCGGGGTCACTTTCGCCGAGGGTTATTCTGGCCGGGGACACATTTGTCGGGGGTTATTCTGGCCGGGGACACATTTGTCGGGATTATTCTGGGCGGGGACTCTTATCCGTCTTATAGTACATATGACAGTCTACACAATAGAATTGAGTGGTGTGATCATGTACCGCGCTGTGCGCGCGTAAATTAGATTGCATGGTAAAGCTGCGCTCGCATTCAGGGCAGGAGAACGGCTTTATACCGGAGTGAGATCTACAATATTATACAAAGGTTTACACAAGCTCTGAAGTTGTCAGGTCATTTTGGTACGGGACAGTTTTGTCGGGGGTTATTCAGGTGGGGTCACTTTTGTCGGGGGTTATTCTGGTGGGGTCACTTTTGTCGGGGGTTATTCTGGTGTGGTCACTTTTGTCGGGGGTTATTCTGGTGTGGTCACTTTTGTCGGTGGTTATTCTGGTGGGGTCACTTTTGTCGGAGGTTATTCTGGTGGGGTCACTTTTGTCGGGGGTTATTCTGGTGGGGTCACTTTTGTCGGGGGTTATTCTGGTGTGGTCACTTTTGTCGGGGGTTATTCTGGTGGGGTCACTTTTGTCGGAGGTTATTCTGGTGGGGTCACTTTTGTCGGGGGTTATTCTGACCGGTGTCACTTGTCGGGGATTGTTCTGGCTGGGGTCACTTTTGTTTGGGGTGATTCTGGCCGGGGTCACGTTTGTCGAGGGTTATTCTGGCCGAGGTCACTTTAGTCGGGGGTTATTCTGGCCGGGAACACTTTCGTCTGGGGTAATTCTAGCGGAGGTCACATTTGACAAGAGTCATTTCGTCCGTAAGTCCCTTTTAGGAAGTCGTTCTCTCTCTCTTTTATTTTTCGTATGGTTAGAGACAGAATTAAAATAAAAAATAGAAATGTGCGTATTGAATAATTCTCACTTGCTTAAAAATCGGCCAAGGAGAACACAACAAAACGGTATTTTCCTTGACAATCCTTGAAATATCTATTATCTATATATTTCTCAACAGCATATGAAACTAAGTCAGAGGCACATGGGCAGCATGAAAACTTTGACACCAGTTTAGTCCCTAGCCACACGAAAAGAAACAAAGAGCTAGTAAAACGATTCAGAGAAGCTATAAAGTTTGACGCAAACTATTTCAATCTATTATAGTCTTACCTCAAATGCACGGTCAGTCGTTGCTTGCTACTAAACATTTTGTCACACTGCTCACAACTATACCTCTTCTCCGTCTTATGAACCTTTGAGTGGATTTTCAGGGAATATTCGTTACTGAAACAAACATCAAACATCACTCCTGAAATCCCCTAAGAGCTAGGCAGAGGTTTTTTTTTTTTGAGGGTGGGAAATTATCCAATGTCTTCTCCCGCTCTGAGTGGAGCGGAAGGTAGTGTCAGACTCTTACTGACTAAAACCCATCCATGTTCCTTTCCTTAGGCTTTTATGTTCCGGGGTAGCGGTAACTCTTTCAGACAATTCTGTTGACCCGGCAGGCTTCGGCCCTAACGGGCCCCTTCATATGCTGACATATCTTTGAGGCGCGTGGAACACGTACGCGCCGTCCAACACGGTCCCGGCTGTCATTTGTGCATCTTTAACGGTCGTTACAGGTCGTCACAAGCCCGAAAATCTGACAGCCAGTCTTACCGAGGGATATCTTATTACCCAGTTACTGGGTTGTGGAGGTCTGGGCCTGACGGGGACCCCGACCCGAGAGGCTGCGAGCTCAAAAGTGACCTAAAATTTTTAATAAAATATTGTAAAAAAAACAAAAATTCGTGCCCCTTGCAATGGAAACGGCTTGCAAACGGCTCGGCAGATTGATATTGATACACAGAGCCCTTGTAGGACTAGCTACACAAACTTACCTAAATATCTTTGAACACTCTCCGCAAGCCATTGGCTGGACATATCCACCGCACTTGTATCTATGAGCTACACAAAGTGACTGTCTTCTAAACATACTGCTGCATAGCAAGCATTTGAATCTTCGCTTATGTGCTAGCGTATGTTGGGAGAGAACATCTTGAGATTTGAAGCGAAGAGAGCATATTGCGCATTTGTGCTGGCCGGAAATCTAAAAAAACATTTTATAACATAACAAAAATAAAAAATAATGAAACAGTATTTAATACAAAAATTAAAAAAAAAAATGGGGCCAAAAGGCTCTTATCTCAGCACGATGCTAAGTCATTGTAATACCCGTATTACAGAACCTCACTCAATACTAAAGCATTGCTTGAGTCTCGATTGAAGCCATTTGATTGGTTAAAACTAGATTTAAGTAATGCTTGGGTCTTGGGTGAGGTTCTGTAATATGGGCATAAGTCAACCAACCAATATTCCTAGCCTTTTCCCAACCATGTTGGGGTCGGCTTCCTGTCTAACCGGATGTAGCTGAATACCAGTATTTTACATGGAGCCACTGCCAATTAACTCCAAAACCCAGTAACTGGGTAGTACCTTACCCCTTGATAAGACTGAATGTCAGACTTTCAGGCTTTATTCGAAAGTACTGGCAACAGCTACTATTATTATTTACCTCTGTATGTCTAACTTTATGCTCTTCAAATACATCACTAGTCAGAAACCCTATACCACATTCTTCACACTGAAACTTAAATTCTTTATATTTCAACTTTTTTGATTCAACTTCTTTCAACTGCTCTTCTAAATTCAAATACTCTACTTCAAACTTCAATTCATTGAAATCAAATTGTTTTCGGCTTGTCTTTTTAATTGCCGCTTCTTTTTCGAACAATTCTTGTTCCAAAATTGAAATTGATTCATCATTTTTAATGTCAGTTGCTTTCAAAATCTTTTTTTTATTTCTTTTTAAAGGTATTTCATCCTCTTGTAGTTGAAGTAAAGGATTAGTACATTCTTCTAATTCTATTGTAATATTTTCAGTCTTAGAGTTTGGGTATTCTATTAAATGAGGTGGTATATCTATGTGTGAATTATGGATATAATTCAATGAATATAAACTTTCAGTTTTGATAGGAATGTGTGTTGAAAGCTGAAAAAGAAAAAAAAACATAGATTAAACATTAATTTAGAATCTGAGGTCATAAATTCTTGAATATAAACTCTAAAGCAATCATAACAAAGTTCAAATTTCATAGCAACCAAGAATTTTTTAGGACCTATTACAACTAATGGTTAATCTAAAATCAACTTAGACTACATGAAGATAAAGTTGAAAGTTGAGTATAAGGCAAAGAATATAAAAATCTACTGAAATATGCTTGGAGGAGAGCTAAAACCAAGGTTTCTTTATTTTGGCTAGTAGGCAAAAGTGGCTAGAAAACCTCATTTAAATAAAGGGGCGTAATTAAACCCTAACAAGTTTTGCAGGTACCTTTTGTAGAGTTTTTTCAGATTCCAACGCCAGTGTAAACACAGCCATTGCTCGTCTCAAAGCGGCTTTACACCAAATGCACAGCATCAACTTTCCATTAAAATCCTGAAAGTATCAATGAATTAATTTTCAGGATAAGTATAAAACGGTGTTTTAAGAAGATTCTATACCGTATTAATATATAACCTACATTATACCATACCACTACATCTAGGCCTCAACGCCTAAAAATGAGTAAACAATTTCACAAAAATCTTACTTACTTTCAATGACAAAACTTGAATGAAAAACTTTACGTAATACGACGAATCACAAACAGTATCTTCTCCGTCATTTTTTAAACAAATGCGGCACATTTTTCCGTAATTTTCTGTCATTTTTACAAATATACAAACAACAATATTTTTCTCCTTCTATTGTTTACCAAAATCAGCTGTGTTCTATTTGAAATGTTCACAGATTATCTATAGCAGTTAAAGTCTATTCACACTTCTCTGTAAGGCTGAGTTCTCATCAGTGTATTTATTTTACGGTTTTTGGACCTTAAAGTTGGATTTTTGCTTAAAAGATAGGGTATCACATAAAAGTATATCTGTCAAACCAACTGAATCACGAAAAAAATGTTTCATATAGTGACTGATTGTTTTGTTGTGTTTTCTTAGCAATTTGGTTTTATTTAAAAACAAATAGATGTAAATATTATTAGACATGGAAGAAACATTAAATATATGCCTGACATGTCTAAGCACGGATCGATGCCTCGTTCCTTTGCATAAAATAACAATGCTACTACAAGAAATACATTTTACGGAGGTTAGTGTTTTTGTTAATTAAAATCATATTAATAATGTTTAAAAATACCGTGTAATAAGAGTGAGTCAAAAAATGTGTGGTAGCTACAGTCTGTTGACTGTTCTTCTTTTCGTGTTTAGTTAGTCACTAAACCAGTGATTAACCTGGTGTCAGAGTTTTTATGCTGTCCATGGGCCTCTGACTAAGCTTCACATGCCGTTGAGAAATATCTCTCAGACATGCTGGTGTCCTCACAATGTTTTCCTTCACCGATTTTTAAGCAAGTGATAATTATGCAACATGCATGCATAAATCGGTAAAATCTCGGATGCATGCCTTGGGTTAAACTCGAGACCTTTGACTGGGCTGTCGGCAAGTCACACCATTAGGCTATCACTGTTGTCCACTGTTAACTTACTAAAAATGTAATTATTACAATTTGGGTATTTAGGGCGGCTTGATTGGGTTTTTCCATACAGAATTTCACGGTTGTAGCCCGGGGCCTAGATTTGTGTCTGGTTGATGGCAATAGGCTCGCCCCCTATTACATGGGACTTAAACATAACTGGCTACATGTTAGTGTACTACCCTTTGCAAATTACAGGTGTGATATTTCATCATTCTCCTGCCCTTATCCCAATTTATTTGGCGCTGCATGTCTCTGTCTTCCAAACTTCTCTATTGAATTTGAAATGTTATAATAATAAATGGGTTCTGGCTTTCAGTTGAAAGAGTTCCATGGTGGACTATGCTGGGAATGCCGGAGTATCCTGGCAAACTTCTATAGGTTTAAGAAAAAGGCTAAGACAGCACAGGAGACCTTGTCACTAACTAAAGAGGTATTCTCAAACTCGTATTATATTTGCTTTTCTTTTCACCTTTTGTGGTGTAGTATTTTTTATTTCTGGTTGCATTGTCTTCACATATAAAAGGGGTATTGTATTGCCTAGTTACTGGGTTGTGGAGGTCAGATAGGCAGTCGCTCCATGTAAAATACTGGTATTCAGCTGCATTTGTGTAGCCTGTAAGCCAATCCCAACATAGTTGGGAAAAGGCTAGGCAGATGATGATTGTCTTCACATATATTTTTATAGTTCATGTAAGTATACAAAACATTGTACAATAAGGTTTTTGTCCATTTTCTCAATAAGCAATACCTTTTGGAAGAGGGCAAATAGAATCAATTATTTCTTTTTTTTTATATTGAAGTTCAAAAGTGCCTCTCATGTGCCTATTTTAAATTGACCTTCTTCTTCAATCTTTGCCTTTACACTTCTATATTTAAATAGGTGGAAATCTAGACTCCGGGCTACTAACTAAAGGGGTACTAAATTGGATTTATCCAACCGGAATTTCAATTAAAAAAAACTTTGTTTCGGCGCACATCTGGCGAAACGCAGCGCAATACAATTGTTACCGACAAACAGATGTAGACCTTATCTTAGTAACAATAAAGTTGAAAGTAAATAAACTTCTATTAGCTCAAGAGTGCGTTAAAACCGAAAGAGGCGCTCATCTCAGGTATATTCTCAACTTTATTTTTAGGCGCACAAAATTGAAATTTGTTTGGCTGTGACAACCGCGCCGCGATGCGACTCACCAGGTATGCGGCCCTTAAACATAACTGGCGCAATGTCAGTATTCCTGGATACACCTCTACCAAACCCTTAGGAGAAACAAAACGTGATTTTATGTTTTTTTGTATTAATCTATACTAACATGATAAAGCTGAAGAGTTTGTTTGTTTGAACGCGCTAATCTCTGGAACTACTGGTCCGAATTGGAAAAATCTTTTTGTGTTGGATAGTCCATTTATCGAGGAAGGCTATAGGCTATGTAACATCACGCTACGACCAATAGGAGCCGAGCAGTGGGTAAAACCGCGCGGGATCAGCTAGTCATTAAATAAAGTTAAAGCGGGGGGGGGGGGGGGTGGAGAGGGGTTGCGTTACGTTTAGCGCTTAAAACTTTAGCTGATAGGTGGAACACCCCATACTGGGACATTGGATACGCCTATACTCCGTTTATTATAACATTAGACAAATAACGGCTACTAAAAAACGTGTAATATTGTTGATATAACTGCATTTTACACTTGTTTATTTAATGTAAATGGTGAATAGATTAAATTGCTTCGTATGTAACGTGGAATAACGAGTTTAAATATACGTCTATATAGAAATAATGAAAGGTGATAAACGTTATTTGTCTAGTGTTATAACAAACGGACTTTACATACCACTGTGGAGTAGTACTTTAATAGTTTGTGTCGTTTTTCTGTTAGTTATAAGTACTAACACTAGTTTCTAAGCCGTGTGTTTACTAACAATTGGACAATTCCAGGGGTCTGAAGAAATGGTTTTATTTTATTGACTAGCTGACACGACAGACGTTGTCCTGCCTTAACTATGATACCTACCTACCCACCTACCCTACCTATCCTTCCTACCTACCCTACCCTACCTACCTATGCTACATAACCTACCTACCTACCCTACCCTACCTACTCTACCTACCTACCCTACCCTACCTACCTACCCTTACCCTACCTACTCCACCTACCTACCCTACCCTACCTACGTACCTACCTAATCACTGAGGGGTATGAAAAACTGAATATGCATAAAAAATTTCATAAAAATAGGCCCGTTTCGAAGGAGTATGGTAACTAACATTGTAACACGAGAATTTTATATACATATAAGATTTATTTATTTAAATCAAGCATTTTTATTCCAGCATTTTAATATGGAACCATTGACAACATTGACATCAAAAACGAATGTTTTCTTTGACTACCAGTTCACATATAGCTTAGATCCATTAACCAACTGTAACACAAAACTAAAAGCTGAACCGGATTCTATAAAACAAGAAATCATAGACAATACAACAGATTTTGATGAAAAAATATCAGATTATGATAAGGAAGAGGAAATTGTCTATGATGCTGTGATAGAAACAAAACATAATGGTGTTCTATTGAGAAAACATGATATTGAAGACCAGAAAGCATATGATGATGATGATAGCATAGACAATACTTCAGATTTTGATGAAAAATCTGACATACCTGATAAAATAGAAAAAGTGTATGTAGATGTGGTTGAAAATAAACATAAAGATAAATTACTAAGAAAAAAAAGATGTTCTAAATATGAAAATGGAATGAGAACTAACTTTACCAAAGTCAAATTTTGTGATAACAACAGAAAAGTTAGTGATACAACGGAAAATGATTTTGTAAATAGTGTTGAAAAGAAGAGAGACAAAGAAAGAGATATTAGAGAGTTCCAAGAGAAGTTTGTAAGGGTTGTACTAAGTGAGGAAGAGATGCTGCGAGCTAGAGATGATAAAAGAAATCATCATAATTTTAAGAAGCTCCCGTATAAATGTGATAGTTGTGTACTTGGATTCACAAGGAAGGATACTTATAGTTTACATGTGAAGAAAAAGCATGATGAGGTATGTACCTAAATCATAAGCATGCATCTTTTTTTTCCAGACTACACTGTCGAGTACCAGAAACGACTTGTTGACTGAAGTCATATTTTATGACTTAGAAACTTTAACCGTGGACATTTCCATAATCATGGGGTTTTGGGGCGTGGGGATGGTACAGGGAGGTAGCCGGGCCTCCCCGCACCATAAATCGATGGAGATTTTTATTCTAATCTAAAAATTTTAACCATGGATATCTGCATAACCATGGAGTTCTGGGGGGTGGGGATGGTACAGAGCGGTAGCCCTCCTACCCCGTCCCACCCCTTAAATCGACGGTAAATAAAGGAAAGTTTAACCTGGCCTATTCCTGGGCAACGGTCTCCCCACTCCTTCAGCACATCTAAACGCTAGACCGTCACGGATGCGAGCCGCGCCCGTTTCTGCTCAATTTGTAGAGAGGCACCAAAAATCGGACGGGATACGGACGCTGTACGGTGTAGCGTTAATTTTCGTGAAGTTTGGCACTGCTCGGACCCAGCACGGCCTAGCGTGAGTCATCCTTTAAACCAGCCTTTCCCAAAGAAGGCGATAAAGCTTCCTTGTGGGCGCTGCAGCTCTAAAGAGGAGCAGTAAGAGACCTAAAAAAAAATGGGGCCATTGTGTAGGTAGAGGCTTAGGAGGTGATTTGTAATTTCATCTAGATAGTAGTTTTTAAGTACAGTCCGCGAGGTATAAGCTGAGCTTTGCATTTGTGTGAGTGTACATGGATAGTGTAGGTGTGATAACCGGCCTTAGGCGCGGCGCCATTTTCGCCCGGTAAAAACCGGTTTAAACTGATTTTGGGTAACCGGCCTGAGGCGCGGCGCCATTCTGTCTCGCCGCGCTCCACTCACTCACACTAATGCAAAGCTCAGCTTATACCTCGCGGCCTGTACCTAGGTGAACAAATGGGGACGCTTAAAATCATTTATTCTCAAAGCAGGCAGTAGACAAAATAAGTTTGGAAACGCCTGGTTTAAACGCTTTTGTGAGCAATCAGTGTCAATATTCCATAGAAAATAATGACACTGACAGCTTTTAAATATGGTTTATTTGCTGATCGCGTTCAGTTTCATTGGTGAATTTGGTCCTAAAACGACAACCATAGACAACAACTTTCGTTCGTAAGCTACAGAGTTGCCAAAAAATAAATCCCGAATCCAACAAATGTACAAACACAAAAAAAAATGTTTTTTATTCTCTACCTCTCTTTTAGAGCATTGGCGACCAAATCTGCGATGTATGCAGCATTCGATTACGCCACAAACTAGCGTTGAATAACCATAGAAGTAAGCACTATGTGGTATACAGATGTCGACTATGCAGATATGTGTCTCATGAGTTCATGTCAGCCGTCAATCACTGTAAGATGAAGCACGCAGCAGACAAGCCTGATCGCATACACTGCTCACAGTGTGATGTTGTTGTCAAGTAGGTATTATTCAAAGACAGCGAGTTTTTTGGAACGAAGTTCCTTATCGCGCGTTGCGAAAGGGGGCTAGACGGAATTAAGACCAAAAGTTGTAACGACTCTTTTTTTGGAGTAAAATATGATGTCTTTTAAACAATATTTTTTGATTGGTTAATATTAGATCAGATTTTTTTTTGATTATTATAACTTAAAAGAAATAATTTTTTATTACAATTCCTTCACTAATTAATCGAAAGGAACTCAAGTTTTTTTTACTCTATGGTAATCCTAATCTTAACTATCAATCTGCCTGCCTTTTCCTAACTCTGTTGGGGTCGGCTTCCAGTCTAACCGGATGCAGCTGAATACCTTATTTAACATGGAGCGACTGCCTATCTGACCTCCAAAACCCAGTCAGTATTGATAAATACGAGTAATTAATTTTCATTTAAACCAATCTATACTAATATTATAAGGCGGTTTTCACACTGCCCCGCATCATGCTGCATATTGCGTGTCGACGCACCTACGCGCGTTCCTGCGGGAGTGCAGATCTGCATCATCGTGCGGGTTTTTTGCGCACTCACGCGCGTAGGTGCGTTTTGTAGATTCACGCACGGCGGCTCTCATTTATTCGCCGTTCTCTGTGGTGGTCGTGCAGTACTGAGCATCACGATAGTTTCACGCGCGGCACTGCGGGATTCGGTGTGCCATACCTTGCGTCTCGCCCCGCACCTACGCGCGGGGGTGCATGTTTCTCCGCGTGTATGCGCGTGATCCGCATGAACGCGCGTGGATGCATTTTCTGTGTGTTAGACTGTGCGTGTTTTCCATACAAACGGAGATACTTACAAGCAACGGAAGAACACGCATCCACGCGCTCGCTGCATCATGCGGGGCAGTGTGAGAATCGCCTAAAGCTGATAGTTTTTTTGTTTGAACGCGCTAATCTCTGGAACTACTGGTCCGAATTGAAAAATTATTTTTGAGTTGGATAGTCCATTTATCGAGGAAGGCTATAGGCTATGTAACATCACGCTACGACCAATAGGAGCCGAGCAGCGAGTTAAACCGGGCGCGAGCAGCTAGTCTTTATTTAAATCTAAGAAAATGCTACGTCATACTTAAAAGGGAAAGGGTTACCGCTACGGAAGGAATATGGATGGGTTTTAGTCAGTAAGAATCTGACACTCCCTTCCGCTCCACCCAGAGCGGGAGGGGTGATTTGATGATTTCCCACCCTCAAAAAAAAGGGGTGTTTTACATTAATAATCGTGACCAAATTAATTTGTATGGCAATTTGCCCATCCCTAGCCTAGCCATGTACTGGCCTTTTTTTTAAGGCTGGGAAATCATCCAGTCACTTCTTCTCCAGACTCTTACTGACTAAAACCCATCCATGTTCTTTCCTAAGCCCTTTATGATCCGGGGTAGCGGTAACCCTTTCGGACAATTCCGCTTAGCCATGTCCTGGCCTAAGATGCAACTGAACAACGCTTACAGCACAGTAAAATTTGAAACTCATTATGTATTGTCCTCAGAACCCCAGATGATTTAGAAAAACACATGCAGACAGAACATACCCTTTTCTGTGACTGTGGGATCAAATTCAAAGACAAGAATAATCTTAGAAGACATATGAGGTGAGTGTACAAGGTGTAGACATCAATTCATAACCATAATAAAAGAAATCATCATTAAAGAAAATATTGTTTGCAATTAAATCTCAACTTTAAAAATTATGTGACATAGCTCAGATTTCATTGCAACCAATTAGAATCCTTATTCATAGTCACGCACACACTTCGCAAGGAACGCATTTCCAAAACATTTATTCTACTTTCATGCTTCTCTTGCCACTCCTAACATTCACATCCATATAAGCGTTGGCAGCGTAGGCACCAGGACACTTCAGCAGGATTGTCCGAAAGGGTTACCGCTACCCTGGAACATTAAGGGCTAAGGATGGAACATGGGTGGGTTTTAGTCAGTAAGAGTCTGACACTCTCTGCCACTCCTGCCAGAGATCGTCATTTGACGACACGGTTGGCGCAGTGGTTGAGCGATTGACTTCTGCGCAGCATGTCGCGGGTTCGATTCCCGCACGGAACAAATATTTGTACGACCTGCAGGTATTTGTTACGGGTCTGGGTGTTTTTCTATCTATAATATGTATGTATTTACAAAAAAAAATATATTTAAGTAGTTTATCAGCCATCTCGTTACCATAACACAAGCATTAGTTTGCTTTTTGCGTGCCCCCATAATCATGGCGGACGCTCTGCTGAACGGAGGGCTCAACAGCATTCTGAATATGATGTCCCCACTTCTGGGGCATAGGCCTACTCTCTTCAAGAGGCAGTGGGCCGTGTCCACCACGCAAGTCTAGTTTTAGTCGGTGGTTCTAAGATGTCTTTGAAATTTTAGTTCTAGGACATACTGGTTTCCACACGATGTTTTTCTTATTGTGTTCCTGTATTGAAATCAAAAGTCATTTATTCAAAAACGCCCTTCACCACTTCCTAGTGCTTTAGCTGGGAAGAAGTGGCGCAACAAACTCCCCAGCAGCACAGCTGTCTGTTCAGTTAGAAGAACAGAAAGAGAGTAGAGAAATAAAGATGGCGGCGTTCCGATATCGAACAAAAAGAACCCTCTAGAGTTGTGGATATGAAAAAGTCATGCTCGCGAAGGAGGTGGCGGGATGGGAGAGAGAAAAGTCCTCCCGTCCCAGCCGGCGCAGGAGACGCCCCGGGCGTCGGGAGCCACGTGACGACTCCCGGCCACCGTAGGCGCGGGCCTGCGGACGGTGAGTAATGGGTGACTCACCGTCCGATCAGCACCAGACCCGTGCCGGACGGCGCGTATATGTTCCACGCGCGCCTCAAAGAGATGTCAGCATATGAAGGGGCCCCTCAGGGCCAAGCCTGACGGGTAAGCGGGATTGTCCGAAAGGGTTACCGCTACCCCGGAACATAAAGGGCTACGGAAGGAACATGGATGGGTTTTAGTCAGTAAGAGTCTGACACTCCCTTCCGCTCCACCCAGAGCGGGAGCAGTCATTGGATGATTTCCCAGCCTTAATAAAAAAATAAAAAGCGTTGTGGATATGATATCTAGGATTTTTTACTTTCCAGCCGAGCCCACTCCACTTTGCGAAACTTTATATGTGATATTTGTAAAAAAACTTTTAAAACTAAGACACGATTGGAATCTCACATGGTGAGACATAGCGGCCATATTGCGAAGAAGCTGGCGTATTGCCAACAGTGCAATGTACAATATAAAAATATTCAAGTGTATAGGATCCACTTGAAGTCTAGTGCTAATCATTCTGAAGGGTAAGTACTATAATTAAACAAAAGAATTTGGGTGTAAAATGACACAGAAAGCGATCATAGATCGAATAAAATGGTTTTATTACTATTTTAATTATTATGTGGTTTATATTTTATGATATTAACTTTTGAATGCTGCTCGTGGCTAAACACTAACAGCCGCACAGGTCGATCTATCAGGTTAAGCCACGATTGGCCGGGGGTTGGCCTTGGCTGGGTGACCATCTTTACATACCGAGACTCCTCCGTGCCTCGGAAAGCACGTTAAGCCGTTGGTCGGCTGCCATTTGTGCATCTTTGACAGTCGTTACGGGTCGTCAGAAGCCCGAAAATCTGACAACCAGTCTTACCAAGGGGTATCGTATTGCCCAGTTACTGGGTTGTAGAGGTCAGATAGGCAGTCGCTTCATGTAAAATACTGGTATTCAGCTGCATCCGGTTAGGCTGGAAGCTGACCCCAACATAGTTGGGAAAAGGCTAGGCAGATGATGAGATATCTTTTAAATGCTAAGAAGGATGTGTGGTGTTACGCGAATGGATAGAATACGGAATAAGTATATAAGAGGAAGTCTGAAAGTGGCACCGGTGACTGAAAAGTTGTGTGGAAATCGGTTGTCATGGTATGGGCATGTTATGCGGAGGAATGAGGAAAATGTTGTCAGGAAAGTTGTGAGTACGAATGTGGATGGCTATACAAGTAGAGGGAGACCAAAGAAACGATGGATGGATTGTGTGAAAGATGATATGGCTAGAGAGGGAGTGACTACCGAGATGACGACTAATAGAGAAGTATGGGAGAAACAGACATGTTGCGTCGAGCACGCATAAATGGGATAAGGGCAGGAGAATGATGATGAATGATGATAAATATTTCTTTTTTTTAAATTTATTTTTAAAATACCTCAATTTTCAGATACCCATGCTCCGAGTGCAATAAGAATTTCAAGTCGAAAGGGTACTTGAAGCAACACTACGACTTCTATCATTTAAGAAAGTCGCAGTACAAATGTGAAGTTTGCAATAAGGTATGTTCAACTAACTTCGCAACTTTCAAATACTCTACCCCTCCATCATCCGATATGCGCTGGCCTTAACCTTTTGAACGCCATTGTCACATATACGTGACAAGTAAGCGCGCCCTGTATCCCAACGACACAAATATGTGACAATGCGGGTCCATAACACGAAATAAACAATTCGTATGTATTAATTGACATGAAACAAATAAAAAGACTGGCTATTGTGAAATTCATGATAACAATAATAAATAAATTTGTAGCTTGGCGTGGAGGGCATGCGCGGCGTTTATGCTCTGGCGTTCGAAAGGTTCAGGTTAGCCCGCAAAATTCAAATTTTATTCCGTTTTTTGCAATTCGCAAGTCAGTATTTGGCTTTATGTTGATCGAAATATGATCCACGGGCGAAGTAAGTACGTATTTACGGAATATGCCCTCTAATTCCAAATGACTGTTTCAATGTGTGTAGTCACATCCTTACGAAAGAGTTTGTATGTAGTTGTAAGTATTCGTCTTCAGTAGCAGGCCGGCAGCGACATGCGTTGTGAGTCTTGTTGGCGCGCGGTAATTACTTTCACAAATACTGTCAAACGTTTTGAATTTAGGAGTGGCGGGCTATGTTAACGTAGTTTATCTTTAAATCCTTAATGTCAGCTGGAATGATAGCTCACTCCAATTGTGACGGTAAGAATTTTACAGAATAACACCGCTGATTATTTATCATGTCTTTTTCAGCTTTTCATATCAAATTGGCGTTTACGTAATCACAAACAACTGTACCATGGACTGAGTAGACCTAGGAATCATTCTTGCAACGTATGTGGCAAGAAATTCTTTGTGAGTATCATGACTTTTTATGTTATAAACTGGCTGCTGCCCGCGGCTTCGTCCGCGTGGTACCCTGGAATAAAATAAGCCTAAGTTATTCCTTACACCACGAGCTATCAGCCAGTGAAAGTCGAGACGTTTGGGCGATTAGCCGGAACAAACAGAGATAGACAGACAAACATTTTAAAAATTGATTTTTGTTAGGAGTACTGTATGTTATTTTGTCATTTGAAATAGCCACTTAAATAATTAAATAATAAACCGTTAAACCGCCCAGTCACATTAATACGACAAAAGTTTTCATGCCCGTGCCGCCTGAGTCGTGTTTATACGACTGAAAATCTGCTCGGTTTTCGTTTTTTTTTGTTGCAAGACCTAATTCATCTGAAGTTGTCTAAAGTTTCTTTTTTGTGAGTTGGGTGCTGGGGGCACGGCAATTGATATAAAACCAAGCGGTCAATAGGTTGACTTCAATTTTATTTATTTGAATACATTAAAGTAGATCTTCGTGGCTCCGAAGCTTAGTACTAGATTCGCAAGGTATCCGTCTCGCAACACACCGCATTCGCCATTTACCAGATATGGAAAATGCTAGAAATGCAAAATAACATTTTGTACCGTTGCAAAAATTTTGTACGTTGGCGGTGAAATGGTTTAATGTTTTTATTTCTTCATTTTGCAGACTTCAGCAACACTCCGCAGTCACCAGTTCACGCATTCAGACCAGCGATCGTTTATGTGTGAAGATTGTGGCGACACTTTCAAGCAAAGCGCTGCCTTGTACACTCATACGCGTCTAGTGCACAAAGGTGGAGGGGCGCGGAAGAAGCGCGACTGTTGAGCAACAGTTGAGCAATAGTCGGGCAACAGTTACGCGACTATTATTACCTTGTACGTTATAAGAGTGTGATAATTTATTAATAAATATTTTAGACTGAATTTAATTAATTGATGTTTTTTTTAACTAACTGCCTTGACGATTAGCAAATTATTTCTGGATAATGGCTTAGGTTACCTAATAGCGGGATTGTCCGAAAGGGTTACCGCTACCCCGGAACATAAAGATAAGTAAGGAACATGGATGGGTTTTAATCAGTAAGAGTCTGACACTCCCTTCCGTTCCCTTCAGAACTGGAGGGGTCACTTGATGATGATTTCCCACCCTCAAAAAAAAAGAGGTATCCTAATGACGGAAGTAATTGATATTAAAAAACTCAAAAAAAGAAATTAGTTCTGAATGATGTAGAAAATGGTATTTCCTAGAACTTTGGCTTTATAAGCATTTTGGGTTTCTCAAATCGTATTAGTACATACGAAGTTTTAAAAGGCAATAATTAAATGAAAATCAGTCTGTTCATCTGTTCATTGTTTTTATTATTATCTGTCGGTTGTCAAAATCATTTTCATCGACACGCTCAACTCTCATTATTTAGACAATAGTTCCTTTAGAAGATAAATATTTTATTAGGAACATGTACAGGAAATACAGCAGAAAAAGTAATTGGGTATTTGAATGGGTAGTCAGCTTAGTAGGGGCATAGTATTACCCAGTTACTGCATCCGGTTAGACTAGAAGCCGACCCCAACATAGTTGGGGAAAGATTAGGCAGGTTTATTGATTTTGTGTACCACTCATTGAAATCTTGGTGGGACAGCTTGCTCGGGCAATGTGGAATAATCGTTTTGTTTTAGCAAGTGTCTACATGATAAAAAATTATTTTAAATAAATATTTTCTGTTTTACTTAATTGGTGTTTTATTTATGAACTGGTAAATTATCCCTCTTCCATTTCTATTATTAATTGGTAAATTAGCCTGCGACATTCATTTTTTTGTTTTTTTTTTTTGCAATTTGCAGGTCAGTGTCAATTTGTCTGTTGATCAAAATACGATTCGCAGCCGTTTCAAGTACGTATTTACTAAATTAAAATCATCAATTCAATTCTTTAAGTTAGACTACAAAAGAAATAGAAATAAAACTACATTTTGATGTCGTGGAATTATATCGTTTTATTTTTTCAATCCATATACTTGTAGTTTATATTTTATTATATCTCATATTTTAATGCCCTAAGCACAGGTGTCGAAAAATATTGCACGCCTTGACAATCTCACAAACAATCTGACAACGTCACCAACTAATTGGTAAAGTCACCAACTACTAACAAAGTTACAAATTATCTGATAACATCATAAATTATGTGACAAAATCACCAACTATGTAATTGACAAGTAACCAACTATGTGACAAAGTGATGTGTATGTCTGTGTATATGAATATATGCATGTGTGCTTGCACCATAACGATACGTCGCGAACCAGTAGCATCCAAACGCAGTTGACAATTCACAAAGTCACCAACTATCTGACAAAGTCACCAACTATCTGACAACGCCACCAACTGCCGCAATCTCATTGCTGCCACTGCTGTCTTCGCTTACTCTTCATATGTATATACTTGACATGTGACAACATCGAAGTGCGTTGAGTGAACTTCGCCGAGCAGTATTCGCATTCGTAGGGCCGCTCGCCCGAGTGCGTGCGCATGTGGTTAAGCAAAGTGCGGTTTGCCTGAAAAAATAGATTGAAAGTATTATATTAGACCAGGAGTTGCCAAATGACTCACCGCCCGATCAGCACCAGGCCCTTGCCGGACGGCGCGTATATGTTCCACGCGCGCCTCAAAGAGATGTCAGCATATGAAGGGGCCCCTCAGGGCCAAGCCTGCCGGGTAAGCGGGATTGTCCGAAAGGGTTACCGCTACCCCGGAACATAAAGGGCTAAGGAAGGAACATGGATGGGTTTTAGTCAGTAAGAGTCTGACACTCCCTTCCGCTCCACCCAGAGCGGGAGAAGTCATTGGATGATTCCCCAGCCTTAAAAAAAAAAAAAAAGTTCCCAAACTTATTTTGTCTACTGCCCACTTTGGGCACTTACTTGCAACCGAAATTCAACACAGTCCTGACTGACTAACTGATATATCAACGCACAACCTAAACCGCTGGTGCTAGAGAAATCGCACGCGCTTACCCTCCACGCCAAGCAACTGTTATTATGAATTTCTCAATATCCACGGTGTCTTTTAATTTGTTTCATGTCATTAAATACGTACGAGAGCTTCAATTTTTAAGATGTCTATATAAACACTCACAAAAGTATAGTAAACAACACAAAAGTAATGATTTATTTTTTTATTTTATCTAACCTAACCGCATAGTAACATAATATTTATGTCGTTGGCGTGCAAGGGCATGCGCTTGCTTGTCTCGTAGATGTAACAATGGCGTTCAAAAGGTTAATTATAAAAATGATACTCACAGCGAATCCTTTCCCACAAATATTACACAATTTATTCTTCTCCTTCTTCACTCCTTCGTGATTGAATCGCATGTGGTCTACATAGCGTGTTCTGTTTAAAAAGTGCTGAAACAATTTTTTATTATGTCTTTAATGGCCAACTAACAACTGTTTACACTGATCATACTAAGATGATAAGACACTGTTTTGCTTAAATCTAAGGTTAGTGTAACAATTTCTTATAGGTTAGCACCGCATGCCCATGTGGCTCAATTGCTGAGGCTTTTTGTTCCTGTTGTGGCCAAACACCAACTGAGGCCGAGAAGACACCTGTTGTTAGCCGTACCTTCAGCACACGCAGTCTCACGAGCTAATTCGCCTCTCGTTCGGGCGCTTACATTGCTTTATGCTCTTCTGACATCTACACCTGAGTGTGACTTGCTTGCCGGGAAATAGATAGATGGATATACGTGACAAGCAAGAGCATGCCCTGTACGCCAACGATACAAAAATGTGACAATAGCAACATTATAACATGAAATGAACAATTAAATCATTACTTTTGTGTATGTTTATATAGATATCTTAAAAATTGAAGCTCCGTGGATATTGGGAAATTCATGATAACAAGAAGAAATAAAATTTGTAGCTTGGCGTGGAGAGCACGCGCGTGCTTATATGCTCTGGCATTCAAAAGGTTAAATAAATAAAAATGTTACGAGCCGCAATAAAGTTTGAATTGGGTTATACTTACTCGATCACAGTCTGAGCAGTAGTATTTGGACTGGTTCATGTGCACGTGACGGTAGTGGTTCATCATGTACGCCCGTCTAGAATACGTATTACTGCATTCAGGACAGGGGAACTTCTTTTTTACTCTGAAATTAAGCATAAAGGCAGCATTAACCTTTTGAAAGCCATTGTCACATATACGTGACAAGCAAGCGTATGCCGTGTACACAAACACGTGCCAACAACACAAATATGTGACAACTGCAACAACGCTATAACACGAAATAAACAATTAAATCATTACTTTTGTGAGTGTTTATATAGATAGATATCTTAAAAATTGAAGCTCTCGTACGTATTTAATGACATGAAACAAATTGAAAGACACCATGGATATTTGGAAATTCATGATAACAAGAAGAAATAAATGTGTAGCTTGGCGTGGAGGGCACGCGCGTGCGTTTATGCTCTGGCGTTCAAAAAGGTTAAGCATCAAGTCCGCCTTTGTACCTTTATTGTGTGCGAAAAGTTTAAATAAATATATTAAATAAAAACTACTAATAGAGTTGTTCTAGGAACACACTAATATTATATAGGCGAAATTTTGTGTGTGTTTGTACGTTTGTACTCTGTTACGCAAAAATTACTGAACAGATCTGTATGATATTTGGCACAGAGATAGTTTATAACCTGGATTAACACATAGGGTTTTTTACACATTGTATCCCGTTAGCGCGTTACTGTGGGATAATTTCTAGTAATAATTATTAACTTGAATGTTTGTGAGGATGTATGGATGTTTAAAAGGTACTATTGCCCGCAAATACTACTAAACAGTTCTGTATGAAATTTGGCACAGAGATAACAGTTTTTTTTTAAGGATGGGAAGTCATCACATGTTTCCTCCCTCCCTATATGTTTTTAACTCGATACCTTCACGCGTGCCTGAAATAAAGTGTCTTTACAGACAGACGGACGGTCATGGGGACTACAAAGTGATCCTATAAGCCAGCCCTTCTCAAAGTGGGCGATAACGCCTCCTTGTGGTCGCTGCAGGCCTAAATAGGGGGGGCAGTAAGATATCCAGAAAAAAATTGAGGCGTTGTGTAGAGGCTTAGGGGGCGATTTGTAAACATGCTGGTCCAGTTCCACAGGACAATCTAGTGTCTAGACAAAATCAAACTGGTTGCTAAGTAAATTAGGTAATAATTTATAATTTTGTAACATTCTATTTTAACATATTGAAATATTTCTCACTCATTGATTGATTTATTATTATTAACTTTTGTAATGTTTGTAAATATGTGAGCACCATGCTTATGACAAAATTCAGTTTAACTGCCATTGCTATTTGTGTTTTTCTTTTCACCTTTTGTGGTGTAGTGTTTTTATTCTGGGTGCATCGTCTTCACATATAATGTATAATTCATGTATACAAAACATTGTAAAACATTTTAAAAGAGTAACGGTAGAGTTTCTTGCCCAATCTTCTCCATACGAAACTACCTTTTGGAAGGGGCGACTAGAATCAATTCTATTTCTTGTTTATTTTGACGTTCAAAAGTGCCTTACATGTGCCTATCTATATGTATAAAAGAAAGTCGGGTTTGTTCCCTCCATTATAACTCGAGATCTGCTGGACCAATTTTCATGGTTTTTGTTTCGTTGGATTTGTCTCCGCCCTGAATAGCAGAATACATTTTTTTTTTTTTTAGGTAGGGTAGGTAGGTAGGTAGGGTAGGTAGGTAGGTAGGTAGGTAGGGTAGGTAGGTAGGTAGGTAGGTAGGTAGGGTAGGTAGGTAGGTAGGGTAGGTAGGGTAGGTAGGTAGGGTAGGTAGGGTAGGTAGGTAGGGTAGGTAGGTAGGGTAGGTAGGTAGGGTAGGTAGGTAGGGTAGGTAGGTAGGTAGGTGGTTAGGTAGGTAGGTAGGTAGGGTAGGTAGGTAGGATAGGTAGGTAGGTAGGGTAGGTAGGGTGGGTAGGTAGGGTAGCTAGGGTAGGTAGGGTAGGTAGGTGGTTAGGTAGGGTAGGTAGTAAGGGTAGGTAGGGTGGGTAGGTAGGGTAGCTAGGGTAGGTAGGGAAGGTAGGGTAGGTAGCTAGGTAGGTAGGGTAGGTAGGCAGGTAGGTAGGTAGGTAGGGTAGGTATCACAGTTAAGACAGGACAACGTCTGTCGGGTCAGCTAGTGTGAAATAAATGATTTGACTTGTAATTTCATCTATAATAGTAAATCCTATCCGATAGAACGAAGTTCCTTTCGATTAATTAGTGAAGGAATTGTAATAAAATTTTATTTCTTTTAAGTTATAATAATCAAAAAAAAATCTGATCTAAAATTAATCCAATCAAAAAATATTTATTAAAAAGACATCATGTTACTCCAAAAAAAGTGTCGTTACAAATTTTGGTCTTATTTTTTCCGTCTAGCCCCCTTTCGCAACGCGCGATAAGGAACTTCGTTCCCAAAAAACTTCTATTCGACTCACTGACTCTCCCTTTCCCGTCGATGCGCCGCGCTGGTATGGACATGTCTCCTGTACACATGCTCGCTCTCATATTGCTTGTCACAAAGCACGCAGTACGCTTGTTCAGCTACACAAGCGCTGTGCTTCAAAGACAAATGCTTCCGGAGTGCGGCGCGCGACTTGTAGCTACGGGAACACGTTGTGCACGTGTGCGTGTCCAGGTGACGGCTGAAATGGACAGTATAATCAGCCTAGCTTTTGACTGAAATCGGTGAAGGAAAACATCGGGAGGAAACCAGCATGTCTGAGAGATATTTCTCAACAGCATGTGAAGCTAAGTCAGAGGCCCATGGGCAGCATAAAATCTCTGACATCAGGTTAGTCACTAACCACGCGATAAGAAGAAGTTCAGCCTGTAATGTTCCCTGCTGGGACACAGGGCTGAGTGAGAAGCGGGCCAGTGCGGGTTGGTGGATGTCACATGTCTTCGAAGAACTGTTAGCTAAGTCAGAAGCCCATGGGCAGCATAAAAACTCTGACACCACCAGGTAAGTCACTAATCACACGAAAGGAAGAAGATCACGATGTTATCCTTGACCGTTTTGAGAGCAGTCAGTTTTGAAAATCGGTGAAGAAAAACATCGTGAGGAAACCAGCATGTCTGAGAGATATTTCTCAACAGCATGTGAAGTTAAGTCAGAGGCCCATGAGCAGCATAAAAACTCTGACACCAGGTTAGTCACTAAACACATGAATTTTAAGCAAGTGACAATTATACAATACACACATGAATCCCAAAAGTCTGAGGTGCGTGCCTTGGGTTTGAACTCGAGACCTATGCATTGGCAGTCCGACGGTCACACCACTAGGCTATCACTGCTTTTAATAGGCTCAGTTGATAAAAAAGAACATAAAAATGTCTTACCTACCTCATGTGTTTCTCAAGCATATGTTTTGTTTTACATCTTTTTCCACAATAATCACAGAGAAATATACTGTGTAAGGATTTGTAATGTGTGTGGAAGGTCGCTAGGTCTCTGAAAAAGATTGAAAATTATATTTCATTACAAAAATACTGACATATACCTACGAGTAGCCGGTACACTGCCATGAACACAGCTGTGTGTTGTCTGTTCCATCTCACAGTGCGCACACACATACGTGCTCAATACATTTTGATACATTCCAAGCTCAGTGCCTTCAACACTAATATGTATTTATTGTCCATACATTGCAATGCGTGTTGAAGGCACTCAGTAGGGATGTTGGCGACACGTATGAGTGTTGAAGGCACTCAAAATCAATCAAAATCAAAAGTCATTTATTCAAATTAGGCTGAAGATCCGCACTTTTTGAAGGTCAAAGTTACATAAGACAGTCCCCCAAAAACGCCCTTCACCACTTCCTAGTGCTTTAGCTGGGAAGAAGAAGTGGCGCAACAAACTCCCCAGCAACACAGCTGTCTGTTTAGTTGGAAGAACTTGACTCTACACATTTATCGTATGAGAAGTAATTAACATTACGAAACACATCACGTCATCTGCGTCAGGCGGTAGGTGAGGGCGTGACGCCTTTCTAGCCACTCCTCAAAGAGGGGCCTTACCGCCACTATCGTGGCGTGCCCTATAAACATTGTCTTGTGTTAATCACAGCGACCAACTATTCTTGTCGTTTAAGTAGTCGTTGGTAGTATAGTAAGCCTTTGAACAAAGGATAGATTTTCCTTTACTTATTAAACGTATTAAAAGGCAATTCTAGCAAAGACTGACTGATCTTAGAATAGCACCTGACAAAAATAGTGGCAGTGTTTGCGCTAGGGGATGATAAGACACGATGGATGCTGTGTGAAAGATGATATGGCTAGAAGGGGGGTATTACCGACGTCTGTGGCTCTCGGAATGAATAGGATGGTCACCTGTTCTTTTCTTTCTATTTCGCCACGAACCTCTCCTTTATATTATACTAGCTGACCCGACAGACGTTGTCCTGTCTTAACTATGATACCTACCTTACCTACCCTACCTACCCTACCTACTACTAAAATGTGCAATAAAAATATTTTTCTCATACAAACTTTGCCACCCCTTGTAACCCTTTTAGGGGTTGAATTTCCAAAAAATTATATGCCTATGTCCTTCTCATGAATGCAAACTATCAAATTTCAGCAAAATCGGTTGGGTGGTTTAGGCGTGAAAAGGTAACAGACAGACAGACAGACAGAGTTACTTTCGCATTTATAATATTAGTGTGGATTACCCAGTTTAGGACAAAAATTAACAAAATCCAAACTATTATTATAAATTTCTTTTATTTATTCTTTCTTTTTTTTTAATTATTTTAATTTCAGTTTTTTTTTGACAATGTTTTAGTTATCCTTAAAGTACGTTTTTATCATATGTATTAACTAGCTTCCGCCCGCGGCTTCGCCCGCAAAATACGTCGACAAATTATACACATAAACCTTCCTCTTGAATCACTCTACCTATTACAAAAAACCGCATCAAAATCCGTTGCGTAATTTTAAAGATTTAAGCATACAGACAAAAATAGCGACTTTGTTTTATACTATGTAGTGATGTAATGCGCATTTTCACTATATGGTAATACCACCCATGAACTCCACGAGACTGGCTCGACCTAGTGTGGAGTTCATAAGCAAAGTGCTTCCTTTGCGTCTTATTTTATTATTAGTAAACCTAGCTATTAATGTAGACAATAAGGACTTGTAAACACTGGAATGGTAAATAAACATATTATTATTATTAAATGCGACAGTGTGTCAGTTTGTTTGTTACCTTTTCCCGCCTAAACCAATGAACCGAAAATCCTGTTTTTTTGTATATACGTTGTCAGGTTTTCAGAAACGGACATAGGGTATCTTTTTTTCCCGAAAAAAGTACTGTTAGCGAAGAAAACAACAATATCGTTCTTTTATTGTTCAATTTCTAGTACTATAACAAGACTACTACTATAGCTGTTGCTATTGTCACATTTTATGTCGTTGGCGTACAGGGCATGCGCTTGCTTGTCACCTATATATGACAATGGCGTTCAAAAGGTTAACGTGAGCGAAGCCGCAGGCAAAAGCTAACTCAAGCTCAAAGTATTTATTTCAAATGAACCAATTACAGACATTTTTGAACTGTCAAGGGGTCGGTCAGTCAGAAAGATGAAGTTAGTTGCCCATTCCAAAGCAGTAGAAGAAGAACAGGCAAGAAACTCCATGGACAATCTTTTAAACAAAATATTGGTTACATAATTCATATTATTATTTATTACTAGCTTCCACCCGCGGCTTCGCCCGCAAAATATGTCGACAAATTATACACATAAACCTTTCTCTTGAATCACTCTATCTATTAAAAAAACCGCATCAAAATCAGTAGCGTAGTTTTAAAGATATATAAGCATACATAGGGATATAGGGACAGAGAAAGCGACTTTGTTTTATACTATGTATCTAGTGATACATGTGAGAACGATCGTAGGATAAAGAACTTACTGGAACTTCGCTTCACAATACACACATTGGACCGCTGTATGCGTGTTTATATGTGCGTTCAATCTCCTCACAGCATAGCATTGGAAGCCACAACGCGCACATTCCCACGCAAACTCATGCGCAGCTGCGTGTTCGCTTAAAGATGGTTCGGTGGCGAAGCGTATGTTGCATAATACACATATGTGGGAGCCTGCAGACTGAAAAAAAAAATGCGTTATACAATGTGACGCTACAATGGTGATACCCATTTAACACACGTGTAGGACTAGTTCCCCTGCCGGGTAAGCGGAATTGTCCGAAAGGGTTACCGCTACCCCGGAACATAAAGGGCTAAGGAAGGATCATGGATGGGTTTTAGTTAGTAAGAGTCTGACACTCCCTTCCGCTCCACCCAGAGCGGGAGGAGTCATCGGCTGATTGCCGCGCTCTCGCTTGCACGCTCGACTCAGGTGGAACGTGACATTGAGTCATGGTTTTACGTGCGTACAGCCGGCGTTCATCAATTTATAAGACGTTGTCACGTCAAAAAGTACATTATATTTACACATATCACTCCTTTCCTCGAAGGCCTATCCCATTGCTGTAGAGGTATACCCATAGTAGGTACAGACGCAAGCACATCAAGCTATCCCTAACTGTCAAATTTTCTCAATTAAAAATGAACCTTATATCTTTGCAATAAAGTTGAAATACTATCAAAGAAATTTGACAGATTGTGGTAACTTGATGTGCTGGCCTCTGTACAATCACATTTTGCCAGTTATGTTCAAGTGCCATTACGTTTTGCCGGTTGTGCCGTACGACCCATAACGACTGTCAAACATCTGCAAATGACAGACAGGACCAACGGCATAACTTGCTGGCCAAGGCCAAGAACGGTCTCGATTTTGGATGGTCACCCATCCACGAAACGACCGTGGTTAGTGTAGCTTAACCTTCAGTCTAACCGTGTAGCGTTATTATTAAGCCACGAGCCCTTTCCCCAAAGACAGGCTTTTTTTTGGCTCTGTGTGAAGCAGAAGGGAGTGTCAGACTCTTACTGACTAAAACCAATCCATGTTCTTTCCTTAGCCCTTTATGTTCCGGGGTAACCCTTTCGGACAATCCAGCTGTCCCCAAATACATTTTGTGATGATGATATAATATGACTGTAAATAAAATTACTTACTTCATCATGATATTTCAAGATATGTCTTTTCAATTTCTCCTTAGAATTAAATCCACTAACACACAACTTGCATTTATATTTAAACTTTTTGTAGAAATCACTATTCCTCTCTTTGTCCAACCATATTTTTGATTCTCCAGCTTTTATCACAAACTTTTTTCTCAAAACCTTTTTGGCATTCTTTTCATAGACTATTCTATAATGCAGTGATTTGTTCTTTTTTGTTCCTTTAATGTCAATGTCATTTTCTTTTTTAATATTTTGGAGGCATAACTCATTGTTTTCATCATAATTATTAAAGGAATTGTTTGAATGTTCATCTTCTTCTTTAATAACAACTTTTTGCTTGAAGTCTTCTTCATTATCAATGTGTGTGATGAATATTGTATGATCTGTGTATATCTTTGTTAATTTTGATAGGGTTTGTAGAAGTAATTTCTGAAAATAAACATTAAGACATTATTTCTTTAAATCTCCAAGTTTTTTGTTCAGCACAAGGTTCAAATTCTATTGCAACTTACTGATCCTAGAGATCAGGGATGTTATGGATATGAAATTTCGGAAATGGATTGGATATGGTAATAGGAATGATTATTATACCGGATACGGATATGAAATTATTTCAGATTATCCGTTAGTTTCGGATAATTTCGTTTACGGATATTAGATTTTTAAGGAATTTGAAAAGTAAAATACAACTAGAAAATAAAAGGTTTATATCTACAAATAGCAAATAAACCGTGGAACTTGCCCATTGCTTCATATTCTAGTTACGAGAGGTTGGATCGAGTCTACCTCTGATATTCTTAAAACCTTTTGGGTAGTCTCAATTAGGCTCCGCCCCTATCCGATAATATTTATGTGTTTTTTGTCCATACATTGCAATGCGTGTTGAAAGCACTTAGCTTAGAATAGCACCTGACAAAAATTAGTGGCAGTGTTTGCTTCCTGTGTGGCTCTTAATTAATTATAACATACCTGTTTATTAAGATAATGATATGTCAATATCCTCTGAGCTTCTTCTAGTTTTTCTTTAAATAGTTTTATCTTTTTGAGCATGGCCATACATTCCCAACATAATAATAATTGTTGGGGCAATATCTGAAAATAAGTACCTATATAGAGGTATATTTTGTTGATTTATTTTTTAAAAGGTACTCTGAGATTTTTTGTAATATTTATTCAAATTTCTGCAAACTAATTGATAATTATGAACCCGAATGAATATATTACATTGATTGATTTTTTAAAGGGATTCGGGAGTATAATTGATAAATAAGAGCCCGAATCAAACAGAAAATAGATAACATTCTTACATTATTTGAAATATTCTTAAATATATCAACGTATTCGCCGATCGAAGAAAGGCTGCGGTCAGAGCTCAAACAAGCCTGGCAGAACGAATCATTGCTTTTAACAGAAAAATCGTACTTTAGTTCTTCTGTTTCATACATTTTTGTTTAATTTTGCAATAAATAAAATTATAAAATGTATTGTTTACTATTTCCCTAGCATCGCGAATGTATGACACTGTCAGGTCAGTGACATTTCTAGGTTCTTACTGTCAATGTCATCTTGTTTTTTTTTCTAATTGGGCTTTCAATAATGCATAAAAAACCGTAACCGGTTTATTGAGGTCGGGTCTAATCTTCGCATTGTTTTGATATTACAATATTTTAACTTGCCTCAACAAGTTCAACTCATCTTCTATGTAATTATTTGCAAGTGGGACGAGTAACAATGCGTCTTCGTTCAACGCTATTGTGTTTTACATCTGGAATTACTCAGTAACAGTCCGGAGTCTGGATTTGTGCCCGGTTGGTTGCAATAGGCTCGCTATTACATAGAACTCAAAAAACATAACTGACGAAATGTGGGTGTACTATTTACCCCTCTGCCTATCTATTCGAAGATTCGTTGCTTTATCTAGTAGTTATTATTTATCCAGCTGTATTAGAACCTAATGGCTTATCACGCGACAATGGCAAGAGACCTGACCGCATGTCTTTATTTCCATGGTGGGTAAACCTTTAGTGTGGGACGCAACGTGTATCGATACTCTCACGCCATCCCATCTTCCACGCACGGCGTGCTGCGCTGGCACTGCTGCTGCCGGAAACCTCAAGCCGGCGAAAATACAGTGTGTTAGGTTAAACGAGGGACATACTTTCAGGGGTTACAATACTCATGCAAAATAAACAACTTAGACTACGGAACTGAATACACAAAAAAAAATCAGCTGTTCAGTAGATTTATGTTCGCATAATTCGTCATAATGTATGGAACAGCTGATAGTTTTTTTTTTCATATTTCAGTGATGGTCCCATGGTCAAAGTTGTTGATTTGAATGAGTATAGTAACTTCTGAAAGTATTAATCTAACCCACTGTATAATAACCTTATTGGAAATTATATTTTCGAGCCGTTTGGGGTTCAAACCCTCGGGCCGTAGGGTCCAAGTGCTTTTAGTTTGTTTACTGAAATCTCTAAACGGCTAGTTGACACTTCCAGTGACCCAAGGGCTGGCTTTTACCTTGACCAGCGGCTTATTATTGGCATACAACGTGGCAATGCCGCCTGTCTCTTTTGGGTACATTACCAGTCGACAGCGATGCGGAGGAATTTTTCAACGCCATATTTTAGTTAGTCATAAACTTTATATACCGTCAAACGGGGTGAATGGGGATACAGGGGTGAATCGGAACAAACATTTGAAGGAGATTAAAACATTGAAATAATATAGTTTGTGGCCAAATAGGACCTGTAATGTGTTTACTGTATTATTAAAATTTACAATTATGTGTCCTTGTTGGCAACAAACTATATTATTTCAATGTTAAAGTTTCGTCCCGATTCACCCCATTTTTTTTTTTAATGCTGGGAAATCATCTAATGACTGCTCCCGCTCTGGGTGGAGCGGAAGGGAGTGTCAGACTCTTACTGACTAAAACCCAAATTGCGGCGGAGCGGACGGACCTCCGGCGCGATCTCATGGCGGCCTGGAATCAGCGACTGTCGCAACCCAGCGCAGGGCACGCCACGATAGTGGCGGTAAGGCCCTTCTTTGAGGAGTGGCTAGAGAGGCGTCACGGCGTCCTCACCTACCGCCCGATTCACCCCTGCGTCCCTATTCACCTCCTTTGACTGTACTTGTACATAATATTTATTTAGTGTTAGAATACTATACCGTTTTAATGAAATAAAAAGTCTGAAGGAACAAGGTTAATAAAACGTAGGTATTGCTACACATTCAATCAACATTTTATTTTCATACCATGATTGCTCAGAACATTTTAATATAATTTACATTTACATAATACTGAGTATTTTTGAAATATGATATTGTATTTAAGAAGAAAAAAAAAATCTAACAATTTCGTGGGAGCATTGTAGTACCTACTCATCGTTATGAAAAACTTTTATTATGGGATTTGAGCTGTTCCATACATTTATGAACACATAACTCAAAAAAATATATGGAACAGCTAATTCTTTTCGATTAACAATTAAAATATAAATTATCGAGAAACAGATTTACTTACAAGTACTATTTTTAATTTAATCGCACACAATTTATACCTACACAAAATGAGTTTTTTTTTTACTGTATAAACGCCGTAACTTATATTCGGCTGGTCGAAAGACTACCTACTCGATTTCGGGCACCCGATGTCCTCGGAGATGGCTGTACACGATCCCGTTCATTAACACATCTTCAGAAGGTTCTATTGATGATTCTAATGATTATATTTTTGTAAACACATTCTTGCTACGGCCGCGAATAATATTTACATTGACATACATCTTGACACTGACCTGCAAATTGTAAAAAAAACTTATGACAATTTGAATTTCGAGGGCTACCGTGACGCATCCTCCTTAACTTTTTGAACGCCATTGACACATATACGTGGCAAGCAAGCGCATGCTCTGTACCAACGACACAAATATGTGACAGTGGCAATAGCACTATAACACGAAATAAACAATTAAATCATTACTTTTGTGAGTGTTTAGACATCTTAAAAATTGAAGCTCTCGTACGTATTTAATGACATGAAAGAAATTAAAAGACACCATGGATATTGGTAAATAGAACAAGAAGAAATAAATTTGTAGCTTGGCGTGGAGGGCACGCGCGTTCTTTTATGCTCTGGCGTTCAAAAGGTTAAAAAATTCGATCCTATTCATAAAGGGTACGTGTCAGTCCCAATAGCATCCTGAAAACTATAGCTGACAGATGGGCCAGTCCTGTACTGGGGCATTGGATGGGCCTACAAGCCACTGTGGCGCATAATTAATCATTGTTTTGATTTTGTTCTTCGGATAGATATAAGTACTAACACTAGTTTTTAAGTTGTGTGTAGTACTAACCAAATGGACTTTTGTCTGAATATAAAGAATTTAATTTAATTAATTTATTTACTCCTCCTACTATTTATTTATTTTCTACTAGTACTATTAGATTATCATACAGACACAGATTTCCGTCATTCCGTCCTCGCCGTCGAGGCCCGTCGCGACGACCCTGTCCATTCCCATCCCCCCGACCCTGACTCGAGCCAGCCCGCGTTGCCGCTGAGCCAGTAGCTTTAAATAACCCCGACCCAGCTGTCCCTTGCTGTCCTCCCCCAGCGACGCCCTAAGCCGAGGTCGGTACCCCACAGGAGGTGCCCTTAGCGTGTAGTCGCTTAGTTTGTAAGTTAGTTTTAGTTTTATTAAACCCCTGGCTGGAGGCTAAAATTCTTTTATGGCATCCACAGGCAAGCCCGGTTAAGCAGTAGACAACCCGATGGTTGAACTGCGAGATGCCACTATATAAAAAAAAAAAAATTATAAAGGAGATATGTCGACGAAATAACAAGTGTAAAAAAATACCTAAGTGTTCAATAATGTTCATTCCTTGCTGGTCATTTCGAATTTCCTCTTCATTTTATGCTTGAGCCTCCGGTGCGTGAACAAGGCAGCTGAATAAGTGAAAGTAGCTCCACACTCGGTACAAACATGAGGCCGAAGGCCTAGATGAATGTTCAAATGTTCCTTTAAACTTTTACTGACCTGGAAAAATAAAAGATATATGCTTTGTACAGACGCCAGCACATCCAGCTATCCCTAACTGTCAGATTTTCTCAATTAAAAATGAACCTTATGTTTTTGCAATAAAGTTGAAATACTATCAAAGAAATTTGACAGATTGTGGTAACTTGATGTGCTGGCCTCTGTACACCGTAGCGATACAACGGCGAAATTAATTCAACACGCATATACGTTTTCACAGGAGCTCGTGGCTAAGTAATAACAGCCGCTCGGATCTATACATCAGGTAATTTTTACTGCCTTACCATTTCCCAACTATCAGGGTCAGCTTCCAGTCTAACCGGATGCAACTGAATACCAGTATTTTACATGGTGCGACTGCCTATCTAACCTCGACAACCCAGCGAGTAACTACAGAGGTAATACTTTCGGGCTTCTGACTAACCGTAACGACTTGACAAAGATCTACGAATGGCAGCCGGGACCAGCGGCTTAACGTGCTTTCCGATACACGGAGGAGTCACCCATCCACGGCCCAACCTCGGTGAGCGAAGCGTAACCTGATGGATCGACCCGTGCGGCTGTTATTACTTAGCCACGAGCTGGTTATGTATTACAGTTACTTACTGTAAATGATTTCCCACAAATTTCGCACACCTTTGGCTTTTTCTTCGGCTTCTTTCCTTCGTGGATGACTTGGATGTGTTTGGCCAAACCCCTCTTCGTTTTGCTGTCCTTAAATGGAAAGATACCAATCAATCTGCCTGCCTGTTCCCAACTATTTAGGAGTCAGCTTCCAGTCTAACCGGATGCAGCTGAATACTAGTATTTTACAGTAGCTGCTCCCGCGCGGTTACACCCACTGCTCGGCTCCTATTGGTCGTAGCGTGATGTTACATAGCCTATAGCCTTCCCCGATAAATGAACTATCCAACACAAAAAGATTTTTACAATTCGAACCAGTAGTTCCAGAGATTAGCGCGTTCAAACAAACAAACAAACTCTTCAGCTTTATAATATTAGTATAGATTGAGCGACTGCCTATCTGACCTCCACAACCCAATGAGTATACTGGGTTATTATTATACGCAGTAAACCGATAGTAGTACCGATATCACTTGGTAAGACTGGCTGACAGCATTTAAAAAAAATACCGTTATTCAAACGGTTTTTTTTTTTAATGGAAGTACTTATATCACACTAGCTGACCCGACAGACGTTGTCCTGTCTTAACTGTGATACCTACCCTACCTACCTACCTGCCTACCTACCTAGCTACCTACCCTACCTACCCTACCTACCCACCCTACCTACACCAGCTACCTACCCTACCTACCTACCTACCCTACCCACCTACCCTACCTACCTACCCACCCTACCTACCCTACCTACCTACCCTACCTACCTACCCTACCTACCCTATCTACCTACCTACCCTACCTACCTACCTACCTACCTACCTACCCTACCTACCTACCTACCCTACCCTACCCTACCTAGCATATAGGAAGAAAATCAGCAGCTGATCGAAAAAAAAAAAAAATCAAAATGTATTCTGCTATTCAGGGCGGAGACAAATCCAACGAAACAAAAACCATGAAAATTGGTCCAGCAGATCTCGAGTTATAACGAAGGGAACAAACCCGTCTTTCTTTTATATATATAGATTAGTATTATAAAGACGAAAGTTTGTGAGTGTGTTTGTTGCTTCGTCACACGAAACTTTTGAACGGATCTGGATGAAATTGTCATTAGTCTTTTCAAAAGGGATGATAAGAGGGTAAAAAAAAATTATAACTTAATTTTTTTTTTAATTATATTTTTTTTTTAAGTCCGTCAGTCAGATAATAAAAAAAATGAAAGACACGTATTTTTTTCTTTATCATATTAGTAAGAAATGACTTGGATAAAACGCAATAAAGTTGGGGAGTGGGGGGGCCCTACGTCACAATTCAGTATAACATTTACAAAGGAGGTGACGTCATGCCACATTTTAATACAATGTATTTTTTTTTTTTTTAAGGCTGGGAAATCATCCAATGACTGCTCCCGCTCTGGGTGGAGCGGAAGGGAGTGTCAGACTCTTACTGACTAAAACCCATCCATGTTCCTTCCGTAGCCCTTTATGTGAGTCACCCATTACTCACCGCCCGCAGGCCCGCGCTAATACAATGTATGGATGTAATCTTTCGATTACGTGAAAAAATACGTGTCCAATATTCGCACTCGAAGGGTGCCGAACCACCACTACATAGTAAAAAGCAGTCGCTTCCCGCGTCTGTCCTAATGTCTGTATGTATGCTTAGATCTTTAAAACTACACAACGGATTTTGATGCAGTTTTTTTTTAATTGATAGAGTGATTCAAGAGGAAGGTTTATGTGTATAAAAACCCTAAAAAAGAAAAGATACGTGTCCAATATTTTTTAATAATCTAGCTGACAGTCTAAAAAAATATATTTTAGTCATCGTCCCTATTTTATTATTCTTCTTCTTCGTATGGTTAGTGACTAACCTGATGTCAGAGTTGTTACGCTGCCCATGGGCCTCTGACTTAGCTTCACATGCTGTTGAGAAATATCTCTCAGACATGCTGGTTTCCTCACGATGTTTTCCTTCACCAATTTTTTACTTACCGTCGTGACTTGGCAGTCTCGACGGTCACACTACCAAGCTATCACTGCTTTTAAACACCTTTTTTATTAGTTTGTTTGTAAGCAATGTTAGCCTAGTGGAATGACCGTCGGACTGCCAAGTCTTAGGTCTCGAGTTCGAACCCAAGGCACGACTCTCTCACTGATCTGACTTTCCAGATTCATGTGCGTATTGTATAATTATCACTTGCTTAAAAATCGGTGAAGGAAAACATCGTGAGGAAAAAACCAGTATGTCTGAGAGATATTTCTCAACAGTATGTGATGCTAAGTCAGAGGGCCATAAGCAGCATTAAAACTCTGACACCTGGTTAGTCACTAACCACACGAAAAGAAGAAGATTAGTTTGTTAAAGGGAAGATCTATAAAAGCATGGTTAGACCTGCCGTCCTGTATGTATCAGAGTGTTGGGCCACGAAAGCAATGAATGAAAGACAATTGCATGCAGCTGAGATGAGAATGTCAAGAGGGATGTATCGTGTTGCGCGAATGGATAGAATACGTAATAAGTATTTAAGAGGAAGTCTGAAAGTAGCACTAGTGACTGAAAGGTTGCGTGGAAATCGGTTTTTATCGGCATGTTATGCGGAGGAATAAGGAAAATGTTGTCAGGAAGGATGTGAGTATTGATGTGGATGGCTATACAAGTAGAGGGTGACCAAAGAAACGAAGGATGGATTGTGTGAAAGATGATATGGCTAGAAAGGGAGTGACTACCGAGATGACGACTAATAGAGGAGTATGGATGAAAAAGACATGTTGCGCCGAGTACAAATAGATCAGGGCAGGAGAATGATGATGTCTTACCTTCTTACAAATGTCACAAGTATATTTAACGCCACCAATTTCTTCGAGATGATTCTTCAAGGAGACTTTGTTTGCAAAGTATTTCTCGCAATGGTCGCATTTAAAACTGTGAACAATCATTTATAATCAATACTTCAAACTTACACTTACACCTAAATCTACAGAGTTGATATGACAGAGGGGCATTAAATTACACTACGTATACTATACGTGTTTAGTATTAACTCGGAAAATAAAAAGTACCAAAAATGAGGTTTTTATTTTTTCAAACAAACTAAATAGCTTACAAATCAGAGTAAAACGCAACCACCCTTTGTAAATAAAAACTGACCTTATAACAAAAGCGGCAACAACGCGCGCCGGAGCGCTGTTAGGAAAGATACATCGTGTTCAAACGGGGCAAAAACTTAAAAAAACATTTGCGACTAAACTACTGCTCCTATTTAATTGATTTTTGGTACAGAGTTTGCAAATGGTCCCTAAACTTAAACTCAAAGCATTTATTTCAAATAAACCAATTACAGGCACTTTTGAATTGTCAAGGGGTCGGTCAGTCAGAAAGATGAAGCTAGTTGCCCATTCCAAAGCAGTAGGTACCTATGGAGAAGAACGGGCAAGAAACTCCATGGACACTCTTTTAAATCAAAATATGTTTACAAAAACTGGGTTACATCACTCATGTTGAAATATACACGTGAGAACGATGCAGAACTTAATAAAAGCGTCCATAATTACAAGATTTAAAAAAACAATTCAAAATTAATTTAAATATTAAAACAGCCGTGGCAGCTAAGAGGTGACCAGCCCCTACTGACGGTGCCCGCTCATGAACATGACGCATGGATTAGCACCATTCAGCTCAACCATTTTGATGGGAGCTAAATGGTCCAAAATACCGCCACCATCAGCGAGACATTACAGGGAGCATGACATGCTCTCAGCCGCCAGGGCACATTCAAGTCAATGTAAGACGTACTCAGTAAATGGTAGTTTTAAAGTAGGTACATAGTACTCAAAAACGTGCTATGCAATTATACAATGCTAAGAGATTGAAGTTATATAATGCAAAAAGTTTTTGTGAATCTTCAGCAGCTCCAGGAGTAATCTCAGATGCTAAACAATTAGTTAAGTATATTCAATAGTACTCCCTAGTATAAGCTGTTTAAAGGAAAGCCCCTCTGTCGTATCAACTCTGTATATCAGCATTTCCCAAAGTGGGCGATAACGCCCCCTTGTGGACGCTGCAGGCCTGAAAAGGAGCAGTAAGAGACGCAGAAAAAAGAGGCTGGGAAATCATCCAATGACTGCTCCCGCTCTGGGTGGAGCGGAAGGGAGTGTCAGACTCTTACTGACTAAAACCCATCCATGTTCCTTCCTTATCTCTTTGTGTTCCAGGGCAGCGGTAACCCTTTCAGACAATCCTGCTGAACTTGGTTTGACCCCTGGGAGCCTAGACAAGTGACAGTTTTGAACGGTGGAGTTTCTTGCCCATTCTTCTCCATACGAAACTACCTTTTTGGAAGGGGCGACTAGAATCAATTCTATTTAATGTTTATTTCGACGTTCAAAAGTGCCTTTCTTGGGCCTCAATCAATCTGCCTAGCTTTTTCCCAACTATGTTAGGGTCGGCATACAGTCTAACCGGATGCAGCTGAATACTAAGCTAGTATTTTACACGGAGCGACTCCTATCGGACATTCACAACCCAGGCAGTAATGAGTAATACGATACCCCTTGGTAAGACTGGCTGTCAGACTTTCGGGCTTCTGACGACCCGTAACGACTGTCAAAGATGCACAAATGACAGCCGGGACCAACGGCTTAACGTGCTTTCCGAGGCACGGAGGAGTGCCCATATGTAAAGATGGTCACCCATTCACGGAGCAACCTTGGCAAGTGTAGCTTAACCTGATGGATCGATCCATGCGGCTGTTATTACTTAGCCACGAGCTCATCTGTTTTGTTCTTGAAATAAAAGATGTGACTTTGACTTCGAATACATACCCCAGTTGTTCAATAGTGTTATGTTTCAGGGTAGTTTTGAGGTGAAGTTCATACATGTACTTCGTTTTGTAAGTAGTCCCGCAGTCCACGCAGTAAGCACCCTCCTCACTCTGAAAGAAAGAAAGAAATAAATACTTTATTGACACAAAAAATGGTATATATAATCTAACATTAAAACTAAAAAGAATATGGTACTAATATGAGCTGATCATGGTGCTGTGTTATTTTTTTAATTTCTGTACCTTTTGTTATTTATAATGTACAGAGGCCAGCACATCAAGTTACCACAATCTGTCAAATTTCTTTGATAGTATTTCAACTTTATTGCAAAGACATAAGGTTCATTTTTAATTGAGAAAATTTGACAGTTAGAGATAGCTTGCTGTGCTGGCGTCTGTGCCATTAATGGATCTTTGTTATCTGAATTAAAATATTTTTTTTTATGTGCACAAGTATTTAAAACAAATAACTAACTAAAATATGGCGTCGAAAAATTCCACCGCATCGCTGTCGACTGGTCATGTACCAGAGACTGGCGGCATTGCCACGTTGTATGGCAATGCTAAGCCTCTAGCCAAGGTAAAAGCCAGCCCTTGGGTCACGCGAAGTGTCAACTAGCCGTAAAAAAAAAGTGTAGGTACAAACAAAAGGCATGGCATAATCCTGCCATCAGAATTAATTCAATATACATAAATGTACAGTAATTATTAATATGTAATATATTATATAGTATGTTAATTAACGAAATGCGTTCCCGTCAACCCGCAATAGTATGGCGTCCACACATGCTAAAAATATATTGCCATTAAAAAATTGAAGAAAAAATTTAGCTGTTGGCATTTTGACGAGATATGCGAACATAAATGTAGGGAGCAGCTGATTTCGTTTTCACGAATTTAGTAATGTTAAAAGGAGAAACCTAAACTCCATAGAAACTTGGGCCTGGCGTTACAGAGCTGGAATTTTGCCATAAATTAGAGCACCTAGGAAGATTTCACGTGCCCAATTTTCACGTATCTCAGCAATGGCCAAATTGGTAAAATCAGACAATGTTTACCTACATTTTAGGTTATTTTTTTTATTTTTAACTGCCCTTCACTAGGAATTTCGCCTGTGTCGTGGGTGTGTTTACAAACATTTAAACTCACATACACAACACCCAGACCCGGAACAACTACATGTAGTCAGTACAAATATTGGTTCCGTTCGGGAATCGAACCCGCTACATGCTGTACAGCAATCGATCAGCCACCGCGATATTGAAACTAAAAAAAATCTTTTTTGAGGCTGTTTTCTACTTAAATATGGAATGCACTAAAAAGCAATAAAAATTATGTCTGCTAGATAAGGCCCACTTACATCACTAATGGGTTGCATTTTTATACATTGTATTTACTACCAGGGGATTTGATGCTATTTCAAATTACAGTAAACTGAAATTGCAACAATAAGTTTATTAAGATAAAAAACCGTATTATTGAGATAGGGTTTTACTAATCACCTTCTTCGTTAGGATTATCATAATATAATAATACAGTATCTAGGAATTCTTTCGGTCCGTTACTATTCCACAATTAAAGCACAAGCTCATGATACCGTATTAACCAGTCTTCAGAAGAGCAATATCCAGATCCGGTTTTCCAGCAAAGGTCAGCTGGAATCGCAGGCTACGGTGTCCAATATTGAAGCGAGGGGTATTCGAGCAGTCAGCATAGGTTCAATATTGTAAGAAATCTCGAGAATTCGAAAAACACATTCACTTGCGCAAAGATACGAATACGTAAGCGACACTAATTATAACGATGACAATTGACAGACGTTGACATTGACATTTGCCGTTTACTAGTGCAATCCATGTGCAATTCGCGTTGCAATCGATATTTTCGATTAATTTAATGATTTTTAATCGTGCTTACGTTAAAAAAAAATTATATTTCTGATTTTTTTATTTTACAATGATTTCTATACCTAAAAAGCAATTATACTAAAATAATGGAGTTTTATTCAATTATAATTTGTAATTATCGATATCCGCTAAATCGGTTACATTCTTAGGGTACGCTCTATTGTTTAATACCAGTGTTTGCAAAGTAAGTGACGTATAATAAGTGCTGTAACGGTTTACAAAGGTTGTTTAAAACAAAAAAATAGAAATGTATTTTTTTTACACTCGGCCATTGTAATTGAGGCTAAGATTTAAATGGGTTAATTAGGCAGAATAGTAGATTTTTTGGTACATATTTGATTCGTGTAACGGCAAGGCCCAGAAATGGGTTTCTCCTTTAGGCACATGTGAAACAAAAAAGAAAATGTAAAATTGCGAGAAAACTGGGTTTATATAAACAAGTACACCAGAGCAAGTTTTCCTTGCTTCGATGGCGCCAACACGTAGCCGAATTGACTATTTGAATTGGTCAAAAATAAAATATGAAATCACATGGAAAAAAGCGCGCTTGTCATAAAAACTTCCATCACCGTACAGAAATTAAATATCATGCGAAGACATAATTGTAAAATTGCATTTAAAGCTAATAAGTATTCCATTTGATTTTAAAAATCTGTGACGTCACATTGTTATATTTCAAACAAATCACGTCCAAATTCCGCGTTTTGACAGTTCATAAAAAGTAACGTTATTGACTACCCTGTCAAATACCCAATTAATGGATGCCGTTTAATAAAAACTGCCGAACTTACATTATCCTCGTGTGTTTTCATATGAGGTTTCAAAGATAGTTTCTTGACAACCTTCTTGCATACAGGACATTCTACCGGTTTTGATTTATGTATGTTTCTGAAAACAAACTGACATTATACTCAAACTCAAAGCATTTAATTCAAACTAGCTTCCGGCCGCGGCTTCGCCCGCATAATATGTCGACAAATCATACACATAAAACCATCCTCTTGAATCACTCTATCTATTAAAAAAAACCGCATCAAAATCCGTTGCGTAGTTTTAAAGATTTAAGCATACATAGGGATATAGGGACAGAGAAAGCGACTTTGTTTTATACTATGTAGTGATAGTGTGACGATACGCACATGAATCCGAAAAGTCAGAGGAGCGTGCATTGGGTTCGAACTCGAGACCTATGACTTGACAGACCGACGGACACACCACTTGACTATCACTGCTTTTAAAAAGGGTGAAGGAAAACATCGTGAAGAAACCAGCATGTCTGAGAGATTTGCATTCTCAACAGCATGTGAAGCTAAGTCAGAGGCCCATGGGCAGCATAAAAACTCTGACACCGGGTTAGCCACTAACCACACGAAGAAGAAAGAAGATCATTGCTCATCATCTACTTCGCCTTTTCCCAACTATGTTGAGGTCGGCTTCCAGTCTAACCGGATGCAGCTGAATACCAGTATTTTACATGGAGCGACTGCCTATCTGACCTCCACAACTCAGTAACTGGGCAATACCTCTAGATACCCCTTGGTAAAACTGGCTGTCAGATTTTCGGGCTTCTGACGACCCGTAACGACTGTCAAAGATGCACAAATGACAGCCGGGACCAACGGCTTAACGTGCTTTCCGAGGAATGGAGGAGTCTCTATATTACTAAGCCATGAGCTCCTCTACATAAACAGATAGAAGTGAAGCTAATAAAAGGGTGTATTGTGAGTGAGTGATACTTACAACACGTGAGTCTTCAACAAATATGCGTTCGAAAATGTTCTGTTGCACTCCTCACATTTCTTCCTCTGAATATGAGTTTCAAATATATGTCTGCTTCTCTCTTTGTATGTCCTAAAAGTAATGCAAATAAATAACACACACATACAGTAATATTTATAAACATTGTAGATAATTTCGCGTGACTGACCTCGTAAATTTTTACCTAAAGATGCCATAGTACAACTTTAAATTATTTCAATTTGGGGGTGTTCGCATCTCTAAATATATATTTTGAACTTGACTGACAAAACGTCACATAGGTAGTGTGCGACAGAGATAACGCTCTACGAAGCCGAAATTAGCCGATTGTCTCTTTCCACAGGTCGATGTGCAATATTTACCGCCGGGTACTGTACGTAAATTCACGCCTTCTCCTCTTTAAGAGGGATTGTCCGAAAGGGTTACCGCTACCCCGGAACATAAAGGGCTACGGAAGGAACGTGGATAGATTTTAGTCAGTAAGAGTCTGACACTCCCTTCCACTCCACCCAGAGCGGGAGAAGTCATTAGATGATTTCCCAAACTCACAAAAAAAAAACGCCAACTCCCCTTGGGGGTAGATAAACTACAACAACACAGCCCACCCCTCCTAAATTCAAAACATTTGAAAGTATTTGTGAAAGTAATTACCGCGCGCCACCAAGACTCACAACGCATGTCGCTGCCGGCCTGCTACTGAACACGAATACTTACAACTACATACAAACTCTTTCATAAGGATGTGACTACAAACATTGAAACAGTCATTTGGAGGGGCGCGCCATGTTATCGTAGTTTATCTATACGTTAATAGACGTTGACCTAAGAGATTGTTTTATATAAACACCTCTCTCCCTCTCTCTCTCTCTCCCTCTCTCCCCCTCCCTCTCTCTCTCTAAGAACTTGGGAATCGAACCCAAGACTCTAAAGGATAAGATGTGGGATAATTTGATGGTGTCGTGTATGTCGACGATTCCGCGGAAGGCTACGCGACACCTCGCAGCGCAACACGACGCCGTCACTTCGTGTACAATTGTTTTTTATTTTCGTGGTTTTTATAAATATGTATGATAGATAGTCTGTAAGGTATATAAGGTGAAAGGTAATTAGTGACCGATATTTAAACACGTGATTGTACTCATGATAACAATCAACTTTCCCAAAGAAACTTTTTTTGTATACTCAATAGCTGCTAACAGCTGATCGGCGCGAAGATAATTGAATTTTGCGCGCGCCAGTTGTATTGTTATTGTGATAAAAATAAAAGAATTGAGTATACAAAAAAGTTTCTTTGGGAAAGTTGATTGTAATCATGAGTACAATCACGTGTTTAAATATCGGTCACTAATTACCAGTCATCTTATATAATATGTTATGGGTCTTTGTTACCTGAAATAAATGATATATTAATTATATTATTTATAATATAAAAATGAATCGCTGAATGTGTTACTAAGCGCAAATCTCGTGAGCAGCTGAACCAATTTCTCGAATTCTTTTTTTTTTGTGTTTGTTATTGTCAGGAGAAGGTTCTTACATTATTAAAAAAGTAGGTAAGTAGGTTAGGTAGGGTAGGTAGGGTAGGGAGGGGAGGTAGGATAGGTAGGGTAGGTAGGATAGGTAGGATAGGTAGGATAGGTAGGATAGGTAGGATAGGTAGGATAGGTAGGGTAGGTAGGTTAAGTAGGGTAAGTAGGGTAGGTAAGGTAGGTAGAGTAGGTAGGGTAGGTAGGGAAGGTAGGGTAGGCTGGTAGGTAGGGTAGGTAGAGTAGGTTGGTAGGTAGAGTAGGTGGGTAGGTTAAGATGATATCATATGTAAGACAGGACTACGTCTGTCGGGTCAGCTAGTATTATTATAATTTGAAAATTTAAAGTTACTTACTTGAAAACTACAAAGCATTTCTTGCAAATGAACGTCGATTCGTCATGTTTCTTGCGACAGTGGGTCGATAATTGCGCCCGATTATTGTACCGAGACGGGCATTTACGGCATTCATATATACTGAAAAATTGAGAATTTTATGTCATCTTTTCAAAATAAATACACTAAACTTGGATCACTCAGCGGGATCTTCTGAATCCGTTACCGCTACCGAACAATCTACCTAACCTTTTCCCAATTTTGGGTCGGCTTCCAGTCTAACTAGATGCAGCTGAGTACAAGTATTTTACACGGAACGACTGCCTAACTGACTCGGTAATACGATACCCCTTGGTAAGACTGGCTGTCAGATTTTCGGGCTTCTGACGACCCGTAACGACTGTCTTAGATGCACAAATGACAGCCGGGACCAACGCGGCAACGGCTTAACGTGCTTTCCGAGGCACGGACGAGTCTCGATATTTCAAGATGGTCACCCATCCACAGACCAACCCCGGCAAGCGTAGCTTAACCATATAGATCGACCTGTGCGGCTGTTATTACTTAGCCTAAAGCCTTAGCTTGAAATCTGTACAATTATATCCTCGGGTAATATTTAATTTCTGTAAGATGATGGAAGTTTTTAAGACGAGAGGTATTTTTTATATGTAATTTCATACTTAGTTTTGAACTTGTCAAATAACCAACAGGCACTTAACCTTTTGAACGCTATTGTCACATATACGTGACAAACAAGCTCATACCCTGTACGCCAACGACACAAATATGTGACAATGGTAACAACACTATAACACGAAATAAACAATTAAATCATTATTTTTGTGAGTGTTTATATAGATATCTTAAAAAATGAAGCTCTCGTACGTATTTAATGACATGAAACAAATTAAAAGTCACCATGGATATTGGGAAATTCATGATAACAAGAAGAAATAAATTTGTAGCTTGGCGTGGAGGGCACGCGCGTGCGTTTCTGCTCTGGCGTTCAAAAGGATAATGTATCATCACACTTACATATAATGCTGCCTACAATGCTCATCTCGTAAACGATCGTCGGCAAATCTTTGTTCACAGATCTCGCAGATTGAATCTCCTCTTGACTGCAATTAAAAGTACATGTATTTTATTTGCTACGCGGCTTCGACCTCGTGGCCCCTATTTTTTTCTAAAATAAAAGTAGTTTTTTTTTTTGAGGGTGGTAAATCATCAAATGACTCCACCCGCTCTGGGTGGAGCGGAAGGGAGTGTCAGACTCTTAAGGGGCCCCGAGACGGTCAAACGGTTTGGTTCAAACACGTAAATTTTGGTTTGACTTAAACCATTTTGATCGTTTACATAGCTAGCTAGCTAGCTGGGTACCGTTTTACCCTTTAGGTACGAAACCCTAAAAACCGTTTCGTTCCGCGACTGCAAGACGCCTCACTATGACACAAAAGCCTTATAGACACTTACCAAATCATGTTTCAAATTATGCTCATCCAATTTTTCTTGACTTAGAAACCAATCTATACATCTCTCACATTTGTAAGAAGCTGCTATATATCCCGGATACTGCTTTCTTTTGACTCTATGCGCGTTCAGTTCAGTTTTGTCCAAAATTACCAATTTCGCCTCATCCTCTTCACTGGCAACACCAGAACTTTGTTCGGTACTTTCCGGTTTTTTCGAATTTGGAACGCGTTGTCCGTCATCAACAGAACTTTCGCTACATGCCGGTTCGTTTTGTGGATTCGAATTTGGGACGCTTTGTCTCATTAAAAAAAGTTCGTCGCATTTTGATGGAGTTGATAGCAATTTTGCGAGTAGTTCGTCGCTATTTTTACTTTTTACCGGGGTATTACGTACAAAAACCGCGTTGATGTCTGCACCCAAAAACAAGTTAGGATCCCTGACGGTAAATTTGTCAGTTTCTCTGGTGCCTTGAAGGATTATTTCCTCCTTGGGTGCGTCAATAAATACTTCTTGAGGCCAGTAGATGATTGACGGATCTTTGATTTCGTCTTTTACCGGTTTATGGGGAAGCACCTGTATTTCAGCCGGCTGATTTAGTCTCGGTATTAATAGAGGATCTAAAAATATTAATGAAACTTTATTTTAATTAAATTTATTCATTGTTAGTTAAAAAGTTCTTAAACCTATTTTAGTAATAGCTTTTGCCAGCGGCTTCCACCGCGTGTATGAAGGTAATTCCACGGGAACCGTAATTTTTTTCCGGGATAAAAAGTATCGCATATTCAAGACTATAATCTAGTTCTGTGCCAAATTTTATTCAGGTCCGTTCAGTACTTTTACGTTTATTATAATAGTACTTAGGATTACAAAAACACTCATATGAAAACTCGTCAGATGAAGCTGGATGACTCTTCCTAACACTACAGACTCGGGCCTCACAGAGATCATACATAGAACTCCGTTGGCGCTCCTAACACAGCCCATCAGAGAAGTAATTTTCTGACGCATATTTTCACGTTTTTAGGTTAGAGATAAACTACAATAACATGGCCCGCCCCTCCTAAATTCAAAACGTTTGAAAGTATTCGTGAAAGTAATTGCAAAGCGCCACCAAGACTCACAACGCATGTCACGCCTGCTACTGAAGACGAATTCTTACAACTGCAAACAAACTCTTTCGTATGTGACTACAAACATTGAAACAGTCATTTGGAGGGGCGCGCCATGTTACCATAGTTTATCTGTACTAGCAAATAAACGAAATAGAGGGTACATTCACCTGCATCACCAATGGGAACTTGCAGTATGGATGTGGATCGAATCATTTCATCAAAATCATTGCTGGAATGTACATCCTCTTCTTCTTCTTCTTTGACCTTGGCTTGTGAGTCCAGCTGTAGCGGTAATTCTAGCATATCTTTCAAAGAGAGTTCTAGTATATTATGTGGTACGTTTTGTGTACGCATTGGTAGATTTTGTGATAGCGTTGGTTTATTTTCTGGTAACATTGGTATGTTTTCTGGTAGCATTGGTAGATTTTCTGTTACTATTAGTAAGTTTTGTGGTAGAATTTGCGTGCTTTGCGATGGATTAAAGGTAATTGTTTCTGTTGAAGTTACTGCCAAACTTGATAGTCCTTCGATGATCTAGAACAGAAAGATGTTAACATGGCATAGTAATTAATGTGGTCACTGTCATACATAATCTTAATCAGCTTAAATTGCTTCCACTACTGGGACCGAGACTTCCTGTCTAAGAGAGCGAGTAGGATTATACACCACGCGGGCCCAGTGTGAGTAGGAGGATGTCACATGTCTTCGAATTTTTGGTTCTAGGACATGCCGTTTCCTCACGATGTTTTCCTGCACCGTTTTGAGAGCAGTGGTGATGAAATTAAATACAGAAAGTAAAGCGTCTGCTTGGGTTCGAACTCACGACCTACAACTCGTAATTCGAGGCCGATACTACTGCGCCACGACTGCTCAGTGTCAATAGCGCCTGATTTCTCAAGAACTGTCATGTGAGAGGAGATTTAATGTGCAGCTGTTGTTAATTCAGTATACAAAGCCAGTGAAAATGCATGGGCAGTCACGGACAAAATATTCAGAGAAGTGACACATCTACTTGCCGGGTAAGCGGGACTGTCCGAAAGGGTTAACGGGGTAACCCCGGAACATAAAGGGCTAAGGAAAGAACATGGATGAGTTTTAGTCAGTAAAAGTCTGACAGTCCCTTCCGCTCCACCCAGAGCGGGAGGAGTCATTTGATGATTTCCCAGTGTCACATCTACTGGGTCTGCATAGTGGATTACAGCTGACGCCCTGGCAGAGGCTTTTTTTTATTTGAGGGTGGTTAATCATCAAATGATGCCTCCCGCTCTTAGTGGAGCGGAAGGGAGTGTCAGACTCTTATTGACGAAAACCCATCCATGTTCCTTCTTTGGCCTTCTATGTTCCACGTTAGCGGTAACGCTTTTGGACAATCCCGGTGACTCAGCAGACTTCTTCTTCATGGGCCCCTTCCTCAAAGCTGACATGTCTTTGTGGTACTGACAGTCGTTGCGCTCCCGACGCCCGGAGCGTCTCCGGCTCTTGCTGAGGCCTGTGACCCAGCAATGGGGACAAGAGGGCTGGTTATGCTACATGCAGTTGCAGGATAAAAAGGGTTAATCATGTACCACAAACAACCATACATTACACTATGAAATTCAACAAAAAACAAGAATGAAATGGCTTTATTAATTTAAAAAATTATCAGTACTCACGGGGTGCATGCCTTTAAAAGACAATTCTATAACTTCATTTACTTTTTTTAATCTGGATTGGAACAGTTTAATTTTGTCAGCCATCCGCTCACACTCCCAGCATATAAGGTACTTAGCCTAAATAAATAGAAAAAGAAAAATTAGATGTTGCCAATGGTCACACATGTATCTGCCTACTTTTTTCCCAACTACAGTAAACGGTAAAACTACAGTAACGGGGTGAATAGGGATGCAGGGTGAATCGGAACAAAACTTATAACTGGATTTTAATAATATAGTTTGTTGCCAACCAGAATAATAAATTATTAATTATTATACAGTAAACACATTACGAGTCCTTTTTGGCCAAAGACTGTATTATTTAATGCTTAAATCGCTTTTAAAGTTTCATCCCGGTTCACCCTATTCATGGTGTTTTACGGTATGTTAGGGCCAGCTTCCAGACTAACGGGATGCAGCTGAATATCAGTATTATACATGGAGAGACTGCCTATCTGACCTCAACAGCCCAGTAGCTGGGTAATACAAAACCCCTAAGTAAGACTGGCTGTCATACTGTCATACTTCCAACTGTAACTGCTGTCAAATATCTATGAATGATAACCGGGATTGATAGCTTCACAACATGCGACGACCTGTAACAACTGCCAAAGATGTACAAATAACAGCCGGGACCAACGGCTTAACGTGCTTTCCGAGGCACAGATGAGTCTCGGAATGTAAAGATAGTCACCCATCCACGGCCAACCTCGGCAAGCATAGCCTAACCTGGTGGATCGACTTGTGCGGCTATTAGTACTTAGCCACAACTCCTCATTTAATGACAGATTCTAAAATAGAATTTGTGTTGAAATATGGAATAATAAACATTGGTCTCAAACACATCAATCTGCCTAGCTTTTCCCAACTATATAAGGGTCAGCTTCCAGTCTAACTGGAGGCAGCTGAATACCAGTATTATACATGGAGGGACTGCCAATGATTTGTTTGCCTTTTTGAATGAATGCAAATAATATTGAATTTGACTATACTCTCTTTTAAACAGAGGGTCGTCTTAGGAAGTGGTTTTGTAATGATATGAATTACATAAACTATTTTTTTTTGTAAGAAGATTGAATTAAGACTAATTACCTTAGTGTTTGTAAACATTTCGGGACACAGTAAAGCGAAAAGAAATTTAACCTGATCTTTTAATGGGCTCAATTTCCTGTTTAACTCTAGGCAAGTGTAACATTTTAATTGACTCATTTTTATATTAACTTCTCAACCCTTTTTTTCTTTAAAATATTTGTATATTTTGATACATTTGAAACTTGATTTTGACAGTACTTTACTTCCCTAGTGGTGTAGGTAACGAGCGAAAAACAAATTTTACGGTTTTTGTTACTTTTTTTCCGAAGACGGTCTTTTAGGATTTTTCATTTACTTTCAACAGGTAACCTAAGCAAGCTATACTTATGGATTAGACTTTGGTTAACCCATTGATTGTCGGAACGCAGATATACGCGAGACACAGTGGCAGCAGTGGCTTTTTAATAGTGCCTGTAATTACGACTTATATAATTTTTGCCATAGCAACAATAGTGTGAAAGGTAAACGCATCGCAATCATCTGTCGCCTTATGCGAATTGTAAATAGTTACATGAGTATGATTTTGCTGTTTACTTCTTACGTAGGGTTGTACTCAGAGATTGCTTATATTTACGGTTTTATGCAAATAAAAATTAACTTTGGGTTTCAACTGTTGACGTAAACGTGAAATATTTTTTGATATAGCAACACTTGGTAAGGAAGCCATTTTGTGGTGTCGCAGTGCAGAGAATCGTTCTTCATCAATTTTCGTCTATTTTACATGGGAGTATTACTTTTTGTTGTGATACGAAAATTAATCACAACAAATAAATAGTTTTGAATTAGTTATTGAAAAGTTTTAAAGTTAACAAAATGGAGCAAGACGTGGATACAGGATATAGAACGGTGTGCAGCGCTTGCTTAAGCAGCGATCGAGATTTATATGATTTGAATAATTTACCGCAAGTTAATCAAGTATTTCGTTTGCTGATGTACGATTTCGCGGGCGACAGGGTTTGTTCAAATATATTTTTACTTTTCTAACATAACATTTTGTGCTAGGTATTACGTAAATAATGTCAATCTGAATATCTAATTTTGTTTGTGTCTATAAAAGTATATCAGTAATTTACGTGTACAATTCCAATAAATACAAATAATTTTACGGGTGCGGGAATCCATCCAAACTTTTTTTTTTGCATCTTTAAAAATATTAAAAAAAGACGGATTCAAAAACAAAAAATATTAATTAATAAATGTTTAATATGTACAGAAAAAGTATAGGTTTAAGAATAATAGGTATATATCCCTGCTAAGAAGGCAAGGCTCGTGGTAAATAGAAAGCCAGCATATGAATTAGCCATTTTTGTCATAATATGACAACATAATATAACATATTATGTCCGGCTGTACACGGTAGATGCATATTACATTTACTTCTCAATGTGAATAACTGGCTGGATAAGAGTAAGAATAAGAATAATTTATTTGCAGAAAAAACCTTATACATTATTCTTATTCTTACTTTGCAAATAAATTATTCCTTTTTTTTACCAGTTGTTAATATTGGTGGTTTATGCAGAGTCCATATTTTGCCTGTTGAGGGCATGCAAATTAGTTTTAAGTGCATTAATGCTAGGTAGGTACTACAAAACTATAAAATATGTTCTAAGTATTATAATATTACAAAACAACTATAACAAACAACAATTTTCATTATCTACCTATTTATTAAATATCAACCTATTTTTTTAAATAAGTGTTGGCCCACAAAAAGAATTAGTTAAAGGCAAACGCATGCAGCTGAGATGAGATTGCTAAGAGTGTGTGTGTGGTGTTACCCGAATGGATAGAATACGGAATGAGTATACAGGGTGGAATTTTGTAATGCCACTTGGAGGGAAAGTACTCTTAATACTGTAGATAGCAAATTTTACTCAAAGAAAACATTCCTTTATTTTTGAAAAGAAAGAAAACTGCATTTAAAGATTTACTAAAATTCGCTTGCGACACCCAGGAATTGAACCGACTATAATCTGTAAAAATGATACCCTGTACTTTTATTGCATCGATGGTCAGGATTAATTATAAGGATGAAATCTTTCTAAGAAACTCGATAAATTAAATGAAAGGAAAAACATGAAATCTGGACTTATAAATTCAATGAGTCAAGTTTTAGCTCTTTAACTCAAAGAGCCATCTGTTTACTTATGTTATATAATTAATAATTATCATTGACGATTTGGATAAGACGATTGAAGATTGGTACAAACGGTACAATCAGATGGCCTACGAGATTACCAGATCTCACGCCTTTAAATTTTTTTTTGTGGAGATATGTGAAAAATCAAGTTTTCATTAATTCTTATGCGAAAGAAAACGAGTTGAGAGTTGAAGTTCAGAATACGATTAATAATATTCACCACAACACAATAATTAAAATTTATTAGATACTAGCTTCTGCCCGCGACTTCGTACGCGGACCCTGTTGCTTATGCCAGCGACAACGGGGTCGCCATTTATGTTATTTTTTATCATTTTTCCCATTTAAATCTTTTATCACACTGAGCTTTAGTTTTATTTCATTCCAACAACCACCAAAACATACAGTCCATTTGTCATCGTTTTCATTTTGGTAACCGCATTATTATATTCCTCTAGAGACCTAGAAGTCGATGCGTAGATACGCTTGGAACTCAAGCGTAATTCTCTTTCCGTGAACGTCTCTGACTCGCGAGACAATACATGACGTTCACGATCAGCGGTCAGTCGCGCATCATATTCTTCACTGGTCTCTAGAGACCTAATGAATACGCTGAGAACGCAGGCGTGCTTACTGCTTCGCGACCCGAAGAGGTTTCCACGGAGCGAGTTGCAGCCTAATGTTCTCGAACAACATCAAGTCTCTCCTGACGCTCTCGGTAGATTCTTGGGATCTTATGATCCTCAATCTTTTAGCTCTCTTGGAACATTGGGAAAGATTTGACCTCTTTCTAGGCATGGTCATAGTTTTATTGTGAAGATACCTGATCAATAAAAATCTAAACTAAAATGACTGCTCCCCTGCGTTACCGGCTAGGCTACAGTGTCACGAAGATAAATGGAAAAGGAAATTAAACACTCAAACAACATAAGCCCGAAGGCATATTCATACGATAAAATAAAAAAATAAATAAGAGTTTTGGCCAGTAGAGTCAAATTTTCAATGATATACCATCGTCATCGAAAATCACTCCTTCACCGCGTGCAGGTACTCCCAGTTTATGTTATTTTATAATTACACAGTAAAATTAGTGATAGCTTTGATTTCCACATCAGATGTTTCTGATCTTCGATTTTTATAAGTCAACAGGAAATGCCCATCATATTGAACAACAAAGACGTCATTCCTATATGTGTTATGTTGTAGCTAGGCTCTTGGAGTTCCACAACAGGTGTTCCAGATCTTCGATTTTTATAAGTCAACAGAGAGTGCTCATCAGATTGAACAACTTGTGCTAAGACGTTATTCCTATATGTGTTATGGTGTAGCTAGGCTCTTGGAGTTCCACAACAGGTGTTCCAGATCTTCAATTTTTATAGATCAACAGAGAGTGCTCATCAGGCTGAACAACTTTCGCTAAGACGTCATTCTTATATGTGTTATGGTGTAGCTAGGCTCTTGGAGTTCCACAACAGGTGTTCCAGATCTTCGATTTTTATAAGTCAACAGGAAATGCCCATCAGACCGAACAACTTTTGCTAAGACGTCATTCCTTTATAATGTTATAGTGTAGCTAGGCTCTTGGAGTTCCACAACAGGTGTTCCAGATCTTCGATTTTTATAAGTCAACAGGAAATGCCCATCAGACCGAACAACTTTTGCTAAGACGTCATTCCTATATATGTTACAGTGTAGCTGGGCTCTTGGAGTTCCACATCAGGTGTTCCAGATCTTCAAATTTATTCTCTCAGCAGAAAATGCTAATCACGTGGAACAATTTTTGCTAAGGTATCATTTTTGTATCTCTTATAGTTTAGCTGGTCTGTTGTGGTTCTGCATCAGGTGTTCAAGTTTCCAAGATAAATTATAGCCTATATGTTGCCCAGACTTAATACCTATACAACAAAAAAAAATTCATTCCAATCCGTCCAGTAGTTCCGAAGATTAGCGTGTACAAACAAACAGACAAACAGACAAATTTTTTTTTTTTGGATTCATGCTCTATTACTGTTTCTAAACCCCCCTCAATTTTTTTTTTTAATATATTCAATGTACAGACACAGTTTTTTTACTGTTTTATTATATGTATAGATGAATTCGTTAGAAGAATACTTTTGCGTATCCAAGAAAATGGCCTCCATTACAAGCAACTAATTAGTTTTTAACATTTTTTTAAAAATAATTTAAGAATTTATGGTTTTCCCATCATTTCATTTATCAAGTTTGTTAGAGAGATTTCATCCTTATAATTGATCCTAACGATCGATGCAATAAAAATACTACAGATAATTTTTACAGATTTTAGTCGGTTCGATTCCCGGGTGTGGCAAGAAATCTTTGAATTCAGTTGTCATTCTATTCAAAAATAAAGGAATGTTTTCTTTGAGTAAAATTTCCTATCTACAGTATTAAGAGTACTTTCCCTCCGGGTGGCATTACAAAATTCCACCCTGTATAAGAGGAATTCTGGAAGTGACACCAGTGACTGAAAAGTTGTGTGGAAATCGGTTGTCATGGTAAGTTATGCGGAGGAATGTGGAAAATATCAGGAAAGTTGTGAGCATAATTGTGGATGGCTATTCAAGTAGAGGGACCAAAAAAACGATGGATGGATTGTGTGAAAGATGATATGGCTAGAAAGGGAGTGACTACCGAGATGACAACTAATAGAGAAGTGTGGAAGAAAAAGACATGTTGCGCCCCCAAATAAAGGGATAAGGGCAGGAGAATAATGATCTACCTATTTTAAAGTAACAATGTTTCTCTATGCTGCATGAATTCTTGTATGAAGCAATTCTCTGTTAGCCATGCATTGGGTCACTTGTGTCAGTGTCAAAGCTTTGGCTTCTATCTCATGGGTTTGGATTCCACACTTAGTCCTACAGGTTGACCATTATGCGTGGGCCATGTCGGCCCATTGGTGGTTATGCCAACTAGCCCTCCTTCCTACAGAAGTAAATCATATTTCCTGGTCTGTTAAGAACATTTGAGTAGGATCTGGGTGTCCCGAGGATGTCTTGTTTTAATCACGATGACACCCTTTCTAGCCATGTCATTTTACGCTCCAAATTTTTTTTTTGTATTCTGTCCCGGTTGGCTGTCTGCTCTTGCTTCATATAGAAAGTTAAACTAATTTATAAAATATTAATAATAACTATGTACAAGTATATAAAACAAGAGTGAAAAATAAATCAAAGGGCATCAAAAAATTCGTTCACATTGCTGTCAACAGGAAAAGTTCCCAAAAGGCCAGCAGCATTGCCACGTTGTATGGCAATGCTGATTCTTTGACCGAAAACTAGGCCAGCCCTCTGGTCACGTGAAGAGTCGACCAGTCGCTTGGCGATGTTTCGATAAACGTAGTGGGCACTCAAACCCCATGGCCGTTGTGTTTCAACCCCAAACGGCTCGAACATATAAGTCACAATCAGATTGGAATATTTGCGCCGTTTGAGGTTTTCTGCACCTGCAGCAGCTGCCCCAGCACAACCCGCTGTGCAAGGAAGACTATTATATTATTTTCCTTTCCAGTTTGGTGAGTCAATCCCGGAGTTAGACCAGCTAGTGTGCTGGGAGTGCCTGGCTCTCATGAAGAAGTTCCACAAGTTCAAATGGCAAGTGCACAGCGCACAAGAACATCTGAGAGTATTGGCTCTTAGTAGGACACAGGAGGTATGTAGCTTTCGTCTATAGATTCTTTTCTGGAGAAATAGAAAGAAGAAAAAATGTACTCAATTTATGGCACACAATTTTTCAATTGTCTAGAAGGGTTACCGCTGCCTCATAACACAAAGGGGTTTTTTTTTTCTGAGGGTGGGACATCATCAAATGACTCCTCCCCTTCTGGGTGGAGCGGGAGTATAAGACTCTTGCTGACTAAAACCCATCCATGTTCCTTCCTTGCAACAACTCAAATATGGTAGGTTATTATGTTGTTGAAGCTAATAATCACTTAGTATTCTTTTATTAATTAAAGGCTACATAAGGGGCAGTCTGGATCAGCGGGATTGTCCGAAAGGGTTATCGCTACCCCGGAAAAAAGGGCTAAGGAAGGAACATGGATGGGTTTTAGTCTGTAAGAGTCTGACACTCCCTTCCGCTCCATCCAGAGATTTACCAGCCTTAAAAAAAAAGGGAAAGGGGACCAGTTTTACTACGAATTTAACGCGTGTGAAGCGGGCAAAGGCTAGTTATCAATAAGAATAATTTTATCATTTCCAGAGCATGGACCACACATACATGTCTCAATCCCTGTCCTGTCTAGAAATGGAGACGAAAGTGGAATACGACAAGATATACTTTGACTTCTCAGCGGCTCCCGAAGACCAGGGTTATATTATAAACAACTCGCAGCAGAATGTCAAAAGTGAACACTACGATGTGGCTCAAGTTGTGAGAGATAACAATATACTTGATATTGATGATCATATTTTAGAAGGTAAGATTTAAGAAGGTAAGAGGATCTCGAGGCTAAGTAATAAAAGTCGCACTGATTGATTCAATTCAATTCAATTTATTTATTTGTGAACATAGGTATATAATAGATGTTACAGTCAGTATGGATGATCACTATGCCTACCATTTAATGGTGTACAAATATTAATGCAATTAATTTAATTCAAATAACAAAGAATATAATAAAATCAATCATAGGAATCGAATAAAGAATCAATAAGAATGTCAAGAGATACAAATAAAATTCCATGGATATGTCAACATTCATAATTATAGTCTACTGATATTGATTCATCAGGTTAAGCGACGCTTGTCAGGGATGGTCTCGTGCGGTCATAATTACTTAGCCACGAGCTCCTCTACAATAAAGACATAATTATAAAGAATATTTGACAGGGTAGTCAATAACGAATTTGTACGTGATTTGTATGAAATATAACATTGTGACGTTACAGATTTTTAGAATGAAATAGAATACTTATTAGCATTAAATGCAATTTAATGCTAATAAATAAAAATAAAATAAAAATAAATTTCTGTAAGATGATGGAAGTTTTTATGACGAGCGGTCTTTTTTCCATGTGATTTCATATTTTCGTTTTGACCCATCCAAATACTTGACTTGTATTTGTTTCAGTGCCCGAGATAGTACTGGATAACCCAGTAACTGGAGTCATGTCTCATATAGTGGTTGGGACGGATGCTTTGGTTTCTTCAGAACCAATATCACACACTGTCCAGGGATCCATGCCTCATCTTACTATAGGGTGAGGTGTTTTTTTTTTTATTCAGCCTACACTGTCCCACTGCTGAGCAAAGGCGTCCCCCAAATCCTTCCAGACATCTTTCTCTTGAGCCACCTCGATCCATCCCTTGCGGTGTGCGTCTAGGTCGTCTCGCCACCTCTTCCTGGGCCGGCCTTGACGGCGCCGTTCATCCTCAGGCACCTTGTAGCGACTATTGCCTAGCGGTCACTCTGCATGCGGCTAACGTGACCCGCCCAATCCCATTTTAGCTTGGCAGCCATTTTGCTGACCTCAACGATCCCAGTTTTGGAGCGCAGCGTGGCATTTCGTATTCGGTCAGTTCATTTAATGCCCAAAACGCTGCGCTCCATAGCTCTTTGTGAGGTGTTATCTATCTAAATGGTTAACTGACTAGCTGATTGGGTGATAAACAACACGGTTGGCGCAGTGGTTGAGCGATTGACTGCTGCGCAGCTTGTCGCGGGTTCGATTCCCGCACGGAACAAATATTTTTACGACCTGCAAGTATTTGTTCCGGGTCTGGGTGTTTTTCTATCTCTATTATGTATGTATTTACAAAAAAAATATTTATGTAAGTAAGTAGTTTATCAGCCATCTCGTTACCATAACACAAGCATTAGGTTGCTTAGCTAAAGCTTAGAAAAAAAAATCAGCTGTTCCTTACATTTTGACGAGTTAAACGAACATAAATGTAGGGAACAGCTGAATTTTTTGTCGCGATTTCAGGTTTGGTCCCATAGTAAAAGTTGTTCATAATGATGAGTACAATGACCTCTTAAGAGGTTTCTGGTGTTTTACAAATAACCCTGTATATTATATTATAATCTTTTTAATTTCCTGTTTCAGACCTCTAACAACTTCTAAAATTGAGACCGTTATTATGTGTCAAAGTGCGAAAGTTAAAGAAGAGAAACCTACGGCCAAGTTAGGCTACATAACGGAGTATATGAGTGAAGCGGATATGTTGGCTTGCAGGTAAGATAACGTTAGTCATGTTGCGGATCCACGCGCGCCTCAAAGAGATGTCAGAATATGAAGGGGCCCCTCAGGGCCAAGCCTGCCGGGTAAGCGGGATTGTCCGAAAGGGTTACCGCTACCCCGGAACATAAAGGGCTACGGAAGGAACATGGATGGGTTTTAGTCAGTAAGAGTCTGACACTCCCTTCCGCTCCACCCAGAGCGGGAGCAGTCATTGGATGATTTCCCAGCCTTAAAAAAAAAAAAAAAAAAGTCATGTTGCGGATATCCGTATCCGCGGATATAACATACAAGGAAGAAGGTGACATTGACGCGAAATCGATTACCATGGATCCAGTACATGATTCTGAACCTCTTTGCGGAGAAAATTTTGGTCGGTTAACAAAATAATGAATTAGCTGTTCCATACATAATCATTCTATAAAACGCGGATGTTTTTTTATAACCAACCAGCGGCTTCGCCCGCGTGTATGTAGGAAATTATCCCATGGGAACCGTACATTTTGCCGGGATAAAAAGTAGCTTAGATGCTATTCCAGACTATAATCTATCTTTGTGCCAAGTTTCATCCAGATCCTTAAAGTAGTTTTTGAGTTTATTCGTTGCAAATATAATTACATGCAAATCTTTCCTTTATATAATACTAGCTGACCCGACAGACGTTGTCCTGTTTTAACTGTGATACCTACCCTACCTATCTAGCTACCTACCCTACCTACCCTAGCTACCTACCTACCTACCCTACCTACCTACCCTACCTACCTACCTCCCTACCTACCTACCTACCTACCTCCCTACCTACCTACCCTACCTACCCACCCTACCTACCTACCTACCTACCTTCCCTACCTACCCTCCCTACCTACCTACCTACCCACCTACCTACCCACCTACCTACCAAAAAAAAAAAAAAAATGTATTCTGCTATTCAGGGCGGAGACAAATCCAACGAAACAAAAACCATGAAAATTAGTCCAGCAGATCTCGAGTTATAATGGAGGGAACAAACCCGACTTTCTTTTATATACAGGGTGGAATTTTGTAATGCCCCCTGAAGGGAAAGTACTCTTAATACTGGAGATAGCAAATTTTACTCAAAGGAAACATTCCTTTATTTTTGAATAGAAAGACAACTGCATTCAAAGATTTTCAAAAATTCGCTTGCCACACCCGGGAATCGAACCGACTATAATCTATAAAAATGACACCCTGTACTTTTATTGCATCGATCGTCAGGATCAATTATAAGGATGAAATCTTTTTAAGAAACTTGATAAATTAAATGAAAGGAATACCATGAAATCTGGACTTATATATTCAATGAGTCAAGTTAAACTCTTTAACTCAAAGATCCATCTGTTTACTTATGTTAATAATTAATAAGTATCATTGACGTCATTTACCCATTCAAATGACGAGTTACTATTTAGATAAGACGATTGAAGATTGGTTCAAACGGTACAATCAGATGGCCTACGAGATTACCAGATCTCACCCCTTTAGACTTTTTTTTTGTGGGGATATGTGAAAAATCAAATTTTCATTAAATCTTAAGCAAAAGTAAACAAGTTGAGAGTTGAAGTTCAGAATACGATTAATAATATTCACCACAACACGTTATTAAAGGTTACTAGATATGAATTCCTTAGAAGAATACATTTGTGTATCCAAGAAAATGGAGCGCATTTCGAGTAACTAAAGAGTTTGTTTACCATTTTTTGTAAATAATTCAAATAATTTAAGATTTCATGGTTTTCCCATCATTTGATTTATCAAGTTTGTTAGAGAGATTTCATTCTTATAAGTGATCCTAACGATCGATGCAATAAAAATACAGGGTGTAATTTTTAAAGATTTTAGTATATACAGGGTGGAATTTTGTAATGCCCCCTGGAGGGAAAGTACTCTTAATACTGTAGATAGAAAATTTTACTCAAAGGAAACATTCCTTTATTTTTGAATAGAAAAAAAACTGCATTCAAAGATTTGAAAAAAATCGCTTGCCACACCCGGGAATCGAACTGACTAAAATCTGCAAAAAGTACACACTGTACTTTTATTGCCGCGATCGTTAGTATCAATTATAAGGATGAAATCTCTCGAACAAACTTGATAAATTAAATGATGGGAAAACCATGAAATCTTTAATTATTTACAAAAAATTGTAAACTAATTAATTAGTTGCTCGAAATGGGCTCCATTTTCTGGATACACAAATGTATTCTTCTAACAAATTCATTTCTTGTAACCTTTAATAACGTGTTGTGGTGAATATTATAAATCGTATTCCGAACTTCAACTCTCAACTCGTTTACATTCGCATAAGATTTAATGTAAATTTGGTTTTTAACATATCCCCATAAAAAAAAATCTAAAAGGGTGAGATCCGGTGATCTCGCAGGCCATCTGATTGTGCCGTTTGTACCAATCTAGGTATTAAAGGTATTTATTTAGAAGAATACATTTGTGTATCCAAGAAAATGGAGCACATTTCGAGCAACTAATTAATTACTTTACAATTTTTTGTAAATAATTAAAGATTTCATGGTTTTCCTATCATTTAATTTATCAAGTTTGTTCGAGAGATTTCATCCTTATAATTGATACTAACGATCGCGGGGTTAAAAGTACAGTGTGTACTTTTTGCAGATTTTAGTCAGTTCGATTCCCGGGTGTGGCAAGCGATTTTTTGGAAATCTTTGAATGCAGTTTTCTTTCTATTCAAAAATAAAGGAATGTTTCCTTTGAGTAAAATTTTCTATCTACAGTATTAAGAGTACTTTCCCTCCAGGGGGCATTACAAAATTCCACCCTGTAGATTAGTATAGACTAAAAATTTCAACGCACAGAGGTTTTGAATAATGCACTGAATCCATGACAACCGACTTCGCGTCGTTATCCCTTCCACTCTGTATAACATTGTTGTATCGGGTTACCACCTTTAATAACATGTGTAAATAGTCATATATATATATATAGTCCTCCTTATCGATTTCGATAACGGCGACCCTTCAAAAATCACTTCCTTGCGTGAGCCCTTAGATGACTCGCTAGACCGAATTTAGTTTTGAATACTCGGTCACAGCTAGAGCAATTGAGTTGGCCTGCAGTGTTATATGTATATGTGTAGGAGGGCTTAGGTCTCTCCTTGCGTATTTAACGCTTCTCAACAATAGCCTCGCTTTTCTTCGAAGGATTTGATACTTTTGTGAATAGTAATACTAACTAAACATAACATCACGCCTTGTTACCCCGAAGGGTCAGGCAGAGATGGAAATATATTACACCTACAATTCGCCAGTTATTTTAAGTCCCATGTAATAACTGGACACAAATCCAAACTCCAGGCTCAGAGATCTGATCTGGTAATCGGGATTGTCCGAAAGGGTTGCCGCTACCCCGGAACATAAAGGGCTACGGAAGGAACATGGATGGGTTTTAGTCAGTAAGAGTCTGACACTCCCTTCCGCTCCACCCAGAGCGGGAGCAGTCATTGGAAGATTGAGATCTGCCCAGCTTGGGCGGAGCATCGCCGTGTCCTCGTAGAGGTGATTGGCGGCGGCGGCGACCTCTCGTGTCCGGCCCTGGTACAAGCCATGGTTCGGAGCGAGAGGGAGTGGGAGGCAGTCACCTCCTTCTGTAAAGCACTTATGCTCGCGAAGAAGGTGGCGGTATGGTTGAGGGAGAGAGCCTCACGTCCCAGCGTCCGCAGGAAATGCCCCGGGCGTCGGGAGCCACGTGACAACTCCCGGCCACCGTCGGCGCGGGCCTGCGGGCGGTGAGTAATGAGTAACTCACCACCGTTTGTCCACGGGATTGTCCGAAAGGGTTACCGCTACCTCGGAACATAAAGCGCTTAGAGAACATGGATGGGTTTTAGTCAGTAAGAGTCTGACACTCCCTTCCGCTCCACCCAGAGCGGGAGCAGTCATTTGACGATTTCCCACCATCAATAAAAAAAAGCTGTTACGAAGAAATTCTAGATGAAGAACCCTACAACAAATTGATGCCCTGTTTTTGTGCTGTTAACAGGTTCAGACGCCAGCACATCAAGCTATCTCTGTCAAATTTTCTCAATTAAAAATGAACCTTATGTGTTTGCAATAAAGTTGAAATACTAACAAAGAAATTTGACAGATTGTGGTAACTTGATGTGCTGGCCTCTGTACTTATATGGTTTGTAAAATAACATAACGTTTCTCTCAGAGAGGAGGCCAAGCAGAAGGTTCAGTACGCAAGTTCGGTGTACAAATGTGAGCTGTGCATCATTGGATTCTACACGCAGCAGCAGGTGGAGGACCATTTCGTATCAGCGCATAGAGCGGTAAGCATTTTACTTGAAATGGATACACTTTAAGCAGTGATCGGTTAATCGGATGCATATTTACCTAAAGTTCATTTTTGGTTCGGAAATTATGGAAAGGCGGCTTCCTAAAACCAATTCTCAATCAATCTGCCTCGTTTTTCCCAACTATGTTGGGGTCGGCTTTCAGTCTACTGGATGCAGACCAGTATTTTACATAGAGCGACTGTCTCTGACATGACTGACAATCCAGCCTGCCTCCACAACCCAGTCAGTAACTGGGTAATATGATACCTCTCCATAAAATTGTCAGGCTTTTGGGCTTCTGACTACCCGTAACGACTGTCAAAGATCCACGAATGACAGCCGGGAGTAACGGCTTAACGTGCTTTTCGAAACACGGAGGAGTCTCGATATGAAAAGAAGTATGAACCATCCATGATTTTTTTTTAATGTTGACGTCCAACAAGGTCTTTAAACAAGTCCCCCTTTTTCAGAAACCAGGCCAAGTACCATGTAAAGTGTGCTACATATACGTAGAAGAAAGCAAGCTACCGACCCACACAGACTCACACTATCTCCGCTACAACTGCAAACTCTGTGCTCACAGTGAGATGAGCAACAAACTGATCAGGCAACATGTCGCTGCTCACATGAGCAAGCAGACTAACAACGCGAGCATCAAGATTGGCGACGTACGGTCTAACAAGGTAAGCAAACTATGTGCTCACAGTGAGTTGAGCAACAAACTGATCAGGCAACATGTCGCTGCTCACATGAGCAAGCAGACTAACAACGCGAGCATCAAGATTGGCGACGTACGGTCTAACAAGGTAAGCAAACTATGTGCTCACAGTGAGTTGAGCAACAAACTGATCAGGCAACATGTCGCTGCTCACATGAGCAAGCAGACTAACAACGCGAGCATCAAGATTGGCGACGTACGGTCTAACAAGGTAAGCAAACTATGTGCTCACAGTGAGTTGAGCAACAAACTGATCAGGCAACATGTCGCTGCTCACATGAGCAAGCAGACTAACAACGCGAGCATCAAGATTGGCGACGTACGGCCTAACAAGGTAAGCTAACTATATGCTCACAGATGAGCAACAAACTGATCAGGCAACATGTCGCTGCTCACATGAGCAAGCAGACTAACAACACGAGCATCAAGATTGGCGACGTACGGTCTAACAAGGTAAGCAAACTATGTGCTCACAGCGAGTTGAGCAACAAACTGATCAGGCAAGATGTCGCTGCTCACATGAGCAAGCAGACTAACAACGCGAGCATCAAGATTGGCGACGTGCGGTCTAACAAGGTAAGCTAACTATATGCTCACAGATGAGCAACAAACTGATCAGGCAACATGTCGCTGCTCACATGAGCAAGCAGACTAACAACACGAGCATCAAGATTGGCGACGTACGGTCTAACAAGGTAAGCTAACTATATGCTCACAGATGAGCTACAAACTTATCAGGCAACATGTCGCTGCTCACATGAGCAAGCAGACTAACAACGCGAGCATCAAGATTGGCGACGTGCGGTCTAACAAGGTAAGCAATCTATGTGCTCACAGCGAGTTGAGCAACATACTGATCGGGCAACATGTCGCTGCTCACATGAGCAAGCAGACTAACAACGCGAGCATCAAGATTGGTGACGTACGGTCTAACAAGGTAAGCAATATATGTGCTCACAGCGAGTTGAGCAACATACTGATCGGGCAACATGTCGCTGCTCACATGAGCAAGCAGACTAACAACGTGTGCATTCGAATAGATAACGTAGAATCGATTTTAAATATAATTTATACAGTGTGTTAGGTTAAACGAGGGACATACTTTCAGATTGTATAGTACTCATGGAAATCAACAACTTTGTCTATGGGACCAACTCGGAAATATGATTTTAAAAAAAAATATCAACTGTTCCATTCATTTTGACGAATTATGCGAACATACATCCTTTTTTTTTTAAGGCTGGGAAATCATCCAATAACTTCTCCCGCGACAGGGTTACCGCTACCCCGGAACATAAAGAGCCCTTTATGTTCCGGGGTAGCGGTAACCCTGTCGTAGGAAGGAACATGGATGGGTTTTTAGTCAGTAAGAGTCTGATACTCCCTTGTGCTCCACCCAGAGCGGGAGAAGTCATCATTTAATGATTTCCCACCCTCAAAAACAAACAAAAGAGGAAAAAGCCAGAGTACCTCTTTCAAACACTTCATCACACCTCCAACCAGCCCGCGAAATTCAAATTTTCTTAAGTTTTTTGCAATTTGCAGGCCAGTGATAGGTTGTATGTTGATGAACATGTGATTCGCGGCTGTAAGACGTATGTAGTTACAGAATTATAATCATTAATACAACCCTCCGAGCTCATAAAGGTTCCGGAATGACTTTGACCTTGTAAAAAGTCATTTTTATACCTTTATGAGCTCGTCATCAACACACAACCTATCACTGGCCTGCAAATTGCAAAAAACTTAAGAAAATTTGAATTTCGCGGGCCACCCTGGAACATCAACCTTAATCATGTCTTCTCCAGGGTAGAAAAAAGAAAGAGAAAGTAAAGGAAGCCAACGCGTCTCCTCCCAAACCTGGTGACCTTCGGAAGCTGCTGTCCAAGACTTCCATAGACGTGTACCAGTGTTTAGAGTGTGACATGTTCTTCAAGTAAGTGTTGTTCCTCTAGCTATTGCCCGCGGTTTCATTTGCATTCTCTATCAAACACAGTCACTAAATATCTTCACTTGAGAAGTCGTTGGATCTTAACAGTCGTTACGACTCGTCAGAAGCCCGTAAATAAGACAACAAGTCTTACCACAAGGTAAACGCCCGGGTGTCACCATTTTGACGATCGTCCAGAGGACACGGTGGAGCATACGGTGGAGATCTGCCCCACCGTGTGCTCGTAGAGGCGATTGGCGGCGGCGGCGACCTCTCGCGCCCGGCCCTGGTGCAAGCCATGGTCCGGGGCGAGAGGGAGTGGGAGGCAGTCACCTCCTACTGCGAAGCAGTCGTGCTCGCGAAGGAGGTGGCGGGATAGGAGAGGGAAAGGTCCTCCCGTCCCAGCGGACGGTGAGTAATGGGTAGCTCACCGTCCGATCAGGAAAGGCCCGTGCCGGCGGCGCGTACGTGTTCCACGCGCGCCTGAAAGGGATATCAGCATATAAAGGGGCCCGTTAGGGTCGAGCCTGCCGGGTAAGCGGGATGGGTAGACGTTTTTGGGGGACTGTCTTATGTAACTTTGACCTTCAAAAAGTGCTCGTTTTCAGCTTCATTTGAATAAATGACTTTTGATTTTGATAGCACCAGCGTAGCGTTTCTTATCTTGCCGTCCTACCTAACTTTCATCATTCTCCTGCCCTTATCCCAATGTATTTGTGCTCGGCGCAACATGTCTTTTTCTTCTATACTTCTCCATTAGTCGTCATCTTGGTAGTCACTCCCTTTCTAGCTATATCATCTTATACACAATCCATCGTAATATCACTAATGAAAATCTTGTCCCATTACAGGAACTCCCGCGCGCGTAAGAACCACGTGGCTCGCTTCCACAGAGAAGGCCTACAATGTGATCACTGCAAGAAGCGATTTGTGAACAGAACCACTTTGGCTACACATCTCAAGTAAGCCTTCATGTCTGTCCTTTAAGACCCTCATCTGCCTAGCCTTTTCCCAACTATGTTGGGGTCGGCTTCCAGTCTAACCGGATGCAGCTTAATACCAGTAATTTACATGGAACCACTGCCTATCTGCCCTCCACAACCCAGTAACTGGGCAATACGATACCCCTTGGTAAGACTGGCCGTCAGATTTTCGGGATTCTGACGACCCGTAACGACTGTCAAAGATGCACAAATGACAGCCGGGACCAACTAAGCGGGATTGTCCGAAAGGGTTACCGCTACCCCGGCACATAAAGGGCTAAGGAAAGAACATGGATGGGTTTTAGTCAGTAAGAGTCACACTCCCTTCGGCTCCACCCAGAGCGGGATCATTTGGTGATAGCCCGCCTTCAAAAAAGGACCAGGACCTTGCTTGCTTGACAGAGAACGTGTAAAAGTGTATTAAAACATCTACTAACTGAAATAAACATTTAATTTCCACTACTGTTTCTCCGTTTCCAGACTCCATGAAGGCCCCTTACCTAGAGCAGAATGCACGATCTGTCACAAGATGGTGCGCGTGATTCAACTGAAGTACCACATACAACGGCATCAGAACAAGAGTCGCTACGAGTGCGAAGAGTGCAACAAGACTTTCTCTCACCTAGCGACGTACCAGGCGCATCTGAAATACTCCAGAGCGCATGCGTCTGACCAAGTGTTTAAGTGAGTAAATGTATGGATAAACCACTATAACACAGCCCGCCCCAGCTACAACATTCAAAACGTTTGAAAGTATTTGTGAAAGTAATTACAAAGCGCCACCAAGACTCACAACGCATGTCGCTGCTATGTATGGAGGCTATAAGTACTGTTGTTAACGGTCACGCCATTCGTTAACCTTTTGAACGCCATTGTCACATATTCGTGACAAGTAAGCGCGCGCCCTGTAAGCCAACGACACAAATATGTGACAACGGCAACACGGGGAACCCGAAATAAACAATTAAATCATTACTGTTGCGTGTGTATATAGAGCTTCTGATCTTAAAAATTGAAGCTCTCGTACGTATTTAATGACATGAAACAAATTTAAAGACACCATGGATGTTGGGAAATTCATGATAACAAGAAGAACTAAAGTAGCTTCGCGTAGAGGGCACGCGCGTGCGTTTATGCTCTGGCGTTCTAAAGGTTAAATGCCATCATATTGTACAATTATAAATATAAAGTTTAATTTATTTTTATCTTATGTTTTGTACCAGGTTCCCATGTCCGATGTGCAATAAAGGCTACCCCACCAAGGAGGCGATGCAAGATCACTTCAATTACCAACACCTTGGAAAGACGGTTCACAAGTGTCCTGTGTGTGAGAAGGTATGTTTTTTCTTCTTCACCGTGTGGTTAGCGACTAACCTAGTGTCTTGGGCCTCTGACTCAGCTTCACATGCTGTTGAGAAATATCTCTCAGACATGCTGGTTTCTTCACGATGTTTTCCTTCACCGATTTTAAGCAAGTGATAATTATACAATACGCACATGAACCCGTAAAATCAGAGGTTTTGGGTTCGAACTCGAGACCTATGACTTTTTAGTCCGACGGTCACACCACTAGGCTATCACTGCTGCTATCTTGTAATTTTCGCTTAGTCATTGATAGTAATAATTCATTTGTATTTTTGACGACACGGTTGGCGCAGTGGTTGAGCGATTGACTGTTGCGCGGCATGTCGCGGGTTGGATTCCGGCACGGCACAAATATTTTTGTGACCTACAAGTATTTGTTCCGGGTCTGGGTGTTTTTTTATTTATAATATGTATGTATTTACAAAAAAAAAGTATATAAGTAGTTTATCAGCCATCTCGTTACCATAACACAAGCATTAGGTTGCTTAGCTTGGGACTATCTGGCGCTGTGTGAAATCATCATCATTCTCCTGCCCTTATACCAATTTATTCGTGCTCGGCGCAACATGTCTTTTTCTTCCATACTTCTCTATCAGTCGTCATCTCGGTAGTCACTCCCTTTCTATCCATAGCATCTTTCACACAATCCATCCATCGTTTCTTTGGTCTCCCTCTACTTGTATAGCCATCCACAATCATACTCTCAACTTTCCTGACAACATTTTCCTCATTCCTCCGCATAACATACCCATACCATGACAACCGAAATGGCGTTGTGTGAAATGTCCAAGGATATTATTGGAACGAAGTTCCTTATCGCGCGTTCCGAAAGGGGGCTAGACGGAAATTAAGATCAAAAGTTGTAACGACACTTTTTTTTGAGTAAAGTATGATGTCTTTTTAATCAATATTTTTTCATTGGTTAATTTTAGATAAGATTTTTTTGAATATTATAACTTAAAAGAAATAAAATTTTATTACAATTCCTTCACTAATTAATCGAAAGGAACTTCGTTCCATCCGGATGTCCCTTGACACCTCTCAAGTTTTTTATTATTTATTTGTAAGAATCTGTAATTCTTACAAATAGTCTGTAGTTTTTACAGTTTTGAAAGTTCACAGCACGTTCAATTCAAGTTGTTCTCTCTCTATCTCTCTGTCTCTTTCTATTTCAGCCTATAGCCTCGAGAGCGAATGTGGAAAAGCATATGATGCGAGTACACGGCCAGAAGAAGGAGAAGCCGAGGAACCATGTGTGCCAAGAATGTGGGAAAGGTTTTACTGTAAGTTGTTTATGTTATCAGTACTCTGTTCGCTCCGAGAGCGATTGGCGACCTCTCGCGTCCGGCCCTGGTGCAAGCTATGGTCTGGAGGGAGTGGGAGGGAGTGAACTCCTTCTGCGAAGCAGTTATGCTCGCGAAGGAGGTGGCGGTCCCAGCTGCCGCGGGAGACGCTCTGGGCGTTGGGAGCCGCGTGTCGACTCCCGGCCACCTCCTGCGCGGGCCTGCGGACTGTGAGTCATGGGTAGCTCACCGTCCGATCAGCACCAGGCCCGTGCCGGACGGCGCGTATATGTTCCACGCGCGCCTCAAAGAGATGTCAGCATATGAAGGGGCCCCTCAGGGCCAAGCCTGCCGGGTAAGCGGGATTGTCCGAAAGGGTTACCGCTACCCCGGAACATAAAGGGTTGAAGGAACATGGATGGGTTTTAGTCAGTAAGAGTCTGACACTCCCTTCCGCTCCACCCAGAGCGGGAGGATTCATTTGATGATTTCCTACCCTCAAAAACAAGTACTTTGTTCAAAAAAAAAAGTACTATTTTTTAAGTATTGTTTTTAATCGCTGTTTTGCGCGGATGTGACGTATATTGTCCCTCAACTTGTTGTTTTTTTTACTGCGTCATGTTTGCCGCAAAAAAAAACATATTTTCCTCCTATACAAGAATCGAGTTTTACCGAAGTATTAAAAAAATGTTTCATTTTGTACTGTGGTACAGAATCTCTCGTGAGTCTGATTCACACTTGTCCGATTGAAGTTTGATTTTTTTTTATCAGCGAAAATTGTTCCTTCCATAAATTTCTCATACACTTGTAGAGATAAACTACGATAACATGGCGCGCCCCTCCAAATGTCTGTTTCAATGTGTGTAGTCACATCCTTACGAGACAGTTTGTATGTAGTTGTAAGTATTCGCCTTCAGTAGCAGGCCGGCAGCGACATGCGTTGAGAGTCTTGGTGGCGTCTGTAATTACTTTCACAAATACTTTCAAACGTTCTGTATTTTTGGAGGGGCGTGCTGTGTTACCGTAGTTATCGAAAATTATCTCTAACACAATTCGTTTCTGACGACACGGTTGGCGCGGTGGTTGAGCGATTGACTGCTGCGCAGTGTGTCGCGGGTTCGATTCCCGCACGGAACAAATATTTGTTCGACCTGCAAGTATTTGTTACGGGTCTGGATGTTTTTCTATCTATAATATGTATGTATTTACAAAAAAAAAATGTATATAAGTAGTTTATCAGCCATCTCGTTACCATAACACAAGCATTAGGTTGCTTAGCTTGGGACTATATGGAGTTGTGTGAAATGTCCAAGGATATTATTATTATTATTTTCTATTACAGGACAGAAAAGCTCTTACACAACACGAAGTCATACACTCAGGCGAGCGTCCATTATCTTGCGACATTTGCCAACAAACGTTCAAGCAAAAAGCGTCCTTATATACACATAGGAAGCGCGTCCATAAAGTATTTCCGGCGAAACGACTCGTTGAATATATGGACGATAACATGCAACATTGTAAGGTCGAGCGGTTCATTGTGTGAGCGAGACAGATATAGGTCCTACGAGGTCTCTTTCTAACGCAGCCTCTCCCAAAGTCGATAAATTCCCCTTGTGGGCGCTGCAGGCCTTAAAGGGAGGCAGTAAGAGACCAAGAAAAATGGCGGCGTTGTATAGAGGCTTAGGGGGCGATTTGTAATTTCACCTAGATAGTGGTTTTTAAGTAGGTGAAAAAATGGCGGCGCTAAAAGTAATTTATTCTCAAAGTGAGCACTAGACAAAATAACAAGGAATAATCATACACTACACGACCGTAAAACTATTTTTTCTATGTGGTTAGTAAAGTTGCCGTTTCATACGAATATCAACCTTATTTCGTAAGCTAATAATGTCCATATTCTTATAAATCAATGTGAGGGAAAGTTTTATACGAATTTGAACCTTATCTCGCTTGTATAAGGTTTATATTCGTATGCTTAGCGTACAGGAAGCGAGATCTCAAGCGTTCTCTAACGATTAATGGAGGTTATGGACGATAACTTGCAGCATTGTCAGGTTTGCAGTTGTAGCACTTCTTCTTTCGTGTGGTTAGTGACTAACCTGGTGTCAGAGTTTTAATGCTGTCCATGGGCCTCTGACTTAGCATCACATGCTGTTGAGAAATATCTCTCAAGCATGCCAGTTTCCTCACGATGTTTTCCTTGACCGATTATAAGCAAGTGATAACTATACAATACGCACATGAATCTGAAAAATCAGAGGTGCGTGCCTTGGGTTCGAACTCGAGACCTATGACTTGGCAGTCCGACGGTCACACCACTAGGCTATCACTGCTATTTTCGGTCTCCTATAGAAATATCTATACTCATGACTACTGTCATATCCTGAAAGTTTAACAGTGAATTAAAAATCACAGATAGACGACAACAATAATTATGCAACTTATTTTTAAATAGATTTTTTATATTTGCAATTTTTTTTTCGTTGTAATTTTTTTTTTAAAAACTAAACGCGATTTTTTTGTTTCTTAAAATAAATGTGTAATAGAGGCAATAATAGTCTTTTGAGCTTGTAATGAGGGCCAGAACACATGTACCACAGTCCACAACCACACCACATTGTAGCGAATAAGCGTTCATTCCCATTAGTTCGATTCATTAGTTCGATCGTCGAACTAGTGAGAATTTTTTTCTCATATAACTTTTTTCTCATTTGTTCAACCGTCGAATTAATTAGATTTAAAGATAGTTCTACTACATTTAAATGTTTTACTAATTTCGTAATAAAATAAAAAACGCTTGGTTCGTAAAAAAATATATATTCGTGTACTATTTGTACATCTATAGCATATCTTTGATCAAATAAACAGTTGAAAAACTTATAAATTATAAGCTGGCTTCCTCACCTATCAAAAAATAATGTAATAATGAAATATTAAACGTAATCTAATATTTTTCTGTCTTGCTTATCTCAACAAGCTTAACCAGAAAGAACAAAAATTAGTTTATATGTATAATAAATAATCAAAAATCAAATGAGCGTTTTTTATTTTATTACGAAATTAGTAAAACATTTAAATGTAGTAGAACTATTTTTAAATCTAATTAATTCGACGGTCGAACAAATGAGAAAAAAAGTTCTCACTAGTTCGAAGGTCGAACAGATGAGAAAAAAAATTCTCACTAGTTCGACGATCGAACTAATGAATCGAACTAATGGGAATGAACGAAATCATTTATTATACAACTAGCTGACCCGACAGACGTTGTCCTGTCTTGACTGTGATACCTACACTACCTACCTGCCTACCTACCCTAGCTACCTACCCTACCTACCTACCCTACCTACCTACCTACCCTACCTACCTACCTACCCTACCTACCTACCCTACCTACCTACCCTACCTACCTACCCTACCTACCCACCCTACCTACCCTACCTACCTACCTACCTACCTACCTACCCTACCTACCTACCTACCCTACCTACCTACCTACCCTACCCTACCTACCTACCCTACCTACCTACCTACCTACCCTACCCTACCTACCTACCTACCCTACCTACCTACCTACCCTACCCTACCTACCTACCTACCTACCCTACCCTACCTACCTACCTACCTACCAACCTACCTACCCTATAGGAGGAAAATCAGCGGCTGATCGAAAAAAAAAAAAAAAATTGAAATGTATTCTGCTATTCAGGGCGGAGACAAATCCAACGAAACAAAAACCATGAAAATTGGTCCAGCAGATCTCGAGTTATAACGAAGGGAACAAACCCGACTTTCTTTTATATATATAGATGTCGCCCATAGGCATGTGACCGCCCGTAATTTTCTGAATATTCATGAAAAATGGTCAATAATATTTACAAACATGTTGTCTATTTCTTCTTCTTTCTTCGTATGGTTAGTGACTAACCTGGTGTCAGAGTTTTTATGCTGCCCATGGGCCTCTGACTTAGCTACACATGCTGTTGAGAAATTTAATAATCTCTCAGACATGCTGGTTTCCTCACGATGTTTTCCTTCACCGATTTTTAAGCAAGTGATAATTATACAAACATTCATGTTGTTGTGGTACATATGATTCGGACCTTAATTCTCTTATAATAAAGTCGATATTAATGTTTTGATTGTCATGTAAACCAAAATTAAAATGCAACGTGGAGACTACAATAAGACAATAAATTAAAAATACTGACAATATTAATGCATACGATTATTTTTATTTAAATTGAGAACGATTTTTTTAAGTAATTTTTTTTTCGATCTAATATAATAGTGAATAATAATATGGTGTTGCCATATTTGGTTTTTATTTTATGTACCAAGTTAATTTATTGTCTGGTTGTTGTCTCCACTTTGGATTTGTGGTGTGGGTTTAGTCAGCAACGTCAGCTTAAAGGCTTACCTAATACTAGTATATTTTTCCTAATCATGATATTGGGAAAAACATTTAACGGAAGAGAAAAAAAATCAAAGGGCATCAAAAAATTCGTCCACATCGCTGTCAACAGGAAAAGTTCCCAAAAGGCTGGCAGCATTGCCACGTTGCATGGCAATGCTGGCTTTGACCAATTAATTGACTTGTATTATTAATTTATAGAAATTTTAGTAGTGTTGTAAGAGTAAAAAAAAAAAATGTTGCCGACTAAACTCATAAATTACCATATTTAAACGTGTCTCGAAACAACAATAATAATACTTAATATAATCTTTGTTTTAAGGAATATTATAATATAATATTTAATAAATCAAGTGCAACTTATGACATTATAAGATATATTTTATTTACAAATAAATTTATGATAGATTTTTTTGTTTTATTTAAATTTTTGATCACATTTTTCTTAAACCTGAATGGCGTGATGTTACCGCTACCCCGGAACATAAAGGGCTAAGGAAGGAAGATGGATGGGGTTTAGTCAGTAAGAGTGGACACTCCCTTCCGCTCCACCTAGAGCGGGGGAAGTCATTTGATGACTTCCCCACTAGAAAAAAACAGTGATATGACATTAGATGCGGGTAGTTAGAAGCCCGAAATAAAAACAACCAGTCTTACAAAGGGGTAAAGTGTTAAACAGTAACGTGGTGGTCAGATAAGCTGTCACTTGTAAAAATACTAGTAATCAGCTGCATCTGGTTACACAGGAAGCCAACCCCAACATAAGAAAAGGCAGGCATATGGTTAAGCGGGATTGTCCGAAAGGGTTACCGCTACCCCGGAACATAAAGGGCTAAAGAGGGAACATGGATGGGTTTTAGTCAGTAAGAGACTCTCACTCCCTTCCGCTCCACCCAGAGCGGGAGAACTCATTGGATGATTTCCCAGCCTTAAAAAATAAAAAGCAGGCAGATGGCGGGTGTCTACAAGTTTCGAAGTTACTTCTATTAAACGTGAACCATCGCCGACCACATCCTTGCTCAACATCAGGTAAGATAGCCACTTGTCAAAGTCAAAGCCAAATCATTTATTTCAAATAGGCATCAGAAAGGCACTTTTTTGAACGTCAAAATGAACAAGAAATGGAATTGATTCTAGTCGCCCCTTCCAAAAGGTAGTTTCGTGTGGAGAAGAATAGGCAAGAAACTCCAGCGTTACTCTTCACTACATAGTATAAAGCTAAGTCGCTACCCGCGTCCTAATGTCTGTATGTATGCTTAGATCTTTAAAACTACACAAAGGATTTTGATGCAATTTTTTTTTAATAGATAGTGATTCAAGAGGAAGGTTTATAATTATGTATAATTTGACGACATATTATGCGGGCGGAAGCTAGTTTAAGTCTACCTTTGTACGGTATTTTTAAACCTTCAAATGTCGTATGAACCCCATAGGGCAGGGGTGGCGAACCTCAACACATCTACGCGCCTTTTTTTCGCAATTTTTGAATGGGGCCATGACGTTCCAACAAATAATCATGTATTAGGAAAGAATACACAATAATACCTTTCTTGTGTTACAGTAATATCAACATTAACAGCTCTAAATTTATTTATATGAAAGAACAAATTAGTGCAACTTTCGAAATGATGCTGTGTCCAAATTATGTTGTTACGTGCCATTGGTACGCTATCACTGCCATAGGGTCAGAAGAAAAATTCTCTCGAAACGACACTAAATATAACCGTATAAATCGTTAATCTCTTCTATGAAAACGGCTTCTAATAGACGAACATCTAATGGGTTACTTGAGCATAAATAAATAAAATAGTTGATAGAGAGTTGATTACTCTTCGGCGGAGGGATGGGTGCCATAGCGACTCAACACAATCCCACCAAATATTAAAAATATAACAAAATAAAAATTGAAATAAATTAACAATGAAAATAGTGTAAAAATTTTATTGAAAATTTAAACAATTACTTACATATTATTTTAAACATGCTAAACGGTTACTAATCAAAATTGAACAATACAGGATTAGTAATAATTTACTTACTATTATATACAACAAATATATTTTTTATATTATGTTTAAACTGTTTTTTTAAATTATTAACTACACTAGCGGATCCCGCGCGGTTTCACTTCACCCACTGCTCGGCTCCTATTGGTTGTACCGTGATGTTACATAGCCTATAGCCTTCCTCGATAAATGGACTATCCAACACAAAAAGATTTTTTCAATTCGGACCAGTAGTTTCAGAGATTAGCGCGTTCAAACAAACTCATCAGCTTTATAATATTAGTATAGATTTAATGCATTATGTAATTATGTATAATGAACTTTACAACTCTGCCTAGAGTTTGTAATGATCTACAAAACTGTTTATTTCATTGTTTATTCAACTTAGGAGGTTGTCTACTGCTTAACCGGGCTTGCCTGTGGATGCCTCAATAATATATGACCTCCAACCAGTTCCAAATGGAAAACCCAATAACACTGCCCAACACTGATATCAAACCCAAGACCTTATGTTTAACAGTAGCACTTACAATCGCTACACTAGAGGCAGAATAAAATTTAAAAATGTGTTATGTCGCGAAAAACATTAAAAAAATCAATCTGCCTGCCTTTTCTCAACTATGTATGTTGGGGTCGGCTTCCAGTCTAACCGCGAATGCAGCTGAATACCAGTATTTTACATGGAGCGCCTGCCTATCTGAGCTCCACAATCCAATAACTGGGTAATAGGATACCCCTTGGTAAGACTGGCTGTCAGATTTTCGGGCTTCTCCCCGTAACGACTGTCAAAGCTGCACAAATGACAGCCGGGACCAACGGCTTAACGTGCTTTCCCAGACACGGAGGAGTCTGGATATGTAAAGATGGTCACCCATCCCCGGTCAACCCCGGCAAGCGTAGCTTAACCTAATGGATCAACCTGTGCGGCTGTTATTACTTAGCCACGAGCTCCTCGCGAAAACCACAGTTTAATCATAATATTAATAAGACGTCTTACAATCTAACAACGTGGTCCGCATGCCAATAATTATTAGAAAGGCACTATTATTGCTTATTAATTATCACTATTATTATAATAAATCAATGTTTTATTATTTATCACAGAAAACGATGACCTGTCGTGAAACATTTTGTTGCAAAATGTTATTATATTATATTAATTAAGGCATGTATTTAATCGCGTTTCCAATTATACTCAATTTGAACTTCTCAAATATAATTGAACATCTATTATAATGATAAACTCTTCATATTAAAAAAAAACTTGAGAGGTGTCAAAGGACACCCGGATGGAACGAAGTTCCTTTCGATTAATTAGTGAAGGAATTGTAATAAAATTTTATTTCTTTTAAGTTATAATAATCAAAAAAATCTGATCTAAAATTAACCAATCAAAAAATATTGATTAAAAAGACATCATATTTTACTCCAAAAAAGTGTCGTTACAACTTTTGGTCTTAATTCCGTCTAGCCCCCTTTCGCAACGCGCGATAAGGAACTTCGTTCCAAAAACTTTAGTGTAATTTCAACAATATTTCACAATTATTGTCATTATTTGGCGTTAGCCCGAGTATAAACGCACGCGCGTGCCCTCCACGCCATGCCACAAATTCATTTCTTTGTTAACATGAATTGTAACCACGATGTATTTCAATTTGATTTGTTTCATGCAATTAAATACGTACTAAAGATACATAAACAAACACATACGTATTTATTTCGTGTTCTATCTACTGCACCACTTTTTTGTCACATATTTGTGTCGTTGGCGTACAGGGCATGCGCTTGCTTGTCACGTATGTGTGACAATGGCGTTCAAAAGGTTAATATACCCTTAGCCTTTTACCAAAATTAAAAACATGCCATAACATCAAAAATACCGGGATATTTTTAAAGATTACGAAGATTTTATAACAAAAAAAAGCCAAATCGCTCCAGCCATGCTCAAGTGCTGCGCATACCAAAAAACACAATTACTTTTTTTTAATCTAGATGCCTGCACAAATATCTTACCATCTCAGAGTATTATTTTTTTTTAGCATGCCATTTATATTAAAATTTAGTTTCATTTGCAGTTCAAGGATTATACACAAATCTTAAGATTAAATTAATATCCTTAATAATATACACATACGAGATGGCGCATAAGTCATCACCTGATTTCATAAGGCTATAACTTTTTTGTAAATAAGAAAATCGTTCTAGTTTTTGTTATATTGCTTAGTTGTGATGATAGTATAACTGGTGTGACCGTTGCACTGCCAAGTATTAGATGTCAAATTCGAACCCAAGACACGCACCTCTGACTTTTCGAATTCATGTGTGTATTGAATAATTATCACTTGCTTAAACAAACAGTGGAAGAAAACATCGTGAGGAAACCAGCATGTCTGAGAGATATTTCTCAACAGCATGTGAAGCTAAGTCAGAGGCCCATGGGCAGCATAAAACTGACACCAGGTTAGTCACACGAAAAAGAAAAAAGTAGATCAAAAATGTCTTAATGACTAAATATTCCATTTTCAAAAATGACAGCATCTTCCAATGAGGTACTCTTGCGCCATCTAGTAGTAGAAATTGTAACTAAAATAACGCGAAATCTTTGTACCTTATTGTTTAAATGCAAAAGTGACACACTTAGCACCTATTTATATTATGTAATGTATATAAAAAATATGTTTTAACTACCAGAATATACAGCTTGTACCAGAAATGTATGGTCATATTTAAGGGTGCGTTTACATGTTGGTCCCATGGAGAAAGTTTTTAGTTCTACAGTGTGTACCACACCTTTCTAGTTCAGGCCGTAGAAGACAATACATTTTTTATGTTTTTATACTAAAAATTCGTTTAAATATAATATTTAGGCCACTAGTGAATTATTTTTCGCTGGGGTTAACATCGTAGGTTTTCCAAAATAAACGAAAACTTTAAGCCGCTTAAACCTTTGCCATTTTTTTTAAGATTTTTTTTTACATTGATTTCTCTTTCAGCTCCCTAAATTAGGTTAGGTGAGCTACTGAAGCAAGGAAAGCCTGCTCAGATGGGGATTCATAGACATCTCCGCCTTGGAGTGTAAATGTGGTGCTGTTCCACAAACGATAGGACACTTAATCTCGTGTCCTGCGTGTCCTACCGTATGCACGTTACAGGAACTGATGGACGCTAGTGATGGCGCCAAACACGTAGCCGAATTCTGGGCCGAGTTCATTTAGATTGCCATCGACACGCTAAGAAGAAGGTAGACTATTTAAAAACTTACCTCAAAAAACCTTAAAACGTTAACCCCAGCTTGAAACACATAAAAATTTGTACAAAAAAATATCTTACACTAAAAGTTTTGCACTACAACTCCCACAATTTTTAACTTGCGCCTCGAACTGCGCCAATCTTTTTTGTAAATGCATTATCGTTGCATCTTTTTGTTTCAATTGCATCTTTAACGTTGATATCGAATCCTCAAGAGCCCCATACACCGCTTGAACTTCAGGTTGGTAACTGAACACCTGAGGAGGCTCATCTAAGCAAAAGAACTCCCGAATCACTGGATGGTTGGGTAATTTACTCAGAATTGCGTTAACGAAAATTTGGAGACCTCTGACACGATCTTCTAGAAACGCCGGCTCAAAGTTATCGCGAAACCATCTTTTGCCCGGCAGCGGAAGGTTTATATTCGGTTGTTCAGCTTTTATCCTAGAATAAAGACGCACAAAGTCCGTGTACCGGCGAAAAACAAGCCAGGACTGATCGCTATTGTCGTCTTCTACCTTCAACTTGTAGATCGTGAATCTGGCACGTTCCTCCATAATTTCATAACCAACAATCGGAATTTGTAAAGACTCGAATTTTTTTATGTCATCCCTATGCAAGCTCAAATCTATGTTGCTAATACTGTTTTGGACTGTTCGGAAATCCCTGTAGCCTTCATTCAGGTTTCCCATGCTTTTGTATTGGTTTCTGGACGGCAGGGGTCTATGTCTAGGTTCCATTTCATTGTCGGATATTGCCGTCTCATTGCTATAGTGTTTTTTGTATAATTTTGCTGTGAATCGTTTGACTGGCTCTTGCGTGTCCTCACTGGATGTTGATGACACCTCGTTGTTCATACCGTCTCGATTCAGGTTTGTTGTTTGTACCATATCCATTTTTGTACTATGTGGTTTTCTGAAATTAATAAATAGTTGTTTTAGTAAGAGAGTTATTTGTTTAAATTAATCGGTTGAAAGACATTAGAAGTTTTTTGGACCGGAAGACATTCCTCTGTTGGTGTAGGACTATTGTAGGATATGGAGACAAAGTTATTGGATTATAACTTTGGATGGCTAAAATGATAAATGATCATCTAGAACTATGGAAATACCCTGCCTAACCGATGTTTTATGCAGGGTGAAATTGAATTCATACACAATATTTTAAGGGGTCATTGTACTAATAATTATAATAAACATCTACTATGGGAACATACCTGAAATCGCAAAAGCAATCAACTATTCCCTACATTTTGACGACCATAATATATGGAACAGCAAATTTTTTTTCGTGATTTCATATCTGTTCATCAGATCACAGATTATTCAGAAATGATTACACATAACACGACCAAAGACATAAGAATGCGTTCGAAAATATGAAAATAGAACACGACAAACGTCATGACCGCTCTGAAGTGCGCTACTCGGTGCGCAGTGCCGACCCCCACCCCCACTGACACATGAATTAGTTACTGCGCAGCGACTCGCTTCGTTTTCCGAGCAACCATAAAGTTTGTATCGGCCAGTACGTAATTCTTCTTTTCGTGTGGTTAGTGACTATCCTGGTGTCAGAGTTTTATGCTGCCCATGGGCCTCTGACTTAGCTTCACATGTTGTTGAGAAATATCTCTCAGACATGCTGGTTTCCTCACGATGTTTTCCTTCACCGATTTTTAAGCAAGTGATAATTATACAATACGCACATGAATCCGTTAAATCAGATGCGTGCCTTGGGTTCGAACTCGAGACCTATGACTTGGCAGTCCGACGGTCACACACACCACTATCACTGCTATTTAGTAATCACACGATACGGTAATTAGGCTTATAAAAATTTAACGCTTTCTTTATTAAGAGTATAACCCACATTGTATTCATAAAAAGTAAAAAAAAAACATGATAATAACTTTCTTTTTGAAAGTTGTGCAAGTGAATCCGTACACTTAAAATTGTTAAGAAGTAAATAAACATATTATTTGCATAAATTAGTACATACATTAAACTTAATTATGTGATCGTTCTCAATGGGTACGAAACGGTACAAATAATGGTAAAGTGCTCTGAAAACCCCTTAATCTGCATATCCTGTTCCCAAATGCTTTCGGGTCGACGTCCACCTTAACCGAAGCGAACCGATGAGCTTGCGACCATGCGACGAACGAGGCGGTCACACACACAAATCAGGCGGGAGGAAACGCTCGGGTGTCACCGCCGTGAGGATCGCCCTGGCGCCCAGCCCTGATGCAAGCCATGGTCCGGAGCGAGAGCGAGTGGGAGGCAGTCACCTCCTTCTGACAAGCAGCCATACTCGCGAAGGAAGTGGCGGGATGGGAGGCAGAAAGGTCCTCCCGTCCCAGCCGCCGCGCGTCCGAGACGCCCCGGGCGTCGGGACGCGCCTGACGACTTCCGGCCTCCGCTCCGTAGGCGCGGGCCTCCGGCGGTGAGTAATGGGTACTCACTGTCCGATCAGGACCAGGCCCGTGCCGGACGGCGCGTACGTGGTCCACGCGCGCCCAAAGAAATGTCAGCATGTGAAGGGGCCCATTAAGGCCGAAGCCCGGGTAAGTGGATTGTCCGAAAGGGTTACCGCTACCCCGGAACATAAAGGGCTAAGGAAGGAACATGGATGGGTTTTAGTCAGTAAGAGTCTGACACTCCCTTCCGCTCCACCCAGAGCGGGAGAAGTCATTGATGATTTCCCGCACCCAAAAGAAAAAAATGTCACACACAAATAGAAGCACACACACACTACGTGAATCTGATAATCGGTTAATTTCCCTGACTGTACAGACGCCAGCACATCAAGCTATCCCTTACTGTCAAATTTTCTCAATTAAAAATGAACCTTATGTCTTTGCAATAAAGTTGAAATACTATCAAAGAAATTTGACAGATTGTGGTAACTTGATGTGCTGGCCTCTGTACATACATAATGTGCTATTGGTATACATAATCTAGCAAATAAATTAATAATGCATTAGTTTAAAACTTGAAATATCAATAACATGATTAATATAAATAGCGATGATGATCTATCAGATTATTGAATGTCAAAGAGCATACATATTTAATATTATAAATTCGAAAGTAACTGGCTGTCTGTATGTTACCTTTCACGCCTAAACCACAGAATGGATTTCGATAAAATTTTACAGAGAGATAGATTGCATTCCGGGGGTGCTATAGGCTACGTTTTGTCTCAAAAATATCCCTAAAATCCCCCCTTTAGGGATATTTATGATTGATTGATTGATATGGGGGATGATATACAGATATTAGGATATAACCGAACTCAATGCAGACGAAGTCGCGAGCAAAAGGTAATAGTGAAATAAGACTTGTTTTGTGAATCTTCTGTCGTTTGGTCAGTGCCAGTATAATAAAATCGGTGAAGGAAAACATCGTGAGGAAACCAGCATGTCTGAGAGATATTTCTCAACAGCATGTGAAGCTAAGTTAGAGGCCCTTGGGCAGCATAAAAACTCTGACACCAGGTTAGTCACTAACCACACGAAATGAAGAAGTTCCAGTAACCACCCATTACATGTCGAGGCATCTGCGTGCCAGCACGTTAAGCCATTGGTCCCGGCTGTCATTCGTATTCAATCTTTACAGACAGTTGAAAAGTCCGAAAGTTTAAAAATTAGACTTGCCAAGTTGTTTACGTGTTACCCAGTATTTGGGTTGTGGTTGTTGTGGAGGTCAGATAGGCAGTCGCTCCATGTAAAATACTTGTATCCAGCTACATCCGGTTAGGCAGGAAGTCAACCGTAGTTGAGAAAAGGCTAGCCAGATTTACTATTAGAATTTGTGCCAGGTGCTAGCAAATAATATAATGTTTTATAAAACGTCTAGATCATCATCATTCTCCTGCCGCTATCCCAATTTATTGATGCTTGGCGCTACATGTCTCCTTCTTCTTTGTCTTTCTTTTCTTAGTCGTCGTCTTGGTAGTCACTTCCATTCTAGCCATATCATCTTTCACACAATGCATCCATCGTTTCTTTCAAAACTTTCCTGACAACATTTTCCTCATTCCTCCGCATAACATGCCCATACGATGATCACCCTTTTTCGCAGCTAAAGCACTTCCTAGTGCTTTAGCTGCGAAGAAGTGACACAACAAACTCCCCAGCAGCACAGCTGTCTGTTTAGTTGGAAGAACTTGACTCTACACATTTATCGTATAGAAGTAAATAACATTACAAAACACATTACATTAAAATCAATCATTTGCCACATGTCAGCCAGCACACCCCAATATAATTAAAACTTTAAAAATCCATCCATTTGCGTAGCACCACACACCAAACATCTAGATATTAAACAGTTTTTTTACTATCTTTACGTGAAGCGTCACAAGGTTTATGGGAGTAATAACAATAGTAATAAAGTAAGCTATTAACACCTTACCTACTCTAACATCGAAATATTCGAATTACATATCATAAATATGATACCAATTTTAATTCTGTTTTTTTTTAAATATATGTATAAAATAAGGTTTAAAGTGAGTGCCAGTATCAAACATGAAATTCAAATTTTTTTAACATAACTGGGTTGTCGAGGTCAGATAGGCTTTTGATGTAAAACCCTGGAAATCTGCAGCCTCTGGTTAGACTGGAAGCCGACTCGAGAGACTTAGAGTTGGGAAAAGGCTAGGTAGACAACTGTTTTTTTTTGCACAAACTTATTTGTTCATCATTTCAGATAGAAACTCAATGGTAAAAAAACTTAGTAGGTAGATATTATTATTAAATTTATATTTCTCAAAATAAAACTTTGGAATAGATGCATTTACATCCATCTTTGGATTAAAATACAGAAGCCTGATATAGGTAATTACTTTAATTTTACCTGTAATCTAATCTTTGCGGACATGTTAAATGCTCTTATCATTATTCTATAATAATTATGATATTGTTTAGATATTAAACCAAGTGAAATAATAATAATACATTGAAAAACAGACCGAAGAAGAATAATATATGGCTATTATCGACTGCCAGCTTTTGTACTATTGTTTTTATTTTCTTTCCGTATTTTTCCACTGCAGGCCTAAAGACAATACGGCGGTATTATTACAACTTTTTTTAATAACTATCGTACTCTATAAGCACTACACACACCATAAACCAAGAAGATTCCAAATTCAAAAACTTGGTAAACAAACTTTTTAACTGAAAATATTTGCATGTTTTGAAAACACGCATAATCCTAACAAGCCCCAAAAAAGTTTAATATTCAGCGAAAAGAATTCTTTTAATGTGACAATGATTAGTCATCACAAATACAAAGTTGACAGAATTAGTAGGAGACAACCTTCAAGCCAATTAGAATACAATACTTACTGCGATCAACGTGAATTACTCCGTTACCATGTCGTGAACAACAATATCCAATCGTTCTATCAATCCATATTTCTTGGTTTAGAGCACCGTATTTCGTAAAACAAATTGAGCAATCACTAACTGAATAGCTTACTTTTGAGTTTGTAACGTAGAAGTAAGAAAAATCTATTAAATAAAATAAATACAACGATGTCGATGAGTATCGTAAAATTACTAGTTTGACGTTTTGTTCATTCGTTTGAAAGCTAGCTTCTATTAGTGATGCCCGATATCTTAGTGTATCGATACAACGGACTGCGATATTTCGATGGCTAAACTTTCCATTACTGGACTGGGTTTTGAAAGTTCCATATGTTGTTTGTAGATAATACTCACAAATAGAAAGCAAGCACACAGTTTTTTTTAATGCGAAAATTCACGGTTTACGAGATTTAATTATTCAAAGTTTCCATACAAATTCAATTTTTAGGTTAAATAAATTACGATGGTAGACTGACATTTCACGTTCCGTTTACAGTAAAGAAGTATTTTATTTGACCAAATGTATTTTTTTTCTTAATATTATGCAATTACATACACTTTTTTACACAAAAAATAACGATTTTTTGTTTACACTTGGAACGGAACGCAAAGTTGCCTCTTGTTTACCGCGTTTTTTTGTGTTGCTGTCAGTGTCCGTCATCGTTTGTTGCACTTGCAGTTGAGATCGTTTTACGTACTCCTGTAAGCCTTACGTTTGACTACCATGGCGTCTCCGAAGCCCTATGCTTCTGTGTCTGAAGAGTGTAGTGAAGTGCAAGTGTTGTGAATATCCGAAAAATACCCAAAACCGCCTTGCCCTACCCCGACTCGGACAGGTTAGGTTAGAAGGGGATGGCGGGGTCTGAAAGACCCCGCCATCCCCTTCGTGGTTATTTTTTTTTTAAACCATTGAGCCCCGCCTCAGACTACGCTTTTTGAGCAACTTTTGAGTATTTTGAGGTTAGGTTAGGAAAAGTCATTTTTCTCGGAAATGGTGAGTCCCTTATCATGGGAGTGGTGCCAGAGTAGAGGGGGGCACCCCCCGCAGGTACAAGGGGGGCCCCGGACATCCCCGCACCATAAATCGATGGAAATTTATGGATTTGGTTTTTCTAACCTCAAAAACTTTAACCATGAATATCTCCATAACCATGGGGTTTCGCGGTGTGGGGATGGTACAGGGGGGTAGCCCCCTCCCCCCTTTCCCCCCCTCCCCTCCCACCCCATAAATGCCAGTCCAGTAAAGGAAAGTTTAACCGTTAACAAACTTATTCCGATTTTGTGTGTGGTTGCAACATCGACAGGACCGTCATCGCGTCAGCGCGCTTATTTTCAGCAGCTACTACGCTTACAGGAAACAGAAATAGACTAGACTAACAAAGTTTATCGAGATTATTATTTAGTAGATAGAGATTATTGTAGATTTTAAACAATAGCAGCTGTAAACATCTTGTCACATAGTGTTTATCTTTAAATTTAAATTATTTTAGTTTTCTTCGTTTTACTAAAGTAACGTAACTGATTGTTTTTTTTTTAAATCATAATTATGCAAACAATTTTTTTTTAATCCAATAGGATATTTACCATATTAATAAAAACAAATCAATATAATAAAAAGGCACACGAACTATATATTGTGTATCACTACAAACGACTTTTTATTACGATATATCGACTCAAGCGTATGTATTGGGCATCGCTAGCTTATGTTGACGTAGGAATGAAAGGTGATGCCAAACACAACTTCCGTTAAATATTTGGGATTTTAAGCATGATGAACAGTCATCAGAAATGCATGACGAACTACTACAAAGAGGATAAGGATAAGTGGAAAGAGGGAAGGGAGGCTTTTACCCCGGAGTGAGACCCAAACGGTTGTTAAAAGTAGCATAAAATAGCAGGCACCTATGTTTTACATCACAATTAAACTCCTATATTAAACTGGAACGTTTTAATCCAATTCTTTACACACAGAAATTGGTCAACAGAAAGGCGATCAAATAAAAAATTGCGCAATTCCCTATTATATTGTAATTTTAAGAATAGCTCTTTTCCTCTGCAATGAAGGTATGAAATAAAACTTCAGCCGCCACCTATACTTATTGTAGGCTGTGGCCGCCACTGAACTTTAGCGGTGACAGGTGACAGTGACGTAACTTTGGTCATTGATTTCCTATCACAGTAAACAAAAAAAAAACCGCTGATTTTCTTCAGCACTGATTTCCGTGTTTGATTGTTTATATAAGTACTCTTTGATAGTACTAAACCACGTGAAATAGGTAAAAATTAGTGCTCTGTCCGCAAAATTCAGTAATGAAGAATTGAAGTTGATTGCTTTGACCACTGCTGGTCACTGCTTTTACCCTTGGTCAGATCACCCTTATTTAATTATTGCGACCTGTGAAAAAAGGCCTGAAAGTTAAAAAGACGCTCAATTATTTAAAAAAGTGTGCATTATTCGAAGCTCACAAAGTGATTTAGAGGTTCATTAATTTAAGAAAGTGTTCATCATTAATTTGTAGATTAATAAGATTATTTTTTTCGAATAATTTAAAACAATCGTTCATATTAGAGTATGGAAAAAATATTTCTTGAAAGTATGACTTTCTAGAGCAATTCTAACTAAGAGAATTGTATTAATTTTTATTTATTTATTATTATTATGGGGTCAGTCCAATGACTATTGGCAGATCTGTTGAGTACCTCAGTAACATGTGGAGTTAGTTCCCCATCGGGAATCACTCATTGGGTATATAAGTCAACTTATATCAAGCAATCCGGATCTAGGATTTTGCGTCTCGTAAGTTGATTTAGTAAGTCAGGTAAAAGTTTTATTTTATTTACATAATATTTACATACCTAAAAAGTCTTAAAATATTAATAATAACTATGTACAAGTATATAAAATGGGAGGGGAAAAAAAATCAAAGATCATCAAAAAATTTATCCACATTGCTCGCAACAGGAAAAGTTCCCAAAAGGCTAGAAGCATTGCCGCGTTGTATGGCAATACTGATTCTTCGACCGAAAAATAGGCCAGCCCTCTGGTCATGTGAAGAGTCGACCAACTGGTTAATAATGTCTCGAACTGAAAAATGTTTCAACCCCAAACGGCTTGCAGGAGTATTTGCGCCGTTTCGTATCTTATCTTATATCTTGAGTTTTGGTTTCCACACTCAGTCCTTAGGCGGACCATTATGTGTGGGTCTTCTCTTACTCATCAAAATCAAAAGTCATTTATTCAAATTAGGCTGAAAATCAGCACTTTTTGAAGGAGTGCTTTACTCTGGAATCTTTGCTTAGGGTTCCTGATATGTCCAGCCGAAACGCCATGCCCGGTCGGCCATGGCTGGATACTCTCGCACGATGAGGTGTAGAGGGGGCAGTCCGAGCATCGCCTGTAGAGCAGCAGTAGGCGTCGTTCTCATGCAGCTGGTGATAGCTACACAAGCGAACCGCTGCAGTTTCTCGAGTTCTTTTTGGGTTGTGCTCAAGTTTGTTCTGGGCTACCAGACTAGTGAGCCATGCCCATATGTGATGGTTGGTCGGGTGATCGTAGTGTATAGCCACTGTGTGATCCTGGGTTTAACGCCCTAATTCCTGCCCAGCAGTTGTTTGCACTGTCACAGGGATATGCTGGCTTTTGTCTTCTTCTCCTTCGTGTGGTTAGTGACTAACCTGATTTCAGAGTTTTTATGCTGCCCATGGGCCTCTGACTTAGCTTCACATGCTGTTGAAAAATATCTCTCAGGCATGCCGGTTTCCTCACGATGTTTTCCTTCACCGATTTTAAGCAAGTGATAATTATACAATACGCACATGAATCCGAAAAATCAGAGGTGCGTGTCTTGGATTCGAACTGGAGACCTATGACTTGGCAGGCTTTTGTGATGATGTATTTCATATGTTTGGCCCAGTTCAGCTGACTGTCCAGAAAATGGCAATGCTGATTCTTTGACAGAAAAATAGGCCAGCCTTCTGCCACGTTAAGAGTCGACCAACCGCTTGGCGATGTCTCGAAAAACATAGTGGGCACTCGGACCCCATGGCCCTAGTGTTTCAACCCCAAACGTCTCGAACATATAAAGGGGCCCCGAGACGGTCAAACGGTTTGATTCAAACCTTACGTGTTTGATGAAACCGTTTGATGTCGGTTTGAACGGTTGTCAAACGGCATTGCGCAGTTTGGTTCGGTACGCCGCCATAATTAGACTTGTGTGTGATGCAGACAAGATGCTTTATAACGTTAATGTCCTGCGTCAGAAGAGAAAAAAAAAGAATAAGACTTTGGTCCAAAGAATGGTACAAACTAAGATATCGTTTTACCCACGAACATCTACAGAAAATGCTAGAAATCTAGCACTAAACTAAGCCGAGTTTGTTCAAACGCGTCGGAACACGATCAAACGGCGCGTCAAACACAACAAAAATATGAAATTTCATCAAACAAGCTTCAAACCCGTAAATGTTTGACAAACCGTTCAAACTAGCTATGTAAACGATCAAAATGGTTTGAGTCAAACCAAAATTTACGTGTTTGAATCAAACCGTTTGACCGTCTCGGGGGCCCTTTAGTCTCAATCATATTGGAGTATTTCCGCCGTTTGAGGTATAGTGAGCAGTCTACTAGTGGGCTTGCATGATGCAGAAGCCTCTGTTTTGTACTTTTTGCCTAAGGCTTGTATTTCATCCTTCACTATGTTCATCTGTAGATATTTATGGGTCTCCTAATTCTTTATGAGCCATTTTAGGATAGAGGCCCATAGTTGGATACCATATGACCAAATTATAGTTTGAAGATAGACTTGCAGATAAGGAGCTTATTATCTAGAGAGACACACACATTATTCTCAAGAGAAAGATATGTGGAAGGATTTGGGGAGGCCTTTGCTCAGCGGTGGGACAGTGTAGACTAAGAAAAAAAAACATTCTGTAAATACTTACTTGTTACGGCAGCAAGTAAAAATCAAAATATGACTTGCAAATTGCAAATGTGAATCAAAATATGACTTGAAAATGACTTGGAACTGACTTGCAAAGTGCAAATAACGTTAGAAAATTTGAATTTCGCGGGATACCCTAACACATCCATCTTGAGAAGATTTCAATTTCATTCCAGCTGAACGGTGAGTCAATCGTTTCAGAACAGTCAACAATGTCTAATTTAAAAACTATGAAGACTAAAGACTCTGACCAAAATCCAGACATAATGGAGTCGGTACCGATTCTAGCATTATTCTGCATTTGCTGTCTTGACAGAGAAGTCCCGTTGCTCAGTTTATTGACATGCGCACACGCTGATTATCTGAAGAATTTCATCATGCCCCAGGTACGTTTTGTTATTTTTTTTTAAGTACTGGCTTTAGCCGGCCCGTAATCGCGCGGTTTGCACGAAATACTTATCTACGCTACCAGTGGCGTAACTATACCATCTGAGGCCCTTGGCAAACTGCCGCCGTGGGATCTGGAGGCGTCCTCGCACGCCTGTACGAGTGGCGCGCGGAGGTACTAAGCCGGGGGGAACTCCGCTTTCGCGGCAAATTGCGGTGGAGCGCACGGAAGCAGCGACTGTCGCAACCCAGCGCAGGGCACGCCACGATAGTGGCGGTAAGGCCCCTCTTTGAGGAGTGGGTAGAGAGGCGTCACGGCGCCCTCACCTACCGCCTGACGCAGGTCCTCACCGGACATGGATGATCCTGCACATCATCAGGCGGGAGGAAACGCCGGGGTGTCACCACTGCGAGGATCGCCCAGAGGACACGGTGGAGCACACGGTGCAAACCTGCCCCGCTTGGGCGGAGCACCGCCGTGTCCTCGTAGAGGCGATCGGCGGCGCCGACCTCTCGCGCCTGGCCCTGGTGCAAGCCATGGTCCGAAGCGTGAGGGAGTGGGAGGCAGTCACCTCCTTCTGCGAAACAGTCATGCTGGCGAAGGAGTTGGCGGGATGGGAGAGAGAAAGGTCCTCCCGTCCCAGCCGCCGCGGGAGACGCCCTGGGCGTCGAGAGCCACGTGACGACTCCCGGCCACCGTAGGCGCGGGCCTGCGGACGGTGAGCAATGGGTGACTCACCGTCCGATCAGGATCAGGCCCGTGCCGGACGGCGCGTATATATTCTACGCGCGCCTCAAAGAGATGTCAGCATATGAAGGGGGCCAAGCCTGCAGGTTAAGCGGGATTGTCCGAAAGGGTTACCGCTATCCCGGAACATAAAGGGCTAAGGAAGGAACATGGATGGGTTTTAATTTAATTTAATTTATTTATTAATGTCTGATAACACTCTGGAAAAATCTTCATAGATGTCCTCCGCCCTGGGGGAGCAGGGGTCTGTCAGACTCTTACTGACTAAAAACCATGCCGGGTGTTTCCTCTCTCACCTGCGCCGGGGGTCGCTGGAACGAATGATACTTCCTCCTTCCTCCAAATGATTTTAAACCTTAAATCGTTGTTTGTTAACCTAGGTACAAATCGATTGAGAGAATTTGACAGTTTATTGTAACTTGATGTGCTGGCTGTATATGATTCACAGAGATCTATTTTGTTCTTATTTTTCAGTTTTAGATATTTTTTTATTGTTCTCATGCCCATTTGGGTATTTGAAAGAGTAGTCAATAACATTACTTTTTATGAACTGTCAAAACGCGGCATTTGTACGTGATTTGTATGAAATATAACAATGTGACGTTACAGATTTTCAGAATCAAATGGAATGCTTATTAGCATTAAGTGCAATATTACAATTATTAATTCGCATAATATCTAATTTCTGTACGGTGATGGAAGTTTTTAAGACGAGCGGTCTTTTTTCTATGTGTTTTCATATTTTATTTTTGATCGTGTCAAATACTCATTTCAGATAAATCCACGGAACCAAGTCATATGCTATCAATGTCATGAAAAGCTAAAGAAAATTAGGTTGTTCAAGATGCAAGTTGAGGAGAGCTTCAAGATGATATCAGATGTTCACACCGTAAGTTAGTCAACAGTCAGTAGTTATCATGTTATAGGTTTCGAATTCGAACCCAAGGCACGCACCTCTGACTTTACGGATTCATGTGCGTATTGTATAATTATCACTTGCTTAAAAATCGGTGAAGAAAACATCGTGAGGAAACCAGCATGTCTGAGAGATATTTCTCAACAGCATGTGAAGCTACGTCAGAGGCCCATGGGCAGCATAAAAACTCTGACACCAGGTTATTCACTAACTACACGAAAAGAAGAAGATTAGTTGTCATTCGAAAATGAACCTTATAGAAAAAGGTTACTTAATCTAATCATATGTACATTTAAAAGCTAAATAATCATAATAATATGTATTTTAATCAAAGAGCATCAAAAAATTCGTCCACATCGCTGTCAAATTCGTTGGCGTTCAAAAAGTTAACAATAAACATTTGATGGCTGGAATAACAAAAAAAAAGTACTTAATTCTGTTTTATATTTTCAGGAAAACATACCAAAATCAAATAATCGTAAAAGACGTAATTTAGAAATATACGAAGTATGTAACATAGAAATTCCACAGACAAATGTTGCTGACATAGAAATTCCACAGACAAATGTTGCTGACATAGAAATTCCACAGACAAATGTTGCTGACATAGAAATTCCACAGATAAATGTTGCTGACATAGAAATTCCACTGACAAATGTTGCTGACATAGAAATTCCACAGACAAATGTTGCTGACATAGAAATTCCACAGACAAATGTTGCTGACATAGAAATTCCACAGACAAATGTTGCTGACCTAGAAATTCCACAGATAAATGTTGCCGACATAGAAATTCCACAGACAAATGTTGATGACATAGAGAATCCAGAAACAATACTAGAAGCCGCTAGTACTATCACTGATGACGTAATCAATGAAGAAAATGAAGTTTTTGTCGATACAGAAAAGAGTTCAACACCAAATAGTTTACAAAACAAAAGCATGAAAAATATCCAAGAAGCTTTAAGAATTATTAATAACAATCAAAATAGCGATTGTATTAGTTTCTTAGCTAACTCCCTGCAAAGTATCTCGCATTCCATAATAAGTGATATTTATACAAACTTCGATTTAGAAAGTCAAATTGATACAGATCCACCTGAAGTGATAATTAATGGTAACACAGATCCATCTGATAACATTGATATGGAAAATTCAAGTGATATAAACGATCTACTCAATGATATTATGAATTCTGTAGAAAACAGTGAAATTATGAATGAAAATATTGATGCAATGATTGAAAATCTCGCGGTAGAAAATCTTGGTAACGAAGAATTGAAGCAATCAGTGACAGAGGAGGAAGCGATCGATGTTTTTGACTGTAGCACCACGCTGGCAGATGAAATACCTTTGGAGAGTAAGTTTTTTGTCTACTCTTTTATCGGCAGAGACTATACTTATTGATAAGTCTAAATATTACAAACATAGTACATCACGCCTTTTTTTCCGTGCAGTGTGTATGTAGATGTACACAGGCATACCCACCCACCACAGACACAAACTTCCATACGTACACACACACACACGCACATCCATACCCACACACACACACATCAATACCCACATTCACACATATCCATACTCACACTCACACACATCCATATCCACACACTCACACACACATCCATATCCACACTCACACACATCCATACCCACACTCACACACATCCATACCCACACACTCACACACACGCACATCCATACCCACACACACACACACACACACACACTCACACACATCCATACCCACACACTCACACACATCCATATCCACACTCACACACATCCATACCCACACACTCACACACATCCATATCCACACTCACACACATCCATATCCACACTCACACACATCCATACCCACACTCACACACATCCATACCCACACACTCACACACATCAATACCCACATTCACACACATCCATACCCACACACTCACATACATCCATATCCACACACACACACATCCATACCCACATTCACACACATCCATACCCACACACTCACACACATCCATATCCACACTGACACACATCCATATCCACACTCACACACATCCATACCCACACTCACACACATCCATACCCACACACTCACACACATCAATACCCACATTCACACACATCCATACCCACACACTCACATACATCCATATCCACACACACACACATCCATACCCACATTCACACACATCCATACCCACACACTCACACACATCCATACCCAGACTCACACAGACATGTTCCCACTGCTGGACCACAGGACTCCTCTCTGTGAGAGGAAGTGAGCCGTAATCCACCACGCGTGCCCAGTGCGGGATGGTAGATGTCACATGTCTCCGAATTTTTGGTTCTAAGACATGCCGGTTCTCTCACGATGTTTTCCTAATAAAAGTGTTGATAAAATTATTTACACAAACTAAAGCGCCGGCATTTTTTTTTGAGGGTCGAGTATCATTAAATGACTTCTCCCGCTCTGGGTGGAGCGGAAGGGAGTGTCAGACTCTTACTGACTAAAACCCATCCATGTTCCTTACGTAGCCCTTTATGTTCCGGGGTAGCGGTAACCCTTTCGGACAATCCCCGTCTGCCGTGGTTCGAACCTACAACTCTCAACTTGTCTTGTGATGGCAGTGTTCGCTCATTCTTGTTTTACCTCATTGCCTTTTGGAACTTCCTTATCGCGCGTTGCGAAAGGGGGCTAGACGGAAATAAATGAGACCAAGTTGTAACGACACTTTTTGCTATAGTTGTAAGGGGGCGTCCATAAATTACGTGAGGTGTTTTTTTTAATTTTCTGTCCCTCCCTTCCCCCCTGGTGAGATGTCGTGAGATTTTATTCGACCCCCTCCCCTGTCCCCCAATCTCACATGAGATTTTTCAAAATGTGGGTTTCTTACGTAAACGCGTTGGATTGTTATTGTAAAAAGAAAAAAAAATTGTGAATGATCTTAATCGTATTATGATTACGCTTAAGATTAAATCTTAAGCATGTACAATCTAGATTAAATGGACCAAAATAGTATATATTTTTTTGTTTCAATCAGAAAAAAAATTGCGTAATTTATGGACGCCCCTTAAGCCGAGCGGCGTGCGCGTGCTTCTCTGTCTGTCTGTCTCTCTCTCTCTCATAGAAAGCAAGCCAGTTATTTTCGTTTCGTCTTTCTATTTCGCATTGAACAGTGTGGTGTCGCGACGATTATTTTTGTAGAGTGTATACAGGTTTTTTGTACATAATAAATAATAAAGAATAACAATATACACTCATTACAATTCCTTCAGTAATTTATTTATTTTCTGAAACTGGTATTCATCCTATACTATCAAGTAACTGAAAGTCCAAGTTTATCATTTTAGGGTTTCGTATCCCAAGGGGCAAAACAGGACCCTATTACTAACACTCCTCTGTCCGTCTGCCACCAGGCTGTATCTCATGAACCGTGATAGTTAGACAGTCAAAATTTTCACAGATGATGTATTTCCGTTGCCGCTATAACAAAAAATACTAAAAAATAGAATAAAATAAATATTTAACGGGGCTCCCATAGAACGAACAGTTTAATAGATAACTAGCTTCTGCCCGCAGCTTCGCCCGCGTGAATGACAGAAATTGCATGTTATTATACATATAAACCTTCCTCTTGAATCACTCTATCTATTAAAAAAAACTGCATCAAAATCCTTCGTGTAGTTTTAAAGATGTAAGCATACATACAGACATTAGGACAGACGCGGGAAGCGACTTTGCTTTATACTATGTAGTGATGGCTCGGAACCCTTCGTATGCGAATCCGACGCGCAATTGGCCGTTTTTTTTAATAATCAAACAAACCTTAGGGCACCTTAACAGAACACACACATATCCATACCCACACACACACACACACACACACACACACACACACACACACACACACACACACAACGTATCAACGTATTTCATTTTTTTTAGATCTAGGCAAGAGACCCTCACTCGGCTCGAATATAAAACAGCTGACTTTGACAAGACAACAACTAATGCATGAGAGAGATAAGATAGCTACCTCTCTGTCTTACCTGCGCGCACCGCATCGCTGCGAGTCCTGCCTGCTCGGGTTCCAGTTCGAAGAGAATTTGGTAGACCACGTCAACAGGAAACATATTGCAGGGGTGAGTTGTTAGCATCATCAACATCATCATCTGCCTAGGCTTTTCCCAACTATGTTGGGGTCGGTTTAACGACACGGTTGGCGCAGTGGTTGAGCGATTGACTGCTACGTAGTATGTCGCGGGTTGGATTCCCGCACGGAACATATATTTGTACGACCTACAAGTATTTGTTACGGGTCTGGGTGTTTGTCTATCTATAATATGTATGTATTTACAAAAAAAAAATGTACACACATCAAAAGTGTCTAGGGATCAACATATATTTTTGCAATAACTTTTCTCTTGATTGATATTAATTTAAATTTTCTTTAAGGATTCATCAAATAAAGTGTTTTCGTTTGTCACAGTAACGATAAACCAAGTCACCTTTGCATTAATAAAGAAATTTGCCATTTTCCTAATAAAGGGATTTTTGACATTTGAACCACTAACATTAAAGTTCGAAAAAAAGACTGAAATAACAGTTTTCTTTAAAATTTTATTGGGTAACTTAAACAATTAATAATCCGTGTTTCTACCGCGAACACTAACAACACAAGAACATCGGTTTGGCATACTCAAAATGAGTTCATCCAAATCACGCTGTGGAATGGCCGCCCATGTTCGTTGCAACAACAAAAAAAGGTCTTCTTGCAACTGGATACCCTCCATATTCGGCAGAGCTCTTCTCTGTAGCATATCCCATGCATGCTCAATCGGGTTCAAGTCTGGCGACTGAGCAGGCCAGGGCAGGACATTGATGTTAGCTGCGGCGAGAGTCTGTCTTACAACTCTTGCGGTGTGCGGTCGTGCATTATCATGCATTAACTGAAATAAGGGACCGATTTGCACTTGTAGAGGAACGATGACGTGTAAAATCTACATAGGAGTGACGTCATGCCACATTTTAACACAGTGTATCGACGTAATCTTTTGATTACGTGAAAAAAGAAAAAATACGTGTTCAACAATTTTTAATAAAAACAAGTAATCATACCTTTTACATAAACATAGAATTGATGCCACGGTATATTATATAAGGTCCCATTAAAATAGGTGGACAAATTTTCACACATCGTTCTGTACGTCTAACCAAAGATATCCAAGCAAAAAAAAACACTGATTAAAGTGATTTTGATTTGGCCTAAAATAATAAATTATAAGCCGGCACTACTTGCACACTTCTTGTAAGTATCTAATGCGTTTTTCTTATTATTTTTTTGCCAGTGTCCTTTTTTTGGTGGTCTGAATGATTTCTAAAAGTTTGTCCATATATTTTAATAGGACCTTAGATATTTTTAAAGTGTCTGTCAGTCTGTCTGTTTGTTCGGGTAATCTCCCAAACGGCTGGACCGATTTTGACGGGACTTTCACTGACTGATAGCTGATGTTATAAGGAGTAACTTTAGCAACTTTTATTTAAAAAAAAGAATTTAGGACCCTGCTAGCTAGTATTAAACACAACCACTGTTCTTTTCAGGATCGACTCACTATAGTATGCGACGTGTGTCAACAGTACGTTGATTATAGCTCCCATAACATTCATATGTTTTGGCATTACACCAGGCAATATACCATAGATGAATAGTTAAAAATAAAATTAAAAATATACGGTTTTATTTTAGTCGTTTATCGAGCAACTATAGTCGCGAAAATAAATCTGCTGTTCAGTACATTCTATCTACTTATTCTATCTATAATATGTGTGTCTTTACAAAAAAAAATGTATGTAAGTAGTTTATCAGCCCTCTAGGTACCATAGCACAAGCATTTAGTTGCTTAGCTTGGGACTATATGGCGTTGTGTGAAATGTCCTTGGATATTATTATTATTTATGTTCGCCTAACTCGCCAAAATGTACTGCACAGCTGATTTTTTTTGTTGCGATTTCAGTTTCGGTCGCATAGTAAAAGTTGCCCTTTATAATGAGTACAACGACCCCTTAAGGGGATTAAAAAGACTACAATTTAACCGTGTATAAAAGATCCCTATCGCAAAACAGAATTGCGAACATTTAAAAGTAAAAGAGAAACAAGCTTTTAAGTCATTGACTGCCACGCAGCAGACACAATAGAAAAAGAGAAAAGTTTGTCGGACACACGGTGACCGCGTTGGCGTTCAACGTGTAAATGCGATAAAAATAATAATAAAAACTTGTACCCTTTTGAACGCCAGAGCATAAACGCACGCGCGTGCCCTCCACGCCAAGCTACACATTTATTTCTTCTTTTTATCATGAATTTCCCAATATCTATGGTGTCTTTTAATTTGTTTCATGTCATTAAATACGTACGAGAGCTTCAATTTTTAAGATATCTATATAAACACACATAATAGTAATGATTTAATTGTTTATTTCCTGTTATAGTGTACCAGCATAGCCACATATTTGTGTCGTTGGCATACAGGACATTCGCTTGCTTGTCACATATATGTGACAATGGTGTTCAAAAGGTTAAATGTTACTATCAACTTATAACGTCATTACACAATCTATATGATACAAAAGCTTGACGCAAGATTTAAGTATTCGTATTTACTTAGTTTTAAAATTTTCAATAATGAAAATCAATAAGCTCTAGTTATTTAATTTACTAGTTTGTCTACACAGTTAAATCTCGCGACAAGGTTTTGACGATAAGCGGGATTGTCCGAAAGGATTACCCCGGAACATAAAGGTCTAAGAACGGAACACGGATGGGTTTTATTCAGTAAGAGTCTGACACTCCCTTCCGCTCCACCCAGAGCGAGAGGAGATATTTGATGATTTCCCACCCTTAAAAAAAATTGTCGACATTATAAGTGCACAGTGAGATTCTCAACCCTCAGCCCAAGACACAGAGTTCAAATCCAGTGCTCGAAAAAAAATCACCCGTAATTAAATGGCTCGTGCGAACCTGGCTGTTTTTTTTTTGGGGGTGGTAAATCATCAAATGACCCCTCCCGCTCTGGGTGGAGCGGAAGGGATTGTCAGACTCTTATTGACTAAAACCCATCCGTGTTCCTTCCTTAACCCTTAATGTTCCGGGGTAGCGGTAACCCTTTCGAACAATCCCGCTGACCTGGCTAACGAACTAATTTTGTCTCAGGTTCGAATGCGTTGCTTGCACTGAGATGTTCGCTTCATACGACCAAGCCGCCGGACATTACAGAAAAAATCACCACGGTGGTAAATCTAGCTGCAAATTCAAATGTCCGTATTGTCCATTCAAGACTGGGTAAGTAAATGATATTATTCAAACTCAAACTCAAAGCATTTATTTCAAACTAGCTGACCCGACAAACGTTGTCCTGTCTTATTTTTGATACCTACCCTACCTAACTACCCTACCTACCCTACCTACCCTATGTCCTTTTCCTGGCTCTAAGCTACCTCCTCACCTATTTTCAGCCATATCGGTAAAGCCGTTCTTGAGTTATAAACAGTGTAACTAACACGACTTTCTTGACGAATTGGTTTATCTATAATAAGGTGTATCTGTTCCAACACGAAACATTTTAAGAGCAACATCTAAGGGCCTTATCATACTAGCGGTTTGCGAGCGTCTTCAAAGCGGAACGGGCGCGCAACGAATACGTTACGGGCGCGCAACGAACACGCCGCGCATGCGCAGCGAATTCGTTGCGGATAATGGATATTCCCAAATTCTTTGATGCTTTCGTTTTTGTCTCCGGCGTCTTCGAAGTAACAAAGCCAACAGCAGTGTCTCCTTGTCAGAATCCATTTTGTTACTGAGTGTATTGCCGCACGTCCGCGACGTCTTCGCTGAACAGCCGCGGCGTGTTCGCGACGCATTCGCTGCGCGCCCGCTCCGCTTTGAAGACGCTCGCAATCCGCTAGTATGATAAGGCCCTTAGATGTTGCTCTTAAAATATTTCGTGTTGGAACAGATACACCTTATATATAGATAAACCAATTACAGGCACTTTGAATTGTTAAGGGGTCGGTCAGTCAGAAAGATGAAGCTAGTTGCCCATTCCAAAGCAGTAGGTACCTATGGAGAAGAACGGACAAGAAACTCCATGGACACTGTTTTAAATCAAAATGTGTTAACAAAAACTGGGTTGCATCATTCATGTTGAAATTTACATGTGAGAACGATGGAGTACTTAAAAAAGCGTCCATAATTACAAGATTAAAAAATTCAAAATTAAGTTAAATTTTAAAACAACCGTGGCAGTTAAGAGGTGACCAGTCCCTTCTGACGGCGCCCGTTCACGAACATGACGTATGGATTAGCACCATTCAGCTCAACCATTTTAAAGGGAGCTAAATGATCCAACATACGCGTCACCATCACTATATTAATACAGAGTTGACACGACAGAGGGGCTTTCCTTTAAACTGTCTATACTAGGGACCATTTTCAAGCTCTGTACTAAAAATCAATTAAATAGGAGCAGTAGTTTACTCGGTCGTACAAGGTCAGTTTTTATTTACAAAGGCTGGTTGTGTTTTACTCTGATTTGTAAGCTGTTTAGGTTGTTTGAAAAAAAAAATTTTTTTTGGTGCTTTTTTTTATACCTTATCGAATTAATACTAAACACGTATAGTGTACGTAGTGTTATTTAATGCCCCTCTGTCATATCAACTCTGTATAGGTACTTACTCTTTTTATTTTACTTTAACAAATTTCGAGACCCCGGGGTCCTTGGAAGGCGTAGACATAAACTACGATAACATGGCGCGCCCCTCCAAATGACTGTTTCAAAGTGTGTAGTCACATCCTTACGAAACAGTTTGTATGTAGTTGTAAGTATTCGTCTTCAGTAGCAGGCCGGCAGCAACGGCGTTGTGAGTCTTGGTGGCGCTTTGACATTTAAGGACCTTTTTTTTTTGAAATGGCATCTCTCAGTTCAACCTAGGATTTGTCTACTGCTAAACCGGACTTGTCTGTGGATGCCTATTGAGATTGGGGCCTCCAGCCAGGGCTAAAAAAAACTTACAAGCTAAGCGACTACACGCTAAGGGCACCCTCTGTGGGGTACGGACCTCGGCTCAGGGAGTCGCTGGGGGAGGACAGCAAGAGACAGGCTGGATCGGGCGTATTTAAAACTACAGGCTTAGCGGCAACGCGAGCTAGCTCTAGCAAGGGTTGGGGCGGATTTTGGAAGGGTGGGCCATGTTATCGTAGTTTGACCCGGAGACTACCAAAGCGGAGAGGAGATGTTTTTTAAACAAACAATAGAATTTTCATTGTTCACACATCTCTCAGGTAAAGTACGAGGAGCTCGTGGTTAAGTACTATCGGCCGCACAGGTCGATCCATCAGGTTAAGCCACGCTTGCCGGGGTTGGCCGTGGATGGGTGACAATCTTTACATTATGAGACTCCTCCGTGCCTCGGAAAGCACGTTAAGCCGTTGGTCCCGGCTGTCATTTGTGCATCTTTGACAGTCGTTACGGTTCGTCCGAAGCCCGAAAGGCTGACAGCCAGTCTTACCATGGGGTATCGTATTGCCCAGTTACTGGGTTGTGGAGGTCAGATAGGCAGTCGCTCCATGTAAAATACTGGTATTCAGCTGCATCCGGTTAGACTGACCGCAACATAGTTTGGAAAAGGCTCGGCAGATGATGACACATCTCTCGTCTTCGTTAGTCTTTCTATTCGTCTCCGCTTTGGTGGAGTCCGGGCCTTTATCTCTACAACTCTGTCCCCCCCTTTGGGGATAAGAGGCGTGGTGTTTTGTAATATTTCTGTTCTTTTCCAGCCGAAAGAACTGGTACACGGGACACTTGCGCACAAAGTGTGAGTCGTGTGGCATTACGCCAGGATGCGCGATGGGCACCAATGTTCATATGAAGTAAGTTCGCCCATTTTTTTTTAGAAAGTAAGAAAAAACATTTATTTGGACACACTCGGTGACTCACAAAATACTTTTTTTTTGTTAATGGCATCTTGTAGTTCAACAATAGGGTTGTCGACTGCTAAACCGGACTTGCCTGTGGATGCCATAATGAAATTGCAGCCTCCAGCCAGGGCTTAATAAAAAATATAAACTAGGCAGTGACAGCCCAGTGGTGTGACCGTCGGACTGCTAAGTCATAGGTCTCGAGTTCGAACCCAAGACACGCACCTATGATTTTTCGGATTCATGTGCGTATTGTGCAATTATCACTTGCTTAAAAAACGCCCGAGAGCCACAGACGTTATTATTAAAAAAAAAAAAATATGTATTTTGTGCTAAGCCGAGGTCCGTACCCCACCGAGGTGCCCTTAGCGTGTAGTCGCTTAGTTTTTTTTTTTTCGTGTGGTTAGTGACTAACCTGGTGTCAGAGTGTTTATGCTGGCCATGGGCCTCTGACTTAGCTTCACATGCTGTTGAGAAATATCTCTCAGACATGCTGGTTTCCTCACGATGTTTTTCCTTCACCGATTTTTAAGCAAGTGATAATTATACAATACGCACATGCATCCGTAAAATCAGAGGTCCTTAGGTTTGAACTCGAGGGCTATGACTTGACAGTCCGACGGTCACACCACTGGGCTATCTAATCACTGCTACACTCCACTGACTAAAATCCATCCATGTTCCTTCCTTAGCCTTAGATTGTCCGAAAGGGTTACCGCTACACCGGAACATAAAGGGCTAAGGAAGGAACATAGATGGGTTTTAGTCAGTAAGAGTCTGACACTCCTTCCACTCCACCCAGAGCGGGAGAAGTCATTGGATGATTTCCCAGCCTTAAAAAAAAGAGCTTGTTCTGTGGATTTGCGTGCATTCAATGGCTTAATTTTTGCGGAGTGGGTGCCGGATGGCTTTAATGAGCTGTGACCTTTGTGTTTACAGAAACTGTACTGGGGCCAATATCAGTACTGCGTCAAGGCCAAAGAGAGCTAAAAAAAACCATCGGCATCGTGAGTATAAGATTTTTTTTTTGTGATTTTTAGGGTTCACTACCTCAAAAGGAGAAAACGGGACCCTTATAGCTGGGGTTCGCAAACTTATTTTGTCTACTGTCCACTTTGAGAACAAATTATTTTTTAACGCGCCCATTTTGTCACCTACTTAAAAACCACTATTACGGGTTTCATTCCCGTCCAATTTTTTTCCGACCTGCAAGTATTTGTTCTGGGTCCGGGTGTTTATCTATCTATAATATGTATGCATTTAAAAAAAATGTATATAAGTAGTTTATCAGCCATCTCGTTACCATAACACAAGCATTAGGTTGCTTAGCTTGGGACTATACTATGGTGTTGTGTGAAATGTCCAAGGATATTATTTATTTATTTTACAAGGGGGCGTTATCGCCCACTAAGGGAAAGGCTGTAGGATCACTTTGCTGTCTTTCTGTCAAGATCTATCTCGGGAACGTGTAGGAGGTATCGAGTTGAAATTATAACTATACTACCTTCCGCCCGCGGCTTCGCCCGCAAAATATGTCGACAAATTATACACATAAACCTTCCTCTTGGATCATTCTATCTATTAAAAAAAACCACTTCAAAATCCGTTGCGTAGTTTTAAAGATTTAAGCATACATAGGGATATAGGGACAGAGAAAGCGACTTTGTTTTATACTATGTAGTGATACTCAGGTCTACAGCCCCTTGAAGATGTGATAGGGGCCCTTTTTGGGATATTATTGGGGCCGATACCACTGAGTCACCACTACTCGTAGCTTAGCAATATTTTCTTTTATTAATGTTATTATTTTTGTCGACAGAACTGGGCCGATCTTGAGAATCTTTAAACGGATTATTTGAAGAAATTAAGTTAAAAACTTGTTACGTGAATAAAACTTACATACTGTAATATCATATAAACTGTAATATTAATTAAAACTCTTCCAAAATGTATTTATTTCGTTTTATTATTACGTACTTTCTAGCGTTGTGTCATGTTTAACTTAGACCCTTTTTGGTGAAGCAGTCATGTTCGCGAAGGAGGTGGCGGAATGGGAGAGGGAAAAGTCCTCCCGTTCCAGCCGCCGCGGGAGACGCCCCGGGCGTCGGGAGCCACGTGACGACTCCCGGCCACCGTAGGCGCGGGCCTGCGGACGGTGAGTAAGTGTGCGTCCACACTGAATGCGCGGTGACTGGGGCCTAGGCGGGCGCGGCGAGCGGGGGCGTGCGGTGGCCACACTAAGCGCGAGCTCTTGTAGCGGTTCGACGTATATCAGGTGTTGCAAACATGGACGAGGACCTGCTTTTTTTACTAGACAGTCCGATCCTGAGATGTGAGGTGTTGAACACTAGAGATGGTGTGCACGAAATTAATAAAAACATAGGAATATCTGGTGAATTTCTTAACTTATATGAAGAACTGAGATTATACCCTACAAAATTCTTTGAGTACTTATACGCGAATGCCCGTGTCAACGTTTGACTACATACTAAGTAAAATAGCCCCTAAAATCACCAAAGAAGATACTAACTTTCGCAAAAGTATTAGACCTGAGGAGAAATTGTTCATAACTCTGAGGTAAGAATAAAACAAGATTTTACAAGTTTTGTATTATATGTAGACGCGCATACGCCGAGCGACAAGACCGAACTGGTTTGTTACCCCCGCCACCCGCGCATTGGGTCGCTCGCTGACTAGGCCCGTAGTGCGGCCAGAACGCGCGGACAGGAGCGTTTGAAAACTACGCACGCTGTCTCGCTCAGTCCCGTCGCACTAGGCTTCCGCCTTAGTCACTACAATATGGACGCAAAGGCGCGTTTCATATGTTTGATACTTCGCGCCCGTCGTCGCAACCGCGCTAGGCTCGCAGTGTGGACGCACACAAAGAGATGTCAGCAAATAAAGGGGCTCGTTAGGGCCGAGCCTTCCGGATAAGCGGGATTGTCCGAAATGGTTACCGCTATCCCGGAACATAAAGGACTAAGGAAGGAACATGGATGGGTTTTAGTCAGTAAGAGACAGACACTCCCTTGCGCTGCACCCAGAGCGGGAGGTATCATTTTGATTTCCCACCTTCAAAGAAAAAAAGACCCTTTTGGTATTATATATATAGTATATTTTTTTTTTTAATGGTTCCGTGTAAAGTTGTGTGGAAATCTGTGGTATGGGCATGTTATGCGGAGGAATGAGGAAAATGTCAGGAAAGTTTTGAGTATGAATGTGGATGGCTATACAAATAGAGGGAGACCAAAGAAACGATGGATGGATTGTGTGAAAGATGATATGGCTAGAAAGGGAGTGACTACCGAAATGACGAGTAATAGACAAGTATGGAAGGACAAGACATGTTGCGCCGAGCACAAATAAATTGGTATAAGGGCAGGAGAATGATGAAAACTCAAACTCAAAGCATTTATTTCAAATAAACCAATTACAGGCACTTTTGAACTGTCAAGGGGTCGGTCAGTCAGAGAGATGAAGCTAGTTGCCCATTCCAAAGCAGTAGGTACCTATGTAGAAGAACGGGCAAGAAACTCTATGGACACTCTTTTAAAAAAAATATGGTTACAAAATATTGATAACATCATTAGCAGCGGAACGTTTAAAGCATCCGTTATAGAAATATATAAAAAACAATTCAAAAATTAAATTAAAACAAGCCATAGCCGCTAAGAGATGACCACTACTTATCACATAGGTAGGTACACCACTGCCGTCCCTTTCGGGTTATATGTATAGGCGTGATGTTATGCGTTTTGCTAAAATCGCTATATTCCTGTTGATCAGTGAATATCGTTCGATGTATAGCAGATAATACCGAGTGGTTTACGACATGTTGTTAGTATAATAAACCGATTTTATATGAGGGGCATAGATTATGAAATAAATTCAGATAGGACATTTTTGATGATACGGGTATATAACACTAGCTTATGTCATGGATGTCGGAATTTATCCCACGGGAATATTTAACCGGGATAAAAAGTATCCTATGTGATAATCTAGGTTTAAAACTTTTGAACGCCAGAGCATAAACGCACGCGCGTGCCCTCCACGCCAAGCTACAAATTTATTTCTTCTTGTAGTCATGAATTTCCCAATATCCATGGTGTCTTTTAATTTGTTTCATGTCATTAAATACGTACTAGAGCTTCAATTTTAAGATAGCTATATAAACACACAAAGTAATGATTTAATTGTTTATTTCGTGTTATAGTGTTGTTGCCATTGTCACATATTTGTGTCGTTGGCGTACAGGGCATGCGCTAGCTGACAATGGCGTTCAAAAGGTTAATGGACTAAGTACCACTAACCCAGCGTATTCTACAGACGCCAGCACATCAAGCTATCCCAAACTATCAAATATTCCTAATTGAACATGAACCTTAAATAAACGTTTTATGTGGGAATATTGATGGAGATTCTTTACAGAATTTGGTATTGTCTGGATTTAACTAATTTCGTTATCGTTAATGAAAATGTGAATTTGTCTAAGCCCCCAGCACCTCAAGTAACCCCAATCCGTTAATTTTCAATTGGTATAATATGACATTTAGGGATAGCTTGATGTGCTTCTGTACATACATCAAGCTACCCCAATCTGTCAAATTTCTTTGTTAGTTTTTCAACTTTATTACTAAATATTAAATGTGATGACAACTGGCGTTCTTGACTCGCTGAGATCGCCCTGTACGCCAACGACACAAATATGTGACAATGGCAACAACACTATAACACGAAATAACACTTAAATTATTACTTTTCTTAGTATTTAATATAGATATCTTAAAAATTGAAGCTCTCGTACGTATTTAATGACATAAAACAAATTAAAAGATACCATGGATACTGAGAAATTCATGATAACAAGAAGAAATATTTGAAGCGTGGAGGGCACGCGCGTGCGTTTATACTCTGGCGTTCAAAAGATTAACCTAACACCGTAAAACGAGTGAAATGTATTGATACCTAACTACAAGTCTGTTTGACCACTCACTGACGTAAGCCGAGCAATTGTTATCATTTCAATAATAATCCATATGAACACACTAGTTGTGCCCTTGACTCGGCCGCGATTACTCGTTTGGAAGCGTATCGTAATTATTAATTGTTTTATTCAGCAAAAATGCAAGAATTTAAACCTACTGGTAAGTTAAATTGGCGAAATAATGTTTTTTTTAGTAGTTGTGTGTGTGGGTAAAATTGTAATATATTACTGTGTATTTTATTTGTTTGTTTTTAATTAATTAGGCATGTGTTTGCGTTGTTTCCTTACGTTATAGTAACTGTAAAAGTCGGGTTGGTAGCAATTTTGCGCTCTCCTAAGAGCAGCTATTTATTCGCGCGTTATCAATCTGTGGGGTTCAGCTGCTGTTACCGCGGTTATGCCGTGGATGGGTGTTTGGCCTCGTAAAACAGCTGTCGCGTCGTTCCGGGTTCCCTTGTGAAAGACGAAACTGAAATTATAACTTATGGTGAAAGCCCGACAAAATTCAAATTTTCTTATGTTTTTTGTAATACGCAGGTCTGTATTAGATTTTAAGTTGATGAAAATTCAGCCCTATAAGTTCATATTACCCAACGGAATGGTTATTTCATGTAATCATGACATTTGACTATTCTAGCTTGGACAATTGTCTATAAAGTTTATTTACCTAAAAATATTTACCTAATTCTACATCCGCACAGAAAATACACAGAAATAAAAAAACAAAACAATAAATTAAAAACAAAAAAAAACAAATACCTGTGCGAGGCCAAAAAGGCCGCAAAGAAAATATTTTAATGATTATAATTTTGTAAATACGTAGGTACCTACTAGCTACGGCCGCGAATCATATTTTGATCAACATTAAACCTGACAGTGACCTGACAGATTATTTGACCAAAAATTGACCAGCCCTCTGGTCACGTATAGAGTCGACCCGGACCAACTACTGCTGGGATATCCCGAAATACTCGCTGAGCACTCGGACCCTACGGACCTAGTGTATCAACCCCAAATGGAAGTATCGTAGAACGTTGGAATGGAAGTAGCTAGTTACGTAGGTAAAGTATTACAATTTGATTATGGAAAATTTCATAAAATAGATATGTCTGATGTTACTTTCCACTATTAACTAACGGCATACCTTCCTCTATAATGAAATAAACATCCGATCATTTATATTAAAAAATTGCATTTTTCTTTGAATATCAAAATAACACAAGTGGAAAAACCTAAAGCTTTTAACTTAACTGGGACTGAAAATTCTGCTAATCCCAAATGCAATTACAAAGTTACTGAGGAGCGGATGGAAGCGAAGACTCTTTGTAGACACTGTTTTTCCTACTCAATCAATCAATCTCCCTGCTTTTTCCCAACTACATACATATGTTGGGGTTGGCTTCCAGTCTAATCGGATGCAGCTGAATGCCAGTATTTTACATGGAGCGAGTGCCTATGACCTCCACAACTTGGTACGATACGCCATGGTAAGACTGGCTGTCAGACTTTCGGGCTTCTGACGACCCATAACGACTGTCAAAGATGCACAAATGACAGCCGGGACCAACGGCTTATCGTGCTTTCCGAGGCACGGATGAGACTCGGTATGTAATGATGGTCACCCATCCACGGACCAACCCCGGCAAGCGTAGTTTATTGCTTAACCACGAGTTCCCGCTATATCTACATTAATTAACGTTGTTTGTTTAAAGCTTATCGTAAGGTCTCGCTCATTATCTAATTTGCTTCAGTCAGAGCAGTGTAAGACGCTCGTCCCGGAAGTTTCAGATTAAAGATGGCCGTTAAGTAATGATTTTATGAATAAAACTGTGAATAACTGTGTTGTAGGTAGGGCATATTACCCGGATATCCGGATATTCAAATTATCCGGATATCCGCGATGTAAAATATTCGGATATCAATTGCATTACTATTCGGATAATAAATTTTTTTTTTGCACTATTATTCGGGTATTTTTCGAAAATAGTAACATTGTGAGAAATGGATAGCTTACCGTCCGGTCAGGATCAGGCCACGCGCGCAATAGGTGTCTGTATTATGCAAAGGACAGTTTAGAGACGATGCCTGGTGGGTCAGCGGGACTGTCTGAAAGGGTAACCGCTGCCCCGGAACACAAAGGTCATGGCTGAGTTTTTCTCAGTAAAAGTCTGACACTCCCTCCATTCGCAGCGGGAGGGGTTATCTGATGATTTCCCATCCTTAAAAAAAGAAGACCAGCAATTTACAGAAATCAGATTCTTTCGGGCAAAAGGCAATCGCTAATTTCATCACAATCACAACCTGTCCAAACTGTAGATTCAAAGTAGAAAAAAAAATTTGTTTATTTGATAAGAACCGTAAATAAACAACAAGAGATTGGAGCCTCCTTTTAATTAAGGCATTGACTGCCACGCAGCAGACACAATAGAAAAACTATTGTTTGTCGGACACACGGTGACCGCGTTGGCGTTCAACGTGTAGCAAAAGATGCCTGTATTAGGAGACTTCGCTCTTTCAAAAACAAGAGGTGTTAAGTTCTACAAAACAGGTGATTTGAGTGAATGACACACACACCCCGTGTGTAAGTGAGGGTGTGTGTGTGTGTGTGTGTGTGTGTGAGGGTGTGTGTATTTTTGTGGAGTATTGAGTTATTATAGTGTTATTGTATCTGTTGAAGAAATGATTCAGTCTCACAATAGCTTTCCACTCCGTTAGTATTTTCTAAAAAACATCCTATATTTCCATCACTAGTAATGCCCTCATTACTTTCTTCACATTCTTCAGAGCACCAGCACGTTCGCTACAACCCCCTCAAGGATGAATGGGTCCTGGTCTCCCCCCACCGATGCCTTCGACCCTGGAGTGGGCAGACGGAGGCCGAGCCTGAGGATCAGCCGCCAGACCCCCAGAATCCTCTGTTGCCAGGAGCCACTAGGTCCAGTGGACAGGTAGGTAATCATTATATGATCTTTCATGATCAATCACTGCCTGGTTTTTGCAAACTATGCTGAGGTCGGCTTAAATCTAATCGATAGTCGACAACCAGTCTTACTAAGGGGTATCGTAATCCCAGTTACTGGGTCGTGGTGGTCACATCTAAGGCCTTAGATCATACCAGTATTTGACTTAGAGCGACAGCCTTAGATATGACCTCCAAAACCCAGTAACTGGGTAATACAATACTCCTTAGTAAGACTGGTTGTCAGACCTTGAGGCTCCTGACGACCCGTAACGACTGTCAAAAATCCCAGATAAGGACCAATGGCTTAACGTGGTTTCCGAAGTCCGAAGGAGTCTCGGTTTGTACAATCATGTCATCCATCCACGCACCAAACCGGGCAAGCGTAGCGTAACCTGATGGATCGACCCGTGCGGCTGTTATTACTTACATACTTAGCCACGAGCTCCGGCATCATGGATGGAGGAGATGGAGAGAAGAATAACCTTTTTAGCGCCAAGGTCGGATTTTCCCGACAAATAAAAACGTGCCCAACACGCCATCGTCGGCTAAACCCGACAAGAACAACAAGACTGGAATTTGTGGCTTGGCGTGGGAGAGTACGCTGATGCGTTTATGCTCTGGCATTCAAGGGGTATCGTATTGCCTAGTTACTGGGTTGTGGAGGTCAGATAGGCATTCGTTCCATGTAAAATATTGGTATTCAGCTGCATCCGGTTATGACTGGAAGCCGACCCCAACATAGTTGGGAAAAGGCTGGCAGATGATAATTTTATTTTACGCTACCTTCTGCCGTCTTCTTCGTTCCCGTCAGCTTTTCAACATAAACTTTTACTAATTCCAGCGCAATCCAGTCTACACATCCACCTATGTGTTCCCTAACGACTTCCCAGCACTACTGGAACGTGTGCCGGAACCTCCACCATCAGAGAACCCGCTGTTCCGCTCCTCAGCTGCTAAAGGGACTTGCAGGTAATTAACACGTTAAGTGCGAAACGAGGCCTAAATCACCCCTCATGCAACTTCCTTGTGGTGCGGCAAGGAAAAACGTGAACATCTCTGTCGTGCGAAGGGCATAGCTTTGGTTTGGTCCAGTATAGAAAAGAGATATATGTATATTTGAGACGCGCTAATGGTCCCGGACTCGGTGGTATACCTACCTTGGTACCGGATGTCTTAGGCCTCGTACCGCACTGAATTAATATAATTTTAATGCAGTGCGGAACGAGGCTAAAACGTCCCATATCCTCCCGGACCTCGTACCGCACCCAACGCGAGCTTCCCGCGACTAGTGTTGTGCATCACGACGATTGGAGAGCACGTCCTTTTACATCGTCGAACATTTCTAAACGATGTCGGAAGAAGTTAATTTAAAAAAAAACCCAGAAACAGAACGATTGCGATTTTTTATAAAAAAGTATATTGTTACTGATTTTTTTATGTTAATTCAAGTTCTAATAAGTGTATTTTTAAAGCCCGAGGCAGAATACATAGGATAGTTTCTTTTCTACTTCTGGTTTTCTTTTTTTTCTATTCTGTGAACCGCATTAAGATTTTCACACAAAAATACATAAACGTCGTTGCGTCGATATTATTTTTCCCATCACTAATCTTAGCGAAAATTTACCCTATTTCAGTGCGTTACGAGGTGTATAAGATCCCATACTTTGTTTTGCCAATAATTCCTAAACTAGTTATCAGATCCCGGGGCGACGGTAGATTAGGGTTCATCAATTCACTGTCTATATCGATAAGGACCAAATTTTTCATTTATCTTTGATTTCGCGCCAGAAAATGGATTTTAGTCTGTTAAAGGAGGTGGGGTCTAATAGACCGCGTGTCGCCCTAACGTCTGGTCACGGTGCGGGCCGATAAAACCTCGTGCCGCAGGAACGGAAAGTTTGCAAAAATTGGTGCCGCAGCTAACGTGTTAAGCATCATCTTTAATGAGTTCTCTTGTCGGCAACTAAGCAAGGTCAAACTAAATTCTTAGGCGAAACATTACAGTGTGCTGTGCGAAGCCGTGGTGTCTTGAAATTATGAGTTAAGAAAAACATTTTGTAGTATAAGTGAAGGGAATTAATCTTAGGCGTTAACGACGGGAATTAATCGTGGGGTGGGTGCGGTGGTGGTCAGCGGTATTGTCCGAAAGGGTTACCGCTACCCCGGAACATAAAAGGCTAAGGAAGGAACATGGATGGGTTTTAGTCAGTAAGAGTCTGACACTCCCTTCCGCTCAAACCAGAGCGGGAGAGGTCTTGATGAATTCCCATCCATAAAAAAGGGTGTGCCGAACATCGTGTGCTATTTTGTCGCAATAAATGTTAAATGTGGCCATGACAAACCAACAAATAAGCTTGTCAGGTTATAAAAAACATCCATCTCTATTGCTGCGCCTAATAATTTATAAAGTGTTAAAAATTTACTCTAAGAATTTCGTGGGAGCATTGTACTCATCGCTACGACTAACTTTTACCATGAGATGAACCCTGAAAACGAGAAAAAAATTTGAGCTATTCATACATTTTATTGAGTTACGGGTGCATAAACAGCTCATATTTTTTTACACCTTATATTGTGTTAATTTCCTATTTCCTGCATTTTAGGGTAATGTGCTTTCATCCAGACTCCACGATGACCATACCTTTGATGACCATTGATGAAATAATGGCTGTGATAAATGAGTAAGTATGATCTGCTCAGCTATTATGTCAGAAACTCGCAGTACCCTATTCGCACTATATGGCGATTCTAACCTAACCTCAACTGATCCAATTACTTTCGATACTATTGACGTATAGATTCAAGTTCTTCCAACTGAACAGACAGCTGTGCTGCTGAGGAGTTTCTTGCGTCACTTCTTCCCAGCTAAAGCACTAGGTAGTGGTGAAGGGCGGGCGTGCCGGGGGACTTTTAGTCGGTTGCCGGGTGTTTGCATATGTTATGTACTTACATATCACTAAGTATAAAACAAAGTCGCTTTCTCTGTCCCTATATCCCTATGTATGCTTAAATCTTAAACTACGCAACGGATTTTGATGCGGTTTTTTTTAATAGATAGAGTGATTCAAGAGGAAGGTTTATGTGTATAATTTGTCGACATATTATGCGGGCGAAGCCGCGGGCGGAAGCTAGTATTTAATAAAGGAGAGGAGCTCGTGGCTAAGTAATCTAATAACAGACACAAAGGTAAATCGATCAGGTAATGCGACGTTGGCGGGGTTGGCCGTGGATGGGTAACCATCTTTACATACCGAGACTCCTCCGTGCCTCGGAGAGCACGTTAAACCGTTGTCCCGGCTGTCATTCGTGGATCTTTCGACTGTCGTTACGGGTAGTCAGAAGTCCTAAAATCTGACACCCAGTCACACCTAAGCGTATCGTATTACCCAGTTACTGACTGGTTTGTGGAGGTCTGATAGGCAGTCGCTTGATGTAAAATCTGGTATTCAGCTGCATCCGTTTAGACTAGAAGCTGACCCTAACATAGTTGGGAAAAGGCTAGGCAGATTATTGACATTTAAGTCATTGACTGCCGCGCAGCAGACGCAAAACTATTGTTTGTCGGACACATGGTGACTGCGTTGGCGTTCAACGTGTTAATAGGAAAAAAAAGAAAATAGCTAATTGGGCTTTATTATTAGTTTTTAACTTTGGTCCTCATCGCTGTCAGTGGATCAAGGCTGGCAGGTTTCCCACATTGGATGTCAATGTTGATTCATAACCTAAAAATTGTTCAGTCCTCTGGTCACGTGTAGAGTCGACCAACCTCTGGATTATATCCCCAAATACTCGATAATTTTGGATTCTTTTTTGCAGATGGGTAAACCAGCTACAAGAGCTGGGTCGTCGTTACACATGGGTGCAAATCTTCGAGAACAAGGGAGCTATCATGGGGTGTTCTAACCCCCACCCCCACTGTCAGATATGGGCGTCCAGCTACCTTCCCAACGAGCCCAGGGTCAAGGAGCGGTGAGAGCTGACTTGTTTTATTCCTGCTAAGCCGATTTACACACGGCACCGCGCTCCGCCGCGGTAGGTGCATCGCCTTCACATATAATGTTATAATTCATGTATACAAAACATTGTAAAACATTTTTAAAGAGTAACGGTGGAGTTTCTTGCCCATTCTTCTCCACACGAAACTACCTTTTGGAAGGTTCGACTAGAATCAATTCTATTTCTTGTTCATTTTGACGTTCAAAAGTGCCTCACTTGTGCCTATTTGAAATAAACGATTTGACTTTGATTTAGGCGGTGAAGCGGATCTCATGTCGCATTGGTCTCTAAGAAATCCGTTGATGCGTAACACACGTACACCGCCCGACCGCGCGGTCGAGCGGTGCTCGTTTCTACCACAAACCGCTCCTACCGCGCGGTCGAGCGGTGCTGTGTGTTAATCGCCTAAGAGATGTCAGCATAAGGGAAGGGGCATTTCTGCCGAGTCAGCAGGATTGTCTGAAAGGGTTACGGGTTGCCGAGTCAAAAGGATTTTTTTGAGGGTGGGAAAATTGTCAAATGACCCGTTCCGTTCTGGGTGGAGCGGCAGGGAGTGTCAGACTCTTACTGACTAAAACCCATCCATGTTCCTTCCTTAGCCCTTTTTCCGGGGTAGCCGTAACCCTTTCGGACAAGCTCGCTGACCCGACCAACATAAAGGGCTAAGGAAGGAACATGGGTGGGTTTTAATCAGTAAGAGACTCATACTCTCTTCCGTTCTCCACTCAGAGCGGGCGGGGTCATTTGATAATTTCCTACCCTCAAAAACATATTTCTTTTTGTAAAGCCTATACTGTGCCACTGCGTATTTATAAAATCATGACCGATTTGCCGCGGCTTCGTCTTCGGAAATTATGCGACGGGAATGTTTTCATAATCTTAATCAGCCTAAGTAAATGTTCCCTCTAATGGGACACAGGCCTGTATAGTTACTATACTCTTTGGACACAGGTCTCTCTCGGTGAGAAAGACTGAAAGATGGGAGGGGAATTCACAGATCACTGCTCTGACATAATTGGGTATTTGAAAGGGTAGTCAATAACGTTACTTTTTAATTTTATGAACTGTCAAAACGCAGAATTTTTACGTGATTTGTTTATCATTGTGACGTCACAGATTTCTTGAATCAAATGGAATACTTTTAGCATCAAATGCAATTTTACAATTATATATTCGCAAAGTATTCAATTTCTGCACGGTAATGGAAGTTTTTACGATGAGCGGTCTTTTTTCTATGTGATTTCATATTTTATTTTTGACCGTTTCAAATAGTCAATCCTTTGACAAGTATATACCTAATCAAAGATTCAATCCATATGTTCGTTTTTACGACTTTCCTTAATTTGCAGAACCCAAAAGGAGTATTACATCAAATTCAAGCGGCCGTTGCTTGCGGATTACTTGAAGCAAGAATTGATCAAGAAGGTAACAAAATATCATACTAATATTATAAACGTGAATGTTTGTGAGGATGTATGGATGTTTGTGACCATGGTCTACCTATGTGCCAAACATCAAAATCCGTTCAGCCGAATTAGCGTAAAAGCTCAAGATATCTCAAACTGTTAAATATTCGTTCGTTTTTGTTTGTTTCTGTGTTGTTTGTTATTCTTTTGTTTTCATAGCAGTTAAGACGTGTAATTGAATGTAATCTAAGTACTGTTTTTATGAAATTAATCTTATCTTATCTTATTCCCAATGCAACACGAACCTTGCAAAGTTGAAAATCTGTCAGAAATGATAGATTGGGGTAGCTTGATGTATGCTGGCTCTGTAGTACCTACGTATTTGTACATTTTATTATTTTAAGACTGGAAGTTCAGTTCAGTTAATCAGATTAATCAGCCTATTATGTTCCCATAGCTGAAACACACGATTCCTCTTCCAGTAATGGTTCTAAGGACATTATAACTTTTAAAAATAAATGAATCAAAAGAATAAAAAAATACTTTTTTTTATTATTAATTTTGATTATTGGCAACATTTGACAAATGTAAGTAAATAACAACAGATATTTTTCCCGATTTCAGGTTCGGTTTGGTACAGGCATAGATAGTAATAATATAATTTTATTAGTAAGAAGGCTAATATATATAAATAAAAATTATGCTAACAAAATAATGACCTATATTTTTTTTTAATTTTCAGGAACGCATTGTTGTTCAGAATGCAGAATGGGTAGCTGTGGTACCTTACTGGGCAGTATGGCCTTATGAGTCCATGTTGCTACCAATAAACGGGCTACCGCAAAGGCTGACAGATTTGAACGACACCCAAAAGAGGGCGCTAGCAGAGATCATGAAACAATTGACTATACGATATGATAATTTGTTCAAATGTAGCTTCCCTTATAGTATGGGATTTCATGGTGAGTTTTATGGAATTTAGTTAGTTTAGTTAGCGTAACTCCGTAGGGTATTTAAGAGTATAGATAAACTACGATAACATGGCGAGCCCTTAGAGCATTTAAGGGCGCGCCCCTCCAAGTTACTGTTTCAGTGTGTGTGGTCACATCTTTACGAAAGAGTTTGTATGTAGTTGTAAGTATTCTTGTTCAGTAGCAGGCCGGCAGCGACATGCGTTGTGAGTCTTGGTGGTGCTTTGTAATAACTTTCACAAATACTTTCAAAAACCATTGTTTCTAAGTTCTGCTGCCAAGCAACGTTGCTCTGTTCCGATTTGACAGTCCTTTTTTTTTGCTGGTGGGTAAATCATCAAATGACTCCCCCCGCTCTGGGTGGAGCGGAAGGGAGTGTCGGACTCTTACTGACTAAAACCTATCCATGTTCCTTCCTTAGCCCTTTATTTTCCGGGACAGTTCCGCTGGTATTTGAACCCACTTCACATGGTGTCAAATTGCTTAACAAATAAGACGTGATTTCCCTGACTGTACATAAATAAAATTACTGTATTTATCAACCGACCACTTGGTATTGACGCTCGTAATTATAATAATAATAATATAATAATATCCTTGGACATTTCACACAACGCCATATCGTCCCAAGCTACGCAACCTAATGCAAGCTGCATCCGGATACACTAATAATAATAAAACGAATAATAATAATATCCTTGGCGATTCCACACAACGCCAATCGCCATATAGTCCCAAGCTTAGCAACCTAATGCTTGTGTTATGGTAACGAGATGGCTAATAAACTACTTATATACATTTTTTTTTGTAAATACATACATATTATAGATAGAAAAACACCCAGACTCGTAACAAATACTTGCAGGTCGTACAAATATTTGTTCCGTGCGGGAATCGAACCCGCGACATAGTGCGCAGCAGTCAATCGCTCAACCACTGCGCCAACCGTGTCGTCCAATTGCTTAATTTATAATACTGGTATTCGGTTAGACTGAAAGCCGACCCCAACATAGTTGGGAAAAGGCTAAGCAGATTGAATTGCTCAATTTAAACTAATAAAAAACATATTTTTTCTAGGAGCCCCAACAGGTCCCTCAAAGGTTCCCGGCGACTCGCCCCACTGGCTGCTCCACGCTATATACCTACCTCCCCTGCTTAGATCAGCGACTGTCAAGAAATTTATGGTTGGCTATGAAATGTTGGCGCAATCACAACGTGACTTGACACCGGAACAAGCAGCTCAGAAGTTGAGGGAGTGTGATGATGTGCATTATAAGAATAAGAAGTAAAGTCGGCAAGAAAGTTGATTATAATGTAAATAATACATACTGAAATTGATGCTGAGATGTATAAACATTACTACGTATCATTCTGGAATTAGAATGTACTATACCTGTATAGTACATACTAATTCCTTAAAAAAAATCAGCTGTTCTATACATTTTCGGTCACGTGACTCGTCAAAATGCAGGGAACAGGTGATTTTTTTTCACGATTTCGGGGTTGGTCGGGTTGGTCCCATAGTAAAAGTTGTTCGGTTTGGTGGTCTGTAGCCTATCCTTTTGTATGTATATACCCTTTCGGTTACACTCTGTGTAGATCTACGGATTAGCGTGGATTGTCACCATCCCACAACTGTCAAACTAGAAGTACAGACGCCAGCACATCAAGCTATCCCTAACTGTCAAATTTTCTCAATTAAAAATGAACCTTATGTCTTTGCAATAAAGTTGAAATACTATCAAAGAAATTTGAGAGATTGTGGTAACTTGATGTGCTGGCCTCTGTACATGATAGAATTGAATTTCGCTCGGCGTCAATAGTGCGAAATGTGTGTATGATTCATTCTAGATTAGAACTTTGACCTAGTCAAACACGATTGAATATTTTTTTTACAAAACTCATTATTAACTTTGAAATAAGCCTGAACACAGATAATGCATGTTGGAAATTTTTCGTTTATACTCTATAGGTACCTACTCATTCTTCTTTTTAATAATATATCGAACAAATCGGTTGTATCGAACAAAATACATTGTAAGTATTCACTATTCGGGAGCGACCAAAACATTCCATTTCTACAAACGAACATTCAAAAATCTAGCTCTGCTGCTTTATAATTATGTTCTGAGGCTGTTAATTTATCATAATTCGGGTTTTATAGTGTAATAAATAGATTGGATTGTTTTTTAATTATTTGTTTAATTAGCTCGTTAATAAAATATATTTTGTTTAAATTATTTATTATTTTGTAGTTAAGCATCCTTGGACATCCCTTCCTACATACATACAGCCTACAATAATTTTAATTTTGTTGCTTAACATAGTGGGTTCGAGGCCCAGACCGGGCAGCGAGCAGTGTTATTACTCATTCAACAGTGGACAAGATAGATAGACTGAGTCTTACATAATAACGATTATAGTACATACCAATAAAAAAAAACCTTACAAGTAGCTACATCACAAGGCAAAGCAATCAAAGTTAAAAAAACAAATTACGTTCCAACTTAAACTCAACATTGAATTTGAAACTTTAGTTGGATACGCTATTCCTTTTACTCCTGAATTGCATATCGTTTCCCATCCTGCTTTATCATTTGACAATTGACAGCTGACGTTGACGGACCGCCATGACAGCAAAGCGCTGTCACACACACCACTTTGTTTTCGTTTTGGTTTGTTTTGCCTTATTTTTGGTTTGAAAAACCATATTTTTCAGTTATTTTCATTTAATTTAAGTTTAAAATGAACACGGACACTAAACCTGTTATAAGTTACAAAAAGAAAAACCAGTGTACAATATGTAGCAAAATTATAATCGGCAGTTCTTTTAAGTTTAGAGCGCATTTGTACAAGCATAGGGCCGTGGAAGCTCGATTTCAATGTGAATATTGCTCAAATGAGTATTTCAGGAAAGATGTCTATGAAAGACATCTTAGAGCACACACTGGAGGCAAGAAAATGTTTATTTGTGACCACTGCGATCGTGGTTTCGTCGAAAAACGAAACTTACGACTCCACCTAAAAGTTCATGACGAATTCTTCACAGAACAACAAATACAATACAAATGTATCGCCTGCGGGGTCAGTTTCTGTGAGGAAAGATTGCTAAAATACCACATAAGGAAGAAACACTTTAATTTTCAAGAAAATGAGCCAACGTACGTTCAAAAACAATTGAATGAAACTTGGGTGGAACGCGTTTTAGAATCGGAAGTTTGCGTCGAAATGACTAAAGTAAATAACAACATTATCAACATAAAAAAGAGTTCAAATAAAATAAAAATCAAAGACAATCCAGAGACATCAAGATTTAAAGAGTATATGTCTTCGGTGATCGCAAGCAAAGACAAGTCGCAGTATTCCAAGGCTGTATGTGATTATTGCAAAAAGGAGATGTTGAAAAAGAGTTTGCTACCTCACATTAGAGAGAGGCATTTAAGATTAAAGAAGTTTTCATGTGATGAGTGCAAGCAAGCTTTCAGTCGCCATTACCAAATGGTAAATCATATTTGTGGTAAATTTAAAACAAGGGTGAGGAAATAACAATATTTGAACCGTTTATGCAAATGATTTTAAATCCTATGGCTTAAGGGAGAGATTTATTAAGTACATATTGACTTCACTTTTCTGAGTAAGCGTTTCATACAAATTTGAACCTTATTTTTGAGCGAATAACATTGATATTTGATTTTGCAAATGTGAGCAAATATTTCACATGATTATGAACATTAAAGTGATAGGAATAAAGTAAATATTTACATGAGACACTTACTTTTCTACATCTCTGATATAAATAGAGACCATCTGATATGGCTACCTTCTTTTACTTAAATATTTACATTCATGAAGGGTAGATATCCATTAAGCTATCGTTATCTAGAAGAGAAGTGGATGCCACCGCAATTGACTGGCGAAGAATGTCACTTAACCCCTCAAATGTTTTATGTTTTGTTCATAAGGAAAAATAGTTTGAAACGACAATAAATATAACTGTATAAATCGTTGAGCGCTTATAAGCAAACGGCTTCTAGTGGGTTAAACGTAATTCATATAATATGTGTCTCTTGAGAGCCGTCATCTTCATAACAGCTACCATCACTGTGGCCATCGGTCTTCTAGAAAACCTTAGCTTTAAATCAAGGTGCATGTTGAATATATTATGTTTTGAGTGAATATATTACGTTTCTGTATAAAATGTGGAGAAAACAATACAACCATAAATGAAAAACTGACAATACTAATCTCTTCACCACCCTTGGTTGACTGATAGAGAATACGCAATGCATTAAGTCCGCCTTTGAACCTTTATTGTGTGCGAAAAGTTAAAATAAATAAATGAGTAGAACTATCAAATAAATCCTAACACCGGAATTTAATAAGTGATTTTTTCAAACACACTAAATAATAGTGGTGGAACAACTATGGGTTTTGACAATCTTTGACTAGCTATAGTGACTAAACTATTGGATATATTTGATTGAATTTTTGTATGCAGATTGGACAGCATTAAATATACGCAGTTTAATTTATGATCGTATTGTAGTCTCCACTTTGTATATTAAGGTCCGAAATGTTCCTATAATATTGAACTCATAACCATGAACACGCCAAGTATGACAGTTATTTTTTTTAACTGGCTGTGTTCTAGGGTGTCATGTGTTGTAGAATAATGTTTTTTTTTTACTTTGTGCTCTGAATTTTTATTTTTGAATAGTTTCCTTTTTGCTTGGCTCTTTATGGTCGCAGTGTAATGTTAAATAGTTTTTAATCTCTCTCAAGACTTGGTCTATCAACTGCAAAAATAGTTTTTCAAATCCCATTTGTAGTTAAAGAGCATGTTCAAACTATTTCAGCTTCCTTTGTTAGTATAATGTTGAAATTGAGTGCGATTTTCGAGATCGCCAGTAAGGGTAGGTTAGGTACAGAGGCCAGCAAATCAAGTTACCACAATCTGTCAAATTTCTTTGATAGTATTTCAACTTTATTGCAAAGACATAAGGTTCATTTTTAATTGAGAAAATTTGACTGTTAGGGATAAGTTGATGTGCTGGCGTCTGTACCTTAAAGGTCATAGTTCATTTAAGCCACCCGGCACCCACTATGCACCGCCTCGTCGCACGACGTCCACTCGTTGTTGATAGGTGGACGCCGCATTATCACCAATAAACGTCGCGCGGTCAACCAGTGAATAAGAATAATAATAAGAAATTGTATTCACATAAACATGTGTATACATACTGAATTAAAATAATACATGCATGCAAGATCGTGAATAAGGGTGGCTCACGAAATGTCTGCCATTTCTCATGGCGTGCAAAGTGGAACTCGCAACTCGCAGTGGAGTGATGCAAGGCAAGCATACGAGTAGCGAGTTGGCACCGTGTGGTCCACCCGCAGTCCGCGTGACGCCACGGAGGTGAAGGAGTGAGCGCATTCCATAAAAGTCCATAATTATAAAGAATACTAGCCGCAGGAGGCGGGGCGGTGTGGAGCGGGTGCCGGGTGGCTCTAATGACCTGTGACCTTAACTGTTGTAGCTACAGGAATGCAGTGTTCCAAGGCCGCCCCTTAAAACTTTGAGATATTTTGATCGGCATTCTGAGGTATAGAAAAATACCTGTTTTGGATGCAGGCAGTCTATTCATGAATTTTGCCTGTTTCAAAAGTCAGAATAGCCTTTACGGCTCCATCTCGCAAATACACTCCCCTGTTTATCTTACAACTAGCTGCTCCACGGTTTCACTCGCTGCTCGGCTCCTATTGGTCGTAGCGTGATGTTACATAGACTATAGCCTTCCCCGATAAATGGACTATCCAACACAAAAAGAATTTTTCAATTCGGACCATTAGTTCCAGAGATTAGCGCGTTCAAACAAACAAACTCTTTAAGCTTTATAATATTAGTATAGATTACATTAAATGTGAATAGATTGTTAATTAACATTTTAAGCACAAGAATGTCTTCCACTTAAATGTAATTAGTTTAAGAAGTGCCTTATTTTAGAATATATTGTGTAAAGAGGTTTATTTTGAGCCATACTTCTTGGCGCAGAGCTTAATACAAAGGCTTGTAGTTAAAAAGCTCTGGGGGTCAGGGAGAAGGGAGGGAGGTCTTGCTACTGGTCCTGAGGGCCCCCAAATCTTTAATTGTAATCCCAAAAAAGTTTATAGTAATGGGCCCAGAAAAAATAATCAGCTGTTTCATAGAAGAGTGCAATATAATATCCTTGGACATTTCACATAACGCCATATCGTCCCAAGCTAAGCAACCTAATGCTTGTGTTATGGTAACGAGATGGCTGATATACTACTTATATATATATTTTTTTGTAAATACATACATATTATTATAGATAGAAAAACACCCAGACTCGTAACAAATACTTGCAAGTCGTACAAATATTTGTTCCGTGCGGGAATCGAACCCGCGACATAGTGCGCAGCAGTCAATCGCTCAACCACTGCGCCAACCGTGTCGTCAAAGCCTACACAGTGAAAATACCTACACAGTGAAAATGAATAGAACTGCAAATTCTTTTTTTTTTATCATTTCAATGCAAGGAGGTTTAGAATCATGCGCTGAATTTATAAACGGCTTCGCGTCAATGTCCATTCCACCATGTATTCAGTGGCGTAACTATAGGGTGGCAAGACTGGCAAAATGCCACGGGCTCCCGACCTGATAGGGACCCCGGCTTGAGAGGCTGCGAGCTCAAAAGTGACCTATTTTTAACAAAATTTTGTAAAAAATATAATTTTGGGGCCCCATGCAGTGGATTTGCCAAGGGCCTCAGATGGTATATTTCCGCCACTGCGTGTATTATTATTTATGTAAAGAGCTATTAATAGAACATATTATTGGCATTCAATACTATGCATGAAGATTAAATAAAATTCGGGGAAAAACTATTCATGTCGAATTGTGTTGAGCCGACCCGAACTTGACTCAGCGAGTTTAAATGCCGAACGAAGTTTACCGAACGCCACGAACTTCGGTAGTAATATTTTTTTATATAATCAAGAGGCCACTACTTCACTATTTCGTAATGTTAAATTACTTCTCATACGATAGGTAAATGTGTAGAGTCAAGTTCTTCCAACTAAACAGACAGCTGTGCTGCTGGGGAGTTTGTTGCGCCGTTCTTCCCAGCTAAAGCACTAGGAAGTGGTGAAGGGCGTTTTTTGGGGGACTGTCTTATGTAACTTTGACCTTCAAAAAGTGCTGATTTTCAGCCTAGTTTGTGTATATGACTTTTGATTTGATTTAGCTGTTTAGGATCGGCTTTGTTTTCAACAAATATTACCGAGTCGATATACCCGAACTAAAATGGCGCCTTAAAATTAGTACATTTATTTAGGTTTAAGATTCTGCCATTTAAGACTGAAGCAAAGTTTGCCTTCTATTCGTTAATAAAGTAATTGTAGTCGCTAGCACATCAAGCTATCCCTAACTGTCAAATTTTCTCAATTGAAAATTAACTTTATGCTTTTGTAATAAAGATGAAGAACTATCAAAGAAATTTGACAGATTGGGGTGACTTGATGTGCTGGCCTCTTTTCCAGTTTTAGTTTCTTAACGGGGAAGCGCCACGGTTGACCGAGAAATTTAAATTTTCATAGGTTTTTGCAGGTCAGTGTCAAGATGGATGTGAATCTATAAATATGATTCGCGGCCGTAGCAAGTACAGAGGCCAGCACATCAAGTTACCACAATCTATCAAATTTCTTTGATAGTATTAATTCAACTTTATTGCAAAGATATAAGGAGAAAACTTGACAGTTAGGGATAGCTTGATGTGCTGGCGTCTGTACCTACGTATTCACAAAATTTAAATTTCGCGGGCTATCATGGCGCATCCTCCTTAATTGTTTTCTTTAATCAAGCAAGTTTATTAATGTTAAATTAAGACATTATTTACACTTACTTAATTTTCTGTTACTTTGGTCCTAAACTTAACTTTGAAATGTGGGTGTACTGTGTAGGTGCACCACTGCATATTCCTCTGAGGATTAAAGGCGTGATGTTATATCATATTATTATATTACCTAGATAAATAAGTCTTCTAGACTTCACTACCTTCTTTCTACAGAGTGAATTTGAATTCTTGGGCAATATTTTAAAGAGTCTTTTACTATGGGAACAAATCTCAAATCGTGAAAAAAAAAACCAGCTGCCATAGACTATGCTCGCATAACTCGTCAAAATGTAGGGAACAGCTGTTTTTTTTTCGCGGTTTCAGGTGTGTTCCCATAGTAAAAGTTGTACATAATAATGAGTACAATGGCCCCTTAAAATATAGCCCATGAATTAAATTTCAGCCTGTATAATATTAAGTAGAAAAATATTTTTATTGTAAAAAGCTGTGTCAAAATTTAAAATGCCGTTAAAGTTTAAATATATTTACTTCGAAATATAATATTTGTATACAAAAAATGTTGCATGTTATATTTGTACTTATACACTTAATTAAATAAGTTAGTAATACATTGTGCCTTAAATAACTTAAATTGTATTTAAATATACGAAGTGCCTTACGTTGCCTGAAAAAAAAAAGTTGTATTAAAACTTTAGATTTTGTAAGTCCAGTGTATCAGGTTTCACCTACCTATTTCATATTAGTATGGGTTCCCAAATACGTTGTCCATAACAACATAAAATAACAACAAATGTAAAAGGAGAAAATCACTTTTTAAAGTCGCTCAGTGTATATATATTGGTGCTCGTGACTGTACGCTAACGACACAAAATATGTGACAATGCGGGTACACTATAACACGAAAGACTCAATTAAATCATTACTTTTGTGAGCGTTTATATGGATATCTTAAAATTGACGCTCTCGTACGTATTAACTGACTTAAAACAAATTAAAAGACACCATGGATATTGGGTAATTTATGATAATAAGAAATAAATTTATAGCTTTTTTAATTCTGGGAAATCATCCAATGACTTCTCCCGCTCTGGGTGGAGCGGAAGGGAGTGTCAGACTCTTACTGACTAAAACCCATCCATGTTCCTTCCTTAGCCCTTTATGTACCGGGGTAGCGGTAACCCTTTCGGACAATCCCAATGGGGCACACGCTGCGTTTATGCTCAGGCGTTCAAAAGTAGGCTATGCTCAGTATATTTTGTCACACAAAATATACTGAGGTGGACAAAATATACTGAGCATATCCTACTGTAAAAACTATACACATCGTCATCATATAACACACTCGAATTTTCTTTGCATTGTCAAAAAAACATATTCAAATAAAATATCGGAAAAAATATTACGTATGTCTCTTGATATACGTAGTAAATTTTGCTTGGACAGTCAACATGTTAATATTGACACTGATCATTGAGAATGTTAATATTATATAGACGTACTATGAGAGATAGCAATTTTTTGGACCGAAGTTCCTTATCGCGCGTTGCGAAAGGGGGCTACACGGAATTAAGACTAAAAGTTGTAACGACACTTTTTTGGAGTAAAATATGATGTCTTTTTAATCAATATTTTGTTGATTGGTTAATTTTTAGATCAGATTTTTTTTTATTATTATAACTAAAAAGAAATAAAATTTTATTACAATTCCTTCACTAATTAATCGAAAGGAACTTCGTTCCATCCGGGTATCCCTTGACACCTCTCAAGTTTTTTTTCTGTTTGTGCTGTTTCTGACACTACTGGTGAACCTCGGCCGTATACTCTCATTATTATTATTCTCATTAAATTTTCCTATTGAAAAACTGCATCATGTTTTTTTTTTCAATAAAACCTTTTTTAATAATCCATTTCCAAGTTTGAATCTTCATACGATCTATGATTTGTTTCTTTTTTCAATTTTAAACAAGGAGTCAAAGTTGGTTTCATTAAAAACCTCTTTTCTATAGAATTTACGTTGATTAGCTGCCTTTCCTTCATCCCCTTTAACTTAGTTTTGTGTCCGGAATTTTCCTCTATAATCAGCGTTTTTTTGCCTTTATCCCAATCCTGTAAGGGTCGAGTTTCTTCAATGCTAACACGAACATATTCATTCCCGCCAAAATTTGACAGTGACATATTTTCTTCCATTGGCGCTAAAATGTCATTCAAAGCTTCTTCTGATTTCAAGACTCTATTTTGCAAATGCAAGCCATCATACATTTCGCTTGAGAACTCTTCATTCAAAATGTTTTTTGTTTTCGCGACCCGCGTTGGCTTATTCATAACATGTATTTTCGTGGTGCCATGATTAATTTCGTTCGAGACATCTTCTATTTTCGGGACGTTTTCATTCATTTCATTCAAAATATCTTCTGTTTTCCTGACCCGCGTTGGCAGATTCATAACATGTATTTTCATGACGCCATCTTTTACTTCGTTTGGAACAACTTCTCTTTTCGGGACGTTATCATTCACTTCATTTAAAATGTCTTCCGTTTTCGTGACCCGCGTTGGCAAATTCATAACATGTATTTTCATGGTGACATCATTCATCTCGTTCGTGACTTCTTTTCTTTTCGGAATGCTATCATTCATTTCATTCAAAATGTCTCCAGTTTTCGCGACTTGCGCTGGCAAATTCGTGACGCCATCATTAATAATTTCATTTGGAACATATTCTCTTTTCGTTTTACGCATAGTAAGGAGGTCCAATTTTAAAGGTTTATCTGCTTTAGCAACCTTTCTTGTGTTCGGGTTAAAACGGCCGCAGTCTTTAACACAAATGTAGTTTCTGTTTTTTTCCTTCATTATCCTTGAGTATATGACGTCGTTAGTCGAGTTAATTATTCTGAATACAACGTGTTCTGGTGTTATCTGGGAATTTAATAAAATCTCTTATTAGTTTCCAATGAGTGGGCCTTTCCACCAGAAATGTGCTATGCAGCTATGCTGCCAGGATGTGAAAGCTAAGCTACGAAACTATGTGACCGTTTCCACTGATGCTAAGCTATGTAGCGGGTTAGTATTATGCGCTATAAAGATGCACCGCCCCGAAGTAGCTGGCGAGAGATATGCGCAGCTCGAGTAATGCGCTGTATCGACAGCAGGGAAGGTACGGGGAGCGGCGCTCTGCACATAGCTACACCACTCGCGACTATCCATAGCACTCGTCGAGAGCATGCATCTATCCATATAAAAAAACATAGCTTAGCAGAACCCGTTTCCACCAGTGCTATGCTATATGGACCAATGAATATGATTGGTGGATATCAAACGCATCCATAGCAACGTAGCATAGCATATCACTGGTGGAAAGGCACCATAACTGTTAAATAATATTGCTGAAAGGTAATTTAAAACTGCAAAACCGTGAGACGAAGCCATACATAAACCGTAGCACTATCCCTTTTTCTAAGGGTTCATACGCACTATGCGGGTAGCCGCATTGCGGCTAGCCGTCCGGCTGACCGCAAGCACAATTATGTACGTAATATTCATTTCTATGCGCACTGCGATGCGGCTACCCGCAGACCGCTCCGGTCGCTCGGAGGGCTGCGGCCCGAGTGACGGCCAGCCGGACGGTTGCTATACGCACTGTGCGGTTTAGTCTGCGGCTGCCCGCCATTGAGTGAGTGTGTGCACGTGGTACGTCTGGTAAAATGGAATTCGATACCGAAAACCTTTTTTTCTGTTTCTTTTTCTTTATATACCGCGAGTAAATATAATAAATAGCTGCGACTTCTTCGACGTCCATCTTGGAAATGAGTCGATCCAACCGCAAAACCACGACGGTTTCTAACCGCACGTTCCGGTTGCGCTTGCGGTTAGCCGGCACCCGGCTAACCGCAAGCGCAACCGGAGCGTGCGGTTAGCCGGACGGTTGGCCGCATTCCGGCTAACCGCATAGTGCGTAGGAGCCCTTAATGGAACCATAATGTCATTATTTATATCCCCAGTAGGTACCTCAACTGGACCCTCTTTGTGAAAACAAAAGCTACTCCAGACAACAGCTGTCAGAGTTGTCAACCAAACTTTTTAAAGTGCACTACACGTTTAAAAAGTTACAAACTTTATGGTACCTACGCAATCGAAGGGGCAAGTGAGTGTCACTTTTTAACGTACCTTTAGATAGGGCAAGTGAGTGTCACTTTTTAACGTACCTTTAGATAGGGCAAGTGAGTGTCACTTTTTAACGTACCTTTAGATAGATCATCACCTGCCTAGCCTATTCCCGTCTATGTTGGATTCGGCTTCCAGTCTAACCGGATGCAGCTGAATACCAGTATTTTACATAGAGCGACTGTCTATGTGACCTCCACAAGACCACAACCCAGTAATTGGGCAATACGATACCCCTTGGTAAGACTGGCTGCCAGATTATCGGGCTCTGCCAAAGATGCACAAATGACAGCCGGGACCAACGGCCTAACGTACTTTCCGAAACACGGAGGAGTCTCGGTATGTAAAGATGGTCACCCATCCACGGCCAACCCCGGCAAGCGTAGCTTAACATAATGGATCGACCTGTGCGGCTATTAGTGCTTTATTATTTAATACTAATTTGAAAACTCACCTCATAAGATGTAAAAATCTCGCAAAAATCTTTGTTCTCACAAATAACATCATCATACTTCTCCGTTACGCCGTACATCTTACTGAACCGCCATTGAGTCTCAATAGGGTTGTCACACGTCGCTGTCAAATCCGAAAATTTTATGACTGACGGACAGGAGTTATTAACATCCTTGTATTGTGTATAGTTCAATCCGCAGAGCTTTTCATCGGATAGCATAGAGAAGAATTCGTACGGACATGGCGGAGGTTGTTTTTCGATTGTCTATTGGAAGAAAGGTTTTATATTAGTGACGTAAAATCTAGGCTGGTGACAAAGCAATGGGTCTTACCGGAGAGTAGCCCTAACCCATCGTAAATTGCACTGATAGCCTAATGATGTGACCGTCGGACTGCCAAGTCATAGGTCTTAAGTTCGAACCCAAGGCACGCACCTCTGATTTTACGGATTCATGTGCGTATTGTATAATTATCACTTGGCTTATTTATTTATTTATTTAGGTTAGCCTACAATTGTTTACACGTTACATTTCATATAAAAGCATACATATACATTTGTAAGTGCAACAATTACTTACAGGCTAACACCTCATGCACTATTTTATTTATATTACATCATATCATTACATATACATTTCCATTATTGCAATTAATTGTGGATAATTAAATTTATTAATGATAAAATTAGTAAAACATTAGAAATTGAACAAACAAATAAATCAAGATAATCTAATTAAGTAAGCTTAACAATATTTATAAAATTTAACATAATTATTAGTAAACAGCAATTATTGAGGTGGGACTCCGTGTGGGGAGCGTCCGCCCGCGCGGGTTAAGGCCCCTGTGCACCCTTGTGCACTATAATTTCTCCAGCGGCGAAGAATGGTCCCCACTAAGATTGGTTGCCATGGCCGAAATTCGGTCTGAAGGACTTAATATTGGGTGTATCTATTTATCATGCGTTACATCATTTTTATCATCATGGTAAGACCCTTCTTTGAGGAGTTGCCAGAGAGGCGTCACGGCGCCCTCACCTACCGCCTGACGCAGGTCCTCACCGGACATGGACGTTTCGGGAGGTTCCTGCACATAATCAGGCGGGAGGGAACGCCCGGGTGTCACCATTGTGAGGATCGCCCAGAGGACATGGTGGAGATCTGCCCCGCTTGGGCGGAGCACCGCCGTGTCCTCGTAGAGGCTATTTGCGGCGACGCCGACTCTCGCGTCCGGCCCTAGTGCAAACAATGGTCGGGAACGAGAGGGAGTGGGAGGCAGTCACCTCCTTCTCCAAAGTAGTTATGTTCGCGAAGGAGGTGGCGGGATGAGAGAGATGCCCCGGGTGACTCTCGGCCACGGTAGACGCGGGCCTGCGTACGGTGAGTGATGGGTAGCCCACCGTCCGATTAGTCATTCATTTGATGATTTCTAACCCTCAAAAAAAAAAGACTTACCCACATTCCACAATTTTGACACTCTTTAGCGGTACCACGTGTTGGATTATTGCACTTATAACTAACTATCTGAGTCGTGGCACCATTCACAGGAGGTATCCTTCTCCAAGTCCGCCAAAACATGCCCCTTTTATAATTATACTTCATTCCATTCATGGCCAACAAACGTCGGAAATCTTTCTCGATAGCTCGAATTTTCTTCCACGTCGGTGAACTGCGGCCCTTTATTTTCTTATAATACGTTATGTCGTCTAAAATCTCTGTGTTATTTGATACATAATTATTCAAGACCTTTATTCTTTGGTCCTTTATCGACCTCAGCCTTTTTCTTTCTAGAAACCTTTCCCGAAAATCTAAATGACGGGCCATCACTATGTAGAAAAGAGATGAGATTAAAATAATTTTTGATGTCAAAAACATAATTAGACTTTTCTGCCACTTTAATTAACAATAATCACAATTTATACTAAAATAACATTTAAATTTAAACGCGACTACTTTCAAAGGTTCCTTGTTTAGAATGGCGAAGTTTTACGAAATAAAAGAGAAACGTTCGAATCCATTGTTCATCCTAACAACGACTCCTTTTTTCGTTTTATATCTAGATAAAGTATCAGGTGTATCCGCCATCTTAGAACATACACGACTATGGTGTACAATGATTATGTTTTCACGAAGTTTTCACCTCGCTTTTGAAATTAAGGTCAAGCTTAACCATTTGAACGCCATTGTCACATATACATAACTGACACTGACAAGCAAGCGCATGCCCTGTACAGTCACGAGCAAAAATATGTATACAGTTAGCCAGTTTCAAAAGCGGGTTTCTTCTTAACTATTGAATGAAATCTGTATATCGTCACGCAAATCGCATTTTCAAATCCATAGATTTACCTAACCAGTCATACTTCAAGGTTTAAAATAGTTATTCTACGAGAAAATCGCTTCTGAATGTTGCTCGGTGTATACATGTTGGTGCTCGTGACTGTACGCCAACGATACAAATTATGTGACAATGCGGTTGACGCTTTAACACGAAATAAATTATTAAATAATTACTTTGTGTGTGTTTATATAGATATCTTAAAACTTGAATCTCTCGTACGTATTTAATGACATGAAACAAATTAAAAGACGCCATGGATATTGGGAAATTCATGAAGAAATAAATTTTTAGCTTGGCGTGGAAGGCACGTGCGTGCGTTTGTGCTCTGGCGTTCAAAGCAATTTGTTCTCCATTGATGGTTTGAATCCAAGTGGCGAAACGCGTTACTTTCATTAATGTTCTAAAACATAAACGGTCGAAATTGTCATGGGCCCACCCCAATTGGATTTTTTTTTTATAAATTAAGTTAATTAAACAATATTTGAAATTAGGGACTCGTGGCTAAATGATAACAAACGAGTCGACCAAGGGTTAAGCTACGCTGGCTGTGGTTGGTTGTTAAATTGGTGACCACTTATATTTGAGACCACTCTGTGCTTCGAAAAGTATGCTTTGCTGTTGGTCCCGACTGTCATTCGTAGGTTTTTGCGTGATCAAGTGTAGTCAGAGACTTAAAAGTTAGACAGCCAGTCTTACCAAGGAGTATCGTGTTACCCAGTAACTAGGTTGTGGAGGTCCGATAGTCTGTCACTCCATGGTAAATACTGGTATTTAGCTGCTTCCGGACTGAAAGCCGACCCCAACGTGGTAAGAAAAAGACAGATAGATTGAAAGTTAAAAATTAAAGTATTATTTCTTGGCTTGTTCGTGGGTGAAGTGGTCACAAGCGCTACTGCTGAGTATGACGTATTTAGGTCCCTGGTCCTGGGTTCGATTCCCAACTCGGATGAAGTGTTATGCTCTTATAGAACCTTTCTTAACCCTTTTTTACGCTAATACCTCAGTCTTTTGTCAGCAAATATAACAACATTATGTGACGAGTGATGACAAAAAGTGCAACCATTATGGAATTAAAAGGTACTAAATCCGACCTGTTAAGAAGTCAAAAAATGTTAAATATGTAACGAGCGTGTCGCTGGAACGCAATGATGAATGACGAAAAAAACTCCGCGAGTATTGTTGATGGATATTTATTTCATTCTTTTTCGTTCTTTCATTCCTCATAAAATGATGGGAGATGACGGGTGTCTGTCGTAATTTTACAAAAATACCCATTTTGTTCAACTATTTTAGTTACGAAAACATTTTGTGACAAGACTCAGTGAGTTCGCGTGTGTGTCTGTGTTCGATTTGTGTGTTTTTATTCATTTTAAACAACGTTTTTCGCTGTATTCGCTGCTCAACGTAATTTGGTATGTATTTTATTTAAATAACTTTTGTTGGGACCCTTTGTTGTTCGATTTAATATTCTTGATTCGAAATGGAAAGTTAGTTTCGCGTTCTATTATTCATAGACCTATTTGGTTGGACAATGATCATCTATTGTAATTAATTATACAATCAGTACTTACTTTGTATTGAATACCACGCCCGTATAATAAGATGATCGCAGCCACATTATGGAAAAGAATGTTATTGTTTATGAATTAAAAAAAAAAGAACCCACTAATACTTGGTGGCTTGATCAAGCTAATGGGTGAAAATTCCATGACATTAGCATGAAAGTTAACTCTTTATTATACACTTTACTAAGTGTTTGTAGTTGTAGTTTTAAAATTAAATACGTACGTAATGGATTTGATATGCAAAGCAATGGAAGTTCTCTGTATAATCTCGGTTTTAATCATATAAAAGTTGTATTTAGGCAACTAGTAAACTTAAGTTATTTAAATTTAGGATTTCTCAGTACTTAGTAACTTTTAGAATGAAAATTATCAGTTATTTGATCTATTAAATTGTAATAATAAATATACTCAACATCAGTCATTGTTTCATTAATTAAAAAGTATCGAATAGTTTCAAAATGCAAAACATTCACACTAACCATTGTGGTAAAAACTTATAAGAATAGACAATATTCTTTGTAAAATTTAGTTTATATAACAAGAACAAGGCTCAAGCACTACATCCATACAGCCTGAATAAAACCTGCTATAACTTGTTTGAGTCCACATTTCTGGGGCACATGCTGTGTGTGACTAAAAGGAAATTGGCATGAAGCCAATCCTTTGTAAATGGCAAATATACATTGGTGAATAATATAGTAATTATGTATTTACTCCAAATACATGTATGCTGAATGGTGAAATGACTTTGTTTAAAAAGGTTCCATGCCCTTTGTGGTCAGTTTAGTCATTGATCTGGACTGTCTCTATTAAAACTATAGAATGAACTATGTGTCTGTCTATGAATTTTATCAAAAAAATGCTTTTTCAAATTTAAAATGACAACATAGGTTGAAATAATTCTATGACTAGCAAAACTTTTGAAATTATATAGCTATGGCAGATTAGGCTGCCTGCATCAAGAATTCGAATTTTGAACATTCATAATTTTTTAAGTAGTTCATTTTCTTACCCAAAACAAAAACAAAAATTTTAAGTAGGAAAGTAAAAGTTAAACTTTTTTTCATTATATTGAAGTTTGAATTAGAACTTGAACTCAAATTCTACATCTTTATTTGTCAAACATATGTAGGTGTGTATGCCCAAGCATTAAAACGTATTTGCTATTAAAACCTTCATGGTAATTTCAACTTGAATCTACTTTTAAATCAAGAACACACTACATTCTCAGAAACATAACAAACATGTAGAAAAACAATTAAACTGTAATACAATGGAATTGCTATAAACAATTAATAATATGACATTTAATTACTCACTCAGAATGTACCTATTGTGTCCCATCTTGTTGATATTTGACCAAAGAGACATAATATATTCATTAAAACCTCATTTGTTTAAACTTATAAATTAATAACTCTGGATGCCATTAAAGTCCTGGATTTTCATAGAAATATAAAATATGTAATGATTATTTTTCTTTTAATCATTTGAAAACTTTCTTTTAAACCTTTGCTAATGAATTTGGCATGAGTTGACTGTAATTATCATAATTTGAACATAATGGGCTTTATTTATAAATGCTGCTTAAATTAGTTAAGAGCTATTTAAACATCAAAAATGTATGTTTAATCACTTGCTAATTATTACTTAACTTTAAGCAATGTTTGTAAATAAACCCCAATATCATAAAAAAAAATTTTTTTACTATCTATGTCACCACATTATTTTTCTCGCTTTGTTATGGATTTTAATGTTGCATTCACCATGATAAGAGTCTTTATTCTAAATAAAGTTTAAATGTGTTTAATAATAACCGAAGGTCACCATGGCCCACGCACAATGCCATACCACAAGCCCCTAACATGACTGTGTATAATAACAAACAATCAACTTATACTCCGTTTATTATAATATTAGAAAAATAACAACAGTTATTGTGTAATATTGTTGACATAACTGCATTTTACAGTTGTTTTTTTAATGTAAATGGTTAATAGATAACATTGCTTCTTATGTAACGTGAAGTAACGGCGTTTAATATACGTCTATACAGAAATAACGAAAGGGTAATAACCGTTATGTGTCTAATGGTAACAAATAAAGTATAGTCAGCACAAAAATCTCAACGTTTTGTCATTAGTAAACTACACCCGCGCATATTATGGGCGGTTAGGATATAATAGCTGTGGTGGCCCAATGCTATCGACCCCAACTTACGAATCGTAGGTCGTGAGTTTAAACCCAGGAAGGCACATTACTATGTGTATTTAATTACGGGTCGTCAGAAGCCCGAAAATCTGACAGCAAGTTTTACCAAGGGGTACTCGTATCGTATTACGCAGTGACTTGGTTGTGGAGGTCAGATAGGCCGGTCGCTCCATGTAAAATACTGGTATTCAGCTGCATCCGGTTAGACGGAAGCCGACCCCAACATAGTTTATTTATTTATTTATTTATTTAGGTTAGCCAACAATTGTTTACACAATACATTAAAAATAATTTCATAATAGTGCATTTATAAGTGCAACAATTACTTATAGGCTAACACAACATGCAACATTTATGGTTTTACATACTGTACAGAAAAGTATTAGATAATAATATGTTTAGTTATATTAATATAAATAAAACAATTCTAATTGATAATAACAAAAAATTCATTCTTATAAATTAGAGAAACAAGTTGATAACAATTAGATTAGGATTTATACAATAGTTGGGAAAAGGCTCGGCAGATTGATTTTAAGTTCATCACCACTGCTCTCAAAACTGTGAAAAAAACATCGCGAGGAACCTATGTCCTAGTACCAAAAGGCTTATCTTCTTCTTCGTGTGGTTAGTGACTAACCTGGAGTCAGAGTTTTAATGCTGCCCATGGGCCTTTGACTTAGCATCACATGCTGATGCGAAATATCTCTCAGACATGCCGGTTTCCACACGATGTTTTCCTTCACAGATTTTAACCGAGACCTATGACTTGGCAGTCGGCGGTCACACCACTAAGCTGTCACTGCTTCATAGACTTATGACATCCGCCAACCCGCACTGGCCTCATTGGTGGATTATGGCCCACTCCCTCTTACGGAGAGGAGGCCTTTGTCTCAGGAATGGAAACATTATAGGCTGAATATTTTGCGTACTGGCTGGATAGATTTTGTGCGAGAAGGATTTAATCAACGTGGACTATTTGAATAAATAAAACTACTGACCATATATGATACGCTATTAGTGTTAAAGGTATTGTTTGAATGAACGGTATGAGTGGAAACCAGTTTAGCGAGTTTTTTTTTTTTGCTTAACTTAATGTGTTACTTGCAAAATAGTGACGTGCTTTTGTGTTAAAAATGTCGATAGATCCTTTTTCGTGTTAATGACAATGCTTATGATGTTTTTACCACTGTATAAGCAATGTAAATTACTAAGAGTGAAGCGCAACAATTATTTTTGGGGTGGGAAATCAAATGACCCCTCCCGCTCTGGGTGGAGCGGAAGGGAGTGTCAGACTCTTACTGACTAAAGCCCATTCACGTTCAAAAGGTTAAAAGCAGCAATCATTCTTTATTTTATTCCCTTTTTGCCACGTTCCAACATAAAATCCCCACTCTTCGGTAATATAATAAAAATAGGTGACAGAAGTGATATGAATAATTACCGCCCCATAACACTCATACCAATATTATCAAAGGTCTTTGAAAAGGCCATGCAGGAAAGACTCTCCGGTTTTTTATCCAAATACAAAATTTTAAGTGAAGATCAATTTGGTTTCAGGAAAAATAAATCGACCACAACAGCTTGTTTTGCTCTATTAAAATTAATAACAAAATGCCTTAATGGTAAACTACCAATTGCCTCTATCTTTCTAGATATGTCCAAGGCATTTGATTTCGTGAACCACACTTTATTAATTTATAAATTAGATCGATATGGCATAAGGGGAAACGCGTTGAAATGGCTCGAAAGCTACCTTACACATCGACAGCAATGTGTTGAGATTTCGGGACAAACAGGAAATGAAAAGCTCGCATATAGGTCTCAATATCGCGAAAACAACTGTGGTGTCCCCCAAGGGACCATACTAGGGCCACCATTATTCTTGATCTATGTTAATGACTTGCATAGTGTAACACCCCACAATTGCATACTATACGCTGACGATACGACCCTTAGTATTATAAATCAAAATGACGACATTGTTGAGTACCAAAACGAAATAAATATGACATTAAATAAAATTATTACATGGCTTGAACAAAATAATCTTCATATTAACATTAATAAAACAAAAATGATACAATTCCAGACATATAACAGTACACGTCCACGGCTTAAAATACAATATGGAAATGAGACTATAGAAGAGGTTGATTATGCAAAATTCTTGGGGATAATAATTGATAAAAATTGTAACTGGAAATCTCACATTGATGATCTATGTAAAAAGATAGATAGATTTGTTTTTGTTTTATATAGACTAACACGTGTGGCTAGTGTTGAGGCAGCACTATGTGCATATCATGGCTATGTCTCATCAATCTTGCGCTATGGTATTATAATATGGGGTAATTCGGTTGAACTTCAAAGAGTGTTTCGAGCTCAGAAAAAATGTGTACGCTCAATTTGTGGAGCGCACCCATTGGACAGTTGTGTTCCATTGTTTAAAAAACTTAAAATATTACCACTTCCAGCACTATACATTTTTGAAATTTGTATCTTTGTTCACCAAAACAGACATGAATTTGAATTGTTTAATGATGTTGTATCCAGACCCAGCCGAAAAGTGCATATGCTTAATGTTCCTAGGCGTAGAATTAAATTGTTTTCTAATAATGTATACTGCATGTCCATTACTGTCTACAACAAATTACCTGATGGCTTCAAAACTCTCAGCCTCAGAATATTTAAACGAAGATTATTTGATTTCCTTTTAAGCAAATGTTATTATTCTACTGAAGATTTTATAAACGAAAAATTACCTAAATAATAATTGACATTAATGTTTTATCTCCTTGACTTCATTGATTTTTGACTTATATAATCTCTTTCCAAACTATTATTCAATTTTTGTTGTAATCCCTATTATTAATAATTTTATGTACTTAATGATGACTCATAATTTTTAGCAACTATATTTGTACGCCGGAAACGGCAGAATATTTTGGACGTAATACGCACATAACAGCTTTGTACAATATTCTGACAAATAAATGCATTCTATTCTATTCTATTCTATAAAACCTCTTTTATTTCTTCAGTAAACATTGCATGGCTGCTCCAATTAATAGTGACGTCATATCGATAACGATACTGATCTATATCACAACACTTCAGAAGTCAACTGTTGTTTTTATGTGCTTCACTTTTCTACACACAAATATCTAACTTATTGTTTAATAATAGAGTTCAATTTTCCCTAACAGTGACATGTCGTTAAAGACAAGGGACAGAGTGATTTGAATCTTATAGTGTTTTGATTAGGGTTGATTTTGTTACGTGTGGAGTGTTTTTAGTAAAGTTTATTTACCTTTTGTGGAACAAAGGAGTATGTAGATTGTAGAGTGGTATAACTATGTTGCTATGCTGAGATAGCTCTAGAAAAAATGGCCGCCATTTTTTCTGTGTAAAGAGGCGTAAAAAAGATTTTTTGTTTCGTTAGTATAGTGAGGAGCTCGTGGCGTAATAACAGCTGGAGGGGGTCGATCTATCAGGTTAAGCTACGCTTGCCGGGGTTGTTCCGTGGATGGGTGACCATCTTAAAAGCACGTTAAGTTGTGGGTCCCGGCTGTCATTTGTGCATGATTGACAGTCGTTACTGGTAGTTAGAAGCCCGAAAGTCTGACAGCCAGTTTTACTTACCAATGGGTATCGTATTACCCAGTAACTGGGTTGTGGAGGTCAGATTATGTAGTCGCTCCATGTAAAAACTGGTATGCAGCTGTATCAGATTACACTGGAAGCCGACCCCAACATAGTTGGGAAAAGGCTAAAGGTTTCCTCTAGTTGTATAGCCATCCAGATTCATACTCACAACTTTCCTGACATTTTCCTCATTCCTCCGCATGACATGCCCATACCATCTTCTTTTCGTGTGGTTAGTAACTAACCTGGTGTCAGAGTTTCTATGCTGCCCATGGGCCTCTGACTTAGCATCACATGCTGTTGAGAAATATCTCTCGGGCATGCCGGTTTGCTCACGATGTTTTCCTTCACCGATTTTAAGCAAGTGATAATTATACAATAAGCACATGAATCCGAAAAATCAGAGGTGCGTGTCTTGGGTTCGAACTCGAGACCTATGACTTGGCAGTCCGGCGGTAACACCACTAGGCTTTTACTGCCCATACCATGACAAACGATTTCCACCCATCCATCCGACTGACCGACCCCTTGACAATTCAGATGTGCTTGTAATTGGTTCATTTGAAATAAATGCTTTGAGTATGAGTTCACATAATTATTTACAAACATTCCAAAAGTAGAAGATTTTCATTCTCTTTCTGGCCCAAACTTTGATCCTTACTAATTAACCGCTGTCCACTCAAATTAAATACAAGGTTGATTACAAAAATGTTGTTTTTAGTCCGTCAGCTTAGATTAATAAAAAATATTGCACCCATGTTTTTTTTTTATTTACGTAATCCAAAGATTACGTCGAAATGTGGAATGACGTTTTTTTTTTTTGAAATGGCATCTCGCAGTTCAACCAAACGGTTGTCTACTGCTTAACCGGGCTTGCCTGTGGCTGCCACAAAAGAATTGTAGCCTCCAGCCAGGGCTTAATAAAAACTAAAACTAACTTACAAAACTAAGCGACTACACGCTAAGGGCACCCCCTGCGGGGTTCGGACCTCGGCTTAGGGCGTCGCTGGGGTGGGACAGCAAGGGGCAGCTGGATCGGGGGGTATTTAAAGCTACTGGCTTAGCGGCAACGCGGGCTGGCTCGAGCAAGGGTCGGGGGGATGGGAATGACCAGGGTCGTCGCGACGGGCCTCGACGGCGAGGACGGATCGACGGAAATCTGAATTTGTGTGCTAATCTGTGTGGCATGACGTCACTCGTATGTAGTTTTTATACTAACTTGTGACGTAGCGCGCCCACACTCCCCAACTTTAATGCGTTTTAATCTCAGTAATTTTTTATTAATATGATAAAGCAAAAAATACGTGTCTAATATTATTTTACTCGCTGCTCTTGCGCGATTTCACCCGCTGCTCGGCTCCTATTGGTCATAGCATGATGTCACATAGCCTATAACCTTTCTCGATAAATGGACTATCCAACGCAAAAATATTTTTTCAATTCGGACCAGTAGTTCCAGAGATTAGCGCGTTCAAACAAACTAACTCTTCAGCTTTATAATATTCGTATAGATTATCTAACTGACTGACGGACTAAGTATAATTTACTTTGTACCCTGTCATTATCCCTGTTCCCAAAGGCTTAGGCAGGGATACATTTTGCCAGTAATTGTAAGGTCATTTTTATTCTTCTTTCTTTTCGTGTGGTTAGTGACTAACCTCGTGTCAGAGTTTTTATGCTGCCCATGGGCCTCTGACTTAGCTTCACATGCTGTTGAGAAATATCTCTCAGACATGCTGGTTTCCTCACGATGTTTTCCTTCACCGATTTAGCTAGTGATAATTATACAATACGCACATGAATCCATAAAATCAGATGTGCGTGCCTTGGGTTCGAACTCGAGACCTGTGACTTGGCAGTCTGATGGTCATACGACTAGGCTATCACTGCTGTCATTTTTATTAATATGATAAAACAAAAAATACTTGACTTGTATTTTTTTGTTTTGTACTTTTTGTTATCTAACTGACAGACTACATATAATTTCTTATTTTTTACGTAGGCATCAGTCTTCGGTAGAGCACACTGTGCAAACCTGCCCCGCATGGGCGGAGCACCGCCGTGTCCTCGTAGAGGCGATCGGCGGCGACCTCTCGCGCCCGGCCCTGGTGCAAGCCATGGTCCGGGGCGACAGGGAGTGGGAGGCAGTCACCTCCTTCTGCGAAAAAGTTATGCTCGCGAAGGAGGTGGCGGGATGGGAGAGAGAAAGGTCCTCCCGTCCCAGCCGCCGCAGGAGACGCCCCGGGCGTCGGGAGCCACGTGACGAGTCCCGGCCACCGTAGGCACGGGCCTGCGGTCTGTCAGCATACGAAGGGGCCCCTCAGGGCCAAGCCTGCCGGGTAAGCGGGATTGTCCGAAAGGGTTACCGCTACCCCGGAACATAAAGGGCTACGGATGGAACATGGATGGGTTTTAGTCAGTAAGAGTCTGACACTCCCTTCCGCTACACCCAGAGCGGGAGCAGTCATTGGATGATTTCCCAGCCTTAAAAAAAAAAAGGCATCAGTCTTCCTTATTGTTAACAACAAAAACAGACATTTGTATTATGTAACATACACACTGTTGATTGAATAAACACTCTGCGTACAACCGCCCACAGCGGGTCATTGAGCGAGAGGACTTATATTAAAATGTACTCGTTGTACGGATGTGTGGATAAATTGGATTGTCACCGTCACATTACGGTATCAGTAGATATAGACAAATCTATCATCTTCTACGCATAACATAAGATTCATGCATGTAAGCACTGAAGGGTTAGGTTATCTTAAAATTTAGTTAATTTTTTATGTTAATGTCGAGGGTTAGATCACAAAACCTCTAGCTTGTCAATCGAAGTTTTATCCGTAGAGCTATTCTTCCAAACTCTTACCAAAGGGTATCGTGTTACCCAGTAACTGGGAGAAGGACGTCAGACAGGCAGTTACTCCATGTAAAATACTTTTATTCAACTGCGTTACACTGGAATTTGACCCCAAACTATTTGAGAAAAGAATAGACAGAATCACTATTAGTAAAATACTGGTATACAGCTGCATCCAGTTAGACTGGAAGCCGACCCCAACATAGCTGGGAAAAGGCAGGCAGATGATTATGACAGTATAGCGACAGTAAATAAATAACTTGTTGTTCAGAACGTAAGAATACAATATAATAAATAATAATCTGTTTTACTATTCACATTATACAAACAATATGATTTCCGCTCAGCATGTTCCATTTATTGTTGAAAAACATCTTTGTATGTCGACTGACAGTTTGCAAATGCTTGTATGAATCATTGCTTTGTAATGGTAAGTTACTATGGCAGGCAATTATATCTTCATTGCCTGTCTAAGTCAACAGATCTTGGAGGAGGATGCCAGGGTAGCCCGTGATTTTGGCGGGTCAGCGGGATTGTCCGAAAGGGTTACCGCTACCCCGGAACATAAAGAGCTAAGGAAGGAACATGGATGGGTTTTAGTCAGTAAGAGTCTGACACTCTTCCGCTGTACCTACACATAGCGGGAGGAGTCATTTGATTTGATTTGATCATTTCCCATCTTTAAAAGAAAAAAACCAAGTGCGAATTACTTATAAACCTGTAGGTATATAAGTAAAAGTTCACCCATCACGACAGTTGAGTCATAGTTATTAGTTATGGTATTTTTATATTTTGAACAAAAATCAATTTTTTTTATTATATGATGTAACTAAAAATTTATGGTTTTCGCAATTTTTCCTTTATCTGTACTATAAGACGTTACTTCGTACCAAATTTCAAGATTCTAAGTTCACGGGAAGTACCTTGTAGGTTTTGATTCCCGTGCGAGTTTCGACAATTTGCGGCTTAACTGGATTGCTTTGGCTTAGAAGTTTGATTTTTTCACAGCACCATGAGACGGTAGACCTGGGTATTGGATATGAATTTCAGTTCGATACCTCCACGCGTTCCTGAGAAAAATGGTCTTGAAAGACGGACGCAAGGACGGACAACAAAGTGATCCTATAAGGGTTCTGTTTTTTCCTTTTGAGGTACCGAACCCGAAAAAGACCGAAACATCAGAATTTTAGAGGTTTCATTAAACACAAACCTTTTTATTAATTCCTCCTTCCTTATGACGAGTGGCAATGGCTCAAAAACGCATTCTGATCTCGTTTGATGACTCAAGTCACGCGAGTTATCAACGGGTACACACCAACTATGAGAATGTTATTATAGTCCATCATACTTGATATGAGCGAGGACGCATTACGATATGTGTTGTGTTATTTATATTATTATATGGTCTTCTTTTCGTGTGGTTAGTGACTAACCTGGTGTCAGAGTTGTTAAGCTGCCCAGGGCCTCTGACTTAGCTTCACATGCTGTTGAGAAATATCTCTCAGACATGCTGGTTTCCTCACGATGTTTTTTTTTCACCGATTTTTAAGCAAGTGTTAATGATACAATACGCATATGAATCCGTAAAAGCAGAGATGCGTGTCTCGGGTTCGAATTTTAGACCTATGACTTGGCAGTCCGACGGTCACACCACTAGGCGGCTATCACTGATTATTTTGTGGTGTACTGGCGGTACGGAGTTACTGGCAGAGAAACTTATTTGACAGTGGCAGTGGGCTGGCTATGTTTGTCGCTCGACTGAGGGTTGAAGAAGAAGATTCAATGACTCCTGTCGCTCTGAGTGGAGCAGAAGGGAGTGTCAGACTCTTACTGACTAAAACCCATCCATGTTACGACCCTAGGTTCCGGAGCAGCGGTAACCCTTTCGTGCAATCCCGCTGACCAACAAAAGTAGCCTAAGTTACACCTTATAATCGAACGCTATTTCCATAAAAACTTCCGAGTCATCACATGTTGGATCTTGGAGTGTAAATGTGGTGCTGTTCCACAAACGATAATACACTTAATATCGTGTCCTGCGTGTCCTGCCGTATGCACGTTACAGGAACTGATGGACGCTAGTGATGGCGCCAAACACGTAGCCGAATTCTGGGCCGAGTCCATTTTGTGGAGTTTCTTGACCATTCTTTTCCATACGAAACTACCTTTTGGAAGGGGCGACTAGAATCAATTCTATTTCTTGTTCATTTTGACGTTCAAAAGTGCCTTTTTTTGCCTATTTGAAATAAATGATTTGACTTTGACTTGCCATCGACACGCTAAGAAGAAATAAGGGATTAGATGTTTATGTGTCCCAATGACTATACCTTCCTCAATAACTTACTTAAGTAACAAAAACGCATCGTAACTACATAGTTAGTTATCACTAGCACGAAGTAGGTCAGCATAGTTAGAGGTCTTTATGAGCGCCATGAAAGCCAATTTTACCCAATTGACTTGTTGCTTGCTTTCATGATAGTACCAATGCTTGGAAGCTTGTACAATTCCATAATGATTGATTTTTTGTCTTAAGTGGCAACTCTATTGGGCCTTTCTCCAAACAAACGCATTCCGCTGTTTTCTTCGTGGATTATGCCCCTAGAGAAATGTTTTTTGTTTTTCAATAAATCTAGGTCTAATTAGTACGTGCCCCTATCATTTTTTTTCCAAAACACAATCACTAAAAGAATGATAACAATCTGAAATCACCAAAAATATCTCGTTTTTACTGCCATGTTCAGACGTCTATCAGAAAAAAATTTGATGAGTTTAAAAAAGAAGAGAAAATAATAGAAGCTAACGCTTTACGCTACGCTACACTTATATATGTCACCGTTAGATTGTAAAGATCGTTAGATTACAATCTATCTAGCGAGATTGTAAACTATCGATAGATTGTGAACCGTATCATTATGATTGCAATTTGACTCATTATTCTTCGCTATATTGTAGTCTACCGAAGTGAAACCGTTAAATTACAATCTGAATAAAAATAATCTCTTTTTTCCATATTTTTTTCTATATAATCTAGTCGTTTCTGGCACTCGCCGGCCGCTGCCGCGGCACGTAGGTGGTCACAGTTTTAACCTAACCTAACCATTTTTTTAAACGTCCTACGCCGGTTCACAATTTGACCGCTTCCCATCGATAGATTACAATCAAGCGAAAAATGATGCGTTAAATTGCAATCATAATGATACGGTTCACAATCTATCGATAGTTTACAATCTTACTAGATAGATTGTAATATAACGATGTTTACAATCTTACGGTGACATATATATACTTTTCTTCTAAATTTGGAAATAAGAATTTTTTAGATCAGTCCCGTTTTGAAGAAGAAAACAGCGGAATACAAAACGTCTTTTGGTAAAGGTTTTTGTAGGTAAAATAAGCCTGCAGTTGTCTCTTACGCACTTCACAAGGGGAGGTGCGTCGCAGCGGCAGATGGCAATATCATCATCTGCCTAGCCTTTTCCCAACTATGTTGGGGTCGGCTTCCAGTCTAACCGGATGCAGCTGAATACCAGTATTTTACAGGGAGCGACTGCCTATCTGACCTCCACAACCCAGTAACTGGGCAATACGATACCCCTTGGTAAGACTGGCTGTCAGATTTTCGGGCTTCTGACGACCCGTAACGACTGTTAAAGATGCACAAATGACAGCCGGGACCAACGGCTTAACGTGCTTTTCGAGGCACGGAGGAGTCTCGGTATGTAAAGATGCTCACCCATCCACGGCCAACCCCAGTAAGCGTAGCTTAACCTGGTGGTTCGACCTGTGCGGCTGTTAGTACTTAGCCACGAGCTCCTCAGATGGGCGATGGCAATAGTTTCTTCAAATACCTATTTTTTGAATTCCTCGAGACTAGAGTCCCCTCTTAATAGCTTCTTCAAGAGCCTTCGCCCGCGTGGAGATCGGAAAATATCCCAAGGGAATGTACAGACGCCAGCACATCAAGTTACCACAATCTGTCAAATTTATTTGATAGTATTTCAACTTTATTGCAAAGACATAAGGTTAATTTTTAATTGAGAAAACTTGACAGTTAGGGATAGCTTGATGTGCTGGCTTCTGTACTACCGGGATAACACCAGCTTAAGTGAAAGTGCTTTCCGAGGCGTGGAGGAGTCTTGATATGTAAAGATGGTCACCCATCCACGGACCAACCTCGGTAAGCGTAGCTTAACCTGATAGATCTTGCGGCTGTTATTACTTAGCCTCGAGCTCCTCACCTCTTAATGAGGTAACCGCCTTATATAACACATTTTATCATTATGACTTACTAAATCACGACATACGCATACATAGTTATGTACAATTTCCATTCGTAGAATAACTATCTATGATCTAGGTATGCTGTATTGCAATGAGTAACCTAGTTCAACTGTACGTATAAACCTTCCTCTTGAATCACTCTATATATTGATGAAAACCGCATTAAGGCGCAGATATTTGCCAACGGCCTTGAGTGCATAGCTTGCGTGTTCTGTACTGAGCCCTCGCAGCGCGTTGTACGTCCAACCAGTAATAGGACTCGCCCATCAAGGAGCGTCGTCCCAAATTAAACGCATTTTTAATTCATTTTTAGTAAAAATAATATTTTTTATTATAGTAACAAAACCGTATCATATTCTTTTGTATTACAAAGCAGTAGGTATTTGTTTTATACTTTTTTGGTTAAAAATTAAGGAGTAAAATGGTATCATCTTCACGATTTGGAGGTGATGTGGTGGTTTTTTTTTTCTTATTATGTGATACCGATAGACAAATTATGACTGAACCAAATTAAATATCATATAATGTAGATCACTCACTATTTCTTTCAGATGTAATTTCTCTGTAAATGCTGACGAAAAGCTACTTCATTTGCGAGCTCTTATTAAGTTCTTTTCGAGAGACCACCCTTAAAAACCGTTGCGTAGTTTAAAAGTTCTAAGCGTTCAGAGGTACAGACGGCGGGGAGTGACTTTGTTTTATACTATGTAGTGTTAAAATACAGTTGGAACAAACATTTTTCCTGTTTCATCATCTTATGGGAATTTCCTTCGTTTACTTTATTAAAGACTATATTTATATGTTTTAGAGCAATCATAGTTCTAGTCTTCTTCTTTTCGTGTGGTTAGCGACTAACCTGCTGGCAGAGTTTCTATGCTGCCCATGGGCCTCTATCTTAGCTTCACATGCTGTTGAGAAATATCTCTCAGACATGCTGGTTTCCTCACGATGTTTTCCTTCACCGATTTTTAAGCAAGTGATAATTATACAATACGCACATTAATCTCCTGACGATGTTTTCCTTCACCGATTTTTAATTACTTAAGTGATAATTATACAATACGCTTATTAATCCGTAGAATCAGAGGTGCGTGCTTTGGGTTCCAGTGTGAGAGAGAGATGGAGTTGTACAAGACGGATAGTACCGTTTCTTTTTCGCAACGGAAAATGATGGCTTTCCTTTTGAACGCCAGAGCATAAACGCACGTGCGTATATGCTCTGGCATATTCCCAAATCTGACAACCTGTCTTACGTATACATGTGAAATTCATCTGCCTAGCCTTTTCCGAACTATGTTGAGGTCGGCTTCCAGTCTATTCGTATGCAGCTAAATACCATTATTTTACAAGGAGCGACTGCCTATCTGACCTCCACAACCCAGTAACTGGGCAATACGATACCCCTTGGTAAGACTGTTTGTCAGATTTTCAGGCTTCTGACGACCCGTAACGACTGCACATATGATAGCCGGGACCTACGGCTTAACGTGCTTTCCAAGTCACGGACGAGTAAAGATGGTCACCCATCCACGGCCAACCCCGGCAAGCATAGCTTAACCTGATGGATCAACCTGTGCGGCTGCTATTATTTACCCACGAGCTATCCCGCAACATTCAGCTGATTGCAATTCCTTTATGACAAGATACAACTTTAATATTGCATGTGAAGCTAAGTCAGACGCCCATGGGCAGCATAAAGAACTCTGACACTAGGTTGGTCACTAATCACGAAGAAGAAGAGAGATGAATAATGGAGGAGTCTGTCTTAGTAATAACAGCCGCTCGGATCGATCTATCAGGTTAAGTTACTCTTGCCGGGGTCTGTCCGTAGATGGGTGACCATCTTTACTTATCGAGACTCCTCCGTGCCTCGGAAACGACGTTAAGCCGTTGGACCCGGCAGTCTCAGGATCTTTGACAGTCGTTACGGGTCGTCAGAAGCCCGAAAGTCTTACCAAAGGTATCGTATTACGGAGTTACTGACTAGGTTGTGGCGGTCAGATAAGCAGTGGCTCCATGTAAAATACTGGTATTCAGTTGCATCCGGTAAGACTAGAAGCCGACCCCAACATAATTGGCAACAGGCTAGGCAGATTGATTGATCGGGTACTTTGTCTAGTCAACGCTCTAGATTTAAGACGCTCAAAATATAAAATAGTTTAGAAAACAAGATAGCGTTATCAGTCTCCAGTACAATGTTACCAGGCGGAACAATAATTACTTATACGAGTAAATATCATAAAAATTAACTTCACAGACATTCGCAAACATCGCGTCGTCTAATGTTAGTCGACCTAATTGTAGCTTGATAAGGCGGTGGCGTTACTAGCAATAAAATTATACAGTGTGTTAGGTTAAACGAGGGATATACTTTCAGGGGTTACTATACCTACTCATGAAAATGAACAACTTCGACTACGGAACTAAACCTGAAATCACGAAAAAAAAAAACAGGTGTTCAGTACAGACGCTAGCACATCAAGTTATGCCAAACTGTAAAATTCCCAATTCAAAATGAACCTTATCGCTTTGCAATAAAGTTGAAAATCTATCAAAGAAATTTGGCAGATTGGAGTAGCTTAATGTGCTGGCCTCTGTACATTATTTTTCTTCTTTTCGTGTGGGTAGTGACTAACCTGGTGTCAGAGTTGTTAAGCTGCCCATGGGCCTCTGACTTAGCTTCACATGCTGTTGAGAAATATCTCTCAGACATACTGGTTTCCTCACGATGTTTTCCTTCGCTGATTTTTTTTTCAGTACAGTACATTTATGTTCGCATAATTCGTGAAAATGTATGGAACAGCTGATATTTTTTTTTCATATTTCATAGTTGGTCCCATGGACAAAGTTGTTGATTTCCATGAGTACTATACAACCTGAAAGTATGTCCCTCGTTTAACCTAACACACTGTATATAATGTATGAAAATGAAGGCCCTTTTGATAAGATATATATATTTTATTTAATTGTACTGATCTTATGCTTAGCTTGTCGATGGCAAAAATAGTTGGGATAAGTATATTTAAAAAAAACTGCCTAGCCTTTTGTTAAGGTCGGTTTCTAGACTAAACGGATGCAGCTGAATACCAGTATTTTATATGAAGCGACTGCCTAACTGACCTCCAGAACCCAGTAACTGGGTAATACGATACCCCTCGGTAAGACTGGCTGTCACATTTTCTGGTTTCTGACGACCCGTAACAACTGTCAAAGATGCACAAATAACAGCCGGGACCAACGGCTTCACGTGCTTCCTGAGGCACAGTGGAGTCTCGATATGTAAAGATGGTCACCCATCCATGGCCCGTTCCGTGCCGATTGTGCCCGGTAAATGGCAATAGGCTCGCCCCCTATTACATGGGACTTAAATTCAAAATTTCAGGACTATTGATTCAGTGGTTTAGGCGTGTAAAAGTAACAAACAATATGACTCTCGCATTTATTACGTATATATTTGTTTGTTTTATTTTTATATAGGTCAGCCTTCCTTAATATGATTATTTTTTGCGTGAATTTCGGAGGATGTTGGTAAATGCCATTTTCCTTCCCTATATTCAATTAATTGAATTAATTACCTTCTTATTCATTAATATTACTTTGTGGGTTTATTATCTGAAAACATCAGGGTTACATGTGAAGCTGGTCACCCATCCACGGACCAACCTCGGCAAGCGTAGCTTAACCTGATCGATCGACCCGTGTGACTGTAATTACTTTCCGTTATGCCTATTATGTGGAAATGTTTCTTTGTTGTTTCTGGCATAAGATTTATTTTACGTTGAAACAAGTAATTTGAACAAGTTGTGGGCAGAAGCTATTATTCCAGAAAAACATATTACCAGTAGTCAGAGGCCCATGGCCAGCATAAAAACTCTCGACACCAGGTTAGTCACTAACCACACGAAAAGGAAAAGAAGCACTGGCTGGACACACGGGGCTAGTTTTTCAAAACAAAGAGCTAGAACGTTTGTGTAATATCCTGGCCTTTTTTCTTGAAGGTGGGAAATCATAAAATGTCTCCTCCCGCTCTAGGTGGAGCGGAAGGGAGTGTCAAACTCTTAATGACTAAACTCCATCCATGTTCTTTCCTTAGTCCTTTATGTTCCGGGGTAACGGTAACCAATCAGTCAATCTGCCGAGCCTTTTCCCATCTATGTTGGGGTCGGCTTCTAGTCTATCCGGATGCATGTGAATACCAGTATTTTACATGGAGCGTCTGCATATCTGACCTCCACAACCCAGTAACTGGGCAATTCGATGCCCTTTGGTAAGACTGGCTGTCAGATTTTCGGGCTTCTGACGACCCGTAACGACTGTCAAAGATGCACATATGACAGCAGGGACCAACGGCTTAACGTGCTTTCCGAGGCACGGAGGAGTCTCGGTATATTAATGGTCACCCATCCTCGGGCAACCCCGGCAAGCTTTGCTCGACCAGAGCGACCAGGGCGGCTGTTATTACTTAGCCACGGGGGCAGCGGTAACTCTTTCGGACAATCCCGTTGACGCTTACCATCCTATCTTAAAAAACTAGCATCACGTAACCCGGGCAACATACACGTCAATACACACATAGAGCAAACAGGCATAGAACTAGTTTGTATGATAACAACGTTCAATCTGATCACGTGGTACACACCTGTCGTATATGTAACTCGGTTGAGGATAACGTGATCAGGGAGTGACGCGATGTATCAATGTCATGTACTCTTGCTGCGGCATAATGTGTTCTAGCGCAAACACTGCCACTATTTTTTGTCAGGTGCTTTCTAAGCTCAGTGCCCAACACGCATACGTGTCGCCAGAATCCCTACTGAGTGCCTTCAACTCGCATTGCAATGTATGGACAATAAACACATGTTTGTGTTGAAGGCACTGAGCTTGGAATGGATCAGAATGTATTGAGCACGTATGTGTTTGCTTACCCCTTGGTAAGACTGGCTGTCAGACTTTCGGGCTTCTGATTACTCGTAACGACTGTCAAAGATCCACCGAATGACAGCCGGGACCAGCGGCTTAACGTGCTTTCCGAGACACGGAGGAGTCTCGATATATAAAGATGGTCACCCATCCACGGATCAACCCCGGCAAGCGAAGCTTAACCTGATGGAGCGATCCGAGTGGCTGTTATTACTTAGCCACGAGCTCCTCATTAATAATAATAATAATATCCATGGAAATTTCACACAACGCCATATATAGTCCCAAGCTAAGCAACCTAATGCTTGTGTTATGTAATGAGATGGCTGATATACTACTTATATAATTATTTTTTTTTGGTTAATACTTACATATTATAGATAGAAAAACACCCAGACCCGGAACAAATACTTGTAGGTCGTACAAATATTTGTTCCGTGCGGGAATCGAACCCGCGACATGCCGCGCAACAGTCAATCGCTCAACCACTGCGCCAACTGTGTCGTCATTGTTATGACAAAGTTATAAATATAAATTTAATTTGCTCAAACTTCTGAGAAATGCGTGGTTTTTAAAAGCAGTTTTGTAAACCCGTGTTATTAGAATAGCCGTAAGATTAAATGTATTCGTATTCTTGAGTCAGTTACGAGAATAAAATAATACTTCTTGCGTAGTTTCAGTTTCAAGAGTTTAACATAACAAAGTTGTTTTTTGTTTACTTGTTTTTTAAGTCGAGTACGTCATTGGTTACACAGAATTCTTATCGTTTTTTTTTTTGAGTGTGGGAAATCATCCAGTGACTTCTCCCGCTCTGGGTGGAGCGGAAGGGAGTGTCAGGCTCTTACTGTCTAAAACCCATCCATGTTCCTCCCTTAGCCCTTTATGTTCTGGGGTAGCAGTACCCTCGGACAATCCCGCTTACCCGGCAGGCTTCAAAGAGATGTCAGCATATGAAGGGGACGGGTAGAGCCGAGCCGAGCCGAGAGGTTTTAGTCAGTAAGAGTCTGACACTCCCTTCCACTCCACCCAGAGCGTCGAGCGGGAGCAGTCATTCGATGATTTCCCACCCTCAAAACAAAAAAGGCGCACTCGCTTATAGCTAGTATCTGGCAAAAACTAGAGGAAATATTTGTGTTATAATGCCTCAATTCACAGTGTAACTAGAGTGGGCATATCAAATAACGACTCAAGTTGCTCCAACGCCTTATTAATTGCATCGTACCGACCTTAAAGGCTGATGTCTATGAATTTAGCTCACTCCTTGTCAATACTCAATACTTTATGCGTTGCATTTCACAATGTGTGTGCTGTGTGTGTCTTATAATCATTGGCAATAAAAAAATTAAACTTAACAATTGACGGTTTTCTAGCAGACTGTATGTACCATTATACTAGAATCTGTAAATTCGGTAAGCAATTTCAAAAAATTACCTTATGCGTTTTAAGAATTTTATGCGGTGGCTCACGCATCAAGTTATACCAAACTGTCGAATTTCTCCAAATGATTTAAATCATTAAAACGTTGATGCTTAAGTTCAAAATCGATTGAGAAAATTTGAGAGTATGTGGTAACTTGATTTACCCACATTATTTGCTTAAGAGGGAAGTGCTAGGTTAATCCGAGAAATCCAAAGATACTTATGTTTTTCACGTAGTGTAAGAACATTTGAATTTAGCAGGCTAAACTTTTAGCGGCTTTCAACCTTTATTTTTTTCTGAGGGTGGGAAATTAACAAATGACTGCTCCCGGTCTGGGGGGAGCGGAAAAGAGGATCAGACTCTTACTAACTAAAACCCCTCCATGTTCCTTCGTTAGCCCTTTATGTTCCGAGGTAGCGTTAACCCTTTCGCTGTCGTGCTGCTGTCGTGTGTCAAAAGCCTTACCGAGCGCTTTCAACACGCGTTACAAAATGTTGACTATAAACACATGAAGGCACTTGTGAAGGCACTAAGCTTAGAATGAATGAAAAATTCAGCACGTTTGCGTGAGAACAGAAAACACACGTATGTTCTGAGCAGGGTATGTGTCAACAGATCTTGGAGGAGGATGCCAGGGTAGCCCGTGATTTTGGCGGGTCAGCGGGATTGTCCGAAAGGGTTATCGCTACCCCGGAACATAAAGGGCTAAGGAAAGAACATGGATGGGTTTTAGTCACTAAGAGTCTGACACTCCCTTCCGCTCCACCCAGAGCGGGAGAAGTCATTGGATGATTTCCCAGCCTGAAAAAAAAGGGTATGTGTTAATTAGCTTACGAGGGGTACAGACGCCAGCACATGCTATCCCTAACTGTCAAATTTTCTCAATTAAAAATGAACCTTATGTCTTTGCAATAAAGTTATAATACTATTAAAGAAATTTGACAGATTGTGGTAACTTGATGTGCTGGTCTCTGTACTACGTGAGCGACGAATACGACGGGACACAACACGACGCAATGCAACGCGCGACAAATTTCCTACGTTATTTTGGTCATTACTTCTCGAATCATGGAGAAGTACAGTACAATGCTGTTATCGTTCTTGGTGTCGCGTCTGGTCGCGCTCACGGCTCAGTACAAGAACGCGTTACGTCGCGTCTCACCGCAGACTGCCAATGCCATATAGGCCTCGAGCAGGGTATGCCGTTGAGGTGATCGCGTTCGTCGGTCACGCAGAAGACCCCGTTTATTTTGATGGGGGAAGACCAAATAAACGATGGATGGACTGCGTGAAAGATGAAAGCCAAAACAAGTGACATTGGGTTACTGAAAAGTGGTGTGGAAATCGGTTGTCATGGTATGGGCATGTGATGCGGAGGAATGAGGAAAATGTTGTCAGGATGATTTTGAGTATGAATGTGAATGGCTATACAAGTAGAGGAAGAATAAAGAAACGATGGATGGATTGTGTGAAAGATGATATGGCTAGAAAGGGAGTGACTACTGAGATGACGACTAATAGAGAAGTATGGAAGAAGAAGACATGTTGCGCCGAGCACGAATAAATTGGGATCTTCTTCTTCGTGTGGTTAGTGACTAACCTGGTGTCAGAGTTTTTAAGCTGCCCATGGGCCTCTGACTTAGCTTCACATGCTGTTGAGAAATATCTCTTAGACATGCTGGTTTCCTCACGATGTTTTCCTTCACCGATTTTTAAGCAAGTCATAGGTCTCGAGTTCGAACCCAAGGCACGCACCACTGATTTTACGGATTCATGTGCGTATTGTATAATTATCACTTGCTTAAATTGGGATGAGGACAGGAGAATGATGATACAAATAAGTGTGATTGCGCAAGAGTTGAGCCTGAATAGGGTGTTGTTTATGTCGACAGATACTATTGAAACAGACATTACTCACGTTTATCTATCATACGATGTTAGTGTAGTACATACACGATCTTTAATGACGAGATAAGAGGAATATTGGAATTATGTAATTACGAAAGATTACTTCTATCTCTGTAAACAGTGTTAAACATTATGTAATAGCATGGAGAGAGGATAGACTAACTAAACAAAACGTATGGTAAATGGTAATACTAGATTCTGAACGCGGTTTCGCTCGCGTGGATGGATGTCGTAAATTATCCCACGGGATAGTTCTCAATCTGCCTAGCCTCTTCCCAACTTTGTTGGAGTCGACTTCCAGTCTAACCGAATGCAGCTGAATACCAGTATTTTACATGGAGCGACTGCCTATCTGACCTCCACAACCCAGTCAGTAACTTGGTAATACGATACCACTTAGTAAGACTGGCTGTCAGACTTTCGGGCTTCTGACTACCCGTAATGACTGTCAAAGATCCACAAATGACAGCCGGGAGCATCGGCTTATCGTGCTTTCCGAGGCACTAAAGAGTCAATATGTAAAGTTGATCAACCATCCACGGACCAACACTGGTAAGCGTAGCTTAACCTGATGTTCTCAGGAAAGTCTTGAGTATTAACGTGGATGGCTAATGGCTATACAAGTAGAGGAAGACCAAAAAAACGATGGATGGATTGTGTGAAAGATGATATTATGACTAGAAAGAGAGTGACTACCGAGATGACGACCAATAGAGAAGTATGGAAGAAAAAGATAAGTTGCGCCGAGCACGAATAAATTGGGATAAGGGCAGGAGAATGATGAAATACACACATCAAAAGTGTCTAGGGATCAACATATATTTTTGCAATAACTTTTCTCTTGATTGATATTAATTTAATTTTTCTTTAAGGATTCATCAAATAAAGTGTTTTCGTTTGTCACAGTAACGATAAACCAAGTCACCTTTGCATTAATAAAGAAATTTGCCATTTTCCTAATAAAGGGATTTTTGACATTTGAACCACTAACATTAAAGTTCGAAAAAAAGACTGAAATAACAGTTTTCTTTAAAATTTTATTGGGTAACTTAAACAATTAATAATCCGTGTTTCTACCGCGAACACTAACAACACAAGAACATCGGTTTGGCATACTCAAAATGAGTTCATCCAAATCACGCTGTGGAATGGTCGCCCATGTTCGTTGCAACAACAAAAAAAGGTGTTATCAGTCGACTTTGGACACGTTACCGAAGCACTGGTACCGTGGCTGAGCGCCATGAAGGACGGTATCGCTGCACCACACGGAGACAAGACCGATACATTCAAATCTTAACTCGAAGAGCTCCAACAATAACCGCCATGATGTTAGCCGTGAGGCTTCATCACTCTTCAGGGAACTTAATTAGCGACCAAACAGTCAGAAACCGCTTGCATGAAGTGAACCTTCATTCCCGAAGACCGCTACGGGTACCACCTATAGCAATGCACAATCGTAGGATTCGATATCAATGGGCTCTTGAACACAGAAATTGGGCAGAAGAACAATGGCGTTTCGTGTGCTTTTCTGATGAGTCTCGTTTTGGTATGAGACCGGATACAAGACGTATACGACACTGGAGAACCCCTGGACGCCAACAGCGATTAAAATCCTGCCAGGAAGTCCATCCTTATAGTGGTGGAACCATCATGGTATGGGCGGGTATTTGGATCGGCGGAAGAACTGAGTTGATTTGGATCAGAGGCAACCTCAACGCTCAAATTTATGCTGAGACGATTGTATCTGACGTCATCGTTCCTCTACAAGTGCAAATCGGTCCCTTATTTCAGTTAATGCATGATAATGCACGACCGCACACCGCAAGAGTTGTAAGACAGACTCTCGCCGCAGCTAACATCAATGTCCTGCCCTGGCCTGCTCAGTCGCCAGACTTGAACCCGATTGAGCATGCATGGGATATGCTACAGAGAAGAGCTCTGCCGAATATGGAGGGTATCCAGTTGCAAGAAGACCTTTTTTTGTTGTTGCAACGAACATGGGCGGCCGTTCCACAGCGTGATTTGGATGAACTCATTTTGAGTATGCCAAACCGATGTTCTTGTGTTGTTAGTGTTCGCGGTAGAAACACGGATTATTAATTGTTTAAGTTACCCAATAAAATTTTAAAGAAAACTGTTATTTCAGTCTTTTTTTCGAACTTTAATGTTAGTGGTTCAAATGTCAAAAATCCCTTTATTAGGAAAATGGCAAATTTCTTTATTAATGCAAAGGTGACTTGGTTTATCGTTACTGTGACAAACGAAAACACTTTATTTGATGAATCCTTAAAGAAAATTTAAATTAATATCAATCAAGAGAAAAGTTATTGCAAAAATATATGTTGATCCCTAGACACTTTTGATGTGTGTAGTTTGCTGTTATTGCTTTGTATTTATTTATCTTGAAACAACGAAATGGTGAAAACCGTTTGTCTAATCTATACTTATAATCCACACTAATAATATTATAAATGCGAAAGTAACTCTGTCTTTCTGTCTGTCTGTCTGTCTGTCTGTCTGTTACCTTTTCACGCCTAAACCACCCAACCGATTTTGCTGAAATTTGGTATGTAGATAGTTTGCATTCATGAGAAGGACATAGGCATATTATTTTTTGGAAATTCAACCCCTAAAAGGGTTACAAGGGGTGGCAAAGTTTGTATGAGAAAAATATTTTTATTGCACATTTTTGCATAGGTAGGTAGGTAGGGTAGGTAGAGTAGGTAGGTAGGGTAGGTAAGGTAGGTATCATAGTTAAGACAGAACAACGTCTGTCGGGTCAGCTAGTAATATTATAAAGCTGAAGAGTTTGTTTGTTTGAACGCGCTAATCTCTGGAACTACTGGTCCGAATTGAAAAATTCTTTTTGTGTTGGATAGTCCATTTAGCGAGGAAGGCTATAGGCTATGTAACATCACGCTTCGACCAATAGGAGCCGAGCAGCGGGCGAAACGCGAAACAGCGCGAGAGCACATAGTGTATAATAAATTGAGTTCACAATATTTTTAGATAATTTTTTGCGTAATGTTTTTGGCAGTAGGTATTCGTTGTTGTCACAATAATATAATCGAAGGGTGTGGTCCATTATTTGTATCGGAGTAATATCGTGTGATTACAATACAAGTAAATTGTAGTAAAACAATTGATCCAAGATATCGATTTGTTTATCACTAAGCCCACGTTCGCATGGACGTAAAATAATCGCGGCAGGACTTTAACCTTTTGACGCCAGAGCATAAACGCACCTGCGTGCCGTCCACGCCAAGCTACAAATTTATTTCTTCTTGTTATCATGAATTGCTCAATAGGTATCCATGGTGTCTTTAAATTTGTTTCATGACAATAAATACGTACGAGAGCTAACTTTTGAGATATCTATAATATAAACACACACATAAGTAATGAATAATTGTTTATTTCGTGTTGATAGTGCACCGCATTGTCACATATTTGTGTCGTTGGCGTAGAGGTCGTGCGCTTGTGTGTCACGTATATGTGACAGTGGCGTTCAAAAAGTTAACGCGCACTGGATTTTAAACTCTCCGTGTTGAGCTGTGCGTTAAGAATCCAATAGATTGCATCCCAGCGCTGAGCAAAAATGTGATTATTGGATTTTGAACTCTTAGCAAGGGGTAGAGCGTTGTAAATCCAGTGCGCAAAAAAGTCGCCGCGGAAAAAATCGCTCGTGCGTATCTAGGCTGACAGCTGTTTGATAAAATAGGGCGTTATCGTTATCACTAGCGTTATCGGAAGTTCAGTACGTAGTAAAAGTAGTCTAGCACGCCACATGATATAACTATTATTATCTATACTAATATTATAAAGCTGAACAGTTTGTTCGTTTAATCTCTGGAACTACTGGTCCGAATTGAAAAAATATTTTTGCGTTGGATAGTCCATTTATCGAGGAAGGCTATAGGCTATGTAACATCACGCTACGACCAATAGGAGCCGAGCAGTGGGTGAAACCGTGCGCGAGCAGCTAGTTTAGTATACAGGGTGTATTGCAGCGAGCTTAGCCTTTGGTCCCGGCTGTCATTTGTGCATCTTTGACAGTCGTTACGGGTCGTCAGAAGCCCGAAATTCTAATAGCCAGTCTTACCAAGAGGTATCGTATTGCCCAGTTACTGTGTTGTGGAGGGCAAAAGGCAGGTGCTTCATGACAAATACTGGTATTCAGCTGCATCTGGTTAGATTGGACGCCGACCTTAATGTCTCTGATGGTGGCGCGTATTATGGATCATTTAGCTCCCATCAAAATGGTTGAGCTGAATGGTGCTAATCCATGCGTCATGTTCATGAACGGGCGCCGTCAGTAGGGACTGGTCACCTCTTAGCTGCCACGGCTCTTTTAATATTTAAATTAATTTTGCATTGTTTCTTTAAATCTTGTAATTATGGACGCTTTTATTAAGTTCTGCATCGTTGTCACGTGTATATTTAAACATGAATGATGTAACCCAGTTTTTGTAAACATATTTTGATTTAAAAGAGTGTCCATGGAGTTTCTTGGCCGTTCTTCTCCATAGGTACCTACTGCTTTGGAATGGGCTTCTACTAGCTTCATCTTTCTGACTGACCGACCCCTTGACAATTCAATAGTGCCTGTGATTGGTTTATCTATATATATAAAAATGAAACCCGTTTTCCTTGGTCACGGCATCACGCGTGAATGGCTGGACCGATTTCACTAATTCTTTTTTTGTTGTATTTGTTATTATTAGGAGAAGGTTCTTACGGAAAAAAATATTAAGAAAATCTCTCAGAAATATTGAAAAATATACATTTAATTTTGCATATTTAAAAAAACGCGCGTAACGAATGTCAATGTCATTCACAGCCATAGACTATATTGAAAGAGCATTGTTTGTTCGGAAACGTGGTTACTTAATTATTATTTTTTTATTTATTTTTAGGTAGGGTAGGTAGGGTAGGTAGGTAGGTAGGGTAGGTAGGTAGGTAGGGTAGGTAGGTAGGTAGGGTAGGTAGGTAGGTAGGTAGGTCTGGTAGGGTAGGTAGGTAGGTAGGTAGGGTAGGTAGGGTGGGTAGGTAGGGTAGGTATCACAGTTAAGACAGGACAACGTCTGTCGGGTCAGCTAGTTTGAAATAAATGCTTTGAGTTTGAAAGTTGGGAAAGGTTAGGCAGGTAGACAGGCTGTAGGTGTTGGATCTGTGGTTGCCCAGTGGTATCGGCCTCGATTTATTATAGTAGTTGTAGGTCGTGAGTTCGAACCCAAGTCGGCGCGCGGGGCTTTACTTTGTGTATTTAATTTAAGAAAAACCCTGTATTAAATGGGAGGCAGTCTTGTCCTTCGGCGAAGCAGTCATACTAGCGTAGGATGTGGCGGGATGGTTGAGGGATAGAGCCTCACGTCCCATAGCCGCGGGAGACGCTCCGGGCGTGTCGGGAGCCTCGTGACGACTCCCGGCCACCGTAGGCGCGTGTCTGCATGCAGGAAGGAACCCGTTAGGGCAGAAATCTGCAGGGTCAGCGGGATTGTCCGAAAGGGTTACCGCTACCCCGGAACATAAAGGGCTACGGAAGGAACATGGATGGGTTTTAGTCAGTAAGAGTCTGATACTCCCTTCCGCTCCACCCAGAGCGGACTTGATGACATCACACCCGCAAAAAAAAAACTTTGTATTAAATCACGTTATTTATTTTCTTTTGAATTACGCATGGCTATTTTTAGCACAACGAAAAAGTAATTAGTTATTGGAATCACGTTCGATTAACACTTAGCCGATTATGTGTTGTTGTTTCAGTCTAAAGGCCCGTTCACACGTAAGGATAAACTGCGATAACGGATAATGGCGCGCCCCTCCAAATGTCTGTTTCAATGTTTGTAGTCACATCCTTCCTTACGAAAATGTAGTTGTAAGTTTTCGTGTTCAGTAGCAGGCCGGCAGCGACATGCGTTGTGAGTCTTGGTGGCGCGCGGTAATTAGTTTCGAAAATTTTGAATTGTCGAGGGGCGGGCCATGTTAACATAGTTGATCTCTAAGAGCTTCAAATAGGAAGATAACCCATAATCTCAAGTACCTATGTCTAATGCCCATTTGATTATAGACATTACGTGATAACGTCTCAGATAGCTGTATCAAAGATTATGTCTAAGGGGTTACAGACTGATAGCAGTCGCTACTTGAACACGACACTATACTATTATCGTACGAGCGTGAGCTGTGAGCTGTCGTTCCAGCCAGTGTCATGATTGACACTTTTGACAGCTCAAACTCAAAGAATTTATTTCAAACTAGCTTCCGCCCGCGGCTTCGCCCGCATAATATGTCGACAAATTATACACATAAACCTTCCTCTTTAATCACTCTATCTGCAAAAGAAAACTGCATCAAAATCCGTTGTGTAGTTTTAAAGATCTAAGCATGCATACATACAGACGCGGGAATCGACTTTGCTTTATACTATGTAGTGATAAACCAATTACAGGCTCTTCTGAATAGTCAAAGTGTCGGTCAAATAGGTCAATAAGTCAAAAAAGGCTCTTTGGAACGTCAAAATGACCAAGAAATAGAATTGATTCTAGTCGCCCCTTCCAAAAGGTAGTTTCGTATGGAGAAGAATGGGCAAGAAACTCCACTGTTACTCATTTAAACAAAATTATAAGTTTCGGATAAACAGTATAACAATATCCGAACGATTTGTCTTATTGATAAAAAATTTATAGCTTTAAGAAATCAGGTTATTACTTATGCGTCACCGAGTATTCTAGTGTAGATATAGATTATCATAATACATAAGGAATAATAAAATTATGCTAATATACTGTTGCTAACTGTATACAGATTAGAGGGTTCCCAAACTTATTTTGTCTACTGCCCACTTGGAGAATAAATTATTTTTCAGCACCCCGTTTTTTACCCTACTTAAAAACCACTATCTAGATGAAATTACAAATCGCCCCCTAAGCCTCTACACAACGCCCCCATTTTTTTCTGCGTCTCTTACTGCCCCCCTTTAAGCCTTTTTTATTATATTAACTAGCTGACCCGACAGACGTTGTCCTGTCTTAACTATGATACCTACTTTACCTACCCTACCTACCCACCCTACCTACCTACTCTACCTGCCAACTTACCTACCTACCCTATCTACCCTACCTACCTAAGTACCTACCTATTATTTTTGTATGTAAGAACTTTCTCCTGACAATAACAAACACAACAAAAAAAGAATTGGCCAAATTGGTCCAGGCGTTGTTGAGTTATGCGCTTAGTACACATTTTGCGATTCATTTTTATATTATATAAGATTTGTTTTAAGCTTCCATCTCCTTAAAGAAATATATGAAAAACGTGTGCATTAATGATACACAACGCCTTGAACGCGATGGGCCAGGTGTATCATTTTTGATACACACAGTATCAAAAATGATACACAAGTAACAAGTGCGTGCAAAAATGATACACTGGCCCCGAAGGTGTTAACTACCGGATATAACTCGCATAGGAAGTGTGATGGCGTCCTGTCGACGTAATCAATTTGGGTAGGAATTGATTTAACATTTAATTTTATGGCAAACAATCTAGGTTTATGACCTGTCCTAAATAGTCGTAAATTGCTGAGCAACGTTTTATTGAGCACTTAGCATGGATTCCACCAATAAAATTGAACGCGATCAGCACTGTCGAATCACTTCAAGAGCTGTCAGTTGTCAATATCCATAAGAATTTTGACACTGACAACTCTTGAACGCGATTAAGCCTGAACGCCAGAGCATAAACGCACGCGCGTGCCTTCCACGCCTAGCTACAAATTTATTTTTTATTATTATCATGAATTTCCCAATATCCATGGTGTCTTTTAAATTGTTTCATGTCATTAAATACCTCTAGTAGCAGTAGTTCGGTTGTTAGTCCGGTTGACCGAACTACTGAAACTTTCAGTTGCTTTAGTTCGGTTCTAAAAAATCACCGAACTACTGAAACTTTCAGTTGCTTTAGTTCGGTTCTAAAAAAACACCGAACTACTGAAACTTTCAGTTGCTTTAGTTCGGTTCTAAAAAAAACACCGAACTACTGAAACTTAGGAATATACCTCTTGTAGCAGATGTTCGGTTGTTAGTCCGGTTAACCGAACTACTGAAACTTTAAGTTGAATCGTTTCACTCATGAATCGATCTTCACCATTATTGCTCCATGATAACGCGAGACCTCATACAGCACGAGAAACCGTTTTAACTCTACAGACGTACGAGAGCTTCTAATTTTAAATACACACAAAAGTAATGACTTAATTGTTTAATTCGTTTTATAGTGTACCCGCAATGTCACATATTTGTGTCGTTGGCGTATAGGGCATGCGCTTGCTTGTCACGTATATGTGCCAATGGCGTTCAAAAGGTTAATGTTACTTTGTGTGTGACGAAATGCGCCAGCTTGCTTACTTATAAAAAATAAGAAAATGGTCGACAAATCGAATCATTTTCAAGTCTACAAGGCCTCACTGGGTGTAACAACCTCTTAAACGGCACGTGAACACACATAATTATACGTTTACACAACAAACAGCACAAATATCTCTTAATTTTATTACTTAACTGATAAAAAAAATGTCAAGTACGTTCACTCGATAAATATGTTTATTTTATATCAATATTTGAGATTTGTATAACCTATTTTTAGTACTAGCTAAGAGCGTAGCTAAGAGGGATGTGTGGTGTTACGCGAATGGATAGAATACGGAATGAGTATATAAGAGGAAGTCTGAAAGTGACACCGGTGACTGAAAAGTTGTGTGGAAATCAGTTGTCATGGTATGGGTATAATGAGGAAAATGTTGTCAGGAAAGTTGTGAGTATGAATGCGGATGGCTATACAAGTAGAGGGAGACCAAAGAAACGATGGATGGATTGTGTGAAAGATGATATGGCTAGAGAGGGAGTGACTACCGAGATGACGACTGATAGAGAAGTGTGGAAGAAACAGACATGTTGCGCCGAGCCCAAATAAATTGGGATAAGGGCAGGAGAATGATGATTTTTAGTACTAGCTTCTGCCAGCGGATTGGCCCGCGTGGATGTGGGAAATTATCGTATTTTTAATTACTTATAAGTACTTAGAGAATACCCAGCACTGGGGATGGTAGTGGACCATTTGGCTGAGTAGTTCCCTTTATTTTTATTTTTTTTAAGGCTGGGAAATCATCCAATGACTGCTCCCGCTCTGGGTGGAGCGGAAGGGAGTGTCAGACTCTTACTGACTAAAACCCATCCATTTTCCTTCCGTAGCCTTTTATCTTCCGGGGTAGCGGTAACCCTTTCGGACAATCCCGCTTAATGGAAAGGCACCCTAAGGGTATCAGGATAGCATAGTTATTAGGTCAGAGACAGATTTTAAGTTATCCGGGCTTTTTTCCACATTACATAAGACAGTTCTCCAAAAACGCCCACCCTTCACCACTTCCTAGTGCTTAAGCTGGGGAGAGGTGCCGCAACAAACTCCCCAGCAGCACAGCTGTCTGTTTAGTTGGAAGAACTTGCCTTTACACATTTATCGTATGAGAAATAATTAACATTACGAAACACATCACATTAAAATCAATCATTTGCCACATGTCAGCTAGCACACGTCAATATACCAATTAAAACATTAAAATCTGACTGTACTCAAGCGTAAATTTAAAAAGAAAAAAAAAGAGCCTCCAGGTAAAAGTGCGTGCCCGCTTACATGTGCAATGCTGTACTATGTCCATACAGCCGTAACTCGAAGCATTGACTGCTGTGTAGTCTCCTGGGGACTGACTGAAACTGATCTAGAGATTGAGTAACAAGCATTCAGATAGTTGTCTAGACTCCAGATGATTCTAATTATTACAATTCTGTAAATACATATTAGCTACGGCCGCGAAACATATTTTGATCAACATACAACCTGACACTGACCTGCAAATTGCAAAACCAATTATTTGAGTAATTACTTACATCGCCAAATAATATCTCAAGTTTTAACCTTTTGAATGCCAGAGCATATAAGCACGCGCGTGCTCTCCACGCCAAGCTACAAATTTATTTCTTCTTGTTATCATGAATTTCCCAATATCCATGGTGTCTATTTATTTACTTCATGTCATTAAATACGTATGACAGCTTCAATTTTTATGATCTGTATAAACACACACAAAAGTAATGATTTAATTGTTTATTTCGTGTATAGTGCACCCGCATTGTCACATGTTTAGGTCGTTCGCGTACGGTGCAGTATATGTGACAATGACGTTCAAAAGGTTTATAGCAATATTACATCATTGTATTCTTCTTACATTTATGCCTATCTTATCATATCCAAGTCTCCTCTTATATGTATATAACCAGACCTTTGCAAAGTAAATTAATTATTTGAACAAAGATACCAGTGAAAATATTTGCTGTTTCATTGTGGAAATATGTCACGATGAGGTGTTTGTTATTTGTTTTTAGAAATAAAGAAAGAAATTATCTATTTGTATTATCGTTCGAGTTGTTGTTATCGCCTCTCTTCCCGCGATTATTGACTGCGGTCAGTGGGCCATTATTCACAAGAGGAATGGAAGAATTGTTGATGTTAATGAAGCCAGTCTTTATATCTTTTGTTTTTTTTTTGTATTGCAATTAAGAGGACGTGACTAAGTAATAACAGCCTCACGGGCAGGGATCGGCCGGATACTCGTTGAAAGGGTTTATGAAGGGGTTTTTTTAAGCGCTTCAAAAAAAAACCCTATGATACATGTTACACCTTCGAACGGGTGTAGTTAACCCGTTACGAACGGGTTACCCTTTCAACACCCTGTAACACTGTAACAGGGTAAGCCATTCCAACTCAAGACTTTGTAATATGCACTGTTTACAATCGATATTAGTTTGAAAATTGCATAACCACGACCGCACGTGACATCGTACCGTGCCCGGCGGTCCGCCAATCTTGCGTGTACCGTCTTGCCGAGCGACTTGGAAACACGGAATAATAACTATTATCTATATGATCTTATAGTTCAATTTTGCTCGTCACACATGCTAAACATTGTAATAAAGATATTGAGTATTGAGTATAATATTATTTATTTTTTCGTGTCAATACTTGTTTATTTTCATCATTCGTCATTTGATTCGGAACTCGGACGGAACTACGGAAGTAAAAGCAATTTAGCAGTGTTTATGTTTAAGTGTGTGTTGTAGCTTCCCTATTATACCTATTACGTATTCGTAAATCATAATAACTAAATAAAAATAGTAAGGCAATAACGCGCCGCACGGTTGCAAGGCAAGTATCCCCCCACCTACATGCAGCTCATGTTTATTAGGTAATCCAGGGTAACACGAAAAAAAGCTTTTCGAGAAGGTAACCTCTTCAAAGCCTTAAGTCATTAAAGGGGTTAACCCCTTCACGTGGTTACCTTAATAAAGGTGTTAACCATTTCGCTGGGTTTCGAGGATGTAACTCGAACAAAAGGTAACACTGCGATATGAGTTACCCCACGTACGGGTTACCCTGTCCAAAGGCTTAACTCTTAAGCGGGGTTGTCCGGTCCCTGCTCACGGGTCGATCCATTAGGTTTTTTTTTGTGGGTGGGAAATCATTAAATGACCCCTCCCGCTTTGGGTGGAGCGGAAAGGAGTGTCAGACTCTTACTGAAGAAAACCCACCAAAGTTCCTTCCTTAGCCCTTTATGTTCCGGGGTAGCGGTAACCCTTTCGAACGAGCCTCTTACCCGGCAGGCTTCGTCCCTAACGGGTCCCTTCCTTAATGCTGACATCTCTGTGAGGCGCGCGCATGAAACACGTACGAGCCGTCCAGGCCTTGTCCTGATCGGACGGTGAGCTACCCATTACTCACCGTCGGCAGGCCCGCGCTTTGTGTGGTGGGAAGTCGTCATGCGGCTCCCGACGCCCGGAGCGTCTCCCGCGGCGGGTAGGACGTGAGGTCCTGGCCCTCATCCATCCCGCCACCTCCTTCGTGAGCATCGCTTTACAGAAGGTGGTGACTGCCTCCCATTCCCTCTCGCTCCGGACCGTGGCTTGCAACAGAGCCGGACGCGAGAGGTCGCCGCTGTCGCCAATCGCCTCTACGAGGACACGGGGGTGCTCCGCCTAAGCGGGGCAGATCTCCACCGTATGCTCCATCGTGTCCCCCAGGCGATCCTCACAATGGCGACACCTGGGCGTTTCCTCCCGCTTAATGATGTGCAGGAATATCCATGTCCGGTGAGGACCTTCGGCAGGCGGTAGGTGAGGGCGCCGTGACGCCTCTCTAGCGACTCTTCAAAGAGGGGTCTTACCGACACTATCTCTAAAACTCCGCGAAAGACACTGTAACTTAGTACAGACGCCAGCACATCAAGCTATCCCAAACTGTCAAATTCTCCCAATTGAAAATGAACCTTATACTCTTGTTATAAAGTTGAAAAACTATCAAAGAACTTTTACAGATTAGGGTAACATGTTGTGCTGGCCTCTGTACATCCTTATTAGTTGATAACCTTTTTCAATCAGCATTCACGGTTTCCTGCTCAAAGACCTCACGAACAATCGGAAATGGTTGCTAATTAAGATAATTAGTCTGAATAAGGAAGTGAATGGCTTGTGCAGTTGCGTTATCAATGTGGGTCAAGGTCAAATCGTTATCTCAGTGACTACTTAAAGTGAGCCATAGACAAGGCACGGAATCTCTTCTGCAAAGAGTTCCAACCAGTGTGGGTCGGGGGGATTTCGGGACCGGGACCGCGGTCCCAGATTTCACCTTTTATACAATTATTATTTTTGAGTGGTATTTTGGGACCACAAATAAAATAAACAAAATTATGGTAACATGAACCTTGCATAGACACAGTTGCTTCGTATCAGGGGGCCTAGGCAAAGACACTAAACGATACGATAACGAAATTAGATAAATCCGAAATGTATGGAATTGGCATCATCATCATCTGCCTAGCCTTTTCCCAACTATGTTGGAGTCTGCTTCCAGTTTAATCTGATGCAGCTGAACACCAGTATTTTACATGGAGCGACTGCCTATCTGACCTCCACAACTCAGTAACTGGATAAAACGACATCCCTTGGTAAGAATAGATGTCGGACTTTCGGGCTTCCGGACTGTCAAAGATCCACAAATGACAGCCGGGACCAACGGCTTGCTTTCCGAGGCACGGAGGAGTCTCGTAATGAAAAGATGGTCACACATCCACGGACCAACCCCGGCAAGCGTAGCGGAAGTTCTTCATTATTATCGACAGGAAATTTCTTCGCGCTCACTATTCTGTGGTCTTCCAAATATGAAAGACAGTTCCGACCATGTCCTTGATTAAGAACTTGGCAGCCAAAGCCTACACACCGTGAAACATCAATTACTGATTATCTGCGGCCGCGAGTGTTTGTTTTAATAGCTTTTTTCATGTGATTTCTTTCTGTTGATTAAATTCTGCAGTTACTATCCGTCTTGGGTTGGTAACAAGATCGGAAAATTCTTTCTAAAACAGAAGATTATGGCCGATATTGATTGATTTTTGATTTGATTTTTAAAGGTATTGCTAGAATGAAACACAGAGTTCACAAAAAGATCTTATTCTAAATATAAACTAACTTACCTAAACGGCTAAATTACCTCTTTAAGCAATATATATTTTTGTATGGCTACTCATTTATTTAATAAATATAATGTACATTTAAGACAATACAGGAGCTCGTGTCTAAGTAATAACAGCCGCAGAGAACGACCCATCAGGTTAAGCTACGCCAGGGTTGGTCCGTGGATGGGTGACCATCTTTACTTATCAAGACTCCTCCGTGCCTCGGAAAGCACGTTAAGCCGTTGGTCCCGGCTGTCATTCGTTGATCTTCGACAGTTGTTATGGGTCGTCAGAAGCCTGGAAGTCTGACAGCCAGTCTTACCAAGGGGTATTATCGTATTGCCCAGTTACTGGGTTGTGGAGGTCAGATAGGCAATCACTCCATGTAAAATACTAGTATTCAGATGCATCCGGTTAGACTGGAAGCCGACCCCGACATAATTGGAAAAAGGCTAGGCAGATGATGATGTTAATAATATGTATTTATGCTCGTAACTTTTTTCTAACCGCCATTTTTCTCTTGTTCCAGATTCAAAGCCAGCCAATCAAACAAGACTGAATCTACATATACTATGTAGCAACGTATACATTACTTAGATATTAAACATTCCAATGCATCAGTACCTAATATTATGAGAATTGGCCGACATTTTGTGTAGCGCGACGAAAACAAGATGGCGTCACCTGTCAAATCGGTTAAGGAAGAGAATGAGGGGGATGAGGCGAATGAGAAGCTGTTGGAGGATAATCAGGTGCTGATAGTGCCGGCTTTGGGGCAACAACAAGATGGAGGCCTGGTCTCCGTTAAGTCTTCAAAGAAAGGTGAGTTCTTTTGCATTATTTTAATTTTTACTTTTGGTTACGCCGGTAGTGAGATCGCACCTGACCTTTCTGAAATATACACGCCGGTAGTGAGATCGCACCTGACCTTTCTGAAGAACATCACCAATAAGGTCGTTATATGTCCTTCTAAAGACCTCTAAATTAAACTGAACGCGATCAGCAAATCTAAAAAACGTTTAACACGTGTCAGTGTCAATATTCCAAAGAATAAAATTATGACAGTGATAGCTCTTGAATATTGACACTTCTTCCTTTCGTGTGATTAGTGACTAACTTGGTGTCAGAGTTTTTATGCGGCCCATGTGCCTCTGATTTAGCTTCACATGCTGTTGCGAAATGTTTCTCAGACATGCTGGTTTCTTCACGACGGCGACGTTTTCCTTCACCGGTTTTTAAACAACTGATAATTTAACAATACGTACATGAATCGGTAAAATCTCGTTTTTACTTTTTTCTTTTGCAAGTCTCCACCGTTGTTAATATTACATATATCTAAATATTATCCATTATATCATTAATAAATATTGTTTACTTGGGACAACCCTAGGTGTTGCGACAAAGCCTATACGTTGTCGGCATTTACCACGAGATCAAAGGCGTCTAACTACTGAATCTTTTTTATACTGTGCCACTAGGTTATCACTGCTTATATTGACACTTTTTTCCAATGACTTCTCCCGCTCTGGGTGGAGCGGAAGGGAGTGTTAGACTCTTACTGACTAAAACCCATCCATGTTCCTTCCTTAGCCCTTTATGTTCCGGGGTAGCGGTAACCCTTTCGGACAATCTCGCTCGTTATATTGACACTGACAGTATCATTGGAGAAATTCGCACGAAATTTATGATTCATTGACACATGTCTAAGAAACGGTCTGTTCTTTGTGGTGCTAACAAATAAACAGCAGAAATATTTCTAGCAAAACTTACTCATTGTTTAAAGTTAGCATTTATGAAGTATAAACAAATACGTGCTAATATGAAAAGCGTACAATTTAAGTGCAAAGTGCTATAATGAATTGTCTAACTTACAAAATAGTATTAGTTTTCGAAACACAGAACGCGGTTGTCGCTAAAATATAACGTATACGGAAGGTTAAGCTACCTCTGCCGCGGTTGGTTTGTGGATGGGTGACCATCCGTTATATATCAAGACTTCGTCTCGGAAAGCACGTTATGACTTTAATAACAGCTGTCATTTGATCTTTGACAGTAGATAACAACTGCCTATCTGACCTCCACAAACTAGTAACTGGGTAACACGATACCCCTTGGTTAGACTGGCTGTCAAACAAAACGTATGTAAAGATGGTCACCCATCCACGGACCAACCCCGGCAAGCCTAGCTTATCCTCGACCCCTTGGTAAGACTGGCTGTCAAACAAACGTATGTAAAGATGGTCACCCATCCAAGGACCAACCCCGGCAAGCCTAGCTTAACCTGATGGATCGACCTGTGCGGCTGCTTCTAGCCACGATCCTCTCTTTACATGAAGAGTCATATTTAGGAATAATAGGAATTGACTATTTGACACATTTGGTCAAAAATAGAATATGAAATCACATAGAAAAAATACCGCTTTCTTAAAAACTTCCATCATCGTACAGAAATTCAATATTATGCGTAGATATAATTGTAAAATTACATTTCATGCTATTAAGTAGGTAGTCCATTTGATTCTAAAAATCTGTGCCGTCACATTGTTATATTTCAGACAAATCACGTACAAATTCCGCGTTTTGACAGTTCATAAAAAGTAACGTTATTGACTACCCTTTCAAATACCCAAAAAATAACGTTGCGGACCTCCTCGTTGGTCTAGCGATCGCAAGTCCTACTGCTAAGCTGTATTTGGGTTCCATCCCCAGGTCGGGTAAAGTGTAATTGGGTTTCCCATCTGGAATTTCTCAGTAGCAGCTCTTGAGTCTGGATTTGCCAAGTTGATGTGAAATTGATGGTTAAAGGAGATTGTTCTAGACCGCCCTATAACCAACAAACATTTGACGTGTACGTTAATTTTAATTATATTCTAATATGCTTTTTAAAAATAATAAATTCAAGCGGACACTGTTTAATTCTTAATAGGTTTTTAAAAGTGACCTCATTGATTTTATTACCAACTGAACTCGCCATCTTTCAAGGAATTGTCAATGTGAATGTCACAAAAGATTTGACAGTGTCGCTCTCGCTCATATTACATAAATATCGATATCGACGACGATGTCCATAATATCTAGTGATAAATAATGGATGTTCGATATTTATCACTTCCAAAACATTGAAAATGTGCAACATAAAAGTTTTTCATGCATATTTTTTTCATGGAATTAGTTCCGTGAACATTTTAATGGAACTTATGATGAATATGGCCTAGCACGATTATGCTGAAAATATAATTAACAAAACAAACTCACAAAATCTACTTACTAGTCGAATGAGGGCTTTTCTCACAAGTGAGAAAATATTAGTTCAAAAGAGGCGTTGGTAAAAAATACGTCACTGTCTCAGGTTTTTGACATCAAATAAGCTTTCTTATTTACGGATCTTGTTTTTATCAGTAGCCAGTAAAACAAAGACGTATTTTTTACCCACGCCATCTATTGAACTATGTTTTTTCACTTGTCAGCAAATCTCTCATTTAACGATTGAAATGTCATTTACGACGCAACTCTAGTGAATTATTCTCATAACCATTTCACGACTTCAATAGCCATATTTTTACTTTTTAAGTACTTAAACTCTATTTTTAAATGTCGCAAACTAAAACGTTACACATTGTTCGTTGGGAACAAAATATTTTATTTTAGCATTAATTTAATCGAAGTAGAATCGTAGCAACAACGTGTTTATGTTTGAAACGGAACAAATTAATTTACTTTTGACATATTGATCTGTCATTTTGGTCTACTAAATTAAAACCACAGATTAAATAGGTGGTCATTGATAATCGATATACAATGATTGATCTTCGAGAGAGCATCTCTACGTCACTACGTCAGTCGGAGCGTCTCACCGAGACGAACCTGTGGCTGTGTTGTGTTGTTGTCACTACGTATTTTATTTGGCGATTTCTTTTGGCGTTTTTGATTTTGTTTCTGTTTAACGGACTACAATGTGGATTGCTTTCAACGTGACCTGGCTTCGAATAACTGATTCTGTGATCTGCTTAAACGACACCTTAGCATTTTGACAACGGATAACGGACTTCGCTTAAAGTAAACTTCAACCAATAAATAATAACTGTACCTAAAAGGCATAATACAACTGTATGTACGGTAATATTTTACTGTATTTGAAGTTTAATGCTTTGTAGAAACCAGAAATAGCGATTTTAGAAGGAATTACTTACGTTTTCTTTTATTAAAAATAACCTCAAAATCGGTTCCTTTTCTTTAAATAAATCTTTTCTCTAAAGTGTCCGTCAAGAAACTTTGTTCTTATGGGCTAATAAGGGCAGTTTACAAATAGAAAATGATTTTTTCTATGCCGTTGGCTCCAGGGCGAACAATGTATGGGCCTAGAACGATCTCCTTTAGTTTTGAATTGATTTTTCTCAACAGCATTTGATGCTAAGTCACAGGCCCATTGTAACTATAGGGCAGCATTAAAACTCTGACACCAGGCAGTTACTAGCCACACGAAAAGAAGAAGAAGGAGCATTGATTTTTTTAATTATGTAAGTACGTTTTTTTACGTTCTGCATCGTTCTCGGTTCTCACATAAACATGAATGATATAACTCATATATTGATTTAAAAGAGTGTCCGTGGAGTTTCTTGCCCGTTCTTCTGCATAGGTACCTACTACTTTGGAATGGGCAACTAGCTTCATCATTCTGTCTGACTGACCCCTTGACAATTCACAAGTGCCTGTAATTTTATTATACTCAAACTCAAAGCATTTATTTCAAATAAACCAATTATAGGCACTTTTGAATTGTCAAGGGGTCGGTCAGTCAGAAAGATGAAGCTAGTTGCTAGTTGCCCATTCCAAAGCAGTACCTATGGAGAAGAACGGGCAAGAAACTCCATGGACACTCTTTTAAATAAAATATAAATAAATACATTGAATTTGATGGCAATAGGCTCGCCCCCTATTACATGGGACTTAAACATTTTTTTAAATTTAGTCTACACTGTCCCACTACGAAGGCCTCCCCCAAATCCTTCCAAACATCTTTCTCTTGAGCCACCTCGATCCATCCCTTGCGGTGTGCGTCTAGGTCGTCTCGCCACCTCTTCCTGGGCCGGCCTCGACGGCGCCGTCCATCCTCAGGCACCTTGTAGCGACTATTGCGCAGCGGTCACTCTGCATGCGGCTAACGTGACCCGCCCAATCCCATTTTAGCTTGGCAACCTTTTTGCCAACGTCAACGATCCCAGTTTTGGACTTAAAGATAACTGGCTGAAATGCGAGTCACTACTATACAACTCTGCTATGTTTAAATATTACGCATGTAGATTATCTCTCTGTTCTAAATAGGTTTTAGGTATTTGTTATAATGATTCAAATGTGTACACACTCCAGAAATATCCAGTATTTAGTAACTTACATTGTAGCTTCATACAGCTTCGAAATGAAATGAAAAGGTGTATTCTGTAAATAGGCTATCGGAATCACTTTTACACATCATCTGCTTAGCCCTTTCCCAACTATGTTGGGGTCGGCTTCCAGTCTAACCAGATGCAGCTGAATACCAGTACTTCACATGGAGCGACTGCCTATCTGACCTCCACAACCCAGTAACTGGGCAATACGATAGCCCTTGGTAAGACTAGCTGTCAGATTTTCGGGCTTCTGACGACCCGTAACGATTGTCAAAGATGCACAAATGACAGCCGGGACCTTTTTTTTGAGTAAGTATTAAAAAAAACATCGTTTCTAAGTATCCTGTAGATAGCGTTGAACTGACTGCGTTACTAGGTGCCAAAACCAAAACGCTTCGAAAAAAAAATTGCGTCACGTCACATACGCTCGTTGACTGACACTTTCGTTGTTTCGTGTACTTTTTTATGTACAGAGGCCAGCACATAAAGTTACCACAATCTGTCAAATTTCTTTGATAGTATTTCAACTTTATTGCAAAGACATAAGGTTCATTTTTAATTGAGAAAATTTGACAGTTAGGGATAGCTTGATGTGATGGCGTCTGTACGTTTCGTTTTACGATCTCAAAATTACATCCAAGTGAAATGATGTGACGTTCCGTTCCTTGCAGTAACTTACCAAGTTCAGCGCCATCTATCCAGCGACAAGGGAAGAGTTGAAGAGAAAATCCCTCATTCTACGTACTTTTATATCATAACATAAAACTATATATGCTTGGCTAAAACATACTGTTAATGTGATCATCTAAAAATATACCAACACTAAATAATACTACAGCCTAAAAGACTCATATCCCGATTAGAAAAACTTTACATTGACAAATGAAAAAATGTGGGTACATCGAACATTTTAAATCAGTCATACTTTTTTCTGCCAGTATTAATTTTTATAGTTCGTCCTGGTTCGTAGTCGGTAGTGAAGAGTATTGTGGTTTGTGAAGTGCTAAATAATGGCCAAATGCAGATATAAGAAGCTCAAAGGTAGGATTAAATAATAATTCATGTAATTAAAAATTTATACTTCATTTGTGTTTAGGGATTTTTTTTGACGTTACGAATTCAATAAATGACTGCAACCGCTCTGGGTGGAGCGGAAGGGAGTGTCCGACTCTTACTGATTAAAACCCATCCATGTTCCTTCCTTAGCCCTTTGTGTTCCGGGGCAGCGGTAACACTTTCGAACAATCCCGCTGACCCGGCAGGCAGCAGCCCTAACGAGCCACTATTTTTTAGACAGACGTCTCTCTGAGCCGCGCATGGAACACTCCGCGCCATCCGGCACGGGCCTGGTCCTGACCGGGCAGTGAGCCACCCATTACTCACCGTCCGCAGGCCCGCTCATACGGTCGTGGAGGGTACGTGAGGCTCTAGGGGTTAATATTCGGAACAATTATTTCAATAACAAAAAGCTACCGTATTGCTAAGTGTCATAAGATATATTTTATTTATTTAAACATTAATGCACACTCATACAAACAGGTTAGAAGAAGGGAATATAAAATACATAAAAAGGTGATGCTTATTCATCACCTTCCGTGATGAGTGCTTCCAGAGATTATCTCTAACACCCAAACCTTACAAACCCTTAAAATTGTTCAAAGGGTAAACCCCCCTCCGACGCAAAAAAGAGGGATGTTATAAGTTTAACGTGTCTGTCTGTGGTATCGTAGCTCCCAAACGGTTGAACCGATTTTCGTTTAGTTTTTTTATAATACGAATGTAGATAAGACACAAAGTAACACTAGTGATCAACACTCATTTAATCTCCATGTGAAAAATCCTTGACTCTGCAGGTAGAATTTATTGCAAGCTTCAAGTATTCAATTCTTTATTAATTCATGTGCGAAGTAAAACAGACATGCTTCGCCATCGTTCCTCGGACGAATGGATATTGATTCATTAAATATCAATCTGCCTAGCCTTTTCCTAACTATGTTGGGGTCGGTTTCCAGTCTAACCGGATGCAGCTGAATACCACTATTTTACATGGAGCGACTGCCTATCCGACCTCCACAACCCAGTAACTGGGTAATAGGATACCCCTTGGTATGACTGGCTGTCCACCACCTGGACCAACTGCTTAACGTACTTTCCGAGGCACGGGGGAGTCTCGATATGTAAAGATGGTCACCCATCCACGAACCAACCTCGGCAAGCGTCGCTTAACCTGATGGCGATCCATCAGGTTAAGCGACGCTTGCTCTGTGCGACTGTTATTTAGCCACGAGCTCCTCACAAGCAACTTAGAAACGATCATTATGAAGATATTGCTAAGATACCGCTAAAGGAAACAGACAATTATCTATCAAAGACCGGTGATTAGCTATCGTACCATAATTTCATGTCATTAAGTGCCTGAAGGGGCTCGTGGCTGAATAATAACAGCCGCTCGGGTCAATCGAAGGTTAAGCTACGCTTGACTACGCCGGTCCGTGGATGAGTCACCATTCATAATAATATCGAGATCTGTGCCTTTGAAGGCATGTTGGCCCGTTAGGGCCGAAGCCTGCAGGGTAAGCGGGATTGTCCGAAAGGGTTACCGCCACCCCGGAACATAAAGGGCTATCGAAGGAACACGGATGGGTTTTAGTCAGTGAGAGTCTGACACTCCCTTCCGCTCCAGCCAAAGCGGGAGGAATCATTTGATGATTTCCCACCCTCAAAAAAAAAGCCCTTGGTTCCGGCTGTGTTCTTCTCCATAGGTTCCTACTACTTTGGAATGGGCAACTAGCTTCATCTTTCTGACTAACCGACCCCTTGACAATTCAAAAGTGCCTTTCTAATTGGTTCATTTGAAATAAATGCTTCGAGTTTGTCGTTTGTTAAACTTCAACTCAAACTCAAAGCATTTATTTCAAATAAACCAATTTATAAATAAATTCTTATAAAATAAAAAATAAAAAGTTTTTATTGTTTCTCACACAATTGTTCTACAGCACAAAATTGAGGCAACCCCAGTAAGTTATAAGGATACTTGTGATGGGGTTACCTCGCATCTTCCCATGGGTAATAATTTATACTGTTGAGACATAATTAAAAGGAAATGAAAAATAGAATAAACAAATTTAGAATTCTAGGATGATTACAAAATTGCTGTAGCAAGTTCAGGTATGTGTAGGGTTTGTGGGTGTGTGTGGGGTGTGAGTGTATGTGTGTGTGTGTGTATGTATGTGTGTGTGTGGGAGGTGGGTGTGAGTGGTGTATGGGTGTGAGTACATGTATGTGTTAATGATTGATCTGGTGATGTATGTTAAGATTGGGTGCAGGTAAACTTTAACATATTCTGGTTAATAGTAGTTCAATTTCATCGTATTTTTGTGATTTTAACCATTCCGATAGGGTATTTTTGCATTCATACCGCAACATGGGGTAAATATTCAATATGTGGTTCAACTTATTATAAATATAGGTAGATTGAGTGTTATACTGACGCCTAGCAAACACCGTACGGACCAGAGTGGAACGGGACACAATGTCTTTACGTCTTTTATCGAGCTTAGATGGATCAAAAGAAAGGGTCTTGTGCAGTTGGATGGTTATGTTCAATACGTATAATTTCCTTACAGAGAGAAGATTACTAACCTTGTAAAGGTTGTCTGTAGAGTAACGAAAGGGTTTAAAGTACATACATTTAATGAGAGACATTTGAGCCCTTTCTAGGTCTACAAATTTGGTCTTGGTGGCCCCTCCCCAGATCGGTATACAATATGTGATGACCGATTATGCCAAGGCAGTATATATTTTGTTGAGTAGCAACGGTGGCATCACATGCCGTAACGTTTTAAAAATCCATATAAGTTTTCTGACCCTGGCCATGGTATTTTCATTATGGGTGTGCCAGGACAGTCTTTGGACTACAGTTATACCAAGATATTTAGTGGAATTAACTCGCTGTATGCTTTGACAATTACAAGGATAGTGAGAGGTTGCACACTCATGGATCACGATCCCAAAATCAGCACCTGGCTGTGTCCTCTGATTAGGAGTAAAGCAGATGAAGTTAGTTTTAGCAACGTTGAGGGTTAGAAGATTAGCATTCAACCAACTTGCTATTACCGCTAGTCCACGTTCAGCAACAGCACGCACGGTTGCCCAAGATTCACCAGAGAAAACTACCGCTGTATCATCTGCGTATGAAAAAATTCGTCCGCCACTGTTCCTAATATTACACAACTCGTTTATATAAATCAGGAACAGCGCCGGGGCAAGCACACTTCCCTGAGGTACTCCAAAACATACAATTTCTACGTCACTAGTGAGGTTTCCGACCCTAACTTGCTGTTTTCGGTTAGATAGGTAACTACCAAAAAGAGAAAGAGCCGTACCTCTTATGCCAATTGTTTCGAGTCTGTGCAGAAGGATGGGGACAGAAACGGTGTCGAATGCCTTTTATAGGTCTAAGAAAACTGTAGACTTTCATGGATTAGATTAGAACTTATCATGGATATTGTTAGTCTTTGGCAGTCGTTGCGGGTTGTCTGAAGCCCAAATGATTCACAACCAGTCTTTTTAAGAGGTGTTACCTAGTTACTGGGTTGTGGAGGTCAGAGAGGCAGTCGCTCCATGTAAAATAATGGTATTCACTATTCAGCTGCATCCGAGAAAATTGAGAAGAAGCTGCGATGAAGTGAGGACGTGGATGTGACGCGATTTAATAACCAACACTAACACTAAAACGGTTCGGACGCGAAAAAAATAACCGCTGTTGCACATATTTCGGCCATATTTCTGTTTAAAATAGGTTTATAGTAGGGTCGGACCTGTTTTAAGTTACGAAGCCGCTATTGAATACTTACAAAGCGTTTTAGCGTTATCAAACCTTTATGAATAATGCTTTTCGGGATTCTCACTATAACAAGCTAATAAACCTATTTTAACTTTTTATGAATAAGACTGTAAGATTGTAAACTATCGATAGATTGTGAACCGTATCATTATGATTGCAATTTAACGCATCATTTTTCGCTTGATTGTAATCTATCGATGGGAAGCGGTCAAATTGTTTAAAAAAATGGTTAGGTTAGGTTAAAACTGTGACCACCTACGGAAACGACGATATATAAATAAAATAAATAAGGGCAGAGGAATGATGATGGCCACAACGCGAACTGACACAGGTGGCGGGTCTCAGGTTAATATTGCCGAAGAGTTACGCCCTAATTACACGTTTCGAGTGCACGTTTGTTATAGAACAGTGGTAGCCCAGTGGTAACAGCCGCGACTTACGAGTTATAGTCTTAGGTTCAAACCCAAATAGGCGCTTGACTTTGTGTAATTGCCAAAATTAATCAATCAATCTGCCTAGCCTTTTCCCAACTATGTTGGGGTCGGCTTATAATCTAACCGGATATATTACATGGAGCGACTGCCTATCTGACCTCCACAACCCAGTCAGTAACTGGGTAATACGATACCCCGTAAGAATGGCTGTCAGACTTTTGGATCTCTGACTACCCATAACGACTGTCAAAGATCCACAAATGACAGCCGACAGCCGGGATCAAAGTCAAAGTCAAATCATTTATTTCAAATAGGCACAAGTAAGGCACTTTTGAACGTCAAAATGAACAAGAAATAGAATTGATTCTAGTCGCCCCTTCCAAAAGGTAGTTTCGTGTGGAGAAGAATGGGCAAGAAACTCCACCGTTACTCTTTTAAAATGTTTTACAATGTTTTGTATACATGAATTATAACATTATATGTGAAGACGATGCACCCAGAATAAAAACACTACACCACAAAAGGTGAGAAGAAAAACACATATAGTAATGGTAGGTAACTTAAGTATGTCAAAAGTACATGGTGCTCACATATTTACAAACATTCTAAAAGTTAATATATAATAAATCAATCAATGTGTGAGAAGTTATTTCAACATGTTAAAATAGTATTTTATAAATAATAAATTATTACCTAATTTACTTAGCAACCAGTTTGATTTTGTCTAGACACTAGATTGCCCTGTGGAGCAGGACCAGCATGTTTCCAAGCATCCTTATCCTTTATATAATCCTTTATATAATCAACGGCTTAACGTGCTTGCCGGGGCACGGAGGAGTCTTTTTTTTTTTTTTTTAACTGGGAAATCATCCAATGACTGCTCCCGCTCTGGGTGGAGCGGAAGGGAGTGTCAGACTCTTACTGACTAAAACCCATCCATGTTCCTTCCGTAGCCCTTTATGTTCCGGGGTAGCGGTACTTACCCCTTTCGGACAATCCCGCTTACCCGGCAACGGAGGAGTCTCGGTTTGTAAAGATGGTCATTCATCCACCCACGAACCTTGGCTAGCGTAGCTTAACCTGGTGCATCGATCCGTGCGGCTGTTATTACTCGGTTATTCCCCGAAAAGATAAACATGTTTATTGCAAAGTGCTATACTATCACATTTTGGTTAGGTAAAGACCCGGTTCTGAAGGAAAATTCACCGTGAGTCATCCTCATCACGTGTGGTTCATGTTTAGCGGCTAAAGGCCAACGCAGGCCACGGCATCTTGCAGAGGGAGTCCGTGATGGCATCATTTTAAAGCATAGCAATTTATGACTACTACTACTTACTGGGTTGTGGAACTTGTGGAGGTCAGATAGGCAGTCGCTCCAGGTAAAATACTGGTATTCAGCTGCATCCGGTTAGACTGGAAGCCGACCCCAATAAAGTTGGGAAAAGGGTCGCCAGATTGATTTTTGTATTTATTATCCAATGAGGCGTTAAATGATCACTCAACGCGTTCCACTAAGAACGCTCGTCTACTTATTACGTCTTGTTCACACTCTATTAGTGTTTCTCTAACTTTATTTGAGACACAAAATGTGCTAATAAACATAAGATTTCTTGTTGTCACTGTCATGTTTTTCATGCGTGGAGGGGCTCGTGGTTCAGTTAAGTACCAAAAGAATTGTGTAACTTGAAAAATTTAATGATTTTTGGAAACAAAGGACGCGGTTGTCGCTAAAAACTAACATAAATTGAAGGTTAAGCTACTTTTGCCGCGGTCGGTTCGTGGATGGGTGACCATCCATTGCATATCGAGACCCTTTCGTGTCGCTAAGCCGTTCATTTGATCTTTGACAGTAGATAACAACTGCCTAGATCTGACGTCCACAACCCAGTTACTGGGTAATACGATACCCCTTGGTAAGACTGGCTGTCAGATTTTGGGGCTTCCGACGACACGTAACGACTGTCGAAGATGCACAAATGACAGCCGAAACCAACGGCTTAACGTGCTTTCCGACGCACGGAGGAGTCTCGGTATGTTAAAGATGGTTACCCATCCACGGCCAACCCTGGCAACCGTAGTTTAACCTGATGGATCGACCTGTGCGGCTGTTATTACTTAGCTACGAGCTCCTCGATGCATGAGTCGATCGATCAAATTGATTATTTGAAACGGTCAAAAATAAAATATGAAATCACATAAAAATAGACCGCTCGTCTTAAAAACTTCCATCACCGTACAGAAATTAAATATTATGCGAAGATATCATTGTAAAATTTCATTTAATGCTAATAAGTATTCCATTTGATACTAAAAATCTGTGACCTTACGTTGTTATATTTCATACAAAATCACGCACGAATGCCGCGTTTTGACAATTCATAAAGAGTAACATTATTGACTACCCTTTCAAATACCCAATTATATGATTTACTAGCTTCCGCCCGCGGCTTCGCCCGCATTATATGTCGACAAATTATACACGTAAACCTTCCTCTTGAATCACTCTATCTAATAAAAAAAACCACATCAAAATCCATTGCGCAATTTTAAAGATTTAAGCACACATAGGGATATAGGGACAGAGAAAGCGACTTTGTTTTATACTATGTAGTGAAGTGTCAATTCGCACATTTTAGGCGAGTATATTCGTGCCAATCGAATAATAATCACAGCGTGACGTATAAATACGAAAAATAAATCTGAAGTGCCCTACATCCAGTCGTTCCAAGGTGACACCATTCATTGTCAATAAATTTACTTGTTATCAGTAGCTGATAATAATAAAAACATAAACAGGAAAGTTACAATAATTGTAATACAATCATATCATTTTTTTATTTTCGTGTGGTTAGTGACTAACCTGGTGTCAGAGTGTTTATGCTGCCCATGGACCTCTGACTTAGCTTCACATGCTGTTGAGAAATATCTCTCAGCCATGCTGGTTTTCTTACGATGTTTTCCTTCACCGATTTTTAAGCAATTGATAATTATACAATACGCACATGAAGCCGTAAAAAAAAACAGAGGTGCGTGTCTTGGGTTCGAACTCTGAGACCTATGACTTGGTGTTACCGTCGGACTGCCAAGTCATAGGTCTCAGAGTTCGAACCCAAGGCACGCACCTCTGTTTTTTTTTACGGATTCATGTGCGTTTTGTATAATTATCAATTGCTTAGATAGGTAGGCTATCACTGCTGTCATAATATAATTGACATTTTATAAGTCTGAAATAAACGTAATTTATTTATTTTTATAATAAAAACATTACTGAGATAAAACGCATTGAAGTTGGGGAGTGAGGGCGCGCTACGTCACAAGTAAGTAAGTATAAAAACTACATACTTGTGACGTCATGCAACATGTAAATTCAATGTATTAAAGTTATCTTTGGATATCGTAAAAAAAGAACAAATACGTTTCCTTTATTTTTTATTGATCTAGCTTCATCATCATTCTCCTGCCCTTATCCCAATTTATTCGTGCTCGGCGCAACATGTCATTTTCTTCCATACTTCTCTATTAGTCGTCATCTCGGTAGTCACTCCCTTTCTAGCCATATCATCTTTCACACAATCCATCGCAACGTTTCTTTGGTCTTTCTCTACTTGTATAGCTATCCGCATTCATACTCACAACTTTCCTGACAACATTTTCCTCATTCCTCCGTATAACATGCCCATACCATGACAACCGATTTCCACACAACTTTTCAGTCACCGGTGTCACTTTCAAACCTCTACTTATATACGCATTCCGAATTCTATCCATTCGCGTAACACCACACGTCCCTCTTAGCATTCTCATCTCAGCTGCATGCAATTGCCTTTCATTCATTCCTTTTGTGGCCAACACTCAGATCCATACAAGACGGCAGGTCTAATCTTGCTTTTCGACCAAAAAAAACAAATACATCATCCTTATTAGCTTAGATTCAAAGTATTACCACAGACGTAAATACAGTTGATTGATTCGCAGCTTTGTTTAAGTAATGAGTTACGCATCGTATTTGTTTTATATCTAGGTCAGTGCCCTGACTCAAGTCCTCTACGTCTAGACAGATAAATTCACACAACTAAGTATTACAACTCACCCCGTCTGGGCCGACCCTTACAAGATTGCATGTAGGGACTTTAATACATTATCACGACATAGTATAAAGCAAAGTCGCTTACCGCGTCCTAATGTCTGTATGTATGCTTAGATCTTTAAAACTGCACAACGGTTTTTGATGCAGTTTTTTTTAATAGATAGAGTGATTCAAGAGGAAGTTTTATATGTATAACTAACTTCCGCCTGCGGCTTCGCCCGCAAAAAAGGTCGACAAATTATACACATAAACGTTCCTCTTGAATCACTCTATCTATTAAAAAAAACGCATCAAAATCCGTTGCGTAGTTTTAAAGATTTTAGCATACATAGGGATATAGGGACAGAGAAAGCGACTTTGTTTTATACTATGTAGTGATAACATGCAATTTCCGTCATTCACGCGGGCGGAGCCGCGGAAAGAAGCTAGTTGTTGATAGTTAAACACTTCTGCCTAGTGTAGACGATACACTGCCATGAACACAGCTGTGTGTTTTCTGTTCTATCTCACAGTGCGCACACACATACGTGCTCAATACATTTTGATACATTCCAAGCTCAGTGCCTTCAACACAAATGTATGATTATTGTCCATACATTGCAATGCGCGTTGAAGGTACGAGGAGCTTGTGGTTAAGTAATAACAGTCGCACGGATGGATCCATCAGGTTAAGCTACGCTAGCCGAGGTTAGTCCGTGGATGGGTGACCATCTTTACATATCGAGACTCGTAAAGCCGTAAAGCTCGTAATCTTTGATAGTCGTTACGGGTAGTCGGAAGCCCGCAAGTCTGAGAGCCAGTCTTACCAAGGGGTATCGTATTACCCAGTTACTAACTGAGTTGTGGAGGTCAGATAGGCAGTCGCTCCATGTAAAATACTGGTATTCAGCTGCATCCGGTTAGACTGGAAGCCGACCCCTACATAGTTGGGAAGACGCAGGCAGATTGATTATTAGCAAGCAGAGTACAACCTCAATTGATTATCAAATTCTAATGAAAGCGACCGAAACTGCGCGCAAAAGATAGTTACAAAATAAATACAAAGCAACTTGAAAATAGTACCTACCTGTACCTAAAGGCCATTTTGAACTAGCAACGTCTGTGCTTACCCTTAGAACTCGCACGCAAGGATATCGTACAAAATTGTTAGCGCACACGCAATGTTCATGAAGACGCTAGACTATGTAGATTTCATCAGATCGCGCTCAGTTGAATACTGTTTAGTGCCATGAGTGATGACCGGAGTAGCTTTGAGAAAAAAGAAGGTATGTGTACTAAATATTATAATAATAATAATATCCTTGGACATTTCACACAACGCCATATCGTCCCAAGCTAAGCAACCTAATGCTTGTGTTATGGTAACGAGATGGCTGATAAACTACTTATATATTTTTTTTATTTTTTTTGTAAATACATACATATTATCGATAGAAAAACACCCAGACCCGTAATAAATACTTGCAGGTCGTACAAATATTTTTTCCGTGCAGGAATCGAACCCGCGACATGCTGCGCAGCAGTCAATCGCTCAACCGGTGCACCAACCGTGTCGTCAATGTCGTGTATATTAGACCACATACAGTTCCCGCACCACCAGCCACCATCCAAAGCCACTACCACTCCATCCCACCATCACCATCACCCATCCACGGGCCTCTGACTTAGCTTCACATGCTGTTGAGAAATATATCTCAGACATGCCTGCCTGCTTCATGAAAAAAACTACTCCGTAAATATCCTCTCGCGAAAAGCGATCTTTTAAGATGAGAACAGTGATAGACTAGTGGTGCGACCGTCGGATTGCCAAGTCTCGAGTTCGAACCAAGGCACGCACCTCTGATTTTACGGATTCATGTGCGTATTGTATAATTATCACTTGCTTAAAAATCGGTGAAGGTAAACATCGTGAGGAAACCAGCATGTCTGAGAGATATTTCTCAACAGCATGTGAAGCTAAGTCAGAGGCCTTTCGGCAGCATTAAAACTCTGACACCAGGTTAGTCACTAACCACACGAAAAGAAGAAGACTAAAAGTTATATTCCCTAGTACCAATATTATAATTTGTACGCCGCCTCACCTTGTATTTCTCTCAAATAAATCGCTCGGAGCGTACAATGACTTCGTCTGACGCATACATCATAGACAGCTGTTGATAACACGTGGGAGGGGCGTGTCTTTGACTCTTTGTGTAGCAATGAATCTGTTTTCTGTCAGTTCCGTATCTATGACACGGGGGTTCTTGTTGCTAAGCTAGTAGATTAGGTCAGCGTGATTGTCCGACAGGGTTACCGTTAACCTGGAACATAAAGGGCTGAGGATGGAACATGAATGGGTTTGAGTCGGTAAGAGTCTGACACGCCCTTCCGCTCCAACCAAAGCGGGAGGAGTCATTTGATGATTTCCCACCAAAAGTAAAATGTGTCTTTTGAGAGGAGGCTCTAGCTAAGGCTCGAGGCTCGTGGCTAAGTTATAACACCCGCATAGGTCGGTCCATCAGGTTAAGCTACGCTGGCCGGGGTTGGTCCGTGGATGGGTGATCTTTTCATACCGAGACTCCTCCGTCTTTCGGAAAGCACGTTAAGACCTTGGCCCCGGATGCCATTCGTGAATCTTTGACAGTCGTTACGGGTCGTCAGAAGCCCGAAAATCAAACAGCCAGTCTTACCAAGGGGTATCGTATTACCCAGTTACTAGGTTGTGGAGTTTATATAGGCAGTCGTTCCATGTAAAATACTGGTATTCTGCTGCAGATCCCACGGCGGCAGTCCGGCAAGGAAGCTTGTTGCCCCGCCCGTGATCGTGGGGTAACCCCGGATAAGCCTTATGGTCACCACTTTTGAGGCGCGTCGAAATAGGCAGCGGCTCGCCGCAGCAGTGAACGCGCCCACACCGGGGCCCGGTATAGGGCCATGGACCGCACGACCCCCGCGTAAAACCTCCGGCTACCCTGACGCTTCCCCCATATAAATATAAAATTCCTTTTACAATAAGCTTGGTATTCCAGACGTTAACACAAAGGGGGTCTGGGGCGATCCAGTCAATTAAATTGAGGCTAAAAATAATATTCGTTTAATATCTGGAAACATACGGAAGTATAGAACGTTGAGCGGAACGTTACTCGACATTTAATTTTTCATACAGTGCATGCATTGTTTCTTTAGTCTACACAATACGGTATATATTTGAGCAGCTAAGTGCCTGTAAATTTTTTGAGGGTGGGAAGGGAGTGTCAGACTCTTTCTGACTAAAACTGATCCATGTTCCTTCCTTAACCCTTTATGTTCCGGGGTAGCGGTAACCCTTTCGGACAATCCCGCTTACCCGGCAGGCTCGGTCGATAAACCTGAGGTTGAACTCAAGATACCGATCAGAAAAAAAACAAACATCATGGCACATTTTAACTTAATGTATCGACGTAATCTTTAGATTACGTAAAAACAGAAAAAAATATGTGTCAAATATGATTTTTAATCTAGTTTACTGACTAAATTTTTTTTATAGTTTTCCATCATCCATATTGTATTGGAACATGTCACAAAAGACCTTGACAGTGCCCATAAAACTAAGATGAAATAATTAAACGCGACTTCCATGCGCCATTAAAATGTCTTTACGTTCTCTGACGACTGCTCATAAACTGTTTATTACTAAATTCCTATTTGTGTCGTGTGCCGTTTAATATTCTTGTGGTTATTTGTCATATGATTATAACTAACCTATAGTAACCGTCATGAGAAGCTATAAATTTTGTAAACAAGTGTTCAGGAGTTCACAACATTTGGACCAACAAAAAAAATGAATTTGTTTAAGATTTAATAAATTATTGAGTAACAAATATTAATTAACATATATTATTTAAGAATAATTATTCGTCAGATTCAGATGTTTCCATTTCTGTGTGAAACAAACTCGTACGCATTCGAAACTCGAATGGCGCGTTTATTTCAAAATGGCGTCCCGATAGTTTACAATCCCTGCGACGGACGCGTTCCGGTACCAAGAAACACAAACGATAGCGCTTTGCGTCGTTAAAATATGATCCGACTAAATTAAATAGGTTGTTACTTTCATATAACCCGTCTATATTTCATGTCGATTGAATATGGTCAATTTATTATTATCTCGCAGTATAAAATGTTTACTTAGTAAAAGATGTTTGTTTACATAATTTATAGCTTCTCGTGGCGCGTACTTTAGTTCAAGTTCCCTCTTCATGAATCGGAACAATTAACATAAGGACACTGACCTGACTCGGATTCAAATGAACTCAATCGTAACAAACACACACAGACACTAAACATACAATATAGACATGCCAAACTCACTTACACACACACACCAGGCACACTTACATGCATACACACACTCAACAGACACACTTACACACACACGCACACACACACACACACACTCACCAGGCACGCTTACACGCACACACACACACGCGCACAAACACGCACACACACACGCACTCTCAACAGACACTTACACACACACACCACAAACAACTCAATAATGTATCACACAAACATGCCAAATCATACCTAAAAATCACCCATGACCACTCTCGACGTCTCCTACTCTACTACTCGTTGGCACAGAGGTAGTTTATGAACTGAATTAACCCATAGGGTACTTATCTATCCCGGAAGAACGTTCCCTTGGAATATTCTCTGACATCCACGCGGGCAGCAAGTAATAGTTCCATAATACTCTTATGCATTCAAATTGCCAGTGTTATAAGTTAAGCCTATAAAGGCTCAGTACGTTTAAAGATGGGTGGCATTGAAGATAACAGTCTGTCTCACAAGTATGCAAGCCAAGGAGTATCGTATTCGACGGGAGACGTACCGGGCGTAGGGAGCCGCATGACGACTCCCGGCCACCTCCTGCGCGGGCCTGCGGACGGTGTGTAATAGGTAGCTCACCGTCCGATCAGGACCAGGCCCGTGCCTGACGGCGCGTACATGTTCCACGCGCGCCTCAAAGAGATGTCAGCATATGAAGGAGCCCGTCAGGGCCGAGCCTGCCGGGTAAGCGGGATTGTCCGAATAGTTACCGCTACCCCGGAACATAAGCCTAAGGAACCCCGGGCTAAGGAAGGAATATGGATGGATTTTAGTCAGTAAGAGTCTGACACTCCCTTCCGCTCCACCCAGAGCGGGAGCAGTCAATGGATGATTTCCCAACCTCAAAAAAAAAAATTGTTATAAGTTATTTTCGTATTGTTGTCTCCATTTTGTATATTATACATATCTATCTATCTCATAATTCTTAGTTTTAATTTACAAACTTAATAAAAATTAACGATACCAATTAAATAGATCATCACTGTCGAGGATTCAATGAAATAGGAAAGTTAACTGCCTCGGAGGAGACGTGAAGGCTGTTTCTAGGCTATAAAACTTAATTCTTTTTATACTAACCGCCTTGTTAGTCTAGCTAGGGGGTTCCCAAACTTATTTTGTCTACTACCCACTTTGAGAATAAATTATTTTTTAGCCATTTTTTCACCTACTCAAAAATCACTATCTAGATGAAATTACAAATCGCCCCCTAAGCCTCTACACAAAGCGGGATTGTCCGAAAGGGTTACCGCTACCCCGGAACATAAAGGGCTACGGAAGGAACATGGATGGGTTTTAGTCAGTAAGAGTCTGACACTCCCTTCCGCTCCACCCAGAGCGGGAGCAGTCATTGGATGATTTCCCAGCCATAAAAAAAAAAGCCTCTACACAACGCCCCCATTTTTTTCTTGGTCTCTTACTGCCTCCCTTTAGGCCTGCAGCGCCCACAAGGGGGCGTTATCGCTCACTTTGGGAAAGGCTGGTCTAGATGTCGCTAGGGCTGCTACTTAGCATGAAGACCAGGTTCCGATTCCAAGGATTTCCTAAAAAAATTCCCCCCAAATACAGAGCGCTATACCAACGTACTACTCCAATAAATGCAGCCTGACCTCTACTTATTAATCAATCTGCCTGCCTTTTCCCAACTATGTTGGGGTCGGCTTCCAGTCTAACGGGATGCAGCTAAAAACCAGTATTTTAAATAGAGCGACTGCTTATCTGACCGCCGCAACCAAGTAACTAGGCAATACGATACCCCTTGGTAAGACTGGCTTTCAGATTTTCGGGCTTCTGACGACCCGTAACGACTCATGCACAAATGACAGCCATAACCAACAGCTTAACGTGCTTTCCGAGGCACGGAGGAGTCTCGGTATATAAAGATGGTCACTTATCCACGTACCAAACCCGGCAAGCGTAGCTTAACCTGTTGGATCGACCCGTGCGGCTGTTATTACTTAGCCACGAGTTCTTCTTTGCGCCTGACCTCTACGCATATTACTCTGAATCACGCGACCGTGAATACTAAGATATTATTCATACATAAAAACCTACTTAACTGACAAAGATTATGTTTCATAGTCTACCTACCTTCGAATCTTATTATTTAACTGTCTTAGACGAATCTCGGGCCCTAGGGTCCCGGACCTTTGGAAAGCATAGAGGGGCCGAAGCCAACTCACAGAAGCCCTTAGACAATTTGAAATGATTCATCATCTGTTTAGCCTTTTCCCAACTATGTTGGGGTCGGTTCCCAGCCTAATCGGATGCAGCTGAATCCAGTATTTTACATGGAGCGACTGCCTATCTGACCTCCACCACCTAGTAACTAGGCAATACGATACCCCTTGGTAAGACTGGCTGTCAGATTTTCGGGCTTCTGACGACCCGTAACGACTCTCAAAGACGCACAAATGACAGCCGGCTGGACCAACAGCTTAACGTGTTTTCCGAGGCACGGAGGAGTCTCGATACGTAAAGATGGTCACCCATCCACGGACCAACCCCGGCAAGCGTAGCTTAACCTGTTGAATCGACCCGTGCGGCTGTTATTACTTAGCCACGAGCTCTTCATTGCGCCTGACTTCTACGCATATTGCTCTGAATCACGAGACCGTGAATACCTACTAAGATATTGTTCATACAAACATATACTCAATACTTTATTGCATTCCATAATGTTAAATAAAACAGTATATAAACCTACTTAACTGACAAAGATGATGTTTCATAGTCTACCTACCTTCGAGTCTTATTCTTATTATTTAACTGTCTTAGACGTATCTGGGGACCCTGGGGTCCCAGACCTTTGGAAGGCGAATGAGGGGCCGAAGCCAACAGTAGAGGCCTCTCAGACAATTGGGTATTTGAAAGGGTAGTCAATAACGTTACTTTTTATGAACTGTCAAAACGCGGCATTTGTACGTGATTTGTATGAAATATAACATTTTGACGTCACAGATTTTTAGACTCAAATGGAATACTTACTAGCATTAAATGCAATTTAACAATTATATCGTCGCATTATATTTAATTTCTGCACGGTGATGGAAGTTTTTATGACGAGCGGGCTTTTTTCCATGTGATTTCATATTTTATTTTTGACCGATTCAAATACTCAATTTCAAATGATTATCATTTGAGTGGAAAGAAAGGAAGAAAAATATTTTATTCTGCACACGCACAGGAAATACACCGAAATAAAGTCAAAATAATTAAAAAACAAAACATGATAAAAAAAAATATAAAGGCAAAAAAACAAAAACCTCTGCGCGGCCGATAAGGTTCCGATCTCAGCATAAAGCTGTGATATTTAGGAATAAATAAATACCTTTATTACCTTTTTAGAAAATTACCTAAGTAACTTTTGCACTCACAACACAAGTAAATAAACATTTACACACTAGTTATATTATCTGCCGCACGGGTCGATCCATCACAATGAGCTACGCTTGTTGTAGGTCCGTGGATGGGTGATCTCCATCCATATTTACATATCGGGACTCCTCCATGCCTCGTAAAGCACGTTAAGCCGTTGGACCCAGCTGTCATTGGTGCATCTTCGACTATCGTTACGGGTCGTCAGAACCCCGAAAGTCTGATAGCCAGTCGTACCAAGGCGTAGCGTATAACCCAGTTAGTGACTGGGTTGTGGTGGTCAGATAGGCAGTCGCTTCATGTAAAATACTGGTATTCAGCTGCATCCGGTCAAACTCGAAGTCGACACCAACGTAGTTGAGAAAAGGCTAGGCAGATTATGATTCTCATAAGAAGTCAATAAACTTTTCAATTCAATTTATTTATTTGTGAACATAGGTATATAATAGATGTTACAGTCAGTATGAATGATCACTATGCCTACCATTTAATGGTGTACGAATTTTAATGCAATTAATTAAATTGAAATAACATTTCCAAAGAATATAATAAAATCAATAATAGGAATCGAATAAAGAGTCAGTAAGAATGTCAAGTTAACACAACGAAAATTCTATGGATATGTAATTTTAAAACTTAAAAACACATTATCATTCATAATTATTATAGTCTACTTACAAGTTACTATGTCATACAATGAAAATAATGGAAAAACTTTGTGGCAATGTCAATAATTATAAAATTCGCACACTTACAATATCACAATAATAAGAATTTATATGTTATCATTCAAAATTTCTTCAACCTCCATTCCTTACATTTTTACACCAGATATTTTAATATTAAGTGCGGAATCGTTTCCATCTGCGTTTTTGCTCCAGTCCTATTTGGAGCGACGCCAAGTAGTTGCAGCGTATACGTCTGTAAAAGTACATAATAATAATATGTCTATTTTATTACCGCTATTAACTTCCATTCTAGGCGAGGCAGTTATAAAAGTAGGTTACCCAGTCAAATACGCTCTATCGAGTTATAGAGGCATTTTTTTTTTTAGGGTGGGAAATCATCAAATGACTCCTCCCATTTTGAGTGGAGCGGAAGGCCTGACCTTTACAACCTGTTCCTCATACCAATATAACTTAAGCGGGATTGTCCGAAAGGATTACCGCTACTCCGGAACATAAAGAGCTAAGGAACGTGGATGGGTTTAAGTCAGTAAAAGTCTGACACTCTCTTCCGCTCCACCCAGAGCGGGTGAAGTCATTTGATGATTTCTCAAAGAGTTGGAGATGTTCAGGGACATCGCTGCCATCACCCTACCCTTTTTTTTTTTTAAGGCTGGGAAATCATCCAATGACTGCTCCCGCTCTGGGTGGAGCGGAAGAGAGTGTCAGACTCTTACTGACTAAAACCCATCCATGTTCCTTCCGTAGCCCTTTATATTCCGGGGTAGCGGTAATCCTTTCGGACAATCCCGCTTACCCGGCAGGCTTGGCCCTGAGGGGCCCCTTCATATGCTGACATCTCTCTGAGGCGCGCGTGGAACATATACGCGCCGTCCGGCACGGGTCTGGTGCTGATCGGACGGTGAGTCACCCATTACTCACCGTCCGCAGGCCCGCGCCTACGGTGGCCGGGAGTCGTTACGTGATCACCCTACCCTGGGACACCGTTTCCTCCGCCAGGACTCTCGCCGACGAAATAACGTATATGGTAGATCACTTATGTCGAAAGCAAAACTGGCTCTCACCCAGTTCCGGCCCTTTTCCACACAAGTGGCCGACGCGGTTGCCTGTGTGACGGCCACGGTAACTCTTCCCAACAAACTTCCGACCCTGCCAGGATTACATCCACCTCAGGTTTTCACATTATAGTGAAGGGGCAAACTCAAACTCAAAGTATTCATTTTAAATAAACCAATTACAGGCACTTTTGAATTGTCAAGGTGTCGGTCAGTCAGAGAGATGAAACTAGTTGCCCATTCCAAAGCAGTAGGTACCTATGGAGAAGAACGGGCAAGAAACTCCATGGACACTCTTTTAAACAAAATATGGTTACAAAATATTGGTTACATAATTCATAAATATTATAATTATACATGTGAGAACGATGCAGAACGTTTAAAGCATCCGATATAAAATATGTAAAAACTATTCAAAAATTAAATTAAAGCAAGCCCTAGCCGCTAAGAGATGACCAGTTCCTACTGACAGCGCCCGTTCACGAACATGACGCATATATTAGCACCATTCAGCGCAAGTTGGGCCTGTTAGGTCAGCGGGATGGTCCGAAAAGGCTACCCCGGAAAACGAAGTTCTAAGGAAGGAACATGGATGTGTTTTAGTCAGTCAGTAAGAGTCTGACACTCTCTTCCGCTCCATCCAGAGCGGGAGGAGAAATTTGATGATTACCCACCTTTTTTTTTTTTTAAGGCTGGGAAATCATCCAATGACTGCTCCCGCTCTGGGTGGAGCGGAAGGGAGTGTCAGACTCTTACTGACTAAAACCCATCCATGTTCCTTCCGTAGCCCTTTATGTTCCGGGGTAGCGGTAACCCTTTCGGACAATCCCGCTTACCCGGCAGGCTTGGCCCTGAGGGGCCCCTTCATATGCTGACATCTCTTTGAGGCGCGCGTGGAACATATACGCGCCGTACGGCACGGGTCTGGTGCTGATCGGACGGTGAGTCACCCATTACTCACCGTCCGCAGGCCCGCGCCTACAGTGGCCGGGAGTCGTCACGTGGCTCCCGACGCCCGGGGCGTCTCCTGCGGCGGCTGGGACGGGAGGACCTTTCTCTCTCCCATCCCGCCACCTCCTTCGCGAGCATGACTTTTTCGCAGAAGGAGGTGACTGCCTCCCACTCCCTCTCGCCCCGGACCATGGCTTGCACCAGGGCCGGGCGCGAGAGGTCGCCATGATTACCCACCTGAGGGCGTTATTTTTTTATTTTGAAAAATAAAGTTTTCGCCTTTGAAACGAGATCACAAATGCTTCCCAAACTGTTCTCCCGTATTCTCTCCAGTTCCATAATTGGAATCTCGCCAGGCCGTAGGTGTAAGCATCTATAAATACTATATTTTTAACTTGACTTACTAACGGTGTGGCTTTGAATAATTATAGGAGATTATTTCGTCGAGCAATACCCTTTTGAACGTATCGTAACATCACGCTTCATTTCCTTGAGGGTTTAGGCAGGGGTGTAGCCAAAGCAGGTTTATACATGATCCGTAGTTGTGTCCGTGGCGTCATGTTTAGTTTCCAGCCCTCTGAATAGCCAATAAATCGCACCGATGAAAACGACACAATAAAAAAAAAATGTGTGCGTGTACTAGCGTACACTCGTAAGAAGTGAAACTTCTTTATGACGTTATTTTTTAAAAAATAATTTACTTTAAGCAACTTTACAGAAATTGGTTAAATAAAGTTAAATTAGATAAAGTTGTTGTTGTTGTTGTAGTTGTTGTTGTTATTGTAATACCAATCCCTACTCCGCTGGAGAAAGTATACTTCGAATCACGCGTGGTAGGGATAAGAAGAAGATGGCGCGTAACGGAAAAATGTGACGCGTAACGAAAAATTTATTTCCAACCCCGATAAAGAAGTTTCACTTCAAAAATAAAAAATTGTGTTACCGACATAAAATGACTCAAAACGGAATTAGTGGAATGACATTTTTATAATTTGCAGCACAAGCATAATCACTGACGTAAATAATCACGGAATAATACGGAGATGTCAGAATTTCAAAACTTGTTTTGCTATTTCCCTAATAGTTACTTTTCTGTGTTACGTCGTTTTCATCCTAAAGGTGCGAAATATCCTACGTAGGGTTGATTTTTCAATAGTTAGATAGCTTTTCTTTGAAAATATATATTGCAGTTTGATATCTTCAGTATGGATTATGTCAATCTGTCATGTTTATTCTTTAGTTCAAAAAATTCTGAATATTGAAAAATCAGCCCTAAATATTATAAACGTGAAAGTTTGTGAGGATGTTTGTAACTCAATCACGCCAGAACGGCTGAACGGATCTGGATGAAATTTGGCACACAGATAGTTTATAGTCTGGAATAGCACTTCGGATACTTTTTATTCCGGTGGTACTTTCTTGTGAGATAATTTTCGACATCAATAAATATGTGTACCTATTATACTCAGTATATTAAAAATTGTTGGTCTGGACCTGAAATCATAAGGTATATTAATTAGAAAAGGTAACAAAACAGCTCTTCGTGTCATCGTAAGCCAGGCTTTCCCAATGTGGGTGATAACGCCCCCTTGTGGGGGCTGCAGGGTTAAAGGGTAAGAGACCCGGAAAAAAAACACAGGGCGTTGTATAGAGGCTTAGGGGGCGATTTGTAATTTCATCTAGATGTTGGTTTTTAACTAGGTGAAAAAATGGCGGCGCTACAAAATAATTTTTATTCTCAAAGTGGGCAGTAGACAGAATAAGTTTGGGAACCCCTGGTCTAAATATGAATATGTTTTATCTATTACTAGCTGACCCGACAGGCGTTGTCCTGTCTTAACTATGATACCTACCTTACCTACCCTACCTATAATGTGCAATAAAAAAAATTTTCTCATACAAACGTTGCCACCCTTGTAACCCTTTTAGGGGTTGAATTTCCAAAAAATAATATGCCTATGTCCTTCTCATGAATGCAAACTATCTACATACCAAATTTCAGCAAAATCGGTTGGGTGGTTTAGGCGTGAAAAGGTAACAGACAGACAGACAGAGTTACTTTCGCATTTATAATATTAGTATGGATTAGTATGGATGATATAATCATGCGTTCTCGTTACTATTATGTAAAATACGCTTGGTCATTTCGAACTAGCCCTGAGTCATATCAAAGCTCTCGCAGACGGGCGTGACGCGACACTATAGGAACAATGCCTATGAAAATATTAGCACCGTCGTCTGTCTGCGGAAGCATTCATGCCAAAGCGGCAGTTTTTGCGGTTACTGATCTAGTTGCCATAATGAGTGATTTTGATAATCCCTCTTTTGGGAGACTAGATTGATGGCGATGCAATGCGACGCGATGCTACACGCGACAAATGTCCTACGTTATTTTAGTAATTACTTCTCGAATCTTGGAGAAGTACAGTACAATGTGGCGTTAGTTCGTGGTGTCGCATCTGGTCGCCCTCAAATCAAGGACGTGTTATGTCGCGTCTCGCGCAGACTGCCATATAGGCTGCAAGCAAGGTATGCCTCAGTGGGATCTCCCCTCCTGCTCTGGGTGGAGCGGAAGGGGAAAAAAGAAAAAATGGGTGCCCAGTATTTTAAAAAAAAAAATTCTTTCTTTGTCCACAGTAAAGTTGCCGGAAGACTCCAACGCGGTATGCGGTGGCCGGTTTACCATCGGCCCGGCGCCGGAGCGGGACTGGGAGATGGTCCCGCCTGACGGAAAGTGGGGCTGGTGCGTTCTCGTAGGTAATCTGCCATCCGTGGCTCCTGTACCCTTAGACTAACGATCCTTGATGTGAACAAACTAATTAATAGGGTTGTTTCGACTATGGGATATGTCAATCTTTGACTATAGTGACGAAACTATTGGATATATTTGATTGAATTCGTTGAAATCGTTCAATCGTATGCAGGCTGGAAAAGCCTAGTTTAGTTTTTGTAGTAGCGCTTTAAAGTATCATTGACCATTTGAAACGGTCAAAACTAAAATATAAAATCAATTAGAACATAGACCGCGTCTTAAAAACTTCCCTCAACGTGTAGAAATTAAATATTATGTAAAATTGCATTTAATGTTAAAATTATTAGGGGTTAAAGTATGAAATTGCCGATTTGTACTGAAAATTGAAGATAAAGTATGTACTTTGTAACATCAATTGAGTAATTGACACGGTCAAAAATGAAAAATGAAATCACATAGAAAACAGACCGCTCGTCTAAAAAACTTCCATCACCGTACAGAAATTAAATATTATGTAAAATTGCATTTAATGCTAATAAGTATTCCATTTGATCCAAAAAATCTGTGACGTCACATTTCAATATTTTATACAAATCACGTATAAATTCCGCGTTTTGACTGTTCATAAAAAGTAACGTTATTGACTTAAATTCCCGATTCGTCTGCCCTCACTACGTAGGATGTGCAAGAAGAGATTCTTTCATTAGCTGCGCGTTCATTTGCTTGTCAGCCATGCATTCGTGCTTAGCGAGTATAACAATTGGCGATCCTACCTCCATTCTTATCCGTATGGGGCAATCCATTAATCTCATGATGTTTTTAGCGTTTTATAACCGCCCTTGGTGATACGTGGTGAGGTTTAAGACTAACCCAGGGAGAGTTAGTCTTAAACCACCCAAAATCACGTGTATATCTACACTCGGCGTCACAAAAATCGCACCTCTTTAAGAATTCCCTTCAAAGTCATTTTAACCCTATTAATCAATGGTAGACATATGACTATAAGGTATCATTGGAAAGGCAATTTATTTAAATTTCAGAATAAATCAATGGATTTGGTTTTTTTTTACCAGGGAATAAAAAAAAGCAAGCTAATGCAAATGATTAAAAAGTTAAATTTTATTTTATCAGCAAAAATTACAACAAAGTCCTTAAAAACAACTTAAAACCTAGTGTTACCCCCCCCTAGCCCTGATGACTGCTTCCATGCGTTCTCTCATGGACCTAATTAATGTGACAACAGTCTCTTGAGGAATGTTGTCCCATTCTGCAACGACGGCATCTTGGAGGTCTTGGAGAGTGGTAGGGGCAGGATCACGTGCCCGTACTCGCCGTTTCAGTTCATCCCAAAGGTGCTCAATAGGGTTCAGGTCTGGACTTCGCGCCGGCCAGCGCATAACAGGGATTCCAACTTCTTGCAGGAAGTCTCTTACAATTAAAGCGGTGTGACAGCGGGCGTTATCGTGCATTAACGTGAACCCACTGCCAACAAAACCCGCATAAGGGACAACCTGCTCCTCTAAGATCTCTGTTATGTACCGAGCAGCAGTCAGCGACCCTTGCCCGCGAGCACTTCCAGTCCGAGAAACACACACAAGGTTCGTTTTACCGTCGATTGACATGCCGCCCCAGAACATGCACGAGCCACCCCCGTATTCCACTGTCTCTTGAATACAGGCTTGTGCGAATCGTTCCCCTTGCCTCCTATACACTCTTCACGCCTGTCGTTGCAGAAAAGACACACCCTCGTCTCATCCGAGAAGAGCACAGCCCTCCATTGGTCTATTGTCCAATCCACATGGTCACGGGCAAATTGCAACCGGTCTCTCCTATGCTGTGCAGTCAATTTTGGCCCTGTAGCAGCCCTATGAGCTGCAATTTTCTTCTCCCGTATTCTTCTTCTAATCGTGGAGACGCTTACAGAAGTTCTGCGAGCTGATCGCAGTTGTTGTTGCAGCTCAACAGCATTGGAGAACCGATTACGTAAAGACGTCGAAACAATGAAGCGATCGTCTCTTTCGGATGTGCACCGTAGTCTTCCAGATCCACGTCTTCGGATATAGCCACCAGTCTCTTGGAAGCGTTGGAACAATCGTCGAACGGCAAAACGACTCAAGTTCAGTTGCCGAGCAACATCACATTGCCGCATCCCTGATTGCAGTAGTGCAATGACTTGAGCGGCTTTATCTGCAGTGGTATCCATCTTCTGGGGTATTTTTCTTACTGTAGCTGTTCACGTGTGTTCACTTCAAAGGTTGAATAGCGAATGACCCACATTTAACCCCGTTTTATACCCTTGTAGGGAGGTGCAATTAGTGGCCGTTGCAATGCGTATTTTGACAACATTTTTTTTAACGTTACGTGCTAATGAGATCTGTTGTGTTTAGGAATTCTAACTGTTGTTAATTTAAAGGTCGTTAAACATACTTTCAATTGATACCAATATTAATTGGGTTTAATGTATTCGTTACTGGCGGGACATATTTTAAACTTATTTTCGAAGAGGTGCGATTTTTGTGACGCCGAGTGTATCTGCCTAGTATTTTCTTAAATGATTATTTTTTGAATTATTGAAAATGTTAGAGAGTTTAAAGCGAAGCAAAGATGGTCCAAGTAGCTTGAAATGAATGTGGAAAAAATTACGTACACCGAAAGCAAGTCACTACTTATTATATATTTTTAAATACCATAAAAGAAAAGTTGTCATATTTACAAAACAACGCTTTCAATCTGCCTGCCTTTTCCCAACTATTATGGGGTCGGCTTCTAGTCTACCCGGATGCAGCTGAATACCAGTATTTTAGATGGAGCGACTGCCTATCTGACCTCCACAACCTAGTAACTGGGCAATACGACACCTTGGTAAGACAGGCTGTCAGATTTTCGGGCTTCTGACGCTCCGTAACGACTGTCAAAGATGCACAAATGACAGCCGGGACCAACGGCTTAACGTGCTTTCCGAGGCACGGAGGAGTCTCGGTATGTAAAGATGGTTACCCATCCGCGACCAACCCCGGCAAGCGTAGCTTAACCTGACGGATCGACCTGTGCGGCTGTTAGTACTTAACCACGAGAATAATTTAAAAAGGGTTTAGTTGCAGTTGCGTTGCGCCGTATGTTCTGGGCCTTTTTTATTATGTGACTGACGGACTACATATAATTTCTTTTTTTTTACTCATTCATCATTTCTTTTGTTACATTACATGACCCACCCATCCACAGGTGCAACGCTGGTGAACATTCTGATCCCTGGAACCATCAAGTCTTTTGGAGTCTTGCTGGTCGAGTTCAATGATGTCTTTCAATCCAGTGCATCGGCCTCATCAGGAATCGTCGCGCTTTGTTACTTCTTGTACAGTAGTTTGGGTGAGTACTCTCTGTTGTTACCCGACTGGCGTAGCCGAAAAGAAGGGTTGTGTTTGACCTGTGTGTGTCCGTTCGTATGTTCGCTCGTAACTACGCAACTTATTCAACTGCTTATTTTGATAAATGATACGTCATTAAATTCGTTTTGAGGGCGGATTTTTGCGCTTTTGATTTGATATCAAATAAAAGCTAGTAAATAGTCAAATCCAAATATATAGAAAAATCGGCAACAGAAATACATCATCTGTGAACATTTCGATTGTCACGGTTCATGAGATACAATCTGGTGACAGACGGACGGACGGTAGGACAGCGTTTACAGTTTGGGTACTACGTCAAATTGGTAAAGCTTATAATAAGATTTAAAAAAAATGCAATACTTAGTTCCAAATGTAACCGAAAGGGTATATACATACAAAAGCATATGCTACACACCACCGAATTGAACAACTCTAACTATGGGACCTACGAAATCGCAAAAAAAAAATCAGCTGTTTTATACATCTTGGTCACGTGACTCGTCGAAATGTAGGGAACAGCTGATTTTTATTTTCACGCATTAAAGTAAAACGAAAACAAACGAATCTTTGTCCTAGAATTTTCTAATATTCGAAGAAATGATCCCGAGAGCAGCGAGAGATTCGAGATAAGAATCTTGAGCGTAGCGAGGACGTGACAATTTAGTTTTTTTACGATGTTGTGCTGTGCTATGTTACGTGTATGTATCTAATTAATATTTCTTATGTTTTCAGGTCCATTATCTTCTATACTGTCAGTTAAATGGTCGTATCGAACGGTTACCCTTATAGGGGGTAGCTTCGCGGCTTTCGGTATGATCTTCAGCAGTTGTGCGTTTTCCATCTCCTACCTGTATTTTAGGTAAGTTTTTTATACTTTTGTTTTTTGAAGTTGGGAGATCATCAAATGACACCTCCCGCTCTGGGTGGAGCGGAAGGGAGTGTCAGACTCTTACTGGCTAAAACCTATCCATGTTCCTTTAGCCCTTTATGTTGGTTAGCGGTAACCCTTTCCGACAATCCCGCTGACAGTTTTATACACTAGATCAACAGGAAATTTCAAAAAGTTGTGGACATACGAAGATAAAATTCGACACAGAGGTAGATTATGAGTAGGACACGTCACCTGGCGTGTGCTAGCTGACATGTGGCAATTTTTGGTTCTAAGACATGCCGGTTTCTTCAAGATGTTTTCCTTCACCGTTTTAAGCGCAGTGGTGATGAAATTATTAACGTAGAATTTAAAAAAAAAGGTTGCTGTTAAAAAACTCGAGACAAAAAATCAGCTGCTCCCTACATTTATCTTCGTCTAACTCAGTGGTTCCCAAACTTATTTCGTCTACAGCTCACTTTGAGAATAAATTATTATTTTAAAGCCCAAAGGGGGCGTTAAAATAATAATATTTTTTTTCTTTATAAACAACCTGCCTTGTTGGTCTAGAAGGGGTTCCCAAACTTATTTTGTCTACAGGTCACTTTGAGAATAAATTATTATTTCAACGCTCCCTTTCTTTCACCTACTGAAAAACCACTATTTACATCAAATTACAAATCGCCCCCTAACCCTCTACACAACGCCCCCATTTATTTCTGGGTCTCCTGCTGACCTCCCTTTACACACACACACACACACACAAGGGGGCGCGGGGAAAGGCTTTCTTTTCTCGAATGTTTTAATGGCTTTTTTTTAGCAAGTATAGACGCTATACTATTCCGGGTTAATGGAAACGCCTTTCGTTAATTAACAAACTGTTTAAGTGCCATACCATTTTTATTGTTTAATGTTTTCATATTTTTCTAAAACATTTAATTCTCTCGTTCCAGTTTCGGCGCGATGGTAGGAACAGGAGCGGGCTTAGCCTTTCCCCCCACCGTGTACATTGTGACGTCATACTTTGTGCGCTTGCGCGGGCTCGCGAACGGCATCTGTATGTCGGGCAGCGCGTTCGGCAGCATCATACTGCCGCCCGTGCTGAGGTACCTGTTGGAGGAGTATGGATACAAGTGAGTACGCGGCCGTATAAATAACTCTTGGGTTAATGTGGCTCTTGGGTTAATGTGTGTCTTTGGCAAATATGGCTCTTGAAATAATGTGGCTCTTTGGCAAATTCGGCTCTTGGGATAATGTGGCTCTTTGGCAAATATGGATCATTGGATAATGTGGCTCTTTGGCAAATTCGGCTCTTGGGACAATGTGGCTCTTTAGCAAATCTGGCTCATGGAATAATGTGGCTCTTTACAAATATGGGTTATTGAATAAAGAGGCTCATTTTTAAATATGCCATCCCCATCATATCTGCTTGCGAAGTACTGATAAAAAGTAAGTCTACAATATAGATACTCAATAATATTTTATCGAGCAACGCAGAATTAACACTGGATGGATAAAACAGTGGCAGGTCATGGGAACAGTTAGTGACCCTCGCATTCCCCTTAAACTTAATGGGAAGATTTACAAAATAATTGTTAGGCCTTTTTTATAGAGGTTGGGAAATCATCAAATGCCCCCCTCCGCTCTGGGTGAAGTGGAAGGGAGTGTTAGACTCTTACTGGCTAAAACCCATCCATGTTCTTTCCTTAGCCCTTATGTTTCGGACAATCCCGTCTTGTATGGATCAGGGTGTTGGGCCACAAGCGGAATTAAAGACAATTGCTTGCAGCTGAGATGAGAATGAAGTATCCAGCTGTATTTCGTTAGACTGGAAGCCGACCCCAACATAGTTGGGAAAAGGCTAGGCTTGTTTTTTTTTAATTTATTTTTTCTGTCTTTTCACAGAGGCGCAGTACTGATACTGGGTGGTATAATGCTAAACGTATGGGCTGCCGCCCTCCTCTTCCAGCCCGTCGAAGAGCACATGGTGAGGAAGTACAAGGAACCTGAAGAAGATGAAGACGGCCCACAGGTCAGTCTTATAAAGGTTTTGGCAAAGTTGGAAACGGTTTTGTTGAAATCGGAAAAGGTTTTAGTAAAAAAATTCCAGCCAGTACTGTCGGCTTCTTTTTTTGAACGAATGAGTTGTACGGACCTACAATAACATGACCCGTCCCTCCAAAATTCAAAACGTTCGAAATTCGCGCCACCAAGACTCACAACGCATGTCGCTGCCGGCCTGCTACTGAAGACGAATACTTACAACTACATACAAACTGTTTCGTGAGGATGTGACTACAAACATTGAAACAGTCATTTGGAGGGGTGCGCCTTGTTATCGTAGTTTATTTAGACTTGCCAATCTTGACTGACTTATTTTGTGCGGGCTTTAAGTAAACGGTGTAATTTAAAAACATAAAAAATGAGTAATTTAATTTAGCCCGCGTTGTTTCTTCGTCGATGTTTTAACTCTTGGTTGCAATTAAATTATTGGTGATCTTTTATATAATTCAATAATGGCTTCATGGCTAACTTAAGTCTAATGAAAAACCTTGTTTTATTTTAGGTATTATTCGACTTGATGGTTTCCAACTTTGCCAACAATAAGTGTGATTTTTTTACAGATAATAGTTTTACTTATTCACGGATATCAATTGTTTTTCTTATGACACTAGCCATATTTTTTGGAACCGTATGGCTTTTTATAATTCTTATAAACTTAAGGGACTGAATACAAAGACAGTGGTTGTCAAACTTTTTAATAGCCCCCCAAAATATGTAACACTATAATTTATTTCTGTTAATAATTACTGATATTTACGCGCGATTATTACGATTGTGTGCTGCATTGGAACTAATCTTATTATACACCAGTTTGTATCAATAGAGTTTATTTAATTTAAAGAAAAATTGTCACAAAATAGGGATGACGACATAGTAAAAAATTAAATTATGTTTAGTCCGTCAGTCAGATACAAAGAGAGACGTATTTGGTATTATTAGATTTAATTAGGTTGTAAGTTAACTTATAGCTTCCTCTCTTCTACAATTTTTGCTGTGCCCGACAGGGTCCATAATGATCTCAATTTTCTACTTTACCACCTAAGTACACATTCCGGAATGCAAATAAATATTGAGTATTTTATGCTTTATCATATGGAATTGCGTTACGTCACAATTATGTTTAAAATCTACCTTACTGTGACGTCATGCCACATTTTAGCACAATGAGTCGCAATTTTTTTATTATAAAAAAAAAGAAAAATACGTGTCCAATATTTTATTTTGCAGACGGACTAAAACAAAATTTCGTCACCATCCCTATAGTATTTATTACATTTCATGATTTTATTCGGTATTGGGTTTTCCATCCGGAAGTTCTCAGTAGCAGCCCGGGGTCTATATCAGTGCCCGGTTGAAGGCAATAGGCTCGCCCCCTATTACATGGGACTTAAACATAACTGGCGGAATGTGGTCGTACTATAGGTACACCTCTGCCTATCTCTTCGAGATAAATAGGCGTGATGTTATTTTGTGTTATGTTTTGATGGAGTTAATCAAATTCCAAATGTCACGCTTACTCACAAATTTACCAATATTAAATTAAATGGCATTTCGCAATAGAACAATATTAAAAACCTTTTAGGTTAGCCAAACAAATATCGACCTTAACTGAGTTGTAATGAAGTTGAAAATAAATAAATTACCAGTAGCTTGAGAGCGCGTTTAACCGCAAAGAGGCGCGCGTCTTAGGTAATTTATTGTCAACTTTATTTTTAGGCTTACAGCGTTGATTTTTGTTCGGTAGTGACAATCGCGCCGCGCTGCTCCTTGCTAGGTGTGCAGCCTTAGAATTTGTGGGCATAAAAAATGTACTGTCAGGTATACAAAAATTAAAACGAAATTGACAAGACTAGTTCCTTATGCAGCACCAAAAGAACGCTTTTGTCCGTAATACTCTAATTTTAACCGAACACGCGATTTTCGATATATTTTTAAGTTAAAAAAAAGTGTCTTTTTGAAAATGAAACTTGCTCACACTGAGCTCCTCATGGTGACATCCAAGCATAAAGTAAGCAATTCATTTTTATTATGTGTTTATATGTGTATATGTTGGTCATAGTTTCCCAATGGGTTTTAGTCTATGGTTTTTGTGGTAAAAACTTCTTTCTGAACAGTAAACGGAACTGAACTCTTTTCACCGACGCGACGCTGAAATGGTTCTATTCTCCTCCAGTACGTTGGTGACGATGGATTGGGTATACTCAGCTCCAATCGCTCGGTGACGCTGAATCGGGTATGCTCGGCTTCAGTCGGTCGGTGAATTTATAATCGGGCATACTCGGCTGCAGTCGGATGGTGTCGGTGAATTGAGTATACCCAATCGCTTCCAGTCTTTTTTTTTTCTTATATGACGCTTTGAAGGGGAAATAAATCTAATGAGTAAGTTACCTAAAATTATTTGCAAAGATATAATTAGTTACTGAATAAAAATAGTTAACAATAGTTTTGCTCGACTATAAGGGGTGTACTTTTCAATGGAGTATTTTTTCTCTTAACAAAATCATTTGGATAATTGGGTTCTTCGTATGTGGATTATGAAATAAATAATTTTGAGTGTTGGGAGTATGTATAGTTTAAAAAGAAACTTGCTTTTAAAGCTTAAACCTTTTGAATGCCAGAGCATAAACGCACGCGCGTGTCCTCCATGCCATGTTACAAATTTATTTCTTCTTGTTACCATGAATTTCCTAATATGTCTTTTAGTTTGTTTCATGTCATTAAATACGTACGAGAATTTAAATTTTTAAGATATCTATATAGACGCTTACAAAAGCAATGATTTAATTGTTTATTTCGTTTTATAGTGTACCCGTTGTCACATATTTGTGTCGTCGGCGTACAGGGCATGCGCTTGCTTGTCACGTATATGTGACAATGGTGTTCAAAGGTTAAAAGCAAACGTAAAATCGGAAGAGAAATCTATACATTTTACTTTAAACATTATTTTGGCATTCATGTCAACGTTTGGGGTTCTTAAAAAAAATCTTTGAGAAACTATGGCTTTGTATAAATATGGTGTTCGTAGTATTTTCTGTTTGTCCGTCCGTAGTCGCTTAGTATATTGATGTTAGATAGATTAACTGTTTACTAACAAATTTAGGGCTGATTTAACCAATTAAACTTTACGCGATAACATACTTAAACCGCGATCAAGAGCTGTCACTTTCATAATTCTTAAAGAATATTGACAATGACAGCTGTTGAACCCGGTATATTGATTCACTGATTGCGTTCAGTTCTATTGGTGAACTTAGCCCCTAGTGTTCATGTCTCTAATGCTGTCCCGTTTCATCGCTTCCGTAAGAGTGAGAGGAAAGATGGTTTGAGTACATTTGGGTTGTATTTATTTGTGGATCCTTGTTAGATTCAATGTCTGCCTGCGTTGGTCTAGCACTACTGCTGAGCATGAGGTCCTTAGTTCGATTCCCGCGCTGAGAAAGTGTTATTGTGTTTTTTCATCTGGAATTTGTCACCAGAAACCCAGCGTCTGGATTTCTGCCAGTTAAATGGCAGTAGGCTCTGCCCCGTTGCTCTAGCGTTACTGCTAAGCATGACGTCCTGGGTTCGATTCCCGCGTCGGGAGAGTGTTATTGGGGTTTTTTAATCTGAAATTTGTCACTGTCAAACCCAGAGTCTGGATTTGTGCCCGGTTGATGGCAATAGGCTCGCCCCCTATTACATGGGACTTAAACATAACTGACGAAATTTGGATGTACTATAGATACACCTCTGCTTAACCCTTCGGTGTTTAAAGGCGTGATGTTTATGTTAAATTGGGCTAGAGCTCAATTAGAACTTCAGATTGAGATCATTTTTCATGCTGGAAGGTCTTCTTCTTCGTGTGGTTAATGACTAACCTGGAGTCAGAGTTTTAATGCTGCCCATGGGCCTCTGACTTAGCATCACATGCTGTTGAGAAATATCTCTCGGGCATGTCGGTTTCCTCACGATGTTTTCCTTCACCGATTTTAAGCAAGTGATAATTATTCAATACGCACATGTATCTGAAAAATCAGAGGTGCGTGCATTGGGAAGGTTGAACATGCCATTTCAAAGATCTATTTAGGAAGTATGGTTGATTTCTTGCTCTTCCTAAATAAAGGTCCTTAATGGGTATTTGGTGGGTTTACTGCCTCGTTGGTCCAGTGGTCGCAAGCGCTACTGCTGTGCACGAAGTCCTGTGTTCGGTTCCCAGTTCGAGCAAAGTGTCATTGGGGTTTTCTGTCAGAAATTCCTCAGTAGCACCCCGGAGTCTGCATTTGTGCCCGGTTGATGGCAATAGGCTCGCCCCCTATTACACGATATTTTTACAAGATATTATATTTGACTTTTGGGTTGTTTTGTAAATCTTAGGGGCTCGTGGCTAAGTAATACAAGCTGCACGGATCGATCCGTCAGGTAAAGCTACGCTTGCCGTGGATTGGTGGTCATCTGTACATATCGAGACTCCTCCGTGCTTCGGAAAGCACGTTAAGCTGTCCGGCTCTTTTTCGTGGACCTTTGACAGTCGTTACGGGTCTTTAGGGGCCCGAAAGTCTGACAGCTAGTCTTACCAAGCGGTATCGTATCACCCAGTATTACTGGGTTGTGGAGGTCATATAAGCAGTCGCTCCATGTAAAATACTGATATTCAGCTGCATTCGGTTACACTGTAAGCCGACCCTAACATTGTTGGGTAAAAGCTGAACAGATTGATTGGGTTGTTTTGTAAATATTAAAAAAAATATATTATGGTATTTAAAAAGTATAATAAGTACTTAGTGACTTGCTTTCGGTGTACGTAATTTTTGCCACATTTATTTCAAGCTACGTTTACTTGGACCATCTTTGCTTCGCTTTAAACTCACTAACATTTTCATTAATTCAAAAAATAATCACTTTCCTTATGACCACTGTATACCTACTAATGGTTGACTATCTTCAATTAAACTTTTACGAAGCCATCGTCAGTGTAGAAGGAATTTCGGCTACACGTTCTCCATTAGATAGGACGCTACAAATGATTTTAAAGTGAATACGCAAGAGTAGCCCGCAATTTTTTTTTTGCAGTATTAGGTTGTATTTTGATCAAAATAGGAATCGCGACCGTAGCAATTCTGTATTACCAGGCCCGTGCCGGACGTCGTGTAAATGTTCCACTCGCGCCTCAGAGAGACGTCAGCATATGAAGGGGCCCGTTAGGGCCGACCATGCCGGGTAAAAGGGACTGTCCGTAAGGGTTACCGCTACCCCGGAACATAAAGGGCTACGGAAGAAACACCCAGAGCGGGAGCAGTCATTGGATGATTTCGCACCCTCAAAAAAAAAGGGCATGTTTAATCCGTTGCCAAATTCCAGCCAAATCCGTTCAGCCGTTACGGCGTGGAAACGTATCAGACATACAGACAGACAAGATTTATTTTCGTATTTGTACTTATAGCGTACAACGCGTAGAATCCCATTACCGGATGGGGGCACTTATCAACTGCTTGTAAATTTTGAATTTCGAATTTCCTTCTACTATATAATGACGTGAGCTTCGACATGAAGGTTGATGCGCAAAGGCAATCCGCGAGATTCTAAATTTCCATGCAATTTGAAGGTCAGTGTTACGTTGTATCTTTATCAAAATATGATTCGCGACTGTAACAAATATGTATTGACATAATTGTAGGCATGGCAAGGTATTTTTAGGCGAATATTGAAATTTCAACGTTAATTTCATACTTTTAAGTTATATTTTTATTCGTCGCCTATTAATACTTTGCCTTGCCTTGCCGCCATTGGGCCGGCCCAAGAATCACACAAGTTATAATTGGTCTCAAACGTCATGTTTTATGGAATCAGATACAGTCAAGATACAATTTGACACCGACTGCCTTTTCTCGACTATATTGGGGTCAGTTTCCAGTCTAACCGGATGCAGCTGGATGACACTGACCTACAAATTGCAAAAAACCTACCCCAGCGTATCTACTTTTAATTAGACATCATTCATGGGACGTTCATACAATGGTTTGTATCACATACATTCGAATTTCTGTTTCATTTTCAAAAAAACGCATTTTATTTATAAAAATAACCGTTATCGTGCTAACGCTATAACAACGTTAAAATAACAGGTTTATAACGAAAGTGATTATAATGTTAATAACGTTTTGGATGGTGTTGCCAGATGTCATAAATATTTTTTTTTTGTTTTTTTTTTATTAATCAAAATGCATGATTTTAATTCGTGTTTGGCCTTGTGATAACAATTTGGGATCGGGTGTGCATAATGGCCTTAAACGTATTGCTATCTTTTTTTAACCTAAAGAGCGAGAAAGAGGCAGTGTCCTAGACCTGTCAAATTAATTATGTGTTTTGATGATATCTTCGTTTCAATATTTATTAATGATTTGTTTGAATTTCAAGTTTCTTCCGTCTCTTTCTTGTTTTATTTGCAATTAAAAGATATCAATCGGTTCAGATAAAATAAATCAATAATTTTTGATACCTCTTTGAAGCTTTTTACAGTCTGGCAACACTATCCACTTAGGAATAATAATTTTACATTGAGCTCAGAATCTAATAGAATGGCCTTTGAGCTTTTAGATATAATAAAAAAAATATCACGCTGTATAAAAATATTTTGACTATTATTTAACCATATTTGTATATATATTTTATTTTAAATAAATATGTGTGCTGATAACTATAAAAGCATTCTATTTTATGGAATTTATTTCTTAATCATTTTGGTGTTAAGGGGGATACGTTAAGGTAGCCCACTAGCCTGCCGGGTAAGCGGGATTGTCCGAAATGGTTACCGCTGCCCCGGAACATAAAGGGCTACGGAAGGAACATGGAGTCAGTAAGAGTCTGACACTCCCTTCCGCTCCACCCGGAGTGGGAGGAGTCTTATAATGATTGCCTACCCTCAAAAAAAAAAATTGGTAAACCGCGACATTAAAGTTTTCTTACGTTGAATTTTATGGGATATCTTTTTTTTTTTGAGGTTGGGAAATCATCCAATAACATCTCCCGCTCTGGGTGGAGCGGAAGGGAGTGTCAGACTCTTACTGACTAAAACCCATCCATGTTCCTTTCTTAGCCCTTAATGTTCCGAGGTAGTGGTAACCCTTTTAGGCAATTCCGCTTACTCGGCAGGCTTGGCCACGGGCCTCTTCGTATGCTGACATCTCTTTTGTTTATGGGATACCTTGGCGCTTTCATCTTAATAATAAGACCATTTTCTAAAACGGTTTTCATACCAATCAGTACGCATATTTATTTTTGAGGGACATCCAACATCCCTGTATTTTTAAAAACGTACGCATTCTAGTTGTATCTAGTTAATATGCCAAAAATACCTACATTTTTGACAATTATCTGACATTTATTGTCACTGAGATGTGATTGCTACTAGATTTTGCACGTTTTTAATTATAGTATTTTTATGTTGACGCGCGTTTTACTTTTGGTAACCATGTGTAGAAACACGCTGTAAATATATGCGTAAGAGCTCTCGGTACTGTCAGATACAATGGTGAAGTCGATTAAGTGTGAGCGTGTGTATTTTTATGTGCTAGTGCTACTCGTCGCCACGCACACTTTCACAGCGTGGTCGTACACTTGGTTACCACAAGCAAAGCGCGTGTCGATCGTAAAGTTATTTCCGGGTATTGGACTTCAGCTTTCACAAATTCAACCAAAAAATTACCATAACCAATAAACTTTCAGGACGACATTCTATTCGAGGAGGAAGAACCAATTGAATCATTCCAAATGACACTCACGACGCCGGAGAAAACAGAAAACGGACTCACAGCGGACAAAAAACCGTCTCAAACGAACATACAGAACATGACGTCATCCCAGCAACTACGTCACAACCCTTCCAAGCGGAAATTGTCATACACTCGTCCTATACCAAAATCGACTTACAGCTCCACTTCAATTAACTCTGGGGTCTTGAAAAAGCTAGGCTCCCAAGAAGGGTTTGGTCGAAAATTGAGTACGGCAACTGCAGGTCCTAAAAGGAACTTCTCAACGTCGAGTTTTGCTCACGTGTCGGCTACACCATTCCACGGATCTACGCTGTCCGCTTTCGAGCAACCGAACGAATTCGCCTCACAATTCTCCCTCAGATCGATGTCGGAAAGCGTAGCTGATGCAGCGTATTGCTGTTTTTGCTGCAAGAAGAAAAAATCCACAAAAAAGTTTGAAGGAAATAAATTCTTTGATCTGTCATTGTTGAAAGACCCAACGTATTTAGTTATACTAATCTCTAGCAGTACTGTAGCTATTTCATGCACAAATTTTATTATTCTACTACCCTCTCATGCACAAAATATAGGCTTTGACAAAGCTAGGGGTGCGTACTTACTCAGTACAGTGTCAGCCCTGGATTTAGTGGGACGTATTGGTGGCTCCGCGCTCTGTGATTTGAATCTGATACCAAAAAGTTTTTACTTCGTCGGTGGGTTACTGTTCTCTGGTATCACACTTGCTATTATACCGTTTTTACAATCGTATGTAGCTATTAGTGTGTTTTGTGCCCTATTTGGGCTCGCTTCGGGTGTTAATAACAGCGTGACAACCCTAGTTATGGCTGAGGTGTTAGGAGTAGAACGGCTGATGTCGACGTATGGTATTAGCTTATTCGTTAATGGCTTGCTACAATTAGTAGGGCCACCAATTTGTGGATTGTGGTTTGAGAGAGATAAGAATTTTTTGAAAATGTTTGTGACATTTGGTATGATTTTTATAGCCGGAGCGGCTCTTTGGTTGTTAATGCCTTTTATAAATAAACATAAGAGGGAAAAAGCTAGGAGAGAGGCGGAGAAAAATCAAAAAGTGTAATAATTTTGTTTTTGGTGAAGATTAGGTTCTTAGTCTGGGGGTAATTTAAAATATTATGCTTTGTAAAAATTCCTTTAACGAAGCCATGGGTTAGTTGTTCTCCCTGTTATTATGAGTTTTTTTTTTGTATTGGTCCTTACCTGGGAACCGTCTGGTTACGGAGATATTTCAGGCCAAGGTTCTGTTTTACGTTACACTAGCACAATGTTTATCGTAAACAGGGATTTATTCACACCAAATTTAAAAGTCGTGTCCCAGAAATTAATGTTGCACGTTCTAAAATGATGTACAAAATGTATAACAAGTAACAACGGCTTCGTGACGGATCTTGTTACACCCTGCATAGGGTCTACTGTATGTTGGGTTAAGTCCTTTGAGTGTAGGTGCAGGGGTACAAGACAAATAATTCCAAATTATGATACCGCTTTGTCAAAGCGAGGTATTTAAGAATTACTTACTTAATAATTGTAGTTATATCCACATGGGTACACCTAATCCTTCGTGGAAACGGGACATGATGTCATTGTCATGTTTAGATTTTTATACTTACAGTTTATTAGCAAGTTAAAATTTTAAAATCATCAGAAAAACATTCTAGTCTTGTTTTTGGGTAAAATTATTATCATCACAATCTTGCACCGCCTCTATAAGGATTGACTAAAACACCCTGTATATTCGCATAAAGAGACTGGCATTGACTATTCTATTTATTTATAGTAATTATGCCATAAATGTCAACGTGTAGATTTTAATTGACTATGACTATTATATTTGAATTCGATATTTCAAGAAAATATAATGTGGATACGACAAAACGACAATAAATGAAAACACTGACAATACTAATGTGTGGACTATTTTGCTACTGGGAGGAGCTCGTGGCTAAGTAATAACAGCCGCACGGATCGATCCATCAGGTTAAGCTACACTAGCCGAGGTTGGTCCGTGGATGGGTGACCATCTTTATATTGAGACTCCTCCGTGCCTTGGAAAGCACGGGAAGCCGTTAGTCCCGTCTGTCATTCGTGAATCTTTGACAGTCGTTATGGGTAGTCAGAAGCCCGGTCTGATCGTCTGATGGATGAAGACGATTGTTCAGAAGAAATCAGGAGTCCTAAGCAATCTTGAGTTCAGCAATTCTTCGGCCTTTGTCGGTTACCTTTGTTCATTTCATTAGTAAAACGAAGTTTAATTTATTGTCGTTTTGTCGTCCTCACCTTGTATAATTATAAAAATAGTTATAAACATTAAATATTAAAGGAGAGATAGCATTTTTATGTTAATATGCTCATTGACGGTATAAAAGAGTGTACCGTCAAACGGGGTAAATGAGGACGCAGGGGTGAATCGGGACGAAACTTTAAGAGGAATTTTAACATTGAAATAATATAGTTTGTGGCCAACAAGGATCCTTAATTGTTAATTAAGAATTCGACGACACGGTTGGCACTATGTCGCGGGTTCGATTCCCGCACGGAACAAATATTTGTACGACCTGCAAGTATTTGTTACGAGTCTGGGTGTTTTTCTATCTATAATATGTATGTATTTACAAAAAAAAATGTATATACGTAGTTTATCAGCCATCTCGTTACCATAACACAAGCATTAGGTTGCTTAGCTTGGGACGATAGGGCGTTGTGTGAAATGTCCAAGGATATTATTATTATTTATATTGTTAATTACAAGACAGTAAACACATTACAGGTCTTTTTTAGCCACAAACTATATTATTTCAATGTTAAAATCCCTTTTGATGTTTCGTCCCGATTCACCCCTGCGTCCCTATTCACCCCGCTTGACTGTAAGACAAAAAATGTTCCATGCAAGAGAGAGATGGAGCTATAGGAACTGTATAGCGTCATCCCTTTCACACTTGCCCCAAAAAGGAAGGTTTACAAATCAAGTTGGCTTAGACTAAGTTATTAAACCATGGTGCTTAATATGAGGTAGTATTAGCCATTTAGCCAAATACGTTACATTCATTTAATATTTACCGTTCGCATTTTAAAAATCCGTGCCTTGAGAAAGTTGGCAACGTCGCGAACAACTGCCAAATGATTCGCTGCCGTCATACGGGGTGAATAGGGACGCAGAGGTGAATTGCGACGAAACTTTAAAACGGATTTTAACATTGAAATAATATAGTTTGTTGCCAACGAGGACCGAGGTCTTTTTTTCAATATTCAATTTCACGATTCACCCCTTCGTCTCTATTCACCCCGTTTGAGCGTATTTTCTTTAATTTATCAATATGTATAACTTAGGAATTAGGATGAAATATGGTTGGTGTTTACGGCCCACAAAGAGAAAACCTGTGACCCAAATGTGGGAGTGTTACGCTGGTATTAATATATAGATTAATATATACAATGAATATATGGCAAATCGCAATGAACTTGCTCAGAAAAAAATATACTCGTTATATTAATATTAATTCAAATAAAAATGAATTTTCCAAGAGATATTAACGCTTAACCTTTCGTATAGACATGATTAAAAAGCCATTGTGTCTCGCGTAGATCTGCGTTCCGACAGATAATGGGTTAAATCATAACATTATGTTTGTACAGGGTGAATTTTTGAGATGGGACTATAAGGTACGTTAACCGTTGCTAACTGTACATTTTTATTTAATCTTTGTATGGCATAAAAAATCTGAAATTTAAAATCAAAAGTAGACCGCGAAACCGACTTTTAAACGTCAAAATTACATAAGTCAGTTCCTACGCTCGCCCCTTACCACTTCTTAGTGCTTTAGCTGGGAAGAAGAAGTGGCGCAACAAATTCCCCAGCAGCACAGCTGTCTGTTCAGTTGGAAGAACTTGTAAAGAAATACAGAAACTTAATATAAAAACAATCTTCTGATAGCGATCTCCTGTAGCAACAACGGTCAAGGTGAAATGCCACCCTGTATACATACATGGTTGATTTTTTTATGCTAAATAAGCTACAGTTTCCTGTATCAGCGGTGGCCACGTAAAGCGAAACTCTCAAACTCAAAGCATTTATTTCAAATAAACTAGTTACAGGCACTTTTGAATTGTCAAAGGGTCGGTCAGTCAGAAAAATGAAGCTAGTTGCCCATTCTAAAGAAGTTGGTATCTATGGAGAAGAACGGGCAAGAAACTCCATGGACACTCTTTTAAATCAAAATATGGTTAAAAAATCTGCGTTACATCATTATGTTGTAATTATACATGTGAGAACGATGCAGAACGTTAAAAGCATCCGTTATTAATATATAAAAATAATTTAAACAATAAATTTAAATGAGCCATAGACGCTAAGAGATGACCAGTCCCTACTGACAGCGCCCGTTCACGAACATGACGCATGGATTAGCACCATTCAGCTCAATATGACGTCAGTAATTTACGGGCCGTCACTACTGTCGTAACGTAGCGGCCGACGCTTTACTGTACTGGAAACCGTAGTTTTAAGCACTAATGCCTGAAAGTTAACTTAGACTCTTAAAATGCACATTAAATACACACATCAAAAGTGTCTAGGGATCAACATATATTTTTGCAATAACTTTTCTCTTGATTGATATTAATTTAAATTTTCTTTAAGGATTCATCAAATAAAGTGTTTTCGTTTGTCACAGTAACGATAAACCAAGTCACCTTTGCATTAATAAAGAAATTTGCCATTTTCCTAATAAAGGGATTTTTGACATTTGAACCACTAACATTAAAGTTCGAAAAAAAGACTGAAATAACAGTTTTCTTTAAAATTTTATTGGGTAACTTAAACAATTAATAATCCGTGTTTCTACCGCGAACACTAACAACACAAGAACATCGGTTTGGCATACTCAAAATGATCACGCTGTGGAATGGCCGCCCATGTTCGTTGCAACAACAAAAAAAGGTCTTCTTGCAACTGGATACCCTCCATATTCGGCAGAGCTCTTCTCTGTAGCATATCCCATGCATGCTCAATCGGGTTCAAGTCTGGCGACTGAGCAGGCCAGGGCAGGACATTGATGTTAGCTGCGGCGAGAGTCTGTCTTACAACTCTTGCGGTGTGCGGTCGTGCATTATCATGCATTAACTGAAATAAGGGACCGATTTGCACTTGTAGAGGAACGATGACGTCAGATACAATCGTCTCAGCATAAATTTGAGCGTTGAGGTTGCCTCTGATCCAAATCAACTCAGTTCTTCCGCCGATCCAAATACCCGCCCATACCATGATGGTTCCACCACTATAAGGATGGACTTCCTGGCAGGATTTTAATCGCTGTTGGCGTCCAGGGGTTCTCCAGTGTCGTATACGTCTTGTATCCGGTCTCATACCAAAACGAGACTCATCAGAAAAGCACACGAAACGCCATTGTTCTTCTGCCCAATTTCTGTGTTCAAGAGCCCATTGATATCGAATCCTACGATTGTGCATTGCTATAGGTGGTACCCGTAGCGGTCTTCGGGAATGAAGGTTCACTTCATGCAAGCGGTTTCTGACTGTTTGGTCGCTAATTAAGTTCCCTGAAGAGTGATGAAGCCTCACGGCTAACATCATGGCGGTTATTGTTGGAGCTCTTCGAGTTAAGATTTGAATGTATCGGTCTTGTCTCCGTGTGGTGCAGCGATACCGTCCTTCATGGCGCTCAGCCACGGTACCAGTGCTTCGGTAACGTGTCCAAAGTCGACTGATAACACCTTTTTTTGTTGTTGCAACGAACATGGGCGGCCATTCCACAGCGTGATTTGGATGAACTCATTTTGAGTATGCCAAACCGATGTTCTTGTGTTGTTAGTGTTCGCGGTAGAAACACGGATTATTAATTGTTTAAGTTACCCAATAAAATTTTAAAGAAAACTGTTATTTCAGTCTTTTTTTCGAACTTTAATGTTAGTGGTTCAAATGTCAAAAATCCCTTTATTAGGAAAATGGCAAATTTCTTTATTAATGCAAAGGTGACTTGGTTTATCGTTACTGTGACAAACGAAAACACTTTATTTGATGAATCCTTAAAGAAAAATTAAATTAATATCAATCAAGAGAAAAGTTATTGCAAAAATATATGTTGATCCCTAGACACTTTTGATGTGTGTATTTTTACTTAGCAATTAAAATATACAACATTTTTACTTAGCTTTTTAAATTTTTACGTCTCGAGTTTTTGACTTTGTTCGTAGATATAAGTTTATGCAAATGTATTAGTGTTGAATTAAATTTGGAAAATGTCTTAATTATGATATTCAGAGTAAAATTGAATTCATGGGCAAATACTTGAGGGGTCATTGTACAGAGGCCAGCACATCAAGTTACCACAATCTGTCAAATTTCTTTGATAGTATTTCAACTTTATTGCAAAGATATAAGGTTCATTTTTAATTGAGAAAATTTGACAGGGATAGCTTGACGTGCTGGCGTCTGTACTAAAAAAAATCAGCTGTTACTTACATATTCACGAGTTATGCGAGCATAATGTATAGAACAGCTAATTATTTTTCGCGATTTCAGATTTCTTCCCATAGTAAAAGTTGTTCATAATGATGAGTACAATGATCCCTTAAAATAATGCCTATGAATTCAATTTCACCCTGTATATATCTTTGCAATCGAAGATGAACCTTATGCTTTTGTAATAAAGTTGAAAGTCTATCAAAGAAATTTGACAGATTGTGGTAGCTTGATGTGATGGCCTCTGTACAGACGCCAGCACATCAAGCTATCCCTAACTGTAAAATTTTCTCAATTAAAAATGAACCTTATGTCTTTGCAATAAAGTTGAAATACTATCAAAGAAATTTGACAGATTGTGGTTAGTTGATGTGCTGGCCTCTGTACATTAGCTAAGCATTATTCCTGTCACTCTCGCACAACTGTCAAACTGATTATTCCAAGCAGCGACGCGCGCTTTACTTGTGGTTACCAACTGTACAAATATGGTGTGGATTTGTGCGTGAAAATGAGTAGCGTCAACACACAAGACGTAATCTTTTGATAACGCAAGAAATAAAATGATGTCCAATATTTTTTAATAATATAGATCAGTTCCCAAACTTATTTTGTCTACTGCCCACTTTGAGAATAAGTTATTTTTTTAACTTCCCCATTATTCACCTACTTAACCTTTTGAACGCCATTGTCACATATACGTGACAAGCAAGCGCTTGCCCTGAATGCCAACGACACCAATATGTGACAGTGGCAATAACACTATAACACGAAATAAGCAATAAAATCATTACTTTTGTGAGTATTTATATAGATATCTTAAAAATTGAAGCTCTCGTACGTATTTAATGACATGAAACAAATTAAAAGACAGCATGGATATGGCGCTAAACACGTAGCTGAATTCTGGGCCGAGGAGATATAGATTGCCATCGACACGCTAAGAAGAAGCATGGATATTAGGCAATTCATGATTACAAGAAGAAAATAAATTTTTAGCTTGGCGTGGAGGGTACGCGCGTGCGTTTATGCTCTGGCGTTCAAAAAGGTTAAAAACCACTATCTAGATGAAATTACAAATCGCCCCCTAAGCCTCTACACAACGCCCCCATTTTCTTTCTGGGTCTCTCAAAGCTCCCCTTTAGGCCTGCAGCGCCCACAAGGGGGCGTTATCGCCCATTTTGGGAAAGGCTGATCTAGATAATTCATGATATTATATTATTCAATATTAAAGTATTAATTAAAATGGCTATGACAAAAATTGCTCAAGTAAAATGTACTTTATTTGGTGTCTCGCGCGGTTTCACCCGCTGCTTGGCTCCTATTGGTCGTAGCGTGATGTTACATAGCCTGTAGCCTTCCTCGATAAATGGACTATCCAATACGAAAAGAATTTTTCAATTCGGACCAGTAGTTCCACAGTTAAGCGCGTTCAAACAACCAAACTCTTCAGCTTTATAATATTAGTATAGATGATATTAATGTAACGATTCTTATGCTGTTATGTAACGAAGGAAGATATTATGAAATTTTTATACTGAAATATTACTGGCAATAGGCCTGCACCATATTACATGGGACTTAAACGTAACTGGCGAAATTTGTGTGTACTATAGGTATATTTATATCAGAAATGCACAAAACTATAATGCAGATATACAGGGTTATTTATAAAACACCAGAAACCTCTTAAGAGGTCATTGTACTCATCATTATGAACAACTTTTACTATGGGACCAAACCTGAAATCGCGAAAAAAGTATCAGCTGTTCCCTACATTTATGTTCGTATAACTCGTCAAAATGTAGGAAACAGCTGATTTTTTTTTCGCGATTTCAGGTTTGGTCCCATAGTAAAAGTTGTTCATAATGATGAGTACAATGACCTCTTAAGAGGTTTCTGGTGTTTTACAAATAACCCTGTATATTTAGTTTAAAAATAATAGTGGCTTGTACAGACGCCAGCACGTCAAGCTATCCCAAAATGTCAAACTTTACCAATTGAAAATGAACCTTATGCTTTTGTTATGAAGTTGAAAATCTATCAAAGAAATTTGACAGATTGCGGTAACTTGATGTGCTGGCCTCTGTACAACAGTTTATGTATTTCGACAATCTAATTTCGACATTATTTTTATAACTATTAGGATCAATTTCATTAAACGAAACAATCATGGCTTTGACAGCTCTGGTAAGCGTTTTAGATATTAAACTGGATTTGAACCACCACCACCTAAAGCAATATTACTTCAGTGTTAGAATGAGACGGAGCTATCCGTGAGGTATAGCTTCATCTCTTTCCCACTGTAAGTAATATTAAAATGATACTGCTTTATCGGCCCCCTGAAAGAGGACACACGATAACTGTATATCTGCCAGCCTTTTCCCAACTATGTTGGGGTCGGCTTCCATTCTAACCGCATGATGCAGCTGAATACCAGTGTTTTACATGGAGCGATGACCTCTACAACCCAGTTACTGGTTAACACGATACCCCTTTTTTTTGAGGGTGGGAAATCATCAAGTTACTCCTCCCGCTGGGTGGAGCGGAAGGGAGTGTCAGACTCTTACTGACTAAAACACATCCATGTTCCTTCCGTAGCCCTTTATGTTTCGGGGTAGCGGGAACCTTTTCGGACAATCTCGCTTACCCGTCAGGTTTGGCCCTGACGGGCTCCTTCATATGCTGACATATCTTTGAGGCGCGCATGGAACAAGTACGCGCCGTCCGGCACGGGCCTGGTCCTGATCGGACGGTGAGCTACCCATTACTCACCGTCCGCAGGCCCGCGCCTACTGTGGTCGGGAGTCGCCTCGCGGCTCCCGACGCCCGGGGCGTCTACCGTCGAACACGATACTCCTTGGCTTGGATACTTGTGTGACAGACTGTTATCTTTAATGTAAGCCATCTTTAAACGTACTGAGCCTTTATAGGCGTCGCAGTACTATTCCAAACAGAACTGACAATCCTATATCGGAAATGATTCTCAAGTGTTTCAACTCAACCACAATGAATGTATTGCTATCTTTATCTAACATACAGCGTGAGAAAAGGACAGCGTCATTTTCTATAGTCAAGTTAAAATAAATGAACTGCGTCGACGTAATGTTCCGTTTTAAACCATTAGATGTTCGCCTATTAGAAGCCGTTTGTTTATAAGAGCTCAGCGATTAATGCGTTTATATATATTGTCGATTCGAGAGAATTTTTCTTATGAACCTACGGGGTTCATACGACGTTTGAGGGGTTAATAAATATAAATTTTAATTATTATTGCATTAACTTGAGAAATCATGATTGGTATGTGGCTATTTCTTCTTTTATTGACTGTCAAGTGATGCTGAGTATGAGGTTCGATTCCCAGATCAGGCAAGGTGTAATTGGGTTTTTCTATTGGGAATTTCTCAGTGACAGCTTGGAGTCTGGTTTTGTGTATGGTTGATGGCAATAGGCTCACTTCCTTAAATGGGATTTTAAACATAATTTGCGAATCCTGGCTGTCCATCTTAGCCCTTTGGGAAAAAAGGCTTTTTGTTATGTTAAAAATGTAGCAATCATTTAGTTGATGCAGTATAGAATCAAATTAATTGACTTTTATTTTTATTATTAACTTCTTTATTTCATTTTTTTTATTTAAAACGATGTTGTTTTTTTTCTCTTATTTTATTGTTATTTATTAGTGAAATTGAACTAAAGTTACCTTAAGAGGCTTTGAAAATTATTAATTTAATTTTTTTTTATTACCTTAACCTAAGTATTTAATTTAATTTGGCTTTTTTATTACTAAATAGTAAGGTTTTTTTGTGTGTTTTGATCCGATCCGAATTATGTTTAGTTTTTCAAAACGGTGAAGGAAAACATCGTGTGGAAACCGGCATGTCCTAGACGTTAAAATTCGAAGACATGTGACATCTACCAACTCGCACTGGGCACGCGTGGTGGTGTGTGGCCCACTCCCAGCAGTGGGCACATTATTGGCTGATTATGCTATATGGGGATTAGATATTAAAAAATTTGTCCATTATTTAAGGAAAGCTATATTCTTAGAAACGCGAAGAATAATTGTATAAAAGGCAGGAATAGGAACCATTAAAATATTGCCAATAAAAGACACTTAAATAACTGTACTTATGGAACTATAATTTTTTTAAATATACTCTTTTGGACTCCTACATCGAACTAAGCTTTTAAATGGTCGTGAATTCAAATATGGAACATTAATGATACTAAAATTATGGCCAGTTTGTGGACATCAAAACTGTATAAAACCTTTTCTTTGATTCCTCATTATTTTGATGTTATAGGCCTTTATACGTCACATGAAAATGCTAATAAGTATTCCATTTGATTCTAAAAATCTGTGACGTTGTTTTATTTCATACAAATCACGTACAAATTCCGCGTTTTGACAGTTCATAAAAAGAAACGTTATTGACTTTCAAGCACCCAATTGTACCGTAGTTTGGTATAGGAGTCCGTGAAAATTTATTTCATTAATCGATATTTTTTGCTCGGAATAATATTTTTATTTTTAAAAAAATGGTGAAAAATACGATAATTATACCGCCCATTGATAAGTTCTTGCCAGATATTTTTATTTGTTTTTTTTTAATTCCTTTTTTATTTTTAGTTTTTAGCTAAATATAAGTATTTTTTATTTACCTAAGTATTCGAAATTGCGTTAAAGATTAATTTTAATGTTTTCATTCCTTATTATTATATTCATTCCCATGTTTTTCCAATTATTATTTCCAAATAAATATAAATAAATTTTCTTACAATAAAATAAACCTAGTTTTTATACTTACTTTTAAATGTTAATTTTGTATTAAGTAGCAAATATTAGTATAGTAAGTAACTGAATGTATTTTTTAAATAAATTATGTATTTTTTGTAAAACCGTGTTTAATTTTTCGAAAAGAATACAATACAATTCTATAACTTAGTGCGTTTGTCCACCGCAGCCGTCACCGGGCCGTCACCAAGAGCGAGATTTCGGCGCCGAAGTGTTGATACATACTTTTAACCACCGAAGTTTCAAGTAGTTCGGCGCGACCGCTAGAGTTCAGCCCGGGATTGTGACAGGCTGATGTGCCGGCAATGCAAAACACTTTTGATCTTGTCCTCACTCAGCCCTCACACGGCGCTGTTCACTGGCTTGTTTTCTTGTCTACCATAACATAGAAAAAGAAAGAATAAGCATTTGTTCAGCACAGACTAAAAAGACACACAACATATATTATAAACTATAACATAAAAAAAGGAAACAATTTACGTCTTTAAAACAGCTGATTTTTTTGCGATTTCGGAGTTGGTCCCATCGTAAAAGTTGTTCAGTTTGGTGGTATCTAATGTAGCATAATGCTTTTGTATGTATATACCCTTTCGGTTACACCCTGTATACAAGTTAGTGCAGTTAGCAACGAAGTGTGCCTCACGGCTGCGCCAAATGGGACCAGTTCAGCAATAATGTGGACCCTGAAGTGTGAAGTGACAGATATCAATCGCACACTGAAACACTGAGTTGATGACCATCGTAACCAGGTTGTCACGTTCTGTTCGAATAATCACATTTCTCGGTGACGTCCTGGTGACGGCTGCGGTGGTCAAGCGCCCCTTTTTTTTTTTTTTTAGGCTGTGTAATCATCCAATGACTGCTCCCGCTCTGGGTGGAGCGGAAGGGAGTGTCAGACTCTTACTGACTAAAACCCATCCATGTTCCTTCCGTAGCCCTTTATGTTCCGGGGTAGCGGTAACCCTTTCGGACAATCCCGCTTAGTGGTCAAGCGCCCTTAGCGTCTTCTCGATTTATTGCCAAGAATAGTTTGTCTACAATAGAGTTGTTTAGATCTTAAACAATTTCTTGAATACGGTGTCCAACCGTTTGATCCATTTTAACCTTTTGAACGCCAGAGCAAAAACGAACGCGCATGCCCTCATCGCCAAACTAAAAAAAAAAAATCTTCTTGTTATCATGAATTTCCCAATATCCATGGTGTCTTTTAATTTGTTTCATGTTTGGAGAGCTTAAATTTTTAAATTATCTATATAAACACTCACAATGATTTAATTGTTTATTTCGTGTTATAGTGTACCGCATTGTCACATATATTATTTGTGTTGTTGGCGTACAATGCATGCGCTTACTTGTCACATATGTGTGACACTGGCGTTCAGAAGGTCAAATTGGTTTATCAGATAAAACAAACGGAGAAAAATAAAAGATAGAAAGAAAAAATGTTTATTCAGCACAAACAAGACGCACATTTATAAAAATAAACTAAAAAGTCACCTACTACATCCGTGCCAACCAGCGTGGCTTGGTAAAATAACAAAAAATCTTTTCATTCCAGCTGGAACCTTTTATAGAAGAAGATGGTGAACTAGAGGACTCCGACAACCCAAAATTAATTTTCACCCCGGAAGAGCCGACACCAACCCCAGACAAGCACTCCAACGGCTCCCCCCCAATATTCAAAAACCAATCCAACGTAAATCTCGATGAAAATCCGAAGCAGGACTTCGCAAGATCAGCTAGTGCTGTCCAAGTCACATCGAAAGACGGAGACCGAGACCGCAACAGAAAACCGGTTTCGTCACGACATGGTCTCCAACATATATCAAGTAAAAATCATTTACCTAGCAACCCTTCTTTGTTAGAATCCGTTCCTGAAGGGAGAAGCAGTAGAGTTAACTCGCAGGAAGCGTTTGGTAAGAAACTAGGGGTCCCGAAGACCCCTAAAAGAAGTCCTTCAACGTCCAGTTTCCAGTATATGTCTACTCCTTTCCATGGTTCAACGCTCTCAGCGTTTGAAAAACCAAGCGAGTTTGCATCCCAATTCAGCCTTAAATCTGTAACTGACAGTCTAGCTCCCATTTCATATTGTTGCGGATGCAAAAAACGCGCGAAAGAAGATGACTCCAAAAAGGAACCAAGCAAATACTTTGACATTAATCTGTTAAAGGATCCAATTTACTTAGTTATATTAATATCCAACTGCACTTGTGCGATATCGTATACAAACTTTCTTATTCTCGTTCCCTCGTATGCTAAGGAGTGCGGTTTCGACAAATCTTTAGGGGCTTATCTTCTATCGATCATTTCCGCGTTAGATTTAGTCGGCAGGATCGGGGGTTCTGCGCTCTCAGACGTAGTGCTAACACCGAAACGCTATTTCTTTATATTCGGTCTTTTGTTATCTGGTATCAGTCTCTCGTTGATACCGTTAGTGACGAGCTATTCGGCTATTTCGGCGTTCTGTTCGATTTTCGGCCTCGCTTCTGGTATCAACGTGGGTGTTACGGCACTAGTTATGACGGAAATGTTGGGTACAGAAAGACTAATGTCTTCGTACGGCATTAGTTTATTCGTGAATGGTATTCTTCAGTTAGTTGGGCCACCTGTTTGTGGGTTTTGGTTTGAATATACGAACTCGTATAAGTCTTTGTTTGTAACTTTAGGGTTTGTTTTGATATTTGGTGCGGCGTTGTGGGGATTCGTACCTTTTATTCATAGACGAAGGAGATTGGCGCAAGAGAAGTTGGATAGTGCCGTTGTCAAAGCGTAATGCAGGATGAAAATAATAACCTGTGCGCAAATTTTTACGAAATTAACTTCGAACGAATTTTAATGAACATATTTTTTTTTTGTTTTGTCTTAGTAAGAAAAAAAATCGAAATAATGTTTTAGTTAATGTTATTAGTGTTATTAATGTTATTAGTAACACCCTTATTACGTAGACATAAAGGCTTTTTTGACCGGTGTTAACCGACTCCGCGTCGATAAATGTGGGGAGTCCCTAAGAGTAATGTTGACGCTTGAAATTCAAGTTATTACGTTTATTTCAAATATTACAATTACACCATCGGCCTACAGTCCGAAGGGTTACACTCCTGCGCACATTGCTATTTTTACGAATTTAAATTTCGAATTATATTATAGAACAATTATGCAAAAAAAAATTGCGCACTGGTTAAAATATTTTCCTGCATATAGGTTGTGTGTTTGCGTTGAGAAATTCTTTTTTTAAACTCCGATTGGTTCCTTGTATTCTATATTTAAAAATTTTATTCGAAATTGAGGATATTTCCATTTAAAAAATATAAAATATCATTTTTCTTTGTAAAAATCGATTTCAGAATGACGAAGAACAAAAAAGTCTTATTGCAAACTTGGACTTTATGTTTCAGGAGTTAAAGTATTTTTTATAAAAAACATATTTGTTTACATGTTTCACAACTAAATTGCAAACGCAGTATAGAACCAATTGGAGGTTATAAAAATAATTATTGACACAAATACTCACTTTGTTTTGACACTTTAAAATAGGTGTATTATAGTGTCCAATATTTCTTAGCACGTTCAATATGGAGCCATTTTCAAAATAAATTCGAGTCCTACCTCACACACATACATAATCTGTATTTAACAAAAAAAAAAAGATTTTCGATTCTCCGAAAATTCAAAATTAGGCCGACAGATGTTTCATCGAATTAAAAAATACGTCGAAATTTGAATTCGTTTTAAAAAGATGGACGACTTTGAACAAGGGATTCCGTTTTCTATCCGTATGAATGTATGCACGTCGGCGGATTTCTTGAAAATTAATTTAAAAAAAAAAAACAATTATTTTTTTCTTTTTTTTGTAGATTGCGTTAGTGATCATAATTTCAATACAATATCCTCTCTTTTGCGATCAGCTAAGATATATCGGACATAAATATTAGACACACGATTAAACGCCCGTGTATACCGAGAAGAAAAAATATAATTATGGGTACTTACTTATATTTTTATAATCATAGAAAATATAATTATTAATACGGCTCGTTACTTCCAAATAGTTTTTAAATATGTAATTACTTTATAAGTAGAAGTTCCCTTTGTAACCTTCGTCAAATCGGTAAAGCTTTCTCCTAAATGCATCGAATACTGGACTTAGCCTCCTCCCAACGACCGGTTGTAGGGGGTATCGTCATATGGGGAACTAAAAAAACCTTTATATACAGAGTTGAGATGACAGCAGAGCATTAAATTACACTACGTATACTATATAGCGTATTTCTGTTACAGTGTCCAATTTGGTAAACAAACAGGACGAAAATTATGATTTTTAGTATCAATCATGCACTTTAAGTTAAGCTTAAACGTCTTGTTCTTTCTTTATACTTACACATAAGGCATGAATTATAAAAACAAAAATACTTCAGAGACATGTACATTACCTAACTAGAAATCTTAATATTCGTCGCGACATTTGTTTACCAAATGAGACAACTAAAGAAAAATACACTATACGTGTTTAGTATTAATTCGATCATCATGTCCCTAGCCTTCTTCAACTATGTTGGCTTCCAGTCTTACCGGATGCAGCTGAATAACAGTACTTTACATGGAGCGACTGCCTATCTGACCTCCACAACCCAGTGACTGGGCAATTCTATACCCCTTGGTAAGACTGGCTGTCAGATTTTCAGGCTTCTGACGACCCGTAACGACTGTCAAAGATGCACAAATGACAGCCGGGACCAACGGCTTAACGTGCTTTTTCCGAGGCACGGAGGAGTCTCGGTACGTAAAGATGGTCACCCATCCACGGCCAACCCCGGCAAGCGTAGCTTAACCTGATGGATCGACCTGTGCGGTACTGTTAGTACTAGTATTAATTCGATACGGCATAAAAATAAAAAGCACCAAAAATGAGTTTTTTTTTTTTCAAACAAACTAAATAGCTTACAAGTTAGAGTAAAACGCAACCAACTTTTGTAAATAAAAATTGACCTTGTAACAAAGCGGCAACGATGCACGCGCCGAAGCGCGCTGTTAGGAAAGATACATCGTGTTCAAACGGGGCAAAAACTTAACAAATCATTTGCGATTAAACTACTGCTTCTATTTAATTGATTTTTGGTACAGAGCTTGGAAATCGTCCCTAGTATAGGCAGTTTAAAGGAAAGCCCCTCTGTCGTATCAGCTCTGTATAAAAAGCACCAGTTATATAATTTTAAGCCCATTCTTAAATATAATTTACAAAATCCACAAAAAATTATACTTAAATTAATATTAAAAACTATAGCAATATTTTAAAACATAAGTTTTATAATTATTATTTTATATAGCATTATGTATAATCCAAGTATTGCGTTATGTAAAATGTATCTATGTGTATTATTAATACATTAAATAATTTTAGTGGTTTGGATATAAATTAAAATCATTATCTGCCAAGCTATTTCCCAACTATGTTTGGGTCAGCTTCCAGTCTAACCGGATGCAGCTGAATACCAGTATTTTACATGGAGCGACTGTCTGTCTGACCTCCACAACCCAGTCACTAAATAAAGAAAAATAGGTGAATAATTCTTTTATCAGTGATATCATTAATAAAAAGTATTCAGAATTATAAATTATGTGAATACCTGTATTGTACGGTCGCCCGCGCTTCAAGTTATACCAAACTATCAAACTTCTCCAAATTAATTTAAACCTTAAAACAATTGATTGAGAAAATTTGACAGTTTATTGTAACTTGATGTGCATGAGTATCGAATTTTTAAACAATTTTCATTGTCTTGACATTTTTGAAAATGAAATTTATATCTTTGTAACATAAGACCAAGCTTGTTCTCTGAAGGTATAAGCAGATGTATCGTTCACCCGCATTTCGATATAATATTCAGTCAGGACACAAGCCTGACAAAGAAAGTTGTATACTAATACTAAAATTTATTTTTTAGTCTGAAAGCTAGATTATTAAAAAACTAGCTTCTGCCCGCGACTTCGTCCGCGGCAAATTGCGATATACCTACTGAAACTGTTTAGGCAGCGCATGCAAATAATTCTGTTTTCGGAGGTATTTCTTTCCGACTTGCTAGACGAAAATTGCGATAGCTCGGCTAATATGTATGATATAGGTAAATAAAATTTATAGCCTATAGCACTCAGGAATAATGTAGCTTTCTATCAGTGAAAAAAAATTTGAAATCGGATCATTCATTCCGGAGATTACCCCCTACATACAAACTTACAAATTTTACCTCTTTATAATATTAGTATAGATATTGGACACGTATTTTTTCTTTTTTTACGTAATCCAAAGATGACTTCGACACTTAAAATGTGGCATAACTTTTTTTTGTTTTTGTAATGGCACCTCACAGTTCAACCATAGGGTTGTCTACTGCTTTACCGGACTTGAAGTGGCATGACGTCACGAGTATGTAGTTTTTATACTTACTTGTGACGTAGAGCGCCTCACTCCCTAACTTTAATGCGTTTTATCTGTCATTTTTTATTAATATGATAAAGCAAAAAATACGTGTCTAATAATTCTCTATCTGACGAACTAAATATATATTTTTTTTTTACTCAGGTGGATCCCTGATTTATGTTTATAATATTTCTGTTTGACTTTTTGGTCTAGTGGTCACAAGCGCTACTGCAAAGCATAAAATCCTAGGTTCGATTTCCGGGTCGTGCGAAGTATTATTCGGTTTTTCTATCTGAAATTCCTCAGTAGTAGCTCGCCCCCTATTACATGGGACTTAAACATAACAGGCGTAATATGGATGTACAGAGGCCAGCACCTCAAGTTACCACAATCTGTCAAATTTCTTTGATAGTATTTCAACTTTATTGCGAAGACATAAGGTTCATTTTTAATTGAGAAAATTTTGACAGTTAGGGATAGCTTGATGTGCTGGCGTCTGTACTATAGGTACATCTCTGCCCAACCCTTCAGGGAATAAAGCGTGATGATGTTATATATTTATAATGCTAGAACAACCGATTTCTTATATCAATTATGTCGGAGTTACCCAACGTTCGCTAGAGCGATTTATTAACGCGGCCTTTTATCACGCATTGGATTTTCAACTCTATGTTTCGAGCTGAGAATTGACAATTCAACAGAGCGCATCTCAGCACATCAATAAAACACACTGTTGGATTTTCAACCCTTCGGCAGTAAGCAGTGAGTTGAAAATCCAGTGTGCGAAAAAAATCGCCCGTACGGTTTAGATAAACTACGATAACATTCGCTCCAAAATTCAAAACTTTCGAAATTCGAAAGTAATTACCGCGCGCCACCAAGACTCACAACGCATGTCGCTGCCGGCCTGCTACTGAACACGAATACTTACAACTACATACAAACTGTTTCGTGAGGATGTGACTACACACATTGAAACAGTCATTTAGAGGGGCGCGCCATGTTATCGTAGTTTATGTCTACAAGGGCTTAACCGCCACTGTCTCAAACATATTTATTTTTATTAGCTAAATATACATCTACAATAGTTTTAGTAGCAATATTCCGTTAAGTTTTAATTATTAAACAGCTTATTTTATCAATATGATAAAATTTCGTCATAATTTTTAGACAGAATTATTTAATTTAAAACCCTAAAAGTTTTTCTCCTAATTTTTTCTCGGCTTAGTGCCAATTTCACTAAAGAAACTGACCTCATCAGTTTTAAAGCAAGTTCAGGAATGGCCAGTGTCAATATTCCAAAATAATGATACTGACTGCCCTTCCGATTAACCTTTTGAACGCCAGAGAATAAAGGCACGCGCGTGCCCTCCACGCCAAGCTACAAATTTATTTCTTCTTGTTATCATGAATTTCCCAATATCCATGGTGTCTTTTAATTTGTTTCATGTCATTAAATACGTACGAGTGCTTCAAATTTTATGATATCTATCTGTATAAACATACACAAAAGTAATGATTTAATTGTTTATTTCGTAGTGTACCCGCATTGTGACATATTTGTGTTATTGCAGGTGTACAGGGCATGCGCTTGCTTGTCACGTATATGTGACAGTGGCGTTCAAAAGGTTAGCTTCCCTTCCCTTTTAACATATCTCTCTCAAGATCTGCTTGTGGCGCCGATGACTTTCGTCACAATAATATAAAGTTATAAATTCGTATATTTTGTCTGTGGTTGTGGTATATATATTATAATTATATAATTATGTTTTTAATATTCTAACAATCTTAATACTAACCCCACAAGATCTAAATTTAGTTCAACTGTATCGAAGTTTTTTTTTCTTTTTTCGATCAATGCACACTTGCTTTTCCAATTCATTGGCTTATTGGTCGACATTCGACATCGGCTTTATTACCATAGATTAAAAAACAGAAACCGAATGACACTGACAGGCCTTAGATGGGGTTTCATTGCTGAAATTCACCCTTTACAAGGGTGTCATACCGATTTCTTTTAAGGTTGATGTTCCAGGGTAGCCCGCGAAATTCAAATTTTCTTAAGTTTTTTGCAATTTGCAGGCCAGTGATAGGTTGTATGTTGATGAACATTTGATTCGCGGCTGTAAGACGTATGAAGTTACAGAATTATAATCATCAAAATCATTAATATAACCCTCCGAGCTCATAAAGGTGTAAAAATGACTTTTTACAAGGTCAAAGTCATTCCGGAACCTTTCTGTAACTTCATACGTCTTACAGCCGCGAATCAAATGTTCATCAACATACAACCTATCACTGGCCTGCAAATTGCAAAAAACTTAAGAAAATTTGAATTTCGCGGGCTGGTTGGAGGATTCACCTTAAAAATACTAAATAAAGAATATACCTTCACTTTTTAAACCACGACTTCATAATAACGATTCTCATTGTCTACCTCTTTTCAGTTTAATACTTTATTTCTTCGTAGTTTAAAACAAAGTCGCTCCCCGCCATCTGTTCATCTATACGCTTAGATTTTTGAAACTACGCAACGTTTTCATCAATAGATAGAGTGATTCAAGAGGAAGGTCTATACGTATGTTTTACTTTTCATTTAATTTAATTTCATCATTATTTTGATGTTTAAGGCCTTCATATGGAATTACTCGATGCGGGAGTGAGTGTTTACAATATATTAGATATTATCAATTGCCCATCCTCGCAAAGCAATCAACTTAACTAGGGAACAATTTAAGACCTTGTCTGTCGATGTTAAGTCTCAGAGTTTAAGTGTCAAATTGTAACTAAAATTTTGTATTTGAATCGTATTTTTATAAGAACATAGTTTTAAAATGTGGATATGTGCAAAAATTTAAACATAATGAAACCTACTCGTTATTTCCTTGGGTTGACAATTGCAATCGCTTTCAAGTGACAGTTCAAAGCAATTGAATGATTTAGACATTTATTTGAACTGTCAAATGAAAGCGATTGGAATTTCAGTTAGTCACGAGATAGGATGATTGGGTTGAATTTGGGTGATTGCAAACCAGTAATCTACATATTTTGATATCCTTATGCTAGCATTCCAAAATGCCCGTGCTGTATGGGGATACACCGCATAGGTTCCTGGAAATATCAACATGTCTCCGTTTTAACACTATTTATGTAAGTAATATATTCTTAAGGGTCGGGTGTTATATACTATAGTTGTGATATATAGAATTTGAGGACCTCATTAAATAGTTTTTATACACTAATTAATAATTTAAGTTTTATTAATATTTAATTTTTAGAGCCCAGTTAAGTGCTTAAGCACTGTCGCAGTATTTATGCCTTACATTTATACCTGTATAGCTCCAAAATAAAAATGTGTTGAATTAATAATATTATAGGAGACACTCCCAGACTCGTAAATCGATCCAACCTGCAATTTTTTTTCTATGTTTTTAAATGATGCGTGAGTGGAATTCTAATTCAGAACAATGGTAACACCAAAATTGTAGCCAGCCAGTTTCAAAACTGTACCTTTTTCTTTCAGTCATCATTATTTTGACATTTTAGCTTTTTAAATCATAGGTAATGCATTGTGGCTCGATTTAGAAGTGTGGGGGAATATGTAGCTCACGAAATATATAATCCGCATTGCAATAAAAAAGTAATGAAAATGTTGATAATATCATTTGTTAATCAGAAAATATTGTACATAAAATGTATATTGCGAACTGGAACAACAAATTGTTAAAGTAATTTCTATTTTATACTTAAAAAAATCCTACTGGATAATTACTTATAAAACGGCTTACTAAACACTGGAGTTTCAATCGAATCGAATCGATTCACATTAATTTGGCAATTATTGTAATCGAATTCGAATCGATTCATAACTCGAAACATGACAGGCGTAAGTTCGCCGATTTCAATTTACAGGGAATTCTAAAATTGAGCCCATTGTATCATTCATGAAATGATTTTTGTATCGATGCAAAAGTGATAGAAAAATCAAATAGTTTTAAATATTAGAAATAATTAGGTTTAGTACAAATTCAATTCGCATTTGCGTGATTGTACAAAATGTTTTACCATCACTCTTATCGAATTTATATCGATATAAAAATTGTTTCATGACTACGATAAATTTAAGTTTAGATTAAGAAATTTTCTACAAAATAGATATAAATATTCTTCGCTTTGTATACCACGGACTCGTATAATGAGCCATCCTGCAATTTTTTAAATCTTTATGAATTCAAATTCAGAACGTAACGAAAATAATGGCCAGTGTGACAGCATGAAAACTTTTTAATCGATTCATCATTGTTTTCATGTATTTTAAGGAATTTACTCCTGAAATGAATGCTTGGTGGCTCAGTTCAGGAACCCAGTGGTGTAATTAAAAATTCTAGTTTTAAGTTCATATTGATACGAATCAATTAAAAATAAAAGCGCTTACAGTAATGTCAATTGAAGAGTGACAGTGCCATTCTGAAAAAGAAAGCAATTTTGCCTTACTTATTCTTAATATAGGTAGTTATTTCATAAATATAATATCATTTGTACTATGTGAGTTTATTATTTATTACCTGCTTTATTGTCCTATTATCTCATGGGGTCAATTTATAGAGAACTTCTCTCTTTAGAAAGAAGTTTCTTGTCTATCCTTTTCCATAGGAACCTACTACGCTTAAGAATGTGCAACTAGCTTCATCTTTCGGGTCTGTCTGACTCTTTGACAAGTCAAAACATGCTCGGAAAGGGGTTGTTTAATTAAAGTAAGTGCTTGTAGTTTGAGCCTCCACAAGAAATCAATGGGATAATGAAGGACTGGTGCAGTGCTAAGGCATGCCCCTGAATGAAGCTGATGGCCTAACACCTCATAATAAAATGTAGGTAGGTATAAGATGACATAAACGAATCATACTAATGTTATAAAGGCGAAAATTTGTGAGTGAGTGTGTGTGTGAGTTTGTATGTTTGTACGTCCTTCATGCTCAAACGGCTGAATGGATCTTGATGAAATTTGGCACAGAGGTAGTTTATGACCTGGATTAACACATAGGATACTTTTTATCCCGGTACTACGTTCTTTTGGGATAATTTTCGACATTCACCCGGGCGAAACCGCTGGCAGCAGCTAGCATGTAATAAATACCAAAGAAAAGATAGATTGATTGTGTGAGGAATGGAAAGAAACAGAAGTGTGAGGTATCAGGGCGTTTGACAGGGGAAAATCGAAGAAGAAAACATGCTGTCGACTCCAATTAACATGGGTCAAGAGCAGAACCATGCTGACTGTTGCTACAGGAGCCCTGGCCTTTTTTTTGTGTGAGTATTCATTGTCTGTGCTGAGCTCAGCCAATCTCAAACTGCCAGCAAGCGCAACTATTGAGTCAGCAGGACTGTCCGAAAGGGTTACCGCTACCCCGGAACATAAAGGGCTAAGGTAGGAACATGGATGGGTTTTAGTCAGTAGGTAAGAGTCCGACACTCCCTTCCGCTCCACCCAGAGCGGGAGGAGTTATTTGACGATTACACCCCCCCCCCCCCCAAAAAGGCGCCTCTATTGAGCTGGTTTCGGGTTTGTTTCTCTGTTAGAGTAATGAAACACGATACTTGGGAGATATAAAGGCAAAATTATATTGTAAGTATCAGAAAATTAAAGTTCCAGGCTGTTGCATCCCTCAATAATTGCAATGTATCGTACCCTATGGGGGCCTAGTTATGACGGCTCTGAGTTGTATATTGCGTGTACCGGGAGTATGTACTTTGTACAATTTAGGTACTTATTTCTTAAGCAATGTTCGCAAAACTTGCACAGAGGAGGAGCTCCTGTCACAGCGCAGTGGGCACAACTCATAGTGTCAACTGCTATGTATACAGATGCCAGCACATCAAGCTATCCCAAACTGCCAAGTTTTCCCAATAGAAAATGAACCTTATATTTTTGTAATACAGTTAAAAAAGAAATTTGACGGATTGTGGTAACTTGATGTGCTGGCCTCTTCTACCTACGTCTTCGGAACTAGGGTGGAAAGGCTATTTCTAGGGGTGGGAAATTCATGGCCTTTCTCGCCAAACGTTGGTTTCATCATTCCATGGATAAGATGGGTGCGTACGACAGTACCTTACTGATTGGCCAATCCGCCCAAAACGAGCCATCAGCCAGTGAAATAATTGAACGCGCCGTGACTATATTTCGTTGACGTTAATTTGACAGATGATCAGATGACTTACGTCAAATTACAAAAGTACTGTTGTCAAAACGGTTTTAACGAAATAAATAAACAATCAAAACTTCATAAAAACAACTGCAAGAATGGAACCGAAAAAGCTGTAAGTTATTCTACAACGAAAACTATTGTTTCACTCGACTTATGACAAGTTGGTTTAGGAGTTGAGCGTAAACAGTTCTTACTGAGCCGCTCTGCAGGTTTGTACGGAATAATCTTATTAATACGTACACCAATACTGCTGAGCGTGCCCGCCTGCTGGCTGTGGGTGAGTGGGAGTCGGGCCTCGGGCTTCAGGCGCTACCGTCACCCAACATAGGTACCATGCTGTGTGACACCACCTTCCGGGTCGCTACCTGTCTGCATCTAGGCGCTCCACGTGTGGCTCCGCATCGCTGCCAATGCGGTGAAGATGTCGACTGCCTCGGACACCATGGCCTATCCTGCAGTAAGAGTGCAGGCCAGTTAGCACGGCACGCCAGTATCAATGACATCATCTGTCGTGCTTTTGTCACTGCCGTGGTGCCAGCTGTTTTAACTCAAACTCAAAGCATTTATTTCAAATAAACCAATTACAGGCACTTTTGAATTGTCAAGGGGTTGGTCAGTTAGAAAGATGAAGCTAGTTGCCCATTCCAAAGCAGTAGGTACCTATGGAGAAGAACGGGCAAGAAACTCCATGGACACTCTTTTAAATCAAAATATGTTTACAAAAAACTGGGTTACATCACTCATGTTGAAATATACATGTGAGAACGATGCAGAATTTAATAAAAGCGTCCATAATTACAAGATTTTAAAAAACAATTCAAAATTAATTTAAATATTAAAACAGCCGTGGTTTAGAACCTAAAGGCTTGGGAAGAGACCAGACGGAATGACACTGATGCCTTGGAAGGTGGGTAGGCCTTTGGTGTGGGATGCAACATGTGTCGACACCCTTGCGCCATCCCACCTTTCTAGTATGGCGGGCTGTGCTGGAGCAGCCGCTGCTGGTGCAGAAAACCTCAAACGGCGTAAATACTCCAACCTTATTGGGACTTACATGTTCGAGCCGTTTGGGGTTGAAACACTAGAGTCATGGGGTCCGAGTGCACACTATGTTTTCCGAGATATCGCCAAGTGGTTGATCAACTCTTCATGTGACCAGAGGGCTGGCCTATTTTTTGGTCAAAGAATCAGCATTGCCATACAACGCGTCAATGCTGCCAGCCTTTTGGGAACTTTTCCTGTTGACAGCGATGTGGACGAATTTTTTGATGCTCTTTGATTATAATACTTATTATATCTGTATATATACTATGAATATTTAGCTTTTAAATGTAAATATGATTATATTAGTGTTAGATTATTGATTGAAACCAATAAAAGGTTCTTACTTTGTTTCAAAAACAAAATCGGCGGGATTTAAGGTAGTTTTTTTTTAATTTATAGCCTAAGGAGCACCAGCGCACAAATAAACTTCTTAATAAACTATATGTCGACACATAAAAACTTTGCTAATGCTACTTACGACGCCAAGCTCGGCATAAAGAGTATAGATGAAGAGTGGATGTATCTTCGCGGTTTACTAAAGCAACACGGTCCTGATAAATCAATTGAGCAATGGAAACAGGCAAGTAACGTTATAATTCATATATACAAATCATTTTAAAAGCGTAGCGCTGGAGTTTCTTGCCCATTCTTCTCCACAAAACTACCTTTTGGAAGGGTCAACTAGAATCAATTCTATTTCTTGTTCGTTTTGATGTTCAAAAGTGCCTGTATTGTGCCTATTTGAAATAAATGACTTGGATTTTTTTTAACAGCTCATTATATAAGTAAAGATCTTCTTAACCCCTCAAATGTTGTATGAACCCCATAGGTTCATTAGAACAATTCTCTCGAAACCACAATAAATATAACCGTATAAATTGTTGAGCTCTTATAAACAAATGGCTTCTAATAGGCGAACATCTAATGGGTTAAGCTCTGGTTAAATTACTATGTATCACGCGCATTTTACGTTTGAAACGCGGTACGTTGCGCCGTCGCAAGGTTTACGAAAGCGGCGGCCGACCGCCGCGCATGCGCGCTGTCCGCGCGCCTTTTGTAGCGTCCCGCGCACTCCCGCGCGCTCCCGCGTTAGTCGCGCGCCTGCTCCGTCAAGAGAAAGTAACGTCTAAATCCTTCCGCGGCTCTCGTTCGCTCCCGCCTAATTGTATAATAGTAGTGCCATACCTGTTCGTCTTAGTTATTAACTTTCTACGAGTTGCTAATAAACTGTTTTGTTTATACCTACGTTCGTCTTTTACTGACTACTAACCCACGCCAAGTGAGAGTGGCGCCCAACGTGGGGCCGTTAGTTTAAATTGAACAACGGAGAAACGAACCCAGTGAACTGTGAAGCGTGGTTAGTAGTTAGTTCAATTCAGTGACAACAGAGACGTTATCATGCCTCGAAAGACGCGGGCAACCCGAGCAGCTATCGACCGCGAAGAGGAGCAAAGAAGCGACAGTTACTCCGACGCGGACTGCGACATAGTGGTGGAGCCGCGCGCCGGTGCCGGCGCCGCTACCACCCACGCACGCGACTCAACCGACGCGGCCGAGGCGATGCGCGCCCAGGGGGGCGCCGCCCTCGACCCGACGCTCAGCGGGGCCCGCACCGGCGCACCCGCCGCAGCGCTCAACACCGAACGGCTGCTGTCTACTATGATGGAGTCGTTCGCCAGGATGCAGGCGGAGACCAACCGCACGCTAGTGGAAACCCTACGATCTTTACATCATGACATGCAATGCAACCCAGTCGCGGCAACACCGGCGGCATCGCCGACGGCGAACGCGCCCGCGACCTCCGGCGGCAACTTTTCAAAATGCACCGCGAGGTTCGACGGGCAGTCACGCGACACAGAGGTACTGGAGGCGTTCATCGATGCAGTGGAGGTCTACAAGGAGTGCGCCGACGTGACCGACGACCACGCGCTACGCGGCCTCTCCATGTTGCTGACCGGCGACGCGGCGGTGTGGTGGCGCGGCGGTGTGGTGGCGCGGCGCCCGGGCCTGCGTCGGCTCGTGGCGGGACGCGCTCGCGCGCCTGCGCGCTGCTTACGGCGTGCAAAAGCCCGCGTACAGGATAATACGCGAGGTATTCACGTGTGAACAAAGTGAGTGTGAACGCGCCGAAGTTTTTATATCAAAGGTACGATCTTTATTAGTTCAATTACCCTACGTCCTTCCAAGCGTGATGATAGTGGACATTGTTTACGGATTATTGCATCGTCGCATACGAAAACGTTTGTCGCGAGACAGTATTTGTGATATCGATAATTTGTTAGAGAGAGTGAGACTCGTGGAGGATTCTATAACAGAATTAAAATTGAATAACTCGATCGTTTCCGCGAATAAGCCGAACATACCTACCGCTCCCGACCGCGGTACTACGAGTCCCAGCGCAACCATCGGTTCCAAACTCTCCTCTAACTCGAACGAACCCTCGAGACGTAATCGCGTTAGATGTTCGTATTGCAAAGCGTTCGGTCACGCGGCTGACGAATGTCGTAAGGCTAACAAAGTCGATAGTGACAAAACTAATAAAGTAGGTACTACCGATAGTAAAGGTATTAATCCGATTCGTTGTTATGGATGCGGCCAACCAGGAGTGGTCAAGTCGAAGTGTGAAACTTGTTCGACTAAACCCGCACCCGCTAAACCTTCCGATTTTAATGTCGTAAAAGGTGACTTCTTCGCGACGAGTTCACATCCTTTGATAACGATAAGCGTAGTAGGTAAGGAAGGGGTAGCGATAGTCGATACCGGGGCCACGCACAGTGTTGCGAGCCCATTATTGTATACGTTGTTAGTGAATAACGGCGTTCAATTCCAAGAAACGGAGCGTTATATCGGGCTTGCCGATGGCTCGTGTAATAGGAAAATAGTGAAGACCGCTATCGTACCTGTCACCTTAGATAGTCGGAGAGTCGACACCGAGTTTATGGTGTTTCCTGGTGATGACACCAGAACGCTTTTAGGTCGTGATTTTATTGCTAACGCGGCTATTGTTTTAGACATGGCCCAGGAGTCATGGCATTTTGCAGATAGTCCAGGAGACCGGTTCCCGTTTTTGCAATCTTATGTATTAAACAGCGTGGCCGCGAGACAAGCAGAGGTCTGCGATGTAACGCTGCGCCAAGATGAAGGTACGAGCTTATCCCCGGAGCACAGGGCCGCACTCGACGAGTTCCTGCAAGGCAGAGTCGCTCAGTTCGCTTCAGCTGGACCTCCTACAGATTTCGCTGTTCATAAGATTAAGGTAAGCGAGAAACAGGAACCTTTGGCTTCTCCGCCTTATAGATTGTCGCCGCCTAAGAGAGAGGCACTCGAGAAAGAGCTGCACAAACTTATCGACTCTGACGTCATTGAGGAATGCGAGTCCCCGTGGGCATCAAACGTTGTGCTTGTCAAGAAGAAGGATGACAGCTTCAGACTATGTGTTGACTACCGCAAGCTCAACGCTGTCACCGAACCTGACAGGTACCCTCTCCCAAGGATCGAAGACATACTCCATGACGCAAAAACCGCTAAGTACATGACTACTCTTGATCTCCGAGCCGGCTACTTCCAGGTGAACGTCGACCCTAGTGATAGGGACAAGACAGCATTCACGACACCGCTCGGAACTTACAGGTTTAAACGCATGCCAATGGGTTTGCGCAACTCAGGTGCCACGTTCCAGAGGCTGATTGACAGATTCAAGTCGAACTTGCCAGATACCACTCTGCTCGCTTATTTGGACGATCTGGTATTAATGACCGATGAGTCCTTCGAAAAGCACCTTGCCGACCTCACCTCCGTGTTCGATCGACTCGCGTTGTTCAACCTGCGAGTTAACCGTGAGAAAAGTCACTTCGCGAGGGAATCGGTAAAGTTCTTAGGGCACATTATCTTACCAGGTGGTATTCATGTCGATCCAGGGAAGACTGCAGCAATTGCAGACATGCCGACACCTCGGAATGTAAAACATTTGAAATGTTTCCTGCAGACCTCCAGCTGGTTCAGGCGCTTTGTCCCTGACTACGCAGAGGTCGCCAAACCGTTGACAGCGCTGCTAAAAAAGGTAAGTGCATGGAATTGGGGCCCGGAGCAGCAGGCAGCTTTCGAGAAAATCAAGCACCTGTTGGTAACGGCGCCGATCCTACGTCAGGCTGATGCGACGTTACCCTTCGTCCTCAGAACTGATAGCAGTGGGTATGCTCTCGGGGCGGTTCTCCTCCAGGGGGAGGGGACCGACGAGCGCCCAATAGAATACGCCAGCCGACTTCTGACTGCGGCTGAAAGAAACTACAGCACGACAGAGAGAGAAGCTCTAGCTGTCGTCTGGGCAGTCTCCAAGTTCAGGGGGTACATAGATGGCGCTGAAGTCATGATCAAGTCAGACCATCAGCCACTAAGGTGGTTGATGAGCATGAAGTCTCCGAGCGGTCGCCTAGCGAGGTGGGCCCTGAGTCTTCAAGAATACAACCTAAAAATAGAGTACACACCGGGTAAGACCAATGTTATAGCTGACACTTTGTCGCGCCCCACATGCCCCGAAGACGTCGATTGCGACCTGTGCTGCGCTGCGATCGACGTGCCCTCGCGCGGTTTGCAAAACTTGCGCGAAAACCAACAGAAGGACCCTGAGGTAAGTAAGATTGTCGAGGCTCTGGAATCCGACGATCCCTCTAGGGGGAGGGTATGGGCCAACAAAGGGTACGTGCTCAATGAAGGTGTACTGTATAGATATAGTCCCGAAAACGAGGAGCATGACGATGCTAGTCTGGTGGTTCCGGAACAAGAACGCGCCAAAGTATTAGCCGCACCCACCGCTGGTCACATGGGCGCGGAACGTACGTTGCAACGCTTGCTAGGTAAGTACTACTGGCCTGGAATGCGTTCCTACGTTACGCAGTATGTTAAAAATTGTGTTCCTTGCCAACGTTATAAGGCAGATACTAGGAAACCGGCTGGGTTATTGCAGACGCCCGCTTCTACGCGCCGATTTGAAGTACTAGCAGCGGACCTGTTCGGTCTTCTACCTGAAACAACGAAAGGACACAAATGGATCCTGATAGTCGAAGATACCTGCACCCGCTGGGTAGAGCTGTTCGCCCTTGCCTCGGCAACCAGTGAGGAGTGCGCTAGAGTACTTGTATCAGAGGTATACTTACGGTTCGGAGTCCCCAGGCGCCTCGTTAGCGACAACGGTGTTCAATTTGTAAGTGAGGTGATGCAGCAGACCTGTCACGCTATGGGAATTACGCAATCACTTACCGCATTTTACCACCCCGAGGCGAACCCGGTGGAACGTAAGAACCGGGACCTCAAGCCGCAGCTGGCGATTCTGGTAGGTAAAGACCATGATACATGGGATATACACTTACCCGCAGTTCGCTTCGCCATGAACTCGGCAGTCACATCGGGAACAGGGTATTCACCCGCCTATTTGACCTTCGCGCGCGACATGCGCGCGCCAGCAGATGTGGTGTCAGATATGCGCACTATTATCGAGAATGATAATTATGTAGGTGACATCACGACCTTTCTTAAGAAGATTTCTTCGGTTCTTGTGGACGCTCGTGACGTATATGAGAGTGCCCAGGCGGCGCACAAGAAGTACACCGATGAACATCGTCGACCAGCACCAGATTACAAGGTTGGTGATCTAGTGTTATTGAAAACCCAAGGGGCTAATGACGCCGGCAGAGGGCAGACGTCAAAGTTTATCCCTCGCCGTGACGGGCCATACAAGGTCCAGGCTGTGATCAGTCCCACTACATACATCCTCGAGCGCCTCAGCGACGGTACGGTGCTAGGTAAGTACCATGCCTCCGTACTGACTCCCTTCGTTGGTCGCATCCAAGCTCCAGTACAGGAGAAGCGTAAGAGGGGGAGGCCTCCTAGGAGCTAACCCAAACGCGAGGACGTTCGTTACGGTTAGAGGGGGAGACTATCACGCGCATTTTACGTTTGAAACGCGGTACGTTGCGCCGTCGCAAGGTTTACGAAAGCGGCGGCCGACCGCCGCGCATGCGCGCTGTCCGCGCGCCTTTTGTGGCGTCCCGCGCACTCCCGCGCGCTCCCGCGTTAGTCGCGCGCCTGCTCCGTCAAGAGAAAGTAACGTCTAAATCCTTCCGCGGCTCTCGTTCGCTCCCGCCTAATTGTATAATAGTAGTGCCATACCTGTTCGTCTTAGTTATTAACTTTCTACGAGTTGCTAATAAACTGTTTTGTTTATACCTACGTTCGTCTTTTACTGACTACTAACCCACGCCAAGTGAGATATGTTAAAAAGTATGGCTTATTTTAAAATATTAGAATGATACTTAAAGCTTTGCCTTTTTAAACTTAAACTATTAATTTCTTTTGATTATGTTCTGAATTAAAATAATTTTTTACATGGACCTTTTAATCATGTTATTCTCTTATTTATGCCTGAAATCTTGTTACTGCAAGAAAAATATTACATAAGAAAAATGAAAGTTGTAGACAATTTGAAATTAAAAAAAATTCATTGTAGTGAAAAGAAATAGCCCAGTGGTGACAGCTGCAGGTCATAGGAAGGAAACCAGACAGGCATTTTATTTTGTAAAAAAAATATAAGTATGTTAATTTTTTTTGTTATTTGATTGACGGACTAAACATCATTTCTTTTTTTTTTTTTGACCGAGGCAGCATCCATAGATTGTGATTAGATCTTTTTGCTTGCTATCCAGACATGGCGTGACGTAAAACGGAAGGCTCGCAAAGAAGAGGCAGACATTTCAGCTAAGTCTTCTGTCAAACAGGAGAAAGATGACAACCCTCCCATTGTGTCTGAGTCAACGATAAAGGTGCTAGACACAATAGGAAGAGAGATACCACCGGAGTGCACAGTCAAGATAAAGCCTATGAGAGAAGTATGAATCAGTAAACAGTTATACAGAGTTGATATGACAGAGGGGCATTAAATTACACTACGTATACTATACGTGTTTAGTATTAACTCGGTACGGTATAAAAATAAAAAGCACCAAAAATGAAGTTTTTATTTTTTCAAACAAACTAAATAGCTTACAAATCAGAGTAAAACGCAACCACCCTTTGTAAATAAAAACTGACCTTGTAAGGCAGCGGCACCGACGCTACGCGCGCGCGCCGGAGCGCTGTTAGGAAAGATACATCGTATTCAAACGGGGCAAAAACTTAAAAAAACATTTGCGCCTAAACTACTGCTCCTATTTAATTGATTTTTGGTACAGAGCTTGAAAATGGTACCTAGTATAAGCTGGTTAAAGGAAAGCCCCTCTGTCGTATCAACTCTGTATAAGGTGGCTGGTAATTATTGACCGATATTTAAACACGTGATTGTACTCATGATTACAATCAACTTTCCCAAAGAAACTTTTTTTGTATACTTAATAGCTGCTAACAGCTGATCGAAGTTCATTAAACTTTGCGCGCGCCAGTTGTATTGTTATTGTGATAAAAATAAAACTATTGAGCTAGAGATAAACTACGAAAAACATGGCGCGCCCCTCCAAGTTATTATTTCAATAAAAATTCATGATAAAAAGAAATAAATTTGTAGCTTGGCGTGGAGGCCACGCGCGTGTATTTATGCTCTGGCGTTCAAAAGGTTAACCTTTCGTATGCCGGTAATTACAGACACAATAAAAAAGCCATTGTGCCTCGCGTAGATCTGTGTTCCGGCAGTCAAAGGAAAAACTGATTTGTAACTTGTTGTCAGGTTAAATATTTGGCTGTGCGACGGCGGCGCCACTGCTTACCTCCCAACCCACCCCTTAAACGGGATTTGCTACAAGTACAGAATAGAACAAACACACTTCTTGAGGTGAGTAACTACCGCAGCACGGAGACGACCCAGGTCCCTTTTTTTATTGAGGATGGAATATCATACAATGACTTCTACCGCTCTGGATGGAGCAGACGGGAGTGTCAGACTTTTACTGACTAAAACCCATCCATGTTCCTTCCTTAGGAATCATCTCCGGACAATCCCACGTACCCGGCAGGGTTCGGCCCTAACGGTCCCCTTCACATGCTGATCTCTTTGAGGCGCGCGTGGAACATATACGCGCCGTCCGGCACGGGTCTGGTGCTGATCGGACGGTGAGCTACCCATTACTCACCGCCCGCAGGCCCGCGCCGACAGGTCCCTGCTATAGGCAGCATTAACATAGTTAATTTTACCTCCCATTGTTGCATTTGTTTTTCGTTTCTCCTTTTGTGATGTAGTATTTTTATTCTGGGTGCCTTCACATATAATCATGTATACAAAACATTTTAAAAGAGTAACGGTGGAGTTTCTTGCCCATTCTTCTCCATACGAAACTACCTTTTGGAAGGGGCGACTAGAATCATTTCTATTTCTTGTTCATTTTGACGTTCAAAAGTGCCTTTCTTGTGCCTATTTGAAGTTAATGATTTGGCTGTGGCTTTGATTGTAAACCAATAAAAACCAAGCGTCATTGTTTATGGTGTGTCCTGCGTGAGCGACGATTACGACGCGACGCGACACGACACGACGCAACGCGACTCGATGCTAAACGCGACAAATGTCCTACGTAATTTTGGTCATTACTTCTCAAATCATGGAGAAGTAAAAAGCAGTGATAGCCTAGTGGTGTGACCGCCGACTGCCAAGTCATAGGTCTCGAGTTCGAACCCAAGGCACGCACCTCTGATTTTTCGGATTCATGTGCGTATTGTATAATTATCACTTGCTTATAATCGGTGAAGGAAAACATCGTGAGGAAACCGGCATGCATGAGAGATATTTCTCAACAGCATGTGATGCTAAGTCAGAGGCCCATGGGCAGCATTAAAACTCTGATACCAGGTTAGTCACTAACCACACGAAGAAGAAGATGGAGAAGTACAGCCGGTCGGTTCTGCTAAAATCTCACCACAGCTCACTTCAAGTGAGCGTGAAAAGTGAGTGGTCGTTCCACCCAATGCTAGGGATTGACACTACTGACAGCTGAGTTTAAACTCACTTCAGCTACGTTTTTACGATGATATTATTTTACAGAATAGCACTACAGTACAATGTTGCTTTAGTTAATAATAATAATCTTACACAAGATTCATGATACAATAATAGTTGTACAAGGTAATATATTTTATATCTACATAAATCTGACCAATCATGTAACCCTGTCTCTTAAACTATAGTGCATTTTTCTTAAGTTGTATCATTTGGTAAACAAATGTTGCTAATATTAAGATTTCTAGGTAATGTATGTGTCTCTGAAGTATTTTTTTCTGCAGCCAGCAGGAAGAGCAAGAGTAATGTCTTCTTTCTTTGTGTGCCAGTATGTAAATGTATTTAATAGTGGTTGTGTGTGAGAGAGGTAAGTATGTGAGAATGTGTGTGGGAGTGAGTTCGTGGCGTCGCGTCTGGTCGCCCTCAAAACAAGTAAGTACGCCTTGCCGCAGACTGCCATATAGGCCGCAGGGTATGGCGTTGAGATGATCGCGTTCGTCGCTTTCGCAGCATCGCGTCGCATTTGTCGCTCACGCATAACACGCGTTACTCGTTTTTTTTTATTTTACCTATGATGTATATGTCGTGTTGTGTTAGTTTATAATTACTTAAGACATTTCGATACAGTGTAAAAATTGTTCATGAAATAAATAAATAATAATAATAACTCGCAATTTTTTTTTATAGATTGCAATTTGTCAAATGATCTCCCGCTCTTTCAATTTTATTAAAATTTATTTCTTTCTTTGATATAAAAAGTCCAATATTCCGGCCATGAACATTATAAAACATAAAATAGACAGAACAGCATTTTAATTTTATTTATTGAACAAAAAGATTAAAAATGACTGTTATATTTTTCAGAAACTTTGTGAATTGATGGCGGAACAAAACTCAGTACTTAAGGAAAGAAACAAGATCGAAAGAAGAAAATTGTAAGTATTTATTGAAAATAGTAAAAAATTTTGAAAGACGACTAACGATACGCATTTACCTGATACTACTACCATGAACACAGCTGTGTGTTTGCTGTTGCTATCTCACAGTGCCACACATACGTGCTCAATACATTTTGATACATTCCAAGCTCAGTGCCTTCAACACAAATGTGTCTTTATTGTCCATAGCAATGCGTGTTGAAGGCACTCAGTAGGGATTTTGACGACACGTATGCGTGTTGAAGGCACTGAGCTTAGAACAGCACCTGATAAAAAATAGTGGCAGAGTTGTCCAATATTTTGTTATCATCTGACTGACGGACTATATAATTTCTTTTATTTTTACCCTGCCATCATTCCTATTACGCATGTTAAATATTTATTATTTAACCTTTTGACCGCCACAGTCGTGTATAGACGACAAACCAAAATGTGCCCAGCACGCCACGGTCGCGACTGGGTGACAGAATTTTAAACGTAAATAAATAATAATAATAATTTCGACCTCGCTACTATTTTGTAGGTATTAAAGGATGAATTCGGAGCTTGGCGCTGAGGGCACGCTTTTTCATTTTTGACGTGGCGGTCAAAAGGTTAACCACCTTTAGTGTCAGAAAATTTTAAACTGAAATGATTTTAATATTGTTCGCAGGTTGTACAGAAAGCGGAGATGATATTAGTGATGTTTTTGTTGATTTTGTTTTAATTGTTAGAATTTATGATTAAGTTAAATAATAAATAAATAAATATAAGTTCAAAACTATTCATGTTTGATTTTGATTCATTCTAAAATTGGATAAGTTTGATGCCTTGAGTTTTTCGTTAATATCTATTAATATTGTGTTTGGTAAAAATAATGAAATTTGTATCTCCCATTGACACTATCCGAGATGAATGGATGACCTTTAAATGACCTTACTGCCTGACCTTTGTCGAAAGATGTAATAAAAATCTGTCTAGCCTTTTCCCAACTATGTTGGGGTCAGCTTCCAGTCTAACCGGACCAGCTGAATACCAGTATTTTACATGGAGCGACTGCCTATCTGGCCTCCACAAACCAGGAACTGGGCAATATATTATTCTCCTTTATGACGATACCCCTTGGTAAGACTGGCTGTCAGACGTTCGGGCTCCTGACGACCCGTAACGGCTGTCAAAGATACACAAATGTCAAAGTCAAATCATTAATTTCAAATAGGCACAAGTAAGGCACTTTTGAACGTCAAAATGAACAAGAAATAGAATTGATTCTAGTCGCCCCTTCGAAAAGGTAGTTTCGTGTGGAGAAGAAGGGCAAGAAACTCCACCGTTACTCTTTTAAAATGTTTTACAATGTTTTTTATACATGAATTATAACATTATAAGTGAACACGATGCACCCAGAATAAAAACACTACACCACAAAAGGTGAAAAGAAAAACACATAGGAATGGTAGGTAAACTTAAGTAAGTACTTATGTCAAAAGTACATGGTGCTCACATACTTACAAACATTCTAAGGCCCGTATTACAGAAGGATACTCAAGCACTGATCTCTGTTTAAAACTAGTTTTGAGTCAAGTTTTTATTTTAGAACGTTCCTCAAGCATAGATTCATTGATCATAGTTCAGCCGAGTTTGGCTTTATATTAGAACGTTACTCAGTTCGTGAATCGAACCCAAGCATCACCCAAGTGTGGTCGGGACCGCGCTTGAGCAGAGATTGTTACATGTCATGTCAGTCTATTTGCGTCAAATTTTTAAAGCAATTATAGTGGAATTGAAATAGGATCATTGTTAAAAGAAACATTTGGAGAAGTTGAATATTACATGTTATTACTCCGTATCGGATTTTCTAGCTGATATATTTTGGTTGTGCATCCATGATTGTGTTTGATGATGAACTGTTTCTGTGTGATCAATGGATCAATGTTTGCATGCCAAAATGGTAGCATTTCCAAGGATTATTTGATATTATGTAACAACCCTAATGTATTGAGCAAATAAATAAAGACAACAATAACACATTCTACAATATTTTTTTCAATAACAATTCAAATAGAATGTTGAACTATGGCGTTCCTCTCTCATACAATTGTGAATACTCCAAAAAGAGGTAGGTACAGGTATCAACTACACAACCGTAGGCATCCCATAGCCCCAGAATTGCAAATTATGTTTACGTTTTTATGCGATGGCCTCATCAACATCCCGACATCAATAGTCGGGCAGACACAACACCCGTCTGGTCAGAGGATCCTCCCTTTTCTATTCAGGATGAGTAAACTTGTCACCCTGTTCCTCATACCTCTGTAAGAACACAATGTAAGCCCGAAAGGCAAAATGCTAAATATCCAAAAATGTACGGGAGTGAGACGAATGACTGGACAACCAGTTACAGCGCACTGGTCCGAACAGAAGGATGTCGTCAAGGGTTCCAATAAACGTGGACATTCTCAACCTGCAAAAAGAGGTTGCGGCGTCATCATCTGATGACGCCGCAACCTTTCGCTACCAGAGGAGGCAGTACGCATTTAAGGGTTTACGTGCTTATAACACATACCTACAAAAAGAACATCAATACATGGTGTGTCGACTCCTAAATTCCTATACCTGGTTACAATATTATTCATTTTTTATAAATAAAACAAAAATATGTAAAATATTTTTTTTTTAATAACAATAATCAATCTTGAGTAATATCTATCTTCTATCTTTAAATTAAAATGTATTAGTAGTAGTAGTGAATTCATCTGCGTCTGAATAGGTATGTTGGCTGGCATCAATTATAGTTTGGATGTGGTTTAGATCGACGGTATTAAATTGTTGGGGCGGCATTATTATTTCGTGCTCTATATCATCTGGATCTGCTTTAACTGGAGTCACCATATCTGAAACTAAACATAATAACATTTGCATAACATGCTCAGAGAGGAATCCCCACTCTTGACACCCCATAGGATAACAAAATAACGTTAACTTATTAGCTCCAACTGTACTGGTAGTAGAAAGCAAATTTTGGGAAAGAAAAGTATTCAGAAAAATCTTGAACAACGACGACATCATGACGTCACGAACTTCTACAAAGAGAGCTAAACACCTGATGGTGGTGGTGGTGGTGGTGGCTGTCAAGGCAGGTTAAGGTTCCTGTCGTAATAAAATAGGATTGTATTTTATTAATAATTTCAACAGTAGGAAACTGATAAGTTAACTTATATTAAAAATAGATTGGTACAGTTTACTGACTCGCATCATAAGGGAACTATTACGTTTCTCCGCAGAACGGACACATTCAGCCATTTTGCTCGTGTGCATGTGTGAAATCTTTCAAAATTTCTATTAGCGGTTTTTCCCAAGAACAATTTTCTTGTGTCTTGCCATTTATGAATTGGTATACATTTATATTCAGCAAAAGAAACACAAAAAACGTTGTAAACAAACAGATATTTTCTTATAGGTATTTGACAGTACTGACGTTTTAATTATCATAGATATTTATGGGCATAGATACCTACAAGTTTGCTTTTAAAATGACTATACTTTACTTCAAAAACCTTTATTTCAATAAATGCGGGATTATAGTATTCAGGACAAAGTAAAAAACCCAGATTTCCTAAATAGTTGAGCTTTTTATGGTATATTTTAATATTTCTGATGCATTGAAGATCAGAACAAAATTGGTAAATAAAATAAATCGTAAATGAAAACTGACTGTTGTATAGACAATAGACATCTCTGCTTGAGGCTAGATTTGAGTGTCGATTCAACTGAGTATAGTTTGATTACCGTCCTGGAATAAGAAAGATGCTCAAGCACTGAATCTAAATTTAAACTGAGATCGACTGATTGGCAATCAAACTAGACTTGAGGAACGTTCTGTAATACGGACCTAAAAGTTAATAATAATAATTCAATCAATGTGTGAGAAGTTATTTCAACATGTTAAAATAGTATTTTATAAATAATAAATTATTACCTAATTTACTTAGCAACCAGTTTGATTTTGTCTAATGACAGCCGGGATCAACGGCTCAACGTGCTTCCCATTCACGGACCTACCGCGACAACTGTAGCTTAACCTGATCAATCGATTGTACGGCTGTTATTACTTAGCCACGAGCCCGTATACATTATAAAGATGCGATATTTAGCTTCAAAAGATATGGTCACCCATCCACGGACCTACCGCGACAACTGTAGCTTAACCTGATCAATCGATTGTACGGCTGTTATTACTTAGCCACGAGCCCGTATACATTATAAAGATGCGATACTTAGCTTCAAAAGATATGGTCACCCATCCACGGACCTACCGCGACAACTGTAGCTTAACCTGATCAATAGATTGTACGGCTGTTATTACTTAGCCACGACCCCGTATACATAATAAAGATGCGATATTTAACTTCAAAAGATATGGTCACCCATCCATGGACCAACCGTGACAAGTGTAGCTTAACTTGATCAATCGGTTGTACGGTTGTTATTCTTAGCCACGAACCCATGCGAATTTACCTTCAAAAGATATGGTCACCCATCCATGGAACTACCGCGACAAGGGTAGCTTAACCTGATCACTAGACCCGTGCGGCTGTTATTACTTAGGTACGTCTAGGTATGTAAAGATGGTTATAACCCCCTAACCCTGGCCTAACTCTGAAAAAGTCGAAAATAAAATATAAAATCACATAGAAGAAAGACGCTCGTCTTAAAAACTTCCATCACATCACGTAATTGTAAAATTGCATTTTAATATGTATTCCATTTGATTCAAAAAATCTGTGACGTCATATTGTTACATTTCATACAAATCACGTACATACAAATTCCGCGTTTTGACAGTTCATAAAAAGTAACTTTCAAATACCCATTCTATTTATAGTACAGACGCCAGCACATCAAGCTATCCCTAACTGTCAAATTTTCTCAATTAAAAATGAACCTTATGCCTTTGCAATAAAGTTGAAATACCTATTATCACTTTCACTGCCAAGCACATTTATTGCATGTCTATTGGCATGCCACAAAATGTGTCTCGCATATCTATAACAACCCATCTGTTGAGTCCATCGGCGCAACGGTTACGTAACGGTACCACTATGCCGCAGCACCCGAATCCGAGTTCACTAAGCCACGCCCACGACCAGCCAGCGATAGTAGGGTTGTCGAACGTCAAATTTTTTATTGAAAGAAATAAACTACACGGTTCTTTTTTTAATTTTTATTTGTTTTTCTAGGTATTTAAAAATCATAACACTTACGCCAAGAGAACCTTACATGATTTGCCTAATCCGCAGTTGTAGCTTTTAAACGTCAAAAACTTTTAATGTCAAAATATCAAATCTTCATACAGCCAATGATGCAGATTTTTAACCCTCTGATGCCTGATGATTCACACGCATAACAACAGATTATCTAAGCTACGTGAATTAAAGTAAGGTAGCTAAAGTTGTATAAACAGTTGTCGTCTAAATCGCCAGCAAGGGATTAAAAACCTTTAAGCTCAATAAAACCAAACCGATGCCTTTGTTTTCATTTTTTAAACCTTCAGCGGCGGTTTTTACCTCAATAAAACACGCGCAGATAAAGAAAAGATTAAACATTTGCCGTCTTTTGTTTCTAAATACATTGTTAACTATGTACTATTTAGTATGTTTCTTAGAAATTTGTCAGCATAATATCAATATTAGTACAACATTTAAAGTAAATAAATAATTAATGAAAGACGTACTCAAAAGTACATACTATTCTCACCTAGCTTATTTTTGACAACCCTAGTAGCACGTTTTGATTTGCACCCGGGAGGCGGGTGCTTGGCATGGCGACAAGCCACATATAACTATTTATATGTAGGACCCGGGAGCCGGGTTGTGGGCACCTGAACGAATTTTCGTTCGACCCGGGAGCCGGGTGCTTGGCAGCGAAAGTGTTATCAAAGAAATTTGACAGATTGTGGTAACTTGATGTGCTGGCCTCTGTACATTTTTGACGTGCAAAAGTACCTTTCTAGTGCCTATTTTAAATAAATTATATGACTTAGATATCGGCTATCGCATAGATTGCACCTGAATTACGAAGCAAGGAAATCACTAGTAGAAAAAAAAACTCCAAGTATTATGCGTAAAATATAATTGTACTGCGTATAAAATAAACACTACATAATTATGCAACTTTAATTTTCAATCAGCATCTGAAAAAGAATAAACAAAGAATTTTAGTTATTATGATTACTGAAATTAATATTTTATTGCATTCTGAAACATCATCATCCGCCTAGCCTTTTCTGTTGGGGTCGGCTTCCAGTCTAACCGGATGCAGCTGAATACCAGTAATTTACATGGAGCGACTGCCTATCTGACCTCCACAACCCAGTAACTGGGCAATACGATACCCCTTGGTAAGACTGGCTGTCAGATTTTCGGGCTTCTGACGACCCGTAACGACTGTCAAAGATGCACAAATGACAGCCGGGACCAACGGCTTAACGTGCTTTCCGAGGCACGGAGGAGTCTCGTTATGTAAAGTTGCTGGAGTTTGTTGCGCCACTTCTTCTTCCCAGCTAAAGCACTAGGAAGTGGTGAAGGGTGGGCGTGCCGGGGGACTGTCTTATGTAACTTTGACCTTCAAAAAGTGCTGATTTTCAGCCTAATTTGAATAAATGGCTTTTGATTTTGATAGATGGTCACCCATCCACGGACCAACCGCGACAAGGGTAGCTTAACCTGGTGGATCAAAAGTGCTGATTTTCAGCCTAATTTGAATAAATGACTTTTGATTTTGATAGATGGTCACCCATCCACGGACCAACCGCGACAAGGGTAGCTTAACCTAGTGGATCAAAAGTGCTGATTTTCAGCCTAATTTCAATAAATGACTTTTGATTTTGATAGATGGTCACCCATCCACGGACCAACCGCGACAAGGGTAGCTTAACCTGGTGGATCAAAAGTGCTGATTTTCAGCCTAATTTCAATAAATGACTTGATTTTGATAGATGGTCACCCATCCACGGACCAACCGCGACAAGGGTAGCTTAACCTGATGGAGCAGTCGACTGGGTAAAGCTTATCAAATAGCTACTGACCGTGTTCAAGCCCTGTTCAATGGTGAACACTCCTGTTGCAGCCAGGTCTCTTCTTCATCCAGGCCCCGTTGCTTCATAATGGGCCCCAAAATCTCAAGAACGCGCTTGTGGTAGGCATTGATGTAGGATAACTGTAACAAATTATATTGACCTTTGAACGCCAGAGCATGAAGAGCCTTTTCTTGATGATGTAGTATTTCAGGTACATAGCAAGTTTAGTACGAATTGGACTGTGGGGTAGAGAGTACCACAACTCAAAAGTGAATAAAAAAAAAAGTTATACAGAGTTGATACGACAGAGGGGCTTTCCTTTAAACAGCTAATACTAGGGACAATTTTCAAGCTCTGTACCAAAACTCAATTAAATAGGAGCAGTAGTTTAGTCGCAAATGATTTTTTAAGTTTTGCCCCGTTTGAACACGATGTATCTTTCCTAACAGCGCTCCGGCGCGCGCGCAGGTGCCGCTTTGTTATAAGGTCAGTTTTTATTTACAAAGGATGGTTGCGTTTTATTCTGATTTGTAAGCTATTTAGTTTGTTTGAAAAAAGACAAACCTCATTTTTGGTGCTTTTTATTTTTATACCGTACCGAATTAATACTAAACACGTATAGTATACGTAGTGTAATCTAATGCCCCTCTGTCATCAACTCTGTTTAAATACAAAACAATCGACTTCTAAAAATCACTATAAAGTGACTTTAATTTCGAAAGTCGGTAGCAAAAAACTAAAATACAAAACCAAAGACAGACTCCCGAAATTGAAGATTTGAATTGAAAATCGAAATTTCACTTAGTAGTGTTTTTTTTGGAATTTGTTTTTTAGTTCCGCTAAACATTTTCAAACTTTTGAACGCCAGAGCATAACCGCACGCGCGTGCCCTCCACGCCAAGCTACAAATTTATTTCTTCTTGTTATCATGAATTTACCAATATCCATGGTGTCTTTTAATTTGTTTCATGTCATTAAATACGTACGAGAGCTTCAATTTTAATCCATATAAACACTCACAAAAGTAATGATTTGATTGTTTATTTCGTGTAGTGTTGTTGCCAATGTCACATATTTGTGTCATTGGCGTACAGGGCAGCGCTTTCTTGTCACGTTTATGTGACAATGGCGTTTAAAACTCGGATCTTTAGTTATAATCTCTACATAGTATAAAACAAAGTCGCTCCCCGCTGTCTGTCCCTCTGTATACTTAGATCTTTTAAACTACACAACGGATTTTAATGCTGTATTCATTAATAGATACGAGTGATTCAAAAGAAATGTATACGTATAGTTTATGTCAATCTGCCAGCCATTTCCCAACTATGTTGGGGTCGACTTCCAGTCTAACCGGATGCAGCTGAATACCAATATTTTACATGGAGCGACTGCCTATCTGACCTCCACAATCCAGTAACTGGGTAATACGATACCCCTTGGTAAGACTGGCTGTCACACTTCCGAGCTTCTTCTGACCCGTAACGAATGTCAAAGATCCACGAATGACAGCCGGGATATCTGAACGTGGCCTCCGAGGCACGGAGGAGTCTCGGTATGTAAAGATGGTCACCCATCCAAGAACCAACCTCGGCATGCGTAGCTTAACCTGATGGATGGAGGCTGTTATTACTTAGCTTACCTCAAAATCGGTGAGCATTTTAACATCAATGCAGTCCTTCTGATGTGGTACTAGTGTGAGCGTGTTAAATCCAAGCACACCGCGGCCGTCAAAATCGCCTTGTAGGCTACTAGCCTGAAAATAAATATTTTAAATGTAAAATCGTTCATTTCATTCTGCCAAATAGACTATGGATTTTATTTAAAAAATTTAAAGTATAATAATTATTACAATGAATAAAGGTTAATCTAATGATATTTACATTTAAAAGCTTTTAATAATATGTGTATTATAATCAAAGAGCATCATAAAATTCGTCCACATCGCTGTCAACAGGAAAAGTTTCCAAAAAGCTGGCAGCATTGCCACGTTGTATGGCAATACTGATTCTTTGACTATGAACTAAGAACTTTTATGGATGATGAATAAAACTCATTTTTTAAACCGTCAGCTAAATTAACCTAGGAGTTTTTTCCCGCACGGAACAAATATTTGTACGACATGCAAGTATTTGTACCGGGTCTGGGTGTTTTTCTATCTATAATATGTATGTATTTAGAAAAAAAAAATGTATATATAAGTAGTTTATCAGCCATCTCGTTACCATAACACAAGCATTAGGTTGCTTAGCTTGGGACTATATGGCGTTGTGTGAAATGTCCAAGGATATTATTATTATTAGTTTGTCTACTGCTTAACCGGGCTTGCCTGTGGATGCCTAATGAGAATTAATAAACTAATATTATAAAGAGATAATAAACCCGTAAATAGTCCCGTGGGATAATTTCCGTTACATACACGCGGGCGAAGCCGCTGGCAAAAGCTAGTCTATACTTCACTATATAGTATAAAACAAAGTAGCTTTCTCTGTCCCTATATCCCTATGTATGCTTAAATCTTTAAAACTACGCAACGGATTTTGATGCGGTTTTTTTTAATAGATAGAGTGATTTAAGAGGAAGGTGTATGTGTATAATTTGTCGGCATATTTTGCGGGCGAAGCCGCGGGCGGAACCTAGTATATTATAAAGCTGAAGAGTTTGTTTGTTTGAACGCGCTAAGGGTTCTTACAGACGAACGGCAGAGGCTACTACAGCCGTCGCCACCTGTCGACGAAAAAAAACAGTGGACGTGGGGCGTTGTCAAAATGAGTTGTATGGGGACAGGGAAGTTGTTAACAATTAATAATAATAAATGAATGTTTTTTTTAATGCATTAATGAACTTTTAGTTAATTAAGGTTTCCAGCCAGGGCTTACTGACGGGGCCCTCATTCGCAAAGACTTTACCTTTGGGTGATTGCTTTCCTTAGTAACTTGGATGGTCTCCACCAGGTCTTCATGCCGTATGCCGAAGTCTCCCACCTTATAGTATCCTGGCTCTGAAAACAGAATATTTACCATTATAACTACCTCTTAGGTCTAGTGGTCAAGCGATACTGCTGAGTATTAAAACCTGGGTTCGATTCCCATGTCGAGAAACGTGTTATTGGGTTTTTCCATCTGGTATTCCTGAGAAGCAACAACAGCAATCTTACCAAGGTGTATCGTATTACCCAGTTACTGGTTTGTGGAGGTCAGATAGGCAGTCGCTCCATGTAAAATACTGGTATTCAGCTGCATCCGGTTAGACTGGAAGCCAACCCCTACATAGTTGGAAAAGGCTAGGCAGATGATGAACTGCTTCTTAGGTCTAGTTGTCGCAAGCGCTACTGCTTAGCATGAAAACCTGGGTTTGATTCTCAGGTCAAGCAAAGTGTTATTGGGTTTGTCCAACTGGTATGCGTCAGAAGCAACTTTTTTAATTTTTCGGGGTGTGAAATTTCTGAGGAGCTTGTAGCTAAATACTAGCAGCCGCACAGGTCGATCCACCAGGTTAAGCTACGCTTGCCGGGGTTCTTTACATACCGAGACTCCTCCGTGCCTCGGAAAGCACGTTAAACCGTTGGTCCCGGCGGTCATTTGTGCATCTTTGATAGTCGTTACGGGTCGTCAGAAGCCCGAATATCTGACAGCCAGTCTTACCAAGGGGTATCGAATTGCCCAGTTACAGGGTTGTGGAGGTCAGATAGGCAGTCGCTTCATGTAAAACACTGGTATTCAGCTGCATCCGGATGGACTGGAAGCCGACCCCAACATAGTTGGAGAAAGGCAGGCGGATTCAGTCACTACCATAGCTTTTTTTTAAGGATGGTTAATCATCCAATGACTCCTCAGCGGAAGGGAGTGTCAGACTCTTACTGACTAAAACCCATCCATGTTTCTTCCTTGGCCCTTTATGTTCCGGGCAGCTGTAACCCTTTCGGACAATGCCACTGCTACTTACCATTGCTAAGTATCTGTCCAGGATTAAGACCGGGGTCGTGAGGGTATGGTCTCCAGGAGATGCCGGAGGGTCCCTCGTGCACGTTGAGGAAGTGTCCTACGCCGTGACCTGTTCCATGCGCATAGTCCAGGCCGACCTCCCAGAGGGCGTGGCGGGCGAAACTATCGAGGACATTACCCTGAAAAAAAAAACAAGCGGATTGACACATACATATAAACCTTCCTCTTGAATCACTCTATCTATTAAAAAACTGCATCAAAATCCGTTGTGTAGTTTTAAAGACCTAAGCATACATACAGACATTAGAACAGACGCGGGAAGCGACTTTGCTTTATACTATGTAGTGATAACGCGGCGTCCACCCGTAGATTACCTACCAGCAACGATTGGACGCCGTACGACGAGGCGATGCGGGGTGGGTGCCGGGTGGCTCTAATGACCTATTACCATAAAACGCTTACCTTAACTCCCTTAGGGAACAACGCACTGCCGATCATCATTTGTCCTTTCAGTACTCTGGTGAATGCGGACTTCTGTTCAGCGGTGGGCGCGCGAGCCATGTGTCGTGTGCGAGTGATATCGGTCGTGCCGTCCCTGGGGCAAGAAAAACACACAATACTAAACACGTATAGTATACGCAGTGTAATCTAATGCCCCTCTGTCATATCAACTCTGTATAAATACAAAACAATCGACTTCTAAAAAATCACTACAAAGTGATAAAGTGACTTTAATATCGAAAGTCGGTAGCAAAAAGCTAAAATACAAAACCAAAGGCAGACTCCCGAAATTGAAGTTATTTTTCACTTTGTAGTGTTTTTTTGGAATTTGTTTTTTAGTTCCGCTAAACCTTTTCAAACTTTTGAACGCCACAGCATTAACGCACGCGCGTGCCCTCCACGCCAAGCTACAAATTTATTTCTTCTTGTTATCACGAGTTTCCCAATATCCATGGTGTCTTTTAATTTGTTTCATGTCATTAAATACGTACGAGAGCTTCAATTTTTAAGATATCTATATAAACACTCAGAAAAGTTTATTTCGTGTTATAGTGTTGTTGCCATTGCCACATATTTGTGTCGTTGCCGTAAGGCATGCGCTTGCTCGTCACGTATATGTGACAGTGGCGTTCAAAAGGTTAATCCGTAAAGGATTAAACAGAGGAGTAGGTACAGTCACGAGTACCAATATGTATACACTGAGCAACACTAAAAAGTGATTTTCTCCTTCTGCATGTATTAGAACGAAGTTCCTTATCGCGCGTTGCGAAAGGGGGCTAGACGGAAATTAAGACCAAAAGTTGTAACGACACTTTTTTTGGAGTAAAATATGATGACTTTTTAATCAACATTTTTTGATTGGTTAATTTTAGACCAGATTTTTATTATTATTATAACTTACAAGAAATAAAATGTTATTACAATTCCTTCACTAATTAATCGAAAGGAACTTCGTTCCATCCGGGTGTCCCTTGACACCTCTCAAGTTTTATTGTCATTATATTATGTGATCGTTGCGGACATAGTATTTGGAAACCCATACTAATATGAAAAATGTACTATTATCACAAGGTTATCGTTAATCCACGAGAAAATCGCTTTTGAATATTTCTATGTGTATACATATTGGTGCTCGTGACTGTACCTATTGGACCTACACATTCAGCGGGATTGTTCGAAAGGGTTACCGCTACCCCAGAACATATAAAGCTAAGGTAGGAACATAGATGGGTTTTAGTAACAGTCTGACACTCCCTTCTGCTCCACCCAGAGCGGGAGGAATCATTTGATAAATTACCATCCTCAGAAAAAAAGCCTGCAACGAAAATTCAATCAAATATGTCCAATAGCTAGTCACTATTGCTAGTCAAAGATTGGCGAAACCCATAGTCGGCCGTTACTAATATGGGGCCGTCCATTAATCAGTTTAAGACTACAAAGACAACGACAACGGCGAGTCAAGGTCACACTGCACGCCGCTTTTCGGTTTACAAATGGCGCGTTTGGCGAAAATATAAATACACGTGATATCTTGCCCTTTGAGCCTCACGAGATATATTTTTTTTTTGTTGTGTGTATGTTAGGATTTATTTGATTCCAAAATACTTCTATGCAATAGTATTGTCGGTGACTTCATTTATCGTGGTGTCCACATTTTAGAATTTACTCTTCATACTAACTTGTATTGTCCACCGGAGTCAAGTAGAAACATATCCGAGTTCTCTATGGCCTTCTGCACACCGTTCCTGGAGGGACTATAGTGTATGATCGCGCCGTTAGCGCCCGCACCCGGTATGGTCTCGAATGAGGGGCCCATGAAGTCGGTTTCCTCTCTGTGGATAGAATTATATGGATATTAACCACATTTTTTGGGGGCAATCTACTGAAAGAGAGACTGTTTTTAAAGCACAAAAACGATGTATTCGAGCCATGTGTGGCTTAAAAACTACCGAAACTTGTGCACCACATTTTAAATCTTTAAAATTACTGACTATGCCAGCTATGTACATCTACGAGGCTGCCTTGTTTGTTAAAACTAATTTACCTACACCTTTTTACGAAAATTTCCGATGTAAAAAAAACTCCAATGCGTTCTCAATATGTGAACCAATTGTGCGACATAAAATGCAGAACCGCTCTGATGAAAAACAGTTTCTTTGGTATGGCTTCAAAGATTTACAACAAAGTACAGTACTCCCAAATTAATAATGCACATGCAGATCTTCGCTAATTGTCGTATTCCCGGAAACACCCGAATCATTGAATCGTTCGAGTCCCTTGCATTTTGCACCTTGTTCGAAAGAAATAGGAGTCAATATCATGTGTACACAATCGAAAACAATTCGGGCGGTCGGCGGTCAGTCAAAGGTCCGTCAGTCGTCTTGTTATATTGGTGGTGACTGCACGTGTTCTCTTTGTCTGGAATTATATAGAGCTGCTATTACAGACCCTTCTTGGTTTTCAAAGGTGAATTTAATTTCAACTTTAATTATCTTATTCAAATTTAAATAGTTAATTTTGTAAAATATATAAATACACTAACATTTTTCACGTTTTTTCAATATTAAAAAAACAAAAATACCTACGTAAAATACATATTAAGTACTAGAAAAAACATATTAAAAATCAGATTTAGGCTTATATGAATTATAGCTCGCTATTTACTTACATGGAATTATTGAATCAAATTTCGTTACTGATAAATCAATATTTATCTCTTCCATGACAAAACACATAATCTTACTAAATTATACATGAAGAAAATGCACTTAACCACTCTATATACATATCGTCTTCCAACGCTCGGGAAATACGACCGTTGCCGAACAGTGGCGAAGATTTCTATGCGCATTATCACTTTTGGAGACCTGTACCCGATGGTATAAGAACATTGCTCTTATCAAAATTTAAAAAAGCTCCCTCCTCTCTATTAATACAAAAATGTTACTATACTGTTCCAGATTTATTTATAAAATCTGGAACAGTATAGTATATTTTTAATTTTTTAGCTTGTCTTTCATTATTGTTTGTTTTTGTTCACATTTTATTTAACATTTGTATGCCTTTGCGGTAAAACATAGCGCTCAATTATGTTAACCTAACACTTTTATGTAAATACCTATGTTTAACAAATAAAGATTCTGATTCTGATACTATAAGGAAACCACATAGACAGTGTGTACACATATAAAGACAGGTTGTCAGATTTTCGGGCTACTGACGACCCGTAACGACTGTCAAATATGCACAAATGACAGCCGGGACCAACGGCTTAACGTGCTTTCCGAGACACGGAGGAGTCTCGGTATGTAAAGATGGTCACCCATCCACGGCCAACCTCGGCAAGCGTAGCTTAACCTGATGGATCGACCTGTGCGGCTGTTAGTACTTAGCGACGAGCTCCTCTACTTAGCCACGTGCCGCAAATAAACGTGTTTCCGCCACGTCAAAAATGAAAAAGCGTGCTCTCAGCGCCAAGCTCCGAATTCATCCTTTAATACCTACAAAATAGTAGTGAGGTCGAAATTATTATTATTATTTATTTACGTTTACAATTCTGTCACCCAGTCGCGACCGTGGCGTGCTGGGCACATTTTGGATTGTCGTCTATACACGACTGTGGCGGTCAAAAGGTTAACTTACTTGCGAAATTCTAGAAGTTTGTCAGCCGCCTGTATTTCAGTGACAGTCTTTCCTCCATCGACCTGATCGTGCAGCCATTTGAGGAGGCGACTCACTGCTACTCCATCCCGTACGTGGCATTGACGGAAACCCTGAACACATCAGGAATATGAGGACTATGTGATAATATTCTTCTTCTCAACTTACGGCAGTGCCAGCCTAGTGGTGTGACCGTCGGACTGCCAAGTCATAGGTCTCGAGTTCGAACCCAAGGCACGCACCTCTGATTTTACGGATTCATGTGCGTATTGTATAATTATCACTTGCTTAAAAATCGGTGAACAAAACCAGCATGTCTGAGAGATATTTCTCAACAGCATGTGATGCTAAGTCAGAGGCCCATGGGCAGCATAAAAACTCTGACAACAGCTTAGTCACTCACCACACGAAAAGAAAGTGATAATAGTTTTACCTCTTTTCTTCCTCAGTTAGTTTTCATGATAATCCAGAATTGGCAATTTGAAAAGGTCAAAAATAAAATATGAAATCACATAGAAAAAAAACCGTTCTTATTAAAAACTTCCATCACCGTACAGAAATTAAATATTAAGCGAAGATATAATTGTAAAATTGCAAATTAATGCTAATAAGTATCCCAGGTGATTCCAAAAATCCGTGAGGTCTTATTTCAATATTTCATACAAATCACATACAAATTCCGCGTTTTGTCAGTTCATAAAAGTAACGTTATTGACTATCCTTTAAAATATGCAAAACTAGTACAGACGCCAGCACATCAAGCTATCCCTAACTGTCAAATTTTCTCAATCAAAAATGAACCTTATGTCTTTGCAATAAACTTGAAATACTATCAAAGAAATTTGACAGATTGTGGTAACTTGATGTGCTGGCCTCTGTACAATGTTTGACAGATGTAATGTCGTTAGAGTTTGACGTTTATATATTGTTGTCTCTCTCTCTCCCTCCGATGGCCGTATGACCAAGACGTGTAATTGCTACCGTATTCATTAAAATTGATTTAAATCTAAGTGCATCTTTTCTTTTTCGCCCTATACCCTGCAATTCGAATTGACGGCGCGTATATGTTCCACGCGCGCCTCAAAGAGATGTCAGCATATGAAGGGGCCCCTCAGGGCCAAGCCTGCCGGGTAAGCGGGATTGTCCAAAAGGGTTACCGCTACCCCGGAACATAAAGGGCTACGGAAGGAACATGGATGGGTTTTAGTCAGTAAGAGTCTGACACTCCCATCCGCTCCACCCAGAGCGGGAGCAGTCATTGGATGATATCCCAGCCTTAAAAAAAAAAAAATACCTTTCAATTCTTACCTGTAATTCCACCTCGTTTTTGATAAGCTTCATCAAAGCAACCGGAGATATTTCAGATATCAATTTCAAAGGAGTCTTTATCACATCCATCTGAAAAATTATACAAAAAATCTAATAAAAAATTATTTATTTCTCCAACATAAATTAGTCAAAGAGATAGTGATTGGAGCCTCCATTTAAGCCAGTGCCTGTATTGATTGGGAGACTCGGCTCTTCCATACCATTTAAAATGCTTGGGTAACAAAAAAATGATAAATAATAAAAAAAAATACAAAATACACTATTTGTGTGAGTAAATGAGTGAGTATATGTGTGAGTGTGTGTGTGAGTGTGTGTGAGTGATTGTGCGAGTGAGTGAGTATGTGAGAGTATACATGAATTAAATACACTTTAGAGCCTAAGTGAAACCTTATGTTGAACCTGGTTGGTTAGAAAATAACTAGCAGCATTCGAGCTTACAAAATGATAGAATATTTTTGATAGGTTTTTTTAAAGTTTTCAATATGATGAACTTTATCAGTAGGCGCGCTTCTGAATGGATGTTTTTTTTCTCTCTCTCTGCCCTAGACTACTAGTACTAGACTCTAGCCCTTTCCCAACTATGTTGGGGTCGGCTTCCAGTCTAACCGGATGCAGGTGAATACCAGTATTTTACATGGAGCGACTGCCTATCTGACCTCCACAACCCAGTAATACTAATACTAATAATACGATACCCCTTGGTAAGACTGGTTGTCAGATTTTCGGGCTTCTAACGACCGGACCAACGGCTTAACGTGCTTTCCGAAGCACGGAGGAGTCTCGGTATGTAAAGATAAACTACGATAACATGGCGCGCCCCTCCAAATGACTGTTTCAATGTTTGTAGTCACATCCTTACGAAAGAGTTTGTATGTAGTTGTAAGTATGGTCACCCATCCGCGGCAAGCGCAGCTTAACCTGGTGGATCGACCTGTGCGGCTGTTATGACTTAGCTCCTCTATGGATCGCTCTATCTTGATGTTTTGTGGTGTGTGTCTCTCAGTGTGAGTTGAATAAATGTATTTTCTTTCAGTTTACCACTATAGCAGTGATAGCGAGTTCGAACCTAAAGCACGCACCTCTGTTTTTATAGATTCATGTACGTATTGTATAACTATCACTTGCTTAAAAATCGGTGAAGGAAAACATCGTGAGGAAACCAGCATGTCTGAGAGATATTTCTCAACTGCATGTGAAGCTAAGTCAGAGGCCCATGGGCAGCTTAAAAACTCTGACACCAGGTTAGTCACTAACCACATGAAATGAAGAAGAAGTGTACAGTACTCCCAAATTAATAATGCACATGCAGATCTTCGCTAATTGTCGTATTCCCGGAAACACCCGAATCATTGAATCGTTCGAGTCCTTAACAATGCATTTGCATTTTGCACCTTGTTCGAAAGAAATAGGAGTCAATATCATGTGTACACAATCGAAAACAATTCGGGCGGTCGGCGGCGGTCGGCGGTCAGTCAAAGGTCCGTCAGTCGTCTTGTTATATTGGTGGTGACTGCACGTGTTCTCTTTGTCTGGAATTATATCGAGCTGCTATTACACACCCTTCTTGGTTTTGTTTTCAAAGGTGAATTTAATTTCAACTTTAATTATCTTATTCAAATTTAAATAGTTAATTTTGTAAAATATTTAAATATACTAACATTTTTCACGTTTTTTCACTAAAAAAAATTAAAAATACCTACGTAAAATACATAATAAGTACTAGAAAAAACATATTAAAAATCAGATTTAGGCTTATATGAGTTATAGCTCGCTATTTACTTACATGGAATTATTGGATCAAAGGAGACGGGCGAATCTGGGCCTAACGTTACACAAATGAAATATTTATCAATATTTTGTTTCAGTTTTTTTGTGGTCAATTATAAAATATTAAGCAGTTTTATCATGGCATAAGAAATTGAATATTTAATTAAATTAATACTGACTCCCCTTACTTCCTTTTTGAAAAAATGTTGCCAGATGAAATAGGTAAGTTAATCGATGTTACAATCGACTGTTATTACAAAAATGGAATAACTAATTATCTAAAATAATTTAAAAGTGTTTCGTTTTAATTCTTTATTACATAAGTTTAAACAAACCACATATATTTATTAAGCTTTTTCCTCGTGACACTTTAACGTTTTAATAAAAGTCGTACAAATAAAATTGATGAAAAATCGATTTCACAATCGATCGTCAATGTTTTAATATACAGGCAACAAAACGGAAGTCATGTCAATGTCAGGTCAAAAACTGAAACGTCAATCAAATCATTTGCTTCGTACGTTATCTTTGAGTTTGCGGCCGTAAGTTAGTGGATATTTGCTGTTGTGTTTTCGTTTGCTGTAATACTTATTATTTATTGATCTTGTAACGACTTTCTACGTATAAAGGATTCTGACGGTTATTGCTTTAACGATCGACCCACGCATTTGAAAGTGTTATTAATTCATACTCCCTCTGCTGCTATCTCAAACTTTTAGAATCTAGTTGGACGGCGTCTGAATCTTCAATGTATGAATGTCCTACAATAAATTCAGGTTTATTCTATAATATTCTTATATTCTTCAATAAAGTCAAATAGTTATTTTCTCGAAATATAACGTGAGGGACGGTGTCTAACCTTAGCTTAGAGTTTGTTTTGTACAAACCAATATCATCCTATATTTTCTTTATCCCATGGAGCAGCCGTAAATAATTGAGTTTTTTTTAAATGGTATAAGTGTATAAATAAAATAATTCAGTAATGGTTACTGTAACATCAAGCCCAACTTTCTATGAACTTTCGCCCGTCTCCTTTCGTTACTGATAAATCAATATTTATCTCTTTTAGGACAAAACACATAATCTTACTAAATTATGCATGAAGAAAATGCACTTAACCACTCTATATACATATCGTCTTCCGACGCTCGGGGAATACGATTTCTATGCGCATTGTCACTTTGGGAGACCTGTACAGCTGTAAGCTGACGTCACTTACCCCGGCCGCAGCTCTGTGTATAGCTTCACTAGCATCGCTGGAGAGCCAAATAGAATGATTGCCGCCTTTCTGGGAGAGCTCTTTCTGCAACAATCGATATATTTAATTATATCAATATGTATCAATGTATTAAGTATTTTAATTAAAGATAATATATAATAGTTTTAAAAAAATCTACAAAAACAAGTTTTTTGTAAAAAAACCGAACTAAAAAATTGAAAATAAGTTTTGTAAATATGTAAGCACCATGTACTTATGACATAATTAAGTTTAACCCATTGACGGACAGTGAACGAGACACAATAGAAGTTTTATTGTTATTACGTCTATAGGCGTTCACTGTCCCTCAAAGTGTTAACTGACATTGCTGTATGTTTTTCTTTTTACCTTTTGTGATTGTGGTGTAGTGTTTTTATTCTGGGTAGATCGTCTTCACATAAATTTATAATACATGTATACAAAACATTGTAAAAAAAATTAAAAGAGTAACGGTGGAGTTTCTTGCCCATTCTTCTCCACACGAAACTACATTTTGGAAGGGGCGTCTAGAATCAATTCTATTTCTTGTTCATTTTGACGTTCAAAAGAAGTTCTTGTGCCTATCACTACATAGTATAAAACAAAGTCGCTTTCTCTGTCCCTATATCCCTATGTATGCTTAAATCTTTAAAACTACGCAACGGATTATGATGCGGTTTTTTTTAATAGATAGAGTGATTCAAGAGGAAGGTTTATGTGTATAATTTGTCGAAATATTTTGCGGGCGAAGCCGCGGGCGGTAGCTAGTTTGAAATAAATGATTTGAATTTGGCTTTAATGACTGAATTTATTTTGATATACATTTTGTTTGGGCAGCGCGTTGTCTATTCGAATTTAATATTTGTTTAAAGTAGGAGAAGATATTTACCGCCATCTCGTGTAAATGCTTCTCTACGTCTCCCAACGGAAACCCTTGGACTTCCACCCCCTCATTAGCCAGATGTTCCGTAACTGCAGGACTTAGGTCGCTAGCAGTGAACAGGAGCACAGCAGATGGCGTGATGATTAGATAGGAGAAGAAGACTGGGTTGTATTGGATGTCACTGCCACGAAGGTTCAGGGTGTCTGCGGAGAGAATGCTGGAATTAGGACTATGCTGGAATTAGGCACCAAAGAAAGAACAAACAGAAAGAAATGTTTTATGGGTGAGATAAAACATGGCCTGGCCATGGATTCACGTGCGTATTGTATAATTGACTATTTGAATCGGTCCAAAATAAAATAAGAAATCACATAGAAAAAGCCCACTCGTCTTAAAAACTTCCATCACCGTACAGAAATTAAATAGTATGCGATATAAGATATAATTGTAAAATTGTATATAATGCTAATAAGTATTCCGTGTGATTATAAAAATCTGTGACGTCACATTGTTATATTTCATACAAATCACGTACAAACGCCGCGTTTTGACAGTTCATAAAAAGTAACGTTATTGACTACCCTTTCAAATACCCAATTATCAGTTGCTTAAAAATCGGTGAAGGAAAACATCGTGAGGAAACCGGCATGTCTGAGAGATATTTCTCAACAGCATGTGAAGCTAAGTCAGAGGCCCATGGGCAGTATAACAACTCTGACACCAGGTTAGTCACTAACCACACGAAGAAGAAGACCTTCAGTTGTAACTATTACGTCTCATTTTTTTTTCTTTCTCTCATTCGGTTAGACTGGAAGCTGACCCCAACATAGTTGGGAAGAGGCTACAGATGAATACTCACAAGCCACTTCATCCAGAGCTGTGATGACGAGAGCTGATGCCTTCTTCTCCACCATGTTCTGACGAAGCTCATTTATTTTCTGGCCGGCAGTCTTGCCTAGAACAAAAATAACATGAACGAGTCACACTTTTTTTTTTTGAGTGTCAATAACATTATTTATCATCAAATGTCTCCTTTTTTTTGAGCATGGGAAGTCATCGAATGACTCCTTCCAATCCCGATTACCCGGCAGGCTTCGACCCTAACGGGCTGCTTCATATGCTGACATCTCTTTGAGGCGCGCGTGGAACACGTACACGCAGTCCGGCACGCGCCTGGTCCTGATCGGACGGTGAGCTATCTATTACTCACCGTCCGCAGGCCCGCGCAGGAGGTGGCCGGGAGTCGTCACGTGGCTCCTGACGCCCGGGGCGTCTGGGACGGCCTTTCCTCTCCCATCCCGCCACCTCCTAATTGCTTCGCAGCATAATTAGGACCTTACCCTCTCCCATCCGGTAAGCGGGATTGTCCGAAAGGGTTACCGCTACCCCAGAACATAAAGGGCTAAGGAAGGAACATGGATGGGTTTTAGTCAGTAAGAGTCTGACACTGCCTTCCGCTCCACCCAGAGCGGGAGAAGTCATTGGGTCAAAAAAAAAAGTAAAAGTAAAAAAAAAAACCCTCTCCCATCCCGCCACCTCCATCGCGAGCATAATTGCTTAGCAGAAGGAGGTAGCTGCCTCCCACTCCCTCTCGCTCCGGACCATGGCTTCCACCAGGGCCGGGCGTGAGAGGTCGCCGCCGCCACCGATCGCCTCTACGAGGACACGGCAGTGTTCCGCCCAAGGTGTAATCTGTACTTACCGGTATATTTCTCAGGAAGCGGTATGATGGCATTGTTAGGTCTCTTTGGCGGTGGGTCACCTAGCACACACCTCGCTTCGTCGACCAGATTCTTTGATACCGGTTTTAATTGCATGTTGTGTTTCGATAGCGCTGTCTGTTGACAAAACGTTTTATTTGAAAAAAAAAAAGAAAAAGATTTTTTTACGTGGCAACTTTATGTTTTATAGTGAAAACTCCAAGTTAGCCCACGAAATTAATTTATTTTTTCGGTTTTTTGTAATATGCAGGTCAGTGTGCTGTTGAGAAATATCCCTCAGACATACATGATTAAATGGAATCCGCTATTGGTGAAGATTTTTGTGTGACCAGCAATAACCAGATCCTAGTAACATTAAAAATGTGAAAGTTAGTTACTCTTTCACGCGAAAACTTCTGAAGGAACTGGATGAGATTTGGCAAAGAGATAGATTATAGTCTGGAATAGCACAAAACATACTTTTCTCGGAAAAATGTACGGTTCCCGTGGGATAATTACCTTTATGCACGCTGGCGAAGCCGCTGGCAAAAGCAAGTCGTCTATACATCGTAATTTCAACAGTTCAGTTTAAGAAGAGGGATTATTATTTAGCTGAGCATTACAGCGGGGGCTCTATCTCGCATAGGATCGAAGCAGTAGCGTAGCTAGTCTTAAAGAGGCCCTATATCAAAACTTTGTTGAGGAACTGCCGCGAAAGTCTAAAACCGCAGTGTAGGCTGTGTTCATTGCGAATTTACTTACAGAATAAAATGAGCATGACCGAATTGAGCTATAGAAGTGGAGCATCTAAACTAGGACACTAGGTTGTGATTTTAGTAATAAAATTAATCAATCTGCCTGCCTTTTCCCAACTATGTTGGGGTCGGCTGCCAGTCTAACCGGATGCAGCTGAATACCTGTATTTTACATGGAGCGACTGCCTATCTGACCTCCAAATCGAATTAGTGAGGTAGGCAAAATTTTTGCCCCACCAGTGGGTGGGGCAAAGTAGAATAATTCCAAATAAACGTATTTTCTTTATTTTTACCTGCAGCGGGGTCCACTCGTCCCTCGTAAAGGTGTGAGGGTCCACGCCGACTGTGGCGCCCTCTTTGAGATGATGTGTCAGCCATTTCTCTATAGATGGAGTCTCCGTTAAGGCTGTGGGCAAAATCATAAACACTTTTTTACGAAGGCGGTTCAGAATCATTCATGCACGGAATCCATGTAGTCATTCGGAGCTGTAAAAGTCTTTTTTAACTGTAAAAGACATTTGGAGCTGTAAAAAAGTCATTCGGAGCTGAAAAACAATCTCTCTGCGTTCTCTCGGAGTTGTAAAAGTCTTTCGGCGCTGTTAACATTTTCACAAGAAACTTACATTGCTTCATAAGGGTCCAGAGCTTGAGATCGGCTTCCTTTTCGAACTGCGTATAGTACCGTCCGTCGGTCCAGACTAGAGCAGCGGATGACGTCACTACGGCCGTGCCAGCTGAACCAGTGAACCCGGAGATCCATTCGCGCCTGGCATCCACGGGCGCTATGTATTCGGACTGTGAATAAAAGCGTATTTTATTCGTGTCTTTCGAAGAAAAGCGACACGAGAATTTTATTGAGAAGCGCCAAATACACAAACAGAGACCTAAGCCTTCTACACGGCGCGGGCCTGCGGGCGGTGAGTAATGGGTAGCTAACCGTCCGATCAGGACCAGGCCCGTGCCGGATGGCGCGTACGTGTTACACGCGCGCCTCAAAGATATGTCAGCATTTGAAGGGGTATGGCCTGCCGGGTAAGCAGGTTGTCCGAAAGAGTTACCGCTATCCCGGTACATAAAGGGCTTAGGAAGGAACATGGATGGGTTGTCAGTAAGAGTCTGACACTCCCTTCCGCTCTATCCAGAGCGGGAGAAGTCATTGGATAACTTACCACCCTCAAAAAAAAAAACAAAAGTTCCATTAGCTTTCACCTACACAGATATATAGATCCTATTATAAACGTGTAAGTTTGTGGAAGGAGGACGCGCGGGGTCGCGAAAGATGTAAGGAGTGGAGGGAGGCCTTTGCACAGGAGTGGAACAGCGTAGGTTAAATAATAATTTAAAAAAAGTTTGTGAGGATCTACGGATGTTTGTTATTCCTTCACGCAAAAACTACTAAACGGATCTGTATGAAGTTTGGCACACAGATAGATTATAACACACACGCTTCCGACATCGTAGGATCCTTCGTTCTATAAAAAATTTTGATTACGTCCATTCATTCCATTTCATGTTCATTCGTATGGTTCATTCATGAGTTTTGTTGGACTTATATCTATATAATATATAAAAGAAAGTCGTGTTAGTTACACTGTTTATAACTCAAAACGGCTTTACCGATATGGCTGAAAATTGGTGAGGAGGTAGCTTAGAGCCAGGAAAAGGACATAGGGTAGGTAGGGTAAGTAGGGTAGGTAGGGAAGGTAGCGTAGGTAGGTAGGGTAGGTAGGGTAGGTAGGGTAGGTAGGGTAGGTAGGGTAGGTAGGGTAGGTAGGTTAGGTAGGATAGGTAAGTCGGGTAGGTATCATAGTTAAGACAGGACAACGTTTGTCGGGTCAGCAAGTACATAATATTTTCGATATGGAAACTTCTTTCTTCAAACTATATACGACATAACCTACGAATAACCACCATCTTCTTTTAAAATCTTGCGAAATTGGTATTTTGGATTTGGATGGTCATTAAGAACGCAACAATGAATCATTTACGCTAAAAGAAAATAATACCACTTAGCGCTTCGTATTAAGGACGGGATGGCAAGGGATTTAAATTCATACTAACGGACAAAGCATCGATATAGAAATACGACATAAATTGCTATGCTTTAAAATGATGCCATGGCATCGAATGGCACCGAAACGACGGCATTAAAGACGTGTCGCGAGCTCCTACGACAGAATGCCGTGTCGTACTATGCAATGCTATGGTATGCCGAGGACGCCGGCGCTCGTTAAGACCCAACGCGGGGTGAGGCGGGGTACAGAAGCGGGGGTGCACGCCATGAAATGTGTATTGGGAACACAGATATAGATAGACATAGATAACGCAAGAGCAACTACTTCGCGTGCCTAGCTTACGTACAAAAATCGTAAGTGGTCACTTTCGCGCTCAGTCTGCATCGGTATACAGCGCTAGACGGATCATCATACATCACTAAATAGTGCTTGTGACGTCATAATAGGTAGTCAAAAAATAGCACGCTTGGTTTTCGATCATCATACATCACTAAATAGTGCTTGTGACGTCATAATAGGTAGTCAAAAAATGGCACGCTTGGTTTTGATACAGATCGTGATACTTGCGTTATCTATGTCTATCTATATCTGTGATTGGGAAGCATGTGCTACCGTGGCAAGGCGCTGGAATGCCGCAGTATCTAAGCGGCTGGTGTGCGCTGATTGACGGCAAAATCCTTTGCCATCCCGTCCTGGTCTGGGTTGGCCTTTAATAACTCGTTTTGCGAACTAGGTACGACAGCGGCATTTTGACAGTTGCCTTCTTCATTCTTGTTGTTGAGTTTTGTACTTACATTATGGGCGTCTGCGGTCGGCACGATGTAAGCTGCGAGTGCTTTCGGCTGACTGGCCATCAGGCTCCGCAGAGTTGTGAGCCGCTGGAGCGACATTTTGTGGAAGGCTGGAACAACCAGTTTCCTGAGTACATCACAACTACAATAACGCAACCAGATCTGAATTTTGTAGTTACCACAAGTCCACTGAACTGACGGTCCACAACTGACCCTGAAAACATAGGTTGAAGTGACCGTGAAATGAGCCGTCATTCCACATAAAGCTAGGGATTAACAGTTCAGTTTAAACGCGTTCCGGGTGCTGATGGGGCTGCCGCGCCACTGCAGTGCCTCCGCAATGTTCGCGGCGGCTGACACAGACGGCTTTGCGGCCATCATGCGCCGCACGCGCGACAGTCCCAACACCATCCTGCGCGCGCTGGTGGACCGGTGGGACTCTCCGATGCTGGCGCGCTAGATACGGCTGCATGCAGTCGTTTAGTGATTTGCCGCCAGCATCGGGAAGTCCACCCGGACCTGCCACTTTATTTTTATTATAGTTGTGTTTTAAATCCATTATTTATTTATTACTAACACTAGTTTAAGCTCGCCATTGTACTAACAATTATATGGATAATTTCTGAAATAAATGTTTTATTATTATTATATTTAACTCACTTCATCTACGTTATCACGATGAGATTTTTACAGACTAGCACTGTGTAAAACGCGACGACACTATTCACACATAACCCCTCTGCTTGCCTACATTTTATCGCTGCGATCGGCTTTCTTTTTCGCGTGGTTAGTGACTAACCTGGTGTCAGTTTCTAAGCTGCCCATAGGCCTCTGACTTAGCTTCACATGCTGTTGAGAAATATCTCCTAGACATACCGGTTTCCTCGCGATGTTTTCCTTCACCGGTTTGTAAGCAAGTGATAATTATACAATACGCATATGAACCTTAAAAGTCAGAAGTGCGTGCCTTGGGTTCGAACTCGAGACCTACGACTTGGCAGTCTGACGGTCACACCACTAGGTTATCACTGCTGCCATGTGGGTGCGCTGCTTATCGCTGCGATGTGGTGGTCCGATGTGAACGGACACGGCAAGGCAAAGTTTTTTTTTAAGGCGACGAATTAAAATATAAATTAATAGTATGGAAATAAAGTTAAAAGTTCAATGTTTGCTTAAAAATACCTTGCCATGCCGTGCCGCCAATCTGCGCCGGGCCTTAAGGGGTATCTACCAGGGTATCCCGCAAAATTCTTTAGATAGGTTTTTTTGCAATTAACAGTGTGTATCGAAATATTATGATCTGCGTAGCAAGTACGTATTTACAGAATTATAATCATTCGAATCTAAATACAACTCTCCAAGTTAGAATTGACTATTTGAACCGATCGAAAATAAAATATGAAATCACATAGAAGAAAGACCGCTCGTCTTAAAAACTTCCATCACCGTACAGAAATTAAATATTATGCGAAGATAACTATAATTGTCATATTTCATTTAAGGCTAATACTTATTCCATTTGATTAAAAAAATCTGTGACGTCATATTTTTACATGTCATACAAATCAGGTAACTACAAATTCCGCGTTTGGATAATTTATAAAAAGTAACATTATTGACTACCCTTTCAAATACACAATTGCATGAAATAATAATCCCGTAGGCTTATTTGAACTTAAGATGGTTGTATCAGTGCTTTAATGATGTAAATATGTAAGTAGGTACAGACATCAAGTTATCCCTAACTGTCAAATTTTCTCAATTAAAAATGAACCTTAATATCTTTGCAATAAAGTTGAAATACTATCAAAGAAATTTGACAGATTGTGGTAACTTGATGTGCTGGCCTCTGTACTTGTTACGAACGAGAATCATAGTTTGACTTTCAAAACATTATACTGACCCGCAAATTGCAAAAAAAAAAACGTAAGGAAGTTTGAATTTCGCGGGATACCGTGGCGTTTTCATCAGCTGTTCCCTACACTATGCTCGCATAATTCGTCAAAATGTATGGAACAGCTCGTAACTCGTATGCAACAGCTGATTTTTTTTTGCGATTTCAGATTTGCCCGTAGATGTCACATGCCTGTGCCATGTAGATGTTTCCTCACGATGTTTTCTTTCCCCGTTTAGAGAGTAGTAACGATGAAATAAATTTCACAAAGCAAAGTGCTTGTCTGGGTTCGAATCTACCTAAAGCTGCCTGTTGTGAAAGAAGTTTTATTATCTTTGAATAAACAATACATTACCTATATCTACAGCAGAATGTTTGTTATCTTCATGTGTTCTGGAGTGTGTCTTCGCGGCTAGACTGTTGACAACAATAACATGACATAAGGGTGGATACGCAACAAAATAAAAAATAATAATATCCTTGGACATTTCACACAACGCTATAATTATAGTCCCAAGCTAAGCAACTTAATGCTTGTGTTATGTAACGAGATGGCTGATAAACTACCTATACATTTTTTTTGTAAAACGCGGAGAACACGTCGCTTAGACGCGGTTAACGCACTTCGCACGCGACAGAGCACGTTCACAAATTGCCACGTTGGAAACACGCTTTTTTTTTGAGGTTGAGATATTATCAAATGATTCTACCGCTCTGGGTGGAGCGGAAGGGAGTGTCAGACTCCCTTCCGCTCCTGACTAAAACCCATCCATGTTCCTTCCCGTTATGTTCCGGGGTAGCGGTAACCCTTTCGAACAGTCCCGCTTTTGAAAACACGCTGGCAAATCGTTAGTGTGAAAACGTTCTTAACCTTTTGAACGCCATTGTCACATATATGTGACATGCAAGCACATGCCCTGTACGCCGACACAAATATGTGACAATGCGGCACACTATCAACACGAAATAAACAATTAAATTATTTCTTCTTCTTTTCGTGTGGTTAGTAACTAACCTGGTGTCAGAGTTTTAATGCTGCCCATGGGCCTCTGACTTAGCATCACATGCTGTTGAAGAGAGAATGAGAAATATCTCTCGGGCATGCCGGTTTCCTCAATTAAATTATTCATTTTGTGTGTGTTTAGATAGATATTTAAAAAATTGTATCCCTCGTACGTATTTAATGACATGAAACAAATTAAAAGACACCATGCATTGGGAAATTCACGTTAACAAGAAGAAATAAATTTGTTGCTTGGCGTGAAGGGCACGCGCGTGCGGTTATGCTCTGGCGTTCAAAAGGTGAATGCGGCAAAGGTTTGGATATTTTCTTCGAAGGCGAGTATACTTACATATATTTTTTTAACAGTCCTTTAAATTGTAATATCTTATCGTAGTGTAAAAACATTACTTACAACGCTATAGTTTTACGAGTTGTGGCGGCTGCCATTTTTTTTATACTGGCATCTCACTGTTCAGCCAAAGGGTTGTCTAATATTAAGTCGGGCTTGCCTGTGGATGCTACAATAAAATTGCAGGCTCCAGCCAGGGCTTATAAAACTTACAAACTAAGCGACTACACGCTAAGGGCACCCGCTGTGGGGTGCAGACCTCGGCTTAGCGCGTCGCTGGGGGAGGACAGCAAGGGACAGGCTGGATCGGGCGTATTTAAGACCACAGGCTCAGTTGCAACGCGGGCTGGCTCAAGCAAGGGTCGGGCGGGTGTGACGGCTGCCATAAAAAAATGTTTTATTTATCGCTTTAGTAATATTCCGCCCTATCTCTATCCGAGCCTCTTATTTAGAAATAAAAAAAATATGAAAGCTACTCACTTAGTAATACTAAAAAGTAACACACAGTTTCGCCACATGATTAATTAAAATAAATACATTTATGCAATAAATAACAATAAATAAAATTATGCAATAAATAAAATTCACTAAATTTCTTATTTAAAAAACCACGATTTGTTTTAGATTATTTTTACACAATTTAAAATATTGTAATTTGACTAACTGTCACAAGCAAGCTCGCACAAACTTTTGAGTCGTGCCGTGGAATTAGTATGTACGATGTTGGTTCGAAGGTCGGCAGATAAATTGACATTCTGAATAGGACAGATAAGAACACAATAGGCTTGGGTAAAGCTGCGGTTACAAGTTACAATATAAACAAAAATGTGATATTGATCTTAATTTCTTCGATTATTTCCCCTTCTTGCAACAAAATTCATTTAATGTTAATCGAATCATATTTATATTTAAAAGCTAAGTATTCATAATAATATGTACAAAAATCATATGTATAATAATCAAAGAGCATCAAGAATTCGTCCACATCGCTCTCAACTCTCAACAGGAAAAGTTCCCAAAAGACTGGCAGCATGGCCGCGTTGTATGGCAATGCTGATTCTTCGACCAAAAAATAGGCCAGCCCTCTGGTAACGTGAAGAATCGATCAACCGCATAGCGATGTCTCGAAAAACAAAGTGGGGCATATATATTTTATATACTTGTACATAGTTAAAGTTTTTTAATTTTGATCTTAATATAGCTTAGAAAAACTGTATAATAGACCTGTAGAAAAAATTGATTTCCTCGTTAGTCTAGTTGTCACAACCGCTACACTGAGCTAGAGGTTCTGGCCTACTAGATTTGATGCGCAGGTCTAGCAGTGTTATTCGATTTTTTCCTCAGGGATTTCTTAGAAAGCCCGGCGTCTGAATTTGTGCCCGGTTGATGACAATACCCTCACACAAAGTTTTAACGTAATAAAAGAAACTTTTACAAAAAATTAAACGTTGTACTCCAAGCAATTACTTCGATGGCGAACTTCGATGAAGTGAGCATGAAGTCAGCTGTCGCAATGCCAGAGATTGACACTATTGACAGGTCACCTCACCTACATTTTCACGGTGCAATGTTTACAGAATTGAGAATAGTGTTATACAGTGTGTTAGGTTAAACGAGGGACATACTTTTAGGGGGTACTATACTCATGAAAATGAACAACTTTGACTATAGAACTATACCTGAAATCATGAAAAATAACAGCTGTTCAGTACAGAGGCCAGCACATCAAGTTACCACAATCTGTCAAATTTCTTTGATAGTATTTCCACTTTATTGCAAAGACATAAGGTTCATTTCTAATTGAGAAAATTTGACAGTTAGGGATAGCTTGATGTGCGTCTGTACATTTATGTTTGCATAATTTGTCAAAATGTATGGCTACAGCTATTATGTTTTTTCATATTTCAGAGTTGGTCCCATGGAAAACGTTGTCGATTTTCATGAGTACCTACTATACAACCTGATAGTATGTCCCTCGTTTAACCTAAGACACTGTAGATGTGTTTGATTCTATTTTCAAACTGCTTTGTGTTATACAAAAATGTAGACGAGCCCTTATTTACGTACTACAAAAGAATGAATAACACAATTTACTATCAATTGTAAACTCTATACGTAACAAATTACGGTTCTAAATAACAATCGTTCTTTCGGATGTCTTACGACAGTTGATCAAATAATTATTTATTTCTCGACACACTTCTTGAATAAGATGATTAGAAATCTAAAACAAGGTTTTTGACTCTCGATATTGCGTAGCATAGAATATTTTAGACGCCATTTTTTTTAGTTTGGCAATAGTTTTAATTAGGTTAGGTTACTATATTTTGTTTTTTTTTTTTTTTTTTGTTAATTTAGTGCAAGAAGTTTTATTTATCTATTTTATTCCCTTTAACAAGGAAGCCATAGTTGGGAGAAGGCTAGGCAGATCTGGGTACTACGATACCCCTTAAGACTGACTGTCAGACTTCCGGGCTTCTGACGACCCGTAATGATTGTCAAAGATCCACGAATGACAGCCAGGACCAACGGCTTAACGTGCTTTCTGAGGCACGGAGGAATCTCGATATGTAATGACAAGCAATGCATAGCTTACAGTTCAGTACAGTCACGAGCATAAATATTATATTACATAAATACGGACAACTCGGCCATAAACCGAGGAATTAATGAATGATATATTTATTTGCAAGAATATAAGTAGCTAACATAGACCAGTGAAATTAAGTAAAATAAGGAGTCAAGCTCGGAATGAGGTAAGCCGGATTGTCCGAAAGGGTTACCGCTACCCCAGAATATAAAGGGCTAAGAAGAAACTTGGATGGGTTTTAGTCAGTAAGAGAATGACCCAGATGATGATGATGATGCCCTTCGGCTCCACCCAGAGCGGGAGGAGTCATTTGATGATTTCCCACCCCTTAAAAAAAAACAAAAAAAAGCTAACTAAAGCATAGTAAGCTAAACCCTCATATTATATACCCTCATTTTAGAGTTCCAAAAGTTGTCTTAAGTCTCACAAAAGAGAACCGCCGAAAGAGAGGAGAGCCGACAATCGAAAAGAGCCGTCAGTCGAAAAGAGCCGACAATCGAAAAGAGCCGACAATCGAAAAGAGCCGACAATCGAAAAGAGCCGACAATCGAAAAGAGCCGTCAGTCGAAAAGAGCCAAAAGTCAAAAAGAGCCGATGAGAAAGGAGGTGAAAAGAGACGATGTGAGAAGAGGGCAGTCGAGAAGAGAGACGCTTGTCAGTTAAAAAGCCCGAAATCCTAACAACCAGTCTTACGAAATGGTATCATATTACCCAGTAACTGGATCACTACCGAAGTACTGAATGAACAGGCAGTCGCTCCATGTAAAATACTGGTATTGAGCTGCATCCGGTTAGACTGGAAGCCGGCTCCAACATAGTTGTAGTAAAGGCAGGCAGATTATTGACGTAGCATACGCATAGTACCTAGCTAAAGTACATAAATACATAAATTATAGACAAGTATGTAGATAGGTTTTACGACATATAAAAGGAAAAACTGTTTTATCCGTGACCCAGAACTGACAAGGCCTATAGCCTCTACGAGCGCCAACATTTAAGAGGGGACTCTAGTCTTGAGGTATTAGAAAAATATATATTTGAAGAAACTATTGCCATCGCGCTGCGACGCACCTCCTCCCGTAAAGTGCGAAAGAGACAACTGCAGGCTGATTTTACCTACATAAACCTTCACCAAAACACGTTTTGTATTCCGCTGTTTTCTTCTTCAAAACTGAATTGATCTAAAAATTCTTATTTCAAATTATAGAAGAAAAGTATATCTATGCTTCTGTTATTTTCTTTTTGTTTGTTTTGTTGTCGGATAGTCGTCTGAACATGGCGGTAAAAACGGCCTATTTTTCGGGATTTTTGGATTGCCATAATTCTTTTAGTGATTATGTTTTGGAAAAAAATCATGCTCTAGGGGCATTATTTACGAAGAAAACAGCGGAATGCGTTTGTATGGAGTAAGGCCCAATAGAGTTCCCTCTTATTCACTACGTTGGCTATTCACTACTAATAATTGTGATGATTTTTGAAAGGGAAGTAAAGAATGAGTGAGACTGTGAACGATTTGAATGAAGTAGAAGATAGAATCTAAACGAAGATAAACGTAATTTTTTATAGTGAAGTTATAAAATAAAAATGTCAAATTCAAAATCAAATCATTTATTTCAAACAGTGTGCCTGTTTGATAGAAGTTAGAAAGGCACTTTTGAATGTAAAAATGAACAAGAAATAGAATTGATTCTAGTCACCCCTTCCAAAAGGTAGTTTCATGTGGAGAAGAATGGGCAAGAAACTCCACCGTTACTCTTTTAAAATGTGTTTTTTTAAGAAGTAGTATTATGGTGTAAGTATAGGTTATTATGGAGTGAAAATATGTTTGTACATAATAAATTGTTTACCTGAGACACACGATCGCAAACAATCACACATAAATTAATACTGAAGCCACAAAGACATAATACAAAGATAAGGTAACAGATAATAAACTATTTATTGTTAAACTTCATAATATATTAATTTCTAAGGCTGTGTGCTAATTATGTAGTGTTACGTATATTTATTTTCTAGGATATGCCAAACTCAAAGCATTTATTTAAAAAAAATCAATTACAGGCACTTTTGAATTGTCAAGGGGTCGGTCAGTCAGAGAGATGAAGCTAGTTGCCCATTCCAAAGATGGAGAAGAACGGGCAGGAAACTCCACGGACACTCTTTTAAACAAAATATGGTTACAAAATATTGGTTACATAGTTCATATTAATATTATACACGTGAGAACGATGCAGAACGTTAAAAGCATCCGATACAAAAACTGTAAAAACTATTCAAAAATTCAATTAAAACTAGCAATAGCCGCTAAGAGATGACCAGTCCTTACTGACAGCCACTTTGCACAAACTGAAGTCATTTAATTCAAATAGGCACATTTTGACGTTTCAAATGTGCCTATTTGAAATGAATGACAAGAAATAGATTTAGAACGCCGACAGGCGGTGTTTCTTGTCCATTCCTTTTCATTCGAAACTCCCTTTTAGAAGAGGAGACTAGAATGAACAACCCAGTAACTGGGCAATACCCCTTGGTAGACTGGCTGTCAGATTTTCGGGCTTCCAGTCTCAACGTGTTTTCAGTCTCAACGGCTCAACGTGTTTTCCGAGACACGGAGGAGTCTCGATATGTAAAGATGGTCACCCATCCACGGCCAACCCCGGCAGGCGTAGCTTAACCTGATGGATCGACCAATGCGGCTGTTAGTACTTACCCACGCGCTCCTGCGCAAGCGGAGCGAGAAAAACCAACGATTCAAGCCCTTGATCCGTAAACATAACTTTTGACATTTTACGCTACGGTACCAATAACCTACTTCTACCTATTTATAAACAGTGATAGCCCAGTGGTGTGACCGTCGGACTGCCGGTCTCGAGTTCGAACCCAAGGCACGCACCTGTGATTTTACGGATTCATGTGCGTATTGTATAATTATCATTTGCTTAAAAATCTATGAAGGAAAACATCGTGAGGAAAGCAGCGTGTCTGAGAGATATTTCTCAACAGCATGTGAAGCTAAGTCAGAGGCCCATGGGCAGCATAAAAACTCTGACACCAGGTTAGTCACTAACCACACAAAAAGAAGAACGTAACTTCTACAGTATAATTGTAAAAGAAAGTCTCTCGCCGTATCTGTATGTAGGAACACGATTAGCTCAAAAAGTACCGAATGGATTTTCATGCAGTTTTCACCAAAGGACGGAGTGATTCATCAAAACGCGTTATTTTTTTTAAATAGTTTTTATTTTTTACTTTTTAGTTTTGGTACCTACCCCATAGTACCCACACTAATTCGTATAAGTACCACTACTTGCTATATAATCAACAGTGATTATTAAAACATCAAATTAATCTGCCTAGCCTTTTCTCATCTATGTTGGGGTCGGCCCCTTTTTTGTGAGACTGCCTATCTGGTCTCCACAACCCAGTCAGTAGTCAGTCAGGGGGTCGCGGGGGGGGGGGGGGGGGGCTTAGTAAGATTCACACCCACTTCCATAATTAACATTTTATAAGTTATCGATTTGGCCTTTCGTATCGAGAGTAGGGCTAGTCAACCAGAAATAATTGGGTCGCTAAATATAACCTTCCGCGAGTATATCTTACGGGGACGAACTGTCTCCTGTAGAAATCAGCAAAAAGTTATTGAGATCTAATTTTTTGCTTAAAATTAACTTTATAATTTACTTTGATAAATATTTGCGCTAAGTTTCAAGTTTATTAACTCAAGAAATGAGATTTGGCATACAAACTTTCATCCCCTATTTTACCCCCGTAGGGGTAGAATTGTTGTCCGAAAGGGTTACCGCTACCCCGGAATATAAAGGGCTACGGAAGGAACATGGATGGGTTTTAGTCAGTAAGAGTCTGACACTCCCTTCCGCTCCACCCAGAGCGGGAGCAGTCATTGGATGATTACCCAGCCTTAAAAAAAAAAGGGGTAGAATTGTCAAAAACCCTGCCTTAGTGGCCGGAACTTATAGGGCTAAGGAAGGAACATGGATGGATTTTAGTCAGTAAGAGTCTGACACTCCCTTCCGCTCCACCCAGAGCGGGAGAAGTCATTGGATGATTTCCCAGCCTTAAAAAAAAAATGTGGGTGCCTACATTAACCCATAACCCATGCGATTTCGACCAGGCGACAATCCATCTTCCGAAAGAAATCCTCGAAGAAGTTTATATTAGCGGTCTGATTAACTCGAACCTGAGTATTTATACCTAAAATCAAAAAGAAAGAATTACCTGCAATAAGGATTGTTGAAAATGTACCTCTAGGGGAGTGCAAAGGCGTAGTCAATATTAAGTCATTAACTGCCACGCAGCAGACACAATAGAAAAACTATTGTTCGCGGTCACCGGTGACCGCGTTGGCGCTCAACGTGTTATAGGGGGTTTCACTAAGTGTCTTGGTCAACTGGAATTGATACCTAGAACACTTTTTATTCCGATATTGCGATATAACCGAACTCCACGCGGACGAAGTTGCGGGCAAAACTAGTTAGGTATACTCGTACATGGCAAACATTGCTTCTAAACTACTATCACTTTCATATGAACTTAGATGGTTGTATGTAAGAAGCTCGTGACTAAGTAATGACAGCCGCACGGTTCGATACATCAGGTTAAGCTACGCTTGCAGGGGTTTGTCCGTGGACCATCTTTACATATCGAGACTTCTCCGTGCCTCGGAAAGCACGTCTAACATCGTCAGAAGCCCCGTCTGACAGCCAGTCTTACCAAGGCGTATCGTATTCCCCAGTTACTGATTGGGTTGTGGAGGTCAGATAGGCAGTGGTTCATGTATAATACTGGTATTCAGCTGCATCCGGTTATACAGAAAGCCGACCCCAACATACACACATCAAAAGTGTCTAGGGATCAAGCATTTTTATGCGGATTTCTTGAGATTGAGATGTGGCTTTGTAATAAATTTATGATTTTATAAATTTATATGGATCCTTTTTGGTGCATTTCATAATTTGAAACAGGAACTGTCAATCAAATTCGAGTAAAAGATGAAAATCAGCTGTCAATATTTTCCCTATAAAAACATACAACGCATTGAAGACATTATTAGTGCTACTGTTTCCCTACTACTGATTAAAACCAACGTTATTATGGAGCGGCGACGTCATTTAAGCAGGGAAGAAATGCTCAGAGCCGTGGGAATGATAGAAGCTGGTTCCCGGCAACGTACTGTGGCTTTAGCTCTGAATACAAGTCAGAGTGTTATCAGTCGACTTTGGACACGTTACCGAAGCACTGGTACCGTGGCTGAGCGCCATGAAGGACGGTATCGCTGCACCACACGGAGACAAGACCGATACATTCAAATCTTAACTCGAAGAGCTCCAACAATAACCGCCATGATGTTAGCCGTGAGGCTTCATCACTCTTCAGGGAACTTAATTAGCGACCAAACAGTCAGAAACCGCTTGCATGAAGTGAACCTTCATTCCCGAAGACCGCTACGGGTACCACCTATAGCAATGCACAATCGTAGGATTCGATATCAATGGGCTCTTGAACACAGAAATTGGGCAGAAGAACAATGGCGTTTCGTGTGCTTTTCTGATGAGTCTCGTTTTGGTATCAGACCGGATACAAGACGTATACGACACTGGAGAACCCCTGGACGCCAACAGCGATTAAAATCCTGCCAGGAAGTCCATCCTTATAGTGGTGGAACCATCATGGTATGGGCGGGTATTTGGATCGGCGGAAGAACTGAGTTGATTTGGATCAGAGGCAACCTCAACGCTCAAATTTATGCTGAGACGATTGTATCTGACGTCATCGTTCCTCTACAAGTGCAAATCGGTCCCTTATTTCAGTTAATGCATGATAATGCACGACCGCACACCGCAAGAGTTGTAAGACAGACTCTCGCCGCAGCTAACATCAATGTCCTGCCCTGGCCTGCTCAGTCGCCAGACTTGAACCCGATTGAGCATGCATGGGATATGCTACAGAGAAGAGCTCTGCCGAATATGGAGGGTATCCAGTTGCAAGAAGACCTTTTTTTGTTGTTGCAACGAACATGGGCGGCCATTCCACAGCGTGATTTGGATGAACTCATTTTGAGTATGCCAAACCGATGTTCTTGTGTTGTTAGTGTTCGCGGTAGAAACACGGATTATTAATTGTTTAAGTTACCCAATAAAATTTTAAAGAAAACTGTTATTTCAGTCTTTTTTTCGAACTTTAATGTTAGTGGTTCAAATGTCAAAAATCCCTTTATTAGGAAAATGGCAAATTTCTTTATTAATGCAAAGGTGACTTGGTTTATCGTTACTGTGACAAACGAAAACACTTTATTTGATGAATCCTTAAAGAAAATTTAAATTAATATCAATCAAGAGAAAAGTTATTGCAAAAATATATGTTGATCCCTAGACACTTTTGATGTGTGTAGTTAAAAAAGGCTAGGCTGATTGACTTGCCAAACATCTGCTATTATTGTAATATGAACTTAGATGGTTGTATTGATGATTTTAATGAATACAGTTCTATACTTCATTTATGTACAGACGCCAGCACATCAAGTTATCCCAAACTGTCAAATATTCCCAATTGAAAATTAACCTTATTCTTTTGTAATCAAGGTGAAGAGCTGTCAAAGAAATTTGACATATTGGGGCGGCTTGAAGTGGTCGCCTCTGTACAGACGCCAGCACATCAAGCTATCCCTAACTGTCAAATTTTCTCAATTAAAAATGAACCTTATGTCTTTGCAATAAAGTCGAAATACTATCAAAGAAATTTGACAGATTGTGGTAACTTGATGTGCTGGCCTCTGTACATGGTGCGGACACAAATAAACTTATGATCAACATAAAACCTTCTTCTTAGCATGTCGATGGCAATCTAACTAAATGGACTCTGCCCAGGATTTGACTACGTGTTTGGTGCTATCACTAGCGTCCATCAGTTCCTGTAACGTGCATACGACATGACACGCAGGACACGATATTAAGTGTCCCATCGTTTGTGGAACAGCACCATATTTACACTCTAAGGAGTTGTCTATGAATCCCCACCTGAACATAAAACCTAATAGCCTACAATTTGCATAAAATGTAACTAGAATTTTGCGTGCTACCCTGGGCCTTTCACCCTACCCAAGTCGTAGGCGTATATTACCTATAGCCGCTCACAAAATCCCCAGGGATCATAAATATACAACAATAATAATGCGACGAATTATTATTGAAAGGGCCTGACCTTTCCTATACCGCGTGTGGGCGTGATGTGGGTTGAACAAAAGGTTAAATTGAATATATCCATCCCACAGGATTATTTGGTAATCACTGGCAATTACTAACAGGGGTAGGACGGTATAAATTATTTTAATATATTATAAACTCATTTATACGGTCCATAATTTTTAAAATACATCGTACGGTCCATTTTTTTTTATATCGCAGCGGTATACTGACATAGGAGCCTTTTTGGATTCCTGTGCGAGGCTCCTTCACTACATAGTATAAAACAAAGTCGCTTTCTCTGTCCCTATATCCCTGTGTATGCTTAAATCTTTAAAACTACGCAACGGATTTTGATGCGGTTTTTTTTATAGATGGAGTGATTCAAGAGGAAGGTTTATGTGTATAATTTGTCGACATATTTTGCGGGCGAAGCCGCGGGCGGAAGCTAGTTTTTAATATATTGATTTTCCTTTTTTTATTATTTTTTCTGATTGAATTTCCTGCGTGTCACAGATAAAATATTTTTCGTTCTTTCTATAAACCATAGGATACTGTTTACTTATAATTAATGCGTAGAGGTAGCTAAAGAAATTTAAATTTTCTCATCTTTACGTACCGAGACTCCTCCGTGTCTCGGAAAGCACGTAAAGCCGTTACTCCCGGCTGTCATTCGTGGATCTTTGACAGTCGTTACGGGTCGTCAGAAGCCCGATAGTCTGACAGCCAGTCTTACCAAGGGGTATCGTAGTACCCAGTTACTGTTTGTGGAGGTCAGATAGGCACTCGCTCCATGTAAAATACTGGTATTCAGCTGCATCCGGTTAGACTGGAAGTCGATCCCAACATAATTGGGAAAAAGCTAGGCAGATTTATTGTTTATTTTTCAAGCCACAAAAAATTGCGTTATTTGTCGGCTTTAGCCCTCATGGTGGGGTGTTGGGCACATTTTCATTTGTCGGGTATATCCGACAGTGGCTCTTAAAAGGTTAATGATGCCAATCCTTTGCCATAGGTACCGAGCCAAAATTTGGACTCAGTACTACCTATTATTACCGAGAATATCTTTGGTCAATAATCTATAATATAAAAATGAATCGCTGAATGTGTTGTTAAGCGCAGATCTCGGGAGCAGCTGAACCGATTTCTCTAATTCTTTTTTTGTTGTGTTTGTTATTGTCAGGAGAATGTTCTTACAAAACAAAAACATACCGTCGAATTGATAACCTCCTCCATTTTTGAAGTCGGTTAATAAAATAAAAGTAGGTATGTAGGGTAGGTAAGGTTATCATAGTTAAAACAGGATAACGTCTGTCGAGTCAGCTAGTTTATTACAAATACTTTAAAATTACGTACAAAGAGACAAATTACTGTACGTCTATTCTGGGAAAATTTTATTTATTTATTTATTTATTTATTTAAACATACAAATATCTTTACAGGCTAGACCCAATGCGATATTGTAGCACACTTACAATTAACTTACTTAGGTACATAACAAGACCTTAAATTATAACCTATCTAAAATACCATACATCGTTCAATTGCTCTTAGCATAACAAATTTTATACGTGGCTGTTCTTGTGAATTCACCCAAAGCGCAACAGAATATATCCAAATCCTCAGCAATGAGGTTGAGAGTGCGGAGCGCGCTCGTGAGCGGCGCCTCGCGCAGCAAGTTAGTACGCGCGCGCGGTTCCACCAGCAACCGCGGCAGACGACGTCGACCCACATACCCGTCAGGCACGACTAGCTCTACCCTTCGCAATATATCCGCATTGTGTATCTTCCCTCTTATTACCTTAAAGATATAAGTCACTAGTGTGAGTTGCCTCCTGACCCTTAGTTCATTATATCCGACCATTCCCAAGACAAATAGAGTTGGATACATCAATGGGTAAAATGGATATACCCCGTATTCCTTCATATATTTGTACCTAATAAATTTATTCTGTACTCGCTCCAACATAAGGCTATACTTAGTTTCATGTGGAGCCCAGATAACTGCATTACATTCTAGTTGACTTCTTACTAAAGCATTATATAATGCCATTATAGCCTTAATATTTGTGAAGCCTTTAACCATTCGAAGCACAAGTCCCAAGTTTCTATATGCTTTTTTGCACACCTTAACTATATGATCACGAAATGTGAGGCCAGTGGTAAAACAAACTCCTAAGTCCCTGACTTCAGTGGCCCTATCCATCTGCACTCCGTCGACCATATAAACATGCGTGATGGGTGCGCGTGCGCGTGAGAAACTTATGGTCACACACTTGGATGCGTTAAACTGCAGGAGATTACTCTTGCTCCAAGCTACCACTCTGGCTATATCTCTCTGCAGTCTTTCGCAGTCCTTCACGTTTGTGATGGGGAGATAAAGCTTGAGGTCATCGGCAAACAATAAACAATTAGCATCTTGCACAACGTTTGGTAGGTCATTAATCATTAAGAGAAACTCCAGAGGCCCTAGATTCGTTCCCTGGCTTACCCCGGATCTAGTATAATATGCGTCCGATTGATATCCTGCATAGTCAACATACTGTTGCCTGTTATTCATGTAACTTGCAAAAAACTTAAGTAAATGCGGGGTGAAACCGACGCCTGCCAGCTTTTTCAGTAAAACGTCATTATCGACTAAATCAAACGCTTTTTTAAAGTCGAAATATGCCGCATCGATTTGTCCCCCGCTGTCTACTATCGGTACCACATCCGCCATGTAGCTGAGTAAATTACTGGTAGTATTTCTAGTCGGCCGAAATCCATGCTGCGCGTCCGTGAGTTGCGAGCTAACTTGCTGGAAAACGCTCTTATGTATAGCAGATTCCAATACTTTAGCCATTGTTGACAATACTGCAACCGGTCTGTATTCTTCCACTTTAGTTCCCGAACCTCCCTTCGGTACCGGTATGACCCGGGTAATCTTCCACATCTCGGGAAACACAGTAGTTTTAAGGCATTGATTGTAGATGTGCAACAACGGTCTTGCTAATCCCATTCGACAGTCCCTAAAAATGTACGGCGGAATACCATCAGGCCCTGACGATTTTTTCGGCTTAAGTTTCTGCAGGGCGCGTACCACGTCATCCAACTCCAAGCTGTCAAGATGAACCCGCCCTGCTCCGTTGTGACTGCCCGCTTCCACTATCGCCGCATCTACATCTAATCTAGGTTTATCTACATTGTACACTGAGTGAAAATATTCAGCGAATTCATGAACCGCTTGTTCATCTGTCAAGACCTGTCCGTTCTTTACAATCTTTTGGCTACTAGTGTTACGTCTTTTGGAATTAACGAAAGCCCAAAAAGATTTAGGGTCGCTCGACATTTGGTTTTGCATACGTTGCCGATATTGATCATGCGCTAATAAAATCTTTCCTTTTACTAGGGTCCTATACTGAGCAAACATTTCGTAATCATTCCCTAAACCACTACTTTTATATTTTTTATGAAGAGCAGCTTTGAGTTTTATGTCGCGAATTATCTCACCCGTATACCACTCGGGGTAAATGTACCTCGAGCGTACACGACTTCGCTTCTTTTTGGGAACACAGTCATCTATAATTGAATAAATTGTGTCATAAAAATACTTTAAACTCATATCTAAATCTAATTTATATAAAGGAGTCCAGTCGACGGATACAATCCTTGAATATAAAAGGAAAAAATCGGCTTTATTAAAATTCCAACCGATATGCGCGCGCGCTTCCGATTCCGATGTGCTCTTTTGCTCTAAGTGGGTATTTGCACGTAAACACGGGCTGACGGATACCTCCAGCGGCGGGTGATAAGCGTCCACCGGCACGAGCGGCGCCTGCGCCGCGCAAACATTCACACGTTCCCCCTCCTCAAATGTACTTAATACTAAGTCCAAACAGCGATCATTGCAATTACTCACTCTGTTGCTCTGAGTAAATTGTCACCCGTGAAGTGCGCTGTCATTCCACTAGGTACTAGGGAGGTAATAATATAAATGCGATAGTTTGTGAGGATGGATGGATGGATGTTTGTTCCTCTTTCACGCAACAACTATTGAATGGATCTGAATGAAATTTAGCACAGAGATAGATTATAGTCTAGAATAGCACATAGGCTACTTTTTATCCCGGCAAAATATACGGTTCTCGTGGGATAATTTCCTACACACACGCGGGCGAAGCCGCTGGCTAAAGCTAGTACATACATATAATAGATATAAAACACCCAGACCCGGAACAAGTACTTGTAGGTCACAAAAATATTTGTTCCGTGCGGGAATCGAACATCGCGACATGCTGCGCAGCAGTCAATCGCTCAACCGCTGCGCCAACCGTGTCGTCAATAATATAATCAGCTATAAGGAAAGATACATAGTATTTAAACAGGGCAAAAACTACAAAAAATCATTTGCGACTAAACTACTGCTCCTATTTAATTGTTTTTTGGTACAGAGCTTGAAAATGGTCCCTAGTATAGGCAGTTTAAAGGAAAGCCCCTCAGTCGTATCCACTCTGGATGGTTTATTTGAAATAAATTCTTTGAGTTTGAGTTGAGCAGAAATTAGTCAAAAATAAAACTCACCTGTTAAATATAGAATCATCTAAACAGATATTCTGTCCACATATCTTGGCAACACTTTTCCTAGGTTCCGTTTTAGCTTGAGTTGTACTACTTGTACTAGGTAAGGATGTAAAGGGAGTATCCCAGTTGGATATATCAATGTCTTCTTCCGTCGAGGTCGTGGGTTCGACTTCTGGTTCGGTTCTCGTCTGGTCTGGTCGGGTCGGCTCTTGTGGGGTCGGGTTTGTTGGTCGGGAAGTAGTTAGTTCTATGCCCGGCACCCTGGAAATATATACAAGATGAAAACAATAATCAATCAACCTCCATAACTCAGTAACTGGGTAATACGATACCCCTTGGTAAAACCACGCTAAGGGCACCCCCTGTGGGGTACGGACCTCGGCTTAGGGCGTCGCTGGGGGAGGACAGCAAGGGGCAGCTGGTGAGGGGGTTTTTAAAGCTACTGGCTCAGCGGCAACGCGGGCTGGCTAACAAGGGTCGGGGGTACGGGGATGGACAGGGTTGTCGCGACGGGCCTCGACGGCGAGGGTTTCCTAACAGTGCTGGTGGCCGGGTTACTCTCTTCGAGGCTCTCCTCGCATCGCTCTAGTGGCATCGTTGGGGGTATGCGCGACTTATAAACGTGTATATACCTATCGGGCGGTGTGGGCGGCGTGGGCGGCAGCGGCGACGTGGGGTCCCGGGCCGCGGCCCGCGGGGGGGCCGGCGGGGGCGGCGGCGCGGGGCCCGCACAGTACACGTTCTCTCCGCGCCCCAGGATCTTCAGCTCGTGGAGGGTGTTGCGGAGAGTTATCACCCAATCTTGCATTGATTCCCTGGGAATATTATGGTTATTGTTATGTTTTTACTAGCTGACCCGCGCAATTTCGTCGACGTCACCTAAGAGAGAGAGAGTGGTTTAGATATCTCCTAAGATGTTGATTGAAATCAATTGATGTCAGTTTTTTTTGTCGAAGGTGGGAAATCATTCAATGACTTCTCTCGCTCTGTGTGGAGCGGAAGGGAGTGTCAGACTCTTACTGACTAAAACCCATCCATGTTCCTTCCTTAGCCCTTTATGTTCTGGGGTAGCGGTAACCATTTCAGACAATCCAAATACTTGTGATTATCACTACATAGTATAAAGCAAAGTCGCTTCCCGCGTCTGTCCTAATGTCTGTATGTATGCTTAGATCTTTAAAACTACACAACGGATTTTGATGCAGTTTTTTTTTAATAGATAGAGTAATTCAAGAGGAAGATTTAGGTGTATAATAACATGCAATTTCCGTCGCCATAAACCGAGGAATTAATGAATGATATATTTATTTGCAAGAATATAAGTAGCTAACATAGACCAGTGAAATTAAGTAAAATAAGGAGTCAAGCTCGGAATGAGGTAAGCCGGATTGTCCGAAAGGGTTACCGCTACCCCAGAATATAAAGGGCTAAGAAGAAACTTGGATGGGTTTTAGTCAGTAAGAGAATGACCCAGATGATGATGATGATGCCCTTCGGCTCCACCCAGAGCGGGAGGAGTCATTTGATGATTTCCCACCCCTTAAAAAAAAACAAAAAAAAGCTAACTAAAGCATAGTAAGCTAAACCCTCATATTATATACCCTCATTTTAGAGTTCCAAAAGTTGTCTTAAGTCTCACAAAAGAGAACCGCCGAAAGAGAGGAGAGCCGACAATCGAAAAGAGCCGTCAGTCGAAAAGAGCCGACAATCGAAAAGAGCCGACAATCGAAAAGAGCCGACAATCGAAAAGAGCCGACAATCGAAAAGAGCCGTCAGTCGAAAAGAGCCAAAAGTCAAAAAGAGCCGATGAGAAAGGAGGTGAAAAGAGACGATGTGAGAAGAGGGCAGTCGAGAAGAGAGACGCTTGTCAGTTAAAAAGCCCGAAATCCTAACAACCAGTCTTACGAAATGGTATCATATTACCCAGTAACTGGATCACTACCGAAGTACTGAATGAACAGGCAGTCGCTCCATGTAAAATACTGGTATTGAGCTGCATCCGGTTAGACTGGAAGCCGGCTCCAACATAGTTGTAGTAAAGGCAGGCAGATTATTGACGTAGCATACGCATAGTACCTAGCTAAAGTACATAAATACATAAATTATAGACAAGTATGTAGATAGGTTTTACGACATATAAAAGGAAAAACTGTTTTATCCGTGACCCAGAACTGACAAGGCCTATAGCCTCTACGAGCGCCAACATTTAAGAGGGGACTCTAGTCTTGAGGTATTAGAAAAATATATATTTGAAGAAACTATTGCCATCGCGCTGCGACGCACCTCCTCCCGTAAAGTGCGAAAGAGACAACTGCAGGCTGATTTTACCTACATAAACCTTCACCAAAACACGTTTTGTATTCCGCTGTTTTCTTCTTCAAAACTGAATTGATCTAAAAATTCTTATTTCAAATTATAGAAGAAAAGTATATCTATGCTTCTGTTATTTTCTTTTTGTTTGTTTTGTTGTCGGATAGTCGTCTGAACATGGCGGTAAAAACGGCCTATTTTTCGGGATTTTTGGATTGCCATAATTCTTTTAGTGATTATGTTTTGGAAAAAAATCATGCTCTAGGGGCATTATTTACGAAGAAAACAGCGGAATGCGTTTGTATGGAGTAAGGCCCAATAGAGTTCCCTCTTATTCACTACGTTGGCTATTCACTACTAATAATTGTGATGATTTTTGAAAGGGAAGTAAAGAATGAGTGAGACTGTGAACGATTTGAATGAAGTAGAAGATAGAATCTAAACGAAGATAAACGTAATTTTTTATAGTGAAGTTATAAAATAAAAATGTCAAATTCAAAATCAAATCATTTATTTCAAACAGTGTGCCTGTTTGATAGAAGTTAGAAAGGCACTTTTGAATGTAAAAATGAACAAGAAATAGAATTGATTCTAGTCACCCCTTCCAAAAGGTAGTTTCATGTGGAGAAGAATGGGCAAGAAACTCCACCGTTACTCTTTTAAAATGTGTTTTTTTAAGAAGTAGTATTATGGTGTAAGTATAGGTTATTATGGAGTGAAAATATGTTTGTACATAATAAATTGTTTACCTGAGACACACGATCGCAAACAATCACACATAAATTAATACTGAAGCCACAAAGACATAATACAAAGATAAGGTAACAGATAATAAACTATTTATTGTTAAACTTCATAATATATTAATTTCTAAGGCTGTGTGCTAATTATGTAGTGTTACGTATATTTATTTTCTAGGATATGCCAAACTCAAAGCATTTATTTAAAAAAAATCAATTACAGGCACTTTTGAATTGTCAAGGGGTCGGTCAGTCAGAGAGATGAAGCTAGTTGCCCATTCCAAAGATGGAGAAGAACGGGCAGGAAACTCCACGGACACTCTTTTAAACAAAATATGGTTACAAAATATTGGTTACATAGTTCATATTAATATTATACACGTGAGAACGATGCAGAACGTTAAAAGCATCCGATACAAAAACTGTAAAAACTATTCAAAAATTCAATTAAAACTAGCAATAGCCGCTAAGAGATGACCAGTCCTTACTGACAGCCACTTTGCACAAACTGAAGTCATTTAATTCAAATAGGCACATTTTGACGTTTCAAATGTGCCTATTTGAAATGAATGACAAGAAATAGATTTAGAACGCCGACAGGCGGTGTTTCTTGTCCATTCCTTTTCATTCGAAACTCCCTTTTAGAAGAGGAGACTAGAATGAACAACCCAGTAACTGGGCAATACCCCTTGGTAGACTGGCTGTCAGATTTTCGGGCTTCCAGTCTCAACGTGTTTTCAGTCTCAACGGCTCAACGTGTTTTCCGAGACACGGAGGAGTCTCGATATGTAAAGATGGTCACCCATCCACGGCCAACCCCGGCAGGCGTAGCTTAACCTGATGGATCGACCAATGCGGCTGTTAGTACTTACCCACGCGCTCCTGCGCAAGCGGAGCGAGAAAAACCAACGATTCAAGCCCTTGATCCGTAAACATAACTTTTGACATTTTACGCTACGGTACCAATAACCTACTTCTACCTATTTATAAACAGTGATAGCCCAGTGGTGTGACCGTCGGACTGCCGGTCTCGAGTTCGAACCCAAGGCACGCACCTGTGATTTTACGGATTCATGTGCGTATTGTATAATTATCATTTGCTTAAAAATCTATGAAGGAAAACATCGTGAGGAAAGCAGCGTGTCTGAGAGATATTTCTCAACAGCATGTGAAGCTAAGTCAGAGGCCCATGGGCAGCATAAAAACTCTGACACCAGGTTAGTCACTAACCACACAAAAAGAAGAACGTAACTTCTACAGTATAATTGTAAAAGAAAGTCTCTCGCCGTATCTGTCTGTAGGAACACGATTAGCTCAAAAAGTACCGAATGGATTTTCATGCAGTTTTCACCAAAGGACGGAGTGATTCATCAAAACGCGTTATTTTTTTTAAATAGTTTTTATTTTTTACTTTTTAGTTTTGGTACCTACCCCATAGTACCCACACTAATTCGTATAAGTACCACTACTTGCTATATAATCAACAGTGATTATTAAAACATCAAATTAATCTGCCTAGCCTTTTCTCATCTATGTTGGGGTCGGCCCCTTTTTTGTGAGACTGCCTATCTGGTCTCCACAACCCAGTCAGTAGTCAGTCAGGGGGTCGGGGGGCTTAGTAAGATTCACACCCACTTCCATAATTAACATTTTATAAATTATCGATTTGGCCTTTCGTATCGAGAGTAGGGCTAGTCAACCAGAAATAATTGGGTCGCTAAATATAACCTTCCGCGAGTATATCTTACGGGGACGAACTGTCTCCTGTAGAAATCAGCAAAAAGTTATTGAGATCTAATTTTTTGCTTAAAATTAACTTTATAATTTACTTTGATAAATATTTGCGCTAAGTTTCAAGTTTATTAACTCAAGAAATGAGATTTGGCATACAAACTTTCATCCCCCATTTTACCCCCGTAGGGGTAGAATTGTTGTCCGAAAGGGTTACCGCTACCCCGGAATATAAAGGGCTACGGAAGGAACATGGATGGGTTTTAGTCAGTAAGAGACTGACACTCCCTTCCGCTCCACCCAGAGCGGGAGCAGTCATTGGATGATTTCCCAGCCTTAAAAAAAAAAAAGGGGTAGAATTGTCAAAAACCCTGCCTTAGTGGCCGGAACTTATAGGACTAAGGAAGGAACATGGATGGATTTTAGTCAGTAAGAGTCTGACACTCCCTTCCGCTCCACCCAGAGCGGGAGAAGTCATTGGATGATTTCCCAGCCTTAAAAAAAAAATGTGGGTGCCTACATTAACCCATAACCCATGCGATTTCGACCAGGCGACAATCCATCTTCCGAAAGAAATCCTCGAAGAAGTTTATATTAGCGGTCTGATTAACTCGAACCTGAGTATTTATACCTAAAATCAAAAAGAAAGAATTACCTGCAATAAGGTTTGTTGAAAATGTACCTCTAGGGGAGTGCAAAGGCGTAGTCAATATTAAGTCATTAACTGCCACGCAGCAGACACAATAGAAAAACTATTGTTCGCGGTCACCGGTGACCGCGTTGGCGCTCAACGTGTTATAGGGGGTTTCACTAAGTGTCTTGGTTAACTGGAATTGATACCTAAAACACTTTTTATTCCGATATTGCGATATAACCGAACTCCACGCGGACGAAGTTGCGGGCAAAAACTAGTTAGGTATACTCGTACATGGCAAACATTGCTTCTAAACTACTATCACTTTCATATGAACTTAGATGGTTGTATGTAAGAAGCTCGTGACTAAGTAATGACAGCCGCACGGTTCGATACATCAGGTTAAGCTACGCTTGCAGGGGTTTGTCCGTGGACCATCTTTACATATCGAGACTTCTCCGTGCCTCGGAAAGCACGTCTAACATCGTCAGAAGCCCCGTCTGACAGCCAGTCTTACCAAGGCGTATCGTATTCCCCAGTTACTGATTGGGTTGTGGAGGTCAGATAGGCAGTGGTTCATGTATAATACTGGTATTCAGCTGCATCCGGTTATACAGAAAGCCGACCCCAACATAGTTAAAAAAGGCTAGGCTGATTGACTTGCCAAACATCTGCTATTATTGTAATATGAACTTAGATGGTTGTATTGATGATTTTAATGAATACAGTTCTATACTTCATTTATGTACAGACGCCAGCACATCAAGTTATCCCAAACTGTCAAATATTCCCAATTGAAAATTAACCTTATTCTTTTGTAATCAAGGTGAAGAGCTGTCAAAGAAATTTGACATATTGGGGCAGCTTGAAGTGGTCGCCTCTGTACAGACGCCAGCACATCAAGCTATCCCTAACTGTCAAATTTTCTCAATTAAAAATGAACCTTATGTCTTTGCAATAAAGTCGAAATACTATCAAAGAAATTTGACAGATTGTGGTAACTTGATGTGCTGGCCTCTGTACATGGTGCGGACACAAATAAACTTATGATCAACATAAAACCTTCTTCTTAGCATGTCGATGGCAATCTAACTAAATGGACTCTGCCCAGGATTTGACTACGTGTTTGGTGCTATCACTAGCGTCCATCAGTTCCTGTAACGTGCATACGACATGACACGCAGGACACGATATTAAGTGTCCCATCGTTTGTGGAACAGCACCATATTTACACTCTAAGGAGTTGTCTATGAATCCCCACCTGAACATAAAACCTAATAGCCTACAATTTGCATAAAATGTAACTTAACGTAGAATTTTGCGTGCTACCCTGGGCCTTTCACCCTACCCAAGTCGTAGGCGTATATTACCTATAGCCGCTCACAAAATCCCCAGGGATCATAAATATACAACAATAATAATGCGACGAATTATTATTGAAAGGGCCTGACCTTTCCTATACCGCGTGTGGGCGTGATGTGGGTTGAACAAAAGGTTAAATTGAATATATCCATCCCACAGGATTATTTGGTAATCACTGGCAATTACTAACAGGGGTAGGACGGTATAAATTATTTTAATATATTATAAACTCATTTATACGGTCCATAATTTTTAAAATACATCGTACGGTCCATTTTTTTTTATATCGCAGCGGTATACTGACATAGGAGCCTTTTTGGATTCCTGTGCAAGGCTCCTTCACTACATAGTAAGTATAAAACAAAGTCGCTTTCTCTGTCCCTATATCCCTATGTATGCTTAAATCTTTAAAACTACGCAACGGATTTTGATGCGGTTTTTTTTATAGATGGAGTGATTCAAGAGGAAGGTTTATGTGTATAATTTGTCGACATATTTTGCGGGCGAAGCCGCGGGCGGAAGCTAGTTTTTAATATATTGATTTTCCTTTTTTTATTATTTTTTCTGTTTGAATTTCCTGCGTGTCACAGATAAAATATTTTTCGTTCTTTCTATAAACCATAGGATACTGTTTACTTATAATTAATGCGTAGAGGTAGCTAAAGAAATTTAAATTTTCTCATCTTTACATACCGAGACTCCTCCGTGTCTCGGAAAGCACGTAAAGCCGTTACTCCCGGCTGTCATTCGTGGATCTTTGACAGTCGTTACGGGTCGTCAGAAGCCCGATAGTCTGACAGCCAGTCTTCCCAAGGGGTACCTATCGTAGTACCCAGTTACTGTTTGTGGAGGTCAGATAGGCACTCGCTCCATGTAAAATACTGGTATTCAGCTGCATCCGGTTAGACAGGAAGTCGACCCCAACATAATTGGGAAAAAGCTAGGCAGATTTATTGTTTATTTTTTCAAGCCACAAAAATTGCGTTATTTGTCGGCTTTAGCCATCACGGTGGGGTGTTGGGCACATTTTCATTTGTCGGGTATATCCGACAGTGGCTCTTAAAAGGTTAATGATGCCAATCTTTTGCCATAGGTACCGAGCCAAAATTTGGACTCAGTACTACCTATTATTACCAAGAATTTCTTTGGTCAATAATCTATAATATAAAAATGAATCGCTGAATGTGTTGCTAAGCGCAGATCTCGGGAGCAGCTGAACCGATTTCTCTAATTCTTTTTTTGTTGTGTTTGTTATTGTCAGGAGAATGTTCTTACAAAACAAAAACATACCGTCGAATTGATAACCTCCTCCATTTTTGAAGTCGGTTAATAAAATAAAAGTAGGTATGTAGGGTAGGTAAGGTTATCATAGTTAAAACAGGATAACGTCTGTCGAGTCAGCTAGTTTATTACAAATACTTTAAAATTACGTACAAAGACAAATTACTTTACGTCTGTTCGGGGAAAATTGTCACCCGTGAAGTGCGCTGTCATTCCACTTGGTACTAGGGAGGTTAATATTTACTATACTCTTTGTACTAGGGATTGACACTATTGATAGGTCACATCACCAAAGTATTCACTGTGAGATTTTTACAAAATAAGTTGGCTGATCCAATAAGGAACGAAGATTCCTTCAAAGAAAGTAAGTGACACCGCTTAGGAGCAGGCTAAGGTTGCAAGGACAAGCGGGATTGTCCGAAAGGATTACCGCTACCCCGGAACATAAAGGGCTACGGAAGGAACATGGATGGGTTTTAGTCAGTAAGAGTCTGACACTCCCTTCCGCTCCACCCAGAGCGGGAGAAGTCAGAGATATCAAGCAATAAAACAAAATCGTGTTATTAAACTATGTATTAAGAATTAAAATAATTTCTATACGTAACTTACACTATAATAAATGAGAGTACAAATTATTTACAACAATTTACAATTTGATATATCCAGCAATCATTGTTATATTATATGGTTGAGATAAACTACGATAACATGGCGCGCCCCTCCAAATGACTTTTTCAATGTTTGTAGTCACATCCTTACGAAAGAGTTTGTATGTAGTTGTAAGTATTCGTCTTCAGTAGCAGGCCGGCAGCGACATGCGTTGTGAGTATTGGTGGCACTTTGTAATTACTTTCACACAATACTTTCCAACGTTTTGGTTTCTGGAGTGGCGGGCCATGTTATCGTAGTTTATCTCTACAGAACGTTTATATTGGCGGGGGACATATATTTATGTTGTCACTTAAAACTATTTAAATCGCTCATCCGATCCAGCCTGTCCCTTGCACCCACCCTCCCCCAGCGACGCCGAAGTCCGTACCTCACAAGTGGTGCTCTTAGCATTTAGTCGCTTAGTTTGTAAGTATTTAAGCCCTGGCTGAAGGCCTTAATTTTGCTGAGGCATACACAGGCAAGCCCGGTTAAGCAGTAGACAACCTCCTAGATTAAACTGCGAGATGCCATACACAAAAAAAAACATTTAAATCTGAGCGAAAAGAGTATGCACGGATGAAGAACGCGACGTTACAATTATTGCTTTTTCAAAGCAGTTTAACGCAGTAGGATAATTGCCAGTGATAGAAATAAAATAAAAAAACATTGAAGTCCAAAAGCAATATTATAACGTTTTTTTTAATCTGTGCACTGGATAAATACTTTCATAATCTAAGTAATACATCGATCACTAATAAAGAACTAGATACACAATCAGCGTCAAAAAATGTCCTCACCGAATGACCACCCAATTGAACATTTGGGTGGTCTTTTCATCTAGTAGCATTCGAACGCTCCGACGGTAAACATGTCTCAGTGCTCGTTTAAAAACTGCAAAAATCACACGTCTAGGACGCTAAAAAAGGATGGAGTTTCTTATTTTTGCTAAGTATTAATATTATCATTATATAATTGTTAACATTGTATTGTAAATACTAATATTTTTTCAAGAAATCATCGTAAAAACTTTATTTTAAATTAAGTCGTAACAAATAGCAGGCGATATAATGCAGCTCAATTGTAAAGACTCTTACTAAACGTATTAATCATATTTACGCATGTCCACTTAAATTGTTTGGGTTATCCGCGTTGACTCTGTTCCATTTGTTGGAGACGCTATTATAGTTCTTATTTTTTTTAATGCGAGATTTGATTTTTGTTTTCATTTACCTGACTGCGCGATGCAAGGGAGGGTTATGTGTTTATTAGCCTATGTATGAATAATTGACCTAAAATAACTGCCACTAACTGCATAAGACTACTTGAAAAGTGACTTGTTTGGAACTTGTTAGTTGTTTTTTATCAGTCGGGTTTTTTGATATTCCCAATATTTTTTTGTGGTTGTTTAGTCGGGACTTTGAAAATATTCAATTATTTTTAGCTTTCCTCGTGATCCAGTGAGGTGTGGAGAATGGATATCAGTTACAGCACGTCAAAGATCCGAAGAATTCTTCGATCCGAAGTATTTCTTTTTATCGACATTTGTAATTTATTATGAACAATATGTCAAAAAATTGGGACAATAATATTCTTTGATTTTTGTATATTCTTCCTCACTAATTTATATTTTCTGAATGTAAAGTTCTGATTTATCTAAAAATACCAAAATCGCTAATTGTATGCCTTTAATATTTAAGGCGTTGCCTAAATTCCTAGTAGATTCCATCATCAGAACGAGGATTAGATGTAAACAGGACAAACTTGGGAACAAACCTAATGTAATGAATCATCTCAATCGGTCGATTCGTCTTCGACTTATGGGTGGTGTGCAACATAAAAATAAAAAATAAATTATAAATACGCGACGCATTGAGTAACCTCCTCCTTTTTTTGAAGTATGTTAAAATACCATACATAATAATTTACAGTACAAACAAAAAATATTGTTCTGGTTCGTCTCCACTCGTTCCTTGTGCTAGTGGCGAGCCTCGGTTGTAAAATTTTATTACTTTTTTTTGACACTTAGTAATTGTTACTTTAAAGCATGCGTATAAGGTTGAAATTGTTTTGATGTATGTTGAGCAGCGAGTACCGGTCGTAAAATTTTATTGCTTTTTGCAATAGCTTTGTGAATACGGCTTTAAACCTTGCAGGTAAGGTTGAAATTACATTAATATAGATTTATTTTACCTAAACACAATTGGCGACATTTTTAAGAGAACTTTTGTATGAGATTGTGTATCTAGTTCTTTATTAGTGATCGATGAAGTAATAGTTCAAAGTGACAAATGCCTCTTTTCATAAATTATTATCCACTATTTTCTCGTAATAATAAACACTCATTTATAGTAATACTCCTTAATTATAATTATCGTTATATTCTTGCATTATTGCCGTGTCACGGTAAAAACTATATTCAACCTTATTTTTATGAGAATAATTCACATATTACTTACTACGTCAAAAGTTGTTTCGAATTAAACCGCTTTAATGCTTATGCCAGCCGGAACTTATCCCACAAAACCTACCGGAATAAAAAATTATGTTTCCAATGACTTAATCAACTTGCAATATTCGAGATAAAACCTAATAGCGCAAGCTGATTTGTTGCAACTTTATTGGTAGTATTTTCTCTCCGCTCTGAGCGGCGCGCGGCGTGGCGAGCAGGAAAAACAAAAACAGAGTTGATACGACAGAGGGGCTTTTCTTTAAACTGCCTATACTAGGGACCATTTCCAAGCTCTGTACCAAAAAAACAATACAAAAACAATAGGAGCAGTAGTTTAGTCGCAAATGATTTTTTAAGTTTTTGTCCCGTTTGAACACAATGTACATTTCTTAAACGCGCTCCGGCGCGTGCGCGTCGTTGCCGCTTTGTTACAAAGTCAGTTTTTATTTACAAAGGGTGGTTGCGTTTTACTCTGATTTGTAAGCTATTTAGTTTGTTTGAACAAAAAATCCCATATTTGGCGCTTTTCATTTTTATACCGTGTCGAATTAATACTAAACACGTAAAATATATGTTGTATAACTTAATGCTGTCATATCAACTCTGTATACCAAAATTTATGTAGCATGCCACGAGGCGGCGCTCACAGCGGAAACACGACTGGTGGCATTTACAAAGCGCCCCTTACCATCATCCAAACATCTTCACAAACTGTCCCATTTATAATATTAGTAGGATAAATACTACCTAAATATTACATTACATATTAAATAAAGCTGAGGAAAGTTCAGAAGCAGCTCGCGAAATTCATTTTTTTTTTACTTTTTTTGCAATTTGCAGGCCAGTGTCAGGTTGTATGTTAATCAAAATATGATTTGCGACCGTAATAAATTTGTATTTACATAATTATAACCATAAGAGTCATCAATAGGGCTGAAGCCTGCCGGGTCAGCGGGATTGAGTTACCGCTACCCCGGAACATAAAGGGCTAACGAAGGAACATGGATTGGTTTTAGTCAGTAAGAGTCTGACACTCCCTTCCGCTCCACCCAGAGCGGGAGGAGTTATTTGATGATTTCTCACTCTCAAAACAAAAAAAAACGAGTCTGTTGATGATTTCCTACCTTCAAAAAAAAAAACCAAGTGTTATCAATACTTCTAAAGCAGCCTTACCCAAATTGGGCGATAACGCCCTCTTGTGGGCGCTGCAGGCCTTAAGAGAGTAAGAGACAGATAAAAATGGGGGCGTTGTGTTGAGGCTTAGGGGGCGATTTGTAATTTCATCTAGATAGTGGTTTTTAAGTAGGTGAAAAATTGGAGCGGTACAAAATAATTTATTCTCAAAGTGGGCAGTAGACAAAATAAGTTTGGGAAACTCTAGAGTCAGAATTGGTCTCTATTGTCATGATTTGCGATATCGTGAGAATTAAGAAAAAAAAATTAAAGAAAATTTTGACTTCGCGGGCTGCGTCTACTTTTTCTCCTTAATCGCAAATACAGTTTTATCAGTCATGTTAACAATTTTTCTATTTGATAAATACTTTAAGACATAATAAGAAAAAAAAGGCGAAAATAATAAATATTATTATAAAGCATACGATTACTGTTAATTAAGACTAAAACACTTGATTAATTCATGATTAAAAAGCGAGCTGTTGTATTTTCAACGCTGGTTTCACCGCCGAAAGTCGAAAATTGGACAACGCGCTTTGAGTCATGCATTTATTTAATTGTTGTTAATGAAATCGGGTACAAGTTGGTCAGTAAAAGGGATGTTGTTAGATTTAGTCCGTCAGTCAGATAATAAAAAAAATAATAGACACGTATTTTTTGTTTTATAATAATAATAAAGAAATACTCAGATAAAACGCATTAACCTTATGAACGCCAGAGCATAAACGCAAGCGCGTGCCCTCCACGCCAAGCGACAAATTTATTTCTTCTTGTTATCATGAATTTCCCAATATCCATGGTGTCTTTTAATTTGTTTCATGTCATTAAGTAAGAGCTTCAATTTTGAAGATATCTATATAAACACACATAAAAGTAATGATGTAATAGTTTATTTCGTGTTATAGTGTTGTTGCCATTATCACATATTTGTATTGTTGGCGGACAGGGCATGCGCTTGCTGGTCAAGTATATGTGACAAAGGCGTTCAAAAGGTTAAAGTTCCCAACTTTAACATTTATACATTAACTAGCTGACGGACAAGTAGTCATCATCCCTATTCTACTGTGAAATCTCATGCAAAATCAGCAACCAGAATTTTGTTAAATAAACTACTTAAATAAATTGAAAATCTACTAAAACTATACAAAAATACAACTATTCCTTACAGTAAAACTACTTTAAAATAATATTCCTAAATTAAAATCGAGCAAGTTTTCTTGAAATAATAAATTCCTCTTTCTGACTTTCAAAATATTCAGTCCATTATTGGGTGTAAACTATACAAGATTACGAGTCTCATCAAGATGACTGTGCTTAGCCACTACATCTTCTCAGGGTATTTCGTCTGCTATACTAATATTTGGTTATCTGAAACATAAAAATATATAGATGAAAAGAAAACCATTAAAAGTCAGCAATTCAATAAATCAAATTGCCTAGCCTTTTCTCAACTAAGTTGGGTACGGCTTGCAGTCTAACTGGATGCAGCTGAATACCAGTAATTTACATCGAGCAACTGCCTATCTGACCGCCATAACCCAGTAACTCGGTAATGGATACCCCTAGGTAAGACTGAATGTTAGACTTTCTCGCTTCTGGTAACCTGAAACGCCTACAAAAAGTCATAAATATCCACGAATGACAGCCGATCACGCACAAAGGTCCGCCTAAGGACTGAGTGCGAAAACCAAAACCTCAAGAACATGACAGCTGAGACTGTGGCTTAACATGCTTTCCAAGGCACATAGGAGTCTTGGTAAATAAAGATGGTCACCCATCCATGGACCAACCCCTAATGATAAGATTATAACCTGACAGATCGACTCATGCGGCTGTTATTAATTAGACAGAAGCGCCTTGATAATAATCAGCCATTCAATAGAGTAAAATGAACTGACTTGTATGGATATTTTGTATGATAATAATTCTATAAATATTAATAAGGACATAGCGAGAAGATTAAAAAGGACTAAACCTTTTGAGTTAATTTAGTGAAGTGTTAGTTTAATGTAGTGAAGTGAGTGCTACCCATAAAGAACACAAGAACAAAGTATCTTCCCCTTAATAGAGACAATAAGAAGTGTTAATGGATGCATTCTTAGGTTTACTCTAGCTACCAAATTAAGTCAAAATTGAATTACTCATTTAGCTTTAGTATTAAGCTAAATTGTATTTTTTATGATGTTTCTGTATTAGGGCACATCATCCAACAAAAAAAAAAAGTGACAAAAAACGTAACAAAATTCGAATTTCGCGGGCTACTCACTTGACTTAAATTCCAATTAAATTTTTAAGGTCATTTAAATGAGTCATACTGTAGTGGAAAATTTCATATTATGTTTACAAGTCTATAGACATGTTTGCTACATGTATTTGTGTAGAATGACATAACCAATATTAATATTGTAACCATGTTTTTAGGGTTACAGGGTAAAACGGGACCCCATTACTAAAACTCAGCTGTCACCAGGCTGTACCTCATGAACTGTGATAGTTACAGTTGAAATTTTCACAGATGATGTATTTCTATTGCCGCTATAACAACAAGAACTAAAAACAGGATAAAATAAATATTTAAGGGGGCTCTCATACAACAAAGAAATTTGACAGACTGGGGTAACTTGATGTGCCTGTCTCTGTACCCACTCCATTCTGAAGTTGATATAAATGACTAAACATTACAGCATTACAAATGATTCAGATTTTTCTCCACAAACCGTAGTATTCCCTGTTATTGTACTTTGTAATTTAATCATTTGAATTCAGCATTCTTTTAGAATATAACCTCTTCATAATACCACAGTTCTACACATTAGCTTAGAAACACCTCAAAACATAATCACTACATAGTATAAAACAAAATCGCTTTCTCTGTCCCTATATCCCTATGTATGCTAAAATCTTTAAAACTACGCAACAGATTTTGATGCGGTTTTTTTAAATAAATAGAGTGATTCAAGAGGAAGGTTTATGTGTATAATTTGTCGACATATTTTGCGGGCGAAGCCGCGGGCGGAAGCTAGTTAAAGCATAAAATATAAAAAAAAATCTCACCTCAGCATTCCATGGGCGCTATTGAATTAGAATTATCGCCATAACCGCTTAAGCTGCCTTGGAACTCAATCCCACTGATCTGACTGTCAGCATTGAAGGCATAGGAATCATTGCTTGGTGCATGCGAAGTTTCCAAGTTCCCATCTCCCGAATCCGCAGCTGCCGCCGCGTCAGGTTCCGCCCAGTTAATCTTAAATCTAGTCACACGAGGCTCAGAAGCAAGGATATTTCTCACTACTTTGTCGAACTGAGGTTTTGCGGGTGGATTTTCACGTAATTCTGGCTCTGATTCTGAATATTCGTTGTTAATGAAGTAACCTACTCTCACGAACTCCTGTCCACGGTAAGAACACGTTAGAAGCACCACTGTGACGCCTAGAGCGTCGTTTTCGGGGATCCGTGTGACGTCAGGTGGAGGCGCTTGGAATACAAACATGTGCCTGCCTTCAGGTATCGGCCCGACGTAAATTGTGTCCAGAACCTGGTCGTGCTCCTCCGTTTCCGCTGATCCAACGTAAATCATCTTCCATTCTAAGTCTTCCTTCAGTTCCTCAATGCATTCGAAGGTTAACTCAAATTGAAAAGGATTTAAAAACGGACTAGGATTGTCCAACACAACAACATTGGTTATGTGCACTTTTGCCATGATTGTGTGTTTTTACTCTTGTTTCACTTCAGTCGAAGGACTATTACGCGTTTTAGAGTATTTTTAGCTGTAATAACTCTAGAAAGGCGAAGAAATTAACCGTTTTCTCGTAACGACAGAAAATTCTGTGGGTCGGCGAAAAAATGACAATTATTTTGGCGGTTGAATTGATCACGTGATCAAAATACGTCTAGACGGCAGCGCAGCGGTGGCAATGACACGTACTAAAATTAAAAAGTTTAAATACTTTGACAGCGACAATGATAATTGAAAATCAAGGCTATAAAATAATCAATTTGGCACACCAAAACGTTCCTAAATGGCAGATCGAAAGACTCGTTTCTTAGTGATCCAATAAAATCATGATAACTTACATTTTCCGTAGTTTTCCTATTTGTTTTCCACACTTTATCACGACAAGAAATGTCAACTAATTTTCATAGACAGTGATGAATGAGATGAATCCGACCGAAAAATGTTGCCATTTTTTAACCAATGTCGCAATTTTCTTGTCTATGCAAATAAAATGGGGAGGTGAAAACAAAGGAAAATTTGGTTCTCTTGATTTGACTTTATAGTAATTTTGTATCCGATTCATATTTAATTAGATAGGACATTCAAACGTATATTAGTAACTATTTTAACTTAAAATAGATCGTGTCCTTTATTAATTATTTGCAAAATGGCAATGTAAGAGCACAAATGTCATAAATATTTAATATGGCGTCTTTGCTTTGTGTTCATTGTGCATGTTTTCTGTCAAAAAATTGTATTGTGATCTAAAACAAAAGTCATTTATTTCGCAATAACACTGTCAATACGTAAACCGACGCTACATTACTATAGCATGAAGGTCAAACGTTAAAAAACGAACTTAAAACCGGAGAGAAAGGTGCAAGTATTACACCCAGGAAAAAAAGGTAATCATTTTTTGCGCTTTCTTTTGCGTTTATACACATAATTGTTATTTAACGAGTGCATCACAACCCTATCTACGTCTTACATGTGTACATTTCCGGGTTATTCTAGTAGATTGTGGGGAAATTGAAAGTTTTCTCGGCATTCCTTTTGCGATAAATTTTAAACTGTTGCTTGACTTTTTAAGGATGTACGCGCATATTTTCGTTCTGAGTCACTGCCTGTGTTGTCCCGTATGCCCTCCGTAATTAATACGAGCGACAATTGTTGATTGTAGCTGTAGATATTACGTTCAGAAGCACAATCAAACATCGTGTGAGCATTCAAATAAAAATTGACTTCCTAAGACTAATTAAACTGCAGTTATAGTACCGTTCGTTGTATTTAAAGTATTGTTTTAACTAGCTCACTACGTTTTTGAGATCAAGGTAACATGAATACATTATATTCAATTACTTTGCAATAACTTAGCTGGGGTAATGTATTCTTTTTAACATATACTTCCAAATACCTGTAGTAAATAAAATCAAAACTATGTTCATCTATCAATGAACATAGTAGTAAAGAGCATGTTCCTTACATGGATGGGTTTTAGTCAGTAAGAGTCTGACACTCCCTTCCGCTTCATCCAGAGCGGGCAGGTGATATTTTCCCACCCTCAAAAAATTTTATAAAGCTCCTCTGAGTTCTCAAGAGTGAAGAGCCCTCTGGTCTTCATAGTACTCTCGACACGAAAAAGAAAAAGAAGCTAAAAATAAATTTAAAAAAAAATATAATTAAACCGTCTCTAATTTATTTTTACAGCAGCTGAATGACAGCTATATCAAGATGGCTTCCAGTAGAGATGAAGGGCCTGTGTATTACAGGGAGATACAGAAGAATGCATATCTTAAACGAATACCCAATGATGTTGGCAGCGGTAAACTTAGACCTTTGGGGAGTAAGGTGAGGTTGCTGACTTTTCTGCTATAGTTTTAACCTTTTGAACGTCATGTGCAAGCAAGCGCGTGCCCTGTACGCCAACAACACAAATATGTGGCAATACAATGCACTATAAAATGAAATGAACAATTAAATCTTTATTTTTGTGTGTGTTTATATAGATATCTTAAAAATTGAAGCTTTCGTACGAATTTAATGGCATGAAACAAATTAAAAGACACCATGGATATTGGGAAATTCATGATAACAAGAATAAATAAATTTGTATCTTGTATCTTGGCATGGAGGACCTTTCTCCCGACTTTATTGTGGTCGGCATCTAGCCTAACCAGATGCAACAAAAAAAAAAGAAAAACTATGTAATAAAATATGTTTGCGACAATAAACTCACATATCCTTCTGTCTCCTTCCAGAAAGTACCGCTAAAACCGATGTGGACACAACTATGCGTGCATAACGGTAGGACCCCATACTTGGAACAGTACCCAGAAGCCAGCAGTGCTGCCACCATCACCCACAAACCGATTTGGCGAGCTTGTTTGAGAGCTGCCCGGCATGTGACAGCCAGTGTGAAACCTCACTGCGGAGACCAGTATGATTTCTTGGTAGATACTGATAGTGGGGCTGTCAGGTTGTTGGCACCAGATTGGTAAGCATACATGCCTTTTTAGATAAATTTTTATTTAGAATTAATGATTTATAATGTTATATACAATAACTAGCTTCTGCCCGCGCCTTCGGATGGATGACGGAAATTGCATGTTATTATACACCTAAATCTTCCTCTTGAATTACTCTATCTATTAAAAAAAAACTGCATCAAAATCCGTTGTGTAGTTTTAAAGATCTAAGCATACATACAGACATTAGGACAGACGCGGGAAGCGACTTTGCTTTATACTATGTAGTGATAATCACAAGTATTTGGATTGTCTGAAATGGTTACCGCTACCCCAGAACATAAAGGGCTAAGGAAGGAACATGGATGGGTTTTAGTCAGTAAGAGTCTGACACTCCCTTCCGCTCCACACAGAGCGAGAGAAGTCATTGAATGATTTCCCACCTTCGACAAAAAAAACTGACATCAATTGATTTCAATCAACATCTTAGGAGATATCTAAACCACTCTCTCTCTCTTAGGTGACGTCGACGAAATTGCGCGGGTCAGCTAGTAAAAACATAACAATAACCATAATATTCCCAGGGAATCAATGCAAGATTGGGTGATAACTCTCCGCAACACCCTCCACGAGCTGAAGATCCTGGGGCGCGGAGAGAACGTGTACTGTGCGGGCCCCGCGCCGCCGCCCCCGCCGGCCCCCCCGCGGGCCGCGGCCCGGGACCCCACGTCGCCGCTGCCGCCCACGCCGCCCACACCGCCCGATAGGTATATACACGTTTATAAGTCGCGCATACCCCCAACGATCCCACTAGAGCGATGCGAGGAGAGCCTCGAAGAGAGTAACCCGGCCACCAGCACTGTTAGGAAACCCTCGCCGTCGAGGCCCGTCGCGACAACCCTGTCCATCCCCGTACCCCCGACCCTTGTTAGCCAGCCCGCGTTGCCGCTGAGCCAGTAGCTTTAAAAACCCCCTCACCAGCTGCCCCTTGCTGTCCTCCCCCAGCGACGCCCTAAGCCGAGGTCCGTACCCCACAGGGGGTGCCCTTAGCGTGGTTTTACCAAGGGGTATCGTATTACCCAGTTACTGAGTTATGGAGGTTGATTGATTATTGTTTTCATCTTGTATATATTTCCAGGGTGCCGGGCATAGAACTAACAACTTCCCGACCAACAAACCCGACCCCACAAGAGCCGACCCGACCAGACCAGACGAGAACCGAACCAGAAGTCGAACCCACGACCTCGACGGAAGAAGACATTGATATATCCAACTGGGATACTCCCTTTACATCCTTACCTAGTACAAGTAGTACAACTCAAGCTAAAACGGAACCTAGGAAAAGTGTTGCCAAGATATGTGGACAGAATATATGTTTAGATGATTCTATATTTAACAGGTGAGTTTTATTTTTGACTAATTTCTGCTCAACTCAAACTCAAAAAATGTATTTCAATTAAATCATACAGAATTGATACGACAGAGGGGCTTTCCTTTAAACTGCCTATACTAATACTAGGTACCATTTTCAAGCTCTGTACGAAAAAACAAGTTAGTCGAAAATGATTTTTTAAGTTTTTGCCCTGTTTAAATACTATGTATCTTTCCTAATAGCTGATTATATTATTGACGACACGGTTGGCGCAGCGGTTGAGCGATTGACTGCTGCGCAGCATGTCGCGATGTTCGATTCCCGCACGGAACAAATATTTTTGTGACCTACAAGTACTTGTTCCGGGTCTGGGTGTTTTGTTTTTATATCTATTATATGTATGTACTAGCTTTAGCCAGCGGCTTCGCCCGCGTGTGTGTAGGAAATTATCCCACGAGAACCGTATATTTTGCCGGGATAAAAAGTAGCCTATGTGCTATTCTAGACTATAATCTATCTCTGTGCTAAATTTCATTCAGATCCATTCAATAGTTGTTGCGTGAAAGAGGAACAAACATCCATCCATCCATCCTCACAAACTTTCGCATTTATAATATTAGTAGGATTTACAAAAAAAAATGTATATAAGTAGTTTATCAGCCATCTCGTTACCATAACACAAGCATTAGGTTGCTTAGCTTGGGACTATATGGAGTTGTGTGAAATGAAATGTCCATGGAATTTTTTTTTTTTTGACTAATTTCGTATCGTAGGTTATCTAAACAGGCGTATGGATTTTTTATATTTTCTTTTTTTTATTTTTAGGCCGAATGCAACCGACAGTGATGAAGAATTCTTTGCGGAAATTGATAGGATGTGTGATGAGGAAGTTGAGGGAGAGTATAAACAAAGAGTGGTCGTCAGTAATGGAGACAAAGATGGCACGGAGAATTTGAGGTGGGTGGAGAACTTCTTCTTCTTCGTGTGATTAGTGACTTGAAGGAGCTCGTGGCTAAGTAATAACAGTCGCACAGGTCGATCCTTCACACGTGACGACTCCCGTGAGGCCACCGTAGACGCGGGCCTGCGGACGGTGAGCACCAGGCCCGTGCCGGACGGCGCGTATATGTTCCAAGCGCGCCTCAAAGAGATGTCAGCATAAGAAGGGGCCCCTCAGGGCCAAGCCTGCCGGGTAAGCGGGATTGTCCGAAAGGGTTACCGCTACCCCGGAACATAAAGGGCTACGGAATGAACATGGATGGGTTTTAGTCAGTAAGAGTCTGACACTCCCTTCCGCTCCACCCAGAGCGGGAGAAGTCATTGGATGATTTCCCAGCCTTAAAAAAAAAGGATTCGGACTCAGTCCATCAGCTAATGAAAAAAATATTAGATACATTTTTTTTGCTTTATCATATTAATAAAAAATAACTTAGATAAAATGCATTTAAGTTGGAGAGTGGGGGCGCGCTACGTCATAACTCAGTATAAAACCTCCTTAGGAGTGACGTCATGCTATATTTTAACACGAATGTATCGACGTAATCTTTAGATTACGTGAAAAAAGAAAAAATACGTGTCCAATATTTTTGATTAATCTAGCTGACAGAGTAATAAAATGTTTTTGTCATTATCCCTAGTACCAGTGTGATGTTACGATGATTTAGCCTTTTGAACGACATTGTCACATATACGTGACAAGCTGGCGCATGCCCTGCACGCCAACGACACTAATATGTGACAATGCGGTACACTATATCACGAAATAAACAATTAAATCATTACTTTTGTGTGAGTTTATATAGATATCTTAAAAATTGAAGCTCTCGTATGTATTTTAAATACATACGAGAGCTTCAATTTTTAATGACATGAAACACATTAAAAGACACCATGGATATTGGGAAATTCATGATAACAAGAAGAAATAAATTCGTAGCTTGGCGTGGAGGCCACGCGCGTGCGTTTATACTCTCGCGTCAAAAGGTTTTTTTTTTTTGCAGTAATCACCAAGCTACGAACATAACAGTGATACAAGTCTCGAACAAGGAACCTCCACACACTGCCATACCCGTTATGGGACCTGAAACAGACGTTTTTGACTTCGAATTCAAACAACAACTGACTATAACCGATCAACCGAACCCCAATTTCGTTAACATAGTGAATACGGAAGAAAATAATTACGGAACCACTTTCTCTAAGAACGATTCGGATTATGGACACCTAAGTTTGACAACCACTGTTAGTCTATCGGGTGCTAACGACGAATTCTCAAACAATCCATCTTCAACGAACAGAAATGAGGATTTGTATGAGAGGTTATGTATGGCTTCCACATCGAATCCAAAACCTTCGCCATTGCCCGTGAAAAAGTTGAAAACTGTCGAGAAAGCACGGAAGTCTTCGCTTCCGAATTTGGAAGTTGGAGATTCGACTTACGAATACCTATTTCTTAGTAATAATAATAGTAGTTCAGTCAACGAGACCCCCGAGGTAAATTGCAACGGTGACTCGAATAGGGTGCAGGTCAATTCGGGGTCAATTATTGACCCTTTAAATAGGCTGAGGTCAATTGAGAGATCTAGGAGTCAGAATGCTTATGATGCCGCTGTTAGAGCGAGAGAGAGTGTAGCTAGAAGAGCACAGAATAATAGCCCAAAGACAGAGAATAAAAATGGTAAGTTTATTTTAATTTTAATTGGTATTCATCATCAGCTGAAGTTAGACTCCAGTGTCTAACCGGCTGCAGCTGAAGTTAGACTCCAGTCTAACCGGCTGCAGCTGAAGTTAGACTCCAGTGTCTAAGCGGCTGCAGCGGAAGTTAGACTCCAGTCTAACCGGCTGCAGCTGAAGTTAGATTCCAGTCTAACCGGCTGCAGCTGAAGTTAGACTCCAGTGTCTAACCGGCTGCAGCTGAAGTTAGACTCCAGTCTAACCGGCTGCAGCTGAAGTTAGACTCCAGTGTCTAACCGGCTGGAGCTGAAGTTAGACTCCAGTCTAACCGGCTGCAGCTGAAGTTAGACTCCAGTCTAACCGGCTGCAGCTGAAATTAGACTCCAGTCTAACCGGCTGCAGCTGAAGTTAGACTCCAGTGTCTAACCGGCTGCAGCTGAAGTTAGACTCCAGTCTAACCGGCTGCAGCTGAAGTTAGACTCCAGTCTAACCGGCCCCAACATAGTTGGGAAAAGGCTAGGCTGCTTGATTGAAGTTTAAATTTTATTATTTGTTGTATTTTATACAACGTGGCGCTACAATGGTGATATTAATATAATACACGGGTAGTGCTAGTGCCCATTAATCATAAATTAAAAAATATCGCATATTTAATGAAAAAAAAACAAAAAAATTAGCCTACTTTTTGGAGTTGTTTAGCATCCTAATAGTATTGCTTATTCGTTTTAATTTCATTGCGAATGTTATGATCCGTGACCCCGGCAAATTCTTTAAGAACAGGTTGCTCTAAGATGCTATTTTCTAACATCACTACATAGTATAAAACAAAGTCGCTTTCTCTGTCCCTATATCCCTATGTATGCTTAAATCTTTAAAACTACACAACGGATTTTGATGCGGTTTTTTTAATAGATAGAGTGATTCAAGAGGAAGGTTTATGTGTATAATTTGTCGACATATTACGCGGGCGAAGCCGCGGGCGGGAGCTAGTTTTAAATAAATCCGTAAATAATAACGTTTAATGGAACTATAATGTCTTCATGAAACGAAAATCAATCTAATCATTGCAATAACCGTTTTTCAACTTTTGCATAGACTAAAAATATTATTGTATTTTTTTTTTTTTTTTTCAGAAAATACGGAGCCAAGTCAGACACAGAACAAACCGATTTGGAAGAGAGGTCTGACCGAACTATCATTGCTGACGAGGCTAAAATCTATAGGACAGACTAAAAAGGAAAGCCCTACCAGGCAAGATGACAATCAGGATAGGTCAGTAAAGAAAGGAAATAAATTTATTTGCGGCAAACCTGACGCATTAAAAAAAAAAACAAGTTGGAGAAAAGTATACGTCACATCCGAGCTCGTGGCTAAGTAATAACAGCCGCACGGTTCGACCTATCAGGTTAAGCTACGTTTGCCGGGGTTGTTCCGTCGATCGGTGACCGTGTTTACATACCGAGACTCCACCGTGCCTCGGAAAGCACGTTAAGCCGTTGGTCCCGGCTGTCATTCGTGCATCTTTGACAGTCGTTACGGGTCGTCAGAAGCCCGAAAATATGACAGCCGGTCTTACCAAGGGCTATCGTATTGCCCAGTTACTGGGTTGTGGTGGTCAGATAGGCAGTCGCTCCATGTAAAATACTAGTATTCAGCTGCATCCGGTTAGACTGGAAGCCGATCCAACATAGTTGGGAAAAGGCATGCTTCGACCCTATGCGAGGCCATGGGGCGGGACATGTTATCTTAGTTTATCTCTACTTCTGCGTAACCATTCGGGGATAACAGGCGTGATGTTTTAAAACTTGCCAGTAACTCTTATTTTTTGCGGAATTGTCCGAAAGGGTTACCGCTACCCCGAACATAAAGGGCTAAGGAAGGAACATGGATGGGTTTTAGTCAGTAAGAGTCTGACACTCCCTTCCGCTCCACCCAGAGCGGGAGAAGCCATTTGATGATTTCCCACCCTCAAAATTAAATTAGTTTGGCCCAAAATTCAGCAACGCTAATACCGTTCACTGACGCAGCCATTAGGTCCTCACGTGTGTATGTGACGGGGCATCGACACGCTAAGAAGAAGACTTTTTTTTATTTTTTTCGTGGTTTTCAGGAGTCCTGGTAACGTAACCTCACCCGTCAAAGTGGTACATAGATCGAGACCTGAAGCGAGAGTGGATCCTACCAGAAGAAGAAGTAGTTCCTTGAGTAATGGTATGATCTTGTTATTTTTTTAAAATATATCCACACTTGTTTTGGTATAGGAAATCATCAAATGAGGAGTCATTTCACCCGCTCTGGGTGGAGTGAAAGGGAGCGTCAGACTCTTACTGACTAAAACCCATCCATGTTCCTTCCTCAGCCTTTTGTGTTCGGAGGTATTAGTGGTTTCGTACAATCCCACTGACCCGGCAGGCATCGGCCCTAGCAGGCCTCTTCTTAAATGCTGGCATCTCTTTGAGGCGCACGTGGAACATGTACGCGCCGTCCGGCACGGGCCTGGTGCTGATCGGACTGTAAGCCAGTACTCGCCGACCACAATATATAAACTAGCTTCAGCCTGCGACTTCTATCGTCGTGAACAGCTTTTTCCAAATATGGGCGAAGAACGCCCTCTTGTGGGCGCTGCAGGCCTAAAGGGGAGCAGTAAGAGACGCAGAAATAAAATACGGGTGTTGTGAAGAGGCTTAGGGGGCGATTTGTAATTTCATCTAGATAGTGGTTTTTAAGAAGGTGAAAAATAGGGCACTAAAAAATAATTTATTTCCATTGGGTAGTTGATAAAATAAGTTTCGGAATGCCATCTATATTTCATACTAGCTTTTACCCGCGGTTTCGTTCGCGTTAATTCAGAATTTGACAAACAATTCAGGTTGTTCAGTCAACAGCAAAAGTAGATGATCAAAATCAGAAATCCTATACTAAAGAACGGAGTTTGCGTCACATCTGTGTGGCGTCAGAGTGATTCAAAAGTTTGTGATTGGAAATTATACCAAACATTTACTACAAGTACAGCTGCCATATATTCGTGAACTCCGTTCATTAGTATTGAATTTCTGATTTTGATCATCTACTTTTGCTGTTGACTGTACTCGGCTTGTAATAATATAATTCATTCAAAGAAAGACACGTGGCGCCATCTATTCTCATAAGATATGTAGTTTTATACTTAAGCGTATTTTTTAAGCCTGATTATGTCTCTTTTTAACAGACACGACCCTATACACGTCCGCTCCAGCGCCTATATCAGCTCCAGGAGCCCTGACACCTCTCCGCGCACGCCAGGCCGCCGCCCTCCGTGCCGAACAGAGGAGGGGCGCAGCCCTACCCGCGACCATCAGCACGTCACACGCGCCTATCTTCACTGACTATCACAATCAAGTTTGGTGAGTACCTTTTTCTTTTCGTGTGGTTAGTGACTAACCTGGTGTCAGAGTTTTTATGCTGCCCATGGGCCTCTGACGTAGCTTCACATGCTGTTGAGAAATATCTCTCAGATATGCTGGTTTCCTCACGATGTTTTCCTTCACCGATTTTTAAGCAAGTTATAAATATACAATACGCACATGAATCCGTAAAATCAGAGGTCTTGGGTTCGAACTCGAGACCTATGACTTGGCAGTCCGACGGTCACACCATTAGGCTAGGCGGCTTATTACCCTTATTATCTTAGAATTGAAATGGAGGCCCATCTGGGACCTGTCAGTCGATTCCGTTGTTAAAACTAAATTAAATTGAGTGTGAAGTAAGCTGTCGTACTACCCAATGCTATGGATAAACACTTTTGACAGAAAAAATATGTTTAATTGCACAAACAAAACGCACAATAGAAGAAAAATAAATAGTCATTTTAAAATACACCCATATGAAGCAGCTAAAAAGTCTCATATTCAAATCAAAACATAGAATTTTTTTTGTCTATTATTATTTAAAGTGTGAATGTTATTGTTCTGCCTGTTTGACAAGTACTCAAAGTAGGGAAAAGCACACAGAATAATTTTCTTACAATTTAATTTCAATAGTTCAGTGACACTATCAGCAATATCATAATTATGTTTTAATATTAAAACTTACCTATAAGAACTGTTATAATGGCATTAGGATCATATTCATTTCTAGTTATTGAAGACGTATTTTTTTTGTATGAAGTCTGAGGCATATAAAAGTTTTGAGAAGAAAGACTCAGGTTTACCCTTTCCCAAAACTATCAGAAAACATAATAGAGCAACTACACTCTCTACTACTACAAGGGGGAGAGTTATTTATTGCTTCATGTCAGGGTTGGTCATGCACTACAGATCAAATTATGATGTACACGGTTATCACTACATAGTATAAAACAAAGTCGCTTCCTCTGTCCCTATATCCCTATGTATGTTGAAATCTTTAAAACTACGCAACATATTTTGATGCGGTTTTATTCGATAGAGTGATTGAAGAGGAAGGTTTATATGTATAATTTGTCGACATATTATGCGGGCGAAGCCGCGGGCGGAAGCTAGTTGCGTAATAAAATGACAACAAACACAAAACTATAAAATACAGACTTCTTTTAACCTTTTGAACGCCATTGTCACATATACGTAACAAGCAAGCGCATCCCTGTACGTCAACGACACATGATAATGCGGTACACTATGACACGAAATAAACAATTAAATCATTAGTTTAGTGTGAGTTTATATATAGTATATCCACACTAATCCACACTAATATTATAAATGCGAAAGTAACTCTGTCTTTCTGTCTGTCTGTCTGTCTGTTACCTTTTCACGCCTAAACCACCCAACCGATTTTGCTGAAAGAACAATGGCAGCCTTTCATACATTAGAATAGTTGAGAAGAAATGGTAGCGTCTACATGTCAAAAATATCTTAAAATGTTAAGCTTTAGCCCCTGAGTAACTTTGTTCAAGAATTATGTCCTGACAGGGCCCCAAAAAAAAGATATATAGACTAGAACTTTTTTAGGTTATGTCTTATGTCACTTAAAGAAATTCATACGTTCAGTGGTTGTCTGTTGCTATCCTAATGAATTCTCAGCATACCATGATTATCTACAGTGTTGAGCATTTTTAGAATTTGATTCCTATAATTTATTTACATATTAAGAATGTATTTTTTGAACCTTCAATTGTAAAAGTCAGTCAACCTGTAGGTACTAGATACTCTGTACTAACAAAATAATCAAAATCAGTCCGTAAACATTCCAAGTCAACGAGAAAATTTAACTCTTAAAAATTTTCTCGAGAAAATAAAAATAGCAAAAACAAAACGAACATGACAGGCCGCGCTTCATGTGACATTGACATTTCATTTAAACTGGTGTTGCCGTAACTTTTATTGAATTGTTACAATGATTATGATTGCGACTATGTTTATGTGTTTCAAGAAATTCTTTTTAAGAAAGTTTTTTTCGAAAAATTCACTTTTATTCTTACTGATATTATAGTTATTTCAAAAATATATGCATTATTCTGTGTTTTATTTTGGTAGTTTTAAAAGTTTACACCAAAATTGAATAAATATAGCAAATGGCAACACTTGGGTAGTGTAAAGTCATTTGATAGTCCCAAAAATGTATGTTTTATAATGTGGCCTTAAATAAAATACATTTTTATTTGTAAAATCATAGAAAAATAATTAAACTCATTTAATATTTCTGATATTTCTAGACGCAATCATTTTTGTCAGCTATTTTTCTGCCATTGTTCTTTGGTATGTAAATAGTTTGCATTCATGAGAAGGACATGGACATTATTTTTTGGAAATTCAACCCCTAAAAGGGTTACAAGGGGTGGCAAAGTTTGTATGAGAATAATATTTTTATTGCACATTTTTGCTAGGGTAGGTAGGGTAGATAGGGTAGGAAGGGTAGGTAGGGTAGGTAGTATAGGTAGGGTAGGTAAGGTAGGTATCATAGTTAAGACAGGACAACGTCTGTCGGGTCAGCTAGTCCATTATAAATGCGAAAGTAACTCTGTCTTTCTGTCTGTCTGTTACCTTTTCACGCCTAAACCACCCAACCGATTTTGCTGAAATTTGGTATGTAGATAGTTTGCATTCATGAGAAGGACATAGGCATATTATTTTTTGGAAATTTAACCCCTAAAAGGGTTACAAGGGGTGGCAAAATTTGTGTGAGAAAAATATTTTTATTGCACATTTTTGCATAGGTAGGTAGGTAGGTTGTTTCATGGCATTAAATGCTTAATTTGTTTCATGGCATTTAATGCCATGAAACAAATTAAAAGACACCATGGATATTGAGAAATTGAATGATAACAAGAAGAAATAAATTTGTAGCTTGGCGTGGAGGGCACGCGCGTGCGTTTATGCTCCGGCGTTCAAAAGGTTAAATAATTTATCAAAAAAAAATGGCGATTAACAGCTCACTTTAAACTCACGTCACGCGCTGGCCGGCCGCGCGCCTAGGAACGAAATGAAATAGTAATACAGTGCGATGTGTGCAGGATAGCGTGGTGGGGCGGCCCCGGGCGGGCGGGCGGCCGCGCCGGCGACCGCGTGGCCGCGCTGGCCGGCCGCGCGCCCAGGGACGAAATGAAATAGTAATACAGTGCGATGTGTGCAGGATAGCGTGGTGGGGCGGCCCCGGGCGGGCGGGCGGCCGCGCCGGCGACCGCGTGGCCGCGCTGGCCGGCCGCGCGCCCAGGGACGGAATGAAATAGTAATACAGTGCGATGTGTGCAGGATAGCGTGGTGGGGCGGCCCCGGGCGGGCGGGCGGCCGCGCCGGCGACCGCGTGGCCGCGCTGGCCGGCCGCGCGCCCAGGGACGGAATGAAATAGTAATACAGTGCGATGTGTGCAGGATAGCGTGGTGGGGCGGCCCCGGGCGGGCGGGCGGCCGCGCCGGCGACCGCGTGGCCGCGCTGGCCGGCCGCGCGCCCAGGGACGAAATGAAATAGTAATACAGTGCGATGTGTGCAGGATAGCGTGGTGGGGCGGCCCCGGGCGGGCGGGCGGCCGCGCCGGCGACCGCGTGGCCGCGCTGGCCGGCCGCGCGCCCAGGGACGGAATGAAATAGTAATACAGTGCGATGTGTGCAGGATAGCGTGGTGGGGCGGCCCCGGGCGGGCGGGCGGCCGCGCCGGCGACCGCGTGGCCGCGCTGGCCGGCCGCGCGCCCAGGGACGAAATGAAATAGTAATACAGTGCGATGTGTGCAGGATAGCGTGGTGGGGCGGCCCCGGGCGGGCGGGCGGCCGCGCCGGCGACCGCGTGGCCGCGCTGGCCGGCCGCGCGCCCAGGGACGAAATGAAATAGTAATACAGTGCGATGTGTGCAGGATAGCGTGGTGGGGCGGCCCCGGGCGGGCGGGCGGCCGCGCCGGCGACCGCGTGGCCGCGCTGGCCGGCCGCGCGCCCAGGGACGGAATGAAATAGTAATACAGTGCGATGTGTGCAGGATAGCGTGGTGGGGCGGCCCCGGGCGGGCGGGCGGCCGCGCCGGCGACCGCGTGGCCGCGCTGGCCGGCCGCGCGCCCAGGGACGGAATGAAATAGTAATACAGTGCGATGTGTGCAGGATAGCGTGGTGGGGCGGCCCCGGGCGGGCGGGCGGCCGCGCCGGCGACCGCGTGGCCGCGCTGGCCGGCCGCGCGCCCAGGGACGAAATGAAATAGTAATACAGTGCGATGTGTGCAGGATAGCGTGGTGGGGCGGCCCCGGGCGGGCGGGCGGCCGCGCCGGCGACCGCGTGGCCGCGCTGGCCGGCCGCGCGCCCAGGGACGGAATGAAATAGTAATACAGTGCGATGTGTGCAGGATAGCGTGGTGGGGCGGCCCCGGGCGGGCGGGCGGCCGCGCCGGCGACCGCGTGGCCGCGCTGGCCGGCCGCGCGCCCAGGGACGGAATGAAATAGTAATACAGTGCGATGTGTGCAGGATAGCGTGGTGGGGCGGCCCCGGGCGGGCGGGCGGCCGCGCCGGCGACCGCGTGGCCGCGCTGGCCGGCCGCGCGCCCAGGGACGGAATGAAATAGTAATACAGTGCGATGTGTGCAGGATAGCGTGGTGGGGCGGCCCCGGGCGGGCGGGCGGCCGCGCCGGCGACCGCGTGGCCGCGCTGGCCGGCCGCGCGCCCAGGGACGCTGCGCATGCCCGGCAACTGCTGCACAGCGCACACGCGCACTCGGTAAGGCTCTTAATATACCCTTAACACATAGCATAATGTTAATGTTTGGCTTAGCATAATGCTAATATTTGGCTTCACATAATGCTAATATTTGGTTTAGCATAACGCTAATATTTGGTTTAGAATAGTGGTACTTTTTTGCTTAGCATAATGCTAAAATTTGGCTTAGCATAATGCTAATGCTTTGTTTAGCATAATGCTAATGCTTTGTTTAGCAATATGCTTAATGATGTTAGTTTTGTATGGATGTGACGCTTATTCTCACCCAAATGGTGCTGGTTCTATTCTTTCTTTACATTCTGTACTAAGTTATCAAACCAAATCAACAGGACTTGTATCCACTATAATTATTTATTTTTATTATTTCTTTCAGGTTGACATCCTATTTCACAGAGTGCCTCTAGGTAAAATCTACGTGATTAACAAGAGAGATCAAGAGTCTCTAGGCCTGAAGTTGGATAACGAATGCAATATAACGGGCGTGTCGCCTCACAGTGCGTGCGCACGCGCAAGTATCCCACCCCCGGGCAGTTGGGCGCTTACAGAGATCAATAACAGGCCTATTAATCTTTTAAAGGTAAATATATCATCTTTCAGCCCAATGTATTTTTAGGCGACGCGGACGAATAAAATTGTAACTTAAATGTATGGAAATAAAGTTAAATTATAATTTTAATGCCGTCCATTGTAATTTCGACTTCAAAGTCATTTATTTCAAATAGGCACAAGAAAGGAATTGATTCTAGTTGTCCCTTCCAAAAGGTGGTTTTGTATGCGAAGAATGGGCAAGAAACTCTGTTAAGTTACATTTTTAATCGTCGCCTAAAAATACCTTGCTATGCCGTACCGCCAATAAGCGCCGGGCATTAACATTGTAATTTCAACTTTATTCCCATATTTTGATGTTATATTTTTAATTGTCGCCTAAAAATACTTTGCCATGCCGTGCCGCTAACGGGCGCCAGCCTTAGAAAAAAAAACAGCATCCTAAAGATGTTATTATATTAAACGCGCAAGACAAAGATAGCCCGACGGGTATGATTTACTCATAGATTGCTCGCGTAAAACAATTGACAGTATGCCTTAAAAGAAGATCTATTATGAAGCCCGCCACAGACGTAGCTATAATATGAATCATAGCAAGGCATATTAAGACATATTTTCCATATAAATTTGCGAGTGACCGCACACGGAGCTATAATATATATTTCTATGACATCACAAAAATATGTCGACATATTATATCTTAGTATATTTTAGTATATTTTGATATATTTTGAGGATACGGGTGTTCCATTTGTTAGATTGCCGATCTTGAACTTCTAAAATAATGTGCAAATTTATTCGATGCTAAATCATGATACAAATTAAATTTGCCCCGAGTTATTTTGTTTTATATGCGACTCTACCCAGATGGTTCTATTTTTCATTCCTGACATGCATGTCAAATTCAGCATCACAATCATCTTCTGAGGAACTTACAATTAGATCTAAAAGTAGTGCTTTTTTTAATAATTTTTTTTTACTACGTCTGTGACGGGCTTGATACCTTATTTTACTTTTTCAGGGAGGCGAAGATGATATGAACAGACTAAGTAAAAATGGGACCGAAGTATCAATACTCATACAGCCATCAGCGTTCGTGAAGAAACTCCGCTCTGCACTTAAAGGAAATAAAACCTTATTGGGTTTGAGATAAGACTCACTTTATTTATTAATGTTGTATGGATATACGCTTTGTTATGGCAGTTTTTAATGCGTTGTAGGGATTGTTACCGTATCTACTTGCGGGATTGTCCGAAAGGGTTACCGCTACCCCGGAACATAAAGGGCTAAGGAAGGAACATGGATGGGTTTTAGTCAATAAGAGTCTGGCACTCCCTTCCGCTCCACCCAGAGCGGGAGAAGTCATTGGATGATTGCCCACAAAAAAAGCTAATTGTACTGGCAGCTGAAGGGATATGGATGGGTTTTAGTCTGTAAAAGTCTGACACGTTCCGCCCAAGCGGGAGAAGTTATATGATAATTACCGCCCGAAAAAAAAATGAGGGTAGTCTGCATTCCAGTGGTTATAAATACAAATTGAAGGAAAACGGCGCGAGGTACCAGCTTGACTGAGAGATATTTCTCAACAGCATGTGAAGCTAAGTCAGAGGCCCATGGGCAGCATAAAAACTCTGACACCAGGTTAGTCACTAACCACACGAAAAGAAGAATAATACAAATTGGGCAGAAACATAACTGATGAATCGCGTAATCTCATGTTTTATTTTGTGTGTAGCTCTCATATAGATGGACATAACGAGTGATCTTGTTCTTAACCTTTTGAACGCCAGAGCATAACCGCACGCGCGTGCCCTCCACGCCAAGCTACAAATTTATTTTTTCTTGTTATCATGAATTTCCCAATATCCATGGTGTCTTTTAATTTGTTTTATGTCATTAAATATGTACGAGAGCTTCAATTTTTAAGATATCTATAAAAACACACAAAAGTAATGATTTAATTATGTTTATTTCGTGTTATAGTGTACATACGTCACATATTTGTGTCGTGGGCGTACAGGGCATGCACTTGCTTGTCACGTATATGTGACAATGGCGTTCAAAAGGTTAAGGTAGCGTTTACCGTCTAGTACGTGACTCTATAGTGGTAACGCCTATAATACTGCGTATATCTGATTCCTTTGTATTTTAAAGTATTTTTATTTGTATTTCCCCTTTGCTATTCGCAGTCGGGTAAAATGGTAGCTCGAATTTAGAGGCTTTTACAATGAAAATCGCAAATTTATTTACAAAAAATGTTTTTTAAAGTTGTTTGGTAAGTCTGCCTAGTTTTGACGCAGAAAGCCTAATTTTGTATTAAAGAGATAAGTAAGGTAGCTAAATACAGTTGCCTGTAAACCAAATCCACCCCGTTTTCTTTCAGCGGGAATGTCCGAAAGGGTTACCGCTGCGAAACACAAAGGGCTAACCTTTGAGGGTGTGAAAGTACTATATTAGCAACTGTCACTATAAGACCAACTCTGAAATATGGAAAATAAATCTGCTTTTTCATTAAAAAATACAATATGAAATCGATGACAATGTATGAAACAGATGTATATATCGCACCTTTAGAATGAAAACGACTCAAAAAAGTGACTTTTAGAGAAATAGCAAAACAAGTTTTGAAATTCACACCTCCGTATTATTTCGTGATTATTTACGTCAGTGACTATGTTTGCGCTGCAAATTATAAAAAAGTCGTTCCACTATTTTTGTTTTGAGTCATTTTATGACGATAACTCAAATTTTGTTTCTTTTTTAATTGTGTCGTTTTCATTCTAAAGGTGCGATATTTTTTTTGTTATTTTGTAGATGGTCCTGTAGTGAAAGTTGTTTGTAAGCGTGAATATTTTGATGAGAGTATTCACGCTCACAAACAACTTTCACTATGGATAACATTTCAGAAGGAATTAAAAATCACCTTGTACAGATCCTCTACATCCGCATATTGGATTACAGCTCACTCTCTCTCACAGAGTGTAAGCAGTGGGAACATTACACATTGTGCTAAGCAACTACCGTTTAAATTATAGCTAACTAGCTTCCGCCCGCGACTTCGTCCGCGGAAAATTGCGATATACTGTAACTGTTTAGGCAACGCATGCAAATAATTCAGTTTTCGGAGGTATTTCTTTCCGACTTGCTAGACAAAAATTGCGATAGCTCGGCTAATATGTATGATATAAATATAAATTATAGCCTATAGCACTCAGGAATAATGTAGCTTTCTATCAGTGAAAAAATTTTTGAAATTGAATCATTAGTTCCGGAGATTACCCCCTACATACAAACTTACAAATTTTACCTCTTTATAATATTTGTATAGACTAGCCTCCGCCCGCGGGTTCGCCCGCATAATATGTCGACAAATTATACACATAAACCTTCCTCTTGAATCACTCTATCTATTAAAAAAAACGCATCAAAATCCGTTGCGTAGTTTTAAAGATTTAAGCGTACATAGGGATATAGGGACAGAGAAAGCGACTTTGTTTTATACTATGTAGTGATATCCTGGCACACAAAACAACTTATCTCTTTAATTAAGTGTAATATAAAGGGAACAATTTTACTGTATAAAAATAATAAAAACATATAGTTTTGTAGGATATGTCTCGGAAACACGCCGTTTTTTAGAATATTTACACTTTAAGATAAGCTATACAAGTTTTGATAAAACTTTTTTCCAGTTAAGGGTGTCATTAGGTACTCCGCGAAATTCATATTTTCATAAGTTTTTTTTGTAATTTGCAGATCAGTGGCAGGTTGTATGTTGAACAGAATATGATTCTCGACCGTAATAAATGTGTATTTATAGAATTAAATTAAACTCTCTAAGTATGAATATTGAGTAAGTAATAGCCTAGTGGTGTGACCTCTGATTGTCCACCTCTGATTTTACGGATTCATGTGCGTATTGTATAATTATCACTTGCTTAAAAAACGGTGAACAAAACCAGCATGTCTGAGAGATATTTCTCAACAGCATGTGAAGCTAAGTCAGAGGCCCATGGGCAGCTTAACAATTCTGACATCAGGTTAGTCACGGAAAAGAAAAAAAAAGAAGTAAGAATTGATAATAAAGAGTCATTAGTAATCTGTACTTGTTGTATTGATGTCTTTAATGGCTATAATTTGCTATTTGACACGGCCAAATATAAAGTATGAATACACATACAAAAAAGACTTTAAAAACTTCCATCACCGTACAGAAATTAAAAATTATGCTAATAAAATAATTGTAGAATTGGATTTAATGTCAAAGTCAAAGTCAAAACATTTATTTCAAATAGGCACAAGAATGGCACTTTTGAACGTCAAATGCTAATGAGTATTCAATTTGATTACAAAAATCTGTGACGTCACATTTCAATATTACAAATCACGTACAAATTCTGCGTTTTGACAGTTCATAAAAAGTAACGCCATTGACTACCATTTCAAATGTTGGACACTGACTTGCAAATTGCAAAAACGTCAGAAAATTTTAATTTCGCTGACTACCCTGTTTTGCACCTTAATTTTTTCCGTTAAACAGTTTTGTTTTATTACTATTATTGCTTTGTCAGTCATGAAAGGTTCGTGCGAGTTATTTATATTCTTATTATTTGTAAAATAATTAAGTACCCATTTTTATGTATATCAATTATCCTGTTTTTTTGCATAAATTCTGTTGTGGATGAATAAAAAATATAATTGTTGAAAAAAAAAACTATTCAAAAATTATTTCTATGAGAATAGTATTATAAGAATGCATGATGATAATATCTTTAAGTCAACAATTTTCAACGAAGCATTTCTTTTAAAAAAATTGTACGACATTTTGTGTTAATTATAAATAAATTGTGTATAATGTAATATATTAAATTTGAAGACTGCCTATCTTATTAGCGAAAGGCGAAAATTTATAAATAAAGCAATCATTTTTGTGATATATGTATATATTATTAATATAAGATTTTATATGATCTTTTATCGAGGTTTTTGTATTTTTACGCTATATTGTGTTAACGGTTCTCCAATATAATTTTCAATATTGTTTTTTGTATCCATCATTTTTGACCCTAATTACCCTTTTAATTTGACCCTATTTATTAAACTTTTGAACGCCAGTGCATAAACGCACGCGCTTGCCCTCCACGCCAAGCTACAAATTTATTTCTTCTTGTTATCATGTATTTCCCTGGTCTTTTAATTTTTTTCATGTCATTAAATACGTACGAGAGCTTCAAGTTTTAAGATATCCATATAAACAAAAGTAATGATTTAATTGTTTATTTCGTGTTATAGTTGTTGCCATTGTCACATATTTGTGGCGTTGGCGTACAAGGCATGCGCTTGCTTGTCACGTATATGTTACAATGGCGTTTAAAAGGTTAATAATTTTCATATCTACATCGTCCATTAAGAACTGAAATGTTATTACATTTTTATAATAAAGACATAATTATTATCATGTCAAGTTATACCAGTCCATTTAGTTTTAAGATAATATATTTTAACAAGTCCTTCAATTATTTACCTACATAATTAATGCGAGAGATCGCATTTATTATGAACTGAATATCATACTATTAATTTATTGGCAAATTATTTACTTTGTATAAATGTTTAGCTACGCGGCAACTTTATGGCGCGCTACTCATTGACATTTATTATTTTTCTATTACTAGATTTCATTTTTATGTGATTAAAATCAGCTCTTAGTATTTATAGTGTGAATCTCGTTCGAGGGGGCAGCCTCCACATAAACGACTAGTATTTATTTAATATTTCTTCTGTGTGAGAGAAAGAGTTGAAGTTATACAGTATAGTTCCATCTCTTTCCTATTGTGAAGCCATATTAAAACAATACTGATATACAGATTTGATACGACAGAGGGGCTTTCCTTTAAACTGCCTATACTAGGTACCATTTTCAAGCTCTGTACCAAAAATCAATTATTAAAGAGCAGTAGTTTAGTCACAAATGATTTTTTAAGTTTTTGCCCCGTTTAAACTCCATGTATCTTTCCTAACAGCGCTCTGGTGCGCGCGCGTCATTGCCGCTTTGTTACAAGGGCAGTTTTTATTTACAAAGGGTGGTTGCGTTTTACTCCGATTCGTAAGCTATTTAGTTTGTTTGAAAAAAAACAACTAATTTTTGGTGTTTTTTATTTTTATACCGAATCGAATTAATTCTGAACACGTATACTATACGTAGTGTATTTTAATGCCCCTCTGTCATATCAACTCTGTATGTGAGGTTGGTAGTTGGGTCCCTGATATGATTTTTTTTATCAACTTTATTAATTTTATTTCTAAATGATACTTTTCCCTTTGCAGCCGAAATATAATATGATAGTATAATTTACTCATTTTTTTGTATAAATAATTGTTAGGCCTTCGTGCTCCACAATTCATTAAACACGTTTAAAGCTAATTAGAATATTTTTCTGTTTTTTGAAAATCGTTTGAAGATGATAGACGCAATATTTTAGAAATTCTAATTGTCATTTGTTTTTGCAATTTGCAGGTTAGTGTCAGGTTGTTTGTGTATCAACATATAATTTGCGGCTGTGGCAAGTAGGTACAGTCAACAGCAAAAGTAGATGATCAAAATCAGAAACTCAATACTAGTGAACGGAGTTCGCGTCAGAACTGTGTGGCGTCGGAGTGATTCAAAAGTATATGATTGTAAATTATACCAAACATTTAGTACTAGTATCTAATACAATAAAAACTTATACATACTTAAATTAAAAGACTATCTAACTAACTATATATACAAATAAATCCAAAAAAAAGACAAAAAGGACACTTAGTACTTTTTTAGTACTAGTACAGCTGTCATATATTCGTGATCAGTTATAACTCCAAAAGTTATAAACACAATTCGCATCAGAACTAAGAAGTAAAAAAAAATTTCAAAACTAGTGAACAGTCCACGATTGTTACTTGGAAAGCAATAAAGATATTGAGTATTGAGTACAGTTGAAATCAAAAATTAAATGATGAAACTGAGGCCACGTAATCATGAAGCAAATAATTCTTATTTTTAATTAGCCCAGTAATTTTGTTTGTTATGTTTTACGGAAAAGCTGAATTTGATAAAGATTTGCATATTTAATAATATATGCCAAATTTCATCCAATTGAACCCCGAAAAAAGCATAATTATGTTAATTAAAAATCATATAATTTAAAAACTTTACTATATTAATTGTTTTTTTTGTAACTTCTGTCAAATGTTCAAAAGTAGCTGATGTGATACAAAATCATAACTCAATAATTGCTTTTGCCCAGTCGGCTACAGTATATTAAAAACGGAAGGTAGATTAATATTTTTATCTCTAGTCGAGTCTATTGACACTGCTTACAATGTTCTAAAGTAGCTGATGCGATACAAAATCATAACTCAATAATTGCTTTTGCCCAGTCGGCTACAGTTATGATTTTGTATCGCATCAGCTACTTTAGAACATTGCAAGCAGTGTCAATAGACTAGACTAGAGATAAAAATATCAATCTACCTTCCGTTTTTAATATACTGTAGCCGCTACTGTATAGCTACTTTTGAACATTGACATAAATTCGCGAACATACAAAGATTATAATATTTATTGAATTATCGTTTTGTATCACATCAGCTACTTTTGAACATTGACATAAATTCGCGAACATACAAAGATAATAATATTTATTGAATTATCGTTTTGTATCACATCAGCTACTTTTGAACATTTGACAGAAGTTACAAAAAAAAACAATTAATATACTTAGTAAAGTTTTTAAATTATATGATTTTTAATGAACATAATTATGCTTTTTTCGGGGTTCGATTGGATGAAATTTGGCATATATTATTAAATATGCAAATCTTTATCAAATTCAGCTTTTCCGTAAAACATAACAAACAAAATTACTGGGCTAATTAAAAATAAGAATTATTTGCTTCATGATTACGTGGCCTCAGTTTCATCATTTAATTTTTGATTTCAACTGTACTCAATACTCAATATCTTTATTGCTTTCCAAGTAACAATCGTGGACTGTTCACTAGTTTTGAAAATTTTTTTTACTTCTTAGTTCTGATGCGAATTGTGTTTATAACTTTTGGAGTTATAACTGATCACTAATATATGACAGCTGTACTAGTACTAAATGTTTGGTATAATTTACAATCATATACTTGTTCTGACGCAAACTCCTTTCACTAGTATTGAGTTTCTGATTTTGATCATCTACTTTTGCTGTTGACTGTACGATTACAATATACAATAATAATTATCAATACAACTCGATGTTAGAATTGCCCTCAAATATCATGATTTCATGAAATAGTCTATCCATAGACTCATAGTGTAATATGATTATTATAAAATAATGACTTTAATTCTGTAAAAACGTACTTGCTACTGCCGTGAATCATATTTTGATCAACATACAACCTGACACTAACCTGCAAATTGCAAAAAAACGTGAAGAAAATTTGTTGGATTTCGCGTTTAATACTTCTAGTGCAGTGTTTACTGATTCAGTGCAAGTGCAGGCCCCAGTGTTAATTAATATTGTGATCTTTATGTTATATACCGTATACACATATCTTATTATTGTGATAGACTTAGCTATTGGAAGTCTGCAATACATTTTTAAAAAGATTTTTTTTGTTTTATTTTTAATTTTGGTCCTGATTCTTTGAAATTTTATAGTTAGCTGTCCGGTGTCCGAATTAGTGCCCAATTTTTCAGTTATAATGCTTTCAATGCTTGAATTCATAATATTGAGTTGCGGGAGCTATTTTGGCAATATACTGATGTTCCCTATTGTTATGAGAGGACTTATCAAAACTCAATAGCTAGTTGTTTAATTTTTTTTTCCTCATTGTATCACTGGCAACTGTTTTCGTTCCGTCGACAGGTGGTCCACGGTGAACGCCGCGTTATCATCTATAAACGTCGCGCAGTCAACCAGTGGACCTCGCAACTGGCAGTAGTGAACGCAAGGCAAGCATGCGAGCAGCGAGTTGTCACCGAGTGGTCCACCCGCCGTCCGCGCGTGGAGGGCTTACGACCGAGGCGATCTGGTGACGCCACGGAGTTGAAGGAGTGAACGCATACCCATACAAGTCCATATAAAGAATACTAGCCGCAGGAGGCGAGGCGGTGCGGAGTGGCTCTAATGAGGCGTGACCTGTACTGTTGCAGGTGATAAAATTACTGGGAAAGGACTGGGGGGGGGGGGCAGCACCTGTGAAGCAGTATTCATTCGATCAGCACATTTTAAACGCGCATAACAGCTGTCCAGTGGTATAACTATAGGGTGGCAGGACTGGCAAAATACCACGGACCCCCGGCCCGAGAGGCTGCGAGCTCAAAGTGATCTAACATTTTTAACAATGTTTTGTAAAAAATATAGATTTGGGGCCACATGCAATGGATTTGCCAAGGACCTCAGATGGTATAGTTACGCCAATGGCTATCAGTGTCAATATTCCATAGATAATGATGATACTGACAGCTCTTAAACTTATTTTATGTGCTGATCGCGTTCAGATATAATGGTGAAATCTGCCCTAAGAGGTTTCGATAGCGATGAGAAATAAAAAAAAATAATTAGAAATAATACTTTTATTTAGTAGTACTTACAGATAAAGTAGGATAAAAAATCAAAACATTAATTAATTTAATAGTAACCTAGGAAATAAATAATGATAGAAAAATCGCACTTTTACGAATGGCACAAAATAATACAGCCAATTTCGCTAAAAAAGGTATACGAGGTAGGTGCAGATAAACTACTATAACATGGCGCGCCCCTCCAAATTACTATTTCAATGTTTGTAGTCACATCCTCACGAAAGTGTTTGTATGTACAGAGGCCTAAAAGGAGGCTCTGCAAAGACAAGGTTCATTTTTAATTGAGAAAATTTGACAGTTAGGGATAGCTTGATGTGCTGGCGTGTGTACATCATCATTCTCCTGCCCTTATCCCAATTTATTTGGGGTCGGCGCAACATGTCTTCTTCTTCCATACTTCTCTATTAGTCGTCATCTCTATAGTCACTCCCTTTCTAGCCATATCATCTTTCACACAATCCATCCATCGTTTCTTTGGTCGCCCTCTACTTGTATAGCCATCCACATTCATACTCACAACTTTCCTGACAACATTTTCCTCATTCCTCCGCATAACATGCCCATACCATGACAACCGATTTCCACACAACTTTTCGGTCACCGGTGTCACTTTCAGACTTCCTCTTATATACTCATTACGTATTCTATCCATTCGCGTAACACCACACATCCCTCTTAGCATTCTCATCTCAGCTGCATGCAATTGTCTTTCATTCATTCCTTTTGTGGCCCAACACTCTGATCCATACAAGACGGCAGGTCTAATCATGCTTTTATAAATCTTCCCCTTAAGTTTAAGGGGAATGCGGGAGTCACAAATTGTTCCCGTAACCTGCCGCCATTTCATCCACCCAGTGTTAATTCTATGCTTAACAGTCCGATCTATTTCGCCATCGCTTTGCACAAGTGAACCGAGATACCGAAAGTCGGAGCAAACTGGGAGAAGCGCGCCATCAAGCGCTATGACTCCAGAACTGGAGAGACCGCCGAAATCGCAGAACATGTACTCAGTTTTGGTTCTGCTGATTTTCAAGCCAACAATCTCCAGTTTCCGTTGCCATTTCTCCAGTCTGCTCTGGACCTCAGGTCCATCTTCACCGACAAGAACGATGTCATCGGCAAATAGCATGCACCATGGTGCCTCTTCCTGTATGTCCACCGTTAGAGCATCCATAATCAAAAGGAAGAGGTAAGGGCTTAAAGCCGACCCCTGATGCAAGCCTACCGCCACATTGAACTTGTCGGTGTTGCCAGCAGCCGACCGAACGTAGGTACGGGATTGGCTGTACATAGCACGAATTAACTCTACATACTTCCCGGGCAAACCTTTCTCTTTCAAGGCCCACCACACGACATCCCGAGGTACCCTATCATACGCTTTCTCTAGATCAAGGCGTGTGTACATAGTTGTAAGTATTCGTCTTCAGTAGCAGGCCGGCAGCGACATGCGTTGTAGTCTTGGTGGCGCAAATACTTTCACAAATACTTACAAACGTTTTTAATCCAGGAGGGGCGGACCATGTTATCGTAGCTTCTGTACCGCCTTTCAACTTAAAAATTACTAAAAAAACTATTCAAAAGTATAAAAACATAAGAGATTTTAATAATATCTGTTGTTTAAAAAAAATCAAACTAAAAAGTTTACTACTTCACCAAAACGAAAATAAATTAAATCACGTAACCACCATATTAAGAAAATTATGACCTACAACTTAAGCTAAAAAAAATCACAAGACAATAATAATAAGTTAAGTCTAATATAAAAATTAATTTAAAAATATTATGTCGAGTACCAAACAGTCAGATTTATACGTTGTCCTGCCTTAACTATGATACCTACTTACCCTACCTAATCACTTAGGGGTATGAATATAGGATAAGAGCCGATTCTTAGACCTACTGAATAAGTAGTATATAAAATTTTATTAACATCGGTCAAACCGTTGCGAAGGAGTATGGTAACTAACATTGTGTGTGACACGAGAATTTTATATAGGTCTAAGATAAAGATGTCGTCAGTAGTAAGGTTTTACCACTCTTAGGTTGAATTTCAGTTGCATTAATAGATACATTTAGGTCTTATGCCTGCAATCCTAATCCTAAATCCATGCTCAAAAAATTTAAAGTAACTCTGTCTGTCTCTATGTTACTTTTTCACGCCTAATCTACTAAACGTTTTGCCCTGTATTTGCAGTCGCGCAGTAGGCTAAAATTATACCAGAGATATTTTTCAAGCTCCCTATGAATTTAATTTTGGGATTTACAAGCCTATAATTGAGAAAGACGAGGCCTCCTAAGACTCAGTTTGTCCTCCGACGATTAACAAGGTAAGCCTTCGTAGCGATATGAAGCGTGATGGTGTATTTATTTACTGAGGTTGACTTAAGGGCATTAGAGCCACCTGACACCCACCCCGCACCGCCTCGTCGCACGGCGTCCACTCGTTGTTGACAGGTAGTACACGGGTGGAGGCCGCGATATCACCAATAAACGTCGCGCGGTCAACCAGTGGACCTCTCTCGCAGTGGAGTGATCGCAAGGCAAGCATACGAGCACCGAGTTGTCACCGAGTGGTCCACCCGCCGTCCGCGCGTGCGAGGGCTTAAATTACGACCGAAGCGGTTCAGTGACGCCATGGAGTTGATGTAGTGAGCGCATACCCATACAAGTCCATATAAAGAATACTAGCCGCGCAGGAGCCGAGGCGGTGCGGAATGGGTGCCGGGGGGCTCTAATGAGCTGTAACCTTTAACCTACACAACAGTAGAATATCGTAAAAAAGAAACATAAATGCTTATTAAGTGCTTACAATAAATTTTGCGTGGCTTTGAAAAAATGGTTGATATCGCAGTTTTTATACGGTCAGCGAATTCAGTCAGTAAATTTTATATTTTAATGAACATACAACCTGACTTGACACTCACCTGCAAATTGCAAAAAAGGTAAAAAAATATGAATTTCCCGGGACACCCTGTCGTTTCCCGCTTAAACGAAGTAACGAAGCTACTTGGTATCTCTATCTAGTATCCCATATAATATGTTGTGAGTTTAAAGTGAGCTGTTATCAGTGTCAATTGCTAGCATTAGGGCCAAGTCACACCGGAATGGCAGATATCTACTCCAGCGGCTGCCAGAGGCCACCGCGTCGCTGCTGGCGGCCTCGCGCGCCCTCTAGCCAGACCGCGCGCGCCTACTCTCCTAACTAGTTTAGTTTCCAGCAGTGTACATGATGGAATTGGTTATTATAACACTTATTGCGTACGTATCCCGTCGCTAGACTACAGAGAAATGGTGCGGTTAGTGTTGCGGCGGGAGTGTAGAGCGCGCGGCCTCACCTTTTCAAGCGATACTGGTCTTTTCAGTATGTAGATAAAGTTTAAAATTATTTCACACTGAAAGTGCTTGCCGCGTCGCTGCCATTCCGGTGAGACTCGGGCCTTAGGTTGGTACGACATTCACCTTAGTTTTCGTGGTGAGATTTTTACAGAATCAACCGATAGCCCGGTCAAATAAGACCAAAAAATTAGGGTGAAATTACATAAATTCGCAACAAGCTGAATTTTGGTACAATTGTTCAAAAGACAATTATAAACAAAACCTAAAAGTTGTCCATCATTCCCGTGTATTGAAAAAAAAATCAAGGTCGAATGTCAAAAAATTGAGTTTTTCACAATTTTCAGCAAAACGGTACCTAAGTTTTATCATAAAAATACTTCGGACTAAAATTGTAGATCATAAAAGTATCTCTAGAAATGTATAAATACTTTTTTTCCTACGAGCCACTGTTTCGGATATATAGCGGTGGAAAAAGTTGTAATCGTCATAAAATGCTTCCACGCCACCTATGAGGTAATACTGTCAAATTTTCTCAATTAAAAATGAACCTTATGTCTTTGCAATAAAGTTTAAATACTATCAAAGAAATTTGACAGATTGTGGTAACTTGATGTGCTGGCCTCTGTACATACTTATCGCATTCTTTTTAACGTGGTTTCCGCAGTAGGCCTACTCCACATGTCAGTAATGATCCTATTTAATTGTAACTATTGTAAATAATGAATGGAATCACCAACAAATGATGATTCATTCGACTTCAACAAGCTGACTTGCGATACATCGTTATTGGCTGAATTTACTTGCACCCGACGCAAACGACGAAGCAGAAGAAGAAGAACAAGGAGAAAATCGAGAAGAATTCGAAAATTACGACTCAGATGTCTCTACTTGCCTGCCGGGTAAGCGAGATTGTCCGAAAGGGTTACCGCTACCCCGGAACATAAAGGGCTACGGAAGGAACATGGATGGGTTTTAGTCAGTAAGAGTCTGACACTCCCGCTCCACCCAGAGCGGGAGCAGTCATTGGATGATTTCCCAGCCTTAAAAAAAAGATGTCTCTACTTTTTTTTATCAACATCGCTTTTTTTGCTAATATCCATTATTTACAATAGTTTTAATTAAATAGGATCATTACTGACTTGTGGAGCTGCCTACTAGGGAAACCACGTTAAAAAAAAACGCGCTAAGTATACTACCTCATAGGTGGCGTGGAAGCATTTTATGACGATTACAACTTTTTTGTACCAATATTCAGCTTGTTGCGAATTTATGTAGCACCGAATGTCTAATTTGACCGGACTACGACTGTTGTGTATATGTATTAAGTAATTCATTGATGACGCTTGAAAACATGATGTTTCAAAGAGCCTTTTCTACTAAAACTTATGTGACAAACATCACATTTATAAGGTTTCTCACCGGTCTGTGAACAGATATGTCTTTTCAAATGACCCTTTTGACTAAAACTTCTGTGACAAACATCACATTTATAAGGTTTCTCACCGGTGTGTGAACGAATATGTCTTTTCAAATCACCCTTTTGAATAAAACTTCTGTGACAAACATCACATTTATAAGGTTTCTCACCGGTGTGTGAACGAATATGTCTTTTCAAATGACCCTTTTGACTAAAACTTCTGTGACAAACATCACATTTATAAGGATTCTCACCGGTGTGTGAACGAATGTCTTTTCAAATGACCCTTTTGACTAAAACTTCTGTGACAAACATCACATTTATAAGGTTTCTCACCGGTGTGTGAACGAATATGTCTTTTCAAATCACCCTTTTGAATAAAACTTCTGTGACAAACATCACATTTATAAGGATTCTCACCGGTGTGTGAACGAATGTCTTTTCAAATGACCCTTTTGACTAAAACTTCTGTGACAAACATCACATTTATAAGGTTTCTCACCGGTGTGTGAACGAATATGTCTTTTCAAATCACCCTTTTGAATAAAACTTCTGTGACAAACATCACATTTATAAGGTTTCTCACCGGTGTGTGAACGAATATGTATTTTCAAATGGTCTTTTGTATTAAAACTTCTGTGACAAATATCACATTTATAAGGTTTCTCACCGGTGTGTGAACGAATATGTGTTTTCAAACTAAACTTTACACTAAAACTTCTGTGACAAATATCACATTTATAAGGTTTCTCACCGGTGTGTGAGCGAATATGTGTTTTCAAACTAAACTTTACACTAAAACTTCTGTGACAAACATCACATTTATAATGTTTCTCACCAGTGTGTGAACGAATATGTTTTTTCAAATCATCCTTTTGACTAAAACTTTTGTCACAAACATCACATTTATAAGGTTTCTCACCGGTGTGTGAACGAATATGTATTTTCAAACGGTCTTTTGTATTAAAACTTCTGTGACAAATATCACATTTATACGACCTATCTTTGGCACAAACATTATTGTGTCTTAACACATGTCTCTTTATATCACTACTGTTTATACCACTGTAATTACAAATCTTACATTTTAATTCGTCTTTATCAACATTATTGTACTGCAGTGGAGTAGTATTTTCTTTGCTTTTCGTATCTACAATATTTTCTATAGTACAAATAGATTTATTAACAACTTTAGGCTTATTTTTAAAAACTTTTTTACTAGAAATAGATTTTTCTGTTTGGTTTATGGAATTAGGCGAACTTTGTTTAGCGATTTCAGTATTCTTTAAATGCGTTTGGCGGTTTTTCGTCGGATTGGGTGCCGTGGGATTTACGATTATTTCCTTTTTCTGTTTCTTTGTAGCGGGTGCACCTATTAAAATAATAGTAGGTATGTATTTATTGTGTAGCATGTTTTCTGAAAACCAACCTCACTTTCCCAAGATAAAAATCAAAATTCATGTGCCTCAAGATGGCTGGACAAATCTTCAAAATAGCTTGCATTTAACTAGGTCAATAGGTCACTTTATGTGACGGCTAAACACCCTTATTTCAGAATTTGTGACGCTACAGAATCTTAGATAATCGATCGAAAACGTGTCCAGCCATCTTGAAAAACCACTTTTCGCTGGTCTCTCAATCTCGGTAACGGAAGTGATTTTGACGACTTTTTGCATATCAACGGGCGTCACATAAATTTGTGACGGGCACCGAGCTAAAAGTTTTGTGATAAGTACAGTGGTTTAGTGGAAAAATGCAAAAATCTGTGTCCAGCCATCTTGATTTTACGTATAAAACTTATGGCTGGCACTTCCGAATCTCAATAACGGGGGCGTTTTACTAATATTTAGTGACGCAATGTGTGACAGTAATAACGTTTGATTTATGGCGTCACATGTAAGGGTTTACAAGATATCAATAAAAACTTAATGTCCAGCCAACCTGAGTTCAAGATGGCTGGACACATGTATCTCCAAATCTCCACTGCCTGATGATCTACGACCTTCGAAATGGCCCGCTGGCGAGTTTAGTTCTCATTTCAGTTACATAAGACAATGAACTAAACGCGAAATACAAGTGGGCTCTCTCTTGCAGCGCTGTTGGTCAATTATTATTTTGAATTAACACATACTTACTCTTTTCACTGCAGGAAAACCTTTTATTCCCCCGGGGAAATCAAATACAAAGCAGGTGTGGATGCTACCGGCCAATTAATCGATTAAAAAGAAATCCTTTATTTATGTAAAATTATGGTCACCTCACAATATTAATGGATGTTTGTATGGGAAAATTTAAATGGTCAATATCTTTGAAACTACGCAAAGTTTCTCCGTCACAATTTCAGGTTATCATTATCGTCCCCGTCACAAAATTTTGAACACATTTCGAAGGTCGTAGATCATCAGGCAGTGGAGATTTGGAGATACATGTGTCCAGCCATCTTGAACTCAGGTTGGCTGGACATTAAGTTTTTATTGATATCTCGTAAACCCTTAGGTACATGTGACGCCATAAATCAATCGTTATTACTGTCACACATTGCGTCACTAAATATTAGTAAAGGAACCATATTCGAAAACGCCCCCGTTATTGAGATTCGGAAGTGCCAGCCATAAGTTTTATACGTAAAATCAAGATGGCTGGACACAGATTTTTGCATTTTTCCACTAAACCACTGTACTTATCACAAAACTTTTAGCTCGGTGCCCGTCACAAATTTATGTGACGCCCGTTGATATGCAAAAAGTCGTCAAAATCACTTCCGTTACCGAGATTGAGAGACCAGCGAAAAGTGGTTTTTCAAGATGGCTGGACACGTTTTCGATCGATTATCCAAGATTCTGTAGCGTCACAAATTCTGAAATAAGGGTGTTTAGCCGTCACATAAAGTGACCTATTGACCTAGTTAAATGCAAGCTATTTTGAAGATTTGTCCAGCCATCTTGAGGCACATCAATATTCCATTGCAACCAAAATGATTAGAAACTGTTTACCACTAAGACCCAGCACATACGGCGCAACGCAACTGCAACTTAACCCTTTTGAAATTATTAGTTCGAATTGACGGATTTGCATTGTGTTTCAATACAGTTTCAAAATGGTCGCGTCATGTGCGGCCCCCAAAGGGGTCAATGCAATGACATATAAACTCAAATGAAACTCAAAAGTAACTAGAAGTTGCAGTTTCATTGCAGTTGCGTTGCGCCGTATGTGCTGGGCCTTAATGTCATTATAATAATATAATTTGTTCTGTTTGCGAGTTATATCACATATCTACAAGATTCAATTTCAGACTGAGTCTAACCAAGGGGTAGGGTTACTGGATTGTGGACGTCGGATAAGCAATCGCTCCATGTAAAATACTTGTATTCAGCTGCATCCGGTTAGACTGGAAGCCGACCCCAATATAGTTGGGAAAAGGCAGGCAGATTGGTTGACTAATACAAAATCTAATCCGAGGGGCTCAATATGCAATGGTTTACCAAATTTCTGCGCATATCCTGGAGGTGAGTTGTACTTGCTGAGGTTGATATGAAGTGCGTTCGCGAACTCGCTGCCGTAGAACACCATGAGCTCCGTGAAGCGAGGAATTATTTTTATTGTTCTGTTATAAATAATTTGAAAACGTTATTTGTATGTGTATAACATTATATACTATACTAATAATTAACGAAATAAAAAACATTGCCATTGAATCGTGAAATAAAATAAGCTGCTCCCCACATTAAGATAAGTAGAAAAGTTATGCGAATATAAATGTGACTAACAGATTATTTTTCTAGATTTTTTTAATGGCAATATTTTTATAAGTCATTTATAATTTCTTAACAATATACATTGTGTAGAAAGTAATAAATAATAATAATAATTTAATATTTCACAAAATATAAATGCTAATAGTAATACAAACTATGTTAAAATAATTGCAGTCAAATAAAAATTAAATGTCAAAAATATAGACGCTATACTATTGCGGGTTGACGAGAACGCCTTTCGTTAAATAACATACTGTATTTAATCATCACGTTTCTCCGCATCTTCTTTTATATCACATCCAGGCCCAATCACAATTTTATTTTACTTAGTTTAGACTGTCCCACTGCTGAGCAAAGGCCTCCCCCAAATCCTTCCAGACATCTTTCTCTTGAGCCACTTCGATCCATCGTTTGCGGTATACGTCTAGGTCGTCTCGCCACCTCTTCCTTTTTTTTTTTTAGCGTGGGCAATCATCAAATGACTCCTCCCGCTCTGGGTGGAGTGGAAGGGAGTGTCAGGCTAAAACCCATCCAATGTCCTTAGCGACACGGTTGGCGCAGTAGTTGAGCGATTGACTGCTGCGCAGTATATCGCGGGTTCGATTCCCGCACGAAACAAATATTTGTACGACCTGCAAGTACATATTAGTTACGGGTCTGGGTGTTTTTCTATTTACAATATGTATTTATTTACACAAAAAAAAATGTATATTATAAGTAGTTTATCAGCCATTTCCTTCCCTTATCACAAGCATTAGGTTGCTTCGCTTGGGACTATATTGCGTTGTGTGAAATGTCCAAGGATATTATTATTATTATTAGCCCTTTAGTTCCAGGGTAGCGGTAATCCTTTCGGACAATGCCGCTTAGCCACCTCTACCTGGACGCGGTCCACCTTCAGGGACCCATCTTGTTGCGACTATTGACTAGCGGTCACTATGTATGCGGCTAACGTGACCCGCCCAAAGCCATTTTAGCTTGGCAGCCTAATCTTCTTCTTCTTTCCGTGTGGTTAGCAACTAATCTGGTGTCAGAGTTTTTGTTTTTATGCTGTCCATGAGATTCTGAATTAGCTTCACATGCTGTTGATATCTGTCAGACATGCCAGTTTCCTCACGATGTTTTCCTTCACCGTATTTAAACAAGTAATAATTATACAATACGCACATGAATCCGAAAAGTCAGAGTTGCGTGCCTTAGGTTTGAACTCGAGACCTATAACTTGGCAGTCCGACGGTCACACCACTAGACTATCACTGCCTAATCACTTTATTCTAACAAAACATACCGGTAATACAGCTGCCCTTGATACTGGTAAGCCAGGAGGTTCTGCTCGCACCAGTTCCTCGCGCAGTTGACGTAGCGCATCCAATTGGAGCGGTCGCCGTCCGCAGCGTCCACCACGTGCGAACGCTTGTGCGCGCGAGAGTAGATCTAGTGAGGACCAAATTAAAGGTCTTAGTCACAGATCCCTGGAGCTTCCACCTTAATGCTAGTAAAAAATGCAAATACCTACACCTAAATTTGTCTTAGTAAAACAGTGGCGTAACTATACCATCCGAGGCCCTTGGCAAATCCATTGCATGGGGCCCCAAATTTATATTTTTTATTAAATGTTCAGAATGTTGGTCACTTTTGAGCTCGCAGCCTCTCGGGCCAGGGGCCCCGTCAGGCCGGGGGCCTGTGGCATTTCTCCAGTCCCAGTACGCCACTGACGGTAATGACAGAATAAGTTTTGAAAGAGCGAGAGAAGAAATGCGAAGCTACAATTTGTGTTGTATGTATTGATGTTTTTAATGTTTATATTTCTGTAAATTCATATGTGTACCGACATCATGTGTTAATCAACTATCAACAAACAACTCGATAATTACCTGCAAATTGCAAAAAAAAACTTTAGATAAACGGTAATTTCGCAGCCCACCCTGGCGCTTCCCTCTTTTTTTTTGGGTAGTAGGAAATCATCAAATGACCTCTGGTTGGAGCGGAAGGGAGTGTCAGACTTACTGACTAAAACCCATCCATGTTCCTTCCTTAGCCCGTTATGTTCCGGAGTAGCGGTAACCCTCTTGGACAATCCCGCTTAAGTAATAAGTGAAATATGTAATTCAATTACAGTACCTACCTGCCAACAATACATGGAGTCGACGGCTTGCGTGCGAACTCCGCAGTACGGACCGAAGCGGACCCCGCGCGGGAGTGTTAGCGTGCTGAATACTCCCAAACCTGCGCCTGAGTTATACAATACAAGAAGTATATCTACTATGCAACGTCATAATAAATGGTGACATTAATTTTACACTTATACGTTTTCACATTTTCGTTTCATGAAGATTTTTTTATTATTTCTTTTGAACGTTATTATTATTACGGATTTATTTAAAATGTTCGAAAATAGCATCTTAGACCAACCTGTACTTGAAGTGCTGTCGCGCCGGGGTCACGGATTATAACAATATAACATTTGCATTAATTAAATAAAACGAATAAGCAATACTATTAGGATGAAACAACTGCAAAAAGTATAGGCAAATTTATTTTATTATTTTGTTTTTTTTTCAAATTGCGCTTTATTTTAACCTATCAACATTTATATGATTAATGGGCAGCCCTACCCGTGTGTTAAATTAATGTCACCATTGTAGCGCCACGTTATATGTACAGACGCCAGCACATCAAGCTATCCATAACTGTCAAATTTTCTCAATTGAAAATGAACCTTATGTCTTTGCAATAAAGTTGAAATACTATCAAAGAAATTTGACAGATTGTGGTAACTTGATGTGCTGGCCTCTGTACAATTCTATGCTAAATTATAAAGAGGTAAAGTTTATGGGGTTGTACGGGGTAATCTCTGAATCTACTGAACCGATTAAAAAAATATTTTATTAATGGAAAGCTACAATAACCCTAAGTGTTTTAGATACAGATTAATTTTTTGAACGCCAGACCATAAACGCACGCGCGTACCCTCCACGCTAAGCTACAAATTTATTTCTTCTTGTTATCATGAATTTCCCAATATCCATGGTGTCTTTTAATTTGTTTATGTCATGAGAGCTTAAATTTTTAAGATATCCATATAAACACACAAAAGTAATGATTTAATTGTTTATTTCTTGTTGATAGTGTACCACATTGTCACATATTTGTGTCGTTGGCGCCGTGGCGGACAGGGTACGCGCTTGCTTGTCACGTATATGTGACAATGCGTTCGAAAGGTTCAATCAAAATCCACGCGAAGTCGCTCGCGGGCGTAGTGCTAGTACCTACATCCTTAATAGTCCTTACTCCTTATAAATGCGAAAGTGGGTTTGTTTGTCCTTTTCACGCCTAAACTACTGAATCGATGATCTTTGTATTTTGTACTAGCTTCTGCCCGCGACTTCGTCCGCGGAAAATTTCTTGTTGAAGTGCTTCTGCCCGCGACTTCGTCCGCGGAAAATTTCTTGTTTTAACATTAGAAGTAAGTCGAAAAAATACTTTTTTAAAACATAAAACGAAATATAAAAGTTGAAATACAAAAGATAGGAATATGGTGTTGCGGACTTTTTTGTAGAAATAATTAAGGCGAACCGGGTTGCCATACATTGCTTTCAATTTTAAACAACTGTTTAGGCAGCACATGCAAATTATTCTGTTTTCACAGGTATTTCTTTCCGACTTGCTAGACTAAAATTGCGATAGCTCGGCTAATATGTATGATATAAATATAATTTATAGCCTATAGCACTCAGGAATAATGTAGCTTTCTAATGGTGAAAAAATTTTTGAAATCGGATCATTGGTTCCGGAGATTACCCCCTACATACAAACTTACAAATTTTACCTCTTTATAATATTATTATAAGTAGGTATATAAGTATAGATATACGTTTTCAAGTTTAGAGAAACCTTTTTTTAATATTTCTGTGATAGAAACGGACCTTTCATCCCGAAAAAAATTACTGTTCCCGAGGAAAACTTCAACAACATTCTAATGATAATAGATGGCGCCACGTGCCTTTCGAAACATTATTGAATTACACTCGGCGTCACAAAAGTCGCACCTCTTTAAGAATTCCCTTCAAAGTCATTTTAACCCTATTAATCAATGGTAGACATATGACTATAAGGTATCATTGGAAAGGCAATTTATTTTAATTTCAGAATAAATCAATGGATTTGGTTTTTTGTTTACCAGGGAATAAAAAAAAGCAAGCTAATGCAAATGATTAAAAAGTTAAATTTTATTTTATCAGCAAAAATTACAACAAAGTCCTTAAAAACAACTTAAAACCTAGTGTTACCCCCCCTAGCCCTGATGACTGCTTCCATGCGTTCTCTGATGGACCTAATTAATGTGACAACAGTCTCTTGAGGAATGTTGTCCCATTCTGCAACGACGGCATCTTGGAGGTCTTGGAGAGTGGTGGGGCAGGATCACGAGCCCGTACTCGCCGTTTCAGTTCATCCCAAAGATGCTCAATAGGGTTCAGGTCTGGACTTTGCGCCGGCCAGCGCATAACAGGGATTCCAACTTCTTGCAGGTAGTCTCTTACAATTAAAGCGGTGTAACAGCGGGCGTTATCGTGCATTTACGTGAACCCACTGCCAACAAAACCCGCATAAGGGACAACCTGCTCCTCTAAGATCTCTGTTATGTACCGAGCAGCAGTCAGCGACCCTTGCCCGCGAGCACTTCCAGTCCGAGAAACACACACAAGGTTCGTTTTACCGTCGATTGACATGCCGCCCCAGAACATGCACGAGCCACCCCCGTATTCCACTGTCTCTTGAATACAGGCTTGTGCGAATCGTTCCCCTTGCCTCCTAGACACTCTTCGACGCCTGTCGTTGCAGAAAAGACACACCCTCGTCTCATCCGAGAAGAGCACAGCCCTCCATTGGTCTATTGTCCAATCCACATGGTCACGGGCAAATTGCAACCGGTCTCTCCTATGCTGTGCAGTCAATTTTGGCCCTGTAGCAGCCCTATGAGCTCCAATTTTCTTCTCCCGCATTCTTCTTCTAATCGTGGAGACGCTTACAGAAGTTCTGCGAGCTGATCGCAGTTGTTGTTGCAGCTCAACAGCATTGGAGAACCGATTACGTAAAGACGTCGAAACAATGAAGCGATCGTCTCTTTCGGATGTGCACCGTTGTCTTCCAGATCCACGTCTTCGGATATAGCCACCAGTCTCTTGGAAGCGTTGGAACACTCGTCGAACGGCAAAACGACTCAAGTTCAGTTGCCGAGCAACATCACATTGCCGCATCCCTGATTGCAGTAGTGCAATGACTTGAGCGGCTTCATCTGCAGTGGTATCCATCTTCTGGGGTATTTTTCTTGTGTTCACGTGTGTTTACTTCAAAGGTTGAATAGCGAATGACCCACATTTAACCCGGGTCGCCCGTTTTACACCCTTGTAGGGAGGTGCAATTAGTGGCCGTTGCAATGCGTATTTTGACAACATTTTTTTTAACGTTACGTGCTAATGAGATCTGTTGTGTTTAGGAATTCTAACTGTGTTAATTTAAAGGTCGTTAAACATACTTTCAATTGATACCAATATTAATTGGGTTTAATGTATTCGTTACTGGCGGGACATATTTTAAACTTATTTTCGAAGAGGTGCGATTTTTGTGACGCCGAGTGTATGTTATGACAAGCAGAGTGTAACCCGATATGATTGTTAAATTAACGCGAATGAAGTCGTGGGCAAAAGGGTTATCGTATTGCTCAGTTACTGGGTTGTAGAGGTCAGATAGACAGTCGCTCCATATAAAATACTGGTATTTAACTGCATCCGGTTAGACTGGAAGCCGACCCCAACATAGTTGGGTAAAGGCTAGGCATATGCTGATGATGAAATCGTGGGCAAAAACTGGAAAACACTAAAGTCGCCATTATCAATCAATTTAAAATGATGGGTAACTTTTCTATGATAAAGATACCTAGCATACCTGGTATGATGGAGGGAGCTAGATGCAGGAACACATGCGGGATAGTCAGGGCGGCGCGCGGGACGTAAGCAGGGAACGGGCTTTTGGATGGAACCTAACAAATGTTACATGGATTGGATAGAATACATTTATTTGCTTTCAAACGAAGTAAGGTCTTATTAAGTAATATTATTATGATCATAGATGGATGGAGGAGCTCGTGGCTTAGTAGTAACAGCCACACATGTCGATCTCATCAGGTTAAGCTACGCTTGTCGGGGTTGGCCGTGGATGGATGACCACCTTTACATACCGAGACTCCTCCGTGCCTCGGAAAGCACGTTAAGCCGTTGGGCCCGGCTGTCATTTGTGCGTCTTTGACAGTCGTTACGGGTCGCCGGCAGCCCGAAAATCTGACAGCCGGTCTTTCCAAGGGGTATCGTATTACCCAGTTACTGGGTTGTAGGTCAGATAGGCCGTCGTACCCAGTTACTGGGTTGTAGATCAGATAGGCTGTCGCTCCATGCAAAATACTGGTATTCAGCTGCATCCGGTTAGACTGGAAGCCGACCTCAACATAGTTCGGAAAAGGCTTGGCAGATGGATTGATGTTCCGCCATGGATTGGCATACAAATATTTAAACCTTACCTAGTTAAATGTAAAAATTAAAAGCGATGTTCATTTGTTACATTATTATTATAACATGTCTTACATAAACTGGTCAAATATCAACAATAATAAATAGGTACATTCGCTAGCACAAAGTTACCACAAACTGTCAAATTTTCTCAATCGATTTTGAACTTAACAGTAAACGTTAGGTATACCTAAGGTTTAAAATCATTTGGAGAAATTTGACAGTTCGGTATAACTCGATCTGCTGGCGACCTTTCATGAAGATATACAGTGTGTTAGGTTAAACGAGGGACATACTTTCAGGGGGTACTATACTCATGAAAATGACTAACTTTGCCAGTGGAACTATAAATGAAATCATGAAAAAAAATAGCTGTTTTCTACATTTATGTTCGCATAACTCGTCAAAATGTATGGAAAAGCTGATATTTTTTTTTCATATTGCAGAGTTGGTCCGATGGAGAAAGTTGTTGATTTCCATGAGTACTATACAACCTGAAAGTATGTCCCTTGTTTAACCTAACACACTGTAGGTATAATAGCAACTTAGTATTGGTTATGTAACTTTTTATCAATTACTTAATTCTTTAAGATAACATCGTAAGGAAACCAGCATGTCTGAGTGATATTTCTCAACCAAAAGTCAGAGGCCCATGGGCAGCATAAAAACTCTGACACCAGGTTTGTCACTAACCACACGAAAAGAAGAATGAATTCTTTAAAACTATAAAAACTACCAAAAAGCCTTATAAGTAGTTTGAAGTGTGCCAGGGTAGCTCGGGAAATTCAAATTTTCATAGGTTTTTTGCAACATACGGTCTGATCCTATCTGGTCCAGTAAGTGTCACGTTGTGTGTTGATCAAAATATGATTCGCGGCCGTAACAAGTACGTAAGCCATACAATTTTTGCCCTGTAATGACATGATTTTATGAAATATTACCTGACACTGACACTAAATTACAAAAAAAGCAAGAAAATTTGAATTTCGCGGGTAAAATTCACAGAATCCATGCCTAAAATTTTTGCACTACAAATTATGAAAGAAAATCAGATTGATATTGATTAGAATTTTATAAAAAATAAAGGTTTATTCTTACCTTGTCATCTGGTATGACCAGTAAAGGTCCGTGTATGGCACAATACTCGTACACGAAGTCGGCGCACTCATCGCAAACTGAAGACAATTAAAAACAGTAATGAAGGAAAGATCTTTTGGCGCGTGGTCAGAATCGGAACTAAATCCTGACTGGGGGAAGCGCCAGTGTTGCCCGCGAAATTAAAATATTCATACGTTTATTGCAGTTTTCAGGTCAATCATGACATTTGAGGACAAATCTAACTTAAAGAGTTGTTCTAATGATAATGAATTAATGACTATAATTTATCGGATATTTGAAAGGGTAGTCAATAACGTTACTTTTTATGAATTGTCAAAACGCAGAATTTCTACGTGATTTTTGTAAAGCCGGGTACTCACTAGCGAGCCGTAACTGTAACCGTTGCATGTACTGTAACCAAAAAACATAGTGTGTACGTGGTTCGCAAACCTGCTGCGAGCGGTACGCGTGCGACTTGCAGCGAGCCGACGATTGTCGGATTGTCGGTCGGTCTGTTGGTTACAGTTACAGCTCGCAAAATGAGTACGCTCGGTGAAAGCGTTCCGGCGACGTCGTGAGCCGTAATTGTAAAACGCGTACACACTAGAACCTCGTTACTGTATCACATAAGTTACGGTTACGGCTCGCTAGTGAGTACCCGGCTTCAGAAATATAACAACGTGACGTCACAGATTTTCAGAATCAAATGGAATACTTATTATCATTGAATGCAATTTTACAATTAGATCTTCGCTTAATATTTAATTTCTGCACGATGATGGAAGTTTTTAAGACGAGCGGTCTTTTTTCTATGTGATTTCAATTTTTATTTTTGACCCAATTCTCCGAATACATACTTGCCCGGGCAGCGATTCATATTTTAATCATCATTCATTCAACCTGACACTGACCTGGATATTGCAAACAACCTATGAAAATTTGAATTTCATGGTTTCCCTGGCGGCTCCCCGCTAAATAAATGCATGTTGGTACTTACAGATATATTCGTCCAAGCTCGGCTCTTCGGGTTCATAATAACTAATTCGCGGCTTCTGCCGCAAATTGCGACGACTCATCTGCAAGAAAGTTAGTAAAGAATAGACCATGTATGAACAAAATAAGTTTTTCGTCCATGTTTTTCGTCAACAATTTCTTTCAAAACTAGGTACTATCGACTAATTCATTTCAAGTGGCTCATCGCAGTCCACATCTTGCTCAGATCAAACAAAATTTTATTAGGTCTCACCTCACAAAAGTTCTGTCACAACCACTAAGTATACTGGTTTCTCTGCCAATTTCACAGTTTATCCTGCCTATATATCCTTAATCACATAATAATCAATACTACAAAAGCAATTCATAACAATATTTATTACCTTTTTCTTTGACTGGCCTCGTATCACTTGTTGAACTGTTGATTGATATTTGATTGATGCGAAATCAGAAATGAGAAAAACTGAGCTTTCCCCATATAATATTACTTTCCTCTATGGCTTTCCCGCCTATTTTACTAAAAATTGGCGCGTTTGCGTTCCTCTTCCTATTCTATGGGAAACCATAGAGTGTAACTTTAAGGTTGAATATTTGCATTTTCAGCCGTACCTTATTAATACTCAATTCACTTAACTCTATTAAATAAAGATTTCGAGGTCAATTCTAACATAAAGATTGATGATTCTAATAATTAGGTATAATTCTATAAATACATATTTTTTATGGTCTGAATCTTAGGTTGAGTAACAATCATCCTGACACGGACTGCAAAAAACGTGAGAAAGTTTTTTCTGGCTTATGGCTGTTGCCAGCGATTTGATCTGCGACCCAGTGCTAAAAGTACTATAATAGCGTACTTCATTATAATATTATATCCTAACGATAAAACTACAGGTCATAATTTGCCTATCTGCCAAATTTTAAGCAAATCCGTTCAAATCATGCTCAAACTCACTTTGGCATTTATAATACATATTTAGGGTGCAGTGAGTCAAAAAATTATTAATTACAAAAATAATTAATCAACCTGAATGCCATAAAAAACATGATTTATGTTTCCACCCCTGAATACATAGACAACAAAAGACATTTTTTTCCAATGTTCATTTGTTTCCGGACGCGGAAGCAGTAAATTGAAAATAAATAACAAATGACAAACAAACGAATAACGATACTCTGAAACATTTATCGATCGGACGACCTACCTGAGTAAGTGAGTACCTGCACACTTGCAGTTTGCACTTGGAGGCCATTAATTAAATAATATAATATCAGTGATAAATCAAGTTTTGTGAGCAATAAAATCAAACAAATAATCCATCTATGAATTTATATAAGAAATTAAATAATAATTTTATTGAATATGTAATAGCGAAGCGAATGATAATGAAATTGCGAGGATTTTGAATGACTTCGATACTTTACGTTCTTTCTCCCATACTAAAAACGGAGCAAATTATAAGATTCCAATTAGAAATCAATTAAATCCTGTTGCTCTAATTCAAAGCTAGACTATTAATTAAAATACGTGTAAATACTTTCGTAATTTCTATATCTCAGTAGACAACAAGATGGCTGGACCTGGAGGCAGGGCCAGCCAGGATCGAAATCTTCATGAAAATACCAATAATTATGCCATTGAAAATAGTGGTCAGCGCAATGATCCGGTAGAACTTCATACAGCTTTACAAATAGCCTCGTTTACTGTCACCTTTCCACCTCCGCCATATGAGGAACTGAAGGAAGAAGATTGTATGGATCAATCTCCTGAAGATGTAAGTATCTATGGATATTTTTAAAAACACTATTAAAATATTTGTTTAGTGATAGCTAACCAATCTATGTAGTTAGGTATATTTATAAAATTAAAACCTGTTTTTAGTGATAGCTAACCAATGAGCCATAATCATCTTATATTCTTTTTTTAAATTGAACCAATTTTTTTTCACTGTCTTTCAAGACCTCGGGGCTGACCGGAAAGAGATGAAGCTATATATTCTGTACAGCTCTGTCTCATTCTCATACTCTTAAGGAATATTTAAATAATTCCACAATGTTTGAGTCTTGTTTCTGATATAAAATATAATTTTCTTTACTATTCTCTGTACCTGTAACAACAACAAATTTCTATATTTTTGTATACAGGTCCAACAGGCGCACCATTTTAATTTGATTGTGAATTTAAATTTGGAAAAATCATGACACAAAACAATGGCATAAAAACTTCATTCTTTGATTTAATCCGACTATGACTTGTGGTTTTGAGATTTTTGCCCTTTAAATACCTATTACATGGAAATGCAGATAGATTGATTTAGTAGTCATATAGGTATATCCTTAAGTGAATTGGATGGAGCATACAAAAACCAATCATCATGAAAAAATAAAAAAAATCTGTGTTTATGGCTTAGTAATAACAGCCGCACAGGTCGATCTCATCAGGTTAAGCTACGCTTTTCGGGGTTGGCCGTGGATGGGTGACCATCTTTACATGCCAATACTCCTCTGGGCCTCGGAAACACGTTAAGCCGTTGGTCCTGGCTGTCATTTGTGGATCTTTGACAGTTGTTGTGGCTAGTCAGAAGCCTGTTAGCCTAACAGCCAGTCTTACCAAGGGGTATTGTATCACCCAGTTACTATCTGGGTTGTGGAGGTCAAAGAGGCAGTTGCTCCTTGTAAAATACTGGTATTCAGCTGCACCTGGTTAGACTGGAAGCCGACATAGTTGGGAAAAGGCTCAGCAAATTGATTGTGTTTATTCTGTGTATAGGAGATTGGATTCACATTTAGATGTCATATAAAAAACATTTTATCAGACCACCTATGAAAAGAAATGACAATCAGATTGTATGTATTTATTTATTTATAAAAATCAAATGCTGTTCCTTTGTCTCGCTAAAACTCGAGAATGGCTGGGCCGATGTAACTAATTTTGGTTTAAGGTTTAAAAGGTGAGAAAAGTTTGGTAGGTGGGTAGGTCCACTAGTTAGGGTAGGTACAGTCAGCAGGTAGGGTTGGCAGGTAGGTAGGTAGGTAGGTATTGTAGGTAGGTCGGGTAGGTGGGATAGGTAGGCAGGTTAGGGTAGGTAGGTATGGTAGGTAGGATAGGTAGGTAGGTATCATAGTTAGACAGGACAATGTCTGTTGGGTCAGATAGTTTAATATAAATATAATCAGGTTTTTATTAATATTACGGTAAATTAAATTGAAACTAAATTGAATTAAATAAAATAAAATTAGAATAAATAGGATTGACTTGAGCATAATTTCATTAAATTAGATTGATATAATAATGGAAATGTCTTGAGGATTTTCCCAATTGAACATGAATCTTATGTTTTTGCAATAAAGTTGAAAATCTATCTAGCAAATAAATTTGACAGTTTGGGATAGCTGGATGTGCTGGCCTATATACATTACATTGTGCAATTCTTTTAACCTTGTAACCGCCCCAGTCGGATTAATACGACAAATGTTTTCGTGCCCGTGCCGCCTGAGTCGTGTTTATACGACTGAGAATTTATGTTCGTTTTGTATGTAATTGAAAGACCATATTCGTCTGAAATAAAGTTTAAAAAAACTTTTTGAGCAGGGCGCTGGGGGCACGGCTGTTGATATAAAACCAAGCGGTTAATTAATTCATTTATTATACAATTCTATAGAAACCTACACATAATATTTACATACCTAAAAATACTTAAAATATTAATGATAACTATGTACAGACGCCAGCACATCAAGTTATCCCTAACTGTCAAATTTTCTCAGTTAAAAATGAACCTTATGTCTTTGCTATAAAGTTCAAATACTATCAAAGAAATTTGACAGATTGTGGTAACTTGATGTGCTGGCCTCTGTACAAGTATATAACAGGAGGGAAAAAATTAATAAAAATAAATCAAAGGGCATCAATAAATTCGTCCACATCGCTGTCAACAGAAAAAGTTCCCAAAAGGCTGGCAGCATTGCCGCGTTGAATAGGTCAATAGGTTAATGGAGGTTTTTCATATTCTCTTTCAGAGGTGTTGCATATGTGCTAACCGTGACAGAAAACTATACATAATACCATCAAAAAATCGAGCAAAATTTCAACGTCTACTTGACGAAAATAATGTGGTAAGTTTTGTTAATTTAGTAATAGAAAAACTACTATGACACCACCCAGAAAGCTCTCTGGGTGGAGCGAAAGGGAGTGTCAGACTCTTACTGACTAAAACCCGTGCATGTTCCTTCCTTAGCTTCATTTTAGACGACCCAAAAGACGACAAAAAAAAATATATAAGTAGTTTATCAGCCATCTCGTTACCATAACAAAAGCATTAGGTTGCTTAGCTTGGGACTACATGGCGTTTTGTGAAATGTCCAAGGATCTCCGACCCAGAGAGGTCTCTGGGTCGAGCGAAAGGTAGTGTCAGACTCTTACTGACTAAAAACCCATGCATGTTCCTTCCTTAGCTTTATTTTAGACGACGACAACACACCCAATAAACAACCATAAATAGCATGTCTAAGGCAAGGACTTATCAGTACCAATCTAGTGAAAATTATAAAAAAGATACAGGATGTAGATTTTTTCGAATTTTAATAAGAATTAGTTAAAAAAAAGTCAATTTTCTCATAAAAACACAAAATAAATTGTCACTCTGCCGGGGTTGACCTTAAGGACCTCCCGTAGAACAACTTTTTGCAGCTGATGACCCCATATAACCCCTAGTTGCGTTTGATCCACGACTTTTGGGCCACCCTGTATAGAAAAATTCTCGTGTCACAATGTTCCTTGCCATACTCCTTCGAAACGGCTTAACCGATTTTTATGAAATTTTATATGCATATTCAGTAGGTCTGAGAATCGGCTACTATCTATTTTTCATACCCCTAAGGTAGGTAGGTAGGTATCATAGTTAAGGCAGGACAACGTCTGTCGGGTCAGCTAGTATTAATATAGATTATTAGAATCTTACTTTAATGTTGAAAGATATGAAAGACTCGATGATGATGTCTCTTTTTTTGTCCAGTTCAATGCCATTTAAATTACAATCTGTTCCACAGCCTCAACTCCTCCGACCCCTGCGAGTTTGTTGGGAATGTAACGGAAGTATGTGTTCATACAATACATTCAGGAACAGAGCTGTACTAACGAATTCCTTACTGAAATCACTTATTAGCCCGTACGTCAGTACGCGGCAACAGACGACGCCCACGCCGGAGGCGAGCGGAGTTCGCGGTACCTATAATATGTTCCAAAACTATTTGATGAAAGTGTAAACATACGCTAGTTATAGTACTGTAGCGACATCTACATCGATACTTGTGAACTACGTGTGAAAACTGATGCTACGCAAAATCCTGCATCGCTTGGACCGAGTCACACCGGAATGGCAGCGGCCGGCAGCGACGCGGCCTTTCTTTTAATAATTTTAATCTTTATCTACATACCTAAAAGACTAATTTCGCTTGAAAAGGCCACGCGGCCGCCCGGGCAGGAAGTATCTGACCCCACACCAGGATATTATTATGTCTTACTCGTCTCCTGCTCAGGCAGGAGTGAGGTCGTTTTTTTGCGGAACAATGAACAACAATTCAAATCAAAGCGCTCAATTTTTGTACGTTCGCAGACCCGTTTGTTTACATTTTCATCAAATACTTTTGGAACAGAGTATACATATACTATGTGTCTATACCCTATCTATGTGCATGTCCTTTTTTTTTTGGGGGTCGTAAAATCATCGAATGACTCATCCCGCTCTGGGTGGAGCGGAAGGGAGTATCAGACTCATACTGACTAAAACCCATCCATGTTCCAAAGTACCGAAGCCTGCCGGGTAAGCAGGATTATCTGAAAGGGTTACCACTACCCCGGAACATAAAGGGCTACGGAAGGAACATGGATGGGTTTTAGTCAGTAAGAGTCTGACACTCCCTTCCGCTCCACCCAGAGCGGGAGGAGTCATTTGATGATTTCCCACCCTCAAAAAAAAAGCCCTTTGTGTTCCGGATCTCTTGAAAGATTAACACAGAATTATATATATAATATAAATCCCCGCGAATAAAACACTGCGAATTGGTTGGCTTAAAATGTCTTGCTAATGCATGTTGTACGTTGTATCTTGTCTTCTTTAATCGTACACACACTTCTAAAAAGTTATACTAGATGGCTCTGTATTAACCTTTTGAACGCCAGAGAATAAACGCACGCGCGTGGCCTCCACGCCAAGCTACAAATTTATTTCTTCTTGTTATCATGAATTTCCCGCTATCCATGGTATCTTTTAATTTGTTTCATGTCATTAAATACGTACTAGAGCTTCAGTTTTTAAGATATCTATATAAACACACACAAAAAGTGATTACTTATTTAATTGTTTATTTCTTGTTATAGTGTTGTTGCAATTGTCACATATTTGTGTCGTTGGCGTACAGGGCATACACTTGCTTGTCACGGATATGTGACAATGGCCTTCAGAAGGTTAAGTATTACAATATGTTTGTAGCTAAGATAAGAATGCTAACAGGGATGTATAGTGTTACGCGAGTGTATATAATGAGGATTGTGTAGATGGTTTGTGGCTAAGTAATAACAGTCGCACGGATCGATCTATCAGGTTAAGCTACGCTTGCCGGGGTTGGTCCGTGGATGGGTAACCATCTTTTCATAACCAGACTCCTCGGGTCGGCTTTCAGTCTAACCGGAAGCAGCTTAATACCAGTATTTTACCAGAAGCGACTGCCTATCTGACCTCCACAACCCAGTAACTTGGTAATACCATACCCCTTAGTAAGACTCGTTTATTCCCAGTCGCCACCGGCGGTGACTGGGAAGTCATTGCCCCCACTTCAGTTTCGCTATACATTGCTTTGTTTCTTGTTGTATAAAATAATAAGGAAATTTATTCCAAACCTGCATCTATCTAATTGATGATAACATTGAAATAAAGTTTCCAACATAGACTGTTATTTTACCTTTTAAATCATACGTACCTATCTAAATGTTAACCGGAAATATCACAAGAAACAAAGCAATGTATAGCGAAACTGAAGTGGGGTCAATGACTTCCCAGTCACCGCCGGTGGCGATTGGGAATTTTTATTCCCATTTGCCTGCGGTGGCAATCCCTGCGGGGGCGACTGGGAATGAACGGTAAGACTCAGACTTTCGGGCTTCTGATAACCCGTAACGACTGTCAAAGATCCACGAATGACAGCCGGGACCAACGGTTTAACGTGCTTTCTGAGGTACGTAGGAGTGTCGATATGTTAAGATGGTCACCCATCCACGGACCAACCCCGGCAAGCGTAGCTTAACCTGATAGATCGATCCGTGATTCCGTGCTACTGTTATTACTTACTTAGATAACCACATAATGTTTCATACTAGGCTATCACTGTTTTAGAATGCTTCTTCTTTTCGTGTGGTTAGTGACTAACCTGGTGTCAGAGTTTTTAAGCTGCCCATGGGCCTCTGACTTAGCTTCACATGCTGTTGAGAAATATCTCCCATACATTCCGGTATCCTCACGATGTTTTCCTTCACCGATTATTAAGCAAGTGATAATTATACAATACGCACATGAATCCGTAAAATCAGAGGTGCGTGACTTGGGTTTGAACTCGAGACCTATGACTTGGCAGTCCGACGGTCACACCACAAACAAGAGTGAATTGTGTATTATAAAAAGGATAAATGGTCTAAGAATGCAACAGAGTGGTGCCCAAGGCAATACAAAAGAAAGAAAGGGAGACAGCGATAATAGGGATGATGCCTAAAAGAAGTTATATTTAGTCTGTCAATCAGATAATAAAAAAATATTTGACACGTATTTTCTCCTTATCATATTAATAGAATGACTGAGATAAAATGCATTAAAGTTGGAGAGTGGGGGCTCGCTACGTCACAAGTAAGTATAAAAACTACATACTCCTGACATCATGTCATCCATCCCCCCACCCTTGCTCGAGCCAGCCCGCGTTGCCGCTGTGCTAGTAGTTCTAAATACGCCCGATCCAGCCTGTCCCTTGCTGTCCCCCCCCAGCGACGCCCTAAGCCGAGGTCCGTACCCCACAGGAGGTGCCCTTAGCGTGTAGTCGCTTAGTTTGTAAGTTAGTAACCCTGGCTGGAGGCTACAATTCTTTGTGGCATCTACAGGAAAGTCCGGTTAACAGACAACCTTTGAGTAAACTGCGAGATGCCATTGACAGAAAAAAAACTCATGCCACATTTCAACACATTTCAACTACACAATCCTCATTATATACACTCGCGTAACACTATACATCCCTGTTAGCATTCTTATCTTAGCTACAAACATATCGTAATACTTAACCTTCTGAAGGCCATTGTCACATATCCGTGACAAGCAAGTGTATGCCCTGTACGCCAACGACACAAATATGTGACAATGGCAACAACACTATAACAAGAAATAAACAATTAAATCATTACTTCTTGTGTGTGTTTATATAGATATCTTAAAAAATTAAGCTCTCGTACGTACCTAGGTATTTAATGCCATGAAACAAATTAAAAGACACCATGGATATTGGGAAATTCATGATAACAAGAAGAAATAAATTTGTAGCTTGGCGTGGAGGGCACGCGCGTGCCTTTATGCTGTGGCGTTCAAAAGGTTAATACAGAGCCATCTAGTATAACTTTTTAGAAGTGTGTGTTAGATTAAAGAAGACAAGATACAACGTACAACATGCATTAGCAAGACATGTATCAGCGTAATCTTTGGATTACGTTATAAAAGAAAAAATACGTGTCTAATATTTTTTGTTAATCTTGCTTACTGACTAATTAAAAAAAGTCATCCCCATTAAACAATATGCACATGAATCCGTAAAATCAAAGGTGCGTGCGTTTAGAATGCTTTTCGAATCGAATGACTTCTCCCGCTCTGGGTGAAGCGGAAGGGAGTGTCACTGACTAAAACCCACCCATATTCCTTCCGTAGCCCTTTATGTTCCGGGGTAGGGTAGGTAGGTAACACTTTCAGACAATCCCGCTTGCCTGGCAGAGGCTGATAAGATGTTTGTTTTTAGCGAGCCCTCGACACAGCGCACAAGCTAACGACAACACTACGGAAGACGACGGCCGACCACACAGATTACCATGTTGTGAGCCCCAAGAGCGATAAGAATGAAACAATCCATCACATAACCCAGACTAGATTTATAAGACGATGACGTATTTACATTTAACTATATATCTAGCGACGATAATATAAAAAAAAACCAAGGAAAACTCACAAAAAAAGTTAAAATGAAAAAGAAAGATCTTCTTTTTTTCGTGTGGTTAGGGACTAACCTGGTGTCAGAGTTTTTATGCTGCCCATGGGCCTCTGACTTAGCTTCACATGCTGTTGAGAAATATCTCTCAGATGCTGGTTTCCTCACGATGTTTTCCTTCACCGATTTTTATACAGGTGATAATTATACAATACGCACATGAATCCGATAAATCAGAGGTGCGTGCCTTGGGTTCGAACTCGAACCTATGACTTGACAGTCCGACGGTCACACCACTGGGCAATCACTGCTGCAAAATAAAATGAAAGATGGACGTCGCAAGCCGGCAAATGAAGTATTAAATAATGATATCTTAAATATTAAGGAGTTGAATCTGGAAGAACAAGTATATGAGATTAATAAAACACAGTTCTCGAATAAGTATAAGAGTACAGGATTTATGTGTGGTGAATGTTTTAAAGGGTTTCGGATGAAGATGCTTTTAAAAGACACATGATTTGGCATACGGATGTAAGTAACAATTTTGTCTACAGTCTTTTTTTTTTTTGAAGGAAGGAAATCATCAAATGAGGCTTTAGTTCCGCTCTGGGTGGAGCGGAAGGGAGTGTCAGACTCTTACTGACCTAAAACCGATTGATGTTCTTAAGTCCTTTGTGTTTTGTCTATAGCTTATTTTTTTGAGGGTGGGAAGTCATTAAATTACCCCTCCCACTCTGGGTGGAGTTGAAGGGAGTGTCAGACTTTTACTGACTAAAACCATCTTCTTCCCGTTTTTATATTTCGGTGTTAGGATTTATGTATTTGATAGTTCCAAAATAGTTCTATTCATTAGTATTGTCAGTGTTCTTATTAATGGTCGTATTCCACATTGTATAAAAACATTTAATTAACTAGCTGCACCCGCGCGTTTTTACTCGCTGCTTAGCTCCTATTGGTCGTAGCGTGATGTACGGTGGAGTTTCTTGCCCATTCTTCTCCACACGAAACTACTTTTTGGAAGGGGCGACTAGAATCAGTTCTATTTCTTGTTCATTTTGACGTTCAAAAGTGCCATTCTTGTGCCTATTTGAAATAAATGTTTTGACTTTGACTTTGACTTTGTTACATAGCCTACAGCAGGGGTGGCGAACCTCTTACACATCTTTGTGCCATTTTTTCGCAAAAAAATGTGATGTGTGTGTTGTTTGTGACCATGACGTGCCAACAAACAATATTGTATTTAATGAGTACTGGAAAAAACACAATAATACGTTTTGGTTACAGTAATATCAACATAAACGCTTTTATATTTATTTATATGAAAGAACAAATTAGTGCAACTTTTGTCGTTGCAAACTAGATGCCTTTTTTTTTAAGGCTGGGAAATCATCCAATGACTGCTCCCGCTCTGGGTGGAGCGGAAGGGAGTGTCAGACTCTTACTGACTAAAACCCATCCATGTTCCTTTCCTAGCCCTTTGTGTTCCGGGGTAGCGTTAACCCTTTCGGACAATCCCGATTACCCGGCAGGCTTGGCCCTGAGGGGCCCCTTCACATGCTGACATCTCTTTAAGGCGCGCGTGGAACATATACGCGCTGTCCGACACGGGCCTGGTGCTGATCGGACGGTGAGTTACCCATTACTCACCGTCCGCAGGCCCGCGCCTACGGTGGCCGGGAGTCGTCACGTGGCTCCCGACGCCCGGGGCGTCTCACAAACTAGATGCCTGAGGTATTTCAATTCTTGAAATGATGCGGTGCCCAAATGATATTGTTACGTGCCATCGATTGCACGCGTGCCATTGGTTCGGCATCCCTATAGCCTTCCTCGATAAATGGACTATCCAACACAAAAATAATTTTTCAATTCGGACCAGTACCTACTTGTAGAGATTAGCGCGTTCAAACAAACTCTTCAGTTTTATAATATTAGTATAGATTAATTAATTATTATTAGCTATTTGCAGCAAACTTTCAAACTTATGAGCTACGTCCGTATAAAACACCCTTCGGACATCGTCTATCAGCTGTGAGGGTACTTCTTCGTCAGCGACAAGGGACTTGGGCTTCATAAGAAGCTAAAACACCGCTTAGAAGATCAACAAGTAAGTATGCTACACAAAAGTCAGACTTAGCTAGTGTGCAAAACTCAAACTCAAAGTATTTATTTCAAATAAACCAATTACAGGCACTTTTGAATTGTCAAAGGGTCAGTCAGTCAGAAAAATGAAGCTAGTTGCCCATTCCAAAGCAGTAGGTACCTATGGAGAAGAACAATAAATTATAATAAATTCACCGAGATTGTGCCTTTTAAAAGGCAGACCTTTCATTCAAAAATAGTTTTGCAGCGTATAATCAGCAAATAATTTGATAAACATTGTGTGCGTTACCCTAGCAAAATCATGTCGAAAATTGCCATTTAAATCTTATAGATAATTAGTTGCCCCATTTCTGTAATTGTTGCGCACATTTTTACCACACTACCGACTTATGTCTACTAATAATTCCTACTTATATCGTTTAAAAATCACAGATCAATGGTAATATTGAATAAAATCACAATGTAGTACTTAAAATGCTTACAGTAAGTCCTACTATTTTGTAGTCTAATTTCAAATATCACAATATTTTTTCCTAGGTATATAAAGATAGTTGTAAAAAAAGTTTTGAATTACTTGCATATTCCCTATTATGCACATAAGAGATGCCTATGTAATAATAAGTAGCCGAAAGATATGTTTTCATAGTACAGGATATTATAAATTATTGTTATGTATTTAACAGTGTACGCGTCTGTACCGAACTTATAAGGTATATTATACTAAACATTTTAGAAGATAGCCTAATGTTCTACGCGGTCGCTTTTTTGTAACCATTAAACTTGGTCGGGTTACACATCCTAATGACTTTTATTTTATTATCTCGTTAATTATTGTATGTACGATGCTGAAATTTTACAGGTATAAAACTGAAGTAAGCAACTAATTATTGGTATAAAATTCTGTTTAAATATCCATATACAGGCTTTTCGGTGGCCAAATAACTCCGCGCGCATCGTGACCGCGTACGTGGAGAACTGAATATCATCATAATTTGTTAATTACTTATAGTATACTAATGAAACTTCACATACATTTGAAGGCAGTTACAAGCTACAGAATATCGCTTAAAGTAAGTCTGTAGAGCTCTTATTCAGAGTGGTAGGACCTATTGAAGGGTTTTTATATTTAATTAAATAACTTTTAAACAGTACATTATATTGGTTTTATTATTGCACAACTAATTAGAACTAGTTCCTAAGAAGTCATGTACAAAAGATGATAAGAATCCGCTTACCCGTTTCAGAGATCCAGCAAAACCAGAAACGTTACTCCAGCAGGATCTTGAATAACTTCGCAGCCGAAGGAAGAACAAATACAAAATAATGTGCAACATTTACCTCGTCTAGACAACTAATTATATAGCTAATATTTATTTCCATATTCCCATTAAAAAGAAAAAGGTCTGGCTGCGGTAACGTTTGTAACGTTACCCCAGCAGAAAATGTTTTTGTTAAACTAAAAAACTATAAGTGCAACAAATTTAAAAATGTGCGCAACAAATTTAAAAATGTGCGCAACAATTACAGAAATGGGGCAACTAATTATCTATAAGATTTAAATGGCAATTTTCGACATGATTTTGCTAGGGTAACGCACACATAAACATTGACTCTCGCGCTTGAAGTCTAGTAGACTCCGCCGTAGCATATTTAGCTACGTCGTAGCTCAGCCGGCCTACGCCGTAGCATATTTAGCTACGTCGTAGCTCAGCCGGTCTACGCCGTAGCACAAAGTACGCTACGCCGTAGTATGTATTTATTTATTTATTCTTAAGGCACTCCAACGACTTATTCACAATAATATTTCATTAAACATTGTCACAGTTCTTTAAGCTAGAGTGAACTTGTCACTTACAGGTGTGCACAGCACTTAAATATTTTGAGTTTATAACTTAACACATAGTACAAAAAAGACATAAAACAAAACCAAAAAATAAACTAATCCATATGAAGACAAAATTGAAACTTAAAATGAAATCAACTAAATCCACTTTGATAAGATGATAAAATGCAATACAAAAATGTTGAGATAATTTAATTTAATTTAACATTAGCTGCGGCCACTGTGGGCCAGTAACAACAGTTTCGTAAATTGCGATAGCGTGTTGGCGAAGATGTCAACGCTACTGGAACATATTTTATGGAGCTCATTGTACGTCCTCATCAACCTGTTCATTGGTGCCGAATGTCCAAGCGCCGATCGTAAAACAAGTTGCTTTGCATTACGGCACAATTATATCAATATGACGCAAAATTAGCCATTTTCTTTTTATAGGTAACTAGCTGACCCGACAGACGTTGTCCTGTCTTAACTATGATACCAAGGTAGGTAACCGATTTACCTTGTCCCCAGAGCCACACCCGCTCTAAAACCTTTCAAATGTGAGATGTGTGGGAAATGCTTCAAGCACGCCAGTGAGAAACGTGTCTACGTTGCGTACGTACATCTTAAGAAGCCGTGGCCGAAGCGCGCTGGAGTGAAAAGGAGGGATATATACAGGTATGTGTATCAATAATATGGGATAAAAAAATATCGTAAAAAGAATCCCACGGAACATAAAGGGCTACGTAAGGAACATGGATGGGTTTAAGTCAGTAAGAGTCTGACACTCCCTTCCGCTCCACCCAGAGCGGGAGCAGTCATTGGATGATTTCCCAGTCTTAAAAAAAGGGGCCCGCTAGCTAGACACTTCAAAAAAACGTCATTCAATTAAAAATTGCCGAGGTACAAAATGTATCTTATTTATTTTCTTTAGGTACAAAATAATGTCTTTATGAAAAGCTATCACCTGTTGATGAATCTCGTTGGGGGCTGCTAGCTAAGCAGTGGGAACATTAAAGGCTGATATTATGTTATCATCATCTGCCTGGCTTTTTCCAACTATGTTGGGGTCGGCTTCCAGTCTAATCGGATGCAGTTGAATACCAGTATTTTACATGGAGTGACTGCCTATCTTACCTCCACAACCCAGTAACTGGGGCAATAAGATACCCCTTGGTAAGACTTGTTGTCAGATTTTTCGGGCTTCTGACGACCCGTAACGACTGCCAAAGATGCACAAATGACAGCCGGGACCAACGGCTGATATTATGTTATATTACAATATATTGTTATTTTGTTCACAGAAAGAAGCACAAAGCGCTCCAATGCCTGTATCAGACATTCACCCCGTGCAATTAGATATAAGGACAGATAATAAACCCATATGTTATAATATTAAAATGTAACGCAACGTGAACTTGCCTGGCTTGCAGCGTCTCCGAAATTGAAGCTCATTAAAGCCTCCCGGCACCGCCTCGTCGCACGGTTTCCACTCTTTGTCGACAGGTGGTCCACGGTGAACGCCGCGTTATCACCAATAAACGTCGCGCGGTCAACCGGTGGACCTCGCAACACGCAGTGGAGTGAACGCAAGGCAAGCATGCGAGCAGCGAGTTGTCACCGAGTGGTCCACCCGCCGTCCGCGCGTGGAGGGCTTACGACGTGGAGTGAACGCATTCCTACCCATACAAGTCCATATAAAGAATACTAGCTGCAGGAGGCGAGGCGGTGCGGAGTGGGTGCCGGGTGGCTCTAATGCTCTAATGCTCTGATGCTCTAATGCTCTAATGCTCTAAAAGTTGTGACTTTCAGTCGTAATGTTATGTTAATTAAATGTAAGTGCGTCATCAACTAACCGTAGTAATTTTTCACGATCCAATATCTATTTATTAACGCATTTATAATATAAATTACTAGTTAAGATGTATAGTTAATAAGGATTATTTATATTCCAGTGAATTTCTTGTCATATTAATGCATAAGGAAGTAGAATTTGATAAGGGGATGATTTCGGAAGTAAAGCTACCCTCTGGGTTCAAGAAAGATGTACTAGCGCAAACCAATATTAAGTACTATAATTTTAGGATTGTATGTTACGAAAGGGCAACGGAATACAGATCAAAGACGCGAGTCTAGACCATACACTGCCATGAACACAGCTGTGTGTTTTCTGTTCTATCTCACAGTGCGCACACACATACGTGCTCAATACATTTAGATACATTCCAAGCTCAGTGCCTTCAACACAAACGTGTGTTTATTGTCCATACATTGCAATGCGTGTTGAAGGCACTCGGTAGGGTAGTGTATGCGCCTGGGCAGTTTGGACTAAAGTGACGTGATTCGCTAACGTTAGTTATATGCGATGCTACAAGCATATTTTATTTTGCGTACACTACGCCTCTTTAACTAAGCTATTTGCCAACAAAATGTTGGTATCGAGTATTAAAAACTGTGTTTAGTATAAGTGAATGATTGCATTATCAACCATAATATCCCTAACACCTAGTATAAGGGATTAAGTATAACTCACTAGTCATTAGGAATAATATTTATTATAATCATGTACTTATTTCACTTAGATCTTCATGTATGAATGTATTTAGTATGCAAATACATTAAAATTAATATAATTGTGTGTTTTATTTTCGACTGTAGCGTTGCTTGGTCTATTTATTTAGCTTATCCGTTATTCAGGCAACGAAGGTCAATAAAACAAAGTGGCAGCAACAAAAATAAAAAAAAATCAGTTGTTCCATACATTTTAACGAGTTATGCGAGCATAATGTATGGAACAGCCTGATTTTTTTTCGCGATTTCAGATTTGTTCCCATAGTGATAGTTGTTCATAATGATGAGTACAATGACCTCTATGCCCATGAATTCAATTTCACCCTGTATACGTATAAAACTATTAACTAATAAAATATTCTATACAAACTACTGCACTGGTTGTGACGGCGTCGAGTTACGCTGCGAGGTGTCGTGTAGCCGGCCGCGGAAACGCCGATACCGCACACCTTTCGGCCAAAACTTTTTGAGGAAGGTTACCAAATCCTCCGTCGGTATATGAGGGGTGCTATACTTGTTCGGCTTGGTCAACTATCCACCAGATAGCATTCAAGAAATAAAATACTCGCTTTTCCGTAATCTGGTTGGTCTAGTGGTCGCAATCGCTATTGCTGAGCTGCTTGAAGTGCTTGGTTCGATTCCGGGGTTGGAACTAGAAGGATTTTTTCTGAAACCAAACCGTCACGCTCAGGTCGATGACGCTGAATCGGGGATACTCTGCTCAGATATACGCACCCATCCTCTTTTTTTCCAATAAAACAACAAAATATAGTAATTACGCATTTATTACATTTCTTCCAATAAATAATTCGCACAAACACACTTCATTAATTATACAAGACAAGACAGAAGCCTTTACAGTACACTCGCGCTCGTCACAGCTCCATCACCCTTAGGTAGACCGTCACTTAAGGCGACTTCCACCAATAAAACTGAACGCAATCAGCACGTAAACTCAGTTTAACCTTTTAACCGCCCAGTCGGATTAATACGACAAATGATTCCGTGTCCGTGCGCCTGAGTCGTGTTTATACGACTGAGGATCTATGTTCGGTTTTCGTTTTTTATGTAATTGCAACAAAGTTTTTTTTATGAGTTGGGTGCTCTGCAATTGATATAAAACCAAGCTGTCTTCAATAGAATAAAAGCTATCAGTGTCCTTATTTTCTGTGGAATATGACACTCACAAGCTCTTTGAATAGCTTTAACAATAATTATTAAAGCTATTCAGAGAGCTTGCTGTTAAAGCTATTCAGAGAGCTTTTGATTGTCATATTCCACAGAAAATAATGACACTAAATGACAAATTTACTGGGAATTATGCCTATTACATTTAAACTTCAATTTACTGCCCCTATGTCAAATCAACTCTGCATCTAGAAATTCATACAACAATGCTATGAGTATTATTCAAAACATTCCTAGGCCTTAATTTATCAAGGTTTCATCTCATAGCCTCTTACTTACATAATAAATTAACTAAATAATATCATAATTACACTATCATTCTATATATAATTACTATTATAATAAAACTAATTATCTAGCAGTCGTATATTCACAATTTCTTAGTTAAAATATATCTCTAATCACATCACATAAAATAAAAATGTATCTATTTATAATATTATTTTTGAGTATTATCGTCAATTACGTCAGTATTCGTATTGGGGCAGTCGTTACCGCCTCGATTTATAAACAAGAAGGATAATGACAACAATTTTCTTAATCCGTCAGTTTGATTCCGAAAAAAATTGGACACGGATTTTTTCTTTTTTCACGTAATCAAAAGATTACGTCGATACATTGAGTTAAAAAGTGGCATGACGTCACTCCTATGTAGATTTTATACTGAGTTGTGACGTAGCGCGCCCCCAATCTGCAACTTAAATGCGTTTTATCTTAGTATTATATAAAGCAAAAAATACGTATCCAATATTTTTATTGTTTTAACTTGTCATCGTCCCTATTTTTATCACACAAAGCGACACGCGTTTTACTTGTGGTAACCAAGTGTGCGACACGCTGTCAATGTGCGCTGGCGTATAAACTTGGTGTATACCACAAGTAAAGCGCGCGTCGCGATAAAATTACTGTACATGTCGTGGGATCAAACTAAGACAGGCACTTAACTTTGTAAAATTTTATTTCATCACCACTGCTCCCAAAATCGTGAGGGAACCGGCATGTCCTAGAACCAAAAATTCGAAGACATGTGACATCTACCAACACGCCCTGGGCTGCGTGGTGGATTACGGCCCACTCCCACTCACTCACTCACTATATCCCAGCAGTGAGAACATTATAGACTGATTACGCTATCCTTATGCTATATTCGTATTAAAATTCTATATCACACGCTATATTGAAATGAAAACTAGAGCCCGTACCTTTTGAACGCCAGAGTATAAACGCACGCGCGTACCCTCAACGCCAAGCTACAAATTGAATTTCTTCTTGTTATCATGAATTTCCCAATTTGTTTCATGTCCTTAAATACGTACGAGAGCTTCAATGTTTAAGATATCTATATAAACACTCACAAAAGTAATGTTTTGATTGTTTTTTTCGTGTTATAGTGTTGTTGCCGCTGTCACGTATTGATGTCGTTGGCGTACAGGGTACGCGCTTGCTTGTCACGTATATGTGACAATGGCGTTCAAAAGGTTAAATAATTCTAACCTAATTATGTCCCATGTAATAGGGAGCTATTGCCACAAATCCAAACTCCGGGTTGCTACTGAGAAATTCCATATCGAAAAACCCAATAACACTACCCGACCGGGGAATTGAACCCAGGACCTCATGTAGCAGTAGCGCTTGCGACCACTAGACCAACGTGGCAGTCAGAAAAAAGAAACTGAATGATTAAATATGGACATATGTTAGGTTAAACAAGGGACATACTTTCAGGTTGCATAGTACTCATGGAAATCAACAACTTTGTCCACGGGCCCGACTCTGAAATATGAAAAAAAAAGTAACAGCTGATCCATACATTTTGACGAATTGACTATGTATTTGAATCGTCAAAAATAAAATATGAAATCACATGGAAAAAAGACCGCTCACCATAAAAACTGCCTTTACCGTACAGAAATTAAATATAATGTGAAGATATAATTGTTAAACTGCATTTAATGCTGATAAGTATTCCATTTGATTCTAAAAATCTGTGACGTCATATTTCATACAAATTACGTAAAAATTCCGCGTTTTATTGACTACCCTTTCAAATACTCAATTATGCTAACATAATTTCTTTCGTAATTTCAGATATAATCCCATAGTCAAAGTTGTTCATTTTCATGAGTATAGTAACTCCTGAAAGTGTGTTCCTCGTTTAACCTAACATACTGTAAATTATTATATACCGAAAACCTGTCTAAAGCTAGCTAGCCAGTAATTAAAATTGTACATTAAAAATATATATCATATTATGTGTCATTGTGTAGGCCCTTTGTATTGAGATCAAATCTAAGTTATTATCTTAATATACAAAGTATTTAACAGGGATGTTATGGATATAAAATTTCGGATAAGGACATAGGAATGATTATTATACCCACAGATATAGATAGCCATAGATAACGCAAGTATCACGATCTGTATGAATACCAAGCGTGCCATTTTTTGACTACCTATTATGACGTCACAAGCACTATATAGTGATGTATGATGATCCGACTAGCGCTGTATACCGATGCAGACTGAGCGCGAAAGTGACCACTTACGATTTTTGTACGTAAGCTAGGCACGCGAAGTAGTTGCTCTTGCGTTATCTATGTCTATCTATATCTGTGATTATACCGGATACGGATATGAAATTTTTTCTGATTATTCGTTAGTTTCGGATAATTTCGGTTACGGATATTACATTTTTAAGGAATTTGAAAATAAAAATACAAATAGCAAATAAAAGGGTTATACAAATAGCAAATAAGCCGCGGAACTTGCCCATTGCTTCATATTCTAGTTACGAGAGGTTGTATCGAGTCTACCTCTGATATCCTTAAAACCTTTTGGGTAGTCTCAATTAGGTTCCGCCCCTATCCGATATTATCCGAAACTTTTATTTCGGATTCGGTTACGGTTACGGATATTTTTTTATATCGGATATCCGAAACTTTCAGTTACGGTTACGGAGCTCCTTAACATCCCTGGTATATAATAAAATATACGTATATAACATCACACCTCGTTTCCCCGAAGAGTTAAGCAGTAGTACACTTTCATTCCACCAGTTATGTTTAAGTCCCATGTAATAGGAGGCGAGCCTATTGCCATCAACCGGGCACATATCCAGACTCCGAGATGCTACTGAGGAATTCCAGATGGAAAATTCTCATTAACATTTTGCCAGACCCGGGAATTGAAACCAGGATGCGACTACAAGATCGACAAGGCAGTCCGATAAATTACTACAATCACTAGTTTATTTAAGCTACTTATAGTATAAAACGTCTTACGACGCCATTATTTTATTAATAAGTCTATTTTAGTACTTCACCACCTAGTATAAAACGAAGTCGCTTTCTCCGTCCCTATATCCCTATGTATGCTTAAATCTTTAAAACTACGCAACGGATTTTGATGCGGTTTTTTTTAATAGATAGCGTGATTCAAGACGAAGGTTTACGTGTATAATTTGTAGACATATTTTGCGGGCGAAGCCGCGGGCGGAAGCTAGTTATTTATAAAGCATCTAGCTCAAACACTGCCACATTTTTTTTTGTCAGGTGCTATTCTACGCTCAGTGCCTTCAACACGCAGACGTGTCGCCAAAATCCCCACTGAGTGCCTTCAACACGCATAGCAATGTATGGACAATAAACACACATTTCTGTTGAAGGCACTGAGCTTAGAATGGATCAAAATGTATTGAGCACGTATGTGTGTGCGCACTGAGAGATAGAACAGAAAACACAGGCAGTAGTATGGGCTAGGCGGTAATTTTTTTAATGTAGGCCCGAACTTTTTATTCATCTTACAAAACAATTTCAATTCCAAAACCTCTCAACGCAACCTTACCTCCTACTTTTTTTAAGTCGGATAAAAATGTGTTGAAATGCAATGAAATGTTTATTTAATTTCATTTCAATACATTTTAGTCCGAAAACTAGTCTTACGAGGTGTCGTATTACCTAGTTACTGGGTTGTGGGAAAAGGCAGACAGATTGATTGAAAGATTTATATAAAATGTGTTTGCCTTTTCCCAACTATGTTGAGGTCGGCTTCCAGTCTAACCGGATGCAGCTGAATACCAGTACTTTACATGAAGCGACTGCTCTGACCTCCACAACCCATTCAGTAACTGGGTAATACAATAAATAATAATTTCTATCAATCTTTGTAAAACATTATTCTTACATTTTATTGCCATTGCAAAACATCGCGAGGAAACCAGCATGTCTGAGAGATATTTCTCAACAGCATGTGAACAATTTTTTTTTGATAGAGCAAAAAATACGTGTTAAATATTTTTTTATTATCTAATTGACGGACTGAATATATTTTTTTTTTTTACCTATGCATCATCCCATTTGCTCGGCCGGGAACCTAAAGGACCTCTTAGGCGGCCGACCCGAAAATAGTTGAGGAAAGGCAGGTAGATAGATCTTCAGAGACTCAAGGTTTTAGTCAGTAAGAGTCTGACACTCCCTTCCGCTCCACCCAGAGCGGGAGAAGTCATTGGATCAATTCCCAGCCACAAAAAATTAAAAAAAATTCCGGCCGACCCCAGAATAGTTTATGGAAAGGCATGTAGATGGTTCTCAGACACTCAGTCCTCAATACAAGGATCGTCACACTTCCAGTCCCTGTTCCTCTGTCTGGCCCTCTTGGGCCACGGCTTCTTCAGATGCACGTGTTCAACATGTGCTCTATGTTCGCCGGCTGTGGTGAAACTCTTGCCGCACGTGTCGCATTTAAAGGGCTTCAGACCTGTGTGGATCTGAAAAAAAAAAAAAAATATGTTTTCGTAATGTGAATGTGAATTGTGTTGTACTGGGTGAACCGAAAGGGTATATATACATATAAAAGCATATGCTACAGACCACCAAACTGAACAACTTTTACTACGGGACCAACTCCGAAATCGTTAAAAAAAATACCAGCTGTTCCCTACATTTCGACGAGTCACGTGACCATAAATGTATAGAACAGGCGATTATTTTTTTGCGATTTTGGAGTTGGTCCGATAGTAAAAGTTGTTCAGTTTGGTGGTCTGTACTATATGCTTTTGTATGTATATACCCTTTCGGTTACATCCTGATCCCATTAAAGTAAATGGACAAATTTTAACACTGCGTTCAGTACGTATAACCAAAGATATCCAAGCAAAAAAGCACCGGTTAAGGTGATTTTAATTTGACCTGAAATATTAAATTGCCGGCACACTAGAATAAACACATCCATCATGGGTAGGTTCTTGTAGGTATCTAATGCGTTTTTCTTATAATAATTTTTACCATTGTCCTGATTTGGTAGTCTGAATAATTTCTAAAAGTTTGTCCATCTATTTTAATGGAACCTCATATATTTGTGGTCACAATATGGAAGCCACTACCAATAGCATCCTGAAGATGCTCTTTGCTTGAATTAATACTTACAAACATAAGCGGGATTGTCCGAAAGGGTTACCGCTACCCCGGAACATAAAAGGCTAAGGAAGGAACATGGATGGGTTTTAGTCAGTAAGAGTCTGACACTCCCTTCCGCTCCACCCAGAGCGGGAGAAGTCATTGGATGATTGAAAAAAAAAAACTTACAAACATATGTCTTCTTCTATTATTGAAGAACGCAAAGTGCTTCCCACACAGGGGACACTCGTAGCTCGGCCGTGTGGCGCTGTGAACCCTCATATGGAAGACCAGGTTCGTTTTCTGGGTGAAGCTTTTAGTGCAACGGTCACATTTGAAACGTTTCTCGCCTGTATGCACCCACATATGGTCTTTTAATAAAGCCATGCTCTGAAAACCAGTAAAATTTGTTAAATATGACGGTATTTTATTCTTTAACCTTTTGAACGCCAATGTCACATAAATGTGACAAACAAACGCATGCCCTGTACGCCAACGACACAAATATGTGACAATGGCAATAACTATAACACAAAATAAACAATTAGTTTATTACTCTTGTGGGTTTATATAGATATCTTAAAAATTGAAGCTCTCGTACGTATTTAATGACATGAAACAAATTAAAAGACACCATGGATATTGGGAAATTCATGATAACGAGAAGAAATAAATTTGTAGCTTGGCGTGGAGAGCACGCGCGCGCGTTTATGCTCTGGCGTTCATAAGGTTCAAAAAGAACTTACCTGGAATATCTTGCCGCACTGCTCACACATACAAGGGGTCTTCATCGCAGGGTACTTGGTTCGATTTTTGTCCGGGTGAGCTCGACGGAAGTGTTGCGCGTATACACGCAAGTCTCGAAGTTGCAAGCCACACTGTATGAGGGAAGATTAGTTTTCTTACATCTATACAAAATAAGCCAGTTTATTTTCATAAACAGGGAGTAAAATAGCTCTTTAATCCCTAAAGACTAAAAGTGATTTGAATTTGGAATGTGGAGATTGTTAAGAGTTCCAATCACTGAAGAGATCTTTGGTGATTGGAACCTTAACTACAACAATGTCCGTACATTGTTTGAACAAGTAACATGCTGTATGATAAAGAAACCTAGCGCACGCCAAATAAAAAAAAGTTTTTGAAAACATTAAAAAAACGCACGCCTTCGTTCGTAATTGATTACTCAAATTCGGATTTTAGTTCGTTTAGAAAAAATATTATATGTCCTGCTTAAGAAGTGACAGTGAAAGTATTATTTTAACTCCAGAGAACATAGTATTTAAGTTCAGCGTCAAAAGTAGAGTGTCCGCCTCATGAGCAAAACTATTTTAAGTAAGAGCTCGCTACGCTCAAGATTCTACTTTTGAAATCCTCGCTACGCTCAAGATTCTACTTTTGAAATCCTCGCTACGCTCAAGATTCTAGTTTTGAAACCCTCGCTACGCTCGGGAGTCCACTCTACTATCCTTCGCTTCGCTCTGTATTCAAAACAACTCCCGCAAACAAATAATCTACTATTTATTTTGCCTTACTGATATTTTTGAAGCGTAATTTTATGCATTTTTTTTAAGGATGGGATATCGTCGTCTTCACATATAATTTATAGTTCATGTATACAAAACATTTTAAAAGAGTAACGGTGGAATTTCTTGTCCATTCTTCTCCACACGAAACTACCTTTTGGAAGGGGCGACTAGACTCGATTCTATTTCTTGTTCATTTTGACGTTCAAAAATTCCTTTCTTGTGCCTATTTGAAAGAAATAAAAATCAATTACTGTTCGTTTGTCTCGCTAAGACTCGAGAACGGCTGGGCCGATTTTGGTCTTGAAATGTTTGTCGTAGTCCAGGGAAGGTTCAAAAGGGAGAAAAGTTAGGTGGGTAGGTAGGCGGAGTAGTTGGGGTTGGTAGGTAGGCTAGGTAGGTAGGGAAGGTATGTAGGTAGGGTAGGTATTATAGTTAAGACAGGACAACGTCTGTCGAGTCAGCTAGTCTGAAATTAAGCGGGATTGTCCGAAAGGGTTACCGCTACCCCGGAACATAAAATACTTTTTCACCTCACAGGCTCGGAAAGAGTCTGTTTGTCATTCGAAATCTGAGCCGAAAATCGATTGTTGCTCTCTAGCGTGGAAAGAGTTTTTAAAATTCGAACCTTTCTGTTTAATAATTTTCTATACTGCCAGTCCACTGAAAATGCATGACACGGTCTAAAATAAAATATTAAATAATACCGCTCACCTTAAAAACTTCCATCACAGTACAGAAATTAAATATTTTGCGAGGATATAAAGTATTCCAATATAAGTATTCCATTTGCTTAAAAAAATCTGTGATGTCACATTTGAATAATTATGCCATAAAAATACTACCCTGTTAAATACCCAATTGTGTAGTAATTTAAGTTAATTTTTTTAAATAAAATAATACTAATATATTATGTTATTTAATCCTTTGCTTGGCAAAAATAAATATGTATTAAATTAAATTAGTTAGTTATTTGTATTAAATTAGTTTTTTTCTTTCATTCTCCTTAGAGGACAAGTAGGATATAGAACAAAATACAGGGTATTTAATTTTGGAGATATTCTATGTAACTCATAAGATACATTGCCAAGTATCTGTTATTTTCATCACATGAGTCAATGTATCTGAGACGCTCGAACAAAATAAAACTCAACAACACCTGTTTTCTTGCACCTAGCAGTTTCCTCGCTGTAGTGAGGTGAAAAATTGTGTGTTGCGCTCGGCAGCAAAGCTTTTCTGCGTCTCGTACCTTTGAAACCTTCGTTACGCTCAGGATTCTATATTTGAACCACTCGCTTCGCTCATGGTTCAACCCTAGAATCCTTCGCTTACTCAGGTTTCAATAGAAGTACTCGCGCCAAAAATCAACTTTCCAGCCTTGCATAACAAATAACTATTTTTTTTAAGGCTGGGAAATCATCCAATGACTTCTCCCGCTCTGGGTGGAGTGGAAGGGAGTGTCAGACTCTTACTGAATAAAACCCATCCATGTTCCTTCCTTAGCCATTTATGTTCCGGGGTAGCGGTGACCCTTTCGGACAATCCCGCTTAACATAAAGGGCTACGGAAGGAACATGGATGGGTTTTAGTCAGTAAGAATCTGACACTCCCTTCCGCTCCACGCAAAAAAAAAATGGTTGAAATAAATGATTTTACTTTACCAACCTGTTCGCAGTTGACGGGTGTGTTCGCATCATCATCACTCGGTCGCGGATGTATGACCGGTCTTCTCTCAATGCGTCGCATAACTCGCCCGTTGCGTTCTGCGTTCATACTCTGCGAGTCGTTCCTTATTCGGTTGCTAGAAAATTTAATTAAATATATCGATTAATTAAGGATCGAGGAGCTCGTGGCTAAGTATTAACAGCTGCACGGATCGTTCCACCAGGTTAAGCTACGCTTGCCGGGGTTGGGCCATGGATGGGTGACCATCTTTACATACCGAGACTCCTCCGTGCCTCGGAAAGCACGTAAAGCCGTGTTGGTCCCGGCTGTCATTCGTGGATCTTTGACAGTCGTTACGAGTAGTCAGAAGCCCGAAAGTCAGCCAGCCAGTCACAGCCAGTCTTACTAGGGGTAATCGTATTACCAAGTTTATGACTGGGTTGTGGAGGTCAGATTGGCAGTCGCTCCATGTAAAATACTGGTATTTAGCTGCATCCGGTTAGACTGGAAGCCGACTCCAATATAGTTGGGTAAAGGCTAGACAGGCAGACATTGATTAATTAAATCACGTCACATCACGTCGGCGCCGGCTGTCACTAAAATCAGCGCAGTGGCTCTGACTAGCATGGAGTGGTTATGCGTCATGTTTGCCGCAAATAAACTTCTTTCTAAAAATTTCTTTTCTATCTAAGTAATTGCTTGGTAAAATATGATAGCGCTACCCGCCCGCAAAATTAAAATTTTACAACGGTTTTTTTACAAATCCAACGTATCCAAAAAGTAACGTTATTGACTATTTCCTTCAACCGGGCACATATATCCTGGGCTGCTACTACGAAATTCTAGAAGGAAAAACCCAATAACACTTAGCCCAACCCGGGGTCAGAACCCAGGACTTTATACAGCAGTAGCGATTGCGACCACCAAATTTTTGTTTTTGTAAAATAGCATCTCGCAGTTTATCCATTTGGTTGTCTACTGCTTAACTGGACTTGCCTGTAGATGCCACAAAAGAATTGCAGCCTCCAGCCAGGGCTTAATACAAACTTACAAACTAAGCGACTACACGCTAAGGGCACCCCCTGTGGGGTACGGACCTCGGCTTACGGCGTCACTGGGGGAGGACAGTAAGGGACAGCTGGATCAAGCCTGCCGGGTAAGCGGGATTGTCCGAAAGGGTTACCACTACCCCGGAACATAAAGGGCTACGGAAGGAACATGGATGGGTTTTAGTCAGTAAGAGTGTGACACTCCCTTCCGCTCCACCCAGAGCGGGAGAAGTCATTGGATGATTTCCCAGCCTTAAAAAAAAGCAAAAGGGACAGCTGGATCGGGGGTACTGGCCTTTTGACCGCCACGTCAAAAATGAAAAAGCGTGCCCTCAGCGCCAAGCTCCGAATTCATCCTTTAATACCTACAAAATAGTAGTCACGTCGAAATTATTATTATTATTTATTTACGTTTAAAATTCTGTCACCCAGTTGCGACCGTGGCGTGCTGGGCACATTTTGGTTTGTCTTCTATACACGACTGTGGCGGTCAAAAGGTTAAAACTACTACAGGTTCAGCGGCAACGCGGGCTGGCTCGAACAAGGGTCGGGGGCGACCGCTAGACCAACGAGAGAGTCAAAAAGATATAAACACTTACGGATCATGATCACTGCTATGCTTTGAAGATAACTTCAGATGCCTGTCGTGAGCTTCTTCCGACACAAACTTCACGTCACACATTTCACAATAAGGTCCTTGTAATGTCAACTGCAACATAATAATAATACACAATCTATACTGTGATTTTAATTAAGGCTATGTAATAACAGCCTCACAGGTCGATCCATCACGTTAAGCTGAGCTTGCCGGGGTTGGCCGTGGATGGGTGACCAACTTTACATATCGAGACTTCTTCGTGGCTCGGAAAGCACGTTAAGCCGTTGGTCCCGGCTGTCATTTGTGCATCTTGGGCAGTCGGATGGGTCGTCAGAAGCCCGAAGATCTGATAGCTAGTACCGTCGGACTGCCAAGTCATAAGTCTCGAGTTCAAACCCAAGTCACGCACCTCTGACTTTTCGGATTCATGTGCGTATTGTATAATTATCACTTGCTTAAAAATCGGTGAAGGAAAACATCGTGAGGAAACCAGCATGTCTGAGAGATATTTCTCAACAGTATGTGATGCTAAGTCAGAGGCCCATGGGCAGCATAAAAAATCTGACACTAGTTTAGTCACTAACCACACGGAAATAAGAAGTAAGACAAAATAGTCATGAGTGGTAAGATACTGACCGCTTTATCAATCCGATGTTTCTTTTTCTTGTGAACAGCTATTCCCTTCTCACTGACAAACGTATACCCACACAATTCGCATACGAAATCCGAAACGTGCTTTATACGAATATGACCCATATAAGTTGTTATTTTGCTGTAAAAAATACAAAAATTGAATGTACATTAAAATCGTGGATTTAAGTGTCTGTCAATGAAATATCAACTTTTGTAACGTTGAAATAAGGTCGAAAATAGATAAACACAAGCGTTATACTACTCGAGAGTAATAATGCGGACACAGACTGCACGTGATAAGCACCGCATTTACCACTCCAAGGCGGAGTTGTATGTATGTATGTATGAATCCCCATCTGAGCAGGTTTTCCTTGCTTCGGCACACCTGGGTCATTTACACCGTTAGTATATCATCATTCTCCTGCCCTTATCCCAATCTATTTGGGGTCGGCGCAACATGTCTTCTTCTTCCATACTTCTCTATTAGTCGTCATCTCGGTAGTCACTCCCTTTCTAGCCATATCGTCTTTCACACAATCCATCCATCGTTTCTTTGGTCTCCCTCTACTTGTATAGCCATCCACATTCATGCTCACAACTTTCCTGACAACATTTTCCTCATTCCTCCGCATAACATGCCCGTACCATGACAACCGATTTCCACACAACTTTTCAGTCACCGGTGTCACTTTCAGACTTCCTCTTATATACTCATTACGTATTCTATCCATTCGCGTAACACCACACATCCCTCTTAGCATTCTCATCTCAGCTACATGCAATTGTCTTTCATTCATTCCTTTTGTGGCCCAACACTCTGATCCATACAAGACGTATAATAAAAATAAGGACTTACTCGAACTCGCTAGCACAGTGCGGACACTGATATTTCGTCCCCGCATGCCATTTTTCATGTTCCCTCGCAACACCTCTGAAAGAAACGTTCCCATCATTAAATAATCCTACTCATATTCAATCTACCTGCCTTCAATGCCATGTTGAAAATGATGAAGTAAATATCATGCATTCTTATAATACTTTCCTCATAGAAATAATTATGGAATATTTATTTTTATACATAGGTATATGATATTTTTTTATCATAACAATGGATACTAAATTACAAATAATGAAAATATTAATAACTCGCACGAAAGTTTCATGACTAACAAAGCAATAATAATAAAACAAAACGGTTTAACGGATACTACTAAAGGTGACAAAACAGTGTAGCACGCGAAACTAAAATTTACAGACGTTTTTGCCATTTGCAAGTCAGTGTCAGGTGGTATGCTGATCCAACTACGATACGCGATCAAAACAGATCTGTATTTATAGAATTGTAGTCATCAATACAACTCTCTAAGTCAGCCAACCCTGGCAACCTGATGGATCGACATGTGCGGCTGTTATTACTTAGCCACTAAATAATATTCTACAAGTATTGTATATAAGGTGTCTTTCTAGCCCAGTTACTGGGTTGTGGAGGTCAGATAGGCAGTCGCTCCATGTACAACACTGGTATTCAGCTGCATCCGGTTAGAATGGAAGCCGACCTAACATAGTTGGGAAAAGGCAGGCAGAATGATTGATAGCATATTATTTAGAATTAACTCAGAAGCCAAGCAAAGCTAGCAAGCAAGCTAAGATCAGTCTCCGAGGTCTTTTTCATTTATATAAGGTGACTGGTAATTAGTGACCGATATTTAAACACGATGATTGTACTCATGATTACAATTTAAGAAACTTTTTTTGTATACTCAATAGCTGCTAACAGCTGATCGGCGCACTTTGCGCGCGCCAGTTGTATTGTTATTGTGATAAAAATAAAACTATTGAGTATACAAAAAAAAAATTGGGAAAGTTGATTGTAATCATGAGTACAATCACGTGTTTAAATATCGGTCAGTAATTACCGGTCACCTTATATAACTAATATCGTGATGAAACCAGCATGCCTGAGAGATATTTCACAACAGCATGTGAAGCTAAGTCAGAGGCCCATGGGCAGCATAAAAACTCTGACACCAGGTTAGTCACTAACCACACGAAAAGAAGGAGTATTGACTCACCTATTTCTAGTGACAAACGGACAACCCTTACAGCTATATTGCTCTGTGTGTTGCGCTGTCAGATGTTTTCGTAGCGCGCGACTAGTCTTTAGTCTTGTTTTGCAGATAAAACATTCGTAGGCACCGCATTGCTAGAACAATACGAATGGTCAAAAAAACGCGTTTTGTTAAGAGGGCCTTTCTCCATACAAACGCATTCCGCTGTTTTCTTTGTGGAGAATGCCTCTAGAGCACCCTTTTTCTAAGTGGGCGATAACGTACCCTTGTTGGCGCTGCAGGCCTGAAGGGGGGGCAGTAAGAGCCTAGAAATATGAGGGCGTTGTGTAGAAGCTTAGGGGGCCATTTGTAATATCCCAATCTGTCAAATTTATTTTAAATATTTTGAACATTATTGCAAAAAAAGTTCATGTTCAATTGTTTTGACGACACGGTTGGCGTAGTGGTTGAGCGATTGACTGCTGCGCAGTATGTCGCGGGTTCGATTCCCGCACGGAACAAATATTTGTACGACCTGCAAGTATTTGTTACGAGTCTGGGTGTTTTTCTATCTATAATATGTATGTATTTACAAAAAAAAATGTATATAAGTAGTTTATCAGCCATCTCGTTACCATAACACAAGCATTAGGTTGCTTAGCTTGGGACGATACGGCGCTGTGTGAAATTTCCAAGGATATTATTATTATTAATTGGGTATTTGAAAGGGTAGTCAATAACGTTACTTTTTATGAACTGTCAAAATGCGAATTTGTTTTTTACGTGATTTGTATGAAATATTAAAATGTCACGTCACAGATTGATGGAATCAAATGGAATACATATTAGCATTAAATGCAATTTTACAATTACATCTTCGCATAATATTTAATTTAATGGTGATAGAAGTTTTCAAGACGAGCGGTCTTTTGTCTGTGAATTCATATTTTATTTTTGACCGTATCAAATAGTCAATTGTTCGATCAACACACGACACGACACGGAGCGATTGGCACTTGTCTAGGCCCCACAGGTTTTAGCCAACAGACTGATCGTAGGAGATACAATAGTATATACAATAATATTCCAAGGCCTATACGAGCAATCACTGAAATAAAATCATTTAAAAATAATCTCCATGAACTGTTAGTAATTAAATATTATTACTCTGTGAAAAACTTCTTTACCGACAAATCACTGTTAGAATACAATCTGGCTAGGTCATGATGCGTTTTGTATAGATACATGAGGCGAAAGTCCTTTCATTTACGAAATGTTCGTTCACTGAAAATTGTTATTCCAATAAATACTTAACTGTCTAAAATTTGTAATGTATTGATAAAATATTATTGTTGACATGCATGTAAACTTACTTTATGTACTTACCTACATTTTATTGTACGCCCTAAGGGCAGGACATAGCTGTTCGCAAACCACAACTTAACACCAGCTGTATTATGTACAGACGCCAGCACATAAAGCTATCCCTAACTGTCAAATTTTCTCAATTAAAAATGAACCTTATATCTTTGCAATAAAGTTGAAATACTATCAAAGAAATTTGACAGATTGTGGTAACTTGATGTGCTGGCCTCTGTACACTTTCCTATGATCCACAATAAAGATGAAATGAAATGAAAATGAGAAAATTTAAACAATATTTTTTTTTTATCGTGTAATTAATAATATCTCTTACCTCAGTATGTCTCACAGAATGAGCAGTATACCTATCTCTGATCTGGAAACCTCGATAGCATATCGTACACTTGTAAGGAGCGCTCGCATAGTTGTAGCTCTCCTGGCGTTTCAATATCTCTTGAATTTGCTCGTCGTAAGTTAGTGGAGTGATCGTAAAAAGTGATTCGTCGAAAGCTTCGTTGTTTCGACGGCGTTTCACGTCGTTTTTCTTGTACCTATAAGAGAAATCAGAATTTATCTATCATGGTGATCGCGATGCCAACTACGCCACCGAGACGATGCACTGATCCAAACTTTTTTTTTTTTGACTGGGATGTCTTTAAATGTCTCCTCCCGCTCTGGGTGGAGCGGATGGGAGTGTCAGACTCTTACTGACTAAAACCCATCCATGTTCCTTCCGTAGCCCTTTATGTTCCAGGGTAGCGGTAACCCTTTCGGACAATCTCGCTAAACTGGTCCAAACTGCGAAATTCTTAAACGCGTTTGGTACTTTTTCTTTTTTTAACATCTAACTTATTTTTAAAAGTTATTTTACGTCATTGTTATCCCCTCTGTAGATAGATTTTTAATTAAAAATGTATTACATATTTTTATTTTCTAAGTGGCTTTTTGTTTAAAAGGGACTATAAAGGAATAGTACTTATAGAATCCCCAGCACTGGGGATCGTAGTGGAACATCGAGGGCTGTGTACTCCCCTTTTTTGTTGAGGGTAGGAAATCTTCCAATGACGTCTCCCGCTCTGGGTGGAGCGGAAGGGAGTGTCAAACTCTTACTGACTAAACCCCATCCATGTTCCTTCCGTAGCCCTTTATGTTCCGGGGTAGCGGTAACCCTTTCGGACAATCCCGCTTACCCGGCAGGCTTGGCCTTAACGAGCCCCTTCAAGGTTCGAGGTCCTGATCGGACGGTGAGCTACCCATTACTCACCGCCCGCAGGCCTGTGTGTAGTCCTGGGGGTCCTGGTCTGGGGGACTGATCTAGGGGATTTTATTGGAACGTGCGCTTTTATCTATGTGATTTCATATTTAATTTTTGACCATATCAGATAGAACATTAAAAAAATCAAACATACTTATCCCTAGTAGTGTCCGGATCATCTTCTTCCTCGACCTTCTTCGGCTTAACTTTCTTCACGACTCTTTCCTTCTTCCTCTTAACTTTAGCCTTCTCCTTCTTCTCCACGTAAACTTCACTAAGCACCTTATCATCATCTTCATCAAATTGATCGTATTCTTCAAAATATATTTCATTACTACTCTCATCTTTGATTTCGACTTCATTTATTGTCGCTAGGCTCTTTACGACAATTTCCTCGTTATTTATTGTCAACATTTCAGAAGTGTTAGGTATAGCCTCCGCTTTTATACTAGATAGATCATTGATTCTTAGATCAAAGTCATCGTTTTCGTAAATTTGTTGTATGAGGGTAGATGCGAGATTGTTGTGTTTTCGATTTATCGATTTTATGTCGCGGATTTTTAACTGTAAGGGATAAAGAGGTATGTTTAAAGAGCAAAGGTGAAATCTTATCTATACACGTAAATAATATTGGAGTGTCTAATTGCAATAACTTTTTTTTACTACATGTATGTATATGAATATAATACTGTACATACACCAAAATATTTTTTTTTTCAATTTTTGTCTGTCTGTCTGTTTGTTCCGGCTAATTTCTGAAATGGCTGGACCGATTTTGACGGGACTTTTATTGGCAGGTAGCTGATGTAATAAGGAGTAAAAATCTTTTAATTTAAAAAAAATCTTTAATTTAAAAAAATAATTGTTAGGCGGAACGAATTTCGCCGGGTCAGATAGTTTGAAATGAATTTGGACGTCTAAAAGTAATACTTATAGGAAAGAAATTCAATTAATTATCTAGGTTTTTAAAATCTATTTAAAGCAGAGTAAAAAGCGAATATTTAATGAACAGCGTTTGACTACTTCGTTTTAAAAGATTAGGATGATATCTGTTGGATTGGCTTAGTATTGCCATTTTATTTTTATTTTCAATGGTAGGTAGAACATAATTGTCGTCCTGTTGTTAGGACTTTTGTTTGCTTATTATATCTACATGAAAGTAAATTATTAAATAACGCATTGATTTTGTTTTGTATCTAAGGTTATTCTGTCCTTAGATAAAAATGTTGCTGTAAAGTAAGAAAAATATCAAATGTTATGGCAATTCTAAACTAAAAAGACTAATACTCAAAGCCTTTCAAGATAAAGTTTGGTGGTTGACATTGACAATCGTTGTCGGTATAAACATCTTGACCCGAAGCTTGCGCTTTGTTGTTCAAAAGTTCAACATTGAATATCTATTAATCGGCACTTTTCGAAAAAAAAAAAAAAATGCAACTTGAGTTTTTGAAGATATTTTTCATTTAAAGACGTTGTAATTTAATTTCCAATAAAACAATGTATGGGGACCTGCCATTGTTCTTTAGACGTGTTCGGAAATATACAGGGTCAAATTAAATTAGCTAGCGAAACTGTGCAGTCATGTTGGATTTAGAATACAACTCGAATTGATTGTCAATTCTATATAAACGCGAATTAAGCCACGGGCAATAGCCTTCCTCCCCCAGCGCCGCCCTAAGCCGAGGTCCGTACCCCACAGGGGGTGCCCATAGCGTGTAGTCGAGTTTTATGAGCCCTGGCTGGAGGCTACAATTCTTTTGTGGCATTCACAGGCAAGTCTGATTAAGCAGTAGACAACCCTATGGCTGAACTGCGAGATGTCTTTTTTTTTAAAAAAAAAGGTCAATGGCTAGTTACTTACATAAGTATCTGTCTGCAGCATGTCATGCAACAAGCCGTCGCTGCGTAGAGCCTTGTCTCTGAAGCGGCACGCCGACTTCAGACGAGCGGCGCATTCCCAGCAAACCCGCTGCGGTAGACTCTCGTCTGAATTGGCCTTTATAGACAGAACAGCGGTTATTATAGAAAGAATATACTACAGGAGAGCAGTCTTGGTCCAAAGAGATGTCTCAGCAGTCAGAAAGGGGCTTGTTAGGGCCGAAGCCTGCCGGCTCAGCGGAATAAATGAAACTTTGCTCTAAAGATTTGTATAGGCGCTAATATAAAAACAAAAGAAATTAAAATCTGAGGTACTTTACAAGATTCGCTATGGAAAAAATACTGTGTATAAAGGCTATACCAAAGTATTATTGAGTATAGAATACATCTGCGGAAATCATTAAGGATGGACGAAAAAAAATCGTGTCTACATAATGGAAAATAATTAAAATCTCTGGAACTGTTAAAGTAAAAGGGATGAAATAAAGTACAGACGCCAGCACATCAAGCTATCCCTAACTGTCAAATTTTCTCAATTAAAAATGAACCTTATGTCTTTGCAATAAAGTTGAAATACTATCAAAAAAAATTGACAGATTGTGGTAACTCGATGTGCTGGCCTGTGTACAAAATATGTGTCTCAAAATGATGAATTTAATCAGCTATAATACAAGTTAACAAATCCCTCATATTTAAAAAAAAATCGTTTTTAGGGAGTTCAAAAATGAGCAACTTTAACATTTTTCTCTCACAAACGAATTAAATTGCGGACATGGAAGTTTTACTAGTGCATTGAAATATGAAATGCCATAGGCTCATGGCATTAACTTAGTCATGTCCGATTTTGAGGGTTTCTAAAACACTGTGCAGGGCAGAAGCTAGTACAGACGCCAGCACATCAAGCTATCCCTAACTGTCAAATTTTCTCAATTAAAAATGAACCTTATGTCTTTGTAATAAAGTTGAAATACTATCAAAGAAATTTAACAGATTGTGGTAACTTGATGTGCTGGCCTCTGTACCTAATGAATAACACTTACCATCAATCCAGTGATTTGTTCGAACATATAATCCAGTTTAAAATCTCTTATATGATACATCTTGCGATCCGTGACAAGGCATATACGGCATACCTAGAAAATATTATAAAAAATCAATCAATCTAGCCTTTTCCCAACTATGAAGGTCAGCTCCCAGTCTAACCGGATGCAACTGAATACCAGTACTTTACATGGAGTCACTGCCTATCTGACCTCCACAACCCAGTAACTGGGTAATACGATACCTCTAGGTAAGACTGGCTGTCAGATTTTCCGGCTTCTGACGACCCGTAACGACTGACAAAGACGCAGAAATGACAGCCGGGACCAACGGCTTAACGTGCTTTCCGAGCCACGGAGGAGTCTCGGTATGTAAAGGTGGTCATCCATTCGCGGTAAGCGTAGCTTAACCTGATGGATCGACCTGTATGGCTTTATTTTTATTTCGACTTAGCCACGAGCTCCTAATAATATTAAGAAAACTGTTTAACCAGGATCTTATATTTTATAAAGTTATAAAACTAGAAACTCAATATCCTACAAGCTAAACTTCAAATTGCATTGTAACCAAATTTTGTTTAAGTCCTTCTTAGTCGAGCTTATTCAAATATAAATTTAGACTTTATAACAGCAAGGTTGAGTGACTAGGACATTTGAAAAAATTTAAATAATTTTTGATAAATCCACTATTTTTAAGAAAAAAGTCGCACGCACCTCCGACTTTGCGAATTCATGTGCGTATTGTGTAATTATCACTTGCGTAAAAATCGATGAAGGAAAACATCGTGAGGAAACCCGCATGTCTGAGAGGTATTTCTCAACAGCATGTGAAGCTAAGTCAGAGGCCCATGGGCAGCATAAAAACTCTGACACCAGGTTAGTCACTAACCACACACAAAATAAGAAGAAAAAAATCGTTCTTACCCTCAAAGTGGCTGGGGCGTCAAGATCATCTGGTGAGTCCTGAAAAATGAACCATAAGTTTAAAGACAAAAGATTTAAAATTTAGTAAATGCGCTGAGGAAACCCAAAATTCAATTTCTCTAACATTTTTGCCAATTTGTAGGTCAATGCCAGGTTATATGTTGATCAACATATTATGACAATTTAAATTTCGCGGTGTAACAATAGGTGATGGAGAGAAAAAACAGTGAAAAGTTGTGTGGAAATCGGTTGTCATGGTACGGGCATGTTATGCGGAGGAATGAGGAAAATGTTGTCAGGAAAGTTTTATGGATCAGAGTGTTGGGCCACAAAAGGAATGAATGAAAGGCAATCGCATGCAGCTGAGATGAGAATGCTAAGAGGGATGTGTGGTGTTACGCGAATGGATAGAATACGGAAAGAGTATATAAGAGGAAGTCTGAAAGTGAGACCGGTGACTGAAAAGTTGTGTGCAAAATTGTCATGGTACGGGCATGTTATGGGGAGGAATGAGGAAAATGTTGACAGGAAAGTTGTTAGTAGTTCTAGTGCCCTATAAAGATGTGTTCAAATAATACTCACGACCAACACAACAGGCACTGCCCCGCACTTTATCTTCCGCAGCCCTCCCTTGGTCTCGTAGATGTCCTCACTCCTGAAGTGCTCGGAGCACACAGTGCTTCTGTCCTTGGGCTCCCACTCAGACATGCCGAGAGCCTCCACCCACGCCGTGCGAAGCTCCAGCTGTTTCGGGAACCTGGAATTTAATAAAACAGTCGATGTTTTAGATAGTGCCTCCCACGATGACGCGCCCCACAGTTTGTGCGTTGCGAAAAGGGAGCTAGACGGAAAAAACTAAGACCAAAAGTTGTAACGACATTTTTTGCTATAGTTGTAAGCCGAGCGGCGTGCGCATGTTTCTCTGTCTGTCTCTGTCTGTCTCTCTCTATCTCTCTCTCTCTCTCATAGAAAGCAAGCCAGTTATTTTCGTTTCGTCTTTCTATTTCGCATTGAACAGTGTGGTGTCGCGACGATTATTTTTGTAGAGTGTAAGTATACAGGTGTTTTGTACATAATAAATAAAAATATGAGTTTCGTTTTGTAAAGATGGTCACCCATCCCCGGCCAACCCCGGCAAGCGTACCGTAGCTTAACCTGGTGGATCGACCTGTGCGGCTGTTAGTACTTAGCCAAGGTAGTTAATTATAAAATATGCTAACAAAACTTAAACATTAGTTTGGGGCAATTTATTATAGCAAACTATCTGAATTTCATAACAATAGATTATGTGTTTTAGGCATGAAGGTTAAAGACAGATATAATTATTTTTCTACTCTCAGGGCTGATTATTCAATACTCTGACATCTCTTAAAGGCTAAGAGATGTTTTGAGATTTTGCAGCCGCTGTGAGCCGCACTGCACACTCCCAACAGACATGCTGTAGTCCGGACTTTTCGAGGATGGCCTGATAAATAATAATAATAATTATAATATCCTTGGACATTTCACACAATGCCATATAGTCCCAAGCTAAGCAACCTAATGCTTGTGTTATGGGAACGAGATAGGTGATCATCATCTGCCTAGCCTTTTCCTAACTATGTTGGGGTCGGCTTCCAGTGTAAGTCTAACTGGATGCAGCTAAATACTAGTATTCAGGCAGGCAGGACATGATATTATAGAGTTGCATTGTAATATACTGAAAGCCAACAGAGGCCAAATATCTTCTTATACACATTGTCTAAGCCTTTACACTGTACACCTATTGGTTTGGTCTTAACTATTAACTACTTATGATTTTGAGTAACAAAAAAAATAAATTTTAAATAGGGAGGCTATTTAAATTTGTTTTTTTTTTTGTAAGTTGTTGAATATATTATGCTGTATACAATGTTAGAGCACTGTATCTAAGCAGTTGCATTAATAATTACTGAAAAGAAACTGAAGAAAAGTATTTAAACTCGTTTGTTGTGATCGATTTTGTATGTATTAATTTCATGTTGACTTACATGTGAAATGTGATTCCATGGCTTTTGTTACTTGTTCTCGTATCATTAAAACAACCCTGAACACTGCACCTCATGTTTTTTGATGAATAGTTTAATAAAATTGATTAAAATGTTAGTTTAAAAAACGTAAACATTGCGCAGATTTCTTGCCACAAGTCTTCGTTTAAAATGTGCTTATGGTACTGGTTTATTAGTACCATTACATTTCGGGATTAATAATCAATGTTTATTTAGAACTTCAATCATTTTATTAGTGTTTATTTCATAATAATTGTGTATTTTTAGTAAACACACAAGCTGTCAAACATCAAGCGGCCACCATGTTTATTATATCTTTTTAATTTTTGCCGCTATGTTGGAACTCCATCTTTTAGCACTGTCAGTCACTAAGGAATCGTAAATAAATAAATGATCTTTTGACCACCCACAAATATTTCAGTGAATAAAATCATACGGGTGGGCCGTATGATTTTATTCGAATATTTTATATCATCGCACGAACTTATTTGTCGTAGTTATTTATTTGGCAATTTATGAGGAAGACGCTGAAGGTACGGCAATTTAATAAAATAAAATTTAAAGCGGTCAATAGAATGGAGTCTTTTTTGTCTCGTATCATATTACATCATATTCATAGACTGTCTGTTTTTCCTCAAAACAAATATTTTAAATGTGTTTAGAATCTATTCATAAAAAAATAAGATCCTTTAATCTATGACCAACGCTCAGTGCTAGTGTTGCCATAGATCTAAGTTTGTTTCGATCTTCGTTTCGTGGTAGGTTAGGAAACCCCGATCATAGACATTTTTTTTATTAATTTTATTTAATAGGTTTATATAATTACTTTAAAATGAATAGAATTAAATGAATAGAAACCACATTTTGTACAAATAATATTTATTTCTGCGTTACATCACTCAGTTTATTCCAAAGGTATCATAAGGTTGAAGTTTAAGATGAAAGCTATAGGGTAGCCCGCGAAACTCAATTTGCCAAAATTTATATTTAGTGACTGGGCCACTAAAGGACTCAGGAAAAGTAGGGAAAGACTTTTCGAGCTTTATGGCCTTAAGCCTTTTATTAACACAGAATCTTTTAATAAGTATGTTTCTACATACTCAAGAATTTTTAAAAACACTTGTAAAGCAGCTAAAGCCAAATACATTAGTAACAAGGTTAAATCAGCTGAAAATAAAATAAAGACGGTTTGGAAAATTATCAATAACGAAACGAACAGGAGCAAAAGACATAGTTCTGATTACGTACTGGAGACGTCATGTGGTTCCATTTGTGATAGCAAACAAGTAGCTCAAGAATTTGTAAATTTCTTTACCAGTATTCCCCTAAAAACTACTGAAACTCTAAATTCCTCGCCTTCCCTCTCTTTTGATTTATTAAAGGCAAACGTTTCAGCCTGCCTAATTGAATTCAACTTTAAGCATGTTAACCCCATAATAGTACTTAAAACTTTTAAACAAATTAAAATCAAATTGACCGAAGATCTTTGGGGAATGTCCAGTAAAGTCTGTACCTCGATCATTGAGACGATAGCACCTTATTTAGCCTTCATATTTAATTTATGTGTGGATCAAGGCATCTTCCCGGATTTAATGAAATACAGTAAGGTAATACCTCTTTTCAAATCCGGGGACAGTAAAGACACCAATAATTATAGACCCGTATCCGTGTTGCCGGTTTTCAGCAAGATCTTTGAAAAGATAATGCTTAATCAAATGCTTAATCATTTTAACACGAATAAAATACTTAACGATCAACAGTATGGTTTCACCAAAGGACGTTGTACAACTGACGCTGGTGTGACCTTATTAAAACACATTTTCAATGCGTGGGAAGAGGCTCAAGACGCCATCGGAATCTTTTGTGACCTCTCCAAGGCATTTGATTGCGTTGATCACGAAACCTTGCTGTTGAAGCTAGAGCATGACGGACTTGGAAAACTTGCGCTTAGTTTGGTAAAATCTTATTTAAACGATAGACAACAGCAAGTTCAAATAAAAGGTGTCAATTCACTCGGTTTAAAAGTAAAAATGGGTGTGCCACAAGGTTCTATATTGGGTCCTTTCCTCTTTTTAGTATACATAAATGATCTTCTCCATTTACTAAAAAATCAACCACAAATGGTGTTATTTGCTGATGACACTTCTTTAATTTTTAAGATAGATAGACGTGCAAAAAATTTTGACGACGTAAATAACGCCCTACTGCAGGTCCAAAATTGGTTCACTGCAAATAATTTAGTATTAAATGGAAAAAAAACGAAGTGCATTAGATTTTCTTTACCAAATGTAAAAAGTAGTGATTGTGAGATAGTATTGAATCAAGAGAAACTTGAATTTGTCGATAAAACTGTTTTCCTGGGGATCACGCTCGACTCAAGGCTACAATGGGGTCCTCATTTAACATCTCTTGCAGGACGGCTAAGTTCTGCAGCATATGCTGTCAGAAAGATCCGTCAGTATACTGATGTAGATACCGCGAGGCTAGTCTATTTTAGTTATTTTCATAGTATTATGTCTTACGGTATTTTACTTTGGGGACGAGCTGCAGACATCGAGTCTATTTTTATTCTGCAGAAAAGAGCTATCAGAGCCATTTATAATCTTCGTAGGCGCGATTCTCTAAGGGAACGGTTTAAGGTTATTAACATCATGACTGTACCTTGTCAATATATCTATGAAAACATCATGTACGCACGGAAAAATCTGCATCTTTTTAGTAAAAGAGGTGAAAGACACAACTATTTCACTAGAAATAGGGACCAATTAGTTCAACCAGGTTTCAGGCTGGCTAAAGTAGATTCATCTTTCATGGGGTACTGTTTAAAATGTTACAATAAAATACCTCCCCACATTCTTGAACTTAATGAAACAAAATTTAAAACTTGTATAAAACGCACACTATGCAGCCAAGCGTATTATAAATTGGGAGATTACATTGCTGATAAAAATGCTTGGGTCAATGCTAGTCCAGCTCCACAAGGGCGCATCAACTAATTTATTAGACTACTGAAAACTGTTGGAGCTGCGGAAGATCAACAACAACAAAAAAACATCTTTGCATTGTATAAATTCAATCTCTTAATATTGTATAACTGCTTGGCACATATGTGAGTACTATGTACCTACTATAAAGCGACCAGTCTCTGGGTGCGTCTTTCATTGACTTGAATATGCCCTGGCGGCTGAGAGTATGCCATGCTCACTTTAATGTCTCGCTGATGGTGGCGTGTGTGTTGGATCATTTAGCTCCCTTCAAAATGGTTGAGCTGAATGGTGCTAATATATGCGTCATGTTCGTGAACGGGCGCTGTCAGTAGAGACTGGTCATCTCTTAGCGGCTAAGGCTTGTTTTAATTTAATTATTGAATAGTTTTTACATATTTTATATCTGATGCTTTTAACGTTCTGCATCGTTCTCACATGTATAATATTAATATGAACTATGTAACAAATATTTTGTAACCATATTTTGTTTAAAAGAGTGTCCATGGAGTTTCTTGCCCGTTCTTCTCCATAGGTACCTACTCCTTTGGAATGGGCAACTAGCTTCATTTCTCGGACTGACCGACACCTTGACAATTCAAAAGTGCCTGTAATTGGTTTATTTGAAATAAATACTTTGAGTTTGAGTTTGCCTACGTTCTCCACACAACTTTTCAGTCACCGGTGTCACCTTCAGACTTCCTCGTGGATAACACCACACATCCCTCTCAGCATCCTCATATCACATTATTATTTACTCACCTACATACGCATGCTAAATGTTGCATATAATTATTTACCCAACTAAAATTGGAAATTCTTAGCAATTTCTATAAAATCTTTAGAGTTGACTGAAGTGAGGCGAAACATTCATCTACACTTGAGCAGTGCTGGCCCACGGGTAATTTGAAATTAATAAGGTATTTTTTTTAAGCGGGTTTGTTCGAAATGGTTACTCCTACCCCGGAACATAAAGGGAGGAACACGGATGGGTTTTAGTCAGTAAGAGTCTGACACTCCCTTCCGCTCCACCCAGAGCGGGAGCAGTCATTGGATGAATTCCCAGCCTTATAAAAAAGGGTAATTTGAAGACATATTACATCCACCTACTCGCACCGGTCCCGCGTAGTGGATTATAGCCCACTCCCTCTCACACAGAGGATGCCCGTGTCCCAGCTGTGGGAAACTTATACAGGGTTAAATTGAATTAACTAGCAAAACTCCGTAGACGGAGGTTCGATATTTTATGTCGAAAAAACCAAAAAGAACAAACATTCTAGACTACCAACTGTGGCGTCAACGGTCACTAGTAGGTAGTAGCGTAGTTACTTATAAATTACGAGTTTAGAATAGAATTATTTGTTTTTATTTTTTTATCTTCTTTAATTAATATGAAAATGAATTGACGTTTGCTAGTCTCACAAAACTCGAGAACGGCTTAACCGATTTGTCTAATTTTGTTTTTGAAATAAATCTAGAATTAGGACTTCTAAAAGGTTTAAAAGTGAGAAAAGGTAGGCCGGTAGTGTAGGATAGGTAGGGTAGGATAGGTAGGGTAGGATAGGTAGTGTAGGATAGGGTTGTTAAGTAACGTAAGTGGGGTAATTAGGGTACGTAGGCTAGGATAGGCAGGGTTGTTAGGGCAGGTAGGTGGGGTAAGTAGGGTAGGTCGAGTAGGATAGGTAGGCAAGGTAGGAAAGTAGGTAGGCAAGTAGGGTACGATAGGTAGGTAGGTAGTGTAGAGCCTAAGTGAAACCTTAGGTTGAACATGTCTGGTAAAGCCTGAGTGAAACCTTATGTTGAACAAGGTTAAACATAATAATAATTTGACGGCATTCGAACCTTTATATTATATTTAGAATAGTCAATAGGTTTTTGGTACAACAGAGTTCGCCTCGGGCCGCGGGGCTTGGTAGATGTATTCGTTATAATCAAGCTATAAAATATATATGGTGTTTATCGTCCTGTGTGTTTGCATTCATATCAATTACACGCTCGACCACTGAGCCCCCTCAGTAGAAGGTCTTCAACCTTCTACAGTAGGGTTGGTAGGTACGTAGGGTAGAATAGGTAGGGTTGTTAGGTAAATTATACCTACTTAGGTAGGTGGGTTAGGTAGGTAGGGTAGGTTGGCTAGCTAATTTATTAGACCCTATAACATTATAATAATGGTATTTTATTCAGTTAACAAAGTAAGCTAAAAATTAAGATACAAATTCCAAATCAGGCGGCTTCTGCCATAGCGATTTCATTGAAGACAATATTGTGTGCGTTTGCGCAATATTTTCGACGCTAGTATTTACTGCTAAGCTCCGCCCTTCTCCAGTCATGATGGTATGTTTCTCACTGTCATTTGTTATTTTGATATTATTTTCTTTGCACCATCTGCGCCACCATAAATAAACCGAGGTACGCTGTAAAAAAAATATCCTATTAACCTTTTGAACGCCATTGTTACATATACGTGACAAGCAAGCGCATGCCTTGTACGCCAACGACACTTTGTGACAATGGCAACAACACTATAATACGAAATAAACAATTAGTTTATTACTCTTGTGGGTTTATATAGATATCTTAAAAATGGAAGCTCTCGTACGTATTTAATGACATGAAAAAAAATTAAAGACACCATGGATATTGGGAAATTCATGATAACAAGAAGAAAAAAATTCGTAGCTTGGCGTGGAGGGCATGCGAGTGCGTTTATTCGTTAAATTTTTAAGATATCTATATAAACACTCACAAAAGTAATGGTTTAATCGTTTATTTAGAGTCAGTGTTGTTGCCATTGTCACATATTTGTGTCGTTGGCGTACAAGGCATGCGCTTGCTTATCACGTATATGTGACGATAGCGTTCAAAAGGTAAAAAATAAAACTTACTGTCACGCGGAATTGGTTGGCAATGTCGGTGACCGAAACGCCATCGTTCTTCATCATTATTATCTGTTGTTTCGTTTCCTTATCAACTCTAAAATATAAAATATATTTTTTTAGTAATATTCTTAGTACAAAAATTATATATTAGTATATAATCAAAGAGCATCAAAAAATTCATCCACATCGCTGTCAACAGGAAAAGTTCCCAAAATGCTGGCAGCATTGCCGCGTTGTATGGCAATACTGATGTAATTACGAAAAATCACAAATGTACAGTCACAAGCACCATATCGACGCTTGAAAGGCAAAAATTATCAAGCGACATGTGACATGTTGGGCGATATTGAGTCGACACTATTTCAACCTCATAATCTTTAAAAGCCAGTGTAGGAAAGTTATTTTCTCAGGGTTGTGTGTTGGGTCTATAAAATGAGTTCGAATGCATGTTAACAGTAAAAAGTATATAATAAAGGTAAAAATAAACAGTATACACGGCACAAACAGGTAAATGGTAAAACAAACTAAAACTTTACGAGCGGTTCGCGAGCGTGGCGTACCGTCGCGCGATCTTTCGTCCACTCCCCTGTTGGCGGGAGTCTGAGTGCGCAGGCGGGGTATTGTCTACCGTTGCCGCGCATAAGGGCAAGTCCACACACAAACGTTAAGGTGTTGCTACATCCTCCCCCTCTGACTCAAACATGCGCCCACGCGTCTGAGTCAGTCAAGATAACGCTTAGGTCTACCGCGCCTACGCTTTTCGTTGACCGGGGCTGGCGGTACGTCGCCTACGAATGGGGTCAGCTGCGAGACGTGGTACCCTCCTAATGTTTCACCGCTTCTAACCTTTTCCAGCACATAGGTGGTGGAACTCGCGGGTTCCTTAATACGATAAGGTCCGTCCCGTCGCGGTATAAACTTCGGCGTTTGTCCGCGAGTCGTATCGGTACTCCCTTGTGTCTTTAAAAGGACCAGATCACCGATTGAATAATCCGGTGCAGGGCTGCGACCCTCGTCAGGTCCATATCTGTACAAAATTCCATCTGACATAATAAAGCCACGGTCGGACCAACTCCTCCCCCTAAACGGGTCGTCGTTTGACTCGAGGTCCTCAACGAACTTTCGCACGTCAGGATCTTTGAGTTGGTTCTCACGAGCATCCTTGGGGCTTCTTGACGGTAAATCAACCTCGGCGTAGCGGATATCACAATCCGTTTCTTCTGCACAAGGTGGTCGCAAAAGAGTATCAGCGATGCCGTTCAACCTGCCAGGTGTATATTCTATACGGAGGTTGTACTCCTGGAGGGTAAGGGCCCACCTCGCTAAACGACTACTTGGTGATTTCACTGTCATCAGCCATCGCAGAGGTTGGTGGTCGCTCTTTATTACAACCTCTGATCCTTCTATGTATGCGCGGAACTTAGTAACAGCCCATACGACTGCCAGCGCTTCTCTCTCCGTTGTGGTATAGTTTCTCTCAGCACTATTCAGCAAACGGCTAGCGTATTCTACTGGTCTTTCTTCGGGGCCCTCCCCCTGCATTAGTACTGCTCCGAGACAATAACCGCTGCTATCGGTCCTTAATGTGAAGGGCATCGATTCGTCAGCTTGGCGCAGTATCGGAGCGGTGATTAACTTCTCCTTAATGCAGTCGAAGGCTTCTTGTTGCTTCGAAGTCCAGGTCCATTTGCTGTCCTTCTTGAGGAGATCCGTCAGAGGTTTGGCAACGTCGGCGTAATTGGGAATGAAGCGCCGGAACCAACTTGACATTTGCAAAAAGGTCTTCACGTGTTTCGCGTTCTCAGGAGGCAACATCTTTGCGATAGCTGCTGTCTTATCGGGGTCTGCCTTCACCCCACCTGGTACGATCACGTCAGTGTCCAGTAACTTCTGTAACTCTCGTTCCCGCATCGCTCTCTTACTAGGAGACATCCGGTAAGGCGGTGAGGCGATGGGTTCCTGATGCGGGTCGATCTTCAACCGGTGTGTGGCGTATTCCGTTGGTGGCCCGCCCTTTTCGAAGTGGTCGGACCTCTTCAACAGAAACGTGTTCAGTTCAGTTCTCTGATCTGCCGTTAACTTGGTGCCTTCATCATCCCTCAGCACAAGGTTCGATGCTTCCACCTTCATCAATTCCATCTGGACGCTAGTAGGTAGTTCAAAGCTGGTAATAAATGGGTGCCAGTGTTCAGGCTCGTCGTTAAAACACCAACTGCTCTGTGGTAAGTCCAACAGGATACTTGCTTTAATGATAAAGTCTCTACCTAGCAATGTTCGAGTTTGCGCGTCCGGTAATACTATAAATGTGGTAGGTATAACATGGTTTTCCAATAAAACGTCAGTATCACACTCAAGTATAGTACCTACTTGTTGTGATCCGTCAGCAAGCCCTATAGTACGTAATGTTTTCTTAAAAACAACGCCGGCTCTAAGAAGTAAGTCGTATAGCATCGGGCCTGCGATTGAATGTGTGGCTCCCGTGTCTAAAATAGCTACACCTTTGCGATTCACGACCTGAATTTCCACCAGCGGCCTCGGATCGTCACTATCGGCTACCTGAGCGCTACAAAAATCCGACTTGCTTGAAGACGACGCGTCTTTGCAGTTACTACATTTTGAACGCACCACTCCCAGCTGACCACATCCGTAACAACGTAACTCGGTACTTTTACTCGGCTTTTTAGAAGGGTCGGTGACCTTTCCGTCCTTCTTATCTTTATTACGGCATTCGTCTACTGTATGACCGAAAAATTTGCAATAAGTACACTTCGGCCTAACGCGCTTTTGCCCATCACTATTGTAATTATTTTTCACGTTTAGTGCGTGCGAGTCAGACGGCCTAACAATATTTAGGTTACTACTCGACTTACGCGGGTCACTTACGGAATGGTAGGGTTAACGTTTGTGTTCGAACGTTTATGCGTGGCGACGGGAGGGTCTACATTAGCGATATTGTTATTACAATGGGTAGAATCACTTACCTCCGCCAACGACTCCTCGACTAACCTGGCCTTCGCAATCAGTTGATCCAGCTCGGTCACCGCTTCGCGAGACACTCGTTTCCTTATCCTACGATTTAATAATCCATAAACCATATCTAGCTTCATCACTTCCGGCACATTATACGGTAACTTAGAAATTAAGGCGCGCACTTTACTTATAAATACGTCGGCCCGTTCACTATTTTGTTCGGTACAGAAAATGTCTCGAAATAATTTATAACCGGGTCGCGGCACTCCGTACATCCCTCGAAGTCGTTGCAGCGCGTCGGACCACGACGATATCGACGACTTCACGCCCTGCCACCAGATGGCGGCCTCGCCTACTAGCAGCATAGGCAGGCCCCGCAGCGCGTGCTCGTCGCTGATGTTGGTGCAGACGCGGTAAACTTCGATAGCATCGATAAATGCCTCGAGCTCTTCTGCATTCTTCGAGGACCCGTCGAAACGCGCCGTACACTTCGCAAAATTGCCCGCCCATCGCGCAGCATCACGCGTATCGGGTATCCGTGGTGATGATGTGCACGGCTCATCCTTGCTCGACAGTATGCTTTCAATGAGAATGCGGGAAGGCGGGAAGTACAATTTGGCGGGAAGAGTGGACTCGCCCGAAAATTTTGCCGATTATTTTTTGCACTGTTTGGATGAAATGCACTATCGGAAAAGGTTCACAGTATGTGATAGCACGATAGAATTTAGCACTTATTGTCACTGTTATGTATTTTACGATTTTTCACTGAAAACTTGGCCCCACGTTGGGCGCCACTTGTAGGAAAGTTATTTTCTCAGGGTTGTGTGTTGGGTCTATAAAATGAGTTCGAATGCACGTTAACAGTAAAAAGTATATAATAAAGGTAAAAATAAACAGTATACACGGCACAAACAGGTAAATGGTAAAACAAACTAAAACTTTACGAGCGGTTCGCGAGCGTGGCGTACCGTCGCGCGATCTTTTGTCCACTCCCCTGTTGGCGGGAGTCTGAGTGCGCAGGCGGGGTATTGTCTACCGTTGCCGCGCATAAGGGCAAGTCCACACACAAACGTTAAGGTGTTGCTACACCAGTTTATATAGCCTTTAAACAGCATTAGAATTCGTTGGATTTAGGTACTTATGACAAATAGGTGTTTTTTTACATTTTTTTTCCAAAAAACAATACTTTAAAATGATCTCTTTATCTAAAATCTATTTAACGTTGCCGACATGTCGTTTGGTAAATATTGCCTTCCAAGCGTCGATATTATGTATACACCTAGCAATTTTCAGAAGCGATTTTCTCGTAGAATAACTATTTGAACTTTTGAGATTCGGTAAACATAAGGATTAAAAACTGCAATGTTTGTGACAACATAAAATTTCATTCATGGTATTTGACAGGGTAGCCAATAACGTTACTTTTTATGAACTATCAAAACGCAGAACTTGTACGTGCTAAGTAAGAAATATTTAAATGTGAAGTCACAGATTCTTGAAATCAAATGAAATACTTATTAACATCAAATCCAATTGTACAATTATATCCTCGCATAATATTTAATTTCTGCACGATGATGGAAGTTTTAAGACGAGCGATCTTTTTTCTACGTGATTTCATATTTTATTTTCGACCGTGTCAAATAGCCAATTAAGTAGAAAATCGCTTACGAAATTAGCTAACTGTATACATAGTTTTGCTCCTCTAAAGGACAGGGTGTACAGAGGCCAGCACATCAAGTTACCACAATCTGTCAAATTTCTTTGATAGTATTAATTTCAACTTTATTGCAAAGACTGAGACTTTTTAATTGAGAAAAATTGACAGTTAGGGATAGCTTGATGTGCTGGCGTCTGTACTTATAATAGGGGTGATGACTACATTTTTCTTACGCCGTCAGCTAGATTATTAAAAAATATAGAACACGTATTTTTTATTTTTTTTACGTATCCAAAAAAATGTAGTCATCGTCACCTCAGTACCAAAAAATACACTGTTGGTTCTTAACTCTAGCGCCGAGTGTTCAAAATCCAACAGTGTTAAAAAATCAGTGCGCAAAAGAAACGCGCTCAAACCCAAACTCAAAGTATTTATTTAGAGCGTAGAGATAACATAACATAGGCAGAAGCAGAAGAAGCAGATAACACGGCCCGCCCCTCAAAAATTCAAACCGTTTGAAAGTATTTGTGAAAGTAATCACAAAACGCCACCAAGACTCACAACGCATGTCGCTGGCGGCCTGCTACTGAACACGAATACTTACAACTACATACAAACTGTTTCGTAAGGATGTGACTACAAACATTGAAACAGTCATTTGGAGGAGCGCGCCATGTTATCGTGGTTCATAGGTCACAGTTCATTAGAGCCACCCGGCACCCACTCCGCACCGTTCGCCTCCTGCGGCTAGTATTCTTTATATGGACTTGTATGGGTATGCACTCACTACCTCGACTCCGTGGCGTCACCGGATCGCCTCGGTCGCAAGCCCTCCACGCGCGGACGGCGGGTGGACCACTCGGTGACAACTCACTGCTCGCATGCTTGCCTTGCGTTCACTCCACTGCAAGTTGCGAGGTTCACTGGTGGACCGCGCGGCATTTATTGGAAATAACGCGGCGTCCAAATGTGGAACACCTGTCGACAGACGACGCCGTAGGACGAGACGGTGCGGGGTGGGTGGCTTTATGAGCTATGACCTCATATCTACTGTAATTATATAAATGAATTACTTATGGTTTCGGCCCGATCTTAAAGGTTCACTGGCTTTATTTTTTTTAATTCTAAAACCCGCCTCTCGTATTCTCCTTCTCATAACCCTGGAATGGAAGAAAATATGTACACATTTAGCCTGTTCGCTAGGATAGCACGCGAAGTTAGAAATTTCCATACGTTTTTTGCCATTTGCAGGTCAGTGTCAAGTTGAATGTTGATCAAAATATGATGCGCGGCCGTAGCGAGTATGTATTTACACAATTATAATCATTAAAATCATCAATACAGTGTCCGCAAGGGTTACCGGTACCCGGAACATAAAAGGCTAAGGAAGGAACATGGATGGGGTTTAGTCAGTAAAAGTGTGACACTCCCATCCGCTCCATCTAGAGCGGGAAAAGTGATTGGATAAATTTGGATGATTTCCCAGCCTTAAAAAAAAAGCCCTCTAAGTTGATATTATCCTATCGTTACCATAACACAAGCATTAGGTTGCTTAGCTTGGGACTATATGGCGTTGTGTGAAATGTCCAAGAATATTATTATTATTTATTAACCTTTTAACCGCCCCAGTCGGATTAATACGACGTTTTCGGGTCCGTGCTGCCTGAGTCGTGTTTGTACGACTGAGAATTTATGTTCGGTTTTGCGTTTCTGCGTCATTGCAAGACCCTATTCGTCGAAGATATTTATTTCTTGATTCATGGTGCCGGGCGACCGACAACTTATTATATGCAGAGCTCGGAATTATGTACAGATATTTATGTACTTGCAGCGAAATCTTCCCGCGATTTATAATACAATCCTGTGTGGCCAACAATATTAAAAATCAATAATAATAGAAACCTCAGAGATAAAACAAATAAAACAAAGATAATTAACATACAATTTATATAAGTATTTTCATTAATTCCCATTCCTTTTTTTTTATTTACGTTGCCCCTCACTAGGTTTTTTTCCTGTAACGTGGATGCGTTGAAATAGTATAAAAGTAAATACATAACTTGTTTATTTAATAAATCACGGGATTTTTCTGGTTTTTATAATGAATCCCGGGATTTGAGGCATATGTACTTCATTATTTCGCTGTATGAAATCAGTGTAAGTACATAAATAACTCTACCTAATTCCGACCTCTGCTTATATGTAGTTCTAATCTTCTTCTCTTCGTATGGTTAGTGACAAACCTGGTGTCAAAGATTTTATGCTGCCCATGGGCCTCTGACTTAGCTTCACATGCTGTTGAGAAATATCTCTCTGACATGCCGGTTTCCTCACGATGTTTTCCTTCACCGATTTTAAAGCAAGTGATAATTACACAATACGCACATGAATCCGTAAAATCAGAGGTGCGTGTCTTGCGTTCGAACTCGAGACCTATGACTTGGCAGTCCGGCGGTCACACCACGAGGATATCATGCTGTCCTAATTCTACTGATTATAACTTTGTAAATACGTACTGGCTACATACAACCTGACAGTGGACTGCAAATTACAAAAAAAACTTATAAAAATTTGAATGTTGCGGGCTATCCTAGCGCTTCCTACTTAACGAAGTTTCGTAGACATGGGATGGGTATCGATATTTGATGATGATAAAACAATCTGGAGAAAAGAAACTACATTCTCCCTCTCAAAGACGGGTTTAATTAACCTTATGAACGCCAGAGCATAACCGCACGCGCGTGCCCTCCACGCCAAACTACAAATTTATTTCTTCTTGTTATCATGAATTTCCCAATATCCATGATGTCTTTTAATTTGTTTCATGTCATTAAATACGTACGAGAGCTTCAATTTTTAAGTATATCTATATAAACACTCACAGCAGTAATGTTTTTTAAATTGTTTATTTCGTGTTATAGTGTTATTGCCATCGTCACGTATTTATTTCGTACAGGGCATGCGCTTGGTTGTCACGTATTTGTGACAATAAGGTTCAAAAGGTTAAAAAACAACTTAACATTATGAGATAAGAACATAATTTTGTTTCATGAGGTTAATCTACCCTTGCCGAGGTTTGTTCATGGATGGGTGACCAACAGTTACATACCGAGACTCCTCCGTGCCTCGGAAAGCACGTTAAGTCGTTGGTACCAGCTGTCTTTTCCAGATCTTTGACAGTCGTTACGGGTCGTCAGAAGCCCGAAATTCTGACATCCAGTTTTACCAAGTGGTATCGTGTTATCCAGTAACTGGGTTGTGGAGGAAAGATAGGCAGTCGGTCCATGAATAATACTGGTATTCAGCTGCATCCGGTAAGACTGGAAGCCGACCCCAACACTGGGTTATTACCCAGTTACTGGGTTGTACGATACCCCTTGGTAAACTGGCTGTCAGATTTTCGGGCGTCTGACGACCCGTAACGACTGTCAAAGATGCACAAATGACAGCCGGGACCAACGTGCTTTCCGAGTCACGGAGAAGTCTCGGTATGTAAAGATGGTCACCCATCCACAGCTGACCCCGGCAAGCGTGGCTTAACCTGATGGATCGACCTGTGCGGCTGTTAATATTTAGCCACAGCATCCTTATTTAATTTGGCCTTGAATAATTACGGTGAGGAAACTCCAAACTCCTTCGCCAGGGAGGGCGTATGGATGACGGGTTCTTTCGTGACCCGCTCTATCAGGAGTTGGTCTTCTTCAGCCGTTGTCTTTCTCTTCCTTCCAGTCTGTTTTCCATTTCGCATATGACCTTCATTGCACCAGCGATTCCACCACTTACTAACTGTCATTCGCTAAAAAAAAACAAATTTAAAAAAAAATTGAGACTGAGTAAAAAGGGTTAGCAAAAATCGGGTTAGTTGAGGTTTTTATTTTTTACTCGTTTTTTTCAGTATGAAACTAACAAGTATTGCACCATTTTACAATCCTGATTAAATGCGCCAACTTTTAATAGCACTTGCCAAGGCAGTCTAGTATATTTGTTTTTAAAGGAGGGCCTTTCAAAGTCATCAAATTTTGAAAATTTTAAATTCATAGTTTAACAAAGTCTTAATTCTAGGAAACTTGGGGCAATCGTCTCATTATTTTTGACTGTGATTCACAGAAATATGATTTAGGGTTACGGTTCCAAAGTTTAATTGAACAACAATAATAAAAAATAACTACAATAACGGAAAAATGTTTACAGATTGACCAAATTTTTAGGTTTTTCTTAAATGCCCATAATTTTCAAACTGCATGGGATAGATTTTTGGAACGAAGTTCCTTATCGCGCGTTGTGAAAGGGGGCTAGACGGAAAAAATTCTTACGAAAAATTTGTCACGACACTTTTTGTAAAAAAAAATTTGCGGTAATGCTGGCGGCTTCTACAAAGGCAAGCAATTCGAACAGAAAAATGAATCGTTTCGTCGGTCGAATAGAGTTCATTATTATTTGGACGAGCTTTGCTCTATGAAAATATTGGACCGAATTAAGACCTTATTTTTATTAAGTTAACCGCGTAATTCGGTTGTGCATCTTTGTAAAGTCGGGTCCGACACGAGACAATAGGTTTCTCAGAATAATTTTAGTAAACTGCGTATTTAGGTACCTAGTTTAGTTTGGTATTTCTAAATTTTACCGTTTACTGTTAATAAATAAAGTCTGAATTCGCTTTTCGTGTTTTTATTTGTGTAGTTGTGTACCTAACCTATTTATCTTTCGCGTAAAATCGCGTATGTATTTTCATTTATGTTTAAATGTATCTTTTTTTTATTTTTTTTATTTATCATTTATACAAATTATCATAGGATTCAAATTAAATAGCAACCAAAAACCACTAAGGTTTAAACTTGTGCTATCATGAACTCATTACATTACAATACATTTACATTTTTTCTATCTTAATATACATACAATGATGCATTTTAGTACGCGTTATTGCCGATACAATTAATATAATATTCAGTTCCGTTCTCCAGTTACAGTCATCCCCATAAAATACTTAAAAAATATTGTTTTAGTTTACATTTGACATTTTTATGTGTAATACATTTGTTTAGTTCTGAGGGTAGACCGTTAATAAGTCTCGGTATAATGTAACCGGTAGTTCGCTCGCCATACGTATTGTTGGCGCACTGTGTACGAAGCCTATTCTCAGAAACTGCCCGAGTGCATACAGGATGTTCGATTTTGTTTCTTAGGGATTCATTATTTAGGTGTTCACAATTTTAATAACATATCTGACCCAAGTGAGTTCTACACCGAGTTCTTTTTACTATTAAATAAGCAATTTAATGACTCTTTTCCACTACGAACTAAAAGTATTTTCACAAAGTTTTTATTTAGCGATTGGGCTACTCCAGGTATTCGCAAAAGCAGGGCAAAACTTTTTGAACTTTATGGCCTCAAGCAACATATGAATCATACAAATTTTCATCAGTATGTTGCAAAATATTCTAAAACTTTTAAAAGTGTGTGCAAATTAGCTAAATCTCTTTATATAAGCAACAAAATAAAATCAGCTGATGATAGAATAAAAACTACCTGGCAAATAATAAATAATGAAACAGGTAGGAAAAAGCAGCGTAATACTGAGTTTAATTTAGAGACTGCTCATGGCTGCATCAACTCAGATATAGAAATAGCTCAGGAATTTGAAAACTTTTTTGCTAATATTCCTCTTAAAACTACTGCATCTTTAAATTCCTCAGCAGCGCTTTCTGCTGCTTTACTTAGAAAAAATGTAAAGGCATGTCCTATGGAATTTACATTTCAGCATACAAACCCCCAGGCTGTCATAAAAGCTTTTAAAGATCTTAAAATTAAATCAACAGAGGATCTCTGGGGAATGTCTGTTAAAGTCTGTAGTTCTATCATCGAAACCATTGCGCCCTATTTAGCTTTCATATTTAATACTAGTGTGGACCAAGGAGTCTTTCCGGATCTTATGAAACACAGTAAAGTAGTGCCATTGTTCAAATCCGGTGATAGTAAAGAACCCAACAATTATAGGCCTGTGTCAATTCTGCCAGTTCTCAGTAAAGTGTTTGAAAAGTTGATGCTCAATCAAATGTTACGTCACTTTAATAAAAATTCCATCTTGCATGAACAACAGTTTGGTTTCACCAAAGGGCGTTGTACTACTGACGCTGGTGTCACCCTAATAAAGAACATTTTTAACGCCTGGGAAGAAGCACAAGATGCCATTGGAATCTTTTGCGATCTCTCTAAGGCGTTCGATTGCGTAGAAAATGAGACGCTTCTGCTGAAACTAGAGCACTATGGGATTAGAAATACAGCCCTTGATTTACTTAGATCGTACCTGAAAGATAGAAAGGTTAAAGTTCAAGTAAATGGTGTGAACTCGCTGGGGTCGGAAATGACAATGGGCGTTCCTCAGGGTTCGATATTGGGTCCATTCCTATTTTTAGTTTACATTAACGATTTACCCCAATTACTTCAAAATCAACCGAAGATGGTGTTATTTGCAGATGACACGTCATTAATTTTTAAAATTGATCGACGCTCACAAAATCTTGACGACGTGAATAACTCTATTCTTCAGGTCCAAGATTGGTTTACGGTAAATAATTTGGTACTAAATGAAAAAAAAACCAAATGCATTAGATTTAAATTACCTAATGTTAAAAGTAGCGATTGTGACATCATATTGAACGGAGAAAAGCTAGAATTTACTAAGCAGACGGTTTTCCTGGGAATCACGCTAGACGACAAGTTACAATGGGGTCCCCACATAACAACTCTTGCGGGACGGCTAAGCTCGGCCGCTTATGCTGTTAGAAAGATAAGGCAGTTGACAGACGTAGAAACCGCGCGCTTGGTCTACTTTAGTTACTTCCACAGCATTATGTCGTATGGCATTTTACTGTGGGGTCGGGCTGCTGACATTGAATCCATTTTTATTCTGCAAAAGCGAGCTATCAGAGCTATTTACAATCTACGTCGCCGCGAATCGCTTAGGGAACTATTTAAAAGTATTAATATTATGACGGTACCATGCCAATTCATTTATGAAAACATTATGTATGTAAGAAAAAATCGACATCTTTTTAACAAAATAAGTGATAGGCATAACTTTAATACTAGAAATAAAGATAAAATAGATCAACCCTTTTTTAGATTATCAAAAGTACATACATCTTTTATGGGGTTCTGTGTTAAATGTTACAACAAAATACCTTGTGACATTCTGCAATTAAATGAAAGAAAATTTAAAACTCACATTAAAAATACACTTTGTAAACAAGCATATTACAAATTAGAGGATTATATAAAGGATAAGGATGCTTGGAAACATGCTGGTCCTGCTCCACAGGGCAATCTAGTGTCTAGACAAAATCAAACTGGTTGCTAAGTAAATTAGGTAATAATTTATTATTTATAAAATACTATTTTAACATGTTGAAATAACTTCTCACACATTGATTGATTTATTATATATTAACTTTTAGAATGTTTGTAAATATGTGAGCACCATGTACTTTTGACATACTTAAGTTACCTACCATTACTATATGTGTTTTTCTTCTCACCTTTTGTGGTGTAGTGTTTTTATTCTGGGTGCATCGTCTTCACATATAATGTTATAATTCATGTATACAAAACATTGTAAAACATTTTAAAAGAGTAACGGTGGAGTTTCTTGCCCATTCTTCTCCACACGAAACTACCTTTTGGAAGGGGCGACTAGAATCAGTTCTATTTCTTGTTCATTTTGACGTTCAAAAGTGCCTTACTTGTGCCTATTTGAAATAAATGATTTGACTTTGACTTTGACATTGAAAAATTGTTCTTTTAGTAACAAAAATTGTTTTTGATGAACTGGTAGGACATAACAGTGTTTAAAGAGGCCATTTATATCGTCGTGAAATTGGTTTCTAATTTTAGGAGATACTAAGGTTTTTAAAATTCGAAGTTGAAGTTTAAAAATACTATCAAGGTAGGTTTTATAAGTACGACCATAACTACTAAGGCCATACTGGATGTAAGATTCAGCCATTGCGTAATAAAGCATTATCTTCACTTTGAAAGGCAGGCGGTGTTTTAATATGGTCAAACATAATAGCGAGAAATTGCCGAAGTTTATCGCAAACACGTTCTATGTGACAACTCCAGTTGAACTTACTGTCTATAATTACTCCAAGATATGTTTGTTTACTGACAACATCTATTTGTGGACAATTACAATTAATCGCGTCGACCGTATGCAAGCAGTCATGGTCGTGGGCTATTAAGTTCCGAAAGGGCAGTTTTCTAATGTATGGAGATTTAATAACCAGTAGTTTAGTTTTGCTTGCATTAAGTACTAAGCCAGCATCGTGACACCACCTTGTTAGAGCATCCAGGTCGAGTTGTAAGCGTTCGCATGCTATTTGGGGATTTCTATTAGCAATAACAAGGCAAGTGTCATCCGCAAACTGATAGCATTTACTGTTCGTGATGCAGTTACTCATATCATTTACATACGACAAAAAATGCAGGGGGCCTGATACTGAGCCCTGGGCTGTTCCCTGAGTTATAGCCATACGATCACTACAGATGCTATCAATTTTAACAGTAAAGGTACGATTTTTAAGATAATTTTTACACCAGTTCAGTAATGGACCACGTACTCCACAGTCGTCTAATTTATCAACTAGCTGATTATGAATTAATGTGTCAAAGGCACGTGAGAAGTCAATAAAGAGAGCAAGAACATATTTTTTATCATTTAGGTGCTTATTGACTTCATCGGTGAAGTTTGACAAGAGGTTCGTGGTGCTTTTGCCGGCCTGAAAGCCAAATTGGTACCGGTCAATTACGTCATGCTGCCTATAAAATGCGTGAATTTGTTCACAAACATATTTTTCTACTATTTTATCAATAGATGAGAGCAATGTTATTGGACGATAGTTTGAATAATCGTTTTTTTTACCCCGTTTATGGACTGGCCTTATGCAACCCACCTTTAGATCATCTGGGTATAGACCACTTTCAATACTTCGATTAATTAAGTCAGCAATAGGGTTGGATATGCAGTCACCTATCATTTTAATATCGGAAACTTTAATATTGTCTGGACCTGGGGCTTTTCTTGAGTTTAGTTGTTTAATGATTTTATGTACGCTGCCTGCCGAGGCTTTTTTAAACAGCATACTAGAATCCAGGGGAATCTTGAACGCAGGGCGGCGGCATGCGGCGCGCGTCGTCGCCGTCGCGGCATTGTTTGTTTTCGTGACTGTGGTGTCGGATGAACTAATTAATTAGATACTTACATACCTACCTACCTATACGAGTGTAATTTAATTCGAGTTCCTTATCGCGCGTTGTGAAAGGGGGCTAGACGGAAAAAATTCTTACGAAATTACAATTCCTTCACTAATTAATCGAAAGGAACTTCGTTCCATCCGGGTGTCCCTTCATCCCTTGACACCTCTCAAGTTTTTTATTGAAAGAAATAAACTACACGGTTCTTTTTTTTCTGATTTTCTCATGTTGTTTACAATCAATCCTGTCGCCCCGTTTCGGCTTGACGTTGAGTTCTGGGACAATAATAATAATATCCTGTATAATAATAATAATATCCTTGGACATTTCACACAACGCCATATAGTCCCAAGCTAAGCAACCTAATGCTTGTCTTATGGTAATGAGATGGCTGATAAACTACTTATATACATTTTTTTTTGTAAATACATACATTTTATAGATATAAAAACACCCTATATGTCTATACTAATATTAAAATGAGGTAATTTTTTTTCACTAAAACCCATCCATGTTCCTTCCTTAGCCCTTTATGTTTCGGGGTAGCGGTAACCCTTTCGGACAATCCCGCTTTCTATCCCGGCCGGCGCATTGAAATGGTTCATTTGTTCATACGTTGAACTTTATTTCGCGGAACTCGGATATATAAAACGTCCGGTCGGATTCCTTGAAAGTATTTATTCGTATTAGATCATGGCGTGATCTCAATACTCAAACTCAGAAAAAAACATACATTCGTAATCGTATAGGTAATCGGCGGAAAATCTTAACATCGAGATTCAAAAATGTGACGTATAAGAACAACGCCATCTAGTTACAAAAATAAAACAAAATTTCTTCTATTTCATTGCACAAAATTGAATGCGAACATACTTACTGAAATATTTAACAGATAGGCTACCCGGATATTGGACAAGCCTTCTTCTTTCAATGCTATAATTCGTTCTTTTATATTGTCATGCAGCGCTTTATGCTTACTGAAACAAAATACGTAACAATTTAAAGTTTTATTCCGTTAAAAGATTACGTATCGACGTAATCTCTGTGTTAAAATGTGACATGACGTTATTTTTTTTTTTTGGAAATGGCATCTCGCAATTCAACCAAAGGGTTGTCTACTGCTTAACCGGGCTTGCCTGTGGCTGCCACAAAAGAATTGTAGCCTCCAGCCAGGGCTTAATAAAAACTAAACCTAACTTACAAAACTAAGCGACTACACGCTAAGGGCACCCCCTGCGGGGTTCGGACCTCGGCTTAGGGCGTCGCTGGGGGGGGACAACAAGGGACAGCTGGATCGGGGGTTTTTAAAACTACTGGCTCAGCGGCAACGCGGGCTGGCTCGAGCAAGGGTCGGGGGAATGAGAATGGATAAAGTCGTCGCGACGGGCCTCGACGGCGAGGACGGAACGACGGAAATTTGTGTCTGTGTGCTAATCTAACAGTGCTAGTAGCCGGGCTGCTCTCCTGGAGGAGAGTGGTGGCATCGTCGGGGGCAATGAGGGTATGCCGTGGACGGCGAACCTTACTGATGCGGGACGGGGTGTATCGGGAGGCGGCCGCAATCAGGGGATTGCGGTGCTTTATGGCAGTGTCAAAGAAACGCTTCGAGAGGCGTTTCATGAACTGCTGGACTGTGGGGAGTTTAAAGTCTACATGAAGGTCCATGTTACGGACGTAAAAGGGAGCTCCTGAGACCCTACGGAGGAACCGGTTTTGGAGTGTCTGCATTCGATGCAGATACTTGCGTTTGGCGTGTGCGAAGACGACGCAAGCGTATGTCATGATGGGACGGATTACAGCCTTATAGAGACGCAGTTTGCACCGGAGTGACAATTTGCTGCGTTCTGTAAGCATGAATTGGAGCCTACCAAGAGCGAAAGCGGCCCGCGAACGGACCTGCTTTATGTGCTCTGCGAAACTGAGATGTTGGTCGAGAGTGACACCCAGGTACTTGGCATGCTTCGCCCAAGGGATCGGCTTGCCATACATGGTGATCGGGTTAGGGGGGTTGGGGAGGGCCCTACGAATTCTCCTAAAGAGAACAGCCTGGCTTTTATCGGGGTTGACCTCGATTCTCCATTTCCGGAACCAAGCGCCTAGGGCGTTGGCCGAGTTCTGGAGAGTCTGAGCTATAGCTGGCGGACTGATCCCCGTGTAGTAAATGGCCGTGTCATCGGCGAATAACGCCAATTGGGCCTTTTTACTCTTAGGGATGTCGCTAGTGAACAGGGTAAAGATTAGGGGGGAGAGAACGGAGCCCTGGGGGACTCCGGCGCGAATCGGGTGGGGGGAGGAGAGAGCGCCCTCGATGTGGTAGCGGAAGGTGCGGTTCGACAAAAAGTCCCGTAAGATGAGCACGAGACGGTCGGGCACGCCGAGATGGTATAGCTTATATACTAAGCCATTGTGCCAGACTTTGTCGAAAGCCTTCGCTATGTCAAAGAACAGAGCGCCAGTCATAGCGCCACGCTGGAAGCCGGCACTGATGTGCTCGACTATGCGGTGCGCTTGCTGGACGCACGAGTGTTGGGTACGGAACCCGAACTGCTCGTCCGGAATCAGGCTCTTCGCCTCGGCATAGTCCTTGAGACGCTTATAAATAAGCCTCTCGTAGATTTTGCCGAGCACGTTGAGCAGACTGATGGGGGTGACATGACGTCACTCCTATGTAGATTTTATACTGAATTGTGGCGTAGCGCGCCCCCACTACGCAACCTTAAGGCGGCTCTCTTGAAAAAGCTTAAAAAAGCAGCTTTTCGTCAACATTTACAAAGAAATTACATCTGAAAAAAATATTGAGTAATCAACATGTAATGATACGTAATTTGGTTTAGTCATAATTTGTCTATAGGTATCACATAATCAGAAAAAAAACCACCACATCACCTCCAAATCGTGAAGATGAAACCATTTTACTTCTTCATTTTTAACCATCTACTGCTTTGTACTACAAAAGAATAGGATATGGTTTTGTTACTATAATTAATAAATATTGTTTTTACTAAAATAAAATAAAAATGCGTTTAATTTGGGACGACGCTCCTTGATGGGCTCCTATTTCTGGGTGGACGTACAACGCGCTGCGAGAGCTCAGTACAGAACACGCAAGCTATGCACTCAAGGCCGTTGGCATATATCTGCGCCTTTACCTTTTGAACGCCAGACCGTAAACGCATTAGCGTCGCATCCCACGCCAAGCCACAGAAAAATGTCTCTTTTTTGTCGGCTATATCCGACCGTGGCGCTGCGTTTTATCTTTATCAGACATTAAAAAATGAGGAAGATAATTTTAACATAATGTATCGACCTAATCGATTGATAACGTAAAAAAAGAAAAAATACATGTCAATTTTTTTTTATAATCTAGCTTATGGACTTAATAATAAATTTTAGTCATCATCCCCATTTACTAAACCGTCATGGCATCGTCTTGTCTCAGAATAGAAAATGTGTTTGAAAAATGGACTTTAATCTTTTGAACGCCAGAGCATAAACGCACGCGCGTGCCCTCCACGCCAAGCCACACATTTATTTCTTCTTGTTATCATGAATTTCCTAATATCCATGGTGTCTTTTAATTTGTTTCATGACATTAAACAAATACGTACGAGAGCTTCAATTTTTAAGATATCTATATAAACCCTCACAAAAGTAATGATTTAATTGTTTATTTCGTGTTATTATGCACCCGCACTGTAAAATGTTTGTGTCGTTGGCGTACAGGGCGCCTGCGTGTCAGGTATATGTGACAATGGCGTTTAAAAGGTTAAATAATAACATTGTGTTTAGCTGTCCCGCCATTGGGGCATGCAATAGTTACACAGAAATCAAAAACTTGAGAGGTGCCAAGGGACACCCGGATGGAACGAAGTTCCTTTCGATTAATTAGTGAAGGAATTATAATAAAAATTTATTTCTTTTAAGTTATAATAATAAAAAAAATCTGATCTAAAATTAACGAATCAAAAAATATTTATTAAAAAGACATAATATTTTACTCCAAAAATAGTGTCGTTACAACTTTTGGTTTTAATTCCGTCTAGCCCCCTTTCGCAAGGCGCGTCAAGGAACTTCGTTCCGAAAACATTATTGTTACAAATTATTAAGTTGAATGAATGAATGCCGAATTACCTGATTTTCTGCTCCGTAGTCCCGATTCCTTCAGGCTTTTTACTTTTCAGTATGTGTTCAAGGCCAACCCGATGCAAGCGCCGTTTCACTGTTGAAGAACAGTTTCCCATTTCTGAATCAGTTTCTATAATAGTTTGTAAGCTCTTCAGGGAAGTTTTTCGATGGTAAGTATTGTCATTAAAATCGTTGTTATGCAACCAGACGAAAATAGACGTAATCTGAAAAGTTTAAGAATAAAAATCAGTACCGTTTGTCGACTCTTCACGTGACCAGAGGGCTGGCCTATTTTTCGGTCAAAGAATCAGCATTGCCATACAACGCGGCAATGCTGCCAGCCTTTTGGGAACTTTTCCTGTAGACAGCGATGTGGACGAATTTTTTTGTGCCCTTTGATTTATTTTTCTCCTCCTGTTATATATGTTATTGTATATAGTTATTATTAATATTTTAGTTATTCTTAGGTATGTAAATATTGGCCAAGCCTGCCGGGTAAGCGGGATTGTCCGAAAGGGTTACCGCTACCCCGGAACATAAAGGGCTACGGAAGGAACATGGATGGGTTTTAGTCAGTAAGAGTCTGACACTCCCTTCCGCTCCACCCAGAGCGGGAGCAGTCATTGGATGATTTCCCAGCCTTAAAAAAAAAAAAAAAGGTATGTAAATATTATGTGTATCTATAGAATTGAATACATAACTTGTTATACAGGGTGTAACCGAAAGGGTGTATACATACAAAAGCATAATTATGCTACAGACCACCAAACAGAACAACTTTTACTAAGGGACCAACTCCCAAATCGTGGAAAAAAAATCAGCTGTTCTATACATTTTTGGTCACGTGACTCGTCGAAATGTAGGGAACAGCTGATTTCTTTTTCACGATTTCTTCGGAGTTGGTCCCATAGTAAAAGTTGTTCAGTTTGTTGGTCTGTAGCATATGCTTTTGTATGTATATACCCTTTCGGTTACACCCAGTATTTGTACCGTTTGAAATAACATTTTTTTTCGATCAAAAAGGAGGCGGGAAGGATTTGGGGAAGGCCTTTGTTCAGCAGAACGGAGAATTACTTTAAAAAAAAATGCATTTTCTTTTGAGAGTGAGAAATCATCAAGTGATCCTGATCTCGCTCTGGATGGAGCGGAAGGGAGTGTCAGACTCTTACTGATTAGGACCCGTCCATGTTCCCTTCTTAGCCCTTTGTGTCGTGGGGCAGCGGTAACCCTTTCGGACAATCCCGCTGACACGGGATACCCAAACCCTAAGTAAATTCAACCCTGTTCCCAGCTTTTTGATCGTAAAAATATAAAAATTATATTTAGTCCATCAGACAGATTATAAAAAAAATTAAGACTATTCCGTTTTTTATATGTACAACGTGGCGCTATAATCGTGACATTAATTTAACACACGGACAGAGCTAGTGCCCCTTAATCTTATAAATGTTTATAGGTTAAAAATGAATCGCAAATTGAAAAAGATTTTTTTTTCAATCAAACTAATTAATGAAATCTTCAGTTGTTTCATCTTAATAGTATTGCTTATTCGTTTTAATTTCATTGATGCGAATATTATGATCCGTGACCCCGGCAAATGACCGCTGCGCGACAGTTCTTTAAGTACAGGTTTGCTTTAAGATGCTATTTTCTAACATTTTAAATAAATTCGTAAACAATAACGTTTAATGGAAATATAATGTGTTCATGAAACGAAAATGTGACAACGTAGATGTTGGTTAAATTAATGTCACCATTGTAGCGCCACGTTTTATATAAGATGACTAGTAATTAGTGACCGATATTTAAACACGTGATTGTACTCATGATTACAATCAACTTTCCCAAAGAAACTTTTTTTGTATACTTAATAGTTTTATTTTTATCACAATAACAATACAACTGGCGCGCGCAAAGTTAAATGACCTTCGCGCCGATCAGCTGTTAGCAGTTATTTACACAGCTAATTACCATTCACCTTATATACATCTAATATGTTTTTACATTGAACCTTATTTCTAACCGTGTCTCAATTTCAATACTAACCGATGCTCCAGTTTTTTTGGCTATTTCGGTAACAGAAAGGCCTTGTTTCTTCAAAGCAATTATTTTTCCTTTCAAACTCGGCCTGTTCCTCCTGTGCGGACAAAATTGCATTAACATCATTTATTATGATGCAAATAATTTCCATACTAGATCACCATCATCATTCTCCTGCCCTTATCCCAATTTATTTGTGCTCGGCGCAACATGTCTTTTTCTCCCACACTTCTCTATTAGTCGTCATCTCGGTAGTCACTATCCCTCTCTAGTCATATGACTAGCAAAAGATAAAGATGATATCATCTTTCACACAATCCATCCATCGTTTCTTCGGTCTTCCTCTACTTGTATAGCCATCCACATTCATACTCAAAACTTTCCTGGCAACATTTTTCTCATTCATCCGCATCACACACCATGACAACCGATTTCCACACAACTTTTCAGAAAAACTGAGCATCATTGCAAAACAGACAGGTCAAAAATCCTGTTGTCTTTCACAAGTGCAAAATGGAGTCGTTCGACACTGAAGCATTTATTTTAACTGGAAGCCGACCCCAGCATAGTTGGGCAAACGTAACAGATTGAGACTGACTTACCTATTTCTTGTTTTCTCGTTTATAGTCTGAAACTTATTCCTCATATTTTTCATCTCATTACTCACAGATACTTCATCTGCTAAACATCCTGCATCTTCTTCACTTATTGACTCGTCAATAATATTACCGATACCACCAAGCTCCGGTTTAGTCTCTATATAATGTTCTTCTAAACTGATGATGCCATTTTTTATGGTCGGGACTTTAAGGGTTGCTTCTCTAAATATTTTATCGTCATTATTATTTATTGTCACTTCAGCATTTGTCGTTTCATCGTCACTATTGTCTCTAGAAGACGTGTTATTGAAATGTGTTGGTTCTAATAATATGTCGCTTTTAGGATCTGGATATCGCATGTTATTATCAGCAATGGGATCAGGTTCTATCTCTGTTTTAACAGGAATATCTATCCACGGCTCTTCTTCGATAAATTTGACGTCCTTTTCTTGATATTTTTTTTCTTTTAGTCCTGTTCGGTCATTTAGTATAAACATATTATCTATGTCTTTGTTTTCAGAGCTAGTTATGCAAAGCTTGTGCTTCTCAAATCCTATGTCTTTTTGTTTATTTGTTTTTGTAGATTTTTCTTCTTTAACAACTTTCTTATCATTGAGTACGGATATATTATGTATTTCTTCGTTATCAGAGATAAGTGTAGTTTGTACGCATTCAATTTCTGATGCAGAAAATACTGTTTGAACGGTAAGGGGTGAATTCAGAGATGGGCGTTCTTTTTTCAATGTTGCGATGTCGCATTTTGTTATATGTTCATGGTCTTTCAGCAATGCATCGCTGAGCAGCGCTTTGTCCCTGAATGCTGCAGCCGCTGCAAGACGTGCAGCGCATTCCCAACAAACCCGAGGTAGTATACCGCCTTTTTTGTCGACAGCCTGACAAATGAAAACGATTGTTACTTGACATAATTGGATATTTGAAAGGGTAGTCAATAACGTTACTTTTTATCAACTGTCAAAACGCGGGATCTGTACGTGATTTGTATTAAATAATAACAATGTGACGTCAGAGATTTTTATTATTTATTTATTTATTTTATCAAAAAAGGTACATTTTAAGTTTTATAACGTACATTATGTCCAACAAAACTATACACATAGTTTGTCTGTTGGATCAAGGTTATTATTCTTTCTTATTATCTTTCGCGTAATTTAATTTCTGTACGGTGATGGAAGTTTTTAAGATGAGCGGTCTTTTATCTATGTGATTTCATATTTAATTTTTGACCGTTTAATCATTAAGTACTCGTATTTATCAACGACACTTAGCACACTGGCCACTTCTTCTTCTTCTTCTTTGCGTGTCGATTGCAATCTATATGTACTCGGCCCAGAATTCGGCTACGTGTTTTGCGCCATCACTAGCGTCCATCAGTTCCTGTAACGTGCATACGGGAGGACACAGAGGACACGATATAAAGTGTCCCATCGTTTGTGGAACAGCACCACATTTACACTCCAAGGCGGAGCTGTCTATGAATCCCCATCTGTGCAGGTTTTCCTTGCTTCGGCCAACCTGGGACCGGGGTCTGTTTAAAGCCTTCAAAGTTGACCAAGGCAAGTCGCTCCCAGGAGGGAGACGTTCAGCAAGTGGAACGAATGGAGTGGGTAAGGAAACACTGTCTCGCCACAGCTTCAGTCTTTCTTTATTTGGTTCGACAGTGAGTGGAACGACACACGGCCACTGACAGCAAGTGTCTACCATGGAGCACAAATGGCTGTTGTGTGCTTCAGCTACTTTTGAAGCCGCTGCTTGTTTTTGTTGGCGGCGTTTGTGGCTTATGCGTGTTGCACGTGTGCGGTCAGCCTTGGCTACCTACACGATATAAATTAATCATGATTGATTCTTCGAAACTATACTGCTTTGGAATGGGCAACTAGCTTCATCTTTCTGACTGACCGACCGCTTCACAATTCAAAAGTGCCTGTAATTGGTTTATTTGAAATAAGTACTTTGAGTTTGAGTTTATGCATTTTTTTTCCTTTTTTTTTTCTACAACTTTTTGTATTAATTTTACTTATTGAATATGAGTTATATGGAATATAAAAAATACACGTTGTATTATTTTAAATATAAAACAGACTTTTAACTAAAAACTAATTAATAATACAATAAAACAATTACATACTTAATATATTAATGGGCAATAAAATAAAAATACAAAAATTATTATTATTGACTTTTTTTTTTATTTGATTATTATTAATTTGTATTGTACGATCGCTTTAATATGTAGGTGTTTAAAGATAATCACTTACCAATATTCCTGTGATATTATGGAACATTTCGCTCAATTTAAAATCTTTCATATTGTACATCTTGACGTCTACAGCCAGACAAACGATGCACACCTGAAAACAAAATGGTGGCTTTAGAGCCTGTCATATACTAGGTGTAACAAAAAGAGTATATACATACAAAAGCATATGTTACAGCCACCAAACTGAACAACTTTTACTATGGGACCAACTCCGAAATCGTGAAAAAAAAAAAATCTGCTGTTCCCTACATTTCGACGAGTCACGTGACCAAAACTGTATAGACCAGGTGATTTTTTTTTGTGACAGAGACAACGCTTATTCTCCAACTTTTTCTAAAACTCAATGTATATATAGGGATATAACTAAACTGTCCCCTATGTATAATATACTAGCTGACCCGACAGACGTTGTCCTGTCTTAACTATGATACCTACCTTACCTACCCTACCTACCCGACCTACCCTACCTACCCTACCTACCCTACCTACCCTACCTACCCTACTTACCCTACCTACCCTACCTACCCTACCTATAAAAATATTTTTCTCATACAAACTTTGCCACCCCTTGTAACCCTTTTAGGGGTTGAATTTCCAAAAAATAATATGCCTATGTCCTTCTCATGAATGCAAACTATCTACATACCAAATTTCAGCAAAATCGGTTGGGTGGTTTAGGCGTGAAAAGGTAACAGACAGACAGACAGAGTTACTTTCGCATTTATAATATTAGTGTGGATTGACTGTACAATTGGCTCACCTTTAATTCTTCCTGGATGACAGGAGCCTTCTGAAAAAAAGATATTACTATTTATTTAACTTGCCGACCAGCGACCAACGGTTCACATACATTTTCATATACGTTTTAGATTCATGTATGGATTCATCGTACACATGTTCAAAGAAAGGACATAACCCTTGTCTATTTCTGGCTGAAATTGCCAATTTTAATCGTTGCATCGGTTTCAAACTTTAAGCATGATATGTAGTTGCAAGTTTATTTCTAACAGTTTTTGTTGATTTTTTTGCCTGTCCGCCCCTTGTGGACAGACAAGGGGCGATATTGGGCCCGTATCTATGCCCAATATTGGACACGTATTTTTTCTTCTTTTACATAATCACAAGCTAATATAACGACTATACATTGTGTTAAAATATGGCAATGTGTTAAAATATGGCATGGAATGGAAGAAGATCTTGTCAGTATGTTTCGAGTACTGTGAGATAAGCCTATGACTGTTGAATTACTGTAGGTATACATAGTTACTACATTTATGTAATGTGATTAGACTATTGATTGCCACGCAGCAGGCAATGCAAAAACTGTTGGCGTATAACGTGTAACTAATGTAATTGGCCTCGGCCGTTTTATGTTATAAATAAATTTAAAAAATATAAATAAAAAAAAATGGCATGATTTCACTCCTACGTAGATTTTGTACTGAGTTGTGACCCAACTTTAATGCCTTTTTATGATCGAATGTCCATCTTTAATGTTTTGAGGTTCATAATTAAATTATTTATTACAATAACTATTTACTGTTAACTTACTATGGTAGGAACTGCTCCACATTTGATTCTTCGCTGATTCGGACGTGTGTCATCAAAGTCTTCAGGTAGAAAATGAGCCGAGCATACAACAAGTTTCGAAGATTTACGGTAACCCAGTCTGATTAGGGCTTCTAACCAAGCAGCAGAAGTTTCCGGATGTTTCGGTAACCTGAAATATAGATGAAAGAAAGAAAATAGAGACATAAACCAAATAGGAAAGGATGGTTGTGGGTGCTTGGAAAGATGAGTAAAAAACTCGCAAAACGTAATTATATAAGATGACTGGTAATTAGTGACCGATATTAAAACACACACACTCGATAGTTTTATTTTTATCACAATAACAATACAACTGGCGCGCGCAGAGTTCAATGACCTTCGCGCCGATCAGCTGATAACAGCTAATGAGTATACAAAAAAAATTTCTTTGGGAAAGTTGATTGTAATCATGAATACAATCACGTGTTTAAATATCGGTCACTAATTACCAGTCACCTTATATATTCCAGCATATACAGGGTGTAAAAGAAATTGCGTACCATAGCTTTAGGGTGAGGTCAGTGTCGATAATTTAAATAAAAACTGATGAACCTAATGTAGTAAGTACTTACTAATTAAATAACAATCGTTTAGAATTGAGTAAAAAATTTACACACAATTTCTTTAACACCCTGTATATCTCAACATATCTTAACATGCTTTTAAATACAAACAATAATTGTATATTCATGAAATAAAGTAAGGTAAAATTAGAATCTCAAATACTCAAAGCATTTATTTCAAATTAACTAATTACAGGCACTTTTGAATTGTCAAGGGGTCGGTCAGTCAAAAAGATGAAGCTAGTTGCCCATTCCAAAGCAGTAGGTACTTAGGGAAAAAAAATCAATTTAAAAATTAAGTTACAGTCATGGCAGCTAAGAGATGACCAGTCTCTACTGATGGTGCCCTTTTAAGAACATGATGCATGGCATGACAATTCAGCTAAGTGGGATTGTCCGAAAGGGTTGCAGCTACCCCTGAACATAAAGGGCTAAGGAATGAACATGGATGGGTTTTAGTCAGTAAGAGTCTGACACTCCCTTCCGCTCCACCCAGAGTGGGAGGTTTCAGGTTCCATTCAGCTCAATGCTTTTCAAGGGAAATACTTCTAAGGATGTTCTAGTTTTGGGCAAAATTACTTTTCCAGAATTTTATAGTATATTTATAGTATGTTATGTAGTGTAGTTTGTAGTTTTTTTTGTGTATTTGGCTAGGAAGGAAGTGACTACAGAGATGACAACTAATAGAGAAGTATGGAAGTAAAAGACATGTTGCGCCGACCCCAAATAAATTGGGATAAGGGCAGGAGAACGATGATGAATTTTAACAGTTAAGTACTCACTTATGACATGTGATTCCATGGTTTTTATTTGTTTTCTTCGCGTCATCATTGAGGCAATTTTGTATACAGCACCTCATGATTTTTTGTTAAACTCTGAAACATTAAACAATTATGTACAGTCATGGACTTAAATTGATGAGCCACTTACAAACTTTTCAATTTTGCACTATTATAGATTCACGAGATTACACAACTTTACATGATTAAACGCGAACTGAAATCGCATGCTCGCAAATAAGATGACAAATAACTAATAATCGGAAATAGTCGTATCCATAGAGGTTTATAATTGTAGAAATTATAAAGGAGGTTGAATACGTCTATCCCATCTATTTTGCTACTGCCCTCTTTTCAATAATCTTATTGATTAGAGCTCTTGAGCTCATTAGATAATCGTTATTTCTGAAAACCTATTCATGACTGTGGAAATGCCGATATCTATAATCATTATAATTCACCGTATGCTAACGTTACCATGGCTACGCTAAAACAATTGCCGCAAGGTCACGGTTGCTAGACCCGCAAATTGAAATTCAAGATATTATTGATTTCCATGTCTGGATACACGAGTATAACCAAATAAACCCGATTTGTGTTACACGGCTAAAATACAAACAGTAGTAAGTGGCTCACTAATTAAAGTCTGTGATTGTACGTATTTAAAACGTAAACATAGAATTTGTTAGACATTTGGATTTTCCGGTCAGGTGGATAACAATATAATAATAATAATATTATATGTTTTCTTTCTTCAATAATATTATATATATATGTATATTTTGTGTTTTCTTTCTTCATAAACAAACAGCTGTCACTGTCAATGGAAAAATCACCATTGACAATAATACTTTTTATTTCCATAGATACAAGAGATCGGTTACAATAAGGTTACAATGCGTACAAAGATATTTATTATTATATTTATAGTTTGTATAATTATGTGTATTCGTAATTAAATAAATATTTACAATTAATTTCTTATTGCACCTACCACTGTTTATCTCTGCATCACCCGAAGGTTGACTGGTAGAAAATGCCTATGGCATTAAATCCGCCTCTGTACATTTCTGTGCTTAAGGTGGATGTTCCAGGGTAGCCCGCAAAATTCAAATTTTCTTAAGTTTTTTGCAATTTGCAGGCCAGTGATAGCTTGTATGTTGATGAACATTTGATTCGCGGCTGTAAGACGTATGTAGTTATAGAATTATAATCATCAAAATCATTAATACAACCCTCCGAGCTGATAAAGGTGTAAAAATGACTTTGACCTTGTAAAAAGTCATTTTTACACCTTTATGAGCTCGGAGGGTTGTATTAATGATTTTGGCAAATTGCAAAAAACTTAAGAAAATTTGAATTTCGCGGGCTGGTTGGGGGATTCACCTTAAAGTGTTAAATAAATAATAGTTATTTGTTATGCAAGGCTGCAAAGTTGATTTTTGGCGCGAGTACTTGTATTGAAACCTGAGCAAGCGAAGGATTCTAGGGTTGAACCACGAGCATAGCGAGTGGTTCAAATATAGAACACTGAGCGTAGCGAAGGTTTCAAAGGTACGAGACGCAGAAAAGCTTTGCTGCCGAGCGCAACACACAATTTTTCACCTCACTACAGCGAGGAAACTGTTAGCTGCAAGAAAACAGGTGTTATAATATGTTGAGTTTTATTTTTTCCGAGCGTCTCAGATACATCGACTCATGTTTAGAAAATAACAGATACTTGGCAATGTATCTTATGAGATACATAGAATATCTCCAAAATTAGATACCCTGTATTTTTTTTTATATCCTACTTGTCCTCTAAGGAGAATGAAAGAAAAAAACTAATTTAATACAAATAACTAACTAATTTAATTTAATACAAATTTATTTTTGGCAAGCAAAGCTTCGATCAATAATACACTAGATACAGGATCAGGAACAAAAATTAGTCGCTGAAGTGGCCACGTTTACACACACATAAACATTTAGGTACATTTGTGACTACAAAATAAAGAAAAACGTTTTATAATATTAACAACTTCAGTTTATTACAAAAGTTTCATTACGATTGCAAAATATTTTTATTTAAGTCCTTCTATCATCCGAGAAAGTAAAAGCAATAAATTCAAAATGTCGCTTGAAAATAAATAGTCATTTTTATAATAAGTACAAAAATATTTTTTTTTTTTTTTTTTTTTCTATTTATTTAAGGAATTTTTATACATAAAGTACATGTCAATTCCATCGTACCCTAACTTAAACTAAATACATCTAAGTACCTACTTACTAAATTATGGCTTACGACTAAATAACATAAACAACTCTTTAGCGGCTTCAGACAAAGGAGAGGACAACATAAAATATTTATTGTAAAATGAAACTTACATCTCAAGCAATAAGGTTAAAAACATTTTGTTGACAATTTCGTGCTTACTCTATTTTGAAACTAGACATCATTTTTGGTAAATGCTCAGAACACAGTAATTATTGAAAGACGTAGAGTTGCAGAATAATAATATATTTTTTTAGACGAATGTTCGTTTTCTATGATGGCAAATATTTTAGACCATAGTAAAAAAGTAGTAGAACTAAATTAGCATAATAGTTATTTTATTAAGACATTGGTTACAATTGTCTGCTGGTTGGCTCATTGTTACCAACCCGCAAAAATGGACGTGTCTTCGTATGTGCGCGATTTAGAAGTTATAAAAAAATATTTGTATTAAATGAAATTATTTTTTGAAATGAAAACTTCTTTAGCGGCGTTCTGCACTTTTTTGTGATGGGTAAAAATTTTTAAATCAAAAATGCATAACGATCATTCAAGTTTTCACTTCTGCGGCCACTCCCGGCATGCAACCCGTTGATTTTTTTTACTTATTATTTTATTCGTCTGATTTTTCCTGGTCAAGTTTCGCGACAATAGATACCCATTCTGCATTGCGAAATGGGTTGGTAGGAAATCTACAAACAAAAACAACAAATAAAATAATAATACTACTCCATGCATTCCCTGTTCCAGAACCGTCAATGTTTGTTACAATAGTTGCAATAGTTGGCGTGTGGTCGCAAACATTGGTCAAACAATCATAATATTTGCTAAACGATGTCATATTTACTATTTAAATGTTTTTATTTTATGAAAAACACATACATAATCACATAAATTATTTAAAAAAATATATTCCTTCCAAAATCTTGGTGTTACGGTGGTTATTTACACAATTTTTGAACACGCGCTGCGGCATCTTGACGTCTTAACATTGGCTATGATTGGACCATACCAATACATATTGTAGTCTTTGGACCATACTAATTTGAAATAAGAGCACAAAATTATTTGTGCTCTTATTTCTCGGGCCGTTTTTGAAGCGCTAATCGGGCATCTAGTGTATTATTGATCGAAGAAGCAAAGGGTTAAATCCCATATTATATTAGTAATTATTTTATTAAAAAATTAAAATTAAATTACTACACAATTGGGTATTTGACAGGGTAGTATTTAGGAATATTCAAATATGACGTCACAGATTTTTTTAATCAAATGACTTATTAACATTAATTCCAATTTTACAATAATATCCTCGCAGAATATTTAATTTCTGTACTGTGATGGAAGTTTTTAAGGTATTATTTCTATGTAAGTAATTAAATATTTTATTTTAGACCGTGTCATGCATTTTCAGTGAGCTGGCAGTATAGAAAATTATTAAATAGAAAGGTTCGAATTTTAAAAACTCTTTCCACGCTAGAGAGCAAAATGCAATTTTGGGTTCAGATTTCGAATGACAAACAGACTCTTTCCGAGCGAGTGAGGTGAAAATAAAATTATTATACAGCTATAGCACAATAGTTTGAAGACTCTGTTCCTGTTTTTGTTCATTTTGACGTTCAAAGTGCCTTTCAGGTGCCTATTTTAAATAAATGATTTGAATTTGATACCAGTGAGCTATAGAGCATATAACCTCTCTAAGCCAGTGAGTGGTATTTTAAACAATAGATTTCACTCTCATATTCATGTCATTTTCTATCATTTGTCATTTTTTCATTTACCATTTGTGGTAACATTTTAGATAATAAATTAGCATATTTTAAAATTGTATTTTGTTTCCATTTTTTTTCTAGAAAAATGCGATGTTGTTTTGTAGAGAATGCAGTTTTTTCTCATTATAGGCATACGCAGTAGTTTTATTATTTTTCTATTGTTTTAATTTTTTATATGTCCTGCTGTTGGTGTTAGGTTAAATGCTCTAAGGTTGGTGTAGGTACCAATAAATAAATTGAAAAAAAACTAGCGTATCTACATTTACACTCGTGTGTAATGTGATTTAAAATCAAAATGGACTAACTAGCTTCAGCCCGCGATTTCATTCGCGTACCTATTATTTAAGGGCCATGAATCGTATATGATTTCTCCATACATTTTGAGCCCCCCTTAACCCATTCTTCTTCTTGGCGTGTCGATGGTACTCTAAATGCATTCGTCCCAGAATTCGGCTACGTGTTTGGCGCCATTAGTTCCTGTAACGTGCATACGGCAGGACTCGCAGGACACGATATAAAGTGTCCCATCGTTTGTGGAACAGCACCACATTTACACTCCAAGGCGGAGTTGTCTATGAGTCCCCATCTGAGCAGGTTTTTCTTGCTTCGGCCAACCTAGGTCCGGAGTCTGTTTAAAGAAAGTGGTTAGGACCCTTAACCCCTTTAGGAATTGCGACGTGGAACTCTGCCAGCATAGAAAGGAAATAAAAAGAATAGTACACTTATAGTAATATTTATTATAATAGATACATAATTATTATTCTTCTTAACACTAGTGTTGACAGCAATTCATGGCAATTTGCAAACCATGTTTCAACGGAAATAAAATACTCTATTCTATTCTATTCTCACCTAATCTTACTACCTCTATCTAATCTTAAAATTGCTTTAAATTGCACTTAACTGTCGAGATATTGGAAGCATCTTTAGAGTTTGCAGTGATAGCCTAGTGGTGTGACCGTCGGACTGCCAAGTCACAGGTCTCGAGTTCGAACCCAAGGCACGCACCTCTGAATTTACGGATTCATGTGCGTATTGTTAAAATTATCACTTGCTTAAAAATCGGTGAAGGAAAACATTGTGAGGAAACCAGCATGTCTGAGAGATATTTCTCAACAGCATGTGAAGCTAAGTCAGAGGCCCATGGGCAGCATAAGAACTCTGACACCAGGTTAGTCACTAACCACACGAAGAGAAGAAGAATTTACACATCGGGACCTTTCTGCCATAGCGACTTTTGTGACGATATTATTGATGGTGTTTGCACAATCATTTCGTTCCTGTCTTCTGCTATGCTCTGCTCATGTTCACTAGAGTTCCTGGTGTTATTATCACTTGTTATTTTAATATTATTCTCCTTACACCAGCGCTGCCACCATTGATAGATAGTGGTCCGCTGAAATAAATAAACATAATTTCTTACACTAATATTGACGAGTTTTAAGGCTGGCCGCGCGAAAGCCATAAACGCTGCCACAAGAATTTAACCTTTTGAACGTTTTGTGATTAAAATTATTACATACTTAATGTTTTGAACGCATATCGACAGTACGACACAAATATGTGACAATGGCAACAACTTAACACGAAATAAACAATTAAATCATTGCTTTTATGAGAGTTTATATAGAAATCTTAAAAATTGAAGCTCTCGTACGTATTAAGACATGAAACAAATTAAAAGACACCATGGATATTGGGAAATTTATAATAATAATAATATTCTTGGACATTTCACACAACGCCATATAATCCCAAGCTAAGCAACCTAATACTTGTGTTATAGTAACGAGATGGCTGATAAACAACTTAGATACATTTTTTTTGTAAATACATACTTAATATAGATAGAAAAACACCCAGACCCGGAACAAATACTTGCAGGTCGTACAAATATTTGTTCCGTGCGGGAATCGAACCCGCGACAAGCTGCGCAGCACTCAGCCGTGTCGTGTTCATGATAACGAGAAGAAATAAATTTGTAGCTTGGCGTGGAGGGCTCGCACGTGCGTTTATGCGGCGTTCAAAAGGTTAATAATATTAGCAGAAGGATTGAGAACTCACCGGCACTTGAAATTGATTAGCTATGTCAGTGACTGAAACGCCATTAAGTTTCATCGATATTATCTGTTGTTTCATGATCTCATCGACCCTGTTGATGAATAAAATAATATTAAATATAAGGTGACTGGTAATTAGTGACCGATATTTAAACACGTGATTGTACTCATGATTACAATCAACTTTCCCAAAGAAACTTTTTTTGTATACTCAATAGCTGCTAACAGCTGGTCGGCGCGAAGGTCATTGAACTTTGCGCGCGCCAGTTGTATTGTTATTGTGATAAAAATATAACTATTGAGTATACAAAAAACGCCCACGACCGAGCCCCAGAAGATCTTTGTAACACTGTAGATAAATAGGTAAATGAATTACTTATGATTCCGGCCCGCTTTCAAGGGTACATAAGCAGTCCTGGTTTTGTTTTTAAACCCCGCCTCCTTGAGTCTGTTTCTAAGACACCTGAAAAAAAAAGAAGAAAATATACACATTCACGAATAAGAGTTAATAATATAAGAAACTGGCCGTACTACAAAAAAAAACTATTTTAGTGTACCTTTTTTATTTTTTGCCCTGATAGAGGCCATGGAATAGTGGGGAGATAATATTCTGAAAGTTGGCAACATTGCAAATAGCTGTCAAATATTTCGCTGTTTTGACAGCCTCTGTGATAGACAGACAAACATAAAACTTCCAGTTTCCTATAGGTTGGAACTCCAATAAAGCGCTTTTCATTCAGTGCTGCGATTTTGGTTAATGCAATTGAGAATCAATTATTTAGTAACCCGCGAAATTCAAATTTTCATACGTCATCATCATCTGCCAGCCTTTTCCCAACTATGTTGGGGTCGGCTTCCAGTCTAACCGGATCCAGCTGAATACCAGTATTTTACATGGAGCGACTGCCTATCTGACCTCCACAACCCAGTAATTGGGCAATACGATACCCCTTGGTAAGACTGGCTGTCAGATTTTCGGTCTGCCGACGATCCGTCAAATTTTCATACGTTTGCAAAAAAAAAACAACTGACATCTTAAATATTTTTAGGACACTCTTATAAAGATAAATACACTCTTGCTACTGCAGCGAATCATATTCAGATCAACACAAAACATGAAACTAGCTTCATTTTTCTGACTGACCGACCCCTTGACAATTCAAAAGTGCCTGTAATTGGTGTAAAACAAAGTGCAAGTGATACCGTACAAATAGCAAAATCGTAAAAAAATGTGTATTTCGCGGGCTTTCCTGTAACTTCCCCCTTAAAAAATCGTTTTTTCATTCATTTATCCTTTATTTCAGGCAACCAAAGCCCTTAAAACACAGTACAAAAACTATAAACTAATACATTATTCTTTACAAACAAACTTAAAAACTACTGCAGTCCTTGCGACGGCGGCGTCGAGTTACGCTGCGTGGAGTCGTGTAGCCGAAAAGACCGGCCATAGTTTCATCCCTTGAAAATATTATGCAGTATAATAGCTATAATTTTTATGATGTACAATCACGGACTTTAATTGATGAGCCACTTGCCACTGTTCGTACAGACGCCAGCACATCAAGCTATCCCTAACTGTCAAATTTTCTCAATTAAAAATGAACCTTATATCTTTGCAATAAAGTTGAAATACTAATAAAACAAAGAAATTTGACAGATTGTGGTAACTTGATGTGCTGGCCAGCACATCTGTACTTTAGTCGTGTAACTTGTAACGTGAAAATCGGGTTTAGTCGGTTAAACTCGTACATCCAGAAAAAAAGTCATAATGTCTTGAATCTAGCGACAATTTTTTTTGCGTAACCATGGTAACATTGTTTTCAGATAGGTTCAAGTTCTAGTTAAGAAGTTATGGTTTCCGTACTTAGTATTTAGACGGACCATTGTGCGTGCTTCGGATAGGTTTTCATAAATAACATTTGTCTAATAAGCTCTAATTCAAAAGAGAAGTCGTGTAATCTCGTGAATCAATAAAACTGCAAAATTGAAAAGTTTGTAAGTGGCTCATCAATTACAGTTCGAGATTGTACATAATGAAGAGTTGTTCTATTCTATTCTCTGTAAAACGAATTATAAAATAAAAACACTAAGGGATGATTTTTCAACCGCTTGATAACTTTTATCCGAAGAATAAAAATGGCGGACATATTCCCCATGTAAAAGCTGTGAAACTGCAATTGTAATTCCTCCAATAAATGTTATTAGACTATTGAAAAATCAGACCTTAGTCAAATTGAATTAGCTGGCAAAATTCCACAGACGTGGTAAACATCGATATCTCTAATTAAATTTAAAAATTAATAACTAAATCTCACAACGAGGCGACGATACAAAATTTTAGTTTTTTTTTTGTCATCAGATATCGACAATTTAATACCTATTATGTCTATACACGGTGAATTTTAATTCTCTGTTAACCTCTCAGGGCCTGAAAGTACCGATGATTATGAAAAATTTTCACTATGAGACCAACACTGAAATGTCTAAAAAAACGGTTTTCATACAAAAGTGCAGTTTAATCGATGAAAAATGAATGGTTTGAGCTGAATGGTGCTAATCCATGCGTCATATACGTGAACGGGCGCTGGACGCTGTCAGTAGAGACTGGTCATCTCTTAGCGGCTATGGGTTGTTTTAATTTAATTTTTGAGTAGTTTTTACTTATTTACATCGGATGCTTATAATGTCCTGCATCGTTCTCACAAGTATAATAATAATATGAACTATGTAACCAATATTTTGTAACCATATTTTGTTCAAAAGAGTGTCCTTGGAGCTTCTTGCCCGTTCTTCTCCATAGGTACCTGCTTTGGAATGGGCAACTAGCTTCATCTTTCTGACTGACCGACCCCTTGACAATTCAAAAGTGTTTGTAATTGGTTTATTTGACATAAATACTTTGAGTTTCAGTTTGAAAGTGATTTAAACAGATGTATATTTCAAACTCAAAGCATATATTTCAAATAAACCAATTACAGGCACTTTTCAATTGACATATAGGATTGGTCAGTCAGAAAGATGAAGCTAGATGCCCATTCCAAATCATCTATTAGATTTTTTTGTTATTTCGTAGTTGTAGTTGGTGCCATATGATAGTGAAAGTTGTTTATAATCATGAGTTGAAATAAAGTACGATAACACGGCCCGCCCCTCCAAATTCAAAACGTTTGAAATTATTTGTGAAAGTAATTACCGCGCGCCACCAAGACTCACAACGCATGTCGCTGCCGGCCTGCTACTGAAGACGAATACTTACAACTACATACAAACTGTTTCGTGAGGATGTGACTAGACTACACACATTGAAACAGTCATTTGGAGGGGCGCGCCATGTTATCGTAGTTTATCTACAGGGTTTAACCGAAATGGTATATACATACAAAAGCATATGCTACAGACCACCAAACTGAACAATTTATACTGTGGGACCAACTCCGAAATCGCAAAAAAATCTGCTGTTTAATACATTTTAGATCACGTGACTCGTCGAAATGTAGGAACAGCTGATTTTTTTTCACGATTATTGAATTGGTCCCATAGTAAAAGTTGTTCAGTTTGGTGGTCTGTAGCATATCCTTTTGTATGTACAGTCAGCATCAAAAGTCGATGACCACATTTAGATTTTCAAAATCACTGTACATTATATCACCCATAAATCCTTAAACAAGAAGGGCGCCAGTAGTGAATGAACATCATTGAAGTTCAAAATTAACTGAACACCATTTTGTCATAAATTGCTGATCGTTATAAAATCCGAAAACATCATAACATTCAGTTTTACAAAAGTCACTGAACAATATAAAATGCTTGTTTTGGTTATCTAGTGTAATCTTGGCAACGTCCAAAAATAACTTAACATCATAAATAACAAAAGTTACTGAACATTATTTTGTTTCGGATTCGTAGAGTGTAAACTTATACTATCAAAAGTAGCTGAACTCATCATCTGCCTAGCCTTTTCCCAACTATGTTGGGGTCTGCTTCCAGTCTACCTGGATGCAGCTGAATACCAGTATTTTACATGGAGCGCCCATCTGACCTCCACAACCCAGTAACTGGGCAATACGATACCCCTTGGTAAGACTGGCTGTCAGATTTTCGGGCTTTTGACGACCCGTAAGGACTGTCAAAGATGCACAAATGACAGCCGGGACCAACGGCTTAACGTGCTTTCCGAGCCACGGAGGAGTCTAGGTATGTAAAGATGGTCACCCATCCACGGCCAACCCCGGCAAGCGTAGCTTAACCTGGTGGATCGACCTGTGCGGCTGTTAGTACCACGAGCTCCTCTATATCAAAAGTAGCTGAACTGCGAATTAAAAAATTGCTCGTTACTATCTGCCTGCGAATTGTGCCTATTAGTACGACAACATCCTGAAAATTTTATTAAGCATAGAGATGTAACCAAAAGGAATGTTGCCTCTAGAGATAAACATAGGCTCTGCTTGCCACAATGCAAGCTTGATTTATATAAAAGAAATTCGTTTATAATGGCTATTAAGGTATACAATAAATTACCAAACGATTTTAAAGAACTACCTTTCCTTATGTTTAAAAAAAAGATAATTCAGTGGCTTAAAGAAAAATGTTTTTACACAGTTAATGAATTTATGTCACATGTCGAAAAAAAAAAATAATGTCAATCAATTTGATTTTATTTCATTTTTTTTTTTTATTTTGACATTTACTACTATTATTATTTTTATTTGACATTATAACAATATGCATGGATATTATATTAACATTTCAATTAATATTTACATTCTGACATTCTATAACAATCATGATATGACATTTTTTAATTATGTTCCTAATGTATTGTGAAATGTAATATTTGCAATTAATTTATATAATCAGTCAATTTTTGTAACGTAGGTATTCTGAATTTAATATTTGCACACCACATAAATGGTAGAATGTAAATGGGCCATAATATTGATAATAACATCATACTACTTTTGTAAACCTACATTTAGCAAATAAAGTATTATTATTATATTATTCAGAGTTATAAATCCAATCTTGTCCTATCCAAATGTTAAAAAAAAAAAAAAAATTAATGGATGTTAATTTCGAATTTAACTTTCCAAAATATTTTTTTTTTCATTGTATCAATGAGAAATATTAGAAGTGGGTGTTCAAGAGGCAAGCACATTTTTAAGCCTATTTTTCAAAATAAGCTCGCAAGTACTTTTATAAAGATACGGAATAATTTTTAAGCGGAAGCTTAAAAAATATTCCGTCGACGTCATCTAAGTTTTCTGTATTACGATTGAATAGTAACCTTATTTGTATAGCTATAAGACTCACTTTCAAAAATCACGCAGATTCTGTTTGAATTTATACCATCGACGTAATTAATGATTTACATGTGCATGTGTCAACTTTCATGTTTACAGAACGCAGCAAATTGTCCCTCCGGTGCAAACTGTGTCTCTATAAGGCTGTAATCCGTCCCATCATGACCTACGCTTGTGTCGTCTTCGCGCACGCCAAACCCAAGTACCTATCTGCATCGAATGCAGACACTCCAAAACCGGTTCCTTCGTAGGGTCTCAGGAGCTCCCTTTTACGTCCGTAACATGGACCTTCATGTAGATTTTAAACTCCCCACAGTCCAGCAGTTCATGAAACGCCTCTCGAAGCGTTTCTTTGACACTGCCATAAAGCACCGCAATCCCCTGATTGCGGCCGCCTCCCGATACACCCCGTCCCGCATCAGTAAGGTTCGCCGTCCACGGCATACCCTCATTGCCCCCGACGATGCCACCACTCTCCTCCAGGAGAGCAGCCCGGCTACTAGCACTGTTAGATTAGCACACAGACACAAATTTCGGTCGTTCCGTCCTCGCCGTCGAGGCCCGTCGCGACGACCCTGTCCACTCTCATCCCCCCGACCCTTGCTCGAGCCAGCCCGCGTTGCCGCTGAGCCAGTAGTTTTAAAAACCCCCGATCCAGCTGTCCCTTGCTGTCCCCCCCCAGCGACGCCCTAAGCCGAGGTCCGAACCCCGCAGGGGGTGCCCTTAGCGTGTAGTCGCTTAGTTTTGTCAGTTAGGTTTAGTTTTTATTAAGCCCTGGCTGGAGGCTACAATTCTTTTGTGGCAGCCACAGGCAAACCCGGTGAAGCAGTAGACAACCCTTTGGTTGAACTGCGAGATGCCATTCACAAAAAAAAAAAACCAATGTCTACTTAATTTATATACCTACTGAAAAAAATACACATTAAACCCAAAAAAAATCATTTTGTTCAGGGACTTCAGAGATAAACGATGCTAAGCTATTTTTGTCCAAAATTTGTTCAGAGACTTTAGAGACGAAGAATGTTATGCTTTTTTTAATATAACTTTGTTTAGCGATTTTTGAAAAGTGATGTTCACCTACTTATGCCCTTTTATGATATTCATTCATTTCTGGCGCTTGTCATGTTGAGCAATTTAGGTATAATACGGTGTACAGCGATTTTGAAAATCTAAATGTGGTCATCAACTTTTGATGCTGACTGTACATACCCTTTCGGTTACACCCAGTATACTCTCATCTCCTGACAGGTAAACACTGTGATTAATTCGCTTGTTAATAAAATTCGTCCTTGTATTTTAATATAATTACTTCAAGGAAATGCCAAATTCCTTAGCCAGGGAGGGCGTATGGACAGTCTGCTCTTGAGCCACCCGATCTATCAGGAGTTGGTCTTCTTCAGCCGTTGTCTTTCTCTTCCTCCCAGGCTGCTTGTGGTTCTGCATATTACCTTCATTGCACCAGCGACTCCACCACTTATCAACAGTGTTCCGCTAAAAAAAAAACGAAATCACAAGTGTAACAGACAACTAACGCCATCTATGATCATCGTGTGGAACAACCTGCCTCCATATATCAGGACCTGAGGTAAACGTAGGTTTGAGTTTTTAGTAAGTAGTAGCGGAGGACACATGTGGATTTTCCAGCCCAGATAAAAAAAGGGTAAGCCGACTTTGGCTGGGGACTTTAATTTATTAAGGCATCCACAGGATCGCCCGGCCCTGGTGCAAGCCATGGTCCGGGGCGAGAGGGAGTGGGAGGCAGTCACCTCCTTCTGCGAAAAAGTCATGCTCGCGAAGGAGGTGGCGGGATGGGAGAGAGAAAGGTCCTCCCGTCCCAGCCGCCGCGGGAGACGCTCCGGGCGTCGGGAGCCACGTGACGACTCCCGGCCACCGTAGGCGCGGGCCTGCGGACGGTGAGTAATGGGTGACTCACGTCCGATCAGCACCAGACCCGTGCCGTACGGCGCGTATATGTTCCACGCGCGCCTCAAAGAGATGTCAGCATATGAAGGGGCCCCTTAGGGCCAAGCCTGCCGGGTAAGCGGGATTGTCCGAAAGGATTACCGCTACCCCGGAACATAAAGGGCTACGGAAGGAACATGGATGGGTTTTAGTCAGTAAGAGTCTGACACTCCCTTCCGCTCCACCCAGAGCGGGAGCAGTCATTGGATGATTTCCCAGCCTTAAAAAAAAAAAAATCCACAGGATAGCCCGGGTAAACTGATACTGGCTAAGTTATTTATTAAGGCATCCACAGGATAACCCGTGTAACCACACATTGGTTGGAGTAATTTTTAAGACATCCACAGAATAGCCAGGGTAACCAGACCTTAGCTGGAGTAATTTATTAAGGCATCCACAGGATAGCCCGGGTAACCAGAACTTGCCTGGAGTAATTTATTAAGGCATCAACAGGATAGCCCGGGTACACTTATCTTGGATGGAGTAATTTATTAAGGCATCCACAGGATAACCCGTGTAACCACACCTTGGCTGAAGTAATTTATTAAGACATCAGCAGAACAGCCTTTGTATGCAGATCTTAGTTAGAGTAATTTATTAAGGCATCCACAGGATAGCCCGGGTTACCACACTTTGGCTGGAATAATTTGTGAAGGCATCCACAGGGTAGCCCGGGTCTACCGACCGATCTTGGCTAGAGTAATTTATTAAGGCATCCTCAGGATAGCCCGGGTAAACTGATCTTGGATGGAGTAATTTATTAAGGCATCCACAGGGTAGCCCGGGTCTACCGATCTTGGCTAGAGTAATTTATTAAGACACCAACAGGATAGCCCTGATACGCAGATCTTAGCTAGAGTAATTTATTAAGGCATCAACAGGATAGCCCGGGTAAGGTCTGGAGTAATGTATTAAGGCATCCACAGGATAAGCAGCGTACAACCGGGGTTGGTTTACCAGAGATAAATTAAAAAAAACAAAGTAACTTACTGAAGTATTTAAGAGGTAAGCTATCCGGCTGGTAGCGAGTCCTTCTTGCTTTAACGCTATTATACGTCGTTTTAAATCGTCATGATAAGTTGTCCGCGTGCTGTAATAAAATTTATAATTATTTATTTAAAACTTAAGGGGAAGATTTATAAAAGCATGGTTAGACCTACCGTCTTGTTTGGATCAGAGTGTTGGGCCACAAAAGGAATGAATGAAAGACAATTGCATGCAGCTGAGATGAGAATGCTAAAAGGGATGTGTGGTGTTACCCGAATAGATAGAATACGGAATGAGTATATAAGAGGAAGTCTGAAAGTAACACCGGTGACTGAAAAGTTGTGTGGAAATCGGTTGTCATGGTATGGACATGTTATGCGGAGGAATGAGAAAAATGTTGTCAGGACAGTTGTGAGTATGAATGTGGATGGCTATACAAGTAGAGGGAGACCAAAGAAACGATGGATGGATTGTGTGAAAGATGATATGGCTAGAAAGTGAGTGACTACCGAGATGACGACTGATAGAGAAGTGTGGAAGAAGAAGACATGTTGCGCCGAGCACTAATAAATTGGGATAAGGGCGGGAGAATGATGATGAATCATCAAATGAACCCGCTCTAGGTGGAGCGGAAGGGAGTTTCAGACTCTTACTGACTAAAACCCATCCAAAAATGCTGGTTTCCTTACGATGTTTTCCTTCATCGATTTTTAAGCAAGTGATAATTATATAATACGCACATGAATCCGTAAAGTCAGAGGTGCACAAAGGGCTAAGGAAGCAACATTGATGGCTTTTAATCAAGTAAGAGTCTGACACTCCCTTCCGTTACACCCAGAACGGGTCATTTAATGATTCATCACTACATAGTATAAAGCAAAGTCGCTTCCGTCCTAATGTCTGTATGTATGAATGCTTAGATCTTTAAAACTCCACAACGCATTTAGATGCATATATAGATTTTTTTTTTTAATAGATAGAGTGATTCAAGAGGAAGGTTTATATGTATAACTAGCACTTTGCCCGCGGCTTCGCTCCCGTGGTCTTTCCCGTGGGACCCGTTATTTTTCCCGGGATAAAAAGTAGCCTATGTTACTCCTAGAAAACTAAGCTTTCCAACGGTGAAAGAATTTTTAAAATCGGTCCAGTAGTTTTTGAGCCTATTCATTACAACCAAACAAACAAACAAAGTTTTCCTCTTTATAATATTAGTATAGATAACATGCAATTTCCGTCATCCATGCGGACGAACCCGCGGGAAGATGCTAGTCACCTTTTAAAAAAAAAAAAAATTCTATCTGTAACCTACCTATCTTTCTGCACGGTCACTGTTCTCTCCGGCTTTTTCATGAGGATGTGGTCCAAACCAGCTTCACATAATCTTTGCCTCACTATTGTGGGACAGGATTCAATTTCCTTGCCAGGCTCCGGAGGGGCAAAACTACACATATGTGTTATATTACCCTGGTGTCTGCCAGGAAAAGCAGATCTATTGTAAGCGTTACCGCTTTTGCGATAACGTCTCCACCAGCAGGTAATGGATGATATCTAAAAAAATGGATGAAGTTAAATTAGTATATAAGAAGATTTATAAGCTGAGTTGGGTCTAGTGCTTACTAGACCCAACTCAGCTACTACTTAAGCCTTTTCCCAACTATGCTGGGGTCAGGTTCCAGTCTAACCGGATGCAGCTGAATACCAATAATTTACATGGAGCGACTGCCTGTCTGATATCCACAACCCAGTACCAGGGTAATACGATACCCCTTGGTAAGACTGGCTGTCAGACTTTCGGGCTTCTGACGACCCGTAACGCCTGTCAAAGATGCACAAATGACAGCCGAGACCAATGGCTGAACTTGCTTGGAGGAGTCTCGGTATGTAAAAATGGTCACCCATCCACGGACCAACCCCGGCAAGCGTAGCTTAACCTGATGATCGATCCGTCTGGCTGTTATTACTTAGACACGAGCTCCTCTGTTATCTATATGTTGTGTGTATCTGTTTCTGTTGGAGCACCTAATAAATAAATAAATAGGTCTAAAACTTACCGACAGCCCTGTTTCTTGAGATATGGCGGCGACCGTTGCACCGTTATTTTTCATCTCAATGATTTTCTCTTTTATCCTTTCGTTAAGCAAGTATTTACGCCTGTTAAAACAATATGAATTAGGTTATGAGTCATGAATTTATTGTACAGAGGCCAGCACATAGGTTAGAGACATAAGGTTCATTTTTAATTGAGAAAATTTGACAGTTAGGGATAGCTTGATGTGCTGGCGTCTGTACAGGAGACACAATAAGGCCTGAAAGTGCGTTTAGCGGTCGCCCGCGCTCTCTCTTTTCGTGTGGTTAGTGACTAACCTGGTGTCAGAGTTTCTATGCTGTCCATGGGCCTCTGACTTAGCTTCACATGCTGTTGAGAAATATCTCTCAGGCATGCTGGTTCCCTCACGATGTTCCATACAAAAGTGGTCCGCGCGTAAACCCGCGACACGCGACGGGCTACCGTCGCGGGCGCCCGCTTAACGCAGTTTCAGGCTTTTTTTTTTTGAGGGTGGGAAATCATCCAATGACTTCTCCCGCTCTGAGTGGAGCGGAAAGAAGTGCCAGACTTTTACTGACTAAAACCCATCCATGTTCCTTCCTTAGCCCTTTATGTTCCGGGGTAGCGGTAACTCTTTCGGACAATCCCGCATAAGTTTCAGGCCTAACAGTTACATTTTAAACACAACACATCACACGTATTCATCACTCATTAAATGATAAATGATGATGATGATTTTGTATTAAATTTATTTTAATAAAATCCAGCCTATCCTGTCCTTTGCTGTCGTCCCCATAGACGCCCTAATCCGAAATCCGTACCCCACAGGGGCTCTTAGCGTGTAGATACGACAAAATGTGTATGTTTTCAAAAGGCATCTTAACGCGTGCGCTATTGATCCTACAGGTCGGGACAGGCTCGTTTTAAATCAGCCGGGGGGGATGCGGAAGTATTATCCGCGACCCCCGGCGCAGGTGAGAGAACGCCCGGGGTGTTTTTAAGTCAGTAAGAGTCTGACATACCCCCCGGGACGGAGGACACCAATGAGGATGTTCCCCTCGGCAAAAAAAAACCTTTACGCAGGTGCTTGGCGCCCTACTATTCACAAAAGTATCAAATCTTTCGTCGAAAAGCAACACGAAGCTATTATTAAGAAGCGCAAAATACGCAAAGAGAGACCTAAGCCTTCCTACACGTATACTTACGAGCAGTGATAGCCTAGTGGTGTGACCGACAGACTGCCAATTCTTAGGTCTCGAGTTCGAACCCAAGGCACGCACCTCTGACTTTTCGGATACATGTGCGTATTGTTTAATTATCACTTGCTTAAATAACGGTGAGGGAAAACATCGTGAGGAAACCAGCATGTCTGAGAGATATTTCTCAACAGCATGTGATGCTAAGTCAGAGGCCCATGGCAGCCCAGCATAACTGTGACGCCAGGTTAGTCACTAACCACACGAGGAACGAAAGAACACATACATAGAACGCTGCAGGCCAACTCTATTGCCCTAGAGAGCCATCTAAAGGTTCACGCAAGAAAGTCATTTGAAGGGTCGCCTTTATCGATCAACTATACTATACAAGAAAATTATTAATTCTTACCTTCCTTTTTTATCCGCAACCTCACTGCTTGTTTGCTTACTCTGTATTTCTTGTTCAATCATTGCATCGAACTTAGCTTTCTTCTCCTTATCAACTAAAATGATATTTCCCGCGTCATTTATATACGGGATTTTGTTTTTAATGTCTTCTCTCAAAACCATATTGAAATGATTGAATTGTGCTTCAATGTTGGTTACTCCAGAATCACCGCCTTCTCGAGGATATGTCGAAATATCATTGAAATACGATTGTTGTAAAAACATATCGCGCTGTTGATCTTGGATATTATTTTCAGCTATTGGATCGGATTCTATTTCAGTTTTAACTGGAATGTCGATCCAAGATTCGTGTTGTCCAAATTCAATCTCTCTTTCTTCTTCAATAACTCTTATTTTAGGTTTTCTGTCCTTTGGAGACGTCTCTTCATTGATAGATACTGCCGTTTCTTTGTTCTCAGTAATAATGCTTTCGCGTTCAATATCAAATGAGGTAAAAGTTGTTTTGATGGTTAGAGGCGAGTTTAGGGCATTGTGATCTTTTTTTAATAACGCAATATCGCTTTCTTTTATGTTCACGTGATCTTTAAGCAATGCATCGCTGAGCAGCGCTTTGTTTTTGAACGCTGCAGCGGCTGTGAGCCGCGCTGCACACTCCCAACAGACAAGCTGTAGTCTGGACTTTTCGTCGATGGCCTGACAAATTTTAATGAAGACTTTATCACCTTATAATTATACAATAGGCATGATGACAATGAGAAGCTCGTGGCAGAATACTAACAGTCGCACACGTCGATCCACCAGTTTAAGCTACGCTTGCCGGCGTTGGCCGTGGATGGGTGACCATCTTTACATACCGAGGCCCCTCCGTACCTCGGAAGCACGTTAAGCCGTTGGTCCCGGCTGTCATTTGTGCATCTTTGACAGTCGTTACCGGTCGTCAGAAGCCCGAAAATCTGACAGCCAGTCTTACCAAGGGTTGCTGATCGTGCGAAGGGCGGATCACGCGCGCGACGTTTGAACTTTTGCGCGCGCCTTTTGTTTTGTTATTGTGATAAAAATAAAACTATTAATGAGTATACAAAAAAAGTTTCTTTGGGAAAGTTGATTGTAATCATGAGTACAATACTACAATCACGTGTTTAAATATCGGTCACTAATTAGCAGTCACCCTATATAGTTAGATATAGGTACAGGGTGTCTGGGAAAGGAGAAGCGAAAATTAAGCGTGTGGTACAGACCATCAAACGGAACAAGTTTTACCTGGGGACCAACATAGTAGTTGAAAAAAAAAAAATAAGTCTTCCCATACAAAACTTCAATAGCTAGGTACTTGACAAAATGCATAGGGCGACTTATTTTTTTTTCACTGTACTCACACTGTATTCACAACAACAACTTACCGTTATCCCAGTGACATTTTGGAACATTTCTCTCAATTTATAATCTTTCATATCGTACATTTTGACGTCTATGGCCAGGCAAACGCGGCACACCTAGAAAAAATAATGGAGTATATGAACCGGCCGCGAGAATGCATGCAATCTTATATATAAAAATGAATCGCAAAATGTGTTGGTAAGCGCATAGCTCAACAACGCCTGGACCAATTTGGCCAATTCTTTTTTTGTTGTGTTTGTTATTGTCAGGAGAAGGTTCTTACATACAAAAATAATAGGTAGGGTAGGTAAGGTATGTAGGTAAGTTGGTAGGTAGAGTAGGTAGGTAGGGTGGGTAGGTAGGGTAGGTAAGGTAGGTATCATAGTTAAGACAGGACAACGTCTGTCGGGTCAGCTAGTTAGTAGATAATACTTTCCAAATATACCGCACTGTCACATCTGACAGCCGTATTACAGGGCGCCAGCTGTAGGCTAACAACTGGGGCTAGACAAAAAGATTGCAGAAACGATAGAGTTAGGAGTAAGTATATTTGTCTTGTTAACTCTTAACACTGGGTCCATTACTATTATTATTTAATGACTTGCCTTAAACTCAAACTCAAAGTATTTATTTCAAATAAACCAATTACTGTACAGAATTGTCAAGGGGTCGGTCAGTCAAAAAGATGAAGCTAGTTGCCCATTCCAAAGCAGTAGGTACCTATGTAGAAGAACGGGCAAGAAACTCCATAGAAACTCTTTTAAACAAAATATGGTTACAAAGAAGCCTGATGCTATACTCTGTCTATGGTTACAAAGAAGTGTGTCTGAGACAAAGACTAAAAACTCAATGCTCTACATTTACAACTAACCAAAACAATTTGTATGTTAGGTAAAATGTATGTATCAACTGAAAATATTCAAGTTTAAACCTCACCTTTAATTCCTCCTGGATATCCGACTCCATCTGAAAAAGTTACATTTTCTTTATTTAATTTCTTCACTACAATCACTTTGATATGTGAAAAGTCAAAAGTATGTGAAACGATGGATGGATTGTGTGAAAGATGATATGGCTAGAGACTACCGAGATGACGACTGATAGAGAAGTATGGAAGTAAAGGACATGTTGCGCCGAGTGCAAATAAATTGGGATAAGGGCAGGAGAATGATTATGATGTGAAAGCAGACTTATTTTAATAATTAATCTGTTGCTTTTCAGTATACCGATTTCAAATTTGAAACAATGACAAACTTTTGTAAAACCATTATTTAGCCTTTTCACCGCTAACAAACACAAGACACGATGCCTCACCATAGCCAAGCTATAAATGCATAACGAACAAGATAGTTCAAATTATGAACTTCACAAAAATCATATTTCTCAACAGCATGTGAAGCTAAGTCAGAGGGCCATGGGCAGTGTAAAACTCTGACACCAGGGTAGTAACTAACCACACATGACGAAGAAGAAGAAGCGCAGAAACCTGTGGATTAGCACACGTAAAGAGAGGAGAGGGAAGATGAGCTCAACAAAGTCTCGCTGTAGGTAATAATTATGAAGAGGACACATTTATTGTTGCGTCAAAGGCTTTGTTCAGATCATTAGAGGTGTAGATAAACAGACATTTGGATTTGGAACACTCTTGCAGATTGGACATAGTCTATTCAAGAGCTCCACACTCAACGGATGTTCAAGAGATCGATAATGCGCCATTTTGCCAAAAATTCCAAAAATATTTAAAGGTCTAAATTCTCTCTCTGGTCCAGAGGGAATGCACAATAACGCTGAACACTACACTTTCACGCATTTAACCTTTTTACCGCTAAGCACTTGAAGAGAAGTTCCGGTCAGTGGGTCGTCTTAGTGGCGCTAGATTTTCGTTGGTGGCATGAAAATTGCGCAACGACTTTATATGAAGTTCTTCATTTTAACTATCTTGTTCGTTATGCATTTATAGCCTGGCGCATCCATCGCAGCGCAGGCATCGCGTCCTATGTACATTGGCGGAGGTCGTATTAATAATTTTAATAAATATTTACTGTTAACTTACTATGGCAGAAACTATTTCGTCACTTCGCTGATTTGGCATTACTTCATCGAAGTCTTCAGCTAAAAAAATGTTCAGAGCACACTCAAAGACACTAATTCTTTCGGTAACTCAGTCTAGCTAATCGAAGCATCACTGAAGTTAAGTTGTACATAGCACCTCATGTATCATTGCTTCTTTCATTCTTTGTGAATACGGAGTTTGTTAAAAGTAAATTTTGTGTTTTCTTATAAAACACGGCTTTTTCAGTGAACAGGGTACAGATTAATTATAAGATTAGAAGGTATTTATTGTCTGAAACTGTAAATTAATATATCGCAATCAATAATGTGTTTTCTTTTTTCTTGTTAAATCTGACAGCCAAGCCAAACCAAAATCTTTCAATCAATACTGACCACAGAATACATATTGATATCACAGATAAAATATTCTATGCTAGTCAGAGATTGTTATTCTCTTATCCTTACGGAGATACCTGGAGATACCGAGAGTCTAAGGCGTGAAACACACAGAAACGGCGTAAGGTGAAGGCACGGCAAAGGCACGTTCATTTTGTACACAGGCATGATGCTGCTTCTAATCGTTTTCATACAAAATGTATGCGCCTGTGACGCACCTTCACCTTACGCCGTTTCTGTGTTTCACCCCTTACATGGCATGGGCAGCATGAAGATGTAACTTTTTAATCGCTGCTGTTTCATTAAATTGATTGTCTTTGTAATTTTAAAAATATGTGATTTATAAAAATCTCATTCTGAAAATCAATTTTATTTTGTGTGGCTATTACTTACACGGGCGGAAAAATAGTTGATGCTTTTTCCTCGTTGGCGGTGCACAGGTTACTATCTTAGAGCATTTTAACCTAAATGCTCGAAGGTGACTATAGTAGGGACTTTTAATTGTAATCAGTAAGTTGACAGTTCCAAGCAAATTATTGTTACCATACGAAAACTTTAGGCCGCTTTTACATTAGGACGTTAGCAGCGCGGCAGAAGCCTTCACCGCAGAGAATCATTAGACGCTTTGAACGAAATTATTATTATTTTTATTAAGGATAACAATTTGAAATTTTGTCGAGGTTGTGAATAAGAACTAACATTAATTAACCCTGAAATCCTCGAAGGGATTGGCAGAATTGAACCCACATTTCGACAGTATCCGGAGTCCGAGAATTGAACCCAGAACCTTATGCAGCAATAGCGCTTGAGACCACTAGACCAATGAAGTAATCATGTGGCAATGATGCCAGTCTTCTGGGCACGTCTCCGGACGACAGCGATGCGGATGAGAACTTCGACGCCTAAGTGTCCTTTCGGTTTTTGAATTTATTTGTATGTAGTTAGTTAGATCGTCATTTAATTTAAGTATAAGTAGTTTAAGTTATTAGCTTTAAATTATTTTAAATAAAAGTCCCTATTGGTTTATTTGAAAAATACTTTGAGTAATCATAATCATTGAATCAGCAATAAAAAAATTATGTTATTTTGACGTACAGAGGCCAGCACATCAAGGTCCCCCAATCTGTCAAATTTCTATGATACATTTTCAACTTTATTTCAAAAGCCTAAGGTTCATGTTCAATTGGGAATATTAAGACAGTTTGGGCTGGTTTGATGTGCTGGCGCATGGCGTATGTACAAATAGTGCTGATTTTCAAACTAGTTTGAAAAAAAAAAACCGGCCAAGTGCGAGTCGGACTCGCACACCGAGGGTTCCGTACAAACCTGTAGGTATATAAGTAAAAGTTCACCCATCACGACAATCGAGTCATAGGTACCTACTCCTTTGGAATGGGCAACTAGCTTCATTTCTCGGACTGACCGACACCTTGACAATTCAAAAGTGCCTGTAATTGGTTTATTTGAAATAAATACTTTGAGTTTGAGTTTGAAAAGTTATGGTATTTTTATATTTTGAAAAAAAAAATTTTTTTTATTATATGATGTAAATAAAAATTTACGGTTTTCGCTATTTTTCCTTTATCTGCACTGTAAGACGTTACTTTGTACCAAATTTCAAGATTCTAAGTTCACGGGAAGTACCCTGTAGGTTTTGATTCTCGTGCGAGTTTCGAAAATTTGCGGCATAAACAGCTGTATCTTTTGATTGCTTTGGCTTAGAAGTTTGATTTTTTCACAGCTCCAAGGGACAGTAGACCTGAGTATTAGATATAATATAAATCATCATCAGTTTGATACCTCCACGCGTGCCTGAGAAAAACGGTCTTGACAGATTGACGGACGGACAACAAAGTGATCCTATAAGGGTTCCGTTTTTTCCTTTTGAGGTAAGGAACCCTAAAAACTACCGTTTTCTATGTTGATTAAAGTGATGGAAGGAAATAAAAATCAATTTAGTACCATAAAAAATAAAGTTTATTAAACGTAGTTTCGGGCCCGAGTCCCTTTAGTTAAAACTTTGATTGCCTTCGACACGTGAATAATTACATATACATATATTTTTTCCTTATCTAAGTATCATTATTAACAACAGATCAAACTCCTATAACTACTTTTTAAGTAATTCTATTTTAATCGGGATTTTTCGTAATGGGTTTTACCAAAGAAACAGTCTGTCGCTGCTATAAAAATCTCACTAAGTTGACCATGATAACATAGGTAAAGTGAGCTTTCATTCGACATTTTGCAAGGAATTGACAATATTGACAGTTTTTTACTACTGAACGCGATCTCAAAGCTCGTTCAAGACCTGTCAGTGTTCATCTAATCGTAAATAATGACACTGACAGCTGTTAGACGTTTGTATACTGATCGCGCCATTTTTTGACAGGAGAAAAACGAAAATCGCCTTATAATTTTTTTTTATTTTTAACTTCAAACGTGCTACGCTTGCCGGAGTTGACAGTTGGTCCGTGGATGCGTGACCATCTTTACATACCGAGACTCCTCCGTGCCTCGGAAAGCACGTTATGCCGTTGGTCTCGGCTGCCATTTGCATCTTTGACAGTCGTTACGGGTCGTCAGAAGCCTGAAAGACTGATAGCCAATATTACCAAATCGTGTTACCCAGTTATTGGGAGGTCAGATAGGCTCCATGTACGTGTCGCTTCATGTAAAATACTGGTATTCAGCTGCATCCAGTTAGACTAGAAGCCGACTCAATTGGGAAAAGGCAGATTGATATCTGGTATTCACTCCACATCGGGCAACTTTTGCCATAACGATTTTTGTGACGATATTATGGATGGCGTTTGCAAACTCTTTTCGACGTTCGTATCTTCTGCAACGCTCTGCTCATGTTCACTCGAGGTCCTAGTGTTATTTTCACTTGCTATTTTAATATTATTCTCCTTACACCAGCGCTGCCACCACTGATATATAGTGGTGCGCTGAAATAAATAAACATTTATTTAAAACTGCTGCCTAAGGCTCTGCTCGCGGCCATGTTGAAAAATTTCATACATACATAAAGGGTTGATATAGGAGGCGGAACTCCTATATCAACCCTTTACACGGGGAGTTGCCTAAAATGCTTTCTTAACCTTTTGAGCGCCACAGACAGATATAGCTGACAATTAAAAAACGTGTCTAAAACGCCACTGTCGGCTACAACCGACTAGAAAGCGACATTTTTATGTGGCCTGGCGTGTGGCACACCGATGCGTTTATGCTATGGCGTTTAAAAGGTTAAGTGACGTCTCGTACTCATAATCTATCTCTGTGACAAATTTCATCTTCGTAGGTCTAGTAGTTTTAGATATTGCGTGTTTAATCAGCGAGTGAATGTATGAAGGAGTGAGCTTTCTCTTTAAAATGTAATTATATATTATTTTATTTTGTAATTAGCTTTTTACACGTCATTTATGTTTTTAAACAGGATGAGGTCGGCGTTTCCCATCTGAGTGCTCGGAGAAGAAAGGCCGAAACAAACTCAGAGGTCAGTCTCTTTAAATGTCCAGACATAATCTTGGTCAGATCATGTGAAGACCATGTAGGTTGGTGTCTGAAATAGTCTTTTGAGGAAAGATTAAATGCATTATGTGAAACATGATATGCCTAGAAAGGGAGTGACTACCGATATGACGACTAATAGAGAAGTATGGAAGACAAAGACATGTTGCGCCGAGTGCAAATAAATTGGGATAAAGGCAGGAGAATGATGATGATGTGGACAACTTTCAGAATAGGCCAATAATTAAAAAAGAGGCTTATTTATGAAACAAAGCGATCTTCATTAGAATATCAACACGTTTTTAGATGATCAAATAAATATTTTCTTTATAATATTCGATAGGAAGATTGAGTAAGTACTTACAGGCACTCGAAATTGATTAGCAATGTCCGTGACGGAAACGCCATTTAGTTTCATTGATATTATCTGTTGTTTGATTTCTTCATCGACCCTGCACGTAAATTAAATAATCATTTAACCTTTTGAACGCCAATGTCACATATACATGACAAGCAAGCGCTTGCCCTGTACGCCAACGACACAAATATAAGACAATAGCAACTACACTACAACACGAAATAAACAATTAAATCATTACTTTTGTGTTTATATAGATATCTTAAAAATTGAAGCTCTCGTACGTATTTAATGACATGAAACTAATTAAAAGACACCATGGATATTGGGAAATTCATGATAACAAGAAGAAATAAATTTGTAGCTTGGCGTGGAGGGCACGCGCGTGCGTTTATGCTCTGGCGTTTTAAGGTATAACGTATCTAGTACAGACGCCAGCACATCAAGCTATCCCTAACTGTAAAATTTTCTCAATTAAAAATGAACCTTATGTCTTAGGGTTGAAAGTTGAAATACTATCAAAGAAATTTGACAGATTGTGGTAACTTGATGTGCTGGTCTCTGTAGATACGACCACACATCAAGGTATACATTTCATGTACAGATTGATCTCGCATTGAATAAAATTCCGGTAAAAAAAGACGAATAATAGGGATGATGACTAAAATTTATTTTCTAGTCTATTAAAAAACTTATTAAAAAATCTTGGACACATATCTTTTCTTTATTCACGTAATCAAAAGATTACGTCGGAACATTATGTTAAAATGTGGCATGACTTTCTTTTTGTTAATGGCATCTCGCAGTTCAGCCATAGGGCTGTTTACTGCTTAACCGGACTTGCCTGTGGATGCCACAAAAAAATTGTAGCCCCCAGCCAGGGCTTATAAAAACTAACAAACTAAGCGACTACACGCTAAGGGCACCCCCTGTGGGGTACAGACCTCAGCTTAGGGCGTCGCTGGGGGGGGACAGCAAGGGACAGGCTGGATCGGGCGTATTTAGAACTACTAGCACAGCGGCAACGCGGGCTGGCTCGAGCAAGGGTCGGGGGGGCAGGCTTGGACAGGGACGTCGCGACGGGCCTCGACGGCGAGGACGGAAGGACGGAAATCGGTGCCTGTGGCATGGCGTCACTCCATTCTAGTTTTTATACTGAGGTGTGACGTAGCGCACCACTCCCCATTTTCAATACGTTTTATCTAAGTATTTTTTTATTAATATTATATGATAAGGCTAAAAATACGTGTATAATATTTTTTTTAGTATCTGACTGACGGACTTAACATAATTCAGTATAAAAACTAAAAGCTGTGCTGTTAAAACATATGATCTGTTCCATACATTTTATTGAGTTACGTGTGCATAAATAAATGTATTGAAGAGCTCATATTTTTTTCGCAATTTCAGGGTCCATCCCATTGTAAAAGTTGTTCGTAACGATGAGTACAATGCTCCCACTACACAATTCTTAGAGTTAATTTTTTAACACCTTATATTATAATGCCACATTTTAACACAATGTATCGACGTAATCTTTTGTTTCTGTGCCAAAAGAAAAAATACGTGTTTAGCACTCTTTGATAGGTTATCAGCTGACGGACAAAAAAATAAATTTTAGTCGTCTTCTTCTTCTTTTCGTGTGGTTAGTGACTAACCTGGTGTCAGAGTTTACATGCTGCCCACGGGCCTCTGACTTAGCTTCACACGCTGTTGAGAAATATCTCTCAGACATGCTGGTTTCCTCACGATGTTTTAATAAAAATGAAATATTAGATTAAAATTTTATTTTTTGATGTTTAAAATTTTAGTCATCATCCCTATTAATAGATAATAATAATTATTATTTTATTGAGGAACAACATTGGCACCATTCTTGTTAGTAAACACCATATATACTATAACTTATGCACTAGGGTTAGTAACAAAATTGTAATAAGTCATGTACAGAGGCCAGCACATCAAGTTACCACAATCTGTCAAATTTCTTTGATAGTATTTCAACTTTATTGCAAAGTCATAAAGTTCATTTTTAAATGAGAAAATTTGACAGTTAGGGATAGCTTGATGTGCTGGCGTCTGTACTTACGAGGCATTTCATGCGGACAATGATTTCGCATGAGATACCTCAGCACAGGAGCTCTCGGATCCTCAGCCACAACTTTCAGGATGCTATTGCTACTCCCTCGAATCCTCCTCACAAGCGATGCCACCTTTTTCCTGATGATCGCATGGAAACCATCCGAACAACATCAGATCCGATCATTGTAAGAACTTTTGTAACCATATTTATCGGCAAATAAATCTTTGACTTTGACTTTTGACTTTGACATGCGATTGGGCAAACATCCCTGAGGCACTACAGAAACGAGGGAGCTATTCTTTGGGCTATGTAAGTTATTATAAGGTAGTGTAAAGAAATGAACAAGGTTATATACTTATGACTCCGGCCCAATTTCAAGGGCACATAGGCTTTCCTCTCCTTATGTTTGAACCCTGCTTCCGCTAGTCGTCTTCGTACACACCTAGACAGAAAGAAAAAAAGAGAATAATCGCAGGTGGTCGTGGTCACCAGAGATTCTTATATTTTTTTTTGTTGAGTTTGCGAAATCATTCAATGAGGTGCCATTTGATGATTTCTCGCAATATGGCCTTCTTTCACCGTTTGCAGAGCACTGCTGATGAAATATCTTCTTCTTCGTGTGGTTAGTGACTAACCTGGTGTCAAAGTTATTATGCTGCCCATGGGCCTCTGACTTAGCTTCACATGCGGTTGAGAACATAATTAAATACACAAAGTAAAGTGCCTGCATGGGTTTACAGGGGTAACTTTTACTTTTAACGCATGAACTCACGCCTTGCAACTCGTAAGTCGAGGCCATCATATCGACAATCATCAAATGACCCCTCCCGCTCTGGGTGGAGCGGAAGGGAGTATCAGATTCTTACTGACTAAAACCCATCCATGTTCCTTCCTTAGCCCTTTATGTTCCGGGGTAGCGGTAACCATTTCGGACATTCCCGCTGTCGGGCCGGTATCATTGGGCTCTCTAAGCACGCAATTAATAATCATAATCAGCCTATAATGTACAGAGGCCAGCACATCAAGTTACCACAATCTGTCAAATTTCTTTGAGAGTATTTCAACGTTATTGCAAAGACATAAGGTTCATTTTTAATTGAGAAAATTTGACAGTTAGGGATAGCTTGATGTGCTGGCGTCTGTACCCACGGCGGGGACACTGGCCTCCTATCTAAGAGAAGAAGTGGGCCATAATCCACCACGCGGGCCCAGTGAGGATTGGCGGCTGTCACATATCTTCAAACTTCCGGTTGAAGGACGTGCCGCTTTCCTCACGATATTTTCCTTCACCGTTTTGAGAGCCGTGGTGATGATATTAAATACACAAAGTACACACGCCAGCACATCAAGCTATCCCTAACTGTCAAATTTTCCCAATTAAAAATGAACCTTATGTCTTTGCAATAAAGTTGAAATACTATCAAAGAAATTTGACAGATAGTGGTAACTTGATGAGCTGGCCTCTGTACCTACAACATGTAAGTCGAGGCCGATATCACTGGCCACCACTGCTATTAAATGAATATAATATAAATTACTCTGGAGAAATGCCCAATTCCTTAGCCAGGGAGGGCGTATGGACAGTCTGCTCTTGAGCCACCCGGTCTATCAGGAGCTGGTCTTCTTCAGCCGTTGTCTTTCTCTTCCTTCCAGTCTGTTTTCCATTCTGCATATGACCTTCATTGCACCAGCGACTCCACCATTTACGAACTGTGATTCGCTAAAAAAAAAACGAAAGACTGTAGAGATAAACTACGATAACATGGCGCGCCCCTCCAAATGACTGTTTCAATGTTTGCAGTCACATCCTTACGAAAGAGTTTGTATGTAGTTGTAAGCATTTGTCGTCAGTAGCAGGCCGGCAGCGCGAGGTGTGAATCCTGGTGGCGCTTTGTGATTACTGTTACAAATACTTTCAGACGTTTTGAATTGTTGAGGTACTTACTGATGTATCTAACAGGTAAGCTATCCGACTATTCGTCATTCCTTCTTGCTTTAAAGCTATTATTCGTTGTTTTAAATCGTCATGGAGCGCTTTATGCTTGCTGAAATCAAATTATTAATCATTTAAGCACATGCACTTTCGTAAGCGGTCACATAACAAAAAAATACAACCAACTTTCAAAATAACACGACAATGTGAAAAATAACCTTAATTTCGGAAGTCGGTGTCTTTGATTTTATATTTGATTTTCTTTTTTTTTTTTCAACCGACTAGTGTTTTTTGAAGCCAATGGTTTTTATTTTGTAAAAAGGTTTTCATTTTTCATTTTTGAGTTTTTGTACCTACTGCTACCTATGTAAACAACAGTGACCTAAAGTACTAATATATCATCAAGATAAAATTTTTCATAAATAAAACAAATGTTCTTATAAAAACAACTGGGCCGAAGTATGTTAAATTTTGATGGGATCAAATGGCAACTATTCCGCATCAAACTAAAGAAGAATCACGTAAATCGGGTCATAAATCTCAGCGTAATATCGGTATACATACTTAAATTAAAAAAAAAAAAAACAAATTGAAAACCTCCTACTTGTTTCTCTCCATTGTAGTCAGTTAAAAATCAAATAAGTACGGGTCGTTTTATTATTATTAACTTTTAGAACGTTTGTAAATATGTGAGCACCATGTACAGACGCCAGCACATCAAGCTATCCCTAACTGTCAAATTTTCTCAATTAAAAATGAACCTTATACTTTTGCAATAAAGTTGAAATACTATCAAAGAAATTTGACAGATTGTGGTAACTTGATGTGCTGGACTCTGTACTTATGACACAATTAATTTTGCCTGCCAGTGTTATTTGTGTTTTTCTTTTCACCTTTTGTGGTGTAGTATTTTTAGTCTGGGTGCATCGTCCTCACATATAATTTTATAATTCATGCATACAAAAAATTGTAAAAAAAGCATTTTAAAATAGTAACGGTGGAGTTTCTTGCCCATTCTTCTCCATACGAAACTACCTTTCGGAAGGGGCGACTAGAATCAATTCTATTTCTTGTTCATTTTGACGTTCAAAAGTGCCTTATTTGTGCCTATGATTTGACTTTGACTTTATAACATTGTGGAAGTGCACGCTAAAAGTACAGAGGCCAGCACATCAAGTTACCACAATCTGTCAAATTTCTTTGATAGTATTTCAACTTTATTGCAAAGATATAAGGTTCATTTTTAATTGAGAAAATTTGACAGTTAGGGATAGCTTGATGTGCTGGTGTCTGTCTACGCCTACCCTAAGGGAGGGGGGAGGGGGGTAAGAAAAATCCTAGCTACGCCGTCGATCCCTTACCTAGGTTTTTTCTGTTCCGTGTTCGCATTCCGTTCAGGCTTTTTCATAAGTATATGTTCAAACCCAGCTTCATGCAATCTCTGCCTCACTATGTGAGAACAAGCCTCAATTTCTTTGCCCGGTTCTGCCGCGTCGTAGCAAAAATTCTGTTTTGTATCATGTTCCTCTGACCCTGCAGTGTTAGATCTACGATATGTATTGCCATTTTTTCGATAACGGCTCCACCAACGATCAACGGATGCTATCTGCAAACAAATTCATGTTCTTATACGCAAAATACGCGCTTTTACGTGAAGTTACACCAATTATATTACCTATAATGTTTAGCCTTTTGAACGCCAGAGCAGAAACGCACGCGCGTGTCCGCCACGCCAAGCTACAAATTTATTTCTTCTTGTTGTCATGAATTTCCCAATATCCATGGTGTCTTTTAATTTGTTTCATGTCATTAAATACGTACGAGAGCTTTAATTTTTAAGATATCTATTAATACACACACAATAGTAATGATTTCATTGTTTATAATATGTGTACCCGCATTGTCACTTATTTGTTTCGTTGGCGTACAGGGCATGCGCTTGCTTGTCACGTATATGTGACACTGGCTTTCAGAAGGTTAAGGCGATTGCTACGGGCTGTTCCCAGCCAATGTCCCGCTAGATGGCGCTGAAGGCTACATTTCTAGTTTATTTGAGTTTTTGCGTAATTGGAAAACTATTATGTCGTAGGAATAGTGTTCGCGGTTACTAAATATTATAATTTATTGAAATATGTCATATCATTGCCTTAAAATCCACCCAATTCGGTAAATAGATGTATTTTAACATCTGCCATTGCATACAGGGTCGTTTACACACACAGACGTATACAAAAATGTTTACTAAAATTGAACACTAGATGGCGTGAATGTAAAAAACAAGTTTTCCATTTTTCTGTATGGGTAGACAGAACTTCAAAACACCACCTGCTATGTTTTATATTCTAAAAGATTGTTATAAAAATAAAACTTATATTTGTTGGCGGAAACTATTTTATTGATCAATAATTTTGGGAAATAAATAATGTCAAAATTGATTACAATAAAACGCAGTTTTATTTTATTACATGTTTTTTTTATCAAAACATGTATTTGAAGTAGCATATAATATGCTGATCCATGCCTATTCACTCAAAACTAATAACACTAATGATTTGTAACAGTAACAATTATTTCAATATTATTTTAAACATTTCATAACCAACACGTAAGAATAATTCATAAACAAGATACAACAACAAATCTAAAACACTTTATTATGTGATAATGATAATAACCAGGAAGGTGAAAAACATTTTTCCGATTTCGACGCACTCAAAAGCTTTTAGTAAAACATAGGTAAGCATGTATGCCTAATGAAGTATTATTTCACCTTCTGATTTTACAGTAAATACAAAATAAAAAGAAATATACAGTGGTTATGTAGATTCTAAACAAACTACCACCAAAATACAATTAGAACAAAAATCATTTGACTTGTTGATTTCAGATTCTAAACAAACTACTACCAAAATACAATTAGAACAAAAATCATTTGACTTGTTGATTTCACCCTCTGCCTTGAAACTAGCAGTCAAACAGTCAGTCCTATGAGTATTACATATATAAATCATTATCATGCTGTCCTACAGTGGAGATTTCAATCAAAGCAATGTCTTCTGGTGACTTTTGGAATTCTGTTAGCCGTTCTTCACACTGTATTTTCAACTGTGCTTCGTCAATATCAATAGGATCACAAGCTTCGGGTCCATAGTGCTTATCCGGTTGGGTTTTCTCTCTTGGAGCAAATAATCGTTTGCGTGTCAAAGATTGCTGTCGTATTCTGGTCTGTTCCTTCCGTTTTATGTACTTTTTAAAATGTGTCCCTGGGCTCTGTGTGGTCTGCTTTTTCCATGCAGTTTCATGCCATTTGTGTCCCTTAGCAAGTGATAGGTCTGAAAACATATTTAAATGTTATATTTAAAAAAAGAAATGTTGCATTATTGTATATAAATTGGAATAAATAAGGGCTGGAGAATGATGATATTCCATCACAATCAAAGAATTTCTTACTGGTTCTAATAATTTCTGACTGTTATTACTGTATATTTACCTGCCACATGAACACGCCGCTGGTAAGAACCCCCTTTTCCTAAACTTATTCGTTTGCCACAGTTGAATTTGTTTATTAGGCTTATAAAGTTTTCTGCCACATTTGTTGTCTCATTAGACAAACGACCTGCCTTCAAAGCAATTTTTTCATTGGCTGCATAAATCAGAGCCCACACCTCTGGAGCATTATTTTTCAGACTTTCTACATGATTTTCTTCCTTCTTTTCACTTTCATCTGTTAATGTTTTATTGACATTGCAGTAATAATTCTTGCAGTTTTCATGTACTCCGAATACATGAAGGATTTTTGGTTTTACACGAATATAATAATATGTTCTTGGTTGTGTATTCTGGGTACTGAAAGAAAAAAAAAACAAATTGTGATACCATAATAAAAGTATAATACCTATATCCTAGATCTATTTTCTCCTTAATATTTCGTAGGTTTTTTTTACGTCATCTTATGGTTTTAGACTAAAGCAGCCCACAAGACGACCTACTGACCCTACATACACGTAGTGTTCCTTTTACGATCAACAATAAACCATGTTGATACATACATTATAGAGTTATCTAAGACGATTTCTCGTGTTTACGAAGAAGTCGGATACAGAATTAGTTGTATTATGCAGGTTCACTTACCTCCCTTCAGCATAATATCTCCTTCTTCCACTTCGAACTCGTTTCAAAGATTTGCGCGACCCCGAATATTCGTGTTGTCTGTACGACGCCTTGCTTGTTCGAACAGACATTGTAGACGTAATCTAAATCAGAAATATAGAAAAACAAATGAAAAACGAAAGAATAAGTTCCTTTTAGACACTCAGTATTTGAATAAAATAAGTATCGTAAGTCACATGCATTGAAAGATCTATCAATCTTTTATGATTGAGTTGCGTTCTGAAATAAAATCTAAGAAAATAAAATATAACACTAAAATTTACTTATCTTTATATTTCAATGTTATCTTTATACACCTGGTAGAACTGGCCGACGAATATAGATATATATTAGATTAAGCGATTTATTTTTAAACAATAAATTACGGAACAAAAAAAAAGGATTGTAAGTAACTGAATTATGTTTGTTTCTGAACGCAACGAGTCGCGCGGTGCACGGAGTAGATACCTACTTTGATAAAACAAACTAATAATATTGTGTGTCTGTCTGAAAATTCGGAAAAGCATATTTTGCCAATGTTTGCAAGTTTAATTTTGTGACTACTTTGGTAGTTTACCGATTTATAATAATTGTATATATCGTTGTTTAAAAAATATTCAAACACATTAAAATATGATACACTGATTTATCACTGGTTTCAGTGATGAACTGATGTCAATGTTAACCACAATACTAATCACTTTCGTCATACGTGTGTATGATTGATGTGATTAGCAATGTGGTGATATTTCAGAAAAATCACGGGCCAGTTTGTTGTTTTTAATCCCACCGAAAATATAATTGCGTTATTAGAATAATTAATTACTATACCTACGATAAATTACAATATAGTCTCAAATGCATACTAGAGAAATATTGCAATTTGAATCAATTAAAATGCACAGCATACAAAAATAAATTCTCAACACAAGAAACTCCGCGCGCAAATCATAGCGCGTAGCAATGAAAATCAAGAATGTAATTTTATATCGAGTCGACCAAAGTAAAAGTACCTAGACAATACATTGACCTCTAGACTAATAGAGGTCACTGGTCAGGTACCTACATACAAATACAGACAGACCTACGACCACGCTACGAGTTGCCAGTGTTGCCACACAACAATAATGAGTAATAAAATTGTTTACAAAAAAAAAACATAGATTTCTAAGGTCATTAGTTTTATTTTATTTTATTGTAATTTTTTTTTGAACGATTGGAAATGAAATTACTCAATTATTGCAGTTAGAACTTTGATTTATTAGAATTATAAGATAACGAACGCGAACGCGCACGACATCTAGCGCGTCAATGTTTAAACATCGCCTTTCGTTTGCTTGTCAAAAGTCACGCACACTACTGTAGAAGTGTCAAATTTTGCCGGTATTTCACTGTTGTTTTTCTAAGTAAATAATGTAAGTTATTGATTAAAAAGGTCGATCGCGGACACATTTCATTGTAGAGAAGTGATAAAATGATTAGTTTTAATGAAAGAGTGTCTGTGTTTAGTGTATAAAGGTATTCAAAAATGTATGGACGGAGGGGCGGTACATCCACCTTAAGGCGGAAGCGCCAGGGTACGAATGATGACTTTATTTGCTAGAATATAGGATTTACAGACAGCACATCAAGCTACCCCAAACTGTCAAATATTCCCAATTGAACATGAACCTTAAACTTTTGTAACAAAGTTGAAAATCTAGTCAAGAAATTTGACAGATTGGAGTAGCTTGATATGCTGGACTTAAAATACGGGCTTACTCGTGAAATTGTGGACACCAATTTATATTACCAATAATATTTAAGGTTGATGTTCCAGGGTAGCCCGCGAAATTCAAATTTCCTTAAGTTTTTTGCAATTTGCAGGCCAGTGATAGGTTGTATGTTGATGAACATTTGATTCGCGGCTGTAAGACGTATGTAGTTACAGAATTATAATCATCAAAATCATTAATACAACCCTCCGAGCTCATAAAGGTGTAAAAATGACTTTTTACAAGGTCAAAGTCATTCCGGAACCGAAATGATTTTGATGATTATAATTCTGTAACTACATACGTCTTACAGCCGCGAATCAAATGTTCATCAACATACAACCTATCACTGGCCTGCAAATTGCAAAAAACTTAAGAAAATTTGAATTTCGCGGGCTGGTTGGAGGATTCACCTTAAGAGGGAAGCGCCAAAGTATCCCGCGAAATACAAAATGAAGGATTTTCATTTTAACTCTTCCCTAATCGCCGGATAGATGGCGCTGAACTTAGTAAGTTACTGCAAGGAACGGAACGTCACATCATTTCACTTTGATGTAATTCTGAGATCGTAAAACGAAACGTACATTAAAAAAGTACGCGAAGCAACGAAAGTGTCAGTCAACGACCGTATGTGACGTGACACAATGTTTTTTTCAAGCGTTTTGTCTTTGGCATCTTAGTAACGTAGTCAGTTCAACGCCATCTACAGAGTTCTTGGAAACTATGTTTTTTTTTATTACTCAAAAGGAAAACCTCTCATTTCATACGATTTTTGTAATTTGCAGACCGACGAAAAATTTCAACGGAAGGAGGTTCAGAAAGATGTACTGAAACCTTGGTAACCAGCTTCATCGCTTTCTCTTTGTCAATTCCCTACTATGTTGGGGTCGTATTCCAGTCTAACCAGACGCAGCTGAATACCAGTATTTTACATGTCGACTGCCTATCTGACCTCCACAATCCAGTAACTGGGCAATACGATACCCTTGTTCAGACAGGCTGTCAGTTTTTCGGGCTTCTGACTACCCGTAGATAACGACTGTCACAGATCCACGAATGACAGCCAGGACCAACGGCTTAACGTGCTTTCCGAGGCACGGAGGAGTCTCGGTATGTAAAGATGGTCACCCATCGACGGACCAGCCCCGCCAAGTGTAGCTTAACCTCATGTATCACTTTATTACTCAGCCACGAGCTCCTGCCTTCCTCTTTGTATAAACTACAAACATTTAGAAGACTAACCGACAATCCAGTGTCCTTAGCTATTGCACGGACCGACAGACCGTTCTTCTTCAACGTAATTATTTTTTCTTTTATCCTGTCGTTGAGCCTGAAAGAACAAAATGGGAGTTAAGAATTCATGATACACTGACAATAATAATTTTTAAATTTCAGCCAGGCGGTAGAGATAAACTACGATAACATGGCCCGCCCCTCCAAAATTCAAGACGTTTGAAAGCATTTGAGAAATTAATTACAAAGGGCCACCAAGACTCACAACATGTCGCTGCCGGCCTGAAACTGAAGATAAATACTACTACATACAAACTCTTTCGTAAGGATGTAACTACACACATTGAAACAGTCATTTGGAGGGGCGCGCTATGTTATCGTAGTTTATCTCTACAGAAAGCAGACTGTGGCTATGCTCCTCAATAATGAAACAAAAGACACACACATTATACACTTTGTATTAATAAAGATAAGTACATAAATGCATAATACAATGAAATCGCTACCACCTTTCCGGTATTCCAACACAAGAGTTAATATCTTCTTCTTTTCGTGTGGTTAGTAACTAACCTGGTGTCAGAGTTTTAATGCTGCCCATGGGCCTCTGACTTATCATCTCATGCTGTTGAGAAATATCTCTCGGGCATGCCGGTTTCCTCACGATGTTTTCCTTCACCGATTTTAAGCAAGTGATATACAATACGCACATGAATCCGAAAAATCAGAGGTGCGTGCCTTGGGTTCGAACTCGAGACCTATGACTTGGCAGTCCGGCGGTCACACCACTAGGCTATCACTGCTTAATAGAGTTAATATGACAGAGGGGCATTAAATTACACTACGTACATATACTATACGTGTTTAGTATTAATTCGGTACGGTACAGAAATTAAAAGCACCAAAAATGAGTTTATTTTTTCTAACTAAATAGCTTACAAATCTGAGTGTAAAGCAACCACCCTTTGTAAATAAAAACTGACCTTGTAACAAAAGCGGCAACAACGCGCGCCGGCCGGCGTGCTGTTAGGAAAGATACATCGTGTTCAAATGGGGCAAAAACTTAACAAATCATTTGCGACTAAACTACTGCTCCTATTTAATTGATTTTTGGTACAGAGCTTGAAAATGGTCCCTAGTATAGGCAGGTTAAAGGAAAGCCCCTCTGTCGTATCAACTCTGTATGTATTACCACTGCATCCACTCACGCGCGCGCTAGCGATCTATGGTGGAATTTAAAATGTTGCCAGAACAAAAAAAAATAGTTTTTAAGGTAAAACGTAATTTTTGAAGAAAATCCGAGGTGAAAAACTATTATTACTACAACCGAACGGGACTCGGGCATGCGGAACGCGCACGGGAGTACCGCAAGGCAGGTAAGTATACTATTGAAATGATTAGATTTTATAATTTTATCAAACAGACTCTACTCTCAGACAAAACTAATATTGAAGTATTTTTGATAGAAATATATGTAAAAATTTCACAAGTCCTATATGAGTGTGTCTTATGTGTGTGTGTGTGTATTACCACTGCATGAACTCAAATATGGTTCCAATGTAAGCGAAGAACGATGCTTACCTTACTCTGCTATTCGGAGCCCCAACCTTACTACTCATCTTTTGTTTTTTATTGACCGGTAATTCTTTTGATGAAGTATCTATGTCCTCTTCACTTGAGGATGCATTCACAATATTAACCACGACATCAAGCTTAAAGTTTTTCTCTTCATCATCTGCTATAATGATGTTATCTCTTTCTATCGCTACATCAGCCATTTTGGTATTTTCACTTGAAATGTTTTCATTATTATTAACTTGTGTTTCAGTATTTTTAATTTCATCCTCGTCAATATCTTCTCTAGATGTTAAGTCTTCATTGAAATGTGTCGGTTTTAGAAACGTATCGCTTTTTTGAGTATTCAAGTTGATGTTGTTTTCAGCTATAGGATCAGATTCAATTTCAGTTTTCATAGGGACGTCAATCCAAGGTTCGTACTCTTCAAATTCTATCTCTTTTTCTTCTTCAATAATTCTTAATTCGGTTTTTGTGTCATGATTGAATGATACTTCTATTTCTTTGTTTTCAATGACATCTTTGCTTTCAATATCAGATGTGGTGTATACCGTTTGAATGGTGAGTGGTGATTTAAAAGAAGGGTGGTTTTGTTTTATTAGTGCGATATCACTTTGTTTAATGTTTACGATATTTTTCAGCAATGCATCGCTGAGCAGCGCTTTGTCTTTGAACGCTGCAGCCGCTGTGAGCCGCGCAGTGCACTCCCAACAAACACGATGGAGGATACTCTCCTTTTTGCCGCATGCCTGACGAATGAAGGCTATTGTCAGAGCATTTGTCATAGACATGTGAATAATGAAATAAAACCTACTTTAGATATAGTACTGTGAAGGCCAGAGAGACCTTCACTTAGGGAGCACAGAGGTAGATATGTGTAGTGTGTTGTAGGGACTTCTATCCTACAAAACACACGGGGCAGCAGCTATTGAATGATATTACTTATATCGAATACATGCGTCAAGCAGCACGGCTACTGACTCCTTCATATTTCTATACTAATATTATAAAGAGGTAAAGTTTGTGTGTTTGTTAAATTGTCAGGGGTAATCTCGGAATCTACTGCACCGATTTTAAAAATTCTTTCACTAATAGAAAGCCACATTATCGCTGAGTGTCATAGGCTATATAAAAAACCGAAAAATTAAAAGGTTTTTACGTGGTAGTCCGTTTTGTAAAGAGAATCGGAGAAAAACTCATCGTTATACGTGAAGGCCACAGCAGCGCGGCAGCGGCGCGCGATGGTTTCGGCTTATTTCGGTTCGCGTTCGTGCTCACTTCGGAAGAAGGAGGCGTGACCTTCCTTTTACATCTGAGAGGTAGGTACCCGCGCGGCTCATTCGCGCGGTCGGCTCTTTACGCAGCGGACGTCCCCAAAATTGAATTTTTCGTAACACACTTTCGACATTCATTAATTTTATTTTCGGTACATTAAAAAAAAATCTTTTATGTTTATATAGTTTTCATTTAATTTAGGTTATAGATAGGCGAATGAAAACGTTTCTTACGAACGCTGCCTTAACTATGAAAGATATATATTTTTGAACATTATGCCCAACGAAGTGGGCACGGGTCAGCTATCTTTTATAAAAACCTATCAAACTATTCTATCATTTTGAAAGATCAAATGCTGTCAGTTATACAGGGTGTAACCGAAAGGGTATATATACATACAAAAGCATATGCTACAGACCACCAAACTGAACAACTTTTACTACGGGAACAACTCCGAAATCGCAAAAAAAAATCAGCTGTTGTATGCATTTTTGGTCACGTGACTCGTCGAAATGTATAGTCCAATCAACAAGGGGGTTGGATAAGGTGATAATTCCTCTGTCGCTGAAACTTTGCAGTGTGATAAAGTAATGTTTATAGATAACGGTTGACCAGTTATCCAACATTTTTTTTATTTAGAAGTTAGGTATTTACACCTAAACATGAAAATCATTTCTAGATCTGGGGGAAAAATTGCTCCGTCCAAAATTCCTTCGGTATATGCCAGTATATACTGATATGTATAGGTATGTATCGGTATCCAACATTTTTTTTATTTGGGAGGGCCAGGAAGTTAAAAATACCTATTTAGGTCCATAACTTGTTCGAAAAAATTCCTCCGTCAAATTTTCTTTTTTTGTATGTTTTAATATCGTCAAATGTATCGCACTGCACGAAGATCCAATAGATTTTGCATTTGTAACATAGCATTACGGTTTTCTGCCAATAACTCAGTGAAAAAAATTCCTCCGTCTTTTTTATTAATTTATCTGTCATAGTATACGTAAATGAAACAGTTTTTTTAAAGATCCAATAAAATTTCGGCAATACACACGACTTTTAGAGTATCAACTATTATTTTAAGATGAATGGACTACGAGCGGGCGGCGGGGGCAGTGCGGGGCGCGGGAGGAAGGGCGCCGGCCGCCGCGTTGCATACATACTCACTTTTCTGTTTTTTATAGAATCGAATGATATTTCGACTTCGGACATGCACCTTGTAATACATTAATTAACTTATCATATGGGTAATTAAGTACCTAGCACGTCCGTACCGGAAGCAATGAGTTTGAATATCTCTTGGGGCGATTCAGATATGCGATTGATCGTATCGTATATTTTTCATGAATTGTGAAGTAACCATACCATTGATAGTGTCGGACCACGCACAACCAACAAGCTTAACATAATAGTTGAAAAACATGCTCTTCATTACAATTTGTAAGAAATTACCAATTGTCCATAAAGGTACAATGTTATTTGACTATTACTAGACAACTTGTAAAGCTTGCTTAGTTGTGATAGTTTTCCTTTGAACTTCATGAATTTTTCAAGTGGGCATAGATGGCCTAATCCGAATATACGAGTAATAACTAACTTATTTCTTATTCGGGATTCTTTAAAAACTGTTTAACGTCAAACAGTCTTTGTCAATTAATATTTAGTTTTATTTATTCAAAGGCACTTGAACGTCAAAATTAAGTAACAAACAGGCACTTAACTAATCATTGGTTTTGTTTCATTATATAGGAACTATAACAATTATTAGCAGTGGTTGAGCGATTGACTGCTGCGCAGTATATCGCGGGTTCGATTCCCACACGGAACAAATATTTGTACGCCCTGCAAGTATTTGTTACAGGTCTGGGTGTTTTTCTATCTATAATATGTATGTATTTACGAAAAAATGAAATATACGAAAAAATACGAAATGTCCAAGGATATTATTATTATTTCTCGATACTCGTACAACAAGTGTATAGAAATATAAAAAATCGACTACCTAAAAAACCTTTCAAAGCAAAAATAATTTTTATTTCAGTTTTTGCCACGAACTAAACATTAAAAAAAACATACAGCGAATTGAGAACCTCCTCCGTTTTTTAAGTCGGTTATAAATAATGTTACTTCTTTGCTGTATTGTAAACATTATCAGCCTACTGTACCATTTTTTTCGCCAAGTTTTCTTCGATAGGTACTTACTTCCTATCCGCCCCCCATATTGGTATTGTTCCCCTTTTTCAGATATAGATAATCTACCCCAATGCTTAGCACATTAGTGCTGAAGAAATTCTATGAATATTATTTTTCACACATATTTGGAAAGAAAAATTTCATGGATATTATGTATTATCGTTTTGTGAAATTTCCATGGATATTATGTATTATTATTAAAAATAAGCTACTTATGTTACGTTAACCATTTTTCCATAAATAACATTTATAATAAGGAAGGAAAGAAGGAAACGCCATGTAGCCCGCGAAATTCAAATTTTCTTACTTTTTTTGCAAATTGCAGGTCAATGCCAGGTTTTATGTTGATCAAAATATGATTCGTGACAATAACAAATATTTTGTATTATTATCCTAATTAGTATCCTTTGATTTAGCAATATACATACATATCTCACTAAGTTCATAAAATAACCCTATGGAACGAATATTTCTGTAATATTGATGCCATAGGATGATATTATGAACTTACTTAGGGTTGTATTAATGATTTATATTGTTACAATTTTGTAAATAAATACTTGCTACGGTCGCAAATCATATTTTAAAACGTGTCACTGACCGGGACCGGCAAATTGCAAAAAAACGTAAGAAAAATTTAATTTCGCGGGCTACCCTGAATAATTATACAAATCACTCATTGATGAGAGTATAGGTATATTGGGTGCAGAGGTCAAGCTACTCCAATCTGTCAAATTGGGAAAATTTTACAGATTGGGGTAGTTGATACATGTATGTACTGGCGTCTGTACAATATGTTTCTTTTTTCATTTTGGTGGATGTCACATGACTTCGCATATTTAGTGATTACTCTCGTTTAAATAAATATTTTTTTTATAACTGCACAATTTAGTGTAAGTAACTAAATCCACTATATGGCACCTATCTATCAATTTATCAAGTTAGGTATTTTATCTGACGAAAAACTGTAGAATCTATTTCAAAAGGATTACAAAGTTACAATTGCTTAACGGGCTCAACTCTACTATTTTTTAACATTTTGTTGTGCTGTGCCTTTGTTTGTCAAGCTCGACTTGGTGGAGATTAGAAGTATATATTTTTGTTTCTTGGTTAATAAAACTTTATGAAGATAGTTCAATAAAAGTAAGTTTAATAAGAACGAATGGTTAGTTTATTGTTTGTTACTCACGAATGAGAGTTGATTGATACCAAATAATTAATAAACGTTGAGAAAAAAAATTGTATCAGTGTTTTTAATTCAAATATCTCTTGTTATACATAATATGCTATGCTAAACATATTGTACAGAGGCCAGCACATCAAGTTACCACAATCTGTCAAATTTCTTTGATAGTATTTCAACTTTATTGCAAAGACATAAGGTTCATTTTTAATTGAGAAAATTTGACATCAAGCTATCCCAATCTGTCAAATTTTCCCAATTTGACAGATTGGGGTAGCTTGACCTCTGCACCCAATATACCTATACTCTCATCAATGAGTGATTTGAATAATTATTCAGGGTAGCCCGCGAAATTAAATTTTTCTTACGTTTTTTTGCAATTTGCCGGTCCCGGTCAGTAACACGTTTTAAAACATGATTTGTGACCGTAGCAAGTATTTATTTACAATAATTGTTATAGTTCCTATATAATGAAACAAAACCAATGATAAGTTAAGTGCCTGTTTGTTACTTAATTTTGACGTTCAAAAGTGCTAGGTACTTAATTACCCATATGATAAGTTAATTAATGTATTACAAGGTGCATGTCCGAGTCGAAATATCATTCGATTCTATAAAAAACAGAAAAGTGAGTATGTATGCAACGCGGCGGCCGGCGCCCTTCCTCCCGCGCCCCGCACTGCCCCCGCCGCCCGCTCGTAGTCCATTCATCTTAAAATAATAGTTGATACTCTAAAAGTCGTGTGTATTGCCGAAATTTTATTGGATCTTTAAAAAAACTGTTTCATTTACGTATACTATGACAGATAAATTAATAAAAAAAGACGGAGGAATTTTTTTCACTGAGTTATTGGCAGAAAACCGTAATGCTATGTTACAAATGCAAAATCTATTGGATCTTCGTGCAGTGCGATACATTTGACGATATTAAAACATACAAAAAAAGAAAATTTGACGGAGGAATTTTTTCGAACAAGTTATGGACCTAAATAGGTATTTTTAACTTCCTGGCCCTCCCAAATAAAAAAAATGTTGGATACCGATACATACCTATACATATCAGTATATACTGGCATATACCGAAGGAATTTTGGACGGAGCAATTTTTCCCCCAGATCTAGAAATGATTTTCATGTTTAGGTGTAAATACCTAACTTCTAAATAAAAAAAATGTTGGATAACTGGTCAACCGTTATCTATAAACATTACTTTATCACACTGCAAAGTTTCAGCGACAGAGGAATTAATGTAATTTCTCCATACAAAGAATTTCCTTATTGACTGGACTAGTAGGGAACAGCTGATTTTTTTTTTCACGATTTCGTTGTTGGTCCCGTAGTAAAAGTTGTTCAGTAACTACGGTCAAAGATGCCTACATGTACAACAAGTATGACTTACCAATATTCCCGTAATATTCTGGAACATTTCACTCAGTTTGAAGTCCTTCATATCATACATTTTGACATCTAGTGCTAAACACACTCTGCACATCTAAAAAAAAAAACAAAGGGCTTAGGCCGCAGATTCGGAGCAGCATGCGGCGGAGCGTTACATGAACTGTGAACAGTTCTGTTATACGCCCCGCATACGTACCGAACGTACGCTGCAAGAAACGCTGTTCCGAATTTGAGGCCTTAGGATAAGGAATAACGTCGTCGGGAGCCACGTGACGACTCCCGGCCACCGTCAGCGCGAGCCTGTGGGCGGTGAGTAATGGGTAGCTCACCGTCCGATCAGGACCAGACCCGTGCCGGCCGGCGCGAACATGTTCCACGCGCGCCTCAAAGAGATGTCAGCATTTGACGGGTAAGGGCCAAGCCTGCCGGGTAAGCGGGATTGTCCGAAAGGGTTACCGCTACCCCGGAACATAAAGGGCTAAGGAAGGAACATGGATGGGTTTTAGTCAGTAAAAGTCTGAAACTCCCTTCCGCTCCACTCAGAGCTGGAGAAGACATTGGATAATTTCCCATACTCAAAAAATAAAAAAGGGTAAGGTATCAGGATAGAATGTCACTGACACATGTGTATGGAATTGACATAAGATTTTCTGTAGCTTATGTCAGTGCCTTTGCCTACATTTTTGACTTTTCCTCATCGCGTTTACAATACATTTTCGAAATTCGTTGTAGAAATTCGAAGCTTCGAAGTTCGTACTACATATCTTTAGAGAGAGTGTGAAACAGTTGTGAGTGAAAGAGAATGGACTTAGTAGAGCTTTTTGTCTCTGTTACCCATACTATGTATGTGTGTCGTGTACCATATTAAGTGCGTCCGTGTATTTAACTTTTTGAACGTCAGAGCCATAGAGGAAAGTAATATATCGGGTAGTCAGAGCATAAACACGCGCGCGTGCCCTCTACGCCATGCTACAAAGTCAGTCACAAGTCAGAGGCCCATGGGCAGCATAAAAATTCTGACACCAGGTTAGTCACTAACCACACGAAAAGAAGAAGAATACAAATTGGGCAGAAACATAACTGATTAATCACGTAATCTCATGTATTATTTAGTGTGTAGCTCTCATATAGATGGACATAACGAGTGAACTTGTTCTTAACTTTTGAACGCCAGAGCATAACCGCACGCACGTGCCCTCGACGCCAAGCTAAAAATTTATTCCTTCTTGTTATCATGAATTTCTCAATATCCATTGTGTCTTTTAATTTGTTTCATTTCATTACCTAATGCGTACGAGAGCTCAAGTTTTCAAGATCTATATAAACACTCACAAAAGGAATGATTTAATTGTTTATTACGTGTTATAATGTTGTTGCCATTGTCATATATTTGTGTCGTTGGCGTACAGAGCATGCGCTTGCTTGTCACGTATATGTGACAATGGCGCTCAAAAGGTTAGGTTAACTTAATTAAATATTTGTATCTATCGACTGAAAACATCACAATCATGATATCTTACTGGCTCACCTTTAACTCAGCCTGATTATCGAGAGCCATCTGAAAATAATAATAATAAAATAATAATAATATCCTTGGATATTTCACACAACACCATATAGTCCCAAGCTAAGCAACCTAATGCTTGTGTTATGGTAACGAGATGGCTGATAAACTACTTGAATACATTTTTTTTGTAAATACATACATATTATAGATAGACAAACACCCAGACCCGGAACAAATACTTGTAGGTCGTACAAATATTTGTTCCGTGCGGGAATCGAACCCGCGACATGCTGCGCAGCAGTCAATCGCTCAACCACTGCGCGAACCGTGTCAAAAATGATTTTAAATTTATTTATTTGTTAACTGCCTTGTTAGTCTACTGGTCTCAAGCGCTACTGTTGTGCATGATGTCCTGAGTTTTGGCGAAAACATCGTGAGGAAACCAGCATGTCTGAGAGATATTTCTCAACAGCATGTGAAGCTAAGTCAGAGGCCCATGGGCAGCATAAACACTCTGACACCAGGTTAGTCACTAACCACACGAAAAGAAGAAGATTCCCAGGTCGTGCAAACTGTTATTGAATTTTTCTTTAGGGAATTTCTCAGCAGTAGCCCGGATTCTGGATTCGGGTCTGGTTGGTACTAGGTTTTGACATTATGTTTATCAAATCAAATCTGCCTAGCGTTTTCTCAACTATGTTGGGGTCAGCTTCTGAATACCAGTATGGAGCGACTGCCTATCTGATCTCCACAACCCAGTCAGTAACTGGGTAATACGATACCTCTTGGTAAGACTGGTTGTCAGACTTTCGGGCTTCTAACTACCTGTAACGACTGTCAAAGATCTACAAATGACAGCCGGAACCAACGGCTTATCGTGCTTTCCGAGGCACGGACGAGTCTCGGTTTATAAAGAAGGTCATTCATCCATGGACCAACCCCGGCAAGTGTAGCTTACCTGATGGATTGATCCGTGTAGCTGTTATTACTTAGCCACGAGGTTTGTATTTTAATAAATATTCAATTGTGAACTCACTAGAGTAGGAACAGCTCCACTTTTCACTCTTCGCTGATTCGGCCGTGTAATGTCAAAATCTTCAGGCAGAAAATGATCAGAGCATACAATAAGCCACTTGCTTATTCGGCATCCCGCTTCAGCTAAGACTCTTAACCAGAGAGAGCAATGGTTTGGGTCTTTTGGTAACCTAAATTAAAGAAGATCATTTTTAGTAGGCCTGAAAATGGTATGGTGAAACGGGGTGAAAAATTATAAATGCATTGTAACATTGAATATAATAATATAGTTTGTTGCCAACCAGAACAATTGATTATTAATTATTATACAGTAAACACATTACGAGTCCTTTTTGGCCTCAATCTATATTCTTTAATGCTTAAATCGCTTTAGAGTTTTGTCCCGATTCACCCCTGCATCCCTACTCACCCCATTTTACGGTATGTAGAGAAAAACTAGCCATTTGGGGCAATGGTAATTATACTTCGACGTTCAAAAGTGCCTTATGTGTGCCTATTTTAAATAAATGATTTGACTTTGACTTTGGGTCTATTATTCTTTCTATTTATTTATAATAGTTAATATGGCACAGAGGTTGTAGTAGGATTACTTGGTAAGTCAAGTTATACAACTTCGATTGTTTCGTCATCGGAGAGTTATAGAAACAGAAAGAATTGGAGGAGGCAAGGGTAAACAGGTTAACTCATACATTTTTCGTTCTGAAATCCATTTGCCTAGCTTTTTTGGGAACGAGCATAAAAACTCTGACACCAGTTTAGTCACGAACCACACGAAAAAGAAAGAAGTGAACATGTTAAGTTGGCGACAACCACTGGGAAATTGATATTTTTGTGCCAACAATAGGTTCAAAATTACTGTTTAGAACTTTAATAGTTAAGTACTTACTTATGAAATGTAATTCCATTGCTCTTATTTGTTTTCTTTAAGTCATCATTGTGGCAATTCTGAACGCAGCACCTCATAATTTTTGTATAAAAATGTAATAGTTAAACGTAAACAAATTACCTATGATTTTTCACATTTTATGTAAACAACATACAAATTAAATACAAAATATATACAGCACCTATTAATTACATACGTACGAATTAAAATAAAAGTTTTATTATTAGTTTAGTAGCTAACATTCAATATTTTGTGTTTACAAAAACAGATACAACAGATATCAAACCAAGACAGCTAGACAGTGTCGTAAATAATAATGTACTCTGTGACAGTGTCAGTGTCAAACCATTATCAAAAAAGAGCATGACAGTAATAGCATTGCCAGACCCAAAATTTCCGTGTGACACGATGCAATGGTGTATAAGATGGACGTCTGGTCGGAGCACCGCTGTGTCCTCAGTCGGCTGTATCGTCGGCGGCGATCTATCGCGTGTGTCCCTGAATTCTCGAGCAAGAGGGAGTGGAAAACTGTCGCCTCCTTCAGCCATGCAATAAGGGCCGAGTCACACCGGAATGGCAGCGGCCGGCGGCGAAGCCAGCGGCCCCGGCGTCGCCGCTGGGGCCTTGCGCGACCTTCAGACCCCACGCACGTAGTCTCCTTTTTACTAATTTAGTTTCGACCGCCGCCCGCGGTGCCGCGATCGGCCTCGCGTCGCCAGTCGCAGCCGCAGGCAGAACCACCGACAAAACGCGCGGTCACTAGCGTCACCTTTTCAAGCTATACTGGTCTTTTAAATATGTAGATAAAGTTTATAATTATTTCACACTGAAAGTGTGCCGCGTCGCTGCCATTTCGTTTGATGTTTTACGTAACCTACTTAAAGACTTTTGAACAAAATCTATTCTAGGCCTGTCCTCAATTCTATTCGGAATAACCTACAACTCCCACCGCAATCGAAAAAACTGCCGTGAACTTGCTACTACTCAGAAAGCTACAAATCCTGAACCTCGATGACCTCCAAAATGCCACTGATGCGCGATCAATGTGGCCACTTACTGGTCTCTGTCATAGAAACATCAACGAAGAGTTCTATCGACACGAAAAGAAAACCAGGAAAACGATGAGTCAATGAAAGTCTGGTTGTAATTATGTTCTTGCTGTACATACTTACTAGAGTCTGGCCAACGAAAGCTGACCAAGAAAAAAGGCGGCTATTTAAAAAAGTCAAGAGCTGCCAACACTGGTTATACGCTGCTTAAACGGACTTGATATTTTTATTATTCAAGACTAATAAGCGATATTTACACTGCTACGAATTTCTCAGTAACAGTCACGGAGTCTGGATTTTTTCCCGATTGATGGCAATAGATGCACCCCCTATTACATGGGACTTGCCATATTATACCACTCAATCAAATATTTATATAAAATCTTTCCTCTTTATAATATTAATATACATCGAGCTGTGAACTACAATGCACGCAGAAGTTAAAAAAATTTCATATATTATATGACATTTTTTTAACTTCTGCGTGCATTGTAGTTCACAGCTCGACTTCCTGGCACGACATTTTATCGAAAAGGTAGAATTAAAGAAAAAGTTATAACTAAAAGTTTATTTCATAACACAAACATACGGGCTAGGAATCTTATTCGAAATTCAATTCAATTTTGACAGTGCTAAATTATTGCCATATCAAAAGTTTAGAAATTAATTCGTGGTCAGCTTTCGTTGGCCAGACTCTACCCAATAATGAGTATAATTCCGGACAACCGGCAACCTGCAAAGCATTTTATTTTTTGTATGCAGCTATGATTTTTTAACGAAGTTGTTCGGCCATTGAATGTGTCCCACCTCTTCTGTTCCAACTATTAGGGAAACATAAGTCTAGGTATAAGCCGACAGGCCGACTTGCTGAAACCATTATAGTCTCGACAGGTTTCAACTAACACTTCCAAGTAAACTGCACTCGGTAACACAAAATTAGCCCCTCCGCATACACTGCCACAATTTTTTGTCAGGTGCTATTCTAAGCTCAGTGCCTTCAACACGCATACGTATCGCCAAAATCAATACTAAGTACCTTCAACACGCATTGCAATGAGTGTTGAAGGCACTTCTTCTTCTGATGTGGTTAGTTACTTACCTGGTGTCGTTTTTACGCTGCCCATGGGCCTCTGACTTAGCTTCACATGCTGTTGAGAAATATCTCTTAGACATATGCTGGTTTCCTCACGACGTGTTGAAGGCACTAACTTAAAATGGATCAAAATGTATTGAGCACGTATGTGTGTGCAGGGCACTGTGAGATAGAACAGAAAACACACAGCTGTGTTCATAGCAGTGTATGGGTTAAAAAAAACTCAAACAAATTACTTATAACCACGGATTAAATACTAAGTATTATTGTATTTACTCCGTGCTTTTAGCCAATTTATGCAATGGCACGAGTTTGACTGTTACCATTTGAAAGGCTATTAATTCAGATTTTAGAAAAAGGCGTTTATACTTTAATTTACCAAGGCATGAAATAAAACGGGTTAATTTAAATTTAAAAAAAAGTTTTATTGCAACATCCAACAATTACAGCAGAAATTGACAACTAAAAAACGTATAATAAAAAAAAATTAAAACTAGTAGCTAACAAAAAGGAGGTTGTAAAACACAGTCAGCTGTGCGCATCCTTCGCGAGCGTACGTGCGTAACGATTCCGTGCGAGAGGTCACTGACCTGAGCGCTTAGCGTCATGGAGAACAATATTGTTAAGTGCAGTAATTGCAATATTGTCATTAGTGAGGTGTTATCTTTCGTGCAAAATAAGATTGAAGTCATGGACAATGAAAGTATTATTCAAATCTGTAAAAGTGCTTTTACTGAGGAGGACATAAAGTGCGCGAAAAACTTACTATTCCAAGCTATTCCGAAAAGTAAGCGAATGATCACAAGGAAAAACAAAGGCAAAAGTACGAGACCTAGAAGATATAATTCTACTTTTTAAGGAAACAGATCCAGAGGTCATCCCTATTTTCGTTGCTCGAGAACTCCATAAACTTCCACCAATTAGCTTTGACCACATAGATGTGACAAATCTGTTAAAAAACATATTGGTATTGCAGTCGGAGATGAAACATATTAAGGAGAATTATGCTACCCTTAGACAGGTTGAAGATTTATGTAACAAAAGCATTAACTTGCATAGAGTCTGGCCAACGAAAGCTGACCAAGAAAAAAGGCGGCAATTTAAAAAAGTCAAGAGCTGCCAACACTGGTTATACGCTGCTTAAACGGACTTGATATTTTTATTATTCAAGACTAATAAGCGATATTTACACTGCTACGAATTTCTCAGTAACAGTCACGGAGTCTGGATTTTTTCCCGATTGATGGCAATAGATGACTACCACACTAGAAAAACAAACAGACACAGATGACTTGCCATATTATACCACTCAATCAAATATTTATAGAAAATCTTTCCTCTTTATAATATTAATATACATATATGACATTTTTTTAACTTCTGCGTGCATTGTAGTTCACAGCTCGACTTCCTGGCACGACATTTTATCGAAAAGGTAGAATTAAAGAAAAAGTTATAACTAAAAGTTTATTTCATAACACAAACATACGGGCTAGGATTGCTAGGAATCTTAATCGAAATTCAATTCAATTTTGACAGTGCTAAATTATTGCCATATCAAAAGTTTAGAAATTAATTCGTGATCAGCTTTCGTTGGCCAGACTCTAGTCCCAACCGCTCACCAATAGAAGACTCAGAGTGTAACATTAACAGGCAAAGGGGAGCGTATTTATTAGAAGAAAGTTCGTATATGGACATGTGTGAAGCAAAAGGTGACGATAAAAATAATACAAACACACACGCAAAAATCACAAATACCTTCTAAGTTGTCTATTACGGGGTCAACGACCGATAGACCGACAGGCGAAAACCAGTCCGCTACTCAAGGACGTTCAGTTGCGTCGTCACCGCACTCACTCGTGCGCAAGGACAACAGCGGTAGCTCGTTCTCGCTTACACAAGCGGTCACTGGCAATACACGCGTTGAGGCCGCGGTAGATACTGCGGTTTCGACAGCACCTTCGACGAGCAGGCAGACGGAACCAGCGTGTGAGGCGTGTGATGAGCGAGACAGCGGCGAGCGGTTGGCCTGCCCGGCGAGTGCGACAGAGAAATCGTGGGCGAAGATTGCCGAGGAAGGTGGTCAGTGGAAACAAGTTACATACAAAAGACGTTTGAACAACCGGTTTATAGGAAATAAAGGCAAGGCGCCGGCGATACCAGAAAGTAATTTCAAGGCGGCAGATATCAAAATTCCTTTCTACATTTATAATGTGGACAAAGGGGCTTCAGAAAAAGATGTTGCCGAATACGTATTAAATAAGACACATGTGGTAATTACACCGGTAAAAACTAGCATGAAGTTACAAAAGGGCTACATAGCTTATAAATTCATGGTACCAAGGGATAAGTTGTCGGTTTTTATGGATGAAAACCTATGGCCCGAGGGGGTATCTTATAGGCAGTTTATTAATTTTAAGCACAAAGTACAGTCTCAGACCAGTGGATTAATTAAACATAATTAATTGATGGCTACAACGAGTGTAACATTAATTGTAACTTTTAACTGTAAGGGCGTTAAACGCTCGCAACAGTGTGTTAATAAATTATGTTCGATTGCGGATATTATAGCTGTTCAAGAAACATGGCTATTGCCGCATGAAATCCCTTTGCTAGGTGATATACACGAGGAATTTAGTTATGTGGGTAAGTCTGCTGTTGACATGTCAAGTGATATTTTAAGAGGTAGGCCATACGGGGGAGTTGGGATATTGTGGCGTAAAAGTATGTTTAGTAATGTGAATCTAGTACAGTGTCAAAGTGATCGGTTAACGGCAATAAAAATAAAGCTTGTCAATAAGGAGATACTGCTATTTTCTATATACATGCCTACGGATTCGACTGATAATCTTATTGAATTTACCAATTGCCTAGGGGAAGTAGTGTCTATTATAGAAAACTGTGGTATTGAATCGGTGTTTATGTTAGGGGATTTTAATGCACATCCTAATCAGTTATTTGGATTGGAAATGAAACATTTTTGTAATAACCAGAGTTGGATATGTGCTGATATGAAGTCACTGGGGGAGGGTTCGGACACATACACTTTTATCAGTGATGCGCACGGTTGTCGAAGGTGGCTTGACCACTGCCTTGTAACGGAGGCGGCTTGGTAATCGATTGTCAACGTTAGTGTGATACATGATGTACACTGGTCGGACCATCTACCAGTGGCTTTTGAATGTAATTTAGAGTTGGTCATACCAAAAATTACTTTAGTAAATAAAATTGATAATAAAGTACTATGGGGAGAACGTAATAAAAAACAAATTGAATTGTACAACCAAATATGTAATAGTAACTTAAGACTGATAGACTTCCCAAAGGAGTTAAGATCCTGTGCTGATAGAAACTGTAATGAAAGCAGCCATAGGAAAGTCATTGATCAATTATATAGTGACATTGTTAAATCTATGACTGAGGCAGCGACTCTGAGTAGGGATAGTAGAGAGGTTCGGAAGGGTGGCTATATACCTGGTTGGAACCAATATGTTAGGGACTCTCACTGGGAGGCTCGTACCCATTTTGGAAGATGGCTGCTAAACGGCAAACCGAACTTGGGACCTGTTTGGAAGGCTATGACTGACAGTAGGAAAACCTTTAAGAAAAACCTTCAAAAAAGTCTCTTCAAAATAACCGGGAACAGGTGAAAATGGATGTGCTGGCAACCCATCATGATGATAAGTCATTTAAACAGTTTTGGAAGCAGACCAATAAACTTAATCCGAGGCCGAGTCTCCCGGTGAGTGTAGAGGGCAGAGTAGAAGCGGTGGACATTGCCAACATTTTCAAAAACCATTTTCAGACACGTTCTAAGGTTTTAGCACAAAAAGGGATGCTCCATACTGCTGGTCCCTCATCGGAGGAACCGGTTGGAGTAACGTCAAGGCAGGTGTTGCGGGTGTTACGGAAAATGGTGAAAGGTAAGTCCCCTGGACACGACGGACTTAGTGTGGAGCATCTAAAGCACGCTGGCCCCCATCTGTGTAGAGTGTTGGCAATGTTCTACACTTTTTGTATCAGACATGCCTACTTGCCAGATGATATGTTGAAAGCAGTTGTAGTTCCGATCGTAAAGAACAAGACAGGTGATATTGGTGACAAACAAAACTATAGACCAATTACCTTAGCCACGACACTGGCAAAAGTGCTTGATGGTGTGCTGGACGGTTATCTTGCTCAATATGTGACACTCGAGGATGCCCAATTCGGTTTCAGAGGGGGTCTCTCAACTGAGAGTGCGATTTTAGTTCTTAAGCACACCATCAAGTATTATACTGACCGCAAAACACCGGTTTATGCCGCCTTTTTGGACCTCTCTAAGGCATTTGACCTGGTCAATTATGACATGTTGTGGGCCAAACTGAGAAAAAATAGAGTGCCGGAAGGTATAACAGGGACTTTCGAGTACTGGTATAGACACCAGACTAATTTTGTAAGATGGGCAGATGGCATATCAGATCCCTATCAACTGGAATGTGGAGTTAGGCAGGGGGGACTGAGCTCTCCTACATTATTTAACATATATGTGAGGGAGCTGGTGCGTGAGCTCAACAACACCAAGGTAGGCTGCTCCATAGATGGTCATACAGTTAACAACATTAGTTACGCCGATGACATGGTGTTGTTGAGCCCATCGGTAAGTGCCCTGTGCAAGCTCCTTGGGGTGTGTGAGGCATATGCTGAAGCACACGGATTGACTTACAACGTCAAAAAAAGCGAGTTGTTAGTGTTTCGGGCGGGGCAAATGAACCCTTCATTTGTACCACCTGTGACACTGGGGGGGGTGGCGCTAAGGCGAGTGTCTCAGTTTGTGTACCTAGGACATGTTGTTAACGAAAGCCTGACAGATGACCTAGATGTAGAACGGGAACGCAGGGGGCTCACGATTCGCTGTAACATGCTGGCTCGCAGGTTTGCCAGATGTTCAAAGGCAGTCAAAATAACGCTGTTTAGGGCCTACTGCCAATCATTTTATACCTGCAGCCTGTGGGCCAATTGCACGCAGCGGGTCGTGAGTTCTCTGAGAGTTCAGTACAACAATGCCTTCAGGATGTTGATGGGACTGCCTCGCTATTGCAGTGCGTCAGCAATGTTTGCAGAAGCGCAAGTGGACGGTTACCATGCCATAATTAGAAAAAGAGCAGCATCGCTGATGCGAAGAGTGAGGGACAGTCCCAACAGCTACCTGAGGGTGGTTGCAGAACACCTGGAGAGTCCTATATGGAGGCATTGGATCCGCCTACATATAGAATAATTTTAGTGGTATTTTAGTTAGTTTGTTTTATTATTTTGTGTTTTACTAACTTAGTTCTTAAGTGCCCGTGTAATACTAACACTCTATGGACTATCTTGGTCTGAAATAAACTTTATTATTATTATTATTATTAAAACAAAGACGAGGTTTCCAAACCAAACCTCCCCCCTTGTCCAAACTGTGCTTGTGGTCGGCCTTCTGGGGAAGGATTATGGCGTCGCATCATCAAGGATTGGGAGCAGAAAGATCGCCGACCAAGTCATCCCTGTCATCGATCTTTCTGCCACGAGGAGGGGGGTGCATCGGAAGACCGCCGCAATCACGAGATAGCGGTGCTTCATAGCAGTGTAAGAAACGCTTGGAGCGCTTTCATGAACAGAACTGCTGAATGAGGGATGCCTTTGTCGGCGATCTTACTGGTACGGGAGGTAAGGGGGGGCTGCTGGTATCGGGAGACCATCGCAATCAGGGGATTGCGGTGCTTCATAGCAGTGTCAAGAAACGATTGGAGCGCTTTCATGAACTGCTGACTGAGGGACGCCCTGGTCGGCAGTGGCATGCAACTGGCAGATCGAATATGCCCAAGGTTTTTAGTTCGTCAGATTTCTAAACGCATCGGAGCTCATTCGAGAGGCGATCGGCATTAAAATAATTATTCATATTCATTAGGTCAATATACAATATACGGCAGTGATAGCCAAGTGGTGTGACCGTCAGACTACTAAGTCAAAGGTCTCAAGTTCGAACCCAAGGCACGCACCTCTGGATTTACTGATTCATGTGCGTATTGTATAACTATCACTTGCTTAAAAATCGGTGAAGGAAAACATCGTGAGGAAACCAGCATATCTGAGAGATATTTCTCAACAGCATGTGAAGCTAAGTCAGAGGCCCATTGGCAGCATAAAAACTACACCAGGTTAGTCACTAACCACACGAAAAGAAGAAGATTAGGTCAATGATAGAATCTTTTAGAAAATTCATACAATAAGAAAACTTTTCGCAAGCAAGTAGGTTAAACAATCAGAGGATTGCGGTGCTTCATAGCAGTGTCAAGAATGGCTTGGAACGCTTTCATAAACTGCTGAATGAGGGATGCCTTGGTCGGCGATCTTACTGATACCGGAGGGGTGGGAGGGGGGGGGGGAGAGCATCGGGAGACCATCTCAATCAGGGGATTGCAATGCTTCATAGCAGTGTCAAGAAAAGCTTAGAATGCTTTCATGAAGTGCTAAATGATGGGCATTTTTTAGATCTATACGTGCCATAGGTACTTGAATGTTATTTTCAGAGGGGTGCGTGATTTTTGTGTCGGCTCCATGTTTTACCCTAAATAGCAAGGGAAACTGCTACTCGTCCTTGCGCGGTGGGAACTACTCGTTTTAGCTCGATGAGAGCCATTCGTTTTTGCGCGGGGAGAACTACTGATCTTTGCGCGATGGAAACCACTCATCTTTATTCGGTGGGAACCACTTTCTCTGCGGTGGGAAACAATTTGTCTTTGCGCGGCGGGAATCACTCGTCTCTGTGTTGGGAACCATTCGTCTCTGCGTTGGGAGACACACTCATCTTTGCTGTGTGAACCACTAGTCTTTGAGGTGGGAACCACACATCTTTACGCGGTGGGAATCACTCGCCTTTGCAGTGGTCATTACATCATTGACTTCCAGGTTGGTTGAGTCGTGGCAAGGGTGACTATAATGCTGAGTACACACAGGTCACAGGTCATGCAATTGACAACGGTAATTCTCTATTGCAGTCCGGAGGATGGTTTTGTGCCCTTTGGTCAAGGTGCTTGCTCCCTATGACTTCTCATGGGACAACAGCTGCAGTCCTTGAAAATCAGAACACGGCATAGCTTGGATGCCTGATCTCTGATGGTAGTGCGTCCCATGAGGAGCTTCATCAGACTTCTACTGGGTACTGAAAAATCAATCAGTTCCATCCTTAAAGTCTTTCTACCATTCGTGATACGTAGAAGTATTTGCTTTATTTCGAGTCTTCTTAACCAGTTTTCTATTTATAGCCTCTTTGCGTATACCACCGACAGTCGTATTCACATTTTTAATTTTAGCGTCACCTTTTACATATTATTTGTGATCGTGGTCGACTACTTTCGTTTTTTTTGACACTACTTTTGAAATAGAATCACTATTTTTGACTTTAGTTGGTGTTTTTTTTATTTCATCTCCACAATCATCAGGTGTTTTCAGAAGGCACTGTAGCTCCGAATTGGAACAACCTGGCAGGGGACTAGTGACTGCAGAATAGTTTGTATCTTCTATATTAGATGTATTAGAAACGAAAGAATTCGTTTCTGAAACAATAATTCTATTTTCCCCGGTGTTGGGGTCAATAGAATCAAAATCTGTCTCAGTTTTGATAGGAGCATCAATCATTGATTCGTCTTCACCGTAAATGTTTTCTGGTTCATATTCTATCTCCGTTTTGATTTGAGCTTCAGTCATTAATTCGTCATCACACTCATCACCGTTTATATTTACGGGATCATATTCTATTTCGGTTTTGATAAGACTTTCAACTATTAATTCATGTTTAGAGCCCATTACGTCAGTATGTCTTTTAACGATACTTTCATTTGGTTCCGTCGTATCTTTTTGATCTATATTTCGTACTGTTTCTATGTCATTGTTTTCCGCTATAGTAGGTACATTTAAATCTACTGCATCAATGTTAACAGTATGAAATGTTTCTACAGTGCTCAAATTTGAAGCTAATTTCAGATAACCTTTGTTATCTTTTAGTAAAGTGATGTCATTTTTTCGTACCTGAAAACAGAAAACAAAACAATTTAGTTTTTTTTGCGAATATCGCGGACTATTTTACTTTTACTATGGGAACAAACCCAAAATCGAGAAAAAAAATCAGCTGTTCAGTACATTTAGACGAGTTAGGCGAACATAAATGTCTTGAACAGCTGATTTTTTGTCGCGATTTCAGGTTTAGTCTCATAGTAAAAGATTCTCGTTATAATGAGTATAATCGACCCTTTATCTATACTAATATTATAAAGAGGAAAACTTTGTTTGTTTGTTTGGTTGTAATGAATAGGCTCAAAAACTACTGGACCGATTTTAAAAATTCTTTCACCGTTGGAAAGTTTAGTTTTCTAGGAGTAACATAGGCTATTTTTATCCCGGGAAAAATAACGGGTCCCACGGGAAAGACCACGGGAGCGAAGCCGCGGGCAAAGTGCTAGTGATATTTAAAACGATTTAAATCTAACCATGTATATTGATTTATTTAGCTGACTCGTAGGTCTAGTGCTGCGCATTATATCCTAGATTCGATTCGGTCTTTACCTAGTAGTTATTCAAAACTAAAATAACTTCTTTTTTTTTTAAACGCATACACTGCCTCTATTTTTTTTTCAGGTGCTATTCTACGCTCAGTGCCTTCAACACTCATACGTGTCGCCAAAATCCCCACTGAGTGCCTTCAACACGCATAGCAATGTATGGACAATAAACACACATTTCTGTTGAAGGCACTGAGCTTAGAATGGATCAAAATGTATTGAGCACGTATGTGTGTGCGCACTGAGAGATAGTACTTTCAGCAAAACGGTAAGTTTTATCATAACATTAACAATCAGACAAAAATTGTAGATTTAAATTGTCTATAAAAATGCATACCCCGAGTATTTCTTTTTCCAGGTATCGGATTGATGAGGACTGTTACTCACTTGTTCGCTCGTGTTCGCCAAGCCCTGCAGCAAAGTATCACTAAGTAGCGCTTTGTTTCTGAAATCCGCAGCCGTTTTCAGTCTTCCAGCACACTCCCAACACAGGCGCTCAAGTATAGAATGGTTATTTTCGGTCACCTGTTATAGGGATGAAAGATAAAACGAATTATACTTAAAACTCGAATGACTGTGCTCTGAACCTATTTAATTGAATATTACATTCAGTTTGAGAGAATGGTACTAAGCGGGATTGTCCGTAAGGGTTACCGCTACCCCGGAACATAAAGGGCTAAGGAAGGAACATGGATGGCTTTTAGTCAGTAAGAGTCTGATACTCCCTTCTGCTCCACCCAGAGCGGGAGGAGTTATTTGATGATTCCCACACGAAAAAAAAAGTGTGAGAATGGGACGGAGCTATACAGGATGAATAATTCCATCTCTTTCCCAACGTGAAGTAAAATTAAATGAATACTGCTATAATAGATTGTGGTCGGCCCCTTGGAGGCTGAACCTTCAGAAAACAGATTTACACAGATAGACATGACATCCATGTAAATCTGTCCAGCAGAACTGAGGACACTGGGTTCCAGTCCCAAGTCAAGCAGTGTTATTGGGCTTTCCCATTGGGAACTTCTCAGTAGCAGCAGGAGTTTGGAATCGTGCTCAATTTACGACTGCATATATTACATTTGACTTGAACATAAGTGGCAAAGCGTAGGTAATATACACTTCTGCTAATCCTTTGCTTGTGTTATGATGGACGACCCGTCCATCAATCACGTGATAGTTTTTTTTAGCCTTTATAACCCCCTTGGTGAGGTTTAAGACAAACCTCCCCCATCAAAATACATAATGCACACGGGGACTTCGTTCGTTGCCTGGCAACGGCGAGTCAAGGTCACACTACGCGCCGTTTTTTGGTTTAAAAATCGAGCGATTGACGAAAAAAATAAATACACGTGACATCTTACTACATGTCCCTCCCCCCTTGTGATATTTCGCGGTTTTTACCCCATTTAAGGGATTCCAGGGGTGGATGTTTTAATTGGTATATTGGCGTGTGCTAGCTGACATGTGGCAAATGATTGATATTAATGTGATGTGTTTCGTAATGTTAATTACTTCTCATACTATAAATGTGTAGAATCAAGTTCTTCCAACTAAACAGACAGCTGTGCTGCTGGGGAGTTTGTTGCGCCACTTCTTCTTCCCAGCTAAAGCACTAGGAAGTGGTGAAGGGTGGGCGTTTTTGGGGGACTGTCTTATGTAACTTTGAACTTCAAAAACAGCTGATTTCGAGCCTTATTTGAATTAACGAGTTTTTTTTTATGTTAAATTAAACAAAGACAACAATGACTTACCGATATTCCTGTTATAGTCTGGAACATTTCTCTCAATGCAATGTCCTTCAAATCATACATTTTAACATCCAAAGCTAGGCATACCCTGCAGACCTGTAACATAAAAGATATTTATTTATTTATTAACAAAGTACTGCCACATCACATATATTCAACATTCAATTATTAAAACATTTAGGTGCAATTTTTCGGTCTGATGTACGTGACAATAACGGTGTACATAACAAAAGAGACTATAGACTATTCCGTCATGTATTCAATAATAGAGCTGCTATGCACCTCAATGATGATTTTAGGATCTGTTGTGCCTTATTAAATAAGTTTCATGTTGCCATAGATGACCCACCGGAGGCTTTGGAATATGTTACAATAGCTAAAAGTAGACTTTTTCTAGTAAACCATCTGGCAACATATGTAGAGCAAGAAAATCTTAACAGAAGGAGAGCTGAACGTCTACTTGTACCATGTGCTATAAAAGATTTATTATTGTATCATTATATTATATCATCATTTATTATTATATCATCATCATGATCACGACAATATGGACCACGGTACAGAGTTGCGTCAATTCCAAAGTTGTTTTAGATGGTTTATAAATTAACCAAATAACCATCTACAATTGCCATTTTGGAATCAAAACCCGCATTTCCAAGTTTTTTTTGAAAACGTAACTTAACCTCAAAGTAGAAATATCCGTCGTGTATAGAGGTAAGTTTATAGGTCGTAGTTTGGAGAGCAGATTAATTAGCATATCTGATAGGGATAGAGACTTAAATAAATCAGTACCTTGCCTTTATATTTCCTGTTAAAACAGTTACAAATACAAAAAAAGGAGAGCTGTAAAAAAAAACAATAGAATTCAAAGAGATCTTTAATTTGATCCAGTGACACTGGTAGCACTTTAAACATGTAGGTAGGTAGGTATATAATCAGTCATAGTATATCTAACCCTTACAGTAAGTAGGTAGGTACCTATACATAATATAGGAACAGCGAATGACTTCATTCATCATTTTCATTAAAAAAATCATCTAAATAAGATGCTGGAGCAGTGATATCATTGTATCGAGCCCAACTCAAAAACCACACCACTGTCATTATGTGAGCACAGCAGCCAACAGTTCGCTTACCAACAAGGCAGTTGCAACAATAACCTACTATGGCTTGTAATGTATTTGCTACAGCATCGTCTCTGCTTATTAATAAATACATGTAATATGTACTTGAACTGCTACTGGTCTTGAAGATGGAAGAGGAGGTGGCTCAGGAATATTGAAATCATCACTTGACACAGCATTTGCTACAGTAGGACGATTTGAATCATGCTGCTGTTGCCTCTGTACTTCTCTCGTAGCTGATCTCCAACATGCAGCACATACACGTTCCATTCTGGAAACCTAAAAAAAATAAGGTGCTTACATAAATATTTTTTCTGTTAGCCCAAGTAGACAGATTCTGTATTAGACACTCCATATTCTCAATAAGATACTAATAAATATTTACCAAGTGCAGTGGAACCAGTCTCATTAAAATGTTTCTTTCTTGTCGATCATGTCGCACAGGGTATGTTCTTGGTGCCCGTAAAATAGAATTTCCACAAGGAAAGCAGATTCTTCTATGTCCAAGAGCAGGCAAAGGCATAGCACTTCCTTCGCTCATCGCGTTAACTCGATTTTGAAGCAGTCCAAAACACTCGGAACAAATTATACTTCCTGGAGACAGCTGCAATCAAAAAAATATATTTGAAATGAAATATAAAAAAAGGTCATTAGAATATAGTATAATAGAATGAGCAAAGGAATGTCACAATCACCGATTTCAAGCCTAACTGAATGGGCCGCACAACATAATTATATTTTGTGCTTACAGCACGGAGTGCTTCCAGTTTCAGCATTGTGACATTGATTTTATGCTATCATTTGTCTATAGTTTTTAATATGTGATTTATAAAAAGCAAAAATTAAAATATAAAAACGAGAGGATGACTGGGTAGGTTTAAACTGTCTGAGAAATCAAGAAATAGACTGATAGGTATGAAAACGTCAATAGAATGTGCTTACCTGAGTAGGAGTTATCCATGACTGTAACACATTGATCATCTGAGTAGTAGCTTGTTCCAAAGAATACCTGCGTTGGTTTCTTAGGATTGCAAAAAAACAGTTGATACACTGGTTTCGCCGGTCGATTGTTCTTGTTGTCGGTACCTCACGCGAAGTGGTCGACATTTTCAGTACTCGCGAAGTAGTACAGTACAGTACAACAAAATACGAATCACACACAAACTTCAAACAAAGTGAAAACTTCCTGGCGTAAAAACGTCCTGGCGTAAGATTCACAATTTCACATTAAAGTTAGCGATAGTGATTGAAAACAAGAAATAAACAAATAGTTACAATGAATATCACAATTACTGTGGAGAGTAGGACTCAATCAACACAAAAAAAACTGTAATATTTAAATCGCAATGAACAAACTTAGCATGCACCACGCACAATTGACATTGGACTTTTTGACAATGACAATTCAATTTGAGACACCAACACCAATGTTGCCACTTTAGATTTTAAATGAAAATCGATTACTCGAATAAATACACTCGACACATAATTATTTCAAATGACTGTTTTAGTTCTATAATCATTAGTTTATTAAAAAGGTTCGATTTATATCAAACCGAAGCAAGATAATTAAAAAAAAAATTATGAATCATTCATATGTATCGTTAGCCAACAAAGTGAAATTGCTTTAAAAAGTTTTGAAAGTAAAATAATACTTTCAAAACTGTGTGTGTGAAATACTAATTATTTCACACCACAGTAGTATCATCTCGCTTTATTATTTATAAAAACCCCGCGATTTACCTTTCCAATGACTTTACATTTATATTAATTTGTAATCGTATACAAAAAAAATCGATTAGAGTTGTCAATACATTTACTTATTTTGATTATGGCAACACTTTAACGTAAGAATAGCCGGCAGTAGGTAATTCATTTTATCAAAACAATTTCATAACTTATTAAGTTTACAAAATAAACCCCTATACAAAATTGGCATTCTAATTGCAGAATGACTTCAAAAATAAAGAAAATAATTGTAATATAATTTTCATCTTGATGCATGAAAAAAACCAGTACCGTGGATGGTCATGATTCCATAGGACAATGCCAGTACCTTCGACCCTAATCAATCTAATCAATCTGCCTGCCTTTTCCCAACTATGTTAGGGGTCAGCTTCCAGTGTAACTGGATGCAGCTGAATACCAGTATTTTACATGGAGCGACTACCTATCAAACCTCCACAACCCAGTCAGTAACTTGGTAAGACTGGCTGTCAGACCTTCGGGCTTCTGTCTACCCGCAATGACTGTCAAAGAACCACGAATGACAGCCGAGAACAACGGCTTTCCGAGGTACGGAGGAGTCTCGATATGTAAAGATGGTCACCCATCCACGGACCAACCCCGGCAAGCGTAGCTTAACCTGATGGATCCGTGCGTCTGTTATTACATCAATAAAGATTTTGATAAAGGCATGCCAAAAGAGATGTTAGGGCCGGTGTCTGCCTGGTCAGCGGGAATGACCGAAAGGATTACTGCTGCCCCGGAGCACAAAGAGCTAAGGAAGGAACATGGATGGGATTTCATCACACACATACATGCTCAATACATTTTGATCCATTCTCAGCCACTGCCTTCAACACAAATGTTTGTTTATTGTCCATACATTGCAACGCGTGTTGAAGGCACTCAGTAGGGATTTTGGCGACACGTATGTGTGTTGAAAGCTCTGAGCTTAAGACTAGCACCTGACAAAAAATAGTGGCAGTGTATGCGTTAGTTTAAGTCTGACACTGCCTTCCACTTCACCCAGATGGGAAATTGATGAATGATTTCCCATACATAAAATAATGTCATACAGTTGCAATTCCGAACAACCATGTCTTGCATCTATAATAAAATATTAGGTTTAGTTTTAGGCACTTTAATTGTATGGAAACTTATTACTGTTGGATACATGTACACTTTTTGTAAACGTTTTATTTGAAATAAATAGTTATTATTATACCAAACGTAGCATTATCTTGCTGATTTATTACTCAGTAATAACAAAAAATATATATTAAAATGCCTTTACAACTTAAAAAAAATAAAAATATTTAGGTCAGGTTAGCCACACATCAAGTTATGCCAAACTATGAAACCCCAAAAGGTTTTAAGGCTGCAGTCTTGCAAAATGCACTCGCGGCGAATTATTTGCGAAACTTTCTACTTTTATTTTTAACAAAATAATGAAATAACATGAAATATTTTTATTGCACATAGATAACCATAATATAAGTAACAGCTAGTTATTTTTTTTAAGTTCATCTAGGTGGATTATGTTAGGTAAATCAAGTGTTAAATACAGCTCTTTCTCGCCCTACATCATTTCGAGTTCTGTTTGTGCGCTTAGTTTATGGCAATAAAGAATTAATTTAGAAATCTGTTCAGCGCATAATTAGCTCAACATTTTCTTCTTCGAACTGCGCTGATTAGTTTTTTCTAATTATGTTTCATTTTCTTAATTCAGAGGTCACAATTTCATCAAAATTCTCTGTTTTTATCTTCTAATAAACGGTTTGTACCATAATAACTATGCATCGTAGGTATGTAATAATTAGATTATTTTAATGCCTAGAGTTCATTAAGCAAATACTAAAAAAAATAGCACCTAAATCACATCACACTAACAATAATAATAAATTCAAAAGACTTTCAAAAAACGTGTTTTTATACAAGAATTGACAGAGAAATTTCTCAGTGGCCACTGCACGGCCGGAGCGTTCGGACGTGTGGTCCACGACGAAATTTAATTGTACCCTCTCGCTCTAACTTTGCTCCTGCTCTAACATAGGTTGCGTTGTGTATAAGTTGCTCTACTTTATTGTTTTTTTTTGTATATAATTTTTAGAGTGTTTTGTAAATATTTGTTTTAGTAATAGTTTTGTAAATATTTTATTTCAATATGGATCCTAAACGTAAAAAAAAATATGCATGTACGAAAAAAAAAAAACTGCGCTCAAACGTAGAAGTGATGAAGAGAAATAGAATCCAAAGGTAAGTAGAACTGTGTACAGTATTCATGTTTAGGGCCTAACTTCAAGGTCAAATTAAATTAGATAGCGAAACTCCGCAGAAGTGATGGGTATCGATATCTAAATATGATAAGCTGTGAGAAGGTGTAAAAGAGTGTGGTTGGGGAGGGCGTGAGTGTGTGGATGGATGTGTGTGTATGTGTGGGGGTTGTGGGAGGGTGTGTGTGTGTGTATTTAGTGTTTATGTATGTATGGGTCGCTAGTCTAACATACTTTAGGGCTAATTTGACCAAAGTCGGATATCTTTTAACCGTGCAATAAAATTAATTAATAATATGACTTATTTATTTTCACAGGTCCGCTGCTGGATCACGTCAACCATTTTCAGATGTTAGCAACTTGTCAGAAGCTCGAAATATGAATCCTACCTCTTCTACTATGGGAGTACCAGTGATGATTGAAAATATTGGCAGAACTGAAAATGTAACAAACTCAAATAAGAAAATGAAGCGGAAGCGAACATTTGAGGAAGCTTTTCCTTTTCGCCGAATTTCCGTAAGGAAACGTCAACAGCCTGTAATGATTAGCTACGACCAACATCTACAAATTGAAAATGAAACAGAAATTACCAATGATGGCGAACTGTTTTGCCTAGAAGGGCGCAGAATCGTATCGATTAAATATTTTTTAGAAATTTTGGGGAAGATTGCTGATCATAACGAAAAATCTTTTGGATGCAGGTATATAAATCTGAAATGTATTGGTGAACGACGTAAAGGTTTTATATCAAAACTGCGTTTCAAGTGTGAACTCTGTAATTCCGAATTTGACATAAGCACTGAAGATCCGTCGAACACTTGTGATGTGAACCACGGTATAGTTGCAGGTATTATTAGTATTGGCTGTGGGTTGGGAAATTTAAATGAATTGGCAGGTAATACTGATATACCTGGTATGTCAAAAAATTTATACGCTCAAACAAGCAAAAAAGTTTACGAATGGTTTCATAAGACGGCAGTAGAAGAAATGGCCAAGGCAGGCATCGAAGAGGCAGAACATGCTACAGAAATTGGCAGTGTCGATTGTGAAGGTACACCAATGATTGATGTAATAGCTGACGGTTGTTGGTCCAAAAGATCTTTCCGTAATAACTATTCAGCATCATCAGGTGCAGCAGCAATAATCGGTGCATACACTGGCAAAATTTTATATCTTGGTGTAAAAAATAAATACTGCATAGTATGTGCAAAAGCTGAAAATAAAAAAATTGAACCTGCAAATCATATATGCTATAAAAACTATTCTGGTAGCTCTTCCAGTATGGAGTCAACGTCACTTGTTGAAGGATTTGGTAACTCTCTTGAAACTCATGGTTTAATATATGCTAGACTAATATCAGATGGTGATTCAAGTACTCATAAAAAAATATTGGAAAGCAATCCATATAAAAACTGCAAGGTTCAGAAGATCGAGTGCAGAAACCATCTGTTAAGAAATCTATGTAACAAACTGAGAGCACTTAGTAAAGATACTCATATTCCTATTCAATTAAGGAAACTTTTAACTGACTTCAAAATCATGAAGTTGCGCAGATACACAGTGCGGGCTATAAAGTTAAGGAAACACGAAGATATTTCTGACAGTCAAAAAATGGTTAAACTTCGTGCAGATATTTTGAATGCATTACACCATTCTTTTGGTAGTCACTCTGATTGCAATGACGCTATATGCCCAGCAACTGACAAAACTGACCGAAATACGGCAGTTGATGTAGCTAACACAGTTTTGTGGAGGAAAATGTGTCAAATTGTCTTGTTTTTGGCTGCAAACGCTAAAAGTCTCATTTTTGACGTTGATAGCAATCCTGCTGAGACATTTAATTCAGTGATTGCCAAATATGTGGGGGGGAAACGAATAAATTACACACTTAAAAATTCATACCAGGAAAGGTGTTCCGCTTCAGTTATTTCTTTTAACACCAAGCGACCAATAAACGCTATCCATAAATGCATATTTGGTAAACCTACTGGCAAATACACAAATGTATATGAGGCACAAAAAGCGAAAAGAAAAGTGTATAAAAGATTATTTCGAAAAAAAATCCGTAGAAATATGAACGATCCAGATTATGGACAGAAAGCTCAAAGACCAGATATGACCGATGAAGATTTTCACATGACAAAAACCGAATTTCTTAAACAAATGGAGCTTTCTGACCAACAAAGAGACGAACTACAGAAACAGACAATAGACCAAAGTTCCAGTCAAGAATGGTTAGAAAACAGAAAATATAGATTAACCGCGTCAATGTTTGGAAAAGTATGTAAAAGGAAAGAAAACATTAGCTGCGCTCCTTTAGTGAAAGCTATTGTGAAACCGCAAAAGTTGTCAAATGTCCCATCGATCACATATGGCAGAGATAATGAACAAACAGCATTAACCCAATTATCTCTGCAGGAAAACGTCACAATTGCCCGCTGCGGTCTTTGTATTCATAAAACACTCCAATATTTAGGAGCAAGTCCCGATGGTATTTATAAAGACAAAGATGGAAAAACAGGACTGGTAGAAGTAAAATGCCCATTTTCTTCTAAAAATATGCAAGCTGAAGTAGCTATAAAAGCAAAAAAAATAAAATTTTGGAAATGGAACACTAGGAAAAATACGTTTGTGATTGACAAAAACCACGATTATTATTTTCAAATTCAGGGCCAATTAAACATTACGGAGATGGACGTGTGCTTATTTGCCGTATGGACTGGAGAGGAGTACTCAATGAAAGTCGATTATATAAAAAGGGACCCTACTTTCTGGCACGACAAAATGGTAGGCCCATTGTCTAAATTTTATTTGCATTGTCTCCTTCCTGAGCTAATTGATCCCCGCCTTGAACGCTCGATGCCAATAAAAGACCCGCCATATATCGTTCAAGCTATTGAGAAAAAAGTAAAAAAAAATAAGAACGCGTCCACGTCTTCTACCGCAGACGCTGTCGTTCAGGAAAATTAATTCCTGAAAGAAAGAAAAAGTATCTATTGCGACTCGTACAGGAAAATCTAAACTAAACACAGTTAAAAATAAAAAAAACCAAATTATATAAAAAAGTAACAAAGAAAAATGAAACAGAAAGTCCTATACGAGAGTCTTACAAAGAGTAATCGTTACACAGTGCACTGAGTTACGTAGTTTGAAAAATAAGAAACAATCATAACTAATTGATAAAAAATTATAATAAACTTGCTTTACATAAAAACATGGCTTATTCTTTTAACCTTAAAAATAACGCATCACACTCCCACTCATTGGCTGCCACCACTATAATTTTCTATGTCGGGAATATTACGGAACACACAAAAACACGGACAACTAACACCCAGACCCAAGGTACCATTCAAATATAAATAAACTAGCTGACCCGACAGACGTTGTCCTGTCTTAACTATGATACCTACCCTACCTACTCTACCTACCCCACCTTCCCTACCTACCCTACCTACTCTACCTACCTACCTAAAAAAGTGCAATAAAAATATTTTTCTCATACAAACTTTGTCACCCCTTGTAACCCTTTTAGGGGTTGAATTTCCAAAAAATAATATGCCTATGTCCTTCTCATGAATGCAAACTATCTACATACCAAATTTCAGCAAAATCGGTTGGGTGGTTTAGGCGTGAAAAGGTAACAGACAGACAGACAGAAAGACAGAGTTACTTTCGCATTTATAATATTAGTGTGGATATTGAATAATACTTAGTAGAGCAACTTTCCGACCGTGTCAAATTTTGTTTTATAATATTACGCTAGGTAAGATGAATGCGGGGACTGCGGGGAGCCCGGGTGCAGACGCTCGGCGCGTAGACTCGCCGCACGCGATTGTGCATTAGAAGACTAGGCCCTTAAACCTTATAACTTTGGAACTTAAATTCAAAATTGGTTGAGAAAATTTGACAGTATGTCGTAACTAGATGTGCTGGCGACAGTACTTTTAGTTTAGTTTAGTGATTGCAGTTATAATTTAAGAAATCTATATTATATAAAAATGAATCCGGCAAGACCAATTTCACTTATTATTTTTTTGTTGTGTTTGTTATTATCAGGAGGTTCTTACATTAAATTCTTAAATTAAGAAGTAGGTAGGTAGGTAGGTAGGTAGGGTAGAGTAGGTTAGCCAGTCGTCGATTGTTGATAACACCGCGGCGTAATAAAGTTGTCCATTGTATCTAAATTGTTTAATTTTGACTAGAAATTGCTTTTTAACAAAAAAAAATAGTAACATAATTGATTGTAATTGAAAAGTCGCTTCACTATAATGGAACAAAATACGACGTATTTGTACTAAATACTAATTAAAATTAAAAGAGAAACCCCAAAAATTATTTCAATGAATTTGATTGATCGAGACTCCTCCGTGTCTCGGAAAGCATGTAAAGCCGTTGGTCGCGATTGTCATTTGTGGATCTTTGACAGTCGTTACGGTAGTCAGAAGCTCGAAAGTCTGACAGCCAGTCTTACCAAGGGGTATCGTATTACCTGTGCTAGTTCTAATTGTAAAAGTCTAATTTCTAAATCTAATTTCTCCTTTTTCTAGTCATAGTAACTTGCTATAGCAAGATTACGGGTGATGATGGATGTCTGTACATCTCTGTCTGCTGTCGTTTTACCTGAAATAAATAGAAATACTTTTATTTCATAAATATAAGTGACTGAATATATGTGACCAGGGTTCACTTAAGTAGGACTATGGTTTACAATATGGGAACAGGTATAAGAAATTTACATAAAATATGCTGTGTAAAATAATAATAAAATTAATTATGTACCTTTATTTTTTGTTGTTAATTGCCTGGACATAGGCATGCCAAAGAAAAACTTGGAGCTCTGTACACTGGGAGAGCCCTCACATAGGTCAAGTTTTCTTTTTTTTTGATGTGTGTCTGAAAAAAATATGATTAAAAATTTACAAAAAAATGAATTAATAAAAGTGTAAGTAGATAGAGGAGGAAGATTTAATCAAAATAATACCTCTACATGGTGTTTCAGGTATACTATCTTCTGGAATAGATGGGTTATATGGTATAGCATTAGTTGCATCATTTAATGGCCCATGTTCTACGGTGATATCCATTTCTGCCACACTCACTTCTGCTATACCATCCACATCCAGGACCACACTACCACCAGCAATACCATCACCACCAAATAACACATCAAACCCTGTGCAAGTAGACCCCAAAAGACCAGTCACCTTTTCCAATACATCATCATGTGGAATAAAATCAGGTTTACCACCACCAGTCTAGATAAAAAATAAAAATTATGTAAGTACACAACTTTTACAACAGTTAATTACTTTACATGTAAATAAAACAATATGATTTACAATTACTATAATGATGATGTTACCTTTAAATTATTCATCCTAACTTGCTGGGACCTTTTACGGGCTGCTTTTTTTAAATTGTCCCATTTTAATTTTAACTGATCCTTTGTTTTCGGAACAGAACCACTCCTGGCATTGAAAGCTCGTGCCACAGAAGACCACGCATCGTCTTTGCATTTATTCGTGGTAGCGTTCGTTTCTTTGCTAGTCAAGATTGGAGTGTTTTGTATGAGGTCAACCAACAAAGCAACCTCGTCTTTGGTCATGGCTTTCTTCATTTTCTATAAAACAAACGACAATTTATTCCTACGCATTCGAACAATACCCAAAATACATAAATTAAACTTTTAGTGATACTTATTAACAAAATTACTTACCAGTGTAACGTCCATTGTAGAGAGTTAATTAATTAATTGAGGGATTATGTTGAGATAATTGTATATTGCTACAAAACCTTAGAATTGAATTTTAGTGTTCTTCAATTATCCAGCTCTGAAGTTCATGTTCATTATAGTTTCTCGCACTCTAAAATGCAAAATAAATATGTATGCTCTTGGCTAATACGAACAATGTAAGTTCTGTTAAAATGCATCGGTCAAGCCAGATTCTATCAATCGCGTTTTGTTCACTTCAGTAGTCCGAATAAAAAACTGTTTTTTTTTAATAATGAGATTTCTTCATCACCAAAATTATAAAATAAACAAATAAGATAAGTTTTCTGCATCAAAGTATAAATATGTTATATAATGTGTATTATGCACAGGTTTTCACTCTAATCCTAAACATGCTCCATTGTAATAACAAAACGCAAGGAGGCTCGAACATGTGTTCATGGAGGGCTTCGGTAAGGGGGTTACCAACAACCGCTCGTAGCAGGTAGATGGCGCAAAAACTTATAGGAACGCCTATTATTTGTACCATCCGTTACCCGTAACCCAAAAACGAATGGTACCTTTTGTACAATAACGAATCGTTGTTTATAGGAACCAGGCATTATAGGAACGCCTATTACCATCCCTTACCCGTAACCCAAAAACGAATGGTACCTTTTGTACAATAACGAATCGTTGTTTATAGGAACCGGGCATAAGCCACTTGCTTATTCGGCACTTCGCTTCAGCTAAGACTCTTAACCAGACAGAGCAATGGTTCGGATCCTTCGGTAACCTAAATTAATGGAAATAATTTTTATTAGGCCTGTAAATGGTATGTAGAGTAAAAACTAGCCATTTATTATTTACTAGCTTCCGCCCGCGGCTTCGCCCGCATAATATGTCGACAAATTGCACACATAAACCTTCCTCTTGAATCACTCTACCTATAAAAAAAACTGCATTAAAATCCGTTGTGTAGTTTTAAAGACCTTAGCATACATACAGACATTAGGACAGACGCGAGAAGCGACTTTGCTTTATACTATGTAGTGATTTATTTATTTAAACTTTTCGCGCACAATAAAGGTACAAAGGCAGACTTAATGCCTTAGGCATTCTCTACCAGTCAACCAAGGGTGGTGAAGAGATTAGATGGTAGGTGCTTTAAAGAGTAGGAACATACAAAACATTATTGAGACTTCTGAGTAAAATGGGTACATAAATAGGTTAAAACCTTACAATAACTACTGTGGCGACACTTACGAAGACGCACACTAATTAGTCGAATGAAGAAGGCGCACCCTGCTGCGGCGCGTTGACTGTGTACCTCGCGCCCTGCGCCTGCGCACCTCCCGCTGTGGCCTGACACGGTGGATCCGCGATCGCTCGGTCGCGGCCGCCAGTGCCTTACCTGCTCCGACGGCGAATGCACGCTCAATTTTTCCTCGCGCCTAATCGCTCGTACTTTCGTGTTTCGCCTAATTCTAAACTTTCTCTTGCTTGTAAAGTGCTTTCACATCGTTCTGTAAAATCTTCATATCTTCCTCTATCTGTTCGCTATTTCTATAACCCTACATCTGTGCTCTAAAGCTTACAATAAACTTATTATAAAAACTCGCCGGTGTTCGTATTTTACCTGCGTAGCCGTAACATCGCCTACAAGTGGTGACCCCGACAAAGGAACTCAAGAGTCGAAAAAACAAGATGGACGGTTCCGGAGTAGGCAAGAAGGCTACGGAAGGAGATACTGGCGATATTTGGCGTGTTGGAGTGCGAGTACCGCCATTTTATCCAGATGATCCGGAACTTTGGTTTGCTCAGTTGGAATTTCAATTTACGCTGTCAAATGTGACCCATGACTCAACAAAATTTTATTACGCCGCGACTCAGCTAGAACATACGTACGTTACCCACGTAAAAGATATATTGTGCAATCCGCCCGTGACCGGTAAGTATGAAAAGCTTAAGAGTGAGTTGATCAAGCGTCTTAGTGCATCTAAGGAAAAGAAACTTAATCAGCTATTCCTGCATGAGGACATGGGAGACCGTAAGCCCTCAGTATTTTTAAGACATCTGAGGAATTTAGCTGGCCCTACCGTGACGGATGATGTTTTGACTACATTGTGGACCGGTCGCTTGCCGCACAGCTTGCAAACCGTCGTGGCTTCACAGCCCAAGCTTGCTTTGGACGACTTGGCAGAACTAGCGGACCGTGTTCATGAAATTGCACCGTCATCACCGCATCACCACGTGGCTACGACAACAGCTACTGCAGTACCATCTTCATCCACGCGCATGGATGAAATGGGACAGGAAATATGCGCTTTAACTAAACAAATTGCTAAACTTTCATCCTATGTGTACAGGCAGTCACGCGCGCGTTCCAGGTCCAGGTCCCACGGTTGCCACAGCCGCAGCCACAGCCGCAGTCAGTCGCGTAACCGACAACCACCACCGGAACACCCTCACTGTTGGTACCATTACAACTTTGGAGCAAAGGCAAAGAAATGCAAGGAACCATGTAAGTTTAATGCGGGAAACGATGCGGGCAGCCGGAAGTAGCGGCCAACGACTGCCCAGTCCAGACAGGCCGTTTATTTGTAACAGACCGGACCACTAAAATGCAGTTCCTCATAGACACGGGATCAGATTTATGTGTCTACCCACGTTCAGCAACTAAAACACCGTGTTATAAAAGTAAATATGATCTCACTGCCGCAAATGGCACAACCATACATACTTACGGCCCAGTATTGCTACATTTAAACCTAGGACTGAGGCGTGATTTTACCTGGCAATTTATCATAGCAGATGTTTCCAAACCAATCATAGGTGTTGATTTTTTAAGCTATTATAATATTCTTGTGGATTGTAGAAACCAGCGCTTGATTGATGGTAAAACATCACTATCGGTAGCGGTGCCGAAGCAAAGTATACCAGAGAGCATCGTGTCCATCAAGACTGTTACTGGGCAATCGCAGTATCACGATATACACACATCAAAAGTGTCTAGGGATCAACATATATTTTTGCAATAACTTTTCTCTTGATTGATATTAATTTAAATTTTCTTTAAGGATTCATCAAATAAAGTGTTTTCGTTTGTCACAGTAACGATAAACCAAGTCACCTTTGCATTAATAAAGAAATTTGCCATTTTCCTAATAAAGGGATTTTTGACATTTGAACCACTAACATTAAAGTTCGAAAAAAAGACTGAAATAACAGTTTTCTTTAAAATTTTATTGGGTAACTTAAACAATTAATAATCCGTGTTTCTACCGCGAACACTAACAACACAAGAACATCGGTTTGGCATACTCAAAATGAGTTCATCCAAATCACGCTGTGGAATGGCCGCCCATGTTCGTTGCAACAACAAAAAAAGGTCTTCTTGCAACTGGATACCCTCCATATTCGGCAGAGCTCTTCTCTGTAGCATATCCCATGCATGCTCAATCGGGTTCAAGTCTGGCGACACGGAGACAAGACCGATACATTCAAATCTTAACTCGAAGAGCTCCAACAATAACCGCCATGATGTTAGCCGTGAGGCTTCATCACTCTTCAGGGAACTTAATTAGCGACCAAACAGTCAGAAACCGCTTGCATGAAGTGAACCTTCATTCCCGAAGACCGCTACGGGTACCACCTATAGCAATGCACAATCGTAGGATTCGATATCAATGGGCTCTTGAACACAGAAATTGGGCAGAAGAACAATGGCGTTTCGTGTGCTTTTCTGATGAGTCTCGTTTTGGTATGAGACCGGATACAAGACGTATACGACACTGGAGAACCCCTGGACGCCAACAGCGATTAAAATCCTGCCAGGAAGTCCATCCTTATAGTGGTGGAACCATCATGGTATGGGCGGGTATTTAGATCGGCGGAAGAACTGAGTTGATTTGGATCAGAGGCAACCTCAACGCTCAAATTTATGCTGAGACGATTGTATCTGACGTCATCGTTCCTCTACAAGTGCAAATCGGTCCCTTATTTCAGTTAATGCATGATAATGCACGACCGCACACCGCAAGAGTTGTAAGACAGACTCTCGCCGCAGCTAACATCAATGTCCTGCCCTGGCCTGCTCAGTCGCCAGACTTGAACCCGATTGAGCATGCATGGGATATGCTACAGAGAAGAGCTCTGCCGAATATGGAGGGTATCCAGTTGCAAGAAGACCTTTTTTTGTTGTTGCAACGAACATGGGCGGCCATTCCACAGCGTGATTTGGATGAACTCATTTTGAGTATGCCAAACCGATGTTCTTGTGTTGTTAGTGTTCGCGGTAGAAACACGGATTATTAATTGTTTAAGTTACCCAATAAAATTTTAAAGAAAACTGTTATTTCAGTCTTTTTTTCGAACTTTAATGTTAGTGGTTCAAATGTCAAAAATCCCTTTATTAGGAAAATGGCAAATTTCTTTATTAATGCAAAGGTGACTTGGTTTATCGTTAATGTGACAAACGAAAACACTTTATTTGATGAATCCTTAAAGAAAATTTAAATTAATATCAATCAAGAGAAAAGTTATTGCAAAAATATATGTTGATCCCTAGACACTTTTGATGTGTGTACTTCGCGAGTTCCCTGAGGTGACACGACCTACGGGAGTGGTACGTACCATTAAGCACAATACAGTTCACCATATTAACACCACTCCTGGCCCTCCGGTTGCCTTCAGACCGCGACGCTTGGATCCCGTTCGACTTAAAGCAGCAAAGAAGGAGTTTGATGAAATGTTAGCCAATGGAACAGCAAAGCGTTCGGAAAGCTGTTGGTCTTCGCCCTTACATATGGTCAAGAAGAAGGATGACGGCTGGAGACCCTGTGGAGATTACAGAGCGCTTAACGCAAGGACCATTCCAGACAGGTATCCAGTTCGTCACATACAGGACTTCTCACACCAACTCTCAGGCTGCACAATCTTCTCTAAAATAGACTTAATTAAAGCTTATAATCAAATTCCAGTCAATCCAGAAGACATCAAGAAGACTGCAATAACGACACCCTTCGGGCTATTCGAGTTTGATTTCATGACGTTTGGTCTAAGGAATGCTGCCCAAACATTTCAGAGATTTATAGACGAAGTTCTCCATGGCATAGAAGAATTTACTTACGGATATTGCGACGATATTTTAATCTTCTCATCTTCAGAAGAATGTCACAAAAACCATCTAAGGCAAGTTCTTGAGCGTCTTGCAAATTACGGCGTACTCATCAACACATCCAAATGTGTTCTGGGAAAACCGGAACTGAGTTTTCTTGGATACAAAATCTCCGCATCTGGTACTCAACCCTTGGAGAGTAAGGTACAAGCTATCATGGACTATCCAATACCGAAAACTGTCAAGGAGTTAAGAAGGTTCTTAGGAATGCTTAATTTCTACCGTCGTTTCATACCAGAAGCAGCAAAATGCCAGGCACCACTAAATTCACAACTGGAAGGTACAAACAGCAAGGGTTCACATCCAGTCCATATGACTCAGGAGTTATTACATGCGTTGGAAGAGTGTAAAAAGTCTCTGTCTAACTACACGCTTCTAGCACACCCAGACCCTAACGCTGAATTAAGCATTGCTACGGATGCATCAGATGTTGCTATCGGCGCGGTTCTACAGCAAAAGAAGAATGGCAATTGGGAACCTTTAGCGTTCTTCTCTAAAAAACTGGCGCCGCCTCAGAAAAAGTACAGCCCATTCGATAAGGAATTACTAGCCATGTACGAAGCAATACGGTATTTCCGCCATATGGTCGAGGCCCGTGACTTTTCCGTCATAACCGACCATAAGCCACTTACGCATGCATTCAGAGGTAACAATGAGAAACACTCGCCGAGGCAATTCAGACACCTGGAGTTTGTGGCACAATTCACAACCGACATACGCTATATACCTGGAAAACAGAATGTTGTCGCAGATGCCTTGTCAAGAATCGAGGAAGTCACTCGAGGCATTGACTATCACGCTCTTGCAAAATCACAAGACATCGACCCAGAACTACAAATTCTACTTAAAAAAGGATCTTCGCTCAAGCTAGAAAAAGTCAATGTACCGGGAACAACTAGCAAAATCTTTTGTGACGTTTCATCTCAGCCACCACGTCCGTATATAACGCCAGACTTTCGACAGCAAGTCTTCGACTCTCTCCATAATTTGAGTCACCCCGGAAGAACAACTACAGTACGACTGGTCACGCAGAGGTACGTGTGGCCAGGGATTCGAAAACACTGTAGGGAGTGGTCTCGCAAATGCCTTAAATGCCAAGGCACTAAAATAACTCGCCATACCTCTTCTCCAATTTCCTCATTCCTACCTCCATCATCCCGGTTCGCCCATATCCATCTCGACATTGTCGGACCGTTACCAATTTCTTCTGATTTCAGGTACTGCCTCACCGTCATCGACAGGTTCACGCGATGGCCTGAGGCGTACCCCATCAGAGACATCACTGCAGAGACGTGTGCAGCTACGCTCGTCTCCGGCTGGATCGCCAGATTCGGCTGTCCACTGAAGATAACAACAGACCGTGGACGGCAATTCGAGTCTCACCTCTTCAGAGCCATCACTGCAATGGTTGGTGCACAGCACTTCCATACGACCGCCTACCATCCTGCAGCTAACGGCATGGTCGAGCGACTGCACAGGCAATTAAAGGCAGCCATCATGTGTCATTCAACGGCGCAATGGACAGAAGTTCTTCCATTGGTACTTCTAGGCATCAGAAGTGCCTGGAAAGCAGATATCCAGGCGTCACCAGCCGACCTAGTCTACGGAGAGCCACTACGATTACCAGGCCAATTCCTTGCACCTACAGATGACCACAGAACAGCTGACGTTACTGATCTAGCAACGCGTCTACGGAATCATATGAACAAGCTCACTCCAAAACCTGCATCGTGGCATCGAAAAGGTCCCTTCTACATACCTCGCAGTCTCGATAGTTCCTCTCATGTATTCTTGCGGCAGGATTACGTCCGAAGACCGCTGGAGCCGCCGTATGCTGGACCTTATAGGGTTCTAGAAAAACAGCCAAAGTACTACAAAATTGACGTACGTGGGAAGGAGATGACGGTGAGCGTGGACCGGCTGAAACCAGCATATCTCTCGAAAGAAGATGAACTAACTTCTTCGTCGACAGCATCTGAGTCGCCTACTGGAACATCAGGGTCCAGAGTAGAATCAGAGAAGAGGACGAGAAGTGGACGACGTGTGCGCTTCCCGGACTATTATCGCCCGCAGTAGCGGTCTCAGCGGGGGAGTACTGTGGCGACACTTACGAAGACGCACACTAATTAGTCGAATGAAGAAGGCGCACCCTGCTGCGGCGCGTTGACTGTGTACCTCGCGCCCTGCGCCTGCGCACCTCCCGCTGTGGCCTGACACGGTGGATCCGCGATCGCTCGGTCGCGGCCGCCAGTGCCTTACCTGCTCCGACGGCGAATGCACGCTCAATTTTTCCTCGCGCCTAATCGCTCGTACTTTCGTGTTTCGCCTAATTCTAAACTTTCTCTTGCTTGTAAAGTGCTTTCACATCGTTCTGTAAAATCTTCATATCTTCCTCTATCTGTTCGCTATTTCTATAACCCTACATCTGTGCTCTAAAGCTTACAATAAACTTATTATAAAAACTCGCCGGTGTTCGTATTTTACCTGCGTAGCCGTAACATCGCCTACACTACCTTGCTGGATTGGGCTGGCTGCCCATTTGGGGCAATAGTAATTATTATAATGGGCAGGGTACGCGCCGACCCCAACAGCACCCTGAAAACTATAGCTGACAGGTGGGTCAGCCTCATACAGTGCCAGATTAAGCAAGCGCGGGGCCCGTAGCAAAGTCTATCGAAGGGCCCTTGATTACTCATAGGTTGTTACAAAGTGGTAAAAAACCCAAACTCTGAATACGTTTAATTGCTATCTTTACACACTGAACGGATACATAGAACAGAACCTTAAGTTCCATGTATCGGTTCTCCTGTTCGAAGTGCCTTCGTAGCATCAGCTTTGGCAGCCCGCCTAGTCTCCGACAACCTTGTTAAAATCAGATGTTTTTAAGTAAAAGCGGATGTTTTTAAATACTTGCAGGTCGTACAAATAATTATTCCGTGCGGGAATCGAACCCACGTAGGTTAAATGCTCTAAGAACCCACGACATGCTGCGCAGCAGTCAATCGCTCAACAACTGCGCCAACCGTGTCGTCATAATATGAAGACCCCGATGATGTGTAGCACCGGAAACATAAAATGCTTTTCTACAAAAGTCTGCAGTTGATACTGAGCTCATACTGAGCAACTACTCGTAAATTTAATGTATGTGTCATCAAGTAAATTTAGTAGCCTCATCTTCTTCTTAGCGCGTCAATAGCAAAAATAGTACTTTAATACATATTTATACTTTAAATTTGTTTGGCCCAAAACTCAGTAACGCGAATACTGTTCACTGACGCAGCCATTAGGTCCTCACGTGTGCATGTGACGGGGCATGCGGTGCAAGATGGGAGGTGAGCCCTTGTCTGCGGGGAGACGCCGCATACACATCGGAGACCTGAGCCATCTATGAACCCCCACTTCTGCAGATTGTCCTTACTACGACCTACTTGGGTACGAGGTCTGTTTTCTAAGTAGGCCTTGCTTGTGCCCCGATGGGAGGCTTTCTGATGGATCAGCGAAGAAATCAGGAGGCTTAAGCAGTTTTTGCCAGAGGTCGCATCTCGTTACTGTGTTACTCAAAAAAATTACGAGTTTGGTTACGCTGGGCCCGTAGCAATTGATACTTTTGCTATATGGTTAATCCGGCACTGCACATACTGGGACATTGGATATGCCTACATACCACTATGGCCTAGTATTTTAATAGTTTGTGTCGTTTTTCTGTTAGTGGTAAGTAATAAAGCTAGTTTCTAAGCTAATACTTAAGTGTACTATTTCATGGGTCAGAAATATATACTACTCTGTCAAGAAAGTACCGGGAAAAGATCAATAATACACAAAATGTTTTGTTATTCATCCAAATTTATTTTATCACCTTCAAAGTATGCTCCTTTAGAAACGATACACTTGCGCTAACGAATAATCCATTCATCAAAACATTTTTTAAACGCTGCTTCCGGAATTGAGTTCAGTTCTCGCCGCGAATTCTCCTTTATGTTTTCTATCGATTGAAAACGGGTGCCACGAAGTGGTAATTTGAGTTTAGGAAAAAGAAAAAAGTCAGCAGGAGCCATATCTGGTGAATATGTTGGTTGCTGGATGGTATTTGTTGAGTGTTTGGTCAAAAATTCGTTCACAATGATAGCCTTGTGCGAAGGCGCATTGTCGTGGTGCAAAATCCAAGAATTTTCTTTCCACAAATCTGGCCTTTTTCGTCGAATTTGCTCTCTTAAACGCCGCATAACGCTCAAATAATATTCTTTATTTACCGTTAGACCTTCCGGTAAGAATTCAGAGTGCACAACACCGCGATAGTCAAAGAAAACAGTCAACATGGTAATTTTGTAATTAATTAATGACAGCTTGTCAAATTGACATTAGTAACATTTTGTTGACTTGACACTTTTAGATTCCGTTCGGAATTGTTTTCGTTTGAACTTTTACTTTCGCACTCAATAATATTAAGTACTAACGTTTCGTTTCACCACACTAGTTCCAAACGGTAAATCTGCAGTCAATGGCATAGTGGTAACGGCCCTGAGTTAACAGAACAATAAAATTCAATTCTATGGTTTTGTATTGTAGCAATATACAATTATCTCAACATAATCCCTCAATTAATTAATTAACTCTCTCTAATGGACGTTACATACACTGGTAAGTAATTTTGTTAATAAGTATCACTTAGTTTAATTTATGTATTTTGGGTATTGTTCGAATGCGTAGGAATAAATTGTCGTTTGTTTTATAGAAAATGAAGAAAGCCATGACCAAAGACGAGGTTGCTTTGTTGGTTGACCTCATACAAAACACCCCAATCTTGACTAGCAAAGAAACGAACGCTACCACGAATAAATGCAAAGACGATGCGTGGTTTTCTGTGGCACGAGCTTTCAATGCCAGGAGTGGTTCTGTTCCGAAAACAAAGGATCAGTTAAAATTAAAATGGGACAATTTAAAAAAAGCAGCCCGTAAAAGGTCCCAGCAAGTTAGGATGAATAATTTAAAGGTAACTTCATCATTATAGTTGTAAATCATATTGTTATAATTACATGTAAAGTAATTAACTGTTGTCAAAGTTGTGTACTTACATAATTATTATTTTTTATCTAGACTGGTGGTGGTAAATCTGATTTTATTCCACATGATGATGTATTGGAAAAGGTGACTGGTCTTTTGGGGTCTACTTGCACAGGGTTTGATGTGTTATTTGGTTGTGATGGTATTGCTGGTGGTAGTGTGGTCCTGGATGTGGATGGTATAGCAGAAGTGAGTGTGGCAGATATGGACATCACCGTAGAACATGGGCCATTAAATGATACAACTAATGCTATACCATATAACCCATCTATTCCAGACGATAGTATAGCTGAAACACCATGTAAAGGTATTATTTTGATTAAATCTTCCTCCTCTATCTACTTACAGGTCTCCCAAAGTGATAATGCGCATAGAAATCTTCGCCACTGTTCGGCAACAGTCGTATTCCCCGAGCGTCGGAAGACGATATGTATATAGAGTAGCTAAGTGCATTTTCTTCATGCATAATTTAGTGTGTTTTGTTCTAAAAGAGATAAATATTGATTTAATGGTAACGAAATTTGATTAAATAATTCCATGTAAGTAAATAGCGAGCTAAAATTTATATAAGCCTAAATCTGATTTTAAAATGTTTTTCTAGTACTTAATATGTATTTAATATAGGTATTTTTAATTTTTTTATATTTAAAAAAAGTAAAAAATGTAGTATATTTACCTATTTTACAAAATTAACTATTTAAATTTGAATAAGATAATTAAAGTTGAAATTAAATTCAACTTTGAAAACAAAACCAAGAAGGGTGTGTAATAGCAGCTCCATATAATTCCATACAGAGAGAACACGTGCAGTCACCACCAATATATAAAGACGACTGACGGACCTTTGACTGACGGCCGACCGCCCGAATTGTTTCCGATTGTGTACACATGATATTGACTCCTATTTCTTTCGAACAAGGCGCAAAATGCAAGTGCATTGTTTAGGACTCGAACGATTCAATGATTCGGTTGTTTCCGGGAATACGACAATTAGCGAAGATTTGCATGTGCATTATTAATTTGGGAGTACTGTACACTTTTATTAATGCATTTTCTTGTAAATTTTTAATCATATTTTTTTCAGACACACATCAAAAAAAAAGAAAACTTGACCTATGTGAGGGCTCTCCCAGTGCACAGAGCTCCAAGTTTTTCTTTGGCATGCCTATGTCCAGGCAATTAACAACAAAAAATAAAGGTACATAATTAATTTTATTATTATTTTACACAGCATATTTTATGTGAATTTCTTATACCTGTTCCCATATTGTAAACCATAGTCCTACTTAAGTGAACCCTGGTCACATATATTCAGTCACTTATATTTATGAAATAAAAGTATTTCTATTTATTTCAGGTAAAAAGACAGCGGACAGAGATGTACAGACATCCATCATCACCCGTAATCTTGCTACAGCAAGTTACTATGACAAGAAAAAGGAGAAATTAGATTTAGAAATTAGACTTTTACAATTAGAATTAGCACAGGTAATACAATACCCCTTGGTAAGACTGGCAAACTGAAACTCAAAGCATTTATTTCAAATAAACCATTTACAGGCACTTTTGAATTCTCAAGGGGTCCGGTCGGTCAGTCAGAAAGATGAAGCTAGTTGCCCATTCCAAAGCAGTAGGTACCTATGGAGAAGAACAGGCAAGAAACTCCATGGACACTGTTTTAAATCAAAATATGTTTACAAAAACTGGGTTACATCATTCATGTTGAAATATAGACGTGACAATGATGCAGAACTTAATAAAAGCGTCCATAATTACAAGATTTAAAAAACAATTCAACAAGACAGTCGTTGCGGGTAGACAGAAGCCCGAAGGTCTGACAGCCAGTCTTACCAAGTTACTGACTAGGTTGTGGAGGTTTGATAGGTAGTCGCTCCATGTAAAATACTGGTATTCAGATGCATCCAGTTACACTGGAAGCTGACCCCTAACAAAGTTGGGAAAAGGCTAGGCAGATTGATTAGATTGATTAGGGTCGAAGGTACTGGCATTGTCCTATGAAATTTGAAAAAGAAAATTGTGATGGAGCGAGTCGTACGGGGATTTTTGTGTTAAATAAATTCTTTTTGATATCTGTGTCTGCAATCAAGCATTTATTTCATTAAGGTTCATTTGAATAACGTTTTTTTTTTTCAGGTTGACACTGATGTTTTTGACGACGACAAAAATGAAGTGGAAGATGATTCGGATACAATAGTGGAATCAAACGTGAGTCAAATAAATCTATATATATAAAAGAAAGTCGTGTTAGTTACACTATTTATATATCAAGAACGGCTGGACCAATTTGGCTGATAATTGTTGGGGAGGTAGCTTAGAACCAGGAGACGGACATAGGGTAGCGTAGGTAGGTAGGGTAGGTACATAGAGGCGATCGGCGGCGGCGACCTCTCGCGCCCGGCCCTGGTGCAAGCCATGGTCCGGGGCGAGAGGGATTGGGAGGCAGTCGCCTCCTGCGAAAAAGTCATGCTCGCGAAGGAGGTGGCGGGATAGGAGAGAGAAAGGTCCTCCCGTCCCAGCCGCCGCGGGACGACTCCCGGCCACCGTAGGCGCGGGCCTGCGGTCGGTGAGTAATGGGTGACTCACCGTCCGATCAGCACCAGACCCGTGCCGTACGGCGCGTACATGTTCCACGCGCGCCCCAAAGAGATGTCAGCATATGAAGGGGCCCCTCAGGGCCAAGCCTGCCGGGTAAGCGGGATTGTCTGAAAGGGTTACCGCTACCCCGGAACATAAAGGGCTGAGGAAGAAACATAGATGGATTTTAGTCAGTAAGAGTCTGATACTCCCTTCCGCTCCACCCAGAGCGGGAGAAGTCATTGGATGATTTCCCAAAAAAAAGTGTGTGAGCAGTGCTGGATCAATGGTATCGAATTGGACTTACCAGTTACTTGTGAGTTCGAACCGAGACAGGCACTTTGTATAGGTATTTAATTACATCACCATTGGTCACCTAAACGGTGAAGGAAAACATTGTGAGGAAACCGGCGGCATGTCCTAGAACCAAATATTCGAAGACATGTGACATCCACCAACCCGCACTGGGCCTGGTGAGTTACGGCCCACTCCCACTCATAGAACAGCCTGTGTCCCAACTGTAGGAACATTAAAGGCTGATTATGCTGTCTTCAGAGACTCCTTCTTTTTTTGAAGATGGGAAATCATCAAACAACTCCTCCCGCCCTGGGTGGAGCGGAAGGGAGTGTCAGACTCTTACTGACTAAAACCCATCATGTTCCTTTCTTTGCTGGAAGTTTTTATTTTCCGGGGTAGCGGTAACCCTTCGGACAAACCCGCGTAGGGGCCGTTCATTAATCACGTGATGTTTTTTTTAGCAATTCCACCCTCCAATCCCCTTGGTGATACGTGGTGAGGTTTAAGAGTAACCCCCATCCGACCAACCCAAAATCACGTGTATTTTTTACAAAAGTACATAATGCGGGCGGGGTCAACGTTCGTTGCCTGGAAACGGCGAGTCAAGTTGGCACTATACGCCGTTTTTCGGTTTAGAAATCACGCGTTTGACGAATAAATAAATACACGTGATATCTTACTACACCCCCTCTCCCCTCGTGATATTTCGTGATTTTTGTCACCCCCCCTCCCTTTCGAGTCTCACGTGATAATGGACGGCCCCTTACCCGGCAGGCCCTTCCTTATTGCTGGCTGACATCTCTTTGAGTCGCGCATGGAACACATTGACATCATAGAAAGGCCTGTGTCCGAGCTGTAGGAATATTATAAACTCAAACTATTTATTTCAAATAAACCAATTACAGGCACTTTTGAATTGTCAAGGTGTCGGTCATTCAGAGAAATGAAGCTAGTTGCCCATTCTAAAGCAGTAGGTACCTATGGAGAAGAACGGGCAAGAAACTCCATGGACACTCTTTTAAACAAAATATTGGTTACATAGTTCATATTAAATATTATAGGCTGACTATGTAGTCATCAGAAGTCTCTGATGACTACCGGACTGGTCAACCGGTCAAGCTGCAGGCGACCTTTCTTAGGAGTCCCTAAGAAAGGTCGTCTGCAGCTTGACCGGTTAGGCTTACTGCCCCATCTATAAACCCATCTTATAAAGATCATTTATCTTTATTAATTTAATTTTTCTATCCCCAAGCCGATGAATAATCGATGTTATGTACAGCGTTATTGTCACGTGCATCAGACCGAAAAATTGCACCTAAATGTTTTAATAATTGAATGTTGAATATATGTGATGTGGCAGTACTTTGTTAATAAATAAATAAATATCATTAATGTTACAGGTCTGCAGGGTATGCCTAGCTTTGGATGTTAAAATGTATGATTTGAAGGACATTGCATTGAGAGAAATGTTCCAGACTATAACAGGAATATCGGTAAGTCATTGTTGTCTTTGTTTTATATAACATAAAAATAAGTGTGACCTTGACTCGCGACCTTTCGGGTGGGAAATCAAGTGACTCTTCCCGCTCTTGGTGGGGCAGAAGGGAGTGTCAGACTCTTACTGACTCAAACCCATCCATGTTCCTTCCTTAGCCCTTTATGTTCCGGGGTAGCGCCAGCGGTAACCCTTTCGGACAATTCCGCTTAGCCCCCATTCTCTCACACTGAAGTAATATTTAATTAAAGCTTGCTTGAAGAGAGTGTTATTTAGGTACAGAGCGCAGTCATTCGAGTTTTAAGTATAATTCGTTTTATCTTTCATCCCTATAACAGGTGACCGAAAATAACCATTCTATACTTGATTGCCTGTGTTGGGAGTGTGCTGGAAGACTGAAAACGGCTGCGGATTTCAGAAACAAAGCGCTACTTAGTGATACTTTGCTGCAGGGCTTGGCGAACACGAGCGAACAAGTGAGTAACAGTAGTATGTAGTCAAAATCTCCGTGAGAATAAAATCTTGTTCTGCGCTAGTAGTCCGGTCAATTTAGATATTATACGAGGGTACAATCACAGAACAGTTAAAGAGGTTAGAAGGGCCTTGTGGGCGGGACAGGCGCGCCACAGTTTTGCGCGGGCGCTCCAAACCCAACCGAAATTAGAATCACCGGTCAACAGTCACGCTCTTATTGTGAAAGCGTTCAATTCTCCGCGGAAAAAAAGAATTATGCCGTCTTGCCCAATTATAACGTGTCGGAAAAGAAGTCAGGAGTGTAATGTGGCCCGAGGAGGGATTTCTTTTCACCGGTAACTCCAAAAACCTTAAAATACGAGTGATATTTGTAATTATTACAAAAGTATTATGTAGTTTGTAAACAAAAACGATAAAATCGCATTCAGATGCAAAATTATACATTGCTTGCATTACATTGGTACGATCTTGCACGACGTGAGCGGTCGCGCAATGTATTGCGTTCCCTGCGAACGTCGCGTGCGTCGATCCAAAGCTTCAATTCTGGGAAATCTATGCGCGTCGATAGTGTTGTACCAAATTGTAAACAATGTCGATATTAAGAATGATTATTGTCAGTAATATAACAATGAAAATAACTTTGTTTATATTAACACCAATTATTGTATAATGTGGATTATTAATTTAGTTTCTTAGTTGGTTTTTGGTCTAAAATCTAATTTACGATGCAAACACTTTTTTTTTAATTGTCCATAAGATCCTGTTACAAGAAAACTGTGGTTTTAAGCAACTGGTAGAATTGAATGGATAGGTACTAAATGTAGCACAATTTATGATCACAACATTTTGCAGAAAATGATTATGTAACGCGGGTGAAACCGGCGGGCACAGATATTATTCATAAATTAACATGATAAAATTAATAAATACTTTTTCACGGAGTAGTTCACAATAAATTAATTCGATTATATTATGTTAATTCGACTTAGCATTCGATATGGACGTGAAATTTGAAAATTTCTTTGCATATTGTAGCATTGTTTTACGTTTTATGTTATTAAAAATGCTATTTTTCTTTCTTTCTATTATTATGCCGTAAAACAGAGCTGCAACTAGCATAAAACTAAAGAAAATTTAAATTTCCCGGCAGTATCGGATGTTCCCCCTTAATTTGTCTTTGATTTAAGTTTATTTATATGTAATTAGGAAGTTATTCGTACCGTATCCGCAACTTGAAAAAATGCAAAACTTTAATTAATTAAACTACAGTAATTTTATCGATATGATTAATCGACCTTTTGGTGGCCGTAACATATATGAGAAATAAATTGCTTTTACACGTGTGTGAGTGTACGTGCAGAGCAGTATTTGCGTTAGCGTGACAACCAATAGTAAACACGCGATGTAAGTGCGTGTGGTTTATTTGTGTGCGTAATGCGCGTACGTATTATCTCTTGCTTGTAGTGGAGAGACAAGAGTGGGAGACATGCGGCGACACGCGTTCTAATACAAATCAGGAACTACTTCCATTCTAACCTCTTTAACTGTTCTGTGGGTACAATAATTCGCACCCAGCTGAAAGTAGGGGTAGGATTGTTCAAAACACCATCATAAATTAAATCTATAAAAGTCCTCATCAATCCGATACCTGGAAAAAGAAATACTCGGGGTATGCATTTTTATAGACAATTTATATCTACAATTTTTGTCTGAATGTTAATGTTATGATAAAACTTACCGTTTTGCTGAAAGTACTATCTCTCAGTGCGCACACACATACGTGCTCAATACATTTTGATCCATTCTAAGCTTAGTGCCTTCAACACAAATGTGTGTTTATTGTCTATACATTGCTATGCGTGTTGAAGGCACTCAGTGGGGATTTTGGCGACACGTATGCGTGTTGAAGGCACTGAGCGTAGAATAGCATCTGAAAAAAAAATAGAGGCAGTGTATGCGTTTAAAAAAAAAACAAGTTATTCTAGTTTTGAAATAACTACTAGGTAAAGACCGAATCGAATCTAGGATATAATGCGCAGCACTAGACCTACGAGTCAGCTAAATAAATCAATATACATGGTTAGATTTAAATTGTTTTAAATATCGTAAAGGGTCGATTATACTGATTATAACGAGAATCTTTTACTATGAGACTAAACCTGAAATCGCGAAAAAAAATCAGCTGTTCAATACATTTATGTTCGCCTAACTCGTCTAAATGTACTGGACAGCTGATTTTTTTTCTCGATTTTGGGTTTGTTCCCATAGTAAAAGTAAAAAAGTCCGCGATATTCGCAAAAAAAAAACTAAATTGTTTTGTTTTCTGTTTTCAGGTACGAAAAAATGACATCACTTTACTAAAAGATAACAAAGGTTATCTGAAATTAGCTTCAAATTTGAGCACTGTAGAAACATTTCATACTGTTAACATTGATGCAGTAGATTTAAATGTACCTACTATAGCGGAAAACAATGACATAGAAACATTACGAAATATCGAACAAAAAGATTCGACGGGACCAAATGAAAGTATCGTTAAAAGACATACTGACGTAATGGGCTCTAAACATGAATTAATAGTTGAAAGTCTTATCAAAACCGAAATAGAATATGATCCCGTAAATATAAACGGTGATGACAAATTAATGACTGAAGCTCAAATCAAAACGGAGACAGATTTTGATTCTATTGACCCCAACACCGGGGAAAATAGAATTATTGTTTCAGAAACGAATTCTTTCGTTTCTAATACATCTAATATAGAAGATACAAACAATTCTGCAGTCACCAGTCCCCTGCCAGGTTGTTCCAATTCGGAGCTACAGTGCCTTCTGAAAACACCTGATGATTGTGGAGATGAAATAAAAAAAACACCAACTAAGTCAAAAATAGTGATTCTATTTCAAAAGTAGTGTCGAAAAAAACGAAAGTAGTTGACCACGATCACAAATATGTAAAAGGTGACGCTAAAATTAAAAATGTGACGTGACTGTCGGTGATGTGACTGTCGGTGGTATACGTAAAGAGACATTAAATAAAAAACTGGTTAAGAAGACTCGAAATAAAGCAAATACTTCAAGTATCACGAATGGTAGAAAGACTTTAAGGATGGAACTGATTGATTTTTCAGTACCCAGTAGAACTCTGATGAAGCTCCTCTGGGGAAGTACTCCATCAGAGATCAGGAATCCAAGCAATGCCGTGTTCTGGTTCCCAAGGACTGCAGGTGTTGTCCCATGAGAAGTCATAGGGAGCAAGCACCTTGACCAGCCAGGCACAAAACCATCCTCCGGGCTGCAACAGAGAAATACCGTTGACAATTGCATGACCTGTGACCTGTGTGTACTCAGCATTATAGTCACCCTTGCCACGACTCGACCAACCTGGAAGTCAATGATGTAATGACCACTGCAAAGACGAGTGGTTCCCATCGCGCAAAGACGAGTGGGTCCCATCGCGCAAAGATGAGTGGTTTCCGCCTCAAAGATTAGTGGTTCACACAGCAAGGGCGAGTGGTTCCCATCGCTGAGACTAGTAGTTCCCACTGCGCAAAGATGAGTGACTCACCGCAGAGAGTGAGGTTTCCACCGCGCAAAGACAAATTGAACCCACCGCAAAAACGAGTGATTCCGTTCTCATCGCGCAAAGATGAGTGGTTCTCATCTCAAAGACTAGTGGTTCACACAGCAATGATGAGTGGCTTCCAACGCAGAGACTAGTAGTTCCCACTGCGCCAAGATGAGTGATTCCCACCTGCGCAAAGATTAGTAGTTCTCACCGCGCAAGGACGAGTAACAGCTTCCCTTGCTATTTAGGGTAAAGTATGGAGCCGATCATCCATGTCGTTATCATCTACCTTCCTCCTTCTGGCTCCTTCTAACTACACTCACAAAAATCACGCACCCCTCTGAAAAAAACATTCAAGAACCTATGGCACTTATATCATTCATGGATCTTCACTTTGATCTCAAAATGCCTCTCATTCAGAAGTTCATGCAAGCGTTTCAAGCGTTTCTTGACACTGCTATGAAACACCGCAATCCCTTGATTGCGATGGTCTTCCGATCCCTCCCCTACCCCTCCCGTATCACGCCGACCCAGGCATCCCTCATTCAGCAGTTCATGAAAGCGCTCCAAGCGTTTCTTACACTGCTATGAAGCACCGCTATCTCGTGATTGCGGCGGTGTTCCGATGCACCCCCCTCCTCGTGGCAGAAAGATCGCCGACCAAGGCATCCGTCCCAATCCTTGATGATGCGACGCAATAACCCTTCCCCAGAAGGCCGACCACAAGCACAGTTTGGACAAGGGGGGAGGTTGGGTTTGGAAACCTCGTCTTTGTTTTACAACCTCCTTTTTGTTAGCTTCTACAGGGTGTCTCAAAAGTAAGTTCACATTTGCTTATCTTATTACGCGAAAGCAACTATTCTGAGGGGCGCGGGGGGTATGTCAGTCGGTAGTCTGGCTCTTGGGAATTTAGTCGCTATGGAGCGTTTCTCTGGTGCGGACCGTGCGTTGTGCGTACGTGAGTTTTACAAAAACAGTAATTCGGCGACTGTAGCGCGTAGAAAATTCTGCAGTATTCGACATATTCGTCACTTAAATGATGCGCCTAGCACTCGACTCATTGCAAAATGGGTTGAGAAGTTTGAAGAGACTGGGTCAACTCTGGAGAAACCAAAATCTGGGCGGCCAAGAACATCAAGAACAGCCGAAAACGTGGACAGTGTTACTCAGTCTATTCGAGATGATCCAAACCTCTCGATTCGGAAGCGTGCTGTTGCTTTAAATGTGCACAGATCTTCATTATGCCGCATTTTACACAAAGATTTAAAGCTGCACCCGTACAAAATTCAGTTAGTGCAAGAACTGAAGCCTCAAGATGCTGGTCAGAGGCTTGCCTTTGTAAATCAGATGATTGAGCGCTTTCCAACGTTCACCAACATCTTGTTTTCCGATGAAGCCCATTTTCACCTGAATGGGCATGTAAACAAGCAAAATTGTCGTTACTGGAGTGCAACCAACCCAAAACAAAAACATCAGAAACCGCTACATTCACCCAAAGTCACCGTATGGGCAGCGATGTCGGCGCGAGGAATTATCGGCCCTTACTTTTTTGAAGATGGAAGGGGACGCACACTCACAGTGAATTCAGAGCGTTATGTGGGGATGTTAGACGAGTTTTTCGTACCCCAACTGCAAAACTTTCCTGGTTACAACCAAAGAACATGGTTCCAGCAGGATGGAGCAACTTCACACACGTCCCACAGATCTCTGCCTCGAGTTCGAGAAATTTTTCCGAACAAATTAATCTCCAGGCGAGGTGACATAAATTGGCCTCCACGGAGTCCCGATTTAACGCCTATGGATTTTTTCCTGTGGGGTTATGTCAAATCAAAAGTTTACGCTAATAAGCCGACGTCTTATTATTTTACTCTTTGAAGCCGACTTCCCTGGCACAATAAAAGAAAATATCCGTCATGAAATGGCAGCCATCACAGAGACTACCTGCCGAGCTGTCATAGGCAATTTTAGTGCCCGACTAAATGAATGCCGGAAGCGCAACGGTTTACATTTGGACGATGTTATTTTTTAAAAATAAATTCCCAAACAGTGTACTTCAATATAAAATAAACATTTTTTCAATAAAGCTAAGACTTTTCTTTTAAAAAAAGATTTAAATGTGAACTTTCTTTTGAGACACCTTGTAGTTTTAATTTTTTTTTATTATACATTTTTTAGTTGTCAATTTCTGCTGTAATTGTTGGATGTTGCAATAAAACTTTTTTTTTATTTAAATTAACCTGTTTTATTTCATGCCTTGGTAAATTAAAGTATAAACGCCTTTTTCTAAATGCTGAATTAATAGCCTTTCAAATGGTAACAGTCAAACTCGTGCCATTGCATAAATTGGTTAAAAGCACGGAGTAAATACAATAATACTTTGTATTTACTCCGTGGTTAAAAGTAATTTGGTTGAGGTTTTTTTTAACCCATACACTGCTATGAACACAGCTGTGTGTTTTCTGTTCTATCTCACAGCGCCCTGCACACACATACGTAGTCAATACATTTTGATCCATTTTAGTTAGTGCCTTCAACACGTCGTGAGGAAACCAGCATATGTCTAAGAGATATTTCTCAACAGCTTGTGAAGCTAAGTCAGAGGCCCATAGGTAGCATAAAAACGACACCAGGTTAAGTATCTAACCACATCAGAAGAAGAAGAAGTGCCTTCAACACTCATTGCAATGCGTGTTAAAGATACAGAGGCCAGCACATCAAGTTACCACAATCTGTCAAATTTCTTTGATAGTATTTCAACTTTATTGCAAAGAAATAAGGTTCATTTTTGATTGTGATAATTTGACAGTTAGGGATAGCTTGATGTGCTGGCGTAGGTACTTATTAACTTAAGGTACTTCCAAATCTATATAAATGACCTTTGTAATCTGCCTCTCGCTCGTTAACTGTGATATTTTCACTTACGCAGACGACCAAGGAACTTAGTTACTCTGCACTAGTGGCATATGGTGAGAATTGGGATGACGCTAAATTACATTCGGAAAACGCATTGCGGAGAGTAATGCATTGGTTAGCAAGTAATCTTTTAACCTTAAACGTTAATAAGACCAAATTTTTACGTTTCATTCTACCACACACCTCAAAACCAGCTGAAGAAACCGGTAGTCTAAAAGCCCATATCTGTCAGCAAAAGACAGAAGCTTGTAAGTGTCTCTCATTGTCTATGGTGGAATCCATAAGATATCTCGGGAGTGTTCGTCGATGAGAAACTAAACTGGACCACTCAATTGGAGTTATTAACCTCTCGGACCAGAAGACTTTAGAAGTTGGGAACCTAGAAATCCTTTATTTATGTAAAATTATGGTCACCTCACAATATTAATGGATGTTTGTATGGGAAAATTTAAATGGTCTATATCTTTGAAACTACGCAAAGTTTCTCCGTCACAATTTCAGGTTATCATTATCGTCCCCGTCACAAAATTTTGAACACATTTCGAAGGTCGTAGATCATCAGGCAGTGGAGATACATGTGTCCAGCCATCTTGAACTCAGGTTGGCTGGACATTAAGTTTTTATTGATTTCTCGTAAACCCTTACATGTGACGCCATAAATCAAACGTTATTACTGTCACAAATTGCGTCACCAAATATTAGTAAAGGAACCATATTCGAAAACGCCCCCGTTATTGAGATTCGGAAGTGCCAGCCATAAGTTTTATACGTAAAATCAAGATGGCTGGACACAGATTTTTGCATTTTTCCACTAAACCACTGCACTTATCACAAAACTTTTAGCTCGGTGCCCGTCACAAATTTATGTGACGCCCGTTGATATGCAAAAAGTCGTCAAAATCACTTCCGTTACCGAGATTGAGAGACCAGCGAAAAGTGGTTTTTCAAGATGGCTGGACACGTTTTCGATCGATTATCTAAGATTCTGTAGCGTCACAAATTCTGAAATAAGGGTGTTTAGCCGTCACATAAAGTGACCTATTGACCTAGTTAAATACAAGCTATTTTGAAGATTTGTCCAGCCATCTTGAGTGACATGGTTTTGATGTGTGTGGTAGAATGAAACGTAAAAATTTGGTCTTATTAACGTTTAAGGTTAAAAGATTACTTGCTAACCAATGCATTACTCTCCGCAATGCGTTTTCCGAATGTAATTTAGCGTCATCCCAATTCTCACCATATGCCACTAGTGCAGAGTAAATATGTTCCTTGGTCGTCTGCGTAAGTGAAAATATCACAGTTGACGAGAGGCAGATTACAAAGGTCATTTATATAGATTTGGAAGTACCTTAAGTTAATAAGTACCTTCACCACGCAATGCAATGAGCGTTGAAGGCACTTCTTCTTCTTCTGATGTGGTTAGATACTTAACCTGGTGTCGTTTTTATGCTACCCATGGGCCTCTGACTTAGCTTCACATGCTGTTGAGAAATATCTCTTAGACATATGCTGGTTTCCTCACGACGTGTTGAAGGCACTAACTTAAAATGGATCAAAATGTATTGACTACGTATTTGTGTGCAGGGCACTGTGAGATAGAACAGAAAACACACAGCTGTGTTCATAGCAGTGTATGGGTTAAAAAAAAACTCAACCAAATTACTTTTTCACCTCACAGGCTCGGAAAGAGTCTGTTTGTCATTCGAAATCTGAGCCGAAAATCGATTTTTGCTCTCTAGCGTGGAAAGAGTTTTTAAAATTCGAACCTTTCTATTTAATAATTTTCTATACTGCCAGTCCACTGAAAATGCATGACACGGTCTAAAATAAAATATTAAATAATACCGCTCACCTTAAAAACTTCCATCACAGTACAGAAATTAAATATTTTGCGAGGATATAATTGTAAAATTGGAATTAATGTTAATAAGTATTCCATTTGATTAAAAAAATCTGTGACGTCAAATACCCAATTGTGAAGTAATTTAAGTTTAATTTTTTAAATAAAATAAATACTAATATAATATGTTATTTAATCCTTTGCTTGGCAAAAATAAATTAGTTATTTATTTGTATTTTTCTTTCATTCTCCTTAGAGGACAAGTATGATATAGAACAAAATACAGGGTATTTAATTTTGGAGATATTCTATGTAACTCATAAGATACATTGCCAAGTATCTGTTATTTTCTTCACATGAGTCAATGTATCTGAGACGCTCGAACTAAATAAAACTCAACATATAACACCTGTTTTCCTGCACCTAGCAGTTTCCTCGCTGTAGTGAGGTGAAAAATTGTGTGTTGCGCGACAAAGTATTATTGTATTTACTCCGTGCTTTTAACCAATTTATGCAATGGCACGAGTTTGACTGTTACCATTTGAAAGGCTATTAACCTTTTCACCGCCCGACTAAATATCAGTTGTCGTGCCCCCAGCGCCCAACTCATAAAAAAACCTTTATTTCAGACATTAAATATGGTTTTGCAATTACATAAACAACAAAACCCAAACATAGATTCTCAGTCGTATAAACACGACTCAGGCGGCACGGGCACGAAAACATTTGTCGTATTAATCCGACTGGGGCGGTATAAAGGTTAGTTCAGCATTTAGAAAAAGGCGTTTATACTTTAATTTACCAAGGCATGAAATAAAACAGGTTAATTTAAATTTAAAAAAAAGTTTTATTGCAACATCCAACAATTACAGCAGAAATTGACATCAAAAAAATGTATAATAAAAAAAAAAAAAACTAGAAGCTAACAAAAAGGAGGTTGTAAAACAAAGACGAGGTTTCCAAACCCAACCTCCCCCCTTGTCCAAACTGTGCTTGTGGTCGGCCTTCTGGGGAAGGGTTATGGCGTCGCATCATCAAGGATTGGGACGGATGCCTTGGTCGGCGATCTTTCTGCCACGAGGAGGGGGGTGCATCGGAACACCGCCGCAATCAGGGGATTGCGGTGCTTCATAGCAGTGTCAAGAAACGCTTGGAACGTTTTCATGAACTGCTGAATGATGAGCATTTTGAGATCTACGTAAAGATCCATGAATGTTATACGTGTCATAGGTCCTTGAATGTTACTGTCGGAGAGGTGTGTGATTTTTGTGAGTGTAATCAGAAGGGGTAACGACATGGATGATCGAATCCATGTTTTGCCCTAAATAGCAAGGGAAGCTGTTACTCGTCCTTGCGCGGTGGGAATCACTCGTCTTTGCGGTGGAAACCACTCATCTTAGTGAGGTGAGAACCACTCGTTTTTGCGCGGGGAGAACTACTGATCGGTGGGAACCACTCATTTTTGCGCAGATGGAAATCACTCATCTTTGCGCAGGTGGAAATCACTCATCTTTCCGCAGGTGGAAATCACTCATCTTTCCGCAGGTGGAAATCACTCATCTTTCCGCAGGTGGAAATCACTCATCTTTGCGCAGGTGGGAACCACTAGTCTGCGGTGGAAACCACTCATCTTTGTGAGATGGAAACCACTCGTCTTTGCAGTGGTCATAAAATCATTGACTTCCAGGTTGGTCGAGTCGTGGCAAGTGTGACTGTAATGCTGAGCTGGATGCTGTTGTCCACGGTAATTCTCTATAGCAGCCCGGAGGATGGTTTTGTGCCTGACTGGTCAAGGTGCTTGCTCCCTATGACTTCTCATGGGACAACACCTGCAGTCCTTGCAAAACCAGAACACGGCATTGCTTGGATTCCTGATCTCTGATGGAGTACTCCCCAGAGGAGCTTCATCCGAGTTCTACTGGGTACTGAAAAATCAATCAGTTCCATCCTTAAAGTCTTTCTACCATTCGTGATACGTAGTAGTATTTGCTTTATTTCGAGTCTTCTTAACCAGTTTTTTATTTAATGTCTCTTTACGTATACCACCGACAGTCGTATTCACATTTTTAATTTTAGCGTCACCTTTTACATATTTGTGATCGTGGTCTACTTTCGTTTTTTTTGACACTACTTTTGAAATAGAATCACTATTTTTGACTTTAGTTGGTGTTTTTTTTATTTTATCTCCACAATCATTAGGAGTTTTCAGAAGGCGCAGTAGCTCCGAATTGGAACAACCTGGCAGGGGACTGGTGACTGCAGAATTGTTTGTATCTTCTATATTAGATGTATTAGAAACGAAAGAATTCGTTTCTGAAACAATAATTCTATTTTCCCCGGTGTTGGGGTCAATAGAATCAAAATCTATCTCCGTGCTGATTTGAGCTTCAGTCATTAATTCGTCATCACCGTTTATATTTACGGGATCATATTCTTTTTCGGTTTTGATAAGACTTTCAACTATTAATTCATGTTTAGAGCCCATTACGTCAGTATGTCTTTTAACGATACTTTCATTTGGTTCCGATGAATCTTTTTGATATATATTTCGTACTGTTTCTATGTCATTGTTTTCCGCTATAGTAGGTATATTTAAATCTACTGCATCAATGTTAACAGTATGAAATGTTTCTACAGTGCTCAAATTTGAAGCTAATTTCAGATAACCTTTGTTATCTTTTAGTAAAGTGATGTCATTTTTTCGTACCTGAAAACAGAAAACAAAACAATTTAGTTTTTTTTTTTGCGAATATCGCGGACTTTTTTACTTTTACTATGGGAACAAAACCAAAATCGAAAAAAAAAATCAGCTGTTCAGTACATTTAGACGAGTTAGGCGAACATAAATGTATTGAACAGCTGATTTTTTTTCGCGATTTCAGGTTTAGTCTCATAGTAAAAGTTTCTCGTTATAATGAGTATAATCGACCCTTTACGATATTTAAAACAATTTAAATCTAACCATGTATATTGATTTATTTAGCTGACTCGTAGGTCTAGTGCTGCGCATTATATCCTAGATTCGATTCGGTCTTTACCTAGTAGTTATTTCAAAACTAAAATAACTTGTTTTTTTTTAAACGCATACACTGCCTCTATTTTTTTTTCTGGTGCTATTATTCAACACGCATACGTGTCGCCAAAATCCCCACTGAGTGCCTTCAACACGCATAGCAATGTATGGACAATAAACACACATTTGTGTTGAAGGCACTAAGCTTAGAATGGATCAAAATGTATTGAGCACGTATGTGTGTGCGCACTGAGAGATAGTACTTTCAGCAAAACGGTATGTTTTATCATAACATTAACATTCAGACAAAAATTAAAGATATACATTGTCTATAAAAATGCATACCTCGAGTATTTCTTTTTCCAGGTATCGGATTGATGAGGACTTTTATAGATTTAATTTATGATGGTGTTTTGAATAATCCTACCCCAACTTTCAGCTGGGTGCGAATTATTGTACCCTCGTATAATATCTAAATTGACCGGACTACTAGCGCAGACAAGATTTTTTTCCCCTCAGAAATTTTGACTACAACTGTTACTCACTTGTTTGCTCGTGTTCGCCAAGCCCTGCAGCAAAGTATCGCTGAGTAGCGCTTTGTTTCTGAAATCCGCAGCCGTTTTCAGTCTTCCAGCACACTCCCAACACAGGCGCTCAAAATGGTTATTTTCGGTCACCTGTTATAGGGATGAAAGATAAAACGAATTATACTTAAAACTCGAATGACTGTGCTCTGTACCTAAATAACACTCTCTTCAAGCAGTTTTAATTGAATATTACTTCAGTGTGAGAGAATGGGGGCTAAGCGGAATTGTCCGAAAGGGTTACCGCTACCCCGGAACATAAAGGGCTAAGGAAGGAACATGGATAGGTTTGAGTCAGTAAGATTCTGACACTCCCTTCCACTCCACCAAGAGCGGGAAGAGTCATTTGATTTCCCACCCGAAAGGTCGCGAGTCAAGGTCACACTTTTTTTATGTTATATAAAACAAAGACAACAATGACTTACCGATATTCCTGTTATAGTCTGGAACATTTCTCTCAATGCAATGTCCTTCAAATCATACATTTTAACATCCAAAGCTAGGCATACCCTGCAGACCTGTAACATAAAAGATATTTATCTATTTATTAACAAAGTACTGCTACATCACATATATTCAACATTCAATTATTAAAACATTTAGGTACAATTTTTCGGTCTGATGCACGTGACAATAAGGTGTACATAACATCGATTATTCATCGGCTCGGGGATAGAAAAATTAAATTAATAAAGATAAATAATCTTTATAACATGGGTTTATAGATGGGGCAGTAAGCCTAACCGGTCAAGCTGCAGAAGACCTTTCTTAGGAGTCTCTGATGACTACATAGTCAGCCTATATTTAATATGAACTATGTAACCAATATTTTGTAACCATATTTTGTTTAAAAGAGTGTCCATGGAGTTTCTTGCCCGTTCGTCTCCATAGGTACCTACTGCTTTGGAATGGGCAACTAGCTTCATCTCTCTGACTGACCGACACCTTGACAAATCAAAAGTGCCTGTAATTGGTTTATTTGAAACAAATACTTTGAGTTTGAGTTTATAATATTCCTACAGCTCGGACACAGGCCTTTCTATGATGTCAATGTGTTCCATGCGCGACTCAAAGAGATGTCAGCAATAAGGAAGGGCCTGCCGGGTAAGGGGCCGTCCATTATCACGTGAGACTCGAAAGGGAGGGGGGGTGACAAAAATCACGAAATATCACGAGGGGAGAGGGGGTGTAGTAAGATATCACGTGTATTTATTCGACAGATATAGTATACAGTCGACATAGATTCACGCGTCTTTTATTCGAATATAAACACAGAGAATTATTACATGCCGGGCCCCAATTATTACTCGCTACGATACGAGAAGCTTGGTGGCCACTCAGAGGGCGGAACTTAGCAAAACAAATAGTGCATACCTGTTTGAAATGTATTCGTATGAAAGCCAAACCTTTTAATATTCTGATGGGTAATTTACCAAACGAAAGATTGATACCTGGGTATCCATTCATGAACTGCGGGGTCGACTATGCGGGACCATTGTTCATGTTGAATCGTTCCGGAAGGGGGGCAAAGTTAACTAAATGCTACATATGTTTGTTCGTGTGTTTTACAACGCGTGCGGTACACTTAGAGTTGGTCACAAATCTCACGACTGAAGCATACTTATTGGCACTAAAGCGCTTTATTTCCAGACGAGGTAAACCTCGGCAGATCTATTCTGATAACGGTACAACATTTGTAGGCGCCCTAAAGGAATTCGCTAAATTTCTAGTAGATAAAGATAGTGATATCCAGGTTTATGCTGCGAATAACTTAATTAAATTCACTTTCATTCCGCCATATTCGCCTCATTTTGGTGGTCTGTGGGAGGCAGGTGTCAAGTCTTGTAAATTCCACTTAACTCGCGTAGTAGGAAATGCACATCTGACTTACGAGGAATTAAGTACTGTGTTGGCACAAATCGAGGCTGTCCTCAACTCCCGTCCCATGTTCCCTTTGTCCTCTGATCCCTGTGACTTTCTTCCCCTGACTCCCGCTCATTTCCTGATTGGCCGACCGCTCACTGCACCCGCCAGCCAAGACTTTACCACAGCGGCTACGCAGCGCCTTCGTCGACATGATCGTGTGGAGCAGATGCGTCAGAACTTCTGGAGCAGATGGTCTAAGGAATATGTTTCTGAACTCCAGAAAAAGAAACAAATGGCAGACCAACCAGGACACTCTCACCCCCGACACACTCGTGCTCGTGAAGGAAGACAACCTACCTCCTCTCAAATGGCGCCTTGGACGAGTTCTTCAGACATTCCCGGGCAAAGATGGCATAGCTCGCGTTGCAAGCATAAGAACAGCGACGGGCACAATCAAGCGTTCGTACTCGAAGATATGCCCACTCCCGCTCCCTGATGAAGACAGCATCGCGAAATCTGCTTCGTTGGAACCGGGTGCTTCCAAGGCCGGGGGCATGTTCACGAATATGAGGCGCCACCCATCGGACACCACGGGCAACCACGACGACGCTACGAGCAACAGCGACGTGGAACCACGCGCGGCGGGGGGCACCGGGCCCTCCTCCCTCACCTTTTCGACTATATAAACCCGTGTACCCGCGACCGGACTACTACTACTACCATTTTACGAAAACCATTGTACCTAATTTATCAACATTAAATCTCAGTTCATCGTCATCAAGTCTTTCCATCCAAACTAACATCCTCATCACAACGGCTGACCACCTATCTGCAAACATTCGTCAAACGCGTGATTTCTAAACCGAAAAACGGCGTATGGTGCGAACTTGACTCACCGTTTCCAGGCAACGAAAGTTTACCCCGCGCGCATTATGTACAGACGCCAGTACATCAAACTATCCCTACTGTCAAATTTTCTCAATTAAAAATGAACCTTATATCTTTGCAATAAAGTTGAAATACCATCTAAGAAATTTGACAGATTGTGGTAACTTGATGTGCTGGCCTCTGTACTTTTGTAAAAAATACACGTGATTTTGGGTTGGTTGGATGGGGGGTTACTCTTAAACCTCACCACGTATCACCAAGGGGATTGGGGGGGAGGGGGGGAATTGCTAAAAAAAACATCACGTGATTAATGGACGGCCCCTACGCGGGATTGTCCGAAGGGTTACCGCTACCCCGGAAAATAAAAGCTTCCAGCAGCATAATCAGCCTATAATGTTCCTACAGTTGGGACACAGGCTGTTCTATGAGTGGGAGTGGGCCGTAGTTCACCAGGCCCAGTGCGGGTTGGTGCATGTCATATGTCTTCGAATTTTTGGCTCTAGGACATGCCGCCGGTTTCCTCACGATGTTTTCCTTCACCATCTAGGTGACCAATGGTGATGTAATTAAATATACGTGCCTGTCTCGGTTCGAACTCACAAGTAACTGGTAAGTCCAATTCGATACCATTGATCCAGCACTGCTCACACACTTTTTTTTGGGAAATCATCCAATGACTTCGCCCGCTCTGGGTGGAGCGGAAGGGAGTATCAGACTCTTACTGACTAAAATCCATCCAAAGTAACCCTTTCGGACAATCCCGCTTACCCGGCAGGCTTGGCCCTGAGGGGCCCCTTCATATGCTGACATCTCTTTGAGGCGCGCGTGGAACATATACGCGCCGTCCGGCACGGGCCTGGTGCTGATCGGACGGTGAGTCACCCATTACTCACCGACCGCAGGCCCGCGCCTACGGTGGCCGGGAGTCGTCCCGCGGCGGCTGGGACGGGAGGACCTTTCTCTCTTCCATCCCGCCACCTCCTTCGCGAGCATGACTTTTTCGCAGGAGGTGACTGCCTCCCACTCCCTCTCGCCCCAGACCATGGCTTGCACCAGGGCCGGGCGCGAGAGGTCGCAGCCGCCGATCGCCTCTATGTACCTACCCTACCTACCTACGCTACCCTATGTCCGTCTCCTGGTTCTAAGCTACCTCCCCAACAATTATCAGCCAAATTGGTTCAGCCTTTCTTGAGTTATAAATAGTGTAACTAACAAGACTTTCTTTTATATATATAGATTTATTTGACTCACGTTTGATTCCACTATTGTATCCGAATCATCTTCCGCTCCGTTTTTGTCGTCGTCAAAAACATCAGTGTCAACCTGAAAAAAAAAACCTTATTCAAATGAACCGTAATGAAATAAATGCTTGATTGAAAATTACGATTTAAAGGCATGCCAAAAGAGATGTTAGGGCCGGTGTCTGCCTGGTCAGCGGGAATGACCGTAAGGATTACTGCTGCCCTGGAACACAAAGAGCTGAGGAAGGAACATGGATGGGATTTCATCACACACATACGTGCTCAATACATTTTGATCCATTCTAAGCCACTGCCTTCAACACAAATGTTTGTTTTTTGTCCATACATTGCAACGCGTGGTGAAGGCACTCAGTGGGGATTTTGGCGACACGTATGCGTGTTGAAGGCACTGAGCTTAAGACTAGCACATGACAAAAATTAGTGGCAGTGTATGCAGTTTAAGTCTGACACTGCCTTCCACTTCACCCAGATGGGAAATTGATGAATGATTTCCCATACATAAAATAATGTCATACAGTTGCAATTCCGAACAACCATTTCTTGCAGATGCAAGAAATGGTTAGTGCCTAAAACTAAACCTAATATTTTATTATAGATATAATAAATATTAGGTTTAGTTTTAGTTTAGCAAAGAGCTAAGGAAGGAACATGGATGGGATTTCATCACACACATACGTGCTCAATACATTTTGATCCATTCTAAGCCACTGCCTTCAACACAAATGTTTGTTTATTGTCCATACATTGCAACGCGTGGTGAAGGCACTCAGTGGGGATTTTGGCGACACGTATGCGTGTTGAAGGCACTGAGCTTAAGACTAGCACATGACAAAAATTAGTGGCAGTGTATGCAGTTTAAGTCTGACACTGCCTTCCACTTCACCCAGATGGGAAATTGATGAATGATTTCCCATACATAAAATAATGTCATACAGTTGCAATTCCGAACAACTTACAACTTAAATAGATATAATAAAATATTAGGTTTAGTTTTAGGCACTTTAATTGTATGGAAACTTATTACTGTTATTCCAGATAAACATTTATTTGGACCAGGTTCCACAATCAATTGAAATGAATCAATTACCGGATCAGGTTGCAGCCAATTAATCTCTAAAGGTTCAACCACAGGTTCAGCTGTCACTGTGCTAGTACTAGGAGCACTGTAGGTGGCCTCTAAGCGGATTTTCGGTTTTAAACGAGCATATGTTCTGGGTTGTGTATTCTGGGTACTGAAAGAAAAAAAAACAAATTGTGATAACCATAATAAAAGTATAATACCTATATCCTAGATCTATTTTCTCCTTTCTCAATATTTCGTGGGTTTTTTTTACGTCATAGTTTTAGACTAAAGCAGCCCACATGACGACCTACTGATCCTACATACACGTAGTGTTCCTTTTACGAGCAACAATAAACCATGTTGATACATACATTATAGAGTTATTGACGATTTCTTCATTCACTGGCTTCTTCTTCGTTTCTCCAGCACGCCAAACTTTCACACGGCTGTAATGCAATTTATGAATGAAACTTTTGCCTACAGAAAATGTAGATAAGTAGATACCTTGTGTCATCGTGAAATAGCGCGGAATCCCTAAGTACAACCAAACTTGGCCGTGTTTACGAAGAAGTCGGATACAGAATGAGTTGTATTATGCAGGTACACTTACCTCTCTACACCATAAAATCTCTTTATTCCACTTCGAACTCGTTTCAAAGATTTGCGCGCCCCCGAATATCCGTGTTGTCTGTACGACGCCTTGCTTGTTGGAACAGACATTTTATACGTAATCTAAGTCAGAAATATAGAAAAACAAATGCAAGTCGTACGTAAGTCACAACCATTTACTGAAACTCTGAAAGTTCGCACTTCGCTCATGTGGAAAGATAGTCAGAATGGTACTAAGAATCATAGATCCAGTGCTGTGTTGCCAACCCAACTAAAGCCAATGTCGCTAAGAAGCCAATTGCAAAGTCGCTAGATGTCGCTAAATGATATGAGTATCAAAAGTCGCTAGGTCTCGCTAGATTCGAACTAGCTTTTAAGTGCTATCAATAAATTTTATTTTACCTGGATCAAATAAAAAAAAATATCAAAAAAGTTTTTTTTCCTTTTCCCCTATAATAATTGTGGCCAAACAATGTACCATAAGGCACGATATAGGAAAAAAATATTTTGAATTCAGATTTTGAAAAAAAAAACACTGGATTTATTAATGCATTTGAACCTTGAAAATGTCGATCAAAGATGCTAAAACTTGGAACCCGAGAATTTTAATCTGGTAATCTCGTAATTCATCCAATGATGCGTTTTGTTACTTCATTTTATGGTGAATGTGCCGCCCCTCCGTCCATACATTTTTGAACACCTATATACACTAAACACAGACACTCTTTCATTAAAACTAATCATTTTATCACTTCTCTACAATGAAATGTGTCCGCGTTCGACCTTTTTAATCAATAACTTACATTATTTACTTAGAAAAACAACAGTGAAATACCGGCAAAATTTGACACTTCTACAGTAGTGTGCGTGACTTGGCGTGACTTTTGACAAGCAAACGAAAGGCGATGTTTAAACATTGACGCGCTAGATGTCGTGCGCGTTCGCGTTCGTTATCTTATAATTCTAATAAATCAAAGTTCTAACTGCAATAATTGAGTAATTTCATTTCCAATCGTGCAAAAAAAAATAACAATAAAATAAAATAAAACTAATTCCTACGTATTAACTAATAGTTTTCCAATTACGCAAAAACTCAAATAAACTAGAAATGTAGACTTCAGCGCCATCTAGCGGGACATTGGCTGGGAACAGACCGTAGCAATCACCCTATACCATCATCATAATCATCATCATAATCTTCATTTTACCTAAAAATGTATTATTTAGAATTTTGTTTTGTATTAAATACAGGTTATTTTTCCCGGCACTTTTTTTTCTTGAAACAATATCAGCATCTGCCTTTTCTCAAGAATTTAAAAAATACATTTATTTCTCAATTCAGATTATTTTGTTTTTAACTTGTATTGATAAGTAGCAATTTAGAATAGCATCAATACCATTTTAATGAATGAAAAAAAAATACATTGTAATCAAAATAATATCATGTTAAAGAAAAAAATCAACAATTCCAATTAAAACTACTTTTCTAACAATATAATATTAGTCCGGTCAATTTAGACCAACAAATGAGAGTGACGTTACATAAAGACCCAACAAGCTAGCAAATATAATTATAAACAATGTCTAGAAGTTCCCCATCATTCCCCTGTAAGGAAAAAAATTTATTCAAGGTCAAAGGTCAAAAAAATGAGTTTTTCGCGATTTTCAGCAAAACGGTAAGTTTTATCATAAAAGTACCTCAGACAAAAATTGTAGATCATAAAATTATCTATAAAAATGTATTAATTTTTTTTTCTTACGAGCCACCGTTTCTGAGATATAACGATTCAAAAAGTTATAAAAGTTGTTATCGTCATAATATGCATGAGTACGCCACCGGAGGTTCCAGCACATAAACAGGCGGGAGGAAACGCCCAGGTGTCACCACTGCGAGGACCATCCAGAGGACTCGGAGGAGCAAACGGTGGAAATCTACCCCGCTTAGGCGGAGCACAGCCATGTCCTCATAGAGGCGATTGGTGGCGACTGCGACCTCTCACGCCCGGCCCTGGTGTAAGCCATGATCCGGAGTGAGAGGGAGTGGAAGGCAGTCATCTCCTTCTGCGAAGCAGTCATGCTTGCAAAGGAGGTGGCGGGATAGGACAGGGGAAGGTCCTCTTGCCTGTCCCTTGCTGTCCTCCCGCAGCGACGCCCTTAGCCGAGGTCCGTACCCCACTGGGGGTGCCCTTAGTGTGTAGTCGCTTATTCTGTAAGTTTTTATAAGCCCTGGCTAGAGGTTGCAATTTATTGTGGGATGTTAGTGAGATGGGCAAATCATTCAATATTATTTAGGATTGCTCGTTTACTGTCTGTATTTCTATTTCTCGTGCCCAGATCGTGTTTTAAAAACGAATTGATTTCTTTTATCTGTGGCAACGAAATAAAAACGGTTGCAAAAAATAACGATATTTTTCCCTCGTCCATGCGTTACTTTATGCAATATTCTCTAGTTCTTCTATTGTTTTATTCTGAAGATAATTTTATTATTGTTAGTAAACCGGTCAGTAGCTATTGTTAGTAAACCGGTCAGTAGATATACAAATAATGTGATTATTTAATCTAGAATAACTTATATAGAATAAGAAGAAGATCAAGAAGAAGAACAAGAATTTGAAACTTACGAATAAGACGAATAAACTTCAACACTTTTTTTAAATTTACATCGCTTTTATTTTTACCAATCTTTGAAAATTTCCGTTATTATGCAATAGTTTTACATTAAACAGGATCACAACTGACCCGCGGAGTAGGCCTACTGGAGAAACCACGTTAAAAAAACGCGCTAAGTACACTACCTCATAGGTGGCGTGGAAACGTGTGCATATTATGACGATAACAACTTTTATAAATTTTTGAATCGTTATATCTCAGAAACGGTGGCTCGTAAGAAAAAAGTATTGAAACAATTTTTATAGATAATTTTATGATCTACAATTTTTGTCTGAGGTACTTTTATGATAAAACTTACCGTTTTGCTGAAAATCGCGAAAAACTCATTTTTTTGACCTTTGACCTTGAATAAAAATTTTTCCTTACAGGGGAATGATGGGGAACTTCTAGACATGGTTTATAATTATGTTTTGAACAATTTCACAGAAATTCAGCTTGTTGGGACTTTATGTAACCTCGAATGTCTAAATTGACCGAACTATATAATTAGTTAATCTTCATCTGTTTCGACCTCAGAATCATCGATGAGAGGTATAGGATTGCTCACTCTCATGAGGCCTGAAGTTGATGGCTGTGGATCCTGTTGAACATCTTTAAATGAATACGCTTTATTAGTTCCAATCAGTCTTAAAACATCCGACGGTAACTCATAGCTGAAGCATGTCTTATTCATTCTTTTTAATGTAGACCTGATCATCAAAATCGAGTTCAGGGTTGCAAGACCCATTCGATTGCGTAGCTTAGATTTTATTATATTCATAGCGCTGAAAACTCTTTCGATTTCGGCATTCGAATGCCGCAATGAAAAACAGTAAATGAAAGACTGCATAGTTCTCGGAATGGATTTTCGTTACCAGCATCTGAACTTCGTGTGCGTTCGCGCAGCGGAATGTTGTTGAATTTAAAGATTTTAATTATGCAGATATTTAGTGTATGACGTCGTATAATTGTGTATGGTAAAAAAAAATTTTAGACCAGTGCCGAAGCCTTTGAAAATGGTAAAAAGTGAAAAAAAAATATAGTAGGATGAAACCCATTGGAAAAGGAAGAAAATATAACAAAAATTAAAGGAAAAATAATTTACGGGCGATCTGAGGTCGGGAAGTGGATGGGAGTGCGTTTTTAAGGGTAAAAAAGGGTTTATCTCGATTTCTGGCAAAACTACATGTCCTATGGAAAAAAGTTAAATAGCAAAGATGTAGGTAATAAAAAGATCTACAAATTTTGTATTCACACTTTTTTCACATAACCTCAAAATTTATGTGAAAAGTTCAAATAACCAAGTTTTTGGTTTTTTATTTTTATCTTTTACAAAAAATTCAAAAAGTTGAGATGTCAACGAACATAAAGCCTACCAACTTTTTTTAAAAAGCTGATATTTTGACCGGAGAATTTTCGATCGAAAATTAGGGTGATTTTTCGATATTAAGTCAAAATAAGGTGATCAAATAAATATTTTAAATCAAAAAAATTACAGTGTGTTTGGAATACAAAAAGGTAAGTTTTAACCAAATTTCGTGGAAAAAATTTTTTTTTTGTAGAAGATAAAAATAAAAAACCAAAAACTTGGTTAAGTATTTGAACTTTTCACATAAATTTTGAGGTTATGTGAAAAAAGTGTGAATTCAAAATTTGTAGATCTTTTTATTACCTACATCTTTGCTATTTAACTTTTTTCCATAGGACTTGTGGTTTTGCCAGAAATCGAGATAAACCATTTTTTACGCTTTAAAACGCACTCCCATCCACTTCCCGACCTCAGATCGCCCGTAAATTATTTTTCCTTTATTTTTTGATATATTCTCTTCCTTTTCCAATGGGTTTCATCCTACTATATTTTTTTTTGTTTTCAAAAATTATCGACACTGGTCTATTTGTGCATGCAGCCATTGTGGAGAAATTCACCAAAAACTGATTCCGCTGGGCGAACGTTGTCCTGGCGGAACTTTTTTTAATCCATAGACTTTAGAAGAAAAGAGATGTGTCCAAAAATTAGTGTGTAATTGTGTATGTATGAATAAAATTAGTGCATGCATAAACTTCGGAGAAATTCAAGTTTCCGCTACGCGAACGTTTGGCTTTTTTTTTTTTTTTTTAAGGCTGGGAAATCATCCAATGACTGCTCCCGCTCTGGGTGGAGCGGAAGGGAGTGTCAGACTCTTACTGACTAAAACCCATCCATGTTCCTTCCGTAGCCCTTTATGTTCCGGGGTAGCGGTAACCCTTTCGGACAATCCCGCTTAGCGCGAACGTTTGGCTATTAGCTAGTTTTCATATAAAGCGCTTACATAGAGAGCTGTAGATTTTTACATACGTTGCTTTGAATTTGTTTATATTTGTTTAAAAAACAGATTTAGAAAAAATCGTAGCGCTTAAAATATAAAAATATAAACGTAAAATACGCTTATTAGGTCTTAGTTCTTGAAGTATGCACTTTGGGGTCTAGGTTTTCACGTTTATACAAACCTTGGTAAGTGTCTGCAACATGTTGCCAAGTATCAATGATGTTCCGTTAGTAATTAAAGAGTTATAGGACAATTTACCATGAATAGATCACTGTTTACAAAGCAGTCAAATATCACGACGTTCTAAAGGAATTGCATGGTAAAATGTATGCCAATAATTAGTGTATTCATTCAACTATTCACATGCAAAATTGTATGTCATTAAATTCAGTAATTAAAGAAAAACAATTATAATACTGACGAAGCATCGAAAACCTACATAACTCGACCAAGGTCGGATGGCTACAAAAAAGCGGCCGTGCCATATATCTAAGAAACGTTCTTAACCTTCCAATATAGTATTTATTAATATGGTACAGTTGCGTGCACAAGCGTTAGGAAAATATAAAACAATTGCATTTCTTGAATAAAAAATATTTTAATATCATTAATCAATCAATATTTTTTATCAATTAAAAAATCGATTTAAGAAGTAGTTTTTTTTTAAGTTATTAGATTGTTTGATCCACTAAAGTTGCAAAGGGGAACGCTTTTTTTTTTTTTTTAAGGCTGGGAAATCATCCAATGACTGCTCCCGCTCTGGGTGGACCGGAAGGGAGTGTCAGACTCTTACTGACTAAAACCCATCCATGTTCCTTCCGTAGCCCTTTATGTTCCGGGGTAGCGGTAACCCTTTCGGACAATCCCGCTTACCCGGCAGGCTTGGCCCTGAGGGGCCCCTTCATATGCTGACATCTCTTTGAGGCACGCGTGGAACATATACGCGCCGTACGGCACGGGTCTGGTGCTGATCGGACGGTGAGTCACCCATTACTCACCGCCCGCAGGCCCGCGCCTACGGTGGCCGGGAGTCGTCACGTGGCTCCCGACGCACAGTGGGCTGAAAATCGATCTTCATAGTCATTTAAAACTTTTTCTCATTTTCATTTATTTTTTTATTGTGAAAGGCTTCTAATGACTTCAGCAGTCATGAATATGTACAAGAAATATCATTACGATATTTTTAAAAATTATAAAAAATAAATGAAGAAAATTTTGTATGGAGCCAAAGTAATAAATCGAAATATCTTCAAAACCGCTGCCTTAACCGTTATATCCTTACAGATGGTTGTTCTACGATTTATTTGTGATTTTTTGGTGTACTTCATGTAACGGTAACAGATGCGGCTTTTTTTTTAAATACAAACGTTTTTTTTAAATGGTTTAATAAAAATTGAAGTTATATACGTTTTATAAACTAGAAATTTTGCAGAAAGGTATCTGTATTTTAGTGAAACACTATCACATTAACAAAATTATGAAATATTTTCAATAACACTTAGAAAAAAGTATTTAAGTAGCGATAATTTAATTACGCTTTCTTCGAACTATTTTTTCACTGTGTTGTATGATTGTTTACCTATTAGGAATTACCTAATCACCCAAATTATATTATTTACTTAATGTTCTTAGTATGAGTTACCGTAATTTACCCATTTCTTGAGGTCAAGCCTATATGCTATGTGCAAAAGGCATTCCATAGTATTGATTCGAGCGTGTAATGTTGTTATCAGTCCAAATTTATAAAGATCTACGGACACTGATCTTTTCTTCAAGGAATCCAACTCATTCATGTTCGAAGGTTTTGCTAAGAAAAGGTAGCAGCTGGAACTAGATTTTGCATCTGATAAGTAGGTGCAAATTTTTCCTTCAATCATCGTCATCATTAATTTATGGTTGACCACATTAGTTCCGCAATCTACAGGGCGAAGTGTAGCAAGGCCTTGGATTTATCCAAATTGTATCATCTTCACGTGTGATTTTAAGTGGTACCAGGGAAGTCATGAAAACACTTAAATCGTCTTGGTCACCGCTTATACTCTGCTTGTATCTACTTTGATTAGATGCACCATCGAATCCCCACTTGCATATCATAGTCAAACACCTTTCATTCGTAACTTCAGGTAAACTTTCCAATATTCTTTGTGCTGTTTTGTCAAGCAAACCTTGCAATGTGATCTTGGCCGAATTATCTGTCACGGTGATTGTCTCCTCTGGGGGATAGCACAGTAATTTTGATTTCTGTACTTTGTAATAAGAAGGATATATATCCTATGCCCCTTCTCGCAAGGCTGCTTCTCTCAAAGTTACGTATTGCCATTTTGTAAGTTTTAAATAAAGAAATAGACCCAGAGCTTTTTCGGGCGAAAAAACAGGTTTAGATGGTTTTCTAATAATATCCATAAATTTGTGAGCTTCTTCGGGGTTCTTCAGCATGTACTCAATAACAGTTGCAATACTTCCCTGACCTTCTTCTCTCGATTGAACTGCAGTTGAATATGCTAATTCAGTGCTATCGCGACCTTTCCGGTTGATTGTTCTTCTCTTTTTCTGTTGAGTACTTAGCTCTTCAAAAGGTTTTCGGGGTGCTGATTTTCTCTTTGTCATCGTTCCAATCGATGATGTTGTTGAAGTTGATGTCGAAGGCTCAGGTTCAGGTCAGCTTGTTTCAGAACTTTCAACAGTTGGTTGTATACAACTAGGCGAGTCGATGTTTGCTTCAAGCCAAGCTCCGTAGTTTTTTTTGAAATATGCGAAGTTCCTTTGGGATTTCTTCCATCTCATCACTGCAGCTCTCGTGAATCTTTGGCAAAAGATCTTCAAAGTCAAACTGTCTTCATCAGAAAGACTATGATCCAGGCGAGAAACAACTGTATCCAACAACTTGTCACTATCATTCATCTTATGAGAATTTTTTAAGATGACAAACAAATCTAGGTTTATAACAAGACCCTCCATAGTTTGCACTTAAGTAAACAATTATCAATGTGAAAGATAGAAATGCTCAAAACGAACTAAGTTATAGAATATAGTGCAGTTCTATTTATATGCATTATTTTGCTTAACTACCCTCATTATTGTTATAATATTTAGCTTAACCACGCTAATTAATATCATAATCCTAAGAATCAGGCACTAATTACGGTAACTCATACTAAGAACATTATGATTATTATATAATTTGGGTGATTAGGTAATTCCTAATAGGTAAACGATCATACAACACAGTGAAAAAATAGTTCGAAGAAAGCGTAATTAAATTATCGCTAAATACTTTTTTCTAAGTGTTATTGAAAATATTTCACAATTTTGTTAATGTGATAGTGTTTCACTAAAATACAGATACCTTTCTGCAAAATTTCTAGTTTATAAAACGTATATAACTTCATTTTTTATTAAACCATTAAAAATAAAACGTTTGTATTTAAAAAAAAAAAACCGCAGCTGTTACCGTTACATGAAGTACACCAAAAAATCACAAATAAATCGTAGAACAACCATCTGTAAGGATATAACGGTTAAGGCAGCGGTTTTGAAGATATTTCGATTTATTACTTTGGCTCCATACAAAATTTTCTTCATTTATTTTTTATAATTTTTTAAAATGACGTAATGATATTTCTTGTATATATTCATGACTGCTAAAGTCATTAGAAGCCTTTCACAATAAAAAAATAAATGAAAATGAGAAAAAGTTTTAAATGACTATGAAGATCGATTTTCAGCCCACTGTGCGACGCCCGGAGCGTCTCCCGCGGCGGCTGGGACGGGAGGACCTTTCTCTCTCCCATCCCGCCACCTCTTTCGCGAGCATAACTTTTTCGCAGAAGGAGGTGACTGCCTCCCACTCCCTCTCGCCCCGGACCATGGCTTGCACCAGGATCGCCTCTACGAGGACACGGCAGTGCTCCGCCCATGCGGGGCAGGTTTGCACCGTGTGCTCTACCGTGTCCTCTGGGCGATCCTCGCAGTGGTGACACCCGGGCGTTTCCTCCCGCCTGATGATGTGCAGGAACCTCCCGAAACATCCATGTCCGGTGAGGACCTGCGTCAGGCGGTAGGTGAGGGCGCCGTGACGCCTCTCTAGCCACTCCTCAAAGAGGAGCCTTACCGCCACTATCGTGGCGTGCCCTGGGCTGGGTTGCGTTGCGACAGTCACTGATTCCAGGCCACCATGAGATCGCGCCGGAGGTCCATCCGCTCCGCCGCAATTTGCTGCGGAAACGGAGTTTCCCCCCGGCTTAGTACCTCCGCGCGCCACTCGAACAGGCGCGCGAGGACTATCGCCTCCAGATCCCACGGCGGCAGTCCGGCAAGGAGGCTTGCCGCCTCGCCCGAGATCGTGCGGTACCCCCGGATTAGCCGAATGGCTACCACCTTTTGGGGCGCGTTCAGATAGTGAGCGGCTCGTCGCCGCAATGAACGCGCCCACACCGGGGCCCCGTATAGGGCCATGGACCGCACGACTCCCGCGTAAAACCTCCGGCAGGAGGCGTTTGGCCCCCTCAAATTGGGCAAGAGCCGCTTGAGGGCGGCCCCAGTCCGTTCCAGCTTGGGGGCCAAACGTCGGAAGTGCTCCACGAAATTCCATCGGCTGTCGAGGACCAGACCCAGGTATTTCATCGTGGTCTCGACGCCGATGTGAACCCCTCCTACCGTAAGTTGGGATCCCGATGGTGGCCTATTCCGAGGCCCATGAAAGGACATGGCCTCGGACTTGTGCAATGCCACCTCGAGACCCAACTGCCGGATCCTCTCAACGACTATCGCAACCCCGCGTGTCATAGCGTCGGCCGCCGCCTGATGCGACCTCCCCTGCGCCAGGACCAGCGTGTCGTCAGCGTAGCAAACTACGCTGACGCCGTCAGGGAGGTCGGCCCGCAGCACCCAGTCGTAACCGATGTCCCACAGGAACGGCCCCAGAACCGATCCCTGCGGGACACCGCACGACATCTCTCGCCGGTTCCATTCCCCATCGCGACCGGGGTAGATGACGGCTCTGTCCGTCAAGTACGCCCCGACTATTCGACGGAGGTAGGTCGGCACCCGGTGATACCGGAGTGCTTCCCTAATGCAACTCCAGGGCAGGGTGTTGAAGGCGTTGGCGATGTCGAGTGACACCGCCACGACGACCCTACCCTGGGACACCGCGTCCCCCGTCGTGAGGGCTCTAACGCGCATGATGGCGTCCACCGTCGAGCGCCCCTTGCGGAAGCCAAACTGGCATTCCGCAAGGTCCGGCCCCGTCCTTCCAAGGTGCCCGACGAGGCGGCCCGCAATAATTCTTTCAAAGAGTTTGCCGACCTCGTCGAGCAGCTCGTGCATGCCTAGTCCATTGGTTAAATAGTGTAATAAGCTACAATATGATAAATATTTACCTAGACAGTAGTACTTACATGTGGTAATTATTTAATTTCCCTAAGGGGTCTATAGTTAGAATCTTGATCCGTGAAATCTTCAATAGAAATTAGCTGTATGAATTTTATTTGTCTCAAATAATATATCTAGATTATATCTCAAGGCTCAAGCGCATACTTAAATAAAGTACCTACCTACGTAAATAGTACCTACTTTCTGTCATAGTCAAATACATTTAAAAAAGTAGGTGTACAAAAATAAATGACCTATTTAAATTATATCGAAACAACAATTGTGTTATCGCTTATACCGATTCAATACCGGTATTATACTAAATTTTGGGATGTTACCTAAATATATTGCACGGCCGCTTTTTTGTAGCTATCCGAACTTGGTCGGGTTATGTAGGTTTTCGATGCTTCGTCAGTATTATAATTGTGTTTCTTTAATTACTGAATTTAATGACATGAAATTTTGCATGTGAATAGTTGAATGAATACACTAATTATTGGCATACAATTTACCATGCAATTCCTTTAGAACGTCGTGATATTTGACTGCTTTGTAAACAGTGATCTATTCATGGTAAATTGTCCTATAACTCTTTAATTACTAACGGAACATCATTGATACTTGGCAACATGTTGCAGACACTTACCAAGGTTTGTATAAACGTGAAAACCTAGACCCCAAAGTGCATTCTTCAAGAACTAAGACCTAATAAGCGTATTTTACGTTTATATTTTTATCTTTTAAGCCCTACGATTTTTTCTAAATCTGTTTTTTAAACAAATTCAAAGCAACGTATGTAAAAATCTACAGCTCTCTATGTAAGCGCTTTATATGAAAACTAGCTAATGGCCAAACGTTCGCGTAGCGGAAACTTGAATTTCTCCGAAGTTTATGCATGCACTAATTTTATTCATACATACACAATTACACACAAATACACACTAATTTTTGGACACATCTCTTTTCTTCTAAAGTCTATGGATTAAAAAAAGTTCCGCCAGGACAACGTTCGCCCAGCGGAATCAGTTTTTGGTGAATTTCTCCACAATGGCTGCATGCACAATTTTTTTTTTACCATACACAATTATTCGAAGTCATACACTAAATATCTGCATAATTAAAATCTTTAAATTCAACAACATTCCGCTGCCCGAACGCACACCTGAACTTCAACCCAAAAATCTGATGTATTTTCAATGTTGCGCCATTTAATAAAGTTAATATTATTCCATTGTTGAGTATTTTTTTCTATTACACTGTCATTTAGCCCAATTCTTGGGCTAGGTCTATAATATCATTGTCATTCGTTTTTGTCCTCAAAACTTCAGCTAGAGATAATTTGTTCATTTTTGTTAATATTTCAATATTAGGTGGGAGTCTATTCGTTAGCGTCAGAATGGCTGGTTGCCTATGGTAAGCGGCTCTGAAAGTATGTTCAAGAATTGCTACCAAATTGCTTATATTTGCTACATTTCTTCAATAATTGCTACATATGATATATTCAGGGAAATATGAATATTTATTTGACCATTCATTCTGACATCAGGATGGCTGGTCACCTCCGTGTTCAGCATGAAGGACGCAAAATTTCTAAAAGTTTGTCGTTCCAGTAATTGCTTACTAATTGCTACTTTCACGAATTAAAGTATGAGCTTCGTACATACATTAGTTAAAAAAATATAGCTTTTATTAAAATTTGTACGAACTAGTGCCTAATAATTTCGAAAGGCAACAGTATTTTTCACTACAGCGTCTTGTTCAAATCTCACAGGCGTTCACATCGACTTATTATGATGAAGGCTTGCTTATTAATACACTTAAGTATATTAATAAGCAATTATTGAAGAAATTAATGCAAATATTAGTAGGTACCTATAAATGTGATTCATTTCGTAAACAAACAACTGAGACATTGTTAGCGTCAGAATGGCCGGTTGCCTGCGGCAAGCGGTTCTGAAACCGCCTTCAAGCGGCTCTTGCCCAATTTGAGGGGGCCAAACGCCTCCTGCCGGAGGCTTTACGCGGGAGTCGTGCGGTCCATGGCCCTTTACGGGGCCCCGGTGTGGGCGCGTTCATTGCGGCGGCGAGCCGCCCACTACCTGAACGCGCCCCAAAAGGTGGTAGCCATTCGGCTAATCCGGGGGTACCGCACGATCTCGGGCGAGGCGGCAAGCCTCCTTGCCGGACTGCCGCCGTGGGATCTGGAGGCGATAGTCCTCGCGCGCCTGTACGAGTGGCGCGCGGAGGTACTAAGCCGGGGGGAAACTCCGTTTCCGCAGCAAATTGCGGCGGAGCGGACGGACCTCCGGCGCGATCTCATGGCGGCCTGGAATCAGCGACTGTCGCAACCCAGCGCAGGGCACGCCACGATAGTGGCGGTAAGGCCCCTCTTTGAGGAGTGGCTAGAGAGGCGTCACGGCGCCCTCACCTTCCGCCTGACGCAGGTCCTCACCGGACATGGATGTTTCGGGAGGTTCCTGCACATCATCAGGCGGGAGGAAACGCCCGGGTGTCACCACTGCGAGGATCGCCCAGAGGACACGGTAGAGCACACGGTGCAAACCTGCCCCGCTTGGGCGGAGCACCGCCGTGTCCTCGTAGAGGCGATCGGCGGCGGCGACCTCTCGCGCCCGGCCCTGGTGCAAGCCATGGTCCGGGGCGAGAGGGAGTGGGAGGCAGTCACCTCCTTCTGCGAAAAAGTTATGCTCGCAAAGGAGGTGGCGGGATGGGAGAGAGAAAGGTCCTCCCGTCCCAGCCGCCGCGGGAGACGCTCCGGGCGTCGGGAGCCACGTGACGACTCCCGGCCGCCGTAGGCGCGGGCCTGCGGACGGTGAGTAATGGGTGACTCACCGTCCGATCAGCACCAGACCCGTGCCGTACGGCGCGTATATGTTCCACGCGCGCCTCAAAGAGATGTCAGCATATGAAGGGGCCCCTCAGGGCTAAGCCTGCCGGGTAAGCGGGATTGTCCGAAAGGGTTACCGCTACCCCGGTACATAAAGGGCTACGGAAGGAACATGGATGGGTTTTAGTCAGTAAGAGTCTGACACTCCCTTCCGCTCCACCCAGAGCGGGAGCAGTCATTGGATGATTTCCCAGCCTTAAAAAAAAAAAAAAAAAAGCGGTTCTGAAAGTACGTTCAAGAATTGCTACCAAATTGCTTATATTTGCTACATTTCTTCAATAATTGCTACATATGATATATTCAGAGAAATATGTACCAAACGCGCGGTTTCTACGTCTGTCAACTGCCTTATCTTAGAAATAATATTGAAGATTTATCGATGTACTACAGTTTTCCCTTTCATATATTTCCCGTGTTTCTTTTTATGTTTTTGTAGGTAGGTATGTGCTGCTTTGTTAATAATAAAACGTCAAAAGTCGTTTATCTTCTTATCGTTCATCATAATAAGTCGATGTGAACGCCTGTGAGATTTGAACAAGACGCTGTAGTGAAAAATACTGTTGCCTTTCGAAATTATTAGGCACTAGTTCGTACAAATTTTAATAAAAGCTATATTTTTTTAACTAATGTATGTACGAAGCTCATACTTTAATTCGTGAAAGTAGCAATTAGTAAGCAATTACAGGAACGACAAACTTTTAGAAATTTTGCGTCCTTTATGCTGAACACGAAGGAATAGCTGGTCAAAAGAAAATACATATTTCTCTGAATATATCATATGTAGCAATTATTGAAGAAATGTAGCAAATATAAGCAATTTGGTAGCAATTCTTGAACATACTTTCAGAACCGCTTGCCGCAGGCAACCGGCCATTCTGACGCTAACAATGTCTCAGTTGTTTGTTTACGAAATGAATCACATTTATAGGTACCTACAGTACTCCCAAATTAATAATGCACATGCAGATCTTCGCTAATTGTCGTATTCCCGGAAACACCCGAATCATTGAATCGTTCGAGTCCCTTGCATTTTGCACCTTGTTCGAAAGAAATAGGAGTCAATTTCATGTGTACACAATCGAAAACAATTCGGGCGGTCGGCAGTCAGTCAAAGGTCCGTCAGTCGTCTTGTTATATTGGTGGTGACTGTACGTGTTCTCTTTGTCTGGAATTATATAGAGCTACTATTACACACCTTTCTTGGTTTTGTTTTCAAAGGTGAATTTAATTTCAACTTTAATTATCTTATTCAAATTGAAATAGTTAATTTTGTAAAATATTTAAATATACTAACATTTTTCACGTTTTTTCAATACTAAAAAATTAAAAATACCAACGTAAAATACATATTAAGTACTAGAAAAAGCATATTAAAAATCAGATTTAGGCTTATATGAATTATAGCTCGCTATTTACTTACATGGAAATATTGAATCAAATTTCGTTACTGATAAATCAATATTTATCTCTTTTAGGACAAAACACATAATCACACTAAATTATGCATGAAGAAAATGCACTTAACCACTCTATATACATATCGTCTTCCAACGCTCGGGAAATACGACCGTTGCCGAACAGTGGCGAAGATTTCTATGCGCATTATCACTTTTGGAGACCTGTACTAATATTTGCATTAATTTCTTCAATAATTGCTTATTAATATAAGTGTATTAATAAGCAAGCCTTCATCATAATAAGTCGATGTGAACGCCTGTGAGATTTGAACAAGACGCTGTAGTGAAAAATACTGTTGCCTTTCGAAATTATTAGGCACTAGTTCGTACAAATTTTAATAAAAGCTATATTTTTTTAACTAATGTATGTACGAAGCTCATACTTTAATTCGTGAAAGTAGCAATTAGTAAGCAATTACTGGAACGACAAACTTTTAGAAATTCTGCGTCCTTCATGCTGAACACGGAGGTGACCAGCCATCCTGATGTCAGAATGGCTGGTCAAATAAATATTCATATTTCTCTGAATATATCATATGTAGCAATTATTGAAGAAATGTAGCAAATATAAGCAATTTGGTAGCAATTCTTGAACATACTTTCAGAGCCGCTTACCATAGGCAACCAGCCATTCTGACGCTAACGTCTATTCTGTAATTCGTTGATTAATTTTACTGTGAAGTCGATACATCTTTTTTTAATGGCTCTGACACTGTCCACAGTCGTGTTTTTGGTCGTGTTTATGGTTCTGACACAGGTCTCAAACGCGTAGCCCAGTGTAGTAAATGGATTTATATGACTTTCTTGAATTGGCGTAGTCAGGAAGTTAAAATTGGCAGGCTGGTAACGACTTTTTTGCAGATAGATCGTAGAAGTAACGTAAGACTATCCAGCAACTTAGTAGGGTCAGCATTCTCGCCCTCAAATACTTTCAGAGTCGTTTGTACTTCTCCTAGTACGCTTTGGATATATGTTAAGTAAATCAAGTTTCTTTTATCCTCAAACATTGAATGTAGAACCTCCGCGGAGTAGCAGTTTTCTCTTGTTTTACAAATTGAAAAATGCAATCGAAGCTCATCCCATTGTTGTAAAATACGACAGACTGCTGGGTATACAGACAACCATCGTGTCGAACATACTTTAAGTATTTTCAATGGCTCCTTGCCGCAATTAATGGTCTCGTATATCTTTTTGTATTCAACTTGGCGTTTTGGACATAGATACACTGCCACAATTTTTTGTCAGGTGCTATTCAACACGCATACGTATCGCCAAAATCAATACTAAGTAACTTCAACACGCATAGCAATGAGTGTTGAAGGCACATCTTCTTCTTATGTGGTTAGATACTAACCTGGTGTAGTTTTTACACGCTTTATATTAGCTTCACTTGTATGTATGTTTGTAACCGACTCCTTTAGACGCGATTTTCACCCACTTTAAACGTGTGTTCCTCTGTGGCCGGACCGCAGTTTAGTACTCAGATGCTATAGTTCGAAATAATACCTACCTTAAGTCTACTTTCATCGGAATATATATATATATTTAGTACCTCAAGAAATATCTTTTTAATTAATAATTAATGTGGTCCGGCTGTAGTTCATTATACTCTATTTAATTTGAGGTAGCGCGGCCAGAGAGCACTGCCTAGCAGCCGGACCACATGAATTATTAATTAAAAAGATATCTCTTGAGGTACTAAATATATATATATATATTCCGATGAAAGTAGACTTAAGGTAGGTATTATTTCGAACTATAGCATCTGAGTACTAAACTGTGGTCCGGCCACAGAGGAACACACACTTTAAACGGCCAGATTTCGTTTAAACTTTGTAGATTTATCGAGGACCGATGACAATACACTAATTTGAACTAAAAAGAAGGAAATAAAATATAGTTTAAAAAAACTAAAAAACACGCTTTTTATAGAAAACCAAACTAAAAAATAGAAGATAAATTTTACTTTTTAAAAAGCTTGGGGAGCATGGTGGTGGTGAATATTATCAAAAGCACCCCAAGCTTTTTAAAAAGTAAAATTTATCTTCTATTTTTTAGTTTGGTTTTCTATAAAAAGCGTGTTTTTTAGTTTTTTTAAACTATTTTTTTATGCTGCCCATGGGCCTCTGACTTAGCTTCACATGCTATTGAGAAATATCTCTTAGACATTATGCTGGTTTCCTCAGCACGGCTTGTGTTGAAGGCACTAACTTAAAATGGATCAAAATGTATTGAGCACGTATGTGTGTGCAGGGCACTGTGAGATAGAGATAGACAGAAACCACACAGCTGTGTTCATAGCAGTGTCTGGGTTAAAAAAAAACTCAAACAAATTACTTTTAACCAAAGAGTAAATACAAAGTATTATTGTATTTACTCCGTGCTTTTAACTAATTTATGCAATGGCACGAGTTTGACTGTTACCATTTGAAACGCTATTATTTCAGCATTTAGAAAAAGGCGTTTATACTTAAATTTACCAAGGCATGAAATAAAACGGGTTAATTTAAATTTAAAAAAAAGTTTTATTGTAACATCCAACAATTACAGCAGAAATTGACAACTAAAAAATGTATAATAATAAAAAAAGATAACTAGAAGCTAACAAAAAGGAGGTTGTAAAACAAAGATGAGGTTTCCAAACCAAACCTCCCCCCTTGTCCAAACTGTGCTTGTGCGTCGCATCATCAAGGATTGGGAGGGATGCCTTGGTCGGCGATCTTTCTGCCACGAGGAGGGGGGTGCATCGGAAGACCGCCGCAATCACGAGATAGCGGTGCTTCATAGCAGTGTCAAGAAACGATTGGAGCGCTTTCATGAACTGCTGACTGAGGGACGCCCTGGTCGGCAGTGGCATGCAGCTGGCAGATCGAATATGCCCAAGGTTTTTAGTTCGTCAGATTTCTAAACGCATCGGAGCTCATTCGAGAGGCGATCGGCATTAAAATAATTATTCATATTCATTAGGTCAATATACAATATACGGCAGTGATAGCCAAGTGGTGTGACCGTCAGACTACTAAGTCATAGGTCTCAAGTTGGAACCCAAGGCACGCACCTCTGGATTTACGGATTCATATGCGTATTGCATAATTATCTTGCATAAAAATCGGTGAAGGAAAACATCGTGAGGAAACCAGCATGTCTGAGAGATATTTCTCAACAGCATGTGAAGCTAAGTCAGAGGCCAATGGGCAGCATAAAAACTCTGACACCAGGTTAGTCACTAACCACACGATAAGAAGAAGATTAGGTCAATGATAGAATCTTTTAGAAAATTCATACAATAAGAAAACTTTTCGCAAGCAAGTAGGCTAATACAATCAGAGGATTGCGGTGCTTCATAGCAGTGTCAAGAATGGCTTGGAACGCTTTCATAAACTGCTGAATGAGGGATGCCTTGGTCGGCGATCTTACTAATATCGGAGGGGTGGGGGGGGGGATCGGGAGACCATCGCAATCAAGGGATTGCGGTGCTTCATAGCAGTGTCAAGAATGGCTTGGAACGCTTTCATGAACTGCTGAATGAGGGATGCCTTGGTCGGCGATCTTACTGATACCGGCTGGTATAGCGAGACCATTTCAATCAGGAGACTGCGGTCCTTCATAGCTGTCAAAAAACGCTTGGCACGCTTTCATAAACTGCTGAATGAGAGATGCCTTGGTCAGCATCGGGAGACCATCTCAATCAGGAGAGCTGCTTCATAGCAGTGTCAAGAAACGCTTGGAATGCTTTCATGAAGTGCTAAATGATGCCATAGGTACTTGAATGTTATTTTCGGACGGGTGCGTGATTTTTGTGAGTGTACTTAGAAGGAGGAAGGTAGATGGTAACGACATGGATCATCGGCTCCGTGTTTTACCCTAAATAGCAAGGGAAGCTGCTACTCGTCCCTGGGCGGTGGAAACTACTCATCATTGCGCGGTGAGAACCACTCGTTTTTGCGCGGGGAGAACTACTGATCTTTGCGCGATGGAAACCACTCATCTTTATTCGGTGGGAACCACTTTCTCTGCGGTGGTAAACAATTTGTCTTTGCGCGGTGGGGACCACTCGTCTCTATGTTGGGAACCACTCGTCTCTGCGTTGGGAGACACTCATCTTTGCTGTGTGAACCACTAGTCTTTGAGGTGGGAACCACTCATCTTTACGCGGTGAGAATCACTCGCTTTTGCAGTGGTCATTACATCATTGACTTCCAGGTTGGTTGAGTCGTGGCAAGGGTGACTATAATGCTGAGTACACACAGGTCATGCATTTGTCAACGGTATTTTGTATTCTGTGTCAAGGGTATTCTGTTATTCTGTTGCAGCTCGGAGCATGGTTTTGTGCCTGGTTGGTCAAAGTGCTTGCTCCCTATGATGTCTCATGGGACAACACCTGCAGTCCTTGGAAACCAGAACACGGCATAGCTTGGATGCCAGATCTCTGACGGTAGAACGTCCGTCCCAAGAGGAGCTTCATCAGACTTCTACTGGGTACTGAAAAATCAATCAATTCCATCCTTAAAGTCTTTCTACCATTCGTGATACGTAGAAGTATTAGCTTTATTTCGAGTCTTCTTAACCAGTTTTCTATTTATAGTCTCTTTGCGTATACCACCGACTGTCGTGTTCACATTTTTAATTTTAGCGTCACCTTTTACATATTTGTGATCGTGGTCAACTATTTTCGATTTTTTTGACAATACTTTTGAAATAGAATCACTATTTTTGACTTTAGTTGGTGTTTTTTTTATTTCATCTCCACAATCATCAGGTGTTTTCAGAAGGCACTGTAGCTCCGAATTGGAACAACCTGGCAGGGGACTAGTGACTGCAGAATAGTTTGTATCTTCTATATTAGATGTATTAGAAACGAAAGAATTCGTTTCTGAAACAATAATTCTATTTTCCCCGGTGTTGGGGTCAATAGAATCAAAATCTGTCTCAGTTTTGATAGGAGCATCAATCATTGATTCGTCTTCACCGTAAATGTTTTCTGGTTCATATTCTATCTCCGTTTTGATTTGAGCTTCAGTCATTAATTCGTCATCACCGTTTATATTTACGGGATCATATTCTATTTCGGTTTTGATAAGACTTTCAACTATTAATTCATGTTTAGAGCCCATTACGTCAGTATGTCTTTTAACGATACTTTCATTTGGTTCCGTCGTATCTTTTTGATCTATATTTCGTACTGTTTCTATGTCATTGTTTTCCGCTATAGTAGGTACATTTAAATCTACTGCATCAATGTTAACAGTATGAAATGTTTCTACAGTGCTCAAATTTGAAGCTAATTTCAGATAACCTTTGTTATCTTTTAGTAAAGTGATGTCATTTTTTCGTACCTGAAAACAGAAAACAAAACAATTTAGTTTTTTTTTGCGAATATCGCGGACTATTTTACTTTTACTATGGGAACAAACCCAAAATCGAGAAAAAAAATCAGCTGTTCAGTACATTTAGACGAGTTAGGCGAACATAAATGTCTTGAACAGCTGATTTTTTGTCGCGATTTCAGGTTTAGTCTCATAGTAAAAGATTCTCGTTATAATGAGTATAATCGACCCTTTATCTATACTAATATTATAAAGAGGAAAACTTTGTTTGTTTGTTTGGATGTAATGAATAGGCTCAAAAACTACTGGACCGATTTTAAAAATTCTTTCACCGTTGGAAAGTTTAGTTTTCTAGGAGTAACATAGGCTATTTTTATCCCGGGAAAAATAACGGGTCCCACGGGAAAGACCACGGGAGCGAAGCCGCGGGCAAAGTGCTAGTGATATTTAAAACGATTTAAATCTAACCATGTATATTGATTTATTTAGCTGACTCGTAGGTCTAGTGCTGCGCATTATATCCTAGATTCGATTCGGTCTTTACCTAGTAGTTATTCAAAACTAAAATAACTTCTTTTTTTTTTAAACGCATACACTGCCTCTATTTTTTTTTCAGGTGCTATTCTACGCTCAGTGCCTTCAACACTCATACGTGTCGCCAAAATCCCCACTGAGTGCCTTCAACACGCATAGCAATGTATGGACAATAAACACACATTTCTGTTGAAGGCACTGAGCTTAGAATGGATCAAAATGTATTGAGCACGTATGTGTGTGCGCACTGAGAGATAGTACTTTCAGCAAAACGGTAAGTTTTATCATAACATTAACAATCAGACAAAAATTGTAGATATAAATTGTCTATAAAAATGCATACCCCGAGTATTTCTTTTTCCAGGTATCGGATTGATGAGGACTGTTACTCACTTGTTCGCTCGTGTTCGCCAAGCCCTGCAGCAAAGTATCACTAAGTAGCGCTTTGTTTCTGAAATCCGCAGCCGTTTTCAGTCTTCCAGCACACTCCCAACACAGGCGCTCAAGTATAGAATGGTTATTTTCGGTCACCTGTTATAGGGATGAAAGATAAAACGAATTATACTTAAAACTCGAATGACTGTGCTCTGAACCTATTTAATTGAATATTACATTCAGTTTGAGAGAATGGTACTAAGCGGGATTGTCCGTAAGGGTTACCGCTACCCCGGAACATAAAGGGCTAAGGAAGGAACATGGATGGCTTTTAGTCAGTAAGAGTCTGATACTCCCTTCTGCTCCACCCAGAGCGGGAGGAGTTATTTGATGATTCCCACACGAAAAAAAAAGTGTGAGAATGGGACGGAGCTATACAGGATGAATAATTCCATCTCTTTCCCAACGTGAAGTAAAATTAAATGAATACTGCTATAATAGATTGTGGTCGGCCCCTTGGAGGCTGAACCTTCAGAAAACAGATTTACACAGATAGACATGACATCCATGTAAATCTGTCCAGCAGAACTGAGGACACTGGGTTCCAGTCCCAAGTCAAGCAGTGTTATTGGGCTTTCCCATTGGGAACTTCTCAGTAGCAGCAGGAGTTTGGAATCGTGCTCAATTTACGACTGCATATATTACATTTGACTTGAACATAAGTGGCAAAGCGTAGGTAATATACACTTCTGCTAATCCTTTGCTTGTGTTATGATGGACGACCCGTCCATCAATCACGTGATAGTTTTTTTTAGCCTTTATAACCCCCTTGGTGAGGTTTAAGACAAACCTCCCCCATCAAAATACATAATGCACACGGGGACTTCGTTCGTTGCCTGGCAACGGCGAGTCAAGGTCACACTACGCGCCGTTTTTTGGTTTAAAAATCGAGCGATTGACGAAAAAAATAAATACACGTGACATCTTACTACATGTCCCTCCCCCCTTGTGATATTTCGCGGTTTTTACCCCATTTAAGGGATTCCAGGGGTGGATGTTTTAATTGGTATATTGGCGTGTGCTAGCTGACATGTGGCAAATGATTGATATTAATGTGATGTGTTTCGTAATGTTAATTACTTCTCATACTATAAATGTGTAGAATCAAGTTCTTCCAACTAAACAGACAGCTGTGCTGCTGGGGAGTTTGTTGCGCCACTTCTTCTTCCCAGCTAAAGCACTAGGAAGTGGTGAAGGGTGGGCGTTTTTGGGGGACTGTCTTATGTAACTTTGAACTTCAAAAACAGCTGATTTCGAGCCTTATTTGAATTAACGAGTTTTTTTTTATGTTAAATTAAACAAAGACAACAATGACTTACCGATATTCCTGTTATAGTCTGGAACATTTCTCTCAATGCAATGTCCTTCAAATCATACATTTTAACATCCAAAGCTAGGCATACCCTGCAGACCTGTAACATAAAAGATATTTATTTATTTATTAACAAAGTACTGCCACATCACATATATTCAACATTCAATTATTAAAACATTTAGGTGCAATTTTTCGGTCTGATGTACGTGACAATAACGGTGTACATAACAAAAGAGACTATAGACTATTCCGTCATGTATTCAATAATAGAGCTGCTATGCACCTCAATGATGATTTTAGGATCTGTTGTGCCTTATTAAATAAGTTTCATGTTGCCATAGATGACCCACCGGAGGCTTTGGAATATGTTACAATAGCTAAAAGTAGACTTTTTCTAGTAAACCATCTGGCAACATATGTAGAGCAAGAAAATCTTAACAGAAGGAGAGCTGAACGTCTACTTGTACCATGTGCTATAAAAGATTTATTATTGTATCATTATATTATATCATCATTTATTATTATATCATCATCATGATCACGACAATATGGACCACGGTACAGAGTTGCGTCAATTCCAAAGTTGTTTTAGATGGTTTATAAATTAACCAAATAACCATCTACAATTGCCATTTTGGAATCAAAACCCGCATTTCCAAGTTTTTTTTGAAAACGTAACTTAACCTCAAAGTAGAAATATCCGTCGTGTATAGAGGTAAGTTTATAGGTCGTAGTTTGGAGAGCAGATTAATTAGCATATCTGATAGGGATAGAGACTTAAATAAATCAGTACCTTGCCTTTATATTTCCTGTTAAAACAGTTACAAATACAAAAAAAGGAGAGCTGTAAAAAAAAACAATAGAATTCAAAGAGATCTTTAATTTGATCCAGTGACACTGGTAGCACTTTAAACATGTAGGTAGGTAGGTATATAATCAGTCATAGTATATCTAACCCTTACAGTAAGTAGGTAGGTACCTATACATAATATAGGAACAGCGAATGACTTCATTCATCATTTTCATTAAAAAAATCATCTAAATAAGATGCTGGAGCAGTGATATCATTGTATCGAGCCCAACTCAAAAACCACACCACTGTCATTATATGAGCACAGCAGCCAACAGTTCGCTTACCAACAAGGCAGTTGCAACAATAACCTACTATGGCTTGTAATGTATTTGCTACAGCATCGTCTCTGCTTATTAATAAATACATGTAATATGTACTTGAACTGCTACTGGTCTTGAAGATGGAAGAGGAGGTGGCTCAGGAATATTGAAATCATCACTTGACACAGCATTTGCTACAGTAGGACGATTTGAATCATGCTGCTGTTGCCTCTGTACTTCTCTCGTAGCTGATCTCCAACATGCAGCACATACACGTTCCATTCTGGAAACCTAAAAAAAATAAGGTGCTTACATAAATATTTTTTCTGTTAGCCCAAGTAGACAGATTCTGTATTAGACACTCCATATTCTCAATAAGATACTAATAAATATTTACCAAGTGCAGTGGAACCAGTCTCATTAAAATGTTTCTTTCTTGTCGATCATGTCGCACAGGGTATGTTCTTGGTGCCCGTAAAATAGAATTTCCACAAGGAAAGCAGATTCTTCTATGTCCAAGAGCAGGCAAAGGCATAGCACTTCCTTCGCTCATCGCGTTAACTCGATTTTGAAGCAGTCCAAAACACTCGGAACAAATTATACTTCCTGGAGACAGCTGCAATCAAAAAAATATATTTGAAATGAAATATAAAAAAAGGTCATTAGAATATAGTATAATAGAATGAGCAAAGGAATGTCACAATCACCGATTTCAAGCCTAACTGAATGGGCCGCACAACATAATTATATTTTGTGCTTACAGCACGGAGTGCTTCCAGTTTCAGCATTGTGACATTGATTTTATGCTATCATTTGTCTATAGTTTTTAATATGTGATTTATAAAAAGCAAAAATTAAAATATAAAAACGAGAGAATGACTGGGTAGGTTTAAACTGTCTGAGAAATCAAGAAATAGACTGATAGGTATGAAAACGTCAATAGAATGTGCTTACCTGAGTAGGAGTTATCCATGACTGTAACACATTGATCATCTGAGTAGTAGCTTGTTCCAAAGAATACCTGCGTTGGTTTCTTAGGATTGCAAAAAAACAGTTGATACACTGGATTCGCCGGTCGATTGTTCTTGTTGTCGGTACCTCACGCGAAGTGGTCGACATTTTCAGTACTCGCGAAGTAGTACAGTACAGTACAACAAAATACGAATCACACACAAACTTCAAACAAAGTGAAAACTTCCTGGCGTAAAAACGTCCTGGCGTAAGATTCACAATTTCACATTAAAGTTAGCGATAGTGATTGAAAACAAGAAATAAACAAATAGTTACAATGAATATCACAATTACTGTGGAGAGTAGGACTCAATCAACACAAAAAAAACTGTAATATTTAAATCGCAATGAACAAACTTAGCATGCACCACGCACAACACAATTGACATTGGACTTTTTGACAATGACAATTCAATTTGAGACACCAACACCAATGTTGCCACTTTAGATTTTAAATGAAAATCGATTACTCGAATAAATACACTCGACACATAATTATTTCAAATGACTGTTTTAGTTCTATAATCATTAGTTTATTAAAAAGGTTCGATTTATATCAAACCGAAGCAAGATAATTAAAAAAAAAATTATGAATCATTCATATGTATCGTTAGCCAACAAAGTGAAATTGCTTTAAAAAGTTTTGAAAGTAAAATAATACGACTACTGTGTGTGTGAAATACTAATTATTTCACACCACAGTAGTATCATCTCGCTTTATTATTTATAAAAACCCCGCGATTTACCTTTCCAATGACTTTACATTTATATTAATTTGTAATCGTATACAAAAAAAATCGATTAGAGTTGTCAATACATTTACTTATTTTGATTATGGCAACACTTTAACGTAAGAATAGCCGGCAGTAGGTAATTCATTTTATCAAAACAATTTCATAACTTATTAAGTTTACAAAATAAACCCCTATACAAAATTGGCATTCTAATTGCAGAATGACTTCAAAAATAAAGAAAATAATTGTAATATAATTTTCATCTTGATGCATGAAAAAAACCAGTACCGTGGATGGTCATGATTCCATAGGACAATGCCAGTACCTTCGACCCTAATCAATCTAATCAATCTGCCTGCCTTTTCCCAACTATGTTAGGGGTCAGCTTCCAGTGTAACTGGATGCAGCTGAATACCAGTATTTTACATGGAGCGACTACCTATCAAACCTCCACAACCCAGTCAGTAACTTGGTAAGACTGGCTGTCAGACCTTCGGGCTTCTGTCTACCCGCAATGACTGTCAAAGAACCACGAATGACAGCCGAGAACAACGGCTTTCCGAGGTACGGAGGAGTCTCGATATGTAAAGATGGTCACCCATCCACGGACCAACCCCGGCAAGCGTAGCTTAACCTGATGGATCCATGCGTCTGTTATTACATCAATAAAGATTTTGATTTAAAGGCATGCCAAAAGAGATGTTAGGGCCGGTGTCTGCCTGGTCAGCGGGAATGACCGAAAGGATTACTGCTGCCCCGGAGCACAAAGAGCTAAGGAAGGAACATGGATGGGATTTCATCACACACATACATGCTCAATACATTTTGATCCATTCTCAGCCACTGCCTTCAACACAAATGTTTGTTTATTGTCCATACATTGCAACGCGTGTTGAAGGCACTCAGTAGGGATTTTGGCGACACGTATGTGTGTTGAAAGCTCTGAGCTTAAGACTAGCACCTGACAAAAAATAGTGGCAGTGTATGCGTTAGTTTAAGTCTGACACTGCCTTCCACTTCACCCAGATGGGAAATTGATGAATGATTTCCCATACATAAAATAATGTCATACAGTTGCAATTCCGAACAACCATGTCTTGCATCTATAATAAAATATTAGGTTTAGTTTTAGGCACTTTAATTGTATGGAAACTTATTACTGTTGGATACATGTACACTTTTTGTAAACGTTTTATTTGAAATAAATAGTTATTATTATACCAAACGTAGCATTATCTTGCTGATTTATTACTCAGTAATAACAAAAAATATATATTAAAATGCCTTTACAACTTAAAAAAAATAAAAATATTTAGGTCAGGTTAGCCACACATCAAGTTATGCCAAACTATGAAACCCCAAAAGGTTTTAAACCTTATAACTTTGGAACTTAAATTCAAAATTGGTTGAGAAAATTTGACAGTATGTCGTAACTAGATGTGCTGGCGACAGTACTTTTAGTTTAGTTTAGTGATTGCAGTTATAATTTAAGAAATCTATATTATATAAAAATGAATCCGGCAAGACCAATTTCACTTATTATTTTTTTGTTGTGTTTGTTATTATCAGGAGGTTCATACATTAAATTCTTAAATTAAGAAGTAGGTAGGTAGGTAGGTAGGTAGCGTAGAGTAGGTTAGCCAGTCGTCGATTGTTGATAACACCGCGGCGTAATAAAGTTGTCCATTGTATCTAAATTGTTTAATTTTGACTAGAAATTGCTTTTTAACAAAAAAAAATAGTAACATAATTGATTGTAATTGAAAAGTCACTTCACTATAATGGAACAAAATACGACGTATTTGTACTAAATACTAATTAAAATTAAAAGAGAAACCCCAAAAATTATTTCAATGAATTTGATTGATCGAGACTCCTCCGTGTCTCGGAAAGCATGTAAAGCCGTTGGTCGCGATTGTCATTTGTGGATCTTTGACAGTCGTTACGGTAGTCAGAAGCTCGAAAGTCTGACAGCCAGTCTTACCAAGGGGTATCGTATTACCTGTGCTAGTTCTAATTGTAAAAGTCTAATTTCTAAATCTAATTTCTCCTTTTTCTAGTCATAGTAACTTGCTATAGCAAGATTACGGGTGATGATGGATGTCTGTACATCTCTGTCTGCTGTCTTTTTACCTGAAATAAATAGAAATACTTTTATTTCATAAATATAAGTGACTGAATATATGTGACCAGGGTTCACTTAAGTAGGACTATGGTTTACAATATGGGAACAGGTATAAGAAATTTACATAAAATATGCTGTGTAAAATAATAATAAAATTAATTATGTACCTTTATTTTTTGTTGTTAATTGCCTGGACATAGGCATGCCAAAGAAAAACTTGGAGCTCTGTACACTGGGAGAGCCCTCACATAGGTCAAGTTTTCTTTTTTTTTGATGTGTGTCTGAAAAAAATATGATTAAAAATTTACAAAAAAATGAATTAATAAAAGTGTAAGTAGATAGAGGAGGAAGATTTAATCAAAATAATACCTCTACATGGTGTTTCAGGTATACTATCTTCTGGAATAGATGGGTTATATGGTATAGCATTAGTTGCATCATTTAATGGCCCATGTTCTACGGTGATATCCATATCTGCCACACTCACTTCTGCTATACCATCCACATCCAGGACCACACTACCACCAGCAATACCATCACCACCAAATAACACATCAAACCCTGTGCAAGTAGACCCCAAAAGACCAGTCACCTTTTCCAATACATCATCATGTGGAATAAAATCAGGTTTACCACCACCAGTCTAGATAAAAAATAATAATTATGTAAGTACACAACTTTTACAACAGTTAATTACTTTACATGTAAATAAAACAATATGATTTACAACTATAATGATGATGTTACCTTTAAATTATTCATCCTAACTTGCTGGGACCTTTTACGGGCTGCTTTTTTTAAATTGTCCCATTTTAATTTTAACTGATCCTTTGTTTTCGGAACAGAACCACTCCTGGCATTGAAAGCTCGTGCCACAGAAGACCACGCATCGTCTTTGCATTTATTCGTGGTAGCGTTCGTTTCTTTGCTAGTCAAGATTGGAGTGTTTTGTATGAGGTCAACCAACAAAGCAACCTCGTCTTTGGTCATGGCTTTCTTCATTTTCTATAAAACAAACGACAATTTATTCCTACGCATTCGAACAATACCCAAAATACATAAATTAAACTTTTAGTGATACTTATTAACAAAATTACTTACCAGTGTAACGTCCATTGTAGAGAGTTAATTAATTAATTGAGGGATTATGTTGAGATAATTGTATATTGCTACAAAACCTTAGAATTGAATTTTAGTGTTCTTCAATTATCCAGCTCTGAAGTTCATGTTCATTATAGTTTCTCGCACTCTAAAATGCAATATAAATATGTATGCTCTTGGCTAATACGAACAATGTAAGTTCTGTTAAAATGCATCGGTCAAGCCAGACGCTATCAATCGCGTTTTGTTCACTTCAGTAGTCCGAATAAAAAACTGTTTTTTTTTTAATAATGAGATTTCTTCATCACCAAAATTATAAAATAAACAAATAAGATAAGTTTTCTGCATCAAAGTATAAATATGTTATATAATGTGTATTATGCACAGGTTTTCACTCTAATCCTAAACATGCTCCATTGTAATAACAAAACGCAAGGAGGCTCGAACATGTGTTCATGGAGGGCTTCGGTAAGGGGGTTACCAACAACCGCTCGTAGCAGGTAGATGGCGCAAAAACTTATAGGAACGCCTATTATTTGTACCATCCGTTACCCGTAACCCAAAAACGAATGGTACCTTTTGTACAATAACGAATCGTTGTTTATAGGAACCAGGCATTATAGGAACGCCTATTACCATCCCTTACCCGTAACCCAAAAACGAATGGTACCTTTTGTACAATAACGAATCGTTGTTTATAGGAACCGGGCATAAGCCACTTGCTTATTCGGCACTTCGCTTCAGCTAAGACTCTTAACCAGACAGAGCAATGGTTCGGATCCTTCGGTAACCTAAATTAATGGAAATAATTTTTATTAGGCCTGTAAATGGTATGTAGAGTAAAAACTAGCCATTTATTATTTACTAGCTTCCGCCCGCGGCTTCGCCCGCATAATATGTCGACAAATTGCACACATAAACCTTCCTCTTGAATCACTCTACCTATAAAAAAAACTGCATTAAAATCCGTTGTGTAGTTTTAAAGACCTTAACATACATACAGACATTAGGACAGACGCGAGAAGCGACTTTGCTTTATACTATGTAGTGATTTATTTATTTAAACTTTTCGCGCACAATAAAGGTACAAAGGCAGACTTAATGCCTTAGGCATTCTCTACCAGTCAACCAAGGGTGGTGAAGAGATTAGATGGTAGGTGCTTTAAAGAGTAGGAACATACAAAACATTATTGAGACTTCTGAGTAAAATGGGTACATAAATAGGTTAAAACCTTACAATAACTACCTTGCTGGATTGGGCTGGCTGCCCATTTGGGGCAATAGTAATTATTATAATGGAAAGGGTACGCGCCAACCCCAACAGCACCCTGAAAACTATAGCTGACAGGTGGGTCAGCCTCATACAGTGCCAGATTAAGCAAGCGCGGGGCCCGTAGCAAAGTCTATCGAAGGGCCCTTGATTACTCATAGGTTGTTACAAAGTGGTAAAAAAATCAACTCTGAATACGTTTAATTGCTATCTTTACACACTGAACGGATACATAGAACAGAACCTTAAGTTCCATGTATCGGTTCTCCTGTTCGAAGTGCCTTCGTAGCATCAGCTTTGGCGGCCCGCCTAGTCTCCGACAACCTTGTTAAAATCAGATGTTTTTAAGTAAAAGCGGATGTTTTTAAATACTTGCAGGTCGTACAAATAATTATTCCGTGCGGGAATCGAACCCACGTAGGTTAAATGCTCTAAGAACCCACGACATGCTGCGCAGCAGTCAATCGCTCAACAACTGCGCCAACCGTGTCGTCATAATATGAAGACCCCGATGATGTGTAGCACCGGAAACATAAAATGCTTTTCTACAAAAGTCTGCAGTTGATACTGAGCTCATACTGAGCAACTACTCGTAAATTTAATGAATGTGTCATCAAGTAAATTTAGTAGCCTCATCTTCTTCTTAGCGCGTCAATAGCAAAAATAGTACTTTAATACATATTTATACTTTAAATTTGTTTGGCCCAAAACTCAGTAACGCGAATACTGTTCACTGACGCAGCCATTAGGTCCTCACGTGTGCATGTGACGGGGCATGCGGTGCAAGATGGGAGGTGAGCCCTTGTCTGCGGGGAGACGCCGCATACACATCGGAGACCTGAGCCATCTATGAACCCCCACTTCTGCAGATTGTCCTTACTACGACCTACTTGGGTACGAGGTCTGTTTTCTAAGTAGGCCTTGCTTGTGCCCCGATGGGAGGCTTTCTGATGGATCAGCGAAGAAATCAGGAGGCTTAAGCAGTTTTTGCCAGAGGTCGCATCTCGTTACTGTGTTACTCAAAAAAATTACGAGTTTGGTTACGCTGGGCCCGTAGCAATTGATACTTTTGCTATATGGTTAATCCGGCACTGCACATACTGGGACATTGGATATGCCTACATACCACTATGGCCTAGTATTTTAATAGTTTGTGTCGTTTTTCTGTTAGTGGTAAGTAATAAAGCTAGTTTCTAAGCTAATACTTAAGTGTACTATTTCATGGGTCAGAAATATATACTACTCTGTCAAGAAAGTACCGGGAAAAGATCAATAATACACAAAATGTTTTGTTATTCATCCAAATTTATTTTATCACCTTCAAAGTATGCTCCTTTAGAAACGATACACTTGCGCTAACGAATAATCCATTCATCAAAACATTTTTTAAACGCTGCTTCCGGAATTGAGTTCAGTTCTCGCCGCGAATTCTCCTTTATGTTTTCTATCGATTGAAAACGGGTGCCACGAAGTGGTAATTTGAGTTTAGGAAAAAGAAAAAAGTCAGCAGGAGCCATATCTGGTGAATATGTTGGTTGCTGGATGGTATTTGTTGAGTGTTTGGTCAAAAATTCGTTCACAATGATAGCCTTGTGCGAAGGCGCATTGTCGTGGTGCAAAATCCAAGAATTTTCTTTCCACAAATCTGGCCTTTTTCGTCGAATTTGCTCTCTTAAACGCCGCATAACGCTCAAATAATATTCTTTATTTACCGTTAGACCTTCCGGTAAGAATTCAGAGTGCACAACACCGCGATAGTCAAAGAAAACAGTCAACATGGTAATTTTGTAATTAATTAATGACAGCTTGTCAAATTGACATTAGTAACTTTTTTTTTTTTTTTTTATTCGTTCCCGACGGAACAGGCTAAGGTCTGAGACCATGCTGCCTAGTCATCAGTGACATTAGTAACATTTTGTTGACTTGACACTTTTAGATTCCGTTCGGAATTGTTTTCGTTTGAACTTTTACTTTCGCACTCAATAATATTAATTACTAACGTTTCGTTTCACCACACTAGTTCCAAACGGTAAATCTGCAGTCAATGGCATAGTGGTAACGGCCCTGAGTTAACAGAACAATAAAATTCAATTCTATGGTTTTGTATTGTAGCAATATACAATTATCTCAACATAATCCCTCAATTAATTAATTAACTCTCTATAATGGACGTTACACTGGTAAGTAATTTTGTTAATAAGTATCACTTAGTTTAATTTATGTATTTTGGGTATTGTTCGAATGCGTAGGAATAAATTGTCGTTTGTTATAAAGAAAATGAAGAAAGCCATGACCAAAGACGAGGTTGCTTTGTTGGTTGACCTCATACAAAACACCCCAATCTTGACTAGCAAAGAAACGAACGCTACCACGAATAAATGCAAAGACGATGCGTGGTTTTCTGTGGCACGAGCTTTCAATGCCAGGAGTGGTTCTGTTCCGAAAACAAAGGATCAGTTAAAATTAAAATGGGACAATTTAAAAAAAGCAGCCCGTAAAAGGTCCCAGCAAGTTAGGATGAATAATTTAAAGGTAACTTCATCATTATAGTTGTAAATCATATTGTTATAATTACATGTAAAGTAATTAACTGTTGTCAAAGTTGTGTACTTACATAATAATATTATTTTTTATCTAGACTGGTGGTGGTAAATCTGATTTTATTCCACATGATGATGTATTGGAAAAGGTGACTGGTCTTTTGGGGTCTACTTGCACAGGGTTTGATGTGTTATTTGGTTGTGATGGTATTGCTGGTGGTAGTGTGGTCCTGGATGTGGATGGTATAGCAGAAGTGAGTGTGGCAGATATGGACATCACCGTAGAACATGGGCCATTAAATGATACAACTAATGCTATAAGTACCATATAACCCATCTATTCCAGACGATAGTATAGCTGAAACACCATGTAAAGGTATTATTTTGATTAAATCTTCCTCCTCTATCTACTTACAGGTCTCCCAAAGTGATAATGCGCATAGAAATCTTCGCCACTGTTCGGCAACAGTCGTATTCCCCGAGCGTCGGAAGACGATATGTATATAGAGTAGCTAAGTGCATTTTCTTCATGCATAATTTAGTGTGTTTTGTTCTAAAAGAGATAAATATTGATTTAATGGTAACGAAATTTGATTAAATAATTCCATGTAAGTAAATAGCGAGCTAAAATTTATATAAGCCTAAATCTGATTTTAAAATGTTTTTCTAGTACTTAATATGTATTTAACATAGGTATTTTTAATTTTTTTATATTTAAAAAAAGTAAAAAATGTAGTATATTTACCTATTTTACAAAATTAACTATTTAAATTTGAATAAGATAATTAAAGTTGAAATTAAATTCAACTTTGAAAACAAAACCAAGAAGGGTGTGTAATAGCAGCTCTATATAATTCCATACAGAGAGAACACGTGCAGTCACCACCAATATATAAAGACGACTGACGGACCTTTGACTGACGGCCGACCGCCCGAATTGTTTCCGATTGTGTACACATGATATTGACTCCTATTTCTTTCGAACAAGGCGCAAAATGCAAGTGCATTGTTTAGGACTCGAACGATTCAATGATTCGGTTGTTTCCGGGAATACGACAATTAGCGAAGATTTGCATGTGCATTATTAATTTGGGAGTACTGTACACTTTTATTAATGCATTTTCTTGTAAATTTTTAATCATATTTTTTTCAGACACACATCAAAAAAAAAGAAAACTTGACCTATGTGAGGGCTCTCCCAGTGCACAGAGCTCCAAGTTTTTCTTTGGCATGCCTATGTCCAGGCAATTAACAACAAAAAATAAAGGTACATAATTAATTTTATTATTATTTTACACAGCATATTTTATGTGAATTTCTTATACCTGTTCCCATATTGTAAACCATAGTCCTACTTAAGTGAACCCTGGTCACATATATTCAGTCACTTATATTTATGAAATAAAAGTATTTCTATTTATTTCAGGTAAAAAGACAGCGGACAGAGATGTACAGACATCCATCATCACCCGTAATCTTGCTACAGCAAGTTACTATGACAAGAAAAAGGAGAAATTAGATTTAGAAATTAGACTTTTACAATTAGAATTAGCACAGGTAATACAATACCCCTTGGTAAGACTGGCAAACTGAAACTCAAAGCATTTATTTCAAATAAACCATTTACAGGCACTTTTGAATTCTCAAGGGGTCCGGTCGGTCAGTCAGAAAGATGAAGCTAGTTGCCCATTCCAAAGCAGTAGGTACCTATGGAGAAGAACAGGCAAGAAACTCCATGGACACTGTTTTAAATCAAAATATGTTTACAAAAACTGGGTTACATCATTCATGTTGAAATATACACGTGACAATGATGCAGAACTTAATAAAAGCGTCCATAATTACAAGATTTAAAAAACAATTCAACAAGACAGTCGTTGCGGGTAGACAGAAGCCCGAAGGTCTGACAGCCAGTCTTACCAAGTTACTGACTAGGTTGTGGAGGTTTGATAGGTAGTCGCTCCATGTAAAATACTGGTATTCAGCTGCATCCAGTTACACTGGAAGCTGACCCCTAACAAAGTTGGGAAAAGGCTAGGCAGATTGATTAGATTGATTAGGGTCGAAGGTACGGGCATTGTCCTATGAAATTTGAAAAAGAAAATTGTGATGGAGCGAGTCGTACGGGGATTTTTGTGTTAAATAAATTCTTTTTGATATCTGTGTCTGCAATCAAGCATTTATTTCATTAAGGTTCATTTGAATAACGTTTTTTTTTTTCAGGTTGACACTGATGTTTTTGACGACGACAAAAATGAAGTGGAAGATGATTCGGATACAATAGTGGAATCAAACGTGAGTCAAATAAATCTATATATATAAAAGAAAGTCGTGTTAGTTACACTATTTATATATCAAGAACGGCTGGACCAATTTGGCTGATAATTGTTGGGGAGGTAGCTTAGAACCAGGAGACGGACATAGGGTAGCGTAGGTAGGTAGGGTAGGTACATAGAGGCGATCGGCGGCGGCGACCTCTCGCGCCCGGCCCTGGTGCAAGCCATGGTCCGGGGCGAGAGGGATTGGGAGGCAGTCGCCTCCTGCGAAAAAGTCATGCTCGCGAAGGAGGTGGCGGGATAGGAGAGAGAAAGGTCCTCCCGTCCCAGCCGCCGCGGGACGACTCCCGGCCACCGTAGGCGCGGGCCTGCGGTCGGTGAGTAATGGGTGACTCACCGTCCGATCAGCACCAGGCCCGTGCCGTACGGCGCGTATATGTTCCACGCGCGCCCCAAAGAGATGTCAGCATATGAAGGGGCCCCTCAGGGCCAAGCCTGCCGGGTAAGCGGGATTGTCTGAAAGGGTTACCGCTACCCCGGAACATAAAGGGCTGAGGAAGAAACATAGATGGATTTTAGTCAGTAAGAGTCTGATACTCCCTTCCGCACCACCCAGAGCGGGAGAAGTCATTGGATGATTTCCCAAAAAAAAGTGTGTGAGCAGTGCTGGATCAATGGTATCGAATTGGACTTACCAGTTACTTGTGAGTTCGAACCGAGACAGGCACTTTGTATAGGTATTTAATTACATCACCATTGGTCACCTAAACGGTGAAGGAAAACATTGTGAGGAAACCGGCGGCATGTCCTAGAACCAAATATTCGAAGACATGTGACATCCACCAACCCGCACTGGGCCTGGTGAGTTACGGCCCACTCCCACTCATAGAACAGCCTGTGTCCCAACTGTAGGAACATTAAAGGCTGATTATGCTGTCTTCAGAGACTCCTTCTTTTTTTGAAGATGGGAAATCATCAAACAACTCCTCCCGCCCTGGGTGGAGCGGAAGGGAGTGTCAGACTCTTACTGACTAAAACCCATCATGTTCCTTTCTTTGCTGGAAGTTTTTATTTTCCGGGGTAGCGGTAACCCTTCGGACAAACCCGCGTAGGGGCCGTTCATTAATCACGTGATGTTTTTTTTAGCAATTCCACCCTCCAATCCCCTATCACCGTGGTGAGGTTTAAGAGTAACCCCCATCCGACCAACCCAAAATCACGTGTATTTTTTACAAAAGTACATAATGCGGGTGGGGTCAACGTTCGTTGCCTGGAAACGGCGAGTCAAGTTGGCACTATACGCCGTTTTTCGGTTTAGAAATCACGCGTTTGACGAATAAATAAATACACGTGATATCTTACTACACCCCCTCTCCCCTCGTGATATTTCGTGATTTTTGTCACCCCCCCTCCCTTTCGAGTCTCACGTGATAGTGGACGGCCCCTTACCCGGCAGGCCCTTCCTTATTGCTGGCTGACATCTCTTTGAGTCGCGCATGGAACACATTGACATCATAGAAAGGCCTGTGTCCGAGCTGTAGGAATATTATAAACTCAAACTATTTATTTCAAATAAACCAATTACAGGCACTTTTGAATTGTCAAGGTGTCGGTCATTCAGAGAAATGAAGCTAGTTGCCCATTCTAAAGCAGTAGGTACCTATGGAGAAGAACGGGCAAGAAACTCCATGGACACTCTTTTAAACAAAATATTGGTAACATAGTTCATATTAAATATTATAGGCTGACTATGTAGTCATCAGAAGTCTCTGATGACTACCGGACTGGTCAACCGGTCAAGCTGCAGACGACCTTTCTTAGGAGTCCCTAAGAAAGGTCGTCTGCAGCTTGACCGGTTAGGCTTACTGCCCCATCTATAAACCCATCTTATAAAGATCATTTATCTTTATTAATTTAATTTTTCTATCCCCAAGCCGATGAATAATCGATGTTATGTACACCGTTATTGTCACGTGCATCAGACCGAAAAATTGCACCTAAATGTTTTAATAATTGAATGTTGAATATATGTGATGTGGCAGTACTTTGTTAATAAATAAATAAATATCATTAATGTTACAGGTCTGCAGGGTATGCCTAGCTTTGGATGTTAAAATGTATGATTTGAAGGACATTGCATTGAGAGAAATGTTCCAGACTATAACAGGAATATCGGTAAGTCATTGTTGTCTTTGTTTTATATAACATAAAAATAAGTGTGACCTTGACTCGCGACCTTTCGGGTGGGAAATCAAGTGACTCTTCCCGCTCTTGGTGGGGCAGAAGGGAGTGTCAGACTCTTACTGACTCAAACCCATCCATGTTCCTTCCTTAGCCCTTTATGTTCCGGGGTAGCGCCAGCGGTAACCCTTTCGGACAATCCCGCTTAGCCCCCATTCTCTCACACTGAAGTAATATTTAATTAAAGCTTGCTTGAAGAGAGTGTTATTTAGGTACAGAGCGCAGTCATTCGAGTTTTAAGTATAATTCGTTTTATCTTTCATCCCTATAACAGGTGACCGAAAATAACCATTCTATACTTGAGCGCCTGTGTTGGGAGTGTGCTGGAAGACTGAAAACGGCTGCGGATTTCAGAAACAAAGCGCTACTTAGTGATACTTTGCTGCAGGGCTTGGCGAACACGAGCGAACAAGTGAGTAACAGTAGTATGTAGTCAAAATCTCCGTGAGAATAAAATCTTGTTCTGCGCTAGTAGTCCGGTCAATTTAGATATCATACGAGGGTACAATCACAGAACAGTTAAAGAGGTTAGAAGGGCCTTGTGGGCGGGACAGGCGCGCCACAGTTTTGCGCGGGCGCTCCAAACCCAACCGAAATTAGAATCACCGGTCAACAGTCACGCTCTTATTGTGAAAGCGTTCAATTCTCCGCGGAAAAAAAGAATTATGCCGTCTTGCCCAATTATAACGTGTCGGAAAAGAAGTCAGGAGTGTAATGTGGCCCGAGGAGGGATTTCTTTTCACCGGTAACTCCAAAAACCTTAAAATACGAGTGATATTTGTAATTATTACAAAAGTATTATGTAGTTTGTAAACAAAAACGATAAAATCGCATTCAGATGCAAAATTATACATTGCTTGCATTACATTGGTACGATCTTGCACGACGTGAGCGGTCGCGCAATGTATTGCGTTCCCTGCGAACGTCGCGTGCGTCGATCCAAAGCTTCAATTCTGGGAAATCTATGCGCGTCGATAGTGTTGTACCAAATTGTAAACAATGTCGATATTAAGAATGATTATTGTCAGTAATATAACAATGAAAATAACTTTGTTTATATTAACACCAATTATTGTATAATGTGGATTATTAATTTAGTTTCTTAGTTGGTTTTTGGTCTAAAATCTAATTTACGATGCAAACACTTTTTTTTTAATTGTCCATAAGATCCTGTTACAAGAAAACTGTGGTTTTAAGCAACTGGTAGAATTGAATGGATAGGTACTAAATGTAGCACAATTTATGATCACAACATTTTGCAGAAAATGATTATGTAACGCGGGTGAAACCGGCGGGCACAGATATTATTCATAAATTAACATGATAAAATTAATAAATACTTTTTCACGGAGTAGTTCACAATAAATTAATTCGATTATATTATGTTAATTCGACTTAGCATTCGATATGGACGTGAAATTTGAAAATTTCTTTGCATATTGTAGCATTGTTTTACGTTTTATGTTATTAAAAATGCTATTTTTCTTTCTTTCTATTATTATGCCGTAAAACAGAGCTGCAACTAGCATAAAACTAAAGAAAATTTAAATTTCCCGGCAGTATCGGATGTTCCCCCTTAATTTGTCTTTGATTTAAGTTTATTTATATGTAATTAGGAAGTTATTCGTACCGTATCCGCAACTTGAAAAAATGCAAAACTTTAATTAATTAAACTACAGTAATTTTATCGATATGATTAATCGACCTTTTGGTGGCCGTAACATATATGAGAAATAAATTGCTTTTACACGTGTGTGAGTGTACGTCCAGAGCAGTATTTGCGTTAGCGTGACAACCAATAGTAAACACGCGATGTAAGTGCGTGTGGTTTATTTGTGTGCGTAATGCGCGTACGTATTATCTCTTGCTTGTAGTGGAGAGACAAGAGTGGGAGACATGCGGCGACACGCGTTCTAATACAAATCAGGAACTACTTCCATTCTAACCTCTTTAACTGTTCTGTGGGTACAATAATTCGCACCCAGCTGAAAGTAGGGGTAGGATTGTTCAAAACACCATCATAAATTAAATCTATAAAAGTCCTCATCAATCCGATACCTGGAAAAAGAAATACTCGGGGTATGCATTTTTATAGACAATTTATATCTACAATTTTTGTCTGAATGTTAATGTTATGATAAAACTTACCGTTTTGCTGAAAGTACTATCTCTCAGTGCGCACACACATACGTGCTCAATACATTTTGATCCATTCTAAGCTCAGTGCCTTCAACAAAAATGTGTGTTTATTGTCTATACATTGCTATGCGTGTTGAAGGCACTCAGTGGGGATTTTGGCGACACGTATGCGTGTTGAAGGCACTGAGCGTAGAATAGCACCTGAAAAAAAAAATAGAGGCAGTGTATGCGTTTAAAAAAAAAACAAGTTATTTTAGTTTTGAAATAACTACTAGGTAAAGACCGAATCGAATCTAGGATATAATGCGCAGCACTAGACCTACGAGTCAGCTAAATAAATCAATATACATGGTTAGATTTAAATTGTTTTAAATATCGTAAAGGGTCGATTATACTGATTATAACGAGAATCTTTTACTATGAGACTAAACCTGAAATCGCGAAAAAAAATCAGCTGTTCAATACATTTATGTTCGCCTAACTCGTCTAAATGTACTGGACAGCTGATTTTTTTTCTCGATTTTGGGTTTGTTCCCATAGTAAAAGTAAAAAAGTCCGCGATATTCGCAAAAAAAAAACTAAATTGTTTTGTTTTCTGTTTTCAGGTACGAAAAAATGACATCACTTTACTAAAAGATAACAAAGGTTATCTGAAATTAGCTTCAAATTTGAGCACTGTAGAAACATTTCATACTGTTAACATTGATGCAGTAGATTTAAATGTACCTACTATAGCGGAAAACAATGACATAGAAACATTACGAAATATCGAACAAAAAGATTCGACGGGACCAAATAAAAGTATCGTTAAAAGACATACTGACGTAATGGGCTCTAAACATGAATTAATAGTTGAAAGTCTTATCAAAACCGAAATAGAATATGATCCCGTAAATATAAACGGTGATGACAAATTAATGACTGAAGCTCAAATCAAAACGGAGACAGATTTTGATTCTATTGACCCCAACACCGGGGAAAATAGAATTATTGTTTCAGAAACGAATTCTTTCGTTTCTAATACATCTAATATAGAAGATACAAACAATTCTGCAGTCACCAGTCCCCTGCCAGGTTGTTCCAATTTGGAGCTACAGTGCCTTCTGAAAACCCCTGATGATTGTGGAGATGAATTAAAAAAAACACCAACTAAGTCAAAAATAGTGATTCTATTTCAAAAGTAGTGTCGAAAAAAACGAAAGTAGTTGACCACGATCACAAATATGTAAAAGGTGACGCTAAAATTAAAAATGTGACGTGACTGTCGGTGATGTGACTGTCGGTGGTATACGTAAAGAGACATTAAATAAAAAACTGGTTAAGAAGACTCGAAATAAAGCAAATACTTCTACGTATCACGAATGGTAGAAAGACTTTAAGGATGGAACTGATTGATTTTTCAGTACCCAGTAGAACTCTGATGAAGCTCCTCTGGGGAAGTACTCCATCAGAGATCAGGAATCCAAGCAATGCCGTGTTCTGGTTTCCAAGGACTGCAGGTGTTGTCCCATGAGAAGTCATAGGGAGCAAGCACCTTGACCAGCCAGGCACAAAACCATCCTCCGGGCTGCAACAGAGAAATACCGTTGACAATTGCATGACCTGTGACCTGTGTGTACTCAGCATTATAGTCACCCTTGCCACGACTCGACCAACCTGGAAGTCAATGATGTAATGACCACTGCAAAGACGAGTGGTTCCCATCGCGCAAAGACGAGTGGGTCCCATCGCGCAAAGATGAGTGGTTTCCGCCTCAAAGATTAGTGGTTCACACAGCAAGGGCGAGTGGTTCCCATCGCTGAGACTAGTAGTTCCCACTGCGCAAAGATGAGTGACTCACCGCAGAGAGTGAGGTTTCCACCGCGCAAAGACAAATTGAACCCACCGCAAAAACGAGTGATTCCGTTCTCATCGCGCAAAGATGAGTGGTTCTCATCTCAAAGACTAGTGGTTCACACAGCAATGATGAGTGGCTTCCAACGCAGAGACTAGTAGTTCCCACTGCGCCAAGATGAGTGATTCCCACCTGCGCAAAGATTAGTAGTTCTCACCGCGCAAGGACGAGTAACAGCTTCCCTTGCTATTTAGGGTAAAACATGGAGCCGATCATCCATGTCGTTATCATCTACCTTCCTCCTTCTGGCTCCTTCTAACTACACTCACAAAAATCACGCACCCCTCCGAAAAAAACATTCAAGAACCTATGGCACTTATATCATTCATGGATCTTCACTTTGATCTCAAAATGCCTCTCATTCAGAAGTTCATGCAAGCGTTTCAAGCGTTTCAAGCGTTTCTTGACACTGCTATGAAACACCGCAATCCCTTGATTGCGATGGTCTTCCGATCCCTCCCCTACCCCTCCCGTATCACGCCGACCCAGGCATCCCTCATTCAGCAGTTCATGAAAGCGCTCCAAGCGTTTCTTACACTGCTATGAAGCACCGCTATCTCGTGATTGCGGCGGTGTTCCGATGCACCCCCCTCCTCGTGGCAGAAAGATCGCCGACCCAGGCATCCGTCCCAATCCTTGATGATGCGACGCCATAACCCTTCCCCAGAAGGCCGACCACAAGCACAGTTTGGACAAGGGGGGAGGTTGGGTTTGGAAACCTCGTCTTTGTTTTACAACCTCCTTTTTGTTAGCTTCTACAGGGTGTCTCAAAAGTAAGTTCACATTTGCTTATCTTATTACGCAAAAGCAACTATTCTGAGGGGCGCGGGGGGTATGTCAGTCGGTAGTCTGGCTCTTGGGAATTTAGTCGCTATGGAGCGTTTCTCTGGTGCGGACCGTGCGTTGTGCGTACGTGAGTTTTACAAAAACGGTAATTCGGCGACTGTAGCGCGTAGAAAATTCTGCAGTATTCGACATATTCGTCACTTAAATGATGCGCCTAGCACTCGACTCATTGCAAAATGGGTTGAGAAGTTTGAAGAGACTGGGTCAACTCTGGAGAAACCAAAATCTGGGCGGCCAAGAACATCAAGAACAGCCGAAAACGTGGACAGTGTTACTCAGTCTATTCGAGATGATCCAAACCTCTCGATTCGGAAGCGTGCTGTTGCTTTAAATGTGCACAGATCTTCATTATGCCGCATTTTACACAAAGATTTAAAGCTGCACCCGTACAAAATTCAGTTAGTGCAAGAACTGAAGCCTCAAGATGCTGGTCAGAGGCTTGCCTTTGTAAATCAGATGATTGAGCGCTTTCCAACGTTCACCAACATCTTGTTTTCCGATGAAGCCCATTTTCACCTGAATGGGCATGTAAACAAGCAAAATTGTCGTTACTGGAGTGCAACCAACCCAAAACAAAAACATAAGAAACCGCTACATTCACCCAAAGTCACCGTATGGGCAGCGATGTCGGCGCGAGGAATTATCGGCCCTTACTTTTTTGAAGATGGAAGGGGACGCACACTCACAGTGAATTCAGAGCGTTATGTGGGGATGTTAGACGAGTTTTTCGTACCCCAACTGCAAAACTTTCCTGGTTACAACCAAAGAACATGGTTCCAGCAGGATGGAGCAACTTCACACACGTCCCACAGATCTCTGCCTCGAGTTCGAGAAATTTTTCCGAACAAATTAATCTCCAGGCGAGGTGACATAAATTGGCCTCCACGGAGTCCCGATTTAACGCCTATGGATTTTTTCCTGTGGGGTTATGTCAAATCAAAAGTTTACGCTAATAAGCCGACGTCTTATTATTTTACTCTTTGAAGCCGACTTCCCTGGCACAATTAAAAGAAAATATCCGTCATGAAATGGCAGCCATCACAGAGACTACCTGCCGAGCTGTCATAGGCAATTTTAGTGCCCGACTAAATGAATGCCGGAAGCGCAACGGTTTACATTTGGACGATGTTATTTTTTAAAAATAAATTCCCAAACAGTGTACTTCAATATAAAATAAACATTTTTTCAATAAAGCTAAGACTTTTCTTTTAAAAAAAGATTTAAATGTGAACTTTCTTTTGAGACACCTTGTAGTTTTAATTTTTTTTTATTATACATTTTTTAGTTGTCAATTTCTGCTGTAATTGTTGGATGTTGCAATAAAACTTTTTTTTATTTAAATTAACCTGTTTTATTTCATGCCTTGGTAAATTAAAGTATAAACGCCTTTTTCTAAATGCTGAATTAATAGCCTTTCAAATGGTAACAGTCAAACTCGTGCCATTGCATAAATTGGTTAAAAGCACGGAGTAAATACAATAATACTTTGTATTTACTCCGTGGTTAAAAGTAATTTGGTTGAGGTTTTTTTTAACCCATACACTGCTATGAACACAGCTGTGTGTTTTCTGTTCTATCTCACAGCGCCCTGCACACACATACGTAGTCAATACATTTTGATCCATTTTAGTTAGTGCCTTCAACACGTCGTGAGGAAACCAGCATATGTCTAAGAGATATTTCTCAACAGCTTGTGAAGCTAAGTCAGAGGCCCATGGGTAGCATAAAAACGACACCAGGTTAAGTATCTAACCACATCAGAAGAAGAAGAAGTGCCTTCAACACTCATTGCAATGCGTGTTAAAGATACAGAGGCCAGCACATCAAGTTACCACAATATGTCAAATTTCTTTGATAGTATTTCAACTTTATTGCAAAGAAATAAGGTTCATTTTTTATTGTGATAATTTGACAGTTAGGGATAGCTTGATGTGCTGGCGTAGGTACTTATTAACTTAAGGTACTTCCAAATCTATATAAATGACCTTTGTAATCTGCCTCTCGTCAACTGTGATATTTTCACTTACGCAGACGACCAAGGAACTTAGTTACTCTGCACTAGTGGCATATGGTGAGAATTGGGATGACGCTAAATTACATTCGGAAAACGCATTGCGGAGAGTAATGCATTGGTTAGCAAGTAATCTTGCAAGCAGTAATCTTGCTTAGCAAGTAATCCTTAAACGTTAATAAGACCAAATTTTTACGTTTCATTCTACCACACACCTCAAAACCAGCTGAAGAAACCGGTAGTCTAAAAGCCCATATCTGTCAGCAAAAGACAGAAGCTTGTAAGTGTCTCTCATTGTCTATGGTGGAATCCATAAGATATCTCGGGAGTGTTCGTCGATGAGAAACTAAACAAGTTGGGAACCTAGAAATCCTTTATTTATGTAAAATTATGGTCACCTCACAATATTAATGGATGTTTGTATGGGAAAATTTAAATGGTCTATATCTTTGAAACTACGCAAAGTTTCTCCGTCACAATTTCAGGTTATCATTATCGTCCCCGTCACAAAATTTTGAACACATTTCGAAGGTCGTAGATCATCAGGCAGTGGAGATACATGTGTCCAGCCATCTTGAACTCAGGTTGGCTGGACATTAAGTTTTTATTGATTTCTCGTAAACCCTTACATGTGACGCCATAAATCAAACGTTATTACTGTCACAAATTGCGTCACCAAATATTAGTAAAGGAACCATATTCGAAAACGCCCCCGTTATTGAGATTCGGAAGTGCCAGCCATAAGTTTTATACGTAAAATCAAGATGGCTGGACACAGATTTTTGCATTTTTCCACTAAACCACTGCACTTATCACAAAACTTTTAGCTCGGTGCCCGTCACAAATTTATGTGTCGCCCGTTGATATGCAAAAAGTCGTCAAAATCACTTCCGTTACCGAGATTGAGAGACCAGCGAAAAGTGGTTTTTCAAGATGGCTGGACACGTTTTCGATCGATTATCTAAGATTCTGTAGCGTCACAAATTCTGAAATAAGGGTTTTTAGCCGTCACATAAAGTGACCTATTGACCTAGTTAAATACAAGCTATTTTGAAGATTTGTCCAGCCATCTTGAGTCACATGGTTTTGATGTGTGTGGTAGAATGAAACGTAAAAATTTGGTCTTATTAACGTTTAAGGTTAAAAGATTACTTGCTAACCAATGCATTACTCTCCGCAATGCGTTTTCCGAATGTAATTTAGCATCATCCCAATTCTCACCATATGCCACTAGTGCAGAGTAAATATGTTCCTTGGTCATCTGCGTAAGTGAAAATATCACAGTTGACGAGAGGCAGATTACAAAGGTCATTTAAATAGATTTGGAAGTACCTTAAGTTAATAAGTACCTTCACCACGCAATGCAATGAGCGTTGAAGGCACTTCTTCTTCTTCTGATGTGGTTAGATACTTAACCTGGTGTCGTTTTTATGCTACCCATGGGCCTCTGACTTAGCTTCACATGCTGTTGAGAAATATCTCTTAGACATATGCTGGTTTCCTCACGACGTGTTGAAGGCACTAACTTAAAATGGATCAAAATGTATTGACTACGTATGTGTGTGCAGAGCACTGTGAGATAGAACAGAAAACACACAGCTGTGTTCATAGCAGTGTATGGGTTAAAAAAAAACTCAACCAAATTACTTTTTCACCTCACAGGCTCGGAAAGAGTCTGTTTGTCATTCGAAATCTGAGCCGAAAATCGATTTTTGCTCTCTAGCGTGGAAAGAGTTTTTAAAATTCGAACCTTTCTATTTAATAATTTTCTATACTGCCAGTCCACTGAAAATGCATGACACGGTCTAAAATAAAATATTAAATAATACCGCTCACCTTAAAAACTTCCATCACAGTACAGAAATTAAATATTTTGCGAGGATATAATTGTAAAATTGGAATTAAGTAATGTTAATAAGTATTCCATTTGATTAAAAAAATCTGTGACGTCAAATACCCAATTGTGAAGTAATTTAAGTTTAATTTTTTAAATAAAATAAATACTAATATAATATGTTATTTAATCCTTTGCTTGGCAAAAATAAATATGTATTAAATTAAATTAGTTAGTTATTTGTATTAAATTAGTTTTTTTTCTTTCATTCTCCTTAGAGGACAAATAGGATATAGAACAAAATACACGGTATTTAATTTTGGAGATATTCTATGTAACTCATAAGATACACTGCCAAGTATCTGTTATTTTCTTCACATGAGTCAATGTATCTGAGACGCTCGAACAAAATAAAACTCAACAACACCTGTTTTCTTGCACCTAGCAGTTTCCTCGCTGTAGTGAGGTGAAAAATTGTGTGTTGCGCTCGGCAGCAAAGCTTTTCTGCGTCTCGTACCTTTGAAACCTTCGTTACGCTCAGGATTCTATATTTGAACCACTCGCTTCGCTCATGGTTCAACCCTAGAATCCTTCGCTTACTCAGGTTTCAATAGAAGTACTTGCGCCAAAAATCAACTTTCCAGCCTTGCATAACAAATAACTATTTCACCTCACAGGCTCGGAAAGAGTCTGTTTGTCATTCGAAATCTGAGCCGAAAATAGATTTTTGCTCGAAAGAGCGAAAGCTAGCGTGGAAAGAGTTTTTAAAATTCGAACCTTTCTATTTAACAATTTTCTATACTGCCAGTCCACTGAAAATGCATGACGCGGTCTAAAATAAAATATTAAATAATACTGCTCACCTTAAAAACTTCCATCACAGTACAGAAATTAAATATTTTATGAGGATATAATTGTAAATTAGAATTAATGTTAATAAGTATTCCATTTGATTAAAAAAATCTGTGACGTCACATTTGAATATGCCATAAAAATACTACCCTGTCAAATACCCAATTGTGTAGTAATTTAAGTTTAATTTTTTAAATAAAATAAATATAATATGTTATTTAATCCTTTGCTTGGCAAAAATAAATAAAGTATTAATAGTTATTTGTTATGCAAGGCTGGAAAGTTGATTTTTGGCGCGAGTACTTCTATTGAAACATGAGTAAGCGAAGGATTCTAGGGTTGAACCATGAGCGAAGCGAGTGGTTCAAATATAGAATCCTGAGCGTAACGAAGGTTTCAAAGGTACGAGATGCAGAAAAGCTTTGCTGCCGAGCGCAACACACAATTTTTCACCTCACTACAGCGAGGAAACTGCTAGGTGCAGGAAAACAGGTGTTATATGTTGAGTTTTATTTAGTTCGAGCGTCTCAGATACATTGACTCATGTGAAGAAAATAACAGATACTTGGCAATGTATCTTATGAGTTACATAGAATATCTCCAAAATTAAATACCCTGTATTTTGTTCTATATCATACTTGTCCTCTAAGGAGAATGAAAGAAAAATACAAATAAATAACTAATTTAATTTAATACATATTTATTTTTGCCAAGCAAAGGATTAAATAACATATTATATTAGTATTTATTTTATTTAAAAAATTAAACTTAAATTACTACACAATTGGGTATTTGACAGGGTAGTATTTTTATGGCATATTTAAATGTGACGTCACAGATTTTTTTAATCAAATGGAATACTTATTAACATTAATTCCAATTTTACAATTATATCCTCGCAAAATATTTAATTTCTGTACTGTGATGGAAGTTTTTAAGGTGAGCGGTATTATTTAATATTTTATTTTAGACCGTGTCTTGCATTTTCAGTGGACAGTATAGAAAATTATTAAATAGAAAGAATTATTAAATCGAATTTTTAAAACTCTTTCCACGCTAGAGAGCAAAAAGCGATTTTGGGCTCAGATTTCGAATAACAAACAGAATCTTTCCGAGCCTGTGAGGTGAAAATTAAATTAGTTAGTTATTTGTATTAAATTAGTTTTTTTTCTTTCATTCTCCTTAGAGGACAAATAGGATATAGAACAAAATACACGGTATTTAATTTTGGAGATATTCTATGTAACTCATAAGATACATTGCCAAGTATCTGTTATTTTCTTCACATGAGTCAATGTATCTGAGACGCTCGAACAAAATAAAACTCAACAACACCTGTTTTCTTGCACCTAGCAGTTTCCTCGCTGTAGTGAGGTGAAAAATTGTGTGTTGCGCTCGGCAGCAAAGCTTTTCTGCGTCTCGTACCTTTGAAACCTTCGTTACGCTCAGGATTCTATATTTGAACCACTCGCTTCGCTCATGGTTCAACCCTAGAATCCTTCGCTTACTCAGGTTTCAATAGAAGTACTTGCGCCAAAAATCAACTTTCCAGCCTTGCATAACAAATAACTATTTCACCTCACAGGCTCGGAAAGAGTCTGTTTGTCATTCGAAATCTGAGCCGAAAATAGATTTTTGCTCGAAAGAGCGAAAGCTAGCGTGGAAAGAGTTTTTAAAATTCGAACCTTTCTATTTAACAATTTTCTATACTGCCAGTCCACTGAAAATGCATGATGCGGTCTAAAATAAAATATTAAATAATACTGCTCACCTTAAAAACTTCCATCACAGTACAGAAATTAAATATTTTATGAGGATATAATTGTAAATTAGAATTAATGTTAATAAGTATTCCATTTGATTAAAAAAATCTGTGACGTCACATTTGAATATGCCATAAAAATACTACCCTGTCAAATACCCAATTGTGTAGTAATTTAAGTTTAATTTTTTAAATAAAATAAATATAATATGTTATTTAATCCTTTGCTTGGCAAAAATAAATAAAGTATTAATAGTTATTTGTTATGCAAGGCTGGAAAGTTGATTTTTGGCGCGAGTACTTCTATTGAAACATGAGTAAGCGAAGGATTCTAGGGTTGAACCATGAGCGAAGCGAGTGGTTCAAATATAGAATCCTGAGCGTAACGAAGGTTTCAAAGGTACGAGATGCAGAAAAGCTTTGCTGCCGAGCGCAACACACAATTTTTCACCTCACTACAGCGAGGAAACTGCTAGGTGCAGGAAAACAGGTGTTATATGTTGAGTTTTATTTAGTTCGAGCGTCTCAGATACATTGACTCATGTGAAGAAAATAACAGATACTTGGCAATGTATCTTATGAGTTACATAGAATATCTCCAAAATTAAATACCCTGTATTTTGTTCTATATCATACTTGTCCTCTAAGGAGAATGAAAGAAAAATACAAATAAATAACTAATTTAATTTAATACATATTTATTTTTGCCAAGCAAAGGATTAAATAACATATTATATTAGTATTTATTTTATTTAAAAAATTAAACTTAAATTACTACACAATTGGGTATTTGACAGGGTAGTATTTTTATGGCATATTTAAATGTGACGTCACAGATTTTTTTAATCAAATGGAATACTTATTAACATTAATTCCAATTTTACAATTATATCCTCGCAAAATATTTAATTTCTGTACTGTGATGGAAGTTTTTAAGGTGAGCGGTATTATTTAATATTTTATTTTAGACCGTGTCTTGCATTTTCAGTGGACAGTATAGAAAATTATTAAATAGAAAGAATTATTAAATCGAATTTTTAAAACTCTTTCCACGCTAGAGAGCAAAAAGCGATTTTGGGCTCAGATTTCGAATAACAAACAGAATCTTTCCGAGCCTGTGAGGTGAAAATTAAATTAGTTAGTTATTTGTATTAAATTAGTTTTTTTCTTTCATTCTCCTTAGAGGACAGGTAGGATATAGAACAAAATACAGGGTATTTAATTTTGGAGATATTCTATGTAACTCATAAGCTACATTGCCAAGTATCTGTTATTTTCTTCACATGAGTCAATGTATCTGAGACGCTCGAACAAAATAAAACTCAACAACACCTGTTTTCTTGCACCTAGCAGTTTCCTCGCTGTAGTGAGGTGAAAAATTGTGTGTTGCGCTCGGCAGCAAAGCTTTTCTGCGTCTCGTACCTTTGAAACCTTCGTTACGCTCAGGATTCTATATTTGAACCACTCGCTTCGCTCATGGTTCAACCCTAGAATCCTTCGCTTACTCAGGTTTCAATAGAAGTACTCGCGCGAAAAATCAACTTTGCAGCCTTGCATAACAAATAACTATTAACCACGGAGTAAATACAAAGTATTATTGTATTTACTCCGTGCTTTTAACCAATTTATGCAATGGCACGAGTTTGACTGTTGCCATTTGAAAGGCTATTAACCTTTTCACCGCCCGACTAAATATCAGTTGTCGTGCCCCCAGCGCCCAACTCATAAAAAAACCTTTATTTCAGACATTAAATATGGTTTTGCAATTACATAAACAACAAAACCCAAACATAGATTCTCAGTCGTATAAACACGACTCAGGCGGCACGGGCACGAAAACATTTGTCGTATTAATCCGACTGGGGCGGTATAAAGGTTAGTTCAGCATTTAGAAAAAGGCGTTTATACTTTAATTTACCAAGGCATGAAATAAAACAGGTTAATTTAAATTAAAAAAAAAGTTTTATTGCAACATCCAACAATTACAGCAGAAATTGACATCAAAAAAATGTATAATAAAAAAAAAATAAAACTAGAAGCTAACAAAAAGGAGGTTGTAAAACAAAGACGAGGTTTCCAAACCCAACCTCCCCCCTTGTCCAAACTGTGCTTGTGGTCGGCCTTCTGGGGAAGGGTTATGGCGTCGCATCATCAAGGATTGGGACGGATGCCTTGGTCGGCGATCTTTCTGCCACGAGGAGGCGGGTGCATCGGAAGACCGCCGCAATCAGGGGATTGCGGTGCTTCATAGCAGTGTCAAGAAACGCTTGGAACGTTTTCATGAACTGCTGAATGATGAGCATTTTGAGATCTACGTAAAGACCCATGAATGTTATACGTGTCATAGGTCCTTGAATGTTACTGTCGGAGAGGTGTGTGATTTTTGTGAGTGTAATCAGAAGGGGTAACGACATGAATGATCGAATCCATGTTTTGCCCTAAATAGCAAGGGAAGCTGTTACTCGTCCTTGCGCGGTGGGAATCACTCGTCTTTGCGGTGGAAACCACTCATCTTAGTGAGGTGAGAACCACTCGTTTTTGCGCGGGGAGAACTACTGATCGGTGGGAACCACTCATTTTTGCGCAGATGGAAATCACTCATCTTTGCGCAGGTGGAAATCACTCATCTTTCCGCAGGTGGAAATCACTCATCTTTGCGCAGGTGGAAATCACTCATCTTTGCGCAGGTGGAAATCACTCATCTTTCCGCAGGTGGAAATCACTCATCTTTCCGCAGGTGGAAATCACTCATCTTTGCGCAGGTGGGAACCACTAGTCTGCGGTGGAAACTACTCATCTTTGCGCAGGTGGGAGCCACTAGTCTGCGGTGGAAACCACTCATCTTTGTGAGATGGAAACCACTCGTCTTTGCAGTGGTCATAAAATCATTGACTTCCAGGTTGGTCGAGTCGTGGCAAGTGTGACTGTAATGCTGAGCTGGATGCTGTTGTCCACGGTAATTCTCTATAGCAGCCCGGAGGATGGTTTTGTGCCTGACTGGTCAAGGTGCTTGCTCCCTATGACTTCTCATGGGACAACACCTGCAGTCCTTGCAAAACCAGAACACGGCATTGCTTGGATTCCTGATCTCTGATGGAGTACTCCCCAGAGGAGCTTCATCAGAGTTCTACTGGGTACTGAAAAATCAATCAGTTCCATCCTTAAAAACTTTCTACCATTCGTGATACGTAGTAGTATTTGCTTTATTTCGAGTCTTCTTAACCAGTTTTTTATTTAATGTCTCTTTACGTATACCACCGACAGTCGTATTCACATTTTTAATTTTAGCGTCACCTTTTACATATTTGTGATCGTGGTCTACTTTTGTTTTTTTTGACACTACTTTTGAAATAGAATCACTATTTTTGACTTTAGTTGGTGTTTTTTTTATTTCATCTCCACAATCATTAGGAGTTTTCAGAAGGCGCAGTAGCTCCGAATTGGAACAACCTGGCAGGGGACTAGTGACTGCAGAATAATTTGTATCTTCTATATTAGATGTATTAGAAACGAAAGAATTCGTTTCTGAAACAATAATTCTATTTTCCCCGGTGTTGGGGTCAATAGAATCAAAATCTATCTCCGTGCTGATTTGAGCTTCAGTCATTAATTCGTCATCACCGTTTATATTTACGGGATCATATTCTTTTTCGGTTTTGATAAGACTTTCAACTTTTAATTCATGTTTAGAGCCCATTACGTCAGTATGTCTTTTAACGATACTTTCATTTGGTTCCGTCGAATCTTTTTGATATATATTTCGTACTGTTTCTATGTCATTGTTTTCCGCTATAGTAGGTATATTTAAATCTACTGCGTCAATGTTAACAGTATGAAATGTTTCTACAGTGCTCAAATTTGAAGCTAATTTCAGATAACCTTTGTTATCTTTTAGTAAAGTGATGTCATTTTTTCGTACCTGAAAACAGAAAACAAAACAATTTAGTTTTTTTTTTGCGAATATCGCGGACTTTTTTACTTTTACTATGGGAACAAACCCAAAATCGAGAAAAAAAATCAGCTGTCCAGTACATTTAGACGAGTTAGGCGAACATAAATGTATTGAACAGCTGATTTTTTTTCGCGATTTCAGGTTTAGTCTCATAGTAAAAGATTCTCGTTATAATCAGTATAATCGACCCTTTACGATATTTAAAACAATTTAAATCTAACCATGTATATTGATTTATTTAGCTGACTCGTAGGTCTAGTGCTGCGCATTATATCCTAGATTCGATTCGGTCTTTACCTAGTAGTTATTTCAAAACTAAAATAACTTGTTTTTTTTTAAACGCATACACTGCCTCTATTTTTTTTCTGGTGCTATTATTCAACACGCATACGTGTCGCCAAAATCCCCACTGAGTGCCTTCAACACGCATAGCAATGTATGGACAATAAACACACATTTGTGTTGAAGGCACTAAGCTTAGAATGGATCAAAATGTATTGAGCACGTATGTGTGTGCGCACTGAGAGATAGTACTTTCAGCAAAACGGTATGTTTTATCATAACATTAACATTCAGACAAAAATTAAAGATATTGTCTATAAAAATGCATACCTCGAGTATTTCTTTTTCCAGGTATCGGATTGATGAGGACTTTTATAGATTTAATTTATGATGGTGTTTTGAATAATCCTACCCCAACTTTCAGCTGGGTGCGAATTATTGTACCCTCGTATAATATCTAAATTGACCGGACTACTAGCGCAGACAAGATTTTTTTCCCCTCAGAAATTTTGACTACAACTGTTACTCACTTGTTTGCTCGTGTTCGCCAAGCCCTGCAGCAAAGTATCGCTGAGTAGCGCTTTGTTTCTGAAATCCGCAGCCGTTTTCAGTCTTCCAGCACACTCCCAACACAGGCGCTCAAAATGGTTATTTTCGGTCACCTGTTATAGGGATGAAAGATAAAACGAATTATACTTAAAACTCGAATGACTGTGCTCTGTACCTAAATAACACTCTCTTCAAGCAGTTTTAATTGAATATTACTTCAGTGTGAGAGAATGGGGGCTAAGCGGAATTGTCCGAAAGGGTTACCGCTACCCCGGAACATAAAGGGCTAAGGAAGGAACATGGATAGGTTTGAGTCAGTAAGATTCTGACACTCCCTTCCACTCCACCAAGAGCGGGAAGAGTCATTTGATTTCCCACCCGAAAGGTCGCGAGTCAAGGTCACACTTTTTTTATGTTATATAAAACAAAGACAACAATGACTTACCAATATTCCTGTTATAGTCTGGAACATTTCTCTCAATGCAATGTCCTTCAAATCATACATTTTAACATCCAAAGCTAGGCATACCCTGCAGACCTGTAACATAAAAGATATTTATCTATTTATTAACAAAGTACTGCTACATCACATATATTCAACATTCAATTATTAAAACATTTAGGTACAATTTTTCGGTCTGATGCACGTGACAATAAGGTGTACATAACATCGATTATTCATCGGCTCGGGGATAGAAAAATTAAATTAATAAAGATAAATAATCTTTATAACATGGGTTTATAGATGGGGCAGTAAGCCTAACCGGTCAAGCTGCAGAAGACCTTTCTTAGGAGTCTCTGATGACTACATAGTCAGCCTATATTTAATATGAACTATGTAACCAATATTTTGTAACCATATTTTGTTTAAAAGAGTGTCCATGGAGTTTCTTGCCCGTTCCTCTCCATAGGTACCTACTGCTTTGGAATGGGCAACTAGCTTCATCTCTCTGACTGACCGACACCTTGACAAATCAAAAGTGCCTGTAATTGGTTTATTTGAAACAAATACTTTGAGTTTGAGTTTATAATATTCCTACAGCTCGGACACAGGCCTTTCTATGATGTCAATGTGTTCCATGCGCGACTCAAAGAGATGTCAGCAATAAGGAAGGGCCTGCCGGGTAAGGGGCCGTCCATTATCACGTGAGACTCGAAAGGGAGGGGGGGTGACAAAAATCACGAAATATCACGAGGGGAGAGGGGGTGTAGTAAGATATCACGTGTATTTATTTATTCGTCAAACGCGTGATTTCTAAACCGAAAAACGGCGTATGGTGCGAACTTGACTCACCGTTTCCAGGCAACGAAAGTTTACCCCGCGCGCATTATGTACAGACGCCAGTACATCAAACTATCCCTACTGTCAAATTTTCTCAATTAAAAATGAACCTTATATCTTTGCAATAAAGTTGAAATACCATCTAAGAAATTTGATGTAATGTAATTAATTTGATGTGTATTTGTGGTAACTTGATGTGCTGGCCTCTGTACTTTTGTAAAAAATACACGTGATTTTGGGTTGGTTGGATGGGGGGTTACTCTTAAACCTCACCACGTATCATCAAGGGGATTGTGGGGGAGGGGGGGAATTGCTAAAAAAAACATCACGTGATTAATGGACGGCCCCTACGCGGGATTGTCCGAAGGGTTACCGCTACCCCGGAAAATAAAAGCTTCCAGCAGCATAATCAGCCTATAATGTTCCTACAGTTGGGACACAGGCTGTTCTATGAGTGGGAGTGGGCCGTAGTTCACCAGGCCCAGTGCGGGTTGGTGCATGTCATATGTCTTCGAATTTTTGGCTCTAGGACATGCCGCCGGTTTCCTCACGATGTTTTCCTTCACCATCTAGGTGACCAATGGTGATGTAATTAAATATACGTGCCTGTCTCGGTTCGAACTCACAAGTAACTGGTAAGTCCAATTCGATACCATTGATCCAGCACTGCTCACACACTTTTTTTTGGGAAATCATCCAATGACTTCTCCCGCTCTGGGTGGAGCGGAAGGGAGTATCAGACTCTTACTGACTAAAATCCATCCAAAGTAACCCTTTCGGACAATCCCGCTTACCCGGCAGGCTTGGCCCTGAGGGGCCCCTTCATATGCTGACATCTCTTTGAGGCGCGCGTGGAACATATACGCGCCGTCCGGCACGGGCCTGGTGCTGATCGGACGGTGAGTCACCCATTACTCACCGACCGCAGGCCCGCGCCTACGGTGGCCGGGAGTCGTCCCGCGGCGGCTGGGACGGGAGGACCTTTCTCTCTTCCATCCCGCCACCTCCTTCGCGAGCATGACTTTTTCGCAGGAGGTGACTGCCTCCCACTCCCTCTCGCCCCAGACCATGGCTTGCACCAGGGCCGGGCGCGAGAGGTCGCCGCCGCCGATCGCCTCTATGTACCTACCCTACCTACCTACGCTACCCTATGTCCGTCTCCTGGTTCTAAGCTACCTCCCCAACAATTATCAGCTAAATTGGTTCAGCCTTTCTTGAGTTATAAATAGTGTAACTAACAAGACTTTCTTTTATATATATAGATTTATTTGACTCACGTTTGATTCCACTATTGTATCCGAATCATCTTCCGCTCCGTTTTTGTCGTCGTCAAAAACATCAGTGTCAACCTGAAAAAAAAAACCTTATTCAAATGAACCGTAATGAAATAAATGCTTGATTGAAAATTACGATTTAAAGGCATGCCAAAAGAGATGTTAGGGCCGGTGTCTGCCTGGTCAGCGGGAATGACCGAAAGGATTACTGCTGCCCTGGAACACAAAGAGCTAAGGAAGGAACATGGATGGGATTTCATCACACACATACGTGCTCAATACATTTTGATCCATTCTAAGCCACTGCCTTCAACACAAATGTTTGTTTTTTGTCCATACATTGCAACGCGTGGTGAAGGCACTCAGTGGGGATTTTGGCGACACGTATGCGTGTTGAAGGCACTGAGCTTAAGACTAGCACATGACAAAAATTAGTGGCAGTGTATGCAGTTTAAGTCTGACACTGCCTTCCACTTCACCCAGATGGGAAATTGATGAATGATTTCCCATACATAAAATAATGTCATACAGTTGCAATTCCGAACAACCATTTCTTGCAGATGCAAGAAATGGTTAGTGCCTAAAACTAAACCTAATATTTTATTATAGATAGATTAGGTTTAGTTTTAGTTTAGCAAAGAGCTAAGGAAGGAACATGGATGGGATTTCATCACACACATACGTGCTCAATACATTTTGATCCATTCTAAGCCACTGCCTTCAACACAAATGTTTGTTTATTGTCCATACATTGCAACGCGTGGTGAAGGCACTCAGTGGGGATTTTGGCGACACGCATGCGTGTTGAAGGCACTGAGCTTAAGACTAGCACATGACAAAAATTAGTGGCAGTGTATGCAGTTTAAGTCTGACACTGCCTTCCACTTCACCCAGATGGGAAATTGATGAATGATTTCCCATACATAAAATAATGTCATACAGTTGCAATTCCGAACAACTTACAACTTAAATAGATATAATAAAATATTAGGTTTAGTTTTAGGCACTTTAATTGTATGGAAACTTATTACTGTTATTCCAGATAAACATTTATTTGGACCAGGTTCCACAATCAATTGAAATGAATCAATTACCGGATCAGGTTGCAGCCAATTAATCTCTAAAGGTTCAACCACAGGTTCAGCTGTCACTGTGCTAGTACTAGGAGCACTGTAGGTGGCCTCTAAGCGGATTTTCGGTTTTAAACGAGCATATGTTCTGGGTTGTGTATTCTGGGTACTGAAAGAAAAAAAAACAAATTGTGATAACCATAATAAAAGTATAATACCTATATCCTAGATCTATTTTCTCCTTTCTCAATATTTCGTGGGTTTTTTTTACGTCATAGTTTTAGACTAAAGCAGCCCACATGACGACCTACTGATCCTACATACACGTAGGGTTCCTTTTACGAGCAACAATAAACCATGTTGATACATACATTATAGAGTTATTGACGATTTCTTCATTCACTCGCTTCTTCTTCGTTTCTCCAGCACGCCAAACTTTCACACGGCTGTAATGCAATTTATGAATGAAACTTTTGCCTACAGAAAATGTAGATAAGTAGATACCTTGTGTCATCGTGAAATAGCGCGGAATCCCTAAGTACAACCAAACTTGGCCGTGTTTACGAAGAAGTCGGATACAGAATGAGTTGTATTAAGCAGGTACACTTACCTCTCTTCACCATAATATCTCTTTATTCCACTTCGAACTCGTTTCAAAGATTTGCGCGCCCCCGAATATTCGTGTTGTCTGTACGACGCCTTGCTTGTTGGAACAGACATTTTATACGTAATCTAAGTCAGAAATATAGAAAAACAAATGCAAGTCGTAAGTCACAACCATTTACTGAAACTCTGAAAGTTCGCACTTCGCTCATGTGGAAAGATAGTCAGAATGGTACTAAGAATCATAGATCCAGTGTTGCCAACCCAACTAAAGCCAATGTCGCTAAGCCAAGCCAATTGCAAAGTCGCTAGATGTCGCTAAATGATATGAGTATCAAAAGTCGCTAGGTCTCGCTAGATTCGAACTAGCTTTTAAGTGCTATCAATAAATTTTATTTTACCTGGATCAAATAAAAAAAAATATCAAAAAAGTTTTTTTTCCTTTTCCCCTATAATAATTGTGGCCAAACAATGTACCATAAGGCACGATATAGGAAAAAAATATTTTGAATTCAGATTTTGAAAAAAAAAACACTGGATTTATTAATGCATTTGGACCTTGAAAATGTCGATCAAAGATGCTAAACTTTGGAACCCGAGAATTTTAATCTGGTAATCTCGTGATTCATCCAATGATGCGTTTTGTTACTTCATTTTATGGTGAATGTGCCGCCCCTCCGTCCATACATTTTTGAACACCTATATACACTAAACACAGACACTCTTTCATTAAAACTAATCATTTTATCACTTCTCTACAATGAAATGTGTCCGCGTTCGACCTTTTTAATCAATAACTTACATTATTTACTTAGAAAAACAACAGTGAAATACCGGCAAAATTTGACACTTCTACAGTAGTGTGCGTGACTTTTGGTGACTTTTGACAAGCAAACGAAAGGCGATGTTTAAACATTGACGCGCTAGATGTCGTGCGCGTTCGCGTTCGTTATCTTATAATTCTAATAAATCAAAGTTCTAACTGCAATAATTGAGTAATTTCATTTCCAATCGTGCAAAAAAAAATAACAATAAAATAAAATAAAACTAATTCCTACGTATTAACTAATAGTTTTCCAATTACGCAAAAACTCAAATAAACTAGAAATGTAGACTTCAGCGCCATCTAGCGGGACATTGGCTGGGAACAGACCGTAGCAATCACCCTATACCATCATCATCATCATAATCTTCATTTTACCTAAAAATGTATTATTTAGAATTTTGTTTTGTATTAAATACAGGTTATTTTTCCCGGCACTTTTTTTTCTTGAAACAATATCAGCATCTGCCTTTTCTCAAGAATTTAAAAAATACATTTATTTCTCAATTCAGATTATTTTGTTTTTAACTTGTATTGATAAGTAGCAATTTAGAATAGCATCAATACCATTTTAATGAATGAAAAAAAAATACATTGTAATCATAATATTGTCTTGTTAATGAAAAATATCAACTTTTCCAATTAAAACTACTTTTCTAACAATATAATATTAGTCCGGTCAATTTAGACCAAAAAATGAGAGTGACGTTACATAAAGACCCAACAAGCTGAATTTCTGTGAAATTGTTCAAAATATAATTATAAACAATGTCTAGAAGTTCCCCATCATTCCCCTGTAAGGAAAAAAATTTATTCAAGGTCAAAGGTAAAAAAAATGAGTTTTTCGCGATTTTCAGCAAAACGGTAAGTTTTATCATAAAAGTACCTCAGACAAAAATTGTAGATCATAAAATTATCTATAAAAATGTATTAATTTTTTTTTTCTTACGAGCCACCGTTTCTGAGATATAACGATTCAAAAAGTTATAATAATAATAATATAATTTGGGTGATTAGGTAATTCCTAATAGGTAAACGATCATACAACACAGTGAAAAAATAGTTCGAAGAAAGCGTAATTAAATTATCGCTAAATACTTTTTTCTAAGTGTTATTGAAAATATTTCATAATTTTGTTAATGTGATAGTGTTTCACTAAAATACAGATACCTTTCTGCAAAATTACTAGTTTATAAAACGTATATAACTTCAATTTTTAAAAAACCAATAAAAAAAAAACGTTTGTATTTAAAAAAAAAAAACCGCAGCTTTTACCGTTACATGAAGTACACCAAAAAATCACAAATAAATCGTAGAACAACCATCTGTAAGGATATAACGGTTAAGGCAGCGGTTTTGAAGATATTTCGATTTATTACTTTGGCTCCATACAAAATTTTCTTCATTTATTTTTTATAAATTTTTAAAATGACGTAATGATATTTCTTGTATATATTCATGACTGCTAAAGTCATTAGAAGCCTTTCACAATAAAAAAATAAATGAAAATGAGAAAAAGTTTTAAATGACTATGAAGATCGATTTTCAGCCCACTGTGCGACGCCCGGAGCGTCTCCCGCGGCGGCTGGGACGGGAGGACCTTTCTCTCTCCCATCCCGCCACCTCTTTCGCGAGCATAACTTTTTCGCAGAAGGAGGTGACTGCCTCCCACTCCCTCTCGCCCCGGACCATGGCTTGCACCAGGATCGCCTCTACGAGGACACGGCAGTGCTCCGCCCATGCGGGGCAGGTTTGCACCGTGTGCTCTACCGTGTCCTCTGGGCGATCCTCGCAGTGGTGACACCCGGGCGTTTCCTCCCGCCTGATGATGTGCAGAAACCTCCCGAAACATCCATGTCCGGTGAGGACCTGCGTCAGGCGGTAGGTGAGGGCGCCGTGACGCCTCTCTAGCCACTCCTCAAAGAGGAGCCTTACCGACACTATCGTGGCGTGCCCTGGGCTGGGTTGCGTTGCGACAGTCACTGATTCCAGGCCACCATGAGATCGCGCCGGAGGTCCATCCGCTCCGCCGCAATTTGCTGCGGAAACGGAGTTTCCCCCCGGCTTAGTACCTCCGCGCGCCACTCGAACAGGCGCGCGAGGACTATCGCCTCCAGATCCCACGGCGGCAGTCCGACAAGGAGGCTTGCCGCCTCGCCCGAGATCGTGCGGTACCCCCGGATTAGCCGAATGGCTACCACCTTTTGGGGCGCGTTCAGATAGTGAGCGGCTCGTCGCCGCAATGAACGCGCCCACACCGGGGCCCCGTATAGGGCCATGGACCGCACGACTCCCGCGTAAAACCTCCGGCAGGAGGCGTTTGGCCCCCTCAAATTGGGCAAGAGCCGCTTGAGGGCGGCCCCAGTCCGTTCCAGCTTGGGGGCCAAACGTCGGAAGTGCTCCACGAAATTCCATCGGCTGTCGAGGACCAGACCCAGGTATTTCATCGTGGTCTCGACGCCGATGTGAACCCCTCCTACCGTAAGTTGGGATCCCGATGGTGGCCTATTCCGAGGCCCATGAAAGGACATGGCCTCGGACTTGTGCAATGCCACCTCGAGACCCAACTGCCGGATCCTCTCAACGACTATCGCAACCCCGCGTGTCATCGCGTCGGCCGCCGCCTGATGCGACCTCCCCTGCGCCAGGACCAGCGTGTCGTCAGCGTAGCAAACTACGCTGACGCCGTCAGGGAGGTCGGCCCGCAGCACCCAGTCGTAACCGATGTCCCACAGGAACGGCCCCAGAACCGATCCCTGCGGGACACCGCACGACATCTCTCGCCGGTTCCATTCCCCATCGCGACCGGGGTAGATGACGGCTCTGTCCGTCAAGTACGCCCCGACTATTCGACGGAGGTAGGTCGGCACCCGGTGATACCGGAGTGCTTCCCTAATGCAACTCCAGGGCAGGGTGTTGAAGGCGTTGGCGATGTCGAGTGACACCGCCACGACGACCCTACCCTGGGACACCGCGTCCCCCGTCGTGAGGGCTCTAACGCGCATGATGGCGTCCACCGTCGAGCGCCCCTTGCGGAAGCCAAACTGGCATTCCGCAAGGTCCGGCCCCGTCCTTCCAAGGTGCCCGACGAGGCGGCCCGCAATAATTCTTTCAAAGAGTTTGCCGACCTCGTCGAGCAGCTCGTGCATGCCTAGTCCATTGGTTAAATAGTGTAATAAGCTACAATATGATAAATATTTACCTAGACAGTAGTACTTACATGTGGTAATTATTTAATTTCCCTAAGGGGTCTATAGTTAGAATCTTGATCCGTGAAATCTTCAATAGAAATTAGCTGTATGAATTTTATTTGTCTCAAATAATATATCTAGATTATATCTCAAGGCTCAAGCGCATACTTAAATAAAGTACCTACCTACGTAAATAGTACCTACTTTCTGTCATAGTCAAATACATTTAAAAAAGTAGGTGTACAAAAATAAATGACCTATAAATTATATCGAAACAACAATTATTGTGTTATCGCTTATACCGATTCAATACCGGTATTATACTGTAAATTTTGGGATGTTACCTAAATATATTGCACGGCCGCTTTTTTGTAGCTATCCGAACTTGGTCGGGTTATGTAGGTTTTCGATGCTTCGTCAGTATTATAATTGTTTTTCTTTAATTACTGAATTTAATGACATGAAATTTTGCATGTGAATAGTTGAATGAATACACTAATTATTGGCATACATTTTACCATGCAATTCCTTTAGAACGTCGTGATATTTGACTGCTTTGTAAACAGTGATCTATTCATGGTAAATTGTCCTATAACTCTTTAATTACTAACGGAACATCATTGATACTTGGCAACATGTTGCAGACACTTACCAAGGTTTGTATAAACGTGAAAACCTAGACCCCAAAGTGCATACTTCAAGAACTAAGACCTAATAAGCGTATTTTACGTTTATATTTTTATCTTTTAAGCCCTACGTTTTTTTCTAAATCTGTTTTTTAAACAAATTCAAAGCAACGTATGTAAAAATCTACAGCTCTCTATGTAAGCGCTTTATATGAAAACTAGCTAATGGCCAAACGTTCGCGTAGCGGAAACTTGAATTTCTCCGAAGTTTATGCATGCACTAATTTTATTCATACATACACAATTACACACAAATACACACTAATTTTTGGACACATCTCTTTTCTTCTAAAGTCTATGGATTAAAAAAAGTTCCGCCAGGACAACGTTCGCCCAGCGGAATCAGTTTTTGGTGAATTTCTCCACAATGGCTGCATGCACAATTTTTTTTTTACCATACACAATTATTCGAAGTCATACACTAAATATCTGCATAATTAAAATCTTTAAATTCAACAACATTCCGCTGCCCGAACGCACACCTGAACTTCAACCCAAAAATCTGATGTATTTTCAATGTTGCGCCATTTAATAAAGTTAATATTATTCCATTGTTGAGTAATTTTTTCTATTACACTGTCATTTAGCCCAATTCTTGGGCTAGGTCTATAATATCATTGTCATTCGTTTTTGTCCTCAAAACTTCAGCTAGAGATAATTTGTTCATTTTTGTTAATATTTCAATATTAGGTCTATTCGTTAGCGTCAGAATGGCTGGTTGCCTATGGTAAGCGGCTCTGAAAGTATGTTCATGAATTGCTACCAAATTGCTTATATTTGCTACATTTCTTCAATAATTGCTACATATGATATATTCAGAGAAATATGAATATTTATTTGACCAGCCATTCTGACATCAGGATGGCTGGTCACCTCCGTGTTCAGCATGAAGGACGCAGAATTTCTAAAAGTTTGTCGTTACAGTAATTGCTTACTAATTGCTACTTTCACGAATTAAAGTATGAGCTTCGTACATACATTAGTTAAAAAAATATAGCTTTTATTAAAATTTGTACGAACTAGTGCCTAATAATTTCGAAAGGCAACAGTATTTTTCACTACAGCGTCTTGTTCAAATCTCACAGGCGTTCACATCGACTTATTATGATGAAGGCTTGCTTATTAATACACTTAAGTATATTAATAAGCAATTATTGAAGAAATTAATGCAAATATTAGTAGGTACCTATAAATGTGATTCATTTCGTAAACAAACAACTGAGACATTGTTAGCGTCAGAATGGCCGGTTGCCTGCGGCAAGCGGTTCTGAAAGTACGTTCAAGAATTGCTACCAAATTGCTTATATTTGCTACATTTCTTCAATAATTGCTACATATGATATATTCAGAGAAATATGTACCAAACGCGCGGTTTCTACGTCTGTCAACTGCCTTATCTTAGAAATAATATTAAATAAAGATTTATCGATGTACTACAGTTTTCCCTTTCATATATTTCCCGTGTTTCTTTTTATGTTTTTGTAGGTAGGTATGTGCTGCTTTGTTAATAATAAAACGTCAAAAGTCGTTTATCTTCTTATCGTTCATCATAATAAGTCGATGTGAACGCCTGTGAGATTTGAACAAGACGCTGTAGTGAAAAATACTTATGCCTTTCGAAATTATTAGGCACTAGTTCGTACAAATTTTAATAAAAGCTATATTTTTTTAACTAATGTATGTACGAAGCTCATACTTTAATTCGTGAAAGTAGCAATTAGTAAGCAATTACTGGAACGACAAACTTTTAGAAATGTTGCGTCCTTTATGCTGAACACGAAGGAATAGCTGGTCAAAAGAAAATACATATTTCTCTGAATATATCATATGTAGCAATTATTGAAGAAATGTAGCAAATATAAGCAATTTGGTAGCAATTCTTGAACATACTTTCAGAACCCCTTGCCGCAGGCAACCGGCCATTCTGACGCTAACAATGTCTCAGTTGTTTGTTTACGAAATGAATCACATTTATAGGTACCTACAGTACTCCCAAATTAATAATGCACATGCAGATCTTCGCTAATTGTCGTATTCCCGGAAACACCCGAATCATTGAATCGTTGAGTCCCTTGCATTTTGCACCTTGTTCGAAAGAAATAGGAGTCAATTTCATGTGTACACAATCGAAAACAATTCGGGCGGTCGGCAGTCAGTCAAAGGTCCGTCAGTCGTCTTGTTATATTGGTGGTGACTGTACGTGTTCTCTTTGTCTGGAATTATATAGAGCTACTATTACACACCTTTCTCGGTTTTGTTTTCAAAGGTGAATTTAATTTCAACTTTAATTATCTTATTCAAATTGAAATAGTTAATTTTGTAAAATATTTAAATATACTAACATTTTTCACGTTTTTTCAATACTAAAAAATTAAAAATACCAACGTAAAATACATATTAAGTACTAGAAAAAGCATATTAAAAATCAGATTTAGGCTTATATGAATTATAGCTCGCTATTTACTTACATGGAAATATTGAATCAAATTTCGTTACTGATAAATCAATATTTATCTTTTTTAGGACAAAACACATAATCACACTAAATTATGCATGAAGAAAATGCACTTAACCACTCTATATACATATCGTCTTCCAACGCTCGGGAAATACGACCGTTGCCGAACAGTGGCGAAGATTTCTATGTGCATTATCACTTTTGGAGACCTGTACTAATATTTGCATTAATTTCTTCAATAATTGCTTATTAATATAAGTGTATTAATAAGCAAGCCTTCATCATAATAAGTCGATGTGAACGCCTGTGAGATTTGAACAAGACGCTGTAGTGAAAAATACTGTTGCCTTTCGAAATTATTAGGCACTAGTTCGTACAAATTTTAATAAAAGCTATATTTTTTTAACCTTTTGACCGCCACGACAAAAATGAAAAAGCGTGCCCTCAGCGCCAAGCTCCGAATACATCCTTTAATATTGTCACCCAGTTGCGACCGTGGCGTGCTGGGCACATTTTGGTTTGTCGTCTATACACGACTGTGGCGGTCAAAAGGTTAACTAATGTATGTACGAAGCTCATACTTTAATTCGTGAAAGTAGCAATTAGTAAGCAATTACTGGAACGACAAACTTTTAGAAATTCTGCGTCCTTCATGCTGAACACGGAGGTGACCAGCCATCCTGATGTCAGAATGGCTGGTCAAATAAATATTCATATTTCTCTGAATATATCATATGTAGCAATTATTGAAGAAATGTAGCAAATATAAGCAATTTGGTAGCAATTCTTGAACATACTTTCAGAGCCGCTTACCATAGGCAACCAGCCATTCTGACGCTAACGTCTATTCTGTAATTCGTTGATTAATTTTACTGTGAAGTCGATACATCTTTTTTTAATGGCTCTGACACTGTCCACAGTCGTGTTTTTGGTCGTGTTTATGGTTCTGACACAGGTCTCAAACGCGTAGCCCAGTGTAGTAAATGGATTTATATGACTTTCTTGAATTGGCGTAGTCAGGAAGTTAAAATTGGCAGGCTGGTAACGACTCTTTTGCAGATAGATCGTAGAAGTAACGTAAGACTATCCAGCAACTTAGTAGGGTCAGCATTCTCGCCCTCAAATACTTTCAGAGTCGTTTGTACTTCTCCTAGTACGCTTTGGATATATGTTAAGTAAATCAAGTTTCTTTTATCCTCAAACATTGAATGTAGAACCTCCGCGGAGTAGCAGTTTTCTCTTGTTTTACAAATTGAAAAATGCAATCGAAGCTCATCCCATTGTTGTAAAATACGACAGACTGCTGGGTATACAGACAACCATCGTGTCGAACATACTTTAAGTATTTTCAATGGCTCCTTGCCGCAATTAATGGTCTCGTATATCTTTTTGTATTCAACTTGGCGTTTTGGACATAGATACACTGCCACAATTTTTTGTCAGGTGCTATTCAACACGCATACGTATCGCCAAAATCAATACTAAGTAACTTCAACACGCATTGCAATGAGTGTTGAAGGCACTTCTTCTTCTTATGTGGTTAGATACTAACCTGGTGTAGTTTTTACACGCTTTATATTAGCTTCACTTGTATGTATGTTTGTAACCGACTCCTTTAGACGCGATTTTCACCCACTTTAAACGTGTGTTCCTCTGTGGCCGGACCGCAGTTTAGTACTCAGATGCTATAGTTCGAAATAATACCTACCTTAAGTCTACTTTCATCGGAATATATATATATATATTTAGTACCTCAAGAAATATCTTTTTAATTAATAATTAATGTGGTCCGGCTGCCAGGCAGAGCTCTCTGGCCGCGCCACCTCAAATTAAATAGAGTATAATGAACTATTAATAAATCAATATCCCAAAAAAAACTACCTAAAGAGTACCTTGACTACGACAAATATGGTCCAATAAACCCCTTTAGCTAAGGAGTTATTGGTCGTAGAGTGTGGTCCGGCTGGAAGGTATACTCTGCAGCAAATCAATTTTGCAATATTTTATATTAACTATCCATAAATTAATTTATATAATAGTACCTTTTCTCTACTCTTCGTTGATACTTTTTTCTCTCAAGAAACTATTCATTTTGATTAATTAATCTTTAAAGTATGTGGCGCGGCAAGGGAGGATTACTTTCAGCAAATATAACGAAATATGCTTTATTTCTTTATGCCAACGAAAACTGCATAATAAGTACTTTATAAAAAGACCTGGACTTCATCTATAAACTTTTATTTTTATTACCAACAATGATTTTGAAATAGGTGCACTTTTTGGTTTTTGTTTACCTATGTACCTAAGAATAGGTAGTTAATTTGACGAAGTAAGTGAAAATTTTGGTTTAAAATAAACAATAAGTACACAAAAAACTAATATATTTTCATAATTAAATATTAACAATTGTTAATACACGGTATTGTATTTTTTTAAGGCTGGGAAATCATCCAATGACTGCTCCCGCTCTGGGTGGAGCGGAAGGGAGTGTCAGACTCTTACTGACTAAAACCCATCCATGTTCCTTCCGTAGCCCTTTATGTTCCGGGGTAGCGGTAACCCTTTCGGACAATCCCGCTTACCCGGCAGGCTTGGCCCTGAGGGGCCCCTTCATATGCTGACATCTCTTTGAGGCGCGCGTGGAACATATACGCGCCGTACGGCACGGGTCTGGTGCTGATCGGACGATGAGTCACCCATTACTCACCGTCCGCAGGCCCGCGCCTGCGGTGGCCGGGAGTCGTCATGTGGCTCCCGACGCCCGGGGCGTCTCCTGCGGCGGCTGGGACGGAAGGACCTTTCTCTCTCCCATCCCGCCACCTCCTTCGCGAGCATGACTTTTTCGCAGAAGGAGGTGACTGCCTCCCACTCCCTCTCGCCCCGGACCATGGCTTGCACCAGAGCCGGGCGCGAGAGGTTGCCGCCGCCGATCGCCTCTACGAGGACACGGCGGTGCTCCGCCCATGCGGGGCAGGTTTGCACCGTGTGCTCTACCGTGTCCTCTGGGCGATCCTCGCAGTGGTGACACCCGGGCGTTTCCTCCCGCCTGATGATGTGCAGGAACCTCCCGAAACATCCATGTCCGGTGAGGACCTGCGTCAGGCGGTAGGTGAGGGCGCCGTGACGCCTCTCTAGCCACTCCTCAAAGAGGGGCCTTACCGCCACTAATGTGGCGTGCCCACAAGGTATTATGACGGAAAAGCGTTTTATATAACAAACTTAATAGATTGAATTTAATTATTTAACCCTTTAAACAAGAAATAACAATGAAAAAAAGAGTGTACCAAAATCGCGTACTTATTCAAAATATAGTCAATCAGCATTACAAATAAGGGAATTTTGAAGTTATTTTCCAACTTTAAAATGCAAGTGCAAATGTTTATAGATGAAGTCCAGGTCTTTTTATAAAGTACTTATTATGCAGTGTTCGTTGGCATAAAGAAATAAAGCATATTTCGTTATATTTGCTGAAAGTAATCCTCCCTAGCCGCGCCACATACTTTAAAGATTAATTAATCAAAATGAATAGTTTCTTGAGAGAAAAAAGTATCAACGAAGAGTAGAGAAAAGGTACTATTATATAAATTGATTTATGGATAGTTAATATAAAATATTGCAAAATTGATTTGCTGCAGAGTATACCTTACAGCCGGACCACACTCTACGACCAATAACTCCTTAGCTAAAGGGGTTTATTGGACCATATTTGTCGTAGGCAAGGTACTCTTTAGGTAGTTTTTTTTGGGATATTGATTTATTAATAGTTCATTATACTCTATTTAATTTGAGGTAGCGCGGCCAGAGAGCACTGCCTGGCAGCCGGACCACATGAATTATTAATTAAAAAGATATCTCTTGAGGTACTAAATATATATATATATTCCGATGAAAGTAGACTTAAGGTAGGTATTATTTCGAACTATAGCATCTGAGTACTAAACTGCGGTCCGGCCACAGAGGAACACACACTTTAAACGGCCAGATTTCGTTTAAACTTTGTAGATTTATCGAGGACCGATGACAATACACTAATTTGAACTAAAAAGAAGGAAATAAAATATCGTTTAAAAAAACTAAAAAAACACGCTTTTTATAGAAAACCAAACTAAAAAATAGAAGATAAATTTTACTTTTTAAAAAGCTTGGGGAGCATGGTGGTGGTGAATATTATCAAAAGCACCCCAAGCTTTTTAAAAAGTAAAATTTATCTTCTATTTTTTAGTTTGGTTTTCTATAAAAAGCGTGTTTTTTAGTTTTTTTAAACTATTTTTTTATGCTGCCCATGGGCCTCTGACTTAGCTTCACATGCTATTGAGAAATATCTCTTAGACATTATGCTGGTTTCCTCACGATGTGTTGAAGGCACTAACTTAAAATGGATCAAAATGTATTGAGCACGTATGTGTGTGCAGGGCACTGTGAGATAGAGATAGACAGAAACCACACAGCTGTGTTCATAGCAGTGTCTGGGTTAAAAAAAAACTCAAACAAATTACTTTTAACCAAAGAGTAAATACAAAGTATTATTGTATTTACTCCGTGCTTTTAACTAATTTATGCAATGGCACGAGTTTGACTGTTACCATTTGAAACGCTATTATTTCAGCATTTAGAAAAAGGTGTTTATACTTAAATTTACCAAGGCATGAAATAAAACGGGTTAATTTAAATTTAAAAAAAAGTTTTATTGTAACATCCAACAATTACAGCAGAAATTGACAACTAAAAAATGTATAATAATAAAAAAAGATAACTAGAAGCTAACAAAAAGGAGGTTGTAAAACAAAGATGAGGTTTCCAAACCAAACCTCCCCCCTTGTCCAAACTGTGCTTGTGCGTCGCATCATCAAGGATTGGGAGGGATGCCTTGGTCGGCGATCTTTCTGCCACGAGGAGGGGGGTGCATCGGAAGACCGCCGCAATCACGAGATAGCGGTGCTTCATAGCAGTGTCAAGAAACGATTGGAGCGCTTTCATGAACTGCTGACTGAGGGACGCCCTGGTCGGCAGTGGCATGCAACTGGCAGATCGAATATGCCCAAGGTTTTTAGTTCGTCAGATTTCTAAACGCATCGGAGCTCATTCGAGAGGCGATCGGCATTAAAATAATTATTCATATTCATTAGGTCAATATACAATATACGGCAGTGATAGCCAAGTGGTGTGACCGTCAGACTACTAAGTCATAGGTCTCAAGTTGGAACCCAAGGCACGCACCTCTGGATTTACGGATTCATATGCGTATTGCATAATTATCTTGCATAAAAATCGGTGAAGGAAAACATCGTGAGGAAACCAGCATGTCTGAGAGATATTTCTCAACAGCATGTGAAGCTAAGTCAGAGGCCAATGGGCAGCATAAAAACTCTGACACCAGGTTAGTCACTAACCACACGATAAGAAGAAGATTAGGTCAATGATAGAATCTTTTAGAAAATTCATACAATAAGAAAACTTTTCGCAAGCAAGTAGGCTAATACAATCAGAGGATTGCGGTGCTTCATAGCAGTGTCAAGAATGGCTTGGAACGCTTTCATAAACTGCTGAATGAGGGATGCCTTGGTCGGCGATCTTACTAATATCGGAGGGGTGGGGGGGGGGGGGGGGGGGGGGGATCGGGAGACCATCGCAATCAAGGGATTGCGGTGCTTCATAGCAGTGTCAAGAATGGCTTGGAACGCTTTCATGAACTGCTGAATGAGGGATGCCTTGGTCGGCGATCTTACTGATACCGGAGAGGGGGGGGGGGGGGCTGGTATAGCGAGACCATTTCAATCAGGAGACTGCGGTCCTTCATAGCTGTCAAAAAACGCTTGGCACGCTTTCATAAACTGCTGAATGAGAGATGCCTTGGTCAGCATCGGGAGACCATCTCAATCAGGAGAGCTGCTTCATAGCAGTGTCAAGAAACGCTTGGAATGCTTTCATGAAGTGCTAAATGATGCCATAGGTACTTGAATGTTATTTTCGGACGGGTGCGTGATTTTTGTGAGTGTACTTAGAAGGAGGAAGGTAGATGGTAACGACATGGATCATCGGCTCCGTGTTTTACCCTAAATAGCAAGGGAAGCTGCTACTCGTCTCTGGGCGGTGGAAACTACTCAACATTGCGCGGTGAGAACCACTCGTTTTTGCGCGGGGAGAACTACTGATCTTTGCGCGATGGAAACCACTCATCTTTATTCGGTGGGAACCACTTTCTCTGCGGTGGTAAACAATTTGTCTTTGCGCGGTGGGGACCACTCGTCTCTATGTTGGGAACCACTCGTCTCTGCGTTGGGAGACACTCATCTTTGCTGTGTGAACCACTAGTCTTTGAGGTGGGAACCACTCATCTTTACGCGGTGAGAATCACTCGCTTTTGCAGTGGTCATTACATCATTGACTTCCAGGTTGGTTGAGTCGTGGCAAGGGTGACTATAATGCTGAGTACACACAGGTCATGCATTTGTCAACGGTATTTTGTATTCTGTGTCAAGGGTATTCTGTTATTCTGTTGCAGCTCGGAGCATGGTTTTGTGCCTGGTTGGTCAAGGTGCTTGCTCCCTATGATGTCTCATGGGACAACACCTGCAGTCCTTGGAAACCAGAACACGGCATAGCTTGGATGCCAGATCTCTGACGGTAAAACGTCCGTCCCAAGAGGAGCTTCATCAGACTTCTACTGGGTACTGAAAAATCAATCAGTTCCATCCTTAAAGTCTTTCTACCATTCGTGATACGTAGAAGTATTAGCTTTATTTCGAGTCTTCTTAACCAGTTTTCTATTTATAGTCTCTTTGCGTATACCACCGACTGTCGTGTTCACATTTTTAATTTTAGCGTCACCTTTTACATATTTGTGATCGTGGTCAACTATTTTCGATTTTTTTGACACTACTTTTGAAATAGAATCACTATTTTTGACTTTAGTTGGTGTTTTTTTTATTTCATCTCCACAATCATCAGGTGTTTTCAGAAGGCACTGTAGCTCCGAATTGGAACAACCTGGCAAGGGACTAGTGACTGCAGAATTGTTTGTATCTTCTATATTAGATGTATTAGAAACGAAAGAATTCGTTTCTGAAACAATAATTCTATTTTCCCCGGTGTTGGGGTCAATAGAATCAAAATCTGTCTCAGTTTTGATAGGAGCATCATTCATTGATTCGTCTTCAACGTAAATATTTTCTGGTTCATATTCTTTCTCCGTTTTGATTTGAGCTTCAGTCATTAATTCGTCATCACCGTTTATATTTACGGGATCAGATTCTATTTCGGTTTTGATAAGACTTTCAACTATTAATTCATGACTAAAGCCCATTACATCAGTATGTTCTTTACCGACACTTTCTTTTGGTTGTGTCAAATCATTTTTATCTATATTTAGTACTCTTTCCATGTCATTATTTTTTGCTACAGTAGGTACATTTAAATCTACTGCATCAATGTTAACAGTATGAAATGTTTCTACTGTGCTCAAATTTGCAGCTAATTTCAGATAACCTTTGTTATCTTTTAGTAAAGTGATGTCATTTTTTCGTACCTGAAAACAGAAAACAAAACAATTTAGGTTTTTTTTTTGCGAATATCGCGGACTTTTTTACTTTTACTATGGGAACAAACCCAAAATCGAGAAAAAAAATCAGCTGTTCAATACATTTATGTTCACCTAACTCGTCTAATTTTTTTAGGTTTAGTCTCATAGTAAAAGTTTCTCGTTATAATGAGTATAATCGACCCTTTACGATATTTAAAACAATTTAAATCTAACCATGTATATTGATTAATTTAGCTGACTCGTAGGTCTAGTGCTGCGCATTAAACCCTAGATTCGATTCTGTCTTTACCTAGTAGTTATTTCAAAACTAATATAACTTGTTTTTTTTTAAACGCATGCACTGCTTCTATTTTTTTTTCAGGTGCTATTCAACACTCAGTGCCTTCAACACGCATAGCTATGTATGGACAATAAACACACATTTGTGTTGAAGGCACTGAGCTTAGAATGGATCAAAATGTATTGAGCACGTATGTGTGTGCGCACTGAGAGATAGTACTTTCAGCAAAACGGTAATTTTATCATAACATTAATTCAGACAAAAATTGTAGATATAAATTGTCTATAAAAATGCATACCCCGAGTATTTCTTTTTCCAGGTATCGGATTGATGAGGACTTTTATAGATTTAATTTATGATGGTGTTTGGAACAATCCTAGCAACTTTCAGCTAGGTGCAAATTATTGTACCCTCGTATAATATCTAAATTGACCGGACTACTAGCGCAGACAAGATTTTTTTCTCACATAAATTTTGACTACAACTGTTACTCACTTGTTCGCTCGTGTTCGCCAAGCCCTGCAGCAAAGTATCACTAAGTAGCGCTTTGTTTCTGAAATCCGCAGCCGTTTTCAGTCTTCCAGCACACTCCCAACACAGGCAATCAAGTATAGAATGGTTATTTTCGGTCACCTGTTATAGGGATGAAAGATAAAACGAATTATACTTAAAACTCGAATGACTGTGCTCTGTACCTAAATAACAGGCAGTTAAATTGAATATTACTTCAGTGTGAGAGAATGGTACTAAGCGGGATTGTCCGTAAGGGTTACCGCTACCCCGGAACATAAAGGGCTAAGGAAGGAACATGGATGGCTTTTAGTCAGTAAGAGTCTGACACTCCCTTCTGCTCCACCCAGAGCGGGAGGAGTTATTTGATGATTCCCACACGAAAAAAAAAGTGTGAGTATGGGACGGAGCTATACAGGATGAATAATTCCATCTCTCTCCCACCTTTAAGTAAAATTAAATGAATACTGCTATAATAGATTGTGGTCGGCCCCTTGGAGGCTGAACCTCCAGACAGATTTACACAGATAGACATGACATACATGTAAATCTGTCCAGCAGAACTGAGGACACTGGGTTCCAGTCCCAAGTCAAGCAGTGTTATTGGGAACTTCCCAGTAGCAGCTCGGAGTTTGGAATCGTGCTCAATTTACGACTGCATATATTACATTTGACTTGAACCTAAGTGGCAAAGCGTAGGTAATATACACTTCTGCTAATCCTTTGCTTGTGTTATGATGGACGACACGTCCATCAATCACGTGATAGTTTTTTTTAGCTTTTATTATCCCCTTGGTGAGGTTTAAGACAAAACTCCCTCATTAAAATACATAATGCACACGGGGACTTCGTTCGTTGCCTGGCAACGGCGAGTCAAGGTCACACTACGCGCCGTTTTTTGGTTTAAAAATCGAGCGATTGACGAAAAAAATAAATACACGTGATATCTTACTACATGTCCCTCCCCCCCTTGTGATATTTCGCGGTTTTTACCCCATTTTAGGGATTCCAGGGGTGGATGTTTTAATTGGTATATTGGCGTGTGCTAGCTGACATGTGGCAAATGATTGATTTTAATGTGATGTGTTTCGTAATGTTAATTACTTCTCATACTTTAAATGTGTAGAATCAAGTTCTTCCAACTAAACAGACAGCTGTGCTGCTGGGGAGTTTGTTGCGCCACTTCTTCTTCCCAGCTAAAGCACTAGGAAGTGGTGAAGGGTGGGCAATTGTGGGGGACTGTCTTATGTAACTTTGAACTTCAAAAACAGCTGATTTTCAGCCTAATTTGAATAAACGAGTTTTTTTTTATGTTAAATAAAACAAAGACAACAATGACTTACCGATATTCCTGTTATATTCTGGAACATTTCTCTCAATGCAATGTCCTTCAAATCATACATTTTAACATCCAAAGCTAGGCATACCCTGCAGACCTGTAACATAAAAGATATTTATTTATTTATTAACAAAGTACTGCTACATCACATATATTCAACATTCAATTATTAAAACATTTAGGTACAATTTTTCGGTCTGATGCACGTGACAATAACGGTGTACATAACATCGATTATTCATCGGCTCGGGGATAGAAAAATTAAATTAAAGATAAATGATCTTTATAAGATGGGTTTATAGATGGGGCAGTAAGCCTAACCGGTCAAGCTGCAGCAGACCTTTCTTAGGGGTCTCTGATGACTACATAGTCAGCCTATATTTAATATGAACTATGTAACCAATATTTTGTAACCATGTTTTGTTTAAAAGAGTGTCCTACTGCTTTGGAATGGGCAACTAGCTTCATCTCTCTGACTGACCGACACCTTGACAATTCAAAAGTGCCTGTAATTGGCTTATTTGAAATAAATACTTTGAGTTTGAGTTTATAATATTCCTACAGCTCGGACACAGGCCTTTCTATGATGTCAATGTGTTCCATGCGCGACTCAAAGAGATATCAGCAATAAGGAAGGGCCTGCCGGGTAAGGGGCCGTCCATTATCACGTGAGACTCGAAAGGGAGGGGGGGTGACAAAAATCACGAAATATCACGAGGGGAGAGGGGGTGTAGTAAGATATCACGTGTATTTATTTATTCGTCAAACGCGTGATTTCTAAACCGAAAAAAACGGCGTATAGTGCGAACTTGACTCGCCGTTTCCAGGCAACGAACGTTGACCCCGCCCGCATTATGTACTTTTGTAAAAAATACACGTGATTTTGGGTTGGTCGGATGGGGGTTACTCTTAAACTCCACCACGTATCACCAAGTGGATTGGGGGGGTGGAATTGCTAAAAAAAACATCTCGTGATTAATGAACGGCCCCTACGCGGGTTTGTCCGAAGGGTTACCGCTACCCCGTGCCTGTCTCGGTTCGAAGTCACAAGTAACGTTATGTACTAGCTTCCGCCCGCGGCTTCGCCCGCATAATATGTCGACAAATTATAAACATAAACGTTCCTCTTCAATCACTCTATCTATAAAAAAAAACGCATCAAAATCCGTTGCGTAGTTTTAAAGATTTGAGCATACATTATGGATAAAGGGACAGAGAAAGCGACTTTGTTTTATACTATTTGTAGTGATTTACATTTCATAGTAAAAAACACCTAGCAAATTGACATAATAAAGAGCATCCAGAGTTTTATTGGAGAGAGTCGCCTGGTCCCAGCTCGCCATTGTTTTTTTTTTAAAACGACGTCACTCGGTAATACCTATCTATACACTGTGTTAGGTTAAACGAGAAACTTAATTTCAGGGGGTATAGTAAAAATTCAGCTGTTCCATACATTTTGACGAATTATGCGTACATAAATGTACTGAACAGCAGATTTTCTTTTTCATATTTCAGAGTTGGTGCCATAGTCAGTTGTTCATTTTCATGAGATCTATAATGGACTGCTAATTAGTGACCGATATTTAAACACGTGATTGTACTCATGATTACAATCAACTTTCCCAAAGAAACTTTTTTGTATACTCAATAGTTTTATTTTTATCACAATAACAATACAACTGGCGCGCGCAAAGTTCAATGACCTTCGCGCCGATCACCTGTTAGCAGCTATTTACAAAAAAAATTCTTTGGGAAAGTCGAGGGACATACTGAAAGAATGTCCCTCGACAAGAACCTAACACACTGTACTTATTTATTTTTTTATTTAACACTTATTTGACTCACGTTTGATTCCACTATTGTATCCGAATCATCTTCCGCTCCGTTTTTGTCGTCGTCAAAAACATCAGTGTCAACCTGAAAAAAAAAAAGGTTTTTCAAATGAACCGTAATGAAATAAATGCTTGATTGCGGACACAGATATCAAAAAGAATGTATTTAACACAAAAATACTCGTACGACTCGCTCCATCACAAAGAACAATGGCAAGTCTCCATACTAAGAGTCTGGGATCAAATTGAAGCGTCCCGTAATGAACAATATGTTAAAAGATTTGGCGTTAGCTCCAGAATCTATAAATGAGACTATTTTCATTTGGGAAAGCCGGAAAAAAAAGATTTCGGTGTTTGAATTTTTAGGTTATGAATGAACGTCAAACAAAAATTATGATAAAACATTTCAGATTGAAATTAAATCATAAAGAAATGGATAATGTGGTGTGGCCTAAGTGAGGATAAGAGTATATACGGATAAAATGAGAAAAACCCTAATCAATTCTAACCCTCGGTGTGGAGCCTAGTACTTACTAAATTGTATGTTTACGAAAGCGGGACGCATATTAAAAATTATAATAGGTACCTTATGTTAGGGCAAATAAAAAACACATTTTGTTAAACATTTTTATTTTATTCCTCATCCTCATCTCGTATTATTATCTCATCAAGAAAACCTGCTGGTGCTGAGATATGTTCTTGATGTCTGGCCATCCTAGATACTGTAGAGGATGGAAGATCCTCTACTAAGGGGGCTCAGTGGTAGAGCGTGTAATGTGTGAGGAACTTCTAGTACTACGAAGAGAAACCCGTTATAAATTCAACGTAGGTTAATATATTTTCACTTTGTTATAACGAATACATCTGTTTAGCTTCGCTCCCCGTCGTGAAGTCTAGAATCTACGTAAAAACCTATCTAGCTTTTTATTCATTTGAAAGGTTCGAATGCCGTCAGATAATTTCCAGCCTTGTACAACATAAGGTTTTACTCTAAGGCTCTACAATACCACACTAAGGCCATAGTGTGTGCGTAGCAGCCTACAGTGCGCCGGCCAACTAAACAATTACAGCAATATTCAACTATGCCGGTTCTGCCAGGAATATTATTTTCAATTAAAATGTACACATAATATTGTTTCCGTGATATTTGTCGGGACTTTATTTTCCCTCTTATAAGGGTTTTTTGTCCGCTACCTCCTCTAAGGTTATAATCATTTTCATTCATAATTTCGCCCCTATTTACCTCTATTCTGTATCCGCCTTGGAAACGTACATGTTCGCCGTAATAAGACCGAGCTTGTACCAAGTCTTATTTGGTACGTCCCCAAGGCGAAAAGAATTAAATCGGTATATTCCAATGTTGGAAAACATGAAATATTATTTTGGTCAGCACATATATTTTCAAACTGGGCTGACCTTCTATTCATATTAGGAGCCTCTACCATGTTTGCCAGATTATTTTCTAACTCCTTTCTTTCTCGAATTATTTCCAATATTTCAGAAGAATAAATATTGTTCTCAAAACTATTTGAAAATTCTGCATCATATGTGGTAGAGACCGATGAAAATATTCTTGTCTTAACAGTTTAAAATCTCTTTTAAAATGACCATTGACGGCCTCTACCACCCACCTACAAATTGTTACGCAGCGGCTTCTATTTGCTTGAGCAGTTGTTAATTGATGCTCGCTTTCTAATAATGATTCTGGCATACATGCTCGATAGCCCCATGCCTCTAACTGACTTATACTATCCCTAAAACCTCTATCTAGGATAAACACATCATCACGTTGAAAATACTCCCTTAACGCAGAACCATCACAAAACAAATCATTCATGATATCGGCATCCGAAGTCGTTGCTTCGTAAGGGCCATAACAATCAAGAATATATCCATCACAAGCGACAATCATAAAAGGTTTTGGAGTGAGTATGTTTGTTTCTGGAATGAGTAATTCGAGCTTTTTTGCACATAAATATAGGTACCATCACATATGACAATACAGTTTGTTCCATTTCCATAAAGTCCATTTGGTATGTTCAAATTATGTTGGCGTAGTTCTTCCCTGGGTTAATGATTAATCCCAAGATTCCTTGGGACAAATTTTTGGAGAAGTATCTCCCTTATTTTATTCATTAAAACTTCTAACATTCTACGGGGAACATTCACCAATGTCGCGATTCTTTCATCAGAATCCCCTGTTTGGAGTTTTAGTAAAAATACTAAAAGACCTAATGTGCCTCTATGAATATCTCTTATTCGAGGTACTTCATCAAGTAGTAAATTAAAGTTATGTTTTGAACGTCCTATCCAGTACTCAAATATTCTTTCATCCATTTCTTCTATGTTTTCAAAATCAATTGATGGATTGAAAGCATTTACAAAAGAAAAAACATGCTTTATCTGCTGAACGGTAAATGTTGTGTAGCTGTTTTGGGAGTCAAATAATGTATCCCACATATTGGCCATCAAATGGTCATTACAAATACGGGCTTCCTTAGGGAGATAATATTTGTAGTCACTTAAGATTATTGCTCTTAATTTATCTGAAATACTGTGCAATGTAGTGCTTACACAGTTTGGAAATACACAGTGATGATTAGTGTTGGCTGCTCTTCTGTAATCCGGTAATGTTACTTCATCAATTGAGTGCGTTGCTGGTTCTGACTGCGACACCTGGACCTCCTCCAACACTTGGGGCTCCTCCTGCGGTGGTGATGCACTCAACTGGGATCTTGTAGCATCAACAGTAGACATACGACAAGCTTCTCTTTGCACCCGAAGCCAGCAAGTATGGCATACAACATCATGCTGTGAAATCTGAAAAAAATATACAATTCTTTTTAATCATCAAAAAGCTTGAAATGTATTGTTGTATGTATTTAAAAAAAAAGAAATTCTAGAAATTGACGAGTTATATTATACAATTCTATTATCCTAAACAAATTAATTTGACCAACTTCTAAAAAAATACTTATACTCATTCATACCTCTCGTGGTGCTACTCTGCTTTCTATAATAGCAATCATGGATTGTTGCAGTTGAGATGGATTGCTTCTTAATATTTTATCACTCCGTCTTCTTAAAGTCGATAATCCACATAAAAGACACACATTAGTGTGGCCTTGGTGACTTGATCCAGGTTGTTGATCTGTATTGCCAGAAACATCTTGCTGCAAATTCTTATTTACTGCAAACATTGCTAAATCTCTACATGCTTCACAAACAACGTCTCCTTGTAAAACCTGTCAAAAACATGAATTGTATTTAAGATACTGCCTCTGCATATCCAGATCTTCTTAGGAAACTTCCAATATAGAAAAGATAGGTACTTACAAATCGGGGGCATACCCAGCTGCAAAGTAAGCCAGCAACTCTCGCATCAAGTGCTAAGACTTCATATCGGCGCAGTGTGTTCACGCATATATTGCAGTTTACACATAAAATGCGCGTGCGACGATGACCTCTATCGTAATCTGCCATTATGGTTGTTCCGGGTTTACAACAAAAATCCAATTCACTGGGCACAATCGGAGCACAATAAGAGTAGCTAAGGGACAATTCCATACATTGACAGATTTGGGGTAATGTTTTAAAAATGCGACATCTGTTATCTCCATCCCAAAACAATTAGTTACTTTATGTCACCATAGATGGCGCCACCACCGATACAAATGTAATATTAATATGTGACAAAAAATAAATAAATTAAAAATAAATTTCACTACCTAATCATTTTATCTATCACGTATTATAATTATTTGCAAATATTTGTGGAGATTACAAGCCGCGTAATAATTACGATAGCAACACAGAGAATTATTGAGTTGTTATTGATTGTCAAATTATTAGATCACAAATTCACAACATTTTTTTATGTTTTAAGTCGTGGTCGTTGTTTTGTGTGTCATGTTTGTGCTTTTCTGCATAAAAATTAATCCGCCGGTCCTCGAATCCTCCTCCGTAGTGAACCTGAACCTGACAACCAGCCCATGGGATACGCTCACGCATTGGACCCCGAGACGCATCGAGAATGGGAAGAAGCTGCTTACGATGATAATGACGACGAGTTACCTAAATGGGATGCCCTGTACAAGTTCCTACTGTCCAAGTTCCGCACGATCGACCTTATCACGCCTGCAAATAGAGAGAAGCCTACTCCTAAGGGAAAAGAATACGCAGTTCACGTGTCCACACCGAATACTACCTCTTCAAAACCAAGAAGCTGCGCTATGTGCGAAAAGGACCATACATTATGTCATTGTGAGGAATTCATAAAACTTAATCCAGCTGAGAGGTGCGAGTACCAGAAAAAACACAACCTATGCTATAATTGTCTGGCCCCAGGACATTCCGCTTATAGATGTTGCCTGAAGATGTGCTGCCAAAAATGTCACAAACGTTATCACACGCTCACGCATCAATCCACACCATATCAACCAGACAATAAGAAACAACAAAACAATGAAGTTGAAACTAATCAAGATTCTGCAAAATCAGTGGAAACCAATGTTACACTTTCATCGCATCTCGCTGCAAATTTGTCCACTGCATTACTGGACACAGCTCTTGTACCAGTAAGAAATCATGACTCGGGACAAGAGACAGTGCTATGGCTTTGATTGACCACGGCTCTCAAGCAACGTTCATGAGTGAAAGAGCGGCCCAGATGTAACGATTGAACATCAGCCACACCTTTTGTATATTAACACACAAATTAATTTGAATTAAAATTTACAAATAAAGCAAGTAATTTTGTAAAAGAAAAGGATGTTTCCTTTATGTATCCGCTGTGTAACTTTTGAAATTACAATAGTGCCTATACTTAAGCTTCCTTACTAATTTGCCTCTTTTTAATTTGATAAAGTTTTACTATGATAACAAAATCATAGTAAAACTTTATCAATAAACAAGCAAATTAGTAAGGAAGCTTAAGTATAGGCACTATAGCATAGGTAGTACCTATAGCTAGCTAGCTATAGCTACCTGTAGCTAGCTATAGCTATAGCTATACATGACAAGTTTGTGGATGGTGATAATAGATGGCGCCGATCAATTGACATTAGCATTAGCTGCAAGAGGGCTCTCTATACCCGATATATTACTTTCCTCTATGGGGCACGCACAGGGGTAGGACAATTCCATACATTGACAGATTTGGGGTAATGTTTTAAAAATGCGACATCTGTTATCTCCATCCCAAAACAATTAGTTACTTTATGTCACCATAGATGGCGCCACCACCGATACAAATGTAATATTAATATGTGACAAAAAATAAATAAATTAAAAATAAATTTCACTACCTAATCATTTTATCTATCACGTATTATAATTATTTGCAAATATTTGTGGAGATTACAAGCCGCGTAATAATTACGATAGCAACACAGAGAATTATTGAGTTGTTATTGATTGTCAAATTATTAGATCACAAATTCACAACATTTTTTTATGTTTTAAGTCGTGGTCGTTGTTGTGTGTGTCATGTTTGTGCTTTTCTGCATAAAAATTAGTCCGCCGATCCTCGAATCCTCCTCCGTAGTGAACCTGAACCTGACAACCAGCCCATGGGATACGCTCACGCATTGGACCCCGAGACGCATCGAGAATGGGAAGAAGCTGCTTACGATGATAATGACGACGAGTTACCTAAATGGGATGCCCTGCACAAGTTCCTACTGTCCAAGTTCCGCACGATCGAGCTTATCACGCCTGCAAATAGAGAGAAGCCTACTCCTAAGGGAAAAGAATACGCAGTTCACGTGTCCACACCAAATACTACCTCTTCAAAACCAAGAAGCTGCGCTATGTGCGAAAAGGACCACATTATGTCATTGTGAGGAATTCATAAAACTTAATCTAGCTGAGAGGTGCGAGTACCAGAAAAAACACAACCTATGCTATAATATTGTCTGGGCCCAGGACATTCCACTTATACATAGATGTCGCCTGAAGATGTGCTGCCGAAAATGTCACAAACGTTATCACACGCTCACGCATCAACCCACACCATATCAACCAGACAATAAGAAACAACAAAACAATGAAGTTGAAACTAATCAAGATTCTGCAAAATCAGCGGAAACCAATGTTACACTTTCATCGCATCTCGCTGCAAATTTGTCCACTGCATTACTGGCCACAGCTCTTGTACCAGTAAGAAATCATGACTCGGGACAAGAGACAGTGCTATGGCTTTGATTGACCACGGCTCTCAAGCAACGTTCATGAGTGAAAGAGCGGCCCAGATGTAACGATTGAACATCAGCCACACCTTTTGTATATTAACACACAAATTAATTTGAATTAAAATTTACAAATAAAGCAAGTAATTTTGTAAAAGAAAAGGATGTTTCCTTTATGTATCCGCTGTGTAACTTTTGAAATTACAATAGTGCCTATACTTAAGCTTCCTTACTAATTTGCTTGTTTATTGATAAAGTTTTACTATGATTTTGTTATCATAGTAAAACTTTATCAAATTAAAAAGAAGCAAATTAGTAAGGAAGCTTAAGTATAGGCACTATAGCATAGGTAGTACCTATAGCTAGCTAGCTATAGCTACCTGTAGCTAGCTATAGCTATAGCTATACATGACAAGTTTGTGGATGGTGATAATAGATGGCGCCGATCAATTGACATTAGCATTAGCTGCAAGAGGGCTCTCTATACCCGATATATTACTTTCCTCTATGGGCACGCACTAGTCACACAGGGCTGTATCAATCAGTTCATAAAAAGTCCAGGTCGGGTAAAATAAATAGAAAGCAAAACGAAAACATAAACGCAAAACACAACCGAGATAAAAAACGCGGAAGGATTCTGTAGCGTCTAGACAGACAACATGTCACTGTCAAAGACAAAAGTAGTGCTGCACTTTTCGATTCGATTTTCTTAAGAATCGATACAACACTGACACGATCCTGAGATATTTTGATCCATTATTGATTGGATGTAAAAGTAGAAGCATTTCTTCAAAGATATCAGTTGATAAAAAATGAAAGAATTTCAATAATTATGTTAAAAACAAAACCAACTCTACATGGGTCGATCGATTGGTCAATAATATCGATTATTCATTTAAAAACATAAAATAACTCCGGCCTTTACGAGGAGTGAATAATTGAAAAATCTTAGAAAATTAATTAAATTTGATTCATATATGAAATCTATGGTCACCAAAAAAAGTTCAGACCAAATAATGCAATTGTTCTTTCTTTTTCAAATTTCATAGGACAATGCCAGCCTTCTACCTTCTACCCTAATCAATCTGCCTAGTCTTTTCCCAACTATGTTAGGGCGGCTTCCAGTCTAACCGGATGCAGCTGAGTACCAGTATTTTACATGGAGTGTCTGCCTATCAAACTTCCACAACCCAGTCAGTAACTTGGTAAGACTGGCTGCGTAGGGTAGGGTAGGTAGGATTGGTAGGTAGGTAGGGTAGCAGTGGCGTGCTCAGAGATTTCAGACAGGGTATGCACAAAAAAATACTTAATAAATCACTGTTGTCGCGCGTTCTCAGTACCGGCACCGCACTGTTGCCGCACCGCGCGCTTTGTATGAAAACAAATGACCGTCCGTGCACCTGTCTTAACTATGATACCTATTTTACCTACCCTACCTACCAACCAACTTACCTACATACCTTACCTACCCTACCTACGCTACAAACCTCACGGAGCCCGAAACCTTTCCAACGAATGCAAAACCGTGGAAATCGGTTCGTGCGTTTTGGAGTTATAGCGTCAGGAAGGAAAACCCGACTTATTTTTATATTATAGATAGATTTCTTCAATTTTAACTGCAATCAACCTAAACTTAAAGTACAGTCGCCAGCACATCTAGTTAAGACATACTGTCAAATTTTCTCAACCAATTTTGAATTTAAGTTCCAAAGTTTTAAGGTTTAAAATCATTTGAGGTTTGATAGTTTGGTATAACTTGATGTGTGGCTAACCTGACCTAAATATAATATTTTTTTTTAAGTTGTAAAGGCATTTAATATGTTTTTTGTTATTACTAAGTAATAAATCAGCAAAAATGCTACATTAGGTATTAGTACTGGTGGCTGTAGTTCTTCAACGGAAGAGTCAGCAGCAAGAACTTGTTCCGGTGGCTGTGTTTCTTCAATTCGACTTGCTTGGGAAGAAGTGGATGGGCGAGAGACAGCAGCTCTGTCTGCAGCCACCCAACAAGCATGGCATATGCGACTGGTAACTTCTATCTACAACAAACAATACATGATCATTTAAGTATTTAAAAAATATATTTGAATTACAACATTAACGCATTAAATTAGTTATTAGCGTAAGTATTATCATTATTCATGCTTTTTCAGGTGTGTTTGGGCTTTTAGTGATCCTTTAGATCACCTGTAATCTATATTATCTCTACCCGTGAAAACCTATAATTGGCTCAATGTTGTATTATAATCAATCTTTTTAGTTCATTTCAGTATAGCTGTTGGTTTTCCATCTGAATTAAATAAATAAATAAAAAAATACAATGTCAACTCAGTGTGTGATTCAACTTACAGCTCTAGGCATAATCCACTCTTGAATAACATTATAAATTCTCAATTCACGAGGTGAGCCAGTGTGTAGTAAATGGCTGACTCTAGATGCCAGAGAACGTCCACATCGGAGACAAATACTACGGTGGCCAAGATTTTTAGCTTCACCAAGAGGTGATCTTCGAGCCAGGTCCCAGCAAGCTTGGCAAACATGGTCACTGCTGTTTACCTGAAATATGCATAAAGTTATTAATAAGAGAAAACATGATTACTTTTAAAAAATCTACCTACTCAGGCAGAATATACCCGGCTCAATATATAATTAACAACTTTATTGTACAATACCTATGTTCTATACGAATTAATGATTTGATTTACTGTGTTCAATAGTTACTTAGTTCAATGTAATGTATGAAGTGACTTTTAAATGTTTACCTATATATACTTTATTATTTAGTGAAACAATGAGTGTTGTTATGAAGGAAAACATACATATACAGGGTGGAGGGAAAGTACTCTAAATACTGTAGATAGCAAATTTTACTCAAAGAAAACTTTCCGTTATTTTTGAATAGAAAGAAAACTGCATTCAAAGATTTTTAAAAATTCGCTTGCCACACCTAGGAATCTAACCAACTAAAATCTGTAAAATTGACACCCTGTACTTGTAATGCACTGATCGTTAGGATTAATTGTAAGGATGAAATCTTTCTAATAAACTTGATAAATTAAATGAAAGGAAAACCATGAAAATCTGGACTTATAAATTCAATGAGTCAAGTTAAAGCTCTTTTTGTCAAAGATCCTTCTGTTTACTTATGTTAGTAATGAATAATTATCATTAACGTGATTTATCCATTAAAATAGCAAGCTGATATTTGGATAAGACGATGGAAGATTGGTACAAACGGTCCGATCAGATGGCCATTACATTTTTTTTTGTGGGGATATGTGAAAATCAAATTTTTAGTAAATCTTATGCGAAAATAACGAGTTGAGTGAATATTAACTTCAAGTCTCAACTTGAAGTTCACGATTTAAATTAATTAGTTAGTTTACCATTTCTTGTAAATAATTGAAATAATTTGAGATTTCATGGTTTTCTTAATTTATCAAGTTTGTTCGAGAGATTACATCCTGATAATTGATCCTAACGATCAATGCAATAAAAGTACAGGATATACTTATTCCAGATTTTAGTCGGTTCGATTCCCGGGTGTGACTAGCGAATTTTTGGAAATCTTTGAATGCAGTTCTCTTTCTATTCAAAAATAAAGGAATGTTTTCTGTGAGTAAAATGTTCTATCTACAGTATTAAGAGTACTTTCCCTCCAGGTGGCATTACAAAATTCCACCCTGTATAACAAAAAGAGTGCAATCCACCAACCGTAGACGCTAGTAAGTTAAAAAACAGGAAGTGAGTAAGTACTTACTGATAGTGGTTCACGCCATTTTCGAATCACTGCTAATATCATTTCGTCATCCAAAGCTCGATGCCCTAGTGTATTGCAGCGACTAGTCGCTATGCCACAATTTATACAACGATCCATGATGTCGATCAATATCCTATCGGTAGGCCGTTCGTAGAATCCAAAATAACAAGTCCAAGTTCAACGTTTTAGCGGGTCGTAGAAGGAGGAAGATCACAGGTCCGTAGGAAAGCCGGGTCGAGAAAAATATCAATAAAAAGTATGGGAGGAAAACAAATGACACTCAGAACGCACACGCACAGACGATGAGACGATACGAAACGAGTGCCGATCGAAGTCATGTATGAGAATGATTGCCTGTCAATTCAGAGTTAGCACAGATTAAAAATACAATAATCGATTAGTAAATGTGAATCAACTTATATCAATTATGTAGTTAATTAACAGAGAACAGCTAAAAACACTATTCTCAGCTTACCGGCGGCAAACACGACAAACGGAAAACACCATTTTGTTTGACATTGACATTTCATCGAATAGTGTTGTGACATAACCATAGACTACGGCGCACCTTAGTCGATTATTGATAACACCGCGGCGTAATAAAGTTACCAATTATATCTTAACTGTATCGTTTTTGCCTAGATATTGCTTTTTAACAAAACAAAAAATAGTAACATAATTAAAGAATAACAAAAGTAACAACTTTTAATACTTATTAGTTGCGCATGATTTTGCGATTATTTTGTTGTTCCACGATTTATGTCAATGTTTAATCGATTGATTGTAATTAAAAAGTCTCTTCACTATAGGGTCTATGCACACCACGTTTTTTAAACGCGCCGTCGACGCGATACGCACGCAAATCAGACGCAGCCTGTAGACCTTTGCACACCTGACGCGCTTGTGTCGCGATGCAAACGCGCGTGTGTAGCGATACAGACGCGATACAGACGCGCGTGTGTAGCGATACAGACGAGATGCAAACGCGCGTGTGTAGCGATGCAGACGCGATTCAAATGCTACGAGCGTAGATTCACACTTCCCTTTCCCTCGTTGCTAGCGCTCGTATCGGTGTCGCGCGTTTGAATCGATACAGACGCGCCGGTGCCGCGCGTTTGTATCGATACACACGCGCCGGTGCCGCGCGTTTGTATCGATACAAACGACAACAAACTGCTCTGCAGGATAAAAACGAGCCGGCGACGCGCGTTCCCAAAACGCGCGTCGACGGCGCGTTTAAAAAACGTGGTGTGCATAGGCCCATAATAGAACCAAATTAACGTATTTATTGTATTAAGTATTAATTAAAATGAATTAGATTAAAATGAAATAGAAACCCCACAAATTTTTTCAATGGATTTGATTGATCGATCCTCCGCGTCTCGTAAAGCCGTTGGTCTCGGATGCTTTACGTGGATCTTTGACGATCGTTACGGGTGGTCAGAAGGCTGAAAGTTTGACAGCCAGTCTTACCAAAAGTATTGTCTTACTCAGTGATTGACTGGGTTGTGAAGGTGAGATACGCAATCGCTCTATGTAAAATACTGGTATTCAGCTGCATCCAGTTAGACTGGAAGCCGACCCTAACATAGTTGGGAAAAGGCTCGGCAGGTTTTTGTTTTTTTTTAACAAATATCAATGCCTTTTACGGCGCTTAGTAGGATTTTGACTGCAGGCACTCGCTAACAGCTATCACCTGACATAAAAAATTGGTTGTCTGTAAACTTGGTTTACGGACGATAATTTAACGTGACAACGTCATAAAAATAGGCCAATCGAATAGGAAGAGAGATAGATACGGCGCAAGCGTTCAATGAACGTAACAGGACAGGGAGCGTAACGGGACAATGAGTCATTCTTTTTCGTGCATGCAGCAATCTATTAATCTATTTATTAGATGTTGTCACGTCAAAAAAATAAAGGCAATGTTTTCATTAAAGCAAAAATTAACCTATCTGTAGTACACCTGCCTGAACACTTTCATGTTTTAGTGTAGTTTCCAGCATTTGAACAGCTTTGTCTTTTGTACTAGTAGCATCTGTCTGAGTAGCTTTCTTTCCTGACATATACAGCAGCTCTGAAAAAAAAACGACACAATTATATGACAATTGCGGTACAATATCAACACGAAATAATCATTTAAATCATTACTTTTTGTGTGTTTATATAATTATCTAGAAAATTGAAGTTCTCATATGTATTTAATGACATGAAACAAATTAAAAGTCACCACAAATATTGGGAAATTCATGATAGCAAGAAAAAATTTGTAGCTTGGTGTGGAGGGTACGCGCGTGCATTTATGCTCTGGCGTTCAAAAGGTTAAAACAAGAAGTATTTGACACATACCTGTTCTATGGAGTGAAGGGCTAACCGCAATTCTATTTTCAGACACAGGTACAGAGCTCTCTTTTCGATTTGTAATTAGCTTTACAGGAGTTTCAGCTTTCTGAATGAATACAGTTGCTGGTTTTCTGAACATAGGCGAAGTTAAGGTTGATGAAGATGGCACACATTTCTTCTTAATGGCTTTACAGTTAAACTTTGAGGGCATGCATCCGGGCCGCATTCTAATTTTTTTCACGGTACCCATTATTTTATATTCCATATAATTTTCCATATCATTTGGTAGCTGCAAAAAAATAGATGATTGTTTTATACGAGGAAACAGTCTGTACAGTCAAATGGGGTGAGAATAGGGTTGCAGGGGTGAATCGGGACGAAACTTCAAAAGCTATTTTAACATTGAAATAATATAGTGTGTGGCCAAAAAAGACCAGTTATGTGTTAACTGTATTTATCATCATCTGCCTAGCCTTTTCCCAACTATGTAAGGGTCGGCTTTCAGTCTTATGCAGCTGAATACCAGTATTTTACATGGAGTGACTGCCTATCTGACCTCCACAACCCAGTAATTAGGCAATATGATACCCCTCGGTAAGGCTGTCAATTTTCGGGCTTCTGGCGACCCATGCCAAATGTCAAAGATGCACAAATGACAGCTGTGACCAACGGCTTAACGTGCTTTCCGAGGCATGGAGGAGTGTCGGTGTGTAAAGATGGTCACCGATCTACAGCCATCCCTGGCAAGTGTAGCTCCTCAGTGTTTACCAGGGTTCGAAAATATCCGATATTTATTATAAATATCAAAATATCGGATATTTATGATATATATCCGATATATATCAAGTTTGATATATATCCATTTTGTATGAACGTCATGTTATTTTATAGTATTATTTATGTATATTTTTTGCATATTATGTTTTACATAAACATAATAAATTATTTTAAAAAAAACTGAAATGTTTTTAATGGTTTCTTTATATAGGTAAGTAATTAAAATCAGACAAATGAATCCAAAACATAAAATCTTCTTCTAAATCAGGCAAAATCAACTAAAAACATAAAACCTTTTTATAAATAATTCTAATCAGTCAATAATCATACCTACACTAAAGTAACAAAACAATAATTATTATTATTTAATTGAATACTTATAAAATATTGATCAATGGATATTTATATCCTTTGAACCCTGGTGTTTACTGTATTATAATTAATAATTAAGGGTCCTCATTGGCCCATTCAACAATATACAAAATGAGGTTAGCTATGTTTACAACAAGACAAGTTATGAACAAAAACCATCTCAATAGGCATGATGATGACAGTAATTTTGAAAATACTTTCACTAATGGGAAACTACATAATCCCTGAGTGCTATTAGCTATATTAAAAAAAAACAATGCAGATGAAGTCGTGGGCAAAGTGCTAATTCATACTAATATTATAAAGCTGAAGAGTTTGTTTGTTTGAATGCGCTAATCTCAGGAACTACTGCTCCGAATTTAAAAATTCTTCTTGTGTTGGAAAGTCCATTTATCGAGGAAGGCTATGTAACATCACGTTATATATATGATGAAATAAATTCATAAAATACAGCAATCGGCCATGACATATTGAACACCTATCAGGGCAAATTACGTCACTCCTAAGTAAACAACATTAAGCTTGTAAAATATCTTGAGTGTTTATCAGTTTAACTAGTTATTCGATTTAAATACTTTTCATACAAAATATAGTATTTTTAGTCCTAGCGTTACATTATAAATAGTGGTACTTAACTACGTTTGTAAGTTTGTAAATAAATGAATGAAGAATGTTACTAGGTATGCCAAATCGTTTGAAATTTTGTCTCAGTAAAGCCTGTACGTATACAAATACATTAGTTTTTGTTGTAGTCAAAAATACCTAGTAGTTTTGATTTTATAGGTTTTCAAAGTTTCGAAAAATACCGAGTCCCGCTAACAGCCACGTGACCGCTTGTGACGTCATGTCACAACGCGCCGCCCGGGCCGCGCTCCGCTTAGTAGTATCAAATCGCCAGCGGTTATAGTAGGTGTAGTAGCTTGCGCAGTAGTTTGTTGTAATTTCGTATGCGTATTACGTTACTAGTTTAATAATATAGTAAACATCATCATAAAATGGATGAAGGATTCGAAAGAGGGCAATCGGATAATCTACCTATAATAGATGGATTAATGGTTGCGCATTATTTATCAACAAATAGTGATTTCGTTGCTGCCGAAATGCGAGGAATAAAAATGCAAAGGTAAGTAAACTTTACTTGCTTACTAGTTATGCATAGTTTATCTGTTCTAAATTGTTTTATCGAAACAAAATACCCAACTAATGTCGTAATGGAAGAATGCTACTCAAATAGTAGAAGTTCCTACCTACCATTAATTTTTTACGTTAAAGACAACAAACATGTATTATAGTTTTGTAGCTATAGGTAGGTACGTATGTATAGGTATATAGGTACAGCTCTTCATTAAAATAAATACATACCTACATTGATTTATTGCAAACTTTTATTTTATTTCAAACTATTTCAGATCGGCAAGAGACAGCTATGGCGATGATGCTATTGGTTATGTTCAAGTAAAAAGAGTAGGTGATGTATGTATGTTTAAATGTAGAATCACGCCAGAACACCGCGTACGTACCACACCTTAGCATTGCAGTTTAGAATGCAATGAAAAGGATCAAGAAGTTTTAAATGTAACCTGCGAAGATTGTAGCAGAGGTGGCTGTAAACATACTATAGCATTTTTAATATGCCAATGTAAAATCAATAAACACACGATTAATCCCGTTAGAAATTGTTTCATTATAATATGAAAATAATAATTATTACCTACTTATGTACCTACCTACATAAAATATGATCACTATACTTACGTCAAAATGGTCTTCACAACAATAAACTGTACTTTTGTCTCCAAATGGATCTAACCTCTTCATAGCTTTTATCCATTTTTTTCGCATTTTATCGTCCTTTGGAACAATAAAAAACAACTTTTCCGGCGAATTGGTAGTTGTATTTTTACATTTAGGCACAACACATGATTTCCTAGTATTTGGATTTGACATTTTTAAAAGTATTTAGGTATAATTTCGACGGTACGGGCGCGCGACCGCTAGCGGACTAAGCGAGCCAGCCGAGCGTGTTGTGCGATGACGTCACACTGTTACAGACCTCGTCGTGCGGTTACTACCTACTTGTTTTACTTATAAATCGGAAACTAATTGACGGATGCGGATCCAAGTAATTCTTTCACAAGTATTTTTTATTTTTGACAGAGAATATGGAGTGATAATAATCAAAATTAGTTAACATTCTTCATTTCACAGATCAAAAAGAAAATCGATGAAAACAGATAAAAAATAACCTCTAAAAAAACTCAATTTACCATCGTATTTCGACACAAATAGAACAATAAAACCCACATCAGTTTAGATTATCGACGAAATGAATTAAAAACTTACGTCAAAGTGGTCTTCACAGAAATATATTGCGGAGTTTACACTCAACGCATTTGGATCTCGTCGCGCGAGATTTAGCCATTTATTTCTCATAGTTACGTTGTTTGGAACGTAAACAAATAACTTGCTGGGAGTTTTTATAGACGTGTTACAACATTGCGGGACCACGCACCATTTATACACTTTACTCATTATCTAATAGGTAATAAATAAGTTCTCATAACTGAACCTAACATATTTTGATGTTTACTAAGTGACGCCCATAGATAATACTCTATGTAATAGGGTGACGCCATGACAGTAGAATTTGGGCTTTTGGCATCAAATCTAAATATGAATAAAACTTAATGTTTTTTTTAATTTTTTGTTAAAACTTAACTTTACAAAACAAATAAAATTTTTATTTTCAAAGAATAATTAAGAGCAATTTTTGAACAGTTTCTAAAAATCAGTCCTCATGCCTATTATGTTTTTGGGACGATTTTTTTATCACCGGATAAATTTTATGTAAAGAACAAAAAAAAAGAATGGACTATTTTCGAAGCAAAAGCTGTCAATCTGTCATTAATTTATTCCTCCGATACAACTTATCTGACGATTGCAAAATCAGCCCCAATAAAACCGTCTTAATAGTTCCGTCTTATTATAATACTCTTTGCTTAGTATACAAACTTACAAAGTGAGGTTATGTTGTTTGCAGGTGCTCTTTATTTGAAGTTATGAACATAAACAAGCTCAATTAAAGGAGATACTTACGTCGAAATGATCTTCACAAAAAAAAATCGGTGAATTATGCGCTAATTTATGAGCATCGCTTCTGCCTGCAAGTTTCAGCCATTTATTTCGTATTTCGGCTTTGTATGGTACGAAAATAAATATTTTTTCGGGCGTAATTGTAGAACTATTAGTACAATTAGGCACTGCACACCAGTGATATGTTTTTCGATCCATATTTTTCAATTCTATTTAAACTCTTTATAAAATCGCACTGCCCTGTATTACTGTTGTTTTTGATGTCTGACCGGACGTTATAATATGGCGGCCATGAGAGATGTTCGTTTTGGCGCCGAACTAAAAAAGCGTCATATCTTTATATAAGTACATAATTTGGAGAAAACATGTTTTTTGTTTAGATACATTTTAGAAATTTTGTCTTATCCCTGTGTGTCAAAATGTAAGGGAGTGTCAAATGTCAAACATAAATATTGCCACAGATAACACGCGAGAGTTCGTAATGTATAGGATCATAGAGTATACGCCTATAATTTGAAATATAGCATTGTAATAAGCAAGAAATTAATAGATAAAATAATATTTCACCTATAAACAAGTCTCACGCCTTTTCCCATTGGAATAAGCAGAAACTAAAGTACGCCACTTGTTATGCTCCTTACATACTACTTTTGCTTAGTTTACGTTCATATCGTTCATCATGATATTCGAATAATAATCAATCATCGCAGAACCGATTACCATATACTCTATATAATATTATCTAGCTAAAATATGGGATATAATATTTATAAAGATTTCAACTCACCACATATAGGTACATAATATAACCTACAAACACATTACAAAATATGACATTTGTAATATTACAATGAAGTTTTTTTTTCATTTATTTAATAGATAGGTTACCATTTATAACGCATACTTACATCAAAGTGGTCTTCACAGAAATACAATCTAGTCTTTGTGGACAATGATTTTGGGTCTCTTCTTGCCAGTTTCAACCAAGTGTTTCTCATTTTAATAGCACTTGGCAATTGAATCCACATTTTTTGTGGCGTTTTCACACTTGTATTATTGCATTCAGGCACAAGACACCAATGATAAACATTACTCATTATTTTCACAAATCTTTTTAACGTTTTGTTAACTAACGAAGTGACATCACAACAATGCAGTGTGACCAGATTAAATTTTACAAAAAAAACCGAAGCTCCTTAAAAATACTGAAATATACCAACTTGCACAGAGAAAAGATACCAATAAAAATACTGATTTTCAAAACATATTTTATTTATTAATCATCATCATCATCATCGCAATAAATATTAGAATTATATTTTAAAATTCTGTTTGATGGGTTAAAATTCACACAACCTCCTTCATCTTTTATACCTTGTTTTATGTCCGCAAAATTTCAAGTATAAGTTTACCGGCCTTCCTCTCCTCGGTCCACAGTACCGATAAATTAACCAGGAATATTTTATCATCCTCACTGGTAAATTTTGAAGTACCGTGTTTGTCCGATGCGTTGAACGCTTGGAAAATGACTTGTCCCAATACGGATTTGCCCGACAACCTGTCCTCCCAGAGACATTATTCAAATCCGGTGATAGTAAAGAACCCAACAACTATAGGCCCGTGTCAATTCTGCCAGTTCTCAGTAAAGTGTTTGAAAAGTTGATGCTCAATCAAATGTTACGTCACTTTAATAAAAATTCCATCTTGCATGATCAACAGTTCGGTTTCACCAAAGGGCGTTGTACTACTGACGCTGGTGTCACCCCAATAAAGAACATTTTTAGCGCCTGGGAAGAAACACAAGATGCCATTGGAATCTTTTGCGATCTCTCTAAGGCGTTCGATTGCGTAGAACATGAGACGCTTCTGCTGAAACTAGAGCACTACGGAATTAGAAATACAGCCCTTGATTTACTTAGATCATACCTGAAAGATAGAAAGGTTAAAGTTCAAGTAAATGGTGTGAACTCGCTGGGGTCGGAAATGACAATGGGCGTTCCTCAAGGTTCGATATTGGGTCCATTTCTCTTTTTAGTTTACATTAACGACTTACCCCAATTACTTCAAAATCAACCGAAGATGGTGTTATTTGCAGATGACACATCATTAATCTTTTAAATTAATCGACGCTCACAAAATCTTGACGACGTGAATAACTCTATTCTTCAGGTCCAAGATTGGTTTGGGGTAAATTATTTGGTACTAAATGAAAAAAAAACCAAATGCATTAGATTTACATTACCTAAAGTTAAAAGTAGCGTTTGTGACATCATATTGAACGGAGAAAAGCTGGAATTTATTAAGCAGACGGTTTTCCTGGGAATCACGCTAGACGACAAGTTGCAATGGGAAACATAACAACTCTTGCGGGACGGCTAAGCTCGGCCACTTATGCTGTTAGAAAGATTAGGCAGTTAACAGACGTAGAAACCGCGCGTTTGGTCTATTTTAGTTACTTCCACAGCATTATGTCGTATGGCATTTTACTATGGGGTCGGGCTGCTGACATTGAATCCATTTTTATTTTGCAAGATCGAGCGATCAGGGCTATTTACAATCTTCGTCGTCGCGAATCGCTTAGGGAACTATTTAAAAAGATTAATATTATGACGGTACCTTGCCAATTCATTTATGAAAATATTATGTACCTATGTAAGAAAAATAGACCTCTTTTTAACAAAATAAGTGATAGGCATAATTTTAATACTAGAAATAAAGATAAAATAATTCAACCATTTTTCCGATTTTCAAAAGTACATACATCTTTTATGGGGTTCTGTGTTAAATGTTACAACAAAATACCTTGTGACATACAATTAAATGAAAGAAAATTTAAAACTCATATTAAAAGTACACTTTGTAAACAAGCTTATTACAAATTAGAGGATTATAATTATCAAAGATAAGGATGCTTGGAAACATGCTGCTCCACAGGACAATCTAGTGTCTAGACAAAATCAAACTGGTTGCTAAGTAAATTAGGTAATAATTTATAATTTGTACCAAATTATTTTATTATATTGGAATAACTTCTCACACATTGATTAATTTATTATTATTTAACTTTTAGAATGTTTGTAAATATGTGAGCACCATGTACCTACTTATGACTTAATTAAGTTTACTTGCCACTGCTACATGTGTTTTTCTTTTCACCTTTTGTGGTGTATTGTTTTTATTCTGGGTGCATCGTCTTCATTATAATGTTATAATACACGTATACAAAACATTGTGAAACATTTTAAAAGAGTAACGGTGGAGTTTCTTGCCCATTCTTCTCCACACGAAACTACCTTTTGGAAGGGGCGACTAGAATCAATTCTATTTCCTGTTAATTTTGACGTTCAAAAGTGCCTTATTTGTGCCTATGATTTGACTTTGACTTTATAACATTGTGGAAGTGCACGCTAAAAGTACAAGTCTACGCCTACCCTAGAATCAATTCTATTTCTTCTGTTCATTTTCACGTTTAAAAGTGCCATTCTTGGGAGTCAGGCTTGTGGCTTCAGGTGCTCCCGTCATCCACCATAGGCACTATGATGGATGACTCATCGTTTCAGCTCGCTACGTGTCTCCGCTTGGGCGCACCTTGTGTTGCTCCGCATCGGTGTCACTGCGGTGAAGCTGGTGACAGTCTCGGGCACCATGGCCTGTCCTGCGGCAGGAGTGCAGGTCGCATATCACGTCACGCCAGCATCAACGACATTATTCGTCGAGCCCTTGCCACCGCCGGCGTACCAGCGGTATTAGAACCAAACGGCTTGGTATGTGACGATGGTAAGCGACCAGACGGAATGACTTAGTTGCCTTGGAAGGTGAGTAGGCCTCTGCTTTGGGAAGCAAACTGTGTCGACACCCTTGCTCCATCTCATGTTCTTAGCACGGCGGGCTGTGCTGGCGCCGCTGCGCCGCTGCTGAGACCCTCAAGCAGCGTATGATGTGTAACTACAGATTTGAGCCGTTTGGGGTCGAAACTCTAGGGTCATAGGGCCCGAGTGCGCAACTCCTTTTTAAGGAAATTTCTCGCCGATTGGTCGACACTTCGCGTAACCAGAGGGCTGGATTGTTCTTTGGCCAAATAATTAGCATTGCCATTCAACGTGGCAATGCTGCCAGTCAATCGCTGTCGTCAGAAAACGTGCCCAGAAGGGGCACGTTTTCTGCGATTGATATTGATGCGGATACGTACTACTTGGCGTACTTCGACGCCTAAGTGTCTTTTTTGTCTTTATTTGTATTTATAGTTAGTTAGATAGTCTTTTAATTTAAGTATGTATAAGTTGTTATTGTATTTGATTGATTAAATTCTATATAAAGTTTAGTACATATAAAAAATAAAATGTAAATTGACCTTGTTTGGTTTTTAAAATTGCAGATACATTTTTGTTTATGAATCTGTTTTTGTTCCGTTTTAATTATTGTAGTAAAATAATCTAACACTAATATAATCATATTTACATTTAAAAGTTAAATATTCATAGTAATATATACAGAAATATTAAGAATATAATCAAAGAGCATCAAAAAATTCGTCCACATCGCTGTCAACAGGAAAAATTCCCAAAAGGCTGGAAGCATTGCCGCGTTGTATGGCAATGCTAATTCTTTGACCAAAAAATAGGCCAGCCCTCTGGTCACGTGAAGAGTCGATCAACCGCTTGGCGATGTCTCGGAAAACATAGTGTGCACTCGGACCCCATGGCCCTAGTGTTTCAACCCCAAACGGCTCGAACATGTAACGGACGACACGGTTGGCGCAGTGGTTGAGGGATTGACTGCTGCGCAGCATGTCGCGGGTTTGATTCCCGCACGAAACAAATATTTGTACGACCTGCCAGTATTTGTTCCAGGTGTTTTCTATCTATAATAATATGTAGGTATTTACAAAAAAAAATGTATATAAGTAGTTTATCGGCCATCTCGTTACCATAACACAAGCATTAGGTTGCTTAGCTTGGGACTATATGGCGTTGTGTGAAATTTCCAAGGATATTATTATTATTATTATTTAAGTCCCAATAGGTTCTAAAACAGCTGGCACCTCGGCGGTGACAAGAGCACGACGGATGATGTCATTGATGCTGGCGTACCGTGCTAACCGGCCTGCACTCTTACTGCAGGATAGGCCATGGTGTCCGAGGCAGTCGACATTTTCACCGCATTGGCAGCGATGCGGAGCCACACAAGGAGCGCCTAGACCCAGACAGGTAGCGACCCGGAAGGTGGTGTCACACAGCATGGTACCTATGTTGGGTGACGGTAGTGCCTGAAGCCAGAGGCCCGACTCCCACTCACCCACAGCCAGCAGGCGGGCACGCTCAGCAGTATTAGTAAGATTATTCCGTACCAACCTGCAGAGCGGCTCATCCCACTGCCTCTGGAAAGATGGGTTCACGGGTCGATCAGTGTGTGGGCAAGCCATTTTCGAAGCGTTCACAGCGTCAAACTCAAACTCAAAGTATTTATTTCAAATAAACCAATTACAGGCACTTTTGAATTGTCAAGGTGTCGGTCAGTCAGAGAAATGAAGCTAGTTGCCCATTCCAAAGCAGTAGGTACCTATGGAGAAGAACGGGCAAGAAACTCCATGGACACTCTTTTAAACAAAATATGGTTCGTCGTCGTCAAACCGTATGTCATGTGTCGTCGGTCAAACACGGCACTTAATTTATAATATTGTATCTTCATTTCATATTGTATCTTCATTTCATCATCTTCATATTTTATAGTATGATATTAATTTACTCCCGTAAACTATTGTAATAAAAATTAAGGGAAAATATTTTACGGTCATATTAGATAGATACACTTGGCTTGGCACCGACTCCAAAAATTGTTAAATTGTAAAATGTAATGTAGATTAAAGTTAGGTAAGGTTATTTTAGTTAATAACTCATGAGACCGAGGAGCAACGTGCTCATCGTGTCGGTTTAATTCATAAACGTTTGTCTCACGAGACCGAGGAGCAACGTGCTCATCGTGTCGGTTTAATTCATGAACGTTTGTCTCATGAGACCGAGGAGCAACGTGCTCATCGTGTCGGTTTCATTCATGAACGCTTGTCTCACGAAACCGAGGAGCAACGTTCTCATCGTCTCGGTTTGATTCAGGAGCGCTTATCAAACGAAACCGAGGAGCAAAGTTACCGTCGCCGTCGTCTATACGTGCAATACGAGCGTCTATCCAATGAATCTGCCGAATCCAGAGCGACTCGATTAGATATTATGCGACAAGCTAGTCGTAATCGTAGGGAGGTTTCATCAGTAAACGATTTTGAACAGACTATTAACATTTTCGCTGACATACCATTTGCTATTTGTTAAAAAGCTTACAGTACGTTTATACCCGAAGAATTGGTGCGTCTGGGTAAAATCGTAACATGCTTTCGCCGTCAAAACAATATAAGGAAATGAAAAATTTCACCAGCAGCTTTCTGGAATGAAATGAAAGTCGCGACTAAACCTCAGGAGCTAACTAATTTTCCAAAATTGGAAGAACAATTTTTAAGCCCTGTTGTGCCGTATCTTAAAATAATGAAGCTACAAAACCGTTTCTCTCAAGATTGGTTCAAGGGACAAGTTACACATACACAACATATCGACAACTGTAAAAAAAATGTAGATGTAACAATGATAAATTACACCTTTACTGTATTATTGTTACAATTTTAAAGCGCCCTTAAGAATGAACTGGCGTAAGGTTATGTTATGGTATGTCGTAAACTATGCATACACAAACAATCGCAGCAATCGCGAGGCATGTGCTGTCGTTTTTTGAAGATTTCAATCGTCTATGGTTAGTCCATCACCTCCTGACCTGATGATCACGAGACCAAAATGGCAAACGCCCTTTCAAACATCATAGTAATAAGTTACTAAATCAGTTGATGCCTACACCTTACTGTTAAGTAGTTGTACCTTCCATCATCAGCTCAGCTACATGAGGTAATAATGACCATACGCAAGTACTTAAATTACTTCATAAGATTGGCGAAAAACAATGTGTGGGCCCATAAAATTTGAGGGTTGCCCTTGATTTCTCCAGGATCCAATCATCAGATCCTAACTTGGTGACTATGAGACCACTTCAGAAGTATCTCCTTTCGAACAAAAAAAATAATTTTGAAAATCGGTCCACAATTGGAGGAGTAATCGCGTAACAAACACACAGAAAAAAAAAAACATACCATTGAATTGATAACCTCCTCCTTTTTTGAAGTCGGTTAAAAAAATAGTATGAATCTCAACAAGATGTGATGTTATACCCAAAATACAAGTGCATGTAATACTTAATGATATTTACTTTAAAATCCACGTAATGCTAGCATAAAAAAAGTGAACACAACATTTTACCTGCTGGTTCTCCATCAAGTGGGAAACCGTTTCCATTATCCTCTGTTCTTCCGTGGCAAGCAAAGGATTTGTAGACTGGTTGTCTGCCTGTGGTGGGACCGGTGGTACATCCGTCGCTCTTGATGCTCGAAGCCAACATGGTACACAAGCCTCGTCATTTTGGGTGAGCTGATATCAGATGAAATCATGATAATTCCTGACAGTCTGAGACCATTTACAATATAATTACTACATGTAGTTAGTATGGTGATATTAACGTCCTATAACCATACTGCTGTTAAAAAAATATTTTTATAAATAGAAAAGATAAAAGCTATACACTACCTGCTGTGGTTGGATCCATTGAGATATAACATTGGATATTCTTTCTTCAGCTTCATTTGCTCCATCAACTAAAATTCTTCGTCTAGTAATCCTTAATATAGATCGTCCACATACAATGCAGACATGTTGATGACCAACTTGTCTTCTGGGCATATTAGAAGATGTTGACCCGTGTGTTGCTAGTTGCCAGCAAGCATGGCAAATATGGTCTGATGGTGTCAACTAGAAATAAACAATTAAAATAAGCTTAAGTTATTTATTTTATCAACAACATGTTACACAGTAGATAAATATTATAATAGTATTTATACCTCTCTAGGATATGTCCATATCCGAATCGTGTTCACCAGAACATCACTCTCATCTGTCAGAGCGTGCCGCCTGATGCGACTCAATCGAACGTTACAATTAATGCATTTAACATTCGGCATTGTTGTCACAAAATGATAAAACACTTCACAAACAACACTGCAACAGCAAAAAAAGTGTCCTTATCACTGAGCGTCTTTGTCGCAAAAATAATAAAAGCGTCCTTTCGCGATACAATCACTTTCGTATACGGAGGAACAGAGGGCTCAACTCGACGTAGATAAAAGTTATGGTAGCTAATGTTTTGAAGAGTACAATGCACATGAAACGCAGCAAAACACAACCACAACTATCAACTGCACGAACGCACGAACGCCAAGAAGTAAAACCAAGAGTTGTCAAGATAACGTGGGAATCTGTCATCTGCCAAAGTAGTTTTTTTTTCTAAGTATTTATTCACTTACATCCATTCCAGTTGCGTTTTGTTGTAATTTTTTTACGTTTTGTTTTATGTCAAATTAATAATGGTTTTTTCACTATTCCCAACTTTTAAAAATATAAAGATTATTGAAAAATGTATCATTTTTGTTGCTTATTAAAATGTGTAAATATGAACCCAAAACAAACATTTTAAGAGGTTGCCAAACAGCCCCGGCTTAGTACCTCTGCGCGCCACTCGTGCCGGCGCGCGAGGATTATCGCCTCCAGATCCCACGGCGGCAGTCCGGCAAGGAGGCTTGCCGCCTCGCCCGAGATCGTGCGGTACCCCCGGATAAGCCGGCTACCACCTTTTGGGGCGCGTTTAGAAGTGGTCGGCTCACCGCCGCAGTGAACGCGCCCACACCGGGGCCCCGTAAAGGGCCATGGACCGCACGACTCCCGCGTAAAGCCTCCGGTTTATGTTTAATTTATTCTTGACCCACTTGAATCCCTATTAAGTACATATTATTCAATGGCAAATAATTCACACTAGATTTTGGGGGTTAAACTTTCCTTTACTGGACTGGCATTTATGGGGTGGGAGGGGGAGGGGGGGAAAGGGGAGGAGGAGGGCTACCCCCCTGTACCATCCCCACACCGCGAAACCCCATGGTTATGGAGATATCCATGGTTAAAGTTTTTGAGGTTAGAAAAACAAAATCCATAAATTTCCATCGATTTATGGTGCGGAGATGTCCGAAGCCCCCCGTGTACCTGTGGGGGGTGCCCCCCTCCACTCTGGCACCACTCCCATGATAAGGTAACTCACCATTTCCGAGAAAAATTACTTTTCCTAACTCAACCTCAAAACACTCAAAAGTTGCTCAAAAAGCGTAGTCTGAGCCCAATGGTTTAAAAAAAATAACCACGAAGGGGATGGCGGGGTCTGAAAGACCCCTTCTAACCTAACCTGTCCGAGTCGGGTTAGGGCAAGGCGGTTTTGGATATTTTTCGGATATTCACAACACTTGCACTTCACTACACTCTTCAGACACAGAAGCATAGGGCTTCGGAGACGCCATGGTAGTCAAACGTAAGGCTTATAGGAGTACGTAAAACGATCTCAACTGCAAGTGCAACAAACGATGACTGACACTGAGAGCAACACAAAAAAACGCGGTAAACAAGAGGCAACTTTGCGTTCCGTTCCAAGTGTAAACAAAAATTCGTTATTTTTTGTGTAAAAAAGTCTATGTAATTGCATAATATTATAAAAAAAAAATGACATTTGGTCAAATAAAATACACCTTTACTGTAAACGGAACGTGAAATGACAAATTGACGTCTACCATCGTAATTTATCTAACCTAAAAATTGAATTTGTATGGAAACTTTGAATAATTATATCTCGTAAACCGTGAATTTTCGCATAAAAAAAAACTGTGTGCTTGCTTTTTATTTGTGAGTATTATCTACAAACAACATAAGGAACTTTCAAATCCCAGTCCAGTAATGGAAAGTTTAGCCATTTTGGGTCTAATGTAAATACGTTGTCCGTGTTTCTAAATAATTAGTTTTCATATAGCAACCCAAAATCAACAAGCATACAAGCATACTATTATAGTGTATTTTTCTTTAGTTGTCTTATTTGGTAAACAAATGTCGCGACTAATATTAAGATTTCTAGGTAATTTATGTGTCTCTGAAGCATTTTTTTTAAATAATTCATGCCATAAGTGTGTTATTCAAAGTTCAAGACGTTTATGCTTAACTCAAAGTGTTTGATTGGAACTCAACAAATTCTCTTTGACGCTTGCTGCTTTGAGAAAAATATCCATATACTTCTTTTACTATCTGTTCTAAATTTCTAGGTAAGGAAGGGCGGGGCTATTTTGTCGGCGGGGCAATCTCGTCAGAAGACTTTGTAGCCTACAGTTTAATAGTTTTCTAGTAACGACATCTTTCGGCAGGTATAAAATTTAATTAACTACGCGATAAGCTAACAGATGTCGCTGTAGGATGCATGGTTTTGGAATGACAGCTATTCTTCTACAGTCGCCATTTTGAATGGACACGACATAGACGACGCTCTGCAAATTTTATTTCGTTTTACGTGTTAAAAGTGATTGTGGTGAAATCTGCCCAAGGTAAGTAATAACTTTGAATGTTGGAGATTCTTTCTAAACTATTTATTTTATCCTACGCTTTAAATAAACAGTGTTATTAAGTCCGATGTCATACCCTCAAAAAATATTTTGGCGGGGCTATGTTGTCAATTTTTAAGACGAAATAGCCCCGTCGATTTTGTATGAATTTGCAAAAAGTTAGTGACGTGCTATGATTGGCTTTCTTATCGACATATTATCGACATAAGCATAAATGTTGAGCAACTGACATAAAATATTTGTGTTTTGTTATGAGTACACATATTTAACCGAAAACGCGGTGAACCTATGTTTTTACGCCTAAACGTCTAAACTAACTTTGTTGAAGTCTAGTACGGAGATTTTAATTTATTGAAACTGCCTAAGTACTTTATTTTTAATGCAGTTCGAGTAGGTATCAAAAGTTTGTGTGGATGTATGAATGTGTGTTTGTTATTCTGTTACGCAGAAACTACTGGACGAATCCGAATCAAGTGGTACACCGGTAGATAATGACAGGAAATAACACGTTGAATAGGTACCTACAATTTAGGCTGCTAAGAGCACATGAATGTTTCATGTGTAATATTTTTTATCATTAATTTATCATTTTCTTTAAATGCTCATTCTTTTGTAATTGCTTGTAATGTACTTATAGTTAATAATTGTTTGTTTTAGATGGTCCGACATTATAAGAGGATTAAAGAAAAAAGTTATTCAGAGCGGCAACTAGAACAAGCAGTTGACGCTGTTAAAGAAAATAAAATGACGCTCAGCCAAGCGGCACATAGCGTCAAGAAGCCCCTTAACTTTTCTTATACAAATTGATTCCAGACAAAAAGTTATCGATATCTCAAAAAAAAATTGTATCGATATAGTGAGCCCGTCACTATCTTGTATGGACGCGAGACGGAATAGCCCCTCCAAAAATTTAGAATGATTTTTCTCGAAAATGAACCTTATGTCTGCGTAACTAAATACAAATTCAAATAGGCAGCGTCATCAGTATTGTCTAGCTCTGAGTAAAACGAGAATTGCTCCACAGATGTCGTTCTATTAAACTCCTGACGAAATAACCCCGCGCGGGGCTATCTTGCCCAAAGTCGACTCCTATTAGAATTTAGCTATTTTCTTAGCTACTGCAATCGTTTTTCACGTTCCAAATATGATAAATAGAATAAGAAATAACGGCTTGCTTTGATGTAATTGTCAAATTTTCCGTAGCTATTATTTAAGAAAAAATACAGACGTGTTCTTTTTTGAGTGTTATTTTTCGGACGGAATAGCCCCGCCCTTCGTATTTTGCAAGCAAGAGTAACACTTAATGCTGCAGAAGCACAAACACATTTTATGATTAAGCACTTTGAGTTCACTTCTTTAATTTTTGTAACAATGCCGGAGTGTTGACCAAACATCACATTCGTAGTATCAGCAGCGAATCCCATCACGTCTTTTATATCTAAACCTAACTCGGATAACTTTGATGACACAGTGCCGGTACCTACTGAGAACGCGCGACAGACAACAGGACGGCAAAGTCGCAAGCAACACGTGTTCATTTCACTGTTGATGCGGTAACTAGACGTGACAGTTAATTTCATCGAATTTTCATGTTAATTAATGAAGAATGTTACTAGGTATTCCAAATCGCTTGAAATTTGTCTCAGTAAAGCCTGTACGTATACAAATACATTAGTTTTTGTTGTAGTAAAAAATACCTAGCAGTTTTGATTTTATAGGCTTTCAAAGTTTCGAAAAATACCGAGTCCCGCTAACAGCCACGTGGCCGCTTGTGACGTCATGTCACAACGCGCCGCCCGGGCCGCGCTCCGCTTAGTATCAAATCGCCAGCGGTTATAGTAGGTGTAGTAGTTTGCGCAGTAGTTTGTTTTGTTTTCGTACGCGTATTACGTTACTAGTCTAATAATATAGTAAATATTATTCGATTCATAAAATGGATGAAGGATTCGAAAAAGGGCAATCGGGTAATCTACCTATAATAGATGGATTAATGGTTGCGCATTATTTATCAACTAGCTGTTGCCCGCGACTTCGTCCGCGGAATATTTCTTGTTTTAACATTAAATATATCCTATGATACTCGGCAATACTGTAGGTTCCCATTAGTGAGAGAATTTTACTACCTATATACAAAATACAAACCATCATTTAAAAATGTTAACGTTAATAATATAAAATTTAAGTGAGGAAACTATTTAATTTAAAGCTTCTCTAAAACGATAAAACGTCCGCACAAAGCACGTAGGAAGTAGGAATGATAGTTGAGCTCAGCGAATGTTTTAGCATTTTGCGTTTAGTAATTTTATATTATCTCGGAAAATATATGACCAATTGCCATACTGTAGAGGGAAAACCTTGTCTCTGTGATGTCCTTGTGATCATAAAATAATTTAATTTGATAAGAATTGATATTTTGTTGTTTAAATAATCATCTAAACTGAAGTAAGTCGAAAAAATACTTTTTTAAAAGATAAAACGAAATATAAAAGTTAAAATACAAAAGATAGGAATGTGGTGTTGCGGACTTTTTTGTAGAAATAATTAAGTCGAACCGGGTTGCCATACATTGCTTTCAATTTTAAACAACTGTTTAGGCAGCGCATGCAAATAATTCTGTTTTCGGAGGTATTTCTTACCGACTTGCTAGACGAAAATTGCAATCGCTCGGCTTATATGTAGGTACGGTATGATATAAATATAATTTATAGCCTATAGCACTCAGGAATAATGTAGCTTTCTATCAGTGAAAAAATATTGAAATTGGATCATTAGTTCCGGAGATTACCCCCTACATACAAACTTACAAATTTTACCTCTTTATAATATTAGTATAGCTATAGACAAATAGTGATTTCGTTGCTGCCGAAATGCGTGGAATAAAAATGCAAAGGTAAGTAAACTTTACTTGCTTACTAGTTATGCATAGTTTATCTGTTCTAAATTGTTTTATCGAAACAAAATACCCAACTAATGTCGTAATGGAAGAATGCTACTCAAATAGTAGAAGTTCCTACCTACCATTAATTTTTTACGTTAAAGACAACAAACATGTATTATAGTTTTGTAGCTATAGGTAGGTACGTATGTATATATAGGTACCGCTCTTCATTAAAATAAATACATACCTACATTGATTTATTGCAAACTTTTATTTTATTTCAAACTATTTCAGATCGGCAAGAGACAGCTATGGCGATGATGCTATTGGTTATGTTCAAGTAAAAAGAGTAGGTGATGATACGCCAGAACACCGCGTACGTACCACACCTTAGCATTGCAGTTTAGAATGCAATGAAAAGTATCAAGAAGTTTTAAATGTCACCTCTGACCAGATTTTATGTTTAAAGGTATTAAATAAAAGTAAACTACAAAAATAATAGGTAGGTAGTAACATCTTAGGTATTCACGGTATCTGTATACCGATGGACCGACGACATTGTTAAGATCGCGGGAAGTCGGTGGATGGAGAGGGCTCAGAATCGTTCTTACTGGACATGTACCTATAGGGGAGGCCTATGTCCAGCAGTGGACTTCTACAGTCTGATGATGATGATGATGATGATGTATACCTATTAAAATGAAACTATTTTTAACCGGATTAATCGCGTAGGTACTCGCTGGTAGGTACTTATTGATTTTACATTTTTCCTGCCAATGTAAAATCAATAAACACGCGATTAATCCCGTTAGAAATTGTTTCATTATAATATGAAAATAATAATTATTACCTACTTATGTACCTACCTACATAAAATATGATCATACTTACGTCAAAATGGTCTTCACAAAAATAAACTGTACTTTTATCTCCAAATGGATCTAACCTCTTCATAGCTTTTATCCATTTTTTTCGCATTTTAACGTCCTTTGGAACAATAAAAAACAACTTTTCCGGCGAATTGGTAGTTGTATTTTTACATTTAGGCACAACACATGATTTCCTAGTATTTGGATTTGACATTTATAAAAATATTTAGGTATAATTTCGACGGTACGGGCGCGCGACCGCTAGCGGAATAAATAAGCGAGCCAGCTGAGCGTGTTGTGCGATGACGTCACACTGTCACCGGCAGACCACGTCGTGCGGTTACTACTTGTTTTACTTATAAATCGGAAACTAATTGACGGATCCAAGTAATTCTTTCACAAGTATTTTTTATTTTTGACAGAGAATATGGAGTGCTAATAATCAAAATTAGTTAACATTCTTCATTACAAATGTGCCTCACTCCGTTGTGTGTGTACCTTGCATAATTCTTTCTAACCTGTGGTAATAAGTGTTGACACTTACCTGACATGACATTTTAATTTGTTCTGTGGTTTTTGATTGTAATTAAATTTTATAAAATATTGATGAAATCGGTGAAATTAATGTTTGTCCGAGTTTAAGTCTATATACGTTTATTGACCCTTTCTCGAAACAAATACTTAAAGATGTATTTCTCATCATTCAGACACTTCTCTGGGTTCGGCTCCGAATATTAAATTTAAGTTATCTACATGGTTTTACTAAGTATTCCGTTCTTTATTTTAATTTTGTATATTATGTACGTACTTAATTATTTAAGTATGTACTTTTATTTCTCCCGCGTTTATCCTGGTCCTGGCACTGGCTCAAATGATATAAATAATCTAAGTTAGTTTTGTTTAGGTCAGTTACGTTTGTTTATTTTTTATTAATTCTCCCGAAACTAGACGATGAAGTGTTGTATACAAACTTGTGGTAATGATGGGAAACTGAAGAAAACAAGCCAGTCGAGTTCTTCCGTATCACAGAAGATCACTTTTCATTTGTAAGTAGTTAATAGTAAATTTATCATGGCTTTGAAATACCAGTATGTTTAGAAACCAACCTTTTGGCCAAAGTTCCTGTACTATTGGTTACCGTTCCCAATGTATTTCCTGCACTATTGGTACTGGTATCAGGCATAGTACTTGCGGGCCTGTGGTCGGTGAGTAATGGGTAGCTCACCGTCCTATCAGGACCATGCCCGTACTGGATGGCTCGTTCATGTTCAGCCAGCATGTGAAGTAGCCAGTTAGCACCGAAGCCTGCCGGGTAAGCGGGAGTGTACGAAAGGTTGTACCGCTACCCCGGAACATAAAGGGCTAAGGAAGAAACATGGATGGGTTTTAGTCAGTAACAGTCTGACACTCCCTTATTCTCCACCCAGAGCGGTAGTGGTCACTTAATGATTTTCCATCCTCAAAACAAAATAAGGCGTAGTACATGCACTGTTGATTCACCAGACAAAGTACTTGTAGTTATGTTATTACTAAACAGTGTTGATCTGATCACTGTATCATACCAAAACCGATACTAAACAAATACTTCCATAAGTTGGAGTGAGAAAGCAAATAGAGTAAGTAATTAAGATATTTAATGGATATTAGGCAATAGCTTCTATTTGCCAAAACCTGAGATTTATGATATGCGCTGGGTCGCGTATCAAGTAATACCAAACTGTAAAATTTCTCCAAATGATTTAAAATCATTTGGAGAAATTAACCTTAACTTGTTAAGTGTAAAGTTCGATATTGATTGAAAAAAATTGACAGTTTGTGGTAGCTTAATGTGCTAGCCACTACATGTTAGGTGTATTACTGTTACCCATCTAGAACCAGTATGCAGGTAACAAAATGTTTGCCATTTTTTGACCGCTAAGTATGGATACAGAACCTGTATGTTTAATATGTATTGCAAGGCCTGATGTCTAAGCAGGATTGTCCGAAAGGGTAACCACTACCCCAGAACATAAAGGGCTAAGGAAGGAACATGAACACTCCCTTCCGCTCCACCCAGAGCAGGAGAAGTCATTGGATGATTTCCCAGCCAAAAAAAAAAAGTGTCTGACTCTTACTGACTAAAATCCATCCATGTTCCTTCCTTAGCCCTTTATGTTCCGGGGTAGCGGTAACCCTTTCGGACAATCCCGCTTACCACTAAAAGGAGTTGCGGGCTCAATTTTGAACTAAAACTCCATCTTTAATTAAAAATAAAAAAAAAACTGGGAAGGAATCGAACCTGTTGACTTTGATGTTCAATATCCTACTAACAGGGACGTTTCCAGGTGTGGTTTAGTAAAAATTTAGTAAAAGTCGTAATAATGGGCAGAACATTGAACTGTAACCTTTTGAACACCATCGTCACAAATACGTGACAAGCAGGCGCATGCCTTGTACGCCAACGACACATTTATGTAAAAAAAAGGAGGTACAACACGAAATAACAATTACCTAAATCGTTAGTTTTTTGTGTGTTTATATAATTATCTAGAAAATTGAAGCTCTCGTACGTATTTAATGACATGAAACAAAAGACACCATGGATATTGGGAAATTCAAGATAACAAGAAGAAATAAATTTGTAGCTTGCGTTAGCAAACTAAGTAAATTTGTAGCGTTTATGCTCTGGCGTTCACAATGTTAAGAAAGATTTTACACTAATCGGTTGTATCTTATATTTCTTTCGTTTCTTCATTCCTTAATAAAGCCTTGTATCCACTTGGGAACACCAGACTCCCAACACGACATTTTGCTCAACATTTTAGGCGACGTTACCAGCTAGCGCGCAACGTGACGCTCGTTTTGTTTGTTTCCGTGCAACATTCAATTGTTTTATTTTGTGAACATAGGTGATTGCAGGTGTTTTTAACTATAAATATCTATTGTACAGACGCCACCACATCAAGCTATCCCTAACTGTAAAATTTTCTCAATTAAAAATTAACCTTATGTCTTTGCAATAAAGTTGAAATACTATCAAAGAAATTTGACAGATTGTGGTAACTTGATGTGCTGGCCCTCTGTACGAACCATGTCCCGCCGATAGGCATACAAAATTAGATTAATAACATGCAGTTGTGCATCAAATTTTGTGGCGTCGAGACAACGCGGAAAAATGACCGTGTGGTAATAACAAACGAGAGCTTAAACCACAGCTTAAACTAATTGACACACCAACCCAACGTGGATTTTTTCATATCGATGTATTTTCGATGAAATTTTAACCACCGCTGCTAAAATCTGGGGGCCTAGACAAGTGTCAATCGTTACGTGTCGATTCGATTTCGAAAATTGTTGATCGAACAATTCGTTATCGCAGCGATTCGGATTGTCACCGCCACTTGTCAATGCATTTGTATGGGAATATTGATCGAGTTTCGTTACACAATTTGACATTGTCTAGTACTTAGCGATCGAAAACGATTGATCACGTGACATTTCGAAAGCTTTTGCCAATTCTATACATTTCGGATTTATCTAATTTCGTTATCGTTAAAGAAAGTTTGACTTTGTCTAGGCGACCCAGCACTTGTTTCTCTGGCGACATGATGTCGACGACTGATCATGCGTGGACAGACAACCTTGCTATACAAAAACTCTGCGTTAACTTGCAACAAGTTGCATAACATGTTGCTCAACATGTTGAAAGTTAGCGCGAAACTTTTGTCTAGCTACGTTGTCTGTCTACGCATGATCAGTCGTCGACTACATGTCGCCAGGGTAACTAGTGTTAATTTTAGCGGCGGTGGTTATAATTGTATCAAAGAGTAGAAACCACGTTGATTTGTCAATTAATTTATACACTTGTTCGTTACACCAGTCGAACATTTTTGCGTTTCCACTCAACAACATTTGATGTTTTACGGTATGTTGCACGGAAACAAACAACAAGCCGCGCCTCATGTTGTGCACCAGCTGACAATGTCGCGCGTTGTTGTGCAACGTTGCCTAACATGTTGAGCGTCGCGTGTTGCGCGTCAAATGTTCCCTAGTGGATACGAGGCTTTAAGCTCTTTACTTAATTTAATTTCAGATTCCCGAAAGACCCAAAACAGCGTGTATTATGGCTAGAGTCCCTTGCAATACCGAACTGGGTGCCCACAAACCGAACTGTTATATGTTCCAATCATTTTAAAGAAGAAGATTTTTATTTTACAAAGCAAGGGACAAGAAGAATTAAATATGGAGTCATACCATTTATTGAAGTAAGGTTTTACTGATATACGCCTTCTTCTGTAGGCAGACACTACAGAATGCCTTTCGCTATTATACTAAACTTTACATACACTTTTTGCTCCTTTTTACACTTTTACATTCATAGAAGTGGAGAGGTCAGCACATTAAGTTATCTCAATCTGTCAAATTTGATAGGCTTTTAACTTTATTACAAAAGGTTAAGATTCATTTTCAATTGGAAAAAATTTGACAGTTTGGAATAGCTTGATGTGCTGGCGTTTGTACATCTGATCATACACTTACGCCGGTGGAGAGTACTCCGCACATGGACGTTCAGTGTGCGAATGAGATGGCGCTGTACGGTATAGCTTCGTTTCTTTCCCACTGTGAAGTAATATGAAAATAATACTATAGCAGTATTATTTTCAGGAGAACATTTTTTTTTCTTGTTTATGGCATCTCGCAGGTCAATCTTCAAGATTCCTGTGGATGCCTCAGTAAATTAAGGCTCCAGTCAGGACTTAAACTTGTATACTAAACGGCTACTTGCTAGGGGCGTCCTTTGTGGGGTAAGGACCTCGGCTTAGGGCGTCGCTGGGGGACGGCAGCAAGGGACAGGCTGGATCGGAATAATCTGTAGAACATCCCCAATTAGGCTATACATGGTTAAATTTAATGGCAAAAACAGCTGTTCAGTACATTTACGTTCTCATAACTCGTCAAAATGTACTGCACAGCTGATTTTCTTTTCGCGATTTCAGGTTCGGTCCCATAGTATAAGTTGATCGTTATAATAAGTACCATGACCCTTTAACAGGATTTAAACGACCTTAATTTAACCGTGTATGTCCTAGCCTAGTTGGTCATCCATCCCAGCGTTTTATCATGCCATGTCTTTCCCACTGGAAGTACAAATAATACTTCTATATGAATTGGTGGTATTTTAATATTAGTTCAGTGTTAGAATGAGAGGGAACTATACAGGACGTATAGCTCCATCTCTTTCCCACTGGAAGTAAGTAATATTAAAATAATTCAGTTATATTTGTTTATTTAGGATCTCCAACAAAAGATGTACACAATACATGACACATAAATAAAGAGTTACATCAGGTAATAAGTGTACTCCTTCACTTATAGGAGACCACAACATTCACAAAGTTAAACAACTAAGCTAACAAGGGTAACATTTGGAAAAGTTAGAGTTAAAGGACGCAAAAAAACAAACGACATAAGAAGATATAACCCTTAGACATATAAGAATGCGGGGTAAGCGGGATTGTCCGAAAGGGTTACCGCTACCCCATTATAAAGGGCTAAGGAAGGAACATGGATGGGTTTTAGTCAGTAAGAGTATGACACTCCCTTCCGCTCCACCCAGAGCGGGAGGAGTCATTGGATGAGTTCCCACCCTCAAAAAAAAAAGACAAGATACTTTTAATAGATTTGACTTGAGTACCTTCAAGTCAATTTATACAGAGTTGACATGACAGAGGGGCATTAAATTACACTACGTATACTATACGTGTTTAGTATAAACTCGGTACGGTATAAAAAGCACCAAAAACGAGGTTTTTATTTTTTCAAACAAACTAAATAGCTTACAAATCAGAGTAAAACGCAACCACCCTTTGTAAATAAAAACTGACCTTGTAACGCAGCGGCACCGACGCGCGCGCGCCGGAGCGCTGATAAGAAAGATACATCGTGTTCAAACGGGGCAAAAACTTAAAAAAACATTTGCGACTAAACTACTGCTCCTATTTAATTGATTTTTGGTACAGAGCTTGAAAATGGTCCCTAGTATAAGCTGTTTAAAGGAAAGCCCCTCTGTCGTATCAACTCTGTATTTAGACAGAGACTCGCAGATATGAGGTAGTAGTTGGCTCCCAGGATACTTCGCCGTTCAGATTGATCGCCGTGACACACTGGAGGAAATTACTTCTTCATAAGTTAGGTTACCGTGTTGGTTAGCGGGGTCGTCCGAATGGGTTACCGCTACCCCGGAACATAAAGGGCTAAGGTGGAGCGGAAGGGAGTGTCAGACTCTTACTGACTAAAATTCATCCATATTCCTTAACCCACCCTCAAAAAAAACAAGGGTACCGTGTTGTAGGGACCTTTATCAAGAACTCCGAAGGATGTTTTCACATTGGACGATAGTGATAATTACTATAAAGACGATAAATATATCGTCGGTCTGGTTTTATTTAGTTTCATACAGTTGGCTATTTGACTCGGTCAAAAATAAAGTATGGAATCACATAGAAACAGAACCGCTCGTCTTAAAAACTTCCATTACCGTGCAGGAATGAAATATTATACGAGCATATAATTGTATATAATTTTTAATAAGTATTTAATTTGATTCCAAAAACCTGTGACGTCACCTTTTAATATTTCGTATAAATCACGTACAAATTCCGCGTTTTGACAGTTCATAAAAAGTAACGTTATTGACTACCCTTTCAAATACCCAATTACTACTACAGTTTGAACGTTTAACTGAGACCGTTCGTCAATAGTATTCAGGATATATTTTTATAACTACATATAACTAAAATTATTAGTAGTCGTTATCGTCGAACGATATTTTGTCGATATCGAAGACTAGATCTTGTCGATATCGTACTCGTTATCGTCGAACTATATCGTTGTCGTTATCGTCGAACGATATCGTTTATCGTAGTCGTTATCGTCGAACGATATCGTTTATCGTAGTCGTTATCGTCGAACGATATTGTTGACGTTACCGTTATTGTCGAAAGATATCATTTCGATATAGTCAAACGATATCTTGTCGATATCATGGTCATTATCGTCGAAGTGCGAGGATGATAACTTATAATCGTATTTTTTTTTATTTTAGGACGACTGTTATGGGCCGGCCGCATTAAGGGTAAGACAATTTATAATAATATTATGAGTAACTAGCTGACATTATTTCAATAATGTTTCTCACTAACGATTATTGTATTTTTTTTCCAGATTTGTAAACTATGTCTTTCATTAAACGGCAAAATGTATCGGATAGACGACTATGGTTTGGACAAAATGTACCAAGATATTATGGGAATTCCGGTAAGTAAATACATAATACCGATAGAGGAGCTCTTGGCTAAGTAATAACAGCCGCACGGGTCGATCTATCTGGTTAAGCTACACTTGCCGCGGTTGGTCCGTGGATGAGTGACCATCTTTACATACTGAGATTTCTTCGTGCTTCAGAAAGCAAGTTAAGCCATTGGTCCCGGCTGTTATTTGTACATCTTTGACAGTCGTTACGGGCCCGAAAGAAGAAGCCCGAAAATCTGACAGCCAGTCTTACTAAGGGGTATCGTAATAACCAGTTACTTCGTTGTGGAGTTCAGATAGTCAGTCGCTCCGTGTAAAATAGTGGTATTCAGCTGCATCCGGTTAGACTGGAAGCCGACCCCAACATATTTAAACACAGTCAATATGCTCCTTTAAGACGTGGTGGTTCAGGACCAGTGTTCGCTTCCCAGGTCAGGCAAAAAGTTACTGGCTTTTCTATCAAGAATTAGCTTAGTAGCAGCGGAGACCGGTTGATGGCAATAGGCTCACCCCCTATTACATATGATCATAATCAACTGGATGTGGTTTCGTTGTATTCAGTTTAAATATCGATACTGGATATTCGGAGTTTTGCTAGCTAATTTAATTTGATCTGGTTTGTCTATACCAGGGGTTCCCAAACATATTTTGTCTACTGCCCACTTTGAGAATAAATTATTTCGTACCGCACCCCATTTTTTCGCCTACTTAAAAACCACTATCTAGATGAAATTACAAATCGCCCCCTAAGCCTCTACACAACGCCGCCATTCTTTTTCTTGGTCTCTTACTGCCCCCTCTAGGCCTGCAGCGCCCACAAGGGGGCGTTATCGCCTACTTGGGGAAAGACTGGTCTAAACAATACACGGTGATTATCACTGATAATTTTTCACGAGACTAGAGTACTCATGATTATAAACAACATTCACTTTATTTTATTCACGGTCTAGTCGCATCATGCTTAAGATACGGTATCATGTTTTGGGGTAATGCGACTGGAAAAGAAACTGCATTTATTGCACAGAAACGGTGTGTTCGTGCTATATGCAATCTTCAAAAAACTGACAGCTGTGCTCCTTACTTTAAAGACTTAAAGATATTGACCCTACCATGTATGTACATTTATGAAAGTGCTCTTTTTGTTCGACGCAACCTGTCAAATTATTCCCGGGTTAGCTGCCTGCGTAGAGCTGATAAGTTAAACTTGATTCCAAGTAAAACTGCACTGTTTCAGAAAAGCATATTCACTATGGGTCCTAAATTATATAACAAACTTCCGAAATGTATAAAGGCAGCAGCGACTATAAATTTATTTAAAAAAATGTTATTTACATTATTAATAGATAAGGCATATTATTCTATTGAGGATTTTTTGAATGATAAAATTTAAATTCTTATTAATGTGATATTGTAAGTTGACGAATTTTATAATTAATTGACATTGCCACAAAGTTTTTTCATTATTTTTATTGTATGACATAGTAACTTGTAAGAAGACTATAATTATGAATGTTAATGTGTTTTCAAGTTTTAAAATTGACATATCCATGGAATTTTATTTGTATCTTTATTTGTATCTTTTACACGGTTGGCGCAGCGGTTGAGCGATTGACTGCTGCGCAGCATGTCGCGGGTTCGATTCCTGCACGGAACAAATATTTGTACGACCTGCAAGTATTTGTTACGGGTCTGGGTGTTTTTCTATCTATAATATGTATGTATTTACAAAAAAAATGTATATAAGTAAGTAGTTTATCAGCCATCTCGTTACCATAACACAAGCATTAAGTTGCTTAGCTTGGGACGATACGGCGTTGTGTGAAATGTCCAAGGATATTATTATTATCTCTTGACATTCTTATTGATTCTTTATTCGATTCCTATGATTGATTTTATTATATTCTTTGTTATTTGAATTAAATTAATTGCATTAATATTTGTACACCATTAAATGGTAGGCATAGTGATCATCCATACTGACTGTAACATCTATTATATACCTATGTTCACAAATAAATAAATTGAATTGAATTGAATTGAACTTTGGGACCTACTACGAAATAACTTTTTTTTTTTTTTCGATATTTCAGAGTTGGTCTCATAGTGACAGTTGCTCATAACCATGGATACTTTCACGCTCTGAAAGGTTGACAGTGAATTAAAAAATCTTTCTTCTTTCTGATTTCTTCTTACTTCTTTCTCCTTTTTTATTTCTTTCTTTCTTAAGCACGGTGGACTTTCGATGTTTAAAGATGGTCACTGACCCACAGACCAACCCTGGCAAGCGCTGCATAACCACGACGACTATTTAGCCACGAGTGCTTTCTTCTTCTTCTGATCTAATCCGATCACCATGTACGGCAAGCCGATCCCTTGGGCGAAGCATGCCAAGTACCTGGGTGTCACTCTCGACCAACACCTCAGTTTCGCAGAGCACATAAAGCAGGTCCGTTCGCGGGCCGCTTTCGCTCTCGGTAGGCTCCAATTCATGCTTACAGAACGCAGCAGATTGTCACTCCGGTGCAAACTGCGTCTCTATAAGGCTGTAATCCGTCCCATAATGACATACGCTTGCGTCGTCTTCGCGCACGCCAAACCCAAGTATCTGCATCGAATGCAGACACTACAAAACCGGTTTCTCCGTAGGGTCTCAGGAGCTCCCTTTTACGTCCGTAACATGGACCTTCATGTAGATTTTAAACTCCCCACAGTTCAGCAGTTCATGAAACGCCCCTCGAAGCGTTTCTTTGACACTGCCATAAAGCACCGCAATCCCCTGATTGCGGCCGCCTCCCGATACCCCCTGTCCCGCATTAGTAAGGTTCGCCGTCCACGGCATACCCTCATTGCCCCCGACGATGCCACCACTCTCCTCCAGGAGAGCAGCCCGGCTACTAGCACTGTTAGATTAGCACACAGACACAAATTTCCGTCGTTCCGTCCTCGCCGTCGAGGCCCGTCGCGACGACCCTGTCCACTCTCATCCCCCCGACCCTTGCTCGAGCCAGCCCGCGTTGCCACTGAGCCAGTAGTTTTAAAAAACCCCTGATCCAGCTGTCCCTTGCTGTCCCCCCCCAGCGACGCCCTAAGCCGAGGTCAGAACCCCGCAGGGGGTGCCCTTAGCGTGTAGTCGCTTAGTTTTGTAAGTTAGGTTTAGTTTTTATTAAGCCCTGGCTGGAGGCTACAATTCTTTTGTGGCAGCCACAGGCAAGCCCGGTTAAGCAGTAGACAACCTTTTGGTTGAACTGCGAGAGGCCAATTCAAAAAAAAAAAAAAAATTTCTTCTAATTATATTATTCTTTCAGCCGAGAACGGACGCAAACAACCGCCTGCCCATGCGCATATGTTGGGAATGCACCGCACGGCTGCAGTCAGCCGCTTCATTCAGATCTAAAGCGCTTTTCAGCGATTCATTGCTGGAAGATCATTTGAAGAAAAATCCTGATGTGAGTATACTAAGCTTTGTTATATCTTTATTGATTTATACATATAATAGTTCCCATTATGTTTGAATTATGTAGTACAGACGCCAGCACATCCAGCTATCCCTAACTGTCAAACTTTCTCAATTAAAAATGAACCTTATGTCATTGCAATAAAGTTGAAATACTATCAAAGAAATTTGACAGATTGTGGTAACTTGATGTGCTGGCCTCTGTACATTAATTAATAATTTATAGCTAAAAACAATAAATTATGAATATCAGACAGTCAACATTACAAGTAAAAACAATTAGTCATTAAATTTCTGTAATTTTTGTAAATAAATGATCTGTCTGGACGCAACTTATTAAATAATTCTACTGCTTGGTATTTAGAGCAATGTTTAACAATATGAATAGTTCATAAAAAAGCAGTGATAGCCTAGTGGTGTGACCGCCGAGTCATAGGTCTCGAGTTCGAACCCAAGGCACGCACCTCTGATTTTTCGGTCACTTGATGATTTCCCATCCTCAATAAAAAGGGTATTTTCCTATCATTAAAAAGTTGGACCGTAAATTGCGATTCTTATGGCATTTTAATAAGATTTAAATTGTTACTTGCAGCTAAAAGTAAGCGACATACAAAACATACATCGCACATATACGAATCTAAAATCAACATGGACGGTGCAAGAAGTATTTAAATTCAACAGCCATAATATAGAAGATCATGCGCCAAATACGTTAGTAAAAACTGAAGTGATAGGTATACCGCATAACGAAGAAATTGAGGTGGAAGTACATAACCTTATTACAGACAAAATCACTATAAAAGATGAACGCAAAAACGAAATTATCGAAGAGACATATGTTGACGCTGCAGATGTGAAAACCGAAATAGATCTTATACCTATAACCGAAATCGCAATCGATGATAAAGAAACCGATTTTGAAGATGACGATAATTGTGGGGTAGTCACAGAAAATATCTATCTAAATGACGCTAAGACAGGCTTTGACAACATAATCTTGCTCAAAAGTGAAGTAGAAACAAAAACATTGAATCTCTCTAAAAATTTAGCCACTAGTAATGAAAACGATGATCTCTCTAAACATATAGACAGTGATGATGATGAACAGGTAGTTGACATTGATGATATGACCAATAACGATGATCGAACATATGGAAATGATGAGATAGTCGCCAACGTTGCCAATGAAACTGTTGTGTTTATAGAAAATAAAACAAAAGAAGTTAAAAAGACAAAGGGGTGTGTAAAGAGAAAGACAAAGACAGATGATGATGTTATTTTGTGGGTGAAAGAGAGGTAAGTACTCCTACAGATAGATATATAACCTTTTTTTAAGGATTCCGTACCCAAAGGGTAAAACGGAACCCTATTATTAAGACTCCGCTGTCCGTCTGTCACCAGGCTGTATCTCATGAACCGTGATAGTAAGACAGTTGAAATTTTCACAGATGATGTATTTCTGTTGTTGCTATGACAACAAAAACTAAAAGACAGAATAAAATAAATATTTAAGGGGGCTCCGTGACTTAGTATTTTGTATGAAAAATACAATAACTGGGTCAAAGGTTACAGTTTACAAACTGTCAAATTATCTCAATCGATTTTGAATTTAACAGTCACCGTTTTAAGGTTTAAAATCATTTGTAGAAAGACGGTTAGGTATAACTTGATGCTCTGGCTACCGCACATAATATTCCCAAGAACTTTACCAAAAACACATATTTCTTTACTTGTTTGCAAACAAAATTGCGAACGATGAATAGTAGATGTGAGGAAGAATAGTTGATATGAGGAAGAATAGTTGATGTGAGGAAGAATAGTAGATATGAGGACGCATAGTTGATGTGAGGAAGAATAGTTGTCGTGAGGAAGAATATGAAACACTAGTTTTAGGGCTCTTTCAATTTAGACGTTTCGTGTCGGACCGCTGCAGTGCCGAAGCGGTGCGTTTGTCGTACGGTGCACGGACGGTCATTTGTTTTCATACAAAGCGCGCGGTGCGGCAACAGTGCGGTGCCGGTACTGAGAACGCGCGACAACAGGACGACAACGTCGCAAGCACCACGTGTTCATTTCGCTGTTGAATAGTGCGGTGACTAGACGTGAGAGCTAGTTTCATCGAATTCTCATGAAGAATGAATTCTCATGGAAGAATTCATAAATGAAATTGAATTACGTCCTGCTATATGGAACTCCAAAAGCGACAAACACAGTAATCGCACGGAAACAAAAAAATGTGAGCCGTCACGGGACGCCTGGCAGATGTGAAACATCGACATTATTTTGTAAAAGTAATATGATTGAAAAGAACAGATTGCGATAGAAACTAAATATGGCATAATGATAAAATAAAATATTACGATTTTCACCAGAAAATGATGACTGTTTATTCAATAAACATTTATTTTCATTACATATAAAAACAACATATACAACTTCATTCGTTTAATCAGTGACTTCGGTAATAGTTATATTCGATGTTGCCTCTGACGATCGACGTCATTCATTCTTTTAATTTGTGACATGTACAGTCAACAGCAAAAGTAGATGATCAAAATCAGAAACTCAATACTAGTGAACGGAGTTCGCGTCAGAACTGTGTGGCGTCGGAGTGATTCAAAAGTATATGATTGTAAATTATACCAAACATTTAGTACTAGTACAGCTGTCATATATTCGTGATCAGTTATAACTCCAAAAGTTATAAACACAATTCGCATCAGAACTAAGAAGTAAAAAAAAATTTCAAAACTAGTGAACAGTCCACGATTGTTACTTGGAAAGGAATAAAGATATTGAGTACAGTTGAAATCAAAAATTAAATGATGAAACTGAGGCCACGTAATCATGAAGCAAATAATTCTTATTTTTAATTATCCCAGTAATTTTGTTTGTTATGTTTTACGGAAAAGCTGAATTTGATAAAGATTTGCATATTTAATAATATATGCCAAATTTAATCCAATTGAACCCCGAAAAAAGCATATGTTTATTAAAAATCATATAATTTAAAACCTTTACTATGTATATTAATTGTTTTTTTTGTAACTTCTGTCAAATGTTCAAAAGTAGCTGATGTGATACAAAACGATAATTCAATAAATATTATTATCTTTGTATGTTCGCGAATTTATGTCAATGTTCAAAAGTAGCTACTTTTGCTGTTGACTGTACACAACAATCATCATTAATTCACTTCCATCTTCTAGTTTAACATGTGACGCACACATATCGCCAATAGATGTTTTGGAGACATGAACTTCTGTAGCATTTTGAACTACTAGATCCATGTTGAATGTAGTAGAATATGTGAAGTATTGTTGTCCAACTCCAGCGGCTCTAATATTTTGTCGTTTAAATTTAGCTATACAATGAAAATTAGGTAAGTCAACTGATTCATCTGCAGGAAGCCATGTTTCAGTTAGTAATAAAAAGTTACTCCTTTGACAAATAGAATCTTGTTAATCAGTAGTCTGTTTTTTGAGACTTTGGCAGTTTAAAGTATAAATCGTTAATTTATTTCTTGAGTTCATAAAATCAGTGATCAGTCCTTGCAATGTAGTAAGTTTGTTTAAAGATAATCTTTTAAATTCTTGCTGTAAACTTGAAACTGATGGATCTACTCTTCTTCCATGATAAAATCTTAAATTATCCTGACTGTTACATATAAACAACCCTTTAAGACTTTTTACTCGTGTTAAAGCTACGTAAAGTAATGGAATAGAATGACTTACTATACTCATAGACCACCTCGTCATATGTACCTCCTTGAGACTTATGAATAGTCATAGCACATCCTGATATTAATGGAAAATGATATCTTTTTCCCACAATGGTTTGATTATTATTGAGTGATATACTTGAAGTTCGACGTACAATAGGTACAGCACGTCTATCGATATTATGTTCCGCAACAAAGACAGCGGCTTTTCTTCTAGCCACCATACCAGTGTTTTTATCTGGAAAAAACGAGCCATATGCGAGTTACTTTATTTTCATCATTTTGTTCTATATGAACCAGCTTTCCAACGGCGCCATTAGCTGAACCGTCTACCACGTCTATGTTAGTTGTAATAAATGTAATAATATAATGTTTTCCAATAATAAAAAAGATTTCGTATGGCAAACCTCCTGCATCAATCGCTGACATTTTGTGTAATTTTTGTCTCATATTTGCTTCCTGCTCATGATTAGTACAATCAGAAATAATGTCCATTGCAGTTGAATCTATTTTATTTTCAGTTTGTAAAGCTAGTATGTTATATGCGTTAACTGATGCATTATCATGAAATAATCGTACACTACTTGGACACCGGCGCAAGGCTTCTTCTTTTGTAAAAAATCTATACTCGATAGCGGCTAATTCATCATCATTTAAAATAATACCACTGCCAATTTTTGTGAGAATAGAAGCAAACATTTCGTTATCTTGACGCATTATTTGAGTTAATTCGTAGAATTTTAATCCTCGCCAAAGTAAGGGTCCGACCATCCGTTGTTTAGACTGCTTATAGATTGGAGTTGCACGGACTGGAGGTAATTGTCGCAAATCTCCAATAAAAATAATGTCTAGACCACCAAAATTTTCGTCAGAATTTCCGGTTATTTGCTTTAGTCTTACGTCTATTTGGTTCAAGAGCTCGACACCAATCATACTGATTTCGTCAATTATTAAAACTTTGACATACACACATCAAAAGTGTCTAGGGATCAAGCATTTTTATGCGGATTTCTTGAGATTGAGATGTGGCTTTGTAATAAATTTATGATTTTATAAATTTATATGGATCCTTTTTGGTGCATTTCATAATTTGAAACAGGAACTGTCAATCAAATTCGAGTAAAAGATGAAAATCAGCTGTCAATATTTTCCCTATAAAAACATACAACGCATTGAAGACATTATTAGTGCTACTGTTTCCCTACTACTGATTAAAACCAACGTTATTATGGAGCGGCGACGTCATTTAAGCAGGGAAGAAATGCTCAGAGCCGTGGGAATGATAGAAGCTGGTTCCCGGCAACGTACTGTGGCTTTAGCTCTGAATACAAGTCAGAGTGTTATCAGTCGACTTTGGACACGTTACCGAAGCACTGGTACCGTGGCTGAGCGCCATGAAGGACGGTATCGCTGCACCACACGGAGACAAGACCGATACATTCAAATCTTAACTCGAAGAGCTCCAACAATAACCGCCATGATGTTAGCCGTGAGGCTTCATCACTCTTCAGGGAACTTAATTAGCGACCAAACAGTCAGAAACCGCTTGCATGAAGTGAACCTTCATTCCCGAAGACCGCTACGGGTACCACCTATAGCAATGCACAATCGTAGGATTCGATATCAATGGGCTCTTGAACACAGAAATTGGGCAGAAGAACAATGGCGTTTCGTGTGCTTTTCTGATGAGTCTCGTTTTGGTATGAGACCGGATACAAGACGTATACGACACTGGAGAACCCCTGGACGCCAACAGCGATTAAAATCCTGCCAGGAAGTCCATCCTTATAGTGGTGGAACCATCATGGTATGGGCGGGTATTTGGATCGGCGGAAGAACTGAGTTGATTTGGATCAGAGGCAACCTCAACGCTCAAATTTATGCTGAGACGATTGTATCTGACGTCATCGTTCCTCTACAAGTGCAAATCGGTCCCTTATTTCAGTTAATGCATGATAATGCACGACCGCACACCGCAAGAGTTGTAAGACAGACTCTCGCCGCAGCTAACATCAATGTCCTGCCCTGGCCTGCTCAGTCGCCAGACTTGAACCCGATTGAGCATGCATGGGATATGCTACAGAGAAGAGCTCTGCCGAATATGGAGGGTATCCAGTTGCAAGAAGACCTTTTTTTGTTGTTGCAACGAACATGGGCGGCCATTCCACAGCGTGATTTGGATGAACTCATTTTGAGTATGCCAAACCGATGTTCTTGTGTTGTTAGTGTTCGCGGTAGAAACACGGATTATTAATTGTTTAAGTTACCCAATAAAATTTTAAAGAAAACTGTTATTTCAGTCTTTTTTTCGAACTTTAATGTTAGTGGTTCAAATGTCAAAAATCCCTTTATTAGGAAAATGGCAAATTTCTTTATTAATGCAAAGGTGACTTGGTTTATCGTTACTGTGACAAACGAAAACACTTTATTTGATGAATCCTTAAAGAAAATTTAAATTAATATCAATCAAGAGAAAAGTTATTGCAAAAATATATGTTGATCCCTAGACACTTTTGATGTGTGTATTTAAATAAGCATCGATATTGTTGTGCTGTTTCTATTGACAACGGAATTAGTTTTGACAATGATATTTTCAATGCAGTATGAACAGTGGTTCCGTTAATAGCTACAGCAGCTTTACCAGTTGAAGCACACGTAATGTATGAATTGCAGGACCCATCATTATCAGAAAATCTGTTATATATTTCCATTATCAATTTTATTACAAAGGTTTTTCCACATCCAGCTGGCCCAGTAAAAAATAATTGTAAAGGTGACTTCTCTGCAGATAAATTGTGATGAATGACGTGTAAAACCAAATCTTTTTGTTTTTCATCAGCGCTTCTCATGAGTTCACAAAAATGATCATTAGTCATGATATTTTCTCTTCTTTTAGCTGTTGTTCCCAAGTTTTTAAGCGTAGCTATGCGTAAATCTTCATTAACAGCAGCATTCGGATTTCTGTACAATTCTTCAAAGGGGTTTGGCTCTGAAAATCTTGTAGCAATGTCTCGAATTCCGATTCGTCATCTATTAGCTCACCTTCATGGCATAATTGTCGGCATATATCAATTGTCTTTTGAATATCAATATTTGACTCAAATTCTTTTCTTTTTTCTAAAATTTCATTTTCGTGTTCATCATATATAGTTGTGAATTTCATATCTACTAATATTTCTGTGTCTTCATTTCTAAATGGTATATGTAAGGTCACCATTTCTCTTCTGTACTCGTTGTAATCCTGAGTCATGTCATAATTTCTGTAACGAATAACTATAGGCTGCTTCTTCCTGACGAACTCTCCCTTTTTGTATTTAGTATATTAAAAAAAAAAATTGTGCTAAAGAAATTCCTTCCAATTCTTCTGGCCGTTTTTGATACTTGTCATGCCAATCTTCCTTCCAAATATCAGTAGAGTCGTCATCAAGTTGATCAATTTGTTTTTGTGTTTTTCTTATCTTCTGTCGTTCAATAGGCCAACAAGTGTTAATATACTGAACCGCTACTGATGATTTAGACATTGGTAACCTTAAAAGATACCAAGCAGCTTCTTGACTACTCATCTCAATAGTATTCAGCATTTCAACACTCATTTACGAGTTATTTCATCAATATCGAATTCTGGATTCTCATTCATAACTTCTATTATTTTGCGTTGTAAATTGCTAATGCCTCTGTTGGTCTTATTTACATGTTCGACGACATATGCCGCGCAAGAATATTCTTCAGTAAGGTGAATAAGTCTATGCGGCTTTCGAAGGACCATAGCGTGTAATTGAATTTTGTTGGGATGTAGATTTTAGCGTGGTGAATTATTGGACGACACACAGAATTGAGCTTGAGGGATATGAGGTTATGAGAAATAGGAACTTGATGGACTTACTTGAGAACCTTCTGGACGAAACACGTGGATTCAAGGACAGCTAGCTCAGCAGACGTCCCACGTGCTATCTGGTTTTCTTCCTTTTCAATGTGGTGCACTTTCACTTGTTTAAATGTCACACTTGTGTCGGCCAACACTTATTTATAATAGTTATACAGTTTTTGATGCGATTGCGGTTTGAGTAAGCGGTTTGATTATTAAGCGGCGCGGTTTGAGTCTTCACACTGGACTTGTTGAACTTAGACTAATAAAACTCTTGCGGGCGGAAACGCTTCTGATTGGTCGTGCGTGACTATCCTCCATTGGTCCGTTGGATAGGGAATAATTGATAGGATAGGTAACTCAATTCTGCGTTCGGAAATTGTAAGTAGCAAAAACTTATAAATAAAAAACTTGCGCGAGCAGTAGTTATCTGAAAATCCATATTTGACTTCAAGACACTAAAAACAAATGGATTGAAAGTATTGTGCCATGTTTCTGACGGATGTCGTTTATAAAATATTCTTGGTCTACTAATACCAGCTCTTAGTATATCTTTGTATTCTTTATCTGATCTGATATTATTACTTTCATAATAATCATCAATACTGTCATAGTCATTACTTTCTAAGTTAATTCTAATTTCATTATATCTTTTCAAGTGTTCTTTGTAAAGTGGATTCGTTTTTTCCATCGGTATTAAAATCATTGTAGATTTACAAGGCATGAATGGTGCTTCAAATCGGCACTTTTGCCCAGAATTAGAGCCAATTTTTTTGAAGCACGTGAAGGTATGCTTATGCATAATTTTATGTTTCCAGATCCTTCCGACGTTGATACTGAACTGTTAATCATTTCTATTGCTTGTTTTTGCTCTTCTCCAAGAATATCTGTGGGAGCATTATCCAGCCATAAAAGAATATGCGCATGTGGACTTCCTCGATGTTGAAATTCAATCCTCAAAAAGTAGTTAATAACTCTAAACTTAGCAAAAGGACTGAACTTCTTTGATTGTAAAATTGTCATTATTACATTAACTAACTTGTTAAAATAAATAGCACATGTTACAGCATCGTTGTTAATTAATGAACTTTTTTGGATAAAACTTAGTTCTGATGTGATAAAATTTTGCATATCTTCTTTTTCTTCAGCTAATTTATGCAACAATGTTAATAAATCTGGCCACCCTATTTCATTTGCGCTTAGTGTCATGAATGCAGTTAGCTTCTCTAGCTGCCGAATCAATGCGAATAATTCTTTTTTCCTTGCAGACCAATACCAAACTGAATTCGGTATTGACCGTAGAACAGCTAAATTAGATTCTATGCAGTTATGAATATACGGATTGAACTTGTTCCTTAGTTATATTGGTATTTGTACCAACATGTTTAAACGCGATCGTTAAACAGTCACGAACTCGCAGTCTCATTATTTTTACAGCCATATATAACAAATGATAGGGATCGACTCCTCGACGATCCTTACGTCGCAGTTCACTAGATGCCATCATAAAAGGTGTATCTTTGACTGTATCCCTAAATTTTCTAAAGTGTCCCATATAAATACTCGGAAATGATAGCTCTTCAGCATGCTCATCGAATAATAAACTCTGTGGAATATTGTGTTGCCCTGGCGCTAATCTTTAATATTTTTCTTCATTCCATACCAAAGTTTGTTGTTGAGCAGTTAGGCTTTCTTCAATATCGATGTTTTTACTAAATTCGTCAATGTTCTGTTTTGTAATCAGTGGTGTTTCTTGATTAAAGAAAGATTCATCAACTGTTATTTTGTAATGCTGATATAAAGGTGTACGAATCAAATAATCCAACCATTTTTTAATTGATCCAATGCTAATTAGGCCATGAACAAAACTACTTTTATGAATCATTTTTTTTTTATATGTACGTAAATGCAATGTTTGTCATTGACATTTCTTGGAAGTAATCGTACCATTGTATCAATGTCCGTATATGCCGAATTGCCCTTGAACGTGTCTTAATCTTCTTATTTGCATAAAAGGAATTCGAAGAGAAATAAGCCTTTCAGTGATGAAATCTATTATTGGTAAATGCTGTGGTATTTTTGGATAATGAAATCCATTATAAACAGACAAATTAGGAATGCTATTTTTATCTAATGCTGATTTACAAGTAGAGCAAATTTTGAGTGTATCCACATTTTGCCCGTTCGTTATTGTGTTAATTATATTTCCAGATGCAGATGGTTTCTTTAAATCTTATTTAAACCAAAGTCGATCGCAGATTGAGCAAGCATGTCCAAATTCATTATTTTTAAAGTTATCGTTAAAATATTCATGAGCTGATTTATGGTAACTTAATTGACTGTAGTTATTCGGAATTTCCGTTGTATTTGCACTTGATTGACCTCTTCCATTTTGCTGAGATACTTCAACCACTAAATGCTGCATTTCTTCCAAACCGGCTACACACAGCTTCTTTTAACACTTATATATTTTTTTTAGAGTAAATAATAATAAAAAAGAACGTCAAAAACGATACAGGGAGCAGAACAGAGACGAATTGAAACAGCGTGAAGCGGAAAGAAGAAAACGCATACAATATTCACAAAGTATTGCCGGACCATCTACCTCTTCAAACACGAATAGAATAGAACTAAATAATGAAGAAATAATTACTGCTCAAAGTTCATTTGGATTGGAAAAAACACAACCATTATCCATTCAAAGAAATGAGCAAGGTAATGTACTAAATGCTCTCCAAAAAAAAAGAGAACGTCAACAAAGATACAGGGAGCAGAACAGAGATAAATTGAAACAACGTGAAGCGGAAAGAAGGAGGCGTCTACAAAATGCAGAAATGATTACAGAATTATCTACTTCTCCAAATATCGAATTTACTGAAATAATGATCCAATAATAGATGAAATAAGTACAGATTCTCGAAGTGTAGCTGGTTTGGAAGAAATGCAGCATTTAGTGGTTGAAGTATCTCAGCAAAATGGAGGAGGTCAATCAAGTGCAAATACAATGGAAATTCCGAATAACTACAGTCAATTTAGATACCATAAATCAGCTCATGAATATTTTAACGATAACTTTAAAAATAATGAATTTGGACATGCTTGCTCAATCAGCGATCGACTTTGGTTTAAAAAATATTTAAAGAAACCATCTGCATCTGGAAATATAATTAACACAATAACTAACGGGCAAAATGTGGATACACTCAACATTTGCTCTACTTGTAAATCAGCATTAGATAAAAAGTGTGCGTCAAAATGGAGGGACCAAGCCTCCAATGTCTGTCATACATATCTAAAAAAATAATACCATTAATCTACTATTTCCTACCTTTGCTATAATTTTAGCTACCTCATCATATACATCATATTTTAACAAAATGTTTGGTCCCTCCATCATGATATCAAGATGGAGGGACCAAACTGATAGACTACTCCCTGGAATGTTTTACCTACTTAGTGTTCTAATACCTTAATTCTACCTTAATATTATTGATTTTGGCTGCCCGAAACATATATCGTTTTAAAGATATCGATTATATAAGTTGGTCCCTCCAAATTGACGATTCAATTGTTTAGTGCAACAGCTAATTGGGCGATTTATTTTCGATCTTCCAAGGATATATATTTAATACCTATTTACTACCTTTTAATCGTGCTAAATTTCTTACGTTAAAGCTTATTTTAAGTAGCCAAAAAAAAATTAAAGAAATAACTAGTACAAATTTTAAGCGTGGTGACATTCGAGTTGTCAAAAAATAAGTTTTGACATTTGTCATCGCGACGTAGCTAGTGAAGTAAAGTAACCATACGACTCTGTACTCGATACTCACGATAAATCGATTCAAATTTGTATGAGTATTTGATCGATTTTATTATGAATGTATGTTTAAAAAATACATAAATTTTTTTGGCGCTTTAAATAATATGATGGAATATATTGCGAGTGTTCTTTTTGCGCTAACTTTATAGTAGCATGCAATTTCTAACTAATACGAAACGTCTCAAAAATTGTTACGTTCTCAGTCTTTTTTTTAAGGACTAGTGTTGTAACCAATTAATTTCTGAATTTCACCAGCTTCATTCGATTTTAATAGTAGGTAATTAAATATTATCTAGTGATCTTTACTGAAAAGGATGAGCTTGGCGCTCAAAGCCGTAAATAAAACTTTGAATTGGCGACACTGGTTTCTATAGAATGGCTTGTCTCTGACCAAGCGGCACGTGACTTAGCGTCCACGCAAAATTGAACAAATTCACCTCTCGTACCACTGTATCATTTCGCAATACCTACAAAATTAAAGTTTGAGTTAAATTTTCTAATCATAACTTTAATCCAATGCACTTTTCAATAAATAATCAAATCGATCAAATACTCATACAAATTTGAATCGATTTATCGTGAGTATCGAGTACAGAGTCGTATGGTTACTTTACTTCACTAGCTACGTCGCGATGACAAATGTCAAAACTTATATTTTGACAACTCTAATGTCACCACGCTTAAAATTTGTACTAGTTATTTCTTTAATTTTTTTTTGGCTACTTAAAATAAGCTTTAACGTAAGAAATTTAGCACGATTAAAAGGTAGTAAATAGGTATTAAATATATATCCTTGGAAGATCGAAAATAAATCGCCCAATTAGCTGTTGCACTAAACAATTGAATCGTCAATTTGGAGGGACCAACTTATATAATCGATATCTTTAAAACGATATATGTTTCGGGCAGCCAAAATCAATAATATTAAGGTAGAATTAAGGTATTAGAACACTAAGTAGGTAAAACATTCCAGGGAGTAGTCTATCAGTTTGGTCCCTCCATCTTGATATCATGATGGAGGGACCAAACATTTTGTTAAAATATGATGTATATGATGAGGTAGCTAAAATTATAGCAAAGATAGGAAATAGTAGATTAATGGTATTATTTTTTTAGATATGTATGACAGACATTGGAGGCTTGGTCCCTCCATTTTGACGCACACGATAAAAATAGCATTCAATAATTTTCAAAACCAATAAAGATAAACTACCATTGATTTTAGCGGGGGATTTCAATGTAAATTTTGCAAAAGAGGAATCAACGCCATTAATTACGTTCCTCCAAGAAGAATTTCAATTGCAAATTAACAATAATCCAAGAGAACCTACTACCAGATACAGAACAACAATAGATGCTGTATTTATGAGATATCTTGATAATGTTATGTCCAATACTTTTGTAACATACTTCAGTTACCATCGACCAATTGTCACAGTAATACCGTCGTCAGAGGCAACATCGAATGTAACTATTACTTTAGTCACTGATTAAACGAATGAAGTTGTATATATGTTGTTTTTATATTTAATGAAAATAAATGTTTATTGAATAAACAGTCATCATTTTCTGGAAAAATCGTAATATTTTATTTTATCATTATGCCATATTTAGTTTCTATCGCAATCTGTTCTTTTCAATGTGTGCGTTACCCTAGCAAAATGATGTCGAAAATTGCCATTTAAATCTTATGGATAATTAGTTGCCCCATTTCTGAATTTGTTGCGTACATTTTTAAATTTGTTGCACTTATAGTTTTTTAGTTATTTAACAAAAACATTTTCTGCTGGGGTAACGTTACTAGCGTTACCGCAGCCAGACCTTTTTCTTTTTAATGGGAATATTGAAATAAATATTAGCTATATAATTAGTTGTCTAGACGAGGTAAATGTTGCACCTTATTTTGTATTTGTTCTTCCTTCGGCTGCGAAGTTATTCAAGATCCTGCTGGAGTAACGTTTCTGGTTTTGCTGGATCTCTGAAACGGGTAAGCGGATTCTTATCATCTTTTGTACATGACTTCTTAGGAACTAGTTCTAATTAGTTGTGCAATAATAAAAACCAATATAATGTACTGTTTAAAAGTTATTTAATTAAATATAAAAACCCTTCAATAGGTCCTACCACTCTGAATAAGAGCTCTACAGACTTACTTTAAGCGATATTCTGTAGCTTGTAACTGCCTTCAAATGTATGTGAAGTTTCATTAGTATACTATAAGTAATTAACAAATTATGATGATATTCAGTTCTCCACGTTCGCGGTCACGATGCGCGCGGAGTTATTTGGCCACCGAAAAGCCTGTATATGGATATTTAAACAGAATTTTATACCAATAATTAGTTGCTTACTTCAGTTTTATACCTGTAAAATTTCAGCATCGTACATACAATAATTAACGAGATAATAAAATAAAAGTCATTAGGATGTGTAACCCGACCAAGTTTAATGGTTACAAAAAAGCGACCGCGTAGAACATTAGGCTATCTTCTAAAATGTTTAGTATAATATACCTTATAAGTTCGGTACAGACACGTACACTGTTAAATACATAACAATAATTTATAATATCCTGTACTATGAAAACATTATTATTATTATCTTTTGGCTACTTATTATTACATAGGCATCTCTTATGTGCATAATAGGGAATATGCAAGTAATTCAAAACTTTTTTATTTTCTAAATATACATTGTATTGGACCATAGAAATAATTTGCTGCATTTGTTTAATTTTTTAATGCATCATATATTTAACAATTCACTATTTTATGTTGCATGTTTTTGTTGAAACTAAACGACGTATGATGCCGGTAGTTAGTAAAATTTGTAGTATAGGAAATAGGTACTTAGTTAAAAAAAATTTTTTTAAGCATTTTAAGTACTACATTGTGATGTTATTCAATATTACCATTGATCTGTGATTTTTAAACGATATAAGTAGGTATTATTAGTAGACATAAGTCGGTAGTGTGAACTGAAAAATTTCATTCTAGTATATCTGTTATCATCTATCTGTGGTTGCTATTTTTAATTTATATTTTAAAAGAAAAAAAATATATTCTTAAAGAAAAAGTGCAAACTGAAATTATTCATTTAAAAAATAATGGAAAATACCATAAAAGCAAAATTGCTATTTGTAATTTTTATCTGTGATTATTTTTAAGTTCAATTAATATTTTATAGTTCAATTGCAATGATTATTTTACCTGTAAATAAAAATATTTAAAAAAAACATGTATTTTTTTAACACTTGTGTACACATCAGTACTAAACTTGGTAACACTATCCTACATATTTAAGAAGATAGCCTAATGTTCTACGCGGTCGCTTTTTTGTAACCATTAAACTTGGTCGGGTTACACATCCTAATGACTTTTATTTTATTATCTCGTTAATTATTGTATGTACGATGCTGAAATTTTACAGGTATAAAACTGAAGTAAGCAACTAATTATTGGTATAAAATTCTGTTTAAATATCCATATACAGGCTTTTCGGTGGCCAAATAACTCCGCGCGCATCGTGACCGCGAACGTGGAGAACTGAATATCATCATAATTTGTTAATTACTTATAGTATACTAATGAAACTTCACATACATTTGAAGGCAGTTACAAGCTACAGAATATCGCTTAAAGTAAGTCTGTAGAGCTCTTATTCAGAGTGGTAGGACCTATTGAAGGGTTTTTATATTTAATTAAATAACTTTTAAACAGTACATTATATTGGTTTTATTATTGCACAACTAATTAGAACTAGTTCCTAAGAAGTCATGTACAAAAGATGATAAGAATCCGCTTACCCGTTTCAGAGATCCAGCAAAACCAGAAACGTTACTCCAGCAGGATCTTGAATAACTTCGCAGCCGAAGGAAGAACAAATACAAAATAAAGTGCAACATTTACCTCGTCTAGATAACTAATTATATAGCTAATATTTATTTCAATATTCCCATTAAAAAGAAAAAGGTCTGGCTGCGGTAACGTTAGTAACGTTACCCCAGCAGAAAATGTTTTTGTTAAATAACTAAAAAACTATAAGTGCAACAAATTTAAAAATGTGCGCAACAAATTCAGAAATGGGGCAACTAATTATCTATAAGATTTAAATGGCAATTTTCGACATGATTTTGCTAGGGTAACGCACACCTTTTCAATCATATTACTTTTACAGAATAATGTCGATGTTTTTTTATTATTGAAAAAATAATTTGCTTTCAAGTAAAACACAGGTTATGTGTACCGTACTAAACAACACAACGCAAACAAAAATATTCTTTTCCATTCTACCCTAATTTGGCAAATTTCTTTGAAGGATTTTCAACTTTATTCTTACTACGTTTATACTTTATTCACCATTTTTGTGGCTTAGGTATCACTTTACGCTTCAATATTCTCTTAAATAGTCGGCGACAGCGGGCGCAATAAAGATGTACGCGGGTGCTCTCTAAGGCGCGCTGCGGCCGACTGACGGGGTGCGGGCGCCGGCCGTGGTATGACCGGCCCGCGCGCAAATTCACTGCACGCTTTTTATAAATACTTCTTTTTAAAAATAAATTTGCTCTTTTTAATAAAAAATAAGATCATAATCCCCTAATGTAGTTAATAGTGAACGTGTAGACGAAATTTTATTAAAATTGTCTAATAACCATCGAATACAACTGGTTTTTCTCTTCATAAACGTGTATAAAAATGCGACTGCGATGGCGACGCGTCGCCAAGGCATGAGTCGCCACGCCAGAAATTAGTTTTACGTGCGGCTATAGATATTTCTCATCAAAAATTGCTTGGACCTTGTTTTAAACTAGGGTAAAGATTGTGGAAATCACCAAAATTAGATGCTAATGAAAACATTGGTGATGCTCTTTTACGGGGGCGTCGTTTTTGTTTCTGTTTGATATTTTTCAACAAGAGCACTAACAGTAATGTTTCCTCGTCAGAGTCCATGACTTAACTGCTGTCAAATAAATTTAAAACATCACTAGCATACAAACGCACGGCAGTCAGATACGCCTTCAATTTAGGCGTTTGGTGTCGGACGGCTACCGTACTGCAGCGGCACGGCAGCGGGCTATAAGCAGCGGCACGGTAAACGTGCGGCAGCCGTCCGACACGAAGCGACTAAATTGAAAGAGCCCTTATTCTCAAATTTGTTGTTCTCAGACCGAAGAAGAACAAACAACCGTATGTCAAGCCCTCTATACCGATTGACGAGAACATTTTTATCGTTAAATCTTTAAATCACGACGAGTTGAGAAGAGAAGTTCTCGTTAGACGGGACTGTGCCAAATATACTCAGGCACCATTTAAATGTGATGTCTGTTATAGAGGATTCCCTACCAAGGATAAGCAGGAAAGACATGTGATCAAACATAGCGAGGTAAATATATACTACATCATTTTGTTTTTTGAACGCCAGAGCATAAACGCACGCGCGTGCTCACGCCAGCTACAAATTCATTTCTTCTTGTTATCATGAATTTCCCAATATCCATGGTGTCTTTTAATATGTTTCATGACATTTAATACGTACCAGAGCTTCAATTTTTAAGATATCTTTAGAAATACAAAAGTAATAAAATGATCAACAATTTGCAGTTCAGAAAAATATGACTCGTGACCGTAGGAAGTACTTATTTAATCACAGAACCGTGTGTAAGTAATTACAGCCGCATAGGTCGTTCCATCAGGTTAAGCTACGCTTGCCGGGGTTGCTCCGTGGATGGGTGACTATCTTTACATATCGAAACTCCTCCGTGCCTCGGAAAGCACGTTAAGCCGTTGGTCCCGGCTGTCATACGTGGATCTTTGACAGTTGTAACGGGTTTTCAGTAGCCTGAAATCTTGACAGCTAGTCTTACCAAGGGGTATCTTATTACACAGTTACTGGGTTGTGGAGATCAGATAGGCAGTCGCTCCATGTAAAATAGTGGTATTCAGCTGCATCCGTTTAGACAGGAAGCCGACCGAATGACATACAGGAAACTAACCTAAATTTTCTTCCCTTTTTTTGCAATTTGCAGGTCAGCGTCAGGTGGTATGTTGTTCACCAATTTGCAGGTTACGAATATGATCTGTGACTTGTAAAGCACTTATTTATTTACAGAACTGTCAAAATTAAACAAAAAAACACTTGGATGTATATTTAAGTACTGATTCTACAGAGTTGATATGACAGAGGGGCATTAAATTACACTACGTTTACTATACGTGTTAAGTATTGATTCGGTACGGTAGAAAAATAAAAAGCACTAAAAATGAGGTTTTACTTTTTTCAAACAAACTAAATAGCTTAAAAATCAGAGTAAAACGCAACCATCCTTTGAAAATAAAAACTGACCTTGTAACGTAGCGGCACCGACGCGCGCGCGCCGGAGCGCTGTTAGGAAAGATAAATCGTGTTCAAACGGGGCAAAAACTCAAAAAATCATTTGCGACTAATCTACTGCTCCTATTTAATTGATTTTTGGTACAGAGCTTGAAAATGGTCCCTAGTATTAGCTGTTTAAAGGAAAGCCCCTCTGTCGTATCAACTCTGTATATCATTGGTTTCAGCAAAGCGGATCAATAAAGTGTACCATATGTAATGTTCGTATGAAGAAATCTAGGGACCTGCGCGCGCACATGAAAAGTCAACACACATCGGAGTTTATATGCAAACTGTGTCCCTTGGTCACGAGAAATAGGTAAGGGTTTTATTGTGGCTCATTATTCTCCTGCCCTTATCTGAAAATCTACTTATATGTAAGAATGAATAGATTTTAATGAAATAGTTTCGTATGGAGAAGAATGGGCAAGAATCTCCACCGTTACTCTTTTAAAATGTTTTGTATACATGAATTATGCAGGCTGAAATTGAGTTCATGAGTAATATTTTAAGGGGTCAATGTACTCATCATTATCAACAACTTTATCAAACAAACGCGAAAAAAAAACAGCTGTTCCCTACATATTGACGAGTAATACGATACCTCTGTTTCTGGAAACTCACATGCAGAATGGAATTGAATTTAAGGGCAATATTTTAAGAGGACTTCTACACACATCAAAAAAAATTGTTGTTCCATACATTTTGTGCAAGCATAATGTATGGAACAGCTGATTTTTTTTCACGATTTCAGATTTGTTCCCATAGTAAATGTTGTTCATAATGATAGTACAATAACCTCTTAAGATATTGCTCATGAATTAAAATTCACCCTGTATAATTTAAATTAAGTACTTTACCGTGCTTAAAATAAAACACAAAATACAATAACTGATTCGTTTTTTTTTTCCAGAAACGTCGCATTAGGGCACATGAAGTATCACGCCGGCAGCAAGTATGAGTGCCCGCAGTGCTTCATAGAGTTTGAGTGAGTATACATTTCTTTTAACTTTTTTTTAATAGTGGAATGGACCTGCATTTGACCTCAATCACGCCTGATCGCTCGTCTCAAAAATATCCATCACCGTACAGAAATTAAATATTATGCGAAGATATAATTGTAAAATTGCATTTAATAAGTATTCCATTTGAATCCAAAAATCTATGACGTCACATTTCATACAAAACAAATTCCGCATTTTGACAATTCATAAAGAGTAACTTTATTGTACTACCCTGTCAAATACCCCATTCAATCTGCCTAGCCTTTTTCAACTACATATTTTAGGGTCGGCTTCCAGTCTAACAGGATGCAGCTGAATACCAGTATTTTACATGGAGTTATTGCCTATCTGACCTCCACAACCCATTAACTGGGCAATTAGATAACCTTTGGTAAGACTGGCTGTCAGACTTTCAGGTTTCTGACTACCCGTAAGAACTGTCAAAAATCCATGAATGACAGCCGGGACCAACGGCTTAACGTGATTTCCGAGGCACGGCGGACTCTCGATACATAAAGATGGTCACCCATCCACGGACCAACCCCTTACCCCGTTATTGCTTGAAATGGTATGACATAAAATCTGACAGCCAGTCTTACCAAGGGGTATCGTATTGCCCAGTTACTGGGTTGTGGAGGTCAGATAGGCAGTCGCGCTGTAAAATAAATATATCAATATATATTCAGCTGCATCCGGTTAGACTGGAATCCGTCCCCAACCTAGTTGGGAAAAGGCTAGGCAGATAATATCCTTGGACATTTCACACAACGCCATATACTTCCAAGCTAAACAACCTAATGCGTGTGTTATGGTAACAAGATGGCTAATAAACTAATTATATACACATTTTTTTTTTTGTAAATTCATACATATACTACCAAACACACTCGGACCTGGAACAAATACTTGCAGGTCGTACAAATATTTGGTCCGTGCGGGCATCGAACCCGCGACATGCTGCGCAGCAGTCAATCACTCAACCACTGCGCCAACCGTGTCGACAAGATAAAGATTATTATTATTATTACTAGCTGTCCCGACAGACGTTGTCCTGTCCTAACCTACCCTACCTTCTTTTTTTTAATGTAAGAACCTTTTACTGACAATAACAAACATAATAAAAAAAGAATTGGCCAAATGGGGTATTTGAAAGGGTAGTCAATAGCCTTACTTTTTATGATCTGTCAAAACGCGGCATTTGTACGTGATTTGTATGAAATATAACAATGTGACGTCACAGATTTTTAGAATCAAATGGAATACTTATTAGCATTAAATGCAATTTAAAAATTATATTTTCGCATTATATTTAATTTCTGTACGGTGATGGAAGTTTTTAAGACGAGCGGTCTTTTTTCCATGTGATTTCATATTTTATTTTTGACCGATTCAAATAGTGAATTGGTCCAGGCGTTGTTGAGTTATGCGCTTACCAACACATTTTGCGATTCATTTTTATATTATAGAAGATTAATTGTACAGGAAACAGACAACCTTGCTAAATCACCTACGTTTAAAACACATGTCCGCTTGCGTCTGCGAGCTGTGCGGATACACGTTTGTGAGCAAGACAGGCGTGGAGGTCCACAAGAGGATGAAACATAAACTCTTTGATAAAAAAGTGAGTGTTTTTTTTACTACATTTTAGGAATACATGACTAAAATGTATTTTTTAGTCCGTCAGCTCGATCATAAAAAAATATAGGACACGTATTTTTTCTTTTTTCACGTAATCAAAAGATTATGTCGGTATATTGTGTTAAAATGTGGCATGACGTTCTTTGTAGATTTTATACTGAGTTGTGATGTAGCGCCCCCACTCTGGAACTTTAATGCGTTTTATCTAAGTCATTTTTTTATATGATAAAGGAAAAAATACCTGTCTATCACTACATAGTATACATTCAGTCAAAAAAGTATCGGGAATGGATGATTTGTTTATGGTTCCAAATTCAAATTTTTGTTTTTTTGTAGTTGTTAGATTGGCACAACTGTTTTCCATTTTGGCGCGGAGTTTGAGTTGCATCTGTTATTTATATTAGATACAGTGCTGGTTTTAGTAATATCATATATAGTGTGTATTGCGAATTTCATAATGGACAAAAATATCGAACAAAGAGTTTGTCTTAAATTTTGCATCGCCAATGGAATTTCGTGTTCGGAGTCACTGAAAATGTTACAGAAGGCTTACGGTGAATCGACTTTATCAAAAACTCGTGCTTATGAGTGGTTCAAAGCGTTCAAAAGCGGTCGAGATGTGCTGGAAGATTTGCCTCGCTCTGGTAGGCCGTCAACGTCTGCAACTGAAGTTAACATCGCAAAAGTGAAGAAAATAGTGACTGAAAATCCCCATTCAACTCTGAGAGAGATAGCCGCCGAACTTTCTGTATCTCACGAGTCGATCCGTACCATTTTAACTAATCATTTGGGTATGAAACATGTTGCTGCTCGGCTAGTCCCAAAAGATCTGAATTTTCTCCAAAAACTCAATCGCATGAAAGTCGCTGAGGACATGCTAGAACGAGTCAGTTCGGACCCAACATTCATGAAACGCATTGTTACTGGTGACGAGACGTGGGTTTACGAGTTTGACATGCAAACTAGTCAACAAGCTTCGGAGTGGCGCCTTCCAACTGAACCGAAAACGAAAATACCACGCCAAAGTCGATCAAAAGTCAAAGTCATGTTGATTGTTTTCTTTGACTATCGCGGTGTTGTGCACTCTGAATTCTTACCGGAAGGTCTAACGGTAAATAAAGAATATTATTTGAGCGTTATGCGGCGTTTAAGAGAACAAATTCGACGAAAAAGGCCAGATTTGTGGAAAGAAAATTCTTGGATTTTGCACCACGACAATGCGCCATTCGTTCAAAATTCGTTCACAATGATGCATAAGGCTATCATTGTGAACGAATTTTTGACCAAACACTCAACAAATACAATCCAGTAACCACCATATTCACCAGATATGGCTCCTGCTGACTTTTTTCTTTTACCTAAACTCAAATTACCACTTCGTGGCACCCGTTTTCAATCGATAGAAGACATAAAGGAGAATTCGCGGCGAGAACTGAACTCAATTCCGGAAGCAGCGTTTAAAAAATGTTTTGATGAATGGATTATTCGTTGGCGCAAGTGTATCGTTTCTAAAGGAGCATACTTTGAAGGTGATAAAATAAATTTGAATGAATAACAGGCATTTTGTGTATTATTGATCTTTTCCCGGTACTTTCTTGACAGAGTAGTAAAACAAAGTCGCTATTTTTGTCTGTATGCTTAAATCTTTAAAATTACGCAACGGATTTTGATGCGGTTTTTTGTAATAGGTAGAGTGATTCAAGAGGAAGGTTTATGTGTATAATTTGTCGACATATTTTGCGGGCGCAGCCGCGGGCGGAAGCTAGTTTATTATATAAATAAATATTTTTTGTACCCTGTCATCGTCCCTATAGACGGGATTTTCGGAAAGGGTTACCGCTACCCCGGAACATAAGGGCTACGGAAGGAACATGGATGGGTTTTAGTCAGTAAGAGTCGGACACTCCTTTCCGCTTCACCCAGAGCGGGAGCAGTCATTGGATGATTTCCCAGCCTTAAAAAAAAAACCGTCCTTATAGATAGACGGCTTTATTATAGAGAGCTGATACGACAGAGGGGGTTTCCTTTAAACTGCCTATACTAGGGACCATTTTCAAGCTCTGTACCAAAAATCAATTAAATAGGAGCAGTAGTGTAGTCGCAAATGATTTGTCAAGTTTTTGCCCCGTTTGAACACGATGTATCTTTGCTAACAGCACTCCTGCGCGCGCGTCGTTGCCGCTTTGTTAAACGGTTAGGTTTTATTTACAAACTGACTGGTTTGTAAGCTATTTAGTTTGTTTCGTCATCATTTTTGGTGCTTTTTATTTTATACTAGCTGACCCGACAGACGTTGTCCTGTCTTAACCTACCCTACCTACCTACCTACCTGCCTACCTACCCTACCTACCTAGCTACCTACCCTACCTACCTACCTACCTACCCTATAGGAGGAAAATCAGCAGCTGATCGAAAAAAATAAATAAATGTATTCTGCTATTCAGGGCGGAGACAAATCCAACGAAACAAAAACCATGAAAATTGGTCCAGCAGATCTCGAGTTATAATGGAGGGAACAAACCCGTCTTTCTTTTATATATACAGATACCGTATCATACTATATCGTATTAATACTAAACACGATAGTATACGTGTAATTTAACCGCCTCTCTGTCATATCAACTCTGTAAGCAAGTTATATTTAGTAACTAGGTACTCCCGCGTGGTTTTACCCGCTGCTCGGCTCCTATTGGTCGTAGCGTGATGTTATATAGCCTATAGCCTTCCTCGATAAATGAACTATCCAACACAATAAGAATTTTTAAATTCGGACCAGTAGTTCCAGAGATTAGTTCCGCGGTCAAACAAACAAACTCTTCAGCTTTATTATAGATTGATTGATTGATGATAGTATAGATTGTTTTGCACGCAACTTAAACAAGTAACTTGTTTTTTTTTGTTTCAGACCGAATTTAAGGGACCTAACTGTGATGTTTGTGACGTCAAGTTTCTTAATACAAAGGCTTACGACAGACATCTGAGGCTGTCTTCGAAACATATTAAGGAAGACGACCCGTAAGTTCATAGGCTTTTAGTTTTGAGGGTGGGAAATCATCAAATGACCCGCTCTGGGTGGAGCGGAAGGGAGTGTCAGACTCTTACTGACTAAACAAAAAAAAAACATCGTGAGAAAACCGGCATGTCTGAGAGATATTTCTCAACAGCATGTGAAGCTAAGTCAGAGGCCCATGGGCAGCATAAAACTCTGACACCAGGATAGTCACTAACCACACGAAAAGAAGAAGAAGACTAAATAAACTCCCATGTTCCTTCCTTACGGCCCATTCACGACTTCGGTCTTAGCGGCGAGCGGCGCGGCAGGCGGGGCGGCTGCGACAAGCGGTGCGTTTTACACGCCACGTACCCTAAGCGGCGGCGGTGGCAGCAGCCGAGGTGGACGTATTTAGGTAGTCAGATCGTGCTCAAAATTATGGCGTTATCAAAATTATCCCTTCTGTGTTTAGAAAGCAGTATATTTTTAAAACAAGATATTCTTAATATGAGAGGAGTCCACGATCTGAATAAAGATAGATATTTAAATGGCGAATTTTGTGACCTATACCAAGATTACAGAAAATATCCGGTTAAGTTTTATGAGTACACAAGAATGAGTGTGGAAACATTTGATTATATTCTGCAGCACATAGACGTATATTTAAAACAGCACATCAAATCCAAAAGGTATCCATCGCCGCCACAAAATCGTCTAAAATGTTTTGTTTATAAGTTCGCCGCCGAGTCCGTCACACCTACACCGCTGCCCGCGCCGCTCTGTTTCGTGGCGTCGCACTCATTCGCTTGTACTTTTGATCTCGCCGCTCCCCGCACCGCGCGCCGCTGCAACGATTCGCTCCGACAAAACCGCGCGCGCTTTCGCTATGAGCGGCGACTCGTGGCGTGCTTCAAACATTTTCATACTTTTGTTCTTACCGCTCGCCGCCCCGCGCTTAGCCGCCGCTCACCGCGGCAAAGTCGTGAATGGGCCGTTAGCCTTTTGTGTTCCGGGGCAGCGGTAACTCTTTCGAACAATCTCGCCGACCCGGTATCCCGCTGACCCGGTATTTCGCTGACCCGGTAACCCGCCGACTCTGTATCTCGCTGACCCAGTATCTCGCTGACCCGGAATCCTGCTGTCCCGGCATCCCGCTGACCCGGTATCCCGCTCACTCGGTATCCTGCTGATCCGGAAAGTTCAGCAAAAATGACAACTAGTGCCTCCGCCTGTACTAGAACCCTTTCTTTCAGGAACCGCATGAGCAATGACCCTTCAATTAAGCAGAGGCGACTGGGTTCGTCCTGGGTGAACGCCGTCAGGCGCCCGGTCATACATAGGAAAGACGTAAACAGCGTGTCGACACATAATGGTCCTGTTACCTGTGAACAGGTATGAGGTCTCATCATCTACCTGCCTTTTCAAAGTCAAAGTCAAATCATTTATTTCAAATAGGCACAAGAAAGGCACTTTTTAACGTCAAAATGAATAAGAAATAGAATTGATTCTCGTCGCCCCATCCAAAAGGTAGTTTCGTGTGGAGAAGAATGGTCAAGAGACTCCACCGTTACTGTTTCAAAATGTTTTGTACAGAGGCCAGCACATCAAGTAACCACAATCTGTCAAATTTCTTTGATAGTATTTCAACTTTATTGCAAAGACATAAGGTCCTTATTTAATTGAGAAAATTTAACAGTTAGGGATAGCTTGATGTGCTGGCGTCTGTACATACATGAATAACATGAATTATAACATTATATGATTATGTGAAGACGATGCATGCAGAAAAAAACACTACACCACAAAAGGTGAAATATAGTAATGGCAGGTAAACTTAAGTATGTCATAAGTGTGTTTTCAGTCCTGGGGTCAGCTTCCAGTCTAACCGGATGCAGTTGATAGTGGAGCGACTGCCTATCTGACCTCCATAAGCCAGTCACAATTGTAATTTGAACATGAAGATGTAACAATATTTTGTAACCGAATTTTGATTTAAAAGAATGTCCGTGGAGTTTTACTGATTTGATGATGTGAAGATGATCAGCTATCCAAAAATAAACCGCGACAGGCGTAGCTTGCCCTGATCGATCGACTCCTCCAGCTGTTATTACTAGATTTATTAAGGATTTAGACATTTTTTTTAGATGGCAACCCATGGGCAAATCAACACTCCCTCCCGCTGTAGGTGGAGCGGAAGGGAGTGTCAGACTCTTACTGGCTAAAACCCATCCATGTTCCTTCTTTAGGCCTTTATGTGCCGGGGTAGCGGTAACCCTTTAATGATGTTTTTCTTTTATTATTGTCTTACAGTGTGGCGTGGTGCTAGAAAGTCTCCGGGTATATGCTGCCCATTTTAGGTACGCTCACCCGGGCATCAACCGAACGCAATTCACGGCGGTGACGACACCTTACATGTGTGAACATTGTGGGAAGTTATTCTTGGTGAGTATTGTAGGCCTGGAGGCACACGGGCCACGAAAAGAAAAAGACCTACTTTAGTTTACGTTTAAATAATTTTGGCTCCATAGACAAAAATGCAATCCATGATGTATTGTGCCTGCCTCGGTGGTCTAGTCGCAAGCGCTACTGTTGAGCATGAACTTTTCCGATTCCCAGGTCGCACAAATAGTTATTAAGATAGAAAGAAAATACATTTATTTGCGTCATGCAGTAAAAACAAGTTGTGGGGAAATGTCACATCCGCGCAAAACGGCCATCGCTCAGCATAATGCTTCGACCCCATGCGAGACGGAGCCACAGCGCTGATTTTCAGCGACAGCCGGTGGGGGCGGCCGGGGTTTTCCAATTGTAATATCTCAGTAGCAGCAGCAGGTCTGGATTTGTGCCCAGTCGATGGCAATAGGCCCCCTATTACATGGGACTTAAACAGTGTCGTAACTTTACCATCAGAGGCCCTTGGCAAATCCATTGCATGGGGCCCCAAATTTATAATTTTTACTAAATTTTGTTAAAATGTTAGGTCACTTTTGAGCTCGCAGCCTCTCGGGCCGTGGGCCCCGTCAGGCCCCCCGGCCTGACGGGGCCCACGGCCCGAGAGGCTGCAGAGGCCGTCGCATTTTGCCAGTCCTGCCACCCTATAGTTACGCCACTGGACTTAAACATAACTGGCTACATTGGTTACAGTCACGAGCAAAACTGTGTAAACAATTTGCTAATTTCAAAAGCGGTTTTTCTCTTGAGTATAGAATGAAATTGTTTGTTTTCACATTATGTACATTGCATTTTCGAATCCATAGATTTAACGAACCTGTCGTATCACAAAGTTGAAATAGATACTTTACGAAAAATCTGCTTCAGAATTTGGCTCGGTGTGTACAGACGCGCCAGCACATCAAGCTATCCCTAACTGTCAAATTTTCTCAATTAAAAATGAACCTTGTCTTTGTAATAAAGTTTAAAACTATGACAGATTGTGGTAACTTGATGTGCTGGCCTCTGTACATATTGTGAGATTGTCAATTGTTTAATGGCTCTGAATACGAGGCTTTTTAGCTGCTTTGCACGGGTGCATTTAGTTACTAAGTAAAATGTTTTAGAAATTTGCGTTTTGTTTGCGCAGAATAAACATTTTTTCTGTCTTCTTTCTTTCTTTATATTAGTGCTCGTGGCGTACACTTCTACCTTACCCTTTATGGAGACAAGGTGGTGGTGTAACTAGTTATTTTCTCCTCAGAACACAACCACCCTAGCAGGGCATATGTGGGTCCACACCGGACAGAAGCGTTTCCAATGCGACCACTGCAACAAATCATTCAGTATGAAGGCCAATCTCGCGGGCCATATGCGTCAACACGAGCCCGTACGACGCACGTACGACTGCGCCGTGTGCGGGAAACACTTCACGTTCAGCTACAACCTGACGAGACATATGTTTGTGAGTATATCAGTCAATCTATAGCTAGATAATACAATCCCGGGATGCCGAAAATCCCGGGATTGAACTTCTCTAATGTCGGGATTTTAGGGATGGGATACCGGGATCCCGGCTGTTGTTTAGTCGTCTTGTTAATCCCGGGACTGAACTTCTCTACTGTTGAGATTTTCGGGATGGAATCCTGGGATTCCGGCCGTTTTTGATCCCAAAAATCCCGGGACTGTACTTGACTAATGTCGGGATTTTCACGATTGCCACTAACACGTCTACTTTGCACTCCGTAGTCCGTTGCGCCTTGACCTTGCCAAGATTATATTAATAGCATTTATTACATATCGACAAAAAAGCAACCCTTTAATACGCGTACGATACGTACTACAATATTGTCAATTGTGTTGTGCAATAAAATTAAAAATATATTTCAAGAAATTACTCGTTTTTTTTTTACATTTGAGATCAATTAGAAACCACATAGTCAAGCGGTGATGGAATCCCGGGATCCCGGGTTTATCCCGGGATCCCGGGATTCCATCACCGCTGCTCTCAAAACGGTGAAGGAAAACATCGTGAGGAAATGGGCATGTCCTAGAACCAAAAATTCTAAGACATGTGACATGTACCAACCCGCACTGGACCCGCGTGATGGATTACAGCATTTACAGCCTCTCAACGAGAGAAGGAATGTGCCCTTACAGTGGGCAAAGTGTTGATTATCCTTCTCCTTTCTTTTCGTGTGGTTAGTGACTAATCTGGTGTCAGAGTTTCTATGCTGCCCATGGGCCTCTGACTTAGCTTCACATGCTGTTGAGAAATATCTCTCAGACATGCCTTTTTCCTCACGATGTTTTCCTTCACCGATTTTAAGCAAGTGATAATTATACAATCATCATCATCTGCCTAGCCTTTACCAACTATGTAGGGGTCGGCTTCCAGTCTAACCGGATGCCGCTGAATACCAGTATTTTACGTGGAGCGACTGCCTATCTGACCGCCACAACCCAGTCAGTAACTAAGTAATGCGATACCTTTAGTAAGACTGGCTGTCAGATTTTCGGGCTTCTGACGACCCGTTACTACTGTTTAAGATGTACAAGTAACAGCCGGGACCAACAGCTTAACGTGCTTTCCGAAGCACGGAGGAGTCTCGGTATATAAAGATGATCACCCATCCATGACCAACCCCGGCAAGCGTAGCTTAACCTGATGGGTCGACCTGTGCGGCTGTTACTTAGACACGAGGTCCTCTGATTATGCTTATGGAGTAATAATTATTTTCTTTCACAGCTCCACACGGGTCTTAGACCGTTTAAATGCGATGCTTGTGAGAAGACCTTCCGCACATCCGGCGAGCTCCGCTCTCACGTGGACCACGTGCATCTAAAGAAGCCGCGACCCAAGCGAGTGCGCCGGAAGGGAAAGAAATGCGAACTGACCAGCTTAGAGTATTGAGGGATGGGGGGTTACGAAGATTATACAGGGTGTAACCGAAAGCGTATACAGAGTTGACATGACAGAGGGGCATTGAATTACACTACGTATACTATACGTGTTTAGTATTAACTCGGTACGGTATAAAAATAAAAAGCACCATTAGGTTTTTATTTTTTCAAACAAACTAAATAGCTCACAAATGAGTAAAACGCAACCACCCTTTGTAAATAAAAACTGACCTTGTAACGCAGCGGCACCGACGCTGGAGCGCTGTTAGGAAAGATACATCGTGTTCAAACGGGGCAAAAACTTAAAAAAACATTTGCGACTAAACTACTGCTCCTATTTAATTGATTTTTGGTACTGAGCTTGAAAATGGTCCCTAGTATAAGCTGTTTAAAGGAAAGCCCCTCTGTCGTATCAACTCTGTATACATACAAAAGCATATGCTACAGACCACCGAACTGAACAACTTTTACTATGGGACCAACTCCGAAATCGCAAAAAAAATCAGCTGTTCTATACATTTTTGGTCACGTGACTCGTCGAAATGTTCGGAGTTGGTCTCCCTTTTAGGCCTGCAGCGCCCATAAGGGGACGTTATCGCCTAATTTGGGAAAGGCTGGTTTAAACCATGGCTTCTCTCTTTTTCGTGCGGTTAGTGACTAACCTGGTGGCAGAGTTTTATGCTGCCCATGGGCCTCTGACTTAGCTTCACATACTACATCCTCACAGCAACCATGGTGAGCTACCATCAACCAGGTAGAGATCCATTTTTAGAGTTGTCACTTTTTTTTTTTTAAGGCTGGGAAATCATCCAATGACTGCTCCCGCTCTGGGTGGAGCGGAAGGGAGTGTCAGTCTCTTACTGACTAAAACCCATCCATGTTCCTTCCGTGGCCCTTTATGTTCCGGGGTAGCGGTAACCGTTTCGGACAATCCCGCTTGCCCGGCAGGGACCCCTTCATATGCTGACATCTCTTTGGGGCGCGCGTGGAACATGTACGCGCCGTACGGCACGGGTCTGGTGCTGATCGGACGGTGAGTCACCCATTACTCACCGTCCGCAGGCCCGCGCCTACGGTGGCCGGGAGTCGTCACGTGGCTCCCGACGCCCGGGGCGTCTCCCGCGGCGGCTGGGACGGGAGGACCTTTCTCTCTCCCATCCCGCCACCTCCTTCGCGAGAATGACTTTTTCGCAGAAGGAGGTGACTGCCTCCCACTCCCTCTCGCCCCGGATAGAGCTGCCACTGAGAAATTCCTGATGGAGAAACGTTGATACAATGACTTTTTGAAACGGTCAAAAATAAAATATGAAATCACACAGAAAGCTCGTCGCTCGTCTTAAACAATATTTCATACAAATCACTTACAAATTCCGCGTTTTGACAGTTCATAAAAAGTAACGTTATTGACTACCCATTCAAATACCCAATTTTCTCGACCCGCGAATCGAACCCAAGACCCAGTCGGCCGTCGCGCTTGTGACCACTAGACGAACGAGTCAATCTGCCTAGCCTTTTCCCAACTATGTTGGGGTCGGCTTCCAGTCTAACCGAATGCAGCTAAATATCAGTATTTCACATGGAGCGACTGCCTATCTGACCCCCACAACCCAGTAACTGGGTAACATGATACCCCTTGGTAAGACTGGCTGTCAGACTTTCGGGCTTCTGACTACCCGTGACGACTGTCAAAGATCCACGAATGACAGCCGGGACGAACGGCTTTACGTGCTTTCCGAGGCACGGAGGAGTCTTGATATCTTAAGGTGGTCACCCATCCACAGACCAACCCTGGCAAGCGTAGCTTAACCTGAAGGATCAATCCGTGCGGCTATTATTACTTAGCCACGACTAGACGAACGAGTCTAAAATTAAAAGAAATGCTTTTCAAAACATTCATAATTATTTATTTGCATTTGAACTATGTATATGATTAAGTAAATAGTACATTATTTATAAGAGAAAGATTATTATTTATATTGTTAAAGTTTTTTTTTATTATCAGTGGTCCAAACGAGGGCCATTATCTCAAATAAGGGGACGTCCATTAATTACGTGAGGCATTTAGGAGTGACGGTGGGGGGGAATCTCGCCCAATGTCACTCGGGGGGACAGGGGCGAACACGTAATTTTTTCCGCAAGGAACAGTGTAAAATTGCGACAAAACTGGGTAAATTAAATAAGAAATGTTTCTCCACTAAAGTGAATTATAGGAATAAATAAATTAGAGGAATTTCCGATAGCCAGTGAATGAGAATTTCACTGGTGAATCAGTGAATAGAATATAAATTTTAAAAAACATACGTGAGATTAGTGACCGGTTGAGGGGACGGGTCAAAAATCGCCAAAACCACCTCGCGTAATAAATGGATGCCCCTAAGGGCAGGGACACACTTGTAAAATGCAACCACAATATTTCAGACAAAATATCAATTCTGCACTTGTATATAGCTGCCTTTATCCGTCTCGTGTGTCACCTAAGCGTACTTTAGCCCAAAAGAGTAACAACTTAATTATGTAGTAGATATTATTGTTATCATGTAATTTATTTATCAATAAATTTATAAAAAATATGGTTGATTTTTTTCATTTTTAACCTATTGATCGCTTGGATTTGTATCAATAATGCCGTGCCTCTAGCGGCCAGCTCAAAAATCGACAAATATAATAATAATATCCTTCGACATTTCACACAACGCCATATAGTCCCAAGCTAAGCAACCTAATGCTTGTGTTATGGTAACTAGATTGCTGATAAACTACTTATATACGTTTTTTTTTTAATACATAAATATTATAGATAGAAAAACACCCTGACCCGGAACAAATACCTGCAGGTCATATAAATATTTGTTCGTTGTTGAAATTGAATTCATGGGTAAAAAATTTTAATGGGTCATTGTACTCATCATTTTGAACAACATTTACTATGGGAAGAAATCTGAAATCGCGAAAAAAAACAGCTGTTCCTTACATTACATAACTCGCTTTGCTTTCTTTTTCGTATGGTTAATGACTAACCTGGTGTCAGAGTTTCTAAGCTGCCCATGGGCCTCTGACTTAGCTTCACATGCTTGAGAAATATCTCTCAGGTACGCCGGTTTCCTCATGATGTTTTCTTTCACCGTTGCTTAAAGCAAGTGATAATTATACAATACGCACATGAACCCGAAAAGTCCGAGGTGCGTGCCTGGAACTCGGAACTAAGACTTGGCAGTCTGACGGTCACACCACTAGGCTATCACTGCTGGTATCCTAAGGCATAACTCGCCAAAATGTAGGTAGAGTCTGGCCAACTAAAGCTGTGCAAGAAAAAAGGCGGCAATTAAAAAAAATCAAGAGCCGCCAACACTGGCTAAACGCTGCTCTAACAGCTTATTTTTTATTGCGATTTCGGGTGTGTTGAAGTGTAAGTTGTTCATAATGATGAGTTGAGAACATTTGTTATTTAACGTATGTCTTCTGAAGTATAGCGTTTATATTGGCGACACGGTTGGCGCAGTGGTTGAGCGATTGACTGCTGCGCAGCATGATTGCCGCACGGAGCAAATATTTGCACGACCTGCAAGTATTTGTTCCGGGTCTGGGTGTTTTTCTATCTATAATATCATGTATGTATTTACAAAAAAAAAGGAAGTATACAATTAGTTTATCAGCCATTTCGTTACCATAACACAAACATTAGGTTGCTTAGCTTGGGACTATATGGCGTTGTGTGAAATTAATGTCCAAGGATATTATTATATTATAGCTCACAGAAAGTCGAAATTTTGGATTTGTAAGGTACATAATAGTTTCTAACTCCAAGCACTACTGGGCGATCTGAAAGTAGAACAACAATCAAAATAATCAAATTTAAGGTCATCAAAAGTAGCTAGGATACGGACGCTAAGAAATCTACACCGGGCTCATGAAGAACCCGATAGAAGCGCCCGTGAAGCTCCTTGCCTTGCTATAACTTCTTGCGGTCATCGGTAGTCGGTACTGCCGGTTTGGCCAGTTCTCTTTACCCATGGAAAGCGGGGTGAGGCCTTTTTCCATTGCCACCTCATCACGGTGCATACCCACTTCGGAATTTAAAGAATAATGCCTGAGGCTGCACACCGCGCGATTGTGGAGGGTCTTCGCATTTAAAAAGCCTCGACCCCCCTCACTTCCGCGGGATGTATAGTCTCCTCAGCGATGATCGTGGGTGATGCATCCGGTTTGCGGTCAGCAGTGTACAGACCCTCCTATCCAAGGCGTCAAGTTCGGTCTGAGTCCATTTGAGTATGCCGAAAGAGTACATCAAAACCGGCATGACCCAACCGTTAAAGGCGCGCACCATGGCGCGCACCTTGTTTCCTACTGAAAGAAGACTAATTAAAACTTTTTTCAGGCGATCAAAGAAGCGCTCCTTCAACGATTGCTTCATGTCAGGAACGTTGATACCAAAGAGTAATTTAATATGGTTGATACTCAACGCTTCTGACATACCCAAATAGTTACTAGCTAATACCCAAATAGTTAATAGTTTATAGCTTTCGGATGAGGAGAGGGATCTAAGGTGTATGCAGACCCCTCTTTCCCACTGGGCACTCTGGGCACTTGCCCAGGGCCCCGTGATCGATAGGGGCCCCCTATTCCCTGCCAGATCACTAAACGATAACCGATACATATCGCCGAAATAATTTTTTGATTTGAATAAATCGAACCCAAATTACTGACTACATTATATTTATTAACCAGTTTGTCGCTGATGTCCATAGAATGTGATGTGACAAAAACCTCGATTTTGAAGGAGTGATTAACGATTTTGCCCATCTCAAATCGAGAAGGGTTCCTCTTCAATCAACATAGATTCTTATAAAGTACTAACCTGTTAATGTTAAAAGAGTTACTTTTGTGGACTATATTAGGGGTTAAAGTATGAAATTGCCGATTTGTACCGAAAAATTGAACATATTTATTTAATCAACATAATTACCATTATTATCTATAGATATCATTGCTGCCATCTAATAGGATCATTCATTCCTTTGCGATAGAACTCTCGTGTTCTAGATTCGACAAACTATGTAAAAGGATTTTGTACTACCTCCTGAGAAGTAAACTTTTTATCACGTAGAAAATTGTCCAAATCACGAAAAAAAAACTTTTTTACAAAAAATAAAACCGACTTCCAAAACAAACACTACAAAGTGAAAAATAATTTTGATTTCGGAAGTCGGTGTCTTCGGTTTTGAATTTTCATTTTTTGCCACCGACTTCCGAAATCAAAATTATTTTTCACTTTGTAGTGTTTGTTTTGGAAGTCGGTTTTATTTTTTGTAAAAAAGTTTTTATTTTTCACTTTTTAGTTGTGGTACCTACACAATCCCTCCCCCCCCCCAATTTTAATACCACTACCTGGTATGTAAATTACAGTGACAGGAAGTTATTAGAACATCATCCACATATATTAAGTAGGATTTTTTTAGATTTTTGTTGATTTTTTAAAAACCGCTTATCCGATTTCGATAAAATTTTTATGGGACCATTTGGGAAGTATACCCTTTCCATCAAAAAAAGAATTTTTCAAATCGGTTGGCAAGCAACGGAGTTATGCGCGAACAAACATAAAAAAAAAAAAATACAAACATCCGAATTGAGAACCTCCTCCTTTTTGAAGTCGGTTAAAAATGGTAGTCCGTTGGACCAAGGTCTGGCGAATAAGGATGGTTTCTAATTTCAGTTCCTGTAGAGTTGAAACAGTTTCTCGTAAGTACTGTATGAAGTCTCGCGTTATCATGGAGCAAAAATGTAGTTCGGCACAGTAGCCATCTGCCGTTATTGCTTGACCAGATCGGAGAAAGCTATAGTGAATAACACCATGCAGAGACCACCAAACAGTTACCATTACCTTTTTATTGGTAAGCTTTGCTTTAGGACACTGTTGAGGCGTTTGACCTGGGGCCAAGCCATTGCATTTTACGGTTATCGTAAAGAATCCACTTTTCATAGTATGCCACAATTCGATCTAGTATTCCTTCATTTCTGTATCAATTCAACAAGGCAACACGAGTTTTTTTCTGCAGACCAGTCAAATCATGAGGCACCCTCAAAACCACCTGCAAAATTTGTAATTTTTAATATTTTTTTCATTTTATTGATTTGACGCAAATTAAACAATATTGTTGGTAAGGTAACGTTAAACCATGCCACTAATTCCTGGGTAGTTTGGCTCGGATCGGCTTCCACCATCTCTTTCAATTCATTGTTATTCACCTGTGTAGGCGGTCTTCCACGTGGTTCGTTCTTCAAATCAATGTTTCCATCAAGAAAGCGTTTAAACCAAAATCGCACGTTGCGTTCATTAGTAGTCCCCTCTCCAAACGCAACATTGATATTGTGAGCTGTTTCACTCAAAAATCTCAAACCATGAAGGTTCTATGTCAATTCGAAGTACTTAATACAATAAAAAACTTTTTTACAAAAAATAAAACCGACTTCCAAAACAAACACTACAAAGTGACAAATAATTTTGATTTCGGAAGTCGGTGTCTTCGGTTTTGTATTTTAATTTTTTGCCACCGACTTCCGAAATCAAAATTATTTGTCACTTTGTAGTGTTTGTTTTGGAAGTCGGTTTTATTTTTTGTAAAAAAGTTTTTATTTTTTCACTTTTTAGTTGTGGTACCTACCTACACAACCCCCCCTCCCCCTCCCCCCCAAATTTTATTACCACTACCTGGTATGTAAATTACAGTGATAGGAACTTATTAGAACATCGTCCACATATATTAAGTAGGTTTTTTTTAGATTTTTGTTGATTTTTCAAAAACCGCTTATTCGATTTCGATAAAAATTTTATGGGACCATTTGGAAAGTATACCCTTTCCAACAAAAAAAGAATTTTTCAAATCGGTTGGCAAGCAACGGAGTTATGCGCGAACAAACATAAAAAAAAAAAAAATACAAACATCCGAATTGAGAACCTCCTCCTTTTTGAAGTCGGTTAAAAATGGCAATTTCATACTTTAACCCCTATTATTACATTATCTATACATTTAATGTGACTGACAATAAAAAAAAAATCTAGAAGCTTGCTTATCTACTTTTATTTGTTTATTCTAACAAAATAGGGTTCTGTCAAAGTCATAGGGGGCCCCATTATCCTAATATGCCCAGAGCCTCCAATAAGTTAAAGACGGCTTTGGGTGTATGGAATCCGTGTGTTGGATTCCCTCAGATTCCATTATCTCCCCTCGCTTTACATGCATGACTACACATTTATCCGCACCAATTTTCATCGTAATATATTGAGGAGCGCGCTAGCTAAACACTTCTAACGTCATTCAATCAATATCTGTCGAGGAACATAATCTGTCTTATTTAATATCATTAGCTACAAAATAATGTCTTCATGAAAAAGCTATCACCTGTTGATGAATCTCATTGGGACCTGCTAGATAGACCAGAATGTTTATTATTAATTTCTCTAGCCAACTCTATAAAGCTACTAAAGCTAAGGACCCTCTTTCTCTTTCGATCTCACCTACGCTAGTTCAAGTGCGAGCGAGTAAAAACATCGATGTATAGTTATGTTTACATACATTGTTATGGTTATGCCCCTAAATTCAGAAGAAGATTCATTGACAACACATATTTTCTCTCTCTTTCTTCAATGCCTTGGTTGTCACAAGTTGGAAGAGTACAACAAATATCATAATCCTAATGACATTTACATCTGTATTTGACAATTTACTATTGTCGGCTTGAAAAATGACAGTCCATTATTTTACGAATTTTTGCTAAATTTTAATTAATCGTCTTGAAATAAACAAAAACCTATCGCGAAATTCGATTCTTGGTTACAAACTGCAAATGTTCTTTAAAAAACCTTTCATAGAAATGTGTTTTCCCCCGAAATAATGATGTCTTCGATTCGCTTCGTATGTTATGATTTCAGTTGGAAAATAAAAGTGTTTATTGTGTTACATATATATTGAAAATGAGGTGTTGTGTGCCGGGCTGCAAAAATGATTCGAGACACATATCCAAATCGCAGGGAATCACGTTCCATGTGTAAGTTTAAGTGATTTTTTATACTTTTTTCAATGAATTTCGCCTACGCTCATTTTATCCTTTAAATTACGATTCTACGTAAATATAAGAACGAAATGAACTAATTCCCGTCAAAAATAATCTTACTCGCAACTTTAGTACGTCCTACCAGAAAAGCAACAAAAAAAGACAGTATTTACTCAATAATATTTTATTTACAATTAATTTCGCGTTTTTTTTCTAGATATAGGCCTGTATAACATTCTAAGTTACTATTTCATCTTGTTACCAGCTTCCCCAATGTATTATCACTCCGTAAATCCTGGCTCAAGGCCCTTGGAAAGGAATCTTGGGAACCAAAGGAGAGGAGTGCTGTGTGCTCCGAGCATTTTTTGTGTGAAGACTTGTACGAGACGAAGAATGGACTGCGGAGGGTTAGGACTGGAGCTGTGCCTTTGATTGTTCAGGTAAAATAAAAAAAACAATAAATAAATGATGACAGCAAGAAAAACTAAAAGGAACGAAAAAAAAAAATCTCTTGTGGTTAGTGACTAACCTGGTGTCGGAGTTCTTAATCTGCCCATGGGTCTCTGACTTAGCTTCACATGCTGTTGAGAAATATCTCTTAGACATGGTTTCCTCACTATGTTTTCCTTCGTCAATTTTAAAGCCATGTATTCACTGAGAAACAATTGTTTATAAACACTGTTTCAGAAACAAAATCTACGTGTTTCTGAAACAAATAATTTTGTTTCTGAAACATATAATTTTGTTTCTGTAAACACTACGTGTTTATCGAATGTTTCGGTGCTCCCCACCTGCGGCGGGGAGCACAGAAACAAATCAGTTGCGCAACAGGTGTATACAAGTGTGGACGCGTGTTTCATTTGTTTATAAACATGGCTGTAGTGTCGGGCGACATATTGTAAACATCTGACGATGTGGACGGCAGAGTTTCCGAAACATTGTTGCTGAACATCTACGTGATGTTTCAGAAACTGTGTATCTGAAACATTGTTTCTCAGTGAATACATGGCTTTAGCATTTTTATTATTTTTTGTATAATTAGATATCACACCTAATTATACAAAAAATAATTATTTAAAAAAAAGATGAATGGAGTCACTGAATTTACAAAAGTTGGATTTATTTTTATGGGTCATTTACTGATACAAAAAAGGAAAATTTAAATTAAGAAATTGAGTGACACTGACATAGGTATCTCAAAACAATTAACAATTAGACAAATTCTCAGATTATGGAAAAAAGAATGGACTCGGCATAAACATCTATACGAACAGAAGTTATAGAAATGTGATGCATTTCGACGGCAAAGTTACTGACATATCGGCATCTCTTTTTAAGTTATGAAGGTAATCATATATAAAAAAAGGACAACAGTAGTTTTATCATTACCAAAAATGGCAACATTATAATGGTGACGTCACAAAATATCTCTCTGTGGCCTTTTTTTTTTTTTTTTTAAGGCTGGGAAATCATCCAATGACTGCTCCCGCTCTGGGTGGAGCGGAAGGGAGTGTTAGACTCTTACTGACTAAAACCCATCCATGTTCCTTCCGTAGCCCTTTATGTTCCGGGGTAGCGGCATGAAGGTATAGATTCATGGGTAGCGGTAACCCTTTCGGACAATCCCGCTTAATCTCTCTGTGGCCTGTCGCCATGTTTTGTCACAGATAACAACAAACAACAAGTAGGTACATCAGTTGTCAATGTTGTCATCGCGAGTTGCTTGTTTCAGTATTTTGAAGAAAATTTTGTGATATTTGGCGAAAATTGTGCTTGTTTATAGTGTTTAGACTTGCAAAATACTGCATTTATCATGGGTAGGTGCAGTGTGTTAGGCTGCCACATGAAAAGCAACAAAAAACATCCCAATATAACGTTGCATAGGTAAGTACCGAATTCATTCAAAATATCTTGTTTTTTCTATTATATTGAAAGATTTTGCTATTTGGGAGAAAGTATATTAAGATAAACTTGCTTTTCTGTAATCATTTACTGTTTTACTATTAATATTAAGTGATTTTTTTAGAAAATCATTCGTCCTATTAAATAGTTTCGGTTCGACATTTTCAGTAGATCGATAGCATATCGACAGGTGAATATTATTTAAACGCGATTTCTTTTTTATCATTTTAGATTGCCAACATGTAAAGTAAGAAAAGAACAGTGGCTGGATATACTTGGGATTAAAAATTTGAATAGTACAACCAAGCATATTTTCATTTGCTCGTTGCATTTTGAAGAGAATTGTTTTAACCGAACTTTAAATGTTACAAGACTTCGCGATGATGCTTTGCCTTCAAGTGAATTGTTGGTAAGTTTTGAAAATTGACAAGATAAGTTTATAGTGTTTACCTACTTAACCCTTTGAACACCATTGTCACATATTCGTGACAATGGCAACATCACTATATAACACGAAATAAACAATTAAATAATTACTTGAGTGTTTATATAGATATCTTAAAAATGTATGCTCTCGTACGCATTTTATGGAATTAAACAAATTAAAAGACACCATGGATAAAGGGAAATTCATGATAACTTTGCCTGGAGGGCACACCCGTGGGTTTATGCTCTGGTGTTCAAAAGGTTATTGACAAGTAACGGAACCAAACCAGTTGATGGAGAGAGGAGGGACGAGAAGCATGTCAGCAGCTGAAATACTGGTATAGAGATACAGATTTAAATACTGATGTGCAGTCAGAATAAATAGATAAATGTTTTTTCTGAAAATTATCTTCTTTTCATGTGGTTAGTGACTAACCTGGTGTCAGAGTTTTGATGCTGCCCATGGGCCTCTGACTTAGCATCCCATATTGTTGAGAAATATCTCTCAGGTATGTCGGTTTCCTCACGATGTTTTCCGATGTTTTCTGAAAATTATAAATCATAAAATTCTCAAAAAGACTGAATCAAAACCTAATTTAAGTTTAATGATTTTAGCTTTCAGGTTATAAAATGTTGTACCTATGTTAAAATGCTAGCGAAACAAATGTGTGCATGTGTTAGTGAATTGAGAAAAGTAAATCTGTGTAAAATGATAATTATTGTTTTATTATGAATAATCGAGCCAAGTAGTATAGAGTAATATTAATTTAATTTTTTTCTCTTTTTATTTTTTTAGGGACTTTCCTTTAAGGCATGTCAGCTTCATCATAACCTGACCTAAGTTAAACAACTATAACTAACTAACTCTAATATAAAAATATTAATAATTAATTAAAATAAGCATAGTGTAACAAATGAGAAAAAAAACTGTATTTAGTAATTATTTATTCTTTTCATTGGTAAGTAATTAAAGACTTTAGGTGCATGTACTAAGCGGGATTGTCCGTAAGGGTTACCGCTACCCCTGAACATAAAGAGCTACGGAAGGAACATGGATGGGTTTTATTCAGTAAGAGTCTGACACTCCCTTCCCCTCCACCCAGAGCGGGCGAAGTCATTGGATGATTTCCCAGCCTTAAAAAAAAAGGTGCAGGTACTGCAGGCGTGGTATGCTGATCAGTAATTGTGATACTCTATTAATTAAGGCTCCTACACTTGAAGCCCCTGGCACAAGTCGTAGAAACTGGCAGTCAGTATGAAACTCAATCTTAATTTCAAGAGGTAGCAGTGGCGTAGCGTGGGTATCGGCTGCCCGGGGCGGAAGACAATTTTGCCGCCCTCTTAATTAGGTATTTAAATTTAATGTATACTATACATTATATACATTAATTCTAGACAACTTTTTGGCAAGAACAGTCATGGCGTTACCATTCGCTACAAAATATCATTCAAAGAAAGAATGAAGAAAAGAAAAAATTCGTCACAGAATAAATAATGAATAATGCCGTGCTTTTTTCAATTGGTCCGAATTTATGTTATATTTTTTATAAAAGTATGAAATGGTTCAAATATTTAAAAAATATATTTTATTATTTACTACCTTCCGCCCGCGGCTTCGCCCGCATAATATGTCGACAAATTATACACATAAAGCTTCCTCTTCAATCACTGTATCTTTAAAAAAAAACGCATCAAAATCCGTTGCGTAGTTTTAAAGATTTAAGCATACAAAGGGATATAGGGACAGAGAAAGCGACTTTGTTTTATACTATGTAATGATTTTATACTATCTAAAAAGTGCCAACCGGGGCGGGCCGCCCGCCTCCCACACTTAGCTACGCCTTTGAGAGGTAGGTAACCTTGTACTTCCCCAGTCGGCGGAACGACTGCGTAGGACTCGTAGGAGGCTTTATACTCGTAACGTACTATCTATGCTCGAACCACCATGTTGAGCGTGGTCGTGACAGAGGTTCTGAGTTCTGGCCACAATTTTGGTCGTCCTATATCGTCGTACTACGTCCACAGGACAAAGCGAGCAATGTACACAGTTTTTATTCGTGCTCGCCGCGGTGGCAACTGTGAATAAATGAGATAAACCTACCATAGTAAAATAAGTTTTATTATGAACATACAAGTAAGTACTTGTACAAGTACAGAATATAGAGGATGATAATTTAATTGCAGTAGCTTAATATATCCGCCCTGCCATATAAAATGACACTCTGAGTGTGCGCGTTTTTATAGCTCGCATTATCACGTAAATAAAACTGAAGAAAGCTAAAAGAAACTCAATTTAGAAAATTTTTAATTCTGTGATCACCGTGCAATTCAAGTATCGATAATAAAATGCGCGCAGCTCTACGGCAAGCCGCCATCTTTGTGCCAAACACATTAGGTTTGCAGGTTTTTGTCGTAGGTATTTCATGTCCATTCTTTTTCCTTAGTCTGAGGACAAATTGCAGTGTGTATGTCAGGGTTGCTTCAAATAATATTATATCCTTGGATATTTCACACAACGCTATATAGTCCCAAGCTAAACAATCTAATGCTTGTGTTATGGTAACGAGATGGCTGATAAACTACTTATATATGTCGTAGGATAATTTGATACTTCGAATCTTCGCGGAAATCCTAGGGGTTTTGCGAAAACGCGGATAATTAGACAAAGGCGAAAAATTATCAAATCTTACTGGACAAAGTCAGGATTTTTGCGAAAATACTCGTTACTATAGTAAGATTTGATGTGCTCAACACTGATTGGCTACAATTTTGCTGGCTGACTTCTAATTGGTTCCTAGTTTGCCGATGATTAAGACGTCAACCAATCAGAGACGATCTCTTATTGAACGCGCTGACCGACCAATCAGCGTTCTTATTTCATAACAGCCAGCGTTTCGTTTCGCAATATTGCTATAATAACGAGTATTTTCGCAAAAATCCTGACTTTGTCCAGTAAGATTTGATAATTTTTCGCCTATGTCTAATTATCCGCGTTTTCGCAAAACCCCTAGGATTTCCGCGAAGATTCGAAGTATCAAATTATCCTACGACATATACATACTTCCTTTTTTTTGTTGTAAATACATACATATTATAGATAGGAAAACACCCAGACCCGGAACAAATGAGAGGCCTTCTCAGCATGTGTCAGGCACCTGACACCTGATGCTGATGGGACTATATCTGAATGATAATTAATTAATTGATTGATTTTACTTCGATGGTCCTAGTTTATCATTTGTAACTTCGAGTTACGGCTGTATGGACATAGTACAGCATTGCACATGTAAGCGGACACGCACTTTTACCTGGAGGCTCTTTTTTTTAAATTTACGCTAGAGTACAGTCAGTTTTAATGTTTTAATTGGTATATTATCGTGTGCTAGCTGACATGTGGCAAATGATTGATTTTTGTGATGTGTTTCGTAATGTTAATTACTTCTCATACGATAAATTTGTAGAGTCAAGTTCTTCTAACTAAACAGACAGCTGTGCTGCTGGGGAGTTTGTTGCGCCACTTCTTCTTCCCAGCTAAAGCACTAGGAAGTGGTGAAGGGTGGACCTTCAAAAAGTGCTGATTTTCAGCCTAGTTTGAATAAATGACTTTTGATTTTGATCAGCATAGTCTTTTCTTAACTGTGTAGAGCAGTGGTTCCGAACCTGGGGGTAATTACCCCCTGGGGGGTCAATCAGATTTTTTGTGGGAGTAACGAAGACCAATCATCATCTGCCTGCCTTTTCCCGACTATGTTTTGGTGGGCTCCCAGTCTAACCGGATGCAGCTGAAAACCAGTATTTTGCATGGAGCGACGGCCTATCCGACCTCTACAACTCAGTAATTAGGCAATACAATACCCCTTGGTAAGACTGGCTGTCAGATTTTCGGGCTTCTGACGACCCGTAACGACTGTCAAAGATGCACAAATGTTAGCCGGGACAAACGGCTTAACGTGTTTTCCGAGACACGGAGGAGCCTCGGTGTGAAAATATGGTCACCCATCGACGGCCAACTCTGGAAACGTAGCTTAACCTGATGGATCGACCTATGCGGCTGTTAGTACTTAGCCACGAGCTCCCTTCTCGAGAATTAACACCTAATATCTAATAAAATTATAGACCACCACGCAGTAAGTACCGCGCTCGCGGCAATTGTTTCTAGCTGCTGCTGTTACGACATCGTCATGTAAGATTGATGTCCAATTTGTGATTAATAAAGATATTTGTATTTGCTTGTATTGTTTGTATTAGGAGCTCGTGAGTAAGTAATAACGGCCGCACTGGTCAATCCGTCAGGTTAAGCTACGCTTGCCGGGGTTGGCCGTGGATGGGTGACCATATTTACAAACCGAGACTCCTTTTTTACAACTCTTTTTTTCGTGTGATTAGGTAACTAACCTGTGTATTTAAGCTGCCCATGGGCCTCTGACTTAGCTTCACATGCTGTTGAGAAATATCTCTCAGACATGCTGGTTTCCTCACGATGTTTTTCTTCACCGATTTTTAAGCAAATGATAATTATACAATACGCACATGAATCCGTTAAATCAGAGGTGCGTGCCTTGGTTGGTGGTTCGAACTCGAGACTTATGACTTGGCTGTCCAACAGTTACACCACTTGGCTATCACTGCTATTTTACATGAAGCAATTACTATTTTACTAATCCATAAATTAATTGTCTTGTTCACAGGATTCCTCAAACTGTGATTATGGAGAAGTTGCTAGTTTGGAGGTAAGTACTTAATTTTTATAGAAAATGTATTAAGTATATTTTTTTTACTATTGCCATTGGAAAAAGGGCATTTGATTCATTGATAATAGCGAATGAAACTCCATTGGCTGCTTCAGTGAATAAAAACATTTAGAATTTTGAAAATGGATACCAATTATACGAATTATGCACAAAAACAAAAACGTGTTGAAAGTACAGACGCCACATCAAGCTATGGCAAACTATCAAATATTTCTAACTAGCTTCCGCCCGCGGCTTCGCCCGCAAAATATGTCGACAAATTATACACATAAACCTTCCTCTTGAATCACTCTACCTATTACAAAAAACCGCATCAAAATCCGTTGCGTAATTTTAAAGATTTAAGCATACAGACAAACAAACAGACAAAAATAGCGACTTTGTTTTACACTATGTAGTGATTGAACATGAACCTTATTCTTTTGTAGTAAAGTTGAAAATCTATCAAAGAATATTGACAGATTGGGGTAGCTTGATGTGCTGGCCTCTGTACAGACGCCAGCACATCAAGCTATCCCTAACTGTCAAATTTTCTCAATTAAAAATGAACCTTATGTCTTTGCAATAAAGTTGACATACTATCAAAGAAATTTGACAGATTGTGGTAACTTTATGTGCTGGCCTCTGTAACCTCCTGGCTGGCTAAATTGAGCTTATAATGCTACTATTTATTTTCTCGCTGTCTATGGTAAAAGTATCGTGAAAAAAAAAAACATCTTGGTACTTGTAGCCTCTGCTCTGGATTCTGATCTAGAATCTTTCGCTGCGGGGTGTGTACCGGGTGGCTCTAATTAGCTGTGACCTTTAGTCCTTCGAATTAAATTCCCTCTTTTTATCGTTATTTATTTTGTTTTTTTTTTGTTTTTTCAAATGAGACAAAATAACCAATATGTTTATGTTTTAGGCTTGCAGAGTTTGCCTAATAATGGGTGTAAAGTTACTTCCAATAAGAATCTATAAACTGGAACAAGCATACGAGAATCTCACAGGAATATCTGTAAGTTAGATATAACTCATATAGTTTGGATGTCGCAGAAAAGGCCTTTTTTTTGAGGATGTGAAATCAACTAATGACTTCTCCCGCTCTGGGTGGAGAAGAGATTGTCAGACTCTTATTGACTAAAACCCATCCATGTTCCTTCCTTAGCCCTTTATGTTCCGGGGTAGCTACTAGCTGATCCTTTTGAACAATCCCGCTTACATGGCAGGGTTCGACCCTATTGGGCCCTTAAATTAATGCTGACATCTCTTTGAGGCGCGCGTGGCACATGTACGCGCCGTCCGACACGGGCCTGGTCCTGATCAGGCGGTGAGCTACCCATTACTCACCGCCCGCAGGCCCGCGCCTACGGTGGCCAGGAGTTGTCACGCGGGTCCCGGAGCGTCTCCCGCGGCGGCTGGGGCGTGAGATCCTTCATCCATCCCACCACCTCCTTCGCGAGCATAACTGCTTCGCAGAAGGAGATGACTGCCTCCCACTCCCTCTCGCTCCGGACCATGGCTTGCACCAGGGCCGGACGCGAGAGGTCGCCGCCACCCTTGGTGAATATAGCTTTGATGGTATGTCGTTTCAGATATGCGAAGAAGACAAATTGCCGCAGAAACTATGTGTGGAATGCGTACAAAGGCTAATGAACTGCAGTCGATTTAGACTGAAGAGTTTAAGAGCTAATTCCCTGATGCTGGAAGTAATTAAAAAGCAGGACTCTGTGAGTATTAATCCAAATTACTTACTATATTGTATCAAAGTTTTTATACAAAATATGAATGATGTAACCAAATTAGGTTTAAAAGAGTGGCCATGAAGTTTCTTACTAGTTCTTCTCCATAGGCACCTACTGCTTTGGAATGGGCAACTAGCTTCATCTTTCTGACTGACCGACACCTTGACAATTCAAAAGTTTCTGTACTTGTTTTTTTTTTAATAAATTTTTTGACTTTGAATTTAATGCTGAAGGCCATGTCATGCGGAGGAATGAGAAAAGTGTTGTCAGGAAAATTTTCAGTAATGTGGATGGCTATACAAGTAGAGGGAGACCAAAGAAACGATGGATGGATTGTGTGAAAGATGATATGGCTAGAAAGGGAGTGACTACCGAGATGACGACTGATAGAGAAGTATGGAAGAAATAGGCATGTTGCGCCGAGTGCAAATAAATTGGGATAAGGGCAGGAGAATGATGAATGATGAGAATGAGGTCGTGGCTAAGTAATAGCAACCGCACGGATCGTTTTATCAGGTTAAGCTACGCTTGCAGGGGCTGGTCCGTGAAAGTGATCGATCAGACTAGCCTCTTACGAACTACGGGGTCAGCTTCCAGTCTAACTGAATACCAGTATCTTATATGGAGCAACTGCCTATCTGACCTCCAGAACCCAGTAACTGGGTAATACGGTACATCTTGCAAAGTCTGTATATCAGACTTTCGGGCTTCTGACGACCCTTAATGACTGTCAATGATCTATATACGAATGACAACCGGGACCAACGGCTTAACGTGCTTTCCGAGGCATGGGGGGATTTTGGTATGTAACAATGATCATAGTCGCGCATCCACGGACCAACCCCGGCAAGCGTAGCCTAACCTGATCGATCGACCCGTGCGGCTATATTTACTTAGCCACTGGAATTCACTATACATCGCGAAACATAAAAACGTGCGATTTTACACTCTTTAAGTGCGAATTTAAAATACATTTTGCGAAATAGCTTGGGATAGAGGAGCTCGTGGCTAAGTACTAACAGCCGCAAAGGTACATCCATCAGGTTAAGCTACGCTTGCCGGGGTTGGCCGGGGATGGGTGATCATCTTTACATAACAAGACTCCTCCGTGCCTCGGAAATCACGTTAATCCGTTGGTCCCGGCCGTCATTTGTGCATCTTTGACAGTCGTTACGTGTTGTCAGAAGCCCGATAATCTGACAGCCAGTCTTACCAAGGGGTATCGTATGGCTCAATTGCTTGATTGTGGAGGTCAGATAGGCAGTCGCTCCACGTAAAATACTGGTATTCAGCTGCATCCGTTTAGACCTGAAACCGACCCCAACATAGTTGGGTAATAGCTAGGCAGATGAAATAGCTTGGGATAAAGCAGCATAATAATATTTCCTAATTTAATGTATTTTTTTTCAGTTAACCGTTCAAAACATACAAACAATTAATCGGTTAAATAACCAATTAACGTCGTCATTATCAACAAAACATTTTGAGGTAAATCATTATGATTCTTGCATGGAATATGAAGACGAACCAATAATAGCTCAGGAGAAATCGCTCCCTACTTGCAATGAAGCAAATAAAAACGAAATATTTCTCACGGAACACATCACGGTCAAGAACGAGGACGGACTTAACGATGACGGAGTTAACGATCCCGGAGATAACGATCATGGAGTTAGCGACCCCGGAATTAACGTTCACGGAATTAACGACTACGGATCCACGGATGTTTTTAACGACAACGATTATGATTCCGACGATTTTGTGTTAACAATAGTAGAAAAGGACAATGACTCCTCAGATGACAATTTGCCTTTACAAAAATGTAAGACAAAGAAACCTAGTAAAAAGAAGGAGAAAGAAAAAAAACCGGTGAAAACCATAAAGAAAGGTAAACAGATAAAAGATCCCGCGGAACCAAAGATAGATAGACGCAGAAAACCGTTTTTAAACGATGATTTAAATGAAACTCTCTTTACGATTACGGATTTGACGGTTGACGAACAAATAGCAGAGATTGTAAAAAGACAAGATAGTTCGAATTATAAAAATTCTGTTTATAAATGCACTGAATGTTTTAAAGGATTTCTGGATGAGGACGCTTATAATGGCCATATGACGCGGCATACGGATGTGAGTATATTTTAATAATTGGGTATTTGAAAGGGTAGTCAATAACGTTACTTTTTATGAACTGTCAAAACGCGGAATTTGTACGTGATTTGTATGAAATATAACAATGTGTCGTTTTTAGAATCAAATGGAATACTTATTAGCATTCAATGCAACTTTGTAATTATACTCATTTAATTTCTGTATGGTGGTGGAAGTTTTTAAGACGAGCAGTCTTTTTCTACGTGATTTCATATTTTATTTTAGACCGTTTCAAATAGTCAATTATTTTAAAAGTATGTAACCATATTTTTTGTTCTTTTTGAGGGTGGGAATTCATTAAATAACCCCACCCCCAACCCGCTCGCTAGTTTAGACGCCACCGGAATGCTAGCTTGGACGCCACCGGTAGCTTTTTTTTTGAGCGTGGGAAATCATCCTATGACTCCTCCCGCTCTGGGTGGAGCGGAAGAGAGTGTCAGACTCTTACTGACTATAACAACCTTTTCGGACAATCCCGCTGAGCCGGCAGGCATCGGCCCATACTTACCGCTTTTTTTTGAGGGTGGGAAATCATCAAATGACTCCTCCCGTTCTGGGTGGAGCGGAAGGGAGTGTCAGACTCTTACTGACTATAACAACCTTTTCGGACAATCCCGCTGAGCCGGCAGGCATCGGCCCATACTTACCGCTTTTTTTTGAGGGTGGGAAATCATCAAATGACTCCTCCCGTTCTGGGTGGAGCGGAAGGGAGTGTCAGACTCTTACTGACTATAACAACCTTTTCGGACAATCCCGCTGAGCCGGCAGGCATCGGCCCATACTTACCGCTTTTTTTTGAGGGTGGGAAATCATCAAATGACTCCTCCCGTTCTGGGTGGAGCGGAAGGGAGTGTCAGACTCTTACTGACTATAACAACCTTTTCGGACAATCCCGCTGAGCCGGCAGGCATCGGCCCATACTTACCGCTTTTTTTTGAGGGTGGGAAATCATCAAATGACTCCTCCCGTTCTGGGTGGAGCGGAAGGGAGTGTCAGTGAGACGTGGGAGTGTCAGACCCTTACTGACTAAAACCCATCCATGTTCCTTCCTTACCCCTTTATGTTCCGGGGTAGCGGTAACCCTTTCGGCCTACCTACCTATGCTGGCATCTCCTTGAGGCGCGCGTGGAACACGTACGCGCCGTCCGGCACGAATCTAGTCCTTACCTATGCTGGCATCTTGAGGCGTGCGTGGAACACGTACGCGCCGTCCGGCACGAATCTAGTCCTTACCTATGCTGGCATCTTGAGGCGTGCGTGGAACACGTACGCGCCGTCCGGCACGAATCTAGTCCTTACCTATGCTGGCATCTTGAGGCGCGCGTGGAACACGTACGCGCCGTCCGGCACGAATCTAGTCCTGTTCGGACGGTGAGCTACCCATTACTCACCGTCCGTAGGCCCGAAAAGCCTTCTTAAGGTGAAAGCTAGCCAGTAATATTTAAATTATCTTAGGTTAATTTGCAATATGCAGGTCAGTCAGGTTGTATGTTGGTCAAAATATGATTCGCGACCGTAAGTATTTATTAAAATATTTAAAAATATCAATACAATCCTCTATTACATGGGACTTAAACATAATTCGCGAAATGTAAGTGTACTATACAGAATGAAATTGAATTCATAGGCAAAATTTTAAGGGGTCATTCTACTCATCATTATGAACAACTTAAAGTGCTTGTTCACGTAGGAACGCGCGGGCGCGGGCGCGGTAGACTTTGCGAGCTTGCGTTCACATACACCGCCAGGTGCTTGCGCGAGTTTCAGGTTCAAACTGGTTGAACTTACCTGACAACGCGTGTGTATCGCGCGCTTCGCCGCTAATTCGACGTAAACCCACACAAACGTCTTTAGGCGTTTGATACCACCGCGGGCAGGGCGCGCGCGATTCGCTAGTTTGCCCGCTACTTAGACAGCACGTGCGTTTTGTACAGACGCCAGCACATCAAGCTATCCCTAACTGTCAATTTTTCTCAATTAAAAATGAACCTTACGTCTTTGCAATAAAGTTGAAATACTATCAAAGAAATTTGACAGATTGTGGTAACTTGATGTGCTGGCCTCTGTACGTGAACACTTGGATGTCGTGTCATATGTTTGATATTTCGTGACCCCGTCCCCGACCCCCCTACGTGAACAAGCCCTTACTTTGGGAACACAACAGAAATCGCGAAAAAAAATCAGCTGTTCCATAGATTATGCTCGTATAACTCGTCAAACGTCGTCGTGTAGGGAATAACTGATTTTTTTTCGCGATTCTGCCTATAGGTACATAGGCCAGCACATCAAGTTACCACAATCTGTCAAATTTCTTTGATAGTATTTCAACTTTATTGCAAAGATGTAAGGTTCATTTTTAATTGAGAAAATTTGACAGATAGGGATTGCTTGATGTGCTGGCGTCTGTACACCATTGCCTTGGAATCTCGGGCGTTCAGATAGGGGAGTCTGATTTCCCACCGAGAGCTTCCAGGGAATACGTCGGCACTGTGATCACGTGCTGCCGTGCACAGCATGACTCAGGGGACACTCTCACAGTTTCCTTAGCGATGTGCCCTAACAGGCATTGCACAGAAGGGGTCCTTTTTTTTTTTTAAGGCTGGGAAATCATCCTATGACTGCTCCCGCTCTGGGTGGAGCGGAAGGGAGTGTCAGACTCTTACTGACTTAAAACCCATCCGTGTTCCTTCCGTAGCCCTTTATGTTCCGGGGTGGCGGTAACCCTTTCGGACAATCCCGCTTACCCGGTAGGCTTGGCTCTGAGGGGCCCCTTCATTTGCTGACATCTCTTTGAGGCGCGCGTGGAACATATACGCGCCGTCCGGCACGGGCCTGGTGCTGATCGGACGGTGAGTCACCCATTACTCACCGTCCGCAGGCCCGCGCCTACGGTGGCCGGGAGTCGTCACGTGACAGAAGGGGTCCCGGAATGGTCTTTTAAGAGGAAACGGGGCCCCTTCCTCGTGCTGATGGTGATCACCGGGGTGGTTTTAGTGAGGTAAGAATCCCACACTCCCTGGTCTTTTCCCCGAAAGTCCAGGCGCCTTTTGAAGGTTTCCCCCCGAAAACAAAAGGTATACCTTTGTCTATCCTTTGAGGATTACAAGCGTGAGGTTATATTATGCGTATAAATAAACAAAGACATACTTTTTTTCTCTTACAGCAATGCGGGGAACATGAATGCGAGATTTGCAAGACGCATTTCAAACATCCGCATGCGCTCCGCAAACATATCACAGCGCACCACACGCAGAGGTTCAGCTGCAAACAATGCAACTACATCACGACCCATAGACAAACGGCGAGGCTACACGAGCGGTGGCATAAAGGCACTAAGTACAAGTGTCCGCATTGCCAGGATGAGTTTGTGTAAGTAGTGCTATTTTTATTAATATGACAGCTTCTAGTCTTACCAAGGTGTACAGTGTTACCCAGTAACTAGATCAGATTTTAACCAGAATTTAGGTTAACAAGGTCATCATCCTCCTGCCCTTATCCCAATTTATTTGTGCTCGGCGCAACATGTCTTTTTCTTCCATACTTCTCTATTAGTCGTCATCTCAGTAGTCACTGCATTTCTGTCACTGCATATCATCTTTCACACAATTCATCCATCGTTTCTTTGGTCTCCCTGTACTTGTATAGCCATCCACATTCATGCTCACAACCTTCCTGACAACATTTTCGTCATTCCTCCGCATAAAATGCCCATACCATGACAACCGATTTCCACACAACTTTTCAGTCACCGGTGTCACTTTCAGACTTCCTCTTATACAACATGTCCCAAAATTCAACGATAAGCCGGCACCAGAGGATGGACCTACTAATGACTACTCGAGAAAAAAAAAGAAAAAAAAAATACCTCTACTTTTTTTTAAATTACTTAAAAAAAATGGAAATTCTTCGAAAATGTATACCCCTTATGACACTTTTAACTACCATGACCACAATTTTTCAAATTTTTCAGTTTTTTTGTTTGTATCGGCAACCTAAGTAGTACTACTATTCACCATAATCTTTGAAAATTACAGAATTTTCGTAGTTTTAACAACAACAAAAAAACAACCAAAAAAAATTATTTCCCTAAAATTTTGAAAGATTTTAACGTTCAGTACACTTTAAGTCATCGTAGTGTAAAAAAAAAACATGGGCACTACTATGGCAAGTTTTTTTAAAAATTAGCGCAACTAACCTAGATTTTAAAATGGTATAATACTTTAGGAAAACTAGCCACAAAAAAAAAATAATGACACTTTTTCTAATCAAGAACCAAATTTCATAAGTTGTTGTTAATAGTAATCACTTCTACTATGTGCCCAAAATAGATTTTTGTTGTTGGAAAATGTTGAATGAATGAAACAAATGGTGTCAATAAATGTAAATTTATTGCATTATTAATAATATTATAATAAATGTTCGAACTGTTTACCACCGGCATTAATACAAGCATGACATCGCCTTAAAAAAGATCGTTTTATTCGTCGTGCATATCTTCTACTATTGATATGATCCGCAGCCTGAGTGATTTTTTGGCGAAGGTCGTTCAGTGTTGCAATGGGTTTCGAGTAGACTCTGTCTTTGAGACAACCCCAATAGAAGAAGTCCAGGGGGTTTAGATCGGGTGAACGGGGTGGCCATAAAATAGGACCAAGTCGCCCTATCCAACGCCCTGGATACTCTTGGTTTAAGTATTCTCGCACAGGACGGGCATAGTGAGCTGGGCAGCCATCATTTTGGAACCATATGTTTTGTGGATCACTAATGGGCATGTCTTCTAATAATACTGGCAAGTCATTTTGTAAAAAGTTCAAGTATCTATTGCCATCCAAGTTTCCTTGTAATTCAAAAGGCCCAATCACTTTTCCGTTTAATATGCCCGTCCATAGGTTAACCTTGAATTGATATTGGGATTTGTCTTGTCTCATCAGGTGCGGATTTTCATTGCTCCAGCTATGTAGGTTGTGAAGATTTAAATAGCCATCTCTCTTGCAGGTTGATTCATCCGACCATAGAATATTATCCAAGAATTGGGGATCTTCTCTGTGCTTTTGCAGCATCACACGGCAAAATGCGACTCGTAGTGGATAGTCCCGCGGTAATAACGTCTGCACACGCCTGTAGTGATATGGGTGAAGTCTGTGACGTTTTAGGATTCGATGTGCAGTACTTTTTGGGATTCCCGTAGCTATTTCTATGGCACGTACCGAGGTAGTTGAATCATTTTCAATTTCATTGAGAACGTCTTCGTCGCGTTCCAATCTAGGTCTTCCAGCATTTCTCCTGTCAGATGGTAAACGGCCCTCCGAAAACGCTTGATGCACGTTAATAAATACTCGATAATTCGGGTATCTTTGAGCATTTGGGTACCTTTCTCGATATAATCTGCTAGCAGCACTACCATTGCATCGGCACTCTCCATAAATGAGGTGCATATTAGCGTATTCCAACGGTGTGTATGGTAGCGGCATGATAAACGCTAAACAGTCCAAAATACGCCAAAAGTCCAATTCACAAAACACAGTCCAGTTCAAAATAATGCCAGGTTAGTACAGTTTGCAGATCACTTAATCCAGTCCAAAAAGCTAAGCCAAAAGTCGTTAGTACGAGAGTCACATCAATTGAATACGAAACGGTGCACAGTAAACAAAGAAGCAGAGCGTACTGACTTTGTACTTTGTAGAGAACAGCAACATTCCTACCTGCCCTATTGTTATTTAACAACAAACATCTATCTATCTCTCTCTAACGTATAATCGCTCTCTATCTATCTCTCTCTAACGTATACTATCTATCTCTTTCTGACTTCTGAACTTCACTGACTACGCACATGTCCCTTCCAAATTCTAAGAATTTGCGAAAGAAATCTATTTTGGGCACATAGTAGAAGTAATTACTATTAACAACAACTTATAAAATTTGGTTCTTGATTAGAAAAAGTATCATTATTTATTTTTTGTGGCTAGTTTTAATAAAGTATTATACCATTTTAAAATCTAGGTTAGTTGCGCTAATTTTTTTAAAAACTTGCCATAGTGGTGTCCATATTTTTTTTTACACTACGATGACTTAAAGTGTACTGAACGTTAAAATCTTTCAAAATTATAGGGAAATAATTTTTTTTGGTTGTTTTTTTTGTATAAAACTACGAAAATTCTGTAATTTTCAAAGATTATGGTGAATAGTAGTACTACTTAGGTTGCCGATACAAACAAAAAAACTGAAATATTTGAAAAATTGTGGTCATGGTAGTTAAAAGTGTCATAAGGGGTATACATTTTCGAAGAATTTCCATTTTTTTTAAGTAATTTAAAAAAAAGTAGAGGTATTTTTTTTTTCTTTTTTTTTCTCGAGTAGTCATTAGTAGGTCCATCCTCTGGTGCCGGCTTATCGTTGAATTTTGGGACATGTTGTATACTCATTCCGTATTCTATCCATTCGCGTAACACCACACATCCCTCATAGCATTCTCATCTCAGCTGCATGCAATTGTCTTTCATTCATTCCTTCTGTGGCCCAACGCTCTGATCCACAAGGTATAATCTTGTAACTTGTAAGATTGAGACTCGAGTTTAAACCCAAGACCTCTGACTTTACGGATTCATGTGCCTATTGTATAATAATCACTTACTTAAAGATCGGTGAAGGAAAACATCGTGAAGAAACCAGCAAATCTGAGAGATATTTCTCAACAGCATGTGAAGCTAAGTCAGAGGCCCATGGGCAGCATAAAAACTCTGACATCAGGTTAGTCATTAACCATACGAAAGAGAACGAAGAAGTTATTTTAGTGAGGAGGTCGTGGCTAAGTAATAACTGCCGCACGAATCGATCCATCAGGTTAAGCTACGCTTGCTGGGGTTGGTCTGTGGATGGGTGACCATCTTTACATACCGAGACTCCTCCGTGCTTCGGAAAGCACGTTAAGCCGTTGGTCCCGGCTGTCATTTGTGCATCTTTGACAGTCGTTACGAGCATTCAGAAGCCTGAAAGTCTGACAGCCAGTCTTACCAAGGGGTATCGGTTACCCAGTTACTGACTAGGTTGTGGAGGTCAGATAGGCAGTCGCTCCATGTAAAATACTGGTATTCAGCTGCATCCGGTTAGACTGGAAGCCGAACCTTACATAGTTGGGAAAAGGCAAGCAAATTGTTTTTTTTTTCACTTATTTTAGTAAATTCACCACTTATATGGGGCACATCCGTATAAAGCATCCTTCGGACTTCGTGTGTGAGCTGTGTGGGTATTCCTTCGTCAGTGCCAAGGGCATTGAACTGCATAAGAAGCTTAAACATCGACTGGACAATGGACAGGTACGTGTCATTAAAAAAAAATAAAAAAAAAGGATTGTGTGGTTTTATGAAACCACGGTAAAAGTGAAACTTTTTTCACATTAAATACATTTGACACTATAGGCGCCGCCATATTGGCCTTGGCTGCTCTGACGAGCACCTTTCACTTTATCCCTACTCCGCGGCCGACCGTCACGCGACATGCAACACACAGACGAAAAAGTTTGAGACAATGTAATAAAAGTTTCACTTTAAAAAATATATTTAGCTTTTAAATGTAAATATGATTATATTAGTGTTAGATTATAAACTATTGTCTTTAAAAAAAATATTAATTTCGGAAGTTGGTAACAAAAAGCGTTGGTCCCCGCTGTCATTTGTAGATCTTTAACAATGGTTACGGGTAGTCAGAAGCCCGAAAGTCTGAGAACCAAAGACTACCTCCAACTTCCAAATTTTATGTTCTTTTTCATATTTATAACTTTGTAGTTTTCACTCGGACGTTCATTATACAGGATGAAATTGAATTCATGGGAAATTTGAAGGGGTCATTGTACTTATCATTATGAACAACTTTTACTATGGGAACACACCTAAAATCAGCTGTTCCATACATTTTGACGGGTTATGCGAGCTTAATGTATGGAACAGCTGACTTTTGTCGCGGTTTCAGATTTGTTCCCATAGTAAAAGTTGCTAATAATGTAAGACCCCTTAAAATATTGCCTGAATGATTGATGATGAATGAATTGAATTTCACCCTGTATAATCAAGACCATATTTATTATACTGGGTGTAACCAAAAGAGTATACAGGACTATTTTAATTAAAAAAAAATCAGCTGTTCCTTACATTTTGACGAGTTATACGAACATAAATGTAGGGAACAGCTGATATTTTTTTCGCGATTTCAGGTTTTGTCCCATTGTGAAAGTTGTTCATAATGATGAGTACAATGACTTCTTAAGAGGTTTCTGGTGTTTTACCAATAACCCTGTATACATACAAAAAGATATGCTACAGACCACCAAACTGAACAAATTTTACTATTGGACCAACTGCGTAATCGTGAAAAATAAATCAGCTGTTCCCTACATTTCGATGAGTCACGTGACCAAAAATGTATAGAAAAGCAGATTTATTTTTTTGCGATTTCGGAGCTGGTCACCAAACTGAACCACTTTTACTATGGTAAAAGTAAAATCTGTCTGTAGTATGTATCATATGCTTTTGTATGTATATACCCTTTCGGTTACGGTACAAGATGTTTTTTTTTATATCCCATAACTCTATGGTTATATTCTATAAGTAAAAACAATACAAAATGTCCTAGAACATGTGGTCTAAAAATGCATCGTTTCGAAGATATCATCAATCTTATATTAATTCATCTCGATGTGTGTAGGTACAGAAGCCAGCACATCAAGCTATCCCTAACTGTCAAATTTTCTCAATTAAAAATGAACCTTATGTCTTCGCAATGAAGTTGAAATACTATCAAAGAAATTTGACAGATTGTGGTAACTTGATGTGCTGGCCTCTGTACATAAAACACGTTGTATATTTCTTTCAGGTACCAGAAGATGGTCCTTATTGCGAGCCTTGTAACGTGAGGTTCGTCTCCCCAGAAGCCCATAAAAGACATCTCAGCGTTTCAGCCAGACATAATACAGGTATTATCACTTGCTTAAACTCATTGAAAGAAAACATCGTGAGGAAACCGGCATGTCTAAGAGATATTTCTCAACTCAAACTCAAACGCAAAGTATTTATTTCAAATAAACCAATTACAGGCACTTTTGAATTGTCAAGGTGTCGGTCAGTCAGAGAGATGAAGCTAGTTGCCCATTCCAAAGCAGTAGGTACCTATGGAGAAGAACAGGCAAGAAACTCCATGGACACTCTTTTAAACAAAATATGGTTACAAAATATTGGTTACATAGTTCATATTAATATTATACATGTGAGAACGATGCAGAAGGTTAAAAGCATCCGATATAAAATTTGTAAAAACTATTCAAAAATTAAATTAAAACAGCATGTGAAGCTAAGTCAGAGGCCCATGGGCAGCATAAAAACTCTGACACCAGGATAGTCACTAACCACACGAAAAGAAGAAGAAGAATAAGACAGGTAATATTAAAATCTACTAGCTTCTGCCAGAAGCGTGGATGTAGAAAATTGTCCCACGGGAACGTAGTAACGGGATAAAAAGTATCCTATGTGGTGTATAAGTCTACGCGGCTTTCGAAGGACCGTATGCGGGAAGTTAATTTTATGCGGTAATGTAGATTTTAGCGTGGTGAACTGTTGGACGACACACAGAATTGAGCACACGGGGAGGTTGAGGATATGAGGCGATGAGAAACATGGATGGATGGACTTACTTGTGACCTTCTGGACGAAACACGTGGCAAGGACAGCCTTGGCAGACGTCTCACGTGTTATCTGGTTTTTCTCTGTGGTGCACTTTCACTTTTTTAAATGTCACACTAGTGTCTTGTGTCGGCCAACACTTATTACTAATAGTTTTATAGTTTCTTGATGCGGTTGCGGGTTTTGTAAGCGGGATTAGCGGATATGGCGCGGCGCGGTTGAGAGCAGAACTTGCACTGACTTTAGCGGGCGGGAACGCTTCTGATTGGTCGTGCGTGACTATCCTCCATTGGTCCGTTGGATAGGGAATAATTGATAGGATAGGAAGATAGGTAACTCAATTCTGCGTTCGGAAATTGTAAGTGGCAAAAACTTATATATAAAAAACTTGCGCGAGCACTATGTGTTAATCCAGGTTATAAACTATCTCTGTGCCGAATTTCATCCAGATCCGATCAGCCTAATAAGACTATAACCTATCAAAGTAATTGACGGCATGTGTACTATTTGCTGATTAAATTATTTTATTTACACCAGTATTACAGTATTTCTTGAGTTGTATATTGAAAGTGACTATTGCAAGAATAATAATAATAATTTATCATTTATTCTCTCTTCACAAGCTGACTTAAAGTTAATGTGTACAGTATTATAAGGTCTAAGCTGTCTTCAGCCTTAGTGGGAGACTGGTGCCTGATGTAGTAGTATGGCATGTGTACTATTGGTACATCTCTAAACAACCCTTCGGGGAAACAAAGCTTCAACAATCAATCGGCCTGCCTTTTCCCTACTATGTAGGGGTCGGCTTCCAGGCTAATCGGTTGCAGCTGAATACCAGTATTTTACATGGAGCGACTGCCTATCTGACCTCCACAACCCAGTAACCTGGTAATACGCTAGCCCTTGGCTTACCAAGCCTTAACTGGCTTAAAGTCTGTCAGACTTTCGGGCCAGTGACTTGCACAGCTTGGCTTACCAAGCCAAGGGCTAGCGTATTATCCGGTTAACGACTGTCAAAGATCCACGAATGACAGCCGGGACCATCGGCTTAACGTGCTTTCCGAGGCACGGAGGAGTCTCGGTATGTAAAGATGGTCACCCATCCACGGATCAACCCCGGCAAGCGTAGCTTAACCTGATGGATCGATCCGTGCGGCTGTTATTACTTAGCCACGAGCTCCGAGTATAAAACGCGTGATGGTATGTTATATTTGAATGTATATTTTCCCAACAGGCACTGACAAAGATTCAAGAGAATCAAACAAGCCGAAGAAGGGTAGAAAATCGAATGAATGCAAGGAGCTCGAGCGAAGGGCGCGAGAGAAGGACAAAGAGTCCGATGAAACGAGACGGATGTACCCCAGTCAGATGAGGAAGGCGGAGGGACCTATACCGTGCGAACAGGTGAGGTTATTGTATTGAGCTTTTTTATTTGCAACTTCGCTCCCGTGGTCTTTCCCGTGGGACCCGTTATTTTCCCCGGGATAAAAAGTAGCCTATGTTACTCCCTGAAAACTAAGCTTTCTAATGGTGAGAGATTTTTGGAATCGGCACAGTTGGATTTGAGTTTATTCATTACAAACATACACACAAAAACAGAAACCTTTCCTCTTTATAATATTAGTATAGACTAGCTGCTCCCGTGCGGGTGCGGTCGTAGCGTGATGTTACATAGCCTATAGCCTTCCTCGATAAATGGACTATCCAACACAAAAAGAATTTTTCAATTCGGACCAGTACTTCCAGAGATTAGCGCGTTCAAACAAACAAACTCTTCAGCTCGTATAATACGAGTATTAGTATAGATTATTGTGACGCCATACAGTAACGTTGTCCTAATAGAAACCGATCGTCGCGAGAGCATGATCTCGCGATCCTCATTTAAACAACCTTTTTGTTTCAGTGCGGCCTTCAATTAGAAGATTCTCGGGCGTACCACGGCCATTTCAGACGAATGCACCCGGATAAGAACCGAACTAAGTACCCGTCTATGAAGTCTCCGTGCATGTGCGAAGTTTGTGGGAGAATATTCCAAGTAAGTTCTTGGTTATACAAGATGTAGTTGTCAGTGATGGCACGTATAGTTGCCAGATATCTCGAAGATATCGAATATCCGGCCATCCTATAATATGGTTTGCTGAATATCCGTCCATCATATAAGCTGGTTTGCTGAATATCCGGCCGAATTTACCCTGATCTGTACGAATTACATTTTCGGTTTAAAGAATTTCTTTTCATAAAGAACTTAAAACAGTTCACATAATTATATGTGTTACAGGTACAAGTATATCATGCAGTAATAGGGTATCACACTGACTCAGTCGATAAAACGAAAAATTAATATTTACCCTTTTGAACGCCAGAGCGCACGCGCGTGCCCTCCACGCCAAGCTACAAATTTATTTCTTCTTGTTGAATTCCCCATTGCAAAGGGTACTAGCATTTTAAAGCTGTGTTAGCTCTTTTATTTGATATTAAGTCTTAATACCCTTAGTTAGTCTTCGGTACCCCCACAAAAAACCTGATTTACCCCCGCGGGGTATACGAAGGGGCCCCTCAGGGCCAAGCCTGCCGGGTAAGCGGGATTGTCCGAAAGGGTTACCGCTACCCCGGAACATAAAGGGCTACGGAAGGAACATGGATGGGTTTTAGTCAGTAAGAGTCTGACACTCCCTTCCGCTCCACCCAGAGCGGGAGCAGTCATTGGATGATTTCCCAGCCTTAAAAAAAAAAACCCCCGCGGGGTAACTACCCCTAGGTTCGGAACCAATATGAGTTGCGAGATACAATACAAAAAAAAAAGCCGGGATTTTTTCATTCGTTTTCAGAGTTACGCCCTCCTAAAGGACCATACGTGGGTCCATACTGGCGAACGTCCCTTCAAATGCGACTCCTGCGGCAAGTCGTTCAGGATGAAGCAACGTCTCGTGGCCCACAGGCGAGTGCACAGTCAAGTGCGCGTCAGCTACGTGTGCGGGCTGTGCGGGAAGCACTTCTCGACCCACAGTAACCGACAGAGGCATATGTTTGTGAGTATATACACTTCTAGAAGACAGTATGTTAATTAAAGGAAGGCGTTTCCGTTTTCCGCAGTAATATAGCGTGCATACATGCTCAAAAGAATGTTGCCATTCAAAAAAATCGAGCAATAAAACAGCTGCTCCCTACAATAATGTTCGCATAACCGCTCAACTGTTGAATTATCAAATATTGTTTGAAAACAATAGAAAAAGTAATTGTGTCTCGTTAGTCACAGTTGAGCGAATACTATTCCTATCTGCTAAGCCTTTTCCCTTCTATGTTGGGGTTGGCTTCCAGTCTAACCGAGCGCAGCTGAGTACCAGTATTTTACAAGGAGCGACTGCCTATCTGACTTCCAGAACCAGTAAACAGTAACTGGATAATACAATACCACTTGCTAAGACTGGTTGTCAGACTCCGGCTACTGACTACCTGTAACGACTGTCAAAGATGCACAAATGACAGCCGGGACCAACGGCTTAACGTGCTTTCCGAGGCACGGAGGAGTCTCGGTATGCAAAGATGGTTACTCATCAACGGACCAAACTGGCAAGCTGAAACTGATGGATTGACGCGTGCGGCTGTTATTATTAAGTCACGAGCAATTTTTTAAATTCAATCCAACTTTTTTTTAGATCCACACTGGTCTGAAGCCTTTCAAATGCGAGATGTGTGGGAAAGGCTTCAAGCACGCGAGCGAGAAACGAGCTCACATCACTTACGTACATCTTAAGAAACCATGGCCAAAGCGCGCTAGAGGGAAGCGAAGATCCGACAGACAGGTATGGACGAAAAGCAACTTTAAAACCTACAACATAAGACATACCCTTTTTTTGAGGTTGGGAAGTCGCGATTTCAGGTGTTTTCCCATAGTTAAAGTTGTTCATAATGATGAGTACAGACGCCAGCACATCAAGCTATCCCTAACTGTCAAATTTTCTCAATTAAAAATGAACCTTATATCTTTGTAAAAGTTGAAATACTTACAAAGAAATTTGACAGATTGTGGTAACTTGAGGTTCTGGCCTCTGTACAATGACCCCTTAGAATAATGCCCAGGAATTTCACTCTGTATATTGCAACTTTTATGTTTTTTACCTTTGTCGCCGTCGATAATTTTAGGATAAATATACTTTACAATACATGCTAAAATTAACTTAATTTATACACAAGTAAAGTTGTTATTCATGTATACTTCTATCTGCTAGGACATTAGATAAAGCAGAACTTATTGTGTTTCTTTTGTCATGCAGGGTTCGATACAAGACCAGGATATGCCCATGGAAGCCCCCTCGTGGCCCCCTTGCGACCCCAAGATGGGAGAAATGGGCGCCATGATTGAAGACAAACCTGTGTACTATAACTTGAAGATTTAACTATAAGATTATAGGTGTGAGTGAAATTATTAGAAATGCTTCAATGAAGCTATACTGAAGTGTGATTCATTTAAATTATATGACATATATGGTGAAATATTTAAGGAAATTACTTAAATACGATACGGGGAACGCGCAATATAAAAGAAACTAGCTTCTGCCCGCGGCTTCGCCCGCGGGGATGACGGAAATTGTACATTATTATACATGTAAACCTTCCTCTTGAATCACTCTATCTATTAAAAAAACTGCATCAAAATCCGTTGTGCAGTTTTAAAGATCTCAGCATACATACAGACATTAGGACAGCGGAAGCGACTTTGCTTTATACTATGTAGTGATAAACGGAATCAAAAATAGAGTTATATCAATTATTGTATGATCTCGCCGCCTGCGTACATCGTTGCTGCTCTTCTGGGTTCAAGGACATTGTCTAAACCGTAAACATTACTTTTACTGACTTTATATTGTTTCATAAAATTTTTAATTTTGGCTTGCTTCTATGGACTAGTATAAATTTTTTTTTGAGGGTGGGAAATCATAAAGTGCCTCCTTCCCGCTCTGGGTGGAGCGGAAGGGAGTGTCAGAGTCTAACTGACTAAAACCCATCCATGTTCCTTCCTTAGCCTTTTATGTCCCGGGGTAGCGGTAACCCTTTCGGACAATCCCGCTTATACTACCATAAACTGACGTGCAAATTTCGAACACCGTAAGAGAATTTCAGTTTCGCGGGCTACCTCGGCGCATCCTTGTTTCTGGTCTTAAGGACAAACTTCCTACCCCCTTCGTCCCACCCCCTAGAGTCCTCCGTCTAATTTTGAGAATTGTGTACCTATTCTATTCTATTAAAGTATGCGAAACCGACTCGCACTTGGTATGTTCTTCAATTTTCTTCACTGTGTATAATAGTCGTTTCCAGTGAACATAAGTTGTATCTTTTTTCTTGTAACCTTTAGAACGCCAGAGCATAATCGCACGCGCGTGCCCTCCACGCCAAGCTACAAATTTATATCTTCTTGTCATCATGAATTTCCCAATATCCATGGTGTCTTTTAATTCGTTCCATGTCATTATATACGTACGAGAGCTTCCATTTTTAAGAAATCTTTATAAAACGTAATTATTCAATTGTTTATTTCGTGAATTGTCACACATTTGTGTTGTTGGCGTACAATGCATGCGATTGCTTGTCACGTATATGTGACATTGGCGTTCAAAAGGTTAAACAAAGTAGATCACAAACAACTAATGTATAAATATAGCTCTTACGACGTAATAATTACAGCATAATATTAAGAATTTAAGTGTGGAAAATAGATCTTGAGAATTATGCATTAGAAAGAAAAAATATTTTTTTAAATGATATCCGAAGTTATTTTTCGATATAAATAGTAATTAATTCCGTAGCTAGTAATAGTCAAATTCCTGTTGTTTTTTACACATGTGCATAGCAATTTCGGAAGATTTGATGTCATTTAAATTTCTCTAATATTGTTGCCATAATAATAAACATTGTTTTTATTGTTAATTACCTGTATTTCACTAATAGATGAAGTTCTGTATAACTAGCTGCCATTGACATCAGTGTTTGTAGTGTCAAGTTCAGATTATATGATTCTAGATTGAGTCAGGGAAATTAATTGTTTATCTATTTAGACATAAACTACGATAAAATGGGGCGCCCCTCCAAATGACTGTTTCAATGTTTGTAGTCACATCCTTACGAAAGAGTTTGTATGTAGTTGTAAGTATTCGTGTTCAGTAGCAGGCCGGCAGCGACATGCGTTGTGAGTCTTGGTGGCGCTTTGTGATTAATACTTTTAAACGTTTTGAATTTTGGAGGGCCGGACCATGTTATAGTAGTTTATCTCTAATTGACTAAATTATCCGTTGCTATCACAAGTGTCATTCCTTGATAGTTGTAAGTCTTGCCCGTTCTTCTCCACACGTACCTAATACGCTTTGGAATGGGTGACTAGCTTTTTCTGACTGACCGACCCTTTGACAATTCAAATGGTTTATTTGAAATAAACGCTTTGAGTTTGATATAAATAAAATAATATTATAAATTTCATAAACAATTAATTTCCGTGAATGTACAGAGGCCAGCACATCAAGTTACCACAATCTGTCAAATTTCTTTGATAATATTTCAACTTTATTGCAAAGACATAAGGTTCATTTTTAATTGAGTACATTTGACAGTTAGGGATAGCTTGATGTGCTGGCGTCTGTACGATCGCGCATCAAGTTATACCGAACTGTCAAGTTTCTCCAAATGATTTTAAACATTAAAACGTTGATAGTTAAGTTCAAATCGATTGAGAAAATGTTGCAGTTTTTGGCATTTTGATGTGCTGGCGACTTTACATACTGTAGTTTCTATAAGCTGATTTCAATTTGATAACTTTTAACGCATACACGCTACTATTTTTTGTCAGGTGCTATTCTAAGCTCAGAGCCTTTAACACGCATACGTGTCGCCAAAATCCCTACTGAATGCCTTCAACACGCATTGCAATGTATGCACAATAAACACATATAATTGTGTTGAAATCTCTGAGCTTAGAATGGAGCTCACTGTGAAATAGAACAGAAAACACACAGCTGTGTTCATGGCAGTGTATAGGTTCAGTTAGTTCCACTTACGACCTATAGAGGCGCTGGTGGTGAAAATCAAAATGGCGGCGAAGTGTCGATAATAATGTATTTAAATGAGTGTATAAAATGTTATGTGAAGAAATGCATTTCTAGAGAAGATTTTAATATTGCATACGCCACTATTTTTTATCAGGTGCTATTCTAATCTAGTAGCTAGTGCCTTCAACGCCCATATGTGTCGCCAAAATCCCTACTGAGCGCCTTCAACACGCGTTGCAATGTATGGACAATAAACACACATTTGTGTTGAAGGCACTGAGCTTGGAATGTATCAAAATGTATTGAGCACGTATGTGTGTGCGCACTGTGAGATAGAACAGAAAACACACAGCTGTGTTCATGGCAGTGTATAGGATATTCAAGTGAATAATTTATTTAATAAAGGCGTATATTCTGATTTTGTGGTTTTATTTATTGCGTATTAACGTGCGAAAAATATCTAAATTATGGGTATGATTGCATCGTGGGGAGCAACTCACGCCAGAGCAAGAACGCACGCGCGTGCCCTCCACGCCAAGCTACAAATTTATTTCTTCTTGTTATCAGGAATTTCCCAATATCCATGTTTCATATCATTAACCCTTTAACCGCCCGACTAAGTATCAGTTGTCGTGCCCCCAGTGCCCAGCTCATAAAAAAAAACTTTTATTTCAGACGAATATGGTCTTGCAATTACATAAACAACGAAATCCGAACATAGATTCTCAGTCGTATAAACACGACTCAGGCGGCACGGGCACGACAACATTTGTCGTATAATTATTCCGACTGGGGCGGTTAAAGGGTTAAATACGCACGAGAGCAATTTTTTTAAAGATATCTATATTTAACTACAGAAATAACGACGATTAATGCGAACACCAAGCGGGAAGTAATATTTACATCTGGGGAGCGTAAAGTCAATTATGGTGTTCCACAAGGAAGCGTATTAGGACCACCGCTATTTACAGTTTACATCAACGATTTTCCTAAATGTATAGAACACAGTATGACACTTTTTGCAGATGACAGTACGATAACCATTCCTTGTGACGATAAACATATTTATGAATCTGACATAAATTGTACATTAAACAAAGTAGTTCTATGGTTAGAAAATAATAACCTTAAAATTAACTTAAATAAAACAGTAGTAATGCATTTTAGCCAGAGGCAGTTAAAACTTCCAGTTTTTAAAACTAAATATAATAATCATGTAATTGATACAGTAGATTCCACTAAGTTTTTAGGATTAACCATTGACCGTAATTTAAATTGGAAGGCTCACATAGAGGTTATTAGCAAAAGATTAAGTAACAGTGCATTCGCATTATATAAACTATCGCGGATCTTAAAGACTGATGCCCTTTTAACAGCCTACTATGGCATAGCAGAGTCCATTATCAGATACGGTATTATGTTTTGGGGCCTATCTACGGATAGGGATATCGCATTTAAAGCACAAAAAAAGTGCCTTAGATCAATATTTAAATTAAAAATGACTGATAGCTGCAAGCCGTTTTTCATACGGCACAACATCTTGACTTTACCATCTATTTATATTTTCGAAATTGCGATATTTGTTAAATCAAATCCGAAATTATTTCCCCGCATGGCAGACCGGTTTCCCAGAAATAGACGTGATAACAGTAAACTCTGCCAACATCCGGCTCGGACTGCACTTATGCGCAAGAGTGTTTTTTGTATGGCTCCCATTATTTTCAATAAGCTCCCCAATGACTGGAAAGAGCTAAGCTTAGTAGCATTTAAGAGAAAACTTAAATCTTTTTTAGTTAGTAAAGCATATTATGATGTGAATGAATTTTTAAGTGAATCTATATGATATTGACATGCTTTATATATATCTGAAATGTAATATTTTTCCTGATAATGATGATTGTATTTAATAATTTTTAATCTAATTTATTTTGTATTTTAATTATTTTTGACTTACTGCTGACATTAATTGGTTTTTGTTTCTTTTTTTCTGATTATCAATGACTGATTATTGAATATTTTGACAATTTTTGTATGAGTTTGACAATTTCATCAATCATTTTAATAATTATAATTTATATATTTACGTCAGCTTTGTCCGTATTAATGATTGTAAACTTGTATTAATATTTGCACACCATGGAAATATGGTAAACATGTTAGCACAACTCCATGTACTTCTTAAAACACCTTGCATGCATTTTTCTTCTTTTAATTGTATGTACACACATGTTTGAGCAAATAAAGTTATCTTATCTTATCTTATCTTATCTTATATAAACTCACACAAAAGTAATGATTTTGTGTTATAGTGCACCCGCATTGTGACATATTTGTGTGGTTGGCGTACAGGGCATGCGCTTGCTTGTCACGTATATGTGACAATGGCGTTCAACCAATGAACCTCTCAACTCGCAGAGGAGTGAACGCGAGGCAAGCATGCGAGCAACGAGTTGTCACCGCGTGGTCCACCCGCCGTCCGCGCGTGGAGGGCTTACGACCGAGACGATCCGGTGACGTCACGGAGTTGAAGTAGTGAACGCATACCCATACAAGTCCATATAAAGAATACTAGCCGCAGGAGGCGAGGCGGTGCGGAGTGGGTGCCGGGTGGCTCTAATGATCTGTGACCTTAAGGGCTTTCACTGTGATTATTTTCTGGGGAATATCGAGACTGACAGGTCTTGAACGCGATTTGGATGTGCTGATTGCATTCGGTTTCGTTGGTGAAATTGGCCCTTAATCTCATTTATCGTTTAGAACGTGTTAGTGGCATCAACCTTAGAGTGGCAAAGCAATAACGAGGCCGTTTATACCGAATTGCGCCACTGTTAAATAGCTTAATTTATTTGATAAGCCAATCAAATTCTATGTAAACTTTTAAGAAAATATTTTAATTAAAACAACGGTCACCGTATGTAATCGTTGATTAGAAATGATTAATTGGTTGCTGTAATCCGCAAAGAGTTGGAAATAAGAAATGTGGAAGTACCGTACACTTAGTTACCACTTTGTAGAGCCCGGGGTTCAAACTGACTACCTCGTGGGTCTAGAGTTCGCAAGCGCTACTGCTGAGCATCAGAAAGAAGCTTAACCTTTTGACCGCCACGTCAAAAATGAAAAAGCGGAGCTTGGCGCTGAGGGCAGCGCCAAGCTCCGAATTCATCCTTTAATACCTACAAAATAGTAGTGAGGTCGAAATTATTATTATTATTTATTTACGTTTAAAATTCTGTCACCCAGTCGCGACCGTGGCGTGCTGGGCACATTTTGGTTTGTCGTCTATACACGACTGTGGCGGTCAAAAGGTTAAAAAGGTTGCTGGGTGGGACAGACTGGATGCGGAAGGCGGAGGACAGGATGTTGTGGCGCAGCCTTTTTTTTTTTGAGGCTGGGAAATCATCCAACGACTTCTCCGAGAGAGCGTGACGAGAGTGTCAGACTTTTACTGACTAAAACCCATCCATGTTCCTTCCTTAGCCCTTTATGTTTCGGGGTAGTGGAAACCCTTTCGGACAATCCCTCTTACCCGGCAGGCTTGGCCCTAAAGGGCCCCTTCATATGCTGACATCTCTTTGAGGCGCGCGTGGAACATATACGCAACGTCCGCCACGGGCCTGGTCCTGATCGGACGGTGAGCCAGCCATTACTCACCCCTATGTCCAGCCGTGGACTGCGATAGGCTGAGTGGGAATCCAGCCTCAAGGTGCTACTGACAAATTCGTAAACGCAAACTCTCTTAGATAATCGATAATCTTTCAGACAATTTATCATTTTCCTGGTCTACTCCTGTTTTATTTAATGCTTATAGCCCAAACGTTGACTGCTTCATCGACCTCGATGACGATTTCTAGGTCGGGCAATGAGTTATTGGGAATATCCATCTACAATTTCTCAGTAGCAGGCCGGAGTCTGTATTTGTCCCCGGTTGATGGCAACAGGCTCGCCCCTATTACATGGGACTTAAACATAACTGGCGAAATATGGGTGTAGGTATTACAGGAGGACTTCTGGATATGCATGACTCGATCTTCCTCTTCTTATCATGTGGTTAGTGACTAACCTGGTGTCAGAGTTGTTACGCTGCCCATGGGCCTTTGACTTAGCTTCACATGCTGTTGAGACATATCTCTATGACTCGATGAAAGGCAAATATGTGTAGGTCGTGGCTAAGTAATAACAGTCGCACGGATCGAACCAACAGGTTAAGCAGCGTTTGCCGGGATTGGTTCGTGGATGGGAATCTTTACATTTCGAGACTCCTCGGAAGAGAGAGTTAAGCCGTTGGTCCCGGCTGTCATTCGTGGATCTATGACAGTCGGCACGAGTAGTCAGAATCCCGAAAGTTTGTCAACCAGTCTTACCAAGGGGTATCGTATTACCCAGTTACTGACTGGGTTGTGGAGGTCAGATACACAGTCGCTCTATGTAAAATACTGGTATTCAGCTGCATCCGGTTAGACTGGAAGCCGATCCCAACATAGTTGGGAAAAGGCTAGGCAGATTGATATAATCTATTAATTGCTTTCTCGTTTTAACAAATTCTGCCAAATCGAATGTCGGCCCCAAACATGACCGTAGTGACATCCCTAAATACATGTAATTATTACCTTAAAATTATTAATGACTTTTAATAAAAAAATTATGCAAGCAGAATTAGCAACGATTTTTAATTTATTTCATGTCCATAATAATTTATCGTATAAATTGTGCATGTTCTTTTAAAATCAATTTATTTACGGTTAAATAACTATTGGCTATTCCCATCTGTGTTATCCGTGAAGTAAAACGACATGTCAGCCAATTTATTGTTATGTAAGTATGGCCTTTTTTAATATTAAAAGAAAACTGTGTGTGGTGGGTACCATAAGAAGAAATGAGGGACATTTCGTGAACATCTAGTTAGGTATGTTTATTAAGGTGGATGTTACTACATACGTCTTACAGCCGCGAATCAAATGTTCATCAACATACAAGCTATCTGTCGGCGACAAGACCCTATCTGGGTAACGTGGCGCAAGTAGTGGAGGGACCGCTACGTCAAAAATCAGTGAAATCAAATTGTGTGAAAGTGAAAGTTCCAGTTAGACTCTAATTAGAATCATGTAAGACTATGCTAATTAGAATTGTATTAATCAGATTTTACGTTTATTATAATATTAGAATAGGTTTAAGACTAATAAGACTGATTCGATTCAAGTTTGAAAGGATTTTGTTACAATGTTCAAAATATTTACGTAGTTTGAAAACATGATTTTTTGTTTATAGGATTTTTTAGGTATCATGGTGTTTTTTGGATTGATCTTGGCTCAAAACGAATAAATCCGTTTAAATTGTAAAAATCAAGTAAAGGGTTCCAAAGATATAGGATAAAACATAAATGTAAACAAAGAGACTTGGTGAATTTTTAATGTTTTTGTTCTAGGAAATATTGTATATAAGGTATATTGTTTAAAACTTTTGCGGCATATTATTAAGCTATGTATAAGGAATATATGTGCCAAAAATTATGTAAATACGACATAAGGTTAAGTAAATAAATGGCTTCAAAGGTGTCGGCGATAGGAAAAATCACAGTAAAAAGAGGTCTAAAATCGCGGGCCACAGAAAGGTAAAGGCGGCGGGTATTTAAGTTGCGCGTGTACCCGCCGCCAGTCAGTCGCAGAGCAACCGTCGTAGAAGCAACAACACAAGTATAGGAGCCGACACCGAAGAGCAGAAAAAGGAAGCAAGTGTTTTATTTCGGTCCCTGCTATATTTCTTTAACAGAATAGGTACTTATTTCTTTATCAGAGTCCCCTACATAGGGACGAGGTCAGAGACGCATTCAGGGGTGCGTGGTGGCGTGTGTCACCAGCTACGTTGCAAGGCACACACGTCAAACATAAGTGGGAGACGTCCCAGGTGGATTGCGGGTACTGGACGTGCCCCAGTCGACCGCCACAGTTGGTCCTTCGAGCCGGATATCCCTGCTGGAAGAAGACAGAAGAGTCCAGAAGTTCAGAAGACTAAGAAGATTTAAGATGCCGGTGACCAGGTCGCAGAAGGATGCTCCCTTACGCCCGTCGTCCCGTCCCGCTGAAGGGGACGCGGCGGCAGAAAGGTCAGGGTCAGAAGGGGTCACGTCTGCGTCAGCGTCATCCGGAACAGAAGAGTCGGGAACTTCATCGGGCACGAAGACTTCTTCAGACACCGTCACTACGAAGGGGACTATGACTACCTACACGACGGATACGACTGCGACCACAGCGGCGTCCGAGAAGATCGGACGGAAGAAGAAGGAAGCCGCACAGAAGAAGACGACCGAGACCCCAGAAGATGTCCCGGAGAAGGGTGTGGATGGTTCTGCCACAACCCTTAAGCCGAAGGGGGTCACACGTCGAGCTAGGTCTACGAAGACCACCAGCTCTTCAGCCAGAAGACGCGAGCTAGAAGCCAGAGAAGAATTGGCACGCCTGGAGCTGAAGCAAGCCCAGGCTGCGGCGAAGCTAGCCCGCGTCAGATTGGAGATGGCACAGTGCCAGGATGATGACTCCGTGGATGAAGACCTGGAAGACAGAACAGCACAAGTGCAGAACTGGATCGAGACATCGATACGAGAAGATGGCGACATGGAACCACCGGATCAGCGAGGTCAGCGCCCACCAGAAGAGCTCCAGAAGGTGAAGCCTGAAGAGAACTCTTCAACCAAAGGAGCTACGATCGAAATTCAAACGTTGGCGACAGCTTTAAGAGAAGCCTTCGCCACAAAAGGAGGACCAGCATCACAGCCGAAGTACATCCACGAGCTACCATACTTCGACGGCAACAGCAGCGAGTGGCTGGCCTTCAAGGTCGTATATGAAGATACGGCTCCAATGTTTAGCGACGTACAGAACATGGCGCGACTAAGAAGAGCTTTGAAAGGCAATGCAAGAGAAGCCATCAAGAGCCTGCTGTATTCGGAGGCATCCCCATCAGAAGTGATCCAGGCACTCAGAAGAAGATATGGAAGACCAGATGCGCTGGTGTTGGCAGAACTGGAAAAGATCAAGACATTGTCGAAGATTCAAGAAAATCCAAGAGACATCTGCATCTTCGCAAGCCAGATCAACAACAGCGTAGCTGCTATACGAGGATTGAAGAAACCTCAGTACCTGCACTCACCTGAGATGGTGAAGCAAATATTGGAGAAGATGCCAACCGTCCTCAAATTTCGGTGGTACGACTTCGCAGCAGCAGCAGAAGAAAATGAAGTCTCCAACCTGGTGCTGGTATCGCAGTTCCTGAACAGAGAAGCAGACAAATGTGGAGCCTTCGCGACTTCAGAAGAGAAGATCGGGTTCAAGAGGATTCATCGACAAGCGGCGCACTCTACGAAAGAAAAGGACTTCAGAGAAAAGGATTCAAGACACTCGGAGAAGACTTGCCCTATGTGTGAGGGTGAACACTTTCTCGTCGACTGTCAGAAGTTCCAGAAGGCGTCGGTACAAGATCGGTGGACAACAGTTAAGAAGAGTCACGTCTGCTTCAAATGTCTTCAAGGGAAACACCGGAAGGAGAGCTGCAGGAAGCCGTCATGCAAGGAGTGCAAGAGGTGGCATCATCATTTGCTGCACGTCGACACAGAAGAAAGGACTTCTGGTGACAAGAAGAAAGAAGAATCACAAGAAGTAGCAAGTGTCATGGCGTCAGTGAACACAATGAGCAACGCACGAGCTTACCTGAAGATAGTTCCAGTTGAAGTCTTCGGGACAAAAGGATCAAAGAAGATACTGGCCCTCATGGATGAAGGGTCAACAGTATCCCTGTTGGATGAAAGCGTAGCAAAGGAGGTCGGCGCCAAAGGAACCGAAAAGGAACTGGTCATCGAGACAGTGGGAGGCAGGCTGATAAGGAAGAAGGACTCTCAAACGTTGGATCTCGCGATCAAGGGGATTCATCAGGAAAGTAAGAAGACCCTGAAGAGAGTCCGGACTATCGACGAGTTGAAGCTTGCACCGCAGTTCCTGGACAAGAAAAGGATTCAAGATTGTCAACACTTGAAGAAGATTGCCGACTCTCTATACTACGAAGAAGAGTCACCACAGCTGCTCATCGGTCAAGATAACTGGGAGCTGATCGTGACTCAAGAAGTAAGAAGAGGGAAACCAGGAGAACCAGTTGCTTCAAGGACAGGACTTGGATGGGTGCTCCATGGGTCAGACACAGGGAATGCAAGAGTGGTACACTTTCTGAACTCGTGTCTCCACGTCAACACGCCAGAAGAAGAAATGCATCAAGCCATGAAGGATCACTTCGCGATCGAGGCGCTCGGCGTGCAGCCAAGAAGACCTACCACTGACTCCGAGGGAAGAGCACTCGTCATCCTAGAGAAGACTTGCAGAAGATTAGAAGACGGTCGATTCGAAGCTGGACTGCTGTGGAAGAATGAAGAAGAACAGATGCCAGAGAGCTACGCGTCTGCCCGGAACCGGTTGATCAACATCGAGAAGAAGATAGACAAGGATCCCCACTTGAAGGCGGAATACAACAAGCAGATACAGCATCTAATCGACAGCAAGTATGCAGAAGAAGCACCTGGTGGACAAGAAGACTCCAAGAAGATGTGGTACCTCCCTCACTTCTCCGTGGTACACCCGCTGAAGAAGAAGATAAGGATCGTCTTCGACGCTGCAGCCAAGTCAAAGGGTAGAAGCCTCAACGATGCTCTTCTGCCAGGACCGGATCTACTGCAGTCGCTTTTTGGAGTGTTGCTACGATTTCGACAAGGACCCTTAGCAGTGGCAGCTGACATCAAGGAAATGTTCCTGCAAGTGCGCATCAGGCCAGAAGATCGAGACAGCCTGAGGTTCCTGTGGCGAGGAGATGAACGCGACGCGTCACCAAAGAAATACAGAATGACATCAGTGATCTTCGGCGCTACTTCGTCTCCGAGCACAGCGATCTACGTGAAGAACCGAAACGCAGCTGACTACAAGGAACAGTTCCCGGAAGCTGCAAGGGCAATCGAGCTGAATCACTACATGGACGACTATCTCCACAGCTTCCATTCAGAAGAGGACTGCAGAAGAGTTACGGCACAAGTAGACTTCATACACAAGAAGGCAGGCTTCGAACTCAGGGGATGGGCATCAAATCAACCTGAGCTACTACAAGGCCTGAAGACTGAAACAGCAGAGAAGACAGAAGTGGACCTTGGCGAGAAGGAAGAGAAGACACTTGGATTGCGCTGGTTTACAAGGAGAGACTCCATCGGCTTCAGGGCGAATCTCAGAAACACGCCTGAAGAAATAGCCATGGGGCTCAAGGTGTCTACGAAAAGGGAAGTCACCAGCGCCGTGATGTCAACCTTCGATCCATTGGGGTTAGCATCACCAGTTCTCGTCCAAGGCAAGAAGCTGCTTCAGAATATATGGAGAAGCGGCGTCGGTTGGGATGAAGAGATAGAAGACAAGGAGTACGAGGCATGGAAGACTTACCTAGAGAAGATGAAGCTGCTTCAGGATCTTCAGATCCCGAGATGCCTGGCACCACGTCGCACCGAGGGGGAGCTGCACACCTTCACAGACGCAAGCGAGACGGCGTATGCGGCAACGGTTTACTGGAGGACAGAAGATCAAGATGGAACTTACCACGTCAGCCTGGTAGCTGCGAAAGTCCGAGTCACTCCGCTGAAGCCGGTGTCGATCCCTCGCCTCGAGTTGCAAGCAGCCCTCCTGGGAAGCAGGCTGGCACGCTCGATAGAAGAAGAACTGGATCTGAAGGTGGAAAGAAGAACCTTTTGGACGGACTCTAGCATCGTACTCTCTTGGATCAAGACAGACCCGAGAACCTTCAAGACCTTCGTGGCTCATCGATTGGCGGAAATAGAAGATCTCACCAGACCACAGGACTGGAGATGGGTGCCTACTGCGCAGAATCCAGCAGATGATGCGACACGCGACGTACCGGAAAACTTCGACTGCAAACATCGATGGTACACCGGACCGGAGTTCCTGCGAAAGGAAGAAAGTTATTGGCCAGAGGCAAGAACCTTCAAGAAGGAGACTACCGAAGAAGAAAAGACCACGCACGTCACGACAGCAGCAAGCATCGCGCATCCAGCACCAGATCCGGAAAAGTTTTCATCGTGGAAGAGACTCCGACGAGCCACTGCCAGAGTACTGCAATTCATCCAACTCTGCAGGCAAAAGGAGAGGGTCAACGTCAACCAGGAAGATCCCACCTGGAAATTATTAAAAGGAAAGAAGCCGGCCACGATTGGAAAACAACAGCGGCCTCTAAGAAAAGAAAGGAAGTACTCGCCGCTGGACGCAGACCTGTTAAAACGAGCTGAAGGACTGCTGCTGAAAAAGAGTCAAGAAAGGAGCTTCAAAGAAGACATCAGGTGTCTGCAGCAAGGGAAGCAACTGGAAGGCAGCAGCAGACTAAAGAAGCTCGACGTGACATTGGAAGATGGTCTCCTGCGTTTAAAAGGAAGGATCGACGCGATACAGGGTGTGACAAGGGACTACAAGCGACCCATCGTGCTCGACAGTAAGGAAAAGATAACGCGGCTCATAATAGAAGATCTCCACTGCCACTTCAACCATGGAAACCACGCGACAGTGATGAACGAGATCCGACAACGCTTCTGGGTACTAGGACTGAGGTCAGCAATCAAGGCAGTTCAACACCAATGCCAGTGGTGCAAGGCAAAGAAGGCGAAGCCACAAGAGCTTCCGACTGGCAACCTACCTGCTGAGAGGCTGATGCACAGCAACCCTCCATTTACGTGCACCGGCATAGATTACTTCGGCCCGATGACCATCACCGTAGCAAGACGCCATGAGAAGAGATGGGGAGCTTTGTTCACATGCCTAACAACCCGGGCTGTGCACATTGAGCTCACCCCTTCACTCTCCACTGACAGCATGATTATGGCGCTACGACGATTCGCTGCAAGAAGAGGGATGCCGAAGACAATCTACACCGACAACGGAACAAACTTCGTCGGCGCCAACAAAGAACTCAAGGAGGCGCTGGACATTATGAAGCAAGAAGACCTCATCTCAGAAGCGGGGAAGATCGGCGTGCAATGGAAGTTCATCCCTCCTGGTGCGCCCAACATGGGTGGCGCATGGGAGCGTTTAGTGCGATCCATCAAAACCGCACTAGACGCCACACTCCACGAGAAGCATCCACGTGAGGAGGTCCTCCACACCCTCCTGCTGGAGGCCGAGCATATAGTCAACTCTCGGCCTCTCACTCACCTCTCCGAGAACCCTGAGGAGGAAGCACTCACACCCAACCACTTCCTCCTTGGGCGATCCTGCGGCGCAACGAGAATCGGCAGCTTCGAAGACAGCGAGCTCGTGGGCAGACACACCTGGAAGGCCACGCAGCGACTTGCCGACCACTTCTGGCAACGTTGGCTGCGGGAATACCTGCCCACCCTGCTACCGAGGAAGACGACGGGAAGAAGCGGCGCCGCCGATCTACGCGTCGGAGACATCGTGTTGATCGTCGACCACAGCCTGCCGAGGTGCACTTGGCCACGCGGCAGAATCCAGCAAGTGTATCCAGGACCAGATGGGCGGACCAGGATCGTCGACGTCGAGACCAGAGGAGGAGTGCTGCGAAGACCCAGTTCGAGAGTGGTGCTGTTGGTGCCGGGAGTTTCGCCGAGCCAGGTGGACGGTGCTGCGCACGAGGGGGAGAATGTCGGCGACAAGACCCTATCTGGGTAACGTGGCGCAAGTAGTGGAGGGACCGCTACGTCAAAAATCAGTGAAATCAAATTGTGTGAAAGTGAAAGTTCCAGTTAGACTCTAATTAGAATCATGTAAGACTATGCTAATTAGAATTGTATTAATCAGATTTTACGTTTATTATAATATTAGAATAGGTTTAAGACTAATAAGACTGATTCGATTCAAGTTTGAAAGGATTTTGTTACAATGTTCAAAATATTTACGTAGTTTGAAAACATGATTTTTTGTTTATAGGATTTTTTAGGTATCATGGTGTTTTTTGGATTGATCTTGGCTCAAAACGAATAAATCCGTTTAAATTGTAAAAATCAAGTAAAGGGTTCCAAAGATATAGGATAAAACATAAATGTAAACAAAGAGACTTGGTGAATTTTTAATGTTTTTGTTCTAGGAAATATTGTATATAAGGTATATTGTTTAAAACTTTTGCGGCATATTATTAAGCTATGTATAAGGAATATATGTGCCAAAAATTATGTAAATACGACATAAGGTTAAGTAAATAAATGGCTTCAAAGGTGTCGGCGATAGGAAAAATCACAGTAAAAAGAGGTCTAAAATCGCGGGCCACAGAAAGGTAAAGGCGGCGGGTATTTAAGTTGCGCGTGTACCCGCCGCCAGTCAGTCGCAGAGCAACCGTCGTAGAAGCAACAACACAAGTATAGGAGCCGACACCGAAGAGCAGAAAAAGGAAGCAAGTGTTTTATTTCGGTCCCTGCTATATTTCTTTAACAGAATAGGTACTTATTTCTTTATCAGAGTCCCCTACATAGGGACGAGGTCAGAGACGCATTCAGGGGTGCGTGGTGGCGTGTGTCACCAGCTACGTTGCAAGGCACACACGTCAAACATAAGTGGGAGACGTCCCAGGTGGATTGCGGGTACTGGACGTGCCCCAGTCGACCGCCACACTATCACTGGCCTGCAAATTGCAAAAAACTTAAGAAAATTTGAATTTCGCGGGCTACCCGGGAACATCCACCTTAATATATACAGGGTGGAATTTTGTAATGCCCCCTGGAGGGAAAGTACTCTTAATACTGTAGATAGAAAATTTTCCTCAAAGGAAACATTCCTTTATTTTTGAATAGAAAGAAAACTGCATTCAAAGATTTCCAAAAAATCGCTTGCCACACCCGGGAATCGAACTGACTAAAATCTGCAAAAAGTACGCACGTTACTTTTATTGCCGCGATCGTTAGTATCAATTATAAGGATGAAATCTCTCGAACAAACTTGATAAATTAAATGATAGGAAAACCATGAAATCTTTAATTATTCATAAAAAATTGTAAACTAATTAATTAGTTGCTCGAAATGGGCCCCATTTTCTTGGATACACAAATGTATTCTTCTAAATAAATACCTTTAATACCTGGATTATTACAAACTGCACAATCAGATGGCCTGCGAGATCACCAGATCTCACCCCTTTAGATTTTTTTTTATGGGGATATGTTAAAAACCAAATTTACATTAAATCTTATGCAAATGTAAACGAGTTGAGAGTTGAAGTTCAGAATACGAATTATAGTATTCACCACAACACGTTATTAAAGGTTACAAGAAATGAATTTGTTAGAAGAATACATTTGTGTATCCAAGAAAATGGAGCCCATTTCGAGCAAGTAATTAATTAGTTTACAATTTTTTGTAAATTATTAAAGATTGCATGGTTTGCCTATCATTTAATTTATCAAGTTTGTTCGAGAGATTTCATCCTTATAATTGATACTAACGATCGCGGCAATAAAAGTACAGTGCGTACTTTTTGCAGATTTTAGTCAGTTCGATTCCCGGGTGTGGCAAGCGATTTTTTGGAAATCTTTGAATGCAGTTTTCTTTTTATTCAAAAATAAAGGAATGTTTCCTTTGAGTAAAATTTTCTATCTACAGTATTAAGAGTACTTTCCCTCCAGGGGGCATTACAAAATTCCACCCTGTATAATACTTTAAGCACGACAATGTACAGAAGCGGACCCTTTTTTTTTTTGACGGTAGGGAAATCATCAAATGACTTCTCTCGCTCTGGGTGGAGCGGAAGGGAGTGTCAGAACCTTACTGACTAAAACCCATCCATGTTCCTTCCTTAGCCCTTTATGTTCTGGGGTAGCGGTAACCCTTTCGGACCATCCCGCTAACCCGGCAGGCTTCGGCCCCTACGGGTCAGAAGCGGACCTAATAGGGGACTCTAGTCTGGAGGAATTTGAAAACGCGCTGCGACGCATATCTTCCCGTAAAGTGCAAAGGGACAACTGCAGCTCAGGCTGATTTTACCTACACAAAAACCTTGACCAAAAGACGTTTTCTATTCCGCTGTTTTGTGCATAAAAACTGGAGGATCTTAAAAATTCTTATTTCAAATTTTAGAGGAAAAGTATATCTTTGCTTCTATTATTTTCGTTTTTGTAAAAAACTTATCTTTGTCTGATAGTCGTCTGAACATAGCAGTAAAAACGGGATTTTGGATTGTCGTAATTCTTTTTGTGATTATGTTTTCGAAAAAAGAAAATGATAGGTACACGTACTAATTAGACCTTGATGCCTGGCATTTTTTGTCAGTCAACCTTTGGGGCTTAAGCATAAATATACCAAGAAAATGATAAATTGTCCGAAAGATTGTCGATTATCTATGAGAGTTTGCCATTAAGAATTTCTCACTAGGAGCCTGGAGGCTGGATTTCAACTCAGCGTATCGCAGTCCACTGGTCTATTGATTGTCTCGCCTGGGCTGTGCTACGACATCCCGTCCTCCGCCTGCCGCATCCAGTCTGTCCCACGCAGCCACCTTCTTAAGATGCTAATACACGGTCTCCACTCCAGGACAACTACAAACGATCCGCCGACAAAACGATTTATCACTAATTCATGAGCGAATCAACGTCAGAATGTTTTACCAAATAAGGATTCGTCGACTACGTTTATTTTAGGCATGGTTTGACACTACTAGTGACTAAATCCAAAGCTTATACCAACTTTAAGTTCTGAGTTGAGTTCAATGACAAATGCGTGCACTGACTGGCGAAGCCCACATCCTATGGTTCTTTCCTCAAAAGAGTTTGTCGTAACCATATTTTGTTCAAAAGAGTGCCCGTGGAGTTTCTTGCCCGTTATTCTCCATAGGTACCTACTGCTTTGGAATGGGCAACTAGCTTTATCTTACTGACTGACCGACCCGTTGACAATTCAAAAGTCCCTGTGATAGGTTTATTTGAAAGAAATGCTTTGAGTTTGAGTTGTGCCATCCCCAAGTTACCTGGCGTAAAGGCAGTAGGATAATGACAATTTACCTATTCCATTTTTTTCAGATACTCTCTGTTTGTTGGCAAACACCTCAATTCTACTAACGGCGCGTACTAAAGGATGGTTTAACAAACCCCAAGTAGAAACGCCGAGCTCTTACGAATCTTTGGAAATTATTCCGTACATATCTTCGAAACTCGCTGACAGGACCAATGTCATGACGGAAAAAATTGACGACCACGACAAAGATAAATTGCTAACTTTATTCACGAATACTAAAAAAGAGGTAGATGAAAAAATGCTATTGTTGAACAAGTTACATGGCTATTTTAACGCAACGTACGATGCTGTGTTCAAAGTTTATTCTTATTATCAGAAGTTGAAGACTAGTTTCGGTTTTCTTACTCATATGGGGTTTGGTAAGCGTAGAGGGTTGAGGAGGAGCAGGCGTAGATTTTTGTGATTTTTCGGTGCTTATTAGAGATAAGACGGATATTCAGCAATTATCCAGTATCCGTCTCCATTTGAATATCCGTCCGGATATTCGATAGTGACTCAATACCCGGCGGATATTGAATTTTCTTAATATTTAATGGAATGATTTTATTTGGTTAATTTTTGATCACATATCCGATTTATCTCTAGTTATGTAGAGGGTGGTTTCAATAGTGGTGTATCCATGCTAGGGCTCGGCCGGTCTTTTAAGATTAAATGCACCCTGTTCCTACTATAATTATGTAGATTTTAGTTAAATTATGTGTATGTTGTATAACTTGTAAATTACGTTTGGTGTTTAGTAGCAATAGCTTGTACAGAGGCCAGCACATCAAGTTACACCAATCTGTCAAATTTATTTGTAAATTTTTCAACTTTAGTACAAAAGCATAAGGTTCATTTTCAATTGGAATAATTTGACAGTTAGGGATAACTTGATGTGCTGGCGTGTGTTGATTGTTATTTTAAGCTTACCGTTTCTATTACCGTCAGGTTATTTTTTTTTTTAATTTAATTACTTTGCCGAATGTGAATTGGAGTTGCAAGTTGTATAGTAAGTATTGAAGCAAGCTCATTTCTTTAAAATTGGGTATTTGAAAGGGTAGTCAATAACGTTACTTTTTATGAACTGTCATAACCCGGAATTTGTACGTGATTTGTATGAAATATAACAATGTGACGTCACAGATTTTTAGAATTAATTGGAATACTTATTAGCATTAAATGCAATTTAACAATTATATTTTCGCATAGTATTTAATATCGAAGTTAGAAGTTTTTAAGACGAGCGGTCTTTTTTCTATGTGATTTCATATTTTATTTTTGACCGTTTCAAATAGTCAATTATGCTTAATTTCCAATACCATTTTTTCATTCCCAACTCTGAAAAAAAAAGGCTTGTTATGAAATGAAATTGATACTAAAATAGAAATATCAGCATTACTTTTACACGGCCATATTTAAAAAAAAATGATTAATGTAAATGGAGTCGACATTTCCTATTTGACTATTCTTATGAAGAGAATAGGTAATGGCGAAACATAGGTACTCCAAACTATATTTGAAAACCTTCATGGTCAGTACCTAAATAAGTTTGTTTATGTTATGTATTTTATATGTAAAAATAACCAATATGACACTTAACATGGATAAGAGGTAGTTTAACGCTCGGTTTCTGAAACAAAAATTATCGACGCGTCAAAATTAAACGTAAATGAAGGTTGTTCGTAATCGCAATTTGTAATTAAATTTATAATTGGTTAGTTCATTTTGTTTTGGAACGAAGTTCCTTATCGCGCGTTGCAAAAGGAGGTTAGACGGAAATTAAGACCAAAAGTTGTAACGACACTTTTTTTGGAGTAAAATATGATGTCTTGTTAATCAATATTTTTTGATTGGTTAAGTAATTTGAGATCAGTTTTTTTTTTATTAACTTAAAAGAAATAAAATTTTACTAAAATTCCTTCACTAATTAATCGAAAGGAACTTCGTTCCATCCGGGTGTCCCTTGACACCTCTCAAGTTGTTTTTTTTTTTGATTTCTTTATTTGCATAAACGTGTGTGTGTATGTACATACAAAGAGAGTGCATGCAAGATGATAAAGTATATTAAGTGCAAACATGTTTGTCACTACGTGCAGAATCATTATTTATCATGTTTTTGTGTCAGAATATACCGGGTGTAAGAGGTTTTGTGGTCTAACTGTGGAAATGACAAAGTAATCGTTTAATGTGTTTTGTATACGCTTACAACAGCCGCCAGCACATCAAGTTACCTCAAACTGTCAAATTCTCTCAATCGATTTTGAACTTAACGTTCAAGGTTTTATGGGTTAAAATTATTTGGAGAAATTTGACAGATTGGTATAACTTGATACGCTGGCGACCTAGGCGGCTAATAAAAAATACTTATCATAGGTTTTGTAAATACTTATAGCTTTAACCATTTATTTATTTATATGTTGGTTGTAAATAATACTTAAAAAATACATACAATGGAAGTCATTTTACACCTCAATAAATTCCAAATTATTAGTTTAAGATGTGTGTGATTGCATGTTTGTTTGTAATCTTTAACAGGCTGCGTTAATATCTGAGGCTGAAACGACAACCCCTCGGAAGAAAATTGGGATAATACGAAAGAAGGTATGGTACACACAAACACACACTAATCTATGAGGGATTAATACACTAACAAATAACTCGGTTGCATAGTCGATAAAAATAGCTGTAGGTGTATTTCTGACTGATCGACCCTTTGACAATTCAAAAGTGCTTGTAATTGGTTTAATTGAAACAAATGTTTTGAGTTTGAGTTTTCATTGGTGCAATTCGCCCTAAAACATCATCATCTGCCTAGCCTTATCCCAACTATGTTGGAGTCGGCTTCCAGTCTAACCGGACGCAGCTGAATACCAGTATTTTACAAGGAGCAACTGCCTATCTGACCTCCACAACCTAGTAACTGGGTAATACGATACTCCTTGGTAAGACTAGCTGTCAGATTTTCGGGCTTCTGACGACCCGTAACGACTGTCAAAGATGCACAAATAACAGCCGGGACCAACGGCATAACGTGCTTTCCGAGGCACGGAGAAGTCTCGGTATGTAAAGATGGTCACCCATCCACGGCCAACCCCGGCAAGCGTACCTTAACATAGTTGACCAAATATTGGATGCTCCATAAAGGTTGATTCGTAATGTTATATTTATATATTTCAGGTGAAAGATGCAGAAGCCTTCCTCTCGGAGATGCTAAGAGTCCTACAGAACCTATTCGCAAAGAAACCACAGCAAGAGAATAGCAAGCCACCTTCGAAACAAAATGGCGGACAGAATATCGCCTGGTCCTATTACGATGACCTTGGGAAATAAACACGTATTTTTTCTATTGTTTTAACGGGTATAAAAAAAACCCTTGACGTGAAAGCGCTAGGGTTGCCCGCGGACTTCAATTTTTTTTACGTTTTTTGCAGTGGTTGTGATTTGTGGCCGTAGCAAATACTTATTTACAGAATTATAATCATTAGAAGCATCTATACAACCCTCTCTTGGCCTCAAATGTCATGATTTCATATAATAGTCATTTCATACGTTAAGTTAAACCAAGAGGGTGGCATTGATGCCTCAAATGCCATGATTTCTTGAAATCGTCATTTCATAGGGTACTATGAACCAAGAGGGTTGCATAGGTGATTTTACTAATTAATATTCTGTAAATACGGCCATGAATCATATTTTGATCAACATTGAACCTAACACTAACCTGCAAATTGCAAAAATGGTAAGAAAATTTGAATCTCGCGAGCTACCCTGTAGCTTTCACCTTAACGAAGCTGAATCACTTATTCTGTTTATTATGATTTGTTTTTCTACTAAACGATACCTGGGACCTCCTCTTATTTTGTTGTTAACAGATATATTAAATACTAGCTGACCCGACAGACGTTGTCCTGTCTTAACTATGATACCTACCTTACCTACCCTACCTACCCGGTAGGGGGTAGGTATACCCTACCTATCCTACCTACCTACCTATTTTTTTTTGTATGTAAGAACCTTCTCCTGACAATAACAAACACAACAAAAAAAATGGCTAAATTGGTCCAGGCGTTGTTGAGTTATGCGCTTCCCAATCCCAACACATTTTGCGATTCATTTTTATATTATAGACTAGCTGACCCGACAGACGTTGTCCTGTCTTAACTATGATAGGTACCTACCTTACCTACCCTACCTACTCTACCTACCAACTTACCTACCCTACCTAGTCTACCTACCCTACCCTACCTACCTACCTACCTATTATTTTTTATGTAAGAACCTTCTCCTGGCAATAACAAACACAACAAAAAAAGAATTGGCCAAATTGGTCCAGGCGTTGTTGAGTTATGCGCTTAGTACACATTTTGCGATTCATTTTTATATATAAGAAGATAAAGCACAAAGATTCGCATGCGTAGTGGCGTAACTAAACCATCTCAGGCCTTTGGCAAATCCATTGCACGAGGCATGAGCCCCCAAATTTATATTTTTTACTGATCTTTGTTAAAAATGTTAGGTCATTTTTGAGCTCGCAGCCTCTCGGGCTGGGGGCCCCGTCAGGCCGAGGGCCCGTGGCATTTTGCCAGTCATGCTACCCTATACTTACGCCACTGTGCGTGCGTTACATTGCGCTCTGCCGTAAACAGCGAATTTTCATAGCAAAAACAACCGTCGGCGTCGGTTCGATTTTTTACACAAAGTTATTTAGTTTCTTGTGCAGAATGCATTGATAACGACTTCGTCAAGGGTCTTGTCAAGGGTCTGTATATGTACACTGTGGCATTTTAATCGTCATACAACGGCAGCCCAATTCATGTATCCATTTCCTACTAATCATTTGGATAATTTAAAAAAATATGTATCGTAAACGCACGACGTTCTTTGAACCATCCTCTAAGAGCCTGCTTAACAAAGAGGTACAATTGTATTGATTGTCCGAAAGGGTTACCGCTGCCCCGGAACATAAAGGGCTAAGGAAGGAACATGGATGGGTTTTAGTCAGTAAGAGTCTGACACTCCCTTCCGCTCCACCCAGAGCGGGAGAAGTAATTGGATGATTTCCCACCCTCATAAAAAAAAGGTAAACCTACCTTCATAAAATCCAGATTCTCTATCTCCCCGTAAGGTAGTCAATTAACCGTTGTTGCTGTTCAAATCACTTGGAGTCCTGCCACTTGCTCGATCACAACCCGTAACATTTTGAGCGAGATGCAACGTACCTACTTATAATCTCCTTGTCACCTCTTTAACTGTTCTGTGAGTGTGCTCCTTGTAGTCCGGTCAAATTAGACATTCGGTGCTACATAAATTCGCAACAAGCTGAATATTGGTACAACTGTTCAAAATACAATTATAAACAAAACCTGAAAGTACCCCATCATTCCCGTGTTTGGAAAAAAAAAATATTCAAGGTCAAATGTCAAAATAAAATAGTTTTTCGCGATTTTCAGTAAAAGTTTTATCATAAAAATACCTCTGACTAACAATTATTAGGGTGAAATTACATAAATTCGCAAATTTCTGTAATTTCACCCTAATATTTTGGTCAAATTTGACCGGGCTATTACTTACCGTAAATTTTCAGCACTTATAGCGTTTATGCGCACCATTTGTAGGTACTCCTCCATATTCGAATATTGACAGTTTCGATCACTCATTTTGAAGTATAATCACTCCTTGCACTAAAGTAACGATCACGAACAACGTTTTATTACCGGAGCGCGCGCGCACTTCCGCTTCCGGTGTTCGGGCGCAACTGACACAGTGCGTCTTGTGCGAGTGACCTTCACCTATTTTTTAAAGTGAAAGATGTGGGGCGTGACATTGAAACGCATCTTATTGGATGACAGTCCACGTGGCCTGTTTTAAATTAGCAGAAATTGGGGAGGAATGACCTCGCGATCCCCTGATTGCGGCCGCCTCCCGATACACCCCGTCCCGCATCAGTAAGGTTCGCCATCCACGGCATACCCTCGTTGCCCCCGACGAGGCCACTAGTCTCCTTCAAGGGAGTAACCCGGCCACCAGGCCTACAGGCACCGATTTCCGTCGTTCCGTCCTCGCCGTCGAAGCCACAGAACAGATAAGAATCAGGAACTACTTCCATTCTAACCTCTTTATCTCTTCTGTGGTCGAAGCCCATCCCCCGACCCTTGCTCGAGCCAGTCCGCGTTGCCGCTGAGCCAGTGTTTTACCCCCGATCCAGCTTGCCCCTTGCTGTCCTGCACCAGCGATGCCCTAAGCCGACTTCCGTACCCCACAGGAGGTGCCCTTAGCGTGTAGTCGCTTAGGTTTGTAAGTTTTTTTAAGCCCTGACTGGAGGCTACAATTCTTTTGTGGCATCTACAGGCAAGTCCGGTTAAACAGTAGACCCTATGGTTGAACTGCGAGATGCCATTATAAAAAAAAAAGTTGGAATGATCTACTCGACTCGTGCGCCGGGTAGGTATGTTCTACCGTTCGATACGTATAAACATTATTTAAACAGGATGTTTCATAGAGTAATGCATTGTTTATTTTTCGTTGTACCTATTATCTTAATTAATGGTAATATTTTTTAAATCGCGCCTAGAGGTATTTTATGTCGGATACATTAAATGGACCACCTTTGTAAGACGACTAAAATTGCACGGTGTATACATACGTATTATAAATTAACCTTTTGAGCGCCACGGTCGGATATAGTCGACAAATGAAAATACGTCTAACAGGCCACCGTCGGCTACAGCCTTAATTTTTTATGGCTTGGCGTGGGATATGGCGTTTAAAATGTTTAAGTAGCTTTTCGTGTCTGTATGACAATAGATTAATTAAGTTAGAAAATTATTCCGAGAGCTGTATGTGTATTATTATATTGCCAGTCGTATTTATTTTAATGAGTACCAATGTTATTTATTTTATTATTTATGTACAGACGCCAGCACATCAAGCTATCCCTAACTGTCAAATTTTCTCAATTAAAAATGAACCTTATGTCTTTGCAATAAAGTTGAAATACTATCAAAGAACTTTGACAGATTGTGGTAACTTGATGTTCTGGCCTCTGTACACGCAGTAAAATGCATAGGGACATCCCTATGTAGTTAATAATTTAATAAAATAGTTTTTTTGGTGCATTTATTAGCTGGACGCTGGCGCTTTATAGCAATCGATATAAATCAGCGGTAAATACGCTAATTTAGATATTATAACAACTCGAGGTTTTGAAATGTCGTCATTTGAATTGAATGGTTGAATAAAATTATGTTTTGAGCAGGCAGGTCAGAGCGTTATCGCGTAATATTTTGTATTTTAAGACATTGGAAATAAGGTTCGCTTTTCATCCAACATATGCGTTCAGATTTTATTTAACCTATCAGATAATAGCCGACAAAAACGTTATTTTATGTGGCTTGGCGTGTGACGCCGCTTCGTTTACGCTCTGGCGTTCAAAAGGGTAATTTACTGTCATAATTTCTAACAAAGTTAGTGTAAGAGGAAAATCCTACTAATATTATAAATGCGAAAGTTTGTGAGGATGGATGGATGTTTGTTCCTCTTTCACGCAAAAACTATTGAATGGATCTGGATAAAATTTGGCACAGAGATAGATTATAGTCTAGAATAGCACATAGGCTACTTTTTCTCCCGGCAAAATATACGGTTCTCGTGGGATAATATCCTACAAACACGCGGGCGAAGCCGCTGGCAAAAGCTAGTGGTGTATATAATAAAAAGACAGCTCTTCACAATTTTTCATTTATTTAAAAAATAATAAAAGACGACACTCTGCGTCATCTAAATGCTCAACACAGCTCAACAAACAATAGCTTAACATTACGATTATAATTTAAAATGGCTAAAAAAAACGGTTTCTTAAATAAATGAAACGGTTTTTAAAACCGATTTCATTTTTAAAAGATGGCGGTTTTTTTTAATGTAAAAAGAAACTGAATCTTTTAAAATACAACGTTAATTATTAAATTAATAAAGCTGCTGTATTAAAAACGCGCTTGATCTAGGCATTACTAAGAAAGTGCGTTACGATATCGAGACAAATGCACTTAGGGCTGTTAAACCCTGCTACCGCCTGCTGACTGGCTGATATATGGAGAAAACAATACGACCATAAATAAATATACTAATGAATACGAACCTAACGCACGCACCACTAATTTTACAGATTCATGTGCGTATTGTACAGTTATCACTTGCTTAAAAATCGGTGAAGGAAAACATGGTGAGGAAACCAGCATGTCTGAGAGATATTTCTCAACAACATGTGAAGCTAAGTCAGAGGCCCATGGGCAGCTTAAAAACTCTAATACCAGGTTAGTTACTAACCACACGAAAAGAAGAAGACTAATGAATAGGACTATTTTGGAACTATCAAATAAGTCCTAACACCGAAATATAATAAGTGGTTTTTTTCAAACAATCTAAATAATAGCGGTGGACCGACTATAGGTTTAGCCAATCTTTGACTAGCTATAGTGACTAAACTATTGGATATATTTGATTGAATTTTCGTATACAGGCTGGGGACAGCATTAGATATAGCAGTTTAATTTATGATCGAATTGTTGTCTCCACTTTGTATTAACCACGGCGTGACCCTACCTATACAAAATGTTATTAAAATAACTGAAAACCTCGAATAAGTTTTTGTACACATCATAATGAACAACTTTATTATGGGCTGCTGGGGAGTTTGTTGCGCCATTTCTTATACCCAGCTAAAGCACTAGGAAGTGGTGAAGGACGGGCGTACCGTACCGACTGTCTTATGTAATTTTTATCGATAAAAAAATACTGATTTATATATATAAATTACTTTTTGTTCTGATTTTATGCCCCCAAAACAAATATCAGCATTTTTTCACGATTTCGGAATTGGTCCCATTAATAAAGTTGTTCATGACGTTCAATGACTAATTTCGATGTTTTCAGTTATATCATTCTCACCGTATATAGTTCGTTCTACAAAGCTTGTCTCATACTATTCCTTTAATTAAAAAAGCCCTAGGATATCTCAATGCGATCTAAAAGCGACTTTTTAATTAGAATCATTCAATATGCTCACAAAACTGGAAATAATTGACACACTGATAATTTGTTAACTGTAAAGTGAAAGCGCCAGGGAAGCCCCGCAATATCCAAGTTTGATAACGATCTTTGCAATTTGCAGGTTTGTATTTTATATTTTCATACAACCTGAAACGACCTGCCAATAGCAGAAAACGAATGAATTTTGCGGGCTACCTTGACGCATTTACTTCAATTGGTTTGCCCGGTTCTTAAAAGCTTGAAACCGGATCTATTTTTTTTACCTATCATACCCTTTTATTTTTGCGAAAGCAGCTTTACGGGAACGCCTTTAAAATATCAAAGGCCCATAAAAACTGCGCTTCAGTATTAACGAAGATGCAATAGACTCAGTTATTCAACCAACCGGTTAGACGAGTAATACAAACGAACCGGTTTTAAAACTTTAAAAAACCGAACACAAAATAACCGATTTAAATTCAATGAAATTGTAAATTTTTTAAACTTAAATTTTAACATAATAATAATAATGACATAATTAAAGATATATATGATAATTAAACACGTTGTTTGCTGTTTTAAATTAAATCATTTCCATTGTGTTGGTGGCGCCCGCGTACTCGTCCTGAGCCTCTTCTTCTTCATCAAAGATTTCGTCATCATCAATATTCGCCTCCTGTAGATAATAAAATTATTTATTTAACACGCTGATTTACGCGCCAGTTATACCCTTCGACATTGTTTTGTACTCTAGAAGCACAACTGCTTTAGCAGACGAATTTTCATACTGCTAACATATCGCACTGCTAACACAAGACTATACAGTCTCAACTCAAATAAAGACAAATTCGAAGATAACTCATTCTTCATATATGTAAAATTTAGTTCTCTACGCGTCAATAAAACCGTCACAGAAATAGTGCAATAATAGTTGTAGGAAGTCAAAATTATATCACTTATAACTACGTAACTAACATTCTTTTTTTTTTTTTCTCACACAATACCTACTGTATTAACTCCAAGGCTAAATAAAGCCTTACAAAAATCTTATGTCATGATAGGGTTACAAAATTAGGCAGTGTCCGCGAACGTGTTAAGGATATCGAGGAGCTCGTGGCTAAGTAATAACAGCCGCACAGGTCGATCCATCAGGTTAAGCTACGCTTGCCGGGGTTGGCCGTGGATGGGTGACCATCTTTGCATACCAAGACTCGTCCGTGCCTCGGAAAGCATGTTAATCCGTTGGTCCCGGCTGTCATTTGTGCGTCGTAGACAGTCGTAACGGGTTGTCAGAAGCCCGAAAATCTGACAGCCAGTCTTACAAACATAGTTGGATAAACAACGGCTAGGCCGTATTTTGACATTGAGGTTGGTCAAATTTTCGCAAGCGTACTACTGAGCTTGAGGACCCCCTTTTTTTTAACTGATTGGAAATCATCCAATGACTGCTCCCGCTCTGGGTGGAGCGGAAGGGAGTGTCAGACTCTTACTGACTAAAATCCATCCATGTTCCTTCCTTAGCCCTTTGTGTTCCGGTGTTTTACACAGAGCGACTGCCTATCTGACCTCCACAACCCAGTAACTAGGCAATTCGATACCCCTTGGTAAGACTGGCTGTCAGATTTTCAGGTTTCTGACGACCCGTAACGACTGTCAAAGATCCACAAATGGCAGCCGGGACCAACGGCTTATCGTGCTATCCGAGCCACGGAGAAGTCTCGATATATAAATGGTGCTAAAATGTTAGTAGTCGAGTTCCTTCAGAAAGAGTTCGGCTAAATATTATTTTAATATTGGTAAAGAAAGATGAAGATACAAAAATTCGTAGACATTCGCACTGGGCGCGCGTGGTGGATGTCCACTCCCTCTCACAGAGAAGACCTGTGTCCCAGCACTGGGAATGTTATACGTAAAGAAGGATGCTGTACCTGATACTGCTGGTATTCGGAGATCAGATCCGCCATGTTGCTGGCTGCCTCCGTGAACTCCATCTCGTCCATACCCTCGCCCGTGTACCAGTGGAGGAAAGCCTGGAGTATATTAAAGATTTGTTAATAAAATATATTCAAAGCAGGGATGTTAGGCTCCGTAACCGTAACCGAAACTTTCGGATATCCGATATAAAAAAATATCCGTAACCGTAACCGAATCCGAAATTTAAGTTTCGGATATTATCGGATAGGGGCGGAGCCTAATTGAGACTACCCAAAAGGTTTAAGGATATCAGAGGTAGACTCGATACAACTTCTCGTAACTAGAATATGAAGCAATAGGCAAGTTGCGCGGTTTATTTGCTATTTGTATAACCCGTTTATTTGCTATTTGTATTTTACTTTTCAAATTCCTTAAGAATCTAATATCCGTAACCGAAATTATCCGAAACTAACGGATAATCCGAAATAATTTCATATCCATATCCGGAATAATAATCATTCCTATATCCGTATCTGAAAGTTCATATCCATAACATCTCTGATTCAAAAATATCAATAATGTTCGACAAATTCGATTTTTACAGAATTGCACTGAAAAGGATCACCTGTGATCAATGACGTAATAGCAGTAATAGCCTAGTGGTGTGACCGTCGAACTGCCAAGTCATAGGTCTCGAGTTCGAACCCAAGGCACCCACCTCTGATTTTTCAGATTCATGTGCGTATATATAATTATCACTTGCTTAAAAATCGGTGAAGGAAAACATCGTGAGGAAACCAGCATGTCTGAGAGATATTTCTCAACAGCATGTGAAGCTAAGTCAGAGGGCCATGGGCAGCATAGAAAGTCTGACACCAGGTTAGTCACTAACCACAAGAGAAAGAAAGAAAGAAATGACCATACCTTTCGCCTGAACATAGCCGTGAACTGCTCAGAGATACGTTTGAAGATCTCCTGTATGGCTGTGCTGTTGCCAATAAACGTGGCCGACATCTTAAGGCCACGAGGCGGAATGTCGCACACCGCTACCTTCAGGTTGTTCGGAATCCATTCCACGAAGTAGCTGGAGAGAGGAGAAATGTTTAATTTTTGTCAGTAATAAAAAAAAAACGTTTATTTTCAGACAAACAAGTCCATAATAGAAATTAATTAACTAAATGAGAACAATGACTTTAAAAGTATTGTTCACATTTAGTTACAACAATGAATTTATGTAACTCCCCGAACATGAAGTTCGGTGAACCTTATAAGAAGAACAGTGTCAGTTCTCTCTCCTATCCACAATAAGAATTGCTGTGCTACTGAGAACAGCAATTCGCAATTTCACTTTTTCGACCGTGTGACATCATCAAATGCCTCCTCCTGGTCTGGGTAGAACGGAAGGCAGTGTCAGACTTTTACTGACTAAAACTCATCCATGTTCCTTCCTTAGCCCTTTATGTTGCGGGGTAGCGGTAACTCTTTCGGACAATCCCGTTTACAAGACAGGCTTCGGCGCTAACGGGCCCCTTCACTACTGAGACCCGTAACGAAAACTTATAAGTAACCACAGTTTATAGCCGTTTGGGGTCGAAACGTTCGAAAGGTTGTAATTATGTAAAAAATAAGAAAAAAAAAAACGTATAAAATTTTAATACGAACTGACGGACAAAAAAATATTTTTTTGTTATAATTTTAAAGTGAAACTTTTATTACATTGTCTCAAATTTTTTCGTCTGTGTGTTGCATGTCGCGTGACGGTCGGCCGCTGAGTAGGGATAAAGTGAAAGGCGCTCGACAGAGCAGCCAAGGCCAATATGGCGGCGCCTATAGTGTCAAATGTCTTTAATGTGACAAAAAGTTTCACTTTTACCGTGGTTTCATAAAACCACACAATCCTTTTTTTAATAACAACCAACAACCGCCAAGCAAATACAAAATAAGAGCGATACGGTGTGATCGGGGGCCCAAATTTCATTTCACACAGACGAAATCGCAGGCAAAAATTAGTAGCAATATATGAAGAAAAGTAAAATTACCAAAAATTTAGTTTCTGAAAATAAGCTGTTTTTTCACTCACCTCGAATTCTTATTCTGGATAGCCAGAATCTGCTCATCCACCTCCTTCATGGACATTCTTCCTCTGAAGATGGTGGCCACCGTCAGGTAGCGACCATGGCGCGGGTCAGCGGCCGTCATCATGTTACCAGAGTTGAACATCTAGGGACACAATAGTTGAGATTAGCGACATCTAGTGGTGGGTGGAATGTACTAGTTCGAAGGGAGGTTAGACACTATTGAATAGCTAGTTTCCCATTCCAAAGCGTAGTTGGTTCCTATAGAGTAGAACGGACGAGAAACTTCATGGACGCTCTTTTAAATCAAAATATCAATATTAAACAAAACTCTTACAAGGTTAGTACGAGCCGTAAGTACAAAGAAACTGGCCAGGAAGTGGATTATAGATATTTTTAATACTAGCGTGTCTATATTTAAGAAGACTCTTTGCAACCACTTTTTCGAGTGCTTAAAGTACCTAGCGCTGGCTATGCATAATAATAATATAAACACGAATATATAACTGTCTACTACCTATTTGTTTCTATGCTATCAGCGAAAACTTGTAAATTAGTCATCATCATATTACGTTATATCGGAATATTGTTTCTGCCTAGCTGTAAGTTTTCCGACAAATATAAACTCAAACTCAAAGCATTTATTTCAAATAAACCAATTACAGGCACTTTTGAATTGTCAAGGGGTCGGTCAGTCAGAAAGATGAAGCTAGTTGCCCATTCCAAAGCAGTAGGTACCTATGGAGAAGAACGGGCAAGAAACTCCATGGACACTCTTTTAAATCAAAATATGTTTACAAAAACTGGGTTACATCACTCATGTTGAAATATACACGTGAGAACGATGCAGAACTTAATAAAAGCATCCATAATTACAAGATTTAAAAAACAATTCAAAATTAATTTAAATATTAAAACAGCCGTTGCAGCTAAGAGGTGACCAGTCCCTACTGACGGCGCCCGTTCATGAACATGACGCATGGATTAGCACCATTCAGCTCAACCATTTTGATGGGAGCTAAATGATGCAAAATACCGCCACCATCAGTGAGACATTACAGGGAGCATGACATGCTCTCAGCCGCCAGGGCACATTCAAGTCAATGTAAGACGTATAATAGACAATGTATATAATAAATACATATTGTAACAAGATTTTAATGTGTGGAAAATTTAAGGAGAAATAGTTACAATCAGCGCCATCTAGTAGCGAGTGGAGAGCACTATTTTGAAGGTAGGTTTCATTACGACATGTAAGGTGAGGCATAACACAGCAATTACTATATCAAATGGATTGTTCTAGTCTAGATGACGGCATTTAAATAATTATTGTATCATCGACCAATGTATACAAGGTGATATTATATGTCCTTATTAGTGCCGGGCGATGTATAATTCATGACATCCTACCATAGACGCCTTTCTCTTTTTAAAGATTACACATTTTTGTAATAAGTTATCGAGTTAAATAAAGATTCATGGCTATGCTAATTGTTATTTAAATTAAACATTGTAGACGAAGTATAGGCACACAACACTGTTTTTAGTTTTTTTTTAATTTTTATGTGATTATTGTACCTATGCCTTGACCTGGGTCAAATTTTTTTTTTTCTGTATTTGTATTGCCATACAATTTACATTAAAAGTAAAAAAAAAATGTCGTAAATTATCTTAGGTTAGGCGTATAATAACTTACCGTAAAACCCCGTTTTACCCGAACGACGAAACTTTAAAAGCGATTTAAGCATTAAATACTATAGTTTGTGGCCATAAAGGACTCGTTATGTGTTTACTCTATAATAATTAATGATCAATTATTGTTCTGGTTGGCAACAAACTATATTATTTCAATGTTAAAATCCATTTATAAGTTTCGTTCTGATTCACCCCTGCAACACTATTCACCCCGTTTTACTGTAGCTTAAGGTTGATGTTCCAGGGTAGCCCGCGAAATTCAAATTTTCTTAAGTTTTTTGCAATTTGCAGGCCAGTGATAGGTTGTATGTTGATGAACATTTGATTCGCGGCTGTAAGACGTATGTAGTTACAGAATTATAATCATCAAAATCATTAATACAACCCTCCGAGCTCATAAAGGTGTAAAAATGACTTTTTACAAGGTCAAAGTCATTCCGGAACCTTTATGTTATCACCTTAAGTTACTTTTGCATGTTAAAATAATCTTACCAAATGGTGGCCCGGGTTGGCGAAAAGTTAATTCACTTACTTGGCTCATTAATTCTGGTACAGTTTGTGCGCGGAATGTGAGGGCGTTCCTGGCTGTTAGTGGCGCGAATCCTAGAATATATTGACATTCATATTATTACTTGTTTAAGTGTTGGACATAGATAATATTGGATACCAACTAAGAAGGTTGCAAGTAATAATAACAAACTTGCGCAGTTTTTGCAGGGATCAATGCTAGAACCTCGTTTAAATCACTTTATACATTTTATTCAAGTAATTCTGCATAGCCTTTTACAGATTTTGTTGGGGTCGGGATCCAGTCTTACCGAATGCAGCTGAATGCTAGAATATTACAGCGACTGCCTATCTGACCTCCAAAACCCAGTAAATGCTGTTATTGGGTAACTGATCTACCAATGCCAGCCTGGACTAACGGCTTAACGTGGTCACACACACGGAGGGTTCTCCATATTTAAAGTATGGTCACCCATCCACAGACCAACCCCAGCAAGCGTAGCTTAACTTCAGATCGACTTACTTATATATGGTCACGAGCCACTATTTTCAATTAATGATTGAATATTTTTTAAATTACAATTTAATAAGCTTATTCAAATAATAATTAGCCCTATGTGTTCCGGGCAGTGGTGACCTTTTTGGACAATACCGTTGAAACATAACTAACATTTTTTTTTAAAGGCTGGGAAATCATCCAATGACCGCTCCCGCTCGGGGTGGAGCGGAAGGGAGGGTCAGACTCTTACTGACTAAAACCCATCCATGTTTCTTCCTTAGCCCTTTATGTTCCGGGGTAGCGGTAACCCTTTCGGACAATCCCGCTTACCCGGCAGGCTTGGCCCTGAGGGACCCCTTCATATGCTGACATCTCTTTGAGGCGCGCGTGGAACATGTACGCGCCGTCCGGCACGGGCCTGGTGCTGATCGGACGGTGAGTCACCCATTACTCACCGCCCGCAGGCCGCAGGCGTGGCCGGGAGTCGTCACGTGGCTCCCGACGCCCGGGGCGTCTCCTTCGGCGGCTGGGACGGGAGGACCTTTCTCTCTCCCATCCCGCCACCTCCTTCACGAGCATGACTTTTTCAAACATAACTAACCTGGCATGAAGAAGTGCAGCCTGGGGAATGGTACCATGTTGACAGCCAACTTCCTGAGGTCAGCATTCAGTTGTCCCGGGAAACGGAGACACGTGGTCACACCAGACATTGTGAGCTGTGAGGGTTTTAGAACATTAGCATATGTTATACACACTACAATATGAGGAGAAAATTAAAATCACTGCATAGTTTAAAACAAAGTCGCTTGCTCTGTCCCTATATCCCTATGTATGCTTAAATCTTTAAAACTACGCAACGGATTTTGATGCGGTTTTTTTTAATAGATAGAGTGATTCAAGAGGAAGGTTTATGTGTATAATTTGTCGACATATTTTCCGGGCGAAGCCGCGGGCGGAAGCTAGTAAACAATAAAATGAATCGTTTTTGGGTTTCGTACAGAAGGGTAAAACGGGACCTTATTACTAAGACCCTGCTGATCGTCTGTCACCAGGCTGTATCTCATGAACCGTGATAGTTAGACAGTTGGAATTTTCACAGATGATGTATTTCTGTTGCTGCTATAACAACAAATACTAAAATAATAGTTAAAAAAAAACTAAAAAACACTTTTTTTGAGAAAACCGAACAAAAAATATAAAATAAATTTTGTAAATAAGAAAAAAACATTTTTTTTTTCTTATTTACAAAATAGAAACTTTTTTGCGCCGATCAGCTGTTAGCAGCTATTGAGTATACAAAAAAAAGTTTGTTTGGGAAAGTTGATTGTAATCATGAGTACAATCACGCGTTTAAATATCGGCCACTAATTACCAGTCACCTTATATATTATTGGCAATTGGCAAATAAATGATTTCTATTTCTAAACAAAACATAGACAAATAAACTCACCGAGATCAGATGGTTCAAGTCGCCATAGCTGGGGCTGGTCAGGCGAAGAGTTCTGAAGCAGATGTTGTACAGCGCTTCGTTGTCGATACAGAACGTCATGTCTGTATTCTCAACCAATTGATGCATGGATAATGTGGCGTTGTACGGCTCAAGGACGACCTCGCTGACCTAAGGAGAATTACTTCATTAATGATTATTTTTTTTGTAAATGGCATCTTGTAGATCAACCTAGCCGCACGGCTCGATCCATCAGGTTAAGCTACGCTTGCCGGGGTTGGTCGGTGCATGGGTGATGCCGAGACTCCTCCGTGGCTCGGAAAGCACGTTAAGCCGTTGGTCCCGGCTGTCATTTGTGCAAAAAATGCATTTAGAAATGATAATTAAGTACCAAAAACTTCTTTTACAATTCTTTTGTGTATTTTTTTTTAATTTTCCTAAAATGAAACAGCTTATAGATTGTGGTTACAGACAGGAGAAATTGAGTAAAACGCCTTCTGTCACAAATAGCTCGTGTTCGAAGAATGCTATTCTTAACAACATAGACATTCTATGTCATTCGGGTATTAAGAGGTGTTGAAATAATTAACTAATGTAAAATAATAATCTTTGCATCATTTCATTTTTCACATACACTCCTACACACCCATTTACACTACACACCTGGGAATGTTTTACTAAATAAGTCATCATGTTTTGTTTTCTGATGCTTATAATAAGTGTAGATAATAATTTGTAAATCCGTTATTGGCTGTAGGTTAAGAATAATTATTTTAGTAAAATTGTTTAAGAGCTGTGGATTTTGTGATTAAATAAATAAATAAATAAAGGGGAGAGTCAATTTGAAATGGGATTTTAATGCGCATCTTGGTTAACTCGAATTAATACTTAAAGCCAGTGGCGTAACTATAGGGTGACAAGGCTGGCAAGATGCCACGGGCCCCTGGAACGTGAGGTTGCAGGCTCAAAAGTGACCTACCATTTTTAACAAAATTTAGTTAAACATAAATTTGGGACCCCATCACAGATATAGATAGACATAGATAACGCAAGTATCACGATCTGTATGAAAACCAAGCGTGCCATTTTTTGACTACCTATTATGACGTCACAAGCACTATTTAGTGATGTATGATGATCGAAAACCAAGCGTGCCATTTTTTGACTACCTATTATGACGTCACAAGCACTATTTAGTGATGTATGATGATCCGACTAGCGCTGTATACCGATGCAGACTGAGCGCGAAAGTGACCACTTACGATTTTTGTACGTAAGCTAGGCACGCGAAGTAGTTGCTCTTGCGTTATCTATGTCTGTCTATATCTGTGGACCCCATGCAATGGATTTGACAAGAGCGTCAGATGTCATAGTTACGCCACTGCTTAAAGCACTTCTTTTTATTCCGATTTTGCGGGCAAAGGCTAGTTAAAAATAAAATCTAACAGATAAGGTCTCATACAAAAAAATAATCTAATCTTTATCTTATAATCTATTTAATCTTTATTATATTTAAAATCTAATGATAAGTGGGTATCGCACATTTTTTTGACCTAAAATAATAAACTGCCGTCACACTGAAATAAACACATCCAATATGGGTACCTAGATAGTCAGCGGGATTGTCCGAAAGGGTTAAGCAAGGAACAAGGATGGGTTTTAGTCAGTAAGAGTCGGACACTCCCTTCCGCTCCGCCCAGAGCGGGAGGAGTCATTTTATGATTTCTCATCCTCAAATAAAAAGTACTTGCTTGTAAATTATTTGACCCAAATGGAAATTGCAACCATGTAATTTACAAAATGTGAATCTATGCAAATATTATAAATAAGAAAGATTTGTATGTTTGTAATGAATAAACTCAAAAACTACTGTGCCGATTTCAAAAATTCTTTCAACATTAGAAAGTTTAGTTTTCAGGGAGTAACATAGGCTACTTTTTATCCCGGGGAAAATAACGGGTCCCGCGGGAAAGACCACGGGAGCGAATCCATGGGCAAAGTGCTAGTTAGCTAATACACGGTTAAATTTTAGTCATCATCATCGTCTTAAAAAAATCAGCTGTTCAGTACATTTATGTTCGCCTCGTTAAAATGTACTGAACAGCTGATTTTTTTTCGAGATTTCAGGTTCGGTCCCATAGCAAAAGTTACTCGTTATAATGAGTACAATGACCCCTTTTTTTTTTTAGGGGATTAAACCGACCTATCCTATCGTATGCCGTAATTACAGACACAATTAAAAAAACCATTGTGTCTCGCGTAGATCTGCGTTCCGGCAGTCAATGGGTTAAATTTAACCGTGTATCAACGTGATTTTTCCAAAATATCCTGCCAAACCGCAATCCATGGCTGAAAAAGGGTGGGTCAAAAATGATGGCTCACCTTCGGGGAAGGTACTACGCTGAAAGTGCTCATGATCCTGTCAGGGAACTCCTCGCGGATCTTGCTGAGTAGCAGCTTGCCCATGCCGGAGCCCGTGCCTCCTCCGAGAGAGTGTGTCAGCTGGAATCCTGGGTGGTAGAAGAATAAAGCATACAGTTACTAACTGTTGTGGAAAGATGAATTCCTTTTTAAGGAAATTTCTCGCCGATTGGTCGACACTTCGCGTGACCAGAGGGCTGGATTGTTCTTTGGCCAAAGAATTAGCATTGCCATTCAACGTGGCAATGCTGCCAGTCTTCTGGGCACGTTTCCTGATGACAGCGATGCGGATGAGTACTTCGACGCCTAAGTGTCCTTTTTGTCTTTTTTTGGATTTATTTGTATATGTCGTAGGATAATTTGATACTTCGAATCTTCGCGGAAATCCTAGGGGTTTTGCGAAAACGCGGATAATTAGACATAGGCGAAAAATTATCAAATCTTACTGGACAAAGTCAGGATTTTTGCGAAAATACTCGTTATTATAGCAATATTGCGAAACGAAACGCTGGCTGTTATGAAATAAGAACGCTGATTGGTCGGTCAGCGCGTTCAATAAGAGATCGTCTCTGATTGGTTGACGTCTTAATCATCGGCAAACTAGGAACCAATTAGAAGTCAGCCAGCAAAATTGTAGCCAATCAGTGTTGAGCACATCAAATCTTACTATAGTAACGAGTATTTTCGCAAAAATCCTGACTTTGTCCAGTAAGATTTGATAATTTTTCGCCTATGTCTAATTATCCGCGTTTTCGCAAAACCCCTAGGATTTCCGCGAAGATTCGAAGTATCAAATTATCCTACGACATATATATAGTTAGTTAACTAGATAGTCTTTTAATTTAAGTACTTATGTAAAGTTTTTATTGTATTAGATTGTAGAAATTTAAAGATCATTATATAAATAAATGTTGTTTACAAGCATTTTGAAAGATGTAAGGGTGCGTCCACATCTGGCGAATGTGCCAGCTCGCGAGCCGTTTGCGACCTGCCCGCGAGCTGCGCGCGTTCATTTTGGTTCGTGCGCCGCTTCTGCGCCGCGCGCGCGCAGTTCGCGCGCGACCTAAGCGCCGTACGCGATCAGCGCGCGGGCGGCGCGCTTGTTATTAAATAATACTTACCCGCTCAGTTCGTTTCTGATTACTGGAGGCTAAGTACGTGTTGTCATGGAGTGGACGGAGGAGAATTGTTTACGCTTAATTGAAACATATAAAAGATTAATGATGCAGCAATTATATTAAAAACACTTGTGTCGTCTGACATCTTCGATAGTACTGAGCCAGTAAACGGAACTGTAAGGGCGAGAACTGAGTGCGCGCAAATCGCGCGCCACTCGCGCGCTCTATACGAGCCTTGCATGAGTTGCGCTAAAGAGGCGCACCAAACCATTGCAGTGATTGCACGCGCGCAGCTCGCGGGCAGCTCGCAATCGGCTCGCGTCTTGCACATTTGCGGCACATTCGCCAGATGTGGACGCACCCTTAAATCAATGACAAAAGACATGTTGCGCCGACCCCAAATAAATTGTGATAAGGGCAGGAGAATAATAATAATATCCTTGGACATTTCACACAACGCCATATAGTCCCAAGCTAAGCAACCTAATGCTTGTGTTATGGTAACGAGATGGCTGATAGACTACTTATAAGTATACATTTTTTTTTGTAAATACATACATATTATAGATAGAAAAACACCCAGACTCGTAACAAATACTTGCAGGTCGTACAAATATTTGTTTCGTGCGGGAATCGAACCCGCGACATAGATGATGAATGATGATGATGATGATGAAATATGTTAAATCAATCTGCCTAGTCTCCCAATCAAACCAATTAATGGTTGAGGTTGTCAAAGGTCGTACAAAAAGAGATTTTAAGTTGTTTCGACAAGAATACTTCAACCGCGCATTGACTCTTGACTCATCTCATGACAGATTTTAATATAGCACAGATCTGCCAGCTGCCTAGCCTTTTCCAAACTATGTTGGGGTCAGCTTCCAGTCTAACCGGATGCAGCTGTATACCAGTATTTTACATGGACCGACTGCCTATCTGACCTCCACAACCCAGTAACTGGGCAATACGATACCCCTTGGTAAGACTGGCTGTCTGATTTTCGGGCTTCTGACGACCCGTAACGACTGTCAAAGATGCACAAATAATATTAGTTTATTACCTTGTAAGCAATCACAGCCTTCTGCCTCCTTCCTGATGACGTCCATGACAGAGTCGACCAGCTCAGCGCCCTCTGTGTAGTGACCCTTAGCCCAGTTGTTACCTGATGAAGAAATAACATACTAATATTATAACGGCGAAAGTTTGTGTCTTAGTATGGGAGCGCGTGTGTTGGAACATTTAACTCCCTTCAAAATGGTTGAGCTGAATGGTGCTAATTAAAAAAAAATTGAATTGTCTTTGATCACTTTTTTAAATCTTTTATTACGGAGGCTTTTTAAGTTCTGCATCGTTCTCACATGTATAATTTCAACATGAATGATGTAACCCATATTTTGTAACCATATTCTGATTTAAAAGAGAGTCCATGGAGTTTCTTGCCCGTTCTTCTCCATAGGTACCTACTGCTTTGGAATGGGCAACTAGCTTCATCTTTCTGACTGGCCGACACATTGACTATTCAAAAGTGCCTGTAATTGGTTTAATTGAAAATAAATGCTTTGAGTTTGAGTTTGTTCGTTACTTCTTCACGCTGAAACGACTTAACGGATCTAGTTGAAATTTGGCATAGAAATAGTTTATAACCTGGATTAATACATAGGATAATTTCTGGCATCCACGCGGGAGAAGCCGGTGGTAGAAGCTAGTTAAAGCTATAATTCCGAAAAATAATAAAATTGGTACGGACATAGCATTAACATTTAAAATCATTCATTCATTCATTCATCAGCTGTATCTCAACAACAAAAATATGTCACAAAAAATCTGGTGCTCTAGTTTCGTGTTAACGAAATAAATACTATTAAATCATTACTTTTGTGTGTGTTTATTTATATGTCTTTAAAATTGAAGCTCTCATGTGCATGTAACAAATTAAAATACACCATGGATATTGAGAAATTCATAATGACAAAGAAAGAAATTGCTAAGCTTTGTGCTCTGACGTTTAAAAGGTTAAAATGATATAAAACTAAGTTGAATCATTTTAAAAAACCATGCTAAACATGCTTTTTTTTTTGAGATTGGTAAATCATCAAATCCCCTGGCTGGGAAATCATCCAATGACTGCTCCCGCTCTGGGTGGAACGGAAGGGAGTGTCAGACTCTAACTGACTAAAATCCATCCATGTTCCTTCCTTAGCCCTTTATGTTTCGAGGTAGCGGTAACCCTTTCTGACAATCCCGCTTACCCGGCAATGCTAAGCATGCTATGGGCGCTTTATATCCAAACAAACGAATAATTAAAACATTTAAAGTCATAACCGCTCAACTGTTGAAATATCAAATATGATTCAAGACAATAGAAAAAGTGTGTCTCTTGAGTCACAGTTGAGCGCATATGATCTTTTTTGGGCTTCATCATGCATATTGTAACAAACAATAGAATAATATGACTATAAAAAAGTAGGTTAAGTATACAATGATGACATTAATTTAACACACGGATAGGGCTAGTACCCATAAATCATATAAATGTTGCTAGGTTAAACTTCACACATTGAAACAAAAAAAAATGTCAAACTAAATATTAAAATCTATTCACCTACTTTTTGCAGTTGTTTCATCCTAATAGTATTGCTTATTCGTTTTAATTTCATTGATGCGAATGTTATGATCCGTGGACCCGACAAATGACCGCTGCGTGACAGTTCTTTAAGTACAGGTTGCTCTAAGATGCTATTTTCTAACATTTTAAATAAATCCGTAAATAATAACGTTTAATGGAAATATACCTAATGTTTTCATGAAACGAAAATGTGAAAACGTATAAGTGTGTTAAATTATGTCACCAATGTAGCGCCACGTTGTTTGTCATTTATCAATTTGTTTAACTTACGTACACTTATTACAAACTAGCTTCTGCCCGCGACTTCGTCCGCGGAAAATTTCTTTCCGACTTGCTAGACTAAAATTGCGATAGCTCGGCTAATATGTATGATATAAATATAATTTATAGCCTATAGCACTCAGGAATAATGTAGCTTTCTATTGGTGAAAAAATTTTTGAAATCGGATCATTGGTTCCGGAGATTACCCCCTACATACAAACTTACAAACATACAAACTTACATACTTACAAATTTTCCCTCTTTATAATATTAGTATAGATTTTTAGCCATATTCATATCTTTAGTTCCAAAGATATGAATATGGCTAAAAATTTCTGATCCGATTTTGAAAATTCATTCAATAATGTAAAGCTACATTATACCGGAGTGTCATAGACTATATAAAAAAAAAAACATGTAATCTAAATAATATACAAGGTTGTCCAAGAAGCCGTCGTCAAGCCGGAATCGGGTAGTAAACCAAGTCATAACAGTTATCAGAAAAAAATAATCTAGTATCCATTGATATAATTAGTCTCAAATGTCATGCAATTTAGCCTACAAAGATACTATCTATCATGAATGACTGCATCAGAATTTATTAATAGTACAGTCATAATGACCAACAAATTAGTCCGGTTACTCGCCACTAGATGGCGATACTTACCCGCACCACTGGCTGAACACGAAATTGCCATAATAGGATTCTTATCCCATTCCGTTTATGGTCGGCGCAACATGACGTTTTTTTTTCATACTTCTTTATTAGTCGTCATCTCGGTAGTCACTCCCTTTATAGTAATAACAACTTTCACCCAGTTTTCCATCGTTTATTTGGTCTTGCCCTCCTCTTATATCCACCCACATACTCAAAACTTTCACTCCTCCGCATTAAATACCCATCACCATGGCAACCGATTTCCAAACAAGTATTCAGTCACCGCTTACTTGGTGACACATAAACAAATTAGTTCAGTTACTCGACGCTAGATGGCGTTACGTACCTTAATAAATAACCTTTATTAGCAATATCTGTTTCATTTAAATATATTTTACCTAATAATTCATGTACAAACTCGTAATATGTGAAATAATCATAATTTAATAAATTTAAAACAAATTACTTATAGATAAAAAATAAATACATAATATTTTTTCCCACCTTTTATGGGAAATTATAAAGGGCTGGTATCACTCAGTGCGCTCCTAAGTGATGCGCGCGCAGCCACGCGCTTGTAAAGCTTACTTGTGTGCGTAACACGAACACAAGCGGTGCAAATCTGGCCTGTTGTTTTTGTTGCGCTTGCAGCGCAACACTATCTAGACATGTAAATAATCAAAGACATAAAAGACCGCTCGTCTTAAAAAGTTCCATCACCATACAGAAATTAAATAGTATGCGAAGATATATGTAATTGTAAAATTGCATTTAATAAGTTTTGATTTATTTTATTACATTTGATTCTAAAAATCTGTGACGTCACATTGTTATATTTCATTATAATCACGTACAAATTCCGCGTTTTGACAGTTCATAAAAAGTAACGTTATTGACTACACTTTCAAATACCCAATTTAGGTTAAATGCTCTAAGACCCAATTAGACAAATTCTCAGACTAAGGAAAAAAGAATGGACTCGGCATAAACATCTAATCATCAATCATCATAAAAAAGAACAACGGTAGTTTTATCATTACCAAAAATGGCAACATTATCATGGTGACGTCACAAATTATCCCTCGAAGGTATAGATAAAAATGGAGACCACACTCAGAACAACAGCTTGAGTCAAATACCTACATATCTCTATCTCACTCTCTGTGGGCCGACCTCTCTTTTTGGTGAGGACGATAGTATTGCTATCTTCTTATTTGAATCTCCTAGTAAATTCTTAGGAATAGTAATCACAATAAAAAAATCATAAGTTAAACGCTGTCTGGTATTATATAAAGTAATAAATAGTTAAAACGCGATTAGTTAATTGTGTTTTTTTTTTATCGGTCCCTTAGGCAAAGTTGGATTGGCTCATAACGGAGTTAGAATCCCATTTCCTTAGGATTCGATAAAGTGGCAACATTGACCCTATGTCAAAACAAATAAGAGGCAATATGGCGGTTTTTTACTTTGCGGTTCACAGCTTTAAATGAGATTATTCACGGTATAATTGATATAATTCAAGAAATGGTGCAAAATTGTATAGTGCGTGGTTGCGGAAGTAAGTGGTGTCCAGGAGGTGATATAAGATTTCACCCGTAAGTGATTTATGGCATTGAATCATTGCAAACATATTTCTTTGTTTTTTTCACTTTATTTCTACCTAAAATGGACGTAGTTACACGATAAGGATCCAATCCACAAAATTACCAAAATTGAGTTAAGTATACCAAAGAGACCGTAAAGGTCGATACTTTCGTTCAGCAAAAAGATCCCAGTGAAATACGAACACATGACATTGTTATCAACACGAGGTACCAGTCCACATGACATGTATGGTGGGCATTTATTTTGAATCCACTGAAACAATCCAATCTTCATGGATCATTAGCGTGAAACAGTATTTATTGGTACTAGCTTAAAATATATAATCTTAAACGAGATCCAATTCACTTGGATCCTTTCTGATAATTATTGTAACTTCAAAAACCGATACATTGTAAACCACTTAAACGATCCAAACACTTTGAAGCAATTCAATTTTATTAAAAAAAGATGAAAAATTTACTAATTTCATAAAAAGTGACATAAATGAAGACTAGTATTATGAACTTAAAAAAAAATGAAAGGAAAAACTTTTGATTTTTCTGAAGGGACTTTACCATTGTGTGGCCTTTTTTTAAGGCTGGGAATGACTTCTCCCGTTCTGGGTGGAGCGGAAGGCAGTGTCAGACTCTTACTGACTAAAACTCATCCATGTTCCTTCCTTAGCCCTTTATGTTCCGGGGTAGCGGTAACCCTTTCGGACAATCCCGCTTACCCGGTAGGCCCTAACAGGCCCCTTCACATGCTAACATCTTTTTGAGGTGCGCGTGGAAGATATACGCGCCGTCCGGCACGGGCCTGGTCCTGATCAGGCGGTGAGTCACCCATTACTCGCCGTCTGCAAGCCCGTGCCTACGGTGGCCGGGAGTCGTCACGAGGCTCCCGACGCCCGGGGCGTCTCCCGCTGCAGCTGGGACGGGAGGACCTTTCTCTCTCCCATAACGCCACCTCCTTCGCGAGCATAACTTTTTCGCAGAAGGAGGTGACTGCCTCCCACTCCCTCTCGCCCCGGACCATGGCTTGCACCAGGGCCGGGCGCGTGAGGTCGCCGCCGCCGATCGCCTCTACGAGGACACGGCGGTGCTCCGCCCAAGCGGGGCAGGTTTGCACCGTGTGCTCTACCGTGTCCTCTGGGCGATCCTCGCAGTGGTGACACCCGGGCGTTTCCTCCCGCCTGATGATGTGCAGGAACCTCCCGAAACATCCATGTCCGGTGAGGACCTGCGTCAGGCCGTAGGTGAGGGCGCCGTGACGCCTCTCTAGCCACTCCTCAAAGAGGGGCCTTACCGCCACACAAGGACGCTTGCCGCCTCGCCTGAGAGCGTGCGGTACCCCCGGATCAGCCTAATGGCTACCACCTTTTGGGGCGCGTTCAGGTAGTGAGCAGTGAACACGCTCACACCGGGGCCCGTAAAGGGCAATGGACCGCACGACCATTTTGTGGCCTTAGGGCAAAAAAATAGCTCAACCTAAACTAGACGATCTGAGGTCCATGCACCATTTAATCCCAAAAGATTGCCTAGAATTTTACAAGTCTCTACAGGGGGCGAAAATAATATATAGAGGATGACCTCAACGGTTTTAGTGGGCAGCCTGATTTTAATGCAGAATATGAAAGTCAGGGAGAATAAGCACACTATAATAATGGTTATGAGTTTGAACCTCAATTTTTTACTATTATACCTAATTATTGGTACAACTACTTACTTTTTGTTTCAAATATTGATAAGAAAATATGTGTGCGATTATAAGAATCAAACAATTTTAGTTAATTATAAGTAGTTTTATTTATTTTTATAGAATTTGTCATCAGTTCCTAAAGTGGATCCTTTTTGAGAAACATCATTTTATGCTGGTTTCATTGAGAATATTATTTATCAAAAATGATCCAAACCCTTATTTTCTTGAATAATATTTGCAGTATGACATTAAACTTAGTAAATATGATTTAAAGTTAAAATATAATCTGTTTTCCTTCTAATTTCAATAAAACCAACAAATTTACAGCATCGCATCATAGAAGAATTCCATTGCAAACTTTAAATTTCAATATCTCAAAACTAGCTTAATGTGGACTGCATCCTTATCGTGTAACTACGTCCAAATGTTTTATCAGTGTTTTCAACATATTATTTAATGATAATTACGACCGAATCAAATAGTTTTACATTGAATTTAATTGACTATGTGCAATTTTAATGTTTTGTTTACGTTTTTTTTTGTTTTATGTCATGTTGAAGTAGTGTAACCATATTGAGGATATATCTGGGAATTTCCGTGGAACATGAACTAATTAAAAAAAAAGTCTTAAGTATTATATATGTCTCTTAAGGATTGTGGACTATGTGATTTTTTTAAATATAAAATTTTTGTTTCTCACTATTCAAAAAATTTAATATCCATCAAATGCTTTTTTTTCAGATTTCCTAAAAATAGTACTCATAGAAAATTGTGGTTATCCATTGTACCCTTGAAAAACAAGTTTTATGAAAGTGCACGGATTTGCAATTTACATTTTCAAGAATCAGATTATTATAAAAAAACAAGGCGCTTAAAAGAAACAGCAGTTCCTAATATAATAGATCAAGAAACAGTCCCACCAGCCATGGTAAACATTTAACATAGTTTATATATCTGTATTACAATATATTACGTATTTAGAAATATAGTTCAAATGTATGGCAAAAGGCAAAATTTTATAAAATAAATTATAATTTTCAGATAATAAGTTCAATGCATGAAGACTATATGGTGAAAATATTTGATAACTATTTTTCTCTGGTAGAGTGTTGTGCAATTACACCTCTGGTCATGCTCTATTTTCGTGTAAAATTCTGTATAATACGTCTACCCAGAACTTTTTGTATGATTAATGACAAACAGGCAATTTACACACTCAGAAACATCACAAGTTTCACACTTTATCAAACAACTTTTTTCGTAATTTCATAAACATGCATCATATCATGTTGCATACAATCTTTAGAAGCTAGAATCTAAGTAGTAAACAGTGATGTAGAGAAATTTATAAATATGTTAATCACTAAATGGAAAGTAACTACAAGCCTGTCCCAGGAAAACTAAAATAAAGGTTACCCTACTGAGAAAGAGAGGGGCTGCCCACAAAGAGCGAGATAGCGATACATAGGTATAGCTTCAAGTAGGTATTCGGAGTGTGGTCTCCATTAGAGATGAGATATACCTGCCATTCTCCATACCCGGCCTTTAAGGTATGGGTATTTGGGTGTGGTAGGATTTCGATAAGTAAACGTATGCGATAAGTATGGTATGCCTCCAATATAATGTAGGTACGACGTTTCAAGTACAGACGCCAGCACATCAAGCTATCCCTAACTATCAAATTTTCCCAATTACAAATGAACCTTATGTCTTTGTAATAAAGTTGAAATACTATCAAAGAAATTTGACAGATTGTGGTAACTTGATGTGCTGGCCTCTGTACCTATACGTAATTATGCATTATGAGATATGAAATCTTTCCTTCCTACTACCAGGCTTAGGACGGTCGGCTAAGAGTATGACGATGGTTATTAATGAATTCTAGTTATTTCTATATAAATTAATGCAAAATAACATTAATTATATTTAAACTTATATTAAAACATTGTCGACCTAAGTACCACTAGACAACGTAAACATTCAAACACGTAATAATATTCCCTAACATAAACAAACTAAGGAACTCTTTCACGTCGTGACAAAAAATGTAATTATGCTATTATGTTCCTTATGTACGTAAAAATAAGTACCCATTTTGTCTAACTAAATTAAATCAACCGAATGTTCATAAAGCACGAATGACGTTTCGGGTCCCTTCGTAAGCTGTTGGGTAGCTTCGGGTTGCTTCGGCGTACCGAACTACCGATAAAACTGGGTGCTACCTTGTGGTACTGGTTCGTATCGTACTAAGCGTCTGACGTCATACCTTCAAGGTATTTACCCAGTATTTCGGTCCGTACCCGGTCTACGTACTGGGAGGCACATACTTGGTATATATACCTCTACCAGTATATACGTCTCATCTCTAGTCTCCATTTTTATCTATACCTTCATGCTCTGTGGCCTGTCGCCATGTTTTGTCACAGATAACAACAAACAACAAGTAGGTACCTACATCAGTTGTCATCGCGAGTTGCTTGTTTCAGTATTTTGAAGAAAATTTTGTGTTATTAGGCGAAAATTGTGCTTGTATATAGTGTTTAGACTTGCAAAATACTGCATTTATCATGGGTAGGTGCAGTGTGTTAGGCTGCCACATGAAAAGCAACAAAAAACATCCCAATATAACGTTGCATAGGTAAGTACCGAATTCATTCAAAATATCTTGTTTTTCCTATTAAATTGAAAGATTTTGCTATTTGGGAGAAAGTGTATTAAGATAAACTTGCTTTTCTGTAATCATTTACTGTTTTACTATTAATATTAAGTGATTTTTTAAGAAAATCATTCGTCCTAATAAATAGTTTCGGTTCGACATTTTCAATAAGTATATCGATAGCATATCGACAGGTGAATATTATTTAAACTCGATTTCTCTTTTATGATTTTAGATTGCCAACATGTAAAGTAAGAAAAGAACAGTGGCTGGATATACTTGGGATTAAAAATTTGAATAGTACAACCAAGCATATTTTCATTTGTTCGCTGCATTTTGAAGAGAATTGTTTTAACCGAACTTTAAATGTTACAAGACTGCGCGATGATGCTTTGCCTTCAAGTGAGTTGTTGGTAAGTTTTGAAAATAGACAAGATAGTGTTTACCTACTTAACCCTTAGAACACCATTGTCACATGTACGTGACAATGGCAACATCACTATATAACACGAAATAAACAATTAAATAATTACTTGAGTGTTTATATAGATATCTCAAAAATGTATGCTCTCGTACGCATTTTATGGAATTAAACAAATTAAAAGACGCCATGGATAAAGGGAAATTCATGATAACTTTGCGTGGAGGGCACTCGCATGCGTTTATGCTCTGGTGTTCAAAAGGTTATTGACAAGTAACGGAACCAAACCAGTTGATGGAGAGAGGAGGGACGAGAAGCATGTCAGCAGCTGAAATACTGGTATAAAGATTCAGATTTAAATACTGTTGTGCAGTCAGAATGTAATGTTTTTTCTGAAAATTATCTTTTTATGTGGTTAGTGACGAACCTGGTGTCAGTGTTTTAACACTGCCCATGGGCCTCTGGCTTAGCATCCCATGCTGTTGAGAAAAATCTCTTGTTGAAAAAATTATAAAACATAAAATTCTCAAAAAGACTGAATCAAAACCTAAGTTAAGTTAAATGATTTTAGCTTTCAGGTTATAAAATGTTGTACCTATGTTAAAATGCTAGCGAAACAAATGTGTGCATGTGTTAGTGAATTGAGAAAAGTAAATCTGTGTGAAATGATAATTTTTGTTTTATTATGAACTAGCTGACCCGACACACGTTGTCCTGTCTTAACTATGGTACCTACCCTACCTACCTATGCAAAAATGTGCAATAAAAATATTTTTCTCATACAAACTTTGCCACCCCTTGTAACCCTTTTAGGGGTTGAATATCCAAAAAATAATATGCCTATGTCCTTCTCATGAATGCAAACTATCTACATACCAAATTTCAGCAAAATCGGTTGGGTGGTTTAGGCGTGATAAGGTAACAGACAGACAGAAAGACAGAGTTACTTTCGCATTTATAATATTAGTGGGGATAATTGAGCCATGTAGTACCCTATAAAGTTTTTTTTTTTGCTCTTTATTTTTAGGGACTTTTATCCTTTAAGGCATGTCAGCCCCATCATAACCAGACCTAAGTTAAACAACTATAACTAACTAACTCTAATAATATATAATAATATTAATAATTAATTAAAATAAGTATAGTCTAACAAACGAGAAAAAAAACTGTATTTAGTAATTATTTATCCTTTTCATTGGTAAGTAATTAAAGACCTTAGGTGCAGGTACTGCAGGCGTGTTGTGCTGATCAGTAATTGTGATACTGTATTAATTAAGGCTCCTACACTTGAAGCCCCCATTACAAGTCGTAGAAACTGGCAGTCAGCATGAAACTCAATCTTAATTTTATAATTATTGACATTGCCACAAAGTTTTTTCATTATTTTTATTGTATGACATAGTAACTTGTAAGTAGACTATAATTATGAATGATAATGTGTTTTCAAGTTTTAAAATTGACATATCCATGGCATTTTATTTGTATCTCTTGACATTCTTATTGACTCTTTCTTCGATTCCTATGATTGATTTTATTATATTCTTTGTTATTTGAATTTAATTAATTGCATTAATATTTGTACACCATTAAATGATAGGCATAGTGATCATCCATACTGACTGTAACATTTATTTTATACCTTAATTCACAAATAAATAAATTGAATTGAATTCTGTGATCACCGTGCAATTCAACTAACGATAATAAAACGGCCGCCATCTTTGTGCCACACTCACATTAGGTATGCACGTTTTTTTCGTAGGTATTTTATGTCCATTCTTTTTCCTTAGTCTGAGGACAAATTGCAGTGTGTATGTCAGGGTTGCTTCAAATAATAATATCCTTGGAAATTTCACACAACGCCATTGTAGGAGCCAATAGTTGTAGGCACCGTACACTATCACAATGTTGATGTTGGTTTAGTTGTGGAGTACACAGAAAGAACCACAAGTAGAGTTTAAAGTTATATTAAAAAGTTGACCGTTTAACAAGTTAAAGTGGTAGTGATTCTTTCTCTTGACAAGTGGTTGGTTCCACAGTTATTGTCTGACTCGATCTGCCTGGCGTGAAAAGTTACAATTATAACGTAATAATTGTGACGCACGACATCTAAGTAGGTTGCTGCGTTCGCAAAGTAAATGTACGGTTGATGAGACCGTACATGTTGGCAACCCCACAAAGATGTACAGAAGATTAATGAACGCTTGTCAAGAGAAGAAACCCTATTACAAAGAAACAAATAATAAATTAAATTATTCGAAGTTGAATGCGATGTTGTCCGCGTAACGTGGACGTCCCGCTTGTAGTTCTGCTTGGCTCGCCGTGTGAATGTTTTCTTCTTGCTTTCTATGTTGTACCGGTTTCAGTTCAATCTCTTCAAGCTGATTGTTCGTAGCTGAATGGCTCTTAGTTTGTTTTGAGCGACACGATGGTCCATATCTCTTTACAAACCACCCTACAGAGACAATTACGATTACTCCCACTATGGTATAAGAGACGGCGTATTGGTGTATGTCATGAGTGGAAATGGTTGATGGGAGCTGGTTTTCTCGTGTTTTCATAGTAGCTAATCGCTTGTCGATTTCCTCCAATTCTGCAGTTTCTGGCAACATCACGTGCGACATATTATGTGTTATGTTCACAATCTTATTTACCATCGAGTTAAGCGACGGTACATTCATGGAAAGATTCATCTTCATGTTGCTATTGTATTGATTGTGCGAGTGAATTGTTAATTCCTTCGATTGCAACAAGCAACCCTGTGCCAAAGTCAGTATGCCGGAAGCCATGGAGTGTGTTGTGATATCGTTTTCACACACAATTCGTATTGTGCAAGTTCCGCAACAAATCGCCAGCCAAGTATTCGTTGTGTGTAACGCGATCCACTCCTGCTTACATAGCACCTTTTTTTACGTCACAAGGTGAGGTCGTTCGATGACCCAATAGTTTTGCTTCACAGGGGGCATTGCTGTTATGCAAGTTGAATATAGGTAGATTCTTGTTGCATATCAAATTGCCTGGTTGAATGTGACTACACCGCTTCATGTCATCTTCAGATAAAGAGATGTAAGTGCTCTTCCCAAAGTTTACTGCTATGTACTGCGAAGCTAGTTGGACGATGAGTGTTCCTGTGCTTGTATTCATGGGCAACGGAGTAGCTTGGTATAGAGTGAAGTCTTCATCTGAGATCAATGGGACGTGTATCTCGAACAAGAAGTAGTTAGTGGTGACTCGCGCTCTCACGTATAGTAATTTGTAGATGTCCTTGATATCGTCTCTGATGTTTCGGACAGGCAACGACGAGGTCCTCGGGAGTTTGCCCGCGATGTCAGTTAGTTGCTTGATCAAGTCGACAGGTGTAAGGAGATGGATGTCTATGTGCCCTTTGTAGACATCAGTTAGGCTTTCAAACAACATCTGTTGAACCCTCTCTAAGTTGGTTATCAGCAAGTATGCTGTTAGCGAGGCTGAGTTGAAGTAGTTAGTAGCCATCACTATTTCCATTTCAGACTCCACTTTGGCTAAGTTGATGTTAGTCTGCGCCATGAAGTCGTCTATTAGACCAAACTGTCGCTTGATATTTTGTTCATTCTTCTTCAGCATGTTGTTTTGAAGTTCGACTATTGAAGTTTGGTTTTTTACTAAATCAAGTAAGTAGTTTTCATTATTTTGGACAGTTTCTATGTCGTTGTGGTATTTATCTGCAAATCGTTGATCTAGAACACCAAAGAGGCTGCTGGCAACGTATCCCACTCCATCAATCAGTCCTCGTTTCTTACGATTACTTAAGTGCTTGTGAGGAGCTAGGAGTATAGTGTTGTAGTAGCTCAGTATTTCCATTTCGTGGTTAATCTGTTCTAAAGTTGTCTTGCAATATCTGGGGTCGGTTTTTTGGCACAGTTCGTTCAATCCCTTGAGGTACGCTTCAATTCGACGTACTCCATCCCAGTAAGTTGTCAAGTTATAATACATTAGTAGTGTCCATTCGTCATGAATCACTTGTACGTTTCCTATTGTGTCGTAATAAATCGGCCGCTCAAGTTCGAAGTTAGTAATTTGAACGCCAGACGTCACGATTTCGCCATATGACGCAGTTATTAATGTAAATACAATTAATAAAATTGTAAGAAGGTTGGAAAAACATTTACTTCCACCCGTGTTTGGTATGTTTGGAGTTTTCTTTTCTGAGTGATCTTGGATGTTGTTCTCGATAGGAAGTGGCGACAGTTCACACAGTCACTCAGTTTCACTACTGGACGTTTCATGATACCAGATTGAGTTTTAACCGTGGTCACTCGAACATAGCCGTCGGAACCGGGATGCAGTTCAAGTACGCGTCCCATGGCCCACTTTCCTGGAGGTAAGTTGTTATCCTTGATCAAGACTATATCGCCTTCCTGGATGTTATTTTTTGGTTTGGTCCATTTCCCCCTAATCTGGAGCTGTGTTAAGTATTCACTTGACCAACTCTTCCAAAATTGGTGCAGCATGTGCTCTGTTAGCTGCCACCGTTGACGTAAATTAACGTTATTTACGTCACAATGCGTTGATATTGGCAGTGACATCGTTGGGCTTCCAGTGAGAAAATGACCAGGTGTTAGATAATTTTGAAATTCATCGGAATCTTCCGTGAGCGGACAGAGGGGTCTTGAGTTCATACAAGCTTCTATGTTTGCCAGTAGCGTAGTAAACTCCTCAAATGTTAGCTTCTGATCGCCTAGTACACGGTGCAGATGATGTTTCATCGATTTTACGGCCGCTTCCCACAGACCACCAGCACTTGGCCACGCCGGAGCGTTGAAGTGCCATTCTACCTCCATTTTTCCGATCTCGTTGAAAAATTCCGGTGAAAGCTCTTGTTTGAATTGTTCAAATTCATTGCGCAACATCTTCGAAGCTCCAATAAAGTTCGTGCCGCAGTCCGAGTACACATGTTTAGGTGTACCGCGTCTAGCGCACATGCGCTGAAAAGCGGCAATGAAAGTTTCGGTGCTTAAGTCAGACACCAGTTCAATGTGTACAGCTTTAGTAGCCATGCACACGAAGATAGCGATGTACCCCTTCGTAGTCTTTACTCCTCTTCCTTTGTTTAGTTTGACTTGCACGTGGCCAGTGAAGTCTACACCAGTATGTGTAAAAGGTCGTGATGGGGTAGCTCTCTGTTGAGGTAAGTCCGCCATAAGTTGGTAGTTATCTGTTGGTCTATAGCGGTGACATCGCACGCAACGTCTCAGTTGAGTTTTGACAGATCTGTTGCTTCCGACAATCCAGTATCGCTGTCGGATTTGAGCCAATGTCAGCCGCGCACCTCCATGAAGTGTTGTAAGGTGTGCCTGTTCAATTACGAGCTGAGTTAGGCGTCCCATTCGAGGAAGAATTATTGGATTCTTCATCTCGAAGGGCAGGTAGGAATTTTTCAGTCTTCCACCGACTCTTATAACCCCTTTTTCATCCATATAAGGGTTCAATTTGTATAGAATGCTCTTGTTGTTTACAGTTCCGTTTGCTTTCAGTTGTTTGTATTCATTTTCAAACTCCGTACTCTGCACATATGTAATTACTCGATCAGCTGCTAACTTGAGTTCGCTCACACTTAGGTAGTAGGTTTCAAATTTCATCTTGGAGCGTGCCGTCGCGATAAAGCGCAGTACCTGAGCCGTGACTCGAATTACTCGCGTCAACGAGCTATATTTATGTAATAAGTTATTTATAAAATGTTCATTGTTATTCGGCACCGTTGTGGCTACCACTGCAAATTTGACACTTTCCTGGTTGGTTGTAAACAAACATGTGGAGCTTCTCATGAGGTCAAAGTCTTGTGGCATTTTCAGAAATTCCGGACCTTGCCACCAGAGATCGAAGTTTGCTAGTTTGCTCGGCAACATTCCTCTAGATGCGCAGTCAGCAGGGTTCTGTGCCGATTTTACGTAGCGCCACTTGTCGGAAGGAATACTTTGTTTTATTATTTCAACTCTGTTGGACACGTATTTATCCCACCTTGATGCATCTCCTTGCAGCCACGCCAAGACTACTTGAGAGTCACACCATGCTTGTACTGACAGATTGTATCCTGCTAAAGCTTCCGTAGTTTTTTCCATGAGTTTAGCCAACAGTAGTGCGCCACATAGTTCTAATCTCGGCAGCGTAGTTTTTTGTGATAGAGGCGCAACCCTGGTTTTAGCGACGAGTAAAGTTACAGTCGGTATATCATGTTCGTTCCTTACTCGACTGTATATGACACACGCATACGCCTTTTCACTTGCATCGCAAAATCCCAGTAATTCTATTGATTGTTGTGCACCAATCCATCGGTTTAGTTTTATTTTCCTTACATTTGGAAGTTCAGTTTTCAGTTTGATCCAGTCGTTTAGTATGTTACTCGGTAGTTCTTCATCCCAGGCAAGTTTGCCGTTCCAAACTCTTTGAAATAGTAGTTTTGCCGACACTGTTATGGGAGCCAGCCAACCCAAAGGATCGTACAGTTTCGAGATTTCGGAAAGTAAGTGCCTTTTCGTTGTCCGACCCTTTGATTTTTCTTCTAGACTCCAGTTAAACATGAACGTGTCGATGTTCGGGTTCCAGCCGAGTCCGAGCGTTTTTGTTGAGTCTTCAGTTTTGAAATCGAATATGCTTTTAGTTGATATTTGATCGTCAGTTAAACTCTCTAGTAACGCGGGGTGGTTAGCTGACCACTTTCGTAAGTTCATTCCGCCGCCCTTCAGTAAGTTTATAAGGGAACTTTGTAAGTCTTTAGCTTTTTCCAGAGAGTAGTGTCCGCTAATTACATCATCAACGTAGAACTCGTTGAGTAATGTATAGGCGGCCTCTGGATATTTGTGACCGTCATCCGAGGCTAACTGCTTCATGGTTCTCATAGCCAACCATGGCGCGCACTTCGTTCCGTATGTTACCGTGCAAAGTTGAAATTCTTGTAGTTTTTCAGCAGGAGAGTCGCGCCATATTATCTTCTGAAGTGACTGTTGATCTTCAGCTACCCCGATGCATCGGTACATCTTCTCTATATCGGCGGTAAAAGCGTACTTGTAGGATCTCCACTTTAGTATAAGGGCTTGAATGTCCTTCTGTAGATTTGGACCCTTTTTCATTAAGCTATTCAAGCTGTTCCCAGTTGTTGTCCTTTGCGAGGCGTTAAAAACCACTCTTAGTTTTGTAGTAGTGGATTGTTCTCGCAAAACACCATGGTGCGGAAGGTAGCATTCAGGCGTTGAAGGTAATATTGGAGACGCCGGTTTCATGTGCTGTAGTTGCGTATATTCTCTGATGAAGTCCCGGTACATTGTTGCGAGTTTGGTGTTGTTTCCCAGGCGTTTTTCCAATTGGAGAAATTGCGAGATAGCCATTGACTTTGATTTGCCTAATTTGTTTTGCAACTCAGAGCTCATAGGCATCTTAACGATGTATTTGTTATCTGCGTCTCGTTGTACCGTCTTGCTGTAGTATTCTTCGCACTGATTATCCTTGGTCATGTCATTGTTGCTGATCGTTATGTCTTCGTTCTCCCAGAATTTAGTTAATTCGCTTAGGTCGACCAGTGTTATGTGACAGTTAAAAGTTTTCAGTTTGCCACATAGGATCCAGCCTAAGTGCGTATCTTGCGCTACAGGAGACTGTTGACTGCCTTTCAAGACTCCGTCAAGGATGATGTCGGAATACACATCTGCCCCAAGTAATAAATCTATAGGGCTAGATACGTTGAATTCCGGATCTGCTAGTTTCAAGTTCTCCAGGTGTGGCCAGTTAGCCTTTTCGAACGATGAGTTGGGTAAGTTGTTTGTTAGTTTGCTTAAGATGAGTGCCTGAGTTTCGAATGCGTAGTCCGAGTGAATAGATTTACAGGTAAGCTGAAGTCGTCCTTTGCAGTTTCCAGGTGCAGCTCCCACTCCCGTTATGGTCGCATTCAGTCGTTTCCTTGGTAGTCGTAGCATCTGTGCGGCGTTCTCGGTGATCAAGTTGACTTGCGAACCTTGATCTAGTAGTGCTCGAAGCGTAATAAACACCCCATTTGCGGACTTTATCTTAAGCTGCACAGTAGTTAACAAAACCTCCATCTCGTTAGTAGATATATGATTAGAGCTTTGTTTGTGCGTGGATGTGGTTGGTCGTTGCCCTAAATTCTCGCTGTTTTTTTCTGTATTCGTTGAGCTGACAGTATTTTTCTTGTCTGCGTTGTGCAATAAAGTATGATGCTTCATATTGCATTCTTTGCATGTTTTAGCTGACGCGCAATCTGTGTTGCCATGACTGTATAAGCAGTTTTTACACACGTTTAATTTTGCGACTGTGTTATTTCGTTGAAATGAGTCCATATTGATGAACTTTGGACATTTCATCAATACATGATTTCCGTCACAGTTTGGGCAGTGTCCATATGCTGTATGATAAGTTCTCTTGAAAAATTTTTGCCGCTCGTAGTCATGCGGTTTTGCAGAATTGTGCTTATTAAATGCCTTGGATGAGACTTGCTTCTGCTGGTTAGGTACTTCTTTCTTCGTATTCTTCATGGTTTCATACGCCATGAACTTGTTTTCCAGGAAGTATAGTAGCTCATTTAAGTTTGGCACATCCCTAGGATCTCGGAGTTCCTTTATGTACTCGCTGTAGGTAGTGGTGTCAAGTTTCTGCGACATCAAGTGTACGATAATTGGGTCCCAAGTTGCGATGTCTAACCCAATGTTTGTTAGTCCATTCGTACACTCCGTTATGACGTCATGCATCTTCTTGAGGTTGAAGCTGTCGGGTTGTTGAATGACAGGTAGGTTGAGCATGGTGTTCAGGAATGACGTAAGTTGCAGCCTTCGGTTGTCGAAACGCTGAGTCAGTATTTCCCAACATGATGTGTAGTTTTCTGCTCCAATGCTGAGATGTTGCACCAATCTTTCAGCTTCTCCTCTCAACCTCGTCTTTAGATGCTGCATCTTTTGCGCTTTATTAATCATCGGGTTGTTGTGAATGGTTTCCATGAAGAGATCCTTGAAGGAAATCCATTGAGTGTAGCTACCCGAAAATTCAGGAACCTCAATTTTTGGCGCCGACTTTTCATAGTGCACTGTCGACCAAATCTTGCTGTTCAAGTTTTTTCGTAGCTCGTCGTACTTGTCCTCCATATTGACGAACATGTTGTAGTAGTTAGCATTGGAGCCTTTGAGTATTGCTTCCAGCTCCCAGTGTTGTTTGTCGATGACGTTCCACTTCGACTTTAAAATGGAGAGATGGTCTTCTAGTTCCCATTTCTCCGTGATGGCTTTAATGTCAATTTTCGACATGGCGCGATCGAGGGCTTTAAAGTTGCACTCTTGCTTGCTCAGCAATGTTTTGGTGGTATCGTCAGTGTCTCGATCCAGCATCCCAGTTAAGTCAAAGTTCACGAACCTTTTTCCCTGTAGTCGTTCTAGTAAGTTAAGCATGTCTCCTTTTGTAGATTCGTATAGAGCTTGAGTTTTGCTGTACACGTTATCCACGAAGTAGTTTATGTTTTTGTCTTCTAAGTTTTGCTCCAGAATCGTATGTCGTTCCTCGAAGTCATTCCACTGTGCTTCGAGAGATTCTAGACGCTTGGTTAAGTACTCTTCAGTTTTTCTTGAGGGGCTATCCTTTTTATAGTTAGAGCACAGCGCTTTGATGTTTTCAAAGCAAGATTGTTGGAGTTGTAGCTTCTCCATAGTGAGTTCTCTTTTCTAGTTGTCGAAAAGAAGTACGTTTATTTGACGTTAGTTCACGACACGAATACCACAGTTTGCAGGCTTCTTTTTTCAAGTCTCCATGGATTCGGTCTCGTAGTTGAAGTAGAGTTACGTAATCCTCAGCGTCTTGAAATTGTCGATTGTTTCTATTTATTGCTTTTGCACTCTATGTTCGATATTATGCGCCTTCTCAATCCAACTGGGGCGACCCGCTTGTGGGAGACCAGCTGAACCGATTCGCTATCGTAAATAGAGACACTATACACAATAAACATCCGGTTCGAAGGACCATTTAATGTAGGAGCCAATAGTTGTAGGCACCGTACACTATCACAATGTTGATGTTGGTTTAGTTGTGGAGTACACAGAAAGAACCACAAGTAGAGTTTAAAGTTATATTAAAAAGTTGACCGTTTAACAAGTTAAAGTGGTAGTGATTCTTTCTCTTGACAAGTGGTTGGTTCCACAGTTATTGTCTGACTCGATCTGCCTGGCGTGAAAAGTTACAATTATAACGTAATAATTGTGACGCACGACATCTAAGTAGGTTGCTGCGTTCGCAAAGTAAATGTACGGTTGATGAGACCGTACAGCCATATTATAGTCCCAAGCTAAACAATCTATTGCTTGTGTTATGGTAACGAGATGGCTGATAAACTACTTATATACTAATACATAATGTTAATTACTTCTCATACGATAAATGTGTAGAGTCAAGTTCTTCCAACTAAACAGACAGCTGTGCTGCTGGGGAGTTTGTTGCGCCACTTCTTCTTCCCAGCTAAAGCACTAGGAAGTGGTGAAGGGTGGGCGTTTTTGGGGCACTGTCTTATGTAACTTTGACCTTCAAAAAGTGCTGATTTTCAGCCTAGTTTGAATAAATGACTTTTGATTTCGATCAGCATAGTCTTTTCTTAACTGTGTAGAGCAGTGGTTCCGAACCTGGGGGTAATTACCCCCTGAAGGGTCAATCAGATTTTTTGTGGGAGTAACGAAGACCTAATCATCATCTGCCTAGCCTTTTCCCAACTATGTTTTGGTGGGCTTCCAGTCTAACCGGATGCAGCTGAAAACCAGTATTTTACATGGAGCGACGGCCTATCCGACCTCTACAACTCAGTAATTAGACAATACAATACAATACCACTTAGTAAGACTGGCTGTCAGATTTTCGGGCTTCAGGCGACCCGTAACGACTGTCAAAGATGCACAAATGTCAGCCGGGACCAACGGCTTAACGTGTTTTCCGAGGCACGGAGGAGCCTCGGTGTGAAAATATGTTACCCATCCACGGCCAACTCTGGAAAGCGTAGCTTAACCTGATGGATCGACCTGTGCGGCTGTTAGTACTTAGCCACGAGCTCCTCTCTCGAGAATTAAGACCTAATATCTAATAAAATTATAGACCCCGCCACACAGTAAGTACCGCGCTTGTGGCGTTTGTTTCTATCTGCTGTTACGACATCGTCATGTAAGATTGATGTCCAATTTGTGATTAATAAAGATATTTGTATTTGCTTGTATTGTTTGTATTAGGAGCTCGTGGCTAAGTACTAACAGCCGCACTGGTCAATCCGTCAGGTTAAGCTACGCTTGCCGGGGTTGGCCGTGGATGGGTGACCATCTTTACAAACCGAGACTCCTCCGTGTCTCGGCAAGCACTAAGCCGTTGGTCCCGGATATCATTTGTGCATCTTTGACAGTCGTTACGGGTCGCCTGAAGCCCGAAAATCTGACAGCCAATCTTACCACGGGGTATCGTTCTACCCAGTTACTGGATTGTGAAGGTCAGATAGGCACAGTCGCTCAATGTAAAATACTGGTACAGTTGGGAAAAGGCTCGGCATATTGATTTTTGTTTGTATTGGTAACATTTTTAGGTCGGGGTAAAATCGGTTTACCTAATAGGTCATTGGGGGTAACAATACTGAAAAGGTTAAGAACCACTGGTGTAAGGGTTGTCTTCCAGTCTTAACTAATGCAGCAGAATTTTAATTTAAACCATTATTTTACATCTTCTCTTCTTTTCGTGTGATTATTGACTAACCTGGTGTCAGAGTATTTAAGCGGCCTATGGGCCTCTGACTTAGCTTTACATGCTGTTCAGAAATACCTCTCAGACAAGCTGGTTTCTTCTTTTCTTGACCGGTTTCTAAGCAAGTGATAACTATACAATACGCACATGAATCCGTAAAATGAGAGGTGCGTGGCTTGGGTTCGAACTCGAGACTTATGACTTGGCTGTCCAACAGCCACACCACTAGGCTATCACTGCTATTTTACATGAAGCAATTACTATTTTACTAATCCATAAATTTATTGTCTTGTTCACAGGATTCCTCAAACTGTGATTATGGAGAAGTTGCTAGTTTGGAGGTAAGTACTTAATTTTTATAGAAAATGTATTAAGTATATTTTTTAAGCAAATGATAATTATACAATACGCACATGAATCCGTTAAATCAGAGGTGCGTGTCTTGGTTGGTGGCTCGAACTCGAGATTTATGACTTGGGTGTCCAACAGTCACACCACTAGGCTATCACTGCTATTTTATATTTTACTAATCCATAAATTTATTGTCTTGTTCACAGGATTCCTCAAACTGTGATTATGGAGAAGTTGCTAGTTTGGAGGTAAGTACTTAATTTTTATAGAACATGTATTAAGTATATTTTTTAAGCAAATGATAATTATACAATACGCACATGAATCCGTTAAATCAGAGGTGCGTGTCTTGGTTGGTGGTTCGAACTCGAGATTTATGACTTGGGTGTCCAACAGTCACACCACTAGGCTATCACTGCTATTTTATATTTTACTAATCCATAAATTTATTGTCTTGTTCACAGGATTCCTCAAACTGTGATTATGGAGAAGTTGCTAGTTTGGAGGTAAGTACTTAATTTTTATAGAAAATGTATTAAGTATATTTTTTTTTACTATTGCCATTGGAAAAAGGGCATTTGATTCAATGATAACAGTGAATGAAACTATTAGTCGCTTGAGTGAATAAAAACATTTAGAATTTTGAAAATGGAAACAAATTGTATGAATTATGCACAAAACAAAAACGTGTTGAAAGTACAGACGCCACATCAAGCTATCCTAAACTGTCAAATATTTCTAATTGAACATGAACCTTATGTCTTTGCAATAAAGTTGAAATACTATCAAAGAAATTTGACAGATTGTGGTAACTTTATGTGCTGGCCTCTGTAACCTCCTGGCTGGCTAAATTGAGCTTATAATGCTACTATTTATTTTCTCGCTGTCTATGGTAAAAAGTATCGTGAAAAAAAAAACATCTCGGTACTTGTAGCCCTCGCTCTGCTCTGGATTCTGATCTAGAATCTTTCGCTGCGGGGTGTGTACCGGGTGGCTCTAATTAGCTGTGACCTTTAGCCCTTCGAATTAAATTCCCTCTTTTTATAGTTTTTTTTTTGTTTTTTCAAATGAGACAAAATAACCAATATGTTAATATGTTTTAGGCTTGCAGAGTTTGCCTAATAATGGGTGTAAAGTTACTTCCAATAAGAATCTATAAACTGGAACAAGCATACGAGAATCTCACAGGAATATCTGTAAGTTGTATAACTCATATAGTTTCAACCACGTCTAATTTGCTCAATATCACTACTCTAGTAGCGGAAAACATTAATTACAAAAAGCAAATCGATGTAGCCTATTTTGATTTCCAGAAGGCCTTTGACCGGGTCGACAACGACATTCTTTTAAGTAAATTAGCCTTAACGGGTTTCTCCCCGACGTTGCTTAAATTTTTTGCTAATTACCTACACGACCGTAAGCAATATGTCACATATCTGTGTGCAAGTTTGGAGCGCTACTTCGTCACTTCTGGTATAGGGCAAGGTACTAACCTCGGACCTCTACTTTTTCTAATAGTTGTTAACGATCTACCTACATATATTGAACATTCTACTGTTCTAATGTACGCTGATGATGTCAAAGCAGCTTTACCAATAGTCAACTTTAGTGATACGGCTATGCTACAACGCGACATCGACAATATTCACACTTGAGCACGGTAAACAATCTTAACCTTAACATCACTAAATGCGCTGTCATGACGTTCTCAAAAACCTCGCAACCCATAGCCTACACCTATACTCTCAACAATGAGCCCTTGAAACGTGTTGCAACCGTGCGCGATCTGGGTACAAACTTTGACCCACACTTAACCTTTAACCAGCACATAATTCAGACCTGTAACAAAGCCCGCAAAAACTTAGGTTTTGTGTTGCGTCAGGCTAAAATATTCAACAATAGACAAGCCATAACCCTATTATACAACTCATACATTCGCAGTATTCTTGAAACCAATAGTGTAATCTGGAATCCACACGAAAAATCCTATACATTAGTTACTGAAAAGGTCCAGAAGTCATTTGTACGCTACCTCTACTTAAAACTGTATGGTTATTATCCGTACTTGTATCCGACAACATTTGTGCTAGGTGCCTACCAAAGTTTAGAAGTTAGAAGAAATCTTGCCACAGTTAAATATTTCATCCGCCTTATTCGCGGTTCCCACTTCAATTCCTCGCTTTTACAGTACATTCCCTTTAATATCCCTCGCCCTATCCGTCATACACTTCGCCCTCGGCATCGTCCTTTATTTTCAGTGCCTCAATCCGGTCCCAATTCCCTTAAGACTAGTCCACTGTATGTAGCCCTCACCCTCATTAACAACATTTTGCTATTTGACGATACATTAGATATCTTTGCAACTGCTGAGCTGAGATTTCTGGACACTGCTACTCGTTACCTGGAGTCCATTGCTACCCCTAGCACTATCACTCTGCACTAATGTTTACTTATTTTTACTATTTAATTTTATATAATTGTTAACTTATTATTATTTTATATTTCTCATTTCAATTGTTTTTTATTTCTATTTAATTTGATATATTTTTATTATTTATGTATAATTTCATTACAATTCAAATATTGTTAATTTAATTATTATAATCCCTAATAATTTCTTATAGTCTAAGCTTTTGTTTATATTTCTAGTTTTTCTTTTATAATTTTTTACAGACCAATAACTTGTTTGTGTGGTTGTTAAACTGTTAATGCAAGTTGGTTATAATAAATAAATATATAAATAAAAGTTTTCTAGCTTCAGCCAGCGGCTTCGTCCACTCGGATGTCGCAGAACAGGCCGTTTTTTTTTGAGGCTGGTAAATCATGCAATGACTCCTCCCGCTCTGGGTGGAGCGGAAGGGAGTGTCAGACTCTTACTGACTATTGACTAAAACCCATCCAAGTTCTTTCCTTAGCCCTTTATGTTCCGGGGTAGCGGACCCTTTCGAACAATCCCGCTTACATGGCAGGGTTAATGGGCCCTTAAATTAATGCTGACATCTCTTTGAGGCGCGCGTGGAATATGTACGCGCTGTCCGACACGGGCCTGGTCCTGATCAGGCGGTGAGCTACCCATTACTCACCGCCCGCAGGCCCGCGCCTACGGTGGCCAGGAGTCGTCACGCGGGTCACGGAGCGTCTCCCGCGGCGGCTGGGACGGGAGATCCTTTCCCTCATCCATCCCACCACCTCCTTCGCAAGCATAACTGCTTCGCAGAAGGAGGTGACTGCGTCCCACTCCCTCCCGCTCCGGACCATGGCTTGCACCAGGGCCGGATGCGAGAGGTCGCCGCCGCCGCCACCCTTGGTGAATATAGCTTTGATGGTATGTCGTTTCAGATATGCGAAGAAGACAAATTGCCGCAGAAACTATGTGTGGAATGCGTACAAAGGCTAATGAACTGCAGTCGATTTAGACTGAAGAGTTTAAGAGCTAATTCCCTGATGCTGGAAGTTATTAAAAAGCAGGACTCTGTGAGTATTAATCCAAATTACTTCCTAGGCCATGTTATGCGGAGGAATGAGGAAAATGTTGTCAGGAAAGTTGTCAGTAATGTGGATTGCTACACAAGTACCTAGAAGAAGACCAAAGAAACGATGGATGGATTGTGTGGATGCGTGCCTCGGAAATCACGCTAACCCGTTGTTCCCGGCTGTCATTGGTGGATCTTTGACAGTCGTTACGGGTCGTCAGATGCCCGATAATCTGACAGCCAGTCTTACCAAGGGGTATCATATGGCACAATTGCTAGGTTGTGGAGGTCAGATAGGCAGTCGCTCCACGTAAAATACTGGTATTCAGCTGCATCCGTTTAGACTGGAAGCCGACCTCAACATAGTTGGGAAATGGCTAGGCAGATGAAATAGCTTGGGATAAAGCAGCATAATAATATTTCCTAATTTAATTAATGTATTTTTTTTCAGTTAACTGTTCAAAACATACAAACAATTAATCGGTTAAATAACCAATTAACGTCGTCATTATCAACAAAACATGTTGAGGTAAATCATTATGATTCTTGCATAGAATATGAAGACGAAACAATAGTAGCTCAGGAGAAATCGCTCCCTACATGCAATGAAGCAAATAAAAACGAAATATTTCTCACGGAACACATCACGGTCAGGAACGAGGACGGACTTAACGAAGAGGAAATTAATGATCCCGGAGTTAACGATCACGGAGTTAGCGACCCCGGAATTAACGACTACGGATCCACGGATGTTTTTAACGACAACGATTATGATTCCGACGATTTCGTACTAATAGTAGAAAAGGCCAATGACTCCTCAGATGACAATTTGCCTTTACAAAAATGTAAGACAAAGAAAGCGAGTAAAAAGAAGGAGAAAGAAAAAAAACCGGTGAAAACCATAAAGAAAGGTAAACAGATAAAAGATCCCGCGGAACCAAAGATAGATAGACGCAGAAAACCGTTTCTAAACGATGATTTAAATGAAACTCTCTTTACGATTACGGATTTGACGGTTGACGAGCAAATAGCTGAGATTGTAAAAAGACAGGATAGTTCGAATTATAAAAATTCTGTTTATAAATGCACTGAATGTTTTAAAGGATTTCTGGATGAGGACGCTTATAATGGCCATATGACGCGGCATACGGATGTGAGTATATATTTTAATAATTGGGTATTTGAAAGGGTAGTCAATAACGTTACTTTTTATGAACTGTCAAAACGCGGAATTTGTACGTGATTTGTATGAAATATAACAATGTGACGTTACAGATTTTTAGAATCAAATGGAATACTTATTAATATTGCAATTTTATAATTATGTTTAATTTCTGTATGGTGATGGAAGTTTTTAAGACGAACGGTCTTTTTCTACGTGATTTCATATTTTATTTTAGACCGTTTTAAATAGTCGATTATTTTAAAAGTAACACCCTTTTTTGTTTTTTTGAGGGGGGGAATTCATGAAATTACCCCCTCCCCCACCCCGCTCGCTAGTCTAGAAAAAAAATCAGCTGTTCCATACATTATGCTCGTGTAACTCGTCAAAATGTAGGGAACAGCTGATTTTTTTTCCCGATTCTACCTGTAGGGTGCACCTTTGCCTCCTTTGAGGATTACAAGAGTGAGGTTATGTTATGCGTGTAAATAAAGAAAGATATACTTTTTTCTCTTACAGCAATGCGGCGAACATGAATGCGAGATCTGCAAGACGCATTTCAAACATCCGCATGCGCTCCGCAACCATATCACAGCGTACCACACGCAGAGGTTCAGCTGCAAACAATGCAACTACATCACGACCCATAGACAACCGGCGAGGCTACACGAGCGGTGGCATAAAGGCACTAAGTATAAGTGTCCGCATTGCCAGGACGAGTTTGTGTAAGTAATATTATTTTTACTAATATGACAGCTTCTAGTCTTACCAAGGTGTACAGTGTTACCCAGTAAATAGATCAGATTTTTACCAGAATTAAGGTTAACAAGGTCATCATTCTCCAGCCCTTATCCCAATTTATTTGTGCTCGGCGCAACATGTCTTTTTCTTCCATACTTCTCTATTAGTCGTCATCTCAGTAGTCACTACCTTTCTAACCATATCATCTTTCACACAATTCATCCATCGTTTCTTTGGTCTCCCTCTACTAGTATAGCCATCCACATTCATACTCACAACTTTCCTGACAACATTTTCCTCATTCCTCCGCATAACATGTTACATGCCCATACCATGCCACAGCCGATTTCCACACAACTTTTCAGTCACCGGTGTCACTTTCAGACTTCCTCTTATATACTCATTCCGTATTCTATCCTTTCGCGTAACACCACACATCCCTCATAGCATTCTCATCTCAGCTGCATGCAATTGTCTTTCATTCATTCCTTTTGTGACCCAACGCTCTGATCCACAAGGTATAATCTTGTAACTTGTAAGATTGAGACTCGAGTTTAAACCCAAGACCTATGACTTTACGGATTCATGTGCGTATTGTATAACAATCACTTAATTAAAGATCGGTGAAGGAAAACATCGTAAAGAAACCAGCATGTCTGAGAGATATTCCTCAACAGCATGTGAAGCTAAGTCAGAGGCCCATGGGCAGCATAAAAACAGACACCAGGTTAGTCACTAACCACACGAAAGAGAACGAACGACGTTATTTTTCTTCTTTTTTTTTACTAATTTTAGTGAGGAGCTCGTTGCTAAGTAATAACTGCCGCACGAATCGATCCATCAGGTTAAGCTACGCTTGCCGGGGTTGGTCTGTGGATGGGTGACCATCTTTACATACCGAGACTGCTCCGTGCTTGCATGCAGGCATGTTAAAGCGTTGGTCCCGGCTGTGATTTGTGCATCTTTGACAGTCATTACGGGTCGTCAGAAACCCGAAAATCTGACAGCCAGTCTTACCAAGGGGTATCGGTTACCCAGTTACTGGGTTGTGGCCGTCAGATAGGCAGTCGCTCCTATAAAATATTGGTATTCAGCTGCATCCGGTTAGACTAGAAGCCGACCCCAACAACGTAGTTGGGAAAAGGCAAGCAAATTGATTTTTTTTTCACTTATTTTAGTAAATTCACCACTTATATGGGGCATATCCGTATAAAGCATCCTTCGGACTTCGTGTGTGAACTGTGTGGATATTCCTTCGTCAGTGCCAAGGGCATTGAACTGCATAAGAAGCTTAAACATCGACTGGATAATGGACAGGTACGTGTCATTAAAAAAAACTTAAAAAAAAAGGATTGTGTGGTTTTATGAAACCACGGTAAAAGTGAAACTTTTTTTCACATTAAATACAGTCATTTGACACTATAGGCGCCGCCATATTGGCCTTGGCTGCTCTGACGAGCGCCTTTCACTTTATCCCTACTCCGCGGCCGACCGTCACGCGACATGCAACACACAGACGAAAAAGTTTGAAACGATGTAATAAAAGTTTCACTTAAAAATATTAATTTCCGAAGTTGGTAACAAAAAGCGTTTGTCCCGGCTGTCATTTGTAGATCTTTAAAAGTGGTTACGGGAAGTCAGAAGCCCGAAAGTCTGAGAACCAAAGACAACCTCCAACCAGGTAACTACGTGTCATTAAAAAAAACTAAAAAAAAAGGATTGTGTGGTTTTATGAAACCACGGTAAAAGTGAAACTTTTTTTCACGTTAAATACATTTGACACTATAGGCGCCGCCATATTGGCCTTGGTTGCTCTAACGAGCGCCTTTCACTTTATCCCTACTCCGCGGCCGACCGTCACGCGACATGCAACGCACAGACGAAAAAGTTTGAGACAATGTAATAAAAGTTTCACTTTAAAAAATATATTTAGCTTTTAAATGTAAATATGATTATATTAGTGTTAGATTATAAACTATTGTCTTTAAAAAAAATATTAATTTCGGAAGTTGGTAACAAAAAGCGTTGGTCCCCGCTGTCATTTGTAGATCTTTAACAGTGGTTACGGGTAGTCAGAAGCCCGAAAGTCTGAGAACCAAAGACTACCTCCAACTTCCAAATTTTATGTTCTTTTTCATATTTATAACTTTGTAGTTTTCACTCGGACGTTCATTATACAGGATGAAATTGAATTCATGGGAAATTTGAAGGGATCATTGTACTCATTATTATGAACAACTTTTACTATGAAAACACACCTAAAATCGCAAAAAAAAAATCTGCTGTTCCATACGTTTTGACGGGTTATGCGAGCTTAATGTATGGAACAGCTGACTTTTTTCGCGGTTTCAGATTTGTTCCCATAGTAAAAGTTGCTAATAATGTAAGACCCCTTAAAATATTGCCCATGAATTCAATTTCACCCTGTATAATCAAGACCATATTTATTATACTGGGTGTAACCAAAAGGGTATATACATACAAAATGATATGCTACAGACCACCAAACTGAACAACTTTTACTATTGGACCAACTGCGAAATCGTGAAAAACAAATCTACATTTCGATGTGTCACGTGATCAAAAATGTATAGAAAAGCTGATTTTTTTTTGCGATTTCGAAGCTGGTCACCAACCTGAACCACTTTTACTATGGTAAAAGTAAAATCTGTCTGTAGTATGTATCATAATTATGCTTTTGTATGTATATACCCTTTCAGTTACACCCTGTACAAGGTGTTTTTTTTATATCCCATAACTCTATGGTTATATTCTATAAGTAAAAACAATACAAAAATGTCCTAGAACATGTGGTCTAAAAATGCATCGTTTCGAAGATATCATCAATCTTATATTAATTCATCTCGATGTATGTAGGTACAGACGCCAGCACATCAAGCTATCCCTAACTGTCAAAGTTTCTCAATTAAAAATGAACCTTATGTCTTTGCAATAAAGTTGAAATACTATCAAAGAAATTTGACAGATAGCGGTAACTTGATGTGCTGGCCTCTGTACATAAAACACGTTGTATATTTCTTTCAGGTACCAGAAGATGGTCCCTATTGCGAGCCTTGTAACGTTAGGTTCGTCTCCCCAGAAGCCCACAAACGACATCTCAGCGTTTCAGCCAGACATAATACAGGTATTATCACTTGCTTAAACTTGTTGAAAGAAAACATCGTGAGGAAACCAGCATGTCTGAGAGATATTTCTCAACAGCATGTGAAGCTAAGTCAGAGGCCCATGGGCAGCTTAAGAACTCTGACACCAGGTTAGTCACTAACCACACGAAAAGAAGAAGAAGAATAAGATAGGTGATATTAATATCTACTAGCTTCTGTCCCCGGCTTCGCCCGCGTGGATGTTGGAAATTTTCATTTCATTTCATTTATTCATGAACAATTCACATTGTGTCGAATACATACACGTGCGATTTACAAACAAATACAGAACCATGAATTAATAATTAATATTCCAACTTAAAATCAGGTATAGTGCTTAAAACAGTTTCAAAAATAATGTCAAATAGTTTTAAATATAATGTTAAAAAGTCCTCAATACTATGTATTACCCCAAGGGAACGTACTAATGGGTTAAGAAATATTCTATGTGTTAGTATTGAGAAATTGTGGGAGAGAAATTGAAATTCTATTGATTATTGTTCTTTTAATTTGTAATGTTATTGAATTTTGTTTTTTTTTCCTATCGTTTTATTATATTTTGATGTGTTAGATTTTTTTATTTTATTTTAATGAATGTGTTTTTCTTTATTTATGATTTCAAACACAATGTAAATTGTTGATGAATAAATATGAAATGAAAAATGAAATGTATAAGTATAAGTATCCAGGTTATAAACTATCTGTGTGCCAAATTACATCCAGATCCGATCAGCCTAATTTAGGCCCGTATTACAGAACCTCACTCAAGACCCAAGCATTACTTAAAACTAGTTTCAACCAATCAAATGGCTTTAATCGAGACTCAAGCAATAATAATAATAAGTTTATTCAAAATATAAGGACTACCGTAAACAGTGTAAAGTGTTCGTAAATGTATGTCAAATTTACAAATGATTTGTGCCTGAACTAGGTAACCCTGTGTTTCAGGCGATCGCAGGTAACATTAATTCATTAAATAATCCCGTATACATTAATCTTATTAAAAATTTACTCTTATTAGTTAATCACATAATCTTATTAAAAAGGTGTATAATAACTAGCATAAAAACTTATATAATACGAACAATATTTACTTTAGCACAAGTTATAATTTCTCTGTATCTTCATAGGACATAGTTTGAAGAGTAAATTTAATAAGGTCTTTCTTGCAGTTACTATGATTGCAATGCAATGCTTGAGTATTGAGTGAGATTCTGTAATACGGGCATTAGACTATAACCTATGAACGTAATTGACGGCATGTGTACTATTGGTACACCTCTGAACCCTTCGGGGAAACAAGGCGTCGACAATCAATCTGCTTGCCTTTGCTAAACTTGCCAACTATGTTGGGGTCGACTTCCAGTCTAATCAGATGCAGCATAATACCAGTATTTTACATGGAGCGACTGCCTATCTGACTTCCACAAACTAGTAACCTGGTAATACGCTAGCCCTTGGCTTACCAAGCCTTAACTTAACTGGCTTTAAGTCTGTCAGACTTTTGGGCTAGCGACTTGCACAGCTTGGCTTACCAAGCCAAGGGCTAGCGTATTATCCAGTTAACGGCTGTCAAAGATCCACGAATGACAGCCGGGACCATCGGCTTAATGTGCTTTCCGAGGCACGGAGGAGTCTCGATATGTAAAGATGGTCACCCATCCACGGGCCAACCCCGACAAGCGTAGCTTAACCTGATGGATCGATCCGTGCGGCTGTTATTGCTTAGCCATCGATGTGTAAAGATGGTCACCCATCCACGGGCCAACCCCGACAAGCGTAGCTTAACCTGATGGATCGATCCGTGCGGCTGTTATTGCTTAGCCATCGATGTGTAAAGATGGTCACCCATCCACGGGCCAACCCCGGCAAGCGTAGCTTAACCTGATTGATCGATCCGTGCGGCTGTTATTACTTAGCCATCGATGTGTACAGATGGTCACCCATCCACGGGCCAACCCCGGCAAGCGTAGCTTAACCTGATGGATCGATCCGTGTTGCTGTTATTACTTACCGAGTAAACAAGGCGTTATGTTATACAGTAGAACTCCAATTATCCGAATTAATGGGGACCGGGGCCCATTCGGATAATCAAATATTCGGATAATCGGATTTTTTTAAAAAGAATTGCCATTGGAGAGAATAAAAGCTACGTTTTGATATTGCACTATTTTTTTATTGAATTAAATGAAAGAAACATGAAATTTTCACATGTTTTAAATATAAATAAAATGTACTTATAACAATACAGTATTGTACACGCACAAACAAAAGTAAGCCGTAGCTAAAGAGTAGCGTCCTCGAGCAAGGTCAATAGCACACTGGCTAATCAAAACAAACAATGACAGGTGCGCCGTGACTGCAATGCGCCGGACCTTGTCTTAACTTGCCGTTGTGCCTACACTGACTTCGCGGGGGGAGTGTAGGCACAACGGCAAGTTAAGACAAGTCAAGTCAAGACTTGACGCGCAAACACTGGCTTCGCGGGGGGAAGAATAATAGCGCACTTAGACTTTTTTTGGACAATTTTTTGTGATTCGGATAATCGGCGATTCGGATAGTCGGAGTTCGGATAATTGGGAGTTCTACTGTATTTGAATGTATATTTTCCCGACAGGCACTGACAAAGAATCAAGAGAATCAAACAAGCCGAAGAAAGGTCGAAAATCGAATGAATGCAAGGAGTTGGAGCGAAGGGCGCGAGAGAAGGACAAAGAATCAGATGAAACGAGACGGCTATACCCTAGTCAGATGAGGAAGGCGGAGGGACCTATACCGTGCGAACAGGTGAGGTTATTGTATTGAGCTTTTTTATTTGCAACTTCGCTCCCGTGGTCTTTCCCACGGGACCCGTTATTTTCCCCGGGATAAAAAGTAGCCTATGTTACTCCCTGAAAACTAAGCTTTCCAATGGTGAAAGATTTTTGAAATCGGCATAGTAGGATTTGAGTTTATTCATTACAAACATACACACAAAAATACAAATCTTTTCTCTTTATAATATTAGTATAGACTAGCTGCTCCCGTGCGGTTTTACCCGCTGCTCGGCTCCTATTGGTCGTAGCGTGATGATACATAGCCTATAGCCTTCCTCGATAAATTGACTATCCAACACAAAAAGAATTTTTCAATTCGGACCAGTAGTTCCAGAGATTAGTGCGTTCAAATAAACAAACTCTTCAGCTCTATAATATTAGTATAGATTATTGTGACGCCATACAGTAACGTTGTCCTAATAGAAACCGATCGTCGCGAGTGCACGATCTCGCGATCGTCATTCAAACAATCTTTTGTTTCAGTGCGGCCGTCAATTAGAAGATTCCCGGGCGTACCACGGCCATTTCAGACGAATGCACCCGGATAAGAACCGAACTAAGTACCCGTCTATGAAGTCTCCGTGCATGTGCGAAGTTTGTGGGAGAATATTCAAAGTAAGTTCTTGGTTATACAAGATGTAGTTGTCAGTGATGGCACGTATAGTTGTTTTGCCGAATACCAGATATCTCGGATATATCGAATATCCGGCCGTCCTATAATCTGGTTTGCTGAATATCCGTCCATCATATAAGCTGGTAGCCTGAATATCCGGCCGAATATACCCTGATCTGTACGAATTGCATTTTCGGCTTAAAGCATTTCTTTTCATAAAGAACGTATAATATATTAGTTAAACAAATAAATCATGCAGTACCTAATAGAGTATCTCACTGCCTCAGTCGATAAAAAGAAAAAAGACAATTTTAAACTAGTCTTAAAGATTCTTATAATACAATCTTTTGTAGAGTTACGCCCTCCTAAAGGACCACACGTGGGTCCATACTGGCGAACGTCCCTTCAAATGCGATTCTTGCGGCAAGTCGTTCAGGATGAAGCAACGTCTCGTGGCCCACAGGCGAGTGCACAGTCAAGTGCGCGTCAGCTACGTGTGCGGGCTGTGCGGGAAGCACTTCTCGACCCACAGTAACCGACAGAGGCATATGTTTGTGAGTATATACTAATATTATAAAGAGGTAAAATTTTTAAGTTTGTATGTAGGGGGTAATCTCCGGAACTAATGACCCAATTAAAAAAAAAATTTTCACTGATAGAAAGCGACATTATTCCTGAGTGCTATAGGCTAAAATTATATTTATATCATACATATTAGCCGAGCTATCGCAATTTTCGTCTACCAAGTTGGAAAGAAATACCTCCGAAAACAGAATTATTTGCATGCGCTGTCTAAACAGTTATAGTATATAGCACAGATTTTTCGCGGACGAAGTCGCGGGCAGAAGCTAGTATAATAATAAAACGTTTATTTCGGAAACTTGCTGCATAGATCTTTGTTAGTAATACAACTTACGTAACTATGTTAGTATTTACATTTAATTAAAAACAACATAAAACTAAAATCTTAATTCATGTATTTTCCTGCAGTATCAGACCCGTAGAGATGCATACGGGTCCAATAACTCAGGAAAACGCCATCCAGCCTATCTCCAATCACCCTCAGGATGCCATTGGCACTCCCACGAATCCTGCGTAACAATGATGCCGTTCTTTTCCGCATGATTGCTGAAAAGCTACCGGTATTCGATTCAGCAAACATGGCTGACGCGCTACAGAATCGCGGTAGCCCCACCAACACCCTGAAGGCGTTGTTGTACTGAACACGAAGAGCGTTTCCCTTTATTAACAGTATGTTAATTAAGGGAAGGCGTTCCCGTTAATCCGCAATAATATAGCGTGCAAACATGTTAAAAAGAATGTTGCCATTCAAAAAAAACAGCTGCTCCCTACATTCATGTCCGCTGTTATCAAATATTGATAGAAAACAATAGAAATAGTTATTCGTTATGCAAGGCTGCAAAGATGATTTTTGACGCGAGTATCTGTATTGAAACCTGAGCGTAGCGAAGTTTTCAAAGGTACGTGACGCAGAAAAACTTTGCTGCCGAGCGAAACACACACTTCTCACAACTTTTCATCTCACTACAGCGAGGAAAATGCTAGGTGCAAAAAAACAGATGGTATATGTTGAGTTTTATTTTATTCGAGCGAGCGATTTTTTAACTCATGTGAAGAAAATAACAGAATCGTCTTTTCTTCGTATGGTTAGTGACTAACCTGGTGTCAGAGTACTTATGCTGCCCATGGGCCTCTGACTTAGCTTCACATGCTGTTGAGAAATATCCGTCAGACATGCTGGTTTCCTCACGATGTTTTCCTTCACCGGTTTTAAGCAAGTGATAATTATACAATACGCACATGAATCCGAAAAATCAGAGGTGCGTGCGTTGGGTTCGAACTCGGGACCTATGACTTGGCTATCACTGCTGCACAGTTGAGCTAATATCTCGTCATATTTTTTTAGCATGTATGGACGCTATAGTATTCCTATCTGCCTAGCCTTTTCCATTCTATGTTGGGGTCGGCTTATTTTACAAGGAGCGACTGCCTATCTGACCTCCAGAACCAGTAAACAGTAACTGGATAATACAATACCATCTTGCTAAGACTGGTTGTCAGACTCGGGCTTTTGACGACCCGAGACGACTGTCAAAAATGCACAAATGACAGCCGGGACCAACGGGTTAACGTGATTTCCGAGGCACGGAGGAGCCTCGATATGTAACGATGGCCATCCATCAACGGACCAACCTGATGGATTCACACGTGCAGCGGTTATTACTAAGCTACGAGCAATTTTTTCAATTCAACTCATTTTTTTTTAAGATCCACACTGGTCTAAAGCCTTTCAAATGCGAGATGTGTTGGAAAGGCTTCAAGCACGCGAGCGAGAAACGAGCTCACATCACATACGTACATCTTAAGAAACCATGGCCGAAGCGCGCTAGAGGGAAACGAAGATCCGACAGACAGGTATGGACGAAAAGCAACTTTAAAACCTACAACATAAGACATACCCTTTTTTTGAGGTTGGGAAGTCGCGATTTCAGGTGTGTTCCCATAGTTAAAGTTGTTCATAATGATGAGTACAGACGCCAGCACATCAAGCTATCCCTAACTGTCAAATTTTCTCAATTAAAAATGAATCTTATGTCTTTGTAATAAAGTGGAAATACTAATAATTTGACAGATTGTGGTAACTTGAGGTGCTGGCCTCTGTACAATGACTCCTTAGAATAATGCCAATGAATTTCACTCTGTATATTGCAACTTTTTTATTTTTTACCTTTGTCGCCGTCGATAATTTTAGGATAAATATTATACTATACAATACATGCTAAAATGAACCTAATTTATACACAAGTAAAGTTGTAATTCGTGTATACTGCTAGGCTATAACGACATTAGAGAAAGCAGAATTTAGTGTTTTTCTTTTGTCATTCAGGGCTCGATACAGGATCAGGACATGCCCATGGAAGCCCCCTCGTGGCCCCCTTGCGACCCCAAAATAGGAGAAATGGGAGCCATGATTGAAGACAAACCTGTATACTATAACCTGAAGATTTAATTATAAGATTATAGATGTGAGTGAAATTATTTGAAATGCTTCAATGAAGCTATACTGAAGTGTGATTCATTTAAATTATTTGACATTTATGGTGAAATATTTAAGGGAATTACTTAAATACGATACGGGGAACGCGCAATATAAAAGAAACTAGCTTCTGCCCGCGGCTTCGCCCGCGGGGATGACGGAAATTGTACATTATTATACATGTAAACCTTCCTCTTGAATCACTCTATCTATTAAAAAAACTGCATCAAAATCCGTTGTGCAGTTTTAAAGATCTCAGCATACATACAGACATTAGGACAGCGGAAGCGACTTTGCTTTATACTATGTAGTGATAAACGGAATCAAAAATAGAGTTATATCAATTATTGTATGATCTCGCCGCCTACGTGCATCGTTGCCGCTCTTCTGGCTTGAAGGTACGTTGTCTAAGCCGTAAAAATTAGTTTTACTGAATTTATATTGTTTGAAAATGTCAATTTTTTTATTCATTCTTCTATGGACTAGTGTAACTTTTTTTTTTTGAGGATGCGAAATCCCTAGCCCTTTATGCTCCGGGGTAGCGGTAACCCTTTCGGACAATCCCGCTTATACACTTTTTTTTGTAAATACATCAACTGACGTGCAAATTTCGAACACCGTAAGAGAATTTGAGTTTCGCGGGCTACCTCTGGTCTTAAGCGAGGGGAGGGTTTGAAGTTTGTCCCACCCCCTAGAGTCTTCCGTCTAATTTTGAGAATTGTGTACTCTCCTACTCTATATAAGTATGCGAATCCGACTCGCACTTGACTGTTCTTCAATTTTCTTCACTGTATATAATAGTCGTTTCCAGTGAACATAAGTAGTATCTTTTTTCTTGTAACCTTTTAAACGCCAGAGCATAACGCACGCGCGTGCCCTCCACGCCAAGCTACAAATTGATATCTTCTTATCATCATGAATTTCCCAATATCCATGGTGTCTTTTAATTCGTTTCATGTCGTTATATACGTACGAGAGCTTCCATTTTTAAGATGTCTTTATAAACACACAAAAGTAATTATTCAATTGTTTATTTCGTGAATTGTCACACATTTGTGTCGTTGGCGTAAAATGCATGCGATTGCTTGTCACGTATATGTGACATTGGCGTTCAAAAGGTTAAACAAAGTAGATGACAAACAAATAATGTATAAATATAGCTCTTAGACGTAATAATTACAGCATAATATTAAGAATTTAAGTGTGGAAAATAGATCTTGAGAATAATGCATTAGATAAAATATATTTTTTTAAATGATATCCGAAGTTATTTTTCCATATAAATAGTAATTAATTCCGTAGCTACTAATAGTCAAATTCCTGTTGTTTTTGACACATGTTCATAGCAATTTCAGAAGATTTGATGACATTGAAATTTCTCTAATATCGTTGCCATAATAATTAACATTTTTTTTTTGTTAATTACCTGTATTTCACTAATTGATGAAGTTCTGTATAACTAGCTGCCATTGACATCAGTGTTTGTAGTGTCAAGTTCAGATTGTTATCTATATGATTCTAGATTGAGTCAGGAAAATTAATTGTTTATCTATTTAGACATAAACTACGATAACATGGCGCGCCCCTCCAAATGACTGTTTCAATGTTTGTAGTCACATCCTTACGAAGGAGTTTGTATGTAGTTGTAAGTATTCGTCTTTAGTAGCAGGTAACCACCCTCCCGACCCTTGCTCGAGCCAGCCCGCGTTGCCGCTGAACCTGTAGTATTAAATACGCCGGGTCCAGCTTGCCCCTTGCTGTCCTCGCCCAGCGACGCGCTAAGCCGAGGTCCGTACCCTACAGGGGGTGCCCTTGACGTGTAGTCGCATAATTTGTAAGTTTTTAATAGCCTGGAGGCTACAATTTTTATTGTGGCATCCTTAGGCCAGCCCGGTTAAGCAGTAGACATCCTTATGGTTGAACTGCGAGATTCCATAAACAAAAAAAATTCTTCAGTAGCATGCCGGTAGCAACATGCGTTGTGAGTCTTGCTGGTCCTTTGTAATTACTTTCTGAAATGCTTTCAAACGTCTTGAATTTTGGAGGGGCGGGGCGTGTTATCGTAGTTTATCTCTAATTGACTATTGTCCGTTGTAATCACAAATGTAATTTCTTGAAAGTTGCCCGTTGCCCGTTGCCCGTTCTTCTCCATACGTACCTAATACGGTTTGGAATGGACAACTAGCTTCATCTTTCTAACTGACCGACCCAATTCAATTGGTTTATTTGAAATAAACGCTTTGAGTTTGATAAATATGACTAGTGACGCGCCGGAGCGCCGGGGCTGGACTGCAGGAGACGGGCACATCTATGATTTCATAGATGTGCCCGTCACCTGCACTCCACAAAAAAAAACCCGCAAAAAAACCCGAAAATAGCCGAAAATTACCCGTTGATGTCATTTATTCTGTTGTCATTTTGTTTTCAATCATCAAGTCCCGTACCCAAAGGTAGACAGCGATACATTATTGCTTTAGGTATGTCCTGCATTTATAACTGTATGTTTATGCCAAAATGTTTAAAAAATAAATGTTTACCGGTGCATAGCTGGGATGGCCGCTTGTATTATACATAAACAATTAAGTTCCCTGAATGTACGATCGCCTGCGCATCAAGTTATATCAAACTGTCAAGTTTCTCCAAATTATTTTAAACCTTAAAACGTTGATGGTTAAGTATCGATTAAGAATATTTTGCAGTTTGTGGTAACTTGATGTGCTTGCGAATGTACAGAGGCCAGCACATCAAGTTACCACAATCTGTCAAATTTCTTTGATAGTATTTCAACTTTATTGCAAAGAGATAAGGTTCATTTTTAATTGAGAAAATTTGACAGTTAGGGATAGCTTGATGTGCTGGCGTCTGTACATACTGAAGTTTCTTTAGAACGATTTCAATTTGGTAACTTTTAACGCATACACTGCCACTATTTTTTGTCAGGTGCTATTCTAAGCTCAGTGCCTTCAACACGCATAAATGTCGCCAAAATCCCTACTGAGTGCCTTCAACACGCATTGCAATGTATGCACAATAAACACATATTTGTGTTCAAGGCACTGAGCTTGGAATGGATCAAAATATATTGAGCAAGTATGTGTGTGAGATAGAACAGAAAACACACAGCTGTGTTCATGGCAGTGTATGGGATATCCCAGCGAATAATTTATTTAATAAAGGCGTATATTCAGATTCTGTGGTTTTATTTATTGCGTATTAACGTGCGAAAAAGGCGCCTTAATTATGGGTATGATTGCATCGTGGGTAGCAACTAACGCCAGAGCATGAACACATGCGCGTGCCCTCCATGCCAAGCTACAAATTCATTTCTTCTTGTTATCAGGAATTTCCTAATATCCATGGTGTCTTTTAATTTGTTTCATATCATTAAATACGCACGAGAGCAATTTTTTTTAAGATATCTTTATAAACTCACACAAAAGTAATGATTTAATTGTTTATATCGTGTTATTGTGTACCCCCATTGTCATATATTTGTGTCGTTGGCATGCAGGGCATGCGCTTGCTTGACATGTATATGTGACAATGGCGTTCAACCATGGAATCTCTCAACTCGCAGTGGAGTGAACGCAAGGCAAGTATGCGAGCAGCGTTTTGTCACCGAGTGGTCCGACCGCCGTCCGCGCGTCCGGGCTTCCGACCGAGGCGATCCGGTGACGCCACGGAGTTGAAGTAGTGAGCGCATACCCATACAAGTCCCAGGTGGCGAGGCGGTGCGGTTAGGGTGCCGGGTGGCTCTAATGAGCTGTGACCTTAAGGGCTTTCATTGTAATTATTTTCTGGGGAATATCGACACTGACAGGTCTTGAACGCGGTTTAGCTGTGCTGAAGTGTCATTTTCATTGGTGAAATTGGCCCTTAATCTCATTTATCGTTTAGAACGTGCAAGTGGCATCAACCTTAAAGTGGCAATGGAATTACGAGGTCGTTTATACCGAATTGCGCGACTGTTAAATAGCTTAATTATTTGATAAGCCAATCAAATTCTATGTAAACTTTTAAGAAAATATTTTAATTAAAACAACAGCTACCATATGTAATCGTTGATTAGAAATGATTAATTTGTTGCTGTAATCCGCAGAGTTGGAAATAAGAAATGTGGAAGTACCGTACACCTGGTTACCACTTTGTAGAGCCCGGGGTTCAAACTGATTGCTTCGTTGGTCTAGTAGCAAGCGCTACTGCTGAGCATCAGAAAGCAGCTTAAGAAGGCGGCTGGGTGGGATAGACTGGATGCGGAAGGCGGAGGACAGGATGTTGTGGCGCAGTCTTTTTTTTCTTTGAGGCTGGGAAATCATCCAACGACTTCTCCGAGAGAGTGTCAGACTTTTACTGACTAAAACCCATCCATGTTCCTTCCTTAGCCCTTTATGTTTCGGGGTAGCGGTAACCCTTTCGGACAATCCCGCTTACCCGGCAGGCTTGGCCCTAAAGAGCCCCTTCATATGCTGACATCTCTTTGAGGCGCGCGTGGAACATATACGCGCCGTTCGGCACGGGCCTGGTTCTGATCGGACGGTGAGCCAGCCATTACTCACCGCCTATATCCAGCCGTAGACTGCGATAGGCTCAGTTGAAAGCCAGCCTACAGGCTGCTACTGACAAATTCTTTATCGCAAACTCTCATAGATAATCGACATGCTTTCAGACAATTTATCATTTTCTTGGTCTACTCCTGTTTTATTTAATGCTTATAGCCCAAACGTTGACTGCTTCATCGACCTCGATGACGATGCCCAGGTCGGGCAATGTGTTATTTTGAAATCCCATCTAGAATTTCTCAGTAGCAGGCCGGAGTCTGGATTTGTGCATGGCAATAGGCTCGCCCCCTATTACATGGGACTTAAACATAACTGGCGAAATATGGGTGTAGGTACTACAGGAGGACTTCTGGATAGGCATGACTCGATCTTCTTCTTATCATGTGGTTAGTGACTAACCTGGTGTCAGAGTTTTATGCTGCCCATGGGCCTCTGACTTAGCTTCACATGCTGTTGAGAAATATCTCTATGACTCGATGAAAGGCAAATATGTGTAGGTCGTGGCTAAGTAATAACAGCCGCACGGATCGATCCAACGGGTTAAGCTGCGCTGGCCGGGGTTGGTCCGTGGATGACCATCTTTACACATCGAGACTCCTCCGTGCCTCGGAAAGCACGTTAAACCGTTGGTACCGGCTGTCATTCGTGGATCTTTGACAGTCGTTACAAGTAGTCAGAAGCCCGAAAGTCTGACAGTCAGTATTACCAAGGCGTATCGTATTACCCAGTTACTGGCTGGGTTGTGGAGGTCAGATAGACAGTCGCTCCATGTAAAATACTGGTATTCAGCTGCATCCGATTAGATTGGAAGCCGACCCCAACATAGTTGGGAAAAGGCTAGGAAAAGGCAAATTGACATAGTAATCACCTCTCGTTTAAAACAAATTCTGCCAAATCAAATGTCGGCCCCAAACATGACCGTAGTGACATCCCTAAATACATGTAATTATTACCTTAAAATTATTAATGACTTAATAAAAAATTAATGCAAGCAGAATTAGCAACGATTTTTAATTTATTTCATGTCCATAATAATTTATCGTATAAATTGTGCATGTTCTTTTAAAATCAATTTATTTACGGTTAAATAACTATTGGCTATTCCCATCTGTGTTATCCGTGAAGTACAACGACATGTCAGCCAATTTATTGTTATGTAAGTATGGCCTTTTTTAATATTAAAAGAAAACTGTGTGTGGTGGGTACCATAAGAAGAAATGAGGGACATTTCGTGAACATCTAGTTAGGTATGTTTATTAATATATAATACTTTAAGCAAGACAATGTAGGTACAGAAGCGGACCCTTTTTTTTTGACGGTAGGGAAATCATCAAATGACTTCTCTCGCTCTGGGTGGAGCGGAAGGGAGTGTCAGAACCTTACTGACTAAAACCCATCCATGTTCCTTCCTTAGCCCTTTATGTTCTGGGGTAGCGGTAACCCTTTCGGACCATCCCGCTAACCCGGCAGGCTTCGGTCCCTACGGGTCAGAAGCGAACCTAATAGAGGACTCTAGTCTGGAGGAATTTGAAAACGCGCTGCGACGCATAGATATATCCTCCCGTTAAGTGCAAAGAGACAACTGCAGCTCAGGCTGACTTTACCTACATAAACCTTGACCAAAAGACGTTTTCTATTCCGCTGTTTTGTGCTTAAAAACTGGAGGATCTTAAAAAATCTTATTTCAATTTTTAGAGGAAAAGTATATACTATGCTTCTATTATTTTCGTTTTTGTTAAAAACTTATCTTTGTCTGATAGTCGTCTGAACATAGCTGTAAAAACGGGCTATTTTTCGGGTTTTTGGATTGTCGTACACGTACTAATTAGACCTTGATGCCTGGCATTTTTTGCCAGATAACCTTTGGGGCTTAAGCATTAAATATACCAAGAAAATGATAAATTGTCTGAAAGATTGTCGATTATCTATGAGAGTTTGCCATTAAGAATTTCTCACTAGGAGCCTGGAGGCTGGATTTCAACTCAGCGTATCGCAGTGCACTGGTCTATTGATTGATAATAGGTCTCGCCTAGGCTGTGCTACAACATCCCGTCCTCCGCCTTCCGCATCCAGGCTGTCCCACGCAGCCACCTTCTTAACACGTTGAACGCCAACGCGATCAGCGTGTGTCCGACAAACAATAGTTTTTATATTGTGTCTGCTGCGTGGCAGTCAATGCCTTAAGATGCTAATACACGGTCTCCACTCCAAGACAACTACAAACGATTCGCCGACAAAACAATTTATCATTTAAGCGAATCAACGACAGAATGTTTTCCCATATAAGGATTCGTCGACTAAGTTTATTTAGGCATGGTTTGACACTACTAGTGACTAAATCCAAAGCTTATACCAACTTTAAGTTCTGAGTTGAGTTCAATGACAAATGCGTGCACTGACTGGCGAGGCCCACATCTGTATGGTTCTTTCCTCAAAAGAGTTTGTCGTAACCATATTTTGTTCAAAAGAGTGCCCGTGGAGTTTCTTGCCCGTTATTCTCCACAGGTACCAACTGCTTTGGAATGGGCAACTAGCTTCATTTATCTGACTGACCGACCCCGAGCCTGTAGTTAATTAGTTTATTTGAAATAAACGCTTGAGTTTGAGTTGTGCCTTCCCCAAGTTACCTGGCATAAAGGCAGTAGGATAATGACAATTTACCTATTCCATTTTTTCAGATACTCTCTGTTTGTTGGCAAACACCTCAATTCTACTAACGGCGCGTACAAAAGGATGGTTTAACAAACCCCAAATAGAAACGCCGAGCTCTTACGAGTCTTTGGAAATTCTTCCGTACATATCTTCGAAACTCGCTGACAGGACCAATGTCATGACGGAAAAAATAGACGACCACGACAAAGATAAATTGCTAACTTTATTCACGAATACTAAAAAAGAGGTAGATGAAAAAATGCTATTGTTGAACAAGTTACATGGCTATTTTAACGCAACGTATGATGCGGTGTTCAAAGTTTATTCTTATTATCAGAAATTGAAGACTAGCTTCGGTTTTCTTACTCATATGGGGTTTGGTAAGCGTAGAGGGTTGAGGAGGAGTAGGCGTAGATTGTTGTGATTTTTCGGTGCTCATTAGAGATAAGACGGATATTCAGCAATTATTTAGTATCCGTCCCGATTTGAATATCCGTCCGGATATTCGATAGTAACTCAATATCCGGCGGATACTGAATTTTCTTAATATTTAATGGAACGGTTTTGTTTTGTTTAGTTTTGATCAGATATCCGATTTATCTCTAGTTATGTAGAGGGTGTTTTCAATAGTGGTGTATCCATTCTAGGGCAGGGCCGGTCTTTTAAGATTAAATGCACCCTGTTCCTACTATAATTATGTAGATTTTAGTCAAATTATGTGTATGTTGTATAACTTGTAAATGACGTTTGGTGTTTAGTAGCAATAGCTTGTACAGAGGCCAGCACATCAAGTTACCCCGATCTGTTAAATTGATTAGTAAGTATTTCAACAATATCAAAAAAGCATAATGATCATTTTCAATTGGAAAAATTTGACAATTAGCGATAACTTGATGTGCTGGCGTGGGTACCTACATTATATTTTGCACATATATTTTTATTTTAAGCTTACCGTTTCTATTACCGTCAGGCTATCTTTTTTTTTAATTTTAATTTTTAATTATTTTACCGAATGTGAATTGGAGTTGCAAGTTGTATTAGTAAGTATTGAAGTAAGCTCATTTCTTATAAATTGGGTATTTGAAAGGGTAGGCAATAACGTTACTTTGTAAGAACTGTCAAAACGCGGAATTTGTACGTGATTTGAAATTATATAACAATGTGACGACACACACAGACTTTTAGAATAAAACGAAATACTTATTAGTATTAAATGCAATTTAACAATTATATTTTCGCATATTATTTAATATCTGTACGGTAATGGAAGTTTTTAAGACGAGCGGTCTTTTATCTAAGTGATTTCATATTTTATAAATAGTGAATTATACGGGTGTAACACAATAACAATTGTCTAAATGCCTACGTTTAAAGAATTATGATGAATATCCAATACCATTTTTTCATTCCGAACTCTGAAAAAATATCAGCCTGTAATGAAATGAAATTGATACTAAAAATAGAAATATCAGCATTACTTTTACACGGCATATTTAAAAAAAATGATTAATGTAAATGGAGTCGACATTTCCTATTATGACTATTCCTAAGAAGAAAATAATGGCGAAACATACTCCAAACTATATTTCAAAACGTTCACGGTCAGTATAGGTACCTAAATAATTTGTTTATGTTATGTATTTTATATGTAAAAATAACCAATAAGACACTTAACATGGATAAAAGGTAGTTTAACGCACGGTTTCTGAAGCAAAAACTATCGACGCGTCAAAATTAATTAATGCAAGTCAAGTTTAATGCAATGCAAGTTGGCTGTTGGTAAAAACAATTTGTAATTAAATTATTTAATAATTTGTTAGCTTATTTTTATGTTTTTTTTTTGTTCCGAAAACCGAACTACTCCAACCTGTCAAAGTTCTTTGATCGTTTTGTAACTTTATTACAAAAAATAAGGTTTATGTTCAATTGAAAAAATGACAGTTTGGGATAACTTGCTGTGCTGGCGTACATACGAGGAACCTATATTGTGGTCTAACTGTAGAAATGACAATATTATGTATAATATTATTTTGAACTACCTACCTACAGATTTTTTTAATAGGTAGGTATTTGTAAATACTTGTAGCTTTAACCATTTAACCCTTTAACCGCCCCAGTCGGATTAATACGACAAATGTTGTCGTGCCCGTGCCGCCTGAGTCGTGTTTATACGACTGAGAATCTATGTTCGGATTTCGTTGTTTATGTAATTGCAATACCATATTCGTCTGAAATAAAAGTTTTTTTTTTATGAGTTGGGCGCTGGGGGCACGACAACTGATAATTAGTCGGGCGGTTAAAGGGTTAATACTTAATTTATTTATATGTTGGTTGTAAATAATACTTAAAAATTACATACTTACAAAGGAACTCATTTTACACAGCAATAAATTCCAAATTATTAGTTTAAGATGTGTGTGATTGCATGTTTGTTTGTAATCTTTAACAGGCTGCGTTATTATCTGAAGCTGAAACGACAACCCCTCGGAAGAAAATTGGAATAATACGAAAGAAGGTATGGTACACACACACACACTAATCTATTGGGAATAAATACACTAACAAATAACTCGGTAGCATAGTCGATAAAAATTGCTGTAGGTGTATTTCTGACCCTTTGACAATTCAAAAGTGCCTGTAATTGGTTTATTTGAAACAAATGTTTTGAGTTTGAGTTTTCAATGGTGAAATTCGCCCTAAAACATCGTCGGCTTCCAGTCTAACCGGACACAGCTGAATACCAGTATTTTACAAGGAGCGACTGCCTATCTGACCTCCACAACATAGTAACTGGGCAATACGATACCCCTTGGTAAGACTAGCTGTCAGATTTTCGGGCTTCTGACGACCCATAACGACTGTCAAAGATGCACAAATGAGATGGGACCGACGGCTTTACGTGATTTCCGAGGCACGGAGAAGTCTCGATACCTATGTAAAGATGGTCACTCATCCACGGCCAACCCCGGCAAGCGTACCTTAACATCACAGAACAGATAAAGAGGTTAGAATGGAAGTAGTTCCTGATTTGTATTAGAACGCGTGTCGCCGCATGTCTCCCACTCTTGTCTCTCCACTACAAGCAAGAGATAATACGTACGCGCATTACGCACACAAATAAACCACACGCACTTACATCGCGTGTTTACTATTGGTTGTCACACTAACGCAAAAACTGCTCTGGACGTACACTCACACACGTGTAAAAGCAATTTATTTCTCATATATGTTACGGCCACCAAAAGGTCGATTAATCATATCGATAAAATTACTGTAGTTTAGTTAATTAAAGTTTTGCATTTTTTCAAGTTGCGGATACGGTACGAATAACTTCCTAATTACATATAAATAAACTTAAATCAAAGACAAATTAAGGGGGAACATCCGATACTGCCGGGAAATTAATTTTCTTTAGTTTTATGCTAGTTGCAGCTCTGTTTTACGGCATAATAATAGAAAGAAAGAAAAATAGCATTTTTAATAACATAAAACGTAAAACAATGCTACAATAATATGCAAAAAAACTATAAAGAAATTTTCAAATTTCACGTCCATATCGAATGCTAAGTCGAATTAACATAATATAATCTAATTAATTTATTGTGAACTACTCCGTGAAAAAGTATTTATTAATTTTATCATGTTAATTTATGAATAATATCTGTGCCCGCCGGTTTCACCCGCGTTACACACAATCATTTTCTGCAAAATGTTGCGATCATAAATTGTGCTACATTTAGTACCTATCCATTCAATTCTACCAGTTGCTTCAAACCACAGTTTTCTTGTAACAGGATCTTATGGACAGTTAAAAAAAAAGTGTTTGCATCGTAAATTAGATTTTAGACGAAAAACCAACTAAGAAACTAAATTAATATTCCACATTATACAATAATTGGTGTTAATATAAACAAAGTTATTTTCATTGTTATATTACTGACAATAATCATTCGTATACACATCTTAATATCGACATTGTTTACAATTTGGTACAACACTATCGACGCGCATAGATTTCCCAGAATTGAAGCTTTGGATCGACGCACGCGACGTTCGCAGGGAACGCAATACATTGCGCGACCGCTCACGTCGTGCAAGATCGTACCAATGTAATGCAAGCAATGTATAATTTTGTATCTGAATGCGATTTTATCGTTTTTGTCTACAAACTACATAATACTTTTGTAATAATTACAAATATCACTCGTATTTTAAGGTTTTTGGAGTTACCGGTGAAAAGAAATCCCTCGTCGGGCCACATTACACTCCTGACTTCTTTTCCGACACGTTATAGGTTGGGCAAGACGGCATAATTATTTTTTTCCGCGGAGAATTGAACGCTTTCACAATAAGAGCGTGACTGTTGACCGGTGATTCTAATTTCGGTTGGGTTTGGAGCGCCCGCGCAAATGTGTGGCGCGCCTGTCCCGCCCACAAGGCCCTTCTAACCTCTTTAACTGTTCTGTGCTTAACATAGTTGACCAAATATTGGATGTTCCATAAAGGTTGATTCGTAATGTTATATCTAAATATTTCAGGTGAAAGACGCAGAAGCCTTCCTCTCGGAGATGCTAAGAGTCCTTCAGAACCTATTCGCAAAGAAACCACAGCAAGAGAATAGCAAGCCACCTTCGAAACAAAATGGCGGACAAAATATCGCCTGGTCCTATTACGATGACCTTGGGAAATAGACACGTATTTTTTCTTTTGTTTTAACGGGTATAAAAAACCCTTGACGTGAAAGCGCTAGGGTTGCCCGCGGACTTCAATTTTTTTTACATTTTTTGCAGTGGTCAGTGTCAGGTTGTATTTTGATTATAATATGATTTGTGGCAGCAGCAAGTACTTAATTACAGAATTATAATCATTAGAAGCAACTATACAACCCTCTATTGGCCTCAAATGTCATGATTTCATGTAATACCTAGTCATTTCATAGGTTAAGTTAAACCAAGAGGATGGCATTGATGCCTAAAATGTCATGATTTCTTGAAATCGTCATTTCATAGGGTACTATGGACCAAGAAGGTTGCATAGGTGATTTTACTAATTAATATTCTGTAAATACGGCCGTGAATCATATTCTGATCAACATTGAACCTAACACTAACCTACAAATTGCAAAAATGGTAAGAAAATTTGAATCTCGCGAGCTACCCTGTAGCTTTCACCTTAACGAAGCTGAATCACTTCTGTTTATTATGATTTGTTTTTCTACTCAACGATACCTGGGACCTCTTTTGTTTACAGATATATTGAATGTTATAAGCACAAAGTTAACTAAACCATCTGAGGCCCTTGACAAATCCATTGCCAGAGGCCCCAAATTTATATTTTTTACTAAATTTTGTTAAAAATGCTAGGTCATTTTTGAGCTCGCAGCCTCTCGGGTTTGGGGCCCCGTCAGACCGAGGGCCCGTGGCATTTTGCCAGTCCTGCTACCCTATACTTACGCCACTGCGTGTGCGTTGCGCTCTGTCGTAAACAGCGAGTTTTCACAGCAAAAACAAAAGTCGCTTCGAATTTTTACACAAAGTTATTTTGTTTCTTGTGCAGAATGCGTTGATAACGGCTTCGTGAAGGGTTTTGTTACATCCTGTATGTACACTGTGGCATTTTAATCGTCATACAACGGCAGCCCAATTCGTGTATCCATTGACTACTAATCATTAATAAAAAAAATAACATTAATTTATTTTTATCAAAGTTTATTCAGCCTTTTTTTTCTTTTTGAGGATGAAAAATCATCCAATGACTGGATGATTTCCCACCCTCAAAAAAAGAAGGTAAACCTACCTTCATAAAATCCAGATTCTCTATCTCCTCGTAAGGTAGTCAATCAACCGTTATGTTGCTGCTATAATCACTTGCGAGTCCTGCCACTCGCTCGATCACAACACGTCACATTTTGAGCTTATGAGACGCAACGTACTTATAGTCTCCTTGTAGTCCGGTCAAATTAGACATTCGGTGCTACATAAATTCGCAACAAGCTGATATTGGTACAATTGTTCAAAAACAATTATAAACAAGACCTGAAAGTTCCCTATCATTCCCGTGTATGGAAATATTTTTATTCAAGGTCAAATGTCAAAATAAAATAGATTTTCGCGACTTTCAGCAAAACGGTAAGTTTTATCATAAAAAATGATAAAACTTACGTTAATAAATGGACTATTATTATTAATCAGTTTATATCAGATAATAATTAATCCATAAAATTATAATATAAGTAAGTACAGTCAGACTATCCAACACAAAAATATTTTTCAATTCGGACCAGTAGTTCCAGAGATTAGCGCGTTCAAATAATTTGTTTGTTGGAACGCGCTCTTCAGCTTTATAATATTACTAGCTTCCGCCCGCGGCTTCGCCGCATAATATGTCGAGAAATTATACACATAAACCTTTCTCTTGAATCACACTATCTATTTTAAAAAATCCGCAAAAACCGCATCAAAATCCGTTGCGTAGTTATAAAGATCTAGGCATACATATGGATATAGGGACAGAGAAAGCGACTTTGTTTTATACTATGTAGTGATATTAGTATAGATTGTTTATTTTTCGTTGTACCTAATAGCTTAATTAATGGTAACAATTTTTTAATCGCACCTAGAGGTATTTTATGTCGGATACATTAAGTGGATTCCCTTTGTAAGACGACTAAAATTGCACAATGTAGACATCTGTATTATAAATAACCTTTTGAGCGCCACGGTCCGATTTAGCCGACAAATGAAAACGTTCAACACGCCACCGTTCAGCTACAGCCGTAATTGTTTTATGGCTTGGCGTGGGATATGGCGTTCAAAATATTAAAGTAGCTTTTCGTGTCTGTATGACACTAGATTAATTAATTTTGAGAATTCATTCCGAAAGCTATATATAAGGTGTTAAAAAATTAACTCTAAGAATTTCGTGGGAGCATTGTACTCATCGTAACGAACAACTTTTACTATGGGATGAACCCTGAAATCGCGAAAAAAATATGAGCTGTTCCATACATTTATGCACACGTAACTCAATAAAATGTATGGAACAGCTCATATTTTTTTTGCGATTTCAGGGTTCATCCCATAGTAAAAGTTGTTCGTTACGATGAGTACAATGCTCCCACGAAATTCTTAGAGTTAATTTTTTATCACCTTATATGTAATTCTTGTTGCCATTCGTATCTATATGACAAAACAATTTTATTACTTATGTACACGCAGTAAAATGTATAGAAACATATTATGTACCCTATGTATTTAATAAAATATTATTATTGTGGTGCATTTATTAGCTGTGCGCTGGGGGCATAGCAATTGATTTATGACAGCGGTCAATACACTAATTTAGATATAGCAACCCGATGTTTTGAATTGTCGTCATTTGTGTGGGTTTTAATAGTTGAATAAAATTATGTTTTGAGCAGGCAGGCCAGAGCGTTGGCGCGTAATATTTTGTATTTTAAGATATTGAAAATAAAGTTTGCTTTTCATCCAACATGGGAATGCGTTCAGATTTCTTAGAATTTATTTAACCTTTTGAGCGCCATGGTCGGATATAGCCTACCAATGAAAACGTGCCCAACACGTCATTGTCGGATAAAGCCGACAATTTTTTTATTTATGGCTTGGCGTGGGACGCCGCCGCCTTTACGCTCTGGCGTTCCAAAGGTTAATTTACTGTCAGAATTTCTAACAAAGATAGTGTAAGAGGAAAATGGTGTATATAATATATAAATAAAGACAGTTCTACACAATTTTTCATTTATTTAAAAAATAATAAAAGACGACACTCTGCGTCATCTAAATGCTCAACACAGCTCAACAAACAATAGCTTAACATTACGATTATAATTTAAAATGGCTAAAAAAACGGTTTCTTAAATAAATGAAACGGTTTTTAAAACCGATTTCATTTTTAAAAGATGGCGGTTTTTTTATGAAAAAAGAAACTGAATCTTTTAAAATACAACGTTAATTATTAATTTAATAAAGCTGCTGTATTAAAACGCGCTTGATCTAGGCATTACTAAGAAAGTGCGTTACGATATCGAGACAAATGCACTTAGGGCTGTTAAACCCCGCTACCGCCTGCTGACTGGCTGATTGATATACAATGTGGAGGAAACAATACGACCATAAATGAAAACACTGAAATTACTACTGCATAGAACTATTTTCGAACTATCAAATAAGTCCTAAGATTGAAATATAATAAGTGATTTTTCTAATCTTAATAATAGTGGTGGACCGACTATAGGTTTATCCAATCTTTGACTAGCTATAGTGAGTAAACTATTGGATATATTTGATTGAATTTTTCGTATGCAGGCTGGGGACAGCATTAGATATACGCAGTTCAATTTATGATTGAATTGTTTTCTCCACTTTGTATTAACCACGGCGTGAGCCTACCTATACAAAATGTTATTAAAATAACTGAAAACCTCAAATAAGTTATTGTACACATCATAATGAACAACTTTATTATAGGCTGCTGGGGAGTTTGTTGCGCCACTTCTTCTTCCCAGCTAAAGCACTAGGAAGTGGTGAAGGGCGGGCGTGCCGGGGGACTTTCTTATGTAATTTTTATCGATAAAAAAATACTGATTTATATATAAATTACTTTTTGTTCTGATTTTATGCCCCCAAAACAAATATCAGCTGTTCCCTACCACATTGTCGCGAAGATGAAATTTTTTTTTCACGATTTCGGAATTGGTCCAATAGATAAAGTTGTTCATAATGTTCAACGACCCATTTCGATTTCTTCAGTTATATCATTCTCACCGTATATAGTTCGTTCTACAAAGCTTGCCTCATACTATTCCTTTAATTAAAAAAAGCCCTAGGATATCTCAATGCGATCTAAAAGCGACTTTTTAATTAGAATCATTCAATATGCTCACAAAACTGGAAATAATTGACACACTGATAATTTGTTAATTTTAAAGTGAAAGCGCCAGGGAAGCCCGGCTAAATCCAAGTTTGATAACGATTTTTGCAATTTGTAGGTCATTGTCAGGTTGTATGTTGATCAAAATATAATTCGCGGACGTACCAAGTAGTCAAAATCATCGATACAACCCTTTAAGTTCATATAACCCTATGAAATGACTATTTCAGGAAATCATGACATTTGAGTGCAATTCTAGCTTAGAGACTTGTATTGATGATTGTAACGATTACTGATACGACGAACTGATACTGGCCTGCAAATAGCAGAAAACGAATGAATTTCACAGGCTACCTTGGCGCATTTCCTTTAATTGCACGGTTATAACAGCTTGAAACCGGATCGTTTTTTTTACCTATCATACCCATTTTTTTTGCGAAAGCAGCTTTACGGCGAACGCCTTTAAAATATCAAAGGCCCATAAAAACTGCGCTTCAGTATTAACGAAGATGCAATAGACTCAGTTATTCAACCAACCGGTTAGACGAGTAATACAAACGAACCGGTTTTAAAACTTTAAAAAACCGAACACAAAATAACCGATTTAAATTCAATGCAATTGTAAATTTTTAAAACTTAAATTTTAATATAATAATAATAATGACATAATTAAAGATATATATGTTAATTAAACAAGTTGTTTGCTGTTTTAGATTAAATCATTTCCATTGTGTTGGTGGCGCCCGCGTACTCGTCCTGAGCCTCTTCTTCTTCATCAAAGATTTCGTCATCATCAATATTCGCCTCCTGTAGATAAAAAAAATATTTATTTAACACGTTGATGGACGCGCCAGTTATACCCTTCGATATTTCTTTGTACTCTAGAAGCACAACTGCTTTAGCAGACGAATTTTCATACTGCTACCATATCGCACTGGTAACACAAGACTATACAGTCTTAACTCAAAAAAAAGACAAATTCGAGATAACTCATTCTTCATATATGTAAAATTTAGTTCTCTACGCGTCAATAAAACCGTCACAGAAATAGTGCAATAATAGTTTTAGGAAGTCAAAATTATATCCTACTACTATTATAAAGGCGAAAGTTTGTAAGTATGGATGTATGGATGTTTGTTACTCTTTCACGTAAAAACTACTGTATAGATTTGGATGAAATTTGACACAGAGATGGTTTATATCCTGGATTAACACATAGGATATTTTTTATCCCGGTAGAACATTCCTGTGGGATAATTTCCGACCTCCACGCGAGCGAAGCCGCGGGCAGAAGCTAGTCACTTATAATTACGTAACTAACATTCTTTTTTTTTTCTCACACAATACCTACTGTATTAACTCCAAATTTAGAAATTACTTGATAACCTGCAATCTCTGAAATTACTCATACTTAAAGAAACCCCTTCATTTAATCACTAATTTTAAAACAGTGTTCACTTTTTTACAATCGTTAACAGGAAACGAGTTTTCCATCATTTCTGAAAAAAGCTTCATTTTGAGCTGATACAGTCTTGTGTTAGCAGTGCGAATAGTTCATCATCAAGTGCCCCCAAATTAAATTATTCAAATTGCTAATCACATAACATGTTTGTTTACTGCTTCCAACGTACTACTCTACTTGTAACATGTGTGTGCGCACTCACACTGACGCAGCGTTCATAGCAGCGGCCATCATTGTATGAGCAGGCGAAGGCTATGGCCGGCGCTGTCTTATTTAAATACTTTGTTTTTTTTACCCGTGACGGTACGGCTAAAGCCATACAAAAATCTTATGTCATTTAGGGTTACAAAATTAGGAAAAGTGTCCGCGAACGTGTTAAGGACATCGAGGAGCTCGTGGCTAAGTAATAACAGCCGCACAGGTCGATCCATCCGGTTAAGCCACGCTTGCCGGGGTTGGCCGTGGATGGGTGACCATCTTTGCATACCAAGACTCGTCCGTGCCTCGGAAAGCATGTTAAGCCGTTGGTCCCGGCTGTCATTTGTGCGTCTTAGACAGTCGTAACGGGTCGTCAGAAGCCCGAAAATCTGACATCCAATCTAACCAACATAGTTGGATAAACAACGGCTAGGCCGTATTTTGACATTGAGGTAGTTGACTGCGTGGTTGGTCAAATTTTCGCAAGCGTACTACTGAGCTTGAGGGCCCCCTTTTTTTTAACTGATTGGAATTCATCATGACTGCTCCCGCTCTGGGTGGAGCGGAAGGGAGTGTCAGACTCTTACTATCTAAAATCCATCCCTGTCCCTTCCTTAGCCCTTTGTGTTCCGATGTTTTACATAGAGCTACTGCCTATCTGACCTCCACAACCCAGTAACTAAGCAATTCGATACCCCTTGGTAAGACTGGCTGTCAGATTTTCAGGTTTCTGACGACCCGTAACGACTGTCAAAGATCCACAAATGGCAGCCGGGACCAACGGCTTAACGTGCTTTCCGAGGCACGGAGGACTCTCGATATATAAATGGTGCTAAAATGTTAGTAGTCGAGTTCCTTCAGAAAGAGTTCGGCTTAATATTATTTTAATATTGGTAAAGACAGATGAAGATACAAAAATTCGTAGACATTTGCACTGGGCCCGCGTGATGAATGCCCACTCCCTCTCACAGAGAGAAGGCCTGTGTCCCAGCACTGGGAATGTTATACGTAAAGAAGGATGCTGTACCTGATACTGCTGGTATTCGGAGATCAGATCCGCCATGTTGCTGGCTGCCTCCGTGAACTCCATCTCGTCCATACCCTCGCCCGTATACCAGTGGAGGAAAGCCTGGAGTATATTAAAGATTAGTTAATAAAATATTTTCAAAGCTTCGACAAATTAGATTTTTACAGAATTGCACTACAGATGATCCTTTTCAATGACGTAATAGCAGTGATAGCCTAGTGGTGTGACCGTCGGACTGCCAAGTCATAGGTCTCGAGTTCGAACCCAAGCCACGCACCTCTGATTTTACGGTTTCATGTGCGTATTGTATAATTATCACTAGCTTAAAAATCATTGAAGGAAAACATCGTGAGGAAACCGTCTGAGAGATATTCCTCAACAGCATGTGAAGCTAAGTCAGAGGCCAATGGGCAGCATAAAAACTCGGATACCAGGTTAGTCACTAACCTCACGAAAGAGAAAAAAATGATGAGCTTACCTTTCGCCTGAACATAGCCGTGAACTGCTCAGAGATACGTTTGAAGATCTCCTGTATGGCTGTGCTGTTGCCAATAAACGTGGCCGACATCTTGAGGCCGCGAGGCGGAATGTCGCACACCGCTACCTTCAGGTTGTTCGGAATCCATTCCACGAAGTAGCTGGAGAGAGGAGAAATGTTGAATTTTCTGTCACTTTTAATAAAAGCCGCTGCTGAGACCCTCAAGCGGCGCAAATACTGTAACCTTATGAGTAAGTACTAAGTAGAAACGCTGGGTCATGGGGTAAAAAGGAGTCCCGCACTCAGGAACGCGGGACTCCTTTTAAGGAAATTTCTGACTGGTCGACACATCACGCGACCAGAAAGACTCGTTCTTTGGCCAAAAAATTAGCATTGCCATTCAACGTGGCAATGCTGCCAGTCTCCTGGGCACGGTTCCGGATGACAGCGTTGCGGATGAGTACTTTGACGCCTGAGTTTAAAATAGTCATTTATTTTTTTTGTACCTAATGTAGATGTTACTATGTTTAAATAATGTACCGACGTAATGTTTTGAAAAAAATACGTGTCCAATATTTCTTAATAATCTAGCTGACCAATAAAACAATACTTTTTTTGTTATATTTTTTTTTAATAACAATCAACGACCGCCTAGCAAATCCGACCTAACAGCGCGGGCTGACGCGATGCGATGCGGTGGGATCGGGGGTCAAAATTTCACGCGAACGGAATCGGGCAGATTTTAATGTAAGCGGGATTGTCCGAAAGGGTTACCGCTACCCCGGAACATAAAGGACTAAGGAAGGAACATGGATGGGTTTTAGTCAGTAAGAGTCTGACACTCCCTTCTGCTCCACCCAGAACGGTAGAAGTTATTGGATGACTACCCAATCCCAAAAAAAAGTAAAAATAACGATGTTGAAGACCAAAAATTCAAGTTTCTGAAAATAAGCTAATTCTTTCACTCACCTCGAATTCTTATTCTGGATAGCCAGAATCTGCTCATCAACCTCCTTCATGGACATTCTTCCTCTGAAGATGGTGGCCACCGTCAGGTAGCGACCATGGCGCGGGTCAGCGGCCGTCATCATGTTACCAGAGTTGAACATCTAGGGACACAATAGTTGAGATTAGCGACATCTAGTGGTAAGTGGAAGGTACTAGTTCGAAGGTAGGTTAGACACTTGAAATGTCAGAGTTGAGTCAGTCAGGAAAATTAAGCTAGTTGCCCATTCCACAGTGTGTTAACTTAGACACAAACTCAAATTCTTTTTTGCATTCATGTGTACATGTAGGTGTTACAGAAGTAAATATGTTCCAACATGAAACCCGGTTAGGGCACGGAAACATATTACCATTGGACAAGCATCCAGTCACTAGCTTTAAACAATGATTGTAATTATTATAATTGAACTAATATGTAATTACTTTTAATTAATATCAATATGTTATTCGATTATTTGGTTACTAATATTAATTGTTGTATTTTATTCGTTTGTACTTGTTATATTAAATATTGTATTTTATTATTCTAGATATTCTGTTATTTATATTTTATTAATTCATTTTGTTATGTTATGTGTAACACAAGGAAGTAGGGTAGTATAAGTAGTTAGTATTATTTCTGTGGTTATGAGTAATTTATCTATCTTAGTGTCATATTTACCAATGTTTTATTCTAAGTCTGCGACTATGTAAAAGCATTTTTGTGTTAGATATTCTTTTAACTTTCTGTTAAATATATTGAATTTGTGTTCTTCTTTAATTTGTTTCGGCAATTTGTTAAACATTTTTACTGCCATGTAGTATGGGCTATGGTAAAGCATTTTGATCCGAGAGGTGCATGTTCCTATAGAGTAGAACGGATAAGAAACTCCATGGACACTCTATTAATATTAGACTAAACTCTTACATGATTATTACGAGCCGTATGAACAGAGGCCAGCACATCAAGTTACCACAATCTGTCAAATTTCTTTGATAGTATTGCAACTTTATTGCAAAGACATAAGGTTCATTTTTAATTGAGAAAATTTGACTGTTAGGGATAGCTTGATGTGCTGGCGTCTGTACAATGAAACTTGCCAGGAAGTGGATTTAGTTCTTTTTAATATAGCCTGTCTAAAGGAGAATGTTTTTCTTACTATGAGCCCTGGTCCAAAAAAAATCAGCGGTCCATAGGCACGAACCCATTGTTGATCGACTCATTCATTTGTGTTACTATGTGTGCAAAGACGCAACAAAATCGAACCTGAAGTTTACGAGTTACATTTTAATTATAATGGTGCATGTTCCCGAAAAAAAAACGTATTTTCTTCGCTGAACCATCAGAAAGCCTCCCATCTGGGTACAAGCTACCGTGGCCTACTTGGAAAACCCTAAACAGACTTCGTACCCAAGTAGGTCGCAGTAAGGACAACCTCCACAAGTGGGGGTTCATAGATGGCTCAGATCTCCGATGTGTATGCGGCGTCTCCACCGCATGCCCCGTAACATGCACACTGAGGGCCTAATGGCTGCGTCAGTGAACGGTATTCGCGTTGCTGAATTTTGGGCCAAACTAATTTAAAATATAAATATATTTATTTAATTACTATTTTTACCATCGACACGCTAAGAAGAAGAAGATCTAGATGTCTCCAGGAGAGATTATTTGAGATCTTTCATACTAACCATGTGGCAGGCTTGTGGTCATACTTTTATTTTGTTTTATTATTTTTTCCACCAAAAAAAACATTCTCCTTTAAGAAGGCTCTTTACAACCACTTTTTCGATAGCTTAACATAGCTCTTACACTGCATAATCTATACTAATATTATAAAGCTGAAGAGTTTGTTTTGAATCGAGTAGAATAGAGTCCGAATTGAATTCTTTTTGTATTGGATAGTCCAATTTTATCGAGGAACGCAGGCTATGTAACATCACGCTACGACCAATAGGAGCCGAGCAGCAGGTGAAACCACGCAGGAGTAGCTAGTAAAATAGAAAACGTGAATGTAACTTTGTGTGCTACCTAGTGTTTAATTAACTCCAATTTGTTTCTATGCTATCAGCAAAAACTTGTAAATTAGTCATAATCATGTTATTATATCTAAATATTGTATCTGCCTAGCTGTAAGTTTTCCGAAATAGAAAAGGAATTAATATTAATATTGTAACGAGATTTTAATGTGTTGAAAATTTAAGGAGAAATAGTTACAATCAGCGCCATCTAGTAGCGAGTGGAGAGCACTATTTTGAAGGTAGGTTTCATTACGACATGTAAGGTGAGGCATAATAGCAATGACTGTATCACATGGATTGTTCTAGTCTAGATGACGGCATTTAAATAATTATTGTATCATCGACCAATGTATACAAGGTGAAATGTCCTTATTAGTGCCGGGCGATGTATAATTCATGGACATCCTACCATAGACGCCGTTCTCTTTTTAAAGATTACACATTTTTGTAATAAGTTATCGAGTTAAATAAAGATACAAGACTATGCTTGTTATTTAAATTAACCATTGTAGACGACGTATAGGCACACAACACTGTTTTAAGTTCTTCTCTTTAGTTTTTTTTAATTTTTATGTGATTATTGTATGCCTTGACCTGGGTCAAATAATTTTTTTTTCTTTATTTGTATTGCCATACAATTTACATTAAAAGTAAAAAAAAAATTGTCTTAAATTATCTTAGGTTGCCTTAAAAAAAAAAGGCGTATAATAACTTACCGTAAAACGGGGTGTATCGGGACGAAACTTTAAAAGCGATTTAAGCATTAAATACTATAGTTTGAGGCCAAAAAAGATTCTTAATGTGTTTACTCTATAATAATTAATGATCAATTATTGTTCTGGTTGGCAACAAACTATATTATTTCAATGTTAAAAACCATTTATATAAGTATCGTTCCGATTCACTCCTGCAACACTATTTACCCCGTTTTACTGTAGCTTAAGTTACTTTTGCATGTTAAATAATCTTACCAAATGGAAGCCCGGGTTGGTGAAAACTTAATTCACTTACTTGGCTCATTAATTCTGGTACCGTTTGTGCGCGGAATGTGAGGGCGTTCCTGGCTGTTAGTGGCGCGAATCCTGGAATATATTGACATTCATATTATTACTTGTATAAGTGTTGGACATAGATAATATTGGATACCAGCTGAGAAGTAATGTTGCAAGTAATAATAAAAAACTTGCCCAGTTTTTGCAGGGATCAATGCTCGAACCTCGTTTAAATCACCTTATACATTTTATTCAAGTAATTCTGCATAGCCTTTTACAGTTTTTGTTGGGGTCGGGATCCAATCTTACCGAATGCAGCTGAATGCTAGAATATTACATGGAGCGACTGCCTATCTGACCTCCAAAACCCAGTAACTGCTGTTATTGGGTAACTGATCTACCAATGCCAGCCTGGACTAACGGCTTAACGTGGTCACACACATGGAGGGTTCTCCATATTTAAAGTATGGTCACCCATCCACAGACCAACCCCGGCAAGCGTAGCTTAACTTCAGATCGACTTACTTATATATAGTCACGAGCCACTATTTTCATTTAATGATTTAATGTGTTTTAAATTACAATTTAATAATGTTTTTCAAATAATAATTAGCCCTATGTGTTCCGGGCAGTGGTAACCTTTTTGGACAATACCGTTGAACCATAACTAACCTGGCATGAAGAAGTGCAGCCTGGGGAATGGTACCATGTTGACAGCCAACTTCCTGAGGTCAGCATTCAGTTGTCCCGGGAAACGGAGACACGTGGTCACACCAGACATTGTGAGCTGTGAGGGTTTTAGAATTAGAACATCAACATATGTTATACACACTACAATATAAGAAGATTAGTTAAATAGTTTAAGAAACGTTTTTTGTATACTCAATAGTTTTATTTTTATCACAATAACAATACAACTGGCGCGCGCAAAGTTCAATGAACTTCGCGCCGATCAGCTGTTAGCAAATATTGAGTATACAAAAAAAAAACTTTGGGAATGTCGATTGTAATCATGAGTACAATCACGTGTTTAAATATCGGCCACTAATTACCAGTCACCTTATATATTATTGGCAAAATGATTTCTATTTCTAAACAAAACATAGACAAATAAACTCACCGAGATCAGATGGTTCAAGTCGCCATAGCTGGGGCTGGTCAGGCGAAGAGTTCTGAAGCAGATGTTGTACAGCGCTTCGTTGTCGATACAGAACGTCATGTCTGTATTCTCAACCAATTGATGCATGGATAATGTGGCGTTGTACGGCTCAAGGACGACCTCGCTGACCTAAGGAGAATTACTTCATTAATGATTATTTTTTTTGTAAATGGCATCTTGTAGTTCAACCTAGCCGCACGGCTCGATCCATCAGGTTAAGCTACGCTTGCCGTGGTTGGTCGGTGGATGGGTGATGCCGAGACTCCTCTGTGGCTCGGAAAGCACGTTAAGTCGTTGGTCCCGGCTGTCATTTGTGCAAAAAATGCATTTAGAAATAGTAATTAAGTACCAAAAACTTCTTTTACAATTCTTTTGTTAACTCGAATTAATACTTAAAGCCAGTGGCGTAACTATAGGCAAGGCTGGCAAAATGCCACGGGCCCCCGGAACGAGAGGTTGCAGGCTCAAAAGTGACCTACCATTTTTAACAAAATTTTGTAAAACCTATAAATTTGGGGCCCCATGCAATGGATTTGACAAGGGCCTCAGATGTCATAGTTACGCCACGGCTTAAAGCACTTCTTTTTATTCCAATTTTGCTTTATAATCGAATTCCACGCGGACTTAGTCGCAGGCAAAAGCTAGTTAAATATAAAATGTAACAGATAAGATCCCAAACAATAAATCGAATCTTTATCTTATAATCTATTTAATCTTTATTATATTTAAAATCTAATGATAAGTGGGTATCGCACATTTTTTTGACCTATAATAATAAATTGCCGCCACACTGGAATAAACACATGCAGTATGGGTCAGCAAATTTTTCCGAAAGGGTTACCGCTACCTCGGAACATAAAGGGCTAAGCAAGGAACATGATGGGTTTTAGTCGGTAAGAGTCTGACACTCCCTTCCGCTTCACCCAGAGCGGGAGGAGACATTTGATGATTTCCCACCCTCAAAAAAAAAAGTACTTGCTTGTAAATTATTTTGACCTAAATGGAAATTGCAACCATGTAATTTACAAAATGTGAATCTATGCAAATATTATAAAGAGGAAAGATTTGTATGTTTGTAATGAATAAACTCAAAAACTACTGTGCCGATTTCAAAAATTCTTTCACCATTAGAAAGCTTCGTTTTCAGGGAGTAACATAGGCTACTTTTTATCCCGGGAAAAATAACGGGTCCCGCGGGAAAGACCACGGGAGCGAAGCCGCGGGCAAAGTGCTAGTTAGCTAATACACGGTTAAATATTAGTCATCATCAGCGTCATAAAAAAGTCAGCTGTTCAGTACATTTATGTTCGCCTCGTCAAAATGTACTGAACAGCTGATTTTTTTTTCGAGATTTCAGGTTCGGTCCCATAGCAAAAGTTACTCGTTATAATGAATACAATGACCCCTTAAGGGGATTAAAACGACTTAACCTTTCGTATGCCGTAATTACAGACACAATTAAAAAACCCATTGTGTTTCGCGTAGATCTGCGTTCCGGCAGTCAATGGGTTAAATTTAACCGTGTATAAACGTGACTTTTTCAAAATATCCTGCCAAACCGCAAGCCATGGCTGAAAATGGGTGGGTCAAAAATGGTGTCTCACCTTCGGGGAAGGCACTACGCTGAACGTGCTCATGATCCTGTCAGGGAACTCCTCGCGGATCTTGCTGAGCAGTAGCGTGCCCATGCCGGAGCCTGTGCCTCCTCCGAGAGAGTGTGTCAGCTGGAATCCTGGGTAGTGGGTGAATAAAGCACATAGTTAATAAATGTTGAAGAAAGATGTTAAATCAATCACAAAAGACATGTTGCGCCGACCCCAAATAAATTGGGATAAGGGCAGGAGAATAATAATAATAATATCCTTGGACATTTCACACAACGCCATATCGTCCCAAGCTAAGCAACCTAATGCTTGTGTTATGGGAACGAGATGGTTGATAGACTACTTAGATACATATTTTTTTTGTAAATACATACATATTATAGATAGAGAAACACCCAGACTCGTAACAAATACTTGCAGGTCGTACAAATATTTGTTTCGTGCGGGAATCGAACCCGCGACATAGATGATGAATGATGATGATGATGAACGATGTTAAATCAATCTGTCTAGCCTCCCAATTAAACCAAGTGGTTGAGGTTGTCAACGGTCGTATAAAAAGAGATTTTAAGTTGTGTCGACAAGAATACTTTAACCACGCATCGACTCATCTCATGACAGATTTTAATATAGCATCTGCCTAGCCTTTTCCCAACTATGTTGGGGTCGGCTTCCAGTCTAAGAGGGCGTCTATAAATAACGTGAGGTGTTTTTATTAATTTTCTGTCCCTCCCTCCCCCCCTGGTGAGATGTCGTGGGATTTTATTCAACTCCCTCCCCCCTCCCCCAATCTCACGTGAGATTTTTCAAAATGTGGGTTTCTTACGTAAACGCGTTGGATTGTTATTGTAAAAAGAAAAAAAAAATTGTGAATGATCTTAATCGTATTATGATTACGCTTAAGATTAAATCTTAAGCATGTACAATCTGGATTAAATGGACCAAAATAGTATTTTTTTTTGTTTCAATCAGAAAAAAAAATTGCGTGATATTTGCCGAGACCCCCCCTCTCCAACGTAAGATTAGATGAGATTTGACTCGACCCCCTCCCCCCCTATAATATCTCACGTAATTTATGGACGTCCCCTAACCAGATGCAGCTGAATACCAGTATTTTACATGGCGCGACTGCCTATCTGACCTCCACAAACCAGTCAGTAATTGGGTAAAAATGGCTGTCAGACTTCCTGGCTTCTGTGTCTAATATTTTTTTATTTACTGACTGGTGACTAAATTTGATTTCTTTTTTTTCTCCGTGCCGTCAACCCTTTTACTTTCACAAATACTTTGAAACATTTTGAATTTTGGTGGGATGGGCCATTATTATATTAGTTAATCTCTACAAATAATATTAGTTTCATCATCATCTGCCTAGCCTTTTCCGAACTATGCCGACCCCAAGGTTGGCTTCTAGTCTAACCCGATGCAGCTGTATACCAGTATTTTACATGGACCGACTTCCTATCTGACCTCCACAACCCAGTATCTGACCTCCACAACCCAGTAACTGGGCAATAACAACCCAGTAACTGGGCCCCTTGGTAAGACTGGTAGTCAGATTTTCGGGCTTCTGACGACCCGTAACGACTGTCAAAGATGCACAAATAATATTAGTTTATTACCTTGTAAGCAGTCACAGCCTTCCGCTTCCTTCCTGATGACATCCATGACAGAGTCGACCAGCTCAGCGCCCTCTGTGTAGTGACCCTTAGCCCAGTTGTTACCTGATGAAGAAATATCATACTAATATTATAAAGGCAAAAGTTTGTGTCTTAGTATGGGGGCGCGTGTGTTGGAACATTTAACTCCCTTCAAAATGGTTGAGCTAAATGGTGCTAATAAAAAAAAAATTAATTGTCTTTGATTACTTTTTTAAATCATTTATTACGGACGCTTTTTACGTTATGCATCAATCTCACATGTATATAAGGTGACTGGTAATTAGTGACCGATATTTAAACACGTGATTGTACTCATGATTACAATCAACTTTCCCAAAGAAACTTTTTTTGTATACTCAATAGCTGCTAAAAGCTGATCGGCGCGAAGTTCATTGAACTTTGCGCGCGCCAGTTGTATTGTTATTGTGATAAAAATAAAACTATTCAGTATACAAAAAGAGTTTCTTTGGAAAAGTTGATTGTAATTATGAGTACAATCACGTGTTTAAATATCGGTCACTAATTACCAGTCACCTTATAATTTCAACATGAATGATGTAACCCACATTTTGTGACCATATTCTGATTTTAAAGAGTGTCCGTGGAGTTTCTTGCCCGTTCTTCTCCATAGGTACCTACTGCTTTGGAATGGGCAACCAGCTTCATCTTTCTGACTGACCGACACATTGACAATTCAAAGTTGCCTATAATTGGTTTAGTTGGAAATAAATGCTTTGAGTTTGAGTTTTTGTTTGTAACTTCTTCATGCTGAAACGGCTGTATGGATCTAGTTGAAATTTGGCACAGAGATAGTTTATAACCTGGATTAATACATAGGATACTTTTTACCCCGGTATTATGTTCCCGTAGGATAATTTTCGGCATCCAAGCGGAAGAAGCCGCTGGTAGAACCTAGTTAAAGCTATAATTTCGAAAAGCAATAAAATTGGTACAGACATAGCATTAACATTTAAAATCATTCCTTCATTCATTCATTCATCAGTTGTATCTCAACAACAAAAATATGTCACAAAAACTCTGGTGCACTAGTTTTGTTTTAACGAAATAAATACTATTAAATCATTACTTTTGTGTGTGTTTATTTATATGTCTTTAAAATTGAAGATCTCATATGCATGTAACAAATTAAAATACACCATGGATATTGAGAAATTCATAATGACAAAGAAAGAAATTGCTAAGCTTCATGCTCTGACGTTTAAAAGGTTAAAATGATATAAAACTAAATTGAATCATTTTAAAAAACATGCTAAACATGCTTTTTTTCTTGAGGTTGGGAAATCATCAAATGACTCTTCCCGCTCTGGGTGGAGCGGAAGGGAGTGTCAGACTCTTACAGACTAAAACCCATCCATGTTCCTTCCTTAGCCCTTTATGTTTCGAGGTAGCGGTAGCCCTTTCTGACAATCCCGCTTAACCGGCAATGCTGAGCATGCTATGGGCGCTATATATCCAAACAAACGAATAATCAAACCATTTAAAGTCAAAACCACTCAACTGTTGAAATATCAAATATGATTCAAGACAATAGAAAAATAGTGTCTCTTGAGTCACAGTTGAGCGCATATGATCTTTCTTGGGCCTCATCATCCATATTGTAAGAAACAATAGAATAATATGACTATAAAAAAGTAGGTTAAGTATACAATGATGACATTAATTTAACACATGGATAGGGCTAGTGCCCATAAATCATATAAATGTTGATGTTGAGGTTAAAAATCACACATTGAAACAAAAAAAATGTCAAATAAACTAATAAAATTATTTTTTAAATAATAAAATCTATTCGCTTACTTTTTGCAGTTGTTTCATCCTAATAGTATTGCTTATTCGTTTTAATTTCACTGATGCGAATGTTATGATCCGTGACCCTGGCTAATGACCGCTGCGTGACAGTTCTTAAGTACAGGTTGCTCTAAGATGTTATTTTCTAACATTTTAAATAAATCCGTGAATAATAAAGTTAAATTGAAATATAATGTCTTCATATAACGAAAATGTGAAAACGTCTATGTGTGTTAAATGAATGTCACCAATGCAGCGCCATGTTGTATGTCATTTATCAATTTGTTTAACATAGGTACCTACACTAATTACAAATTTTTAGTCATATTTATATCTTTGGAACTCCTGATCCGATTTCGAAAATTCATTCAATAATGTAAAGCTACATTATACCGGAGTGTCATAGACTATATAAAAAAAAAACATGTAATCTAAATAATGTACAAGGTTGTCCAAGAAGCCGACGACAATCGGGTAATAAACATAGTCATAACAGTTATCAGACAAAAAATCTAGTATCCATTGATATAATTAGTCACAAATGTCATGCAATTTGGCCTACAAAGATACTACCTATCATGAATGACTGCATCAGAATTTATTAATAGTACAGTCATAATGACCAACAAATTAGTCCGGTTACTCGCCACTAGATGGCGTTACTTACCCGCGCCACTGGTTGAACACGAAATTGCCATAATAGGATTCTTATCCCATTCCGTTTATGGTCGGCGCAACAAGACGTTTTTTTTTCATACTTCTTTATTAGTCGTCATCTCGGTTGTCACTCCCTTTATAGTAATAACAACTTTCACCCAGTTTTTCCATCGTTTATGTGGTCTTCCCCTCCTCTTATATCCACCCACATACTCAAAACTTTCACTCCTCCGCGTTACATACCCATCACCATGGCAACCGATTTCCAAACAAGTATTCAGTCACCGGTTACTTGGTGACACATAAACAAATTAGTTCAGTTACTCGACGCTAGATGACGTTACTTACCGGCTCCACTCTGGCCGAACACGAAGTTGTCGGGTCTGAAGAGCTGTCCATATGGCCCCGACCTGACAGAGTCCATGGTACCAGGCTCCAGATCCACCAACACCGCGCGAGGGACATATTTGCCTAGAAGAAAAAAATATATTTGAGTTTTACTATTTTTAAACTAGCACTAGCATTTCGTAGCTGACAGATCCTTGAGAAAAAATGACAAAAAGTCCAAATATTACATCATAATCATTTCAGCCTAAAGATGTCCACTGTTGGACATAGGCTTCCCCAACATCGCCATTTCGGCCGATTCTGTGCTTCCCGGGATGTTAAATATTGAATTACTAAGATATTGTACGAATCTAACAATACAGGGCAATTTCTGGGTTTTTGAAGAAACCATTTTGGTTTTAAGTTGCTTTGTCCAGACAGACGGATTGTATATTAAACGAGTAATGATTTCAAACTGAAGATCATATCTAAACGACTATTGATAATGTTTTGAAAAAAAAAAATGAAAATATTTTAGATTTTGTTTCAATTAAGTGTATGGGTTTTATTATAATACCTTTTGTTTTATGTATAATAAATTAATAATGCATCTAGTTTGGGACAGCAGCCCTTGATGGGCGAGTCCTATTGCTGGCTGGTGATAATATGCAAGCAAATTATGTTCCAATTTGTAAACAATAAACGATATTCTATAAATAATATAGTATCTATAATGATGGAATGGAAGTTTTGCATTTTATGACGAATCTGAAATGTGACATCATTTTCCATTATACTACCTAAGCCCGTTTCAGCCCACACGCTTTTCCTTAAGTTGAAAATCAATAAACAATATTGAATTTACTATCTGTGTTGGTCTCACTTCTATTTATAATTACAAAATGAATGATGTAGTCAATATTTTGATTTAAAAGGTAGATATACTAGGGTCATGGGGTGGAGTTCAAAGCTCATAGAGTATTTCGGGATATCGCCCAGCGGTTGGTCGACTCCATACGTGACAAGATGGTTGGTCAATTTTTAGGTCAAAGGCATTGCCATCCAACGTGACAATGCTGCCAGCCTTTTGGGAACTATTCTTGTTGACAGCGATATGGGCAAATTGTTTGATGATATACAATTATTTCTCCTTCAATTTTGTATACTTGTACATATTATTATTAATATTTTAACTAGACTGAGACCTTTTAAATTATGTAAATATTTTATTTAGGTAGCTAAGTGTAACACTTAAATATTTATATGAAAATTTCATAATAATATTACATCAATATGTAATTTTTTTTGTATGATATGAGTGAATATTTTAATGAATTTAATGAAAATGACTTTGACAATGGATGAATTTAAATTGTAGTTAATATGATTTTCTCTTTTTTAAATGATTTTTTTATTGAACAGTTGATAATTTATTATTTTATATGACGTTTTCATAATAGATTGTAGGTAATATGATTTTAAATTTTAGACTCATTGCTAATATTATGTACAGACGCCAGCACATCAAGCTATCCCTAACTGTCAAATTTTCTCAATTAAAAATGAACCTTAATATCTTTGTAATAAAGTTGAAATACTATCAAAGAAATTTGACAGATTGTCGTAACTTGATGTGCTGGCCTCTGTACACACAGTTTATATTTATTTAATTTGAGATAGTGATGGTATTGATTAATATTTTGTTTAATTACTCCTTTTTCTGTAACGAATTCAGACACAATTGTAAATTGATATTGAATAAATGAAATGAAATTACCAACAAAGCGTTCAAGGTCATACGGGCGCCATCTTAACGCAGCTCTCAAGGTCATACGGGCGCCATCTTAACGGAGCTTTCAAGGTCATTCGGGCGTCAAAATATCCTTGTTCATAGTCTAGTAGCGTTCATATAAGTTACTCATGTGCATCTTAGCGTGGAGGGTAAAGTATGCGTCAGCGCCATAATTGTTACGTCACCGCGTTGCCTAGCAACGCACTTGTTTATTTGACGATGACGCCACGCAGCGGGAGTGCAACTGGTGAATGTTGGTGATGTCAGTGTTTGTGAATAGATTCAAGTTTAAAAAACGAAAAGGTATGTTTTTATTAGTCTTTCTGTAATTTAACCTTTTGAACGCCAGAGAAAAATGTATTACTTCTTGTTATCATGAATTTCCCTATATCCATGGTGTCTTTTAATTTGTTTCATGTCATTACGTACGAGAGCTTCAATTTTTAAGATATCTATATAAACACACACTAAAGTAATGAATGATTTAACTGTTTATATCGTGTTATAGTGTTGTTGCCATTGTCACATAGGTATTTGTGTCGTTGGCGTACAGGGCATGCGCTTGCTTGTCACGTATATGTGACAATGGAGTTCAAAAGGTGAACTATTGCTCCAAATTGTTAGGTAGTTTTTCTGTAAGTACTTTCAGAAAAAGCCCAAAAACATGTTCTTTTTTGTTGTACTATTTTGTTTGTAAGTATACCTAGTTTCAACAGCTAAATGATTCGAATGAGCGTTGTTATTCATACACGTGTACACACCTGGCCTTTCCCGTGGGGTAATTGACTATTTGAATCGGTCAAAAATAAAATATGAAATCAGACGGAAAAAAGCCCACTCGTCATAAAAACTTCTATCACCTCAAATTAAATATAATGCAAAGATATTGTTAAATTGCATTTAATGCTAATAAGTATTTCATTTGATTCTAAAAATCTGTGACATCATTGTTATATTTCATACAAATCACTTACAAATTCCGCGTTTTGACAGTTCATAAAAAGTAACGTTATTGACTAGTCTTTCAAGTTCTCAATTGCGTAATACACTAACAGTAGCTATGGACAAGCTCGCGGCTAAGTAATAACAGCCGCACGGGTCGATTGAGCTAGCTTGCCGGGGTTGGCCGTGAATGGGTCTAGACTTTTCCCAACTATGTTGGGGTCGGCTTCCAGGCTAACCGGATGCAGCTGAATACTAGTATTTTACATGGAGCGACTGCCTATCTGATCTCCACAACCCAGTCAATAGCTAGGTAATACGATATCCCTTAGTAGATTGGCTGTCAGACTTTCGGGCTTCTGACTACCCGTAACGACTGTCAGAGATCCACGAATGACAGCCGGGACCAACGGCTTAACGTGCTTTCAGAGGCACGGAGGAATCTCGATATCTGAAGACGGTCACCCATCCACAGACCAGCCCCGGCAAGCGTAGCTTAACCTGATGGATCGATCCGTGCGGCTGTTATTACTTAGCCACGAGCTTCTCATATAAATACAGTGTGTTTCTCATATAAATATAAAAAATTGTGACTAAGTATGGAACTATATCTGAAATCATGAAAAAATAATCAGCTGTTCAGTAATATATGTACTGAACAGCTGATTATTTTTTATTGTTCGCATAATTTTAAAAATGTAAAGAACAGCTGATTTTTTTTTTCACATTTCAGAGTGTGGTTGATTTTCATGAGTAGTATACAACCTGAAAGTATGTCCCTCGTTTAACATAAGACACTAAATATATCGATCGGATCGAGAATATTCAAAAAAGATTTATTCGTTTCCTATGTTTTCGGCTACGTATACCATACCATTCTGATAATTATATAAACCTTTGTAGGAAATTTCATTTACAGCCACTCATTAATCGTCGTCGACTAGCAGATTGCGTGTTTCTTATGAAAATTTTATCTAACGAGATCGATTGTCCTGATCTCCTGAACAAACTTTATTTGAATGTACCCCAAAGGTCAGTTAGATTTAATCCGCCTATGTCCATTCCCTTTTCTCATTCCAATTTTAGGCAAAACTCATATATGGTGAGAGCGAGCAAGGACTTTAATACTATTTGTAAAGAGTTTTCATTCGACCCATTTATTACCAAATCCTACTCTGTACGCAGTAAGTTGAATGCGAGCTTTTTTAAAGGGCCATAATCTTTTATTTACCGTTGTTAAACTTATTTTTATATTTCACGTGCTTGTTAGATCCTAAGTTCTCTACAGTAGTAGTAGGTTAAGTATAACCTATTTTTATCCGTGGGAACCTGTTATTGGCTCCGTGTTGCATGTTACCACTGTTATCCACTTGTTATAGCTGTTGGTTCTCCTACAATAAATAAATTATAACTTCTTAAAAATAAAAAATATAGACATGTTACTTTATGAATCATAGACGCTTCGAGTAACACCGCTATGAAACATGAATCACCAACGATCAAACTAAACGAACAGAAACAGTTACGCCATTTGTCAATTTGACATTGACATTTAAGTGGAGTGACGGAATTCAAGGACACTTCTTAATATAAGAGAAACAAAATGGCTGACTCGCCAGACGTTGTCGTGTCAAAGGTCTGAGTTCATACAAGAATCCAATAGAAAAGGACGTACTTACACATAGAATTAATAGGCATTATTACTCAAAGGACATACCATTGTTCCCAAATTGACTATTTGAAACAGTCAAAAATAAAAAATGAAATCACATAGATAAAAGACCGCTTGTCTTAATAACTTCCATCACCGTACAGAAATTAAATATTATGCGAAGATGTACCTAATTGTAAAATTGCATTAAATGCTAACAAGTATTCCATTTGGTTCTAAAAATCTGTGACGTCACATTGTTATATTTCTTACTAGCTTCCGCCCGCGGCTTCGCCCGCAAAGTATGTCGACATATTATACACATAAACCTTCCTTTTGAATCACTCTATCTATTAAAAAAAACCGCGTCAGAATCCGTTGCGTAGTTTTAAAGATTTAAGCATACATAGGGATATAGGGACAGAGAAAGCGACTTTGTTTTATACTATGTAAAAACAAAGTCGCAAAAGGGTAGTCTAGTCAATAACGTTACTTTTTTTGACTGTCAAAACGCGGAATTTGTACGTGATGTATATGAAATATAACAATGTGACGTCACAGATTCTTAGAATCAAATGGAATACTTATTAGCATTAAATGCAATTTTACTATTATATCTTCGCATAATATTTAATTTCTGTACGGTAATGAAAGTTTTTAAGACGAGCGGTCTTTTTTCTATCTGATTTCAAATTTAATTTTTAACCGTGTCACATAGTCAATTCATGTACAGACGCCAGCACATCAAGCTATCCCTAACTGTCAAATTTTCTCAATTAAAATTGAACCTTATGACTTTGCAATAAAGTTGAAATACTATCAAAGAAATTTGACAGATTGTGGTAACTTGATGTGCTGGCCTGGCGTGATCACGTCTTTCATTACAGTTAACTATATTATGCGTCATTGGCGGCGCGGGTATTTTTTTAATTATTTTATGCTAAAGAGGTCAGGGAAAACATAGGGCACACCCCAGCCTGTACACGTAATCTGTACGACTTATGCCTAAATTACATGACATTGTAATCACGTGCCCGACGTGAGACCGGCTTTACGAAACCCGAATAAAATCGATAACAATGTCTAGTTTTATGTCACTTTAGACTTGGTATTTTTGACGATGTAATGATCGTCTATTATTACGTTTATAGCAGTGATAGCCTAGTGGTATGACCGTCAGACTGCCAAGTCATAGGTCTCGAGTTCAAACCCAAGTCACGCACCTCTGATTTTACGGATTCAAGTGCGCATTGTATTATCTCTTGCTTAAAAATCGGTGAAGGAAAACATCGTGAGGAAACCAGCATGTCTGAGAGATATTTCTCAACAGCATGTGAAGTTAAGTCAGAGGCCCATGGGCAGCATAAAACTCTTGACACCAGATTAGTCACTAACCACATGAAAAGAAGAAGGATGACTAGTGGGAGAACTACAAATAATAAGACTTTCAGCGTTTTACTGAAGTAAACTCAACAACGTATTACTGTTTTTCGAGACATAGCCAAGCGGTTGGTCGACTATTCACGTGCCCAGAGGGCTGGCCTATTTTTTGGTCAAAGAATCAACTTTGCCATACAACACGGCAATACTGCCTTTTGAGAACTTTTCCTGTTGACAGCGATGTGGACGAATTTTTAAATGCCCTTTGTTAATAATCGTACATTATTATTTGTGTACATATTACGAATATTCAACAATGAATATATTGAATACACGATGGATGGATTGTGTGAAAGATGATATCTAATTTTTAACCGACTTCAAAAAAGGAGGAGGTTATCAATTCGACGGTAGTTATGTTTTTTTTTTATAGGATGTATAGTATGGATTTACAATGTAAGGCCACGCTATCGCATTGCTAGAGACTTATTTCTTAGATGAAAAGTATATCAAACTGCCGAGCCTTTTCCCAACTATGTTGGGGTCGGCTTCCTGTCAAACCGGATGCAGCTGAATACCAGTATTTTACATGGAGCGACTACCTATCTGACCTCCACAACCCAGTAAATGGGCAATACAATACCCCTCGGTAAGACTGGCTGTCAGATTTTCGGGCTTCTGACGACCCGTAACGACTGTCAACAATGCTTCTATTATTTGCTTTTTTGTAAAAACTTATCGTCTGATAGTCGTCTGCACATGGCGGTAAAAACGGGATACATTTCGGGATTTTTGACTGTCATAATTCTTTTAGTGAGTATATTTTGGAAAAAGGAAATGATAAGGGCACGTACTAATTGAATCTTGATTTTTTTGAAAAAAAAAAACGGAATGCGTTTGTATGGAGAAAGGCCCAATAGAGTTCCCCCTTAACGATTTAAATTTCAACAATATCACTTTCAGATGTAGTCTAAAGCAATTTATCAATTTACGCTACAGGATTGTGTCAAGTAGACTCAAGGTTGTGGACTGTAGGTGTCATTGGTCATCCAATTAACTTTGTCCTAGTAAGGCTGACCGGAATTTGACCCCTGTGACCTTTCTTGGTGATATTCAAATGAATTTAGGCTTTTGGTGTGGGATGCAACGTGTGTCGACATCCTTGCCCATCCCATCTTCCTAGTACGGGAGGTTGTGCTGGGGCAGCTGCTGCAGGTGCAGAAAACCTCAAAAAGCGCACATATTCCAATCTGATTGGGACTTAAATGTTCGAGCCGTTTGTGGTTGAAACACTAGGGCCATGGGGTCCGAGTGCCCTATTTGTTTTTCGAAACATCGCCAAGCGGTTGGTCGACTCTTCACGTGACCAGAGGGCTGGCCAAAGAATCAGCATTGTCATACAACGTGGCAATATTGCCAGCCTTTTCTTTAATTTACTTAATGATTTTTGACTATATGAGCCCTATGGCTGTATGAAGACTAGACAAGTGTTAATCGGTTCGTGTCGATTCGATTTCGAAAATTGTTAATCTAACAGTTCGTTATCTCAGCGACTCAGATTGTCCAGAACGCCACTTGTCAAAGCATTTGTATGGGAATATTTGAGATTCGTTACACAAATTGACATTGTTACATACATTTCTGTTTTTCTTTAATGCTATATAAAGTTGTTTTCTTTTAAATATTTGTATGCCTGTCACTGGCGAGACATGTAGAATATAACCCTAGTATTAACACCATCATTAAACAGAGGCCAGCTCATCAAGTTACCACAATCTGTCAAATTTCTTTGATAGTATTTCAACTTTATTGCAAAGACATAAGGTTAATTTTTAATTGACAAATTTGACAGTTAGGGATAGCTTGATGTGCTGGCGTCTGTACCATGTTGTAACGCAAATAAAAATATTCTATTCTATTCGGGTTTAACTAATTTCGGCCAAGTCTGGCGCAACACGATTCTGGTAGAACAATTACCATTAAGTTTTCATCGATTTTTTTTAACGAGAGTCGCGTCGCACCTGTCTGATGGACCTTCCATAAGTCCCGCCGCCTGAATATTAATCTGCGTCCGGTTTTTTTTTTTAATTTGGCACTGGCAACCCTAACTACATCAAAAGAGGAAGACAATAGGTAACATGTTTCTTTTGTAAATGTGGAGAAAGGGGGCTAGTTTATACAACTCGACCCCTATATTAAAATAACAAAAAGGACAAATAAAACTTACCTGAGGACGCTTCGTTGTAGTAAACGCTGATACGCTCTAGCTGCAAATCGCTCTCCCCAATGTAATAACCGTTAGGGTCAATTCCATGTTCGTCCGAAATGATCTCCCAGAACTGTTAAAAAAGTTTCGTTAAAAAACGTGAGGAAACCAGCAAGTCTGAGAGATATTTCTCAACAGCATGTGAAGCTAAGTCAGAGGCAGCATAAAAACTCTTAACACCAGGTTAGTCACTAACCACAGAAAAAAAAAGACGCGTTAAAAAAAAATAAGTGAATGAATGATGAATGAATTCTTTTTACGAATCGGTTGTCATTGTATTGGCATGTTATGCGGGGCGGGGGAATGAGGGAAGTGTTGTTTGGAAAGTTTTGAGTCTGAATGTGGATGGCTATACAAGTAAAGAAAGACCAAAGAAACGATGTATGGATTGTGTGAAAGATGATATGGCTAGAAAGGGAGTGACTACCGAGATGACGACTGATAGAGAAGGGGTGTCATTTAAGCTATCACCAATTTAATTAGTTTTGTGTTTCTTAAATAATAGGGTTTGTCCTCAAAATAGTAGATCTGTCACCAAAATGTAGTCACCAAACAATGCAAAATCAGTTCCACAATAAATCACCTAAAATCCTGAGATATAAGGTCTAGTACCAAATAAATGTTTTTGTATGTATTATAATAGGTGTGTCCTAATAAGTATTTAAGCAAACTAATTTAAAGAGATCACCAATAAATCTCACCATTTCCGAGAAAAATGACTTTTCCTAACTTAACCTCAAAACACTCAAAAGTTGCTCAAAAAGCGTAAACCACGAAGGGGATGGCGGGGTCTTTCAGACCCCGCCATCCCCTAACCTAACCTGTCCGAGTCGGGGTAGGGCAAGGCGGTTTTGGATATTTTTCGGATATTCACAACACTTGCACTTCACTACACTCTTCAGACACAGAAGCATAGGGCTTCGGAGACGCCATATTTGGTGACAGATCTACCATTCTGAGCACAGAGCTATTATTTAAGTAACAAAACTGTTATTATAAGAACGAAGTTTATATTCATGTAATGCAATATAATTTTATTGGTTATCGATCTCTTATTTTACACATATATTAACATTAATTTGATAATTCATACCTGGGATCAATTTTTGTTTATCTGAGAACGAAAATATTTCGTGGCGATAGATCTATTTATTAGGTGATACAACTTGATGACAAATATACATTTTGGTGATAGAAAATATAGTTCCCATAGAGAAGTATGAAAGAAGAAGACATGTTGCGTAGTCTTTTTATTTGATATCTATATAAATAAATAAAATTGAAGGGTTTGTTTGTAATGGCAGCTTTTTACTACTTAAATGCATAAAAAAGTATTTTTACTTTAACAACATTTTTTTTTGTCTGTCTGTCTTTTTGTTCCGGGTAATCTTCCAAACGGCTGGATCGATTTTAACGGGAGTAACACTGCTGTAATGCTCAGCAGTTGCGGTTGCAACCACTACATCAACGAGCAAAATGTTGTAAAATAGAAGATATCTTAGCTCTTCTGTTAATTATCACATTTTTGCCTTCAAAAAGCTCTCCACTAAAATCATGATTTTATAAATAGCCGTATATACTTTGCGGTCCGTCAATATTAAAGTCAAGCAAATACCGATATGAATTGCCCTATAAAAAAAATCTGGGTATTGGTCCTTATCACTTTTATTTAATTGATGAAGTGAGAGAAGAGGTTGTTACATTTATGAAACGTTTATAACCAAAAAAAGCTTAATAACAACTTACAAAACAATAAAACATCAATAAAATTACATTTTTTTCGTAACCTTCTAGATGTTACGCAATTTAGTACACCTACTCGATAATAGATGGCGCTAAATTTAATTACACCGCAACACGGCGTAATGCGACAAAAAACACGTTTCGATTCATGCTAGCTTTCAGATAGTAGGTCAACCAATCATAATTTATTTTAACGTGTAATGCATCTGCATTCAAAACCGGCACATAACCTTCTAGCAACTTCTTTTAAGTACATGTTTATCTGAATACCGGCATGGATTATTTCGTAATTATCAGTATTTTTGTAGGTAATACTAATAAAAATGACCTTGTAAGTTAATTTACATCCACGCCCCGATATTGATATCAAAACTAAAACCTTTTAAAAATGGTCGTTATGCAGACACTACGGTATTTCGATTTCCAATGACAAATTCCGACCAGATATGGCCCCAAGCACATTACACGATGGTCCATCTTAGGTGCAGTCATTTGTTAATCACGATTATTCGTTAGGTTTCTGTATGCAAATTGAATTTCGAACGTTATTATAGGTATTTCTTGTCCCCTTCGACAGGTAGCGCTGCTAACCACTTTTCTTTAGAAATTTTAATAGAAAAGATTACTGACCTTGGATCCAATCTGATTTCCACATTGTCCAGCTTGTACATGCACTATTTCACGCATTTTGATAAACTTTTAATCCGGTTATATGAACCTTTTTGTATAATAGGTTCGAAACCGCACGTTGAACAAATACGAAGTGATTTACCAAAGTTTTTATCTCATATCGCTCAGTTCCCAGTAGTGTTGATTGTCGAGGTAGAAGTGTTGCCGCGGTAGAAACCTTCACCGTTTTCGGGAGTCATTTTAGTAGCCAGGTGTAATATTTATTGTTAAAAGTTTTAAAATCGACTAACAGGTGTAGTTTAAGTTGAGTTTTAGAAGATTTTGCGTTAAATATACTGGAAACGTGTGACTTAATCATACAAAAGGTGTTTGATCGTTTTATTTATGAATAGTTTAACTGAGTAACTTTTTTTTTTGTTATGCGCTGTTTCAAAGGCTACTTAACGGTTTATGTTAAATAAGTGCCACTTATGCCAGTGGCAGTACTTTAAGAAATCCGAATCTTATTTAACAATCATGTTTTTAGCCCAATTTCAATTATAAAGTGGGTATAATATTATTTATATTTTTTATGAGATTAATAGATCAACAAGTAGATTTAGTTCTAAGAGTTAGCAACCCCAGGTGATAACCAATGCAACAACTGATAATGATAAATGATAAGGTTTCAGGTATTACAATCATAGCCAGTGATTAAGACCCCTCCGTGCAAATAAAATATTTGAAAACAGAGTTTATTTGACATTAGTACAGATAACCAAAGTTTTAGGTCTTCATGTTCAAAGAAAATGTTTCTAAAAGGAGTTCAAGTTTCATTTGAGGCTTATTAATTCATATTGTGTCAATAATCCAATCGGAATTAAGGTGTGGCTTTGTATAAATACTGTTTTCTTGTAATTCTAAGATTAAAGTTTTGAACTTTGACGTTTGAAAACGGTTGTTTTTACTGCTTTCCGTTTTCTGAGTTAGGGGAGAATTACTACTACTAATATCTTCTTCATACTCACTATTATCTACAAAAGGAGCATCTCCCTGTAGGTTAAAACACTTATAGCCTTTCGTGGTCTACTTGGAAGTCCTTGAACAGTCTCACAAGTGAGATATGTAAATCCAACCAAGAATAATTATGTAACTCCAACTGGTAATGTGGGGCTCAGTGGCGTAACTAAAGGGTGGCAGGACTGGCAAAATGCCACGGGCTCCCGGTCTGATTGGGCCCCCGGCCCGAGAGGCTGCGAGTTCAAAAGTGACCTAGCGTTTTTGACAAAATTTCGTAAAAAGTATCAATTTGGGGCCCCATGCAATGTATAGTTACGCCACTGGTGGGGCTACCTCGACGGTACGGCAACAGAGTGTGGTTGTGAAGCTATATCGCAAACTAATACCTATCTTAGCGTAAGTGATCTCTACGCTGCCACCGACAACACGACGCTGTGGAAGTGGTGACATTTGGGCCAACAAAATCTTAAATACAGTCGTGCCAGCGACACGAATAAAAAGAAGGCGAGAATTAGTACCTAATTGTTTCATCATCATTTTATACAGCCGAAAGATGACCATTGTTGCACATAGGACTGCCCCAAGCATCGCATTATGACCTGTCCTATGCACGCCCAGGATTTCAGAAAAACAAACTTGTGACGTTGTGTTGTAGATTTACAAAAAGGTTGCTTTGGCCTTCAGGTTGTACTTACAAGCATATCGAGAGACCACTGATCTGGATAAATCATTGGTCTCTACAATTTGGCCTGTGGTCTCTGGTCTCGGCCTCTAGTAACTGCCAGATAAACTAATGACCTGGGGCCTTGGGACATTTTGCTGTCCACAGCATGGGATCTAATAGAAATGTATAAAATACAGCTGCATCTGTAGGCGACGAAACAAGTTCTTTCTACATCGACCGGAACCACAAAATAGAGTTATAATTTTTTTAACATGCATGCATGGAGGTGGACTACAGTAAGATTTGGCTGTTAAAATAATTGCCTGTACTAGGGCTAAGAAACATTTCTAGAGAACAACACTGCCAATCTAATGTCATTTTGACATCATTGTCAATGCGTTTGAAAACCAAATTGAGGTCAAAATATTTCACACAAGTAAAATTATGTGCAGTGTATTTAATAAACTTACATAACAAATTAATAATTTTAGTTGGTATAATCAAGTCATTATTACATTTTTCTACTATATTCGTATATTTCCTTTATTCTTGGAGCGGTTTTACTCTTTCATTTATATTATTTCTTGAATTGCTCAGCCTCCGACATTCGCCATAATCTTATTTTCGAACGCATAGTAACACATTGCAATGTCACTCAAGTTTATTGTTATCGTAAAGACGTAAACTAGCAATAATTTAATAAAAACAAAGTCTTAATCACAAAATAAACTATGTAATCACTTAAAATAATTACATACACAAACTAAACCATCCGTACAAAAACCATAAAATGATCAATACGACCAATAAAATGGTGAACAGAAAGTAAACATGAAATTTTTAAAAGTTATCCTCACTTTAGTAATCATTTTCACAGCTTATATCGGAGATCATATTGTATTTCGATCAAAATATTCGAATTCTTTAACATTCCGCGCTATTGCAGACAGTCTGGTGCATGCAAGCCTTGGATTTTTATCATCGTTAATATTTTTTAGTCATGACAATAATTCAAATATTCAAACCAATGCGTTAAATGTGACATTTTGTACGGTTGTGTCTTCTCTTATTGATGTTGACCATGCTTTTGTTGCTAGGTCTATTTATTTGAAGGTGAGTTTATAATTTCTAATCTTCTTTTCGTGTGGTTAGTAACTAACCTGGTGTCAGAGTTTATGCTGCCCATGGGCCTCTGATTTAGCTTCACATGCTGTTTAGAAATATCGCTCGGACATGCATGGTTTCCTCACAATGTTTTCCTTTACCGATTTTTAAGCAAGTGATAAATATACAATACGCACATGAATCCATAAAATCAGAGGCCTTGGGTTCGAACTCGGGACCTATGACTTGGCAGTCTGACGGTCACACCACTAGGCTATCACTGCTATAAACATAATAGTAGACAGTCACTACATTGTCAATAATACCAAGTCTAAAGTGACATAAAACAAGACATTGATATTGATTTTATGCGAGACCTATGACTTGGCAGTCCGATAGTCACACGACTAGGCTATCACTGCTATGTATATACAGGCTATCACTGCTATGTATATACAGAGTTGATATGACAGAGGGGCATTAAATTACACTACGTATACTATATGTGTTTAGTATTAATTCGGTACGGTATAAAAATAAAAAGCACCAAAAATGAGGTTTTTATTTTTTCAAACGAACTAAATAGCTTACAAATCAGAGTAAAACGCAACCACCCTTTGTAAATAAAAACTGACCTTGTAATGCAGCGGCACCGACGCGCGCGACGCGGAGCGCTGTTAGGAAAGATACATCGTGTTCAAACGGGGCAAAAACTTAAAAAAACATTTGTGACTAAACTACTGCTCCTATTTAATTGATTTTTGGTACAGAGCTTGAAAAGTAATAGGTATAAGCTGTTTAAAGGAAAGCACCTCTGTCGTATCAACTCTGTATATAATTTATTATGGTGCATTTTTCCCTGGTCTATTGCCTCATTATCAGCCTATATAGGTCCCACTGCTGCGACACAGGAGTCCTCTCAGTGGTAGACTGGCTCGTATTCCACCACGTCAGCTCAGTGCGAGTTGCTATATGTTACATGTCATCAAATTGTTATTACTAGGACATGACAGTTGCCTCAAGATGTTTAACTTTACAGTTTTTATTGCATTGGTGATGAAATAACTTACATGAAGTTAGGTGCCTTTCTGGGTTTAGACCTAAGACTTATACGTCCTTACCACTGTTATGTCCTAGTTGGAAAGTCAAATAGCACTTTTCCTGATTTATGGGTTGAAGAATTGAAATCCTCACTCAGTAGCATTTGCACTACTATATCAATTGGGTGGTATATCACTACAGAGTATAAAACAAAGTTGCTTTCTCTGTCCCTATATCCCTATGTATGCTTAAATCTTTAAAACTACGCAACGGATTTTGATGCGGTTTTTTTTAATAGATAGAGTGATTCAAGAGGAAGCTTTATGTGTAGAATTTGTCGACATATTATGCGGGCGAAGCCGCGGGCGGAAGCTAGTAATAAATAATAATTAGTTACAATCATTCAAGTGACAAGTAATGAACATGGCCATTTTGGTTTTACTAAAGTGGATTACAATATTTACATTAAGTATCACACTGACATCAATCAGCTGAGCCTTTACCCAACTATGTTGGGATCAGCTTTTAGTATTACCGGGTGCAGCTGAATACCAGTATTTTACATGGAGGGACTTCCTATCTGACCTCCACCACCCAGTAACTGGGTAATACAATTCCCCTTGGTTAGACTGGCTGTCAGATTTTCCGGCACCCATAACAACTGTCAAAGATGCACAAAAGACAGCCAGGACCAACGGCTTGATGTGCTTTACAAGGCACAGAGGAGTCTCGTGTTATAAAGATAGTCACCCATCCATGGCTAACTCTGGCAAGCGTAGCTTAACCTAATAGATCGACCTGTTTGGCTGTTATTACTTGGCCATGAGCTCCTCATTATAAGTATATCAATTAGGTAGTATATAATAATTCATTATTATTCCTAAAAACACTTCCAGTGATATAACAACACACCTTTAATTCTTCAAAGTGTCAGCAGAGATGTAGCAATAGTATACCCACATTACTCCATTTATGATTAAGTCCCACTGCCATCAACCGGGCACAAATCCAGACTCGTTTTACTGAGAAATTCCAGATCAGAAAACCCAGTAACACTGCCAACCTGGGAATCGAACCTCACACTCAACAGTGACTAGGCTGTCATTAAGGTAGTGTACCAGTATAATTATTAAAAATATTTTCTCTTTTGTTGCAGGATATGACGAACTTAAAAAGCAGAGGAATATTCCATTGTACAACACTCTGGCTGCTAATAACTGCTATAATTCTTTTATACAGCTATTTAGAGAAAAAACTAAACCTATATATTTTATCGTTCATGTTAATCCTAGCATACAGTAGTCATCACCTTAGGGACGGGAATCGAAGAGGTCTATGGTTGTACCCCTTTGGTAGCTCTCCGCCCATAGAGAAGAATGTGTATCTTTTTTTATTGGCAGTGTTGCCACATGTAATAGCTTTTTTGTACCATATATTTAAGGGTAGTTTTACTAAAACCTTCGTTGTGGATTATAGTGTGGTTGTTTAAGTTTTTTTAAATTAATTATTTATTAATTTTTTTATGTTATTCATTGCATCAAATGAGATAAATTTTTTTGGCCTTTTCTGAAAGTGAAAAAAATAGTACATATGTTTAGTACTAGTCATTTGTAGCAATAGTTAATATGGCACTAAAGTTGTAGGATTGCTCTCAGCCAAGTTATACAAGTTCAAAAATCAATAAATGTATGAATATGACAAATCATCTAAGTTACAGTACCCGGCGATAAATATTGCACATCGATCTCTGGAATGAGACAATCGGCTAATACAATACCAATATACAGTTGTTACAATAATTTAAAGTTGTACAGACGCCAGCACATCAAGCTATCCCTAACTGTCAAATGTCAATTAAAAATGAACCTTAGGTCTTTGCATTAAAGTTGAAATACTATCAAAGAAATTTGACAGATCGTGGTAACTTGATGTGCTGGCCTCTGTACTATGGCATCTTTAGGAAAAAGAGGGAAACCTTTACGAGTTCAGTCACAGACGTCGATGTGCAATATATAACACCGGGTACTGTCTATAACTTGGCAGAGAGAAATCTCACAATGTTTGTGCCTAGTGTTGCCCAAAATAGGTCTTGGTCTTGCAGTCTTGGTCTTGTTCTTGCAATTTCGCAAGACCAAGACCAAGACCAAGACCGCCTTATTGTAGCAAGACCAAGACCAAGACTGAACCCTGCAAGACTTGAGCAAGACAAGACTTAAGCCTGCAAGACTCTCGCGTCTTGCAGTTTAGACAAACTGAGATTTGAGTTATTAAGTAGGTATTTGGTTTCAATCCCGATTTTGATAGACGTTCCCCAGTATCAAAACCGTAGGCATCGACATAACTCTAAACTAAGGGCTGCAGTTGTATCTGCAGTTGGCAACGTGCCGCTCGTCTGAAAGAACCCTAAAAGGTTTTGTATTGAATAGGTAGGTACTTATTATATTTCAACTATTTATTAAGTAGGTAGCGTGTTAATATTCACAAATCTGTTCCCATCATCCCATGTGATAAAATGTACCTAGAATAACTTTCTAGCAAAGTTGGTAGGTATCTACCTATAATAATATATTATGCTTGTTTAAAAGTGTCTAATGTGCAGCAAACGTTAGTAGGTTGGTATGTGCTTAAAATTATAGCCAACAAATTATATAAACATTATGTAGGTACCTACTTATGTTTCAAAGTTTATATTATTCTTCTATTCAGCAAAATTTAAAACTAACAGCGAGTCGAGTAGGTCTAGTAACAGTTTTTACGGCAACCATGTTATGGTACAGACGCAGACGTCAACACATCAAGCTACCTACTACAATCTGTCAAATTTCTTTAACAGATTTTCAACTTTATTGCTAAAGAATTAAGGTCAAGGTTGATTGGGAAAATGTGACGTTCCGCGAATAAACTGTTGGTCGGTCGGTGTAATATAGGTATACCTACTTATTTGATAATTTACCGACAAAGACGCCGCAGTTTGCAACAAGTGTAGGTATCACAGCATTTGACACTGTTTGAGCGCCGCATTCGCCGACAAAGAGTACGGAAAGAGGCACACAAAATTGTTACCTATTTTGGTAGGGTTGGTACAGGAGCATAAAATTAAACGACATTGAAGATGTCTCGGCAGTAGGTAGGTATAAATTGAATGCTTGAATTGAGTTTCTTGTATAAATACATTCTCACACTGGCTCGAATTCGAACACTACAGCGTTTAAAGCTGTCGGGCGAGATGATAACTAATAACTAAGTAGGTATGGCATCTATTGAATTGCGAATATTTTGATTTCAAAATAATCATATGTTGTTAATATTGGTAAATTATAGATAGTGAGTGATATACCTAGGTACTAAAATGTAAGCAGCAGGATTGAAAATGGTATATGCCATGTCAGGGCTTTCCATAAGTATATTTTTAAAAAACTCTCAAGTAAGATTTAGAGTTTACCATTCAATTACACACAACAAATTATTGAAAAACAAAAATCATGAAAAATATTTTTAGACTGAGTACTTAGGAAATTAGTAGAAAAAATATTCTATCGTGATCGTGGATACCTAGTTATTAAAAAGTAGACAAACGTTGTATTTACTTAATTTTATTTTTCTGTGCTAATGCCAACATTGACAACCCTACCAAAATAGGTAAAAATTTAGTCCGCTCCTAGACTTTGTGTCGCCGCCCATGTTCCAAAGAATAAAATAAGTTTTCGGGTGCTCAGAACGGACACAAATAGATTAAGTTGTCCTCGCAAGGAAGATTGTAGTCGTAAGGATAGGTAGATATTATAAGAATTGTAGTAAGTAATAATAATATACCTAGTTTATATTATTATTACCTATTATACCTTTTTAAAGGACATTGCACTGCAAATTTGGAAGTGGGTGATTTTAACAAATTTGAAACGTGGAAAAGCTACAAATATGAGCGACGTTATATTGCTTTACGCATTTTGTTTTAAAATCACACACTTCCAAAAATCGAGATTTGCAGTGTCGGTTTATCAACTACTATAGTAGCGAGTAACCTCCATAAAAACAGCAGGCAACGTAGTGGAACGGAACTTGCCTAGTTCCAATAAAATAGGAACATTATAAACAATATTATTTGCATAATTATCTACACTTTATTGTTGCGTAGGCACAAAACCTATCTGATTCTGATACTTCTGTTTTTTAATCTTTCAAAGATTTATTCTATCTATCAAAGAATGCCGCATTTTCCTTTGTCGGCTTGTGCTTATAAATATGAGTTTTTATTTCAATTTCACTCATTTCCAATTGAGCTTCGCTTCGAGTCTATCTTATTTATTGTTCTCGCCCATTTACTTACTCTAAATCCTTATTACTTTCTGAGTGAATGTTTACAATTTGACATGAGTGACGAAGATTCAAATAGCTCTAGTCGGAGTAGTGAGAGTTGCAGAAATAGATCTAAAAGACCTAAAAGCAAATTTGACGAGTTTTTCGAAATAATTCATGCGTCCCAAATTGGTATGTGTAAATTGTGCCAACATAAGAAAGTTGAAATAAAAATGAAAAACAGAAACACTTCAGGCTTAAGGAAGCATCTACTATCTTTTCACGAGAAGGAATCGCAAATATTTCTTCCTGTAAGAAAACCAACACTAAGTCAAAGTCAAAGTGGAGATATCACAAGCTTTTTTACAACCACTGCAAAAAGTAGACAGGTAAGAAAAAAATATGTTACGTAAATACTACGTAGGTACTCAATTAATAATTAAGTCAGTGGGTAGCCTTAGGGGCGGTTACAGTAATTTACCAAAGTAAAGTAGGTACCTAGCTGTTTCTCGTAGGTACTTTATTTTTGTAAATTGATGAAAAAAACAATGCAAATAAGGGTGTTTCATAAATACCTACATTAAAATTTATGAGTTTACTTAGGTCTGACTTTACTTTTTTTTAAATAACTTATTTAGTAGTATGTACAGACGCCAGCACATCAAGTTATCCCTAACTATCAAATTTTCTCAATTATAAATGAACCTTATGTCTTTGCAATAAAGTTGAAATACTATCAAAGAAATTTGACAGATTGTGGTAACTTGATGTGCTGGCCTCTGTACGTAGTCCTCCGATTGCCGCCAAACCTGCCCAGCGTGGCAATTAAGGCAACTACCTACCCCCCGAGTGGGAAGGCCTTTGTCCAGCAGTGGACGTTGTAGTACGTAGTTATTAAATTGTTTTACGATTTTAATTTCTATTTCTACCAACGGGTGTTTGTAGTATCCTTTGTAGGTATTACGTGTTACAGAAAGGGTAGGTAGGTATATCCATTCAAACGGGGTTCACCCTCTTCAGAGTGTTGATAGGTAGGTATCTGGCTTATAATCTGCATTCATTTGAACCGTCAGCTAAATAAAGTACTCTACTTAAGTAGGTACATAGTTACTTAATTACTGAGGCAGCCGCGGCAGTTCTTGAGTTTTTTTTACTACAAACAAAAAGCAATTTCCCAAGCTACAATACCTACTTAGATTTTGTACTAAATAATTTGTGTTCAAGTATTTGTTATTTTGTGGCATAAAGCTATCAATATAATAATAAAAATACCAGAAAAACAAATCTTTTACGGAGTTGTTTCTTGGATGAATAATTGATTGACACTATTTGACACCGATCAGCTGACGTAGGTACCTATGTAATGAATGATTTGTGTAGAATTCACTTACAAACATTTATAATTATATAGGTATTAAAAAATGTTGCCTTATTGGTTTGTTACCTATCACTTATCACCATAGGAATCCGTGCCCTTGATATGTATGTACATTAAGTATATCCTTTCTGTAACACGATTTTTATCTGTACCTATACCTAGGTAATTTATTCAAATACGAAGCTAGTTTAGGTATTGATTTATAGAAACGCATGCATGCCGTTATTTACGACAGTAAAGCCGCCGCAGGTTTGCTAGTACCTATAGTATATTTTTATAGTTATCATGCTATGCTCATAGTTTTAAAATCTAATAGGTACCTATTATTACTATTATTAACACATGTTTTAATATTTTATTTCAGTCTGACAACTTCATGACAGCTACAGTTGATTGGATTGTAAAAAAATATCTTCCTTTCTCATTTTTCGATGATGAAGATACACAGGAATATTTTCGATCGATTTGCCCGAATACGATATTTCCTAAAAGGTCGACACTAAGAAGGAAAGTCAAAGAGCGATTTGAAGAGCTACAATCGAATGTTAAAAATCGACTACAACAATATTCATGTAAAATGTCATTTACCATTGATGGATGGACGTCCATTGCTGGTAGGAGTTACTACGGGATCACTATTCATTATATAGACAATGAATGGAAGTATCGATCTGTAGTCCTTGATTTTATACCATCGCGCGGTCGACATACTGGGTTAGATATTGCAACGATTTTCCACGAATGTTTATTGGAATATGGCATAATTGATAAAATACAGGGTATCACGGTGGACAACGCAACTGCAAATACCAAATTTATGTATGAACTTGGCAAACAACTGCTGCATTTTGATTCAGACAATCAACATTTCCGGTGCTTTGCTCACATTTTGAACCTTGGTGTACAAGATTTACTAAAGACCTTAGCATTACACAGTGAAACTGACAATAAAGAACAAGAACAGCAGTATGAAGACTATGAAGACGAAACTGAGGAAGATGAAGAATATGCGCCAAATATTGCTGACTCTCGTACAGGTATTACAAAATTACGCAGTATTTGCAGTAAAATAAAAAGAAGCGAGATATTGAAGAGGAAGTTCCAGTCTGCCTGTGAAGCAGTTGGCGTGCCATCAAATCTGAATCCTATACTCGACTGTCCAACAAGATGGAATTCCACACATGATATGATTGGATTTGGTTTAAAAGTGAGAACTGGCATTAACATATTATGCGTTTCAGTTACCGAATTGAATGATTTTCAAATCACAGAAACTGAATGGCAAATACTAGAAAAAATACATAAGTTTTTAATAAACTTTAAACTTTTATCAACGAAACTTGGTGGAGAAAAATATGTTACATTACCGCTAGTCATTGTATCATTCAATCTTTTGCTTGATAAAATAGAATCCATGGTAAAACAATTAGATGAGAAACCTAATCGAACTGAAGTGGATGAAAGGCTCATTCTAGGTTTCCAAGCAGCCCGAGATAAAATGCTGAAACATTATAAGAAGAGCAACTGGATTTACTGTACCACTTTAATTTTAGACCCAAGGCACAAAGCTCAGACTTTTGATATGACATTATGGGGGAAGCAAATTAAAACAGAAAGCCTGCGCAAATTTAATGAACTTTATAAAGAATATAAAAGTCTACACGTACAACAACACTCGGTGTCTAAATCTCCAGAATTACCAAGAAATGAAAAAGTATGTGAGGATGAAGAATATGAAGATGTAATTGACTTTGAGAAATTGTATGCATGTCCCTCTACGTCGTCATCTGGATCTGGATCTTGTCTTCAAGGCTTAGTTATTGACGAGTTGGAGGAGTACCTAAGTAAACCGAGAGCCGCCAGCTCAGAAGACATTTTAGAGTGGTGGAGAACGCATGAGACGGAATATCCGATTTTATCTAAGATGGCTCGTGATTTTCTTTCGATACCTGCAACTTCAGTACCTGCTGAGAGATTATTTTCTAAAGCATCGTTAGTAATTAGAAAACATAGAAATAGATTAAGTGATGAGTCAGCCAGGTGGTTACTTTGTATTAATTCTTGGTCAAAAGAATTATTATAAAGTAAGCCATTTTTTTTTTTTTAATTGGGTACTCATTTATTTCAAGAGATTACATATATACTTATATAAAAATTTTAATAATAATATTAATAATTTTTTTTTATTCTAAAACAACCATATTCACATTTAGTTTTAGCCACACAACGAAAACCTCCCGGGGTTTATATCTGCATATTGGCGAGCCGTTCATATAATTTTTTTACCAATTTATAGGTAGATACAATAATACATTTGTACATAGGTACAAGGAGAATTTTTGTGAAAGGAAACGCTTTGATTTGTACTTATAACTTTTCGAACTCGTTTTGTATAACGTTTGCAAGTCTACTGGAAGTTAATTATGTCAAGGCTATTGTGTAGGTACTGTACTGCAATTTTTTTATCTGTGTTCAATTTTTTATTTAAATAAATTTTAAATTGCATAGATTCTTTATTCTACTACTCTTCCATCCAATTCCATTAAACAAACTAATTATTATTAGTTTCTAAATCATCGCTGAAGACAATAGTCTTCAGCGATGATTTAGTAAAGTATAGTTTACTAAATAAATAAAAATAATCGTCGTGTAGGTACGACGATTATTTTTCTTAGGAATACAATTTTGTTGTAGTAGGCGTACTCGTGACTGGCGCGCTTTGCTACGTAGGTACTGTCGTAAGTATGTGTAAGTAAGAAACGATGTAGGTACAGAGGCCAGCACATCAAGTTACCACAATCTGTTAAATTTCTTTGATAGTATTTCAACTTTATTGCAAAGACATAAGGTTCATTTTTAATTGAGAAAATTTGACAGTTAGGGATAGCTTGATGTGCTGGCGTCTGTACCTACATCGTTTCTTACTTACACATACTTACGACAGTACCTACGTAGCAAAGCGCGCCAGTCACGAGTACGCCAAATTGCCTAAAAAATGTACCTACGCCACTGTAATGAAATCTGCTAATCGCAACACACACGCACTTCCTTATTTTGGCCGCATAGGTAGGCTTTGCCTGTAGTCTTCTATTAAAAGATGATATGGCTAGAAAGGCAGTGACTATCGAGATGACGACTAATAGAGAAGTATGGAAGAAGAAGACATGTTGCGCCGACCCCAAATAAATTGGGATAAGGGCAGGAGAATGATGATGTGATAACATTGTTCATAGGTGAATGCTCCAGGATAGCCCGCGAAATTCAATTTTTTTTTGCAATTTGCAGGCCAGTGCTATATTGTTTGTTGATTAAAATATTATTCGCGCTGTAAGACGTATGTAGTTACAGAATCATAATCATCAAAATCATCATATTTATCATTTTGATGATTATAATTCTGTAACTACATACGTCTTACAGCGCGAATCATAATCTAAAATAACGTGTTCAATAAATAGCAATAGGCTAATAGGTACTTGCAAGACTTGCAAGACTTGCGAGACTCTTGCTGCAAGACCAAGACCAAGACCAAGACTGAGAGCGCAATACCAAGACCAAGACCAAGACCAGGTGTATTGACGCAAGACCAAGACCAAGACTGGCCTGAGTCTCGTCTTGGTCTTGCATTTGGGCAACACTATTTGTGCCATATTAACTATTGCTCTAAATGACTAGTACTAACGACACATTCCTTTTTTTTTCGTGTGCCAGCACTTTCAGGAAAAACCCAAAAATGTATGAATTTATTATTGTTATTCTTTCAATTTCGCGGCTTACCCGGCGCATCTTCCTTAAGTTAACAAGAGCTTAAGGTAGAAGCTCCTGGGTGGCCCACGAAATTGTCCCCGAACTATATCAGAGAATGTATTGTTTGTATGATACAGTGGAGCCCCGATAATCCAGCGCCCCTTATAATTCGACATACCTACCTACACTGTTGAATGTAGATTGATACACATTACCTTGCCAAATCTTCACTAACCTTTTAACCGCCCGACTATATCAGTTGTCGTGCCCCCAGAGCCCAACTCATAAAAAAAACATTGATTTATTTACTATGATGATTGATCGGAGTTGCAATTGGAAATGGTAGTCAATAACGTTACTTTTTATGAACTGTCGTTTTTATGAACGCGGAATTTGTACGTGATGAAATATAACAATTTGACGTCACAGATTTTTAGAATCAAATGGAATATCTACTTATTAGCATGAAATGCAATTTTACAATTAAATCTTCGCAAAATATTTAATTTCTGTAAGACGAGCGGCCTTTTTTCTGTGATTTCAAATTTTATTTTTAATTTAATTTAATTTATTTATTGATGTCAGATTACATGATCCATTGGTTAGTAACAATTGGAACTTATAAACTATGTTAGTAAGGTTACAAAAATTCAATTTTTGACCGTTTCAAATAGTCTATTGTTTGTAAATAATAACGATATTAGAAACAATGACTTGCTGATAGTTAGAGGACAATTTATCAATTTGTCCAAATACAATTATTATATAAAATAATCGCAGTGAGAATGTTGTCTTCCATGTAAATAAAAATTGTTATTAGTTAATAATAATGTATTGTTTTATTTACTTAACATAACATTATGCCTTGTATCTCCGAAGGGTTAGACACAGGTGTACCAATAGTACACCCACTTTTTACCAGTTATGTTTAAGTCCCATGTAATAGGGGGCGAGCCTATTGCCATCAACCGGGCACAAATCCAGCCTTCGGGCTATTATTAAGACGGGCTATTTGTATATATTATTCATAATTTTTAACCCATACACTGCCATGAACACAGCTGTGTGTTTTCTGTTCTATCTCACAGTGCGCACACACATACGTGCTCTATACATTTTGATGTATTCTAGGCTCAGAGCTTTCAACACAAATAGGTATGAGTTATTTATTGTCCATACATTGCAATGCGTGTTGAAGGCACTCAGTAGGGATTTTGACGACACGTATGTGTGTTGAAGGCACTGAGCTTAGAATAGCACCTGACAAAAAATTGTGGCAGTGTTTGCGATGGGTAATCATGGAATGACTCCTCCCGCTCTGGATGGAGCGGAAGGGATTGTCAGACTTACTGACAACTGTAGCATGCAATGTATTCGTAAATAAATATCAGCTGACGCTCACGCGTAACCTCGAGTTCAAAATGCGCGCGCGCTAGCCGACAGCCGCGAAAGAAGAAAGAAAACTTGAAAATAACCAATTCAAAGCTAAAGGTTACTGGTATCCGTTTGCATTTAGGTTGTATATAATGTACGCTCTGGCTTCGGAAGCGTTCCCCTTACTTACACCCTGTATACAACATAAGGTTGCATCTATTCTCTATAGTAGGTACCTTTTTTTTGAGGGTGGGAAATCATCAAATAACTTCTCCCGCTCTGATGGGAGCGGAAGGGACTGTCAGACTCTTAGTGATAAAACCCATCCATGTTCCTTCATTAGCCCTATGTGTTCCGTTTAACCCTTTCGGCCTATACCGCTGACCACATGTCTGGGCCCGGGTTTAGTTAGAACATAGTGACATATAAATAAAAAATGTTGCCACTTTTAAATATTATATTTGAAACTTATAATTTATTATACTATTCACAATCTAATCGTTATCCTGGCCACACAATACTTTCGATCCAGTCTATATAACTAGAGATTCTTGTGTATACAGCGGGTCTGTTTATTTCTGCGCAATTTTTGCCGAAAGATGTCACTCCCACAATGTGGAAGATACAAGAATTCTCTTTGGAAACCACTTGGATAGGAGCGCCGGAGTCACCCTGGAAAAGAAGTGTTTTTTTTCATTTAATACATATTAAATACATATGCACCAGAGTAGCCCATGAAATACTTTATTCTTTCGTTTTTTTTTTGTAATTTACAGGACAGTATGAAGTTTTATCATCATTCTCCTGCGCTTGTCCCAATTTATTTGGTGTCGGCGCAACATGTCTTCTTCTTCCATACTTCTCTATTAGTCGTCATCTCGATAGTCACTCCCTTTCTAGCCATATCATCTTTCACACAATCCATCCATCGTTTCTTTGGTCTCCCTCTACTTGTGTAGCCATCCACATTCATACTCACAACTTTCCTGACAACATTTTCCTCATTCCTACGCATAACATTGAAGTTTTATGTTGATTAAAATATGTTTCGCGACCGTTGCAAGTAAATATATATTGAACTGTTATCATTAAAATCATCAATACAATCCTCTAAGTTCGTAAATTATTATGATAGGGAATTTATTTATTTCATTATTTTGGTTGAAAGGAGATTACTTAGAAATATCTCTTCGACCAAAGCAATGACTTTTGAGGGAGATTCCTTTTTTTATTTACCCAGTCAAAAATCTGCCTAGCCTTTTCCCAACTTTATTGGGGTCGGCTTCCAGTCTAACCGGATGCAGCTGAATACGTTTTACATGGAGTATTTTACATGCAGCGACTGCCTATCTGACCTCCACAACCCAGTCAGTAACTGGGTAATACCATACCCCTTGGTAATACTGGCTGTCAGACTTTCGGGCTTCTGACTACCCGTAACGACTGTCAAAGATCCACGAATGACAGCCGGGATCAACGCCCAACCGGGGTCAACCCAGTTACTAGGTTGTGGAGGTCAGATAGGCAGTCGCTCCATGTAAAATACTGGTATTCAGCTGCATCCGGTTAGACTGGAAGCCGACCCCAACATAGTTGGGAAAAGGCTAGGCAGATTGTTATGGCAGGATATGCTGAAACAAATTTACTGTAACACCTTATGTACCGTATTCTAGCAAATAAATATTTTGATTTGATTTGATTTGGAATTACATCAACATACCTGGCATGTATCGCGCCCTCCTTTAAGTTCACCAACACACATCTGTGAATCTATGAATCCATTCACCCAGTTTCGTGTGTGAAACATCTTTAAGGATTCGTTACAAAATTCCACATCCAAAATAGACAGGGACACCTTTTGTAACTCTTTGGCAGTCTGTCCAGTACCTGTGGAAAAAGAGGTTTTGTTTTAAAGGTCAAGGGATGTTGCCTAGGTAAAAAAAAAAGAAATTATATTTAGTCTGTCAATCAGATAATAAAAAAAAATTTGACACGTATTTTTTGCTTTAACATTATAATAGAAAATGACTTAGATAAAAGCATTAAAGTTGGGGAGTGGGGCTTGCTACGTCACAAGTAAGTATAAAAACTACACACTTGTGACGTCATGGCACATACCCCCGATCCAGCTGTCCCTTGCTGTTCTCCCCAGCGACGCCTTAAGCCGAGTCCGTACCCCACAGGGGGTGCCCTTAGCGTGTAGTCGCTTAGTTTGTAAGTTTATTTTTAAGCCTTGGCCGGAGGCTGCAATTCTTTTGTGGCATCCACAGGCAAGTCCGGTTAAGCAGTAGACAGCCCTAACGATGAATAACATTTTAACTCAATGTATAGACGTAATCTTTGGATTACGTAAAAAAAAAAAACACATGTCCAATATTTTTTAATAATTTAGCTTGCGGACTAACTAAATAAAAATAATTAGTCATCATCCCCATATAGGAATGAATGCACGCGTAGGGGAAGGCCAAAGAAACAATGGATAGATTGTGTGAAAGATGATATGGCTAGAAAGGAAGTGACTACCGAGATGACGACTAATAGAGAAGTCAATTAGGATTGGAAGGGGCGACTAGAATCAATCCTATTTCTTAATTGTTATGTTCAAAAGTGTGTTTCTTGTGCCAATTTGAAATAAATGATTTGAGTTTGAGTTTGATTGGGGTTTTTCAACTAGTTACTCAGTAGCAGGCCGGAGTCTGGATTTGTGCCCGGTTGATGGTAATGGACTCGCTCCCTATTACATGGGACTTATAGATCATCATCATCTGCCTAGCCTTTTTCTCAGCTATGTTGGGGTCGGCTTCCAGTCTAATTGGATGCTGCTGAATACCTATATTTTACATGGAGCGACTGCCTAACGTTGACTGGGTAATACTATGCGCCTTAGTAAGAATGACTGTCAACTTTCGGGCTTCAGACGACCTGTAACGACTGTCAAAGATCCACGAATGACAGCTGGAACCAACGGCTTAACGTGCTTTCCGAGACACGGAGGAGTCTCGATATAAAGAGTAAGCGTAGCATAACCTGATGGATCGACCCGTGCGGCTGTTATTTCTTAGCCACGAGCTCCTAGAGAAGTATGGAAGAAAAAGACAAGTGGCGCTGACCACAAATAAATTAAGATAGGAGAATGATAATGATGATAGAACCGTTATTAGTGTAGCCTTGTCCCTAAGCGGGATTGACCGAAAGGGTAACCGCTACCCCGGAACATAAAGGGCTAAGGAAGGAACATGGGTGGGTTTTAGTCAGTAAGAGTCTTACACTCCCTTCCACTCCACCGAGAGCGGGAGGGGTCACCCCCAAAAAAAAACGCCTTCACCTAAGTATTAAAACTTACGAGGATTAACAACTCCCCACCCAGTCGCGATGACCTTCTGATGTTCACCCAGGTCTCTCGTGGTCCATAGACAAGCGGGTCGGATGGCTGGCCCCAACTTGACGTCAACCGCTAACTCCAGTAAGGCTATGTCATTGTAGACCTTCGGGGAGTCGTACTCCGGATGTATATGTATGCGGCGGATTGCTACCTGCAATAATGAATAGTTATTTGTTATGCAAGGCTGCAAAGTTGGCGACAACGACACGGTTGGTGGTCGCGGGTTCGATTCCCGAACGGAACAAATATTTGTACGACCTACAAGTATATTTTGGTCCGGGTCTGAGTGTTTGTCTATCACATAATATGTATGTATTTACAAAAAAAATATGTATTTATATAAGTAGTTTATCAGCCATCTCGTTACCATAACACAAGCATTAGGTTGCTTAGCTTGGGAGTATATGGCGTTGTGTGAAATATATATTGTATATTACATATATAAATGATATAAATGGATATTATTATTATTATTTATTATTAAAGTTGTTTATTTGACGCGAGTACTTGTATTGAAACCTAAACGAAGTTCGCTCGTGGTCAAATAAATAATCCTGAGCGTAGCGAGGGTTTATATTATATTGTATAAACCAATTGAGTTAGTAAAAATAATTTTGCAAACTAAAAAAAAACAAAGTACCTATTAAAAAAACACTTACATCAACAGGATCCACACCATCATTGACCGTATCATCAATATTCTGGTCGCCTAGCCTGACGATGACGGGTTCAGGAGTTTCGGCAGAACTGTCCCTCCTGCAATGTGCAGCTGTCAGCACAAATCGAGGACTGATGAGTGTTCCACCACAGCTAAATTTGTAGCCTCCGCCGAAGTCTGCCCAGCCAATTGCTGCCTGTCAAGAGAACATGATCAGAACCTAGCTTTTCAGGCTTGGATCCTGTTAATTTAGATAATGATGAGAAACCTTTTGCGTTTAGCAGTCGAGTTAATTTAGAATTGGACAATCAATTCGGGTGGCAAATAATAGAATTCAATCAAGAATTATTTTATTCATTATTTACCTACTACTTTACATAATATTTACATTTAAAAGCTAAACAAGAAACATGTGAAGCTAAGTCAGAGGCCCATGGGCAGCATAAAAACTCTGACACCAGGTTAGTCACTAACCACACGAAAAGAAGAAGAAGACGGAGCGATGGATTGTCTAGGCCTCCAGTTTTGCTAGTTCTTTCACAATATATTCCTTCGCAGTTTTGCGAGCAGTAGGCTCTTGTAACTCACCATATGTGGAAACTCCCCGGGCTTGACATCCTTCCCTCCGACAATAAGTTCGACTCCCGTGTATTCACAATTTGCTTCTGTTACGGTGTAGGGCTCTGGGTCAGGTACCAGCGGTATGTAACCTACTTTATTTACGACGCTTTGGCTGTACTCTTCACATTCTAGAAAGAAAAAAGATTATTTATTATAATCATATTACTCACTAGCTTCTGCCCGCGGCTTCGCCCGTGTGGATGACGGAAATTGCATGTTATTATACATATAAAACTTCCTCTTGAATCACTCTATCTATTAAAAAAAACTGCATCAAAATCCGTCGTGTAGTTTTAAAGATATAAGCATACAGACATTAGGACAGACGCGGGAAGCGACTTTGCTTTTATACAGGGTGTCTCAAAAGTAAGTTCACATTTGCTTATCTTATCACGCGAAAGCAACTATTCTGAGGGGCGCGGGGGGTATGTCAGTCGGTAGTCTGGCTCTTGGGAATTTAGTCGCTATGGAGCGTTTCTCTGGTGCGGACCGTGCGTTGTGCGTACGTGAGTTTTACAAAAACGGTAATTCGGCGACTGTAGCGCGTAGAAAATTCCGATGAAGACCATTTTTTCCGATGAAGCCCATTTTCACCTGAATGGGCATGTAAACAAGCAAAATTGTCGTTACTGGAGTGCAACCAACCCAAAACAAAAACATCAGAAACCGCTACATTCACCCAAAGTCACCGTATGGGCAGCGATGTCGGCGCGAGGAATTATCGGCCATTTTAGTGCCCGACTAAATGAATGCCGAGAGCGCAACGGTTTACATTTGGACGATGTTATTTTTAAAAAATAAATTCCCAAACAGTGTACTTCAATATAAAATAAACATTAAGACTTTTGTTTTAAAAAAAGATTTAAATGTGAACTTTCTTTTGAGACACCTTGTACTATGTAGTAATATTCATTTGTTTGCTGATCCTATTGGCAGCAGTAATAGCCTAGTGGTGTAACCGTCTGACTGCCAAGTTATAGGTCTCTAGGTCGAACTCAAAGCACGCATCTCTTTACGGATTCATGTGCGTATTGTATAATTATCACTTTCTTAAAAATCGGTGACGGAAAACATCGTGAGAAAACCAGCATGTCTGAGAGATATTTCTCAACAGCATGTGAAGCTAAGTCAGAGGCCCATGGGCAGCATATAGACTCTGACACCACGTTAGTCACTAACAACACGAAAAGAAAGAGTCTGATAAGAATGGAAGTTGTGTCTGACTTCTTCTGGCTAAAATCCAGTTTGTTATAAACCCATGGTTTGTTAAAAAGTAGCCGCTGTAGCGCTTAGCCTTTTTTTTTGGGGATGGGAAGTCATCAAATGACTCCGCCTAGAGGAACCCTTTTCTTTAGGCCTTTGTGCTCCGTGGAAACGGACCTTTTCCGACAATCCTGCTGACCCGACATCAGGCATCGGCCCAAACTCTTATTTCATGTTCACATATCTTGAGGCGCGCGTGGAACATGATAACGCGATCCGGCACGGGCCTAGTTCTGATCAGACAGTGAGCTACCCATTACTCACCGCCCGCAGGCCCACGCCTACGGTGGCTGGGAGTCATCACGCGGCTCTCGACGCCCGGAGCGTCTGCCGCAGCGGCCGGCACGTGAGGCTCTGTCTCTAAGCCATCCCACCACCTCCTTCGCTAGCATAACTGTTCGCAGAAGAAGGTGACTACTTCCCACTCCCTCTCGCTCCGGATTAAGGATTGAACCAGAATCCAATCATGAATACGATCTATCTGCTGAAGAATGGAATCGAATTATGCGTGTATGTCTGATGTTTTGTGAGAGAAAGTATGCTAGGGTGTCTTCTATTACATGTTAGTATTTAGTATATTTTTTGTTTTGTGTATCTGTATCTATAAATATGTTAATTAATGTAATTGGTGTTACCGTTTTCATTATCAATTTACAATAATAATAAACATAAACCAGGGCCGGACGCGAGAGGTCGCCGCCGCAGCCGATCGCCTCTGCATAGCTCGAAGGAGTATTTAGGCGTGTTGAACGTGATGGTAAAAGAATGTCACTCACTTCTTTGGCTAATTCTTCTTCGGTCATTTGAAGGACCAGCGTCCCCCCAGGTAGGCCGGTCACTGTAAAAAAACCATTGTATTTACCCACTTTTAGGTGAAAACTACAGTGTAGCCCGCGAAAATCAAATTTTCTTACCTATGTTTTTTGCAATAGGGATAAAGACAACATTTTTTTTGTATGTAAGCTAAGATTATTAAAATCTATCTGCTCCCGCGCAGTTTACCCGCTGCTCGGCTCCTATTGGTCGTAGCGTGATGTTACATAGCCTATAGCCTTCCTCGATGAATGCAATATCTAACACAAAAATATTTTTTCAATTCGGACGAGTAGTTCCAGAGATTAGCGCGTTCAAACAAACAAACTCTTCAGCTTTATAATGTTAAGTATAGATTATTGGACACGCATTCTTCTTTTTTTACGCAACCCAAAGATTACGTCGATACATTGTATTCAAATGCGGCATGACGTCACGGATAAGTAGATTTTTACCTAATTGTGACGTAGCTCGCTCGCACTTCCCAACTTTAATGCTTTTTTATCTAAGTCTCATCCCTGGCGCTTATATCTTGGAATTGGCAGAATCGTAACATGTCCTACTGTTTTGACGACACGTTTGGCGCAGCGGTTGACCGATTGACAGCTGTCATTGTCGCGGGTTCAATTCCTGAACGGAACAAATATTTGTACAGCCTTCAAGTATTTGTTCTGGGTATGGGTGTTTTTCTATCTATAGTAAGTATGTATGTAATTATAAAAAAAAATGTATATAAGTAGTTTATCAGCCATCTCGTTACCATAATACAAGCATTAGGTTGCTTAGCTTGGGACTATAAGGCGTTGTGTGAAATGTCCAAGGATATTATTATATAAGGTGACTGGTAATTAGTGACCGATATTTAAACATGTAATTGTACTCATGATTACAATCAACTTTCATAAAGAAACTTTTTTTGTAAACTCAATAGTTTTATTTTTATAACAATAACAATACAACTGGCGCGCGAAAAGTTCAATGAACTTCGCGCCGATCAGCTGTTAGCAGCTATTGAGTATACAAAAAAAGTTACTTTGGGAAAGTTGATTGTAATCCTGAGTACAATCACGTGTTTAAATATCGGTCACTAATTACCAGTCACCTTATAAAATATTATTATTATTATTCGTGGGTTGTGATACTCACTCTGCGACCCTCGATGGCGCTGCATCGAGGATGCTGGATCCATCACGACAGCAGACGATCTTGTCGCCAAACGCGTTGTACGAGCAAAACGTTGGAAGAATTCGGCTTTGACTGGCAACAATGAAAATGAAATGGTTTATGTTGATTCTACCTCATCATCTGCCTGCCTTTTCCCAACTGTGTTGGGGTCAGCTTCCAGTCTAATCGGATGCAGCTGAATACCAGTATTTTACATGGAGCGACTGCCTATCTGACCTCCTGGGTGATACGATACCCCTTGGTAAGACTGGCTGTCAGATTTCCCGGGCTTCTGACGACCCGTAACGACTGTCAAAGATGCAATGACAGCCGGGTGTGAGTCCGACAGTGTGAGTCTTTGTAATGTCTACATATCGAAATAAAGGATTCTATACTTACTTTTAAAAACGGAAAAATATTTAAAAAAATCTAAATATATTTTTTTATAGAGTGTGTTAGGTTAAACGAGCGACGTAGTTTCAGGTTGTATATTATTACTCATGGAAATCAACAACTTTGTTCACGGGACCAACTCTGAAATATGAAAAAAAATATCAGCTGTTACCATAAATTTTGACGAATTATGCAAACATAAAAGTACTGATCAGGTGATTTTGTTTTCATGATTCAGGTATAGTTCCATAGTCAAAGTTGTTCATTTTCATGAGTATAGTAAACCCTGAAAGTATGTCCAGAGGCCAGCACATCAAGTTACCACAATCTGTCAAATTTCTTTGATAGTATTTCAACTTTATTGCAAAGACATAAGGTTCATTTTTAATTGAGAAAATTTGACAGTTAGGGATAGCTTGATGTGATGGCGTCTGTCCCTTGTTTAACCTAACACACTGTATACTTTTTACCGACGGAAAAATATATATTTGTTTTCTGTTTAATTGAATTTTTAAAATTTTGCTCTTTACTCTGACCCTAGAGTAAACAAACCGGTATAACTTTTAACTAAATGATAATGATAATGAAAAAGATCGTGAGGGAACCAGCATGTCTGAGAGATATTTCTCAACAGCATGTGAAGCTAAGTCAGAGGCCCATGGGCAGCATAAAAACTCTGACACCAGGTTAGTGACTAACCACACGAAAAATAGAACTAACAAACCCCATAATGATTGGATGTAATAAGGGGTCGTCATAAAATGATGAATGATAAAAAACTACGCTGTTTTTTTTTCAATTAACATTAACCTTTTGAATGGCGTTCACACATACGTGACAAGCAAGCGCATGCCCTGTATGACAACGACACAAATATGTGACAATGCGGTGCACTAGTATCAGGAAATAAACAATAAAAAAATGACTAAAAAATTTTAAGTAATGCACACTGCGTTTTTATAGATTTCTTTAAAATTGAAGCTCTTGTACGTATTTAATTCTATGAAACAAATTAAAAGACACCATGGAATGGAAATTCATGATAACAACAAGAAATAAATTTGTAGCTTGGCGTGGAGGGCACGCGCGTGCTATTATGCTCTGGCGTTCAAAAGGTTAAAGGTTAAATACTGCGCAGTTTAGGATCCTGTTGTTCGCCTAAATGAGCCTTACTAAAAGTCAGTTCTCGCTGATTCACAACGACTGATGTCTCTGCATGTTCCAACTATGTTTGAATAGTAGTCCACGCACGACGCTCCCTCTGGAATCAAAGAAAAGCAAATGAATTTCCTATAAAATATGGAGACCACATACATATATGCAATAAATGAAACCACCCACAATTTTTTTTCTTAAGGGTGGGAAATCATCAAATGACTCCTCCCGCTCTGGGTGGACTAAAGCCCATCCATGTTCCTTCCTTAGCCCTTTATGTTCCGGGGTAGCGGTAACCCTTTCGGACAATCCCGCTTACCCGGCAGGCTTGGCCCTGAGGGGCCCCTTCATATGCTGACATCTCTTTGAGGCGCGCGTGGAACATATACGCGCCGTACGGCACGGGTCTGGTGCTGATCGGACGGTGAGTCACCCATTACTCACCGTCCGCAGGCCCGCGCCTACGGTGGCCGGGAGTCGTCACGTGGCTCCCGACGCCCGGGGCGTCTCCTGCGGCGGCTGGGATGGGAGGACCTTTCTCTCTCCCATCCCGCCACCTCCTTCGCGAGCATAACTTTTTCGCAGAAGGAGGTGACTGCCTCCCACTCCCTCTCGCCCCGGACCATGGCTTGCACCAGGGCCGGGCGCGAGAGGTCGCCGCCGCCGATCGCCTCTACGAGGACACGGCGGTGCTCTGCCCATGCGGGGCAGGTTTGCACCGTGTGCTCTACCGTGTCCTCTGGGCGATCCTCGCAGTGGTGACACCCGGGCGTTTCCTCCCGCCTGATGATGTGCAGGAACCTCCCGAAACATCCATGTCCAGTGAGGACCTGCGTCAGGCGGTAGGTGAGGGCGCCGTGACGCCTCTCTAGCCACTCCTCAAAGAGGGGCCTTACCGCCACTATCGTGGCGTGCCCTATCGAACAAACCCTTACGGTTACAGTTCGTATAGCGGCGTAAGCCACCCAAGTACAAAGTGTATCGCTATCAGTAAGCCAATACAGCTATGTCAATATACAGCAGCGCTGTACCAAGTAAACCGACAGTTTTGTCGGGAGCCAGGAGCTCTGTATTGAGTCGAATCCGAAGATCGACTGATTTGTGCGTTTTTTTTTTTTTTTTGGCATCTCGCAGTTCAACCAAGGGTTGTCTACTGCTTAACCGGGCTTGCCTGTGGCTGCCACAAAAGAATTGTAGCCTCCAGCCAGGGCCTGATTTGTGCGCCCAGTGCGCGGTCTTTTATAGGAAAATGTCACCTCGCATTCCACGACAACTCTGCCCGATGACGCATTGCGGTACGTCTCGTGTTTACTTGATACAAAACACCAAAATGAGCTTAAATCGAATATGACTTACTTAAAATGTAATCAAATAATACAAGAATTATATAGCAAATAAACAATGGTTATTTCACAAAGTAAAGCATCTTAAAATTAAAATATTATCAATTGTTTTGAACAAATACCCTCGGTTACAATTATCGAAGTACGTTGCCAAAAATCAATTAGTGAGTACAATGAGTACTCCATACATTATGTTCCGATTCTTGAAACAATATTTGATAGCAAAATAGCTTAAATTAGGTGATAATAACGGAAAAAAAACAAATGATAAATTCTGTTACTACCCACAATAATTGTCCTTGACAACCAACTCCGACATATATATATAATTATCAAGGTGAATAAATCAATAAATTTCGCCCCTCCAAATGACTGTTTAATGCCTGTAGTCACATCCTCACGAAAGATTTTGTATGTAGTTGTAATAGAGTTTTGGTGGCGCTTTGTTATTACATTCACAAATACTTTCAAACTTTTGAATTGAGGGGCGGGCCATGTTATCGTAGTTTATAGGATCTATACAACGCTATCTATTTGTGTACCTTATTTCGAATACCTATGGGAGTAAAAAACCATAACATGAGAACGAGAAAATATAATATCAAATAGAAACTGGAAACTATTCCAGCCATTGGCAGTTAAAGTTAACAGCTTAAGGGGAATGTGTAAGGAAACCTCGCGATATCATAATTTCCCTGCGTTTTTTTGCAAATTTTACCCTTTGGGTACGGAAAGAATTGACTTAAAATTAAATAGTCATTACTCCTTTTTAAGGAAATTTCTCGCCGATTGGTCGAAACTTCACGTGACCAGAGGGCTTTTTTTTTTTTTAGACTGGGAAATCATCCAATGACTTCTCCCGCTCTGGGTGGGAGCGGAAGGGTGTCAGACTCTTACTGACTAAAACCCATCCATGTTCCTTCCGAAGCCCTTTATGTTCCGGGGTAGCGGTAACCCTTTCGGACAATCCCGCTTACCCGGCAGGCTTGACCCTTCATGTGACCAGAGGGCTGGATTGTTCTTTGGTCAAAGAATTAGCATTGCCATTCAACGTGGCAATGCTGCCAGTCTTCTGGGCACGTTTCCGGACGACAGCGATGCGGATGAGTACTTTGACGCCTAAGTGTCCTTTCGGTTTTTGTATTTATTTGTATATAGATAGTTAGATCGTCATTTAATTTAAGTATACTTAGTTAAATTTGTTAGCTTTTAAATTTTATTATTTTACTAGCTTCCGCCCGCGGCTTCGCCCGCAAAATATGTCGACAAATTATACACATAAACCTTCCTCTTGAATCACTCTATCTATTAAAAAAACCGCATCTAAATCCGTTGCGTAGTTTTAAAGATTTAAGCATACATAGGGATATAGAGACAGAGAACGCGACTTTGTTTTATACTATGTAGTGATAGTGTTAATGACAATAAATCTAATAGTCATTCAATAAAATAATCTGCGCTAGAGAGCTATATGATTAAGGATGCATAACCAATCAATCAATCAATCAATCAATCAAGTCTTTTTTGTAAACATAGGTTACATCAGTGTGCAAGACGTTACAATTATTGTTATAAATATTACAGTTTCTCTATGTTTTGCCATTTGGCGTACAAATATACATTTCAGGAGGCTTTTGCCAATTAAGTAAATTAATCTATCGGTACTAATATTCCAAAGAGGTAAAATTTTCAATTCAGTGGTTTCATACGGTTGTAATTATGTAAATTATCTATGTTTCTTGTTGTAACGCATCACATCAACATGCAACCTGACACTGACCTGAAAGTGCAAAAAACGCATGAAAATTGAGTTTAACCATTTCAACGCCGTTGTCCATATACGTAACAAGCAAGCGCATGCCCGGACACACCAACAACACCAATATATGACAATGTGGGTACACTATAACACGAAAAAAAACAATTACATCATAACTTTTGTGTGTGTTTATATACATTATCTTAAAAATTGAAGCTCTCATACGTATTTAATGACATGAAACAAATTAAAAGACACCATGGATATTGGGAAATTCATGATAACAAAAAGAAATAATTGTATACATACATAGCTTGGCGTGGAGGACACGCGCGTGCGTTTATGCTCTGGCGTTCAACAGCTTAAAAATTACATTACATTTTAATTTAATTTTGCTACCGCAACGCAACCCCCTTAAGGCACTCTAATAGACTATTTTTATGTTACGATAAAGCGGGTTATCCACTTAAACAAGGTTATTATTAGGTAAGTATCGTTTTAAAAATAAACCTAGGGAACTTGTCCGGGGAAGTATTGCCACTTTATACAGAGTTGATATGACAGAGGGGCATTAAATTACACTACGTATGCTATACGTGTTTTTTAGTATGTATTAACTCGGTACGGTATAAAAATAAAAAGCACCAAAAATTAGGTTTTTATTTTTTCAAACAAACTAAATAGCTTACAAATCAGAGTAAAACGCAACCACCCTTTGTAAATAAAAACTGACCTTGTAACGCAGCGGCACCGACGCGTGCACGCCGGAGTGCTGTTAGGAAAGATACATCGTGTTCAACCGGGGCAAAAACTTAAAAAAAACATTTGCGACTAAACTACTGCTCCTATTTAATTGATTTTTGGTACAGAGCTTGAAAATGGTCCCTAGTATAAGCTGTTTAAAGGAAAGCCCCTCTGTCGTATCAACTCTGTATACTATTTTTGCCAGCAAGCTAATTCAAATGTTTATCGCTCAATACTGTACATAATCGTATAATTCTAGATGTCTATGATGAATGTTTGATTTTTTCGTGAGAAGAATGCATGCTGGGTTAAATAAATTAGATGTTAAATTAGATGTTAAATTGTGTAATTGGTTTCGGCCCAGCGGCGTAACTATACCATCTGAGGCCCTTGGCAAATCCATTGCATGGGGCCTCAAATTTATATCTTTTACAAAATTTTGTAAAAAATTTAAAAAGGTAATTTTTGAGCTCGCAGCCTCTCGGGCTGGGGGCCCCGTCAGGCCGGGGGCCCGTGGCATTTTGCCAGTCCGGCCACCTTATAGTTACGCCACTGCTTCGGCCGTTCTATTTAAAATAAATAAATGCCCAGCCTTTTCCGAACGACGGTCTGTCAGTCAGAAAGTCGATTTTCACCGGGCTTGCCTGTGGATGCCTCAATAAATTAAGGCCAGGGCTTTAAACCTCACGTACTAAGCGATTACACCCTAAGTGTGGGATACGGACCTCGGCTTAGGGCGTCGCTGGGGGAGGACAGCAAGAGACAGGCTGGATCGGATAAAGACAACGAATTTGCGATGCCTCTGGCGTTAAAGATTTTCCACCACAATACCGTTGTTTTTTTGCCTTTAGCGGATTCGCAGTTTAATAAAAAAATATTCTACAATGTTATTTAATTGCCCGTATTAACCATTTTGCGTGCCAATGATTATTATTGCGGAGGTTAATAAAATAATAAACATTGTTTTTTATCGTAGTTGGTATTAATTTTCCTTATTCGTCGTCGATATAATCTATCAACATGACCCAACATAACTCAACATTGTTGAGTGAATGAATAAAAGACATATTAGGCATATGTGAGGGAAATCGCGGGTCCATTCTAGTTTCCATTCGAGAGTGGGCGAATAATAAACATACTTTAGACTTTGAATAAGAATCTGTGGATTATTATAATGCGTACACGTTGTACAGAGGCCAGCACATCAAGTTACCACAATCTGTCAAATTTCTTTGATAGTTTTTCAACTTTATTGCAAAGACATAAGGTTCATTTTTAATTGAGAAAATTTGACAGTTAGGGATAGCTTGATGTGCTGGCGTCTGTACCTATTATCTATTATGTGCCTCTAGATGGTAATCTTTTAATTAAACAATACTGCGCAGTTTATGATCCCGCTGTTTTGTTCATCGCATGCGTAGCTTTTTCTCAAATATTTTGGGGTCACCTTTCGGTAGTCAGAAGCCCGAAAGTCTGACAGCCAGGCAGTGAAGGATAAAATTGAGTCCTAGAACGAAAAATTCGAAGATATGTGACCTCCACACCAACCCGCACTGAGCCCGCGTGATAGATACGGCCCACTGAGGCCTTTTTTTGCGGGTAGGAAATCATCGAATGACTCCTCCCGCTCTGGGTGGAGCGGAAGGGAGTGTCAGACTCTTACTGACTAAAACCCATCCATGTTCCTTCCTTAGCCCTTTGTGTTCTGGGACAGCAGTAACACTTTCGGACAATCCCGCTGACAGTACAGACCCTAGTGCTAGCCGAAGCTGAAGACCTTGGAATTCTTTGGCCAGCAGGATCCCATTTCATTCTCATGGGTGGTAACGGTGGAGTATCTTGCCAATTGTTCTCCATAGGAAACTACCTTTTGATTTAATTACGACTAGAAACAATCCCGTTTCTTGTTCATTTTAAAGTTCAAAAGTTAAAAAAAAATATCAGCTGTTTGTCGCGATTTCAGATTTGTGCACATAGCAAAAGTTGTTCATAATGATGAGTACAATGATCCCTTAAAAATGAATGAATTTAATTACACGCAGCAGAATTCGAATTTCGTAAATTAAAAAAAAAATGAGAAATTTATTTGTAATATGAAATTCTCTTACATTTTTAACCAATACTATAAACCTAAAACATTACTAATAACTATTTACAAGTATATAACAGGAGGGAAACAAAATAAAATAAATCAAAGGGCATCAAAAAATTTGTCCACATCGCTGTCAACAGGAAAAGTTCCCAAAAGGCTGGCAGCATTGCCACGTTGTATGGCAATGCTGATTCTTTGACCGAAAAATAGGCCAGCCCTCTGGTCACGTGAAAAAAAAATTGATTAACTAACCTTTTTGCCCGCTTGCCGATGTCAAGAGGAAAATAAACAGGGAAAATGTCCGCTGCATTTTGTTATTGTCTTTGGTCTCTGGCCGGTACTCCAAAAGGATTAACACGCCATATTTGTTCACGATCTGCAAAAAATCAATAAAAAGTGTTAATTAAGGGTTTTAAGGCTGATTAACGTTCAACAATTCGGCGAATGGCAGCATCATGCAATAAAGAATTTGAATACATAGATATACATATTTACATGCTCCACGCAAAAGTTTTGCAGCCTTTTGTATGATGACATTTAAGGTCTTAGATAAATATTTGTTATGTAATTTCATAATTGTATAAATAATGTTTTATTTCTCATCAAAATGGTTGAGCTGAATGGTGCTAATCCATGCATCATGTTCATGAACGGGCGCCGTCCGTAGGGACTGGTCACCTCTTAGCAGCTGGCACGTCTCTTTAAAAATTTAATTTAATTTTGAATTGTTTATTTAAAATTTTGTAAAAGTGGACCCTTTTTTACGTTCTGTATCGTTCTCACATTAATGATGTCAACCCAGTTTTTGTAAACATATTTTGATTTAAAAGAGTGTCCATGGAGTTTCTTGCACGTTCTTCTCCATAGGTACTTACCTACTGCTTTGGAATGGGCAACTAGCTTCATCTTTTTGACTGACCGACCCCTTGACAATTCAAGAGTGCCCTTAATTGGTTTATTTGAATTAAATGCTTTTAGTTTGAGTTTGAATTGACTATTTGAAACGGTCAAAAATAACATATGAAATCACATTGAAAAAGGCCGCTCGTCATAAAAACTTCCATCACTGTAGAGAAATGAAATATTATACGAAGATATAATTGTTAAATTGCATTTAATGCTAATAAGTAATTCATTTGATTCTAAAAATCTGTGACGTCACATTGTTATATTTCATACAAATCACGTACAAATGCTGCGTTTTGACAGTTCATAAAAAGTAACGTTATTGACTATCCTTTCAAATACCCAATTTCATAATTATTTGTAGATTTTTTTTTCAGTTTTTTTTTAACTGTCATGCGTGAACAGCTTTGCCCCCGTATACCTATAGGATTAATCATTGATGGTAATCTGTGAACAGCCAGTGGGCTGCATTATTATTTAAGTTATTTATGTTATCATGTTGTAATAACGCATAACGTAGCTCTGTTTGTTGTTTTCATTTAATCTTTTCGCACACAATAAAGATGCAAAGGCGGACTTAATGCCTTAGGCATTCTCTACCAGTCAACCAAGGGTGGTGAAGAGATTATATGGCAGGTGCTTTAAATAGTAGGAACATACAAAACATTGAGACTTATGAATAAATTAGGTATATAAATAGGTTAACCCCTTATAATAACTGTTTATACCGTAACAGATAACATACATATTTACTATAATAGATAACTATAATATGTTTAGTATACATACATACATATATATAAATATAAGGAAGACGGGTGAGTGATGAGATGACTACGCTATTTGTAATGAAAATAACTCTGCAATTTCCGCTTAAATGCATACCGACTGGTAGCCGTCCTGATATCAAGAGGAAGCGCATTCCAAAGAAGAATGGACTGAATATGAAAGGAGAAATTAATAAAGTCAGAAGTATGAGAAAAAAACAAAAAAAAATAATCATGATAAAAATTTGGGAGTCTGTATTAATTTGATTAATAATTGCCTTTTAATCTTAAATACAATATAGAAACTATAACTAAAATAAATATATTATGTACAAGTACACAGAGGGGGAGCTCCTGGCTAAGTACTAACAGCCGCACAGGTCGATCCACCTGGTTAAGCTACGCTTGCCGGGGTTGGTCGTGGATGGGCGACCATCTTTACATAACGAGACTCCGTCGTGCCTCGGAAAGCACGTTAAGCCGTTGGTCCCGGCTGTCATTCGTGGATCTTTGTCAGTCGTTACGGGTAGTCAGAAGCCCGAAAGTCTGACAGCCAGCCTTACCAAGGGGTTTCGTATTACCCAGTTACTGGGTTGTGGAGGTCAGATAGGCAGTCGCTCCATGTAAAATACTGGTATTCAGCTGCATTCTGTTAGACTGTAAACCGACCCCAACATAGTTGAGAAAAGGCAGATTGATTACATGACGTTTTATGCATATACCTAATTAATAATTAATTCTTAGATACTTAATGACGTTTTCTGCATTATTATTAACAAAAAGAAACTATTTTAGCGGAAGTACAAAACCAGTTTATAGAGGAATGTTTGCAAAAAATGCAATATTAAGTTTTTTAACAAGAAAACATTGTTATCTTACATTTTTTGATTAAATTATCCTCATTGTTATAACTCATAACATAACGCTTTGTAGCCCCTACGGGTTGGGCAGGGGCCCTAGACAAGTGTCAATCGCTCCGTGTCGATTCGATTTCGAAAATTGTTGATCGAACAATTCGTTGTCTCAGCGATTCGGATTGTCAACAACGCCACCTTAATGTTAACGCATCTGTATCGGAATATTGATCGAGTTTCGTTACACAATTAGACATTGCCTAGCTCTAGCACTTAGCGACCGAAAACGATTGATCACGTGACATTTCGAAAGCTTATGCAAATTCCATACATTTCGGATTTATCTGATTTCGTTATCGTTAGTGAAAATGTGACTCTGTTTAGGCCTCTAGAGGTGTAAGTACTTTCGCCAGTTAACTTTAAATCCCATGTACAGAGGCCAGCACATCAAGTTACCACAATCTGTCAAATTTCTTTGATAGTATTTCAACTTTATAACAAAGACAAGGTTCATTTTTAATTGAGAACATTTGACAGTTAGGAATAGCTTGATGTGCTGGCGTCTGTACCTACGAGGCATGCCTTTTAAGTTTGGTCGTTTGAAGAAAAAATACAACTAGAACCATAAAGTACTTTTTATTGTTTTTCAAAGTATTCACCACGTAGCTTAATACACTTTTCCATTCGCTCAAACCAGTTATTATAACATTTATTCCACTCTAAAGTGGGGGTGTACAAAATGGCTGACTTGAAAGCGTCGACTGCTTCTTCAACGGACTGGAACCTTTGACCTCGAAGATTTTTTCTTAATTTTAGGAAATATATAGGTCAGGACTGTATGGAGGATGGTCAAGAATTTCTAATTTTCAGTCTAAAGGCCTCTTCTAAAGTTTTAGAAACTTTATTGCACGAACATTTTATTTACAAAGATTAATTTTCGTATGTAACCTCACAGATTCCAATCGACGCTGTGACTTAACAATAGCAATTCTAATACTTTCAACCGTTTTTTTCAAAATTTAAACACAATCAAATATATAACAGTTCCAAATTCAAAATTGCCGGGAAACATGGAAACGACAGAACTTAAAAGGCAAGGGGTAAGTCACATTAGCTATGAGGAAACGTTTGGGGGGGGGGGGGTAGTTATACACATCAAATACCTAGGACCACATTCCCTACAATGTTGTATAAACTAGTTACTTACATCTCAAGATAGGTAAGTAAGATAAAGAACGCGTTTTTAAATTTTTTATTGCGGGAGCCGGCAACGACTAGAAATACCGTTGACAGCGATGCGGTCGAGTACTTCGACGCCAAAGTGTCCTTTTGTTTTGGTATTCTTCTTTTCGTGTGGTTAGTGACTAACCTGGTGTCAGAGTTTTTATGCTGTCCATGGGCCTCTGACTTAGCTCCACATGCTGTTGAGAAATATCTCTCAGACATGCTGGTTTCCTCACGATGTTTTCCTTCACCGATTTTTAAGCAAGTGATAATTATACAATACGCACATGAATCTATAAAATCAGAGGTGCGTGTTTTGAGTTCGAACTCGAGACCTATGACTTGGCAGTTTAGGAGTTCTTACAGCTAATAACAAAGAATGCTAAGAGTATAAATTATTATAATTTACATGCATTATGCATGTTCTATTACCTACGTAATGATTTACTTAAAGGTAATCTATACTTTAATATTATAAAGCTGAAGAGTTGGTTTGTTTGAACGCGCTAATCTCTGGAACTACTGGTCCGAATAGATTTTGTGTTGGATAGTCCATTTATCGAGGAAGGCTATATGCTATGTAACATCACGCTACGACCAATAGGAGCCGAGCAGCGGGTAAATGAATATATTTCCTTCTTACTATTGGTTGTACTTCTAAACACTATACTCCAAGGTAAGACTGGTTTTCAGACCTTTAGGCCTCTGACTATGAAGTATCAGAAACGACTGTCACTGATCTGCGAATGACAGTCGGGACCAACGACTTTTTTGGTCATGTGATTCGTCAAAATGTAGGGAACAGCTGATTTTTTTTCACGATTTCGGAGTTGGATCCATAGTAAAAGTTATACAGTTTGTTGGTCTGTAGCATATCCTTTTGTATGTATATACCCTTTAGGTTACACCCAGTATGGACCAATGAATATGATTGGTGGATATCAAACGCATCCATAGCATCATAGCATAGCATATCTCTGGTGGAAGGCACCATTAATTAACATACAACCTGACATGACACTGATCTGCAATTTGCATAAAAACCTATGAAAATTTGAATTTCGCGGGCTACCCTAACGGATCTTCCTTAGGGAAAATCTTGCTAAAAATGAAGCCCGCATTTTGTTCAAAATTTCAAAGTCCATTGTTATGAGGGTGTGTGATACTATGTAGGTTAAAATACCTTAGTTTTTATGTATACTAATATTTTAAAGAGGAAGGATTTAATTGTTTGTTTGTTTGCATTGAATAGGCGTAGGAGTAGCATGTTTCAAATAAACTAATTGACTAATTGACGCAGTTTAAAATAGAATATGAAATCACATAGATAAAAACCGCTCGTCTTAAAAACTTACATCACCGTGCAGAAATTAAATAATGCAAAGATATAATTGTAAAATTGCATTTAATGCTAATAATGTGTTCCATTTGATTCCAAAAATGTGTGACGTCACGTACAAATTCGGCATTTTGACAGTTCATAAAAAGTTATTGACTACCCTTTCAAATAATATACACACACACCTACACACACATACACCACTCGCCCACACTACAACAAAGCATGAAATTCTACTCTTTTATACCATACAGTAGAATGACACAGTCCACTTGAGATATAAGTTTTTGTTGATATTGACCGTAAAACTACCTCTTATAATACAGGTATACCCTAGCTTAAGATGTAGAGAATACTATTCTGTACAGATTTTGCAACATAAACTATAAATGTTTCTCTAAACCAAATATCAAAACTGTATTTCAAACTCTGTATGTTTTTGGATAAATAAAGATTATTAAAAAAGATTATTAAATAAATAACCAACTGCCCTGAAATATCATGATTTCATGAAACAGTCATTCCGAAGGATTATATGAACTTATAGGATTGTATTTAATTTATTTATCATTTTGATGGCTTTACTGGTTTCCCGGGAATCGTGTCTGACACATGTCAAAATTGACAGATGTATGTGGGCCAAAAGAACCACTGAGGTCGAATGTTAAGGTGAAACCGCCTTCTGCAGGATGGTCCGAGAAAACCGCTACTCCGGAACATTAAAGGCTAAGGAAGGAACATGAATGGGTATTAGTCAGTAAGAGTCTGACACTACATTACCCACCCTCAAAAAAAAAAAATTGCTGAAACCGTTTAAACGCGTAATTCAAATGTTCTTACGTTTTTCGCATTTTGCTTTTTATGTTGATAAAAATATTATTATTCGCGGCCGTAGCCATCATCATCATTCTCCTGCCCCTATCCCAATTTATTTGGTGTCGGCGCAACATGTCTTTTTCTTCCATACTTCTCTATTAGTCGTCATCTCGGTAGTCACTCCCTTCCTAGCCATATCATCTTTCACACAATCCATCCATCGTTTCTTTGGTCTCTCTCTACTTGTATAGCCATCCACATTCATACTCACCACTTTCCTGATAACATTTTCCTCATTCCTCCGCATAACATGTTACATGCCCATACCATGACAACCGATTTCCACACAACTTTTCAGTCACCGGTGTCAGTTTCAGACTTCTTCTTAAATACTCATTCCGTATTCTTATTCGCGGCCGTAGTTAGTACGTATTTATAGAAATGTTATAATTAAAATCAGTACAATTTGCTCAATTCATGAATCCTACTAGAATACACTCTCTATTATGTCTCTCGTTCACTTTCTCCTCTTCTTTTCGTGTGGTTAGTAACTAACCTGGTGTCAGAGTTTTAATGCTGCCCATGGGCCTCTGACTTAGCATCACATGCTGTTGAGAAATATCTAACACACTCTCTCACTCTTCACTTTAATATTTACATATATTAGGAACTCGTTTTTAAAATAATAATAAAAATATGTTTGAAGCGGATATTAAATAACTGGCACAAAATATTATAATTTATTTAAATTGCATTTTATTTTCTTATTTTTCGATATATGTAATAGCTCAACGAATAAAAATTATCATACTTAAGACTAGTACTTTTGTCAAAAAAAGGGAAAGAACCTTTACTTAACTATGATGTTTTGCTATTATATTAGTTCTACAAATTAAACACAAATCTATACGATAAAAAAACCTAAAATTAATATTTACCTATTTTTTTTGTTTTAAAAAAAACTTGCAGTGTAATAACACATTATATTAACCATATTTAGTTACCTCTCGAACTACTGTTCCGAATTGAAAATTTATTTTTGTGTTGGATAGTCCATTTATCGAGGAAGGCTGCTGGTATTCAGCTGCATCCGGTTAGACTGAAAGCCGACCCCAACATACATTCGGCGCCACAAAAATCGCACCTCTCGAAAAAATTCCTTCAAAGTAATTTTTGCCCTATTAATCAATGGAAGACATATGACTATAAGGTATTATTGGAAAATTTCAGAAAAAATCAATACATTTGAATTTTGTTTACCAGGGAATAAAAAAAAGCAAGCAAATGCCAGTGATTAAAACGTAACTTTTTAATTTAACAGAAAAAAATCAGCTAATTCCTTAAAAACAAACTTAAAACCTAGTGTTACCCCCCTAGCCCTGATGACTGCTTCCATGCGTTCCCTCATGGACCTTATTAAGGTAACAACGTCAGGCGTTTATGAACAACTTTTTTTTAACGTTACGTGCTGATGAGATGTGTTGTGCTTAGGAATTCTAACTACTGTTAATTTAAATGTCATTAAACATACTTTTATTTGATACCAATTTAAATTGGGTTTAATGTATTCGTTAATCAATGGCAGGACATGCTTTAAACTTATTTTCGGAGAGGTGCGATTTTTGTGACGTCAAGGGTAGTTGGGAAAAGGCTTGGCAGATGATGAAATAAATAAAAAAAAAAGATAAGGTTCTGACAGCGACCACTTCTACATGTAGCGTATACAAAAATAAAATTATATGCGTAATTCCTACTAAACTAGTAAATACGGCATTGACCTTCTCTGCAGCAAGACAGTGAGGAAGGTCTTAGCTAAGGTATTTTTGTTAATGATTGATCGAAATTGACTATTTGAATCGGTCAAAAATAAAATATAAAATCACATAGAAAAAAGCCCGCTCGTCATAAAAACTTCTATCACTGCACAGAAATTAGATAATAATGCGAAGATATAATTTTTTAATTGCATTTGATGCTAATAAGTTTTCTATTTGATTCTAAAAATCTGTAACGTCACATTGTTATATTTCATACAAATCACGTAGGTACAAATGCCAGCCACGTGACGACTCCCGGCCACCGTAGGCGCGGGCCTGCGGACGGTGAGTAATGGGTGACTCACCGTCCGATCAGCACCAGACCCGTGCCGGACGGCGCGTGTATGTTCCACGCGCGCCTCAAAGAGATGTCAGCATATGAAGGGGCCCCTCAGGGCCAAGCCTGCCGGGTAAGCGGGATTGTCCGAAAGGGTTACCGCTACCCCGGAACATAAAGGGCTACGGAAGGAACATGGATGGGTTTTAGTCAGTAAGAGTCTGACACTCCCTTCCGCTCCACCCAGAGCGGGAGCAGTCATTGGATGATTTCCCAGCCTTAAAAAAAAAAAAAAGGCTCAATTAAAAATGAACCTTATGTCTTTGCAATAAAGTTGAAATACCATCAAAGAAATTTGACAGATTGTGGTAACTTGATGTGCTGGCCTCTGTACAAATGCCACGTTTTGTCAGTTGATAAAAAGTAACGTTATTGACTACCCTTTCAAATACCCAATTAACCAAAAGGAAGGGAGAAAATAACACTATGGTTATGTCTTTATATTTTTGTATTTCATCTGGGGAGCTTTGTTATTAGCGACTGGCTGCTTGCGGTTCCGCCCGCTGCTCGGCTCCTATTGGTCGTACCGTGATGTTACTTAAGCCTATAGCCTTTCTCGATAAATGGACTATCCAACACAAAAATAATTGTTCAATTCGGACCAGTAGTTCCAGAGATTAGCGCGTTCAAACAAAAAAACTCTTCAGCTTTATAATATTAGTATAGATAATACTAGCTGACCTGACAGACGTCCTGTCTTAACCCTTTAACTATGATAAATACACTACCTACCTACCTTGGATTACCTACCTGCTCTACCTATCCTAACTACTCCAGCTACCCACCTACCTAACGTTTCTCCCTTTTAAACCTTCCCTGGACTCCGACAAACATTTCAAAACCAATATCAGCTAAATCGGCCCAGCCGTTCTCGAGTTCTAACGACACAACCGAACAGCAATTGATTTTTATATATTTATGTAGATATAATAAATACAAGTATATAAATAACAATATAAAGGGAACAGCTCATTATGAGCTCTAACTAACAGAATAAGAGAAAAAAAAACATAAAAATAAACGAAATTACTAGTTCAAAACGCACCTTCAACTTTACCTGCGTTCAAAATCAGTGTTCCAGTAACCACAGATACAAAATAATCAAAAAATAACAAAAACACTCACATAATACGAGATTTAAAATAAAAACAATAATTGTTCGAAATTCAAACACGACTATAACGACAGAATCTTGACGCAAGACTAGTTTAAAAAAAAACAAACCGGATTTTGAAATAACACAAGATTAATACTTTAAATAAAGCTAAGAGTACATTGAGGAAATAAATTATACAGAGTATCATATTGAAGCAGGTTTTCCAAGTATTGTTACCTACCCAACTACGCTTGTTTGATGCCTCAATAAATTAAGTCAGGGCTCAAAAACTTACCTACAAACTAAGCGAATATAGGTACGCTAAGGCCGCCCTCTGTGGGTACGGACCTCGGCTCAGGGCGTCGCTGGAGGAGGACAGTAAGGGACAGGCTGGATCGGTTGAGAATGCGTAGGTATGTTAATGTGTTATTATCCTGCAGTATGATAATCATAAAAAATGTCCCTACATTTATGTTCGCCTAACTCGTAAAAATGTACGGAAGCAGCTGAATATTTTTCTTGAATTTGTTAATGACAATTTTTTTCAACATGTATGGACTCAATACTATTGCGGCTTAAGGGGTACGCTTTTCGTTAATTAACATACTATACTAAACATCAATCAAACTGTCTAGCCCTTTCCCAACTATGTTGGGGTCAGCTTCCAGTCTAACTGCAGCTGAATACCAGCATTTTTCATGGGGCGACTACCTATATGACCTCCACAACCCAGTCAGTAACTGGGTAATACGATACCCCTTGGTAAGACTGGCTGACAGGTCTTCGCGCTTCTGTCTAACGGTAACGACTGTTAAAGATCTACAAATGACAGCCGTGACAAACGGCTTAGCGGGGTTTCCGACGCTTGGATGAGTCTTTATATGTAAAGATGGTCACCCATCCACGGACCAACCCCAGCAAGCGTAGCTTAACCAGATGGAGCAGCCCATATGGCTGTTATTACTTAGCCACAAGCTCCTCATACTGTTTTATATATATATAAAACAGACCCTTCCAATTTAGACAGTTCATTGCTCCACAGTGTGGCTTACTCCTAACAATTAAATTATATTATAAAATAGTATCATATCATCTACATGACCTGTAGATTTCCTACAGCATTCTAATCAACAAATAGTGGTTAGATCAACGACATTTAATCAAAAAGGAATTACTGGAGCATAATATTGTATTCAAGTATTGTCTGGCAGTGTGACTAGTTCATGTAGTACTCAAACCTTCTTGCTTTTGGTATCTTGCTCCTACAGAAGGCTACCCGCCTTCGAAATTCAAATTTTCTTATGTTTTTTGCAATTTGCAGGCCAGTGACAAGTAGTGTGTTGATCAAAATATGATTTACGGCCGTGGTAAGTACGTTAAGAGTCATAACTAGAAAAGTACTGTTATCAATGAAAAATAAAACAATATTTTACAAAAAAAAACCACTGTCTTCCAAAACACACTACAAAGTGAAAAATAACTTTAATTTCGGGGATCTTTAGATTTGTATTTCCGTTTTTAGCCACCGATTTCCAAAATTTACTTTTTGTGGAAAACGGTTTGTAATAATGTTTTTTTTTTTATTTTTCACTTGTTGGATAGTATCCTATCCCACAGTATCCACATCAATTCTTAAACCACTACTTGCTATGTAACAGTGGCACGAAGATCTTCAACAGGAAGTATCAAAACATCATCGTCAACATAAACAAAGTGGATTAAATACGTATTATTGAAGGTAACTCAATAAATACGTAAGTAAATTTAATACAATATTTATATAGGACTGAACGGTCCAGTTGGTTTTAAAAATTCCGTTTTTATTCTGTATAGCAACATAATAAAAACAGAATTTTTAAAATCAGTCTACAATATTGACGAAAATATTGATGAAAAAAAAAATGCATTCCAACATAGAACCTCCTCCGTTTTGACAGATAGTTAGAAATGAGGTTTGCATGTGAACAATATTTTTTTTTTGCGCGCAGTGAACTGTTGAGTAGCCATTTTCTCACCTAATACTCCATAAAGTTATATTTGTATTAAGTTGCTTTGGAATTCCGGTTTGGCATAAACTAGTACCGCGTCAGGGTCCCATCACGAAAGACGTGTCCTTATGCAAAAGTTATTGTTTCTTTACAAAGTTCTCGTAATATGTGAATGATTTTGTCGTTATTGTTATAATTATTGGTTATAAATGTTTATTTGAGCATTTGTAATAACAGGAAATACTGGCCATTGACGCAGGTATGTCGGTGTTGTTTCGAATTTTGAATTTGTTTTTTTTTTAATTTAAGTATTTCTTTTGTTCTGTTGGGTAAAGGTCCTTTCCGTGTAGACTTCTTTTTTTTAATTTCTTTTTTTGGCAAAGGAATTTAGTCATTAAGTATGACATTTTTAATTCATTGAGCCAGTATCGTGTTCGATTATGAAAAAAAAGCTATTTAAATAAATTATAATATTTTATGTCAGTGATGTCCGCTTCATAAGTAGGTATATATCTTTCCTCTCCCTTTTTTGAATACTCGTACATATTAATATTACTAGCTATTGCCCGCGGCTTCCCACGCGTTAAATTCGTAGTAAAACAATTCGTTATTATACATGTCATATAAACCTTCCTATTGAATCACTCTATCTATTAAAAAAGAACTGCATCAAAATCCGTTGCGTAGTTTTAAAGATCAGGCATTAGGACGCGCGAAGCGACTTTGCTTTATACTATGTAGTGATTATTTTAAGAATGTTTGGCTGATAAATGAGGTACAGAGGCCAGCACATCAAGTTACCACAATCTGTCAAATTTCTTTGATGGTATTTCGACTTTATTGCAATGATATAAGGTTCATTTTGAATTGAGAAATTTTGACAGTTAGGGATAGCTTGATGTGCTGGCGTCTGTACTTTTACTAGTTTCTGCACGCGGATGTCGGAAACTTTCCCAAGGGAACGTACTAACTACCAGGATAAAAGTATCCCATGTGATAATATAGGTTATAAACTATCTCTGTGCCAAGTTTCATCCAGATCCGTAAAGAAGTTTTTGCGTTAAAGAGTAACAAACATATCTATGTAACCTCACAAACTTGTAGGATTATTTGGGAAATTGAAAGAAAGTCATATAGATTAACGTTAACCGGTTGGGTAAGGAAACCGGCATGTCTTAGAACCAAAAATTCGAAGACATGACGTCTTCTTCTTCGTGTGGTTAGTAACTAACCTGGTGTCAGAGTTTTAATGCTGCCCATGGGCCTCTGACTTAGCATCACATGCTTTTGAGAAATATGTCTTATGGCCGATTTCTGAGGTTTTTAAACAGAATTTTTTTTGCTTTTCTGCACGGCTCATAGTGCCTCTAAGCGTATGGTGCAAAATCCCAAAAAAATTTTTTTTTTTTTTTGAAAAATTTTCTAAGTCCAAAAAATTTTTTTGAACTAAAAAAAATTTTTTTTGGTTTTCTTTGCTTCTCATAGTGCCCCGAAGCGTATACTCCAACTCCTAAAAATCCGCCCCTAAGGCTACCCACTGACCAGAGTTTATCCATTCGATAGTGATTATTGGCTCCATATCGTGTTTCTGACCACTTCACTAAGAAGAATTTAGCTTTAATAGTCTGGTGAATTAATATCGCGGTTTTATTTGAGAACCTCAAAACCAAGCATAGGGAAGGAATTCGTTTAAATAGATAGTCATGTCAAATCCATAGGTATTGAAAGTTTAAGTTGTTTTTTTGGATCATTTAGCTCCCTTCAAAATGGTTGAGCTGAATGGTGCTAATATATGCGTCATGTTCGTGAACGGGCGCTGTCAGTAGGGACTGGTCATCTCTTAGCGGCTAAGGCTCAAGTTTTAATTTAACTATTGAATAGTTTTTACATATTTTAGATATCAAAAGTACATACATCTTTTATGGGGTTCTGTGTTAAATGTTACAACAAAATACCTTGTGACATTCTGCAATTAAATGAAAGAAAATTTAAAACTCACATTAAAAATACACTTTGTAAACAAGCATATTACAAATTAGAGGATTATATAAAGGATAAGGATGCTTGGAAACATGCTGGTCCTGCTCCACAGGGCAATCTAGTGTCTAGACAAAATCAAACTGGTTGCTAAGTAAATTAGGTAATAATTTATTATTTATAAAATACTATTTTAACATGTTGAAATAACTTCTCACACATTGATTGATTTATTATATATTAACTTTTAGAATGTTTGTAAATATGTGAGCACCATGTACTTTTGACATACTTAAGTTACCTACCATTACTATATGTGTTTTTCTTCTCACCTTTTGTGGTGTAGTGTTTTTATTCTGGGTGCATCGTCTTCACATATAATGTTATAATTCATGTATACAAAACATTGTAAAACATTTTAAAAGAGTAACGGTGGAGTTTCTTGCCCATTCTTCTCCACACGAAACTACCTTTTGGAAGGGGCGACTAGAATCAATTCTATTTCTTGTTCATTTTGACGTTCAAAAGTGCCTTACTTGTGCCTATTTGAAATAAATGATTTGACTTTGACTTTGACTTTGACTTTATATCTGATGCTTTTAACGTTCTACATCGTTCTCACATGTATAATATTAATATGAACTATGTAACCAATATTTTGTAACCATATTTTGTTTAAAAGAGTGTCCATGGAGTTTCTTGCCCGTTCTTCTCCATAGGTACCTACTGCTTTGGAATGGGCAACTAGCTTCATCTCTCTGACTGACCGACACCTTGACAATTCAAAAGTGCCTGTAATTGGTTTATTTGAAATAAATACTTTGAGTTTGAGTTAAGATTCTTCAGAAACCGAGCATTCGACATGCCGGTTTCCTCACGATGTTTTCCTTCACCGATTTTAAACATGACGTGACATCTACCAATCCGCACTGGGCCCGTGTGGTGGATTGTGGTCTACTCCTCACAGAGAGGAGCCTTGTATCCCTGCAGTGAGAACATTATAGGCTGATTGGCATTATGTTTGGGTGTTTACAAAGGCTTAACGAGGGACAGGCCTTTGCCCAACTATATTACGTTTCCAGTCTAACACGATGCAGCTGAATACCAGTATTAACATGGAGCGCCTGCCTATCTGACTGGAGGAGTAATTTCATCTTCTTCTATTGTAAAACACAAATGAGTCATTATCTATCTAAACATAAATGTGAAAAGGTAGGCTTTCCCATTTATGTTGGGGTCGGCTTCCAGTCTAACAGGATGCAGCTGAATACCAGTATTAACATGGAGCGCCTGCCTATCTGACCTCTAACCAGTCTCTAGGTAACACTATACCACTTGGTAATACTGGCTGTCAGACTTTTGGGCTTCTGATGCTCCGTAACGACTGTCAAAGATCGACGAATGACAGCCGGGACAGTTTGACGTGCTTTCCGAAACACGTGGGGGTCTTGTTATGTAAGAATTGTTACCCATCCACGGACCCTGGCAAGCAAGATACGCTTGATGAACCTGATAGATTGACCCGTGTGGCGGGTTTGATTGGCCACAAGCCTCTCATGGGACTTAAACATAACTGTATTAATGTGGCTGTACTATAGCTACACCTCTGCCTAAGCCTTGCGTGATGTTAAGTATCTATGTCCTGCAAGACATCAGTTTATAATTCGGCAAATATTCATGAAATTGTGTAAAGCAGTTTAAGAGAGAAATTACCAAAGAGACGGAGTAACTTTCACATTTCTTTTATTTATGGTTGGTTTTTCCCCGCACGTACGTGAGAGTTAAAACCTATTTGGGATTCACGCCAAGAGAATACAGATGTCATAGTTGCATCCTCCTTTCTAAACGGCGTAGGTAACCTACACTATTAATCCTATTATGATTGAAAATATCCTTTTCACCTCACAACCTCGGAAAGATTCTGTTTAACATTTGAAATCGGAATGCTAAAGTGCATTTTTTCCGCTAGAGTGGAAATAATTTTTAAAATTCGAATGGTTCCAATTTTAAATATACAACTTTTTAATAATGTCCTATACTGTTAGTCCACTGACTTCTGCCCTAATTGTATTATGCACTTATGCAGTATTCGATTTTTGAGTTTTTCACTTGCTTCAAGAAATGTCATCCTTAGGTTTTAGGCCTTAGGCCAAGGTTTACCCAAAGTATTCACGTCCAGCTCTTGTTCAAGCCAAGGTCCGGAGCGAGAGGGAGTGGGAGGCAGTCACCTCCTTCTGTGAAGCAATCATGCTAGCGACGGAGGTGGCGGGATGGTTGAGGGACAGAGCCTCGCGTCCCATCCGCCGCGGGAGACGCTTGAGGCGTCTGGAGCCGCGTGACAACTCCCGTAGTCCCGTATTAGAAGCTCACCGTCCGATCAGGACCAGGCCCGTGCCGGACGGCGCGTACGTGTTCCACGGGCGCCTCAAAGAGATGTCAGCATGCAAAAGGGACCGTTAGGGCCGAGCCTGCCGGGTAAGCGGGATTGTCCGAAAGAGTTACAGCTACCCCGGAACATAAAGGGCTAAGGAAGGAACATGGATGGGTTTTAGTCAGTAAGAGTCTGACACTCCCTTCCGCTCCGCCCAGAGCGGGAGAAGTCGTTTGATGATTTCCCAGCCACAAAAATAAAAAGGGGAAAACCTATAAGTGAAAAATAATTCTCATGAAAATTATTTACTGGAAGTATTTAACTGGGTAATACGATACACCTTGGTAAGACTGGCTGTTAGACTTTCGGGCTTCTAATGACCCGTAACGACTGTCAAAGATCCACGAATGACAGCCGGTACCAACGGCTTAACGTGCTTTCCGAGGCTTCGAGGAGTCTCAGTATGTAAAGATCACCCATCCACGGACCACCCCTGGCAACCGTCGCTTAACCCGATGGCTTGATTTATAAACTACAAGCAAACGTGTGAGTGTATTAAAAATGAAGATTTAACCTGGCCTAAGGCTAGACTAATATTGTTAACAAAGCAATGTTTTAAATATCTACTTAAATCATTTTTATAAAAAAATCTACGAAAACAGCTTCCAAATGTCATAACATTAGTTACCCAAAACCGGTAAAAATATACCGGTTTATAGTATCATTTTAAAAACAAACCATTTAAAAAAAAAACTTGGCAGTCAGTACGTATGAGGAAAATGTTGCAAAAAAATTTGCCCGTATATTGTTCAATAATTCAAATACCATTATTATGATGGTAGTTATTATGGTGGAGCTCGTGGCTAAGTAATAACAGCCGCACAGTTCGATCCATCCGGTTAAGCTACGCTTGCCAGGGTTGGTCCGTGGATGGGTGACCATCTTTACATACCGACCGTCTGTCATTTGTGCATCTTTGACAGTCGTTACGGGTCGTCAGAAGTCCGGAAATCTGACGGTTATTCTTACCAATTTAAGGGGTATCGTATTACCCAGGTACTGGGTTGTGGAGGTCAGATAGGCAGTCACTCCTTTTAAAATACTGGTATTCAGCTGCATCCGGTTAGACTGAAAGCCAACCCCAATATACATACATAGCTGGGAAAAGGCTAGGCAGATTGAAAAGCGATTAGGCATCAAACATTTTTCCTTGCCATAAAGATTTATCGTTTGGATTTCTATTGTCAAAAGCGGAATGGATAATTTTTGTCCGTATTACCTGAATTATAAGCCTATTGTGCTGAATGTATTTTATCCTGCATTCTCATTTCTCTAATTTATCTCATTCTCGCCAAAAGGTCCACGTTTCGCGTGACTTCTTAGGTCAAAGAGTTGTGGAGTTACAGTTACCGACTGGGTTGAGGAGGTCAGATAGGCAGTCGCTCAATGTAAATTAATGGTATTCAGCTGCATCCGGTCAGACTAGAAGCCGACCCCAACACAGTTGGTAAAAGGCAGACAGGTGATGACTCATCTGTGGTTTACAAAAGAGGAACATGAAAACAGGGCAGTGCGAGTTGGTAAATGTCCCACTTTTTCGAATTTTTGGTGCGAACTGCGAAAGCTATAAAATATCGACCTCTGAGTTTTCGGCAAATATTGACCTCGCTACGCTCAGGATTCTATATTTGAACTCGCTACGCTCGAGGTTCAATCATAGAATTCTCCGCTTTCCCTACAATCTTTTGCAAGCACCAATCCCTTTCCTCACGATGTTTTCCTTCATCGTTTTGAGACCAACCTTTTTGAACTTCAAATTAAATATTTTTTTCTCTTTTATTTCAGATCCTCAGTAAATATTATGGTATGCTGATCCTTTTGAAGTACCTGCGTACCAGAGACAACAATAAAATGCATCATATCTTTTTCCTGTTCGTTTTCCTCTTGACATCGGCGAGAGGGCAGAGAGGTTAGTTATTTTTTTTTTAATTAATTTGAGGGCGGATTTCACCAATCTAACTGAACGGCTCATAAACCCCGTTTAAGGCCTGACTCTTACAGGTCTTGAACGTGGTTTAAATGTGCTGAACGCGTACAGTTTTTTTTGGTGAATTAACACTTAGGGCTGACAACAATGATTTATGGCTTGGCGACTTTTCATCTATAGTATTTTTATTCTGGGTGAATCGTCTTCATATATATATTTTTTTAATTCAATGTACACGAAACGTTATAACATAGTAACGGTATAGTTTCTCGCCCATTCTTCTCCACACGAAACTGCCTTTTGGAAGGGGCGACTAGAATCAATTCTGTTTCTTGTTCATTTTGACGGTCAAAAGTGCCTTTCTTGTGCCTATCACTACATAGTTTAAAACAAAGTCGCTTCCTCTGTCCCTATATCCCTATGTATAGTAGGTATGCTTAAATCTTTAAAACTACGCAACGGATTACGATGCGGTTTTTTTAATAGATAGAGTAATTAAAGAGGAAGGTTTATGTGTATAATTTGTCGACATACTTTGCGAGCCAAGCCGCGGGCGGAAGCTAGTTTGAAATAAATGATTTGACTTTAACTTTGATTCAGTTCTTATTGTGGCGTAGTCCAATTTTTTTACAATATTTATATTGTAAAATAAAAATTTGATAGTTCTTTCTACAGTGTGTTAGGTTAAACGAGGCACATACTTATGGAAATCAACAACTTTGTCCACGGGACCAACTGAAATAGGAAAAAAAAAACTGAAAAATTTTGACGAATTACGCGAAATTAAATATACTGAACAGCTGATTTTTTTCGTGATTTCAGGTATAGTTCTACATATAGTCAAAGTTGTTCATTTTCATGAGTATAGTACCCCCTGAAAGTATGTCCCTCGTTTAACCTAACACACTGTATAAGAAAGAAAGAGTATACGTAGATTTACGGCAAACGTGACGCAGTAAAAAAAAACAAGTTATGGGAAAATATGCGCGTCACATCCGCGCAAAACATTCGATCCTGCAAAAATCTCACTTTGAAAACTTAAATGAAGTAAGTAATAATAATAATAATATAATATCCTTGGACATTTCACACAACGCCATATCGTCCCAAGCTAAGCAAACTTATGCTTGTGTTATGGTAACGAAATGGTTGATAAACTACTTATGTAAATTTTTTTTTAGTAAATACATACATATTATATATAGAAAAACACCCAGACCCGTAACAAATACTTGCAGGTCGTACAAATATTTATTCCGTGCGGGAATCGAACCCGCGACATGCTGCACAGCAGTCAATCGCACAATGGCTGGCGCAGCGGGCGCCAACCATGTCGTATAAGTGAGCGTGTAGTCAACTGTCATTCCATCTCATGTTTGGGGTTGCCACTTTTGACAGATCACATCACCTACGCCTTCTCGGTGCGATGTATCCCACGGGCACTTACTATCAGGATACAAAGTATCCTATGTGTTAATCCAGGTTATAGAATAGAATAGAATAGCATTTATTTGCAAATATGGGTTATACATAAGTAGGTAGTAGTAAGTTTTTATCACAGTTCTGCCATATTTCACCATTCGGCATTCAAACTTTTTCATTATATAGAATTTTCAAAAATTAAATTCTAATTGCAACATTAAATTATTTAGACATGTCACTGTCATTAAATAAAATTTTTAAAATTCAGGGACTCATCAAAAATGTCACACTTAATTATTACATTAGAACTAAAAAAAAAAACTGATAAAAATTAAAATTGTCAGTAACAGTACATACAAGAACAAATACAAAATCGTGGTTCCAAGATCAAACAAACATTAAAATTCCAGTATTTACTTATAATGCACTTAAAATGCATCTCTGTGCCACATTTCATCCAGATCCGTTCAGCCGTTTGAGCGGGAAGGACGGACAAACATACAAACTCACAAACCGCCTTTATAATATTAGTGTGACGTAATTAGTTTGATGGGGTATTTCTAATTAATAGATGCTCTTTAAAACGTCACATAATTCAGCTATGACGTCAATAATTATTTGAATGATTTTCCTTTATGTTTTAATAGTTGAATTAGGCATCTTTATAAAGAAGCATGGGACAGCAATAAACATATTAAAATATTTTAGCATTTAAATGAGAGTCAGTGGTTCATTCATTCCTACACTGTATCTATCTACTATTAACCTTTTAATGAACGTGACAAGCAAGCGCATGCCCTGTACGTCATCGACACAAATATGTGACAATGGCAACAACACTATAACACGAAATAAACAATTAAATCATTACTGTTGTGAGAGTTTACATATATATCGTAAAAATTTAAGCTCTCGTACGTATTTAATGACATGAAACAAATTAAAAGTCACCATGGCTATTGGGAAATTCATAATAACAAGAAGAAATAAATTTGTAGCTTGGCGTGGAGGGCGCGCGCGTGCGTTTATGCTCTGGCGTTCTAAAGGTTAAATACTGCGCAGTTTAGGATCCTGCTGACTGCTGAAAATCTATCAAACTTCTTTGATAGATTTTCAACTTTCTAGCATAGTAATAAGGTTCATTTTCAATTAGGAAAAATTGACAGATTGGGATAGCTGTACATCTTTACAAGATGCGTTAGGGAAAATGCTACTATGATGTCATGAAGTGTTTATTTTATAGATGAATAGCATTTACAGACGTCAGCGCATCAAGCTATCCCAAACTGTCAAATCTTCTCAATTAAAAATGAACCTTATAGCTATGTAATAAAGTTGAAAATCAATAAAAGGTATTTGACAGATTGGGGTAACTTGATGTGTTAGGTCTGTACCTACGTCGCAGCCACTTAGGACCTAGGGGACATACTCTACATGTAGGTAGAGTAGGTAGACGGTCAACGAAAAGATAATGTCTACCTTATGTTATGATACATCATAATAAATTAATAGATTGATTTTACTTCGATGATCCTATAGTCTATTGAAATGATACATGAGCTTTGCATTTTTTAGAGGACGGAATTTTATTTTTGGAAAAATTTTTCCTCAAAAGATCATCTACAAGATTCGTCTGAGGTATTTTTTTGTAAAATGTATAAAAAAAAATTATAGAGTAAAAAATATTTTTTTTATAAAAAATACTCACTTTCTTGCTTGTAACTTCCTTAATTTTTAATTTAGGGCAAAAAGTTGTATAAACATATTTGTAGGCAAAACAATTTGATACAAATTATGTCTTTCCAATTTTTTTGTAAGACGCATACATTCCGAGATATCGGAAAAAAGTGTTTTTTTACCCCTTTTACCAAGATGGCGGCCGGGGGACAAGGGTGGCGACCCCACAAACTTGAGGTTAAGCTTGACCTCCCAAACATGTCCCAAAAATAAAATTACTTCCTCTAAAAATTTCAATATTCGGTCCTTAAATTGTAACATTTCAATAGACTACTAGTTTATCATTTGTAACTTCGAGTTAAGGCTATGGACATAGTACAGTATTGCACATATGTAAGCGGGCACGCCCTTCTACCTGGAGGCTCTTTTTTTTTAATTTTTTTTCTTTAATTTTTTTTTATTCACTCTGGAGTACAGTCAGTTTACAATGTTTTAATTGGTATATTGGCGTGTGCTAGCTGACATGTGGCAAATGATTGATTTTAATGTGATTTGTTTCGTAATGTTAATTACTTCTCATACGATAAATGTGTAGAATCAAGTTCTTCCAACTAAACAGACAGCTGTGCTGCTGGGGAGTTTGTTGTGCCTCTTCTTCTTTCAGCTGAAGCACTAGGAAGTGGTGAAGGGTGGGCGTTTTTGGGGGACTGTCTTATGTAACTTTGATCTTCAAAAAGTGCTGACTTTCAGCCTAGTTTAAATAAATGACTTTTTATTTTTGATCCTGCAGGCGCGGGCCTGCGGGCGGTGAGTAATGGGTAGCTCACCGTCCAATCAGGACCAGGCCCGTGCCGGGAGGGCCACTACGTGTCCCACACGCGCCTCAATGAGAAACAGTCAGCATATGAAGGGGCCCGTTAGCGCCGAAGCTTGCCGGGTAAGCGGGATTGTCCGAAAGGGTTACCGCTACCCCGGAACATAAAGGGCTTGGAAGGAACATGGATGGGTTTCAGTCAGTAAGAGTCTGGCACTCGTTCCACTGTTCCACCACCGTACCACCCAGAGCGAGACAATTTGAGGATTTCACACCGTCAAAAAAATGGTGTTAGAAAACTCGTTTTCCATTCACGCCATCTAGTGTCAATCTTTGCAAACGTACTCACCCACGTCTGTGTGTGTAAACGACACTATATTCAATAGTAGATGTTATAATCGGGTTATGTGTCGAATTGGGTGGATTTTGTGGCAATGTTATGACCCTTTTCGATAAAGCGCAATGTCCGGTAACCGCGTCTGCTACTCCTACGACTTAATAATTTTCCAATTACACAAAAACCCAAATAAACTAAAAATGTTGACTTCAACGCCATCTAGCGGGAAAATGGCTGGGAGCAGCCTGTATGAATCACCTTAACAGCAGTGTGGGAGCACTATAAGGATTAGGTACCTTTAACTTATAATAACAGCCGCACGAGTCGATCGGTCAGGTTAAGCAACACTTGCCACGGTTGGTCCGTGGATGGGTGACCATCTTTACATACCAACACTTGGTGCTTCGATAAGCATGTTTAGCCGTTGGTCCCGGCTGTTATTTATTAATCTTTGATCTATGTTAGTGTAAGTCTGACAACCAGTCTTACCAAGGGGTATCGTGATACCTTGTAACTGGGCTGTGGAGCTCAGAGGCGGCCAACTGGCATTGCTGCATCCGGTTAGACTGGAAGCTGACCCCAACATGTTTAGGGAAAAGGCTATGCAGGTGATGTAGAGAGGCCAGCACATCAAGTTACCCCAATCTGTCAATTTTCTTTAATGAATTTTCAGCTTTATTACAATAGCATAAGGTTCATTTTCAATTGGAAGAATTTGACAGTTTGAGATACCTTTATGTGATGGCGTCTGAACAAGAAAGCAGGATCTTAAACTGCGTATTAACCTTTAGAACGCCACAGCATAAACGCACGCGCGTGCCCTCCACGCCAAGCTACAAATTTATTTCTTCTTGTTATCATGAATTTCCCAATATCCATCGTGTCTTTTAATTTGTTACATGTAATTAAATACGTACGGGAGCTTCAATTTTTAAAATACGTATCTATGAAAACACTCACAAAAATAATGATTTAATTTTTTATTTCGTGTTATATGTATAGTGTTGTTGCCATTGTCACATATTTGTGTCGATGACGTACAGGGCATGCGCTTGCTTGTTAAAGGTTAGTAGCGAATATATAGGTACATACAATGTAGGAATGAATGAACTACAAATTCTCATTTAAATGCTAAAATATTTAAATATGTTTATTGCTGTCCCACGCTTCTTTATAAAGATGTTTATTTTTACAATAAAAACATAAAGGAAAATCATTCAAATAATTATTGACTTCATAGCTCAATTATGTGACGTTTTAAAGAACATCTATTTATTAGAAACTAGCTGACCCGACAGACGTTGTCCTGTCTTAACTGTGATACCTACCCTACCTACCTACCTACCCTACCTACCCTAGCTACCCTACCTACCCTACCTACCTACCCTACCTGCCTACCTACCCTACCTACCTACCCTACCTACCTACCCTACCTACCCTACCTACCCTACCTACCCTACCTACCCTACCTACCCTACCTACCCTACCTACCCACCCTACCTACCCTACCTACCTACCCTACCTATCTACCCTACCTACCCTACCTACCTACCCTACCTACCTACCCTACCCTACCTACCTACCCTACCCTACCTACCTACATACCCTACCTACCTACTACATACACTACATAAAAAAAAAAAGAATAAAAAAAAAAAAAGAGATGTATTCTGCTATTCAGGGCGGACACAAATCCAACGAAACAAAAACCATGAAAATTGGTCCAGCAGATCTCGAGTTATAACGAAGGGAACAAACCCGTCTTTCTTTTATATAGGTATATAGATACCCCATAAGACTAATCACGTCACACGTAATATTATAAAGGCGGTTTGTGAGTTTGTATGTTTGTCAGTCCTTTGGATTAAATTTGGCACAGAGATAGGTTATAACCTGGATTAAAACATAAGATACTTTTTGTCCTGGTAGTAAGTCGGGCGGAGCTACTGTCAAAAGTGTCAACCCCAGCATGAAGTGGAATGACATTTCTCTTCACGGTGGTCCGCTGAGACCTCTATTTTTAAGTACGGGACTTCATCGAATGATGAGGAGATCGTGGCTAAGTAATAACAGCCGCACGGATTGATCCATTAGGTTAAGCTACGCTTGCCGGGGTTGGTCCGTGGATGAGTGACCATCTTTACATTTCAGACTCCTCCGTGCCTCGGAAAGCACGTTAAGCCGCTGGTCCCGGCTGTCATTCGTGGATTTTTACAGTCGTTACGGGTAGTCTGTAGTAGCTTGAAAGTCTGACATCCAGTCTTACCAAGGGGTTTCGTTTCACCCAGTTACTGACTGGATTGTGGAGGTCAGATAGGCAGTCGCTCCATGTAAAATACTGGTATTCAGTTGCATCCGGTTAGACTGGAAGCCGACCTCAACATAGTTGGGAAAAGGCTGGGCTGGTTTGACTTCATCTAATGACCCCTCCCACTCTGTGTGGAGCGGAAGGGAGTGTCAGACTCTTATTGACTAAAACCCATCCATGTTCCCCGACCTGAAATGCTTTGTCTGTAGTGTCTGACAATCCCTGGTGGCAATGACAGTTCACTTCACGCTTACGTCACCTAAGTTTTCACGTTGATATATTTACAAAATTGACCGGCAGATCTTAATAACAGGATATAATAATGCGCTTGGTGCAACCGATCCTATGTTCTACTTTTTTGTTAACATTTTTTCTCGATCTTGTTTGTAGTTTTTTATTAATATTCGATAAAAAAACTACACATACCGGTGGCGTGCGTAATAGGTAGCTTTTGTAGTGTTCGCTAATTTGCTATATTCTTCTTTTTTTCTTTTTAGTGACTAACCTGGTGTCGGAGTTTTTATGCTGCCCATGGGCCTCTGACTTAGCTTCACATGCTGTTGAGAAATATCTCTCAGACATGCTGGTTTCACCACGATGTTTTCCTTCACCGTTTTTTAAGCAAGATGTAATTATAAAATACGCTTATGAATCCGTAAAATCTGTCAGTCCGACGGTCACCACTAAGCTATTACTGTTATACTACTCTGTCAAGAAAGTACCGGGAAAAGATCAATAATACACAAAATGTCTGTTATTCATCCAAATTTATTTTATCACCTTCAAAGTATGCTCCTTTAGAAACCATACACTTGCGCCAACGAATAATCCATTCATCAAAACATTTTTTAAACGCTGCTTCCGGAATTGAGTTCAGTTCTCGCCGCGAATTCTCCTTTATGTCTTCTATCGATTGAAAACGGGTGCCACGAAGTGGTAATTTGAGTTTAGGAAAAGAAAAATGTCAGCAGGAGCCATATCTGGTGAATATGGTGGTTGCTGGATGGTATTTGTTGAGTGTTTGGTCAAAAATTCGTTCACAATGATAGCCTTGTGCGAAGGCGCATTGTCGTGGTGCAAAATCCAAGAATTTTCTTTCCACAAATCTGGCCTTTTTCGTCGAATTTGCTCTCTTAAACGCCGCATAACGCTCAAATAATAATCTTTATTTACCGTTAGACCTTCCGCTAAGAATTCAGAGTGCACAACACCGCGATAGTCAAAGAAAACAGTCAACATGACTTTGACTTTTGATCGACTTTGGCGTGGTTTTTTCGGTTTCGGTTCAGTTGGAAGGCGCCACTCCGAAGCTTGTTGACTAGTTTGCATGTCAAACTCGTAAACCCACGTCTCGTCACCAGTAACAATGCGTTTCATGAATGTTGGGTCCGAACTGACTCGTTCTAGCATGTCCTCAGCGACTTTCATGCGATTGAGTTTTTGGAGAAAATTCAGATCTTTTGGGACTAGCCGAGCAGCAACATGTTTCATACCCAAATAATTAGTTAAAATGGTACGGATCGACTCGTGAGATACAGAAAGTTCGGCGGCTATCTCTCTCAGAGTTGAATGGGGATTTTCAGTCACTATTTTCTTCACTTTTGCGATGTTAACTTCAGTTGCAGACGTTGACGGCCTACCAGAGCGAGGCAAATCTTCCATCACATCTCGACCGCTTTTGAACGCTTTGAACCTCTCATAAGCACGAGTTTTTGATAAGTCGATTCACCGTAAGCCTTCTGTAACATTTTCAGTGACTCCGAACACGAAATTCCATTGGCGATGCAAAATTTAAGACAAACTCTTTGTTCGATATTTTTATCCATTATGAAATTCGCAATACACACTATATATGATATTACTAAAACAAGCACTGTATTTAATATAAAACACAGATGCAATTCAAATTCCGCGCCAAAATGGAAAACAGTTGTGCCAATCTAACAACTACAAAAAAACAAAAATTTGAATTTGGAATCATAAACAAATCATCCATTCCCGATACTTTTTTGACTGAATGTATTATTGATTTAAAGTATTTACGTACAATTTACCTACAATAGCTTAAGAAATAACTTAAGAAGAATGCGCTAAAAGACATTGCCAAGGTTTGGACCAAGTGCTGCCTAGGATGCTCACATAGTGCATTTTATTCCTCAGATCATCACTATTCTATTCTGTAATCCAAAGCGTAAAAATCCAACTTCTATACAAAAGTGTAAAGTATTTTTTGTTGACGTGTTGTTGTAACCATGAACTAGTAATTTTTGTTTTATATTTTATAAATTTTTGAAATATTAAGCAATATAGGATAATTACATATTCACATTTTAAATCTAAATATTCATAATAATATGTACAGGAATAATATGTATAATAATCAAAGAGCATCAAAAAATTCGTCCACAAAGTGTAAAGTTAAATTTTTCTCATAAAAATATCCAAAACAAATACTATTTTTCTTTGGACTGCAGGGATAGATTTTTATGCGCTTTGGATTAGAGAGTAGTGATGATCTGAGGAACAAAATGCACTATGTGAGCATTCTAGGCAGCACTTGGTCTAACTTTCATACAAAAGTAGGCAATATCTTTTGCCTGTGAAATATTTTTTTTTCGGTCGACGGCTAGAGCTACCACCACGCGCAAACGCACTCCGCGTTTGCGCGTTGAGATGGCTCTAGCCTTCAATCCTTTATTAGATAAATTAATCTAAAACCAATCGCGGAGATACGGACTTCCTACGTAATCAATCTGTTTTCTGGTTTTCTGCCCAGCATTTTACCAACTATGTTGAGGTCGGCTTCCAATCTTACTGCGACTGCCTATCTGACCTCAATCTTTGTTACTGGGCAGTACAATACCTTACCTAGTCTTCAATAGTGTTTCGTAATGTTAATTACTTCTCATACGATAAATGTGTAAAATCAAGTTCTTGCAACTAAACAGACAGCTGTGCTGCTGGGGAGTTTGTTGCGCCACTTCTTCTTCCAGCTAAAGCACTAGGAAGTGGTGAAGGGTGGGCGTTTTTGGGGGACTGTCTTATGTAACTTTGACCTTTAAAAAGTGCTGATTTTCAGCCTAGTTTGAATAAATAACTTTTGATTTTGATTTTGAATACTTTTATTTTTATAAATAAAGTTTTGTTTTTCTTTGATTCCAGAGGGAGAGCGGTGTGTCGATGACTATTTGAACACAATTGGAAGTTGTAAGGTTATCGATCGTTGTGAATCAGCGAAGAAAAACTTTCAGTAAGGTTCCCAACTTTTTTTTTTATTTACCCAACGCTGTCCCACTCCTGGGCAAAGGCCTCCACTTCTTTCATCTTTCAGTTTTGATGGAATCTATCCAGCTCGTCCTGTAATCTTCTGCGTGGTCTTTTATTTTTTGAGGGTGGAAAAGCCCTTTATGTTCCGGGGTAGCGGTAACCCTTTTGGACAATCCCGCTTATTCTGTGTGGTCTAACGCAACCCCGGCTCACTGTATCAGGGCTCCAATTCTGTGCAATTCGGGCCAATAGCCTGTCTGGCTTGCGGCAGACATGTCCTTTTTTTCTATTGAGCGAAGAAAATGCCTGATGCATACCATGTCGTCTGGGGAGACAACGTGGTTAAGTGGGGCTTGCACTCACTAAAAACTCCGCCTGTGAACCTACTTTTAACAACGACGACCTGCAAGTATTTGTTACGAGTCTGGGTGTTTTTCTATAAGCGTGGCCATTAGTGCTGTGCACTCCCTGAAGTATGCGCGGCGAGGTGGGAGGCGAAGAAAACAGTGCATGAGTTCACATGAGATCGATACATGTCGGACACATCTTACGATATCAGTTTGCATTTCTAAGGCAAGACTTGTGGCGGGACGATGGTCGGAGGTTATCTATATGTAACATATACTTACTAAGTTGATTAAAATGTAACCCAAATATACTCATATGTTATTAAAAATATGCAGGTGATAAATAAGAACTAAACTTAAAATTCAAAGCAGGACTTGTTTTATTGAACATTTTTTATATTTACAAAGTTATTCTGACATAGATTCTGTTTCAACTTCATCTTCCATTTCGTCATCACCTTCATCTTCCACTTCGCCACCGGAACTTGAATCAGAGTCTTGCAAAATTATGAATGAATCGATAACATTATCGAACCTACTATCGCGACTCCAGTAATCATTTTCTTTTCTTAAAATATTCAGCCACCTTAAAAATAACAGTATCACGACATAACGCACGACCCATCTTTGAATATTTATCTCATGTGCGTAAGACATAGACAGTCCGATACTGATGACACTACCTGCCGCCACGAGCGTTGACGGCGCACTGACACTACTGACAGAGCGCAGCAGCAGATTGTCCCCCCCGTCTCGCCGCGCGCATACCTCAGTGCACAGCACTAATGGTCTATAATATGTATGTTTTTACAAAAAAAATATACATATAAGTAGTATATCAGCCATCTCGTTACCATAACACAAGCATTAGGTTAGGCATTAGGTGCTTAGCTTGAGGCGATATGGCGCTGTGTGAAATGTCCAAGGATAAATTATATTATTATATTGTTATTATACTTTGGGTAGGCCGCGAGAACAGCTACGCATGACATTAGTTAGCGACCAATCCAGCGTAGTCCACTTCTGGGCTCCCTCTTCTTTGCCCACATACGGGCTCTCTCCTCCTTCAGGAATGTGCGGGTGCACTGGGGCATAACTTTGAAAGGGTTACCGCTACCCTGGAACATAAAGGGCTAAGGAAGGAACATGGATGGGTTTTAGTCAGTAAGAGTCTGACACTCCCTCCCGCTCCACCCAGAGCGGGAGAAGTCATTGGATGATTAACCAGGCTCAAATAAAAAAGGAATATCGTACAGCGTGTACGATAGACCCTGATCTACGATCCCGATCGTCCGCTGGGGTGGCAGACATGTCCTGCCCAGCTCCATTTAAGTTGGGCAGGCTTTTTAGCCATGTCTGCTACCACGTGTGGTGGCAATGTAGGTTCCGTCACACTTGTAAGGCACGCGGCGTCTGTGTCCAGTCTTCGTCTCACGTCTTTTCTGTGTTGTGCGCTCCTTATAGATGCTTCAACAGGGTGTAACAGAAAGGGTATATACATACAAAAGCATATGCTACATACCACCAAACTGAACAACGATTACTATGGGACCAACTCCGGAATTCGACAAAAAATTCAGCTGTGCCCTATATTTCGACGAGTCACGTGACCAAAAATGTATAGACCTTATTTCGGGTGGCATAGACCCATATTTACACTTAAGCTGGTACACACACCCACCCACATTTATGTATTGGCATGACTCGCCACACCTATACACGACATGACCCACTGGTTCTGGAAGGGACAGTCAAAACGTACTGCTATTGCGTTCAGAATGAACAGAACAGCTGATTTTTTTTTGCGATTTCAAAGGAGAAACCCAAACTCCATAGAAACTTGGGCCTGGCGTTACAGAGCTGGAATTTTGCCATAAATTAGAGCACCTAGGAAGATTTCACGAGCCCTATTTTCACGTCTCTCAGCAATGGCCAAGTTGGTAAAATCAGAAAATGTTTACATGTTAGGTTATTTTTTTTAAACAAAAGCGGTAAATTCTGATTAATATTACTGAAATCCTCAGCTAAAAATATGTTTGCTAGACAAGGCCCACTACATCACTAATGGGTTGCATTTTTAAACATTGTATTTACTACCAGGGGATTTGATGCTATCTCAAATTACAGTAAACTGAGATTGCAACAATAGGTTTATTAAAATAAAAAACCGTATTATTGAGATAGAGTTCTATTAATCACCTTCTTCGTTAGGATTATCATAATATAATAATACAGTATCTAGGAATTGTGCACGAAGAAACTGACTACCCTGGTGCCGAATATACGAAGAGAACCTTGACAGTGAATACACACTCGCCGGTATCCTATAGGTGTCTGTTCACTCTCTTGCACTCTCACAGCATTGGCATGATTCCAGCAAACTTGACAGATAAAGTCATTTTCATTTACCTGAAGCAAACATTTATCATTTGACTATTAGTTCTAGCACTAGCATTTAGCAATAAGCATCTGAGTGGCACATTTAGGTAAACATAAGCGGCTTTATTACATTCCCACTGCAAGGACACAGGACTCCTCTCTGAGAGAAGGAATCGGTCGTAATTAACTACGCAGGTTCAGTGGAGATTAGTGATATTACATGCTTACAAAAATGTTACGTTATAGAATTATCGCATACTAACCGAATGAGGCGCGACCCATTCCTGTACAATTGAAAGAATCACTTCATCTTCCAATCTTCGCCTTCCTATTATATTCCTATTATTTCGCTATTCCACAATGAATGCACAAGCTCATGATACCGTATTAACCACTCGTCAGAAGAGCAATATCTAGATCCGGTTTTCCAGCAAAGGTCAGCAGGAATGGCAGGCTACGGTGTCCAATATTCAAGCGAGGGTCAGTCAGAAGTCAAACAATTTCGGAGTCCAGTATTCGAGCAGTCAGCAGAGGTTTAATATAGTAATAAATCTCGAGAATTCAAAAAACACATTCACTTGTGCAAAGATACGAAAAACGAATGACACTAATTATAACGATGACAATTGACAGACGTTGACATTGCATTTGCCGTGTACTAGTGCAATCCGCGGTGCAATCGATTTTTTCGATTATTTATTTCCTTTAATGATTTTTAAATCGTGCTTACGTTAAAAAATAATTATATTCCTGATTTTTTTATTTTACAATGATTTCAATTTCTAAAAAGCAATTATACTAAAATAATGGAGTATTATACAATTATAATTTGTAATTATCGATATCCGCTCAATCGATTACATTCTTATGGTACGCTCTATTGTTTAATGCCAGTGTTTGCAAAGTAAGTGACGTATGATGAAATAAGAGCTGTAACGGTTTACAAAGGTTGTTTAAAACAAAAATATAGAAATGTATTTTTTTTACACTTGGCTATTGTAATTGAGGCTGAGATTCAAATGGGTTAATTAGGCAGAATAGTAGATTATTTTGGTACATATTTGATTCGTGTAACGGCTAGGCCCAGAAATGGGTTTCTCCAAAGTTCCCATAGTAAAAGTTGTTCGGTCTGTAGGATATGCTTTTGTTTTTATATACCTTTTCGGTTACACTCTGTTTATTAAAAGTTTTGTTATAAATAACCATTTTGTTTTTTTAAATTCTAGTGAAAGCCGAATTCCACCAACATTTTGTTCGTACAACGCGTTTGGAGACAGGATAGTCTGCTGTCAAGATGGTTTCAACATTCTCAATACGGCTCCAACTAGAGTAACAGAGTGAGTATCATCATCAGTGACCGGAGTAGGTACATACATTTTTGGTACTTGTATGATAAATGCACAGAGAAAGAATAACCCGGATAAGACATTATTCTGGAAAGAAATTCCGGTATTCCCGGATTGAATTAAATATTGTTAATGTCGGTAGTGATATTATTACTACTCAATAAAAAATTTAAAGTAAGGTATTAAAACTAAATTAATTCATTAATTATCTGTTGATTAATAGAACCTAACCGTGTTCCATCAAGTGCCCTTTGCGTTCCATTGCCGCGGTAACTCTTTCGAACCAATTCCGCAACCCTGGCAGAATACAATTCCCTCCTAAGTTCCGGTTTTGTTTTAATAATCAACCAATTCCGGAAGAATGTCCATATTAATATATACGTTTCGGATCAATGACCCCCATTCAATCTACCTACTCCGATCATTGATCATCATACAGTATCCATCACCACCACCATATTATTATCATTTTGTGAGGACTCTTGGCAAACTTAAACAGCCGCACGAGTTGATCCCTAAGGTTAATCCACCCTTGCCGGACATAGTCTGTGTAATTACTGGGTTGTGGAGGTCAGATAGGCAGTCGTTCCATGTAAAATACTGCTATTCAGCTGTATCCGGTTAGACTGGAAGCCGACTCCAACAAAAGGCTAGACAGATTGATTGCATTTTGGGACCATCCTGGTTTGGCGGGAATGGAGGAACTCAGCACCAGACCCGTGCCGTACGGCGCGTATATGTTCCACGCGCGCCTCAAAGAGATGTCAGCATATGAAGGGGCCCCTCAAGGCCAAGCCTGCCGGGTAAGCGGGATTGTCCGAAAGGGTTACCGCTACCCCGGAACATAAAGGGCTACGGAAGGAACATGGATGGGTTTTAGTCAGTAAGAGTCTGACACTCCCCAAAAAAAAAAAGGGTGGAAAGTCCCCTCATTGAAAAGGGAGGATCCTCCAACCAGACAGGTGTTCCATCGGGCAAGCTGGCGGGTTGAGTATATATGTCATATCGCGCGGTAAACTTCTTGCGCGATGTAGGATTTGTGTGACGTAGTAGTGTTTTCACATGTCAGCCTTTGACACTTCGCTCGCTATCATTGTAGTTCCTATGTGGCTGGATAAATGTCGCCACACTGGTATAATTGAGGAGGCGCTCTACAGCAGCTCACGACTAAGCTTGGCACGTGTTAATAGCTTAGCTTTGTATGAAAGAGCTACCTATTATAGGTACGGGTGCGTGGCTAGCTAAAGTATGAAGGCCAAAGCATTCCGGATCAGTGCGCGTAGACTAGCATAAACTCGCGCGCATAATGGAACATTGAGGATGCGTTTCCACTAAAGTGCTGCTGGGCGGTGCTGGGCGGTGCGGTACAAAGTCAAAGTTAACCTTGCGCGCTTGCCCTCCACGCCAAGCTACAAACTTCTTCTTGTTATCATGAATTTCTCAATATCCATGGTAGCTTTTGTTTCATGTCATTCAATACGTACGAAAACTACAATTTTTAAGATATCTATATGAACACACACAAAAGTAATGGTTTAATTGTTTACTTCGTGTTATAGTGTACCCGCATTGTCAGATATTTGTGTCTTTGGCGTACAGGGTATGCGCTTGCTTGTCATGTATAATATGTGACGATAGCGTTCAAAAGGTTAATGATTTATTTGCACAATAGTTGAAATCCTCGTCTTGTCTGTTGATTGGACCAGTCCTGTATGTGCTCCACTCCGCACACCGCTTTCATGATTAGTTCGTTAGTTTTGTAGATAGTTCTTGAAATCACTACATAGTATTAAAACAAAGTCGCTTTTTCTGTCCCTATATCCCTATGTATGCTTTAATCTTTAAAACTACGCAACGGATTTTGATGCGGTTTTTTTTATTAGATAGAGTGATGAAAGAGGAAGGTTTATTTGTATAATTTGTCGACATATTATGCGGGCGAAGCCGCGGGCGGAAGCTAGTTCTTAAATAAAAAAAAACTTGCATTGGTTTTGTTTCAGTGACCGGCCGGTATGGGGCAATGCTCCTGATTTAAATGATCGAAGAAGAATCAGTGAAAGAAGTGAGTGTCATTCTTTTTATTTATTTGGTACACCAACAACAATAAATAAAGGAGGAGCTCGTGGCTAAGTAATAATAGCTGCACGGGTCGATCCACCAGGTTAAGCTGCGCTTGCCGGGGTTGGCCGTGGATGGGTGACCATCTTTACATACCGAGACTCTTCCGTGCCTCGGAAAGCACGTTAAGCCGCTGGTCCCGGCTGTCATTTGTGAATCTGACAGTCGTTATGGATAGTCAGAAGCCCGAAATTCTGACAGCCAGACTTACTAAGGGGTATCGTATTACCCAGTTACTGGGTTGTGGTGGTCAGATCGGCAGTCGCGTCATGTAAAATACTGGTATTCAGCTGCATCCGGTTGGACTGGAAGCCTACCCCAATATAAAAAATTAGAACACAATTATAAAAGTTCTGGTATATCTATTATAGGTGCACACAGCATTCACCAAAAAAATTTTCTATAAATGTTTTAAGAAAAAATATCATTATGGAAACAAAAAATAAAAATAACACCTCAAATGTCGTATGAACCCCTTAGCTTCATTACAAAAATTCACTCGAAACGACAGTAAATATAACCGTATAAATCGTTGAGCTCTTATAAGCAAACGGCTTCTAATAAGCGAACATCTAATGGGATAAGGTCATATTGTTAGCTACATAACCATAATTCTATAACCTTATATTTTTACATAATAGCAAGCCTACACACCCCTTTGACCCTTTTTTTATTTTGAGGGTGGGAAATCATCCAATGACTTCTCCCGCTCTGGGTGGAGCGGAAGGCAGTGTCAGACTCTTACTGACTAAAACCCATCCCATGTTCCTTCCTTAGCCCTTTATGTTCCGGGGTAGCGGTAACCCTTTCGGACAATCCCGCTTACCCGGCAGTCTAATGGGTTAAGGTCATATTGTTAGCTACATACCCATAATTGTATAACCTCTATATTTTTACACATTTTAGTGTATTATAGTAGCACGGCTTCATACTCCTTAGACCCTAAGGGCTTAGCTCTAACGCTTAGGGCTAAAAAAATGGAATCACGCGGGCTATCATAGTACTTTCATATTAGGTAGCTCTATGTGTCATATAAGTACTCACTAGCATAAAGCACTCGGCAACTGCTGCATACAGCTGTATAAGGATCTTTTTGCTGCCATTTTGTTTTTTAGCGCGCGCCAAAATCGAAACTTACGCGGCCATCTTGAATATTTCTTTTTGAATATTTCTACTTTTGAAACTGACCTAAACCATTTTTTTTTGTTATAAATTAAAGCCATGGTTTTGAACATGTCAAACTTTAGCTGAATTGATTTCAGCTTTGAGCTTCATGTTCGTGAACGGTCGTCAGTAGGGACTGGTCATCTCTTAGCGGTTATGGCTTGTTTTAATTTAATTTTTGAACTGTTTTTACATATTTTACATCGGATGCTTTTAACGTTCTGCATCGTTCTCACATGTATAATAATAATATGAATTATGTCACCAATATTTTGTAACCATATTTTGTTTAAAAGAGTGTCCATGGAGTTTCTTGCCCGTTCTTCTCCATAGGTACCTACTGCTTTGGAATGGGCAACTAGCTTCATCTTTCTGACTGACCGATACCCTGACAATTCAAAAGTGCCTGTAATTGGTTTATTTAAAATATGTACTTTGAGTTTGAGTTTAAATGCGTTTTCCCAAAAAAGAACACAAATATTGAGTTATTTCGTTTTATGATTAAAGGGGGCGACATCGTAAAGGGATATTTTGGCGTGTGATAATAAAATAATCGTTTTTCTTTCCAGAATGTGATGAATACAGTCGTAGCGTCGTTAAAAAAATGGGTTACATACCACTTGTACCCGACCCAGAAACGTACTCCGTAACTGAAGCAAATTGTGAATACACCGGAGTCGAACTTATTGTCGGAGGGAAGGATGCCAAGCCCGGGGAGTTTCCGCATATGGTGAGCTTATTATCGTCATCTTAAGGTGAATCCTCCAACCAGCCCGCGAAATTCAAATTTTCTTAAGTTTTTTGCAATTTGCAGGCCAGTGATAGGTTGTATGTTGATGAACATTTGATTCGCGGCTGTAAGACGTATGTAGTTACAGAATTATAATCATCAAAATCATTAATACAACCCTCCGAGCTCATAAAGGTTCCGGAATGACTTTGACCTTGTAAAAAGTCATTTTTACACCTTAATTGACGTATGTAGTTACTAATTCTGTAACTACATACGTCTTACAGCCGCGAATCAAATGTTCATCAACATACAACCTATCACTGGCCTGGAAATTGCAAAAAACTTAAGAAAATTTGAATTTCGCGGGCTACCCTGGAACATCAACCTTAAGCATACAGCTCGCAAAACAGCGAAGGAAAAGATCTCGAGGAAACCAGTATTTCCAATATCAACTATTCGATGTGATATCCAACACACACTGGGCTCGCGTGGCAGATTACGGTCCAATCCCTCTCACAGAGTGAATGCCCGTGTCCAGTGAGAACTTTACAGACTACTATGCTATTATCTGCCTATAGTCTCTTACCAAGTATTTTAGGATCAGCTTACAGTCTTACTGTACGCAGCTGATGGTGCGACAGCTTATCTGACCTCCATCTCAATTTATTTGCCATCCAATAATTTCTGGTCATGTTAGAGAAGCTCGTGGCTAAGTAATACCAGCCGCACGGATCGATCTATCAGGTTAAGCTACGCTTGCTGGGGTTAGTCTGTGGATGGGTGACTATCTTCAGATATCGGGAATCCTCCGTGCCTCAGAAAGCACGTTAAGCCGTTGGTCCCGGTTCTCATACGTGGATCTTTGCCAGTAGTTACGGGTAGTCAGAAGCCCGAAAGTTTGACAGCCAGTCTTACCAAGGGGTATCGTATTACCCAGTTAGTGACTGGGTTGTGGAGGTCAGATAGGCAGTCGCTCCATGTAAAATACTGGTATTCAGCTGCATCCGGTTACAATGAAAGCCGTCCCCTATAGAGGGTGGAATTTTGTAATGCCACCTGAAGGGAAAGTACTCTTAATACTGTAGATAGCGAATTTTACTCAAAGAAAACATTCCTTTATTTTTTAATAGAAAGAAAACGGCATTCAAAGATTTTCAAAAATTCGCTTGCCACATCCGGGAATCGGACCTACTAAAATCTGTAAAAATAACATGCATGCATTGATCGTTAGGATGGATTATAAGGATGAAATCTCTCTAACAAACTTAATAAATTAAATGGTTAACTAACTAATTAATTGCTCGAAATGGGTTTCGTTTTCTTGGATACACAAATGTATTCTTCTAACGAATTAATTTCTAGTAACCTTTATTAACGTGTTGTAGTGAATCGTATTCTGAAGTTCAACTCTCAACTCGCTTACATTCGCATAAGATTTAATGTTTTGAATTTTTACGTATTCCCACAAAAAAAATCTAAAGCTGTGAGATCTGGTGATCTCGTATTCCATCTGATTGTACCGTTTGTACCAATCTCCAATCGCCGTATCTAAACAGTAATTCGTCATATTAATGGATAAATGACGAATTACAAAATTCCATCCTGTATAGATGGGTACCAAGACTTTACCCATCTATACAGGATGGAATTTTGTTGAGATTGATTTTTCTTCTTTTTACAGGCAGCAATTGGCTGGGAAGACTTCGGCGGAGGCTACAAATTCAGCTGTGGTGGAACACTCATCAGTCCTCGATTTGTGCTGACAGCCGCACATTGTAACAGGGATCCTAACGCCCAGACTCCTGAACCCGTGATTGTCAGACTAGGAGACCAGAATATTGATGACACTGTCTATGATGGTGCTAATCCTGTTGATGTAAGTTTTTGAAGCGAAGTTTTTTACGGCTTGAAGAGTGAACTGGCTGGATATGTGGCGTAAAGAAAAAAAAGTGTTATGTCATGTTGAGCGCCATGTTTTTTAATACAAAAGTTTTGACACTTGAAACCATTATAGAGCAGGGGTTCCTAAACTTATTTCGTCTACTGCCCACTTTGAAACTAAATTATTTGGTTGACATCTTTCGGTTGAAATTATGATAATGTACAATGGCTTGTAACTTGGTTTCCAAGACACACAGGAGTCTATGTATCAAATTATAATGCATGGTCATTCATCCACGAACTGACCTTGGCAAGCGGAGTTTAAAGTTTGACAGACCTAGACCAAACACTGCCATGAACACAGCTGATTTCTGTTCAATCTCTCAGTGCGCACACACATACATGCTCAATACATTTTGATCCATTCCAAGCTCAGTGCCTTCAACACAAATATGTGTTTATTGTCCATACATTGCAATGCGTGTTGAAGGCACTCAGTAGGGATTTTCGCGACACATATGCGTGTCGAAGGCACTGAGCTTAGAATAGCACATGACAAAAAATAGTGGCAGTGTTTGAGTTCTTCTTCTTTTCGTGTGATTAGTGACTAACCTGCAGTCAGAGTTTATGCTGCCCTGGGCCTCTGACTTAGCTACACATGCTGTTGAGAAATATCTCTCAGACATGCTGAGAGTTTGCGTTTAACGTTAAATTGTTTGCAGGTAGGAATTCGCCGCATACATCTGCATCCAGACTACCACTCTCCGAAGGTCTACAATGACATAGCCCTGCTGGAGTTAAAGTCAGACGTCAAGTTTGGGCCAGCCATCCGACCCGCTTGTCTATGGACCGGGAGGGACCTGGGTGGAAATCGGAAAGTCATCGCGACGGGATGGGGAGTTACTAGTACCAGTAAGTTCTTAATGTTAAATATATTGCAGTAGTGATATCCTTTTTTTTTGTTATGGCTGGGAAATCATCCTATGACTTCTCCCGCTCTGGGTGGAGCGGAAGGGAGTGTCAGATTCTTACTGACTAAAAACCATCCATGTTCCTTCCTCAGCCCTTTATGTTCCGGGATAGCGGTAACCCTTTCGGACAATCCCGCTTACCCGGCAGGCTTGGCGCTACGGGGCCTCTTCATATGCTGACATATCTTTGAGGCGCGCGTGGAACATATACGCGCCGTCCGGCACGGCCCTGGTCCTGATCGGGCGGTGAATCACCCATTACTCACCGTCCGCAGGCCCGCGCCTACGGTAGCCGGTAGTCGTCACGTGGCTCCCGACGCCCGGGGCGTCTCCCACGGCGGCTCGGACGGGAGCACCTCTCCCATCCCGCCACCTCCTTCGCGAGCATGAAGGAGGTGACTGCCTTCCATTCCCTCTCGCTTCGGAAACTGGCCCGACTTGCGAGTTGTAGTTAGTGGGTTCGAATCCAGGCAGGCGCTTTACTTTGTGTAAGTAATTTCATCACCACTGCTCTCAAAACGGTGAAACGTCGTGAGGAAACAACAATTCGAAAACATGAGACATCCACCGGGCCCGTGTTGGATTACCGTCAACTCCCTCTCGGAGAGAACATTATAGACTGATTATGCTGTCAGCCACATCAGTTAGAATTCGATTTTTAAAGTACTCAAATGTCACGATTTCAAAGAGTCATTCCAAAGAGTATGAACTTAGAGAGTTATATAAACATTCACAAATGGAATGTGAATGAAAGGCAATTGCATGCAGTTGAGATAAGAATACTAAAATGATGTGTGAGGATGAGGGATGTGTGGTGTTACGCGAATGGATAGAATAAGGAATTAGTATGTAAGAGGAAGTCTGAAAGTGACACCGGTGCCTGAAAAGTTGTGAGAACATGTTGTCACGAAAGTTTTGAGTATGAATGTGGATGGCTATACAAGTAGAGGGAGACCAAAGAAACGATGGATGGATTGTGTGAAAGATGATATGGCTAGAAAGGGAGTGATTATCTAGATGACGACTAATAGAGAAGTATGGAAGAAAAAGACATGTTGCGCCGAGCGCATATAAATTGGGATATGGGCAGGAGAATGTTGAATTCTGTAAATACATACCTACAGTTTACCTGCTACGGAAGCGAATCATAAAATGATGATGATATGATACCTATAGCAACATGCGTTGTGAGTCTTGGTGGCCCTTTGTAATAACTTTCACAAATACTTTCAAACGTTTTGAATTTTGGAGCGGCGGCCATGTTATCGTAGTTTATCTCTATGCACTCAGCTTTCTTATGAAAAGAAAGATGTTATCTCGGATTACTCCAAATGACTGTTTCAATGTCTGTAGTCACATCCTTACGAAAGAGTTTGTATGTAGTTGTAAGTATTCGTTTTCAGTAGCAGGCTGGCAGCGACATGCGTTGTGAGTCTTGGTGGCGCTTTGTGATTACTTTCAAATGTTCTGACTTTTGGATGGGGCGCCATGTTATCATAGTTTACCTCTGCGATACTCATTAGCAATTAATTGATTGATTTTACTTCGATGGTCCTAGTTTTTAGTACAGCATTGCACATGTAAGCGGGCACGCCCTTTTACCTGGAGGCTCTTTTTTTACTTTTTAAAATTTACGCTTGAGTACAGTCAGTTTTTTAATGTTTTAATTGTTATATTGGCGTGTGCTAGCTGACATATGGCAAAGATTGATTTTAATGTGATGTGTTTCGTAATGTTAATCACTTCTCATACGATAATTGTGTAGAGTCAAGTTCTTCCAACTAAATAGACAGCTGTGCTGCTGGGGAGTTTGTTGCGCCACTTCTTCCCAGCTAAAGCACTAGGAAGTGGTGAAGGGTGGGCGTTTTTGGGGGACTGTCTTATGTAACTTTGACCTTCAAAAAGTGCTAATTTTCAGCCTAATTTGAATAAATGACTTTATTTTTTTGATAAATTACTTGATTTGATAAGCCGCTTTACCCACAGGTACTAAGCAGACTGCCAAGGTGCTGCAGAAGGTATCCCTCTCTGTCCTGGACGTCAGCCTATGTAACGAACTACTGAAGAATTCCCACAATAGGCTCTGGTCACTGGGATTCATAGACTCACAGATGTGTGTTGGCGAATTAAGTGGTGGGAAGGATACCTGTCAGGTAAGTTTACGGCATCTCATCAGTTTACGAAGGCCTACCTTCTATCTCACCGTGCCCCGCACACGCATACATGCTCAAAACATTTTGATCCATTCTGAGCTCAGTGTCTTCAACACAAATATGTGTTTATTGTCCATACATTGCAATGCGTGTTGAAGGCACTCAGTAGGGATTTTCGCGACACGTATGCGTGTTGAAGGCACTGAGCTTAGAATAGCACCCTCCGCCCTCTCTGGACTCTCCCGTTCTAACCTAGGGGGGTTTTGGGAGGGTCCAGGGTACTCGGGGACATCCATCGTCCCCAACGTGAGCTGAGCTGGAGTGTTTCAAGGTTTTCTATTTGATTTCAAAACTTGATAATTCGATTTTTATTATATCGTACATTTTGTGTCGATAATTCAGTTGTACGATAGCTGTGATAGCCTAGTGGTATGACCGTCGGACTGCCAAGTCATTGGTCTCGAGTTGGAACTCAAGGCACGCACCTCTGATTTTACGGATTAATGTGCGTATTGTATAATCATCGCTTGCATAAAAATCGGTGAAGGAAAACATCGTGAGGAAACCAGCATGTCTGAGAGATATTTCTCTACAGCATGTGAAGCTAAGTCTGAATAAAACATCGTCTTTCTTTTCGTGTGGTTTTTATGCTGCCCATTGGCCTCTGACTTAGCTTCACATGCTGTTGAGTGTTGAGAAATATCTCTCAGAGACATGCTGGTTTCCTAACTATGTTTTCCTTCGCCGATTTTTAAGCAAGTGATAATTATACAATACGCACATGAATCAGTAAAATCAGAGGTGCGTGCCTAGCCAATAATTAGATATAGACTGATTTTGCTATATTATGCTATGCATTCCAGGGTGACTCCGGCGCTCCTATCCAGGTGGTTTCCCGCGAGAATTCCTGTATCTTTCACGTCGTGGGCGTGACATCCTTCGGCAAGGATTGTGCAGTGAAGAACAGACCCGCTGTGTACACCAGGATCGCCAGCTATATAGACTGGATTGAGAGCATCGTGTGGCCAGGACAATGATTACATTATGAATTAGTAAATAAGGTTTTAAATAAATAGTTTTTAAGCGAGAAATAAATGTTTTATTTACACACATCAGCTGTATAAATTGGTAAGCGGAATTGTCCGAAAGGTTTACCGCTACCCCGGAACATAAAGGGCTACAGAAGGAACATGGATGGGTTTTAGTCAGTAAGAGTCTGACAGAGCGGGAGAAGTCATTGGGAGATTTCCCACACTCAACAAATTAGAGCAACAAATAATAAATAATTTGGGTATTTGAAAGGGTAGTCAATAACATTACTTTTTTATGAACTGTCAAAACGCGGAATTTGTACGTGATTTGAAATATACAATGTGGCGTCTCAGATTTTTAGAAGCAAATGGAATACTTAATATCATTTAATGCAATCTTACAATTATATCTTCTTGTAATATTTAATTTCTGTGGTGATGGAAGTTTTTAAGATGAGCTGTCTTTTTTCTATGAGATTTCATTTTTTAACACGCTTTTATTAGCTCGGGTTGTATCTAGGTATGTATGTATGTATGTAACGGAATCTTTGAGGTTAATTTTCACCGGTTTCTAAAAGTCTGATCAACTTGAAACTTTGCACACGTCTCAAGGACCGATGACAATGCAATAATTTGATAATAGTTTCCCATTATCCTTATTTTTACACGCTTTATATTAGCTTCACTTGTAAGTATGTATGTTTGTAACCGACTCATTTGGAAGCGATTTTGACCCACTTTAAACGGCCAGATTTCGTTCAAACTTTGTAGATTTATCGAGGACCGATGACAATACATTAATTTGAACTAAAAAGTATGAAATAAAAAATAGTTTAAAAAAACTAAAAAACACGCTTTTTATAGAAAACCGAACTAAAAATAGAAAATAAATTTTACTTTTTAAAAAGCGTGGGGTGCATGGTGGTGGTGAATATTATCTTAAAAAGCACCCCACGCTTTAAAAAAAGTAAAATTTATTTTCTATATTTAGTTCGGTTTTCTATAAAAAGCGTGTTTTTAGTTTTTTTAAACTATTTTTTATTATTTCGACCGTTTCAAATAGTCAATTGACCGCCCCGACCCTCCCCCAGCGACGCCCTAAGCCGAGGTCTGTACCCCACAGGGGGTGCCCTTAGCGTGTACTCGCTTAGTTTGTAAGTTTTTATAAGCCCTGGCTGGAGGCTACAATTTTATTGTGGCATAAACAGGCAAACCCGGTTTAGCAGTAGACAAAGCGTTGGTTGAAATGCGAGATGACATTTACGAAAAAAAAAAAAGTTTGTTTTGTTTTAATGTCTTGTTTATGGCCTATGGGTCTACCACACGCATACGCTTCATCACAGTTTTGCCTGCCAAAGCCGGTTTCTACACGGAGCATTGTCCGTTCAGTTGGTAATACTGTATCACGCGCTAGAAGAAAATAGAAGCTTGCGTAGAACTGTGGTAAAGTTTGTGCGTGTGGTAGCGCCATTAGGCACATTTAATTACATGAGAGAGAAGAAAGATATAGCTCTCTCTGTCTACCACACTTAATCTTTATTTTGTGAGAAGTTTCGAGTGAACGCGCGATTTAAAAAAATATCTTTAAAAAATATTCTTATACGTAACAGCATTTCTGTTTCGCCGTTCTATATTTTTCCAAATATTTCTCCAGAGAGAAATGTTAGTGAATAGAAATCGAATAAGATTACAAATTGTTTCTGTGCTAGGAGAACCTTTCAGTATTTCTATCTTTTCGTTGAGGTTATAAAATCAGTATCAACGTGAAGGGCGCTCTTTTATATGGTCCCCACATGACCTAGTAGCGCCTTAAAAAAATGTCTTCTTATTTGCAGAGTAGTTGGGAAAACGTCATCTAAAACTATTCCAAATTTCAAGTTAATAGCATTAGTAGTTCTTGAGATATCCAGCTGTGACAGACGGACGGACAAATAGACTGAGTTGCACCATAAGGGTTTATGGTGCGTCTCAGTCTATATGTCCGTCTCAAAAAGGACCTTCCTAAAAATAGGATAGGACAAGGTAATGACGAATTGACGAATGATAAATCATTTAACCAATGGTAAAGACCAAGTGACTGTTAAAATAAATAACCGTTATAATTATTAGATACCTAGCTAAGCGCAAGTTTTGAGAATGATTGTGGATGGCTATACAAGTAGAGGAAAACCAAAGACACGATGGATGGATTGTGTGACAGATGATATGGCTAGAGAGGGAGTGACTACCGAGATCAAAGTCAAAGTCAAGTCAAGATGACGACTAATAGAGAAGTATGGAAGAAAAAGACATGCTGCGCCGACCCCAATTAAATTGGGATACGGGCAGGAGAATGATGATGAAGAGCAGTAATAATGTCCGATATTCTGTTACGTATTTTTCTAGTTAAACATGTAAATAATTATAAAATAAAAATTTACAATCGACGAAAAAAAGTATGTGATTCCGGCCAGGATCGAACTGGCGGCCTTCTGCGTGTAAAGCAGATGTGATAACCACTACACCACGGAACCCCTATGATGAGAAGGCCAAAATTAACAAGCAATATGTAAAACAACGTGTAGATTATTGCTATGATGTCACTTCAAATAATAATGATGAACTTTGCGACTATTTGCGTAATGTTTAACTTTGACATTCTTTTGAGGTTATGTAACCACGAAAGTCAAAATTACATACAATAAGGTTAGTTATTTGACTTTCTAAAACATAAACGAGCTTTTAAAATTAAAACAGAGGTGGACTAGGTACCTATTTTCTTACCCAGTATTTTGTCTCTTATTATTGTTGTACATCGGGTTTTTCATTTCATAATAATTATTGAAAGACCCATAAATAAAAAATATTTTATACTTTATATTTTTCATTCGTTACTTATTTTCGTACACTTTTTTATATTATTTAATCACGTTAGTACTAAAAATTAAACTAAATTTAACAACATCAAACTGAATTTAGCGACACCTATAAACGAATTAGTAAAGAAGCAACAAGTTTGTATTAGTACAGCTACTCAATACTAGATGGCGTTGTACATAACGTTTTCATGTTACCCATAATGTGTACCCCATATTTTACAAAACAATTATAATATGTTTAATAATGTTTACTATGCTGAACAATTAAAAAAAATGAAATACAAGTACACAAAATTAGTCCTGAACATTTATTTCCACCAGGTTCTTGTAGTATCGGACACTTTCTTTATTTTCTTCATAACCCATGATGCAATGTAAATTACCGCCTAGCTTTAACCCCTTAAAAATAAAACAAAAACTACCATACAATTTTAAACTGTTTATTAATTCTCAAACATTACACATAATAATAATTATTTTCTAAAAAATGATCTACAATTTCAAATATTATTATTACTTGTTAATTCTGAGATGTATTATCTTTCATACAATTAATTTAGGTACAATAATGTTCTAAAATGCATGATTTTATATTGATTAGATTAAATATAAATAAAACATATTTTAGCTCTAGTTTTAGTTTAATAATTATTTTTTTAATTATTATAAAAATGGCTCTACGAAAATTACTTTTACTAGGTATCTAATTAGCTCTTAAATACTGAATTAAAGTAATAGATAATGAAAGAAGAAGGTAGACCAATTATGCATTTTTAGAGATACTTTTCAATCAAGCGATTATTTTTTAAATTTGGATATTAATTTATCATAACAAATAAATCAATCTGCTTGCTTTTTCAACTTTTTTTGATTGAAACTCAAACTCAAAGCATTTTTTTTCTTCAAATAAACCAATCACAGGCACTTTTGGATTGTCAAAGGGTCGGTCTGTCAGAAAAATGAAGCTAGATGCCAATTCGGTTTCCAGTCTATCCGGATGCAGCTGAATACCAGTATTTTATAGAACGACTGCTTATCTGACCTCCACAATCCAGTTACTGAGTAACGTTATAAATCTTGTTTATTGGACTGGTTGTCAAACATTTTGTGGTACTGCCAAAGATCTACGAATGACTGCCGGGACCAACGGCTTAACGTGCTTTCTGAGGCACGGAAGGATTTACTTATGTAATGGATGATTGCAAGGGCAGCTTTACCTTCGACTTGTGTTGTTTGAAACCCCATCATAAATTAATAATCAAATATAATAATTTGTAATTAAATTGATAAATGTGTACCAAATGCAGATGCTACTTTGTCTTCTTGCGTCATGACGCATAAGTCTGCCTTACTTATACTATTATTAGAAAAATAATAAAATAAAAATACACAATTTGCTCACTCTAAACACAAAAATTATGTCTAAGTACAATTCTTTTATATGCTATTTATAATTAAGTTTTACTTTTAAGCTTGTATTTATGTTACAGAACGAACAGATATATATTTTATAACCTGTCAAACTTTTTTTTTCTCAGATTTTTGTCTATGAAGTGTTTGACAAATAAAATATGAAAATTAATTAGACCGTTAGCGATTCATTAAAATCCTTATAATTATAATTAAAGGAGTAACGAGCAAACAACTTTCCAAGATAGCAAAGGTCCGGGACCCGGGTCCAATAATAAGTAATATGTTCGAGCCGTTTGGGATTGAAAAACCTAGGGCCGTGGGGTCCGAGTGCTCATCAAGTATTTCGGGATATCGCCCAGCGGTTGGTCGAATCTACACGTGACCAGAGGGTTGGTCAATTTTTTGGCCAAAGAATCAGCATTGCCATCCAACGTGGCTACGCTGCCAGCCTTTTGGGCACATTTCCCACTGACAGCGATGGGGATGAATTTTTGACGCCCTATGAGCGCTTCCCCTTTTTTACCACTTGTACATGTCATAATGAATATATTTTTTAGTTTTAGGTTGTATATATAATAGTAAGTAACTAATTCTTCATGTATTTTGTTAATTGTACTGAATTAAAATAATAAGCTGATAATAATTATAATTTAATAAAAATAATCAGTTACCCAGGAGCTCGTGCAAGGAGTCGAATTTGAGCAAACTGATAATATTCTTAAGATATTGAGCAGTATTTTTTGAGCAACCATTAAATGGAATACTTGTTTGTCTCTCGACGCAAAGAGGGATGTAATGAACATTGTTCCCAAACGTAGGTACTGGCTGATTACAATGCAATTTAGGAATGGTTTTTCCAAACCAACACGCACCTCTGATTTTAAGGATTCATGTGCGTATTGTATAAATTATCACTTGCTTCAAAATCTGTGAAGGAAAACATCGTGAGGAAACCAGCATGTCTGAGAAATATTTCTCAACAACAAGTGAAGCTAAGTCAGAGGCCCATGGGCAGCATAAAAACTATGACACCAGTTTCGTCACTAACCACACGAAAACAAGAAGAATAGTTATTACAAACAAATTATTGTATCTGTTCATTCTGTAACAACATTTAAATAATGAATCTTAATTTAATTTTGATATTAAACCTATTTACATTAAACTTAAAAATAATGGACGTATATTTTTTTTTTATCATTGAATGTATTTAATCTAAGCAATTTTAGTTTTTTTCTTTTTATTTAAAGGCTAAGATATGTGTATTTGTACTAAATTCTCAAGTGGAAATAAATGAATAAATTCGCAAATATATATTATAGCTATAACTGCGCTTCTTTTATTGTAAAATTGTATTTTACATTTATATCTCTTTTTAAATTACTTCTAAAAACCCGTGAATAACTACAAATAACTATAATATTTGGAAAACCCGGTTTTCATTTATTTATTTATATAAACCATAGAAATAAAACATGAGAAGTATGGAAGAAAAATACATAATGCGCCGACCCTAAATAAATCGGGATTAGGGCAGGAGAATGATGATAAACGACATACACAACATAAAAATAAAAATAGACAAACAAAAAATAGGTACGTTCAAGAATTCTGTTCCAAAAACAAAAGTTTTATGTCACTCCGTAGTTTTAATTTTCGTTTTTTCTGAAAAAATATTTTAAAAATAAAATAAAATTCTATAAATTTATTATTATTTTCGAATTTCATTAGACACCGGATCTTCCCATAGCCTTACAAACGTGATTGTCACAATAAGGTAATCTATGAAATGAAATCAATGATTAGTAATTAAATTAATTAGCTAAGATTTTTCTTATGCACGTTACTAGGAAAATGACCAGCAGGGACGTCTTCAGGATATCGGCATCTGAAAAATAATAGTGTGGTAATTTTAGTTGCCTATTTTTTTCTTTTTTAACGTTCTGAACGCCAGATCATAAACGCACGCGCGTGCCCTCCACGCCAAGCTACAATTTTATTTCTTCTTGTTATCATGAATTTCCTAATATCCATGGTGTCTTTGTTTTATGTCATTAAATACGTACGAGAGCTTCAATTATTAAGATATCTATATATACACTCATAAAAGTAATGATTTAATTGTTTATTTCGTGTTATAGTGATGTTACTATTGTCATATATATGTGTCGTTGGCGTACAGGGCATGCGGTTGCTTGTCACGTATATTTGACAATGACGTTAAAACTGTCAAGCGCATTTTTGCGACCAGCTTAAATTTGCGTGTTTTGCGTGTTTGTTTTGCGTTTGCGTTGCGTGATTAGACCGGATACATTCCTAATCTAATTCAAAATTGATTTCCCACCCTCAAAAAACAAAAAAAGCACCTACTTTTCCTAACTAACACATGAAAAACCATGAAATGCTCACCGTTGCAAGTGTGCTCCTTCTCGGTGAATCCGGTCTCAGCATCACAAAGACAAATCTTGTCCGTAGGCGCGTGCACCCTGAGATGCAGCGGCGCGGTGCCGGTGATGTTGGGAGTGCCGCAGATCAGCCCGTCGTTACATTCATCACTGTTGGCGCAGACATGGTAGAGGGCTGTGGAGAAGAAGAAGAAGAGTTATGTTATGTTTCAGTTACACAAAGGGCTACGGAAGGAACATGGATGGGTTTTAGTCAGTAAAAGTCTGACACTCCCTTCCGCTCCACCCAGAGCGGGAGCAGTCATTGGATGATTTCCCAAACTTAAAAAAAAATTAAAAAAAATTGACGTGTCAAAAAATGAAGTTCTAGGTCGTGGCATGGCTCTGTGTAAGTGTGCCTGTTGCATTACAGCGGACTCTGTCAGAATACCAGCATATTTATATTGTGATACCAGCGATGCAGTATTTATTTATTTTTTAACAATCACAGCATTATGCTGAGATTATACCTTTTTGCCTTCGCAGATACCTCTTTGTAAACATACAAATATTTAATAAAAGAACGTCTTTTTTGTTTTGTTTTTAAATAGGTACTTTTTCTGCTGCATTTCCTGTGCAAGCCCCGAATAAATGTTTCTTTCTTCCTTGCTTGTGGTAGGACTAAACTGACAGAAAATGTGGTGTGGTAAGCGTTATGTCTTTTAATTACTAAAACAAAAACTTATGACACTTGAAACTTCTGGATTTGATTCGATCTTTCTTCCCAGAGTTGTCAGATGGGAATCGCCGATATATCCTATTAATTGAATACACAATTTCATATTTATTCTACATAATATTAGTATTTCTATTAAAAATAGAATAGTAAAAATCGACCTTCCAAATTCTTGAGGTCTTTAAGTCAAGAGTGAATAGTTTTCTTCCAAGCAAGCGTGCTTCACCGTTGTTATAGCCAACTTAAAGGCACTTAGAAGCTGACATAATCGCTAATCATTGCGTGAAATAGTGGTCAAGCGCGAGCCTATTGACAATAATAAAAAATAATAAACTTTATAACGACGTAGTAGACTTTTCCGTTCCATAACAATATGAAAAGAGGACTTTCCCTGGCCTTAGAATATTTTTCCCCAAATCTTTAACAACCGACCTTCTTCTTAGCGTGTCGATGGCAATCTAAATGTACTCGGCCCAGAATTTGGCTACATGTTTGGCGGCATCACTAGCGTCCATCAGTTCCTGTAACGTGCATACGGCAGGACACAGGACACGAGATTAAGTGACCCATCGTTTGTGGAACAGCACCACATTTACACTCCAAGGCGGAGTGGTCTATGAATCCCCATCAGCCGACCTTCAAGCCAAGAGAGTTAACCTTGATCACGCGTCAACTCTCACGCCAAAGGATTAAAATCACGTGAGCCCCACCCCAACCCTGATTAGAACATTAAACCAGCGTAATGAACAGTGGAACCAACCTTGAAATGTTATCAGAACCAAATTAAAGAACGCTCTAGAGTGTTCGTGTATTCGTGTTCAATTGTAAGCATTTAGTACCTTACGTGTCAAACATAAATAAAACATAAGATCACAATCTCCCAAGTACTAAGTAAGAGGTCTAATTCGAGTTATAATTTACCCGTGAGTCGCTACAATTATGATTTTTAGACATGAAACGTCGGTGAAGTAGGTTTTTGAAGGGTATTTTAATAAATTGTTGGAGTTGATAACAGCTAAGTACAATTTCAGTGTTAAGGTAAGTAGGATTTTCAGTTTTCTGAAAGGCTTACCGCTGCCACGGAACATAAAGTGCTAAGGAAGGAACATGGACGGGTTTTAGTCAGTAAAAGTCTGACACTCCCTGTCGCTCCACCCAGAGCGGGAGGAGTCATTTTCATGATTTCCCATCGATAAAAATAAAGGTAATGGGATTTGAAGTAATAAGTACAGCAGCTTAACTTTAACTGAGGGCTAATGATGGTAGCACTGAGTGGCGGAATTTTGGGGAAACTGACTAAAGGACTGTGGCTAAAGCTTTAAAAAAGATCGCACTTAGTGACGTTGTCGTGAGAAAAAACCTTCGTACTTCACTCAAGTAACCACTGCAGGGAATAGGGCATCTCTTTACTTGTGTCAATCTCTAAGCTCCTGTGGCCATCTCATCGAAGTTTTACCATGTTGTGAACAATGGCGACTGAGATCCGACGACCTTTTTGGACGTTAGCTACACTACAGCTAAAATGGAAGTCTAGGTAGAAAACTTAGTATATTTTAATATAATTAGTCTCCGTGTTGCACTGTCCATTCGATGGTGGCTGGTTGTCCCTTTAAAGGCTGAGACTGAGAGTATGAGTCTTATTGTGTGGATGACATCCTTCTAATATTATAAACGTGAAAGTTTTGTGAGGATGTATTAAGTATATGGAAGTTTGTTACACTCTCACGCAAAAACATCTGAACGTATCTGGATGAAATTTGGCTCAGAGATAGATCCGGATCGGGATAGCACATAATAATAGGATACTTTTAATACCTGTGGTTCAGCAGTTCTTCTTTTTTTCGTGTAGTTAGTGACTAACCTGATGTCAGATTTGTTAAGCTGCCCATGGGCCTCTGACTTAGCTTCACATGCTGTTGAGAAATATTTCTCAGACATGCTGGTTTCCTCACGATGTTTTCTTTCACTGCTTTTTTTTTGTGTTTCTGCAGTTTTTGCGTGAGAGTAACAAACATCCATACATGCACACATCCCCACAAACTTCCACGCTTATAATATTAGCTTTACAGATTTGTCTCCGATATATAAAGCGTATCTGCGTTGCCCCTAGAATTGCCGATGTATTATGTGCCAGTGATTGTTTACCATCAGATGGCCGGCCGGCCTATAACTAGAGACCCGCCTCAGCTCGCAGGAATGCTCTCGCGGGGGCTAAAGCTATTTTGTTTAAAAGAGTGTCCATGGAGTTTCTTGCCCGGTCTTCTCCATAGGTACCTACTGCTTTGGAATGGGCAACTAGCTTCATCTTTCTGACTGACCGACCCCCTTGACAATTCAAAAGTGCCTGTAATTGGTTTATTTGAAATAAATACTTTGAGTTTGAGTTTGAAAAAATTAAACTATACGCATAGAAGTTACTCTTGAATCCCTCTTACCTTTAGTCTGCGAGTCGCATTGTCCATTCACAGGCGGTTGGTTGTCTCCACACAGACAGCGGGTGATCGGATCGTAGTGTGTACGGACACATGAACTGCTGCTGATGCCCGCACATTCCGCCTGTCGGGAGCATGGTCGAGCTGGAACATGATACACCACGGAATGAGCGAATTGGAATGATACTTTCAGACTTAATTAAGATTATGTACTGACTTCAATTGTATGCACAGCGCATCAAGTTACTAAAAACTGTCAAAGAGCAATAGCGTAGGCACAAAAGTTGTAGGATTACTCTAACTCAAGTTATACGAGTTCTCAAGCGGCGTAAATACAGTAGCCTGATGGTCTGTTTTGAGCCGTTTGGGGTCGAAACTCTAGGGTCATGGGGCCCGAGTGCGAACCTTCTTTTTATGGAAATTTCTCACTGATTGGTCGACACTTCACGTGACCAGCGGGCTTTTTTTTTTTTTTAAGGCTGGGAAATCATCCAATGACTGCTCCCGCTCTGGGTGGAGCGGAAGGGAGTGTCAGACTCTTACTGACTAAAACCCATCCATGTTCCTTCCGTAGCCCTTTATGTTCCGGGGTAGCGGTAACCCTTTCGGACAATCCCGCTTACCCGGTAGGCTTGGCCCTGAGGGGCCCCTTCATATGCTGACATCTCTTTGAGGCGCGCGTGGAACATATACGCGCCGTACGGCACGGGTCTGGTGCTGATCGGACGGTGAGACACCCATTACTCACCGTCCGCAGGCCCGCGCCTACGGTGGCCGGGAGTCGTCACGTGGCTCCCGACGCCCGGGGCCTCTCCTGCGGCGGCTGGGACGGGAAGACCTTTCTCTCTCCCATCCCGCCACCTCCTTCGCGAGCATAACTTTTTCGCAGAAGGAGGTGACTGCCTCCCACTCCCTCTCGCCCCGGACCATGGCTTGCACCAGGGCCAGGCGCGAGAGGTCGCCGCCGCCGATCGCCTCTACGAGGACACGGCGGTGCTCTGCCCATGCGGGGCAGGTTTGCACCATGTGCTCTACCGTGTCCTCTGGGCGATCCTCGCAGTGGTGACACCCGGGCGTTTCCTCCCGCCTGATGATGTGCAGGAGTGACCAGCGGGCTGGACTGTTCTTTGGCCAAAGAATTAGCATTGCCCTTCAACATGGCAATGCTGCCAGTCTTCTGGGGACGTTAACGGACGACAGCGATGCGGATGAGTACTTCGTCGCCTAAGTGTCCTTTTTGTTTTTGTATTTATTTCAAAAAATAAAAAAAAGGATAGGCAGTTTGATTGATACATAGTTAGTTACATAGTAATTTAATTTAAGTATGTATAAGTTGTTAACATGACGTAATCGCATAATTATAGTTCAAAAATCAATAAATGTGTTAAAATAACAAACCATCGAAGTTGTATACTTAACTTGGCTGAGAGCAATCCTACAACATTTGTGCCACATTAACTAGCTATTGCTCTAAGTGACTAGTACAAACCACAGGTACCACATTTTTTGCGTTCTTTCAAAAAAGGCCTAAAGAAAGACCTCCTTTGACAGTTTGGTATATAACTTGATGCGCTTGCGACCGTAACTTAGTACCTATACTATCTTTCTCGCAGACTACCTAAAACGTTCTACTTTCTTGCAGTAACTATTGTTCTACCTAAAATTCTTGTCTACAAATATCAAACTACATATTACTACTTTATAATAATATAATAATAATATCCTTGGACATTTCACACAACGCCATATTGTCCCAAGCTAAGCAACCTAATGCTTCTGTTATGGTAACAAGATGGCTGATAAACTACTTATATATCTTTTTTTTTTTTAATACATACATATTACAGATAGAAAAACACGCAGACTCGTAACAAATACTTGTAGGTCATACAAATATTTGTTCCGTGCGGGAATCGAACCCGCGACATAGTGCGCGGCAGTCAATCGCTCAACCACTGCGCCAACCGTGTCGTCAAAATCATCAATAATCAGCTTATAATGTTCCTCAGGTTGGCACAAAGGCCTTGTCTCTTCGAGAAGTGGGCTGCCTACCACGCGGGGCCAGTGCGGGTTGGTATGTACATGTCACATGGCTTCGACTTTTTTGGTTCTCGGACATGCCAGTTTCCTCACGATGTTTTCCTTCACCGTTTTAAGAGCAGTGGTGGTAAAAATGATGAATCTTCCTTTCTTAATCTAATTTTGAACTAAAGAATGGGCCATATGAGATATTTTACTAATTTGTTTGCACTCATAATACGTAATTTATTCCATCAGTGGCAGGTTTCTCCATTATTTTCATTTATTTCATTTTATTACATCTACTAAGTACATTTTAAAAACAGAAGCTTAAATACTCTGACACCAGGATAGCGACTAACCACACGAAATGAAGAAGAAGAGAGTACAATTTTGAATATATATAAAAAAAAAAATTTTAAGTATAAAAAATAGTAGTAGCCCACCGGTATCGGGCCCATAGTCCAACCTACCGGTGGTCACGGCTCCTGAGAGAGGAACCTCTTAGCTATACGCGCCGTGTCCAGGAGTACCGCTTTTTAGATCAAATCAACCAACTGCCTTTTTTGTTTAAGATGGGTAATCATCAAATGCCTCCTGCCGCTCTGGGTGGAGCGGAAAGGAGTGGCAGACTCTTACTGACTAAAGCCCATTCATGTTTCTTCCTTAGCCCGTTATGTTCCGGGGTAGTGGTAACCTTTTCGGACAAACCCGGCATGTATCCAACTGCCTAACGAGAGTCTCTTCAGATGGTGGTCGAGCTCTTTTGTCATTATTATTATGAGCCCGCAAACCATTGCTTTATATTGGCGAAGTGTTGACATTTTGAGGGCCTACGCATATTGATATATAAAGTGGTAGGAGCTTTTGGCTAATTAATTACAGCCCCACGGCTTGATCCATCAGGATAAGTTATGCTTGCCAGGGTTAGATGGGTGACCATCTTTACATACCGAGACTCTACCGTGTCTCGAAAATTACGTTACTCCATTGATCGCTGATGTAATTCGTTGATCTTTGACAGGCGTTACTGGTAGTCCGAACAACCAGTCTTACCAAGGGGTATCGTATTACTCAGTTACTGGGTTGTGGAGGTTAGATAGGCAGTCGCTCCATGTAAAATACTGGTATCCAGCTGCATCCGGTTAGACTAGAAGCCGACCCAACGTTGTTGGGAAATGGCTAGTTATATTGATCAAGGTCGATAATTGGTAATAATCACACTTGACCGATTACTACAATTGGAACCGACCTATTTACAGACGCCAGCTTCAAAATTCCCCAATTGAACATTAACCTTATCATTTTGTAATAAAGCAGAAAATCTATCAAAGAATTTTGACAGATTGGGGTAGCTTAGTATGCTGGCCTTTACCTACATAAATAATCCTACCCGCATACCAACATACACATCCGATCCACTATTTAAGTCCAGATAGCATCATGTATAATTACGTTAAAGGTCTGGCACAAGTATTTGTCCCCAACGCCAACGTCCAACAGCCAGCTCGCGTGTCTAGATATGCAAATAACGGAGGCATAACATAATATATGATAGAGGTTCAAAGGTTAGGAGAGGGTCCATAAATGCTTAGCAAAGTATACTGTCTCGGAGTTTTTATTAGATTTTGTTGTTGCCGAGGTTTCTGGGGCCTTGGATGCTTACGGTAATATATGTCCATAAAGGTTTTAGTACGAAAGGTAGCAGCATTGCTAATAAAAAAACCATGTTATGGCTTTTGGTGTATAATCAATAAGACATATGAAGAGTGGCACGATTTTGAGTTGTCATGTCAGAAAATAATGAAGTTGTCATTTAAGCTTTTCGATACTAAGCGGGATTGTCCGAAAGGGTTACTGCTACCCCGGAACATAAAGGGCTGAGGAAGGAACATGGGTGGGTTTTAGTCAGTAAGAGTCTGACACTCCCTTCCGCTCCACCCAGAGCGGGAGCAGTCATTGGATGATTTCCAATCATAAAAAATGCCGTTTTAGAAAACACTCTTCAGTTTATACTGAATTTAATCATAAAATCTAGTTTTATCGAATCATATTAAGACACCCACAACTAGGCGTCTATTGACAATCCGAATTTTTCTTTAAAACAAACGCCTAAACAAATAAAAAACAAATTCCAAATTTGCTTGAAAGAAGAATGCAGTCAGAATGAATTTCCAACCTGCCAGCCGCAACATAAGGTCGCCTTTCGCATAAATTCTTCATTACTTTTAAACTTTGCTATGGGACACAGTTAAGCAAAAAAGTTAATCCGTCCTTACCCTACTATATTGGGGTCTCCTTCCAGTCTAACCGGATGCACCTGAATACCAGTATGGAGCGACTGCCTATCTGATCTTCATTACCCGGTTACTAAGTAACCCGATACCCGTTGGTAAGACTGGCTGTCAGAATTTTGGGTATCTGATTACCCAACGACTGGGTAGGCATAAGATTGCAACCACAACTGTTTTAAACTCAAACTCAAAGCATTTATTTCGAATAAACCAATTACAGGCACTTTTGAATTGTCAAGGGGTCGCTAAGTCAGAAAGAATAAGCTAGTTGCCCATTCCAAAGCAGTAGGTACCTATGGAGAAGAACGGGCAAGAAACTCCAATAATAATGTCTTTATACAAATGCCACAGAAGAAATCGCATACATAAAAAAATGTTTAACAAGAGAAATCACCACCTGCCTTTTGGAAGGGGCGACTAGAATCAATTCTATTTCTTGTTCATTTCGACGTTCAAAAGTGCCTTTCTTGTGCCTATTTGAAATTAATGATTTGACTTTGACTTAGACTTTGAAAAAAAGAGATAAAAAAAGTACCAAAAAAGTCCTAAAATTAACAAAAGTCATGGTGTTCCTACACAAAATGGCGTTTTCAGAATGCCTGTGCATTTTTTCTTGGTACAAGTTAATGTAGGCCTTTACCAGTAGTTTTAGCCATTTAATACATAGCCTTAAGGTGGGCTAGCCATGTAGCCACCTATTTATATATTTTACCGGCTATGTCCACGGCTCTTCTGTGTATTATAACCAACTCTATCAAGCTGCCTGCGTTTTCGCAACTATGTTGGGGTCGGCTTCGAGTCAAACCGAATGCTGCTGAATACCTTTGCTTTGGAATGGGCAGCTAGCTTCATCTTTCTGATTGACCGACCCCTTGACAATTCAAAATTCTATTGGGTCTATTTGAAATAAGTGCTTTTAGTTTGAGTTTAATATTCTTCATGGAGCGACTGCCTATCTGATGTCCACAACCCAATTAGGTACTGGGTAACACGATACCCCTTGGTAAGACTGGCTGTCAGACTTAAGGGCTTCTGACGACCCGTAACGACTGACAAAGATTCACAAATGTTAAGAGGTACGACGACCAACAGCTTAGTCATCGAGGGGCGATGGTCACCCATCTACGAACCGACCGCGGCAAGGGTAGCTTAACCTTCGATCGACTAGTAGTAGGTTTTATTTGGCACAACAAATTTAAAAAAAATAACAAGATAAATGGGAGTTTTATGCGCATTGGACACTTTTTTTATAATTTTACGTTTAATACAAATTTGTTTTGCCTTTGGAGCCATTTTCATGTCGTTCTGGCATTTAATAAATGATTCATGAAATATTACTCGGATTGGATTTTATGTCAAAGATTGCAAATATTGATAAGTTAATTACGCTCAATGTCAGGCAAAATAAGGCCTAAAACTAGGTACCTGCTATAAACTTTGTACTGAAATTTATGAATTGTTATAAGAAGCAATTAATTATAATATAGAACTGTAGCAACACTAATTAAAACAACAAACTAGCTATACAATTTCTCGAAAACAAACTATTACAAGCCTTATAGTAAAAGATTTAGAGTCTACTCTTGCACAACATCATCATCATTCTAATTCTGATTAAAATTTCAAATCAGTAGATACAGTGGCCGGTTGTAGGCAACTATCCATTTTAAACTGACCTCCGTATTCCTTTTAGCAATGTCTATCAGGCGATCAAGATAAAATTGTGATTGCGGCGTGTAAATCTAAACCGCTTCCGATAGCTATCGGACAGCGCCATCTATTACCGAGTAGCGGAACTAGGACGGTGAATAATTTAACATGGAGGGCGTTTTCGTAGGATTGGGGTAAAAATAGATTGTGTTACGTAGTTGGAAAATTGCATGGTTGGATATTTTAGGTCGTAAGATCAAAATACGTGATTTATGAAGGATTCCGTGGTATATTGAACCTTTTCCTCTAATTTTGAACTGTAGGTATATTTATCCGAAGAATGGCGCGACTCCGCGAGCATTAAAAAAAAATCCAAACGGTTTTGAACTTAACCGCCAACGTTTGAGAGTTTAAAATTGCTTGGAGGAATTTTACAGTTTGGTATAACTTGATGCGCTTTCGTGCACTATGATAACATCAAAATATCTCCTCCATCATCTGATTTAACGGATTCATGTGCGTATTGTATAATTATCACTTGCTTAATAATCGGTGACGGAAAACATCGTGAGGAAACCAGCATGTCTGAGAGATATTTCTCAACAGCATGTGAAGCTAAGTCAGAGGCCCATGGCCAGCATATAAACTCTGACACCAGGTTAGTCACTAACCATACGAAAAGAAGAAGACGTCAACATAACAGTAAGTAGGTGGTATATTCCACTCCTACAAACCCTAAATCGCAAGCATGTAAGTATGCATATACATAACTATTCAATTTGAATATTACTGGTACGTCGGTATGTAGTGTTCGCATTTGGAAAAAATCAAATTTCTAAGTAGGTTTTAACATATTGTAAGAATGTTCATAAACTACGAAAGAATTTGAAAACTAAAGTAAGTAGCAAAGAGACAAAATGCCAAAAGAATAATTACTTAATACGATGAGTTTCAAAACTCACAGGTCGATCCACCAGGTTAAACTACGCTTGCCGGGTTGGTCGTGGATGGGTGACCATCTTTACATACCAAGACTTCTCCGTGCCTCGGAAAGCACGCTAAGCATCTTTGACAGTCGTTACGGGTCGTCAGAAGCCCGAAAATCTGACAGCCAGTCTTACCAAGGGGTATCGTATTGCCCAGTTACTGGGTTGTGGAGGTCAGATAGGCAGTCGCTCCATGTAAAATACTGGTATTCCGCTGAATCCGGTTAGACCCCATATAGGCCCAGTAACTGGGTAATACGATACCACTTGGTAAGACTGGCTATCAGATTGTCGGGCTTGTGCCGGCACGTAGTGACTGTCAAAGATACACACATGACAGCCAGGATCAACGGCTGTTTAGCGCAAAATTAAATCAGCGCAATTTTTCATAACACAATTTTCTTTTAAACTTAGGTACCTATTTCTTCTGTTTTATTCATGATAATAAGGTACAGTTCAGTATAATTCCACCAGCTAGCTTAATGTTATTTAAAGTAGTTGTTTTATCTGCATAATTGTACGTGAACTCGTATGTTTTTAAAGTAAATTACCACCTTTATATTACCTGATTTTGCAGTCGGGTTTCGTTTTTAAAATTGCTGCCTTTTAGTTTTAGAATTCAAGGAGAAGGACTTTTGCACTATTAAAATGTAATGTCTAGGGGTTATTTTACTTTCATGATCGTTAAGCTGTTGGTCCCGGCTGTCAGTTGTGCATCTTTGACAGTCGTTACGGGTAGTCAGAAGCCCGGAAATCTGACAACTTACTAAGGGGTATCGTATTACTCAGTTACTGGGTTGTGCAGGTTAGATAGGCAGTCGCTCCATGTAAAATACTTCTATTCAGCTGCATCCAGTTAGACTGGAAGCCGACCTCAATATAGCTGGGAATAAGCTGGGCATCAGTTATATGCTATGCCAGACCATAATCTATCTTATTGCCAAGTTTCATTTGGATCCGTTAAGTAGTTTTTGAGTTTATTCGTAACAAACATACATAAAAATCTTTCCTCTTTATAATATTGGTATAGAAAACCACATAATTTAAAAACTATAAATTGGGACAAGTTAAGATAGCAGCTCGCGTGCGTGTTATATTCGTTCGTGACGGAAACTTTCTTTAGAGGCGTGCGTAACAGCGAGCTACGGCGTAGCACTTCGTAGTAGATTCGTAGCTGAGTCGTAGCAGCGTATCTCGCGGTCCCGTGGTTTAGGCATTTCTTATTCCGTAGACCTTTTGTAGAGACAAACTACGTTAACATGGCGCACACCCCTAAATGACTGTTTCAATGTTTGTAGTCACATCCTTACGAAAGAGTTTGTATGTAGTTGTAAGTATTCGTGTTCAGTAGCAGGCCGGCAGTGACATGCGTTGTGAGTTTTGGTGGCGCGCGGTAATTACTTTCACAAATACTTTCAAACGTTTGCCAATTTTGGAGGGACAGGCCATGTTATCGTAGTTTATTTAAACAGCCAGAATTGATTATCAAATTATAAATTAACTCGAGTAAAACTTCGGACAAAACCTAGTTTGTTGTTTTATTGATCGCAACACTATTTCAAAGAGGTCGTTGTTATGTTAATATTTATTTTGGTAACTCAACAGTTTTAGCAAATCATTGTGAGTAATTTGAAGGAAGGTAATATTGTGGCATGTTTGAAACCACACCTTTAATCCAAAACGGGTTAGGCAGAAGGAAACCTATAGTACTGTAGAGCCTTGATGCAACCGTATGTTGTATCTAGCTGGTTGGTGAAACTTTTGAACGCCATAGTCACATATACGTGACAAGAAAGCGCATGCCCTATACAAGACAATGCGGTACACTATCAATCTATACTAATATTATAAAGAGGAAAGATTTGTAAGTATGTTTGGAACGAATAAACTCATGAACTCCTTAACGGATCTGGATGAAACTTGGCACAAAGATAGATTATAGTCTGGAATAGCATATAACTGATGCCCAGCTTATTCCCAGCTATATTGAGGTCGGCTTTTTAGTCCGGAAAAATGTACGGTTCCCGTGGGATAATTTATTTCATAGCGAAGCCGTTGGCAAAACCTAGTACGAAATAAACAATTAAATCATTACATTTGTGTGTGTTTTTATAGATACCTTAAAAATTTATGCTCTCGTACCTACGTATTTAATGACATGAAACAAATCATCATGGATATTGGTAGATTCATTATAACAAGAAGAAATAAAGTATCTTGGCGTAGAGTATCACGCGCGTGTGTTTAAGCTCTGGCGTTCAAAGATTAAAAAATAACTGGGTGCATTCGAACTTACAAAATGATGACAATAATTATTTTGACAGCTTTTAGAAAAAGAATCGAAAAATGATCTTATTAAATATGTAAGTTAGCGCGCGTCATGAGTCCTCCGTGCTTCCAAAAGCACGTTAAGTCGTTGGTCCCGGCTGTCATTCGTGGATCTTTGACAGTCGTTACTGGTCGTCAGAAGTCCGAGAATCTGACAGCCAGTATTACCCGGTTACTGACGGGGTTGTTGAGGTCAAATAAGCAGCCGTGACCAACGGCTTAACGTGCTTTCCGAGACACGGATTAGTCTCGATATGTAAAGATGGTCACCCATCCACGGCCAACCCCGGCTAGCGTAGCTTAACCTGATGGATCGACATGCGCGACTGTTATTACTTAGCCATATCGTCGCATATTAAGTTGGTATACTTAATGCAAGATTAAAATCAGACCGCTGTCATAACCATTACAAAATAAATGCGAGTTTCTGTCAACCGAGGCATGTTTTTCACGTCAAACTAAAGATTTATGTGGCAACTATCAATAAAAAAGATAAGTAGCTATCATTCTTCCTACGCATGCAATATAGTTTTTATGTTTTCTGTGCCATTTTGTACCATTTGGTAACCCATAGACATTCTTAGAAAAGACAATTGACCTCTAAAAGGTCTTTGTTTATGGTTCTCGTTTGATTTCGAACAGGGTTTTGTATCTACGCACTTGGATTTAGATTGTTTATGGTTTTCGTATATGAATGTCGTCGGGTTTTGTTAAACGAAACTGTTTTTATAAAATGCTTGTTAAATAACCAACATAAAAACCAGCCTAGATAAGATTTTGCGTGGATCATCTAGAGTTTAACAGCCTTAGCGAAAGCTAAAGATTAAATTAAATTTTTCTTATGTTTTTTTTAATTGCAGGTCAGTATCACGAAGTATGTTGATCATAATATGATTCGCCGTCGTGCAATTACATATTTATACAATAATTATAATAATTAAGATCATCAAACCAACCTTCTAAGTTCAAATAACTCTATGGTATGACTATTTCATGAAATCATGACATTTGAAGACAATTCTAACTTATCTATGACCAGGTTTTAAAGGTTTTAGATAGGCAGTCGCTCAATGTAAAATACTGGTATTCAGCTGCATCCGGTTAGACTTAACCTGACCCCAACATAGTTGAGAAAAGGCTAGGCAGTATGACCAGGTTTTAAATGTATGGAACAGGTATTACTTTAAGTCCAGATTCATGTACTGAATCCATTCTGACAGGTCGCGCGTGGTTATTCTGTTCAGCCTGTATTTTTTTTAGGATAATAACCCTTCCGAGGGAACTCAAGAAGTTAAGGTCACATCGTGTACAGCCTACATAACAATTTGAGCATCATATTTCATTTTAGACGTAACTATTTATTATTTGATGGTTGGTAACGAAACAATTGACTGTTATTATTTTATTATGAAAGATCATTTGTCAAAGTGACAGTTATGTAAGGACACGAATTATTATTTTGAATTGTATGGTTTTAGTAGTTACGCTCTTGCTTCGTGCGGTAGTAATGTATAATTTATACAACATTATAGAAGGGAAAGGTCACTCGTTCATACGTTCACTCACTGATTAATCACGTAATATAAAAAGCTTCTAGACCTACGAAGATGAAATTTGGCATAGAGGGAGATTATGAGTAGGAAACGTCAGCTTTGAAATTATTTTAGGAAACTCCCGCCTTAAAGTGGTGAAATAGGGGGTGGAAGTTTCTTTAATTTTTTTTCAAATTTGACGCAGGCAGAGTTGCTAGCTAGTTAACCTATAATGTTGCCACTGCTAGGCACAAAAATAAAAAACGCCTCCTATCTGTGAGAGAGAGAGTGGGCGGTAATCCACGCGGGCCCAGTGTGGATCGGTAGATGTCAAATATTTTGGAATAATTGGTTCCAGAACAAGGCAGTTTCCTCGTGATGTTTTCGTACTTCGTTATAAAAGCAGTAATTAATGAACATTTACACAAAGTAAAGCACCTGTCAGGGTTGGATCCCACGTCCTATAACTCGTAAGTCGCGGCCATTACCACTTGGGCACCACTGCTCTTCTAGATGCAATGCGGACATTGGCAAAACACGTGACGTGTAATGTTCCGACTACTGGGACGCAGGTCTCCTCTCTAAGAGAGGGAGTAGGCCGCAATCTACTCCGGCCCAGTGCGGGTTGGGATGTCACATGGCTTCGAATTTTTAGTTCTAGGATATACCGGTTCCCTCACGATGTTTTCCTTCACCGTTTTCAGAGCAAAGGTGATGAAATTAAATGCACAAATAAAGCATCTGCTTGGATTCGAATTCACCACCTACAACTCGTAAGTTGCGTATAATACCTCTACAACTCAGTTGTGTTTAAGTCTCGTGTAATAGGCGCGAACCTATTGCCAATAACTCTCTATGCTACTGAGAAATTCCTGATGGAAAAGACACAATATCACGTTGTCCGACCTGGGACTGCTTCTGCTTTGCTTGCCTCATGCTTAATAGCAGTAGGGCTTGCAACTACTAGACACGATGAGCCAGTCATCTACCTGTCTATACTAATATTATAAAGCTGAAGAGTTTGTTTCTTTGAACGCGCTAATCTCAGGAATAGCTGGTTAGAATTGAAAAAATCTTTTTGTGTTGGATAGTCTATTTATGGAGGAAGGTTATAGACTATATAACATCACGCTACGACAAATAGGAGCGGAGCATACATGAAAAATGTTGCAAGAACGGGAAAAATTATTCCTTTTTGAGAGCTTCTGTTGCGTGCGCTGCGTAAACGGTTACGGAAATATCATGTATGATGGAATTGTTCATTTTTAGAAGTTCTAAAAAAAGATCCGCGACAGCATATTATGTCTATCTTTTAAGATTGACTCACTATAACCTTTTTTTGGAAATCAAATTTGTTAGAAATTAATGCATTTTTTGTGAAGGACTTTTATCGACATAATATTAATCCTTATCCTAATAAATGTGTTAGTCATCACAAGTAAAGTTAAATGTAAACAAAAATGTCCTGGACATCACTAATCAACATCTTAGTACATAACTAAACCACTCTCTCTCTTCTTCTTTTTCTTTTAATTTTAATAATTTTATTTAATGAGAATGACATAATTAATTTAATGTTTTAATAAGAATGTAAAGTTTAACAATTTTAATTAATGATAATATTTGCATGCCGAATGGTGGTGAATGTGGCAGAACTCGTGTAAACCTACAACTACCTACTTATGTATTACCCATATTTGCAAATAAATGCTATTCTATTCTATTCTCTTAGGTGACGCAGAAATTGAAGTTGCGCGAGTCAGATAGTCTACCTATGTAATTAAATACTTAAATATGTATTATAATTAAGCCTAAAAACACACAAATGAACACCTCAGTAATACACATTATTTACTAAATAATAAATTAAAACGAGATTTTTACTTACTCTGGCTGGAATATTAAACACAAGTAATTTGAAAATGGAACGACTCTAAAAGTGAAATAAAGTTTTCGACCATAGAGAATTTTAACAAATACTTTTTCGCTCATTTAATAGGTTTGGTTTGCTACATTTCTTAACGGCTCTTAATAAATTAATAGGTTATGTTGTTTTGGTTTATTAATTAATTACTCGTACTAAGCCATAAAATTGGAATTAAATTATTGCACGATGTGGATGTTATGTTAAGGAAAGTTTTTATAAAAGTTTCCATTATGACATTTGAAGTTCACACTATTAATTGAATTGTTTCCTTCGCACTAGACAAAAAATGTCTGCCATTTTTAAAAGATCAGTACTGAAACAGTGTCTATGGCTATCAATTTATATTTTCCGAACCGTACCATAGATGGGTAAACGCAAATTATATTTGGTCTAAAAAGAAAAGTATAGGTACAGGGTGGACATCGTCGCTAATCTCGGCATTATTAATGTCTTCATTTGTTAAAATTCTCTATAATACAGCAGATTATATTCCATTTTAAGTGCTCTTGTAAAATGTGCATTATTTGAAACGTGTCAAATGTCATAAGTTGTATGAAAAAGCATTCACAATATCAAACTACACACAATTTTAAGAAGAGTCAGTTTAATTCGAAGTCATGCTTAAATGAAAGGTCTTAAGAGCTGGAAGGTCTAGGCAGAGTTGTATTCTATTACAGAGGCCAGCATATCAAGGTACTTTAATCTGGCTAATTTCGTTGATAGATTATCAACTTTATTACAAAGGTATAAGGTTCCGGTTCAATTGGGAATATTTGACAGTTTAGAATAGCAGGATGTGCTGGCGTCTGGACCTACTTGGCTTCTCTTTTATATTAAAAAAGCTGAGTTGGATTTTGAATAAAGAATCTATGAAAGATATTTCCTACAATGCCTTATATTTTGATTCATACATAAGATGAGATTAATTATCAATTACCGCCACGTTTTTATGAATTAACTCTGAGGGGTATCGTATTACCAAGTAATTGGGTCGTGAAGGTCAGATAGGCAGTCGCTCTATGTAAAATACTGGTTGCATCCGGTTAGACTGGAAGCCGACCGAACATGGTTGGGAAAAGGCAAGCAGATTGATTGAGGTCGATATTTGGTATTTGATCACATTTGACCGATTACTACTATTGGACCCGACCTATTTACAGACGCAAGCATCAATGTTTCCCAATTGAAAATGAACCTTACACTTTTGTAATAAAGTTGAAAATCTATCAAAGAAATTTGACAGATAAGGTTAACTTGCTGTGCTGGCCTCTGTACTAGGAACTCCACACATTGTACTGTTTAAGTTCCTTTCGAAATTTTAAATTTTAGACTTCGAATTAACGCAACTCTCCTAAAATACTTACGAGGGGGCATTGTTGGTGCCACTGTGGGTCCAGCAGTATTACTCTTCCCGAACGTGGTCAGAGCATCCGATTGTCCAGTCATCCAGCCAATAAGAAACAAAGACAAAATGGCCGCGAACTTTCTTTGACACCACATCTCAACGCGGGAAAAATCTCGTCTTCCCAATACGTTATTCACAATTTTTTAAGCTGTTCTGTTTGTCTATGCTTAACGATAAAGCGGGAAAAATTTTAATGAAGAATTTTAGTGACATTATTTTTGGTTTTAGAGATTTTTTTTTGTTTTTAAATTTAGAATTTCGCTACACGTGTTTGTACCTCTATCTAAGTTTAATTAATTTAAAGAATGATGTCTAATTACAAATAGTTCAGATGGATATCGAAAAGTGCTTGGTTACAGTATTTAATTGTCTTCCCGTATTGTTGGGTGTGGACAATATTGTGGTGAATTTCTAAAAGAAACTAGCATTGAAATCCATCAAACAGATCGCATATCCAAATTATTGAATGAATTGAATTTTTACTGTTACTTTTTAATAAGTATTTACAAATTGTTTATTAATACTTATTTGTTAAGATGTGGTGTAGTGTCAATAATCTATTTCCAAATTCGTTGGTAGGTTAGCGTATCACTTGTGAACATCTGGACCAATGTGGCTATTGTTTGGTTTAAAATGTTGGTAATAGTCCGAAAAATTTGAAAAGTTTTAAACTGTAGGTAATTCCTTTTTTCGATGAGATTTTAGTTTGAATTTTTGAAATTTTGGCAAGACAACCGCTGTCCCGTCAGCTTCTTTCAAATTTATATAGGTAGCGAGACATTTCTGTTGGTATATAGTGCCTTCGACGAAGACACGCCCCCTTATTTTTTGGTCAAGGGGGACGTTTGATTTGAGCATCACCTGTCAGCAGTTTGAGGCACACGAGTAGCATACGTATCAACATAAGGATACCTGTCCACCAGAGAGGTGCTATGCAGCTATGCTGCGAGGATGTAAAAGCTAAGCTACGAAACCATGTCACCGTTTCCTTTGATGCTTAGCTATGTAGCGCGCTAGTAAGATGCGCTATAAAGATGCACCGCCGCGAGGTATCTGTGCGAGAAAGTGCATTTACTGTAGGTATTCTGCTCTGCACATAGCTACACCACTCGCGACCATCCATAGCACGCATCCAGAGCATGCATCCATCCATATAACAACGTAGCTTAGCAGAACCCGTTTCCACCAGTGCTATGCTATATGGAACAATATGATTGGAGGGTATCTAACGCATCCATAGCAACGTAGCATAGCATATCTATGGTGGAACGGCAGGGAAAAGAGTGGGACGTGTCTTCATGGATTGGACTAGGTACCTGTATTTTTGTATCGTTTTCTCGTTGCGTTGTCTGATGTTTTTGTATGGTTTTTTATAGTTTTCAGTATCTTTGGAGTGTCCTTGAATGCTGTCGAACGTTTTTCTGTCAAAGAGTACCTAGGAAATACACCTTAAAAGTAACATAATCCTGAAACATCGACAACTAAGCGATTTTTTTTTATTCACAGCGTTGTCTCATGCTTATTAAACAGCAGAATGTATGTGTGTATGTGAGTGTATTGCATTCTTATGTCATATTAATGTATGAAAGCTTATATTTGTATGAAATATATTGTTTTGAATTCTTACCCGGGGCGGCGGAAGTTGTCGCAGGTTTTGGCGGGTCTGTATTGGCCTTCCCAAAGGACGAGATGCCAAACCCATCTGTACACTGTATGCTTAGCCAACCGACTATAATAATTGGCAAAATGGCGAACATTTGCCTTCTGCACCACATTTTTTACACTAGTATACCTTACTGTGTTTCTAATTCGTTTATATAATAAAAAAGGTTTGTAACAGTTGTCTATGGAAAAAAATGTATAATTATGTTGTCTATGGAACAAGATGGCTGACTTTTGGCGCCAATTCGTTTGTCAAATTGTCGTAGTACCTAAATGTGATGCTAAGCAGTGTTTTTTCTTGAGCGAGACGGCTAAAATGTATTCGTGTATCAGCCTAAATCAATATAAATGTCGTTTGGTATTAAATAGGCGTCTATTTTGTGTTTTCATATTCCTCTGAATCACAAGTTGAATTATGCATATTTTACCGAGTTAAAAACTGCCGTACAAGCTCAGATCTTTTTATTCACCGACATATGAACAGATTTAACGAACCAGGGACCATAAACATTTTTACGTTAAATAAGCGTTAAATTAATCAATAAAATGATGCGTTTCTGTAAAGTTTTTGACATCTTTGACACACACAACGTCGCATGCTATCATGGAAACACGAGATGTGTGAACTCAATGTATCAAGTAACACTTCTTGCACGACATTTAAAATGCAGTGAGGACAAATCTAAAAAGTCTTTGAACGACTCGCGTTGATCTTCGATTGTTTTCGTAATTTTTGCGAAGTAGTATTAAAGATCCGTGCTTGTGTATGCTGTTTTTAATTTGCATAATATACCTTATTAACGCTATAATTAAAAACTATTTTGCTTTGTCATCAGAGGAATATTATGTGTAAACTAGATTCTAAAGATTAAAGTGAATAAAGATGTTTCAAAAATCGATGGTGTTGTATATGTGTTTTGTGTTGTTGAATTTGTCGTTGTGATGTCACCGTTACTGAATATTTATATAATGAGACTAATAGACTAGTATTATACAAGATAATTTGAATAGAACATTATCAATTTTGAACATTGTATAAACACAAGACTTACTCACACGATCAAATAATAAAAATGCAGATATTTACAAGCCCGACGCAAATAACAAGAATATGTATGAAAGTTTAAAAAAAAATATTTATAAATTTATTTAATCTGTACACGTCAATTTATTTAGATAAAAAAGGTCCCATTATATTAAAAAAATCTTACCCGATGGCGGAGTAGGCGACGGTGTTTTGAGAGGAGAATCAGTTTTAATAACGCCAAAAACAGGACTAAACGCTCCGAAACACTGTCCAATCAGCCATAAAAACACAAATACAGGCAGAATACTACGTTTCATTTGCCACATTTTAAATTTATAAACCGATTCTGCAAAAATAAAACCGTTAATTTTGAATTTGGAAAAAAAAAGTGTTAAGAAATTTGTGTAAAAAGGTCATGTATGTACAATATATACAGATTGTTTAGTGTTTTTAACGTTATTAAGTATTTTTTGGGAATAAATAATGATTTGTAGGTTATTTCAAATGATGTAAATCTACATTGTTCGTTTCAAAGGTCGCCTAGTGATTAAATCGCCTGTGCATGTTGGGCAAACATTTTTTTTCATATAATGGGACAAAAATATCCTCTGTATGTACCTGTAAGTATTAAAAATAACCACTCGTGCTTCTAACACTCAAAAACATGACACACAATGTGTAAATAAAAATGTGTTTTTTTTTTCAAAACCATGTTTTTTTTTAAACAGTGATTAGTGTTTTTTTTTCTAGTCCAATCTGTGGATGTGCAGTGTGAAATGTCCCATTATATAAAAAAAATATATTTACCGGGTGGTGCTGTTGGGGCTGCCGGCGACGGCGCTTTCGTGTTGGAGACACCAAAAGTGCTGAGTGCTTCGGAGGAGTAACCCGTCAGCGATGCCAACACAAGTGGCAGAATGAGAGCGGCAACTTGCTTCCGGCACATCTCAAAAATTCCAAACATTTTCGCTTTTTGAAACGCAACAGTTTACGTTCACGAAAATCGGAACGCGGCGGATGGTTACGTTGTATGTCCTTGTTTATGGAATGACAGTTTGAATTTGGAACTGCGATTTGATTTAATTTGTTTCGGTGCGGAAAATGCGTCAAAGAACCTCTTTGGTATTTTTTATACAATTTTTATTGTCTTTTATAAGAAATAGCGGCATACTTATAACACGATAAAATAATTCTACTTAGAGCCGATTTTTCAATCGCCTTATATCTGGAGAATAAAAATGGCGGTTTGACTTATTTTCTGCAAATATGCAAAAGTGACTAACTATTCATACATATTTATTCCTCCAATAAAATTATCTGACGATTGAAAAATCAGCCCTTAATGTAAGTTTAAAGTGTTAAAAAGTAATTTGGCGCATTTTACTCACTCTCCATGCCAATATCGCATAATAATATGTTGGAATACGTTATTTACAAAACACTGATATTACCCGATAATGACATCATAGTGAAAATTGATATCATTTATTCTGACAGGAACCATACGTCAAAATGACAATTAAAACAAAAAACAAAAGTAGCCAATGACTTGAATTTTGAAAGTAAATTTTTAGCCATATAATTACGAAAATAGCCCTTCAGATTACTCAATTCTTTTCATGGGCCTTTTTACTAATAGCCCGCCTAACAATAAGCGACCATTTTGAATATATTAGCTGTCAGAATAATAAATGAACGTTATATAAAATGGTGGGCGATGGTGATATTAATATATTTTTTAAATAAAGAATGAATTGTTAAAGAGGTTTAGGTTGTTAGCTAGACCAAACATGTTTTATGACTGTTTAGATCGTGGATATAGATTTCAACTAAAAATATCACCATGAATACATAAGTAGGTGAAATGCGCTTGAAGTAAACTGTCAACTTATCTGATGCTAGGAATTGACACTATTCTCAGCTCATAACACCTAAGGTTTTACGACGTGATTTTTTAGAAACGACCGTTTCGTTTATTTTTTAAGTTTTTTTTTAGTCTACACAAAATGGGTTTTTTAAAGGGAAATAATTCTGTAACGTAAGATTGAAATATTATTAGAAATCATTGAAAACTAAAGAAAAATGATTAAGTTATGTGAAAATACATAAATGGTCTAGCTATGGAAATTGAAAGTTTGATCAATATATATCAGACAAAAATACTAATAAAGTTACAAATAAGTAGATAACTCCTTCCATATTCTGATGGTGATCACCAGGGTGGTTTAAATGAGGTAAGAAGCCCACACTCCTTGGGATTTAAGGCGTCTTTTGAAGATTTCCGCCGTAAAAAAAAGGTTGACCAGGTTATTAACTATTTAGCGGGATTGTCCGAAAGGGTTACCGCTACCTCGGAACATAAAGGGCTTTTTAAGGCTGGGAAATCATCCAATTACTTCTCGCGCTCTGGGTGAAGTGGAAGGGAGTGTCAGACTCTTACTGACTAAAACCCATCCATGTTCCTTCCGTAGCCCTTTATGTTCCGGGGTAGCGGTAAACCTTTGGGATAATCCCGCTGACCCGGTAGGCGAACTTTGATCTACCCTTAAGTATCTACGAAACCTTTAATATTGATCATACCTCAACGAATTAGGTATTTGTTAAAAATAATTAAAATAATAACCACACACACGTCAGACAAATATTTTGTCTCTGGTCATATTTTTTGATTATTTCTATTGATTAAATCAAAGGTGTGTTCGTTCAGCCGGGTTTTCTTAGCAATTAATTTTCTATTTGTTCACAAAAATACATATTATCTATATTAGTATTATAAAGCTGAAGAGTTTGTTTGTTTGAACGCGCTAATCTGTGGAACTCCTGGTCCGAATTGAAAAATTCTTTATGTGTTGGATAGTCCATTTATTGAGGAAGGCTATAGGCTATGTAACATTACTGCAACCGCGTGGGAGCAGCTAGTTTGAATAATAAAATAGATAAAAACGTACAACGCCATGAAGAAAGATGACTGGCACTTCCAAAATTGTTTTAACAGAATTCGTGTTACGGAATTTTGTTCTTAATAATGAGAACGTTACTACGAGTTTTCACTTTTTTTTAAAAATGGTTTTCATATCATAGACAATGTAATGACTATTCTTGTCGTGGATAGGTTTAATGACGCGATGCGTCGCGTTTTTTGGCAGAAATGTATACTCAGATTGCCGCAGTACTTTTAACCTTTTGAACGCCATCGTCAAATATACGTGACAAGCACGCGCATACCCTGAACGCCAACGACACCAATATGTGACAATGGTAACAATACTATAACACGAAATAATCAATTAAAAATTACTCTTGTGATATGGATATCTTAAAAATCTCGTACGTGTTTAATGACATGAAACCATTTAAAAGACACCATGGATATTGGGAAATTCATGATAACAAGAAGAAATAAATTTGTAGCTTGGCGTGGAGGGCACGCGCGTGCGTTCCAAAGGATAAATCAACCAGAAATAAAAATAAGTAATATTATTATTTCATAGAATAAAACGCTTAGCAGATAGGGTCAGTTTCGCTCGAATGAAAGTTATTGCAAAATTAATGTGACAAATTTTTAACTGCGTGTATTTGTTTTTCTTTTTAATATTGCCGCATTAATATTATGCTGAGATAGTAGCCTTTTTGGTTTTTTTTGTAGTTTTTTTTGTAGTTTTTTTTTGGTGTTTAATGTGGAGGACCTCGTGGCTAAGTAACAGCCGCACGGATCGATCCATCAGGTTAAGGTACGCTTGCCAGGGTTGATACGTAGATGGATGACCATCTTTATGTATAGAGACTCCTCCGTGCCTCGGAAAGCACTTAAAGCCGCTGGTCCCAGCTGTCATTAGTGCATCTTTGACAGTCGTTACGTGTCGTCAGAAGCCCGAGTCTGACAATCAGTCTTACCAAGTAGTATCGTATTACCCAGTAACTGGGTTGTGGAGGACAGATAGGCAGTCGCTCCATGTAAAATACTGGTATTTAGCTGCATCCGGTTAGACTGGAAGCCGACCCCAACATATTTGGGAAAAGGCAGGCAGATTGAATATGGAGTTTGTTAGTTTTTATTATTTGTATTTCGTGGGCCTGTCCCAAATGTAATATCTTTCTTTCTTTCGATTATATAGATCATTTTATCAATAACAGCCGTTTATGTGAGCTTGACAAGTGGTCACACTAGTTACGCAATAGTTTTCAATCGGGAAACAGGCCCTAAGGACACTAAACTCTCACAAAAACGCGATTGCTCTGTCGGTCCGTCCGCCTGTCACTATGTTGTATCTCCATTTTTTAAACGAACACGGTTTTATTTTTGACACATGTATCTATGATCTGTATTTTGACAACTAGTTTTGGCCTAGCCAGCTAGTTTGTCGTGAAAGTTCTATAGACACTGCAATACCGGAGCTTCCCATAAGTGAAAGAATTTTCGGGATCGGATTAGTAGATTCGATTCCTCCTACATACAAACTCAACAATTTTACCTCTTCTTTCACATAAGTAGAGACTAAAGACAATATTAATTGTATATTCCATTTTTTTTGATGGTGGGAATCATCAAATGACAACTTACGCTCTGGGTGGAGCGGAAGCGAGTGTCAGACTCTTACTGACTAAAAGCCATCCATGTTCCTTCCTTTGCCCTTTATTTTCCGGGGTAGCGGTAACCCTTTCGGACAATCCCGCTTCGGCCCTAACGGGCCCCTTCATATGCTGACATCTCTTTGAGGCGCGCGTGGAACATGTACGCGCCGTCGGGCACGGGCCTGGTCAAACAAACACACCTAACTTCCTACCATAGACTAATGTCTTTATATTTTTTTCTTAAGCCATGTCCTTATAAATCAAACATGTGTGTGGCCATTAGAGAATATTAGAAATTTATAAAATTAGTGTCGGTTTATTTGTATCTACAATATTTAACTTTTTCTTTGATTGATCAACTTATATAAATGGTAAAGAGGTTTATTATATTATATACGTGGAATATTGGTTTACGTGGCACTTTAATATTTAAAAATAATGATAAAATTTATATCTCTTCGAGACTTAGGACCAATTTCACCAATGAATATCAACGCGATTAGCTCATCTAAACCGCGTTCCAGAGCAGTCTGTCTATATTCCACAACAATCATGACACTCACAGCTTATTAACTCAAGTTCGATGTGCTGATCGCGTTCAGTATCATTGGTGCAATTGGGCCTTATGTTTCAAAAATGTTATGTAAAAAAAATGTGTTCGTTGATCGACCAAAGACAAGAAAGAATTGCGTTTGAGTTATTTACATTGGTAGAAAAATATATTTATCAGTGCAAAAAGCGAGGCGGTGCAAAGCATAAAAAAGCTTTTTTTTAAAGAAACTTTCTTTCTTGAAACGGGAATAAAACTCTAGATATTTACAAGGGACGCGTAATTTTCACAAACATTACAAATGTACCTACCTATCGAGCTATGGAAATAGTTAACTCTTTAAAATAATTAACTCTAGTTTCTTGGAATAGTAATAAACATTTTTCATTACACAAACACAATTGACTATTTGAATCGGTCAAAAATAAAATATGAAATCACATGGAAGAAAGCCCGCTCGTCATAAAAACTCCCATCACCGTACAGAAATTAAATATAATGCGAATATATAATTGTTAAATTGCATAAAATGCTAATAAGTATTCCAATTGATTCTAAAAATCCATGACGTCACATTGTTATATTTCATACAAATCACGTACAAATGCCGCGTTTTGACAGTTCATAAAAAGTAACGTTATTGACTACCCTTTCAAATACCCAATTAGGGAAAAATAATGCTTGTACATACACACAATAAATAAATTAATATTTCGTTCGTGTAACAGGATAAAATCTACGCTCAAAAAAGGAACGGATACAAAAACAAAAAACAAAATGTGCAAAAGCGTGCGTTTGCATTAATCAACAACGATTTAAAACATTCAATTTTAGAATTCCATTTTTAGACAAACGTTTTTTTTTTAACTTGTTCTGTTTAGTTTTGGCCTCTTTAGTTAACTTTTAATTCACGTTTAGACTATGTGGTGTCTAAAATGAGACTGAGTTTTGTTATAGTTACAGTTAGCTCTTGCGTCTAAGTTGCACGATGCTTGGCGCGGTACTAAAGACCAAGGTAGAAAGCAAGGTTGCTGTAGTTTCTTGATATACAGGCGGTTTGAAAAATTTATTTTCCAAAGAAGTTTTTCTTTGTTCAATTTTTTTATGTTGTTCTATTAAAGTTTTTATCAAATATCGTCCACGCTCTTCTTCTTTTCGTGAGGTTATTGAATAACCTGGTGTCAAAGTTTTCATGCTGCCCTTATAAAACCTTGACTTTCTTATTAGACTATTCAACGTAATAGATTAGTAACGAAAACCACCTCTTCCACGACCATAATACCATCACCAACCACTACCACCACCCACCACCGATCTCCTCCACTACCGACCACCACCAACCACCACCGTCATAATCCACCACCACCACCAACCACTGCCACCATAATCCACCACCACCACCAACCACTGCCACCATAATCCACCACCAAACAAAGCATACACTAAAAATACATGCTAAAATGATCATAATATTAATCTTACATTTTAAAGTGTTGCCTTAATTAAAGGCTGCCACGGCATGGATTAAACAAAGAATTAGGAAATGTAGTGATAAAACAGTTACAAAACATACTTTTCTACACACAGTTATTATTATATTATTATAAAAATACAATAGAAATTACAATTTATTTTAAGAATTACAATTAAAAAAAAACCTATAGAATTTACAATGGTGTTTGCGGTACAACCAATATTCATTCCATCTTCGAACATCCTGTACGCGGTATAAAATTAGGGGTCGCCCCCACCGTTGTATATTATATCCAACGTTACGTTTCGGGGTCAAAAGGAGGGGTAGGGGGAAAATAATTCTAATGTTATCGTAACTCTTTGTTACAAACCTACTGCGTAGCAAGGAAGTGTTGTGTTTTTCAAGTTGCGGTGTACCTACTTGTATCTATAGCTATACAATCAATCTGCCTAGCCTTTACCCAATTATGTTGGGGTCGGCTTCCAGTCTAACCGGATGCAGCTGAGTACGAGTATTTTAAATAGAGCGATCAGACTTTCGGGCTCCCCGTAACGACTGTCAAAATGCACAAATGACAGTCGGGACCAACGGCTTCACGTGTTTTCAGAGGCACGGAGAAGTCTCGGTATGTCAAGATGCTCGATATGTAAAGCCGCACAGGTTAAGCTACGCTTGCCGGGGTTGGCCGTGGATGGCTGACCATCATCACATACCGAGACTCCTCCGTGCCTCGGAAAGCACGTTAAGCCGTTGGTCCCGGCTGTCTTTTGTGCTTTGACAGTCGTTACGGGTCTTATGCAGCCCCAAAATATGATAGCCAGTCTTACCAACGGGTATCGTATAGGTACCCATTTACGGGGTTGTGGAGTATAATACAGGTGAACTGCATCCGTTTAGACTAGAAGCCGACCTGAACATAGTTGGGAAAAGGCTAGGCAGATTGAACTAGTAGGATAGTAAGAAGTAAGATAAGATTTTATTGTTTGTAACAAAATTCAGCCCTGCAAATACCATTCGCTGTCGCAGCCATTAGATCCTCACGTCTGCAGGAGAGACGGCATGTGATGTAAGTTGAGAGATGAGCCATTATCTGTGGGGATACGCTTTCCACTGCTGGAATACAGGCTTCCTATCCTCAAAAGAGAGTGGGCTCAAAATTTACGACGCAGCCCAGCCAAAAAATAGAATTTATGGTTCTCGGACATGCCTGTTTCCTCACGACGTTTTCCATCACGATTCTGAGAGCAGCGTTGATGGAATTACTGTGTCGTATTGATTGAGTAGCCATGTCTTATTGTTAAACGCGGCTGTTAAGGAAGCACCCCAAATGGAATTCTTATTCCCATTAGATTCCCTAGATAGAACATACACATAAGAAAGGGCGCTCTAATTAGCACTGTACACTAATTAGAGCCCCAGTTAAGTATAAGTACCTGTTTAGCGTAGAGTTATCTCACCACCTGTCTTCCTTGTATCTATATATATATGTATGTATGTATATATGATATATATTATAGTTATCTATTATAGTAAATAATTATGTATGTTATGTATTATAGTATAAACTGTTAGTATATATATGGTTTTAACCTATTTATGTACCCATTTTATTCAAGTCTCAATGTTTTGTATGTTCCTACTATTTAAAGCACCTGCCATCTAATCTCTTCACCACCCTTGGTTGACTGGTAGAGAATGCCTAAGGCATTAAGTCCGCCTTTGTACCTTTATTGTGTGCGAAAAGTTTAAATAAATAAATAAATATTGTCTAGTGTTAAATTAATACAGCTTAATCATCGTAATGTAAGCACGACTCCGTCATACTTGTTTATATTCCTAAATTAGACAGAGTCGGCAATATAAACCTTTTCATTGTTTTATAAAGGTATTTCCTGATTGGTTCGATCTTAGATTGTTTACATTTATTTCTGTAAGCAGCGAGCAGCCAAAAATATATATATAGGCGAACCGAAATCGCCAAAAGCAGTTCGCAGTCCGCCGTAGATCGCTATTGTCCTCCGTTTTGTTATTATATACCGAGTCGACAACGGGATATTGTCCTCGGAAGTATTCGCCTGTGTTCCTTTGTGTTTAATTTGTTCCTGTGTTAAATAGTCTTAAAGTAGAGTCAAGTTTTATTGTGTTTTTCTTATTGTTTTTACGTGTCTATAGTTTTTAAGTTGATTATGAAAGTGAGAATAAATAACAACATTTTTATACCTACTCCTCTGAGCTGTGTGTTTCATTAGCGCCCGAACACCCCCGCCTTAATAAATCTGACGGCAATTAAGTTTGTCGTCTACAGCGGCTACTGCCAATATTTAATAGTACTCTGTAAGAACCCGGGGCGTCCTCCCTCACATTAAAATTTGAGCACCAGAGTATTGCTCGCAATATGGCTTTTTTTTTGAGGGTGGGAAATCATCAAAAGACTTCTCCCGCTCTGGGTGGAGCGAAAGGGAGTGTCAGACTCTTACTTACTAAAACCCATCCATGTTCCTTCCTTAGCCCTTTATGCTCCGGGGTAGCCTGTCGGACAATCCCGGCATAATATGAGACATAGCTCCACAATTCATACGGACACGACTGATTTATAAATACAAAGCAAAGCGAGTTGGAACCCGAACTTCAAACTCGTAAGTCCGGATCTTTCCACAGGGTCATAACGGTTTTCGCTCTGCGCTCCAATTTCGGGTGTCAGCCCACAATTGAAGCAGTAATAACCTAGTGAAGTGACCGTCGGACTGCCAAGTCATAGGTCTCGCGTTCGAACCCAAGGCGCGCACCTCTGATTTTTCGAATTCACGTCCGTATTGTATAATTATCACTTGCTTTAAAATCGGTGAAGGAAAACATCGTAAGAAAACCGCCATGCCTTTTTTTAAGGGTGGGAAATCATCGAATAACCCCTCCCGCTCTGGGTGGAGCGGAACAGAGTGTCAGACTCTTACTGACTAAAACCCATCCATGTTCCTTCCTTAGCCGGAGTAGCGGTAACCCTTTTGGACAATCCCGCTTAATGTCTGAGAGATATTTCTCAACAGCATGTGAAGCTAAGTCAGAGGCCCATGGGCAGCATAAAAAACCAGACCTGACACCCGGTTAGTCACTTACCACACGAAAATATAAGAAAGAAAGCCCACAATAATTCTCCCGGCATGCGGGAAACCAAAAGACATGAAAGTACTAAATTTTAAAAGCGCTGTGTTTATATATTACCTTAATCTTGACCTCCCAAAGCTCATAAAGCTTATGCAGATGTAGGTCTGGCTATATTGGGAGTACTTATTGCTATAAATAACATGGACTTAGTTATATTGTAGAAATTAAACCAGTATTATGTATGTGACGTAGTTTGCTTGTGGCCACAGTGAGAGGGGTGTCTAGCTCAGGGTTTTAAAGCTTTCTATATAACATAACATCATGTCTTGGTTTCCAAAGGGTTGAGTAGAGTAAGCGGGATTGTCCGAAAGGGTTACCGCTACCCCGGAACATAAAGGGCTAAGGAAGGAACATGGATGGGGGTTAGTCAGTAAGAGTCTGACACTCCCTTCCGCTCCACCCAGAGAGGGAGAAGTCATTTAAAAATAAAATGATGAATAAAATTCTCAAGAAAAGGTGTAGAGATAAACTACGATAATGTTATCGTAGTTTATCTCTACACCAGGCGCGACCCTCCAACTTACGGTATAGGTGTGCGTAGCAGCGAGCTACGGCGTAGCACTTCGTAGCAGAGTCGTAGCAGCGTATCTCGCGGTCCCGTGGTTTAGGCATTTCTTATTCCGTAAGCCTTTTGTAGAGAGAGACTACGATAACATGGCGCGCCCTTCCAAATGACTGTTTCAATGTTTGTACTAGTTTGTAGTCACATCCTTACGAAAGAGTTTGTATGTAGTTGTAAGTATTTGTCTTCAGTAGCAGGCCGGCAGCGACATGCGTTGTGAGTCTTGGTGGCGCGTTGTAATTACTTTCACAAATACTTTCAAGCTTTGAATTTTGGAAGGACGGGCCTTGTTATCGTAGTTTATCTCTACATTTAGTAAGTACAGCCACAATTCGTCAGTTATGTCTTAGTTCATTGCTAAAAAACCGGCCACGCCTTGTGGTGTGATCCTCAGACTGCCAAGTCTTAGGGCCTATGCACACCACGTTTTTTAAACGCGCCGTCGACGCGCGTTTCGGGAACGCGCGTCGCCGGCGCGTTTTTATCCTGCAGAGCAGTTTGTTGTCGTTTGTATCGATACAAACGCGCGACACCGATACGAGCGCTAGCGCGCGCGCCTTCCCTTTCCCCCGCAACGAGGGAAAGGGAAGTGTGAATCTACGCTAGTAGCAATCGAGCGCGTCTGTATCGCGCCTGTATCGCTACACACGCGCGTTTGCATCGCGTCTGTATCGCTACACAAGCGCGTCAGGTGTGCAAAGGTCTACAGGCTGCGTCTGACTTGCGTGCGTATCGCGTCTGTATCGCTACAAACGCGCGTCGACGGCGCGTTTAAAAAACGTGGTGTGCATAGGCCCTTAGGTCTCGAGTTCGAACCAAACGCACTTTCGACTTTTCTGATTCATGTGGGTATTGTAAATGTTTGTAAATATGTGAGCACCATGTACTTTTGACATACTTAAGTTTACCTACCATTACTATAATTATGTGTTTTTCTTTTCACTTTTTGTGGTGTAGTGTTTTTATTCTGGGTGCATCGTCTTCACATATAATGTTATAATTTATGTATACAAAACATTGTAAAACATTTTAAAAGAGTAACGGTGGAGTTTCTTGCCCATTCTTCTCCACACGAAACTACCTTTTGGAAGGGGCGACTAGAATCAATTCTATTTCTTGTTCATTTTGACGTTCAAAAGTGCCTTACTTGTGCCTATTTGAAATAAATGATTTGACTTTGACTTTATCATTTGCTTAATAAACTGCGAAGGAGCCATGCTGTTGAGAGATATCTCTCAACAGCATGGCTCAAGCTCATGGACAGCAATGCTCTGACACCAGTTTAGTCACTAACCACACGATAAGAAGAAGATCAGCACTTCCAAACCGCCTTCAAGAATTCTCAGTGTCATTATTATTGGGCTGTATTGAAGTATTGATACTAACAACTCTTGAACGCGTTCAGTTCAGTTTTATTGGTGAAATCAGCCCTGAGTGTCTTTTTGTTTTTGGGCAGTAAAAGCTCTGACACCATGTTAGTCACTAACCACACGAAAAATGAAAAAAACTTGCCGTCAAAGCCGCTGACGTCCATACTTCGCTGACACTGCGACCACACTACAAGTAGTAATAAGACTGACTAACTAATTAATGCCATGCAATGTATTCAGCTACATAAGTACTAACACCGTTAAATGTTGAATTTGTATACATGTAGTTACATGGTTGTAGATGGAAGGCTATCAAAATATGCCTTGCCTTTTCCCAACTATGTTGGGGTCGGCTTCCAGTCTAAACGGATGCAGCTGAATACCAGTATTTTATATGGAGCGACTGCCTATCTGAGCTTCACAACCCAGTCAGTAACTGGCTAATACGATATACCTTGGTAAGGCTGGCAGTCAGACTTTCGGGCTTCTGACTACCTGTGACTACTGTCAAAGATCCACGAATGACAGCCGGGATCAACGGCTTTATTTTGGCTAAATCTTTATCTTTATTTTGGCTAAATCTACAATGACTCCTCCCGCTCTGGGTGGAGCGGAAGGGAGTGTCAGACTCTAACTGACTAAAACCCATCCATGCTCCTTCCGTAGCCCTTTATGTTCCGGGGTAGCGTTAAACCTGTCGGACAGGGACCAACGGCTTAATGTGCTTTCCGAGGCACGGATGAGTCTCGATATCTAGAGATGGACACCCATCCACAGCTCAAGCCCGACAAGCGTAGCTTAACCTGATGGATCGACCCGTACGGCTGTTATTACTTAGCCACTGGAAGCTCCACTGTAGCTAGAGGACTATATCGGGTATTAAAAAGACACCTTCCGAAGCTGAAAGCCACATAATCTACCCATTATTTGGATCATTTTATCCACTAGACACTACCAGGGAATGCTGGTTCTTCAGATATTGAAAATCACAGTTGCTGTCAAATTTCTTTGATATTTTTTCAACTTTATGACAAAAGTATAAGGTTCATTTTCAATTGGGAAAATTTTACAGTTTGCAGTAGCTTGATATGCTGGCGTCTGTACAACCCGAATTCAACTTTCTTACAAAAGGATAAGGTTCATTTTCAGTTGGGAAAATTTTACAGTTTGGGATTCTGGTGCTGGCGTTTGTACAACCCAAATTAAACTTTATTACAAATGTATAAGGTTGATTTTCAATTGGGAAAATTTTACAGTTTGCGGTAGCTTGATATGCTGGCGTCTGTACAACCCGAATTCAACTTTCTTACAAAAGGATAAGGTTCATTTTCATTTGGCAAAATTTTACAGTTTAGGACTCTGTTGCTGGCGTTTGTACAACCCAAATTAAACTTTATTACAAATGTATAAGGTTCATTTTCAATTGGGCAAATTTTACAACAAGAATTGACTGTCAAATTCTAAATTAACGCGAGTGAAGCCGGGGATACAAGCTAGTACTTTATTGTATAGAAAACTTCACTAAACAATTACAGTAGAAACACGCTTGCAGTGTTAGTAGAACATTAGTTTATTGCATGCAGGTAATAACTTTGGAGGAGCTCGTGGCTAAGTAGTAACAGCGGCACGGATCGATCCACCAGGTTAAGCTACGCTAGCCGGGGTTGGCTGTGGATGGGTGACCATCTTTACATATCGAGACTGCTCCGTGCCTCGGAAAGCACGTTAAGCCGTTGGTCCCGGCTGTCATTCGTGGATTCTTGACAGTCGTTACGGGTAGTTAGAAGCCCGAAATTCTGACAGCCATTCTTACCAAGGGGTAGAGTATTACCGAGTTGTTGGGGTGGCTGGATTGTGGAGATCAGTTAGGCAGTCGCTCTAGGTAAAATACTGGTGTTCAGGTGCATCCGTTTAGACTGGAAGCCGACCCCAACATAGTTGGAAAACTATCTGTGTACCAACCAAATTTTAACATCTGGATGAAATTCCCTTCAGTAATTTTTGCGTAAAAGTTTAAACAACACCTACCTATGCATCTATGGTACATCCTCAAAAACTTTCACGTTTATAATATTAGTAAAATTATCTGTATAATTAGTTTTATATCTATGTTGAATGATTGTAGACATGATTATTGCATTTATGTAATGCGTTTAACATATTGATTGCCACGTAGTAGTATGGAACATCTATTGGCGTCTAAAGTGTTAACTAATGTAATTGGCCTTGGCCGTTTTATGTTATATTATAATAAATAAATATACTTAAAATTAAATTGATGACGTTTTTCGTGTCTCAAACAGATAAACAGAAAAAACTAACCGACTATAATCATTTCCCAACCCGTCGCAATTACTTTCTTCCAAAAATATTGAATGTACAATTTTGACATCATTGTCAATATGATTAGACGCTTCTAATTCTGTCGCAAAAAATATATTTAAACCCCTCCGCAAACCACTTAAAATAATTGCACTACAACCTTCTTGTTCAAACATGTCCGTTGGAGCGCGGGAATCTTGACAGCTAGCGGCCATGTTTGCGAATCCAAGTTGGCGGGAAAGGTAGCATAGACTACATTAATCTAGTAGAGTTAGCTACGTAGTGAGTTGATGCCCGCGGTTTTGCTCGCATACTAGGGAACTAGGTACTATGTACACTTGTACATTCCATGAGGTGGCTTCGCCCGCATAGTATCTTGATAAAATGTAGCCTATTACTACTTACTTATGTCCTCATTTTACCCTGGGGAAAGACGCAGGGTTGCCAATCAAAATCTTTTTTTTTTTATATATATCATCTTTCTTTTTCATTGTTATGTTCTTTTTTAAATTGTTGTACGCGTAAAGTAGCCAGTGACTGATGATTCCGAATAACGGGAGCGGCGACGCGGTAGACCCAGAAAAAGACGAGTGACGAACTGGACGCCTATCTGAAGGATTAGCTATAGGAGGCCTTTGCCCTGCAGTGGGACTTAACAGGCTTATAATAATAAATCAAAAAAAGTACTTCCTGTACGTGTCCCAAAGCCGTGAAAGCGTTTAAAAAAAATAGAACAGGATAACCTTTTAATTTAATGAAATATCGAAAGAAAAGCTACAAACACGTTACATTAAATGACATTGCGAAATTAGTTTTATGAAAACCGGCCAAGTGCGAGTCGGACTCGCGTACGAAGGGCTTCGTACAGAGGCCAGCACATCAAGTGACCACAATCTGTCAAATTTCTTTGATAGTGTTTCAACTTTATTGCAAAGACATAAGGTTCATTTTTAATTGAGAAAATTTGACAGTTAGGGATAGCTTGATGTGCTGGCGTCTGTACCATTATCTATAAAAACGGCAAAAAAAAAACACGTTTGTTGTATGGGAGCCACCTTAAATATTTATTTTACTCTGTTTTTTAGTATTTGTTGTTATAGCGGCAATAGATATACATCATCTGTGAAAAATTCAACTGTCTAATTAGCACGGTTCATGAGATACAGACTGGTAAGAGACGGACAGACGGACGGACAACGGAGTTTTAATAATAGGGTCCCGTTTTACCCTTAGGGTACAGAACCCTAAAAAATGGCGTATGTTTGTATTATAATATACCCTTGACCTTTTATTTTGACAGCAGTGTAGGACATTCGCACTGTCAATTGTTTTTTTTTACAAAGACATCAATTTTAAATATGTTTTATAGGTTAATAACCTAACATAGTTATTTTACTTATATAGCAAATTTTAATCACCTTATAATTACAGATAACAGTAAAAAAATATGGAGGAAATGATGGATGAATTGTTTTTTTTAGGGTTTCGTACGCAAAGGATAAAAGGGGACCTTCGCTTTTTCGGAGTCATGCGCGTATTGTATAATTTTCACTTTCTTTAAAATCGGTGAAGGAATTCATAGTGAGGAAACCGGCATGCCTGAGAAATATTTCTCAACAGCATGTGAAGCTAAGTCAGAGGCCCATGGGCGGCATGAAAAACTCTGACACCAGGTTAGTCACTAACCACACGAAAAAGAAAGACTGCGGACAGCATTGTGGGCTGCAATATTAACTACTAGCTTCTGCCCGCGACTTCGTCCGCGGAAAGTTGCGATATACTGTTACTGTTTAGGCAGCGCATGCAAATAATTCTGTTTTCGGAGGTATTTCTTTCCGACTTGTTAGACCAAAATTGCGATAGCTCGGCTAATATGTATGATATAAATATAATTTATAGCCTATAGCACTCAGGAATAATGTAGCTTTCTATCAGTGCTAAATTTTTTTCAAATTGGATCATTAGTTCCGGAGATTACCCCCTACATACAAACTTACAAATTTTACCTCTTTATAATATTATTATTATAAGTATAGATTTGTGTATTTCTAGTGTCATTTATATGCTTTATATTTTAGATGTTGGCTGTTCCGTTTCAATCAAATGTTACCGCCGCTGTCGAGGCCGGCCTAGGAAGAGGTGGTGAGACGACCTACTAGACGCATGCCGCAAGGGATGGATCGAGGTGGCTCAAGAGAAAGATGTCTGGAAGGATTTGGGGAAGGCCTTTCCTCAGCAGTGGGACATGCAGTGTAGCCTGAGTAAAAAAAAAAAAATGTGTGCGTGTACTAGCGTGCACTCGTAAGAAGTGAAACTTTATGACGTTATTTTTCAAAAAATAATTTACTTAAAAAAAAAAAAAAAAATTATTATAATATTATTATTATTATTCATAAAATAAATATAATTTTTTTAAATTAGATAAAGTTGAATAAATATTATTCATTATAATAAGTTAAATATCGCCTTACTCCGCTGGAGAAAGTATACTTCGAATCACGCGTGGTAGGGATAAGAAGAAGATGGCGCGTAACGGAAAAAATGTGACGCGTAACGAAAAAATGTTACACTAAATTTTTTTCCAACCCCGATAAAGAAGTTTCACTTCAAAAACATTGAGCAACGGTGGCCCATTGGTAACAGCCCCCCACTTACTTCCTTAATAATAATTCCATCACCACTGCTCTCAAAACGGTGAAAGAAAACATTGTAAGGAAACCGGCATGTCCTAGAACCAAACATTCTAAGACATATGACATCTACCGAACCGCACTGGGGCCGCGTGGTGGATTACAGCTGACTCCTCACAGAGAGAAGGCCCGTGTCCCAGCAGTGGGAACATTTAAGCTGATTATAAGTACAGAGGCCAGCACATCAAGTTACCACAATCTGTCAAATTTCTTTGATAGTATATAAACTTTATTGCAAAGACATAAGGTTCATTTAATACATTTTAGAAATTGCTCTATTTGTTAACACGTTGAACGCCAACGCGGTCACCGTGTGTCCGACAAACAATAGTTTTTCTATTGTGTCTGCTGCGTGGCAGTCAATGACTTAAACGTAATAGAAACCAATTTTTATCGTTATCGGAAAGCAGATACCGAAATGTAACTTTGCGTTCTCAATACCGAAACTTGTTACGCACTGAAAGATATAGTACTGCTTTGTTGAGGAAAAGTGTTTTTGGTATGGCACCCGCTATATTTAACCATATTCCTGATTCTATAAAAGAGGAACCAGTAACAAGTTTCAAAAAGAAACTAACTGTATTCTTAGTAAATAAGTGTTACTACTCCATATCGGAGTTCCTAGCTGATACTTTTTAGCTGACTCGTATTTGTAATGCTGAACTGCATCAATGTTTGCATGCCAAAATGGTAGAATGTACACGGATTCTTCAATATTTCTGCAACCACCTTATTGTACATACCTACATTCTGAGCAAATAAATGAATATTATTATTATTATTATTCATTTTTAATTGAGAAAATTTGACAGTTAGGGATAGCTTGATGTGATGGCGTCTGTACATAACGATGTTCGGCACTAAGTTGGATTTTTTATAATGGATCACTCTTTTTTAATAAAGTTCTTGAAGCGGTTTTTGGTGTGAATAAACTGGCTTAAAATGTAACGTAGCGAAAAAAGTGTTGTACCCTGTTGACACCTATGGATTAGCCCAAAATGTCACACACACACGGAAAATTTTATCATTTGTGGTATTCAAACCAGTATGGACATAATATGATATCCAATATTTCTGGGACCCAAGGGCTGGCTTTTACCTTGGCCAGAGGCTTAGCATTGCCATACAACGTGGCAATACCGCCAGTCTCTTGGGTAAATTACCGACAGCGATGCGGAGGTATATTTATATCAAAAATTCGCTTGCCACACCCGGAATCGAAAGGACTTAAATCTGTAAAAATTATAAGCTGTACTTTTATTGCATTGATCTTTATGATCGATTATAAAAACTTAAGACAATTCATTAATGAACCAAAAATGAACAACGCCATCTATAGGCATAGCGATAAACTATTTTCTCAAACACTATGGATGAGGAGATGAAGCTAAGAAAAAAACTACCTGGTGCGACTGAGATGTTACATCAATCCACACGCACGTGACTTACTCCGGAACTAGAATAGCACAACCAGAAGGTTAGAAAGACGATACGTCCTGGATAAGAAGGGTGAAGGACTAAGGAGTCCAGACCCCAATCCATGTTCAACTGACTAATCGTAGGCAAAAATTAAACAAAAAAAAATTGTTATTATCAATTTACATAGCAATGAATTTCAGCCAGCGGCGAGAATCCCCGAAAGGGTTACCGCTGCCCCGGAACACAAAGGGCTAAGGAAGGAACATGGATGGGTTTTAGTCAGTAAAAGTCTGACACTCCCTTCCGCTCCACCCAGAGCGGGAGAAGTCATTAGATGATTTCAAACCCTCAAAAAAAAAATGTTATTATCTATTTGCATAACAATTAATTTCTCCGACTTTACGTCAAATTTCTTCTCACCCTGTTCTTCGTCTTCAATAAAAAATGTTTCAAAGTATTTCTTTCCGTAGCCAGGAACAACGGTTTTCTAATTAAAATCAAGTAAACGATTCAACCGTTAAAAATTCATTCCCCTTCACTAAAGGAAGGGCATAATATGCCTAACGATCTGACCTTTGGCATAACACGACACATGCTTTGCGCTGCCTCTGATAAAAAAAAAAAACACTACCAACTTTCCGCGCGCAACTGTCAAACTTACCACAGGTAACACAGAGCTTAAATTCGCGGGAACAAAGGAGGTTTTTCCTACATAAAGTAACCTTCTTTCGTGCCACGGCGTGCGTGATTGCCCTTTAGTTTGTAATTAGGAATTTTCGACTCGTATTATAGCGCTAAGTTACTAGGAGTAATGTCAGGTATGGAGTAAATATCAAAAGAAATAAAGAAATACAATTTGAAATTCGAATTTTGTTGTAGGTTGAGGTTGGGGGTGGTTTTTGACAACTGTATTGAGTCGGCTGGTATGTTAAGACGTGGGATTATGTTAACTTCATGAAAACTACATAATACGTCGGCATATTATTAAGATTACTACCACCATGCGTATGCAGAGCTGGAACATGTCAATTAGACATGATAAGGAGCTAATAAGATTTAACCTTTTGAACGCCAGAACATAAACGCACGCGCGCGCCCTCCACGCCAAGCTACAAATTTATTTCTTCTTGTTATCATGAATTTCCCAATATCCGATGTGTCTTTTAATTTGTTTCATGTCATTTAATACGTACAAGAGCTTCAATTTTTAGGATATCTATATAAACACTCACAAAAGTAATGATTTAGTTGTTTATTTCGTGTTATAGTGTTGTTGCCATTGTCATATATTTGTGTCGGCGCTTGCTCATCACGTATATACGTATATGTGACAATGGCATACAAAGGTTAAATTCACAACACACGTACACGTACATAAGTAGAACATAACCCTAGTATTAACACCATTATTGTACACATGTTTCAACGCAAATAAAAATATTCTATTCTAATCTTTTGTTCTATTCTAATCAACTGTCTAGTGTCGAAAACGCATTTTCTCATCGGCCGGAGTGTAGTTGATTACATTATGAGATATTCTAGCTTCTGCAGCGGCTTCCCCCGGGATAAAAAGTATCCTAAGTGTTAATCCAGATCTGTTCAGCCCTTCTAGCATGATTGAGTAACAAAAATACATGAACACCAACTTTCACTTGGTAATTATTACCAAGGGAAGGAGTGATTGCCTAGTGGTGTGACCGTCGGACTGCCAAGTCTTAGGTTTCGAGTTCAAACCCAAGACACGCGTCTCTGATTTTTCGAATTCCGGTTCGTATTATATTCACTTCCTTAAAAAACGGTGAAAGAAAACATCGTGAGGAAACGCCGCATGCTTGAGAGATATTTCTCAACAGCACGTGAAGCTAATCAGAGGCCCATGGGCAGCATAAAAACTCTGACACCAGGTTAGTCACTAACCACTAAAATAAAAGAAAATAACCAAGCCTTAAATGCGGTCAGTTCAGATATTATCATCCCTGATTGTTATTAATTAACGCAGAACTAAAATACTTCTTTCTCGTGACAAACAAGACTGGCCAAATGCAGGTTCATATTATAAAAGTCGGAGTCCGGAGCTTCGGACTTTAAAGCCCTGGCTAGAGGCGCTAATTTATTGAGGCATCCACAGGCAAGTCCGGTTTAGCAGTTGACAACCTTTTTGCTTGAACTGCGAGATGCCATTAAAATAAAATAAAAAGTTTCGGACTTATCAACCTATCTGACTGCCTCGTTGGCTGAGAATGAAGTCCTGGGCTGGATTCCCGTGCCGAGAATAGTGGTATTGCCTTGGGTTTTTCTGTCTAGAGTTTTTCAGTAGCAGTGTTTGTGAATGGCTATACAAGTAGAGGAAGACCAAAGAAACGATGGATGGATTGTGTGAAAGATGATATGGCTAGAAAGGGAGTGACTACCGAGATGACGACTAATAGAGAAGTATGGAAGAAAAAGACATGATGCGCCGAGCACAAATAAATTGGGATAAGGGCAGGAGAATGATGAGTCTTTCAGTAGCAGCCAGGAATCTGGATCTATGCCCCGTTTGATGGCAATAGGCTCGCCCCCTTTAGCAAGAACTTAAACATCATCTGCCTAGCCTTTTCCCAACTAAGTTGAGGTCGGCTTCCAGTCAAACCGGATGCAGCTGAGTAACAGTATTTTACAAGGAGCGACTGCCTATCTGACCTCCACAACCCAGATACTGGGCAACAAGGTACCCCTTGGTAAAACTGGCTATCAGATTTTCAGGCTTCTGACGACCCGTAACGACTATCAAAGATATACAAATGACAGCCGGGACCAACGGCTTAACGTGTTTTACGAGGCTCGGAGGAGTCTCGGTATGTCCCATCCACGGCCAACCCCGGCAAGACTGGCTTAACCTGATGAATAACAGTCGAAATTTTGGTGTAGTACAATACAAGTACACATCTGTTCAACCCGTCGCCGTCGGGGAAACAAGGCATGATGATATGTTACGTGTACCATGTCCTTCGAAACGTAGGTACCTCCCTATCAAGGCACTTTCGACAGCGTTCACCTTGCTTCCCAAGTTTTTGAGGTTGGTACCCCCTGCCACCCGATAACCCACCGTTTAAACTTCTGTAAACGCAGCCAAAGCCCCAGTTTCTTGATAAGCTACCACAAGCCGTCCCTTCAAACTTCCGGTCAATCGATTAGACTCAGATTAGCTTGGCACGCAAGCTGCTCATGTTACTGAAAAGGTCAGGGGTTCAGGAGCTTTGAGTCTTCACGCTTGGATCTAAGGAGGTCGGTAAAGGATTTAAAATAATCTCTTGTTCTATCTTTTTTTTTGCCGGTGGAAGGATTAGCACCTAAACGTAACGGAAATTCGAACGATTGTGAATTTGGAAGAATGATCACTGATTTCGAAAATTCGAACACTAGTTTCATTCCTTTTAAGATTTTATATCTACGGGTTTATAGGCACTAATAATGCTGGCCGAAAAAAAAAACCATATGCTATAGAACAGTAGTATGACCATTGATGTATTATGAGTACCTATTACTAATTTAAAAAATCGTTCTAATCTACGTCATGTTTGCGTCAATTGTTCGTGCTACACTAGCTCTTTGGTGCTATTCTATAAAGTTCACTTTGAACCTCAATCAGTAAGAGCTCAGGATTCGAAAAGCGAACTCATTTGTTTTTAAAGTAAATCATCGCCAATTCACAAAAATATATTGCACCGTTCTAATTTTGAAGTGATGTTAAATTACAGTGTCCGACTTTTTGTGAAACAAATTCAAAATTGGAGTACGACCGTGTGAAACAAAAGACAAAAAAATCGGTACCTAAAACTATGGTTTCCTCCAAGTCAAAGTCAAATCACTGATTTCAAATTGGCACACGAAAGGCACTTTTGAACGACAAAATTTACAAAAAACATTGAAGTGATTCTAGTTGCTCCTTCCACCTTAATATTATTTGTAACTGGCCAAATCTTTAGCAACTTTGAAAATGGAATGTTTGTCAACCATTTTTTGTAGCGAGCGCATTTCGGTCATGTAAACATTCTTGGTCATCCATAAAAACATCTTCTCGTTTGGAATTATTAGCATTGGGAGTGCCAATGCTAATAGTTGGTCCATGGAGTTTCTTACCCGTACTCCATAGGTACCTACTGCTTTGGAATGGACAACGAGCTTCATCTTTCTGACTGACCGACCCCTTGACAATAATTCAAGTGCCTGTAATTGTTTTTTTTTGACGTGACAACGTCTTATAAATTGGTTTGCCGGGTGACACTTCAAGAAACTGCGTTACGCTCCGCTCACGTTATGCGCTCACAATGAGAGCGAGTGAGAGGCACGCGTCCCTTCCACTCGGGCATGGTTAGCCCGCCTAAGAGCGAGAGAGACAGACATAATTATTTCATCCTTCTTCCTACTATACGAATGAATATTCACATTAAAATTATTTTACCACTCAAAGTCGTTGTCACGTAAAACTTTCGCCCGTATACCGACTTTACAGGCAACCAATTTTTTTTTTTTAATAAATGCTTTGAGTTTGAATAAAATTCGTACCTAAACGCTAGCAGTTCAAGCTATCCCAAACTGTTAAATTTTCCCAATTGAAAATGAACCTTATACTTTTGTAATAAAGTTGAAATACTATCAAAGAAATTTGACAGATTGTGGTAATTTGATGTGCTGGCCTCTGTACCTAAACGCTAGCACGTAAAGCTATTTAGTCGATTGAAATGTTACATTTGCTTTGCATTTTTTAGAGGACGCAATTTTATTTTTGGGACATTTTTGGGGGGTCAATAGAAGCTTAACCTCAAGTTTGTGGGGTCGCCACCCTTGTCCCCCGGCCGCCATCTTGGAAAAAGAGTGAAAACACTTTATTCGCGGTATCTCGGAAACAATGCGTCTTACAAAAAAATTGCAAAGACATAATTTGTAGCAAATTGTTTTGCCTACAAATATTTAATAAAACTTTTTGCCCTAAATTAAAAATTATAGAAGTTATAAGCAAAAAAGTGAGATTTTTTTTATAAAAATTTTCTTTTTTGCTCTATAACTTTTTTTTATACATTTTACAAAAAAAATACCTCAGACCAATCTTGTAGATGATCTTTTGAGGAAAATTTTTCCGTATTTTTTTTTTTAATTTCATTCATTAATAACGCTGTTACAGCGCTACAAAGTTGACCGGGTTCGTCAATGTTCATGAGACGGTCGAAACGAAATGTTTAACTTATTTTTGTTTTTTTTTATAGTAAATATATTCTTACAAAAATTTTGTTACATTAAAAAAACAAATCAAACTTGATAGATCTTCTCAAAACTTGAGAACAAGGCTTGGCCCTAAAGGGAGGGCTTCTTCATGTGCTGACATCTCTTTGAGGCGCGGGTGGAATATATACGCGCCGTCCGGCACGGGCCTGGTCCTGATCGGGTGGTGAGCCACCCATTGCTCACCGACCGCAGGCCCGCGCCTACGGTGGCCGGGAGTCTTCACGTGGCTCCCAACGCCCGGGGCGTCTCCTGCGGCGGCTGGGACGGGAGGACCTTTCTCTCTCCCATTCCGCCACCTCCTTCGCGAGCATGACTGTTTCGCAGAAGGAGGTGACTGCCTCTCACTCCCTCTCACTTCGGACCATGGCTTGCACCAGGGCCGGGCGCGAGAGGTCGCCGCCGCCGATTGCCTCTAAGAGAACACGGCGGTGCTCCGCCCAAGTAGGGCAGGTTTCCACCGTGTCCTCTGGGCGATTCTCGCAGTGGTGACACCCGGGCGTTTCCTCCCGCCTGATTATGTGCAGGAACCTCCCGAAAATCCATGTCCGGTGAGGATCTGCGACAGGCGGTAGGTGAGGGCGCCGTGACGCCTCTGTAGCCACTTCTCAAAGAGGGGCCTTATCGCCACTGACATGGCGTGCCCTAGGTACAAGACAGCCTAACATTTATTTTTCAAAACCTTCAAAAGGGAGCACATCTGCTCAGATATAGCCCTTCAAGTTTTATGTATGGAGATCTCATAACACAGAATTTGCTGTTTCTTCATGCTTTTTCAGGATGTGATACAACATCAGCAGCCTATACAATGGGGAAATTAAAATGTATTAAAATTATGGAGAAACATCCTTAATTAGCTGGTGGTACCGCGCTATTCCATCTTTGCTCACTCTTGTTGGCGAACGTTTTTTCATATCTTTATACGGCTTTATACAAGCTAATTCAGGATATAGGCTGCTGATGTTGTATCACATCCTGAAAAAGCAGGTTTTGAAAAATTAATGTTAGGCTGTCTTCTGCCACAATAATAACAGAATCATGAGATCGGGATGCAGTAAGCGCAGCATAGACCATGTTTGTCTGCATCTGATTCAGCTTGGTCGACAGAAAACCAACCCCTGAAAGAGCAGTTTTGAGAAGATCTATCAAGTTTGATTTGTTTTTTTAATGTAACAAAATTTTTGTGAGAATATACCTATTTACAATAACAAAAAAACAAAAATAAGTTAAACATTTCGTTTCGACCGTCTCATGAACATTGACGAACCCGGTCAACTTTGGAGCGCTGTTACAGTTATTAATGAATGAAATAAAAAAAAAATTACGGAAAAAAATTCTCAAAAGATCATCTACAAGATTGGTCTGAGGTATTTTTTTTGTAAAATGTATTAAAAAAAAGTTATAGAGCAAAAAAGAAAATTTTTATAAAAAAAAACTCACTTTTTTGCTTATAACTTCTATAATTTTTAATTTAGAGCAAAAAGTTGTATTACATATGTATTTGTAGGCAAAACAATTTGCTACAAATTATGTGTTTGCAATTTCTTTGTAAGACGCATTGTTTCCGAGATATCGCGAAAAAAGTGTTTTCACCCTTTATCCAAGATGGCGGCCGGGGGACAAGGGTGGCGACCCCACAAACTTGAGGTTAAGCTTCTATTGACCCCATAAATATGTCCCAAAAATAAAATTGCGTCCTCTAAGAAATGCAATATTCGGTCTTTAAATTGTAACATTTCAATGGACTAATTCCAAACTATTAAATTTTCCCAATTGAAAAGGAACCTTAGGATTTTGTAACAAAGCTGAAAATCTATCAAAGAAATTTGACAGATTGGGTTAGCTTAATATGCTAGCCTCTGTGCTTTGTTGGCAATAGCTACCTAAAGGTATAATTAAAGACAAGCAACCCCTGATTGTTATTTAATCATATTTATGCACGAAAATGTCAAATTACGAGTTTCCCTATAATTAATTATAGCACAAAAAATATATTAAAAATGTATTAGATGATTCTTTAAAATGATAAGAACGTTAAAGACGGTGTTTCGGCCATATTAATAAAAAAATAATAATAATGAAACGGCAATGACCTACAAGGATTTATTAGTGAACATTAGTATTTTCGGGGTTCCACAACCCACGGGCAAGTGACACGTGTTTGCGGACAGCCACTGCGGAAAAAAAAAGAAAGAAGTTGTTAATGGCGAACGCTCTAAGTTGGCGCGCGAAATTCAAATTAGCAATAGCAGGTCAGTTTTAAGTTCTATCTGCCTAGCGTTTTCTAGCTATGTTGGGGTCGGCTTCCAGTCTAACCGGTTGCAGCTGAATACCAGTATTTTACATGGAGTGACTGCCTACCTGACCTCCACAACCCAGTAACTGGGTAATACGATGCTCCTTGATAAGACTGGCTGTCAGACTTTCGGGCGACCTGTAACAACTGTCAAAGATGCACGAGAAGCCGATCCCATCCATATTTTTTGGTGGATGTTGAGCGATAGCTATTTTTTGTAGATGTAACGCAAATTCTCCTCCAACTTTTTCTTTTATGCTACTGCTCCATCTGCGTCTTAACTCGCAAATTAACACGTTAATTTAGGCGTTACGTAGATGTGGCCAACGTTTTAATGGCATTTTATACAAATGGCATTATTAATGGCATTAAACGTTAAGCGATAAATCGAGTGTCGGTTTTTTGGACATATCAAAGGGTTTTAGTGCGTAGTTTAGCGCGCTAAGTGATGTTGGCTACATTAATGCCATCTCATTCCACGAAACGCACGCGCACAGGACGCATGCAAGGACGAGTGTAGGTACTTTGTTTAGGCGGTAACTGCATTTTACGAGCACGATAATGGAGTGGTCGAATGAGAAAGCTTTAGAGTTTTTAGAATTATTACAATCAGAGCCGTGTCTTTGGAATCCAAAGCTGCAATCACATAAGAATCGGTCAGCGCACGGTCTAGTGATGCGTGGCGACGTATTATCCAGTCTTTGTCGTTTCCAGTGACACAGGAAGAATTAAAAAAGAAAAAAAGAGTCCCTAATGGGATACTATCGAATTCATTTGAATAAATATAAAAATCTCTTAGATCAGGAGCAGGTCGAAATGATATATACATTTAATGTGTGTTAACGCGTGACTTCATGAGGGATTAACTCTTTACGGCATTGTAACCTAAGTGTAGCCAACGCGCATTTTTAATGCCCTAATTAACGTGTAGTTGGCCATTGACATCAACTTTAACGCTAACGCTAAAGATGGAGCAGTAGCATTACGATTAAAGTGGTAAATAATATTTATTTCTGGCAACTTTGCTGTCAAAAAAATGTCATTCATTTTTTTCCTGTTTTTATTTATTTAGTATTTTCTTTATTCTTCTCTCTGCGTTGGTGTTTGTATGAATCTAGGTACTTTTAAGTGTAACCCTTAATTCTTGACGCAATAAAACACAAAAATATAAAGATTGAGTATATTTACAAATTAAATTAATCTTACATTAAATTTCATTTACATGTTAAGGCGATTGGTACGGGCTGTTCCCAGCCAATGTCCCGCTAGATGGCGCTGAAGGCTACATTTCTAGTTTATTTGAGTTTTTGCGTAATTGGAAAACTATTATGTCGTAGGAGTAGTGTTCGCGGTTACTAAATATTATAATTTATTGAAATATGTCATATCATTGCCTTAAAATCCACCCAATTCGGTAAATAGATGTATTTTAACATCTGCCATTGCATACAGGGTCGTTTACACACACAGACGTATACAAAAATGTTTACTAAAATTGAACACTAGATGGCGTGAATGTAAAAAACAAGTTTTCCATTTTTCTGTATGGGTAGACAGAACTTCAGAACACCACCTGCTATGTTTTATATTCTAAAAGATTGTTATAAAAATAAAACTTATATTTGTTGGCGTAAACTATTTTATTGATCAATAATTTTGGGAAATAAATAATGTCAAAATTGATTACAATATAACGCAGTTTTATTTTATTACATGTTTCTTTATCAAAACATGTATTTGAAGTAGCATAATTATAATATGCTGATCCATGCCTATTCACTCAAAACTAATAACACTAATGATTTGTAACAGTAACAATTATTTCAATATTATTTTAAACATTTCATAACCAACACGTAAGAATAATTCATAAACAAGATACAACAACAAATCTAAAACACTTTATTAGGTGATAATGACCAGGAAGGTGAAAAACATATTTCCGATTTCGACGCACTCAAAAGCTTTTAGTAAAACATAGGTAAGCATGTATGCCTAATGAAGTATTATTTCACCTTCTGATTTTACAGTAAATACAAATAAAAAGAAATATACAGTGGTTATGTAGATTCTAAACAAACTACTACCAAAATACAATTAGAACAAAAATCATTTGACTTGTTGATTTCAGATTCTAAACAAACCACTACCAAAATACAATTAGAACAAAAATCATTTGACTTGTTGATTTCACCCTCTGCCTTGAAACTATCAGTCAAACGGTCACTCCTATGAGTATTACATATATAAATCATTATCATGCTGTCCTACAGTGGAGATTTCAATCAAAGCAATGTCTTCTGGTGACTTTTGGAATTCTGTTAGCCGTTCTTCACACTGTATTTTCAACTGTGCTTCGTCAATATCAATAGGATCACAAGCTTCGGGTCCATAGTGCTTATCCGGTTGGGATTTCTCTCTTCGAGCAAATAATCGTTTGCGTGTCAAAGATTGCTGTCGTATTCTGCTCTGTTCCTTCCGTTTTATGTACTTTTTAAAATGTGTCCCTGGGCTCTGTGTGGTCTGCTTTTTCCATGCAGTTTCATGCCATTTGTGTCCCTTAGCAAGTGATAGGCCTGAAAACATATTTAAATGTTATATTTAAAAAAAGAAATGTTGCATTATTGCATATAAATTGGAATAAATAAGGGCTGGAGAATGATGATATTCCATCACAATCAAAGAATTTCTTACTGGTTCTAATAATTTCTGACTGTTATTACTGTATATTTACCTGCCACATAAACACGCCGCTGGTAAGAACCCCCTTTTCCTAAACTTATTCGTTTTCCACAGTTGAATTTGTTTATTACGCTCATAAAGTTTTCTGCCACATTTGTTGTCTCATTAGACAAACAACCTGCCTTCAAAGCAATTTTTTCATTGGCTGCATAAATCAGAGCCCACACCTCTGGAGCATTATTTTTCAGACTTTCTACATGATTTTCTTCCTTCTTTTCACTTTCATCTGTTAATGTTTTATTGACATTGCAGTAATAATTCTTGCAGTTTTCATGTACTCCGAATACATGAAGCGGGCCATTTCTCAATTCTGCTGCCATAGCAGTATGCTCACTGCTACACATGATAATTTTCCGTGCTACTAGTGTAAGCTTCATCACCTTCGGCTTCAGAATATTTCGCCCAGAAAGAGGGAGTTTAGTGTTGACCAAGATCTAAAAAGCACAAAATATAAATACAGAATAATATGCTTCACTGATCTTGAATTGACTTTACAAATTTGACTTATTAATTTACCTTGTAGAGTGCACTGGTATAGTTTTTGATAACATGATTCTTGCATTCAATTTTTTTTATTATGTTCCCATATGACACTTTCTCTTTCAATTTTGCATACACAGAGGAGTCTCCGTTACCAATAAAACTCAAATAGCAAAGTTGATGTATTTCTTCACTGTTTTGAAAACCTTCCACAATAATATCTGATTCCATTGCTGTAGATGGTCCAGTAAAATTTTTGCAGCAGTTATGTGCTTTCATATCCAGGTTTCTCCTCTCATAATATTGACATGTATAACAATATTTGTTTCTAACACCAAGAAATTGTCATTTTTTAGTTTCTTTACCAATAATGCAGGCCTGGAAATGAAAAGCAACACTTCGAAATTTGTTAGCTGACATTGTTGGAATATCCATAAGACTTGTTATATGAGCTGCTTGAGTGTAGAAGCTACCAGAAGTGACAGTTGCCCACACAAATGCAGTATTTATTTTATCACTGCTCTCCGTAAAATGCCTCCACGCTTTATCACACATACTGCACTTGAAAATTAATTCACTTCGAAATCCATCAAGTCTTTCACTAACAAATTCAATTTGTGAAGATTCACACATATTTCGATGTCTTTCCATAAGAAATGCCCACTGTATTACATGCTTCAAGTCCACAATGCGATACCCAGATATTCCAGATAAACATTTATTTGGACCAGGTTCCACAATCATTTGAAATGAATCAATTTCCGGATCAGGTTGCGGCCAATTAATCTCTAAAGGTTCAACCACAGGTTCAGCTGTCACTGTGCTAGTACTACTAGGAGCACTGTAGGTGGCCTCTAAGCGGATTTTCGGTTTTACACGAATATATGTTCTTGGTTGTATATGTTCTGGGTACTGAAAGAAAAAAAAACAAATTGTGATTACCATAATAAAAGTATAATACCTATATCCTAGATCTATTTTCTCCTTTCTCAATATTTCGTAGGTTTTTTTTACGTCATCTTATGGTTTTAGATTATAGCAGCCCACATGACGACCTACTGACCCTACATACACGTAGTGTTCCTTTTACGATCAACAATAAACCATGTTGATACATACATTATAGAGTTATCTAAGACGATTTCTCGTGTTTACGAAGAAGTCGGATACAGAATTAGTTGTATTATGCAGGTTCACTTACCTCCCTTCAGCATAATATCTCCTTCTTCCACTTCGAACTCGTTTCAAAGATTTGCGCGACCCCGAATATTCGTGTTGTCTGTACGACGCCTTGCTTGTTCGAACAGACATTGTAGACGTAATCTAAATCAGAAATATAGAAAAACAAATGAAAAACGAAAGAATAAGTTCCTTTTAGACACTCAGTATTTGAATAAAATAAATATCGTAATTCGTAAGTCACATGCATTGAAAGATCTATCAATCTTTTATGATTGAGTTGCGTTCTGAAATAAAATCTAAGAAAATAAAATATAACACTAAAATTTACTTATCTTTATATTTCAATGTTATCTTTATACACCTGGTAGAACTGGCCGACGAATATAGATATATATATTAGATTCAGCGATTTATTTTTAAACAATAAATTACGGAACAAAAAAAAAGGATTGTAAGTAACTGAATTATGTTTGTTTCTGAACGCACCGAGTCGCGCGCCGGCGCGCGGTCCACGGAGTACATACCTACTTTGATAAAACAAACTAATAATATTGTGTGTCTGTCTGAAAATTCGGAAAAGCATATTTTGCCAATGTTTGCAAGTTTAATTTTGTGACTACTTTGGTAGTTTACCGATTTATAATAATTGTATATATCGTTGTTTAAAAAATATTCAAACACATTAAAATATGATACACTGATTTATCACTGGTTTCAGTGATGAACTGATGAGTCAATGTTAGCCACAATACTAATCACTTTCGTCATACGTGTGTATGATTGATGTGATTAGCAATGTGGTGATATTTCAGAAAAATCACGGGCCAGTTTGTTGTTTTTAATCCCACCGAAAATATAATTGCGTTATTAGAATAATTAATTACTATACCTACGATAAATTACAATATAGTCTCAAATGCATACTAGAGAAATATTGCAATTTGAATCAATTAAAATGCACAGCATACAAAAATAAATTCTCAACACAAGACATTCCGCGCGCAAATCATAGCGCGTAGCAATGAAAATCAAGAATGTAATTTTATATCGAGTCGACCAAAGTAAAAGTACCTAGACAATACATTGACCTCTAGACTAATAGAGGTCACTGGTCAGGTACCTACATACAAATACAGACAGACCTACGACCACGCTACGAGTTGCCAGTGTTGCCACACAACAATAATGAGTAATAAAATTGTTTACAAAAAAAAGACAAAGATTTCTAAGGTCATTAGTTTTATTTTATTTATTGTAATTTTTTTTTTGAACGATTGGAAATGAAATTACTCAATTATTGCGGTTAGAACTTTGATTTATTAGAATTATAAGATAATGAACGCGATCGCGCACGACATCTAGCGCGTCAATGTTTAAACATCGCCTTTCGTTTGCTTGTCAAAAGTCACGCACACTACTGTAGAAGTGTCAAATTTTGCCGGTATTTCACTGTTGTTTTTCTAAGTAAATAATGTAAGTTATTGATTAAAAAGGTCGATCGCGGACACATTTCATTGTAGAGAAGTGATAAAATGATTAGTTTTAATGAAAGAGTGTCTGTGTTTAGTGTATAAATGTATTCAAAAATGTATGGACGGAGGGGCGGTACATCCACCTTAACGTATTATCTAGTTTTTTATTTATCTTGTTTAGTGCAAATCACATTTAAGAGCTGTCAATGTCAAAAATACTCAACAAGTTGACATTGACAACTCAAAATCGCGATTTGACATTCCGAGGCCAACATATCAAGCTACCTCAATCTGTCAAATTACTTTCAATTTTATTACAAAAAGATGTTAACTTTATTACAAAACGAGATTGTCCAAAAGGGTTACCGCTACCCCGGAACATAAAGGGCTACGGAAGGAACATGGATCGGTTTGTCAGTAAAAGTCTGACACTTCCGTTCCAACCAGAGCGGGAGAAGACATTGGATGATTTCGCAACCTCAAAAAAAAAAAACTTTATTACAAGATCGCTAACCGCGAATCGCGACCTACGCTCAAAGTCTCTTTGAAGAATAAAATCAGAAATGAAATTATCCGGAAAAGAACTGGAGTTACCGACATAACTTGCAGACTGAACAAACTGAAGCGGCTGTGGGCTGGCCATGTTTGTCGAAGGACCGATGGTCGGTGGAGCAGACGAGTCCTGGAGTGGAGACTGGCGTATCGGCAAGCGTAGTGTGGGACGCCCCCCAGATAGATAGACCGATAACCCTAAGAAGGTGGCTGGGACAGACTGGATGCTGAAGGCGAAGGACAGGGTTTTATGACGCAGCCTGGCAGAGGCCTATGTCCAGCTATGGACTGTGATAGGCTGTGTTGATTGATGGACAAAAGGATTGGGACAATGGCAGGGTAGAAGTAAGGAGGACTTGAGGAGGTCTTGTATGGGGGATTAGTCGAAAAAGTGTCCACTTGTAAACAGCAAATTATTGTTCGAACTCTCACCGAAATAGCGCTAGTGTAGCAAGTGGGGTACTTGAAAACACTGTATAATTTTATTCCACACTCATGTTTATCTATACAGAGTCGACACGACAGAGGGGCTTTCCTTTAAACAGCTTATACTAGGGACCATTATCAAGCTCTGTACCAAAAATCAATTAAATAGGAGCAGTAGTTTAGTCGCAAATGTTTTTTTAAGTTTTTGCCCCGTTTTAATACGATGTATCTTTCCTAACAGCGCTCCGGCGTGCACGCGTCGGTGCCGCTGCGTTACAAGGTCAGTTTTTATTTGCAAAGGGTGGTTGCGTTTTACTCTGATTTGTAAGCTATTTAGTTTGTTTGAAAAAATAAAAACCTCATTTTTGGTGCTTTTTATTTTTATACCGTACCGAGTTAATACTAAACACGTATAGTATACGTAGTGTAATTTAATGCCCCTCTGTCATATCAACTCTGTATATTATAATAAAATTTAAAAAATTGCGCAGTAACAAAGCGGAAATGTTTCTTTCCGTTTTTAAATTAGTATCCTACTCTAATAATTTGTGGGGCTCTATTTAAAATTCGTCCACTTGCTACTGTAGCGCCACCTTAATTTGCTCCATTTCAACGGAAACTTTTTAATACACTGAGATGGTCCTGCTTACTTCTACTCTCCATACAATTTGTGATAGCTTGATGTTGCTGGCATCGTCCTTCATCGCATTTAATTTCGTTGGCGTAACCAGCCCAAATGTAACATTGACATGTGTCACTACCAGAAATATTTGAGGTGTTAATTTAATGAAGCATTACATAATATAAGCCCAAGACGATGGTGAATATACTGCTAACCGCGACAGAAGCTGATGATCCGCCTGGACTGCCATGACCACCAACACCAGCTGTAACAGGAGAAAGAGAATTACGATCATCGCAAGCAGAAGTTAGCCTTCCTCACAACATTGCAGCTTGCAATTGTATTATTTATTTAAAGACACACTAAAGGTACAGAGGCCAGCACATAAAGTTACCATAATCTGTCAAATTTCTTTGAAAGTATTTCAACTTTATTGCAAAGTCATAAGGTTCATTTTTAATTGAGATTTGACAGTTAGGGATAGCTTGGTGTGCTGGCGTCTGTACAAAAGCGGACTTAATGCCTTAGGCATTCTCTACCAGTCAACCAAGGGTGGTGAAGAGATTAGATGGCAGGTGCTTTAAATAGTAGGAACATACAAAACATTGAGACTCATGAATAAAATAGATATATAAAAGGCGATTCTTGTGTCTCTCGAAGTTACACGCTCAATCTCATAATTTCGCCACCGTTCTTGCCAATTTAACGTTATGTAGTTTATATTAAACAATTACAAAGACACTTTAAACAATTAATAGCAGTGATAGCCTAGTGGTGTGACCGTCGGACTGCCAAGTTATAGGTCTCGAGTCTGAACCTCGCACGCACCTCTGATTTTACGGATTCATGTGCGTAGTGTATAAATTATCGCTTAAAAATCGGTAAGGAAAACATCGTGAGGAAACCAGCATGTCTGAGAGATATTTCTCAATAGCATGTGAAGCTAAGTCAGAGGCCCATGGGCAGCATAAAAACTCTGACACCAGGTTAGTCACTAACCACACGACAAGAAGAAGAGAGACGACATTATAGCTCGTAATTCTTGCTTGATGCTTGATTTCTATTTATAATATGTATGTATTTACAAAAAAAAATTTACATAAGCATCAGGTTGCTTAGCTTAGGACTATATGGCGTTGTGTAAAATGTCCAAGGATATTATTATTATTATTATCCAAGGATATTATTGATGGTACTTGAGGTACATTTTTTATACAAAAAGAGTTATTTTTGAATACGATTATTTAAAAAAAATGTAGTTAAAGAGTGTGGCGAGCATAAAGTTACAAAGTCTCCAGCTCTTCCTGCCTCTCACTTTAATCTTAGCGTAATGTCATATTTGTAACAAAACTATACATTAAAATATGCCGCATTCACCTGTATACTTAACTAAAAATGCAGATATTTTTAATTTCATCACCCTTCTTGCCAATCTAGCGTAATATAGATTATATCGATGCCTCAAATATCGTATGAACCCCATATGATCATAAGAAAAACTCTCTCGAAACGACAATAAATACCGGGTTATTTTTCAATGACCGGCCAAATTTTCGCAGGGTGTTCTACCCATAAATATGAACAACTTTCACTATGGGACCAACTCTGAAATCACGAAAAAAAAATCAGCTGTTTCATACATTTTAGTCGAGTAGGTATTGATATTTTGTAGGAAACAGCTGATTTTTTATTCGTGATGTCAGAGTTGGTCCCATAGTGAAAGTTGTTCACATTCATGGGTAGAACACCCAGTGAAAATTTGGCCGGTCATTGAAAAATAACCCGGTATAACCGTATAAATCGTTGAGCTCTTATAAGCAAACGGCTGCTAATAGGCGAACATCTAATGGGTTAACAATTAAAAAGAGACTTACTGCAAGTATGTAGCTCCTCGGAGTATGGGAAATCAAAAGAGCACTGGCATATACTATTCCTGCACTGAACTCGGTGAGTTATGTCACCCAGGTAACATTCACTACTCCTGGAACACGATTCAAATAGACCTGGAAATAATGGTTGAAATGTTAATGGCGTTGCTAGATCCAAAGAGAAAAAAAAGATATATCGATTTTTTTGACATAAACCACGATAACATGGCCCGCCCCTCTAAAACTCAAACCGTTTGAAAGTATTTACAAAGCGCCACCAAGACTCCCAACGCATGTCGCTGCCGGCCTGCTACTTAAGACGAATATTTACAACTACATACAAACTCTTTCGTAAGGATGTGACTACAAATGTTGAAACAGTAATTTTGAGGGGCGCGCCATGTTATCGTTGTTTATCTCTACTATAAACTCCGGTCATGTTAAAAAACGATGTATTTTTTTTTTACAATTAAATATGAAATAGCATCCTTCATCGGAAGGTTAAGCGTGCGTTCCACCAAAGATGTTGGAGGATGCGTAGCAGCGAATGTGCGTACAAATAACCAATAACAAGACTAGCTTAGCTCAAGCTATGAAAATGAAGAGATCCTATTGGTGGATTTTTTCTTCGTACATCATCATCATTCTCCTGCCCTTATCCCAATTTATTCGTGCTCGGCGCAACATGTCTATTTCTTCTATATTTCTCTATTAGTCGTCATCTCGGTAGTCACTCCCTTTCTAGCTATATCAATCTTTCACAAATTCCATCCATCGTTTCTTTGGTCTTCCTAAACTTGCCTAACTAGGTACTTTACTCAGATATACAGCCTGAAGAGGACGTGCTGAGTAAGAAAAAAAACAAAAGAAGCAAATGAAAATTGACAAATAATTCATATACCAGTTGATTCTTTGATATGGTCTCATTCATACCCTAGAATTAGAGGATACGCTCAATACTACGCATTATACTCTGATTTTACGGATTCATGTGCGTATTGTATAATTATCACTTGCTTAAAAATCGGTGAAGGAAAACATCGTCAGGAAACCAGCATGTCTGAGCGATATTTCTCAACAGCATGTGAAGCTAAGTCAGAGGCCCATAGGCAGCAAAAAAACTCTGACACCAGGTAATTGAGTATTTGAATCGGTCAAAAATAAAATATGAAATCACATGGAAAAAAGCCCGCTCGTCATAAAAACTTCCATCACCGTGCAAAAATTAAATATAATGCGACGATATAATTGTTAAATTGCATTTAATGCAAATAAGTATTCCATTTGAGTCTAAAAATCTGTGACGTCAAAATGTTATATTTCATACAAATCACGTACAAATGCCGCGTTTTGACAGTTCATAAAAAGTAACGTTATTGACTACCCTTTCAAATACCCCATTGTCACTAACCACACGAAATGGAGAAAAAGAATCTACAAGTCATATTTTTTCCAAACAAAATCCTAACACTCATATTTGAACTAATTCTAATTAATTTAAAAGCTCGAATGCTGCCGGAATTATTTTCTTTCCAGCCAGCTACGATATAACGTCGCATCAACCCTCTACTAAGAGGCCCATGGGCAGCATAAAAACTCTGACACCAGGTTTGTCACTAACCACACGAAAAGGAGAAGGGGGGATACAAAAACATCTTGTATAGTAAATAACGTACCGATACGTGGCCAGCAGCGCCCGCCACTGAAGTGATGGTCGTTACGACATGCACACGTGTTGTCTATGCAGTCGCTACCACTACCCAACAGCTCCGTGCATTGCAGGGCCACCTCGCAGTCCTCCGTGATTCCGGCTATTGCTAAAAACAAAAGAAGATTACAAGTCATCATCATCATCTGCCTAGCCTTTTCCCAACTATGTTGCGGTCGGCTTCCAGTCTAATCGGATACAGCTGAATACTGACCTCCAACCCAGTAGGTACCACTCGGGCTACCACAACCCAGTCAGTAACTGGGCAATACGATACCCCTTGGTAAGACTAGCTGTCAGATTTTCGGGCTTCTGACGACCCGTAACAACTGTCAAAGATCCACAATTGACAGCAGGGACCAACGGTTTAAATATTTAATTTCAGAAATAAATATTTTGCGAGGACGTAATTGTAAAATTGGAATTAATGTTAATAAATATTCCATTTGATTAAAAAAATCTGTGACGTCACATTTGAATATGCCATAAAAATACTACCCTGTCAAATACCCAATTGTGTAGTAATTTAAGTTTACTTTTTTAAATAAAATAAATACTTCTATAATTTTAACCCTTTGCTTGGCAAAAATAAATATGTATTAAATTAAATTAGTTATTTATTTGTGTTCAATTAGTTTTTTCTTCCATTCTCCTTAGAGGACAAGTAGGATATAGAAAAAATACAGGGTATCTAATTTTGGAGATATTCCATATATCTCTTAAGATACATTGCCAATATCTGTTATTTTCTTCACATGAGTCAATGTATCTGAGACGCTCGAACAAAATAAAACTCAACAACACCTGTTTTCTTGCACCTAGCAGTTTCCTCGCTGTAGTGAGGTGAAGAGTTGTGTGTTGCGCTCGGCAGTAAAGCTTTTCTGCGTCTCGTACACTTGAAACTTTCGCTACGCTCAGGTTTCAATACAAGTACTCGCGCCAAAAATCAACTTTGCAGCCTTGCATAACAAATAACTATTTTTTTTTAATTTAGAACAGTGTACTTACTTGGCCAGCATGTATCGCTGTACTCCAAAAAGTTGCCATCACACTGACATGTCAAGATATTTGTGTTGTTCTGGCAGACCGTATGCTCTATGGCACAGTCAGCATCTAGCAGGCATGGACTACCGATAGCTGGGGACAAAAGAAAAAAAAATGTGTTAAAGAGGTATGTATGGGGAGGTTTACTCATCCTCCATAGAAAAGTGAGGATCCTCCGACCAGGTAACCTAGCGTTAAATTCCCGTTTTTTTCCAATTCCGTTGTTTTATTCAATGAGTTTCAAGATTTGCCAGTATTGTTCATGTTTATTTTTCCAATAAAACCGAAAAAAACCGATGAATATGAAAGAAACGGGAAACTTTTCATGTCTTTTGTATTATCCACTATTCTTATTATTACCTATTTGTATTCACCTCCGGTATGTTTTTTTTTATTTCATCTGTTAAAATCTATTAATAAAACTTGTTTTTTTTTAACCACAACATTCGAGAATCTTGTCTCTTTTCAAAAGGATTCCTTCTGTTAATTTTTCTGTGTCATGCAGAAAACACGAAAAAAAAACTTTTTTTTTTTCACGAAAAAACAAATACACAGTGATTTTTTCACCGTTTTTTCAACGTCATCACGTCAACGCCGGCTGTCGCCGAAAATCAGCGCTGTGGCTCCGTCTCGCATGGGGTCGAAGCATTATGCTGAGCGATGGCCGTTTTGCGTGGATGTGACTCATATTTTGCCATAACTTGTTTTTTGACATGTTTGCTGCATATAAATGTATTGTCTTTCTTTCTTCTATGTGTATAAAGAACACACATTTGTGGCTGGATAGATGTCTACACACGCACTTCTCTCCTGGTCGACGCAGCAGCCAGCCACTACGCAGCACGTCTGCATCAATCCGACTCACTGGAGCATCCTATGCAGCATCACCGCAGACAGTTCCGATTCACCGTGAACTATGCGGCATCCGGTTCCGACTCACTGTAACCTTCCACTGGCCTGGCACACTTCACACTGAAGTATGGACTGACTCGAAGATAAAGATCCCCCCCCGTCTCCCCTCCGGTCGCGGAGGGGAGCGATGTGGCGACATCTATCCAGCCACATAGGAACTACATTGATAGCGAGCGAAGTGTCAAAGCCGTCACACAAATCCTACATCGCGCAAGCAGAGTTTACCGCGCGATCTGACATATATGTATACTCAGCCCCGACTGAGAGTTGTCGGATGTTCAATGGAGGGAATTCCCACCCTATTCCTCCATTCTCACCAAACATTTAATAGAATGCTACTTACTAGGCGCACAGACGTCGTCAAGCTCTTGGTATCCAACACCACAGGAGCAGAGCCCTCCCTCACACACAGTATTTTCAGTTTCCGTACACTCCTGGGTTGCCTGGCACTCATCACCAAGCGCTGGAAAACACAAAACAATTGAATAGAAACACAAATCTATATTCTACGGGTTTTCTTTTAAACTGCCTATACTAGGGACCATTTTCAAGCTCTGTACCAAAAATCAATTAAATAGGAGCAGTAGTTTAATCGCAAGTGATTTTTTTAAGTTTTTGCCCCGTTTGAACACGATGTATCTTTCCTAACAGCGCTCCGGTGCGCGCGCGTTGTTGCCGCTTTGTTACAAGACAGTTTTTATTAACAAAGGGTGGTTACGTTTTACTTTAACCTGTAAGCTATTTAGTTCGTTTGAAAAAAAAAAAAAATTTTGATGCTGAAGCTGACATGTGGCAAATGATTGATTTTAATGTGATGTATTTCGTAATGTTAATTACTTCTCATACGATAAATGTGTAGAGTCAAGTTCTTCCAACTAAACAGACAGCTGTGCTGCTGGGGAGTTTGTTGTGCCTCTTCTTCTTCCCAGCTAAAGCACTAGGAAGTGGTGAAGGGTGGGCGTTTTTGGGGGACTGTCTTATGTAACTTTGACCTTCAAGAAGTGCTGATCTTCAGCCTAATTTGAATAAATGACTTTTGATGCTTTTTATTTTTATACCGTATCGAATTAATTAATGCCCCTCTGTTACATGAACTCTGAATAAAAGTGTAAGGCCACTGATTTAACACGAAATCTCAAAAACCACTTAACCTACGAAGATGAAATTTGGCACAGAGGTAGATTATGAGTAGGAAAAGTTAGCTAAAAAAGGATTTTAGAAAACTCCCCCCGTAAAGGGGTGAAATAGGAGGTCGTAGTTTGTATGAAAAATTTTCAACACTGACGCGGGCGAAACGTTATAACTGCGAAAATTTGGATAGATGGATGTTTGTAACTCAATCACGCCAAAACGGCTGAACGGATCTGGATGAAAATTCTATCCTGGAACAGTACAATTAGATATTTGAAAGGGTAGTCAATAACGTTATTTTTTATGAATTCTCAAAACGCGGCATTTGTACGTGATTTGTATGAAATACAACAAAGTGACGTCACAGATTTTTAGTATCAAATTGAATACTTATTAACATTAAATGCAACTAAACAAATATATATTTGCATAGTATTCAATTTCTCTACAGTGATGGAAATTTTTAAGACGAGCGCTCTTTTATTTATGAGAATTCATATTTTATTTTCGACCATTTCAAATAGTCAATTCCTGTGGGTGTTGGATAATTTCCTTCATACATGATGGTGAAGCATCAGGGAAAAGTTTGTATGTCTGTAAAATTACAACAAATACTCACATAAGCCTGTCGAAAGACACAAGCCACCTATGTTAGTGGTATCTCCAGGGCAGGTACATATGCCCTGACCCTCGGCATTAACGACGCAAGAGATCACTAAGTTACCAGCCAAGCAGTCATCAGGTTCTTCACAAAATTCGCCAATACCTGGGAAAGAACACATACACACATAAATACCACGCCTTTTATCCACTAAGAGTTGGCAGAAGTGTACGTATAGTGCATCCACATAATAGCAGTGATAGCCTAGTGGTGTGATCGTCGGACTGCCAAGTCACAGGTCTCGAGTTCGAACCCAAGGCATACACCTCTGATTTTAAGGATTCAAGTGCGTATTCTTTTCGTGTGGTTAGTGACTTACCTGGTGTCAGAGTTTCTATGCTGCCCATGGGCCTCTGACTTAGCTTCACATGCTGTTGAGAAATATCTCCCAGATATGCTGGTTTCCTCACGATGTTTTCTTTCACCGATTTATAAGCAAGTGATAATTATGCAATACGCACATGAATCTGAAAACTCAGAGGTGTGTACCACTAGGCCATCATTGCTTTTACAGAAAGCAGTGATCGCCTAGTGGTATGACCGTCGGACTGCCAAGTCTTAGGTCTCGAGTTCGAACTCAAGGCATGCACCTCTGATTTTAAGGATTCAAGTGCATATAGTATAATTATCACTTGCTTATAAACCGTTAAGGAAAACATCGTGAGGAAACCAGCATGCCTGAGAGATATTTCTCAACAGCATGTGACAGTGATCGCCTAGTGGTATGACCGTCGGACTGCCAAGTCTTAGGTCTCGAGTTCGAACTCAAGGCATGCACCTCTGATTTTAAGGATTCAAGTGCATATAGTATAATTATCACTTGCTTATAAACCGTTAAGGAAAACATCGTGAGGAAACCATGCCTGAGAGATATTTCTCAACAGCATGTGAAGCTAAGTCAGAAGCCCATGGGCAGCATAAAAACTCTGACACCAGGTTAGTCATTAAGAACATGATAAGAAGAAGAAGGCCCTCATTTCGACAATTGTGTTCAAGTCCTGTAATACCCCCGGCAAGCCTATTGCCATCAACCGGGCACATTGATGCTGGATTGCCGCCACTGATAAGTCTGTCAAAATCAAAATGATCTTTATTCTCGTTACAAATTAAGGTTGCTATTGGATTGCTGCCACTGACACGTCTTCCAAAATCATAGTGATCTTTATTCTCGTTAAAATAAGGTTGCTGTTGGATTGCCGTTACTGACACGTCTTCCAAAACACAGTGATCTTTACTCTAGTCACAAATTAAGGTTGCCATTGGATTGTCACCACTAACAAGTCTGTCAAAATAAAAGTGATCTTTATTCTCGTTAAAATAAGGTTCCTGTTGGATTGCCGTTACTGACAAGTCTTCCAAAATCATAGTAAACTTTATTCTCGTCACAATAAGGTTGCTACTGGATTGCCGCCTCTGGCAAGTCTATAAATTACACAGTGATCTCTACTCTCGTCACAAATTAAAGTTGCTGCTGGATTGCCACCACTGACACATCTGTCAGAATCAAAGTAATCTTTATTCCCGTCACAATACGGTTGCTATTGGATTGTACACTTACCAGCAAATAACCTGCACATATTTCTCTCAGCGTCCCACACCGCCTGCTCTGGGATACATTCACATTGGCGGAGGTACCATTGTTGCTCCTCACCACAGCGCGTGGCGGCTCCGAAGGTATGACACATCTGGTCGTTCAAACACGAATCAGTGATGCGACGAGTTGCTGGGAAATGGAGATGGGTTAATAATAATAATAATAATGCTTTTATACTAAGTACTTAAGGCCAACAAAGACTGGTACGGGATGGCATAGGATTTTGCCGTCAAACTCAAACTCAAACTCAGATTATTATTTCAAATAAACCAATTACAGGCACTTTCGAATTGTCAAGGGGTCGGTTAGTCAGAATGATGAAGCTAGTTGCCCATTCCAAAGCAGTAGGTACCTATGGAGAAGAATGGGCAAGAAACTCCATGGACACTCTTTTAAACAAAATATTGGTTACATAATTCATATTATTATTATACATGTGAGAACGATGCAGAACGTTAAAAGCATCCGATATAAAATATGTAAAAACAGTTCAAAAATTAAATTAAAATAAGACATAGCCGCTAAGAGATGACCAGTATAGTAGTAACCAGTACCGGATTAGCACAGTCAGTTAGCGCACACTAGTCGCTCAGATACCGCGGCATTCCAGCGCCTTGCCACGGCATGCCACGCCATGACAAAGCATGCCTCGGTAGCTCCTGCTGCCCGATACACATGTAGTGATGAAACTGGTGAAATCGGTTTCATTGGCTGAACTGATAGATAAGCGGCATTAAGCAACTCGCCTTAAAATTGATTTATGTTAAAAACTTTTAGAACGCACTTCTTTACCGCGACTTGTGGTAGCAGTAAATTGGCAGACAATGTGGCGTAAAGAAAAATGCCCTGAGAAACGCCATGTTTTTTTTATAGAAAAAAATACTCTTGAAACTTAAAACCACGAGAGATGGGTCACTATTGATACTTAAGTTAAATTCAGAGGATGTTTTTTCTTTTTTATAAGCGCGAAATGCTCCGACGGTTAATATGCAACACTTAATTTCATTGGCTGAGTGGCCCCTCGTACGCCTTCCAAAGGACCGGAACCCCAGGATCCCGATATATATGTCAAAGAGAAAAATAATACAGATGCCTCTTCAACATTTAGAATGGTCTAAGGGGCCTCTGCGAGTTAGCTTCGGCCCCTCGTACGCCTTCAAAAATTCCGGGATCCCAGTGTCCCGAGAAATGACATAAGTCAAAAAGTCAGTTTCCTACAAAAGAACAATGCCTTTTTTTTTTTTAAGGCTGGGAAATCATCCAATGACTGCTCCCGCTCTGGGTGGAGCAGAAGGGAGTGTCAGACTCTTACTGACTAAAACCCATCCATGTTCCTTCCGTAGCCCTTTATGTTCCGGGGTAGCGGTAACCCTTTCGGACAATCCCGCTTAAAAAGAACAATGCCTACGCAGTGATTGTTGTCCCCACAGATAATAAATTTAAAAGAGTACCAACCTTTAACACAATCCCTCATGCTTTCATCGAAGTACACATTAGGTGGGCAGCCACACACGCCATCTATAACCTCAGCGAGGAAACCACCACATTGCTGCTCAGTAGAAGTGGTGCCAAGCTCTGGGAAGTAAATAAAAGCATTAGGTCTCAAAAGTCAAATTCAAACCATTTATATCAAATAAACCTATTACATGCACTTTTGAATTGTTATAGGGTACGTCAGTCAGAAAGATAAAGCTAGTTGCCCATTCCCAAGCAGTAGGTACCTGTGGAGAAGAACGGGCCAGAAACTCCACGGACACTCTTTCAAACAAAATATGGTTACAAAATCCGACATTTGACCTGTCAAAATTTTCTGCCTGCCTAGCCTTTTCCCAACTATATTAGGGTGGGCTTCCAGTCTAACCAGATGCAGTTGAATAACAGTATTTTATATGGAGCGACTGCCTATCTGACCTCCACAACCCAGTAACTGGGTAATACGATACCCCTTGGTAAGACTGGCTGCCAGATTTTCGAACATCTGACGACCCGAAACGACTGTCAAAGATGACAGCCGGGACCAACGACTGAACGTGCATTCCGACTTCCGAGACACGGAGAAGTCTCGGTATGCAAATATGGTCTCCCATCCACGGTCAACACCGGCAAGCGTAGCTTAACCTGATGGATCGATCTGTGCGGCTGTTATTACTTAGCCATGAGCTCTTTCCTGACTTGTACTTTTCTTTTAGGGTGGGATATAATACAATGACTTGTGGAGCAGTTGTGTGGTGGAGCGGAAGGGAGTGTCAGACTCGTACTGACTAAAACACATCCATGTTCCTTCCGTAGCCCTTTGTGTTCCGGGGCAGTGGTAACCCTTTAGGACAATCCCGCTTACTTAGCCTACACTGTCCCACTGCTGAGCAAAGGCCTCCCCCAAGTCCATCCAGACATATTTCTCTTGAGCCACCTCGATCCATCCTTTGCGGTATACGTCTAGGTAATCTCACCTCTTCCTGGGCCGGCCTTGACGGCGCCGTCCATCCAGCACCCACCTTGTAGCGACTATTGCCCAGCGGCCACTATGTAAAATATTATTGTTCTAAAATTAAATACGTGATCTCACCAGCGAAACATGAGGTGCCGGCTGCATTAGGGTAGAACCCTCTCGGACACACACAGAAGCCGAACGCAGAACACAGGAAAGGTTCCGGACATTCATTGGTGACGTCACAGTTGTTGCCATGGCTTCTGGAGAGAGAGCTGGAGAGATCTCGAGAAGTGCTATTGGTTCTTGCCACGTGTGTGAATGTAGTGGCTGGAAGGGAAAATAAAGAATTAATATCCCGAGAAGCAACGTGTAACCGACCAACTCTGAAATCGTGAAAAACAAATCAGCTGTTCCCTACATTTCGACGAGTCACGTGACCAAAAATGTATAGAACACCTGATTTTTTTTTCACGATTTCGGAGTTGCTTCCATAGTAAAAGTTGTTCAGTTTGGTGGTCTGTAGCATATGCTTTTGTATTTATATACCCTTTTGGTTACATCCAGTATAAGGTCTCATTAAAATAGATGGGCAAATTTTACCGAACCAAAGATATCCAAGCAAAAAAAAAAACACTGATTAAAGTGATTTTAATTTGATCTAAAGTAATAAATTGCCAGCACACTAGAATAAACATATCAATTATGGGTACTTGCACACTTTTGTAAGTATCTAATGCGTTTTTCTTATTATTTTTCCTGATGATTTCTATAATTTGACCATCTATTTTAATAGGACCCTTTGCTAACTGATATTTGCGCCATCTACATTGCCACATTCGAACTACGCATCACAAAGACGTCGCGCAAAATCGTGCATCTCGCAAGCATAGTTTGCCGTGCGACTTTTGACCTTTCAACGCCAAAGCATTAAACGCACGCGCATGCCCTCCACGCGAAGCTACAAATTTATTTCTTCTTGTTATCGTGAATTTTCCAATATCCATTTTGTCTTTTTATTTGTTTCATGTCATTAAATACGTACGAGAGCTTCAATTTTTAGAATATCTATATAAACAAAAGTAATGATTTAATTGTTTATTTCGTGTGATAGTGTTGTTGCCATTGTCACGTATTTGTGTCATTGGTATACAGGGTTTGCGCTTGCTTTTCACGTGTATGTGACAATGGCGTTAACAGGTTCCTGACCCAGGCTCCTTAACATGAGATTGACACCGTGTTCGTTGTGTATTTACAGCTCTACTTAACGAAAACGACTTTGGAAATATTCACGTTAGTACGTTTTATTAGTTACGTTATTAGTACGTTTCATAGCTATTTACTTACATACAAAGTAACTATCGTAGACTATCTACGGCATACACATAAATTATGATAAAGTTTTTATAATCTAATAATAATCAACTAATTAGGTGAAAAATTGATTTCTAAGAAGTTGCTAAACTGACACGATTCGGGCCGGGGAGGGACAGTCCGGCTATCTGTATAATCCAACGTCTGACAGGAAAATGCCTTTAAATAAATTTAAGTCTTCAAGACTTCGGGCTATCACAACCCAGTCAGTAACTGGGTAATACGATAATTGCGATTACACTTGGTAAGACTGGCTGTCAGACTTTCGTGCTTCTGACAACCCGTAACGACTGTCAAAGATCCACGAATGACAGCCGGGACCAACGGCTTAACGTGCTTTCCGAGGCACGGAAGGTCTTGGTATGTAAAATTGGTCACCCATTCACAGACAAACCGCTGCAAGCAGAGCTTAACCTGATCGATCAACCCGTGCAGCAGTTTTATTGAGTCACAAGGACTACACTATAACATACAGAGTTGATATGACAGAGGGGCATTAAATTACACTACGTATACTATACGTGTTTAGTATTAACTCGGTACGGTATAAAAATAAAAAGCACCAAAAATGAGGTTTTTATTTTTTCAAACAAACTAAATAACTTACAAATCAGAGTAAAACGCAACCACCCTTTGTAAATAAAAACTGACCTTGTAACGCAGCGGCACCGACGCGCGCGCGCCGGCGTGCTGTTAGGTTAGATACATCGTGTTCAAACGGGGCAAAAACTTAAAAAAACATTTGCGACTAAACTACTGCTCATATTTAATGGATTTTTGGTACAGAGCTTGAAAATGGTCCCTAGTATAAGCTGTTTAAAGGAAAGCCCCTCTGTCGTATCAACTCTGTATGTGATGGACATTTAGGCGATTAACACACGGCACCGCTCGACCGCGAGTGCACAACGCCGCTAAAGAAGTTTTCACTTCAAAATAAGATGCAAAATAATTGTAGGCACTTACGATTGGTACTGTCAATGCATCTAAAGTTCGACGGGTCACAGACTCCATTGGTGAAGTGACAGTCTTCATCTATTATACAGCCTTCGCCGACAGCTGCAAACAAAACAAAACAATCAATAATTAGAATTAAAAATAAACATTTCCATTCTTTATCACAAATTAAGTTTGAAGGAGTATAGATAAACTACGATAACATGGCGCGTCCCTCCAAATAACTGTTTCAATGTCTGTAGTCACATCCTTACGAAAGAGTTAGTATGTAGTTGTAAGTATTCGTCTTCAGTAGCAGGCCGGCAGCGACATGCGTTGTGAGTCTTGGTGGCGCTTTGTGATTACTTTCACAAAAACTTTCAAACATTTTGAATTTTGGAGGGACGGGCTATGTTATTGTAATTTATCTCCAAATGTATTTCAGGCGCCAGTAACTTCTTCCATTTAGGTTACAATAAATCAGGTTAAGCAGCAAAGTGATAAAATCACGCTAATATTTGTGTGATTGTGTGTATGTTTGTATGTTAGTTGGTCTTTAACGCAAAACTACTGATAGGATCTCGATTAAATTTGGCACAGAAATAGATTATAACGCTGCAGCCAGGATATCCAGCTCAATAGTGTACTCTTGAAAATAGTAGTACGTCGTGTCTTTGCCAAGCCTTTTCACAACTATGTTGGGGTCGGCTTCCAGTCTAACCGGATGCAGCTGAATACCAGTATTTTACATGGAGCGACTGCCTATCTGACCTCCACAACCCAGTTACTAACTGGGTAACACGATACCCCTTGGTAAAACTTCTAGCTGACTACCTGTGACGACTGTCAAAGATCCACGAATGACAGCCGGGACCAACGGCTGAACGTGCTTTCCAAGGCACGGAAGAGTCTCGATATCTGAAGATGGTCGCCCATCCACAGATCAACCGCGGCAAGCGTAGCTTAACCTGATGGATCGATCCGTGCGGCTGTTATTACTTAGCTACGAGCTCTATTTTATATAAATACACTCACCATGACCAATTTTCCTACACTCTCCTCGTTGTCTTTCGTAGTATCCACTGGAACAGCCACATATGCCCTCCTCACAAGCCATGTTGTAAGGATCCCTGAGCGCTCCGAAGCACTCCTCATGCCTTTCACAGGCGCCTCCAAGGTCTACCGACTTCCAGCAGCGACCGATCAAGTAGTGGAAGCCTGGCTTGCAGTCGCATTGGCCTTCTGGAAAGGAGAAGATTATTTTGAAGTTTATGAGTTTTTATAGCAGCATCTCCATCTCCACTTGACATCTCCACATAGGAACTACGCGTCACAATACCGCCACGCAGCTAACTAACTAAACTGAACTAAAACTCCATGGAGACCTTTTAAATCAAAATTTGGTTACAAAATCTGGGTTACATCATTCATGTTGAAACATATATACATATTGTGAGAACGATGCAGAATGTAAAAAAACGTCCATAATTAAAAGATTAAAAAAAAACAACTCAAAAATTAAATTAACTTTTAAAAGAAGCGTGGCAACTAAGAAATGACCATTCCTTACTGACCGCGCCCGTTCACGAACATGACGCATGGATTAGCACCATTCAGCTCAACCATTTTGATAGGAGCTAAATGATCCAACATACGCGCCACCATCGGTGAGACATTAAAGTGAGCATGACATCATCATCATCTGCCTAGCCTTTTCACAACTATGGGTCGGCTGCTTCTCTGACCTCCACTCCACAACCCAGTAATAGGGCAATACGATGGTAAGACAAGCTGTCAGATTTTCGGGATTCTGACTACCCGTAACGACTGTCAAAGATGCACATGACAGCCGGAACCGACGGCTTAACGTGCTTTCCGAGGCACGGAGAAGTCTCGGTATGTAAAGATGGTCACCCATCCACGGCCTACCCCGGCAAGCGTAGCTTAACCTGATGGATCGACGTGTGCGGCTGTTAGTACTTAGCCACAGTAAGCATGACATGATCATAATAGTGTTGCGAATAGGGCTTTCATCCCGGGAATCTCGGTCTCGAGAATTTCGAGAATCTCGACGATTTTTTGGTATTTTCGAGACTCGAGACTGATAGTTTCAGTTTTTGGAATAACGAGACTTTTGAAACTCACATAATTAAAACAGTATTAAATCATTAAGGCATTGACTGCCACGCAGCAGACACAATAGAAAAACTATTGTTTGTCGGACACACGGTTACCGCGTTGGCGTTCAACGTGTTACAGTAAAAATAAGAAGTAATTTATGAACAAGTGATTAATAAAGTCCGAAAAGAAGCGAAGTTGTTCAGAAATAACACCAACAGAACAAACTATAAAAAATAAAACTTAGAGGAAGAGTTCCACAAAGAACTAAAATGAGATAGTCCAGTTTAGCTGCAAAGCTTGAACGAAAGAAAAAAAATTAAGATGCGTTTGAAAAGGTCTGACTGATGTAGGATCCGGCATAGAGTACGCTGAATCTATAAGTCCTTCCTTTTGAAATGAATAGTCTCGAAAGTCTCGTTTTACCCGGGAGTTTTGAGACCACATCGACTCAAAAATGCAACGAGACTGAAAGCCTTAGTTGCGAATGAATGAATCTGGCGGCCCTCATGGTGCCAACATTGTCCAATGTACAAATGTTTGCGCGTATGTGTGTGACCAGTGTTGGACCTACCTTCTGCATTTGTTGCACCTTCGGCCCGACGGCATTGGAAGCTGGTGAGCAGATTGGAACACTGCAGGTCATCCATACAAGGCGACGTTAAATACGGCGCAGCTGTTGGAAGAAAATGTTTATTAAATAACTAGCTGACTCGACAGACGTTGTCCTGTCTTAACTATTATACCTACCTTAACTAGCCTACTTACCATACCCAGCCTGCCTACCCTACCTACTTATGTTATGTAAGAACCTTCTCCTGACAATAACAAACACAACAAAAAAAGAATTAGAGAAATCGGTTCAGCTGCTCTCGAGATTTGCGCTTAGCAACACATTCAGTGATTCATTGATACATAGTTTCTTCCGTGCAAGTAGGTACACATTTCTTCTTCCCAGCAGCACTAGGAAGTGGTGAAGGGTGGGTGTTTTTGGGGGACTGTCTGACTTTGACCTTCATAAAGTGCTGATTTTCAGCCTAGTTTGAATAAATGACATTTGATTTGATTTTAATAGCGACACTAAAAAATTGTCGTCTGAGAACTTTTGTATGCTTAAACTGTAACCAATATTTTGTAGCTACATTTTGTTTAAAAGAGTGTCCATGGAGTTTCCCGCCAGTTCTTCTGCATAGGTACTTACTGCTTTAGAATGGGCAACTAGCTTCATCTTTCTGACTTACTGACCCTGACCCTGACTCTTGACTATTCAACAGTGTCTGTATACTTTTAAATTGTCAAGGGTATTTAGTTTATTCGAAATAAATGCTTTGAGTGTGAGTTTAAAACTAGCTAAGGAAAGGACATGGATAGGTTTTAGTCAGTGAGAGTCTGACACTCCCTTCCACTCCACCCAGAGGGGGAGGAGCCAGTTGATGATTTCCTACCCTAAAAAAACGGTTGAAACCTTCTTTATTATATCTGTCGTTGAAACCAAAATACAATATTCTTACGGCTGGCGCACGCAGTTCCGCCCAGCACCAACTGCTGTCCACTCTGACAGACGCACATCCCGGATTGGCAGATAGACCCTGATGGTGTCGTGCAGTCAGTGTCCTCGGAGCAGGTCCAGATGGAGAGCACCGAGTGACCGTGCAGGATGCAGGCTGTAGACAAAGAACATTTTGTTGTTAGAAGTCATAAGTTAACCGTTTATATAAGGTGACTGGTAATTAGTGACCGATATTTAAACACGTGATTGTACTCATAAACTTTCCCAAAGAAACTTTTTTTATATAGGTACTCATTGTGAAGGGGTCGGCCCCGTCGGATTATCTTTCTTCTCCCCTTATCCCAATTTATTTGCACTCGGCGCAACATGTCTTTTTCTTCCATACTTCTCTATTAGTCGTCATCTCGCTAGTCACTCCCTTTCTAGCCATATCATCTTTCACACAATACATCCATAGATTTTTTAGTCTTCCTCTACTTGTATAGCTATTCACATTCATGCTCACAACTTTCCTGACAACATTTGCCTCATTCTTCTCTTGAATTTACGTTAGTGCGTTTGTCCACCACAGTCACCGAGAACGAGATGGCGGCACGAAAGTAGAAGCGAAGCGAAATTTACTTCGGCCGAACATGAACCTTATTTTTTTACAAGAGAGTAGAAAATCTATCAAAGAAATTTGACAGATTGGGGTAGTTTAATGTGCTGGCCTCTGTACAGCAGCTGAGCGCATCTCGACCGCCGAAGTTTCGAGTAGTTTACTAAAACTCGGGCCTAGTTTATTACCTTGTTTATAAGTTTAGCACACGAAACATGTTTAATCTTGTCCATACACCACCATTGCACCGGCGCCGTTCACTCGGCATTTGTTTATTCTATCACTAGCGTCTGACGAAAATTGCATTTTATACATATAAACCTTCCTCTTGCATCACTCTATCTATTAAAAAAAACTGCATCAAAATCCGTTGTGTAGTTTTAAAGATCTAAGCATACATACAGACATTAGGACGCGGGAAGCGACTTTGCTTTATACTACCTATGTAGTGATAACATACTTTTTTTTTCATTCAGTCTTACCAAGGGGTATCATTTTACCCAGTTACTGGGTTGTGGAGGTCAGATAGGCAGTCGTTAAATGTAAAATACTGGTATTCAGCTGCATCCGTTTAGAGTGGAAACCGACCCCAACATAGTTGGGATAAGAACAAGCAGCAGATACTTTTTTAAAGGATGGGAAGTCAAAAATTACATGACTTCTCCCGCTCTGGGTGGAGCGGAAGGGAGTGTCAGACTCTTACTGACTAAAACTCATCCATGTTCCTTCCTTAGCCCTTTGTGTTCCGGGGCTGCAGTGACCCTTTCAGATCAATCATCATAACATACTAAACCGCTGAGTTCAGTCGCGGTGGACAAACATTTCCCGTCACCGGACTGTCACGTTCGGTTGGAATAATCTAGTTTCTTGGTGACGTCCAGGTGACGGATGCGGTGGACAAACGCTCTAATTACTGATTAATCATTTTATTATGAGTACGATGAACTGATGACACATCCAAAAAATAACGTTTCATACCTAACGCGAGCAACATCCGAAGCGCTATCGTAAATCGCTTAAGTATCATGAAATCACTTCGCGATTTATTGAAATATCATACAACATAAGATGTGCGTCAAGCTAAAGCGCTTTTATAATTAATCACTAGCTTCTGTCCGCGATTTCATCATCATCTGCCTAGCCTTTTCCCAACTATGGTGCGGTCGGCTTCCAGTCTAACCGAATGCAGCTGAATACCAGTATTTTACATGTAGCGACTGCCTATCTGACCTCCACAACCCAGTAACTGGGCAATACGATACCCCTTGGTAAGACTGGCTGTCAGATTTTCGGGTTTCTGACGACCCGCAACGACTTCTGCCTGCGATTTCGTCCGCGTGAAATATCTCTTTCCACCGACTCACCCCGTCGCATCGCATCGCCCGTCCGCGCTATTTTTTTGTTTTCGCTTAGAGTTTTTCTGTTGTTTTTTGTTTCTCCTGAGGTTCCCAGCGTAATTTGAAATAGCCTATAACCTTTCTTAAGAATTAGGCTATCAAATAAAAATCAAATCCGACCAAAATTCCTGAGATTGGCACGTTTAAACAAAATACAACTCACTTTGGCAACATTTTTCATTTATGCCCCGCTCCTATTGTACGTAGCGTAATGTTATATAGTTTACTAGCTTCCTGCCCGTGACTTCATCCGCAAACCTTAATGAATTATACACCTAAAGCTTCCTCTTGAATCACTCTATCTATTAAAAAAAACTGCATCAAAATCCGTTGCGTAGTTTTAAAGATTTAAGCATACATAGGGATATAGGGACAGAGAAAGCGACTTTGTTTTATAATATGTAGTGATATTATAAAGCTGAAGAGTTTGTTTGTTTGAACGCGCTACTACAAACAATTGTTTAAAAAAAAACTCACCAAATACTAAAAATACTTTGCCGGACCACATTTTTATAAATTACTATTTACTATTAATTTAAACTAATTATAAATATACTCTAAACACTATGCGCCCTAAGGCTGTACACGTTTTAATAATAAGCTGAATAAAAATTTATCATTATATCGATAATACTAATATTTCAGGAGATAATCGTACCGTAGACAACGGAAGTTTAGACTTGTTTTTTTTTAAGATCTAGTTTAGTGCCTCGGAAAGCACGTTAAGCCGTAGGTCCCGGCTGACATTTATGCATCTTTGACAGTCGTTATGGGTCTTCAGAAGCCCGAAAAGCCAGTCTTACCAAGGTATCGCATTGCTCAGTTACTGGGTCGTGAAGGTCAGATAGGCAGTCGCTCCATGTAAAATACTGGTATTCAACTGCTTCCGGTTAGACCCACCGGTTCCGGTGGAACCCCAACATAGTTGGTAAAAGGCTAGGCAGATGATGATTCGTAACCAAAGTCCCTGTCTAGAAATTCGTAAGTCTACGCACTATCCGACAATTATGCAGGTGTTAGAGATATAGCGATAATCTTTATCACTTGTTTCGCAGCTGTATGATAACACCTTATCACAGAAACAATGTGTCCTACTCACGTACATAGGTGCTGTAAAGGTCAATTAACATCGAGACGTGCGCGACGCGATGCGACGCGAAGCGATGCGACGCGACGATATTGGAAGAGGCCAGTGCTTCACAGCTGGCTGGCAGCTGTCGTCACAGCTCATTAATAATCATAACATATCATTTATTTTAGGTAGCAAAGACCCATAACATACACAACCTTACACAATATCATACATATTTATACAAACCACAAATGTAAAAACTATTGTATTGAAAATGTTGTCAGGAAAGTTGTGAGTATGAATGTGGATGGCCATACAAGTAGAGGGAGACGAAAGAAACGATGGATGGATTGTGTGAAAGACGATATGGCTAGAGAGGGAGTGACCACTGACCACCGAGATGACGACTAATAGAGAAGTATGGAAGAAAAAGACATGTTGCGCCGAGCACAAATAAATTCGGATAAGGGCATGAGAATGATGATAAAAACTTTTGTACACGAAGTGACGGCGTCGTGTTGCGCTGCATGGTGTCGCGTAGCCTTCCGCGGAATCACCGATACACGACACCTTTCGGTCAAAACTCTTCCTCATTAGAGCCACCCGGCACCCACTCCGCACCGCCTCGCCTCCTGCGGCTAATATTCTTTATATGGACTTGTATGGGTATACGCTCACTACTTCAAGTCCGTGGCGTCACCGGATTGCCTCAGTCGTAAGCCCACGGACCACTCGGTGACAACTTGCTGCTCGCATGCTTGCCATGCGTTCACTCCACTGCGAGTTGCGAGGGCCACTTGTTGACCGTGCAACGTTTATTGGTGATAACGCGGCGTCCACCCGTGGACCACCTGTCGACAACGAGTGGACGCCGTACGACGAGACGGTGCGGGGTGGGTGCCGGGTGGCTTTGAATCATTACTTTTGTGAGTGTTTATATAGATATCTTAAAAATTGAAGATCTCGTACGTATTTAATGATATGAAACAAATTAAAAAACACCATGGATATAGGGAAATTCATGATAACAAGAAGAAATAAATTTGTAGCTTGGCGTGGGGGGCACGCGCGTGCGTTTATGCTCTGGCGTTCTAAAGGTTAAATGTGCATCTTTTCGTGTAGTAAATAAAGTTAAATTTTGTGTCTTATTATTCCATTAGAATGTGCGCGCGTCGCGTCGCGTCTCTGTGTCAACTGACCCTAATAACGACGTGTGATCCTGTTATGAATGAGTCACGCATTTATAGGCTTTGTATTCTTTCTGTTTCGTGAGGTTAGTGACTAACCTGGTGTCAGAGTTTTTATGCTGCCCATGGGCCTCTGACTTAGCTTCACATGCTGTTGAGAAATATCTCTCAGACATGCTGGTTTCTTCACGATTTTTTCCTTTACCCTTTATTAAGCACTAGCACTTTGCCCGCGGCTTCGCTCCCGTGGTCTTTCCCGTGGGACCCGTTATTTTTCCCGGGATAAAAAGTAGCCTATGTTACTCCTAGAAAACTAAGCTTTCCAACGGTGAAAGAATTTTTAAAATCGGTCCAGTTGTTTTTGAGCCTATTCATTACAACCAAACAAACAAACAAACAAAGTTTTACTCTTTATAATATTAGTGTAGATGTGATAATTGTACAGAGGCCAGCAAATTAAGTTACCACTATCTGTCAAATTTCTTTGATAGTATTTCAACTTTATTGCAAAGATATAAGGTTCATTTTTAATTGAGAAAATTTGACAGTTAGGGATAGCTTGATGTGATGGCGTCTGTACTACGGGAGTAAAAAGTATCCTATGTATTAATCCAGGTCATAAACTAGGTAATCGGGATTGTCAAGGTTACCGCTACCCCGGAACATAAAGGGCTAAGGAAGGAACATGGATGGGTTTTAGTCAGTAAGAGTCTGACACTGCCTTCCGCTCCACCCGGGAGCCGTCATTGTATGATTTCCAACCCTAAAAAAAAAAAGGTCATAAACTACCTCTGTGCCAAGTTTCATAGGTTCAGCCGTTTGAGTGTGAAGGACTGACAAACTCACTCACTCACAAACTTTCACCTTTATAATATTAGTGTGAAGTGTGATATTAAAACTTTTGACAATTCATCGCCAAATCCTTTCGTTGCAGGTGTCCATTCAATAATTTCTTATCACCAGGCGGATAGCCGGCCTGTTTGTATGTATTGATAACATTATTGAATGCTCACTTTGAAGGCCACGACTCTAAACATAATATAAAAAAAAATAAAAAGCTATTTAAAAAAAAAACGCTTTATTCATTTTCTAATTTTATACTGGGTGTAACCGAAAGGGTATATAGATACAAAAGCATATACTCCAGACCACCAAACTGAACAACTTTTACTATGAGACCAAATCCGAAATTGTGAAAAATAAATCAGCTGTCCTGTTACCTATGTTTCGACAGCGTTGTGTTCCGGGGCACCGGTAACCCTTTCGGACAATTCCACTGACCATACACGCATGCTATAAAACACTAAACACAGCTTTCTCATTCATTCTAAAATAGTCAAAACCATATTTCTTTTTCACTGTAATAATACGTTTTCTTCCTTAAATAACCTATTACCGCGAGTTCTCTTTTGTCTATGAATCAAAGATGGCGTGAAACTAAAAATAGCGCGCGAAATCTTTATTTAAAATAGGTGTCGCACGCACTTGGCGACGTCATTAACTGGTCTGCGTCATGGTATTGTGTAGGACCATATCAGAAAGACATACAAGTATGTACTTAAATGTAAAGAAAAAAAAGATAGAAATAATGTTTATTCCGCACAAACAAAACACATACAGTCTTTTGTCCGACTTAAATCTGCCTAGCCTTATCCCAACTACGTCGGGATCGGCTGCCAGTCTAACCGGATGCAGCTAATACCAGTATTTTTCATGGAGCGACTGCCTATCTGACCTCCACAACCCAGTCAATAACTGGGTAATACGATACGTCTTGGTAAGACTGGCTGTCAGATTTTCGACCGTCTGAGATCCACGAATGACAGCCGGGACCAACATATTAACGTGCTTCCGAAGTACGGAGAAATCTCGATATATAAAGATGGTCACCCATCCACTGATCAACCTCGGCACGCGCAGCTTAACCTGATAGATCGATCTGCGCGACTGTTATTACTTAGCCACGAGCAAGCCGCGTGAAGTCTAGGCATTGAATCTAATCAAATCATTTATTTGCGTGACATAGGTTCAGACACCAACGTACATGGTCTGACCAAGAAAGATTATGACATTAAAAGAGACTGTGACCTCTGAGTCTGTTACGAGCTTTCTTCGCAGAATAGACAGGAAATGCTGGCCTCTTGTAGTTTTAATTTCTTTTTTTTATTTTCTTTTGTTTTGGTTTTAAGTGTTTTTTTAAATTATCAATTCAACACCCTAACAAATCTTTGGTACCTGGGTCATCGGCTTATAACATTTTAAATGATGACGTATTGTGACGTCATGAATCTTACGCATGCGGCATTATGACGTGTTATTTTTCCTTGCAAAGGTTAAAAGCACCTTGAGCTATTTTTATTCAGATCTTTGATAAGAACAGTGTGGCGGACATGATGGATCATTTACGGTGTCAAGGTATGTAATTTTCAGTCATTGAATAGGGCTTCAGTTAAATAATTCTTTTAGTTTTATAGGTCAAGGTAAAATTAATAATATAGCGAACCTTTTTAATCATAATCGCAACCATAGATAATTTCAGCGGGATTGTCCGAAACGGTTACCGCTGCACCGGAACATAAAGGGCTAAGGATGTGGATGGGTTTTAGTCAGTAAGAGTCTGACAATCCCTTCCGCTCCACCCAGAGCGGGCGGGGTCATTTGATGATTACCCCCTCTCAAAAAAAAAACCATAGATAATAATGCTACCCACAAAAAAAAGAATGTTACATTTGACGGATGTCAATTCAACATTAAATATTTCGTCTCTCACTATATTCTCGTCTTTTATTTTCTACTACGTATTTTACATTCCGTTTAGCCCAATGAGCTATTAAACACGGTCAAAAATAAAAATATGAAATCACATAGAAAAAAGAACGCTCGTCTTAAAAACATCCATCACCGTACAGAACAGAAAAGTGCTGATTTTCAGCCTAATTTGGATAAATGACTTGATGATATGTGTTGGTATGTTAGTAGCCAAAATGCCTTTTTTTTAAATGGAAAATCATGAAATGACTCCTCCCGCTCTGGGATGAGCGGAAGGGAGTATCAGACTCTTACTGACTAAAACCCGTCTATGCTCTGTTCTCTAGCCCTTTCTGTTGCGGGGTAGCGGTAACCCTTTCGGAAAACCCCGCTTAAGTCAACTTGAGAGATATTTCTCAACAGCATGTGAAGCTAAGTCAGAGACCCATGGGCAGTATCAAAACACTGACACCAGGTTAGTCACTAACCACACGAAAAAGAAAAGAATTAGCCAACATTCGGGGCCGATTTTCGATTCGTTCGCCCCATAATAAATACAAAAAACAAACGCTCGCGTGCCCTTTCTTATTCCACGATAAATCCGAGCTTTTACTTGTAAACAATTATCTTGATCGATTTAACTTTACTACGCGGTTCTCGTGATTTTATCAGGGTTAAATGGTACCTAGCTACTGCGTAAATATCACGCTAAGCGATTGGAGGGTTCAGCAGACGCGTGGTAATATAAATTAGGTACTTACCTATATTTCAAAGTTACCTAAGCACCGACAACATTGTGGGGAAACCGGCATGCCTTAGAGAGATATTTCTCAACAGCATGTGAAGCTAAGTCAGAGGCCCATGGGCAGCATAAAACTCTAACACCAGGTTAGTCACTAACCAAAAGAAAAACAAGAAGAAGTTATGGAGTGACAGCCTATCTGACCTCCACAACCCAGTTCCTGGGTAACGTGGACCTCCTTCGTAAAACTGGCTGTCAGACTTTCTGGCTCTTAGTATAGTACAGACGCTATCGCATCAGGCTTATCCCAAACTGTCAAATTTTCCTAATTAAAATGAACTTTATCCTTTTGTAACAAAGTTGAAAAACTATCAAAAGGAATTTGACGGATTATAGTAGCTTGAGGTGCTATACGTTAAAACAATGATGATTCAAGGCTTTTGCCTATAGTTGAAGATGGCTGATATTATTTAAGTATTTGAAAGGGTAGTCAATAACGTTACTTTTTTTTTATGAACTGTCAAAACGCCGAATTTGTACAGTACTTGTGTGAAATATAACAATGTGACGTCACAGATTTTTAGAATCAAATGGAATACTTATTAGCATTAAATGCAATTTAACAATTATATTTTCGCATTATATTCAATTTCTGTACGGTGATGGAAGTTTTTAAGACGAGCGGCCTTCTTTCTATGTGATTTCATATTTTATTTTTGACCGTTTCAAATAGTCAATTGATAAACTAATACCATCGAAGTAAATCAATCCATGAAGGATTAAGCAGTGGTGTATCGCAGTACGCCCACGTTTCTCCAGTTATGGTTAGATCCTATGCCATAGAGAACGAAGTTATTTATTACCATCAACCGGGTACAAATCCAGGCTAAGGCTGCTACCCTGATTTTTTTCCTGGAAAAACCCCAATATCACTTTGCACGATCTGGGAATCGAACCTATGATTTCATGCTCAGCAATAGCGCTTGCAGTCACTATACCAACGAGGCAGTCTTAACTTGCAAAATAAAGTGAAATAACAAATAGGTTAAGAATACCTCTTTGGGCTACCTACTAATGACTTACGACTATTTAGAACTATACTCTGTTCGTTATAACATTAGACAAATAACGGTTATCACCTTTTTGTTATTTCTATATAGACGTGTATTAAACTCCTTTATTTCACGTTACATACGAACCAATGTTATCTATTAACCATTTACATTCAAAAAACAACTGTAAAGTGCAGTTATGTCAACAATATTACACAATAACTGGCGTTATTTAGCCGTTATTTTTCTAATGTTATAATAAACGAATAATTATAGAATACATTTTGCTTATTTGTATCCAAAAGTCTCGACAATCCAAATCGTTTTGAACGTTTGGCCGATGTATGCCCAAGAAATAGACGTGACAATTCAAAATTAAATAATGTACAGATGCCAGCAAATCAAGCTATCCCTAACTGTCAAATTTTCTCAATTAAAAATGAACCTTATGTCTTTGCATTAAAGTTGAAATACTATCAAAGAAATTTGACAGATTGTAGTAACTTGATGTGCTGGCCTCTGTACCCGGACTATGATGCGCAAAAGTATTTATTGCATGGCCCCAACTTTTTATAACAAATTGCCAAGTCCTTGGAAAGACTTGAAAACGGTTCAATTCAAAAGTAGACTTCGTAAATCTATATCTTTATATATATAATTCTTCTGTGCGTGTATATGTCACTGAACTCCTCCTAAACGGCTGGATCGATTTTAATGAAATTTGTTGTGTGTGTTACAGTGGCCTTGAGGATGGTTTAGATTAAAAAAAAAAAAAAAATTACAAGGCGGAACGAAGTTCGCAGGGACAGCTAGTATATATCTATATATATAAAAGAAAGTCGGGTTTGTTCCCTCCATTATAACTCGAGATCTGCTGGACCAATTTTCATGGTTTTTGATTCGTTGGATTTGTCTCCACCCCGAATAGCAGAAAACATCTTTAACACAATGAAAACTTGACGAATACATAATTATGAAAGATGAATCATTTTTCATAAATGTTTCTTTATTTCGTACCTGTCAAACATTTGTCGTCCATCCTGTCAAATACTGTAAGTAATGATTGACATTTATGCATGCGTTCAGAAATGTATTTTGTGTAAACTTTAAAAAAAGTGTGAATAAACTATTGTCTGTATTTAATAATAATAAATAATAATAATTTGTTTATTTACCCAAAAATAAATACACACAGACACAGTTCAGAACAAAACAATACAATAGATTAAGCATAAAAACATAGCTTCTATGCATACAAAAATAATGAACCCTGTCTCTTAAACTAAGAAGAATCCTGTATCTTAAGAGACAGTGATCGGCCAAAATTTAAATTTAGTAAAACTAAAACTTACAAGAGTGAAAAGTGTGTCGATTACCTTTACTAATGCATATTAATATTATTCAAGTATGTGTGAGTGTTGAGGTGTATGTACATACACCTCAAGGGAGGAGAGTGTACCGATGTATGTGTGGGAGTGTGTATGTGTGGGAGTGTGTATGTGTGTGAGTGTGTATGTGTGTTAGTGTATATGCGTGTGTGTGAGTGAGTATGAGATCTTGTGGGTGTTTTTGAAGTGGTTAATTATGTCAAGCGATGTATGATAGTAGTATGGACTCTGTTTTAATATAGTCCTGCTGTATGAGCCAGTCAGAAGTTTTTGACTTGACATTGAATTTGTTTAGGTCTATTATGTCTAGTTCTTTCTGTATTCTTTTAAAGACAAGATGACTAAGGACATAGTATTGACGTCTTGCAAATGTGGTTTTGTACTGTACACCTGGGGGAACATATGTGCGCTTACTTGGATCGGATGGGGGTAAGCGGGCATGTATCCTCAGGACAGATTGGAGAATGAAGAGTTGCCGAACCGTCAGCACCCTGCAATCAGCGTAAAGTTGCGCTGTAGGGTATCTGTAGGGTTTCCTTAGCATAACTTTAAGTACAGCCCTTTGAGCCCTCTCTGCTCATAGAAGATAAGTCTTTGCTGCCCCACCCCATACAGTCACACAGTATCCAATAATCGATTGGCATAATGTGAAGTACACCATTTTTAGAGTGTCAATACTGGCGGATTCTCGGAGAGATTTGAAAATGTGAATAAGACGTAGTGTTCGAGGAGTTAGTGTATCGAGTTGTTTGTCCCATTTTAGTCCATCGTCTATATGCACACCCAAATATTTGACACTTTCTGCTCGGGCAATGGAAGGGCATGAACACGATATTAGCTGATTCTGGCATGAGTGAGCCGTTATTGTGAAACTACTTTTAGGTTTTGTGTTGGACCGGATCGCAAAGGGCACGTAATACGTTTTCTTTAAATTTAATGTCAGCAAGTTTAGGTCAAGCCAGTTCATAATTGAAGACATTGCAAATTCCGCCTTTTGTTTCACATCTTCCCAGGAGGGCCCATCAACCAGAATCGCTGTGTCATCTGCATATGCATAGACCTTACAAGCTGGTATTGACACTCTACAAAGGTCATCTATGTATATCTGAAAAAGGGTGGGGCCTAGAATGCTTCCCTGGGGAACACCGTACAGCACAACCTCTTCATCACTGTAGCTAGAGCCAATCCTTACCAGCTGGGTGCGATTCCTCAGGTAATCTTTGAAGATTTCCAAAGCGATGCCACGAACACCCAAACGCTCTAGCTTGGAAATCAGTTTGGGGACAGAGACTGTGTCGAAAGCCTTTGACAAGTCCAAGAAAATACCAAGGCACTTTGTTCTATTGTCCAGAGTCTTAGAAATAGATTGCGTTAAATCCAATACTGCGTCTTCAGTGGAGACTCCAGACCGGAAGCCGTACTGATTGTCCGCTATAATTTTGTATTTATCGAGAAAGCTTCTTAGATTTTGATTGAGAATCTTCTCGAGGATTTTAGAGAGCGACGACAGTACTGATATAGGTCTATAATTATCGACACAGCCTCTGTCACCTCCCTTAAAAATTGGGTGCACTATGGCTCTCTTCAGAGAATCTGGAAAAACTCCTGTCTCAATGCAGAGATTGCAGATATATGTTATCGGCGATACTAGAATGTGACGACATGACTTTAGGAGCGAGGAAGATATTCCATCCCAGCCTACGGCACAGTCATGGCGCATCTGGAGTATAATAGTTTCTATGTCACATTCATTAACTTTTTGGATAGCAAGTGAATTGACAGGTGGCTTCAGAGTCTTGTCATTACCACCCTGAACGGTCCCGCGGTTTAAAAGCACTTTAGATGGGTCATTAATTATTTCTGCGGCCATGTTTTTACCTATGTTGCTAAAGAAAGAACAGACATAGTTGAGGGAAGATGTAGGGCTGTCGCATACTTTGAGTAGTTCAACAGGACTAGAGCATATTTTACCTGTATTGGTTATCTCCTTAATGGTTTTCCATAATGCTTTAGGATTATTCCTACATTTTTCTAGCTCACTCTTTTCATAGGTCCTCTTTAATTTACGCAGTAGCATATTGCAGTAATTTCGGTAACGCGTATAGGTTACATGTAGTATTAGATTGCTTGGTGACTTCTTTGATTTTACGTGCAGTTTATCTCGGTGCTTGATACATTTTAGAAGTCCCGGAGTTATCCAAGGTTTAATCGTTCTTTGTTTTCTAGGTACAGTGATATACTTTGTATGTTTGGTTATTGCTGTTGATATCTTTGTAATTAGTATACTCATAGCAATATTCGCGTCTTTAATTTTGTAGATATCTGAAAAGTCAGTGTTTTCCAGCTCAGTTTTAATGGCTTCGTGATTTAATCGGGAAATAGTGAAACTTTTGTTCCGTGTTGGTTTTGTATTTGAGATCGAAAGAATAACCGGTTTGTGATCGGTAATGTGCGACTCCAATACCAATGTGGTGGCCATTGACTTAGTTTTTAATAGGATGTGATCTAGGCAATTTTCCAATCTAGTTGGTAGGAGGTGTGTTGGTAGTAGTCCGTGAGACGCGTTTAAGATTAGGTATTCTAGTGCACGGTCATTCCTATTGCCTAGTTTTATGTCTATATTCAGATCACCTACAGTTGAGATGTTGGGCAAGTTTGATATTTCCTCATAAATATTATTAAGACTTGACAAGAAACTATCGAAGTGATCCTTGGTGTTATTCGATGGAGAGCGATATATTGCTACTACCGTGAGCTTATTATCAATTTGACATACAAGACTATTAAATTTTGCATACGTGATGTTTGGTTCCCATACCTTGACATTTAGCCCAATTTTGGTGTAGATTATAACCCCATCGTTTTGGTTCGTAATGTTTTTTGTTGCGTGCGACTGGTATCCGTTTAAAACTGGGAGGTTAATCACTTTACTCAGCCAACACTCAGTCAAAACAATGAGATCAAAATCAATATTAATTAAACACATCAACGCCAGAAGACTATCAACATTTTTATTAACGCTGCGAATATTTATGTGCAATAATCTTATATTACTGTCAGCTCTATTTATATATTTAATACACTCATGGGGGTCACAAGAGAAAGAGTTTTCAAGATTGATATTATCAATGTCCTGATTTATATTATTTATGTTAGCCATTTATGCTATTTAATAACGAATAAAAAGAGAAAACACATTTGGTAGGGTAGGTAGGGTAGGTAGGGTAGGTAGGGTAGGTAGGGTAGGTAGGGTAGGTAGGGTAGGTAGGGTAGGTAGGGTAGGTAGGGTAGGTAGGGTAGGTAGGGTAGGTAGGGTAGGTAGGGTAGGTAGGGTAGGTAGGGTAGGTAGGGTAGGTAGGGTAGGTAGGGTAGGTAGGGTAGGTAGGGTAGGTAGGGTAGGTAGGGTAGGTAGGGTAGGTAGGGTAGGTAGGGTAGGTAGGGTAGGTAGGGTAGGTAGGGTAGGTAGGGTAGGTAGGGTAGGTAGGGTAGGTAGGGTAGGTAGGGTAGGTAGGGTAGGTAGGGTAGGTAGGGTAGGTAGGGTAGGTAGGGTAGGTAGGGTAGGTAGGGTAGGTAGGGTAGGTAGGGTAGGTAGGGTAGGTAGGGTAGGTAGGGTAGGTAGGGTAGGTAGGGTAGGTAGGGTAGGTAGGGTAGGTAGGGTAGGTAGGGTAGGTAGGGTAGGTAGGGTAGGTAGGGTAGGTAGGGTAGGTAGGGTAGGTAGGGTAGGTAGGGTAGGTAGGGTAGGTAGGGTAGGTAGGGTAGGTAGGGTAGGTAGGGTAGGTAGGGTAGGTAGGGTAGGTAGGGTAGGTAGGGTAGGTAGGGTAGGTAGGGTAGGTAGGGTAGGTAGGGTAGGTAGGGTAGGTAGGGTAGGTAGGGTAGGTAGGGTAGGTAGGGTAGGTAGGGTAGGTAGGGTAGGTAGGGTAGGTAGGGTAGGTAGGGTAGGTAGGGTAGGTAGGGTAGGTAGGGTAGGTAGGATAGGTAGGGTAGGTAGGGTAGGTAGGGTAGGTAGGGTAGGTAGGGTAGGTAGGGTAGGTAGGGTAGGTAGGGTAGGTAGGGTAGGTAGGGTAGGTAGGGTAGGTAGGGTAGGTAGGGTAGGTAGGGTAGGTAGGGTAGGTAGGGTAGGTAGGGTAGGTAGGGTAGGTAGGGTAGGTAGGGTAGGTAGGGTAGGTATCACAGTTAAGACAGGACAACGTCTGTCGGGTCAGCTAGTTGTTAATAGATAAAGCGTACTACAGTGTAACTGAGTTTTTAACGGACAATCTTTAATTATTTATTTTTTTCTTTTTTCTAACTACCTCGTTTGTTTTAATAATTAATTATTGCTTTTACTTATGAAATATGGTGTATTGTCTATGACTTGAAATTTTATTTTTTGTTTGTTTATTTATTTTCGGACCTCAATTACACTGACAATTTAAATGTTTAAAAATTTTATTTAATATAGGTACTTATAATGTAATAATTAAGTTGATATTTTAATGAAAATTTGATTTAATAAGAATGTTAACAATTGTATCTAATGATAATATTTGTATGCCGAATGGTGAAATATGGCAGAACTCGTGTAAACCTACTACTACCTACTTATGTATTAAGTACCCATATTTACAAATAAATGCTATTTTATTCTATTCTCGGAGACCGTTTTACAATATTACGAGTTGTTCGAGAATCGGCAGTGAACAACGTCCCTTAAAAAAGATTGACTAAAAATCTAAAAATCATCATGATAAGTCAAAATTGTATGTTTTGTTGGAAATTACACGTGAATAGAATAGAGTAGGTACGATACACGATTTAATATATCTAACATGCAATAAATAAATTAAGGTACCAATAAGGAAATTGCATGTTTCTTGGCAAAGGAAGTTCCATTAATGGTTAGGGTCATAAGTTTTTACTCTTACCGCCATCTAGTAGTTTTTTTCCTCATAATTTAGAGCCTTAAATTTAGTTTTAGCTACTCGATACAAGATGGCGATACCATAGTTACTTTTTATCCGGTTAATATTTTAAGGAATATGTTATTATATGCCCATATAGTCTTGCAATTGTTACAAATTTATTATTTATAGTATTATATTAAAGTAAGTTATTATATTTTAAACAAATAATTATTAGAAATCTTGAGTAACGAAACGTTGATCATGATAACGATGGATGATAACAAACGACAAAGTCACGTCACATTGACATAAACGTGTTGTTGTAGAAAGGTTAGTCCAATTTTTGTACAAAATATAATCATGGCAGCGGATCCACTGGACGAAATACTCCAATTCTTAAAACCTGAATCGCGTATAGACCTAAAACACATAGCGGTGGACCATTTAGTGGGACTATCGGGCAGTGAAGATGGAATCAATACATTACTATCGCACGAAAAAGTAATACAAAGTATTATTATTTTGACTGATGATAGGGTTGAAGAAATCGCTAAAAACGCGCTACTAATACTAGTAAACATCACAGCAAGTGCAAAGGGAGTTATAGAGCTGCTCAAATTTAAATCAGACGAACATAGAAATATCATCAAATTGTTTATAGGTTACGTCTTGAATCCAGACAAAAAAGATGCCGACGCAGCTGCAATGATACTTTCAAACATTACTCGTGTAGAAACAGAACTAGATGCGATATTAGACACTTTTATGCCACATTTAAACGACATTTTAAATGCTTACGTGAACATTGACTTTAATAAGAAAGGATCTAACTTAAATTTCATTGGACCAATGATTTCAAATCTTTCATGTTGCCATCGCATAAGAAAATGGTTGACAGAAGAAAACCCTCATGTTCCATTAATAAAATTACTGCCATTTTGTAGCTATGAGCTGTCAAACATAAGGAGAGGTGGTGCGATGGGAACGCTACGAAACTTGTCTTTTGACCCAGAATTTCATGACTTTTTATTAAGCAATAACATGGAATTATTAACGTACTTATTAAACCCTATAATGGGTGGTGAAGAGTACGACGATGAAGAAATGGATATGCTACCAATTTCCCTACAATATCTTCCCAAAGAGAAGCAAAGAGACAGCGATGTGGATATCCGAAAAATGATTTTGGAAACGTTGAACAAGTTATGCATGAGACGTAAAGGTAGAGAGATTTTAAGAGACAACGGTGTGTATTACATATTAAGAGAGTACCACAAATGGGAGAAAGACCCAAAAGTAAAATTGGCTTGTGAGAATGTAGTTGACATTTTAATACAGAAGGAGGATGAGGTCGGTGCTGAAGATCTGTCAGTAGTACAGGTTCCGGATGACATGAAGGAAACGTTTGAAAAGATGGACAAAGATTATATAGATGATAAGTAATAAATATGTTTATGAATGGTTAAAATAATGGCTTTCATTTACTTTGAAAATCAATCGACTTTTTTTATTTAAAACACATAAACACTTCACGTGACCAGAGGGCTTTTTTTTTTTTTTTTTTTTTTAAGGCTGGGAAATCATCCAATGACTTCTCCCGCTCTGGGTGGAGCGGAAGGGAGTGTCAGACTCTTACTGACTAAAACCCATCCATGTTCCTTCCGTAGCCCTTTATGTTCCGGGGTAGCGGTAACCCTTTCGGACAATCCCCCTTAGTGACCAGAGGGCTGGATTGTTCTTTGGCCAAAGAATTAGCATTGTCATTCAACGTGGCAATGCTGCCAGTCTTCTGGGCACTTTTCTGGACAACAGCGATGCATATGAGTATTTCGACTCCAAGTGTCCTTTTTGTTTGTGTATGTATTTGTATATTGTTAGTTAGATAGTCATTTAATTTAAGTGTGCATAAGTTGTTATTATATCTTTCATTTTAGTTTACTAATATGATAATTAAGCTCATTTTAACACACTTTATTGGTGATGGTCTTCAGAGATCAACGGAAGGTTTGTAGCACTCGCCGCTGGCTTGCAGATGATAATTATATGAATCTAAATAAAGCAAAAGGAGTATAGAGTTCTAGATTTTCGTGCCACTATCGCCATTTTAACAATGAACTAGCTGACCCGACAGATGTTGTCCTGCCTTAACTATGATACTTACCTAACTTACCTACCTACCCTACCTAACTAATCACTTAGGGGTATATGAAACACTCCCTTCCGCTCCACCCAGAGCGGGAGCAGTCATTGGATGATTTCCCAGCCTTAAAAAATAAAATAAAAGGGGTATATGAAAAATAGATATTAGCCGATTCTCAGACCTACTTGAAGATGCATATAAAATTTCATAAAAATCGGATCCGATTCGAAGGAGTATGGTAACTAACATTGTGACACGAGAATTTTATAAGATTTCGATAAGGCGCTGGGCATTTATCTTAGTTTATCTATAGCTCTTATCCTGCTGTCACCCTCCACCAGAGACCTAGACTCAGCGAAGTTTGTATCTACACCTAGTTAGAGGGCCTCCCTCCTACGTCACAATGGGCGGTTAGGACAGTTCAAATCAAACGAAATTCTATAGTTAGGTATTAGACATTTATTTCAAAATGGTATAACTCCTGATTGAAGTGGTAACTACATGGAGACCATAGTCATAAAATTACAAGAGTAAGTACAGTAATCTATAAGAACATTATACATCAAATCATGACATTTACAGGATGTAAGACTAAATTTTTATACTCCGACATCTAGATGCTAAAAAAACATTGGACACGTATTTTTTTCACTTAATCACAAGATTACATTGATACATTGTGTTAAAATGTGGCATGACGTTTTTTTTTTTTAAATAGCATTTCACAGTTCAACCATAGGGTTGTCTACTGCTTAACCGGAAGTGGCATGACGTCACTCCTATGTAGATGTTATACTGAATTGTGACGTAGCACGCTCCCATTCCCCAACCTTACTGCGTTTTATCTAAGTATTTTTTATTAATATGATAAAGCAAAAAATGTATCTAATATGTTTTTATTATCTGACTTACGGACTAAATATATATATTTTTTTTACCTTGTCATCGTCCATAATATGCGATACACAATTTTTTTTGGCTTTGACACCTAGTAACATAGTCAGTTCAACGCCATCTACAAAGTTCTTATAAACTGTTTTCTTTTCTATTACTCAAAAAAACTCATTAAAATTTGACATTTGTCAGCAGTGATAGCCTAGTGGTGTGACTGCCAAGTCATAGGTCTCGAGTTCAAATCCAAGCCACGCACCTCTCTCTTGATTTGTCATTTGCGTATTGTATAATTATCACTTGCTTGCTGCGGTGAAGGAAAACATCGTGAGGAAACCTTTTCAATATTTCTCAGTAGCATGTGAAGCTAAGTCAGAGGCCCATGGGCAGCATAAAAACTCTTGACACCAGGTTAATCACTAACCACACGAAAAGAAGAGGAATTTAAATCCTTGATGGTGGCTATGCCAGTGTCAGTCACATGATTCACCCCTGCAACCCTATACACCCCCTTATACGGTACTAAACCCCGCCGATCCCTTTAGAGAATACAGGCGTCATATTGTAGTAACAGCTCATTAGAGCCACCCGGTACCCACTCCTCAACGCTTCGCCTCCATGAGTTTGCGCTCACTACTTCAATTCCGTGGCGTCACCGGATCGCCTCAGTCGTAAGCCCTCCACGCGCGGACGGCGGGTGGACCACGCGGTGACAACTCGCTGCTCGCATGCTTGCCTTGCGTTCACTCCACTGCCAGTTGCGAAGTCCACTGGTTGACCGCGCGACGTTTATTGGTGATAACGCAACGTCTAAACGTACGAAATGTTCCAATTCGTAGTCAATACAAAAATTCTTTGTGTAATCGTAAATGTAAAACTGCATTACTAAAAAAGAGTGTTCTGGGTACGGCCCCCCGTATTTACAATAAAATCCCGACACCATAAAAAGTTACAATATTACACTTAAAAGAAATGAAATCTTTGCTTGTTGATAAATGTTACTATACCATAGACGAATACCTTAATGATAATTTAATTTAGAATGGCATTGTTTAGGTACTAAAATTATATTAATTTTATATTTCAATAAGTAAGTACCTGATGTAAGTGTGACTGGAAATAATTTTGACATATTTTAAACTTGGCATTATAATCATTTTTATTTTATTTTAAATTGACTTTAAATATTTTTGACATTTATTTTAAATTTGACATTTTAAATACATTTATATGTTTTGTTTTTAATTAATTTGAATACCAACAATATTTGTACGCCTCTTGGTATGACATAGTGCTACTTTTTAACCAATCTAATATCTGTATTTTCTATACACCTATGTCAACAAATAAATAAATGATTTGATTTGATGATAACCGTGGACCACCTGTCGACGAGTGGACGCCGTGCGACGAAGCGGTGCGAGGTGGGTGCCGGGTGGCTTTAATGAGTTGTGACCTCCAAGGACTATATCTGCTAATTCTAAGAAATAATTACAATTAGGTTCTTATTATTATTTTATATTTAAATATTACACAAATTTTATGCGTTAGAACGCATGTCATGTACGCTAAAGTATAATTTTAAATTATATTTAAAAATATCCTATCACTATTGGAGTTTAGGCCTAAATCACTTTTTTGTAAACACTTTTAGCAAAAAGGTTTTGAGCATCAAAAACAGGCATCTAAATGAAAACTACTTTTATTAACCTTACTGAACGCCATTATCACATTAAATACGTGACAAGCAAGTATCCCCGTACGCCAACGACAAAAATATGTGACAAAAAATGCGGTGCACTATAACACGAAATAAAAAATGTAATCATTGATTTTGTGTGTTTATTTATATATATAATAAAAATTGAAGCACCAGTATTTATAAGTTGTTATTGTATTAGGTTGTATATTATTGTAATTATGTATTTGGTTGCATGAAACAAATTACATTACACTATGGATATAGAGAAATTCAGATAGACAGTAGCTCCATGTAAAATACTGGTATTCAGCTGCATCCAGTTAGACTGGAAGCCGACCCCAACATACACACATCAAAAGTGTCTAGGGATCAACATATATTTTTGCAATAACTTTTCTCTTGATTGATATTAATTTAAATTTTCTTTAAGGATTCATCAAATAAAGTGTTTTCGTTTGTCACAGTAACGATAAACCAAGTCACCTTTGCATTAATAAAGAAATTTGCCATTTTCCTAATAAAGGGATTTTTGACATTTGAACCACTAACATTAAAGTTCGAAAAAAAGACTGAAATAACAGTTTTCTTTAAAATTTTATTGGGTAACTTAAACAATTAATAATCCGTGTTTCTACCGCGAACACTAACAACACAAGAACATCGGTTTGGCATACTCAAAATGAGTTCATCCAAATCACGCTGTGGAATGGCCGCCCATGTTCGTTGCAACAACAAAAAAAGGTGTTATCAGTCGACTTTGGACACGTTACCGAAGCACTGGTACCGTGGCTGAGCGCCATGAAGGACGGTATCGCTGCACCACACGGAGACAAGACCGATACATTCAAATCTTAACTCGAAGAGCTCCAACAATAACCGCCATGATGTTAGCCGTGAGGCTTCATCACTCTTCAGGGAACTTAATTAGCGACCAAACAGTCAGAAACCGCTTGCATGAAGTGAACCTTCATTCCCGAAGACCGCTACGGGTACCACCTATAGCAATGCACAATCGTAGGATTCGATATCAATGGGCTCTTGAACACAGAAATTGGGCAGAAGAACAATGGCGTTTCGTGTGCTTTTCTGATGAGTCTCGTTTTGGTATGAGACCGGATACAAGACGTATACGACACTGGAGAACCCCTGGACGCCAACAGCGATTAAAATCCTGCCAGGAAGTCCATCCTTATAGTGGTGGAACCATCATGGTATGGGCGGGTATTTGGATCGGCGGAAGAACTGAGTTGATTTGGATCAGAGGCAACCTCAACGCTCAAATTTATGCTGAGACGATTGTATCTGACGTCATCGTTCCTCTACAAGTGCAAATCGGTCCCTTATTTCAGTTAATGCATGATAATGCACGACCGCACACCGCAAGAGTTGTAAGACAGACTCTCGCCGCAGCTAACATCAATGTCCTGCCCTGGCCTGCTCAGTCGCCAGACTTGAACCCGATTGAGCATGCATGGGATATGCTACAGAGAAGAGCTCTGCCGAATATGGAGGGTATCCAGTTGCAAGAAGACCTTTTTTTGTTGTTGCAACGAACATGGGCGGCCATTCCACAGCGTGATTTGGATGAACTCATTTTGAGTATGCCAAACCGATGTTCTTGTGTTGTTAGTGTTCGCGGTAGAAACACGGATTATTAATTGTTTAAGTTACCCAATAAAATTTTAAAGAAAACTGTTATTTCAGTCTTTTTTTCGAACTTTAATGTTAGTGGTTCAAATGTCAAAAATCCCTTTATTAGGAAAATGGCAAATTTCTTTATTAATGCAAAGGTGACTTGGTTTATCGTTACTGTGACAAACGAAAACACTTTATTTGATGAATCCTTAAAGAAAATTTAAATTAATATCAATCAAGAGAAAAGTTATTGCAAAAATATATGTTGATCCCTAGACACTTTTGATGTGTGTAGTTTGGAAAAGGCTAGGCACATTGATTGATTTAGAGAAATTCACGATGACAAAGAATTTTTCTGGCTTGGCCTAGAGGGCATATGCACGCGCGATGTGGCGTTCACAAGGTTAAACAATGTTGTGAGAGGAATGAGTAGTTTCTTTTGCATCACTCATAAAGTGGAGCGCAAAAATACCCGCGAAATTCGATAAAATCTTGCGTATTTTGTAATTTGCAGGTTTTTGCATTTTAACTTGGAGAGTTGTATCGATGGTTATAATTGAGTATTTGAAAGGGTAGTCAAGAACTTTACTTTTTATTAACTGTCAAAACGCGGATTTTGTACGTGATTTGTAAGAAATATTACAATGTGACGTCACAGACGTTCACAGATCACGTCACATGTAGATGCCGCCACAACTATTATATGTTCATATTTAAAACAGCACACCGTTTCTGTCATCTTCAAACGATTGGAGGGAGAATTAAGGGGGAAGCGCCAAGGTAGCCCGCGAAATTCAATTTTTCATAATCATCAATACAACTCTCTAAGTTAGAAAAAAAAATAAACATGAATATGTTTTTGTCACTAAAAGTCGCATATTATTTGATGTATACTCTTCTGTCTCAGTATTCTAGTCTATATTTCTATTACTACAGCTGCGAATCATATTTAGATCCACATACAACCTGACACAGACCTACAAATTGCAAAAAAGGTAAGAAAATTTGAATTTTGTGGGCCACGTTGGAGCTTTCACCTTAAAGAGCTATAATTCAGACATATCTCTACTGGTTTGGTTTATAATTTTTTATGCCTTCCATGCGAGCCTTGCGACGCTCTGAAGGGGTAGCCCCCTTAATTTTCTGAATCACATGAGCTCCCTTTTTCGAGAAATCTGGAGTGTATGTAGTGTGATTCTCCTGTAAATAAAAATGATTACAGATTAGATACTGACAAACAATATTGTAGGACATAGCTGGTGAGACGATTAACCTTTTGAACGCCATTGTCACATATTCGTGACAAGCAAGCGCATGCCCTGTACGGCAACGACACAAATATGTGACAATGACAAAACAATTAAATCATTACTTTTGTGTGTTTATATAGATATCTTAAAAATTTAAGCTCTCGTACGTATTTAATGACATGGAACAAATTAAAAGACACCATGGATATTGGGAAATTTATGATAACAAGAAGAAATAAATTTTTAGCCTGGCGTGGAGGGTACGTCCGTGCGTTTATGCTCCTGGCGTTCAAAAGGTTAAATTCTGGTATTCAGCTGCATCCAATTAGACTGGAAGCAGACCCCAACATAGTTGGGTAAAGGCAGGTAGATTGAATACTCACACTCTCCCAATCATCCACTCCTACATCGTTGGAGTTGGATTGTATCACGGGCACAACGGGGCGGCTATCGTCATCCATAACATATAGTTGAGTATCCAGCATGTGGCGTTTGGGGCAGGTGGACACATGGTACTGCGGAGAAGAGAAAACACTATATTAAGTTGTTGCTCAATTGACTATTTGAAACGGTCAAAAATAAAATATGAAATCACATAGAAAAAAGACAGCTCGTCTTTAAAACTTCCATCATCATACAGAAATTAAATATTATGTGAAGATATAATTGTTAAATTGTATTTAATGCTAACAAGAATCCCATTTGATTCAAAAAATCTGTGACGTCACATTGTTTTGTTTCATACAAATCACTTACATTCCGGGTTTTGACAGTTCATAAAAAGTAAAGTTATTGGCTACCGTTTCAAATACCCAATTGCTGGAACTTTTTGTTCATGCACTCCAACTGAGGCCAGAAACACGTTTTTGGGATTCAGACAGTAAAAACTAGTATCACACTAATATTATACAGGCGAAAGTTTGTGAGATTGTGTGCGTGTTTGTATGTCCGTCTTTCACGCTCAAACGGCTGAACGGATCTGTATTAAATTTGGCACAGAGGTCGTTTATGACCTGAATTAACAGGTCATAAACGACCTACACACATAGGAAACTTTTTATCCTGGTAGTACGTTCCCTTGGGATGATTTCCGGAATCAACGCGGGCGAAGCAGCTAGTTGTTAAATAAACTGGTATTCAGCTGCATCTGGTTAGACTGGAAGCCAACCCCAACATAGTTGGGAAAAGGCGAAGCAGATTGATTTTTCACTTTGATGTTTGAGGGTCTAATTTTATTTTATTATGCATTTCTATGATGAGCTGATGGTACTGTTCTGTAATAAATTTATTATATTTCTTTAAGGAGTTAGCGCTACGGTAGCCCGAGACTGAAGTAGTTCTAAATTGAAAATGTTTTCATTCATTCACTGACTAAAAAAAACTGACTTTTATTATACCGTATATCTTTTATTTCTTTATGCATGCGGAGTTTACCTGTAAGTCATTGTTGCACTCAGTGGCGTAACTATACCATCTGAGGCCCTTGGCAAATCCATTGCATGGGGCCCAAAAGTTGATTTTTTACTAAATTTTGTTAAAGTCACTTTTGAGCTCGCAGAGTCTCGGGCCGGGGGCCCCGTCAGGCCGGGGCCCCATCAGGCCGGGGGCCCCTGGCATTTTGTCAGACCTGCCACTCTATAGTTACGCCACTGGTTGCACTGTTGCACTTACATTTTTGCATGTTAAATTTAGCATACAACCTGTGTAAACAATCATTGGTAAACCAATAAATAAATATATGATGAATTAAATTCTCTTTCATGATTAGCAATAGTTAAAAAGCAACTTACATCCAATTCCACTTCGTTGACCACATGTGTGGCATCAAACGGACAGTTAACTTTCCCACTGTTGGGATGCTGCTTGCGGCACTTTTGTAAATGGATGTGCATCCGATAGTGCTCCACCTGATGCGACATGTTGTAGGGACACGAGACCATGTCGTGCGGCTTGGGCTCCATTGTGACTGCGGCCAAAAGAAAAAATCACTTATTTGAGACCAGAGTCGGAAAGCACGTTAAGCCATTGGTCCCGGCTGTCATTTGAGCATATTTGTCAGTCGTTACGGGTCGTCAGAAGCCCGAAAATCCGACAGCCAGCCTTATCAAGGGGTATTGTATTGCCCAGTTACTGTGTTGTAGTGGTCAGATAGGCAGTTGCTTCATGTAAAATGTTGGTATTCTGCTGCACCCGGTGAGACTGGAAGCCGACCCCAACATAGTTGGGAAAAGGCTAGGCTGACGATGATGAGACCAATGTCAAAGTTAAATCATTTATTTCAAATGGGCAAAATCAAATAACAAGAAATAGAATTGATTCTAGTTGCCCCTTCCAAAAGGTAGTTTCGTGTGGAGAAGAATGGGCTAGAAACTCGACCGTTACTCTTTTTAAATGACCTGTGAGGTCAAAGCAAAGGAGGTGTCTTAGAGGGGATGCCCTTACCCTTACACCCTTTATTTGTTTGGTTTTAATCTTTTCACAGCCAATGTACAGACGCCAGCACATCAAGTTATCCCTAACTGTCAAATTATCTCAATTAAAAATGAACCTTATGTCTTTGCAATAAAGTTGAAATACTATCAAAGAAATTTGACAGATTGTGGTAACTTGATGTGCTGGCCTCTGTACACAAGATATAAAGCCTCACCCAGCACAAGCTATAAATGCATAACCTACAAGATAGTTAAGATGAAGAACATCATAATATGTAGTTGAGGCGCTGGTGATGGGAAAATGTAGACCTTCTATTGAAGCGCTTGGTGGTGAGAAGGTTAACTCTAAACCTACCATAATATGTAAGAACTGACTATTTGAAATGGTCAAAAATAAAAAAATGAAATCACATCGAAAAAAGGCCGCTTGCCTTAAAAACTCACATCACCATACAGGAATTAAATATTATGCGAAGATGCAACAATTGTAGAATTGCATTTAATGCTACTAAGTATTCCATTTGATTCGAAAAATCTGTGACGTCACATTGTTATATTTCTTAAAAGTCACATACAAATTCCATTTTTTGAGAGTTCATAAAAAGTAATGTTATTGACTACCCTTTCAAATACTCAATTCAAGTGAAATGATAAAAAGCATCTGGGTTTTGTATGCATTTTGATGTCACTACAAAGCTGTCAATTACAAATAATGTAAACAAACACAAACCTGGTATTCCTAATTTGTATTACAAAATTAATAGGGGCTTATTATAGGAATGTGATGTCACTACAAAGCTGTCAATTACAAATAATGTAAACAAACACAAACCTGGTATTCCTAATTTGTATTACAAAATTAATAGGGGCTTATTATAGGAATGCTCATAATAACTAGACTTAGCCAATAAATCGGTCATTGGAAAATGTATAATATGATCAAATTGATTCACTGGTTTTAAAAAGTTTTAAAAAAAAACAGGTTAACCAAAACTAATGTCTATGACAGGTACAGACTTTCATTTCCTATGGCATCATGCAGTGATTCCTTTGCCAAACAAAAAAAGTTAAAATTACTTAAAATAAACCAAAGATTTCCATCCATAATAATTTTTGTCTCCAATTACGTATACCTAGAGCATTTATATGTGATTAAGGTTTAAAATTGCGAAATTTTGTAAGAAATGGCGCAGTGTGTACCGCGCAAGTCGAAACAAGGGTTTATAGAGGGGTGGTATGGTAAATTGATTGAGCCGCCGCGCCATTGTGACGGATAAGAACTGAGACGGGTAACACCCCTGCATTTTATTCCCCGTTTTCGTATCAAATTCTCTACTAATATCTCAACTTTTATTTACTTACCGGTGCGAAGTGAACGCGCAGTATTTGCTAAATTATGGAAAAGTGAAAAATTTGGAAAAGTATTATGAATTTCAAAGTGCGACTATTGTTAAGGGATGAGGCGCTGCGCGGTACCAAACACAAGAAAATCGCATGCGCCAAAAACGCGGATCATTGAACTAATTTCTACGTAAGAACAAAGAATTTCACGTAAAATTTCATGGTTTCGAAGCCCAAATCAAGTAAATGGTAATAATAAACTACTACAATACTTTATGCTGTGCTGTGCTGTGAACATTATCTACCCGCCAAGGCGAAGCAATATGCCTAGCAAATCAATATTTTTTGTTCTTTGAATGTCTAGTAAAATATGATGTATTTCAATAAATTGTTTTAAACTTACGTGTTTGATGCAGTGTCTGAGAGAATATATATAAATCGAGAATATAATTAAATAAATCTGATCAGTTTTTACGAAAAATCGATGCACCGTCCTGGCACTCTTGTTTATTTGACAACTTCCTTTTTTTTTGATCGAGTGAAGTGAATGAATTATAACTAAAACATAGGGCTTTTAGGCCATTGGCAGTTTAAAAATAATAAACCTCACAAGTAATTAAAAAAAATATTTTTGACGCTGTTTATACTGTCAGAAATTCCTGTATCGATTGATGGGATCAGCAACAGGTCATTAGCAATATTATACTACAAAAAGCGAACATACTTCATACCAAAGGTCAAATTATTCACATTGACATGCGATCGACTGTTAAATTGAATAATTGCTGATGGTTCTACGTCTACGAAAAGAAAACGAAAGTAAAATAGTTTTTTAAACTTTACCCTGATAATGCCTTTACAATCGCACACCGCTAAGCTCGATCCTGAGCCTCTCATCTATACTATAAGATAAAGCCATTGACATATAAATTACTGTTTAAACCTTAATTCTTGCCAGTCGCCCTATAAAGAGTTTAGATAGACAATCGTAGGCTACCAATATTTAATGAATTGTAGAACATAGTATCAGTTTATTACCTGCCTATACATGCATTATTTTGAGATCAGCGTTGGGCGTCGAGTGGACAACTACCGGCCACCGTAGGCGCGGGCCTGCGAGCGGTGAGTAATGAGTAGCTCACCGTCCGATCAGGACCAGGTCCGTGCCGGACCGCGCGTACGTGTTCCATGCGCGCCTCCAAGAGATGTCAGCATGAAGGAAGGGACCCGTTAGTGACGAAGCCTGCCGGTCAGCGGGATTGTCCGAAAGAAAGGGTTACCGCTACCCCGGAACAAAAAGGGCTAAGGAAGGAAAATGGATGAGTTTTTTACCCAGTAAGAGCCTGACGCTCTCTTCAGCTACACCCAAAGCGGGGAGGTGATTTGATGATTTCCCACCATCAAAAAAAAAAAGCGTCGGGTGTGGTACACAGGCATAGGCCCAGTTCTAGTGGAACGGACATCATGACCTCCCCCAAAATCGTTCTAGGTAGCAAGAGCCTGTATCATTTACTTGTTTTGTGGTTTAACTAACCATTTGACTTAACTAACATCCTTAATACTAATTCAGCCATGGGCGTAAGTATACAAAACCAAAATAAAAATGTTTTTATTCATAAATTAACTAGCTGACCCGACAGACGTTGTCCTGTCTTAACTATGATACTTACCTTATCTACCCTACCTATCCTACCTAACTACCCTACCTACCTACCCTTCCTACCTAAAATACCTACCACCTACCCTTTCTACCTACCTACCTACCTATCTACCCTACCTAATTTTGTTTGCTACAAACCTCACGGAGCCCGACCCCTTTCCAACGAATGCAAAACCGTGGAAATCGGTTCGTGCGTTCTGGAGTTATAGCGTCAGGAAGGAAAACCCGACTTATTTTTATATTAAATAGATATCATTTTACACACTTTTACATTTGATGCTCATTATTTTTACAGTCACATGATTGCTTAATTATTTTGTAAAGTATTTTATTGTTATTACTCTGTATGTGAGGACTATGTGGGTCATTTTTTCTCTGTTAGTTTTACTGATAATCTGCTTATTTGAGTAATATATGTGGCCTACCGAAATGACATTTATTTGCGTATTGTTCGTCAGTGGTTGAGCTTCTTAAGTTTCGAGTGGAGCTACACGATGACTGATAATCAAATGCGCGCACTGACTGAACAGGTCCCCTCAAATCTGTATTGTTCTATTTCAAAAGACCATTATACAATAAACTAAAATATTTCGTATTCAATAATACTGAATTGAATGAATGATTTATTTCAAAGTTGGCTTAAAAGACAAGAGACTAAACTACTTTAAGAACGAGATCAAAATCACCATTCATTCACCAACAAGCAAAACGCGGTCTTAATCATAAACCCAAGGAAAGTAATACATAAATATATGAATAAACCTCAGAATGGAAGATCAGTCATATAACCTTTTCACCGCCACGGACACCAATAGAAGCTCCGGATTTTCGTGCCACCAGCGCCACGTCTACAATAGAAGCCCTTCATTTTATTTATGTTATAAAAATTAATTTACTGAATTTAACAGGTTTTTTCCATTTCATAAATTAAAAGCACTGTCTAATACCCTATTTTTTTATTTTTCCACACAAAAGAAGCCCTTAATTGTAACAAAATTGGCAAAAACAAAAACTCCGAAAATTTTTGATGTCCCCATAACGCCAAGGACTTGATATATAGTCGGTCAGTGATGTGACGCGAAAGTTAACACTGTTTGATTTCACCCGATGAAATATTTAGAAACATTATTATCGAAAACAATTTGAGGTCAGTAAAATATGAACTTAGATAACTACATTATAACAAATGGAAAATAGACGAATTTCGTCCGTCGGATAGGTGCCAAACCGTAATTAAATAGTTATTGGCAATCCTTATCGATAATTATATTCGCATCCCTACAAAATAGTTTGTTTTCGATAAAAGTTTATGGTTGTCAGTGCCCCGGGCGCCACGGACTAGTATAGAAGACGTTCTGTGACGTCATAAACGTAAGACTATCAAGGTCACTTTGTAATAGTGCAGCCAGCAGCAAATATTTATTTATTTTATTAAATATGAACGAGGAACTGACTGCTTTTAAGTATTCTACAAGGTGTGGAATCGGACTCGGAGAATGTTGGACCAGAAGATGATGATTCTGAGGTATGTCTTGATAATAATAATAACGTTTATTTAAAGATTAAGAAACTTATTTATAAGCAGGTAGTTACTTTGTGTGTGTTACTTAGAAGTGATCAGATTCTACATAATATACCGTAGAAGACAATTATATAGTTGCGTTTTTGCAACAACATTCTGCATAGATTTTGACTGCATTGTTAACTTTGTATTTATTTATTTATTTACGTACAAAATTATGTGATGAATAAAATGTCGTTGACGTCGTTTTATATTTATTCCTTCTTGTGCTCATTGCCAAGTCATTATAATTATAATATAAAGAAAACTATTATTTGATACAGTCACTAAAATATTGATTTATAACTTATAGCTTAAGATAAAATGTGACGTTCGAAAAGTGCTGACTTTCAGCCTATTTTGAATGGGAACAATTTTTTTTTGTTACCAAAATTTATATTCGTCATCAAGTTGTATCACCAAATAAATAGATCTATCACCAGGAAATATTTTCGTTCTCAGATAAATATAAAGTGTTCCCAGATATAAATTATCAAAAAAATAAGAGATGCATCACCAACAAAGTTGTAGTACATGAATATAAACTTCGTTCTCATAATATTAGTTTTGTTACTTAAATGCTCAAAATGGAACAAAATATAGAAAAAAGACCATAGACCACATCCCTAATCAGAATTGAATTTAACGTGTTCTGAGCGCCAAGGACTTGAAATGAAGTCAAAGGATGACGACATGAAACAATTAGTGATGTGCCTCATTTCTTATGGGTCTAATTGAGTTATGTATTTGTTTCATTGATATTTGTTATTTATATTGTTTTTCTTATCAAGGATACTGGGGAATAAAACAAATATAGCAATATTTAATCGGTTTTTATTTATATCCGTAAAATTATAAATAAAACATAACTTAACGTGTATAATTCTCATTCATCGATATGACGCTACCCTCATCACTACTGTTTACTATACATTTCGTTATACATTTATAGCTTGGCGTGTGGCGAGGCATCGCGTTCTGTGTACGCTGGCGGTGAAAAGGATTACTCTTTGGAATGGAAAAAATCCTTATTCTTGAGTATTATACAGAACAAAATGTTTTTTGATACCCATTGATTGTTTCCCTCTTTTTTATTATTGATTTTATTTGATTATGTTTGAATGGTATATTATATCCGGTATAACTACATCTGTTCGATACCTACTATGTAAAGATTATATTATTATTTCGAAATAATTAAAAACATTTGTTTTAAATAATTATAAAAGTTGAAAGGGATTTCTGAATAAAATATTGGTTGTTACTAACAAGCATTTAGTTTTTATTAAATAAATGATATCCAGAATCATTGTTGTACAAACTTTTGCCTCGATTAATCCCTTTCTCACATCATTTCATTCTCCTGCCCTTAAATCCCAATTTATTTGCAAAGAGTATAGTAAGTACCTATTAAGTTTATTTGTGCTCGGCGCAACATGTCAGTTTCTGCCATACTTCTCTAAAAATCGTCATCTCGGTAGTCACTCCCTTTCTAGCTATATCATCTTTCACACAATCCATCCGTCGTTTCTTTGGTCTTCCTCTACTTGAATAGCCATCCACATTCGTACTCAAAACTTTCCTGGCGACATTTTCCTCATGACATGCGTATTAAGACAATTCGCGATATTTTTTGATCTGCCTCTTTATAACAGACATTTATGACACATCGTTCCCTCCATATTATGTTCCTTGCAAAGAGGTTATATACAGGGTGGAATTTTGTAATGCCCCCTGGAGGGAAAGTACTCTTAATACTGTAGATAGAAAATTTTACTCAAAGGAAACATTCCTTTATTTTTGAATAGAAAGAAAACTGCATTCAAAGATTTCCAAAAAATCGCTTGCCACACCCGGGAATCGAACTGACTAAAATCTGCAAAAAGTACACACTGTACTTTTATTGCCGCGATCGTTAGTATCAATTATAAGAATGAAATCTCTCGAACAAACTTGATAAATTAAATGATAGGAAAACTATGAAATCTTTAATTATTTACAAAAAATTGTAAACTAATTAATTAGTTGCTCGAAATGGGCTCCATTTTCTTGGATACACAAATGTGTTTTTCTAAATAAATACCTTTAATACCTGGATTGGTACAAACGGCACAATCAGATGGCCTGCGAGATCACCAGTTAAATAACTTTAATACCTGGATTGGTACAAACGGCACAATCAGATGGCCTGCGAGATCACCAGTTCTCACCCCTTTCGATTTTTTTTTATGGGGATATGTTAAAAAACAAATTTACTTTAAATCTTATGCGAATGTAACCGAGTTGAGAGTTGAAGTTCAGAATACGATTTATAATATTCACCACAACACGTTATTAAAGGTTACAAGAAATGAATTTGTTAGAAGAATACATTTGTGTATCCAAGAAAATGGAGCCCATTTCGAGCAACTAATTAATTAGTTTACAATTTTTTGTAAATAATTGAAGATTTTATGGTTTTCCTATCATTTAATTTATCAAGTTTATTCGAGAGATTTCATCCTTATAATTGATACTAACGATCGCGGCAATAAAAGTACAGTGTGTACTTTTTGCAGATTTTAGTCAGTTCGATTCCCGGGTGTGGCAAGCGATTTTTTGGAAATCTTTGAATGCAGTTTTCTTTCTATTCAAAAATAAAGGAATGTTTCCTTTGAGTAAAATTTTCTATCTACAGTATTAAGAGTACTTTCCCTCCAGGGGGCATTACAAAATTCCACCCTGTATATCCCAAACTTTGATTACTATTTCTAAAAGGAAACTAAAAAAAAAAAAACGATGGGTACATTGATCAGTCAACATATTTATTTTTAAAATACAAAAAATCTAAAAAAGTAAGAATACGTAACTTTTAGTTAAACAATAGTATTTTTCTGTCCGTTAGAAATGACTAGGTGTTCATAGATTCTTTGTTCTAGGCCGATAAAATACATTATCACATAACGTTTTCTTTAAAAGTAGGTGGGAGATTTTCATTCATTTTGTCGGTTTAAGAGGGACTATTGGGCCTTTCTCCATACAAACGCAATCCGCTGTTTTCTTTGTGGATAATGCCTCTAGCGCAATGTTTTTTTTCAAAAATCTAGGTGTGTAATTAGTACCCTATTATTTCCTTTTATCCAAAACATAACCACTAATAGAATTATAACATTTAAAAATACCGAAAAATTGTCCGTTTTTACCGCAATGTTCAGACGACTATCAGACAAATTTGATAAGTTTTTAACAATAAAGAAAATAATAGGAGCATAGATAGACTATTCCTCTAAATTTTGAAATAAGAATTTTTGATATCAGTCCGGTTTTGAAGAAGAAAACAGCGGAAAACAAAACATTTTTAGTCAAGGTTTTTGTAGGTGAAATGAGCTGCAGTTGTCCCTTTCGCACTTTATGGGGGGAGGTGCGTTGCAGCGCGACGGCAAAAGTTTCTTCAAATTCCTCGAGACTAGTCAACACTTTTAAAAATATTCAAAAATTATTCTCATAGACTTAAAATAGGTTGGGTAACAAAAGTAGGTAATACTTAAAACTAAACTTTAAAAAAGAACTTAGCTTACATAAACGATTGTGCAGACGACGTGATGGTACCTTTTTGTCCCATCCCAATAGCGCCCACACATAAACATACATAATCAGCCTATAATTCCTACTGCTGGGACCCAGGCCTGCTCTCTAAGAGAGGGTCTGGGCCAAAATCCACCACGCGGCCCAGTGCGTGTTGACGGATGTCACATGTCTTCGAATATTTGGTTCTAGGACATGCCGATTTCCTCACGATGTTTCCCTTCACCGTTTTGAGAGCAGTGGTGATGACATTAAATACACAAAGTAAAACGCCTGCTTGGGTTCCAACTCACGACCTACAACTGGTAATTCGAGGCCGACTCAGGACCCAGGTTGGCCGAAGCAAGGAAAACCTGCTCAGATGCGGATTCATAGACAGCTCCGCCTTGGAGTGTAAATGTGGTGCTGTTCCACAAACGATGAGACACTTAATATCGTGTCCTGTGTGTCCTGCCGTATGCACGTTACAGGAACTGATGGACGCTAGTGATGGCGCTAAACACGTAGCCGAATTCTGGGCCGAGGAGATATATATTGCCATCGACACGCTAAGAAGAAGAGTAGAGGCCTATATCACTGGCTAACACTGGGCAAACAAAGTAACTAAAAGTACCCTGACTAGTCAAGGACGCTTGGAGACTGGACAAAAGTACGGAGAAGTCCCCGAAAAAATAAAACTAACATGACTAGGCGAGGAAACCAGCATGTCTGAGAGATATATCTCAACATGTGAAGCTAAGTCAGAGGCCCATGGGCAGCATAAAAACTCTCGACACCAGGTTAGTCAATAACCACACGAAAGAGGAAGACTAAGCGCAACAACGCACTGGGGACTTTGGAATGTCGTGGGGACTGACTGCCCACAGAGTTTCCAGGGAATACATCGGCACTGTCTTACGGGTAGTCAGAAGCCTGAAAGTCTGACAGCCAGTCTCACCAAGGGGTATAAGTATTACCCAGTTACTGACTGGGTTGTGGAGGTCATAGAGGCAGTCGCTCCATGTAAAATACTGGTATTCAGCTGCATTCGGTTAGACTGGAAGCCGACCCCAATATAGTTGGGAAAAGGCTAGGCAGACATCAAATTCAAAATTTTGTGGCCTGTCTTTGCACATTCGCCTAAAGGTGTCAAAAAAAACGCGCCAAAAAGGGCCAGCACACAAAGTTACTCCAAATCTGTCAAATTACTTAGATAGTTTTTCAACTTTAATACAAAAGAATAAGGTTTATTTTCAATTGGAAGAATTTGACAGTTTGGAATAGCTTGATGTGCTGGCGTCTGTACTGTATTTAATGGTTAAAACACCTTTTTAATAACAGAAACCTTTTTTCTCTTCCCATCTCCATCTTCCTGAACTACTAAACATTTAAATTGGCTCGTCAAATCTTTAATACAAATAATCTCGTCTCTACTCAAACCCATTGGCAAATCGAATTTCGCATAGTCACTTCTTCCCGCCAAATCTCGACACATGTCAGCGACGCCATTTTTAAAATCGTCATCGACATTGTAAACTACTTTTTTTTCGACCTCTGGCGCGTTGTTTAGAGCCTTACGCCACATAACTTTCTCATTTACCGCGGACTTTTTTGTTTTCTCGTCTAACTCAGCTAGACACTGGCCGACTTCTTTGTTTTTTGGCTCAAGTTTTAGGGCTTTTTTGTAGCAAGATATTGCCAAATCAGTCTTTCCTAACATTTCGTAAGCCCTACCGTAATAAAAGATTCCTTTGCAATGTTTATTAATATCGATACACCTATCAATATGTTTGCACATACCAATAATATATTTAGGTTTATTCGTTTTATAATAACAAATGGCTAAGTTAACATAAACGGTGACTTTTAAGTCTTTAATTTCTGCTTCTTGTTTTTCGTTTTCGGGGTGTGACAGAGAGAGTACATGCAAGGCCTGATGGTAGCTCTTTATAGCTGGAGAGTATTTGCGTCTGTTGAAGAGGTCCTTGGCTTCTGCGCGAATGTCTTTTACCGTTTTAATTGTAGTATCGAATTTTTCCTGCTCCGCCCTTGGTAGGTCGTTGAATCTGTGAAAAATATGAGTTTTAAATCTCACACTGTATTATACGGCTTCTGACTTTACGGTCGCTAGTGCATCAAGTTATACCAAACTGACAAATTTCGCCAAATGATTTTAACCTTTTGATCGCCAGAGCATGAACGCACGCGCGTGCCCTCCACGCCAAGCTACTTGTTTCTTCTTGTTATCAAAAGTTAAAATAATATTGCTATGCTCAGAGCTGTTTGTTTATTTGTTAGCTTAGTTTCGCATTTATAATATTAGTTAGAATTAGGATAGTGAATAGTCCGTCAATCAGATAATAAAAAAATATTTGACACGTATTTTTTGTTTTATCATAATAATAGAAAATGACGTAGATAAAAAGCATTAAAGTTGGGGAGCGGGACTCACTACGCCACAAGTAAGTATAAAAACTACATACTTGTGACGTCATGCCACATTTTAACTCAATGTATAGTCATAATTTTTGGATTACGTAAAAAAAGAAAAAATAAGTGTCCAATATTTTTAATAATATAACTTTTTTTTAAGCCTGGGAAATCATCCAATGACTTTTCCCGCTCTGGGCGTAGCGGAAGGGAGTGTCAGACTCTTACTGACTAAAACCCATCCATGTGCTTTCCTTAGCCCTTTATGTTCCGGGATAGCGGTAACCCTTTCGGACAATTCCGCTTACCCGGCAGGCTTGGCCCTAGGGGCCCCTTCATATGCTGACATCTCTTAGAGGCGCGCGTGGAACATATACGCGCCGTACGGCACGGGTCTGGTGCTGATCGGACGGTGAGTCACCCATTACTCACCGTCCGCAGGCCCGCGCCTACGGTGGTCGAGTCGTCACGTGGCTCCCGACGCCCGGGGCGTCTCCCGCGGCGGCTGGGACGGGAGAACCTTTCTCTCTCCCATCCCGCCACCTCCTTCGCGAGCATCACTGTTTCGCAGAAGTAGGTGACTGCCTCCCACTCCCTCTCGCCTCGGACCATGGCTTGCACGAGGGCTGGGCGCGAGAGGTCGCCGCCGCCGATCGCCTCTACGAGGACACGGCGGTGCTCCGCCCAAGCGGGGCAGGTTTGCACCGTTAGTCCATTGAAATGTTACATTAGCTTTACATTTTTTAGAGGACGCAATTTTATTTTTGGGATATGTTTGGGGGGTCAATAGAAGCTTAGCCTCAAGTTTGTGGGGTCGCCACCCTTGTCCCCCGGCCGCCATCTTGGAAAAAGGGTGAAAACACTTTTTTCGCGATATCTCGGAAACAATGCGTCTTACAGAAAAATTGCAAAGACAATTTGTAGCAAATGGTTTTGCCTACAAATATGTAATACAACTTTTTGCCGTAAATTAAAAATTATAGAAGATATAAGCATAAAAGTGAGATTTTTTTTATAAAAATTTTCTTTTTTGCTCTATAACTTTTTTTTTATCCATTTTACAAAAAAAAAAACCTCTGACCAATCTTGTAGATGATCTTTTGAGGAAAATTTTCCTCTATTTTTTTTTAAATTTCATTCATTAATAACGCTGTTACAGTGCTCCAAAGTTGACCGGGTTCCTCAATGTTCATGAGAATCCGGTCGAAACGAAATGTTTCACTTATATTTGTTTTTTTTTATTGTAAATATATTCTTACAAAAATTTTGTTAAATAAAATAAACAAATCAAACTTGATAGATCTTCTCAAAATTACTCTTTCAGGGGTTGGTTTTTCTGTCGACCAAGCTGAATCAGATGCAGATTCAATCATCGTCTCTGCTGCGCTTACTGCATTCCGATCTCATGATTCTGTTATTATTGTGGCAGAAGACAGCCTAACATAAATTTTTCAAAACCTGCTTTTTCAGGATGTGATACAACAGCAATTGAATTAGCTGGTATAAAGCCGTATAAAGATATGAAAAAACCGTCGCTAACAAGAGTGAGCAAAGATGGAATAGCATGGTACCACCAGCTCATTTAGGATGTTTTTCCATAATTTTAATACATTTTAATTTCCCCATTTTATAGGCTGCTGATGTTGTATCACATCCTGAAAAAGCATGAAGAAACAGCAAATTCTGTGTTATGAGATCTCCATACATAAAACTTGAAGGGCTATATCAGAGCAGATTTGCTCCGTTTTGAAGGTTTTGAAAAATAAATGTTAGGCTGTCTTGTACCTAGGGCACGCCACGTCAGTGGCGATAAGGCCCCTCTTTGAGGAGTGGCTAGAGAGGCGTCACGGCGCCCTCACCTACCGCCTGACGCATATCCTCACCGGACATGGGTGTTTCGGGAGGTTCCTGCACATAATCAGGCGGGAGGAAACGCCCGGGTGTCACCACTGCGAGAATCGCCCAGAGGACACGGTGGAGCACACGGTGGAAACCTGCCCCACTTGGGCGGAGCACCGCCATGTTCTCATAGAGGCGATCGGCGGCGGACACCTATTGCGCCCGGCCCTGGTCCGAAGTGAGAGGGAGTGGGAGGCAGTCACCTCCTTCTGCGAAACAGTCATGCCCGCGAAGGAGGTGGCGGAATGGGAGACAGAAAGGTCCTCCCGTCCCAGCCGCCGCGGGAGACGCCCCGGGCGTTAGAAGCCACGTGAAGACTCCCGGCCACCGTAGGCGTGGGCCTGCGGGCGTTGAGCAATGGGTGGCTCACCACCCAATCAGGACCAGGCCCGTGCCGGACGGCGCGTATGTGTTCCACCCGCGCCTCAAAGAGATGTCAGCACATGAAGGGGCCCTTTAGGGCCAAGCCTGCCGGGTAAGCAGGATTGCCCGAAAGGGTTACCGCTACCGCGGAACATAAAGGACTACGGAAGGAACATGAATGGGTTTTAGTCAGTAAGAGTCTGGCACTCCCTCGCGCTCCACCCGGAACTGGAGCAGACATTGGATGATTGCCCAGCCTTAAAAAAAAGCTGTCTTGTGCCTAATGCTGTGAGCAATACAAGAATGGCAATGTCCTCTGCCACAATAATAACAGAATCATGATGCATCTGATTCAGCTTGGTCGACAGAAAAACCAACCCCTGAAAGAGCAGTTTTGAGAAGATCTATGAAGTTTGTTTTTTTTTTTTAATTTAACGAAATTTTTGTAATAATATATTTACAATTAAAAAAACAAAAATAAGTGAAACATTTCGTTTCGACCGGATTCTCATGAACATTGACGAACCCGGTCAACTTTGGAGCGCTGTAACAGCGATATTAATGAATGAAATTTAAAAAAAAATTAGAGGAAAATTTTCCTCAAAAGATCATCTACAAGATTGGTCAGAGGTATTTTTTTTGTAAAATGTATTAAAAAAAAGTTATAGAGCAAAAAAGAAAATGTTTATAAAAAAATCTCACTTTTTTGCTTATAACTTCTATAATTTTTAATTTAGGGCAAAAAGTTGTATTACATATTTGTAGGCAAAACAATTTGCTACAAATTATGTCTTTGCAATTTTTTTGTAAGACGCATAGTTGCCGAGATATCGCGAAAAAAGTGTTTTCACCCTTTTTCCAAGATGGCGGCCGGGGGACAAGGGTGGCGACCCCACAAACTTGAGGTTAAGCTTCTATGGACTCCCCAAACATGTCCCAAAAATAAAATTGCGTCCTCTAAGAAATGCAATATTCGGTCCTTAAATTGTAACATTTCAATGGACTACGTGTGCTCTACCGTGTCCGCTGGGTGATCCTCGCAGTCGTGACACGCGGGCGTTTCCTCCTGCCTGATGATGTGCAGGAACCTCCCGAAACATCCATGTCCGGTGAGGACCTGCGTCAGGCGGTAGGTGAGGGCGCCGTGACGCCTCTCTAGCCACTCCTCAAAGAGGGGCCTTATCGTGGCGTGCCCTGCGCTGGGTTAATAATCTAGATTACGGACTAAAAAAAAACATGATCCCTATTATCCAACTCACCGAACGCCAGCATCGACGCAACGGACATCATACAGGCAGATTGTCAACAGAACAGGCTTTCGTTGAATCAATGGGAGTACGCCCTGCTCGCCCCAGGCCGCAACTGGCTGCAGCAGCAGGTGGAAGCGAGCCTTGGGACCTTTCACATGGGCAAGCCCAATTTCTATGCCTGGAATCATTTTGCCGACACCCATGCGTATACGCTGAAAATTGGAGAAGATATTGATGAAGCTAATTTTTTTAGAGGACGCAAATTTATTTTTGGGAAATGTTTGGGGGGTCAATAGAAGCTTAACCCCAAGTTTGTGGGGTCGCCACCTTTTTCCCCCGGCCGCCATCTTGGAAGAGGGGTGAAACACTTTTTTTGCGATATCTCGGAAACTATGCGTCTTATAAAAACATTGTAAAGACATAATTTGTAGCAAAATGTTTTGCCTACAAATATGTTTCACAACTTTTTGCCCAAAATTAAAGAAGTTATAAGCAAAAAAGTGAGATTATTTTTATAAAAATTTTCTTTTTTGCTCTGACTTTTTTTTAATACATTTTACAAAAAAAAATAACTCTGACCAATCTTGTAGATGATCTTTTGAGGAAAATTTTTCCCTATTTTTTTTTTAATTTCAATCATTTAAAACGCTGTTAAAGCGCTCCAAAGTGGACCGGACCGGGTTCGACAATGCATGTATTCATAAGAATCCGGTCGAAACGAAATGTTTGTTAAATTCGTACAACTTTACTAACTGCTTAACATTCGGTAAATTAAATTTGGTAAGTTCTATGGTAAGGAAAAGAGTAAGGAATAAATAAGTAAAGTTGTACGGCCGGGGGACAAGGGTGGCGACCCCACAAACTTGAGGTTAAGCTTGTATTGACCCCCCAAACATGTCCCAAAAATAAAATTGCATCCTCTAAAAAATGCAATATTCGGTCCTTAAATTGTAACATTTCAATGGACTAGAAATTGGATGTCAGTTTATAATCATTTTTAACAACGGAAGTCAAAGGGAGGAAAGGAAATCATCAAATGACTCCTCCCGCTCTGGGTGGAGCAGAAGGCAGTGTCAGACTCTTACTGACTAAAACCCATCCATGTTCCTTCCTTAGCCCTTTGTTCTGGGGTAGCGGTAACCCTTTCGGACAATCCCGCAGAACACACTACTTACAAGGCAGATTTCTCGAAAAAGGGGGTTTCACATGGTCTAAAAACCACTTAGCCACGAGCCAACCTAAACATTATTAAAGAGAATAAAATTGAATACTCACAAGTGGCTGTCCTTTATTCCAAGTGAGGGTAGTATCGAAGGGGATATCAGCTCTTTCATAATACGTTGCATAGTGCATTACTACTTCTGCGCTTGGAGGCACCATGGGACCTTCTCCTGAAAAAAAAAAAAACAAACTAGATTTAATATCTATACTAATATTATAAAAAGGAAAGATTTGTATGTAATGTAATAATAATAATATCCTTGCACATTTCACACAACGCCATATAGTCCCAAGCTAAGCAACCTAATGCTTGTGTTATGGTAACGAGATGGCTGATATACTACTTATATACATTTTTTTTTGTAAATACATACATATTATAGATACACATACACCCAGACCCGGAACAAATACTTGTAGGACGTACAAATATTTGTTCCGTGCGGGAATAGAAACCCGCGACATACTGCAGCAGTCAATTGCTCAACCACTGCGCCAACCGTGTTGTCAAATGGCACAAAGATAGATTATAGTCTGGAATACTGGAATATAAGCTACTTTTTATCTTGGAAAAATGTACGGTTCCCGTGGGATAATTTCCTATACACGCGCGGGCGAAGCCAATCAAGGTCAATCCATCAGGTTAAGCTATGCTTGCTGGGGTTGGCCGTGGATGGGTGACCAACTTTACATACCAAAACTCCTTCGTGCCGCGGAAAGCACGTTTAGCCGTAAGCGTAGCCCCGGCTGTCATTTGTGCATCTTTGACAGTCGTTACAGCTGATTGTTTTTTCACGATTTCGGAGTTGGCCCTATAGTAAAAGTTGTTCAGTTTGGTGGTCTGTAGCATATCCTTTTGTATGTATATACCCTTTCGGTTACACCCTGTATACTTATTACTAACCTTCTTCAATGATGAGTAGCTTTACATCTCCGTAGGGATCACAGTTGATCATCTTCGCAGCAAGCTGTTCAAACGAGTGGTATTCTGGCGAGGACAGCAGCATCCTGTCCGCTGACTGTTCTAATACCTTCAATGTATTGTCACTCTCACTGAAAATTATAGCCAAATATATTCATTACAAATGAAAAGGCAAAGGTGTACCTATAGTAGTGTAGAGCCTGCGTAAAACCTTATGTTGAACATGGCTGGTAACAATCTGACGGCATTCGAACCTTTAAATTATGAATAGAATAGTATGATAGGTTTTTGAAAAAGTGAACAGAGAGCAGAAATATGTTGTCATTCATTTTTTTTATTTTCCAACAGAGTCCCAAATTCTTATGTGCCCAAGGCACCCGGGAAAAGGTAAAAAATAAACTGACAAACTTATTTTTGCATTTATTAGTTAGGATGTCCATGTTCTCGTGGCTAAGTACAGCCGCACAGGTCGATCCATCAGGTTAAGCCACGCTTGCTCGGGTTGGCCGTGTATGGGTGACCATCTTAACGTACCGAGACTCCTCCGTGCCTCGGAAAGCACGTTAAGCCGTTGGTCCCAGCTGTCAATGCTGTCATATGTGCATCTTTGACAGTCGTTACGGATCGTCAAAAGCCCGAAAATCTGACAGCCAGTCTTACCAAGGGGTATCGTATTGCCAAGTTACTGGGTTGTGGAGGTCAGATAGACAGTCGCTCCATGTAAAATACAAGTATTCAGCTGCATCCGATTAGACAGGAAGCCGACCCCAACAGAGTTGGAGAAAGGCTAGGCAGATGATGATGTACATGTTTTTTTCTTTAATATCCCACATATATTGCCAGTTACAAATCTCCAGTATTGCCTTTTTTTTTAAGGCTGGGAAATCATCCAATGACTTCTCCCGCTCTGGGTGGAGCGGAAGGGAGTGTCAGACTCTTACCGACTAAAACCCATCCATGTTCCTTCCATAGCCTTTTACGTTCCGGGGTAGCGGTAACCCTAACGGACAATCCCGCTTACTCCAGTATTGCCAGGATGTTGGAAGTTATAAAAAAAGGAGTTTAAAAAAGTATATTTACCTTTCCAAGTCAATATCATTTTCATCATCACTAAAATCTAATGATATTTCTTTTTTCTTTTTGAAATCCAAGTCAATTGAGAACTCTGCCGGTTTCCCCTCCATTAATTGCCTGTAACAAATAAAAACATAAAAAATCACTGTCTTTCTTCAGAGCTTCTTTATCTTTCACACCTCTCTATTATGAAGACTGCAGGCCAACTCTATTGCTCTAGTTGTGACAGAGTGTTCAAAACAAATTTCGGTCTAGCGAGTCATCCATAGAGGAAAGTCTCCATTTGGGCGCCAATCTAGCGGTTGGTGGCAATGTGAGTGGGAACTGCATAATGCATTGAGTGTCCCTTTCATAAATGGAGATTTGGAGTAGATGGCACGTGTGTTAGTGTGCCAGGGGTTGAACATGGTTAGTACTACGCTACAAAGTTCTTACGGTTTTATCCATTGAGACATTTTCGAATTTGAACTCTATCTCCATAAAATTAAAGAAAATTAAAATTAAATTTAAAATATTTGGATAACCTTGATAACACAGACACAGAAAGATATCTAAAATTACTTTAATAATGATTTAGTTATTAAATTGGTAATTTTTATTTGTATTTGTACTGTCTATAAGTAGGATAGTATTATTTTAAATGCTCAAATAATCAGCTGGTCACTTAGTATGGGGATGGCCTGAAACACAGGTTTATATTAACCTTTTTTTTTTTTTTTTGATCCGGGGGGAAAATCCTCATTGATGTCCCCCGCCCCGGGGAGGGTGGAGGGGTCTGTCAGACTCTTACTGACTAAAAACCACCCCGGGTGTTCCCACTCACACCTGCGGCGGGGGTCGCGAGAACTGAAAATACTTCCGCAACCCCCGTGGTGCCGGCCCGCCACTGCGGGCCTCGTCTCGGTCGAGGGGGAGTGAGGTGTACGACACTCCCCTCGTACAGTCTTGGAGGGGCGCGCGTGGAACACTACGCGCCGCCGCCTCGGGTCCAGGTGCTGTGGGGGGCATGGGGACGACGGACTAAACCCCGCGTCTGTCGCCCCTGGACCCATTTAGGGGGGCTGGAAGAGGGCATTGTCTGCCCTCCTCCGACGGCCGGTGCGCCTGCTGCGGGCCGGGTTGAAGGAGGTGATCTCCCGCTCCCGCTCCGCAGCCTCCTTCCGCGAAATGACTTCCTCGCAGAAGGATACCACCGCGTCCCAGGCCTGTTCACTGCCGACCATGGCGTTAACGACGGCCGGCAGCGCCAGGTCGCTGCCTACTTCAGAGATGAGGGCACGGCGCGGCTCCAGCCATGCGGCACATTCTGCCAGCGTATGCCGAGGTTTATATTAACCTAGCTCAAGCAGGTTGCCACAAGTTATAATGTCAGTACCAACACACTTTTCATAATAAAATAAAATGAAATAAAAATAGCCTTTATTTCTACTACATTTACATTTTTTTTAAAGCTTTGCTATACTAATATTATACTCTTTATAAAGAAAGATTTGATTTTTTGTTTGTTTGTTTGAAATGAATAGGCTCCGAAACTACTGGACCAATTTAAAAAATTCTTACACCGTTGGAAAGCTTAGTTGTCTAGGAGTAACGTAGGCTACTTTTTATCCCGGGAAAAATAACGGGTCCCACGGGAAAGACCATGGGAGCGAAGCCGCGGGAAAAGTGCTAGTACATAATAATGTAACTAAAAAAATGTATGGAATTTAAAACTATCTAAAAAAAAGTTTTATAACATTATAAGGTAAATCTTATTAGTAGGTCTCTCTTCGGCGTAGGCCTCTCCTAAACCTTACAAAGTGAAAAAAAAAATGTGTAAATTAAAGTTATTTAAGCCGATCTGTTAAGAACTTGGTACTACTAAGTATTTATAACTTTCTAAATGTATTTTTTTGTAAAAGGACCTAAATAAAAATAAATAATATTCATAATCTTGGGAGTCACCACCCTATCTTGCCATATCACTTACAGCTGCTACTGAGAAATTCCAGATGGAATAACCAAGTATCACTATGTACAGAGCTCCAGCCAGCTCATCAAGTTACCACAATCTGTCAAATTTCTTTTTTATTGCAAAGACATAAGGTTCATTTTTAATTGAGAAAATTTGACAGTTAGGGATAGCTTGATGTGCTGGCGTCTGTATAACTCAGGAATCCCGTCCAGAACCTAATACCCAGAAGTAGGGCTTGCAACCACTAGACCAACCTTTCCCAATGAGGGTAATAATGCCACCCTTGTGGCGACTGAAGGCCTAAAGTGAGGCAGTAAGAGACCTAGAAAAAAAATCGGGGCTTTTTGTAGAGGCTTAGGGGGCGATTTGTAATTTCATCTAGTTAGTGGTTTTTGGTTGGTTAGTGACTAACCTGGTGTCAGAGTTATATATGTATTATGTTATTTGTTACGAGTCTGGATGTTTTTCTATCTATAATATGTATATACTAGCTGACCCGACAGACGTTGTCCTGTCTGAACTATGATACCTACCTTACCTACCTACCCTACCTAACCTCCCTACCTACCCTACCTATCCTACCTACCCTACCTACCCTACCTACCCTACCTACCCTACCTACCCTAGCAAAAATGTGCAATAGAAATATTTTTCTCATACAAACTTTGCCACCCCTTGTAACCCTTTTAGGGGTTGAATTTCCAAAAAATAATATGCCTATGTCCTTCTCATGAATGCAAACTATCTACATACCAAATTTCAGCAAAATCGGTTGGGTGGTTTAGGCGTGAAAAGGTAACAGACAGACAGACAGAGTTACTTTCGCATTTATAATATTAATAATAATATAGTATGGATTTACAAAAAAAAAATGTATTAAGTAGTATATCAGCCATCTTGTTACCATAACACAAGCATTAGGTTGCTTAGCTTGGGACGATGTGGCGCTGTGTGAAATGTCCAATGATATTATTATTATACTAGCTTCTGCCCGCGGCTTCGCTCGCGTGGAGGTCGGAAATTATCCCACAGGAATGTTCTACCGGGATAAAAAATATCCTATGTGTTAATCCAGGATATAAACCATCTCTGTGTCAAATTTCATCCAAATCTATACAGTAGTTTTTACGTGAAAGAGTAACAAACATCCATACATCCATACTTACAAACTTTCGCCTTTATAATAGTAGTAGGATTTCATCCAAATCTATACAGTAGTTTTTACGTGAAAGAGTAACAAACATCCATACATCCATACTTACAAACTTTCGCCTTTATAATAGTAGTAGGATATGCTGCCCATTGGCTTTTGACTTAGCTTCACATGCTGTTCAGAAATATCTCTCAGACATGCTGGTTTCCTCACGATGTTTTCCTTCACCAATGTACGTGAAAAATTGAGGGTGCTAAATAATAATTTATTCTCAAAGTGACCAGTAAACAAAATAAGTATGGGAACCCCTGGTCTAGATCATCAAGGAACTAAAGGCAATTTCAACTAAAACCAATTACTTGCTAGCTTATTGAAGAAGTTGCCCATTCGAACACATAGTAGGTTCCCTAGGAGAAGAACGTGCAAGGAACACCTAACTTAGGGCAGAATGCCTTTGGCTAGGTCCGATTCAACCAACAGTAAAGGCTGTGACAAGTTCAGCTAAGTTGAATACTCTTATCCTATGATAATAATGTGTGGGAGTCGCAATTGTATAACAAAAGAGGCACTTTTGAACATCAAAATAGAGTGCTGACCTCTTTGCTGAGTGGGTGTCTGCAGTAGACTACTGTCGAAATATTTTTAACACTGGCCGGTATATTAATGGTGCGTATTTCGTAGATTTAAAATAGTAGTTCACTTCTGTTTTTTTTCTATGGCAATAAAGCTGATGTCGACCATTCAGCCAATATCTAGTGAATTGGAAAAGCTGAAGCAAGTGTGCATTGATGAAAAAAAAAAAGAAAAAAAAAACTTGAGGTGTCAAGGGACACCCGGATGGAACGAAGTTCCTTTCGATTAATTAGTGAAGGAATTGTAATATAATTTGATTCCTTTTAAGTTATACACTATACAATAATAATCGTTCACACTGTTCAAAGCGAAATAGAAAGAGGAAACGAAAATAACTGGCTTGCTTTCTATGAGAGAGAGAGAGAGAGAGAAAGACGTGTCGTTACAACTTTTGGTCTTAATTTTTTCCGTCTAGCCCCCTTTCGCAACGCGCGTGGAACTTCGTTCCAAAAACAAGTTGCTAAAATGGTAGTTCTTATTTTAAATTAGGAGGGAAAAACGATGTAGGATGAATGTGAGTTTTAGGTAAACATGTATTATAATGTGGTCGATTGTATAAAGTATACTAATTAATATGATACACTTTAACACTTTCACTGCCAAGCACATTTATTGCATGTCTATTGGCATGCCACAAAATGTGTCTCGCATATCTATAACAACCCATCTGTTGAGTCCATCGGCGCAACGGTTACGTAACGGTACCACTATGCCGCAGCACCCGAATCCGAGTTCACTAAGCCACGCCCACGACCAGCCAGCGATAGTAGGGTTGTCGAACGTCTAATTTTTTATTGAAAGAAATAAACTACACGGTTCTTTTTTATATTTTTATTTGTTTTTCTAGGTATTTAAAAATCATAACACTTACGCCAAGAGAACCTTACATGATTTGCCTAATTCGCAGTTGTAGTGTTTTTCTTTTTAATTGGTTTTCTTTTTAAGTTTCATGATAACCTATGAAATGTATTTCCTATTGAATACGATACCACACTTTTTATCCAAGAATGTTTATCGGAGATGTAACCAATACAGAACAAAGAATACTTTCTGTGAAATTATATGTAACACACTCCACAAAATAACGAAAAACATTGTACTAATGTTCTTGCTCCTCCTTCTCAATCTCAACTTGTTGTTAGTCAAAAACTTTTAAATGTCAAAATATCAAATCTTCATACAGCCAATAATGCAGATTTTTAACCCTCTGATGCCAGATGATTCACACGCATAACAACAGAATTATCTAAGCTAAGTGAATTAAAGTAAGGTAGCTAAAGTTGTATAAACAGTTGTCGTCTAAATCGCCAGCAAGGGATTAAAAACCTTTAAGCTCAATAAAACCAAACCGATGCCTTTGTTTTCATTTTTTAAACCTTCAGCGACGGTTTTTACCTCAATAAAACACGTGCAGATGAAGAAAAGATTAAACATTTGTCTTCTTTTGTTTTTGAGCTCAATACAACCGAACTGATACCTTTGTTTTCATGTTTTAACGAGTGTTTTTGCTTCAATAGAACGAACACATACAGATAAGGAAAAGTTTTAACATTACCTCTTTTGTTTCTAATCTTAATAAAACCAAACCGATGCCTTTGTTTTCATTTTTTAAACCTTCAGCGGCGGTTTTTACCTCAATAAAACACGCGCAGATAAAGAAAAATAGTTACCTAATAACAAAAAATCTCATTAAAATTGCGTGGCGCCATAGGCTTGTATAGGTACCTATGATGAAAAGGCAATTAATAATAAATCCACTTTAGTATGTTTCTTAGAGATTTGTCAGCATAATATTAAATCGTACAACATTTAAAGTAAATAAATAATTGATGAAAGACTTACTCAAAAGTACATACTATTCTCACCTAGCTTATTTTTGGCAACCCTAGTAGCACGTTTTGATTTGCACCCGGTAGGCGGGTGCTGGGCATGGCCACAAGCCACGTATAACTATTTATATGTAGGACCCGGGAGCCGGGTTGTGGGCACCTGAACGAATTTTCGTTCGACCCGGGAGCCGGGTGCTTGGCAGCGAAAGTGTTAAGTAATTGCTTTTGTCAGCAGAAAAGTATTGAAATAGAATTTTTGGTTAGTGTAGGTTGTTTGTAGGTAAATGAATGGTACCTGATATTTAGCCCTTCAGTCAAAAGTACGGGTTCTGCATCATCCATATTTGCAGCGATTGAAGTACTTGATAGATTCTGTAAGTTCCTTCAAATTTATTTTTTTCCAATTAATTAGCACGAGCGTCTAACAAACGCAAAGTCAGCAAGCCGGTATTTTGCTTTTGATTGTCACACACATTGTTTGTGACATTTGGCCAGTGTTTCATTCATTCATCGTTTGAGATTCGTTTTAAAAAAAATATATATATGTCTGGGATCCTGTCCTTTAAGTTTGAATCGACAAAGATAAGAGCCAACACGCGAGTCGCGAATCTTCAATTAATTATTTGAATAAGTTTAACTTTTATAATTCTTTTAAAAGGACTTATTGTAACAGATGTACTGAAAAATGAATAAATGATTAACTTATTAGTCATCGACCTACATTTATAAATTCGCTGAATGGGCAATACAATATAATTATTATTTCTAACACTAAAACTAATAAGAATATAGAATATAAAACTAATAACTAACTAAAATGTCTCGTCAAAAAATTATGATTCTATGTTTACTGACTAACGTGTGATGCAAAAAGTAAAACCCATGATTGACGACTCTAGACGAAATGAGCCGAACCTCACTAAAATCATATCAAACGTCTTACGTCAACAAGATTGTCTATATACTCGGTAATGAAATCGAGTGCCAATTATTCGATAGGTAGTTCAATAGTTGCACCGTATCGAAATCGCTCTTTATTGACCAAGTCCTTTCCTTCAGTGGCCGCTACCGCTACTGACAGGCAGAGTGCACCAGTGACATGTGCATTTTTTTTTTAATTGTGATTAATTTTATTCAAATTAGTCTTCAACCTTTGAAATTTTATCTTCGGACGCTTAAATACTTGTAAGTATTAAGTAATCATTGTAATTAAGTGTTTGAGGTTTTGTTTTATTTAGCTAGGCTGGACATAAATTAATTGTTAAAAAATAAATCGCATAGCTTTTGTCATAGACGTTGGCGCGCTAAAATTCATTCCATAATTTCAAAAGTGTAATTTTAGAACTAAACCACAGCTCAAATCAGGAGTCATCAATATTTTTTTATTAGAAATAGGTAGGTGTCTATCTAAAAATACCTGGGGTCGTGGTTATTGATTTACTTTTCACGCATGCGTCCATCGCACACTTCAAGTAACACTTTTCGAAGCCTCATCTCACTGCACTCATTCTGTAATTTAACGAAACTAGAAAACATAAAAACTGTGCCAAAAATTCTAAAACAGACACCATAGTGACGAGCCATCGTGAAAAAGACATTAGGTAAATATGTTTTGAATTAAGAACACTAAAACAAAGGTCGCGGAAAACGAGTACCGCTATACTGCGGTTTCGAACACGACAGGGTAGCGCGGCGAAATTCTCTTGCTTTATATACATTGCTGGTAGCTGCGTAATCGTTGTGCGTCTTTTTGACCAACATTAGGCTTGAGCATGCGATGCGCAAGTCGCACTGGGCCTGCGTGGCAGTTTACAACTGTACCCTTCCTTGACAAAAGTTTTGGGCCCAAGCGGAAGGGACAATAATACTGATTGTGTTAAAATGCGATGCGCAGCTTGACTACCGCGCAGTTTTCTTTTTCGGAGTTCTAGGCTAATGGAGCGTGTGATGGAGGTTGTATTGAACGACGCATTACCCCGTGAACATGTAACTGGCCACTTATATCATTAAGACAGATTTCTTTCTTTCTTCTATACTTCACTACAAAGAGTAATATAATAAGACTGATCCTTCACTACATAAGTAGTATAAAACTAAGTCGCTTTCTCAGTCCCTATATCCCTATGTTTGCTTAAACCTTTAAAACTACGCAACTGATTTTGATGCGGTTTTTAATAGATACAGTGATTCAAGAGGAATGTTTATGTGTAATGTATATGTTTATAATTTGTCGACATATTATGCGGGCGAAGCCGCGGGCGGAACCTAGTAATATTATAAAGCTTAAGAGTTTGTTTGTTTGAACGCGCTAATATCTGGAAGTACTGGTCCGAATTGAAAAAATATTTTTGTGTTGGATAGTCCATTTATCGAGGAAGGCTATAAGCTATGTATCATCACGCTACGACCAATAGGAGCCGAGCAGCGAGGAGGAGAAACCGCGAGGGAGCAGCTAGTATTTTATATGCTAAAATTACTTTTTTCTGTCTGTTAAGTTGTCTTGCCTTAAGGTGGATGTTCCAGGGTAGCCCGCGAAATTCAAATTTTCTTTAGTTTTTTGCAATTTGCAGGCCAGTGATAGCTTGTATGTTGATGAACATTTGATTCGCGGCTGTAAGACGTATGTAGTTACAGAATTATAATCATCAAAATCATTAATACAACCCTCCGAGCTCATAAAGGTGTAAAAATGACTTTGACCTTGTAAAAAGGTGTTTTTACACCTTTATAACCACTGACCGAATCGTTATAATATCCTTGGACATTTCACACAACGCCGTATCGTTCCAAGCTAAGCAACCTAATGCTTGTGTTATGGTAACGAGAAGGCTGATAAACTTCTTATATACATTTTTTTTTTGTAAATACATACATATTATAGATAGAAAAACACCCAGACCCGTAACAAATACTTGCAGGTCGTACAGATATTTGTTCCGTGCGGGAATCGAACCCGCGACATGCTGCGCAGCAGTCAATCGCTCAATCGCTGCGCCAACCGTGTCGTCAAAAAAGACAGATAGCCTCTAGATATAGAGAGGACATACGAGTAGTTGGATCATTTAGCTCACTTCAAAATGGTTGAGCTGAATGGTGCTAATCCATGCGTCATGTTCGTGAACAGGCGCTGTCAGTAGGGACTGGTCACCTCTTAGCTGCCACGTTTCTTTTTTTTTTATTTAATATTTTTAAGGACGCTTTTTTACGTTCTGCATCGTTCTCACTTGTATTTTTCAAAATGAATGATGTAACCCAGTTATTGTAACCATATTTTGATTTCAAAGAGTGTGCCCGTTCTTCTCCGTAGGTACTGTAGAGCCTGATTAAAACCCTAGGTTGAACATGGCTGGTAAAGCCTGATTGAATCCTTTGGACTACTGCTTTGGAATAGGCAACTAATAGAGTTTTCATTTGAACATTTTTACGCCTCTTGCATAAGGACATGACATAATGTGAGAATTAAAACAAAAATATTATTTACAGGTCCCAAGATGGTAACAAAAAACAAGGACACCTGGAAAAAAATCGTTCACAGCATAACAGTACAGGCAAACGAAATAGACGACGATAAAGTCCCAACCACTATAGAAATGTTTATTGATGAACGTGACCGCGAGCTCACCTTGACGACCAACGCCCGAACTATGAAAGAGTTTCAAGATTTAAGAGTTCGAGCCGACATTCAACTGGCCATCTTTTATTTTAAAAATAACAGATTCCCTGAAATGGTTGCCAGATGTCAAGAAATGAGCATTGACTTTTCTGCGGAAATACTTCACAAATTCAAATTGATTTAAATTTTGTTATGTTTTAAAAGGAATGTTGTATACTTTTACTTTATTGTACGGTAGGCCGCATGTCAATGGTAACAAAATGTGTACAAGCCGACCTCATAATTTATATTAGGTTATTAAGATTTGTTTTTTTTTTAAATATTTATATACTGTGACCTGTTTGTACTGAGGCCAGCACATCAAGTTCCCCCATGTGTTAAATTTTTCTGATCGATTTTCAACTTCATTAAAAAGTGTACATACATTGTAAGGTTCATGTTCATTTGGGAATATTAATTGAAAGTTTGGGGTAGCTTGCTTGTCAATTCCATTTAAAGTAAACGAACCAATCGTTTACTTTATTTGAATTGAAATTTAATTATATTAGGTAGCAGTATTGGAAAAAAATATTTTTTATTATATTTTTGTATGAAGAATTTTCCTGACACAATTTATAAAAAAAAAATTTAACTTTATGTGTTACCTTACCACCGACGTGCGCAGCAGATCCTCGTTTTTTTTTATTCATGTCTAAATGTATTTTTTTCTGTAGGAACCAGTTTTATTCATGTCTAAATGTGATTCTTGTTGTCAATGCAATTGCATTCTAGGTGACTGATAAAATGAAAAAGTCACCCTTCCAACCCATCCAAGTCAGCGCACATTTTAGCAAACTACAACGCAGCGTTTTTATTGCCAAACAATGATCAATCTTAGCACAGCTGACATAAAGTTGAAAAAAAACTGCTAGCAGTCCAAGAGAACATGAACGCCACCAGAGACCAGGACACGGTCACATAGTTTTGTAGCTTAGCTTTCAGATCGCCACATCTCTGGTGGATAAGCACCCGTAGCGGGTCTGCCCCAGCCCATATAACTTGCGTTAAACGACGCGAGTTCATATGTATGTATGTAGTGTACAGACGCCAGCACATCAAGCTACTCCAATCTGTCAAATTTGTTTGAAAGATTGTCAACTTTATTGAAAGAGAATAAGGTTCATGTTCAATTGGGAATATTTGACAGTTTGGGGTAGCTTGATGTGCTGGCCTCTGTACACTCATTTTATTTTTACGCATCTGTCATTATTATTGAATTGATCCACGCTAAATTGTCATTCGCCTATGCTATAAACGACTCTAAACATTAGGTACATATGGATGTCATCAATGTGAGCAGTAATTTTCCATTACAATTAAAATGCGATAGCGTAAAACTGCAAAAAAAAAACAATGTATAAACTTTATACCGTAGCTGTTCGTACGTTTTTCGCACTTACTACAGGGTTGGGATTATTTAATGCAACCTCTAAATTTTGTACCGTTGTACTCATACCTCATAGATACAGTATTAATTTGATAAATATAAATCTCGTTTTTAGCAGATACCATTAAAGTTTTGAAGTAACTTATTATATTTTTTTAAGTCTTTCCGTTATGTCTGTTTGTACAATAAGCTCAACTAGTCCTCACGCTCAAGAGAACCAATAAATATTTTGATGTTAGTATCGAGTTGTGTTCTAATTTTATACCTTGAATAGCCTACTTGTTTACTTAACCCATTTAAGCTAAGTTTAGGACTGCTTGATAAATATACCTACCAAGCAAAAGGTCAGTTGGTTTCTTCGTTCTGCTGAAGTAAAAGCCGAGGTGCCAAAGAAAAAATTAATTAAACTAAAGTTGTAAAAATCTTTTGGCACGTGTCTGAAATTGAAACTGACACGCTCTGCTGTCAATTTTATTGAAGTGCTTAGAGATCCATGCATCCTTTTATATTTAAGTTATTAAAAATTTGTTAGTTAAATGCAATGTTGATGTATAAAATGGCATCTTTAATAATTCAATACTATATTTCATAAATTAATTTATTGTGTAATATTTTATTTTGTGAAAACAGTGAAACGTGAAACTACGTGAAAAGAAACGCAGTCGCAAACGTCTTACGTCAATGTCATAAAGTAAATGACGTGACGTGTAGGATTCCCAGCCAGGTATCTTTTGAAAACGTTTGCGAAACACATCGACATACGGTGAAAATAGCGTAATATTTTATCAATACATCAATTCGATAAGGATATTATCACCCATATTCCACGTCAGAAGTTTACATATACAGGTAAAATTAATTTTCCATACATTTCTCTCACACCGAATTATAAGTAAGAAAAAAAAAAGAATACACAATTTTATTACTGCACAAGTACTTGCCTTTGCCTGTCGCGGCAAATGTTAATTCAAAAAAGTTGTTTGATAGGTTCTGTTGGCTGTTAGCTCATGTGGTATTTGGTTTTCAGATATTAAAATGTTGCGATTTTTATTCTTGGCTGCATTGCTGCAGTGTACCATATCTCAGCAATATCAGCAGAAAGTAGCCCCAGGAGTACCTCCACAAAACTATCAGGTCAGTAAAAAAAAAGTTTGCATACCTATGATCAGTGGTATAGGCAGAATGTTCAAAAGTGTTGTGCTTCTGAAAGAGGAAAAAAGTGAAAGTGGGCTTGCTAATGTTTTAAAAGTGTATGAAGATTCATAACCTATTTATGAACATATTTCTGTTTAGCTAATAAATTCATAAAGAGGTAAAATCACTACTTAAGATTTCATTTATAATTTTCCTTGTTATTGTGTAATTATTTATTAATCACCTGTTCATGACCTTTTATTTTTCCATGTTTGAATATTTGGGTCACAGTCATCTCAGGGGTGTCAGAAATCAGGGGTTGCTTTAAAAAAAAACACAAATAGCTTTATTTTAAAGTTTTCATACAACTTATTAAACCAGAATGGGCAAAAAATATGTTAAAGAGTGTATATAGAAAATTAATTTCTTTGGAATAGGTCCTCCAAATATAGTAGAATTGATTTTTTTAAATTAGAATGGTGTAAGTGCTTGTGGCTAAGTACTAACAGCTGCACAGGTTGATCCATCAGGTTAAGCTACGCTTGCTTGAGTTGGCCATGGATCGATAGAAGTCCGAAAATCTGACAGCCAGTCTTACCAAGGGGTGTTGTATTGCCCAGTTAGTGGGTTGTGGAGGTCAGATAGGCAGTTGGTCCATGTAAAATACTGGCATTCAGCTGCATCCAGTTGGACTGGAAGCCGACCCGAACACAGTTGGTAAAAGGCAAGACACGTGGATGGTCTAATGTAAGGGTACCTACTAGACATAATACTAAGCTAACTTAAGGCACTCTTCTTTGTATTTTGATTAATGTAGACAATCTTTACTTTTCATGATTATCTGGGCCCTGTTTAATAAAGCTCACAATTCGTCACAATTATATGTCATAATATAATATATAATAATAATATCCTTGGACATTTCACACAAAGCCATATCGTCCCAAGCTAAGCAACCTAATGCTTGTGTTATGGTAACGAGATGGCTGATATACTACTTATATACATTTTTTTTTTGTAAATACATACATACACGTACGTGACACGACTCGTAACAAATACTTGCAGTGAAAATGACAAAATAGGAGAATTGTTGCACTGAAGCTGTTTAATAAAAGTGACAAATATGTCAACAATCTCCAGGTTGAAGATCTTGATATTTTGTCCTGTAAAAAGGCGAGAAACAAGAACTTTATGCGGCCTACTCAAAAGGACAATACAAACACGAGTCAGAGTGCCCAACTCTTCCTGACTAAAACCTTTGTGTTCCGGGGCAGCGGTAACCTTTTCGGACAATCCTGCTGAATTAATCACAACTAAATATAAATAAAAAATTAAATATAAATATATTTATTTAATTACTATTTTTGCCATCGACACGCTAAGAAGAAGAAGAATTATTATGACTGCTGGATTTGTAACCGACTCCTTTAGACGCGATTTTCACCCACTTTAAACGGTCAGATTTCGTTCAAATTTTGTAGATTTATCGAGGACCGATGAAAATACATTAATTTGAAATAAAAAGTAGGAAATAAAAAATAGTTTAAAAAACACGCTTTTTATAGAAAACCGAACTAAAAAATAGAAAATAAATTTTACTTTTTAAAAAGCGTGGGGTGCATGGTGGTGGTGAATATTATCTTAAAAAGCACCCCACGCTTTTAAAAAAGTAAAATTTATTTTCTATTTTTTTGTTAGGTTTTCTATAAAAAGCGTGTTTTTTAGTTTTTTTAAACTATTTTTTATTTTGGATGGATTTATTAATCTCTTTGACTGACCAACCCCTTGACAATTCCAAAGTGCCTGTAATTGGTTTATTTGAAATAAATGCTTTGAGTTTGAGCTTGAGTGCGTGTACATTTCTGTCTAACCTGTTGGCGATCTACTTATTTAAAATAAAAAATCTATTTATAAATTGTAACACCTTTTGTTTAAGCTACAATTAGTTCCAACTGATAAAATGTGTGAAAGCAATGGTAGTATTGATTTCCTATTGATAACTCGTAATATAAGACGGGCTCGTGCTAAGTAATAACTGCCGCACGGGTCGATCGATTAGGTTAAGCTACGGTTGCCGTGGCTGGTCCGTGGATGGGTCGACGTCTTTGCGTGCATCGTTTCATACATAACATAACATCATGGTCGCATTCCCTTAAGGGATAACTAGCTACTGCCCGCGACAAAGTTGTTTTTTTTTAAAGTGAAAATTTTATTTCATTGTCTCAAACTTTTCGTCTGTGTGTTGCATGTCGCGTGACGGTCGGCCGCGGAGTAGGGATATAGTGAAAGGCGCTCGTCAGAGCAGCCAAGGCCAATATGGCGGCGCCTATAGTGTCAAATGTCTTTAATGTGAAAAAAGTTTCACTTTTATCGTGGTTTCATAAAACCACACAATCCTTTTTTCATTCAAACTTCAACCCCTTATTTCACCCCTTAACGGGGGGAGTTTCTTAAAATCCTTTCTTATCTGACGTCTCCTGCTCATAATCTACCTCTGTGCCAAATTTCATCTTCGTTGGTCCAATAGTTTTTAAGATTTCGTGTTTAATCTGTGAGTGAATGTATGAATGGGTGATCTTTCGCTTTTATTTGAATTGATATTACTTAGTAATATGTCAAAATGTGTCTGCCGCAAAAAAAATCAGCTGTTCCTTACATTTTGACGAGTTATACGAACATAAATGTAGGGAACAGCTGAATTTTTTTTCGCGATTTCAGGTTTGGTCCCATACTAAAAGTTGTTCATAATGATGAGTAAAATGACCTCTTAAGAGGTTTCTGGTGTTTTACAAATAACCCTGTATATTAGGGTCGGCTGCCAGTGTAACTGGATGCAGCTGAATACCGATATTTTACATGGAACGACTGCCTATCTGACCTCCACAACCCAGTCAGAAACTGGGTAATACCGGCTACCCCTTGGTAAGACCGGCTGTCAGACTTTCAGGCACCTGTAACGACTGTCAAAGATGCACAAACGACAGCCGGAACCAACGGTTTGACGTGGTTTCAGCCACGGAGGAGTCTCTAATAAAACGTGCTCTGTCTGGTTTACAACTGACTGTATTTGACATAAGAACATTAGATTACTATAGGTACAATAGATGGCGTTAGTAGTAATATTTGTTACAAAATATAACACCCCCACTTAACACAATATTACAATAAACTTAAAGGCAAAAATTCTTAAACTGGATTTAAATTTTACTGAGGAACAAGTCCTATGCTTTCTAAAAATTTATAATGTTTATTTGACAATAAGCCTTTTGTTAACAAATCTGCAGGCATATCTTGAGTTGAGATATACATAACTTTGACTAAATTGTTTTTTATAGCATCTTTGACATAATGATAACGTACATCAATATGTTTTGTTCTATTTAGTGATTGGTGACTGGTTGCCAATTTCAATGCACTCTGGTTATCACAATGTAACATAACAGTACATAACTTATTTGTAATCTCATAAAACAAATTTCTTAAATATATGGCTTCTCTAGTTGCTTCTGATAGTGCTACATATTCAGCTTCCGTACTAGACAGAGAAACAGTTTTCTGTTTCCTGCTTTGCCATGATATTACTGAGCCACACATGGTGAAACAAAATCCGGTATAGGACTTTCTATCGAGTGTGTCACTAGCCCAATCAGCATCAACAAAACCTTTTAACTCTAAATTATCTTCACTATATTTTAAACAATAATGTTTGGTTTTTTGTAAGTATTTCAATACTCTTTTAGCATGTTTGTAATGAGTTTCATTATGACAGTTATTGAATTGACTCAAATAACTAATGGAATATGAAATATCAGGTCGAGACATGACAGCTAAGTACATTAAACTTCCTATAAGTCGTTGATAAGGTACATCGGTTACACAATTTTCTGCCCTTTCAAGATTTAACTTACATTCAATAGGAGTATCTATAGATCCACAGTTAAACATTTTGAATCTCACTAACAATTGTTCTATATAAGTACTGTTGTTGATCTATTGTAATGGTATTAGACTTCTTATCTACATTTATTCTCATACCTAAATAGCGTTTTACACAACCTAAATCCTTTATTTTAAATTCTGTACTTAATACATTTATCAATTTTTCTGTCTCATTTTTACATGTAGAAAATATCAAAAAATCATCAACATAAACAGCTACTATTATTTTAACATCATTACACAATTTTGTAAATAAACACTGTTCATGACAACTAATTTTAAAACCTAATTTATTTAAACAATCTTTTACCCTTTCATACCACATTAAAGATGATTGTTTAAGCCCATAAATAGCTTTCTTAAGTTTTAAAACTTTACCTTTATCTTTACATTCAAAACCTTTAGGAATAGTCATACAAATATTTTCCTTTAGATGTCCATTTAAAAATGCAGTAGTCACATCAAGATGTGTTATGTCCATGCCCCACTGTACACTAAGAGCAAATAGCATTCTTAAGGTAGAATGTTTTACCACCGGAGAAAAAGTGTCCTCATAATCAATACCACTTCGTTGTGAAAAACCTTTCGCCACCAATCTAGCACGATATCTCACTTTACCGTTAACATCAAACTTTTTATTCAAAACCCATTTGCACTGCACTATTGAAGTATCACTTGGTACATCGATGAGTTCCCATGCCTCATTGCACTCAAATGCCTGCAACTCCTCACGCATGGCCAGCTTCCACTGCTCTGCTTCAGGTCCACACAGCGCTTCAGAGAAGTCTATCTCTTCGGCTCCTGGCAAGTTGTTTGAAGTACACATGTTTGTGTAACCAAAGCGAGTTGGCGGTCTTCTCACTCTCTTATTGACAACTTCTTCACCACCTTCTAGAGCTCGTAACTCACTTGGTGAAATATCTGTTGAAATAACTGAGTCAACTGAAGTGTCCACTGTAGTATCACATGGATCCATATAAGCCAATGAATCAGAACTTGTACTAGCCAGAGATTCATTCATTGTGGTATCATCCCCCACTGAATCTCTGGTCTCTATGCTAGATTCCAGCACATGTGTTGTCTCAGTTTCCTTTCTTAAGTTCTGGTCGTCATTCTGAATCCAAATAGCTTTCTCTTTTGGTTTTTCAATATCCTGTATTCCTTCCATCACTATTATGTCTCTCTTAATGGTAATTTCATTTTTCTTTGGAGCATAAACGCGATATCCTTTCACGTTATCCGCATAGCCAACGAGAATGTACTGCTCAGCTTTTTTGTCCCATTTTAATCTTCTTTCTTTGGGTATGTGAACCATTACCGGGCTTCCAAACAGACGAATATGACTAACATCTGGTTTCTTTTTATACCACGCTTCATATGGTGTCATGTTTTCAAGGCTAGTAGTTATAGAGCGGTTTTTAAGATATACAGCAGTGTTTGCTGCTTCCGCCCAGAACTGCTTTCCAAGCTTTGCATCAAACATCATACATCTGGCTTTCTCAACAATAGTTCTATTCGCTCTTTCGCAAACACCATTTTGTTCGGGCGTGTAAGCAACGGTTTTCTGATGAATTATACCATTTGTTATCAAATAATTCTTCATTTCATTATTACAATATTCACCACCATTGTCTGTACGTAGAATCTTTATCTTCTTGTTCTGTTGATTTTCAACCATCATTCTGAACTCTTTGAACTTGCTGAATACTTCATCTTTATTCTTCAAAAAATATATGAAAGTCATACGACTATAGTCATCCACAAACAAAAGAAAATACCTGGCTCCTCCAATGGATTTTGTCTCCATAGCACCACATACATCAGAATGTATTATCTGTAGTGTCTCAGTACTACGTTCTGTCACATGTGAAAATGGTAATCTCATCTGTTTGCCTTCGCAACAGGTCACACATTTATCCTTCGTCATGTCACTAGTACCATTAAACAACAATCCATTCACTGTCCCATTCTTCATCTTGTTCAAATCACTGCTGTTAATATGTGCTAGCCTCCTGTGCCACATCTCTGCACTTGCCGTGCCGCGTGCCGCTAACAAACAATCTGCCTCTTTAGTCTGTAGCTTGTAAACACCATTAGTTGACATCGCACTTGCCACCAACTCATTATTCTTATTGCGTATGTAACAGTGGCTTGTTTCAAAAAATACACTGTTACCATTTTTGATTAGCTCGCTCACTGATAATAAGTTCGTTGACAAACTTGGCACACATAGCACATCTTTAACTGTGATATCGAAGTTACAATCCGTGGTTATCTGTACGTTTCCTGAGCACAAAACTGGCACAACTGTATTGTTCGCAACAGTAATACTTGATAAACTCGGCGAGTAATTTGCATTGTTTATCCAATGCATCCAATCTTGTGCATCCAATCTTTCATCGCCGTCATATGTGCACTTGCGCCGGAGTCGACGTACCACTCGTGTTTACTATATTGTCCGCTCAAAAAAACCGCACTAAATGCATTTGATTGCTTATTTTTCTGTATTAATGGACATTGGTTTCTAAAGTGACCACTTTGTTTGCATTTGTAACAAATTATAATTTTTTTTTCATCTGTCACTTTTGATGACATTCCCGTCCCAGTCCCGCCATTTTTACTAGTGTTGTTCTTTCGATTGCAGTTCGGTTTTTTCGCAGCGAATGCAGCGCCACTGGTATCCGTGTCGGTAAAACTCGAAAACTCCATATCAATCAGCTTTGATTTTATTGAGTCTGTGGTAATTTGAATACCTGAGTGTTCAATGGCCATGATCATTGGTGAATATTTTTCTGGCAAACCTGCTAGCAATAATGACCCGATCCATTGATCCGTAATTGCAAAACCTGTGCCTTTTAATCTCTGCGCTGTCTCAATTACTTGCGTTACATACGAAGTCATTGTTTCGCAATTTTCTTGACGTATTGAGATAAGATGTCGCAGTAGGGTTATCTTTCTTGAAAAACCTGAGTCATCAAACATATTCTTGAGCTTCTTCCACAACTCTTCCGAACTTGATGTCTCTTTGATATGCACGTACAATCCGGCATCTATTGTTAAAACCAGTTTCGCCCTTGTTTTAGCATCTTCTTCTGGTTTTCTTTCGATCGCCGCCTGCGGTTTGATATAATGTATCATTCCTTCAAGCACCAACAAGTTTTCTGCCGCAAAACTCCACTCATCATAATTTTCGCGTCCTTTTAGTTTTGGAACACTTTGTATGTAACTCATAGCCATTTCCTACACAAAGTTCAGCACTTATTTTTAAACTGTAAACTGATATTACTTAAAAAACAGGATAATTGCCCATAACCTAATAAAACGTGCTCTGTCTGGTTTACAACTGACTGTATTTGACATAAGAACATTAGATTACTATAGGTACAATAGATGGCGTTAGTAGTAATATTTGTTACAAAATATAACAGTCTCGATAGGTAAAGTTGGTCACCCATCCGCGGTCCAACCCCGGCAAGTGTAGCTTAACCTGATGGAATGGTCCCTGCAGCTGTTATTATTACTTAGCCACGAGCTTCTCCTTACTTAATTTTATATTTTCTCTATAATTACTATGTTATCCAATGAGTTTGTCGTCATAATTTATGTAACAATATGCTAACGAGACCTTTTCTTAGAAATATGGATGCTTTGAATAAAATCTACAAACGCAGCATTATCTGTAAAATGTGATGATATTATATTTCTTATTTTGTCACGTTTGCTTTCAAGGTCAGTTAAATACATAAAATTTTCGTGTCACAATGTTAGTTACCATATTCCTTCGATACGGCGATAAATATAACGCGAAGATGCTATTGTAAAATAGCATTTAATGCTAATAAGTATTCCATTTGATTCAAAAAATCTATGACGTCACATTGTTATATTTCGTACAATTACCGTACAAATTCCGCGTTTTGACAGTTCATAAAAAGTAACGTTATTGACTACCCTTTCAAATACCCAATTAGTTCTATGATTTATATGAATTTAATGGTTTCGTTAATGGACTCATAAACTACAAATACAAGTCAATTAATTATTAACGCATTCAATAAAAAATAATGTTATCTGTTTTAATTTACTTTACCTTTAACTTTACGTTGACGATAATTATTTATGATATAATGGGGGCCTGGAGTTCTAAAATACAGACTTTTACTTAGTTTAGACTCCAGATCTACCGAAAAGGCGCGGGCCCGCGAACTGAGTAATGGGTAGCTCGCCGTCCGATCAGGACCAGGCACGTGCCGAATGGCGCGTACGTGTTCCACACGCGCCTGAAAGAGATGTCAGCATGTGAAGGGGCCCGTTAGGGCCAAAGCCTGCCGGGTAAGCGGGATTGTCCGAAAGGGTTACCGCTACCCCGGAACATAAAGGCCTAAGGAAGGAACATGTATGAGTTTTAGTCAGTAGGAGTATGACACTCCCTTCCGCTCCATCCAGAGCGGGAAGGGTCATTAGATGATTTCCCATACTCAAAAAAAAAAGGCTTAGTTTAGACTCCAATTCCCACAAATTACAACTTTCTGCCAAACTAAATGTCAACTGATAATATCTATCATGACTTTGTTATTTGTGGAGATGAATAAACGTTTTTTTCTTATTATATTCTTGTTGTTTGTTTACTGGGTTGTGGAGATCAGATAGGAGTATAGACTCTCCATGTAAAATACTGGTATTCAGCTGCATCCGGTTAGACTGGAAGCCGACCCCAACATAGTTGCGAAAAGGCTAGGCAGATTGATTGACGTATTCATTCTAAAGGTGCGTTATGTCAATTAGCTGTCAATGTCAATGCGCCATTTTGAAAATGTTTATTATTTGTGGTTTCCAGAATTATCAGCAGCCACCACCGCCGCCTCCGCAACAAGTAAGTTTTTAATTCACTTACACTAATACTAGCTTTTGCCAGCGGCTTCGCCCGCGTGTATGTAGGAAATTATCCCACGGGAACCGTACATTTTTCCGGGATAAAAAGATAAGAGAAACTAGATCCTACACACGGGGCCAAGACTTCGCTCGCGTGGACCCTAATTCTTTTCCTAAAATAAAAGTAAGTTACTCCTTATAACATCAGCTATCGGTCAGTGAAAGTCCCGTCGAAATCGGTCCAGCCGTTTGGGAGATTAGTCTCTAAACAAATAGATTAAAAGATTTTGTGTTATAAGTACTGTACCTAAATTAAAGCCATACGCTTTAATTTATTTAAGAAAAACAATTTGTACTACACTATTGCCAGATTAACAAAAGTTTTTAACAATTATTATTCAAAATTCTTCCAGCAACAATATCAACAGCAGCAACAACAACAACAGCAATACCAGCAGCCCCCTCCGCCCCCTCCTCAACAACAGCAATACCAGGCTCCTCCCCCTCAGCAGCAACAGCAGCAGTTCCAACAACAGCAGCAGCCGCCTCAGCAACAGTTCCAACAACCACCCCAACAACAACAACAACAGCAACAACATGGTCATGCCCATCATGGAGGTAATTAATGTTCAAATTAAAAAAAAAGTAGTTTTTCTACGCGGCTTCTCTACATAGTATAAAACAAAGTCGCTCCCCGCCATCTGACCCTACGCCCGATCCAGCTTGCCCCTTGCTGTCCTCCCCAGCTACGCCCTAAGCCGAGGTCCGTACCCCACAGGGGGTGCACTTAGCGTGTAGTCGCTTAGTTTGTAAGTTTTTATTAAGCCCTGGCTGGAGGCTACAATTCTTTTGTGGCATCCACAGGCAAGTTCGGTTAAGCAGTAGACAACCCTATGGCTGAACTGCGAGATGCCATGATCAAAAAAAAAAACAAGCCGTCTGACCCTACGCTTGGATCTTTTAAACTACGCAACGGATTTTAACGCGGTTTCCATCAATAGATAGAGTGATTCAAGATGAAGGTTTATACGTATAGTTTAACTAGCTTTCGCTAGCGACTTCAATGGAACTGGACGCGACCAGCATATTTATACCGCGTAAATGACCTGTCAGGGACAGTCCATAGACAATAATGACACTGACAGGTCTTAAACGGGGTTTATGTGCTGTTCGCGTCCTTGGGGTTTTTTTGGTGAAATGCGCCTTTAGTATTGTTTTGGTTTTTTTTTAATGCATAATTCATACTAATGATTAAAGTTCCTTAAAACTTAAAGGGGATCATTTATAAAACAATGGTTAGACCTGCTGCCTTGGTTAGATCAGAGTGTTGGGCCCCAAAAGGAATTAATGAAAGGCAATTTGGTATTTGAAAGGGTAGTCAATAACGTTACTTTTTATGAACTGTCAAAACGCGGAATTTGTACGTGATTTGCATGAAATATAATAATGTGATGTCACCGATTTTTAGAATCAAATGGAACACATATTAGCATTAAATCCAATTTTACAATTATATCTTCGCATAGTATTTCATTTCCGCACGGTGATGGGAGTTTTTTCGGTCTTTTTTCATAGTGATTTCATATTTTATTTTTGACTGGTTCAAATAGTCAATTGCATGCAGCTGTGATGAGAATGCTAAGAGGGATGTGTGGTGTTACGCGAATGGATAGAATAAGGATTGAGTATATAAGAGGAAGTCTGAAAGTGACACCGGTGACTGAAAAGTTGTGTGGAAATTGGTTGTCATAGGCATGTTATGCGGAGGAATGAGGAAAATGTTGACAGGAAAGTTTTAAGTATGAAGGTGGATGGCTATACAATTAGAAGAAGACCAAAGAAACGATGGATGGATTGTGTAAAAGATGATATGGCTAGAAAGGGAGTGACTACCGAGATGACGACTAATAGAGAAGTATGGAAGAAAAAGACATGTTGCGCCGAGCACAAATAAATTGGGATAAGGGCAGGAGAATGATGAATAATGAACAATCATACTAATGCTTTTCTTTTTTTCAATTCCAGATCCTCAGTTGTTGAACCCTGCCAACATTAATCAGGAGAGGGAGTAAGTTTTTTATTTATTTTACCTACTTTGTCCCACTGCTAGGCAAAAGTCTTTCCCCATCACTACATAGTATAAAACAAAGTCGCTTTCTCTGTCCCTATATCCCTGTGTATGCTTAAATCTTTAAAACTACGCAACGGATTTTGATGCGGTTTTTTTTAATAGATAGAGTGATTGAAGAGGAAGGTTTATGTGTATAATTTGTCGACATATTTTGCGGGCGAAGCCGCGGGCGGAAGCTAGTATTTTTATAATTTTCTTTATGCTGACCACTCTCCGTCTATTCGGTTAGGAATGAGTCCAAAACATTGTTTTTATTTTCATAGACGATTTAAAAAAAATATTTTGCATTTTAGGGTGTTACAGAATTGTTCAGATTATTAAAATTATTATTTATTTAAATTTACAACCTAGACCTAACGATGTCTGGAAGGATTTGGGGCAGGCCTTTGCTCTGCAAAGAAATCGTTTTGATGTTGGTTGGGTTGACCCATCGCATAAGACACCGTAGCAAAAATTGTAGTTTAAGAAAAGCAACGTATTTGTTTATACATTTGGAAACTAAATTGCAAACGCAGTTTAGATAGTCGAATCCTCTGAATTCGAACTTTCTACATATAAAAGCGAAATGTCACTCATTCATACAATCACTCACTGATTAATCACGAAATCTCAAAAACGACTGGACCTACGAAGATGAAACTTGGCACACAGGTAGATTATGAGTAGCAGCGTCAAGAATTTTAGGAAACGCTCCCCCCCCCCTCCTTAAAAGTGTAAAATAGGGGGTTGGACGTTGGTATGAAAAAAATTTAACTTTGGCAAAATGTTTTTTTCCGTTCCACAGCCACATCCAAGAACACATGGAGGTGCCCATAGACACGTCAAAGATGTCGGAACAGGAGCTTCAGTTCCATTACTTTAAGATGCATGATGCTGATAATAACAATAAATTGGACGGCTGCGAGCTTATCAAGTCTCTCATCCATTGGCACGGTAAGTGATGTCTATAAATACCTAATTCATATTTAAAATCAAAATCAAAAGTCATTTAATCAAATTAGCCTGAAAATCAGCACTTTTTGAAGGTCAAAGTTACATAAGACAGTCCCCCAAAAACGCCCACCCTTCACCACTTCCTAGTGCTTTAGCTGGGAAGAAGAAGTGGCGCAACAAACTCCCCAGCAGTTTAATACAAACACTGCCACTATTTTCTGTGCTATTCTAAGCTCAGTGCCTTTAATACACATACGTGTTCGTGACAGTGGCAGTGTATAGGTTAAGGCAGGGCGACAAAAAAAAAAATCTGGCAGTCGAGAAAAAAAAATGTGTCAATAAAGTTTTTATTTAAAAGATAGAACATGTTTTTGCGGTGCATGACGCAAAAAAGAACACAAAAATCAATAGCTGTCTAGCCTTTGTCCGATTGTGTTGGGGTCTGCTTCCAGTCTGAAAACAATAGTCAATTGGCCTAGTCTTTTCCTGACTGTTCAGACTAGATGCTTCCAGTCTGAACACAATAGTTAATCAATCTGCCTTGCTTTTTCCCAACTGTGGACGGCTTCCAGTCTAACCACACAAAAAAAGGAAAAGTTTTCTCGTCCCCTGTTACTAAGTGTGGTGTGGTATACAAAGATATACCTCTGCCTTATATTTTGCGTTATACAAGCCTGTTGTTATGTTTTCAACTATTTTCGTGTTATCCTTTTATTTATTCTAGGATAATTGTATATTTTTCTATTTTCAGTTTCTTATTTATTTTATGTATATTTTTTTGGGCTATAGTAGTTGTATCGGTAAAGGAATGGTTTTTGTTACATGAATTTGTGCTACACGTAGATAAAATTATGAAAAAAAAAAATTTTTTTATTCGTTTTAAAAAAAAAAAAATTTTCAGTAATCATATTTTTGCTATTTTTATACTTGCAATCATTTTTTTTCTAATGATATAAATTATAGTTTGTTCTTCTTTGTTGTCACATTCTGTAATAAAATGGCAAAAATAAAAATAAAAACTTGAGAGGTGTCAAGGGACACCTGGATGGAACGAAGTTTCTTTCGATTAATTAGTGAAGGAATTGTAATAAAGTTTTATTTCTTTTAAGTTATAATTTATATTTTAAAAAAATGTGATCTAAAATTAACCAATCAAAAAATATTGATTGAAAAGATATACTCCAAAAAAAGTGTCGTTATAACTTTTGGTCTTCATTTCCGTCTAACCCCCTTTCGCAACGCGTGGTAAGGAACTTCGTTCCAAAAATATTATATTATTAAAACTCATAAGTATAAGTATTATTAAAACTCATTGTGTGTTTGTCTCCTTTTCTATGTGTGTCATCGCTGCTGCTTGGGGTCGTATCATCATTCGGTCGCCATTTTGAACATCTTCGTTTCGGCAAACAATATGGGTATTTTTAATTAATCATACCTACCTTTATTCTTACATTATTACGATCTAAATTATGTATTTTTTTACGATATTGTTATATCTTTAATTGTATTTCATTAATTTACTTACGCTATTACAATAACTAAAATAATCCTGACTCTCAAAAAAATACAACGCGCCATCTTGAACATCAACACAAAAAAAACTCCTTCAACGAACTGTCACTGTCACTTTTAAAAAAATATTCCCGCCTTCCGACCTGTCACTTTGACATTCCAACTTTTTAAAACTCAGAGCAAGGCCACAAACAGGCTCCACAAGCCGGTACGCCGCCCGTAGGTGAAAAAATCTTCTGTGATGATGAATTAGTTAATTTAATAGACCCCATTTTAAATATGGATGATCATAACAGGGATGGATACATAGACTATCCAGAATTCGTGAGAGCGCAGCAAAAAAGTCAACAAAAGGAGGGCGGTGGCAAATAAGTTTTAATAACCTTGTATATTGGGGCTAGGTAGCATTAAGTTTGAATAACAATTTATTTTAATACTGGTACTTTATTAGTCCGGAAGAAAAGTATCCTATGTGTTAACACATGATAATGGTTTATCTGAGTGCCAAATATTATCTGAATCCATTTGGGTTTTCTGCGTCATTGAGTGATTTTTTTTATTCAGGAATCTCCAAGAGTAATAAATGATGTTGATTTTTTTAGGTTATACAAACGCTTTTACACGTCACAAAAATGTAAAAAAAAATATTTATTCCGTAAATAGGTCACCAGAACCATTTTTCGAACATATAAAAAATAAACTAGATTAAGTCGACATTTCCTATCATACTGGTAGACTAAAAGCCAATTTCACCAATGAAACGTTTTAGATGTACGTGTGATGGTGTTCAGTTACATTGATGAAATTGACACTTGGTGACCTGAAGGAATTTTCTCTGATATTTTTGTTCATCGCAATGCTATCTAGTCCCAACTATACCACGTCACATTCCGGAGAAAAAATGAACTGAAACTCTTGAGATTTGTATAGAATACTTTTTTGATGCAGTTTTTTAATGAAGAAGAATTTTTAATATAAGAATGAGAAAATGATATAAGACTATTCACGATTGACACTTGTGACATTTTGGTGACATTGTGCGTCATACTTAATTTTCTTGTTTTCACGTTATTTAGGTAAAAGAATATTTTTGTAACCTGGCATTTAAGTGATACTCGACATCTTTAACAGTAAGCATAGAGGTTTCACAGTTATTTTATATCTGATTAACTGGCAGCATTTATAAATAGACATACATACATAGACAAGATAGAGTTTCGCATCTGTCATCTTTATTGTCAGTTCATGGTTCAAATTAATGTTGTGTTCAGAGCTAAAATAACTGCGAAGGGACTGTAGTATAGTCCGTGACAGACTTAAGCTGATTTTGACAGTTGGCTGTCAATAGTCGCCGAGAATAATAGACAAGAAATATTTTTATTTGTCTTTTGCCCACCCGTATATTTTAAACGGCAGAGGTATTTAATAAATTGACTTCCCTGTCTGATTTATCTGGTTTATAACTAATTGTAAAAACATACATTATACATAATGTGCCAACCAAACAAAAAAAAATCGAACTTTATGTTTTTTTTTAAATTATTTGTATATTTTGTTTCTAAACCCTGCTCAAAACTGATCTTCCAATTTATTTATCGTTATTTCAGCCATAAACAAATTATAAAATATATGTATATACAGAGACAATATCAGTGCCCAATGGCAATTGTGTAAACGATTTGTCAAAACCACAGAGTAGCCAGTAAATGGAGTATTAATGAAAAAAAAAAATTAAAGTAATCGAATTTATGTTACTAAATTCGGTCAGTTTAATATTCTTTTTGTTCTCGAATAAAAACCTATCCATTTTTTAAATACAATATCGAATTGTTAGATCTGTTCCTCTTGTGATTGTTAATAAAATATTTGGTTTATTTTTCTGTAATTATACATTAAAAATAGGTAAAAGAAAGTTTTAATTTTATTTTTAAACGAACCTTTTTTCTCCATACGTATAGTTATTTCTTTTTATATACTAACCTCTTTACTAATAAACGTTGTATAGCGTCTGTATAGTTAGACAACGTTTTGTCTTTTTCTTTCAAATGTCAAATTTCTGACGACTGAAAGAGAGAAATCGATGTGTACAGAGGCCAGCACATCAAGTTACCACAATCTGTCAAATTTCTTTGATAGTATTTCAACTTTATTGCAAAGACATAAGGTTTATTTTTATTTGAGAAAATTTGACAGTTAGGGATAGCTTGATGTGCTGGCGTCTGTACCTATTCACCTGTTATAATACGTTTTTTAGTAAGGGCGTGATTTTTTTTTCCTTATTTTATTTTTTTATGTGTCATGTCTATATTTGCACATAAAATGTGTTTAGTAAAAAACGTCTAGAGACATTTATGTCGATCTTAAAACTCGTTTTTTCTCTTATGATTTGTTCTAGCCATTTGTGAATTTGTAATAAATGTAAAAAGTAGTCTTCCATATGAATAAAATAAATTATTACCTTATTTATTTTTCTACCAACTTTTTTTATCTTAAATTGGGTATGGGAGGTATAATCTCATTTTTTTTTAGAAAAATGGCCTTCCTTCTATCTTAGCATTTATTTTCTCCAACTTTGTGTGATTAAATTGTGTTATGTTTTTCTTTTTTTTTTGTTTCTTTTTATTGGTTGTGTAACTGTTTCTGTAAGTAAAAGTAATTTAATAAGGCAGTGTCAATATCAATAAATTTATTATTGATTTAAATGTTTTTTCTTCTCTAATGTAGATAGATTTTTATCATTCAAAATTCTGATAAGTGTGTACTTTGATTTTCTGTTTTTCAACTATTTTAAGTAGTTGTGCCTTCTTTCTACAAAACCTATTATTGGAATATTATGAACTTTCTCTGTTATACTAACAAAATGTCAGAGGGATTGTCCGAAAAGATAACCGCTGCCCGGAAACACAAAGGGCTAAGGAAGGAACATGGGTGGGTTTTAGTCAGTACGAGTCAGGCATTCGGCGCTCTGTGTGGAGCGGGAGGCGTCACTGGAAGATTTGCCACCCTCAAAAAAGCGTTTGTTCCCACTAGTAGCTCCGAACTGAACCACCGGTGATACTAGCGTGAAATCTCGTTCTCTATAGTACTGACTACTGTGAAAGTCGGGGTTCTTTACTGAGGGGGCTCAGTGGTAGAGCGTGTTCTGTGTGTGTAATGGGATTTGCTACGCTATAAAAGCAAACGCACAGTTAGCAGATAACCAATTATACAACATTAGTTTTAGTATATGCGAAACCCGAAACACGTGTCTAGTATTTTTATGTAAAGAATCTATGTACAAAATTTCAAAACTATATTATGAAAAACCACAAAGTTATAAGCTTGTTATGTTACCTGGTTGTCCGTACAAACATGGTCGCTACGCATAGCGGTGCGTTGCCCGCTCCTTCAGCATCGTCTTGCGCTCATTGATAATGTTCGGTGTCCAACTTGTAACCTTTTTTAAATATTCTTGGGCAAAAATATAACATGGTGTAAAAATGATTGGAATCGATTCAGTTGAACAATCTATATTCTGGTTTCGCATATACTAAAAACAATGTTGTATATTACTTTTCACCCAATGCCAAGCCCAAAGAGTAATATAATAAGGCCAAGCCCCACGGCTAAAGACCGAGTCTTCACTTTTACAAAAACCTATCACACTATTCTATTCATAATTTAAAGGTTCGAATGCTGTCAGCCATGTTCAACATACGTAAGGTTTCACTCGGGCTCTATAGTACCACCATCTACATAATGGTAGTTGTGAGGCTGTCAAAATCATGTACTGAATCCGGCTTCGCGTCGATGTCCCGTCCACCTTGTATTAATAGATGACCGTTATTTTGTTTCTCTTACTCATTGAGACATCTCCATTATTTTCCATGTAATAAAGAAGTATTTTTTTTAAATTATTGTAAGGACTTTTACACAATGTGCATACTAGTCCCATTATATAACCTAACCACATCTGACAGCCAATAGCTTATACAAAAAAATATGAGTATTAAAATTTACTTCGATGACATTAATTTAAACATACATTTTGCTACTTTAGAATTGGGTTGTCTAAGAATCATGTTGAATGTGCCAACATCCAGTCTGTTTAATTCAAAGGCATTTGCTAGACATGCTCTCCCAGACTCAAATCGAACACATTCCAGCAATAAATGATATAGATCCTCACAGACGCCACTATCTTCATAAAGAAGTCTTAAATACCATAATGTTCTACCCAATTTCAGTCCATGAAAACAAAGATTTGATTCCAATAAAAGACAACGATTTGGCGACAATGGCGGATGGTACCATGAGTAACATGGATTTGAACGACGACGGGTACATATCGTGGGGCGAATATAAGAAACATGTAGATGAACGGGACCGAAAAACTGGTAGAAACAAGGATTAAACAGAAAATGAATGTCTAAAAGAAATAACTTGTACAGTGTGTTAGGGGGTACTACACTCATGAAAATGAACAACTTTGTCTATGGCACTATACCAGAAATCATGAAAAAAAGTCAGCTGTTCAGTAGGTACATAAAATTTATGTTCGCATAATGCGTCAAAATGTATGGAACAGCCAATATTTTTTTTTCATATTTCAGAGTTGGTCCCATGGACAAAGTTGTTGATTTCCATGAGTAGTTACTATATAACTTGAAAGTATGTCCCTCGTTTAACCTAACACACTGTATTTTTTATATTTTAAGGCAGTGCATTCTGAATACTTACCTATGAACCCATTTTGATTAATTTGTCAATGAAAATTTGAAATATCACTGTACTACACTAAACTATTGATTACGAAATGCAATAAGTAATGAAATTAATATCAATTGGTGCTGTAACTTTTAACTTGTAACTTTTAGAATGCCGCACAGATTACTTAAGGTGAATCCTCCAACCAGCCCGCGAAATTCAAGTTTTCTTAAGTTTTTTGCAATTTGCAGGCCAGTGATAGGTTGTATGTTGATGAACATTTGATTCGCGGCTGTAAGACGTATGTAGTTACAGAATTATAATCATCAAAATCATTAATACAACCCTCCGAGCTCATAAAGGTTCCGGAATGACTTTGACCTTGTAAAAAGTCATTTTTACACCTTTATGATTACAACCTTTCACTGGCCTGCAAATTGCAAAAAACTTAACATACGTCTTACAGCCGCGAATCAAATGTTCATCAACATACAACCTATCACTGGCCTGCAAATTGCAGAAAACTTAAGAAAATTTGAATTTCGGGGGCTACCCTGGAACATCAACCTTAAGGAATACACTATTGTATGTACTAAGATGTAAGTTTGATAAAAAATAAATGGTAGATATATAAGTATTTCACAAACAAAAAACAAATGTGCAACTAAAATAACTAGATAATAGGTATATAAAAAATAACCATGTAAGTAAGTAACTATATTTGCGACTAGCACTTTGCCCGGGATAAAAAGTAGCCTATGTTACTCCTAGAAAACTAAGCTTTCCAACGGTGAAAGAATTTTTAAAATCGGTCCAGTAGTTTTTGAGCCTATTCATTACAACCAAACAAACAAACAAAGTTTTCCTCTTTATAATATTAGTATAGAAAAAACAAAATAGCAAGCCAGGAAAGTATACCCAGCCGAAACGATTCTTGGGCATTATACCGACTATTGCTACAAACAATGGAAATGGAACATCGCACTGGTACATGGTTGTGGACATCGCTAAATGTAAGCATATTTTTGTCTATAGTAAATTAGGTCACACGTCAGTGGTAAGAGACTCAGTTTAACCTTTTGAACGCCATTGTTATACGTGACAAGCAAGCGCACGCCCTGTACGCCAACGACACAAATATTTGACAATTTGAACAACACTATAACACGAAATAAACAATTATATCATTACTCTTGTGAGTGTTCATATAGATATCTTAAAAATTGAAGCTCTCGTACGTATTTAATGACATGAAACAAATTAAAAGACACCATGGATATTGGGAAATTCATGATAACAAGAAGAAATAAATTTGTAGTTTGGCGTGGAGGGCACGCGCGTGGGTTTATGCTCTGGCGTTCAAAAGCTTAAGCTGGTCCTCTAAACTATTGAAACTTATTCAAACTCCTTACTATATCTCTCCAGATCTACGTCAAACAATCACTTATGTGCGTCCGACTGTACTTGTTAAGTTAAGAAGATACACGCATGTAAAGGTACATTTTGTTTTTGTCGCTTTATATGTTAAGATATATGTAATAAGCTTTTATTGTGAGCGTCCATCTCAATTAAAGAATAAGTTGCTTTTTTTCACTTTTTATTTTAATTAAATAACAAATAACTGTTTTATCATACTGTAAAACATAAAAATAAAAGCTATTTTAGTAGTATAAATTATGTCATGCTGTCACTGTCTGCACTTTTCTTGTCACAGAGTAGCATGTAAACGGAGTGCTCAAAAGTACCTATAAAAAAAATAGTTTACCACAAACACTGCCACTATTTTTTGCGTTATTCCAAGCTCAGTGCCTTCAACACACAAACGTGTTTATATGGCAGTGTATGGGGAAGAAGTGCATCGAAAATTCAGCTACAATGCGTTCATTAAAACTTGACGTGTGATGCGCAATGCAAATAAACGATTCGATTTTCGATTTCGAATTTTGCAGTCAAATGATTGATAGTACTGACAGTCGCCATTTTGAACTCTATTCCTATTGAACCTAGACCATCACAATCACCTTGATTAACTTGACCTCATCACGTGTCAAGTTAAAATAAACGCTTTGTATTTATTGTAAGGGCCGTAATCTGTCAAAACATGATTATAACATGAGACAGAACATGTTTTTTGTGAGTGTGTGCATGAAATAAAACCCTAAATGAAACTGGGGTAAGTAATGTCATCATCATAATTATTATTTTGTAAGTATTTAAGTAGGAAATGAAGGAAATAATAGACAATAGAGTGATTACAAGATTTTTTTTGCGCTCGAATGAGATTGACATATTTATTGTAGTAAAATATATTTAAAAAAACACAACAGAGGAGGTCGTTATTAAGTAATAACAGCTGCACGGGTCGATCCGTCATGTTAAGCTACACTTGTCGGGCTTGGTTCGTGGATCGGTGTCCTTTTACATACCGAGATTCGTCCTTGCCTCTGAAAGCTCTCTAAGCCGAATGACAGTCTAAGGCAGAAGTTGTGCTGATTCGGTGCTACAAATTCGCATCTTCATTCATATCCACGAACTTAATAAGAGTGACAAAAAAGTCACGGTGACTAAAGTATCCCGCACTATCTCTTATAATGCCGTCTCCAGACACTGGTGGCTCATTGATTCCGTGCGTCGTGGTAATAGTATACACAACACATAGACTTTTTTTTATTGTATAAGGCTGTGACAGCTGATGTATCAAGGGAAAGAGATGACGCTTTGCAAAGCCGAACTTTATCTATAACTCAACTCAATTTTGATCACGGAGTATAATATTTAACAAAATGCCAAGTAGTGTCCAAATAACTACAACTGCGAACGACGGTTGTCCTCTTTCACCTTTATGCCCTAGTAATAAGTTTGAAAATTGTTCAACCACTTTTGATTTGTCATTTTCACGATCCTCATTTTTTTCAAATCATAATTCCAGGACAAGTGGACAAGAATCACCAGACTTATACCGACGAACAACTGGAACAACTTCTTGAACATGTATTCAAACATACTGATATTAACAAGGATGGTTACGTTGATTATTTGGAGTATAGAATCAGTGATTATAAGGCACGAAAGGCCGAGAAAGAGAAGGAGATGGCTGGGGCTCGATAGGAAGAGTAAACCAACAATTTTTTATTGCAATCCCACACCACGACCCGCTGCTTATTCATCCTACAATGCCCCTTTTTTAACCTTTTGAATGCCAGTGTCACATAAACTTGACAAGCAAGCGCATGCCCTGTAAGCCAACGACACAAATATGTAACCACCAACAACACTAAAAGACGAAACAAACAATTCAATCATTACTTTTGTGAGTCTTTATAAAGATATTATAAAAATCGAAGCTCTCGTCCGTATTTAATGACATGAAACAAATTAAAAGACACCATGGATATTGGGAAATTCTTGATAACAAGAAGAAATAAATTTGTAACTTGGCGTCTTGGCGTGGAGGGCACGCGCGTGCGTTTATGCTCTGGCGTTCAAAAGCTTAACACTATCCCCCAACACTAGGCGCCAGTTTCTCGAACAAAAATTATAGCATTTAATGTTGACAAATTTTCAAGTGAGTTTTAAACATAAGTGAAGTGAGCTGTCAAACTCTAGATTCCCAAGTTTCGGGTACGATGACATTTCACTTGAAGCTCACTTCACATAAGTTTTTACAAGTGCTTTTCTGTCAAAAACTCAGCGTGAAAACTAAGGTGCAGTGAGTTTAAAGTGAACTGTCAATCACTAGCATTAGGTGGAACGACTAACGAGGAGGCTGACATGTTGGCTAAAAAAGCAGCTATTGATGGTAGAGATACTGATGTTTTGCCGGATTATACTGAGTTGTTGCCGAGATACAAACAATACTGCTACAATGATTGGAAGGAGTATTTCAACGAGAGATCCTTAGAAAAAGGGATTTGGTATAAAACAATATGTGAGCTTCCTCGTGTCCCTTGGCTCATTGATATGAGGTCAAGTAGAAGACTAACGGTAACGGCACTACGTCTGAGGTCTGGACATGTTCCATTAAACAAATTTGCTTTCATGATGAAAAAAAATAACTCCCCGAATTGCGATCTGTGCGGTGTAGTGGAAGATGTACATCACTTACTAAGGGAATGTGTCCGATACCAGACATACCGAGATTCCGAGGTCTGTTATCAGAACCTTCCTCTGAAATGTCGAAAAATCTGTTTATGGTTTTTAGTTCCAATCACTAATAAAATAATAAGTAGAAGTAAGTTGTTTGTATTCTCTAAGTTTCTTATTCTCAGTTTAGGTTACGATGGAATTGGCATATACTTTCGTGTACAAAAATTCCTTAAATAAATAGAAAAAAAAATAAAAACGTGGAACGACAGTTCACTTCACGCTCACATCATCCAAGTTATCACGGTGAGATTTTTACAAAATCGACCGGCTGATTTTTATAGAATACAACGCTTGTATCCAGCATATTACTACTGAAGGATATTAGCCGAGCATATGCCGGGCGTATGGGGGCGTCCATAAATAACGTGAGGTGTTTTTTTTTAATTTTCTGTCCCTCCCTCCCCCCCTCCCCCAATCTCACGTGAGATTTTTCAAAATGTGGATTTCTTACGTAAACGCGTTGGATTGTTATTGTAAAAAAAAAAAAAATGATACATAAAGATATATGAATAATTAATCGTATTATGATTACGATTAAATCTTAAGCATGTACAATCTGGATTAAATGGACCAAAATAGTTTTTTTTTTGTTTCAATCAGAAAAAAATTGCGTGATATTTGCCGAGACTCCCCTCTCTCCAACGTAAGATTAGAATTATCCCCCCTAAAATATCTCACGTAATTTATGGACGCCCCCTATTAGCCACTCTCTTAATCATTTATCCATGAGACACTGTATCATCTACTGACGCTACAATCCCTCAATCACAGTTATACCCGGCTCGAACGAAAACGTACCTCAAAAAATTAAGTTATGTAGTAGAATCATATTTTCATCAATATAAAACCAAATACTGACCTGAAAATTACAAAAAACGTAAGAAAATTTGAATTTCGCGGGCTTTCATCTAAAGCTCGTAGGTCTAGAGCAGGGGTTCCGCAACTTCTTTGGTCTACTAGTAGTTGGTACTCTAGTAGACCAAATAAGTTGAGAATAAATTATTTTTAGCGCCCCCATTTTTTCACCTATATAAAAACCACTATTTAGATGAAATTACAAATCGCCCCCTAAGCTTCTACCCAACGCCACCATTTTTTTTCTGGGTCTCTTACTGCCCAAAAAAGGGCCGTTATCCACTTTGCCACTTTGGAAAAGGCTAGTCTAGAATCATATACAATACCTACTGAATTCAAGGTATCAATTTGCGCGTCGTATTTTATAGTATACGGCAAACTTTATGACTACTCTGAAGTGAGCTGCGCACTGCGCAATACCGCCCCTCTCTCCCCCGCTGTGACACGAATGTATTACCGCGCAGCCACTCGTATCATGTTCCCAGCCGTCATGAACCTTGCTTCATATGCTGCTGCTGCTTTTAATTTTTTTGTTTTTTTTTATGTATCCTACAAGTTCTGTTTATTTTTTTATATTTTAATAAATTACTGATTAAATTTTTATTTTTCGTTATTGTTTTTTTTTATTACCTATAACTACTAACAATTCAGTTACAGATTTTAATTAGTGTAATTTTTCTTGGTGAGTATTTTATACCTAACCTATAGTATAAAGCGATTTACACACGGCACCGCGCTCCGCTCGGTAGGCGGTGAAGCGGATCTCATGTCGCATTGGTCTCTAAGAAATCCGTTGATGCCTAACACACGTACACCGCCCGACCGCGTGGTCAAGCGGTGCTCGTTTCTACCACAAACTGCTCCTACCGCGCGGTCGAGCTGTGCCGTATGTTAATCGCCATAACCGCCCCATTGACGACGCATATTTGTTTTTGTGTCGATTTCTGGGCTTGAAATGGTTTTTCTTTAGTATTACTATGTTTAAAAGTTTAAATATGTCACATGTCCATATTTTTTTTTTCTTAAAAACATTACAAGAAGGAAGATTTCGGCCCAAATTACTAAAATAATGTGAAATAATTTAACCGTAGTAATACTTAATAGATACGATAATGAATGACAACAAATAAATAAATATAAATTCTTTTATGTATAAACATGTTTTTTTTGCGCGATTTCAGATTTGTACTAAAATAACATGGCCCATGTATTATTTTAGTTGATCTCTGCATATTGTTTCCTTATTTGTTTGTTTTTTTTGTTTATAATATTACTTTATAAAAACCTACTCCAAGTTAATATTTCTTTCAGACGCTGACAGTCATAATGGCATAAATTACAAAGATTCTGACTTGGAAGAAATGGTAGAAGGAGCGTTGAAACAAACTGATAAAAATAACGATGGGTTTATCGAGTACTCCGAGTTTAGGGCTGCTACGGATGTCAACGTGGTGGAAACATAATACTATTTATCAAAAAAATCGACTAAAATCTCTCTTTTTCATATTTATTAAATCGTAAGGTCTAAATAGTTTTTTTTTACTCACGCACAATTTCATCATCATTCTGCCTATATAAAAAAACGTATAGAAAAATAACGATTGTTATTGTGTAATATTGTTGAAATATAAATAACGGTAAAAATAACGATACTTATTGTGTCATATTTTTTAAATCAGTATACTTTTTTGTAAAAATGAAATAGATTACCTACATGCTTTGTATTGATCGCGAAATAACGTAAAGTCGATCGAAATAACTATAGGATGATAACCGTTATTATTCTAATGCTGTAATAAATGGAGTATCTATAGCCTTTTTCCAAATATCTTGCGGTCGGCTTCTAGTCTGACCGGATGCACCTGAGTTTAGAGCTGCAACTGACGTTAAGTGGAAATAAAATAATTATATATTTTATTCGATTAAATTAACTCTACACGTAAATAATAATTAATTATGTGTGGTCACCATCGCACCAAGTTATACCAAACTGTTTTCTCCAAATGATTTAATCCTTAGAACGTTGAATTTTGAATTAAATATCGATATTTTTGTTTGTGGTAACTTGATGTGCTGGTGACTGTACCATTATTGAAATATTTTTTGTTGTTTTATTTATTAACCTTTGAACACTATTGTCACATACATATGTATGTGACAAGCAAGCGCATGTCCTGTATGCCAACGACACAAATATGTGACAATGGCAACAACACAATAACACGATTATTTCGTGTTATTGTGTTGTTGTACAATAAAACGAGCCTTTTTATATAGATATCTTAATAATTGAAGCTCTCTTACGTATTTAATGACATGAAACAAATTAAAAGACACCATGGATATTGGAAAATTCATGATAACAAGAAGAAATAAATTTGTAGCTTGGCGTGCAGGGCACGCGCGTACGGTTATGCGCTGGCGTTCAAAAGGTTAAAACACTACCTACTGAGTAATATCCTTCCAACCGAAACCCAGGCCCGAGCTCAATAGCCGCCACAGCCGTTATATGGAAGCCAGCCCCGATTGCGACCAATATTCCAAATTGCCTAACACTAGCAATCTCAATCTGAATGATTTGGAAGGATATTGCTAATCCATTGCTTCATATTATGTTTAAAAAATATATCTGCTCAACAACGTAAAAAATGTTCTTGAGCAGTCAAAATGGAAGTCATTGCTACTGTCAGTGTGGTACGCAATTTATATTACACCTCGCAGGACCAAGAAACCGAAGGCGACGGGACAGCTGGCTACCTATACTCTGTTCGTTATAACATTAGACAAATAACGGTTGTCACCCTTTCGTTATTTCTATATAGACGTATATTAAACTCCGTTATTTCACGTTACATACGAAGCAATGTTATCTATTAAACATTGACATTAAAAAACAACTGTAAAGTGCAGTTATGTCAACAATATTACACAATAACTGTCGTTATTTTTCTTATGTTATAATAAACGGAGTATAGATCTATTCAACTTTTCACCGCTAAGTTACTGTGAAGGTCAGAGGGACCTTCGCTTAGGGGGCTCAGTGGTAGAGCTTTGTTTAATGTGTTGTAAGGATTTCTATCCTACAAAATACAAACACATGGACAGTAGCTATGCATTATTATAACCTAACCTAACCCCTAAAAAACTTAATTTGTAGCTTGGCGCGTGCCTTCCACGCCAAGCTACAAATTAAGTTTTTCTTGTTATCATGAATTTTCCCAAATCCATGGTGTCTTTTAATTTGTTTCGTGTCATTTTAAGATATCTATATAAACACACAAAAAACTAATGATTTAATTGTTTATTTCGTGTTATAGTGTACCCGCATTGTCACATATTTGTGTCCTTGGTGAACAGGGCATACACTTGCTTGTCACGTATATGTGACCGTGGCGTTCAAAAGGTTAAAAAATACATGCATCAAGCCGCACGGCTACTGACGGAATCATATTTTTTTTTTTTAAACCTATCAAACTATTATATTATTTTTAAAGGTCGAATGCTGTCACTTATATTCTAACCGACCAGCTCGGTTCAACAGGTTTCACTTAGGCTCTACAGAATACAGGACGCGATGCCTCACTCAGCGCCAAGTTATTAATTCATAACGAACAAGATTGTTGAAATGAAAACTTCATATGAAGTCTTCTATTCAAATGCTTGGCGGTGGAAATTTTAATTGAAAGTGTAGGTACTGTAACTGTAAGTGATACGCAGCTAGTTTTTATTGGATTTGATCGTAATGAAACACATATTTATGTAAAATACTATTTAATTTAATTATACAATTTGGCATCAACTCACATTCAGGCATTTATAGCTAATTATTCAAAAATTACGTTTTATAACCTGCGTTCTTACCAAAAAGATCATGCGCGCCAATACTCTGTCGTCACGTTCATGACATGTGTGTCATTTGTTCGGAAATCTGGACAGCGCCCTCTGTTGACGTAAACTCGCGTTCGTATTCACCAAACAAAATGAACGCAACGAACTCATTACGCATACTGGCACGACGATCAAACATTTAAAACACTTTTACATAAATATTTAGATTGTAAAGTCTAGCTAAATAATCACATCTTTGAAATTCCTATTCTACAGTAATTTCATTACATTTAAACAACAAAAATTATAAATTAAAAATGGCTCATCTATAAACTGAAAATTATACTTAGTTTCTTGTTTCGAAAGTAGGAAAATCGAAAAAAGAAAGTTAGAACCTAATTTAAAAATTAACATAAATACACTATTATACCCGCGGTTTTTGAATTCAGAATGTAAAGTTTATACTTTCAAAGTTTAATTCAGCATTACCTAATAGGTTTAATGCTCTAAGCCTAAGGTGAATACCCGTAATATTCGAAATTTTGAAGCATTCACCTTTGGTAATGTCAAATGAAAGTTTGACAAGTTTATGACTTAAGGTAAGTACTACGATACTAGTATGTGTGTAATCACCGTGTCAACGTGAATGCGTGGAGGTAGCCCGTGAAATTCGAATTTTCTTGCCTTTTTTGCATTTGATGGTCAGTGTCAGATAAGATACCACATCTTGATTATAATATGTTTCGTGACCATAACTAATAAGACAACTGTAATTTCGTGGACTGCCTTTTCACATTCACCATAAAGGCCTTCATCCAGTTACATATTCATGGCATGTAGGGTCAATTTCTCTAACAAAAATAATCGCAAATATTATAATGTGACAAAATTGTGGAGTGTTTATAAACTGCTAGGATTGGTTTTTGTTTTGGCGATCATTTTCGTTCGAGGCATTGCCCTTAGGGGCGTATTTCACCAATAAAATTGAACGCAACGATTGAAGAGCTGTCAATGTCAAAATTATTGTGGAATAGCGACACTGCCAGCTCTTGAACGCAACTTTTACGCGTTTAGTTTCTTATGCGAAATTGGCATTTATTTGTAATTATATTTGTTATATCCTTCTCAACTTTATCACCAATCAAGGGTATTCTGATTGGCGTCCTTAAAAGATACGCTATTCGGGCTATAGAACTGTGAGAACCAATTCCTGTAAGCACGGATCGTCTTGTCCGTCTTAACGTAAGCAGGAGCTGAGACGAAACGCTTGCTGTTCCATATCAGGATGTCGCGTTCGAACTGTGGAAGGCAAAATTCGATTAAAATTAATCTTTTCGTTAAAAAAAATGTCTTGGTTGTCCTGAAAAGTTGTGTGGTAATCCTCCGTAGATGGCGTTGAACTGACTACGTTACAAGGTGCCAAAGCCAAAACTTGAAAAAAAAGACATTGCGTCACGTCACATACGCTCGTTGACTGACACTTTCGTTGTTTCGTGTACTTTTTATGTACCTTTCGTTTTAAGATCTCAAAATTAAATCCAAGTGAAATGATGTGACGTTCTGTTCCTTGCAGCAACTTACCCAGTTCAGCGCCATCTATCCAGTGACTAGGGAAGAGTTTAAAAGAAAATCCCTCTTTGTAAAAACAAATAACTCACCATATCACCCTCAGACTTGACCGACAATGCTGCGAAGGGTGCGTTGTATGCTGGCGAGAACATTCGATGTATGACCCTCTGTAGCAAGGGGCCGAGTGGCGTCACTGATTGTGACACCAGGATCGGGCCTACCGGAGTATTCAGAAGGAGTCTGACGTGGCCGGGGCCTATCTGTGGGAAGGAAGAACCATTTGGGAAAAAAACACAACAATAATTTTTGAGCACTGATGTCCCAGTGGTATAATCCCGGACTTACGAGATGCAAGTCGTGACTTCGAACCCAGGCCTTAAAAAAAAAAAGGCACTGTGGTCAGCGGGATTGTCTAAAAGGGTTACCGCTTTTTTTTTTTTTTTTTTTTTTAAGGCTGGGAAATCATCCAATGACTGCTCCCGCTCTGGGTGGAGCGGAAGAAAGTGTCAGACTCTTACTGACTAAAACCCATCCATGTTCCTTCCGTAGCCCTTTATGTTCCGGGGTAGCGGTAACCCTTTCGGACAATCCCGCTTACCCGGCAGGCTTGGCCCTGAGGGGCCCCTTCATATGCTGACATCTCTTTGAGGCGCGCGTGGAACATATACGCGCCGTACGGCACGGGTCTGGTGCTGATCGGACGGTGAGTCACCCATTACTCACCGTCCGCAGGCCCGCGCCTACGGTGGCCGGGAGTCGTCACGTGGCTCCCGACGCCCGGAGCGTCTCCCGCGGCGGCTGGGACGGGGGGACCTTTCTCTCTCCCATCCCGCCACCTCCTTCGCGAGCATAACTTTTTCGCAGAAGGAGGTGACTGCCTCCCACTCCCTCTCGCCCCGGACCATGGCTTGCACCAGGGCCGGGCGCGAGAGGTCGCCGCCGCCGATCGCCTCTACGAGGACACGGCGGTGCTCCGCCCAAGCGGGGCAGGTTTGCACCGTGTGCTCTACCGTGTCCTCTGGGCGATCCTCGCAGTGGTGACACCCGGGCGTTTCCTCCCGCCTGATGATGTGCAGGAACCTCCCGAAACATCCATGTCCGGTGAGGACCTGCGTCAGGCGGAAGGTGAGGGCGCCGTGACGCCTCTCTAGCCACTCCTCAAAGAGGGGCCTTACCGCCACTATCGTGGCGTGCCCAAAGGGTTACCGCTGCCCCGGAACATATAGGGTTATTGAAGGAACATGGATAGATTTCATTCAGTAAGAGTCTGACACTCCCAGAGCGGTAGGGCTAATTTGATGATTGCCATCCTTAAAAAAAAGGCAGGCAGGCTTTATGGTCCTGTATAATTTCATCACCACTGCTCTCAAAACGGCGTAGAAAAAACATCGTGAGGATACCGGCATGTCTAGAACCAAAAATTCGAAGACATGACATGTGACATCCACCAACGCGCACTGGGTCTGCTTGGTAGATTACGGCCCACTCCCTCTCACAGAGAGGAGGCCAGTGTCCCAGCCATGGGAACATTATAGGCTGATTATGATAAGCTACCTACGCTTCGTGATATTTAAGAGTAAACTCGAAAGAATTTCATACCTGTGTAACTTTGACCTCAATATGCCCCAAGTCGTACTTCATTATCCTATAGTCGTGTGTAAGACTCATGCTGGCAGTGTGGTCTTCATTTCTAGACCAATTTGCTGACCAAACGTGGCATCCTGGAATAATAATAATAGAATTTTTAGTCCTAACTAGTGGTGTTCCGGAGATCCGTATCTGTATACAAAATGGAGACTACAATACGATCATAAATTAAACTGCGTATATCTAATGCCGTTCGCAGACTGCATATGACAATTCAATCTAATATATCCAATAGTTTAGTCACTTTATCTAGTCAAAGATTGACAAAACCCTTAGTCGGTCCGTCACAATTATTAAGTTTGTTTGAAAAAATCACTTTTTAAATTTCGGTGTTAGGATTTATTTGACAGTTCCAAAATAGTCCTATTCATTAGTATTGTCAGTGTTTTCATATGGTCGTATTGTTTTCTCCACATTGTTTACAGCGGATATTCGCGGGAAAAAAGATCCGTAATTCCGTATCCGTATCTGTCCAATTTTTGACGGATCTCTACCTTATTTAAATTTTCATACATAGATTCAATTCTATATGTAGGTGGTTAGGTAGCAATAAAATATTGTGTATTAAATTTCACTCAAATTATTTTTATTTCTAAAAATCCAATATTAAGTGTCAAATGGAGTCAACTATCATTTTAAGGCCAAGTGCACCGACACCAATTGAGTATGAAAATCAAGATCCGTATCCGGATCCACGGATCTTGACGCACATGATCCGTATCTGGATCCGTATCTGCAGATCTACATTTTTAATCATCCGGCATACCACTAGTTCTGAAGTCCTGACTAGACTATCTATGGCAAAAAGTTCCACGAAGGTTCGATACCGGGGTGTAATTTATCGTATGAGGAAATTATTCTACCAGCCCAGAGGTTGCATTTGTGCCCGGTTTTTGTCACCAGGCATCGCGTTTTACCACATAGTATTTACGTTGAGAAATGCTCGATCATGTATAGAAGATCGGTGAAGGAAAACATTGTGAGGAAACCTCAGCATGTCTGAGAGATATATCTCAACAGCATGTGATGCTAAGTCAGAGGCCCATGGGCAGCATAAAAACTCTGACACCAGGTTAGTCACTAACAGCACGAAAAGAAGAAAAAGATGTATAGAAGATCACTTACCTATTAAATCGTACAACAGCGGATATTTTTCTCCTAAACTCGACAATAACGACGGAGAATGCACTGCGTTCAGGTGAGCCACATCAGCGCCATTTTCTGGTATCTCCTGTAATATTATAAATGTTTGTATTCTTTGTTATGGTATACAATTCGAATTCACATATGGTGAGTTACTGTCGAGTGACTGGTGAGTGACTGGCGAGTAACTGTCGAGTGACTGGTGAGTAACTGTCGAGTGACTGGCGAGTGACAGTCGAGTGACTGTCGAGTGACTGGTGAGTGACTGGCGAGTAACTGTCGAGTGACTGGTGAGTAACTGTCGAGTGACTGGCGAGTGACAGTCGAGTGACTGTCGAGTGACAGTCGAGTGACTGGCAAGTAACTGTCGAGTGACTGGTGAGTAACTGTCGAGTGACTGGCGAGTGACAGTCGAGTGACTGTCGAGTGACAGTCGAGTGACTGGCAAGTAACTGGCAAGTAGCGGTCGAGCAAACATCATTTACGACATAATTATGCCATTGGACCAATGGCGTCGCGTTTCAAGTATTTGAAATTATCTCGGAAACATCGCACTTTAAAAAAAAATCTTGCATAAAAATAAATTTAAATCAAAAATATTGATGAAGTTTGAATGAATTCTGAAATAAAAAAAGTTTCTAAAAAAAAAAAATTACTCTTATTTGAATCACATGCATATTCTCTATTGGTCGTTTTAGGAGAACCGGCAAGAAACTCTATGGTCGGTCGTACTCTTTTTTTAAATAGCTGACTTGTACAAACGCCAGCCAGCACTGTCAAATATTCCCAATTAGTTGAGCACGGACGTCTTTTGTAATAAAGTAGAAAATCTATCAAAGAAGTTTGACAGACTGGGGTAACTTGATTTGCTGGCCTCATAACTAAGTTCCGGGTAAAAAACAAAAGAAGTCAGTCATATATGTTACCTGTATGTGCGCACTAACAGTGAACTCATTTCTCCCCCTATATCCCCAGTGCTTCAGCTCTGGTACCTCTGTCATGTTCCACAGCGGGTCCCGGTTCTCAGCATCATACCAGATCCAAATGGCGCCGTCCCTCTCAACCGTGGTCCATTGTTTGATTGAAACGCCTTTGGGAGCTGTGGGAGAAGATTTGCTTCAGTTATTCACCCAGTGATAATTATACAATACGGTACGCACATGAATCCGTAAAATCAGAGATGCGTGTCTTGGGTTCGAACTCGAGACCCGTGAGGCCCAGCACATATTATGGCGCAACGCAACGGCAACTTCTAGTTACTTTTGAGTGTATTGCCATTGACTTCTTTGAGAGACCGCACATGACGCGACCATATTGAAACCGGTTTGAAACACATTGCAAATCAGTTGCATTGGAACCGGCGGCGTGCAGGAAACTCGTATTTGCGTTTCATCGGGTTTGGCGCAGTGTTATATCCAAAATGTTAAATTTTGCTTTGAAGTTATAACAACATCACATTTTTTACCATTGATTTATTGAAATTTTTCTATTTTTATTTTTGAATTCTTTACGATTTTTCTAGTTCTTCTTTTACGCCTTTTTATTTGTCGAAGATATTAATACCTATGTAACCACAACTTCTTCATCACTTGATCAAGACATTTTGCAGAAGTCTGTTCTCACAGAAAACCGAAATGATTGTGAGGTTGCGGCGTGTGTGGAAAACGATTGAAACTGGTTTCAAGCTAATAATTTCAAAAGGGTTTAGTTGCAGTTGCGTTCCACCGTATTTCGTGGGCCTGACGTGACAGAAGTGAGTTATAATTTTAATTTTATATTAAGCGCCAATTTCACCAGTAAAAATAAAAGCTATTAGCACATTTAAAACGCGTGCTAGAACTGTCATATAGAAAATAATGACACTGACGTGACTCTTAAACGTGGTTTATGCGTTGATCGCGTTCAATTTCATTGGTGAAATTCGTTATTAGAGTGCTATAAGGACATTTTAGCGTCTGAATGACGTTTGTGAATAATTTGTGAAATGGCGGCGTTAATTCCTAAGCTCGCCACGCGAAAAAAGAACCTTTTTGCGTTGTAATTAGAACTTTAACTTTGTAGAAATTGAGTTCAAAATTGATTGAAATGTCGCGATTGATAAAACCGTAAGAACTTTGTAGCGTTGTACTAACCATGTTCAACCCCAGGCACACTGACACACGTGCCATCTACTCCAAATCTCCATTTATGGAAGGGACACTCAATGCAGTTCCCGCTCACATTGCCACCGACCGCTAGATTGGCGCCCAAATGGGGACAATAAGCGTCCACGACGCGAGCGACACCGTCTTCTCCGCGGTAAACACAGAGATTTTGACCTGGAACGTAAAAGTATTATGTTAAATATCAGTTGGGTAAATCTCCACTACTACCTAAGTTTTTATTTAATATGAAATAGTAGTTGTAAGCTACTCGATAATAGATGGCGCTACTAAATCGGACAATAATCGCATTTTTTTAAAAGAGAAATGTGGCGCTTTGAAGCTTCTTTATTATGAATAATTTTATTTAACATACTTATAACATTTTCTTTATTCACTAAACCAGTCTAGTTTAACCGCCGACAAATTTTACACAAAAACTTCCACTAGTCAATAACAGATGGCGCCACTTACCCACTGCATCAACGGCGATAACTCCACCTACTTTAAGGTCTCGGCTCTCTCCCACGGCAAACCATCCATTAGGATATGGAGGAGGTATCTTACTACCCATCCGTCTTGTAGCCTGAGCTCTAGATATCTTTCTATCACGGTCTGGACCAGATTCGATGTGCTCGAAACCGATTTCTGTTAATTCCTGAAAAAAATATTACAATCGCTTTACAACGCGTCCTATTTAAAAAGCTATCGTCGCGCGCGTACGCGAACTTCGCGTGCATTATTATGTCACTTTTTGTTTGGTGAACCTGTATAAGTAGTCTCGCCGACAGGGGGCGCTTTCCGGTTTCTCAAACAAAAACTGAATGCACGCGACGATGGCGTATTCGCGCGACGTTTGTTTTTAAATAGGACGCGACCTTAAAAGGTGACAGTATTATATTTGTTTTGCTTTTGACGTTTTTGGATTTCCACAAATGCCCTTGCAATGTTACTGGCCGTTTGTGGACTAACACCTCTTTGCCTAGACAAAAGGCTACTTTACAAAATAGCGTCCATACTAGCTGTCTTAAAAAAATATTTAAGTATAATGGCGGGTGCATTTAGTGTTACAAATACTACATTATACACACTTAGGGCGGTAAAGGTACTTTTGAACTTCAAAATTAACAAGAAACAGAATTTATTCCAGTCGCCCCCTCAAAAAGGCAGTTTCGTATGGAGAAGAATGGGCAAGAAACTCCACCTTTACTCTCTTAAACTAACGAAACGTACTATTGAATACCTAACAGAGGAGCTAAATATGACCGACTTCCCCGGGAATCGAACCCAGTGCCACAAGATGTGCCATTGCAACCATTGCACAAACAAAAGAGGTTTTATTAACTTAATAAAAATTAAAAGTAAATTCCGACAATACTCACTTTTTTATAAAACACAGGATTAATATAACTCCTGTAGATTATCACAAGTATGAAATATACAACAACAGCGAAAACTATATAACCACTATACTCATAAATAAATTCGAAAATACTTTTCAAACATATAAATACTAAATTCACGTAGAAAAGCAAAAACTCTTTTTTAAATTGTTTGTTTTGCATTGCACTTTGACATTCGGAAAACGTCAGTTCCTTATTTAAAAAATTGTCAACGGTGTTCGAGCAGGCGTCCATCTTGAATTTGCGTTGGAAGATGGTTGACTGAAGAATTCTTTATATCTGAAAAGAGGAAATAAAATCTATTATTATACACATTATAGTAGATAAATTATATAGGTCCATTACATGGGTAAATTATATAGGTTAAACTTAAGGGGAAGATTTTTAAAAGCATGGTTAGACCTGCCGTCCTCTATGGATCAGAATGTTGGAAACCACAAAAGGAATGAATGAAAGACAATTGCATGCAGCTGAGATGAGAATGTTAAGAGGGATGTGTGGTGTTACGCGAATGAATAGAATACGGAATGTGTAATATAAGAGGAAGTCTGAAAGTGACTCCGGTGACTGAAAAGTTGTGTGAAAATCGGTTGTCATGGTATGGGCATGTTATGCGAAGGAATGAGGAAAATGTTGTCAGGAAAGTTGTGAGTATGAACGTGGATGGCTATACAAGTAGAGGGAGACCAAAGAAACGATGGATGGATTGTGTGAAAGATGATATGGTTAGAAAGGGAGTGACTACCGAGATGACGACTAATAGAGAAGTATGGGAGAAAAAGACATGTTGCGCCGAGCCTAAATAAAATGGGATAAGGGCAGGAGAATGATGAAATTTTATATGTACAGAGGTCAGTATATCAAGCTACCCAAATCTGTCAAATTTCTTTGATAGATTTTCAACTTTAGTACAAAGTGATAAGGTTCATATTCAATTGGGAATATTAGACAGTTTATGTGTTTCATCGCAGTGTTCGGATCGTTTTTTACAGAATACCGATCTGTAATTTAAGTATATAAATTCGAATATATTAGGCAAAGGCGCATCAACTATAAAAATCATAATTTCATCGATAACATTATTTTTATTATCAAATTGATTCTGTTTACGGCAATTTATCATAGACACGCCATTGTTAGTCTGTGGTAAAAAACAATGGATGACATTGGCTATGGTTCATGATTTTAAATAATTTATTTATTTATTTATTTAAAAGTACATGCACAACATTACAGGACAACTCCCAAGGCGTTGTACAGTATAAAATAGAGAGAAAAAAAAATACATTTCACAAACATCTTGTTTGAAAATAAAAATAATAAAAAAGAGAATAAAAACAAAACGTAAACAAAGCTGAATAAAATTAACAAAATACACAAAATACAAACAAGAAAGTGATAAATTTATCGTTCGTCCATCTTCTCACAAGACCTTAAACATTCACGACATACATCTATCCATCTTCCAGCAAACAAGTCACACTCCGGTGTTGATGCCAGGAGAGCATTAAGCATGGTAAGCGCCCGAACGAGAGGTGAATTAGCTCGTGAGACTGTGCGTGCTGACGGTACGGCTAGTAGCCGGTGAGTTCGTGGCCTGAGTTGTTGTTTAGGCACAACAGGAACAAAAAGTCTTACTAACTGCTCCACCAGTTCCTGGCAGTCGGACTCACCCCGCATTATGCGGCAAGCACAGATAAGCAGAAAGTACTTACGTCTTACTTCGAGAGAGTTGAAATTTAGTACACCGAGTAAAAATTTAGTAGGATACAGGAAGGGGTAGTAACCGAAGAGTTTTTTATAAAGAAATCGAAGGAAAGCCTTTTGAACTTTTTCAAGAAGTAAAGCGTAAGTACTCTCATAAGGGCTCCAAATAATTGCAGCTGCTTCCAGCTTGCTCCTGACTAAGGCCATGTAGACTAGTTTAATAGCTAGGGGATTATTAAACTCGCGCATATTTCGGATAACGAACCCTAGTCTCCGAAACGATTCAGCAGCTAGCGACCTCATGTGATCATGAAAAGTTAATCTCGCGTCAAATAGTACTCCGAGATCTTTAACAGAATTAACACGGGCTATCGGTTCCTTGCCTAGGAAATATTGTACATGCCTAGGATTATGTGTACGACTAAAAGATAAAACACTGCATTTAGCGATGTTGAAGAGTAATTTGTTGTCTATGCTCCATTGATAGACAGAGTTAATGTCCTCCTGCAAACTTGTTGAATCAGCTTCATTTTGGACGCTATATATTAATTTACAGTCATCAGCATAAAGCAGACATTTTGCATGTTTGAGAACCTTTTCGAGATCATTAACCATGATCCCAAATAGTGGAGGTCCCAAAATCGAGCCCTGACTTACTCCAGACCGAGTGTGGTAAGGTGCAGACTCAAAACAACCGTATCGGACATATTGCTGACGATCCCGTAAGTAATCTGCGAAAAGCTTTAGCAATTTCGGGGAAAAGCCTATGTGGTTAAGTTTCATGAGCAATACGTCGTTATCAACACGATCAAACGCTTTTTTAAAGTCGAAGTAAAGAACATCAACCTGTGCGCCTTTGTCAAAGTGTTGCGATACAATGTTCACCAGTGTAAGAAGGTTCGTATTGACAGACCGGTTAGAACGAAAACCATGTTGAGAATCACAGAGAAATGGTTGTATCTGGGAATTAATATGTATGTGTAATATCGATTCAAACAGTTTAGGAAGTGTAGAGAGTATAGCAATAGGCCGATAGTTTTCTACGTCAGAAGTTACACTAGTCTTAGGAATAGGTTGGACACGTGAGACCTTCCAACGCTGTGGATACTTTCCGGTAGATAACGCCAGGTTGAATATGTGGAGTAAGGGTGCTTGGATCTTATCTTTACATCCTTTAATTATGTATGCGGGAATGTTGTCTGGTCCTACTGCTGACTTTGGTTTGAGTTTATTAATAGCCGTTTTAACATCATTCATTTTAATTTCATCAATATGTACAAAGTTTGCATGGTTGTTCTGATAGTTTTTGTCTTGACTTTTATAGTCAAGAATAGGGGCGTCAGGTAAGAAAACACTTGAAAAAAATTCCGAGAAAGCATGTGCAGCATCGCTGCCAACATAATCTTTCCCTTTATAATTGACCCTGGGCTCAAAGCCACCTCTGGCTTTAAAACTATTTATATGGTGCCAGAAGACACGTGGATCACGCCTAAGTTTGGTTTGAATGTGTTTGATGTACTCATCGTAAGCGAGTGACATTCTTTTTTTAATACTTGCCCTAAGCGAAGAGAAATTGTCGTAATCACTCGGGTTTTGAGATGACTTCCACTTACGATGCAAATCAGTTTTAATTCTAATATCACTAATTAGCGTTGCTGTGAACCAAACCGGATAGCGCCTACATGGTTTTGTAGGTCTGTGTTTTTTTGGTACACATTCATCAAAGATTCTATACAATATGTTATAGAAATACCCTACAGCAATATCAACGTCATGGGCAGAAGACACCTCTTGCCATGATTGTTTAGATATTAGCTTGTACATCTGTTCAAAGTTTCCTTTGGAGAAATTCCAGTCCCTCTGAGAGTCAAGGTTACTTGGATCAATTTTTTTGGAAGTCAATGGACTCATTGTATTATTTGGTGTAAAACAAATATCTAATGGCGGATGATATGCGTCTCGACGTGGTACGAGACCTCCCCCTTCAATCTCTGCAACATCAACACGACTAATACAATCCGACATCAACACTACATCCAACTTACTTCCATGCGCATTCATCACCTCATTCCTCTCAGTCAGGCCACAAACACTTAAAAAGTAACAATAGTAACTTAAAATATTAGTTGATGTACGATTAGCATTTAAATTTAAATCACCAACAATAATAACTGCACTTTTTATTGAATCAATGATAGATTCCACTTTTTGAAACCAACGCATATAAATGTCATCAGATGCCCTTGGATGAATATACACTACACAAACATAGAAAGTACAATCGTTTATTGATAAATGTGCCCACATGTCCTCGCCAGCTGTCGTCTCCAGATCACAGCGGCGTGTCATTGTGATGCCGGACCGCGCAGTGAGCAGCACACCGCCGCCGACACCGGTGGTGCGGTCACGACGTAACACACTCTATCCGTGGTTCGTAATCTCAGAGTCAAGCACAGAGCTCGTGAGGAACGACTCTGTTACGGCTATGAAGTCACTGTCAAGTGTCAATAGATTGTTGTTAAAGAATTTAAGCTTAGTATTCATTCCTCGAACATTTTGATATATAAAGCTAATTGGCCGTTGCAGTTTTACATTATGCTTTGCACTCAGATCGCCTTTGTTGAATTCCGTTTGGTTGTCTTCGAAAAAACCATTCTTTAACTCTGGCATTAGTGGGCCATGTATCCGCCGACGTGGCTTTTTCAAAGAAATCTGCAGGAACTCCAATTTTATATGACTTATAGTCACCTTTGGGTATAAGTTCCTCTACAGTGCAGTTCCCCTCTGGGCACATTTTGTGAAGGTAAGACAGGATTTCAGTAGCCCCAGACATCATGTTCCACAAGTGTATGTATTTGCGAAATTCAACGGCTTTAAGAGGGGTTGTTTCTGGTCCCGCAGTACCACGAACAGAATTATATCTCTTCGGTTTGTGCCTCCGTACTTCTACCCACTCATCATTGGCAGCGTTCCCGTCAGTTCCGTCAGTTTTAGGTGCTAGAGTAGCAAAAGGCTCTTCTAATTGAATAATCGCCTGAGCAGATTCAATTGGCTGTGAGGAAGCTATGGGTTGCAAAGGTGTGGGTTGCAAAGGTGCATCCAGCGAAACACTTTCTACTAGCACAGAAATAGAACTAGCCGACTGAACACATTTTTGTGGATCTTTTTTCTGTGTACGCTTAATTTTTGGCTTTGAGTTAACTATGCTATTGCCGTTTGGATTCGTGGTTTTCGGTTGGATTTGTATGTCTTTAGAAATAATATGGCAACGGCTGCATTCCGGTGCCTGCTCTAATTTATTCAGCTTTTCGTTACAGACTTCGATTTTTTTCGTGCAATCCATAAGCGCAATATGATACTGTGCAATAGTAGTGACGGCATCAGTAAGCTGTTCTGTTAGCATATTTATTTGTTCGCGGAGTTGCTGCATTTCTAAACCCATAAGAGAGGATGAGTCATCCGGAACTAGCGGGGGCGGGTGACTTTTATTCCGAGTGGATACGTTTTTCAGTATAATTGGTGTGCTAGTAATAAACGTATGTTATTAGGCAAAAGTTTATGCGTTATAATATTTATCTTTAGTGTTCAGGGTTAAGTTCAAGAGCGAGGGAGTAGTATAATGGTCGCAAAAGAGCCTCCTTTTTTTTTTGAGGTTGGGAAATCATCAAATGACTTCTCGCGCTCTGGGTGGAGCGGAAGGGAGTGTCACACTCTTACTGACTAAAACCCATCCATGTAAAGAACAAGGATGGGTTTTCCTTAGCCCTTTATGTTCCGGCGTAGCGGTAACCCTTTCGGACAATCCCGCTTACCCGGCAGGCTCGGCCCTGACGGGCCCCATCATATGCTGACATGTCTTTGAGGCGCGCGTGGAACACGTACGTGCCGTCGCTGACCTAACGTTGTCAATTCTAAATTAGATCCCCGGGTTAGGAAGTGTTATAAGGTTTCTTCATTTGGATTATTAGTCTTTTTTAGGTTTAAATAAAATTCAAAAGTCATTTATTCAAACTAGGCTGAAAATCAGAACTTTTTGAATGTCAAAATTACATAAGACAGTCCTCGGACACGCCCGCCCTTCAGCGGGCGTGTCCGAGGACTGTCTTATGTGCCATTTCCTAGTGCTTAAATTCAGTGATAGCCTAGTGGTATGACCCGGACTGCCAAGTCTTAGGTCTCGAGTTCGAACCCATGGCACGCACCTCTGACTTTTCAGATTCATGTGCGTATGTATAATTATCATTTGCTTAAAAATCGGTGAAGGAAAACATCGTGAGGAAGCCGGGATGCCTGAGAGATACTGGTATTCCGCATCTGGTTAGACTGGAAGCCGACCCCAACATAATTGGGAAAAGGCTAGGCAGATTAATTGAGTAAAGATTTTAGTCTAGGGTCGTACATATTCAAAATGTTTTGTAGTAAGTTAGTAAAAACACCTCTGCATATACCTTTACGTACAGAAAGCTACATAATTATACCTGAGTGTTGCAGTGTTGCCACACCAACCATCAACTTTCGAAAAAACACTAAGAGAAAAATATAATTTTAATTTCGGAAGTTGGTGTCTTTGGTTTTACTTCCGGTTTTTGCTACCGACTTAAAATGATTTTTCACTAAAAAAGTCTTTTTATATTTTTTACAATGTTATAAATTCCGGCATCCTCGCGAACGAAGCCGCTGGCAGAAGCTAGTGATATATATTTATTAAAGGAAGTGTAATTAGCTGAGTCAAGATTTTCCAGCGATACGCGTGTAAGTGTCAAATGTCAAAATCTATGAAAACAGCTGAATTATAGGTAAAATACCGACCTTGCGTACACGGGTAAATTGCAAATATTATAGGTCATGTACTTTCTGCACTGATGATAGATAATCCTGCATTATAAACATGAATTTTTTTGAGGATTCAATTCAATTCAATTCAATTTATTTATTTGTGAACATATAATAGATGTTACAGTCAGTATGGATGATCACTATGCCTACCATTTAATGGTGTACAAATATTAATGCAATTAATTTAATTCAAATAACAAAGAATATAATAAAATCAATCATAGGAATCGAATAAAGAATCAATAAGAATGTCAAGAGATACAAATAAAATTCCATGGATATGTCAATTTTAAAACTTGAAAACACATTAACATTCATAATTATATTATATTAAGGATGTATGTGACGGATGTTTGTTATTCTTTCACTAAAAAAAAACTATTTAACGGATGTGGATGAAATTCGGCACAGAGATAGTTTATAACCTGGATTAACACACAGGATACTTTTTATCCCGTAACAATTAATTATTTTGTTAATTTTAGGCTTGAAAAGAATTATTTGTTATTTACAACTTTTATCGGTATCGCTGTTTGGATTTACGTAAAATTACACGCAAAAATGTGAGTAATTTTGCGTTCGATATCGTCACGTAGCTATTGATAATGATAGGAAATGGTGATAGAAGGTTAATGATTTAATAATAACAGGTCGATCAAACAATCAGAGTGTCGGGCCACAAAAGGAATGAATGAAAGGCAATTGACTATTTGAAACGGTCAAAAATAAAATATGAAATCACATAGAAAAAAGACCGCTCGTCGTTAACACTTCCATCACCGTACAGAAATTAAATATTATGCGAAGATATAATTTTTAAATTGCATTTAATGCTAATAAGTAGGTAGTCCATTTGATTCTAAAAATCTGTGACGTCACATTGTTATAATATTAACGTACAAATTCTGCGTTTTGACAATTCATAAAAAGTAACGTTATTGACTACCCATTAAAAACCCAATTGCATGCAGCTGAGATGAGAATACTAAGAGGGATGAGTGGTGTTACGCGAATGGATAGAATAAGGAATCAGTATACATATAAAAGGAAGTCTGAAAGTGACACCGGTGACTGAAATGTTGTGTGGAAATCGATTGTCATGGTATGGGCATGTTATGCGGAGGAATGAGGAAAACGTTGTCAGGAAAGTTTGAATGTGGATATACAAGTAGAGGGCGACAAAAGAAACGATGGATGGATTGTGTGAAAGATGATATGGCTAGAAAGGGAGTGACTACCGAGATGACGACTAATAGAGAAGTATGGAAAAAGAAGACATGTTGCGCCGAGCACAAATAAATTGGGATAAGGGCTGGAGAATGATGATCGAACAATATGAGAATGAGACCATATTCAAAGAATCCACTGACACTATGAATTATTTTTCGATTGTCATTTATTTTGATTTTCATTCTTCTTACAAAATAATTCAAAAAAGTCAAGATTGTTAATGTCAACACCCCTAAGCGAAATAATTAACAACGCCGCTTTTTCTTAACTTTAAATATGAATGATTGGTTTGAATGAAAATTAATTACTCGTATAAAATTTATCAATGAAGCTTAGATAAATTAATTATGAATGAAAAACTTCGAAGCAATGCATTTTTGGACCATATATTCTAGGACTTTTATTATTATTCTGGATATAAAAAAAAACGCGTTGTATATGCTACGCTTTGCCGCGGTCGGTTCGTGGATGGGTTCAAACCATTTCATATCGAGTCACTTCCGTGGCTCGGAGAGTACGTTAAGCCGTTGGTCCCGGCTGTCATTCGTAGATCTTTGACAGGCTTCACGGGTCGTCAGAAGCCCGAAAGTCTGACAACCAAGGGGTATTGTATTACCCAGCTATTGGGTTGCAAGCGGGATTGTCCGAAAGAGTTACCGCTACCCCGAAACATAAAGGGCTAAGGAAGGAACATGGATGGGTTTTAGTCAGTAAGAGTCTGACACTCCTTTGCGCTCCACCCAGAGCGGGAGAAGTCATTGGATGATTTCCTACACTCAAAAACAAGCTACTAGGTTGTGGAGGTCAGATAGGCAGTCGCTCCATGTAAAATACTGGTATTCAGCGGCATCCATTGTCGATGACCGAGATACTGACTGTCAATGGTTTGAATATTTCTGAATACGAGGGTTTTTAGCAGCTTTGCACGGATATAGTAAGTGACTTTTTAGTTTATTTTTATAAATGTGCGTTTTGTTTGTGCTGAATAACCATTTTTTCTTTTTTCTTCTTCCGGTGAGATTGGAAATCTACCTCAACATAGTTGGGAGAATACTAGGCTGAAATATTGGTGTTTGTTACTACGTCAAATTATACGCAATCATGCGAGTTATTTTGTTCGATAACGATATCATATCTTGTGATAATAACTAGCCGGTGCAAACCATCTTAAGACCTGATATACAAAAAAACAATTGTAGACAGTTGACTATTTGAAACGGTCAAAAATAAAATTTGAAATCACATAGAAAAAAGACAGCTTGTCTTAAAAACTCACCGCACAGAAATTAAATACACTCGAGAGCAATGAATCCGGGTCACTTAAAGAATCCTAAAAATCTCGGAAACTAAAAATGCTAGGTTAATGCAATAAATTGTATTTAATAGACAATGTAATACTCCTTAAATGAAGGTATTAAAACTTCTTAGTTATTGTAAAGTTATATCATAAAAAAATCAAATTTGAAAAAGGGCCACTTTCGAAGATGGAACTACGAAATTACAGCATTTGGTTTTGCTTTTGTTTGTAATCTGTCATTTATGTGGGTACATAAACCATGTTGATAGTGCTCTATATTCATTATTCAAGCTGAAATTATGTCGCTTACGCCTGAAGAATGCACCAGAATACTTACAATGCTGGAAACCGGCCGGAGTCAGCGCGATACAGCCAGGACTGTCGGTGTGTCGCTGTCAACAGTACAAAGAGTTCTCCGACGTTACGAAGAAACTGGTTCTAACCTACGCAGACCAGGAACGGGCAGAACCAGGTGTACCACAGCACGAGAAGACCGATACTTGGTGAACACCATGCTTCGAAATCGCTTTCTCACAGGAACTGAACTCACAAATCAGTTTCGACACCTCGGAGGAAGTAACCCAAGTGCATGGACAGTAAGACGTCGGCTTGCTGAATCTAACTTAAAACCCCTTAGACCTGCAAACGGCCCTAAACTGGAGCGTGGGCATCGTATTTCAAGACTAAGATATGCCCAGGGCCACGTAAATTGGAGTATTGAAGATTGGTCAAAAGTTATGTTCTCCGACGAATCAAAATTTATGCTCTACAAGCACGATGGAAGACACAGAGTGTATCGAAGACCAGGGGAAAGATTCAAGCAAGCATGCATCGAAGAAAAAGTAGCCTACGGTGGTGGGTCTGTACTTGTGTGGGCCGGAATTTCTTCTGAAAGTCGCACAGAGCTGGTGATCATAGAAAACGGCTCTTTAACTAGCGTAAGATATGTGGAAGAAATCCTCAATGATCACGTTGGTCCATTTATGGTCAATTTAGGTGAGGATGCTATATTTATGCATGACAATGCCCGACCTCATACAGGTAGGATTGTGAATGACTACCTTCAAGAGATGAACATTACTCGTATGGAGTGGCCAGCGCGCAGCCCGGATATCAACCCGATCGAGCATGCTTGGGACGAGCTAGGCAGATGCGTAAAACAACGAAACCCTCCCCCAATCACGCTTCGTGAGCTCAAAATTGCTCTCACAGAGGAATGGGAGAATAATCCCCAAAATCGTATAAGGAACTTGGTGTACCCGCATGCCAAACCGCGTAAACGCAGTAATGGAAGCACGAGGAGGCAATACGAAGTATTAAAATTCAAGAAAATCGTAATAAAGTTCAAAAATTTCATGTTTCCTATTTTTGTTTTAAGGAGAGATCAGCAGTTTTTTTCTTTAAGTAATTTTGTGTTAATAAAATGTATGGTGACTCATATTTTTTTTACTTTCATTTAAGGAGTATTACATTGTCTATTAAATACAATTTATTGCATTAACCTATCATTTTTAGTTTCCGAGATTTTTAACATTCTTTAAGTGACCCGGATTCATTGCTCTCGAGTGTATTATGCGAAGATATAATTGTAAAATTGCATTTAATGCTAATAAGTATTCCATTTGATTCTAAAAATCTGTTACGTCACATTGTTGTATTTACACGTATGAATTCCGCATTTTGACAATAAATTCATAAAAAGTAATGTTATTGACTACCCTTTCGAATACCCAAATAGACAATTGCAAACACATAATGAATTATCCTAATTTTAAAATGATTAACAAATTATTTTATTTCGTGTTTTTTCGGTTATCTCACAGTTCTTCTTTTCGTTTGGTTAGTGACTAACCTGGTGTCAGAGTTTTTACGCTGCCCATGGGCCGCTGACTTAGCTCCACATGCTGTTGAGAAATATCTCTCAGACATGCTGGTTTCCTCACGATGTTTTTCTTCATCGATTTTTAAACAACTGATAATTACAATACGCACTTGAATCCGGAATCCGTAAATTCAGAGGTGCGTGCCTTGGGTTCGAACTCGAGACCTATGACTTCTGAATCTCACACTTGAAGATTGAGGATAAAAAAAAACAAAACGTCATAATTATTACCTCTTGTTTTTTTTTAGAATCCTCAATGTTTGTAATATTGGTTATACAGACGCCAGTACATCAAGCTATCCCTAACTGTCAAATTTTCTCAATTAAAAATGAACCTTATGTCTTTGCAATAAAGTTGAAATACTATCAAAGACATTTGACAGATAGTGGGAACTTGATGAGCTGGCCTCTGTACGTCTTATATGATATGTATTATCCGCAAACGCGTGGTGTCATCGTCCATTTTTTTTTTATTATCTGTGCTAGATACTATAGGGTAACATCAAGATATGACTCGAATTGTGTGTCAGTTGCATGATGCAGCGTGACAGCTGAACAGCCGTCACTCGTCAGCTGTGTAGCTGACCGGTCGTCGTCTGCTTAGCCTGCCAGTGTCGGCTGCTAACCCTGACCGGTCTCACGGGCCACAAAACGGCGCCACGGACGCATTTCCTGTCTTTTTCATACATTTTATTTAGGTCTCAATGCCCGCGGTAATGGGTCTTTCCGTTAGAGATGTCCTATATATGCAGCTATGAGGAGCTCGTGGCTAAGTGAGGAGCTCGTGGCTAAGTAATAACAGTCGCACAGATTGATCAATCAGGTTAAGCTACGCTTGCCGGGGTTGGTCCGTGGATGGGTGACCATCTCAACATATCGAGACTCCTCCGTGCCTCGGACAGCACGTTAAGCCGTTGGTCCCGGCTGTCATTTGTGCATCTTTGACAGTCGTTACGGGTCGTCAGAAGCCCGAAAATCTGACAGCCAGGGGTATCGTATTGCCCAGTTACTGGGTTGTGGAGGTCAGATAGGCAGTCGCTCCATACAGGAAGCCTTGGGGTCGGCTTCCTGTCTTACCGGATGCAGCTGAATATCAGTATTTTTACATATCACGAGACACGGAGTAGTCTCGATATGTAAAGATGGTCACCCATCCACACCGGCAAGCTTAGCTTTTCCTGTTACATCGATCTGTGCGGCATGATAACAAACACTAGAATAACGAATCTAAATAGTTCTGAGTTCCAAGGCGTTTGTTGTTTGAATTTTATAGTAAGTTTTATACAGGTAGTGAAACTATATTTTTTTGGCAATAATATCTAAAACAATACGTGGACTTTGGTACCTTGAGATCAGTATTAAACGAGATAATCAGCGATAAGTATCATAATTATATATTACAGTGAAATAAAACGTAATATCTAATCACAATTAATGTCTAATATGTACTATTCTATCAATAATACGCAAATATATGAATTATTATTACTCTACTTATCACCGGTAGCACTTTATTTACACGTTATAAATGACACAAAATATTTACTACATTTTCATGTTTTTGTCCTGCAATGTGTTGTAGTCTTTTTTAACCTTCTGAACGCCAGACCATAATCGCACGCGCGTGCCCTTCACGCCAAGCTACAAATTTATTTCTTCTTGTTATCATGAATTTCCCAATATACATGGTGTCTTTTAATTTGTTTCATGTCATTAAATACGTACGAGAAATAATAGGTATATTTCTGAAGTTGTTTGTAATTCATCCACAAATAAATTGTAAACTATTTTTTCGAAATTTATTACAATTACTTAAGTCATTAAAATTAAAATTAAAAGAATATCTAGGAATACCTAGATATTCTTTTTAAATAATTGTATAGACGCCAGCACATCAAGCTATCCCTAACTGTCAAATTTTCTCAATTAAAAATGAACCTTATGTCTTTGCAATAAAGTTGAAATACTATCAAAGAAATTTGACAGATTGTGGTAACTTGATGTGCTGGCCTCTGTACATAATAATGTACAATTATTTAAATACTTGTTCCTGTTGACAGCGATGTGGATGAATTTTTTGATGCCCTTTGTTTTATTGTTATTTATTTTTCCCTTCTATTATATTCGCTTATCTTTATTTCAGGTATAACCCAAAAATTTGCTAGTATTCCTTAACCTATGTTAGTATAAAAGACACACAATAACTTAATTACGCCGCCTCACAGAGACACCCGTTAACTGACTATTTGAATCGGCCAAAAATAAAATATGAAATCACATGGAAAAAGCCCGCTCGTCATAAAAACTTCTATCACCGTACAGAAATTAAATATATAATGAGAAGATATAATTGTTGAATTGCATTTAATGCTAATAAGTATTCCATTTGATTCTAAAAATCTGTGACGTCACATTGTTATATTTCATACACATCACTTATCAATGCCGCGTTTTGACAGTTCATAAAAAGTAACGTTATTGACTACCCTTTCAAGTGTAGGGTTACGCGAATGGATAGAATACGTAATGAGTATATAAGAAGGAAGTCTGAAAGTGACACCGGTGACTGAAAAGTTGTGTGGAAATCGGTTGTCATGGTATGGGCATGTTATGCGGAGGAATGAGGAAAATGTCAGGAGAGTTATGAGTATGAATGTGGATGGCTATACAAGTAGAGGGAGACCAAAGAGACGATGGATGTATTGTGTGAGAGATGATATGGCTAGGAAGGGAGTGACTACCGAGATGACGACTAATAGAGAAGTATGGAAAAAGATGACATGTTGCGCTGACCCCAAATCAATTGGGATAAGGGCAGGAGAATGATGATTGACTACCCTTTCAAATACCCAGCAGTACATGCACTGCGCACAGGTGCCCCGTAGGGCGGCCTTGAGTCTTACTAGCAGCAATGCTCAGTAAACCACTGTTGTTGCCCCGCATCTGACGCAGTAGTGAAGCGGTTCTTTTACGGAGGCTCGCAAAGAAGTCGTCTGTTCGCGCTACTGCGAACATCCCTGAAGCGGTATGCTGCCCATGAGCCTCTGCTGACTTAGCTTCACATGCTGTTCAGAAATATCTCTCAGACAGTTTTCTCGCGATGTTTTCCTTCACCGATTTTTAAGCAAGTGATAATTCCAAACAAACTTTGAGCACTTTTGAAGTTTTAAGTGTCAATTCGTACATTGCGAATCGACTAATAAGCTATAAATATGGGTCATGGTCATTCAGCTTTAGTCAGTGATCCGTGAACATAACAATTAATATTCAATTGTTTGTGCGTAGTCTCCACGGATGCGAGACGTTTGTTAAAGCTTTAGTTGCTGCGAATTGCGTGAAGTTTTCTCAGATATGATGTCTGCGTAACGAAGTAAATAACACTGAGGAGCTCGTGGCTAAGTAATAACAGCTGTACGATTCGATTTATTCGGTTAAGCTGCGCTTGTCGCGGTTGTTCCGTGGATCTTAACATACCGAGACTCCTACGTGCCGTTGGTCCCGGCTGTCATTCGTAGATCTTTGACAGTCGTTACGGGTCGTTAGAAGCACGAAAGTCTGACATTCAGTCTCACCAAGGGGTATCGTATTACCCAGTTACTGACTGGGTTGTGCAGGTCAGATAGGAAGTTGCTCCATGTAAAATACTTGTATTCAGTTGCATCCGGTTAGACTGGAAGCCGATCCTAACATGTTGGGAAAAGGCTAGGCAGATTGATTGGCCACCGTAAATAACGCAATAGATGTTGTTGAACTGTCGAATTGAAAGCCATTGCTTCTGTTAGTGGGTTATGCAATTACCCCCAAAGGTGTATAAACGTAGGTCAGCAGGAATGCAGAAAAGCAGGAATAGCCTAGTAGATTCCCGTTGGACTGCTAAGTCATAGGTCTCGAGTTAGAACCCAAGACCCGCACCTCTGATTTAACGGATTCATGTGCGTATTGTATAATTATCAATAGCTTAAAACCTGTGAAGGAAAACATCGTGAGGAAATGCTTCAGAATTATTATTCAATAGCATGTGAAGCTAAGTCATAGGCCCATGGGCAGCATAAAAACTCTGACACCAGGTTAGTCACTAACCACACGAAAAAAAAAGAAGAAGCAGGATTGTTCGAAAGGGTTACAGCTACCCCGGAACAGAAACGGCTACGGAAGGAACATGGATGGATTTTAGTCAGTAAGAGTCTGACACCCCCTTCCGCTCCACCCAGAGCGAGTTCCACTACACACCCTCAAAAAAAACCCTTAATTTTTGGTTGTATTGTTTTCTCCATATTGTATAATCACATTTTTGAAACATCCTGTACACACAACACACGTCATATCGAACTATGCCTATGTAATCGTTATCATAGGTAATTGATTATTTTATTGATATCGAAAATCTAAAAGTATGACAGCATGACACATTACAATCGATACGTGAATGATAACGTACTCACATACAAACCTACTTTTATATTAATAGGTACATACGCACTTAATTCGAACGCATTCAATTAATTGACGGAAATAATTGTTGTATAGTAACAAAAAAACTGCCTATCGGCCTGCCTTTTCCCAACTATGTTGGGGTCGGATTCCAGTCCAACCTGATCCTGGGAAAAGAACAAAATGTTTTACAGATCATTCATCATTCTTTTGCCCTGATCCCAATTTATTTGTGCTCGGCGCAACATGTCGTTTTTTTTTCCACACTTCTCTATTAGTCGTCATCTCGGTAGTCACTCCCTTTCTAGCCATATCATCGTTCACACAATCCATCCTTCGTTTCTTTGGTCTTCTTCTACTTGTATAGCCATCCACATTCCTACTCAAATTTGCCTCATTCCTCCGCATAACATGCCCATACCATGACAACCGATTTCCACACAACTTTTCAGTCACTGGTGTCACTTTCAGACTTCCTCTTATATACTCATTCCTTATTCTATCCATTCGCGTAACACCGCACATCCCTCTTAGCATTCTCATAAAAATTATTCCACTAATGTACTCTCTTTTGCACTCTTATCTCCGAGGTGTAGTATTTTTATCGACACCGTATTTTTTATTTATCTGCTTTCTACGGATTATAGTAAATAAAAAAAAAACGTAAAAAAGACTTCCAGTAACATTTTTCGTTAAAAATGAGGTCGAATTAACATGGGGCATTAAAAAAAATTCGTCCACATCGCTGTCAACAGGAAAAGTTTTCAAAAGACTGACAGCATTGCCACGTTGTATGGCAAATGATTCTAGGACCAAAAACATTGGAATTTAATTTTTCGATTAAATTAAATTGATCGTCGGTTTATTATGACAAAATAACAGATTTTTACTAAATGTTTAAAAAAGTATGTTAACATGTAATAAAAAATCAGTTTATTAAATTTTTGTCTACCCGTTTGTCTGTTTGTTCAATTTAAAAGAAGGAGTCGCAAATCTGAAGGCATTTAATATTGAACCAAAAAGAGTGAAGCTTCACATCTCTGCCTTTCCCTTTAGGTACGACAAGCGTGATGGTATACATGTACACGAGACAAAACACTAACACGTAGAGTAAAAAAAAAACATACCTGTCAAAACGCCATCTTGATACGAAAAAGCGCGCGAAACCACAGATAACGTGAATTAAAAAAATATAGGGCACAGGTATGCGTGCGCGTTCAACCAAGGCTCGCGGCGTACTGTATACATCCTTGAACGTATGCTCTGATTTATATTCGATAGTTTTTACAGGTTTCGTTTTGCAGCAAGGAGTATGATTTCTTGTTTATGGGTTTAAACGTCCTTAGTTGGTCTAAGTGAGCAGTTAGGATTTTTGTTTTGCTGTGGTGGTCTAATGGATATTATGTGACTACTGCGTAAATTTGGGGTTTAAAGCTTGTCTTGTATAATCACATCTGCACAATTTTGAGGGCTGCAAGCGTGATGTTATGTGGTTTTCCCGTTCTATATTATGGAATGGAGTCCTTAGTATTTTATTTTTCGAGGTTGTGAAACCATCAAATGACTCCGCTCTGGGTGGAGCGGAAGGGAGTGTCAGACTCTTACTGACTAAAACCCATCCATGTTCCTTCCTTAGCCCTTTGTGTTCCGGGGTAGCGGTAACCCTTTGGGACAATCAGTTTTTATAAGTGCTCAAACACAAAGTACTTATGTACTCGGCAAATTAATAAAAACAAGAGTTCGAATCCAATTCTACTTCTACAACGTAAAGTATATTTTTCTTTAAATAATAATACAATATCATAACGCCTCTAATCCCCCAAGGGAGGTGTACAGACGCCAGCACATCAAGCTATCCCTAACTGTCAAATTTTCTCAATTAAAAATGAACCTTATGTCTTTGCAATAAAGTTGAAATACTATCAAAGAAATTTGGCAGATTGTGGTAACTTGATGTGCTGGCCTCTGTACCTACAGTACACCCACATTTCGCCAGTTATGTTTAAGTCCCATGTAATAGGGGGCGAGCCTATTGCCATCAACCGGGCACAAATACAGACTTCGGCCTGCTACTTAGAAATTCCAGATGGAAAATCTTAATATCACTTTCCCCGACCCGGAATCGAATCCAGGACGTCATGCTCATCAGTAGTAGCGCTTGGTCACACTAGACCAAAGAGGCAGTCCTCCTTTAAATACATTTTTTAAATTAATGAAGGTTTTTGTACAGTGACCAGAACAACAAGTTACCCCAATCTGTCAAACTTTTATAGTTCTGTCAACTTTATTGCAGAGACATAATAAGGTTCATTTATAATTGAGAAAATTTGACAGTTAGGGATAGCTTGATGTGCTGGCGTCTGTACAAAGACCAGAACTACAAGTTATTCTATCTGGTAAACTTTGATAGTTTTTCAACTTTATTACAAAGAAAAAAAGAACTCTTTTCTTCTTTTCGTGTGGTTCGTGACTAACCTGGTGTCAGAGTTTTTAAGCTGCCCATGGGCCTCTGACTTAGCTTCACATGCTGTTGAGAAATATCTCTCAGACATGCTGGTTTCCTCACGATGTTTTCTTTCACAGATTTTTAAGCAAGTGATAATTGTACAATACGCACATGAATCCCTTAGGTTAGTCCCCAGGTTAGTCACTAACCACACAAAAAGAAGAAGATTGGTGGATATTTCCCTTGCACAGCACCTAATTACCTTGCACATCTCAGGTGGATGCCCAGCCTTAAGCTAAGCGCGTCTCTGGTGAGAGTGCGCGGCTTTGTTTATTTTTGTTAATGGCATCTCGCAGTTCAACCATAGGGTTGTCACTTGTCTACTGCTTAACCGGACTTGCCTGTGGATGCCACAAAAGAATTGTAGCCTCCAGCCAGGGCTTAAGAAATCTTACAAACTAAGCGACTACACGCTAAGGGCACCCCCTGTGGGGTACGGACCTCGGCTTAGGGCGTCCCTGGGGAAGGACAGCAAAGGGCAAGCTGGATCGGGGGTAAGAGTGCGCGGCAGACCCAACAGCGTACTTATAACGACAGCGAACAGGCTTGGCTGTCCAGACATTGGACGCTGCAGTGACTTGCACGCCGTCTATAGTCATCCGGTATTAATGTAAGTGATTTAGGACGCAAAATTGATTTTGATTTTATGAAACTACCTTTTGGAAGTGGCGACTAGAATCAATTCTATTTCTTGTTCTTCTTCTTCTATTCGTGTGGTTAGTGACTAACCTGGTGTCAGAGTTTTAATGCTGCCCATGGGCCTCATGAGCCTCTTGTTCATTTTGACCACAGATATAGATAGACATAGATAACGCAAGAGCAACTACTTCACGTGCCTAGCTTATGTACAAAAATCGTAAGTGGTCACTTTCGCGCTCAGTCGCATCGGTATACAGCGCTAGTCGGATCATCATACATCACTAAATAGTGCTTGTGACGTCATAATAGGCAGTCAAAAAATGGCACGCTTGGTTTTCGATCATCATACATCACTAAATAGTGCTCGTGACGTCATAATAGGTAGTCAAAAAATGGCACGCTTGGTTTTCATACAGATCGTGATACTTGCGTTATCTATGTCTATCTATATCTGTGATTTTGACGTTTAAAAGTGCCTTCCTTGTGCCTATTTGAAATAAATAGTTTGACTTTGACTTTGCAAGCGATACTGCAGAGCCTGAGTTGAAATCTTTAATTGAATCTAGCTGGTCGGTTAGAAAATACCTGACAGCATTCGACATTTAAAAATGATAGAATATTTTCGGTTTGTGGTATTAGGAAACTGTTACAAATTTGTGAAACTTATGCAGATGATCATGGCTTGATGTATAATATAAAGAAAAGCGAGTATATTGTCTTTAAGGCTGGTACTAGGTGTCCCTCTAGCGTGCCCCCTATAAAACTGAATGGAGGTGAATTGGCTAGGGTACGTCAGTTCAGATACCTGGGTCATCTAATTACCGAGGACCTTAAGGACGACATGGATATTGAACGTGAGTGTAGGGCACTGTCCGTGAGAGCAAACATGATTGCTCGCAGGTTTGCCCGATGTACAAATGAGGTGAAAATCACTCTCTTCAGAGCCTTCTGTACATCTTTTTACACCTGCAGCCTGTGGGCAGTCTATACTCAAAAAGCGTACAGTGCCCTACGGGTACAATACAATAACGCGCTTAGAACGATGTTGCGGCTGCCCCGCCACTGTAGTGCGTCACGGATGTTTGCGGAGGCGCGCATCGATTGCTTCTACCCTACTCTGCGCAAGCGGTGCGCGTCAATGCTGAGCAGAGTGCGGGCTAGTCGCAACAGCGTTTTAAGCATGATAGCTGGTAGACTTGACTGTCTGTACATGAGTCGATGTATTAATGCTCACATGAGTATTGATACCTCGATTCGTGGGTCTGGCAGGGGGCGAGTAGATTAAGGTTTTTTTTTTTTTTTTTTTACTAACCCTAGGTATAAGTTTTTGTACTACTAATACACTGGATCCATGTTATCTGAAATAAACGTTTATTATATTATTATTATTGTGATAGGTTTTTATAAAAGAAATGAATAAGAGTCTGTCAGTAGCCGTGCTGCTTAACGCATGTATTCTTTTAGAGTAATATTATTCAATAACTGCTGCCTCGTCATCTGTCTAGCCATTTCCCAACTATGTTGGGGTCGGCTTCTAGTCTAACCGGATTCAGCTGAATACCAGTATTTTGCATGGAGCGACTGCCTATACCCCTTGGTAAGAATGGCTGTCAGATTTTCGAGGACGACGACCCGTAACGACTGTCAAAGATGCACAAATGACAGCCGGGACCTACGGCTTAACGTGCTTTCCGAGGCACGGCGGAGTCTCGGTGTGTAAAGTTGGTCACCCATCCACGGCCAACCCTGGCAAGCGTGGCTTAACCTGATGGATCGACCTGTGCAGCTGTTATTACTTAGCCACGAGCTTCTGCTACTGCCCCGTGTGTTTCTATTTGTAGAAGTCCCTACATCACAACACACTACACGAGCACGACCTCTGAGAGCTCCCTAAGTGAAGGCTCATCTGGTCTTCATTGCTGAGTACAAGGTCTTGGGTTCGATTTGCAAGTCAGGCGAAGAGTTATAGAGTTTTTATACAGAGTTGATATGACAGAGGGGCATTAAATTATACTACTTATACTATACGTGTTTAGTATTAACTCGGTACGGTATAAAAAATAAAAAGCACCAAAAATGAGGTTTTATTTTTTCAAACAAACTAAATAGCTTACAAATCAGAGTAAAACGCAACCACCCTTTGTAAATAAAAACTGACCTTGTAACGCAGCGGTACCGACGGGCGCGCGCCGGACCACCTGTTAGGAAAGATACATCGTGTTTAAACGGGGCAAAAACTTAAAAAAACATTTGCGACTAAACTACTGCTCCTATTTAATTGATTTTTGGTACAGAGCTTGAAAATGGTCCCTAGTATAAGCTGTTTAAAGGAAAGCCCCTCTGTCGTATCAACTCTGTATTGGAATTTCTCAGTAGCAGCACGAAGTCTGTATTTGTGCCCGGTCGATGGCAATAGGCTCGCCCCCTATTACATGGGACTTAAACATAACTGGCGGAATGTGGGAGTACTATAGGCACACCTCTGTCTGACCCTTTGTGGTATAGAGCTGTGATGTTATGTAATATTTATGTATTGTTTGTTGTATGGGTAGTGTATACATAGGCTAGCACATCAAGCTACCTACCCGAATCTGTCAAAATTCATTGATAGATTTTCGACTTTATCACAAAAGAATAAGGTTCATGTTCATTTGGGATTATTTGACAGATTTTTTTGTTTTTTTTTGTGGATAGCTTCATGGGCTGACGTGTGTACACACAGAATGACTGATGACTCCTCCCTTCCGGGAGTGTCAGACTCTTACTTACTAAAACCCATCCATGTTCCTTCCTTAGCGCTTTAGACGATCTCTCTTAGAATTTACTGCATGAATCATTCTTCCTTGAATAAATACGTGAATAATATCCCCACGTTAGATAACCTAGTAAATTCTTCCTAATTCGTTTTATCTTCCATTATCAGGATCGGTGTAAATATTTGGTGAGATAATCAATAATTTTCACGGCCATCGGCTTTTATTAATATCGCCTGTATAGATATGTTATCCTGGTAGGTAGGTACTTGAAGATTACTTGGATGATAATAAAAAAAACAACGTATTAATCATGGTGTACATGTTGAACTTAGTCATTCCAATTTCGACGGTTATTTAGCGACATCTACATCGCCATATGCGAACTGCGCGTGACACTGACGCCACGCAAAATCCTGCATCGCGCAAATAAAGTTTACCGTTTAGTTTACAACATCGCGACATCAATGGTTTGGCCCTTGCTCGAGCCGCGTTGCCGCTGAGCCTGTAGCTTTAAATACGCCCCCGATCCAGCTTCTCCCTTGCACCGTCCCGTTTTAATAAGGTTCGCCGTCCAAGACATACCCTCATTGCCCCCGACGATGCCACTACTCTCCTTCAAGAGCGTAACCCGGCCACCTGCACTGTTAGGAAACCCTACATGCACTGATTTCCGTCGTTCCGTGCTCGCCGTTGAGGCCCGTCGCTACGTCCCTGTCCATCCCCGTCCCCCCGACCCTTGCTCGAGCCAGCCTGCGTCGCCGCTGAGCCTGTAGCTCTAAATACCCCCGATCCAGCTTGTCCCTTGCTGTCCTCCCCCAGCGACGCCCTAAGCCGAGGTCCGTACCCCACAGGGGGTGCCCTTAGCGTGTAGTCGCTTAGTTTGTAAGTATCTATAAATCCCTGCCTGGAGGCTGCAATTTCATTGTGGTATCCACAGGTAAGTCTGGTTTAGCAGTAGACAACCCCTTGGTTGAACTGCGAGACGCCAATATAAAAAAAACAATGAATGGTTGGGCAGTAAGTAGTCCACCAACACCCGTCAGGAATGAGGATTCTCCCGTTTCTATAGAGTATGAGTGAACCTTACACCCTGTTAATCATTCTCTACTGGTGACACTGAACATGGATGCTTAAGCACCCTCCGAGCAGGTAGTTCGGTGTGACGTCATCCATGACTTTCTCAAGCTTTCCAGCGGCAAGCTGTACAGCCAGCCAGCACCTACGGCTTCAACGGGAATCTTGACTGCCAGTATGCAGCTGATGCATATACCTGGTCATCACTCGCAGCCTCACCTGCAACCTTGGCGCAACAGGCTGCACTTCAGCGAGATTGTCCAAAAGGATTACCGCTGCAATGGAACATAAAGAAAGGAACATGGATGGGTTTTAGTCAGTAAAAGTCTGATACTCCCTTCAGCTCCACGCAGAGCGGGAGGGGGTCACTTGATGATTTCCCAGCATTAAAAGAAAAGCACACTGCGCTAACCGACAGACGCCAGGAGTTAGCCTCAACCCAGTCATAGGTCTCGAGTTCAAACCCAAGATCTCTGATTTTACGGATTCATGTGTGTATTGTATAATTATCACATGCTTAAAAATCGGTGAAGACAAACATCGTGAGGAAACTGGAATGCTTGAGAGATATTTCTCAACAGCATGTGAAGCAAAGTCAGAGGCCCACGGGCAGCATAAAACTTTGACACCAGGATAGTCACTAGCCACACGAAAAGCAGAAGATCAAAAACAAAAAAAATTAAAATGTTGGACTGGTTACGCTAGCAAAAATTATCGCATCACCAGATATGTGTAGTTCCTTGTAATAGGAGGCGAGCCTATTGACATGAACCGGGCACAAATCCAGACTCCGAGTTGCTACTGAGAATTTCTTTATGGAAATACCCAATAACACTTACGTTACGCCTGACCCGTTAATAGAACTCGGAATCTCAATCTATTCTGACCGGGAGTTGTTCCATTTCTTTAGTCTCAAATTAAGTTTCATGTACGATCAATGTTCTAGATTTCCAGCAAATAAAAATTAATTCAGAAAAAGACTTCCATAAGATTGCATCAAATTGGTAAAACTAAGCATATGTAATAATTCAGTAACTGTAACTTCAGTCAATTCGTACGTCCCGAATAAATGCATAAATTGAACGCCATATTGTAAAATTAAATTGGCTGACACTGTTTTGAACGCTACCGTTAGGGCGCCATGTTGGATTTTCGAATGCGTTCGGATAGACGTAAGAATTTTTAATATTACCTATTTTTGTTATTTTGAATTTGAAATTACGTCATATTTTTTTCATGGCGTGTTGTTTTTTGTTTTATGCAAGGACTTCAGTTAGGGTGTGATTCATTATAGAGAGGCAAAGATCGCTTTGAAATAAAGACAAGCTTAGGCATACTAAACTCCGGGGAGAAACTCCGTTTCCGCAGCAAATTGCGGCGGAACGGACGGACCTCCGGCGCAATCTCATGGCGGCCAGGAATCAGCGACTGTCGCAACCCAGCGCAGGGCACGCCACGATAGTGGCGGTAAGGCCCCTCTTTGAGGAGTGGCTAGAGAGGCGTCACGGTGCCCTCACCTACCGCCTGACGCAGGTCCTCACCGGACATGGATGTTTCGGGAGGTTCCTGCACATCATCAGGCGGGAGGAAACGCCCGGGTGTCACCACTGCGAGGATCGCCCAGAGGACACGATATACACGATACGAGCACACGGTGCAAGCCTGCCCCGCTTGGGCGGAGCACCACCGTGTCCTCGTAGAGGCGATCGGCGGCGGCGACCTCTCGCGCCCGGCCCTGGTGCAAGCCATGGTCCGGGGCAAGAGGGAGTGGGAGGTAGTCACCTCCTTCTGCGAAAAAGTCATGTTCGCGAAGGAGGTGGCGGGATGGGAGAGAGAAAGGTCCTCCCGTCCCAGCCGCCGCGGGAGACGCCCCGAGCGTCGCGAGCCATGAGACGACTCCCGGCCACCGTAGGCGCGGGCCTGCGGACGGTGAGTAATGGCCGGGTGACTCACCTTCCGATCAGCACCAGGCCCGTGCCGGACGGCGCGTATATGTTCCACGCGCGCCTCAAAGAGATGTCAGCATATGAAGGGGCCCCTCAGGGCCAAGCCTGCCGGGTAAGCGGGATTGTCCGAAAGGGTTACCCCGGAATATAAAGGGCTACGGAAGGAACATGGATGGGTTTTAGTCAGTAAGAGTCTGACACTCCCTTCCGCTCCACCCAGAGCGGGAGCAGTCATTGGATGATTTCCCAGCCTTAAAAAGAAAAGGCATACTAAACCGAAAAGCTGAAGGTGATTTTCAACGTATTTGCTCAATAGATGCAGAGGCCAGCACATCAAGTTACCACAAGCTATCAAATTTTTTTGATAGTTTTTCAATTTTATTACAAAAGGGTAAGTTTCATTTTAAATTGCTCGTTTAGGTACTTATGATATTTTTCTCCGAAGTTACGCTTATATTACTTGAATTGTATTTTAGATACACTGAAAAAGCTAGTGTCATACTTGATACTCATTGCATTACTATTGATCTTCTTTTTTAACGTGTCGCTAGCACGACTGTGTTCTATGTTCTATGTTAGGGGGCAATGGTTTCCGCACTCAGTTCTTGAAGCGGACCGTTGTGCGTGGGCCATGGCGGCCTTCGGTGGTTATTTCAGCCAGCCCACCTCCCTCCAGAAGTTGATCACGTCTCCTGGCATGTGTAGAACATCTGTGAAAACTCTGGGTGTTCCGAGGGACAGAGATGTTCTGATCAGGGTGACGCCTGTGCACTCAAAGAGCACATATTATGCGCGCCGGTGTTCAGCCTCCATGCAGGTCCTGCACAGAAAACTATCCGTTAAGTCTTTTGTATATGAGACTGTATTTCAGATGCTGTTGGTCCAAAACTTCGCCACTTCCATAACATCGTCGGTGGCAACGCAGAGATCACTTAGGCTGCAGGTTTTGAGGGTAATTGCGCCACAGACTCACCAAAACCCTCCACCACCACCTTAAGGTGTCAGCCGGGACCAACGGCTTAACGTGGTTTTCGAGGCACGGAGGAGTCTCGTTAAGTAAAGATGGTCACCCATCCACGGACCAACCCCGGCAAGCGTAGCTTAACCAGATGGATCGACTGATATGGCTGTTATTACTTAGCCACGAGCTCCTCATACAAACAACAACAGGTACCAAAAAAATGGAAAATCTACGGTACAGTTTAGTAGTGAACTGAAATAAACAAATAGATACTTGATTTGAATTATGTCATAGTGTTACTTTATTTCTTACGGAATTTCTCTTTATATGTAGGCCGTGAATGATATTTTAATCAACACAAAACCAAATTGCAAAGAACTTTTAAATTGTATTTAGCGGGCTACCCTGGTGCATCGGCCTTAAAGCATAAAATAAGTAATTAAAAATCGATCAATCTGTGTATCCTTTTCCCAACTATGTTGTGCTCAGCTTCTAGTCTAACCTGTTAAAACGGACTGCCAGATTTTCGGGCTTCTGGCGACCCGTAACGACTGCCGGGACCAACGGCTTAACGTGCTTTCCGAGGCGCGGAGGAGTCTCGGTATATGAAGATGGCAATATAAGTTATATAATACGTTAATAGGTTCAACTCTACCTAACCCTCAATATAATACAGACGTGCTGCTATGATGTGTGTTCCCGTTCTTTACATAAAACATAGGATCTAAGTAAACAATAGTGTTATCTACGTTTTAAGTTTTACACGCAAACAGGAAGACAGCCGCAAAAATATAAGACAGAAAAACATTCCACCCACAAATCTAGCTAATAAAAAAAGTAACTAAGTAAGTACAAAAATATTTTATTAAAACACCACTCATACGAATATCCGAACGAAAAACGTCTTAATACAATATGGATGACATTCGTGCGTCACTGTCAACCGTAATGAATAGTCTATTAGTGTTTTTGAATTTAGAACGCGGACTGACTTTTGTTCACAGCCAATATTTTTTGACCGTGAATTATCATGTTTACTTTTTAATTTTTTTCTCGTTGTGTTTTGTTTTTTTCAGGACTTTATTGGGTTAGTTCTGAATATAAATTCAATAAGGTTAGGTTTTGTAACGCTATTTCAAGCTGCGGTGCCACTGCCTGGCGAGGCGCGACTTGGCCTGCGAAACAGCGGGCCCACAGGTTGTGGGAATCGTCGTGGGACCTCGCGGTTTGGGGCAGTTTGTTAAGCGCTTTCGTCACCTATCCTGCAGTGTTTGAGGACTTAGGTCTTCAACCAGTGCATCCTGTCCATCATGGCATACGTGGACACTGACAGTCGGACCGGTTCACAAATAGAAGGCCGAACAGCACGCTATGTAACGAACATGCTGGGAGTATAGGTGAGGGTAAAATACAAAATTAAATAATCCGGAAAAGAACCGGTATTACTGACATAGATTGCAGAGTAAGCAAGCTGAAGTGGCAGTGGGCTGGCCATGTTTGTTCTTCTTCTTTTCGTGTGGTTAGTGACTACCTGGTGTCAGAGTTTTTGTTCTGCCCATGGGCCTCTGACTTAGCTTCACATGCTGTTGAGAAATATCTCTCAGACATGCTGGTTTCCTCACGATGTTTTCCTTCATCGATTTTTAGTAAGTAATAATTATACAATACGCACATGAATCCGTAAAATCAAAGGCGCCTTGGGTACGAACTCGGGACCCATGACTTGGCAGTCCTTTTTTTTTTTTTTTAAGTCTGGGAAATCATCCAATGACTACTCCCGCTCTGGGTGGAGCGGAAGGGAGTGTCAGACTCTTACTGACTAAAACCCATCTATGTTCCTTCCGTAGCCCTTTATGTTCCGGGGTAGCGGTAACCCTTTCGGACAATCCCGCTTACCCGGCAGGCTTGGCCCTGAGGGGCCCCTTCATATGCTGACATCTCTTTGAGGCGCGCGTGGAACATATATGCGCCGTACGCCACGGGTCTGGTGCTGATTGGACGGTGAGTCACCCATTACTCACCGCCCGCAGGCCCGCGCCTACGGTGGCCGGGAGTCGTCACGTGGCTCCCAACGCCCGGGGCGTCTCCCGCGGCGGCTGGGACGGGAGGACCTTTCTCTCTCCCATCCCGCCACCTCCTTCGCGAGCATAACTTTTTCGTAGAAGGAGGTGACTGCCTCCCACTCCCTCTCGCCCCGGACCATGGCTTGCACCAGGGCCGGGCGCGAGAGGTCGCCGCCGCCGGACTTGGCAGTCCTTGCTCTGGTGTTCAAAAGGGTAATCTGTCCATATGCAGTAACCTAATTCTGCATATCCTGTTAAAGCATCCATCATTATATTATGATAATGAGTGAAAATCGGACACGAAAAACCGTAAAACTATTCAAAATTTAAATCGGCTGACATTTTGTAAACAATTACTGTCAATGAATATTTTAAATTAAGAACAAGTATAACACCTTTTTGGAAATTATAAATGTTCAACCCGTTTGGGGTTGAAACACTAGGGCCGTGGGGTCCGAGTGCTCATCGAGTACTTCCTTAGTTTCCCGGGTTTCCCTTAGTGTTACTGAAAGAAAGAAAATAATATTTTTTGCGGCAAACATGACGCAAGTTGTGAGAAAATATGCGCCACATCCGCGCAAAACGGCCATCGCTCAGCATAATGCTTCGACCCCATGCGAGACGGAGCCACAGCGCTGATTTTCAGCGACAGCCGGTGTTAACGTGATGACGTCATACCGGTGCAGCATGTGTTGAAAAATAAATAAATAAAATAAGTACCCTAGAATTAAATAAGCAATAATCTTATAATATCAAATTCTCGCGTCACAAAGTTACTATACTACTCCTTCGAAACGGCTTGACCGATTTTTATGAAATTTAATATGCATATTCAGTAGGTCGGAGAATCGGCTGTTTTTCATACCCCTAAGGTAGGGTAGGTAGGGAAGGTAGGGTAGGTAGGGAAGGTAGGGTAGGTAGGGTAGGTAGGGTAGGTAGGGTAGGTAGGGTAGGTAGGGTAGGTAGGGTAGGTAGGGTAGGTAGGGTAGGTAGGGTAGGTAGGGTAGGTAGGGTAGGTAGGGTAGGTAGGGTAGGTAGGGTAGGTAGGGTAGGTAGGGTAGGTAGGGTAGGTAGGGTAGGTAGGGTAGGTAGGGTAGGTAGGGTAGGTAGGGTAGGTAGGGTAGGTAGGGTAGGTAGGGTAGGTAGGGTAGGTAGGGTAGGTAGGGTAGGTAGGGTAGGTAGGGTAGGTAGGGTAGGTAGGGTAGGTAGGGTAGGTAGGGTAGGTAGGGTAGGTAGGGTAGGTAGGGTAGGTAGGGTAGGTAGGGTAGGTAGGGTAGGTAGGGTAGGTAGGGTAGGTAGGGTAGGTAGGGTAGGTAGGGTAGGTAGGGTAGGTAGGGTAGGTAGGGTAGGTAGGGTAGGTAGGGTAGGTAGGGTAGGTAGGGTAGGTAGGGTAGGTAGGGTAGGTAGGGTAGGTAGGGTAGGTAGGGTAGGTAGGGTAGGTAGGGTAGGTAGGGTAGGTAGGGTAGGTAGGGTAGGTAGGGTAGGTAGGGTAGGTAGGGTAGGTAGGGTAGGTAGGGTAGGTAGGGTAGGTAGGGTAGGTAGGGTAGGTAGGGTAGGTAGGGTAGGTAGGGTAGGTAGGGTAGGTAGGGTAGGTAGGGTAGGTAGGGTAGGTAGGGTAGGTAGGGTAGGTAGGGTAGGTAGGGTAGGTAGGGTAGGTAGGGTAGGTAGGGTAGGTAGGGTAGGTAGGGTAGGTAGGGTAGGTAGGGTAGGTAGGGTAGGTAGGGTAGGTAGGGTAGGTAGGGTAGGTAGGGTAGGTAGGGTAGGTAGGGTAGGTAGGGTAGGTAGGGTAGGTAGGGTAGGTAGGGTAGGTAGGGTAGGTAGGGTAGGTAGGGTAGGTAGGGTAGGTAGGGTAGGTAGGGTAGGTAGGGTAGGTAGGGTAGGTAGGGTAGGTAGGGTAGGTAGGGTAGGTAGGGTAGGTAGGGTAGGTAGGGTAGGTAGGGTAGGTAGGGTAGGTAGGGTAGGTAGGGTAGGTAGGGTAGGTAGGGTAGGTAGGGTAGGTAGGGTAGGTAGGGTAGGTAGGGTAGGTAGGGTAGGTAGGGTAGGTAGGGTAGGTAGGGTAGGTAGGGTAGGTAGGGTAGGTAGGGTAGGTAGGGTAGGTAGGGTAGGTAGGGTAGGTAGGGTAGGTAGGGTAGGTAGGGTAGGTAGGGTAGGTAGGGTAGATAAGGTAGGTAGGGTAGGTAGGGTAGGTAGGGTAGGTAGGGTAGGTAGGGTAGGTAGGGTTTGCATTGATAGTATAGCAAAACCCTACTTACACACACATAACACAAGCTCTACCACTGAGCACCCTCAGTGAAGGTCCCCAGACCTACAAAGTACTGTGAAGAAATCTCCACAGTACCCAAAAATTACATCAGCACGGGCCCCCATGCCACCCCTTTAAATCCTCCCTTGAATGTTGTTGAACGGTCAAAATGAAAACCATTGCTACTGTTGATGTGTTATGCTCTTACCCGCCAGTGACGAATCATGAGTCATGGTCACGATTGGATGCAATTAGGTAAAAAGCCTAAAATGAATCATCTTTAGATAGATTATTGCTAACAGTAATGCTAATCAAATAGCATTCATGACAATAAGTGTCACTATAACCATTAAAAAGATATGAAATACAGTACGAATACGTCATAGACCAAAGAGTCCTAATCATCTGCCTAGCCTTTTCCCAACTATGTTGAGGTCGGCTTCCAGGCTAACCGGATGCAGCTGATTACTAGTATGTAATATTTTACATGGAGCGACTGCCTATCTGACCTCCACAACCCAGTAACAGGGCAATACGATACCCCTTGGTAAGACTGGCTGTCAGATTATCGGGCTTCTGACAACTCGTAACGACTGTCAAAGAAGCACAAATGTGTTGAATTTTGAGCCTGAGTATCCAGGTATCATGAGAATCTGACAATTTGTTAAATAGACGTTCTGCTATGCTGACCGTCTGATAGTTCGACGTTTTACTACATGGACCTTTTGCTAATTGGGTATTTGAAAGGGTAGTCAATAACGTTACTTTTTATGAACTGTCAAAACGCGGCATTTGTACGTGATTTGGATGAAATATAACAATGTGACGTCACAGATTTTTAGAATCAAATGAAACACTTATTAGCATTCAATTCAATTTTACAATTACCTACATCTTCGCATAACATTTAATTTCTGTACGGTGATGGAAGTTTTTAAGGCGAGCGGTCTTTTATCTATGTGATTTCTTTTAAAATGCGTGTGACATTCATAAATCTTTAATATATCGATCTTTCTCCATTTTTTTTTCTTATTTTTTTGCGATTGACGCAGATGTTAAACATTATACGGTCTTGTCCTTGGCTTTGACAGTTCCACTGATACATCTTATTTCTTTTACAGATGTCGTATGTTATTAAAGTGAGGATTGCGGGTAAATAATAATCGTCGATCGAAGGTTAAGCTAGGCTTGCTGCGGTCGGCTCGTCGAGGGAGACACCTCCGTGCCTCGGAAAGCACGCTGACCTGTTAGTCCCGGCTGTAATTTTTGGTAGGTTTTTGACAGTTGTTACGGGTAGTCAGAACTCCAAGTCTGACAGTCTTACCAAAGGGTATCCAGCAATTGCTTTGAGCAACGTACAGAGGCCACCACATCAAGTTACCACAATCTGTCAAATTTCTTTGATATTATTTCAACTTTATTGCAAAGACATAAGGTTCATTTTTAAATGAGAAAATTTGACATTTAGGGATAGCTTGATGTGCTGGCGTCTGTACAAGAAATAATTTTGCTTCCTAATCCTTACTAATATTATAATGATTACGTTGTGCATCGTTTTCACATGTATAATTTCAACATGAATGATGTAACCCATATTTTGTAACTATATTCTGGTTTAAAAGAGTGTACGTGGGTTTTTTTTTTTTTTTTAAGGCTGGGAAATCATCCAATGACTGCTCCCGCTCTGGGTGGAGCGGAAGGGAGTGTCAGACTCTTACTGACTAAAACCCATCCATGTTCCTTCCGTAGCCCTCTATGTTCCGGGGTAGCGGTAACCCTTTCGGACAATCCCGCTTACCCGGCAGGCTTGGCCCTGAGGGGCCCCTTGATATGCTGACATCTCTTTGAGGCGCGCGTGGAACATATACGCGCCGTACGGCACGGGTCTGGTGCTGATCGGACGGTGAGTCACCCATTACTCACCGTCCGCAGGCCCGCGCCTACGGTGGCCGGGAGTCGTCACGTGATAAACGGATGTCTGACGCAAAAACTACTGGTTGGATCGGGATGAAACCTGGCACAACGATAGATCATAGTCATCATCGCTTTGTGGCTTTTGGCAACCATGGCCAGCCCACTGCCACTTTAGTTTGTTTTCCTCAGCAAGCTAAGCAGGCAACCCTACTTAGTGTAAGAACAAAAAATCTCCAAAATAATAATAATAATAATAAATTTATTGAAATAATAATAAGTAACACAGAAAAAATAAAAATTGTATGTATCGATCAGTAGTAGGTATGTATAAATCTAGGTCTATTAAATAGAATTATAGAAATCTGGATATAAACTATGGTATGACAAATATGAGATACAGTCAAAAATAGAGCTGCAAATGTAATGTAGTGCGTTGCCTGATCTAGGTTTATTTAAACCGAAAAAATAGACGCATAATGTAAAAACTAAGTTAAACACATAAGTAATATATTATGTGCATAGGATAACAGCTCAGAACGTGACCAAAATATACGCTTTTTATATTCAAAATATACGGTTTTTTAATAAAATCTTTTAAATCTGTTAAAAAGGTTCTTTATGGTTGCTTAGTGATGTTTAGGGCGCGTCCTAATCAACGCGACCGTCGCGCGGGTGTAACGCGATCGTCGCGTTCATTTTGTTCGGCGAACCTAAACGCATGGCCCGTTGACAGAGGACTCTTTCCGGTTACAAATAGGTTTGCATGCATTTTTTTTTGAGGGTGGGAAATCATCAAATTAGTTCTCCCACTCTGGGTGGAGCGGAAGGGAGTGTCAGACTCTTACTGACTAAAACACATCCATGTTCCTTCCTTAGCCCTTTATGTTCAGGGGTAGCGGTAACCCTTTCGGACAATCCCGCTTAGGTTGGCATGCATGCATGCTGCCTCTTGGGGCAAGTCATATCAAAACTGTTATTCCACTTGCTTCAAAAGGCCTGCCAGATATGGGCCTGCATTCTTATACTCACATAATATTTAACAATGTAATGTTTGGACTTAATAATAATAACATCCTTGGAATTTTCACACAACGCCATATAGTCCCAAGCTAAGCAACCTAATGCTTGTGTTATGGTATTTTTTTTTTGTAAATACATACCTACATATTATATATGTAGATAGAAAATATTTGTTCCGTGCGGGAATCGAACCCGCGACATGCTGCGCAGCAGTCAATCGCTCAACCGCTGCGCCAACCACAACTACAAACACAAATATTTGTACGACCTGCAAGTATTTGTTACGGGTCTGGGTGTTTTTCTATCTATAATATGTATGTATTTACAAAAAAAATATGTAGTTTATCAGCCATCTCGTTACCATAACACAAGCATTAGGTTGCTTAGCTTGGGACGATATGGTGTTGTGTGAAATGTCCAAGGATATTATTATTATTATAGATTTTTACATAGCGCTACAGGGTCTACACGTAATTCGAAGCCTGAAAGTCTTAATAAAGGTCTCTGAAAGCACGTAATGCCGTTTCTCCCAGCTGTCATTCGTCGATCTTTGACAGTAGTTACGGGTCGTCAGAAGCCCGAAAGTCTGACAGCCAGTCTTGCCAAGGGGTATCGTGTTTCCCATTAACTGGACGGTAGAGGTCAGATAGGCAGTCGCTCCATGTAAATTTCTGGTCTTCAGCTGCAACCGGTTAGACCGGAAGCCGACCCCAACAGTGTAGGGAAAAGGCAGGCAGATTGATTTATGTAGTATAAGTCAATCTGCCTGCCTTTTCCCAACACTTTCGTTTATAATAACGTTACAAAATAACGGCTAAATAACGACAGTTATTGTGTAATATTGTTGACATAACTGCACTTTACAGTTGTTTTTTTAATGTAAATGGTTATTAGATAACATTGCTTTGTATGTAACGTGAAATAACGGAGTTTAATATACGTCTATATAGAAATAACGAAACGGTGATAACCGTTATTTGTCTAATGTTATAACGAACAGAGTATAGTTAGGTTGTATGCTAGGCTTGCTGACAAAGCAAACTGAAGTGGCAGTGGGCTGGCCATGATTACTGTCACTCATCTGATTAGACTAGAAGCCGACCCCAACATAGAAAACCTTGACAGACCCCAAGGTTGTAACTATGGGAAAACACAGACTAACCCATTTTTTCCATAACTGTTTGAAGTTATTCGAAAAAAAAGTACAGACGCAATTTAAAATCTACTCAATTCATAGAAAAAAAAACAACCTTAAATCTTTTCCTATGGCAACAAGCTCAATAGGTATTAAAACACAATATTCTAAACATAAAATAAATAAATTATCAACAAAAAAAAAACTGTCGAAAAAACCTGGCAACACGCAAGCTTCCTTAAAAAAAACCTGGTTGCATAAACAATTTTTTTGTTTTTTTTTTCGGGACAATTTGGCGCGTTCTGTCTTGGCGAGAAGGTCGGCTGTTGTTAGCATATTATTCATGTATTATTGGACCTGGTTTCCGCGTAAAATTTCGATATTTAGAGATCCTTAAGTGCCTCTGATGCTGAGCTGCGGCGTCATGCTGTCTGAAAATACCAATTAGGACAGCAGTGAATGCAGTGATAGCCTAGTGGTGTGACCGTCGGACTGCCAAGTCTAGATCTCGACTTCTAACCCAAGGTACGCACCTCTGATTTTACGGATTCATGTGCGTAAATCGGTGAAGGAAAACATCGTGACGAAACCAGCAAGTCTGGGAGATATTTCTTTACAGCATGTGAAGCTAAGTCAGAGGCCCATGGACAGCATAAAAACTCTGACACTAGGTTAGTCACTAACCACACGAAAGAAAAAATACCAATTAGCTGCGAAATTAATAGATTAGGTAAGGTGCCTTTCCACCACAGATATGCTATGCTATGCAGCTATGCTGCGAGGATGTGAAAGCTAAGCTACGAAACTATGTGACCGTTTCCAGTGATGCTCAGCTATGTAGCGGGCTAGTTAGATGCGCTATGAAGTTGCACCGCGAGGTAGCTGTGCGATGACAAAGGCGCGCTTACTGTAGATACTCTGCTCTGCACATAGCTACACCATTCGTGACCATCCATAGCACGCATCCAGATTATGCATCCATCCATATAAAAAAAACATTGCTTAGCAGAACCCGTTTCCGACAGCGCTATGCTATATGGAACAATGAATATGATTGGTGGATATCAAACGCATCCATAGCAACGTAGCATAGCATATCTCTGATGGAACGGTATCCTTACAGCTGCTCTATTCTACTGAGAAATTCCTAAAAACCCAATAACACTATGGCTAACGACGTAGAACGACGGGGCTGAAATGATGATAGAATATAAATTACATTCGTCCAACAATACAGGCAAATGTTTCGCCCTAAGGCAGCGCGGTTTGCTAGACTCTTACTGACTAAAAACCACCCCTGTTGTTCCATTCCACACCTACGCTGGGGGTCGTGGTAACGTATGATCCCTTCGCAACTTCAGACTGGTCACGGTCATCCTTGTTAAGTCGGGAGGAGCGGGGGGCAGTGAGGTGTTTAACTCTCCCCGCGACGTCAGGGAAATCATCAAAGCTGGAGTGGAAGGGAATGTCAAACTCTTACTGACTTAAACCCATCCATGTTCCTTCCGTAGCCCTTTATGTTCAGGGGTAGCGGTAACCGTTTCGGGCAATCCCACTGACCCGGCAGGCTTCAGCCCTGACGCCTTCTATAATCAAAGAGGGTTGTGCGTGAAATGCTACGAGCCGCCGTCTCGTGTTGATGTATGCCCTTTAACCCATTTAGGCAAGCTGGAACCCGTGCCGGACGGCGCGTAAATGTTCCACGCACGCCTCAAAGAGATGTCAGCATAGGAAGGGCCAAGCCTGCCGGGTAAGCGGGATTGTCCGAAAGGGTTACCACTACCCCGGAACATAAAGGGCTACGGAAGGAACATGGATGGGTTTTAGTCAGTAAGAGTCTGACACTCCCTTCCGCTCCACCCAGAGCGGGAGCAGTCATTGGAAGATTTCCCAGCCTTAAAAAAAAAAGGCAAGCTGGAAGAGGGTGTCTTCCGCCTACTCCCGACCGGTGACCTACCTGAGAAGATGTGATCGCTCCCTTTCCGCAGCGACCTTCTGCGAAATAACTGTTACGCAGGACTCCACGAGAGTAGAAAGTGACCTGTCGCTGCCGGCCGTGAATTTGATGGACGGCAGCGACAGGTCACTGCCTACTCTTGAAATCGTAGTACTGAACTAAACCTATCCATTCCTCTCACTTCCTCCTTTTCCCCCTCAATCAAATACAACTCAACAACAACAACATCAACATCGTGAGGAAACCAGCATGTCTGAGAGATATTTCTCAACAGCATGTGAAGCTAAGTCAGAGGCCCATGGGCAGCATTAATACTCTGACACCAGGTTAGTCACTAACAACACGAAAAGAAGACTGACAACTGTTTAGGTTCTACAGAACCCACATAATCAAAGTCAAAATGGTCGCCGAAAATATTCCAGCACTTTTTTTCATTCGAATTCGATCGAACGGAATAAATTGGGTCAACAGTACGACTGGGCACAAAAAATATAGCATTAACATCCGGTATTCCAAAATACTGCGTCTCGTTTTTGATATGTTATCACAATGTTTTGTTCTAAAATTGAATTTGACAATTTGTCTGGCTTTCAAAAAATTTACCATAGAAGAGAATTGTTTCGATTATCTGTCAGCGTTTCTAAAAGATAGCGATAGTCTTTGACAGATACTTGTCAAGTGGTACTATCTTATCAATCTGCCTTGTCTTTTCCTAAATATGTTGGGGTCGGCTTCCAGTCTAACCGGATGCAGCTGAATGCCAGTATTTTACATGGAGTGACTGCCTATCTGACTTTGACAATCCATTAACGGGGTAATACAATACCTCTTGGGTAGACTGACTGTCAGATTTTCGACTGTCAAAGATGCACAAATGACGGCACGGAGAAGACTCGGAATTTAAAGATGACCAAATCACCCATCCATGGCCAAACCCGGCAAGCGTAGCTTGACCTGATGGATCGACCTGTGCAGTTGTTATTACTTAGCCACGAGCCCAACTACTAGTGGTACTATCTTATGTAGTCGGGTAAAGTCAAAGCTTTGTATACGCTACGTGACGCTGAAAATGTTTGGTTGTGACAGTTTGATTTTTGGCGGCAATTGAAATTTAATCATCGAACAAAGCGTGGATATTTTAGCAGTGAGAATTATATCCAAGATTACTATACAATAAGCGGGATTGTCCGAAAGGGTTACCGCTACCCCGGAACATAAAGGGCTACGGAAGGAACATGGATGGGTTTTAGTCAGTAAGAGTCTGACACTCCCTTCCGCTCCACCCAGAGCGGGAGCAGTCATTGGATGATTTCCCAGCCTTAAAAAAAAAAAAAAAGATTACTATACAAACCTTCTTTATTATATCTATGATACAAACGATGTTTCATTTCTGAGTTGAGATTTAGTTCCTACATTATCATCAAGAATAATCGTGGAGTGACCCGTGATTAGATAAGAAACATAATAATAGTTATACCTCATATACTGGTCGGTTTTGAAGTCGCAAGCGTTACTACTGAGTGCAAGTTTCTGGGTTCGATTCCCGGGAGAAGTCATCTGCCTAGCCTTTTCCCAACTATGTTGGGGTCCGCTTCCAGTCTAAGCGGATGCAGCTGAATACCAGTATTTTACATGGAGCGACTGCCTATCTGACCTCCACAACCCAATAACTGGGCAATCCGATATCCCTTGGTAAGACTGGCCGTCAGATTTTCGTGCTTCAGACGACCCGTAACGACTGTCAAAGATGTACAAATGACAGCCGGGACCAACGGGTTAACGTGCTATCCGAGGCACGCAGGAGTCTCGGTATGTAAAGATGGTCACCCATCCACGGCCAACCCTGGTAAGCGTAGCTTAACCTGGTGGATCGACCTGTGTGGTTGTTAGTGCTTAGTCACGAGCTCTTCGATTCCCGGGCGAGGTGTTAAATTCATTAAATAAAATAAAAACCTAGCCAAATGCTAGGTAGGACTCGCGCACGAAGTGTGAGTACCTTTTAAATCTATAAAAAAGCCAAAATAATCACGTTTGTTGTATGAGTCCCTCTGGGAGTTTTAAATATTATATTTTATTCGGTTTTTTAGTATTTGTTGTTATAGCAGCGGCAATAGAAATACATCATCTGTGACAATTTCAACTGTCTAACTATCACGGTTCATGAGATACAGTCTGGTGACAGACAGACAGATGTACAGACAGTGGAGTCTTAGAAATAGGGTCCTGTTTTACCCTTTAGGTACGGAACCTACGGACGACACGGTTGGCGATGGCGCAGCGGTTGAGCGATTGACTGCAAGCAGCATGTCGCGGGTTCGATTCCCGCACGGAACAAATATTTGTACGACCTGCAAGTATTTGTTACGGGTCTGGGTGTTTTTCTACCTATAATATGTATGTATTTACAAAAAAAAAATTGTATATAAGTAGTTTATCAGCCATCTCGTTACCATAACACAAGCATTAGGTTGCTTAGCTTGGGACGATATGGTGTTGTGTGAAATGTCCAATGATATTATTATTTTTTTTATTAACCTGAACACTTTGAGAGACAGTGTATGCCTATAGACGTTATAACAGTAAAACTTCTATTGTGTACCCTTTAGTGTCCTTTAATGGGTTAAAAAACAATGAGAATATGCTCTTAATAACGAAGGCCGTTCTTCTTCTTTGCGTGTGGTTAGTAACTAACCTGGTGTCAGAGTTTTTATGCTGCCCATGGGCCTCTGACTTAGCTTCACATGCTGTTGAGAAATATCTATCAGGCATGGTTTCCTCACGATGTTTTCCTTCACCGATTTTTTAGCAAGTGATAATTATTTTATACAATACGCACATGAATCCGTAAAATCAGAGGCCTTGGGTTCGAACTCGATACCTATGACTTGGCAATCCGACGGTCGCACCACTAGACTATCACTGTACTACAAAGTCCGTATCCATTGCATCATTGTAAGAAAAGTCCCTTGGCACTCTTGCGCAATGGATTCACACGCGTGTTACATGTGTGCCCTATTTATATATCATATTTTATAGGTCAATGGAGTAGGTCGGAATACAATTAAAGGTTACACACGTATGTTATAGATTTTAACTTTCTAATTTCTTTAAAAAAGTCCTTCATACCAGACAACGGTTTTCATAATCAGGCGTTAATTTTCTGACTTGGGATACCGGTTTTCTCTGAGCCGGGCGGCGCGTACGTTATGATTCTTCTGCTTCGTGTGGTTAGTGACTAACCTGCCATGGTGTCAGAGTTTTAATGCTGCCCATGGGCCTCTGACTTAGCATCACATGCTGTTGAGAAATATCTCTCAAGCATGCCGGTTTCCTCACGATGTTTTCCTTCACCGATTATAAGCAAGTGATAATTATACAATACGCACATGAATCCGAAAAATCAGAGATGCGTGCCTTGGGTTCGAACTCGAGACCTATATGTCTTGGAAGTCACGGTCACACCACTAGGCTACCACTGCTTGCACGTGATGATGAATGATACACACAGATAGATTATGCGGGCCTGCGGACGATGAGTAATGGGTAGCTCACCAGGCCCGTGCCGGACGGCGCGTACGTGTTCCACGCGCGCCTCAAAGAGATGACAGCATATGAAGGGGCCCGTTAAGGCCGAAGCCTGCCGGTTACGCGGGATTGATCGAAAGGGTTACGGATGTTAAGGAACATGGATGGTTTTAGTCACTAAGAGTCTGACACTCCCTTACGCTACACGCAGAGCGGGAGAAGTCATTCGATGATTTCCCACCCTCAAAAAAAACCTGCACAGATTTCCTCACGATGTTTTCCTTCACCGATTACTAAGCAAGTGATACAATACTCAATACTTTATTGCATTCCATAATGTTAAATTAAACAGTTGGTATGTTAAACATAGAATCAAGTATGGACCCTGTCGGGCACAAAGTTAAATTTCCACAAAGTTTAATAAATTAGTAGTAGGAGAAAGGATGAAGGTGTTTTTTTTTTGTTTTTAATAAGTAAGGAAATATTAAATTAAAATAGCAAAATGGCTTTTGTGGTATTTACATTTTATATCATAATTATATTTGATTAAGTATTAATAAATTCGTATGAGTCTTAAATGTATTATTTGGTTTTAGTTTATTGCGCTATTATAGAAATTATAAGTTATAATCAATACACACATGAATCCGAAAAACCAGAGGTGCGTGCCTTGGGTTCGAACTCGAGACCTAATACTTGGCAGTGCGACGGGCACACCATGCTATCACTGCTTTAAGGCTACCATTGGGGTAGTAACGAGTCATTGATCACTCTAACATTATAAAGGTGAAAGTTTGTGAGTGGTGTGCGTGTTTGTATGTTTACGTCACGCAAAAACTACCGAATGGAACTAGATGAAATTTGACACAGAGATAGATTATAACCTGGATTAAAACATAGGATACTTTTTATCCCGTTAGTACGTTGATATGGGTTACTTTCCTACATCCACGCGGGCGACGCCGCGGGTAGAAGCTTCTGACAAATAATTCTTCGAAACATCCATAAATCACGCCCAAATGACGTCAGATTACAGTGAAAAATCGCTCTTTCCTTGTTTTTTATCCCAATAGCATATCTCTCGCATTTCCAATAACTGTTTACGATCCACAGAAATAAACCACATCAATAATACATGCGGAAAAGGCGAATTTCTAAAACCAGTCCAGTTTCCTAACTCTTGCGCATGAATGGGATGGGGATAGGACGTTTAGGGGGTTAAAAAGAGATGCTAGATCTGAAATGATGAATGGAATCAGATGTGGTGACGAAATGTTGTCATTGAAATATTTTCTAGACTGTTGGGAATAGGTCAGCCAGCACTCTGTTAGTTGTAAACACTTGTTTTTCTTCTTTGTCTCCGAAATTGGCCTATTTTGTGAACAAAGAGCTCAAGCGAATAACCTGTTGGGTTTTGTTAGGATGGAAAATAAAATCACGTCTTTTTTAGGGAACCATTTCTTCCAACAGAAAATATTATTAACAAGAGAAAATTAACAATTGACATTCGGATCATTTTCAAAATATAACCAGCCAGTGATCTGTGCGCCGCTCCGCGGGCACTTCATGCGATCTCTTTAACTCCCATAAACCTCTAGCGAAAATACAGTGTGTTAGCTTAAACGAGGGACATTCTTTCAGGGGGTATAGAACTCATGGAAATGAACAACTTTGACTATGGGAGCAACTCTTCTTCGTTTTTTATTCGTGTGGTTAGTAACTAACCTGGTGTCAGAGTTTTTATGCTGCCCATGGGCCTCTGACTTAGCTTCACATGCTGTTGAGAAATATCTCTCAGACATGCTGGTTTCCTCACGATGTTTTCCTTCACCGATTTTTAAGCAAGTAATAGTTATACAATACGTGCGTATTGAATCCGTAAAATCAGAGGTGCGTACTTAACAGTACATTTATGTTCGTATAATTCGACAAAATGTATGGAACAGTTGATTTTTTTTGATCCCATAGTCAATGTTGTTTATTTTCATGATATTCTTAATACCGGCAATTATATTTTTGATCCATTTGGGGTTGACACCTTCGGGCCGTGGGGGCCAAGTGCTCTCAGTTTGTTTACGGAAATTACCGCTACCCCGAAACATAAAGGGCTAAGGAAGGAACATAGATGAGTTTTAGTCAGTAAGAGTCTGACACTCCCTTCCGCTCCACACAGAGCTAGAAAAAGCTCACCTCCCATTGTCTCTGGTGAGATTAAACCTGTGCAAACGTGACACATGTCATGTGGTTGCCGTCCTAATTCTAAGTAAGGCAGCAACGAGGTCGCAGCTTACATTATACACTTTATACCGAGATGGTTGGGAGGTTTATAAAGTCTTTTTTATCTGTGGTAGGCTCGAACTAGGATGGAAATAAGTATGCTTAGATATACGCATTTTATTTACCTATATTATCTGTCACTTGAGTTACAGATAGAGATAAACTACGATAACATGGCGCGCCCCTCCAAATGACTGTTTCAATGTTTGTAGTCACATCCTTACGAAAGAGTTTGTATGTAGTTGTAATAGTATTCGTCTAAAGTAGCAAAATACTTTCAAACGTTTTGAATTGTAGAGGGGCGCGCCATGTTATCGTGGTTTATCCGTCCGCGAACTTTTATAAGATGGCCGCCAGAATATGGGACAACTAATTGGGAGCCCTATATGGTGGTTTTTCAACTAATATAACACAAAAAGGGTGAATTAGATACATTACTACAACACATAACAGATAATACACCTAATTCATAAATGCAAAAATATATTATCCTCAATCAATCTGCCTACCTTTTCCTTTTTTGGGGTCGGCTTCCAGTCTAACCGGATGCACCTGATTACTTACCAGTATTAAACATAGAGCGATTGCCTATCTGAACTCCACAACCCAGTCACTGGGTAATACGATACCCCTTGGTAAGACTGGCTGCTAGACTTTCGGGCTTCTGACGACCCGTAACGACTGTCAAAGATGCACAAATGACAGCCGGGACCAACGGCTTACCGTGCTTTCCGAGGCACGCAGGAGTCTCGATATGTAAAGATGGTCACCCCATCTCTAATACTGACATCTCATTCAGGCGCACGTGGAACACGAACGCGCCGTTCGTAACGGGCCTGATCCTGATCGGGCGGTGAGCTACCCATTACTCATCGTCCGCAGGCCTGCGTCTACGGTGGCCGGGAGACGTCGCGTGGCTCCCGACGCCCCGAGCGTCTCCCGGGGCGGCTGGGACGTGAGGTCCTGTCCCTCAACCATCCCATTACCTGCTTCGCTAGCATGACTGCTTCGCAGGAGTTCACTGCCGACTCCGTCTCGCTCCCGACTACGGATTGAACCAGGGCCGGACGCGTAAGGTCGCCGACGCTGCCGATAACCGTATGGTCCACCATGACCTCTGAGCGATCCTCGCAATGGCGACACTCGGGCGTTTCCTCCCGCCTGATGATGTGCAAGAAACCCCGTAACATCCATGTCCGGTGAGGACCTGAGTGAGGGGGTAGTTGAGGGCGCAGTGACGCCTCTCTGGACAGTTCTCAAAGACGGGGCTTATCCCCACTCTCGTGGCGTGCCCTGCGCAGGGTTGCAACAGACTAGAATCAATTCTATTTCTTGTTCATTTTAACGTTCAAAAGTGCGTTTCTTGTGGCTATCTATACTAATATTATAAAGAGAAAAGATTTGTATGTAAGTATGTTTGTAACGAATAAACTCAAAAACTACTTATCTGGATGGAACTTGGCACAAAGATAGATTATAGTCTGGAATAGCATATAAGCTACTTTTTATCCCGGCAAAATGTATGGTTCCGTGGGATAATTTCCTACATACACGCGGGCGAAGCCGCTGGCAAAAGATAGTTTGAAATAAATGATTTGACTTCGACTTTGACAGTCGCTCTTTCCATGCCACAATGAGATCGCGCCGGAGGTCTATACGCTCGGCCGCGATTTGCCGTGGTAGCGGAGTTTCCTCCGCGCGCCACTCCTACAGGCGTGCGAGAACTGACCCTGACACCATCCCTATTCCAAATTAACGCGAGCGAAACTGTGGGTAAAAGCTAGTTAATTATAGAGATGTTTTCGAACATTCCTCATAATGGCACTGCAGTACGAGTGGTTACAGATGTTTCAATACAACGTGCGCTACAATGGTGACATTAATTTAACACACGGTTAGGGCTAGTGTCCATTAATCATATAAATGTTGATAGGTTAAAATCTTAGAGCATTTAACCTATGGAGATGGCAAGCGGCGAATCATCGAACAACTTTTTCTGCCACTTTTTGCGGGGGGCGAGGAAAACACACACAGCACACTACTTAAATTTGACAACCACACACAGAGACATGCTTCCTATTGCTACAAACGCTCACAAAGAAATTCTAGACACACAGTAAAAAAACACATACACATTGACAAATTTGTGCGTATCTATGCAATTGTCCTACGACAACAAACACAAACTACTAGTGTCGAGGCACAACGAATGAGTGGTATTTCATTGCATGAATGAATGAACTGTTTTCTATTCTTGGAAAAAATACGTTTAATGATTAGTGCCTGCGAAACTACGTAGGTAGCCGCCAGTAATCACAAAACATTTTAAAGGTGCTAAAAAAAAAGAACGATTGTATTTATTTTTATAGTCATTTTTTTTTCTTATTTCTAAATAATATTATATTGATTGCGTATCATTCTGCATTTAGGGTCGGCAATTCGGAATTCATACCCCATTCTTTAAAACGGGCTTTCAATTTATATACACGTGTCAAAAAGTAAGAAAGGGGACAATATCACTACATAGGTAGTATTAAACAAGGTCGCTTTCTCTGTCCCTATATCCCTATGTATGCTTAAATCTTTAAAACTACGCAACGGATTTTGATGCGGTTTTTTTATTAGATAGAGTGATTCAAGAGAAAGGTTTATGTGTATAATCATATTTTGCGGGCGAAGCCGCGGGCGGAAGCTAGTAAATAATAGAATAAGACAATCAATCAGATGTACTTTTATTATTTTGTTATGAATGACAGTTTTACACGTCCGTTTTATTGTTTTGCAGTCCGGTGTTGCAAACTTGCAAAGCTGAATGATGTCAAAGTTAAAGTCACATCATTTATGTCAAATAGGCACAAGAAAGGCACTTTTGAATAAGCTCACATATTTACAAACATTCTAAAAATTAATAATAATAAATCAATCAATGTGAGAGGTAAAGTTATTCCAAAATGTTAAAATATGTAGTATGGTACAACATTATACATTATTTATTACCTAATTTACTAAGCAACCAGTTTGATTTTGTCTGGACACTAGATTGTCTTGTGGAGCAGGACCAGTATGTTTCCAAGCATCCTTATCCTATAAATAATCCTCTAATTTGTTATAAGCTTGTTTACAAAGTATACTTTTAATATGAGTTTAAAATTTTCTGTCATTTAATTGCAATACAATTCTGTTATTTTGTTTTTCCGTGTGTACTTCACGTAGTAACATTTGTTGATATTTAATACCATTTTGTTATCGTTACAACTCGAAACTCTAGAGAATTTGAGATCGTCCGCGTATGTACATATTACATTCCGAATATTTGAGGCAGTGCTGGCGATTGTACTACGTTTTTTAACAGCGTACCTACACGGTCCGCGGTGGATTATTAGATTTCGACGTCATAAATATGACGAAAAACAATCAATAATTATAATAGATAGCTAAATAGCTATCTATTATAATTATTGATTGTTTTTCAAATTGCATGAGCTACAAAAACTCACTACTAAACGAACAAACAATTATTCTTTTATTATCCTAAACATACAATGAAAATAATTTAAATCGACTTCCAAAGAACTTTTACAGTTATTTTTTTTTATTTCAAGCTGACTGGTCAAACATACATACACAAAAAACTGGTTACTGAGCCTATTGACTGAAAAATCATTTAATTGGCAAATCATTCATTCGCGTTGTCCCAGCACTATGCAAATCCTACCCCTGTACTACTTTAGCGCTACCTACGTACCAATGTATTTTTTCTATCGTTACGTCAATAACGATTACTTCGACATTGTACGTAATTAAAAATATTTTAATGTATAATTTATATTTACAAGTGACAGGAAACACCATGGTTTCGAAAATTTGAAGTGGCAAATCGCTTTTTGCACGAGGATACTGCACAATTAACCATTTCTTAGGAGGACTTCCTTGCGACACAATACGATACATAATGGCGGCGGTTGGCGAATGAACTAGTTTTTAACCGACTTCAAAAAGGAGGAGGTTCTCAATTCGGATGTTTGTATTTTTTTTTTTTTTATGTTTGTTCGCGCATAACTCCGTTGCTTGCCAACCGATTTGAAAAATTCTTTTTTTGTTGGAAAGGGTATACTTCCCAAATGGTCCCATAAAAATTTTATCGAAATCGAATAAGCGGTTTTTGAAAAATCAACAAAAATAACCTACTTAATATATGTGGTCGATGTTCTAATAAGTTCCTGTCACTGTAATTTACATACCAGGTAGTGGTATTAAAATTTGGGGGGGGGGGGGGTTGTCTAGGTAGGTACCACAACTAAAAAGTGAAAAATAAAAACTTTTTTACAAAAAATAAAACCGACTTCCAAAACAAACACTACAAAGTGACAAATAATTTTGATTTCGGAAGTTTTTTGCCACCGACTTCCGAAATCAAAATTTTCTAGAACGTGTATGGCCGTATGACCAATCGGTCATGGCAGAGGGGTACGCTTAGCTATGCCATCTCCATAGGTTAAATGCTCTAAGGTTAAAATAAATCGACAAATAAAGACAAAACTTCAAACAAACTAAAAACTAAAAAAAGTTCGCCTACTTTTTGCAATAGTATTGCTTATTCGTTTTAATTTCACTGATGCGAATGTTATGATCCGTGACCCCGACTAATGACCGCTGCGCGACAGTTCTTTAAGTACAAGTTGCTCTAAGATGCCTTTTTTTAATTTTTAATATATCCGTAAATAATAACGTTTAATGGAAATACATTGTCTTCATGGAACGAAAATGTGAAAACGTATACAATGTGGAGAAAACAATACGACCATTATTGCTAACACTGACAATACCTACTCATGAATAGGACTATTTTGGAACTATCAAATAAATACTACAAAGTGATTTTTTCAAACAAACTAAATAATAGTGGTCGACCGACTATGGGTTTTGCCAATCTTTGACTAGCTATAGTGACCAAACGATTATTTGATTGAATTTTCGTGTGCAGGCTGGGGACAGCATTAGATATAGGTACGCATTTTAATTTACGATCGTATTGTAGTCTCCACATTGTATGTGTGTTAAATTAATGTCACCATTGTAGCGCCACGTTGTAGTATATATGTAAGAAAACAAATAAATAGTGAGATGTGTCAATATTCATCCCAACGACGGACCCGAGGTCCGTTAAGCATTCGGCCTTTTTAGACTATCTACCCGACACCTATTAACATCTGGATTGAGAAAGCTATAACGGTTTTAACTATTGAGATATTGTGAAATTAATTTGCATATAACGCCATTAGAATAACATAAAGGACTAAGTTGGGTACATACGTAAGTAAGTATAATGCATTATTGATAACACGCCTAGAAAATTCCCACCTCAATATGCTCTTAAAAAAGAAAAAGGCTAAGTAATAACAGCCGCACGTATCGATCCATCAAGTTAAGCTACCCTTGCCGGGGTTGGTCCGTGGATGGGTGACCTTCCCTTCTCATCTTTACATACGGAGACTCCTCCGTGCCTCGGAAAGCACGTTAAGCCGTTGTTATATTTAATACGAATCACGTACAAATTCCGCGTTTTGACAGTCCATAAAAAGTAACGTTATTGAGTACCCTTTCAAATACCCAATTGTATTAACACAAGCAAAGTACAACCCGAATTGATTGTCGAATTCTAAATTAACGCTAATCCTTGCTTGACCTCTTTAAGTTTTGAGTTGAGCTGCACGATTTATGACAAATGCGTGCACTTTTTTTTTTAAGGCTGGGAAATCATCCAATGACTGCTCCCGCTCTGGGTGGAGCGGAAGGGAGTGTCAGACTCTTACCGACTAAAACCCATCCATGTTCCTTCCGTAACCCTTTATGTTCCGGGGTAGCGGTAACCCTTTCGGACAATCCCGCTTACGCGGCAGGCTTGGCCCTGAGGGGCCCCTTCATAAGCTGACATCTCTTTGAGGCGCGCGTGGAACATATACGCGCCGTCCGGCACGGGTCTGGTGCTGATCGGACGGTGAGTCACCCATTACTCACCGTCTGCAGGCCCGCGCCTACGGTGGCCGGGAGTCGTCGCGTCTCCCACGGTCTTCACATGCTGTGACATTTAATGTGTTTAATGTCTGGACATTAAACGAGACTGTGACCTCTGAGTTTGTTCAGACCTTTCTTCTCGGAGTAGTCAGATAGGAAACGCCGACCTCATCTAGTTTAAAAAAATATTTTTGACGTGTAAAAGTGTTTGTGAAAACCCATTTACAAAAATAAAATTATTTTTCATTTAATTCGAGCGAAACCGCGTGCAAAATTTAATATAGGTATTAAGGCGCTGTGCACAGTCAAAGTAAGCTCCTTAAAACAGTTTTTTTTGCAAAATGTGTATATTTTAAAGCAGAAAAATGTATAGTATGTTAATCTTGATCATGTTAAGGAGGAGCTCGTGGCTAAGTACTAACAGCCGCACAGGTCGATCCATCATGTTAAGCCACGCTTGCCGGGGTTGGCCGTGGATGGGTGACGATCTTTACATGCCGATATTCCTCCGTACCTTGGAAAGCACGTTAAGCCGTTGGTCCCGGCTCACATTTGTGCTTCTTTGACAGCCAGTCTACCAAGGGGTATTGTATTGCCCAGTTATTGGGTTGTGGAGGTCAGATAGGCAGTCGCTCCATGTAAAATACTAGTATTCAGCTGTATCCGGTTAGACTGGAAACCGACCCCAACATACCAACTATGTTGAAAAGGCAGGCAGATGATGATGATGATGATGCCGAACGGCGCGTATATGTTCCAAGCGCGCCTCAAAGAGATGTCAGCATATGAAGGGGGGTTAAGCGGGATTGTAAGGGTTACCGCTACCCCGGAACATAAAGGGCTACGGAAGGAAAATGGATGGGTTTTAGTCAGTAAGAGTCTGACACTCCCTTCCGCTCCACTCAGAGCGGGAGCAGTCATTGGAAAAAAAAAGCATATGAAGGGGCCCCTTAGGGCCAAGCCTGCCGGGTAAGCGGGATTGTCCGAAAGGGTTACCGCTACCCCAGAACATAAAGGGCTAAGGAAGGCACATGGATGGGTTTTAGTCAGTAAGACACTCCCTTCCGCTCCACCAAGAGCGGGAGAAGTCATTGGATGATTTCCCAGCCTTGAAAAAAAAGGCAAATGATGAATCGTGATCATGTTTGTAAGTAAGGACAAAACACAGTCATCATGAACATGAACATCATAAATAACCTATAAAATTATTGTTCTAGCATTTGTAACTCTGTTATTTATGAACAAATCATTGTATTAAATAATATTAAAGAAAACTGATGTTTTTATTAGTCGATCTTTTACATTTTTTTTTTATTTATTTAGACTTACGATATTAATTAAAAAATATATCTATTACGGACAAGTGGTAGAAATTCATCGACATCATTATTATTATAAAAAAAAAAACATTAAAACAAAATCATCAGTTGATTGAATCTACACCATAATATTGTGTATAAGCCGCGCAGATAGAGAATAGATCTGTAAATGGCGGCCGCTCGCATGCGTTCTCGCTCACTCTCTATCGCTGTCTATACTCACACAGTGACGTACACGCTACAAAAAAAATTGTCAGTCAGGATTCGCTTTCCTAGCTACTTGACGCACTCCGAGTTATCGTTAAATTCGTTCCGTTTGTTTGTTGTTTTCGTTGATATTCATTGTTGTTTTTGTTGAGTTTGATTGTTATTTGTTTGCCTTACGTTTGATTGTTATTTATTTTCGTTAAGTTTTTGTTACGAACGTTGACATTTTGTGATTGATTGAACAATGGCTTCACGAAAACGTGGAAAGATTCTTCACAGTGATCACACTATTATTTATTAATAATATTAAAAAATAGTAATTTTTAACAAAAAAAAATCAATAAAAAATCGATGTTTGAGAACTTGTTTTGCCAACCGTACCATAGGTACCCGCCGCCATTTTCAGATCTATTCTCTATCTGCGCGGCTTATAATTCTTTTTATAAATTACTAGCTGCTCCCGCGCGCTTTCAACCGCTGCTCGGCTCCTTTTGGTCGTAGCGTGATGTTACTTAACCTATAGCCTTCCTCGATAAATGAAACATCCAACACAAAAAGAATTTTTCAATTCGGACCTGTAGTTCCAGAGATCAAGGCGTTCAAACAAACAAACTTTTCAGCTTTATAATATTAGTATAGATTACAAGACAATCATTAGTTACTTACATTACCATAGGTATTATTTTAACAGGAATATTAATTGCCTTAAACGAAGAAATAGTTTACCTCGTCTATTAGTCTATTGAATTCAGATTAATTAATTAATTTAACTTTAATTAAAACGGTAAACCAATAACAACAATTAAAGGTACATTTAAAAGAAAAAGAAACAAAATCAATAAAACACAAAAAAGTAAAAATAATAATTGACATTCACAGCGCCTTAATATAATATGGAGGCACAAACATAACAGGACAACAGAGCGATCTGAATAAAAACATATCCAATGGGTACATATTTCAATGACCAATGAGTTTCTTTTGCCTTTTCTTCTAAGGGGTGAGCAGCGGAAACGGAACATTAATAATTGGGTTTTTGACAGGGTAGTCAATAACGTTACTTTTTATGAACTGTCAAAACGCGGAATTAGTAGGTACGTGTTTTGTATGAAATAAAACAATGTTACGTCACAGATTTTTAGAATCAATTGGAATACTTATTAGCATTAAATGCAATTTTACAATTATATCTTCGCATAGTACTTAATTTCTGTACGGTGATGGAAGTTTTTAAGACGAGCGGTATTTTAAGTGTGTAATTTTATAGTTTATTTTTGACCGTTTCAAATAGTCAATTCTAGTTGTCCCTTCCAAAATGTTTCAAATAGTCGATTCTAGTTGCCCCTTCCAAAATGTAGTATCGTATTTAGTTTCGTCGTATTAAGTTTGACCTACCTGTGACGAGTTTACTATACCTGTTGTGAATTATTTTGTAATTGTTTTGTTTACTATAATTTTAACTTGTTGCAAATTTTCACTATGGCGAATTTTCAATAACCCCTCTATTTCACATGAATAATCGCAATACAACAACGTAAGAATCGCATAAAAAACATGGCCGCTAACACCATAACTTCAAAATCATCATCATCATAATCAGGCTATATAATGTTCTCACTGCTGGAACACATGCTTCCTCTCTGTGAGAAGTGGGCTATAATCCACCACGCGGGCCCAGTGCGTGTTGGTGGATGTCACATGGCTTCGAATTTTTAGTTCTAGGATATGCCGGTTTCCTCACGATGTTTTCCTTCACCGTTTTAAGAGCAGTGGTGATGAAATGGTTTACACAAAGTAAAGTGTACCTATTGTCTAAGTTCGAACCTACGACTCACGAGGCGGCCGTTTCCGCTGGACCACTGCTCTATCGCAGAATGCTTAGTACGATATTAATAATATTTAAAGTATCGTTCTTTTTACACGCTTTATATTAGCTTCACCTGTATGTTTGTATGTTTGTAACCGACTCCTTTGGGCGCGATTTTGACTCACTTTAAACGACCAAAAAGCACCCCACACTTTAAAAAAAAAAATACTTTTTTCCTTATTTATATATTTTTTTCTATTTTTAGTTCGGTTTTCCATAAAAATCGTGTTTTTTAGTTTTTTTTAAACTAGTAATCTCTCTCTTTCGAAGTTGGTAGAGACGGAACGATTTTGTGAATTCGTCGCTTAACGTGTTTAGTAATTAAGCTTTGGGATCTAAGACAGCCATGAACAGTCAGACAATAATGGCTGTCAAAATACAGAGCTTTTTTTGACATATTAATGACAAATATTGGTGAAAATAAAAGAGTAGGTATCCTAGTAAACTAAAGTTTAATGGTTGAAACGCGCCTTAAAAGACAAAAAAAGCAATAATAAAACAAAACAACAGAATTAAATATCGAAAATCGAACGTGCAAATCAAATAAAACATAAAACTTTATCTGCTGTTCCAAAACTAAAATCCCCATAGACGTTCTACTACATTCGGCCAGAAACAGCTACAAAATGCAATTTGTAAATTCAAAATACGAATGCAAATTTGGCGCGCTCACTATAAATATGGCCGCCGTCACAAGCACAAGTCAGTGCTGCCGGATCAGCCGTTCCCGCCACCGGTGTAGCCACTCTAAAAAATCTTTTTCTAAAAAATCAAGATGTTGAGTGCACTCTTTTTGATAACCGTCTTTTTAATAGCGGTCTACAAAATTTATTTTAACAACACCGTTACTTATAAAAAAGTAACAAAGTACGGTGAAAATAAAACTGTGGTTTTGAAAGAGGCTCCGGGTCCAACACCTTTGCCAATAATAGGTAATTTACACCTGTTGGGCAAGCACGAATCGCCATTCCAGGCTTTCACGGATTTGGCCAAAGATTATGGGGATATTTTCAGTTTAAAAATGGGAACGACGAAATGTTTGGTTGTTAATAATCTGGACTTAATTCGCGAAGTATTGAATCAAAACGGTAAATTCTTCGGCGGTCGTCCTGACTTCATACGCTTCCATCAGCTGTTTGCCGGAGACAGGAATAATTGTGAGTATTTTTTTTAATTTTATTGGCACGTAGTTCTTTAAGGTGAAAGCGTTTTCTATTTTATTAAAACGTAAGTAGTTCATTAAGGTAAAAACGTCAGGGTAGCCCGCGATATTAATTTTTTTTTACGTTTTTTGCAATTTTCATGCCAGTGTTAGGTTTTATGTTGATAAAAATAAAATGCGTGGCCGTAGTAAGTACGTATTTACAGAATAATTTCTGTAAATACGTACTTACTATGGCCACGAATTTGAAAACTGGCTTAAAAACGGTGAAAGAAAATATCGTGAGGAAACCAGCATTCTGAGAGGTATTTCTCAACAGCATGTGAAGTTATCCAAAGTAACAAAAGCTTCTTTAACCAAGGCGTTTTATCACCAAACAGTAATCTCTCTTCTTCTTTTCGTGTGGTTAGTGACTTAACCTGGTGTCAGAGTTTTTATGCTGCCCATGGGCCTCGTGACTTATCTTCACATGCTGTTGAGAAATATCTCTCAGACATGCTGGTTTCCTCACGATGTTTTCATTCAACGATTTTTAAGCAAGTGATAATTATTTATACAATACGCACTATCATGAATCCGTAAATTCAGAGGTGCGTGCCTTGGGTTCGAACTCGAGACCTATGACTTAGCAGTCCGACGGTCACACCACTAGGCTATCACTGCACTGTTGTTATCAAATAACTTATATTGTAAATAGCTCTATAAGTGAGTTTGTTACTGCTACAAGACAAAGGCATAATATGAAAGCACTAAAATTAATCACCGAAAACCAGCATGTCTGAGAGATATTTCTCAACATCTTGTGAAGCTAAGTTAGAGGCCCATGGGCATGGCGACAGCCGCGACCAACGGCTTAACGTGCTTTCCGAGGCACGGAGGAGCCTCGATATGTTGAGATGGTCACCCATCCACGGACCAACCCCGGCAAGCGTTGCTTAACCTGATGAATCAATCCGTGCTACTGTTATTACTTAGCCACGAGCTCCTCATAATAACTAGCGTTTAAAAATGGATTTTTCTTAAACCTTCATCATTAACTGCATAGCATTTGCCTAGCTACATATATTGAGGTCGGCTTCTAGTCTAACCTGATTCAATTGAATATTAGTATTTACGTGTCTTTTTCATTTGTTTTTCAATTTAAAATTACGTAAACAATTGAATTGTTTAGCTGTAACATTAGTTACCAAGATTCAATTTCAAAATCTTGTCTCTAGATTAATCAAATGTGATATTACCTACTGGTTTGGAATGAGCAACTAGCTTCATCTCTCTGAGTTCTCTGACTGACCGACACCTTGACAATTCAAAAGTGCCTGTAATTGGTTTATTTCAATTAAATACTTTACTCAATCTCTCATTCAGGAAAGTTGTGAGCATGAATGTGGATGGCTATACAAGTAGAGGGAGACCAAAGAAACGATGGATGGATTGTGTGAAATATGATATGGCTAGGAAGGGAGTAACTACAGGGATGACGACTAATAGAGAAGTATAGAAGAAAGATACATGTTGCGCCGACCCCAAATAAATTGGGCTAAGGGCAGCAGAATGATGAGTTTATTAAATCCTTGAATATTCGCTACTACTGTGTGTGATATATATTTTTTTTTTGTTCTTAAGTGAGTTTTGGGTTACGTATGAAAGATGTACGGTCACATAATGAAGCCACCGTTTCCTTGAAAAGCGGCACCGCAATATTAAAGTAACGGTCGTCATTAAAATCTGTCACTTTAATTTCACCGATATTTGAAAGTCAAAGTCAAAGCCAAAGTCAAAGCCAAAGTTAAAGTTAATGTGTGACAGTAAGAACCGCTCGCTTATGAAACAAAAGCTTTGCGGTTTTCCAATGAAAGTGCGTTCTTTGACATCATTATGTCAAATACTAGTCACAATGATACATTCTCATGGTACAGAGGCCAGCACATCAAGTTACCACAATCTGTCAAATTTCTTTGATGGTATTTCAACTTTATTGCAAAGACATAAGGTCATTTTTAATTGAGAAAATTTACTTGTAGGCTTGTACTTGTAGGCACGCCTGTCTTTTCCGATCTATGTTGGAGTCGGCTTCCAGTCTAACTGGATGCAGCTGAAGACCATTGTCACATATACGTGACAAGCAAGCGCATGCCCTGTACGCCAACGACACAAATATGTGACAATGCGGTGCACAAATAACACGAAAAAACAATTAAATCATTATTTTCGTGTGTGTTTATGCAAATATCTTAAAAATTGAAGCTCTCGTACGTATTTAATGACATGAAACAAATTTAAAGACACCATGGATGTTGGGAAATTCATGATAACAAGATGAAATTAATTTGTAGCTTGGCGTGGAGGGCACGCGGGTGCCCTTTATGCTCTGGCGTTCAAAAGGCTAATCTTACATGAAAAATCGAAGCAATGTTGGTGTAACTACTATACCGGCTTAGCCCATTTACAATACAGGCGTAATGCTATGACACAAATTGTATAGGAATCTTTCATCAGCCGAGACGCCACATATTTAACACAAGTATCCGGTTTCAAAATACGTTAGCAAACATAATACAAAAATATGTTGTGTATGCTTTTAACTTAGTACTGCCTATTAAGCTGAATGCACGTTGCGTTTCATTCATAAAAAAAAAACGCATTGCACTTTATGCCTAAGCGGTCTAATGTCAGATTTTCCCGCGCGAATTAGGTGTTTGAAAGGGTAGTCAACAACGTTACTTTTTAAGATTTGTTAAAACGCGGAATTTTTACGTGATTCGTATAACAATGTGACGTCACCGATCTTTAGGAATCTAATGGAATACTTATTAGCATTAATTGCAATTTTACAATTATATTTTCGCATAATACCTACCTATTTAATTTCTGTACGGTGATGGAAGTTTTTAAGACGAGCGGGTCTTTTTCTATGTGATTTCATATTTTATTTTTGACCGTTTCAAATAGTCAATTATTATAACGACATGACAAGTTTTTCACAGAGTGACTCGTGTCTTAATTTAATTACAGCTTCACGAGTCGATTGTAGTTTCGGCACGCTTGCCACGGAAGGTGTTACCATCCATTACATATACCTCCGTGCATCGGAAAGCACGTTAAGCCGTTGGTCCCGGCTGTCATTCGCCGATCTTTGACAGTCGTTACGGGTCGTCAGAAGCCCGAAAGTCTGACAGCCAGTCTTAAAAAGAGGTGTCGTGTTACCCAATAACTGGGTTGTGGAGGTCAGATACGCTGTCGCTCCATGTAAATTACTGGTATTGAACTGCATTCGGTTAGACTGGAAGCTGACCTCAACGTAGTTTTCCGCATTTTATTTATGATAAACTAGATTCTATCCGCGACTGCCCCACCAAATAGCCTGCCCGCGCTATTATTCCGTTTTTGCTAAGCATTCTGACTTTTTTTCTTTTTACTCGGCGCCGTAGGGTCGTAGCGTTATGTTAAATAGCCATTAGCCTTGCTTAAAAATTGGACTATCAAACACAAAAATATTTTTTCAAAGCCCACTGGCAGTTTCAGAGATTTGCGTGTTCAAACAAACAAAATACAAAACTTTAGCTTTATTATGTTACTATATAGCTTCCGCCCGCGGCTTCGCCCGCAAAATATGTCGACAAATTATACACATAAACCTTCCTCTTCAATCACTCTGTCTATTAAAAAAAACGCATCAAAATCCGTTGCGTAGTTTTAAAGATTTAAGCATACATATGGATATAGAGACAGAGAAAGCGACTTTGTTTTATACTATGTAGAGATGCATAGGTTACCGCTACACCGGAACATACAGGGCTAAGGAAGGAACAAGGTTGGGTTTTAGTCAGTAAGAGTCTGACACTGCCTTCCGCTCCACCCAGAGCGGGAGGATTCATTTGAAGTTTTTTTTTCAAATTATCTGCCAAACCCGACATCAATATTTTTAAACAAGTTGAGGTCGGCGTTTCCTAACTGACTACTCTGAGAAGTAAGACCGAATCACACTCAGAGGTCACAGTCTCTTTTAATGTCCAGACATAATCTTGGTCAAAGCACGTGAAGACCATGTAGGTTGGTGTCTGAAATGGTCTTTTGAGGCAAGCACCATACAGATTGAGTAGGCCTGTCCAGTCAGTGCCCGCATTTGTCATAAATCGTGCAGGTCAACTTGAAACTATATACTAACGACTGTAAAATTATCACTTGCTTAAAAATTGGTAAAGGAAAACTTCGTGAGGAAACCAGCATGTCTGAGAGATATTTCTCAACAGCATGTGAAGCTAAGTCAGAGGCCCATGGGCGGCATAACAACTCTGACACCAGGTTAGTCACTAACCACACGAAAAGAAGAAGAACTTGCACTTGAACTGTCCCAAGATCCTGGGTGGCCTACAAAGGTTTTATGGATCAGGAGATCAGTCTTCGGTATCTGAATAAAATGCTTATTACGTTACGCGTAGTTCATGTTACTTTAAATGTCGGACATAGATTTTTTATTAAATCGAGTGACATACGATCTCCTTGTATAGTCCAAGTCATGATGTTGGCAAGCGGGATTGTCCGAAAGGGTTACCGCTACCCCGGAACATAAAGGGCTAAGGAAGGAACATGGATGGGTTTTAGTCAGTAAGAGTCTGACACTCCCTTCCGCTCCACCCACAGCGGGAGGAGTCATTGGATGATTTACCACCTTAAAAAAAAAAAGTTATGCTGTTGAGTCAATCTCCCAACTATATTGGGGTCAGCTTCCAGTTTAGCTAAATGCAGCTGGGTACCAATATTTTACATGGAGCGACTGCCTATGTGACCTCCACAACCCAGTAACTGGGACACGATTCCCCTTGGTAAGACTGGCTGTAAGACTTTCGGGCTTCGGACCCGTAACGACTGTCAAAGATGCACAAATAACAGCCGGGACCAACGGCTTTCCGAGGCACGGAGGAGTCTCGGTATGTAAAGATGGTCACCCATCCAAGTCCAACCCTTGCATGCGTAGCTTAACCTGATGGAAAAACCTCCATGGTGTCATTCCTTTTTTTCATCTCCTCAAATCGCTACCGCTCGTGGCTTAGGCTGTACGTCCTTGGAACTTCTCACTCAAGTTACTAAATCGTTATAATAGTATAGTATTATTATAATAGTGTCTTATTACTATTAGTTATAGTGGGCATCTTATCACCGAGGCGCCATTTGACATTGTTAGGTCAGCAGGGTAAATAGGTCATAATAGGGTCGCGTTTTTTCTTTGCGTTCGTACCGCAAATAAACTTTTTCTTTGCAAAATTCTTTGGGTTTTTTGTTTTTCGTTTTCAGCGGGATTGTCCGAAAGGGTTACCGCTACCCCGGAACATAAAGGGCTACGGAAGGCACATGGGTGGGTTTTATTGAGTAAGAGTCTGACACTCGTTTCCGCTCCGCCCAGAGCGGGAGGGGTCAATTGATGATTTCCCAAACTAAAAAAAAAAAGTTTCGCAAACACCTTTGTCTATCCCAAGTAAAAGCCGCAATATTACTTGTACTTACCTAAATCTTAATTTAATAACAAACACGCATTCGAAATTTAAAACTAGGCTGTTGCAGTTGCTACGAATGTCAGTGCCAAAAAAAGTGAAATTCAATACGGCACATTGTTTATGGTACACTTCCTACTTTTATAAGCATTCGCTGCGTAATATGAATCCTGCGCGCATAATAGTATTTATTGAAGAACAAAAACTTGACACAGTTTTTGTGAAATGCTTCCATTACAATTTTTTTAAGACATACACAGGTCGTAGATTTCTAATAATACTATAACTACTATTAATCCTGTTTTTCCTCCTTTTATTCTTACTTCATGTGGTTGGTGACTAACCTGGTGTCAGAGATTTTATGCTGCCCATGGGCCTCTGACTTTGCTTCACATGCTGTTGAGAAATATCTCTCACACATGCTGGTTTCCTCACGATGTTTTCCTTCACCGTTTATTCTTCCAAGGGCTATGCAAAGATTTAAGAATATGTACATTGCGCAAGTAATGTGTTTAAGTCTTTTTTATGGATGGTAAATCTTCAAATGACTCCTCCCGCTCTGGGTGGAGTGGAAGGGAGTGTCAGACTCTTACTGACTAAACCCAATCCATGTTCCTTCCTTAGCCCTTTATGTTCCGGGGTAGCGGTAACCCTTTCGGACAATCCCGTACCTCTCCACCCGACGTCCAGACGCCTGGCATCGGTGGCGGGCATCCATGAGGACTATTCGCCCTGGAACAAAAAATAAAAAGCGGGAAAGACGTTGACCCCCCCCCCACATACGTAGTTCGAAAAGGCTATGCAGAAAATGATTTCGTTTTTTCTATGCTTGAGGAGCTCGTAGCTAAGTAATAACAGCCGCACGGAACGATCCATCGGGTTAAGCTACGCTTGCCGAGGTTGGTCCGTGGATGGGTAACCATTTACATACCGAGACTCTTCCGTGCCTCGGAAAGCACGCTTAGCCGTTGGTCTCGGCTGTCATTCGTGGATCCTTGGCAGTCGATACGGGTCGTAAGAAGCCCGAAAGTCTGACAGCCATTTTTACCAAGGGGTATCGTATTTATTTATTTATTTCCTTTGGAAAACTTACAGCTAAACAAAACAGAATAAGAAATTGAAAAAAAAACTGACAGCCAATTACAAGTTTTCACTTATAGTTTACAGAATAATTTAAAAAAAAAGTCTGTGAACAACACAGTACTGCCAACAAAAACAATGAATCGCCAAAGCCAAAATTAAACATAAATATTGAAAGCATAAAACAATACATACAACAAAACTAGAAAACTAAGCTACTCAGGTTAACATAGTTTGAGCAATAATAAGCATCATTTAAAAAAACTAAGGCTCAAGCACTTTCTCGCCATCGACACACCTGTATTAAAAGGATCCAAGTCATGCTGGTTACATACTTCATTAAAGCTTCTACTTGCACGCACTAGGAATGAGTTCTGCCTGTAGTTAGTAGAACTACGTGGCACACGAAGCGGGGTATTACCCAGTTACTGGGTTGTGCAGGTCAGATAGGCAGTCACTCCATGTAAAATACTGGTATTCGGTTAAAGTGGGAGTCAACCCCAACATGTTGGGATTGATTGATTGACCATTTTTCTATACCCAACGGTTTTGTTGTCTGTCGGTTGTTCGCGGAACTATTTCTTACGTATAGTTAGATATATAATGTATTCTATATTTACAAGTTTATCGCTCATTAACTCTTTTAATTGATTTGAACTTGTGTTAAGAAAAAGTTGGAAATAATCAGAGCGTAGTGTATGAATAATTAACGCGTAAGTTAGCGTTAAGTTTAGCGTGCTTTAAGTGCAGACTAAGTAAACACGGCGTTGGAAAAAAAGTGTTTGAAAAACTCGGTTCAAAACAATGGTAGAGATAAACTACGATAACATGGCGCGCCCCTTCCAAATGATTGTTTCAATGTTTGTAGTCACATCCTTACGAAAGAGTTTGTATGTAGTTGTAAGTATTCGACTTCAGTAGCAGGCCGGCAGCGACATGCGTTGTGAGTCTTGGTGGCGCTATGTAATTACTTTCACAAATACTTTCAAACGTTTTGAACTTTTGTACCCCACAGGGGTATGCCCTTTGCGTTTAGTAGTTTAGTTGGTATCTTTTCCGAGCAGGCTCGTTCCCGTTCAAAATTAAAAACTGATCACACAACGTCGGAAATAGGGATGATGACTAAAATTGTTTTTAGTCCCTAATCTAGATATTATTAAGAAATATTGGTCACGTATTTTTTTTTCACGTTATCCAATAATTACTTCGATACATTGTGTTAAAATGTGGCATGACGTCATAAGTGTGGAGTCTATACTCACTTGTGTAGTTTTATACTCTCAACAAATACTTGTAGGTCGTACAAATATTTTTTCCGTGCGGTAATCGAACCCGCGACATGCTGCGCAGCAGTCAATCACTCAACCACTGCGCCAACAGTGTCGTCAAAAAAAAACAAATCACTAACGTTTTCCTTTCGTTGTTCCAGCATTGGCGCTCTGTGATTGGTCAAACTTGCAACTGCGCAGACGCAACCTGGCGCGTCGTCACTGCGGGCCGAAACAACACACCGACAACTTCGCAAGAATAGGAGACGTCGCTACTTTCGAATCCATAGAACTCATGCAAACTTTAAAAGGTATTACCAGGACTTCAGATGCCAGCATCAATTTAAAACCAATCCTAATGACGACGGCAATGAATATGTTTTGCCACTACATGTGTAATGTTAGATTCGACGTGGATACGGACCAGGACTTCAAGAGAATCGTTGATCATTTCGACGAAATTTTCTGGGAGATCAACCAGGGTTATGCTCTTGACTTCTTGCCATGGCTCTCCCCATTCTACAAGAAACATCTGGATAAACTGTCAAACTGGTCATCAGATATCAGATCCTTCATTCTATCAAGAATTGTCGAGCAAAGAGAGCTGAACTTGGACATGGAAGCCCCTGAAAAGGACTTCCTGGATGGTCTTCTCAAAGTGCTACATGAAGACCCGACTGTCGACAGAAACACCATCATTTTCATGCTTGAAGACTTCTTGGGCGGTCATTCTTCTGTCGGTAACTTGGTCATGTTATGTCTGACGGCTGTGGCTAGAGACCCTGAAGTTGGCAAGAAGATTAGGGCAGAACTGGACTCTCTGACAAAGGGTAAGAGGCCAGTCACACTTCTAGATAGACAAAGCTTACCCTACACTGAAGCAACGGTGCTTGAATGCCTCAGATACGCCTCATCACCAATCGTTCCTCACGTCGCGACAGAAAACGCAGCAATTTCAGGATATGGAGTAGAAAAAGGCACGATAGTCTTCATAAACAACTACGAGTTAAACACTTCAGAAGAGTACTGGAATGAACCAGAAAAGTTTGATCCAACACGCTTTCTGGAAAAAACTAAAATTAGGGTGAGGAGAAATTCCCTTTGTGACTCTGGAATGGAATCAGACGGCGAGAGGCCAACGGCAGCCAAACACGCCGATACCGAGAAAGAGGTCTGGGCTGTAAGGAGGAATATACCCCATTTTCTTCCTTTTAGCATAGGCAAAAGAACTTGTATCGGCCAGACTTTAGTGACAACAATGAGTTTTGTCATGTTTGCCAGTATCATGCAAGAATTTGAAATTGGAGCTGAGAGTTTGGATGATTTGAGGCAGAAACCGGCGTGTGTGGCTTTGCCTAAAGACACATATAACTTGTATTTGATGCCAAGAAAACATTAAATTCTTATGTAAATTATTTGGGCTTGGTTTTTATGTGTTCTTTGTTAGATGTGTCGACTGAAAGTTTTTAACTGTTTCTCATACATTGCTTCTTATGTTTCAATAATTTGTTAATAACGCCATTCTTGTCGAATAGTCAAAATTAAAGATACTGCAATTAATTGTTAGTGTGTTACGCAATTACTCCGACGGAATTTGACATTAAGTTTGAAAATGGAATTTTCTTGTTCTCGTGGAATGTCAGATAGGTCAATTATAGTAGATTTTTTCTTTTTTAATTTTGAAAATAGAGATACCTACCTAATTAGTTTTTTTTTTGTTTAGAAAAAATTTAAATAGTTCATAGATGAAAAATTAATGTTGCTAAAGAGTTGGTAAAGTACTACTCAAAAAGTAATTTGATATTTTGGCAAACAATTTTTTGTAATGCCACTAATTATGTAGAAACATAAGTAGACAACTAGATATTATATCTTGGTTCCCCGTATTATTTTATTCAATAGACACTCTTTTTTTTGTGGTTTTCTAGACTTTCTTAGTAATTAGATTTTCGAACCACAAATATTTTTTTTTCTAGAATTCCGCGTTTTTTTTATTGATTTTACTCACGTCGTCTTTGTATGAGAAGCGGTGAGACAATTTTGGTATTTTTTTCCTACACTGTGACACCTCTTCCCAAAGAACACAGCAAAACCAAGGAATACTCGCTCAAACCTATTTATTTCTCAAAAAAAATTGATGTTTTAAGTTATTTTTTTATATTTTGGTAACTTACTGATTTTCTAAATTCAAACATTTAAAAGAACTGGCACGTAATAAAACGTTCTTAGTCTATGGAAATGGATGTACTGATTAAATAAGGGTCACTGTTCACAATTATTAATGTTTAAATATTTTTTACGTAAACTTATCGTTTGATATTTAGAACATTAGGTTTTAGATTTGATCAGAGTTTAGAAATAGTTAAGTAGGTATTTACGTTAAAATATATTTAACATAGGTAATTGGGGATTCAGAAACTAAACAAACGACTGTATTTTGCTTGATGGATTATCGCATGTGTAGTAGAGAAAAATTAAATATAATTCGTGACTAATTCTGTCTCTTAATATTTTTTCGAATAAGAAAACTTTTTTAAAACATTTTTTTTTAATTGAGACCATAGTCACGAAGATATTTTTTTTTCTTAGAAATGTGTAGTGATTTAGTTTTCATTATAAAGTAGTGAATCGATCATCTTTTATTAGTTTTTATTACCTTTTCTTGTTTTATAAAATTTCTCGTCAAAATCGGCTGTTTATACTTAATTTGACCGAAGAATTGTATTTTTTATGTAATCCAATTCGAAATAGCACTAAATTGAAATTTAGTTTAGCGACATCTAGTAGTGAGTAGTTGAAACTATTTGATAAAATTAATTGTATTTACTTTTCTTCGGTTATTTTTTTTGTGATGAAAGAGTGTTTGATGCGATTTTTACTTATAGAACTGGTAAAAACATTAGAAATAACAATAAAAGATAGACTTAATAGGGGAAATATTGTAAAAAACTCTTATAATCAAGTAGAACATATTTAAATAATTAAATTAACTAGATTCTTCATAAAAGATGATATTAGTTTAGTTTCAATGATTTTTAATTATATCGACAGCTATGGCGGGTTTCCAAAGAAATGTATCGTATTTAGTTTAAATTCATAATTGTTAGATTCAATTTCCAATTATTATTAGCTTTTGTAGAACAAAATGGCGCCATCTTGATTTCGAAATCTTGAAAAATCATTGTAATCTTATTAAAATTAGTGACAGATAAATTAAAATTAATGTATTTGATATGAATATGAGTGAATGTACTGAATATTTTCGATTATTATACCAAAAACAACAAAAATGGCTGACATGATAACGGTGTAGTTTTTAGATAAAATTGTGATCAATAGACGAATTAGCAATGAAATTATAGTTTACACTTGCAAATGATTTGAGATTGTTTTATTTCATTATCATAAACCCCATATTAACCGAGTTGGCTACCACAATCGATCTGCCGAGCCTTTTCCCAACTATGTTGGGGTTGGCTTCCAGTTTAACCGGATGCAGCTGAATACCAGTATTTAGTAATATTTCAATTTTACTTTAGCGTGAGAAGCTGAGCTGTCGCTGCAGCGAATGCCAAGGATTGACACTATTCACAGTTCATTTCAAACTCACTTCACCTGGACTTTGCTTCATCTCTTTCCCAAGTTAAAGTACCTAATCAAACAAAGGCGAAATTTTAATATAACAATAATAATATCCCTGGACATTTCACACAACGCCATATAGTCCCAAGCTAAGCAACCTAATGCTTGTGTTATGGTAACGAGATGGCTGATAAACTACTTATATCCCCTTTTTTTGTATATACATACATATTATAGATAGAAAAACACCCAGACCCGGAACAAATACTTATAGGCTGCACAAATATTTGTTCCGTGCGGGAAACGAACCCGCGACATGCTGCGCAGCAGTCAATCGCGCAACCACTGCGCCAACCATGTCGTCGAGTTTATGTGCGTGTGTGTTTGCATGTTTGCCTCACGTTCAAACGACTGAACGCATCTAAATGAAATTTGGCACAGAGATAGATTATAACCTGAATTAATACATAGGATACCTTTTTTATCCCATTAGTACCTACGTTCCTGTGCGAGATTTTCTGACATCCACGCAGGGGAAACCACGGGCTGAAGCTAGTATTAAAGTACTACTGCTGTAAGTGTATTGTTGGAGTCCGCGCCGCCTGCCACTGCCTTGTTGGTCTAGTGGTCGCAAGCGCTACTGCTGACCATAAGGTCCTGGGTTCGATTCTCAGGTCGAGCAAAGTGTGATTGGGTTATTCCATGTGGAATTTCTCAGTAGCAGCACGAAGGCTGTATTTGTGCTCGGTTGATGGCAATAGGCTCGCCCCCTATTACATGGGACTTAAACATAAGTGGCGAAATGTGGATGTACTATAGGTACACCTCTGCCTGGCCCTTCACGGTTTAAAGGCTTGATGATGTGTTGGATGTTCAAATGATTAGTACCAACGGTCTTTGTGAAACCCACAATCCTTTTTTTTTATCTCTGGGGGCCAAGACAAATGCCAATCGCTCCGTATCCATTCGATTTCGAAAATTGTTGATCGAAGAATTCATTATCTCAGCGATTCGGATTGTCAAGAACGCTACTTGTCAAAGCATTTGTATGGGAATAGTGATCGAGTTACTCATTTAGCGATCGAAAACGATTGATCACGTGACATTTCGAAAGCTTATACCAATTCCATAGATTTAGGATATCTCTTATTACGTTATTGTTAGTGAAAATGTGACTTTTTCTAGGCCCTGGTTTACAATCAAAATCACACTGTTATTTTTAAGTGTGATTTTGATTGTAAATTTTTAACATTATGGTTGCAGTTGAGTTGCTGTCATTGACAAGACTGTCAAAATCACAGTGGTCTTTATAATCATTCAAATAAGGTTGGTATTGGTTTGCTGCTTCTTCTTCTTCTTCTCGTGTGGTTAGTGACTAACCTGGTGTCAGAGTTTGTATGCTGCCCATGGGCCTCTGACTTAGCTTCACATGCTGTTGAGAAATATCTCTCAGACATGCTGGTTTCCTCACGATGTTTTCCTCTACGGATTTTTAAGCAAGTGATTATTATAAAATACGCACGTAAAAAACAGTGGGGTAAACTGTCAAATATTTCCAATTGAACATGAACCTTATTTTTTTAAGGTTGAAAATCTGTCAAAGAAATTTGACAGATTGGTGTAGCTTGATGTGCTGGGATCTGTATTACAAGTATAAAGAGAAAAATGAAAAGCTTTTTTTACAAATAAAAACAATCGACTTCCACAAAAACACAATAAAGTAAAAAAAATAGCGTTAATTTAAAAGGCTAAGTAATAACAGCCGCACGGGCCGATCCATCAGGTTAAGCTACGCTTAACGGGGTTGGTCCGTAGATAGGTGAGCATCTTTACATACCAGGATTCCTCCGTGCCTCGGGAAGCACGTTAAGCCATTGGTTCCGGCTGTCATTTGTGCATCTTTGACAGTCGTTACGGGACGTTGAAAGTATGAAAGCCCCCGGATGTCATTTCTGCATCTTTAATGTCGTCAGAAGCCCGAAAGTCTGACAGCCAGTCTTACCAAGGGGTATCGTATTATCCAGTTACTGAGTTGTGGAGGTCAGATACGCAGTCGCTCCATGTAAAACACTGGTATTCAGCTGCACTCGATTCAACTGCAAGCCGACCTTATAGTTAGAAAAAGGCTAGGCAGGTTGATGTTATAACTACATCAAACAAGCCAGCAGTCAGCAGTGATAGCCTTGTGGTGTGACCACCGGATTGCCAAGTCATAGGTCTCGAGTTCGAACCCAAGACACGCACCTCTGATTTATCGGATTCATGTGCGTAATGTATAATTATCACTTGCTTCAAATCGGTGAAGGAAAACATCGTGAGGAAACCGGCATGCCCGAGAGATATTTCTCAACAGCATGTGATGCTAAGTCAGAGGCCCATGGGCAGCATTGAAACTCTGACACCAGGTTAGTTACTAACCACACGAAAAGAAGAAGATCAAACAAGCCCTCTAGAGACATGTCCTTCCATCCAATTTCTAATTCTAACAAAAGAAAAGTTGAATTCAATATTAATAATACATTTCGTTGGACCTTTAGTAAATGGTAATACTTGACGCAAACTGTTCGACGCCAATATGAAATTCAAATATCGGGAAGGGAACAACACCGGGGCATGTTGTTTTCATGATTGTCGTGGATTTAAACGTGATGTTGTGGGCAGCATTTCAGGATGAATACTGAATAGAAATCTTTTTTTCTTTTGTCGTGTGGTTAGTGACTTACCTGGTGTCAGAGTTTCCGAGGATGGGTGACCATCTTTACATACCGAGACTCCTCCGTGCCTCGGAAAGCACGCTAAGCCGTTGGTGCCGGCTGTCATTTGTACATCTTTGACAGTCGTTAGGGGTCGACAGAAGCCCGAAAATCTGACATATTTAAATAGATCTATTATAATTATGCATTGGTACCAGTAATAGTAATATATATTGACACAATATATATATTTAGGATAGTAACTTGCTCGCGCAAGTTTTTTATTTATAAGTTTTTTCCGCTTACAACACAGAATTGAGCTAATCATTCCTTTCTCCTTACCCATACATTCCTTATCGTTCGGAACGAGATTGGAAGTGCATTTGCGCGCGACCAAAGTGTCAGTGCGTTCTTCGCATTCACCGCGCCGCTACATAACCTCAAACCGCTCACCGCTCATAACCGCTAATTATAGTGAGCTAGTCTCGTCTAGCTTACTTAAAAAGTGTAATTTTTGCATTCGACCGCACCGCAAACCGCTCATCGCTAATACCGCTTACTCAACCCGCATCCGCATCAAAACTGTATAACTATTATAAATAAGTGTTGGCCGACACAAGTGTGACATTTAAACAAGTGAAAAAGTGCATCAGGAAGAAACCAGGGAACACGTGAGACGTCTGCAAAGGGCTGTCCTTGCCACGTGTTTCGTCCAGAAGGTCTCAAGTAAGTCCATCCATCCATATTCCTCAAAACCTCATTTCCCGTTTGCTCAATTCTGTGTGTCGTCCAACAGCTCACCACGCTAAAATCTACATCCCAACAATAGAATTAATTCACCGCTCCAAGGTCCTTCGAAGCCCGCGTAGACTTATACACCATAAGAATTAATTGCTGCTGCTTAAAAAAAGTGGCATCAGTGTCGCGCTTAGTGAGGGAAAGAAGCAATAGCACTCTGAAGGTTTTTTTCAGACAGGTTAGACTTAGAAGGGCCTACAATAGATAGGTTTACCAAACTACATGTAAGACATTTGATGATTTCCCATCCTGAAAAAAGAAGTCCCTGGTTTCAGAGTTCCAAAAACAAGGAAAGTTAACACTACACCCCTTCTTCTTCTGCTTCTCGAGCTAATGGTTAAAGTTAAGTTTTTGTTTGCTCTGAGTGGAGCAGAAGGGAGTGTCAGACTCTTACTGACTAAAACCCATCCATGTTCCTTCCTTAGCCCTTTATGTTCCGGGGTAGCGGTAATCCTTTAGGACAAGCCTGCTTACAAGTCCCATGTCTTACATGTAGTTTGGTAAACCTATCTATTGTAGGCCCTTCTAAGTCTAACCTGTCTGAAAAAAACCTTCAGAGTGCTATTGCTTCTTTCCCTCACTAAGCGCGACACTGATGCCACTTTTTTTAAGCAGCAGCAATTAATTCTTATGGTGTATAAGTCTACGCGGGCTTCAAAGGACCTTGGAGCGGTGAATTAATTCTATTGTTGGGATGTAGATTTTAGCGTGGTGAGCTGTTGGACGACACACAGAATTGAGCAAACGGGAAATGAGGTTTTGAGGAATATGGATGGATGGACTTACTTGAGACCTTCTGGACGAAACACGTGGCAAGGACAGCCCTTTGCAGACGTCTCACGTGTTCCCTGGTTTCTTCCTGATGCACTTTTTCACTTGTTTAAATGTCACACTTGTGTCGGCCAACACTTATTTATAATAGTTATACAGTTTTGATGCGGATGCGGGTTGAGTAAGCGGTATTAGCGATGAGCGGTTTGCGGTGCGGTCGAATGCAAAAATTACACTTTTTAAGTAAGCTAGACGAGACTAGCTCACTATAATTAGCGGTTATGAGCGGTGAGCGGTTTGAGGTTATGTAGCGGCGCGGTGAATGCGAAGAACGCACTGACACTTTGGTCGCGCGCAAATGCACTTCCAATCTCGTTCCGAACGATAAGGAATGTATGGGTAAGGAGAAAGGAATGATTAGCTCAATTCTGTGTTGTAAGCGGAAAAAACTTATAAATAAAAAACTTGCGCGAGCAAGTTACTATCCTAAATATATATATTGTGTCAATATATATTACTATTACTGGTACCAATGCATAATTATAATAGATCTATTTAAATATTGGAATTATTCCATTAGATGTTCGCCTATTAGAAGCCGTTTGCTTACAAGAGCTCAACGATTTAAACGGTTATATTTATTGTCGTTTCGAAAGAATTTCTCTTATGAACCTATGGGGTTCATACGACATTTGAGGGGTTAAGTATGTAGTTAGAAATTGTATACAATGTCACCCAAGGGCATGTGACCGCCCGTAATTTTCTGAAAATTCATGAACTAGCACGCGCAACTTTGCCCGTGGCTTCGCTCCAGTGGTCTTTCCCGTGGGACCCGTTATTTTTCCCTGGATAAAAAGTAGCCTATGTTACTCCTAGAAAACTAAGCTTTCCAACGGTGAAATATTTTTTTAAATCGGTCCAGTAGTTTCGGAGCCTATTCATTTCAAACAAAAAATCAAATCTTTCCTCTTTATAATATTAGTATAGATAATGGTAAATAATGAACCTTAAAAGTCTATAAATGAAATAACTCCAACGCTTTTAGAAATAATAATCAGAACCCAAATTGAGTCAATAACACCGGAGATATGGCAAAAATTGTAAAGCAAGTTCTCAATCGCGATTCAAAAATAAAAAAATTGAATATCATGAAAAATATTAAAAATATACCACCCCTTTTTAGGTTAATCACTACATAGTATAAAACAAAGTCGCTTTCTCTGTCCCTATATCCCTATGTATGCTAAAATCTTTAAAACTTTTCTTTAATACGCAACGGATTTTGATGCGGTTTTTTTAATAGATACAGTGATACAAGAGGAAGGTTTATGTGTATAACTTGTCTACATATTATGCGGGTGAAGCCGCGGGCGGAAGCTAGTTATTGTATAATATTCAAAAATTACGGGCGGTCACGTGCTCATGGGTGACATTGTCTATTGGGTTATGGACGGAAAAGAAAAAGACAGAAAATAGAACACCAACACAAAAGAACAGGGTGTGGGGGCAACATGCGTCACATCCACGCATAATGGCCATGATTGCTCAGCAAAGATAAGTATCGCTCGGATAATGTTTGATATTAGGTAAATTGCCTCACAATGTCTTCTATTCACTCACGAACTATAACTTAATGTAAAACATAACAATCTTATGGTGTTCAGGACAATGAAAGCGATAATTAAAATTATTGTAAAAATATTAGATATAGTTCATACGCGTAGTCAGCGCCATCTAGTATCGAATAGCGGAACTTCACCCAAAGTGTTGTTCATGAAAATAGATGGTTTGATTTATTATATCCGTTTACCAACCATTTATGTCGCGGTCACCTCAAAACTTCATAACGCATTATAATTCTAAAAATAACCGCAAAAAGCCGTCCAAGCGCGAGTCGGATTCGCGAACGAAAGGTTCCGTACCACCATACAATATTTATTTTAAGACCGCATAATATTTGAAAAAAAAAAAGTTTTTTGTATGGGATCTCCTTTAATTTCTAACTTTGTCTAATTATTATAATTTTTTGTGTGTAGCGGCAATTCGAAAACGCAGTCGGTGACAATTTCAACTGTCTACCCTTTACGCTTTTTGAGATACAGCCCGCTAACAGATAGACGGACAGCAGCCTCGTAAAAGGATTCCGTTCACCGCCCTTCGACTACGGACCCCTCAAAATCACCAAGAAACACAAACAGGACATTATTAACATGCGGATAATGTATTATTCAACAAAAATGGACGGTTTTCTCATGAATTATGAATTTTATCCTAACATCATGTCGAGTTCTGTCCTTTGTATAACCTTTTCATAACATGTTGTGGTAGGTCAGTCGTGAAATTAATGCGCACTTTCAAGTGAATCCAGACGATTTCTGTTTCATAAAACATTTTGCAACAATCATGTTTATTCTTAGGTAAGTAGTTACCTAGTTATTGTTTTTAATGGTACTAGCGACTTGTCCCGGCTTCGCGTGGGTGCAATTCCATTAAATTCAATTCAATTCAATCAACAGTTGAATCATATAATATGCATTGCTAGTATCTACATAAAACAAAATATTTAGAAAAATAAAACACAACACACACTTGGGTATTAGAAAGGGTCGTCAATAATGTTATCTACTTTTTATGAACTGTCAAAACGCGGAATTTGTAGGTACTACGTCATTTGTATAAAATATAACGTCACAGATTTTTAGAATCAAGTGGAATACTTATTAGTATTAAATGCAATGTTTCAATTACATCTTCACATAATATTTAAAAAGTTTATAAGACGAGCAGTTTTTTATCTATGTGATTTCATATTTTATTTTTGACCGTTAAAATTAATTGCGACTTCCATCTATTCGATAATGAAATTGACTATTTGAAGTCAATTTCTTTATCGAATCGATGGAAGTCGCAATTATTTTTTTAAATAGTTTTTTGTTGTAAGTGCTATCCTATGCATTTAGTTAAAAAGCTGGTATTTTGTCATTCATCATTCTCCTGCCCTCATCCCAATTTATTAATGTTCGGCGCAACATGTCTTTTTCTTCCATACTTCTCTATTAATGAGCAGCTCGTGGCAAAGTACTAACAGCCGCACAGGTCGATCCATCAGTTCATTTTCGATCCATCAGTTCATTTTGACATTCAAACGTGCCTTTGTTGTGCCTATTTGAAATAAATGATTTGACTTTAACTTTGATTTTGACTTTGATGGGTGACCATCTTAAGGCCCATAGCACACGGCGTATTTTAAACGCGCAGACGACGCGCAGATTACGCGCGTATACGCGATTTAAACGGGATTCAATCGCAACCTTATAACTTAAGCACACGGGGCGATCGTGAAACGCGCCTCTACTGCGCGTATACGCGCAGATACAGCGATACAGACGCGCTGTAGTCGCTCGTAGATTTTGCGTTTTTCAGATCAGTGACTCCTCCTTCAGTTGTACAATGCCGTCGGTTGAGACAACACTGCTTAAGTACTTCTTTTAAAAAGAAAAAAAAAGAAAAAAAAAGCGAATCTATTGGATAGACCCATTTACGAGTGAAAAAAGATTGAGTGGTCATTATCATACAACGCGCGTTTGTATCGCTTCAAACGCGCGTATACGCGCTTCATGCGCGCGCTTGTATCATCAATGCAAACGCAACAATCAGCGTCTACGGCGCCGAAGACGCGCGTTCCTGAAACGCGCGTCTCCTGCGCGTTTAAAATACGCCGTGTGCTATGGGCCTTAGATACTGAGACTCCTCCGTGCCTCGGAATGCACGTTAAGCCGTTGGTCCCGGCTGTCATTTGTGCATTTTTAACAGTTGTTATGGTTCGTCAGAAGCTCGAAAATATGACAGCCAGTCTTACCAAGGGGTATCGTACTGCCCAGTTACTGGGTTGTGGAGGTCAGATAGGCAGTCGCTCCATGTAAAATACTGGTATTCAGCTGCATCCGGTTAGACTGGAAGCCGACCCCAACATAGTTGGGAAAAGGGTAGGTAGATGATTTTAGTTAGTTATTAGTTTTAAATACCTACTAGTGCATAATACCTATACTTAATACTTTTAGTTTCAGTGTTAAATTATTGGTACTGAAACTGAAAATTTATGTCAAATTGTGAAATCAAAATGATTCAACTTTTGTTGTTACAAATCTAGAATATGAAGTCATTGGAAATTCAAGAGAATATTCTAATAAAACACTAACGTTTTGGCGCCAACCCAACTGTTTACCACGAGATGCGTGATCTGTCTTTATTCCCTGAAAAATCTCGTTGTTATTGTGATGTGCGTATTGTATAACTATCACTTGCTTAAAAATCGGTGAAGGAAAACATCGTGAGGAAATCAGCATTAACCAACCAAATATTTTGCGAGGATATAATTGTAAAAGTTATCTTAAAAGGTATTACATTTGATTAAAATAATATGTGACGTCACATTTGAATATGCCATAAAAATACTACCCTGTCAAATACCCAATTGTGTAGTAATTTAAGTTTAATTTTTTAAATAAAATAGCTATAATATGTTATTTAACCCATTGCTTGGCAAAAATAAATATATATTAAATTAAATTAGTTAGTTATTTTCTTTCATTCTAGAGGACAAGTAGGATATAGAACAAAATACAGGGTATCTAATTTTGGAGATATTCTATGTATCTCATAAGATACATTGCTAAGTAACTGTAATTTTTTTCACATGAGTCAATGTATCTGAGACGCTCGAACAAAATAAAGCTCAACATAATAACACCTGTTTCCTTGCACCTAGCAGTTTCCTCGCTGTAGTGAGGTGAAAAATTGTGTGTTGCGCTCGGCAGCAAAGCTTTTCTGCGGCTCGTACTTTTGAAACAAGTACTCCCGCCAAAAATGAACTTTGCAGCCTTGCATAACAAATAACTATTTTTGGTAATAGCTTCTCGCAGTTAACCATAAGGTTGCCTACTGCTTAACCGGACTTGCCTGTGGATGCCACAAAAGAATTGTAGCCTCCAGGGCTTAATGTAACATACAAACTGTGGGGTACAGACCTCGGCTTAGGGCGTCGCTGGGCGCAGGGCACGCCACGATAGTGGCGGTAAGGCCCCTCTTTGAGGAGTGGCTAGAGAGGCGTCACGGCGCCCTCACCTACCGCCTGACGCAGGTCCTCACCGGACATGGATGTTTCGGGAGGTTCCTGCACATCATCAGGCGGGAGGAAACGCCCGGGTGTCACCACTGCGAGGATCGCCCAGAGGACACGGTAGAGCACACGGTGCAAACCTGCCCCGCTTGGGCGGAGCACCGCCGTGTCCTCGTAGAGGCGATCGGCGGCGGCGACCTCTCGCGCCCGGCCCTGGTGCAAGCCATGGTCCGGGGCGAGAGGGAGTGGGAGGCAGTCACCTCCTTCTGCGAAAAAGTCATGCTCGCGAAGGAGGTGGCGGGATGGGAGAGAGAAAGGTCCTCCCGTCCCAGCCGCCGCAGGAGACGCCCCGGGCGTCGGGAGCCACGTGACGACTCCCGGCCACCGTAGGCGCGGGCCTGCGGACGGTGAGTAATGGGTGACTCACCGTCCGATCAGCACCAGACCCGTGTTGTACGGCGCGTATATGTTCCACGCGCGCCTCAAAGAGATGTCAGCATATGAAGGGGCCCCCCAGGGCCAAGCCTGCCGGGTAAGCGGGATTGTCCGAAAGGGTTACCGCTACCCCGGAACATAAAGGGCTACGGAAGGAACATGGATGGGTTTTAGTCAGTAAGAGTCTGACACTCCCTTCCGCTCCACCCAGAGCGGGAGCAGTCATTGGATGATTTCCCAGCCTTAAAAAAAAAAAAAAAAAGGGCGTCGCTGGGGGAGGACACTAAGGGACAAGCTAGATCGGGCGTAGAGTCATGACGTCACTCCTATGTAGATTTTATACTGAGTTGTGACGTAGCGCGCCCCCACTCCCTAACCTTAATGCGTTTTATCTTAGTAATTTTTTATTAATATGATAAAGCAAAAGATACGTGTCTAATTTTTTTTTATCTGATTGACGGACCAAATATAATTACTTTTGTTACCCTGTCATCAACCCTATTGTATTGGGTTTTGGTGGAGGAAAACCTCGTGACTTGCACATTCACTATAACTAAATTATGTATTACTGGTTTCTGTCGAAATTATCCCACGGGAACAATTATAAACTAACTGGTTCAATGTTTGCAGTCACATCCTTACGAAAGAGTTTGTATGTAGTTGTAAGTATTCGTGTTCAGTAGCAGGCCGGCAGCATGCGTTGTGAGTCTTGGTGGCGCGCGGTAATTACTTTCACAAATACTTCAAACGTTTTGAATTTTGTAGGGGCCTTGTTATCGTAGTTTATCTTCTACCTACGTTGCCCGTTCTAGCTCAGGCGTCAGTCTCATTTCTATAGAAAATGAATGACGCAAGTTTGCAGGTATACAAAAATACTTACAACCTGACTAAGCGCAGTGATCAGACGTTTTGTCAGTTTCGTTCGTTGGCAACTGATATCGTTGATTTCCTCTTACTAGCATCATTAATAAATAATATGTAATGCATTAATATGTATGTATTTACAAAAAATGTATATAAGTAGTATATCACCGATCTCGTTACCATAACACAAGCATTTGGTTGCTTAACTTGGAACGATATGGCGTTATGTGAAATGTCCAAGGATATTATTATTATTATTAGTTATAAGTATAAACCATACTCCAAAATCGCAAAAAAAAATCTGCTGTTCCATCATTTTTGATCACGTGACTAGTCGAAATGTAGGAAACAGGTAAACAATGCCTAAGGCATTAAGTCGGCCTTTGTACCTTTATTGTGTGTGAAAAGTTTAAATAAATAAACAGCTGATTTTTTTTTCATGATTTCGGAGTTGGTCCCATAGTAAAAGTTGTTCAGTTTGGTGGTCTGTAACATATGCTTTTGTATGTATATACCCTTTCGGTTACACCCTGTATAAATGCGAAAGTACAGTCACCAGCAAATCAAGATACCACAAACTGTCAAATTGTCTCATTCACTTTTGAGTTTAAAGGTTTAAAATCATTTGGAGAAATTTTGGTATAACTTGATGTGCTGGCGACCGTGCGATTATCAGTTCGTTTGTTAGTTGTCTAGGCCTGAACCACAGATGTACTGAAACGGTGATAGGGTGCCTTTCATCCCGAAAAAAATTACTGTTCCCGAGAAAAACAACAACAACGTTCTTATGATAATAGATGGCGCCACGGTTCGTTTCGTTCTGTTCTTATGATAAAAGATGGCGCCACGTGTCCGTGCCGTTCTGACCCCATGATTGCAATCGCAAAAAAGCAGAGTAACTACAACACGAATTCATTGTCAAATTATAAATTAACGCGAGCGAAGCAGCGGGCAAAAGCCAGTATTTATTATAATACGACCTTCGATATGAAACTATGAATGAATATTAACATAAGTATGAATAACTTTTATCAATGACATGTTTGAGGGCAGGATATTGAATCACTTGTTGAATGCGAAAAAAAAACATATTGTGTATGTAAATATTTATTTTAGATTCAATACTTATCCATGACGAATGAAAATAGATAAAAATAGTAAGAAAACAGCCGCCATTCCCTTTTCCAGCTAAGTTTATTTGTAATTCAGTGAAATAATGATAGTAAGCAGAGATAGCCTAGTGGTGTGACCGCAGGACTGCCGGTCTCGAGTTCGAACCCAAGCCAATTTTATGAATTCATGTGCGTATTGTATTTAATTAACACTTGCTTAAAAATCGGTGAAGGAAAACATCGTGAGGAAACCAGCATGTCTGAGAGATATTTATCAACAACATGTGAAGCTAAGTCAGAGGCCCATGGGCAGCATAAAAACTCTGACACCAGGTTAGTCACTAATCACACGGAAAGAAGAAGTGGACTAATGCGTAGTAATGACCGGCATTTCCGATCAAATTAAACTAGCTAGCGAAACTCCGCTTGGGCCAAAATAAATTAGCTAGCGAAACTTCACACTCCAAAATTTAGATTTTCATAGGTAAGTACTTTAAGTCTAAAATAATGACAGGGAACAGTTGCAGTGGCTTTTTCTAAAATAAAAGTAAGTAGGCTAAGGTACTCCATATAGTATCAGCAATCGGTCAGTGAAACTCCCGTCAAAATCGTTCCAGGCGTTTGGGAGATTAGCCGTAACAAACATACAGACAGACGTATGTGTATAAAAAACAAAGCAGCTATCCGTCTCGCTATCCCCCGATCCAGCTTGCCCCTTGCTGTCCTCCCCCAGCGACGCCCTAAGCCGAGATCCGTACCCCACAGGTGCCCTTAGCGTGTAGTCGCTTAGTTAGTAAGTTTATTTTAAGCCCTGGCTGGAGGCTACAATTCTTTTGTAGCATCCACAGGCAAGTCCGGTTAAGCAGTAGACAACTCTATGGTTGAACTACGAGAGGCCATCACCAAAAAAAAAACCGTCTATTCACTATCGCAGATCCTATTAATCTTGTAGGTAGGTATGACATACAAACTTATGTATAGTCTGTCTGTTTCAAAAGTGTCTCAAGAAAGTGTAAACAAATGTTGCTAACATTTTGTTTTTTTTTGCTAACACTCACCAAAGGGAATTAGCAGACGGTCGGTTCTGTAAAAATATCACCATGAAGACTTATATGAAGTGAGCGTAAAGTCAGCTGTTGTTCTACCTAATGGTAGAGATTGACACTTTTGACATCACTACATAGTTTAAAACAAAGTCGCTTTCTCTGTCGCTATATCCCTATGTATACTTAAATCTTTAAAACTACGCAACGGATTTTGATGCGGTTTTTTTGAATAGATGGAGTGATTGAAGATGAAGGTTTATATGTGTAACTAGCTGACCCGACAGACGTTGTCCTGTCTTAACTATGATACCTACCATAACTACCCTACCTATCCTACCAACCCTACCTAACTACCCTACCTACTCTACCTACCTACCTACCTACCCTACCTACCCTACCTACCCTACCTACCCTACCTACCCTACCTACCCTACCTACCCTACCTACCCTACCTACCCTACCTACCCTACCTACCCTACCTACCCTACCTACCCTACCTACCCTACCTACCCTACCTACCCTACCTACCCTACCTACCCTACCTACCCTACCTACCCTACCTACCCTACCTACCCTACCTACCCTACCTACCCTACCTACCCTACCTACCCTACCTACCCTACCTACCCTACCTACCCTACCTACCCTACCTACCCTACCTACCCTACCTACCCTACCTACCCTACCTACCCTACCTACCCTACCTACCCTACCTACCCTACCTACCCTACCTACCCTACCTACCCTACCTACCCTACCTACCCTACCTACCCTACCTACCCTACCTACCCTACCTACCCTACCTACCCTACCTACCCTACCTACCCTACCTACCCTACCTACCCTACCTACCCTACCTACCCTACCTACCCTACCTACCCTACCTACCCTACCTACCCTACCTACCCTACCTACCCTACCTACCCTACCTACCCTACCTACCCTACCTACCCTACCTACCCTACCTACCCTACCTACCCTACCTACCCTACCTACCCTACCTACCCTACCTACCCTACCTACCCTACCTACCCTACCTACCCTACCTACCCTACCTACCCTACCTACCCTACCTACCCTACCTACCCTACCTACCCTACCTACCCTACCTACCCTACCTACCCTACCTACCCTACCTACCCTACCTACCCTACCTACCCTACCTACCCTACCTACCCTACCTACCCTACCTACCCTACCTACCCTACCTACCCTACCTACCCTACCTACCCTACCTACCCTACCTACCCTACCTACCCTACCTACCCTACCTACCCTACCTACCCTACCTACCCTACCTACCCTACCTACCCTACCTACCCTACCTACCCTACCTACCCTACCTACCCTACCTACCCTACCTACCCTACCTACCCTACCTACCCTACCTACCCTACCTACCCTACCTACCCTACCTACCCTACCTACCCTACCTACCCTACCTACCCTACCTACCCTACCTACCCTACCTACCCTACCTACCCTACCTACCCTACCTACCCTACCTACCCTACCTACCCTACCTACGCTACAAACCTCACGGCGCCCGAGACCTTTCCAACGAATGCAAAACCGTGGCAATCGGTTCGTGCGTTCTGGAGTTATAGCGTCAGGAAGGAAAACCCGACTTATTTTTATATTATAGATGTGTCGACATATTATGTGGGCGAAGTCGCGGGCGGAAGCTAGTATCATTATAAACTCACTTCCCATACATTTACACGGTGAGATTTTTACAGAATAGGACTAATTGGTATAGTATCACATTCATCTGTATTTGTAGGTTTCAACTTTTATATCTTAGAACTTTAGCCAGCAATTATTAACAACAATTTATTTTAATTCAACATAAAATTGATTTAATAAAATTAACCGTAGGTAAAATTTGCTTTCGTTTTTATTTATAGAAACGAATACACTCCCTATATATACTATAATATAAAACTTGAGAGGCGTCAAGGGACACCCGGATGGAACGAAGTTCCTTTCGATTAATTAGTGAAGAATTGTAATGAGTGTTATTTGTTTTTATTTTTTATTATGTAGGTACAAAAAACCTGTATACCTACACTCAACAAAAATAATCGTCGCGACACCACACTGTTCAATCCGAAATAGAAAGGCGAAACGAAAATATCTGGCTTGCTTTCTATGAGAGAGAGAGAGAGAGAGAGAAAGAGACAGACAGAGAAACACGCGCACGCCGCAAGGCATACAAGTATAGCAAAAAGTGTCGTGACAACTTTTCGTAAGAATTTTTTCCGTCTAGCCCCCTTTCACAACGCGCGATAAGGAACTTCGTTCCAATAATATACTCCCTTTCTCGGTGACAGGGAGTGGGCCATAATCCACCACGTGGGTCCAGTGCCGTTGGTAGATGTCACATCTTCGATTTTTTGGTTCTCGGACATACCGGTTTCCTCACGATATTTTCCTTCACCGTTTTATGAAATTGTTTACACAAAGTAAAACGCCTTTCTAGGTTTGAACTTACGGAGCACAACTTGCAAAGCGCTGCCATTACAACGGAGCCACCACCGCTGTTTAACCGAGGATTAAAACAGTAAAAATATAACAATACTGCTGAAATCACACAAACAAGGTTTTGTAGTTTGTAATTTTGGTGCCCTATTTGTATGTGGCGCTATACATTGACATCTACAAATACCAACATTTTCAGAATCATTTGTTTACATTTTCATCAGTCACTTTTCGAACATACCATACTTCTTAGTGCATGACACATTGACAATAGACAATAGAATTATGTTTATCAGATTGTCAACAAACCATTTAGCGTCGCCGGAAAAATAATCAAAGATTAAGGCTAGTTCCATCTAGAGCACTATCATTAGGGCCTAGCCTTTTTAGGGTTCTGTAGCCGAAGGGTGCCAAGCAGAACCCTGTTTACTAAGCCTACGCTGTCCGTCCCTCCGTCTGTATGACAAAGGGTTGTATCTCATGAATATAACAGGTAAAAAGTAGATTTTTTTACAGATTGTAAAATGTGGGAAAATGAGCGAATGAGTGTGCGAATGTGTGTGTTGTGCGTGTGTGATGTGTATGTGTGTGTTGTGCGTGTGTGATGTGTATGTGTGTGTATGTGATTGTATTCGTTGTGTGGTTTTTTGTTGTGTTTGTTATATTTGAAGAGGCAGGAAGGCCTAGGGGCCCTTCACGAGTACTCATCTTCTTCTAATTATGTATGTAGGTGAGCGCGGAGATTGGAATAAAAGGCTTCAGATCACAATCGACGTGTTTTAATTGTGTGATGGTGAAGATACTGAGCGATTTTTCAAAAGCGTGGTGCGCGGCGCCGCCGTCTCGAACAACAGTGACCAGTTTCAAAGATGACCGCCCGCACTACCATCGACAATGACGCTTCGCTAGGTTGACATTGACAGTCCAGTCAACCTGACGTTTGACGTAAACGCCGTCATATTGATTGCGTGTTGTTGTTGTTGTTGTTTGCGTTTGTTTTGTGTTGAATTTCGGTGAAGGGAAACGTGAGGAAATCAACATGTCCTAGATTGTCCAAAATTTCGAAGACGTGTGGCATCTACCAGCTCGCACTGGACCCGCGTACGGCCCACTCCCACTCAAAAGAGAGGCCCGTGTCTTAGCATTGGGAACCTAATAGGCTGATTATGCTTGTGTACAGAGGCCAGCACATCAAGTTACCACAATCTTTCAATTTTCAACTTTATGGCAAAGACATAAGGTTCATTTTTAATTGAAAAAATTTGACAGTTAGGGATAGCCCGATGTGCTGGCGTCTGTACTTCTATTGCTGCTATAATTTGCAAAACGTTTGAAAGTATTTGTGAAAGTAATTACCGCGCGCCACCAAGACTCACAACGCATGTCGCTGCCGGCCTGCTACTGAACACGAATACTTACAACTACATACAAACTCTTTCTTAAGGATGTGACTACAAACATTGAAACAGTAATTTGGAGGGGCGCGCCATGTTATCGTAGTTTATCTGTAGCTTGCGTAAAACATGAAGATGAGAGAGTCTTTATCGGTAGCTGCTTATCAGTTATCAGTATAACTTCTACATAGTAATAAAGAAAGGCTAAACAAGAAGTGCTCTTGAAGCATGGAAGATTTAATAAGTATTATATCACTAAGAGTAAGAAGTACTCCTCTACGCAAAAGTTAATATCACTCGTAAAATGTTTGAAACACATAGTTCGAAAGCTAAACATCATAAATAGTTTGTAGATTATAATGCTAGTTTGTTGTTATTTCGTTGCTAGGCAACCGTTGGAAGAAAATTCTTCTTTTCGTGTGGTTAGTGACTAACCTGGTGACAGAGTTTTTATACTGCCCATGGGCCTCTGAGTTAGCTTCACGTGCTGTTGAGAAATATCTCTCAGACTGGCTGGTTTGCGGGATGGGAGAGTGAAAGGTCCTTCCGTCCCTGCCGCCGCGGGAGACGCCCCGGGCGTCGGGAGTCACGTGACGACTCCCGGCCACCGTAGGCGCGGGCCTGCGATCGGTGAGTAATGGGTGACTCACCGTCCGATCAGCACCAGACCCGTGCCGGACGGCGCGTATATGTTCCACGCGCGCCTCAAAGAGATGTCAGCATATGAAGGGGTCCCTCAGGGCCAAGCCTGCCGGGTAAGCGGGATTGTCCGAAAAGGTTACCGCTACCCCGGAACATAAAGGGCTACGGAAGGAACATGGATGGGTTTTAGTCAGTAAGAGTCTGACACTCTCTTCCGCTCCACCCAGAGCGGGAGAAGTCATTGGATGATTTCCCAACCTGAAAAAAAAAAGACATGCTGGTTTCCTCACGATGTTTTCCTTCACCGATTTTTAAGCAAGTGATTTTTAAGAATTACTTTTAGTGGATCTTGTGGGAAAATTGACTCTTCCTAATTCTTATAATAATGAGACTCAGTTGTTTTTGAAGATTCAAGTCTTTTCAAAAGATCACCAATCAATCTGCCTGTCTTATCCCAACTATGTTGGGGTCGGCTTCCAGTCTAACCGGATGCAGCTGAATACCAGTATTTTACATGGAGCGACTGCATATCTGACCTCCACAACCCAGTAACTGGGCAATACGATACCCCTTAATAAGACTGTCAGACTTTCGGGATTCTGACTACCCGTAACGACTGTCAAAGATGCACAAATGACAGTTGGGACCAACGGCTTATCGAGCTATCCGAGGCACGGAGGAGTCTCGGTATGTAAAGATGGTCACCCATCCACGGCCAACCACGGCAAGCGTAGCTTAACCTGATGGATCGACCTGTGCGGCTGTTAGTACTTAGCCACGAGCTCCTCGTCCCTCTGCAGTTACTATGGTAACAATATTTTATGTACGGTCGCCAGTGAATCAAGTTGCATCAAATTGTTAAATTTCTTTAATAGATTTTCAACATTATTGCTATAAGAATAAGGTTTATATTCATTTGGGAATATTTGACAGTTTTGCATAGCTTGATGTTCTGGCATCTGTTCTAATCGAGTCGTTTTATCAATAAACTCGCTATTTCCTCAATCCTCAGCGGAAATCAGATAACTGTGGGTGGTTGCTGATTGCTAGAACTCAGTATGTAACATAAAAAATATGGTTAAGTAATAAAAAAGTAGGAAAAAGCAAAAAAAAAATGTTCGTTGCTTTGAGTAATTATTTATTTATTTAAACTTTTCGCACACAATAAAGGTACAAAGGCGGACTTAATGCCTTAGGCAATCTCTACCAGTCAACCAAGGGTGGTGAAGAGATTAGATGGTAGGTGCGTAAGACTATTAAAAAAAATGGGTTGGAATTTCAACGAAGACAATTAATGTGCAGTTTACCTAAAAACATCGTTTCAGTGTTAGCAGGAAACCAAACCCGCGACCTTGGACGCTGTGATTGTTACGAACAATGGAATTAAAGGAGTGGGTACCGGGAAGTTAATTATTTTTATTGGGAAATTATATGTGCGGCACCAAAAGTTTTCTTTAGCACCTGCAACCTAGCGTCTTTTTTTATATGTGGGCGACGAGTTAATAGAACAGCTTCAATTATATTAATTCATCATCTTTACTATTCCAACAGAATATCAAAAAACCAGCGTCAATTTACGAGCGTAAATTAATATGACTCCGAGCTACCGATAAATATATTTACTTCTGATTTGATAACTCAGCGACTAATGTTGTAAGTGAGCTACTTTATATATTTTAGAGATTCAACATCTGTCTGCTAATAAAATCAAATTCCAGCCTCAAAATTATCAATCAAAGTTTTTCATTCAACAACGAAATTAATAAATCATATTCTTTTTTCGTGAAAGTTTGCAACACAAGAAGTTAGGTTAGGTTAGAGTATGACAAACAACGCACGAGCCGAGTGAGCGAAGCGAGCGTGCCGCGGCAGCGGCCGGCGATGTGCCAGAAGCGAATCGCTTTTGTAAAAAGAAACAGTTAAGTTAGGTTAGGTTAGGTTTTGCGGAAGAATTCTTTTTGATTCCCGCGACCCCCGGCGAAGGTGTGAGAGGGAACACCCGGGGTGGTTTTTAGTCAGTAAGAGCCTGACAGACCCCTCCGCCCTCCCCGGGGCGGGGGACATCCATGAGGATTTCCCCCCGGATCAAAAAAAAAAAAAAAAAAAGGTTAGGTTAGGTTAGAGTATGACAAACAACGCACGAGCCGAGCGAGCGAAGCGAGCGTGCCGCGGCAGCGGCCGGCGATGTGCCAGAAGCGAATCGCTTTTGTAAAAGGAAACAGTTAGGTTAGGCCATATTAAAGATAAAGTAAAAAAAATAATAATTACAATAACTAATTACAAAAAATTCTGCTAAATGAAAGTTGGCATTTTAAAAAGGGTGCTAATTAAGGCAGCTTCTTTAAAATGTCATTCTCGTCTGCAAATATATTTAGTTCAAACAAACACAGAGTTGCAGATGTTTGTTTATGATAACAATATTTTTTGTATGTTCATTTGGGTAGGTATAATAGTCAATTACTTATGGTAACATTATAAATAGATAGGCGAATACATGAAATTATAGGCTTCATTGACCATTATTTGATGACAATAATAAGAAAATTTTATGTTCAAATATAGTAGATTCACTCATCAATTACTTATGCTAAAGTATAAAAATAAAGGTGACTCTATGGAATTAGAGTACGTTGATATTATTTTATAGATGAAGTTGATACACTTATTAGAAGCTGGCAATGAGTAGACATATCACAAATTTAGTTGCTTAAGAATTATCACAATGTTGCGTCATATTAACAGTAGCTTGTTTTACAATATATGGTCGCTTATAAACCATTTATTAGACGCTAAAAGTTCGTCGCTGACCTATTAATTCATTAGACAACTAAATATATTTGCAGACGAGAATGACATTTTAAAGAAGCTGCCTTAATTAGCACCCATTTTTATTTACTTACAAAAAGATACGAACACCTATACACAGTGTGTTAGGTTGAACGAGGGACATACTTTCAGGTTGTATAGAACTCATGGAAATCAACAACCTTTGTCCATGGGATTAACTCAGAAATATGAAAAAAATATATATCAGCTGTTCCATACATTTTAACGAATTATGCGAACATAAATGAACTTAGCAGCTGATTTTTTTTCATGATTTCAGGTATAATAATAATAATACAAACAATACACAAGTTATGCAATATACTTCCATAGTCAAAGTCGTTCATTTTCATGAGTAGGTACATTACCCCCTGAAAGTATGTCGCTCGTTTAACCTAACACATTTTATAAATAGAAAGAATGAAAATAGGTTTATTTGTCACAAAATCACCTACATACAAAAAAAGTATGTTATATCGAATCTATACTAATATCATGAAGCTGAAGAGTGTGTTTGTTTGAACGCGCTAATCTCTGGAACTACGGGTCCGAATTGAAAAATTCTTTTTGTGTTGGATAGTCCATTTATCGAGGAAGGCTATAGGCTATGTGACATCACGCTACGACCAATAGGAGCCGAGCAGCGGGTGAAACCGCGCGGGAGCAACTAGTAATATATATTTTTTAAGCAAAACAGATTTATAATCACGAGCTGAAACAGAAAGAAGTATAGTATGTGTAATATATTTAATGTAGTTATTTTAATTCTCTTATCTGTAGACACACACAGTGGCTATATTTTTTTTTATCTTCCTTAGAATGTATCTTTTTGTATTATATTTTGTACATAAACTGTTAAATAAATAAATAAACAATATTTGTTCAGCTGTCAAATGGTCTCTAGTTACGGTTGTCAGTAAATGTCACAGTTTTCCAATAATTTGTCACCGTTACCAACGTTAAAAGAAAATTTATATTTTAATTGTATTTATTTAACGCTTCGCGGCAAACTGTCGCGACTAGACAGCTACTCGTAAAGTGAATCATTCTTCCTATTATGTAACCACAAAAAACAGTTCAATCAACCGACAGAAAAAAACGGAAAACGACCTTCAATCTAATTGTCACATACATCGTTCTTATCTACAGCAAACAGTCCACAGCATCTGTCATTCGGTCGTTTTAGATTCACTGAACGAATGATTTCGAATTTCGTATTCGAATTCAGTACGGATTGTAACTTCAAAGTGATCGCACGCTCGTCCGAACAAAAAAATCGTGAGTGTTTTTTTTATTATTTCTACTATTGTTGCAGTGTTTTGTTTATTTGTAAATATTGGTGTTTTTATTGTGTTATTGTTTTAATAATTTTGATTTAGGAATACTATTCCCGTGTCGGTTATATGGAAAAAGTTTTGGAGGGTTTCAAATTTTGTTTCGCGTGTCGTTATTTTGAATAGTATTTTATTTAGTAGGTTAGCTTCATAATTAAAAAATATAGATAAGTATGTTTACAATATTTTTTTTGGGTTAAAATTTTATGTAGTTTTTGTGTTATGTATTTAAATAAGGACATACATTATTCATAACAATTATCGTGTGTCTAATTGGGATTGCAATTACAAATTATTTAATTACATACAATTCGATTTACCTTGAGCTCGTGTCTAAGTAACAACAGCCGTACGGGTCGATATATTAAGTTCAGCTACGTTTGTCGGGGTTGATCCGTGGATGGGTGACCAACTTTACATACCGAGACTCTTCCGTGCCTCGGAAAGCATGTTAAGCCGTTGGTCCCGGCTGTCATTTGTGCATCTTTGACAGTCGTAACGAGTAATCAGAAGCCCGAAAGTCTGACAGCCAGTCTTTCTAAGGGGTTATCGTATTACTCAGTTACTTAGTTGTGGAGGTCAGATAGGCAGTCGCTCCATGTAAAATACTGGTATTGAGCTGCATCCAAATAGACTGGAAGCCGAAAACGCTAGGCAGATTAATAAATAACGTGCGTGTTTAGTTCGGATTGCAGTTTCTTATTTATGTTTAGAGTCTAGCACATCAAGCTACTCCAATCTGTCAATTTTCTTTGATAGATTTTCTACCTTACTACAAAAGGATAAGGTCCATGTTCTCTTGGGAATATTTGACAGTTTGGGATAGCTTGATGTGCTGGCGCTGTACCAGTGGTGTAGCATGTCTTGGCGGGGCCCCGTATAAAATTTGTTTGGGGGCCCCTACTATGGATAAAAATTTCTCACAAAAAAAAAGGTTGCATATAATTAAAATAAATATTTATTCATAAAAATTATCTATCCGTCACTTTTTCCAAAATCTAGGGTAACTCTTACTTTTGCAATATAAATCACTCGAGAAAAATTTCTGAAAAATGAGGAAATTTTGGGCGCTTCTCCGTTTCCAGTTTACGTTTTTTTTTTCGTAGCTATGCTGGGATAATCTCTTTTCCTATCACTCGTTGTTTTTAACAAATTGCTACTAATACTACTAAATAAAAAAATTAGGAAGTTTTTATTAATTTTTGCTTATGCACGTCGGGGGCTCCTTATAATTGGTACTGCAGATACAGCGGTAGCTACGCCCCTTTCTTTTTTTTTTGAAGGCTGGGAAATCATCCAAAGACTTCTCCTGCTCTGGGTGGAGCTGAAGGGAGTGTCAGACTGTTACTGACTAAAACCCATCCATGTTCCTTCCTTAGCCCTTTATGTTCCGGGGTAACCCGGTAACCCCTGGTCTGTACCTACAGTTCATTTTAGCTTATTGAAGGTAGTTGTAATCAGCTGTTTCACAACTGTACACTCGTCTATAATTATTATTTATCTAAAAATAAAAAAGCACTACAAAGTGAAAAATAATTTTAATTTCGGAAGTTCACATTCTTCTTCTTATTTTCGTGTGGTTAGTGACTAACCTGGTGTCAGAGTTTTTATGCTGTCCATGGGCCTCTGACTTAGCTTCACATGCTGTTGAGAAATATCTCTCAGGCATGCTGGTTTCCTCACGATGTTTTCCTTCACCGATTTTGAAGCAAGTGATAATTATACAATACGCACATGAATCCGTTAAACAATAGTCAATATTGTTGTGGAATATTGCCAGTGACCGCTCTTAACGCAGTTAAGGTTCTGATCGTGTTCAGTTTCACCCACAGAACAGATAAAGAAGTTAACTGTTCTGTGGTTTCACCGGTGAAATTAACACTTACAGGTTGAGCTTCGTAAAATCAGTTAATTTATGCACTAGCCTCTGATTTTTTTTTCTTTAGAAAGAGGATCTGTCTATGGTCCCGTTACCTATTTAGGGTTGGGTCTCCTCATTTGTCCGCGCCAAATGATTCTGTCTTGGGTAGGTACCTATTGTCGCTACTGGCAGTTGAACTTTCTCGAGCCTTTTCCCAACTATATTGGGGTCGGCTTCCAGTCTAATCGGATGCAGCCGAATACCAGTATTTTACATGGAGCGACTGCCTATCTGACCTCCACAACCCAGAAACTGGGCAATACGATACCCTCTAAGACTGGCTGTCAGATTATCGGGCTTCTGACGACCCGTAACGACTGTCAAAGATGCACAAATGACAGCCGGGACCAACGGCTTTTTTTTTTTTTTAAGGCTGGGAAATCATCCAATGAGTGCTCCCGCTCTGGGTGGAGTGGAAGGGAGTGTCAGACTCTTACTGACTAAAACCCATCCATGTTCCTTCCGTAGCCCTTTATGTTCCGGGGTAGCGGTAACCCTTTCGGACAATCCCGCTTACCCGGCAGGCTTGGCCCTGAGGGGCCCCTTCAATATGCTGACATCTCTTTGAGGCGCGCGTGGAACATATACGCGACGTAGGGAACGGTTCTGGTGCTGATCGGACGGTGAGTCACCCATTACTCACCGTCCGCAGGCCCGCGCCTACGGTGGCCGGGAGTCGTCACGTGGCTCCCGACGCCCGGGGCGTCTCCTGCGGCGGCTGGGACGGGAGGACCTTTCTCTCTCCCATCCCGCCACCTCCTTCGCGAGCATAACTTTTTCGCAGAAGGAGGTGACTGCCTCCCACTCCCCCTCGCCCCGGACCATGGCTTGCACCAGAGCCGGGCGCGAGAGGTCGCCGCCGCCGATCGCCTCTACGAGGACACGGCGGTGCTCCGCCCAAGCGGGGCAGGTTTGCACCGTGTGCTCTACCGTGTCCTCTGGGCGATCCTCGCAGTGGTGACACCCGGGCGTTTCCTCCCGCCTGATGATGTGCAGGAACCTCCCGAAACATCCATGTCCGGTGAGGACCTGCGTCAGGCGGTAGGTGAGGGCGCCGTGACGCCTCTCTAGCCACTCCTCAAAGAGGGGCCTTACCGCCACTATCGTGGCGTGCCCTGTGCTGGGTTGTGACAGTCGCTGATTCCAGGCCGCCATGAGATGGGACCAACGGCTTAGCGTGCTTTCCGAGGCACGGAGGAGTCTCGGTATGTAAAGATGGTCACCAAAATATGACTGTATTTGATAAAAACTCGTTAGTCATTAAAAACACGGAAAAACCTAGCACAACCGGACAACTTCGTTTGCGGAAATCAATGTGGTTTACCTGCAATTGTGAGCAATGAGGATTTAATTAAATCAATACCTAGTTTTTGACTGTTTTTTTTCCTATCGTTAGTCTCGTAAATATAATAACTCAACTACGGATACAGCGAATGTCAATGACTAAAGGATGTGATGTGTAATTCATATTTTCTTACGTTTTTCTGACTTTTTTTTATTTTTATTTAGCCTACACTGTCTCACTGCTGAGCAAAGACCTCCCCCAAATCCTTCCAGACATCTTTCTCTTGAGCCACCTCGATCCATCCCTTGTGGTATGGTCGTCTCGCCACCTCTTCCTGGGCCGGCCTCGACTGATTTTTTTATTGTATTATATTTCTACATAACTAGCTTTTACAAGCGGCTTCGCCCGCGTGTAAGTAGGAGATTATCCCACGGGAACCGTACATTTTTCCGGGATACAAATTAGCTTATATGCTATTCCAGACTATATCTTTGTGTCAAATTTCAACCAGATCCGTTTAGTAGTTTTTGAGTTTATTCAACAAACAAAAAATCAAATCTTTCCTCTTTATAATATTAGTATAGATAACAACTTAGGGGCAGCTCACAGCGAGACGCGACGCGACGCGACGCTGCGCGCACACTTAAAGAACGATTCAAAATATAAATGTATTTTCTACACGAAAAGATACACATTTCGTTGTGAGAATTTAGAATACGTTGCGCCACAGAACAGATAAAGAGGTCTGTAATCTGTTCTGTGCGTTGCGCCATGCAGCGCTGCGCGTCGTGTTGCCTCGCAATGAAATGGGTATCTTTTCGTGTACTAAATAAAGTTACATTTTGAGTGGCTCTTTTAAAATGTGCCCGCAGCGTCGCCTCTCGGTCTGAGCTGACCCTATGACTATCTAACTAACTATATACAAATATGTAAAGAAAAACAAAAAGGGCACTTAGGCGTCGAAGTACTCATCCGCATTGCTGTCGTCCAGAAACGTGCCCAGAAGGCTGGCAGCATTGCCACGTTGAATGGCAATGCTAATTCTTTGGCCAAAGAACAATCCAGCCGTCTGATCACGTGAAGTGTCGACCAATCGGCCAGAAATTTCCTTAAAAAGGAGTCGCGCACTCGGGTCCCATGACCTAGAGTTTCCACCCCAAACGGCTCAAAACTGTAGTTACCCATCAGGTGTGCATTTACGCCGCTTGAGGGTCTCAGCGGCGCCAGCACAGCCTGCCGTGCTAAGAACATGAGATGGCGCAAGAGTGACACACGTTGCTTACGATTTTTGCAATTTGTTGGTCAGTATCAGGTTGTATGTTAACCAAAATACGATTCGCGACAGTAAAAACGTGAATCTATTTACAACAATCATTAAACTCATTGATGACGCATGGAAATCCACCAATTTTAGAACGTCAAAATGACATAAGACAGTCCCCCGGTACGCCCACCCATCACCACTTCCTAGTGCTTTAGCTGGGAAGAAGAAGAGGCGCAACAAACTCGTCAGCAGCAATGAAAATCAGCCTATATCGTTTCCACTGCTGGGATTGGGATACAGGCCTCCCATCTGTGAGAGGGAGTGGGCCGTTTTCTACTACGTGGGGCGCTATCCACCACTCGGGCCCAGTGCAAGTTTTTTTTTTTTTGAGGTAGGGATATCATCAAATGACTCCTCCCGCTCTGGGTGGAGCGGAAGGGAGTGTCAGACTCATACTGACTAAAACCCATCCATGTTCCTTCCGTAGCCCTTTACGTTTCGGGTAGCGGTAACCCTTTCGGACAATCTCGTTTACCAAAGTGCGGGTATACAAAAAGTATTTATAGAGAAGGGTGGGCGGTTTGGGGACTGTCTTATGTAACTTTGACCTTCAAAAAGTGCTGATTTTCGTCCTAGTTTGAATAAATGACTTTTGATTTTGATCTATTTAACATTCGTGTCAAATCAATCATCGTAAAACGAAGACTAAAATGATGATTGCTCGATTTGTTTAGAATCATACATTATTAGCTCGTATTTATCGAGTTTTGTATGAAATCCTATCAACTTTCATCACGGTAGACAGAAATACACATCCCGTATGATGTAAACAGACCTTTGCTTGTCACTCTTTGTGCGTTGCCTAGCAACCGTGACAAACGAAGATGGCGTCGTAGCGTCATACTTTACGCTCTGAATATTTTCTTTGATACTTGAATTCTCAAGATGATTCATTGTAAGAGTACTTATATTTATGTTACAACATTTTCTGTGGAAGTTTTATAATAAATAGGTACACACCTTATCTATATCTAACTACGTATACTTATAATGAAGCTTAAGAGTTTGTTTGTGTTTGCATGCTTTGAAAAACATGTTTTTGCATTTATTAGCATAATTCGCGAGGAGCAATAAAGGCTATATAATATCACGCTACGATTCTTAGGAGCTAAACAAAAAAGTAAGAAAGAACGCTAAGCTTTAGCGAAGCAATATGATGCGATCGGGGACATATTTTATGTAAGAAGAAGTAGTATTGATGATTTTAGTTATAATAGTTAATATGTAAATACGTACTTGCTACGGTCGCGAATCATAATTTGATCAACATACAACCTGACAGTTGACACTGACCTGCAAATTCCAAAAAAACTTACGGGCATTTGAATATCGTATGCCTAGCGCGCATCCCACATAAAGAAAAAAAACAACCGCCAATATATCGAGAGCTGTTGAACCAGATACTGGCCGCTTATACAACAAAGATAAAAATAATAAAAAAGGTTGAACTGTAATCGAAACTCGTTTGAGGTTATCCTTTTTTGTTATTTTGAGTTTAGCGGCCTTTTGCAAGCTTTCAGCTTTGTTAGGATTTTTAATAGATCTGTTAAAATATTCACTATACTCATAAATTATAGTAATTATACTGCCTCTTATGTGTAGTGGTCTTAAGTGCTATACAGCTGGGCATGCGCTCCTGTCGATTCTGTAGAACTGTCACTTGATCAATGACAGTATTGACAGCTCACTTGAAACTCACTTCACCAACGTTATCACGGTGAGATTTACACAGAATCGTTTTCAAAAAGTCAAATCATTTATTTCAAATACCTACATATTTTTAAAATTACATACACATCATTATCTTTATCTTGCCCTTATCCCAATTTATTAGAGCTCGGCGCAACGTGTCTTTTTCTTCCATACTTCTCTATCAGTCGTCATCTCGGTAGTCACTCCCTTTCTAGCCATATCATCTTTTACACAATCCATCCATCGTTTCTTTGTTCTTCCGCTACTTGTATAGCCATCCACATTCATACTTAAAACTTTCCAGGCAACATTTTCCTCAGTTAGTAGATGTCACATGTCTACGATTTTCTGATTCTAGCACATACTAGTTTCGTAACAGTGTGATTATTTTTGTATTTATTTACCTAGCTAGTTAGTAGGTATTAAGTCAACCAAATTACCGTTAGGAAACTTCATTAATGAGGTCTAGTTACCCGCATAAGTAGATCTGGGTAATAAAAATACTAAAATTTACATTTAAATCGTCAAAAATTAAGGTTTTCCAAACCCAGTAATTTTATTAGGCACCGCTTTCGAATCAAACCTACATAGTACATTCGATTTCGCGCCATTATCAATGTTTGAAAATAGAACACTCATCGAAAAAGTATCTTTGAAAATGAGCCTATTCAATTTCAAACACAGAATCTGTTTTCAATTAGGCACAAAGTCACGCGCTAGTGGGCAATCATTGATGCGTGTCTGTTCAATGTATAGACACTGATCTTTTTCACACGTAGTTGGAAAACGTTTGGTTTTATGCGTCTACAAATTGAAGACTTTTTTTTTTAATTCTTTCTCGGTACTTACGCATTTTTGTACGTACGTTTTAAAAATACCTAATCGTTGTGTGAAAATCGGTTGTCATGGTCGGCATGTTATGCGGAGGAATGAGGAAAATATCGTTGGAAAAGTTGTGAGTATGAATGTGGATATACACGTAGAGGATGACCAAAGAAACGATGGATGGATTGTGTGAAAGATGATATGGCTGGAAAGGGAGTGACAACCGACACGAATAATACAGAAGTGACATGTTGCGCCGAGCACAAATAAATTGGGATAAGGGCAGGAGATTGATGATGTTTTTATAACATTTTACTATGTTGCGGTCAGCTTCCAGTCTAACAAGATGTGGCTGGATATAAATATTTTACATGCAGTTCGCTCGTCGGGTCATCTGACCCAGCCTGTCCCTTGCATTTCTCCCCCAGCGACGTTCCAAGCCCAGGTCCGTACCTACAGGGGTGTCCTTAGCGTGTAGTCGCTTAGTTTGTAAGTTTTAAAGCTCTGGCTGGAAATTTTATTGACACATCCACAGGCAAGCCGCGTAAAGAAGTAGACAATAACCTCCTTGGTTGAACTGCGAGATGTCATAAACAAAAAAAAAGTTCCTTCGCTCATTGATGTATGTAGTTATCGCAAGTACTATCCGTGAAGTTGGTACCGGTAAAACGGGGTTACTTTGAGAGCTGGGGTGACTTTGATGATAGCTAAACTTGATATGTTTTTTCGGATTTATTGCGGGATACTTAACGCAGCCAAAATTTGGTTTGTTCTGATGGCCAGACTGACTGATCGGCCATATTTTGCCGAAGCGTCAACGAGTAGTCGTTGTCGGAACTTTAAAAAAATATTTGTTAAAGTTTAGTGTCGAAAAGGTCTAAAAGATTTTTCTGAATAACTTCAGTGGTACAGGCGTAAGTATTATTGTTTGATTTGTAGTTTTTCACTTTTTTAATTAAACGTTTCTTTAAGATTAAAAGCATGTTTGCATTTTTGGTTACGGTCGCCATTTTATTTTGTATGAACATTTTAAGTTCATCGGGGCTACATTGATAGGTTATAAGTGATAAGTGATTGGTTGTTTTAAGTGATAAAATACAATTGATCTCATTGCCATTCAACGTGGCAATGCTGCCAGTCTTCTGGGCACGTTTCCTGATGACAGCGATGCGGATGAGTACTTCGACGTAAGTGTCCTTTTTGTCTTTTTTTGGATTTATTTGTATATATAGTTAGTTAGATAGTCTTTTAATTTAAGTATGTATAAGTTTTTATTGATCTCATTAGATACTTACTTTATTTTCTTAATTATTAATAAAAAATATTTGGTTTATCTCGTTTGTTAATATTGTAGTACCCATCATCAAATTCGCCCCTTGACTCAAAGTAACCCCAAAAATATTCAAATCGCAATATTACCTAAACTATTGTTTCCAAAAAAAAAATTTTTTTTTGTTTCTTTGTCGTTTTCGGGGTGTCTTTGCAATGAAATAAAAAAAGAGGGGGTGACAAAGTAGCCCCATTATCAATTTAACTTTGATAAACAGGTTTTTATTTTTTTCCAAAAAAAGTATGGACTAATTGAAACTTTTTTGTTGCAATACTTAATTTACGTAATGAGTCTACACTGCAGTTTTTTTTTACATTTTTATCGTTGAAACTGCAAGCGTGGCATCCATTTCAAATAAAAATTAATCAATGTCACCCCGTTTTACGGTACTTACGATGTCCGTGTCGAACAAATTGTTATTGTGAGTTTTCTTCTGGAATTCCTCAGTAAGAAGCCCGGAGTCCGAATTCGCAACTTCAGCTAACAGTTATATATACTAGTCCGGAATCAGAGCTGCATTTGTTTTTTTTTCTCGTTTCCTCTAACGCAAAATACATCTGCGTCCCAAGGACGACGAGTTAACAATTGCTGTTTCTGCCTCGCTCACTCGTTCGCGAATTGTATAGCTGTCTCTTTTATACTTAGTGTTTTTTTTCGTCTCTTTTAAATGGAACGAATCGGGTTTTGTACAAATGTAGATATAAATGATAATATTATGGTTGCTATGCAGTGGCATATTACTTGAGTTGATTTTAATGTATTTTTAAATCAATCTGCCTGCCTTTGCCCAACTAACTTGGGGTCGGCTTCCAGTCTACCCGAATGCAGCTTTAATACCAGTATTTTACATGAAGCGACTGCCTATCTGACCTTCACAACCCAGTAACTGGGTAATAAGATAACCCTTAGTAAGACTGGTTTTCGCAACGACTGTCAAAGATCCACAAATGACAGCCGGGACCAACGGCTTAACGTGCTTTCCGAGGCACGGAGGACTGGAGGAGTTTCGATAGGTAAAGTTGGTCTGCACTATAACAATCCCTGAGATTGGCCCGCTATGGCGGAAATTCGGTATGTTAGGTAAAATTTTTTTTACCAATTTTATATGAACAAAAAACCCAGTTGCATTATAATAACAATGCTATGTAAGGAAAATGATTAAATGTGGATTTTGATACGACGAGATCCTACCATCAGAATTTATTTCGTATAAATTAAAATGCTAAAGAATGTCGGATTTTTTTATTCCTAAACTATTTTTGCCTATTTAAAATCCCATTTACTTCAACTCCATATACTTTGATAATTCCACAAAATAGCATCATTATTCCTTTAGGTATTGGAGACGAAATTCAAATTGACAAAAAACTCTGTACTTACTTATCAAAAGTTTTATGTAAGTAGGAAATTCCATAAAAAAAGTATTCTAAGATAGCCCGCGAAATTCAAATTTTCTTTTCTTTTTTTTGCAATTTGCAGGTCAGTGTCAGGTTGATTGATCAAAATAATTATGATTTGCGGCTGTAATATTATTAAATACAGAAGTAGACTTTTAAATACTACTCTCTTAGTTAAAATTGTCATTACTTCATAAAATAGTCATTTCATAGAGTAATGTGAATATAAACGGTTGCATAGAAAATTTTATGATTACAATTTCTGTAAATACGTACTTGCCACGGCCGCGAATCATATTTAGATCAATATATAATTTGACACTGGCATACAAATGCAAAAAACGTAAGATAATTTAAATTTCGCGTGCTAATCGCGGCATTCCCGATAGTGAAACTAAGAAATAAATCTGGCAACCTCCAATATAATATCGAGAGCTGTTGAACCAGATACTGGCCGCATACACAACAAAGATAAAAAAATAAAAATACTGTAATCGAGACTTGTTTGAGGCGTAAAATAACTTGAATTTAGAATATTATATTTCGCGGACTAACCTGGTAGCTTTCATCTTAATTAAGCTACGTTTTCTCTGCTACAACGCCGCACCAATATTGATGAAATTCTCTTTATTCAACAGATAATGCCTGAAGTTCACCCAGCGTTTGCCAACTCAGGAAAGAGGGCAGGTTTGGAAGTATGGCGGATAGAGGTATGTGCTCTTCGTTTTTTTCTTTATAATATACTAGCTTCTGCCCGCGGCTTCGCCCGCATAATATGTCGACAAAGTATACAGTATAAACCTTCCTCTTCAATCACTCTATCTATTAAAAAAAAACAGCATCAAAATCCGTTGCGTAGTTTTAAAGATTTAAGCATACATAGGGATATAGGGACAGAGAAAGCGACTTTGTTTTATACTATGTAGTGACTAGCACGTCGCCCGCAATTTTGTCCGCGAAAATATTGATACCTCGGCTAATTTACATGATATAAATATAATTTATTTCACCCGCGTAGTTCCCGTTCCCGTGAAAATACAGGAATAAATATAGCTTATGTTATTCACTGATAATGTAGCTTTCGATTAGAGAAAGAGTTTTTAAAATCGGTCCAGTAGTTTTTGAGTTAAATCATAATCGATCCTCTTCATAATATTACTAGCGGTTGTTTGTTATACAAGCCAAATTGATAAGCGGGATTGTCCGAAAGGGTTACCGCTACCCCGGAACATAAAGGGCTAGAGAAGGAACATGGATGGGTTTTAGTCAGTAAGAGTATGACACTCCCTTCCGCTCCACCCAGAGCGGGAGAAGTCATGGGATAAATCCCCACCCTCAAAAAAAAAACCGAATTGAGCGAAACTGCGAACAAACTGCTAGTGCTGCGATATTTACAAAAAAAAAAACAATAGCGGAGCACTGGGGGCCTACCATAAACTTTTAAAATAATTGCCAAGTGCAGGGCAGTTCAACTGGGCATGTTAACCTGACAGGTTTTGTGTTTGTACCATGAATATTTCCCGCTGACCTGCATCATGTCAACTTTTGACCTGCTACATAGTCTCTGGTCAGTGTGCTGGATTATAAATAAACGTTCTAAAATACTTTACCGGTTTTACGGTTTTAATAGAAATGAAATAATTTTTTATAATAACAGTTTAAAATAAGAGAGTAGTCATAGAAACTTTGTTCCATGGCAAAAAAAGAATTTATCATTACTGATTATGAGAGCGAACGCCCTTCTTGCCACAACAACTTGAAGTAAAAAGTTAATACTTCACATTTATTTTCGAACGAATTTAGTGCCTACATGTCAAAGGGTAATAAGTACAATTTTTCAATTTATTTTGAAATTCAAGTGGATTAGTTTTTGTTTACTTTAAACATAAAGGTACTTAGCCTTTTTTTTTAAGGCTGGGAAATCATCCAATGACTTCTCCCGCTCTAGGTGGAGCGGAAGGGAGTGTCAGACTCTTACTGACTAAAACCCATCCATGTTCCTTCCTTAGCCCTTTATGTTCCAGGGTAGCGATAACTCTTTCGTACAATCCCGCTTACCCGGCAGGCTTGGCCCTGAGGGGCCCCTTCATATGCTGACATCTCTTTGAGGCGCACGTGGAACATATACGCGCGGTCCGGCACGGGCCTGGTGCTGATCGGACGGTGAGTCACTCACCGTCCGCAGGCCCGCGCCTACGGTGGCCGGGGGTCGTCACGTGGCTCCCGACGCCCGGGGCGTCTCCCGCGGCGGCTGGGACGGGAAGACCTTTCTCTTTCCCATCCCGCCACCAAAGGTACTCAGCCTTAAAGTTTTAACTCAAATCAATACAGATATTTGTTTTGTGGCCGTGTATGTGAGTGGTAGGCAAAGAGTGGCTTTTGTGACTATGGATTTAAGACAAGTTTCTTACGAACAATTGGAATATGTAAGATGTTTTGTATATTAACAGGGATACTGTAATAGGCTATAATAAAAGCTCGGAAAATGACTCAAAAATGTGGATTGAGGTGGCTGAAAATCTAAATTCTGTGTTAGGTGTGCTGAAAAGGATTGAAAAACTTGGATAGCTGTAAGTTTTTAATTAATTAAAATTATCAAGGTAATATAATATTTCTCAACAGCATGTGATGCTAAGTCAGAGGCCCATGGGCAGCACTAAAACTCTGACACTGGTTAGTCACTAACCACACGAAGAAGAAGATCAAGGTAATTGCCTGACTTAATTATATTAATTATTAATTAAACCATAAATACTATTTAAATATCGATCTGCCCAGCCTTTTCTCAATTATGTGGGGTTGGCTTTAATTCTAACCGGATACAGCTGAATACCAGTATTTTACATGGAGAGAGATTCTTTGGAGTATCATCCAGTTACTGGGTGGTGGAGGCGTGGGTTGTGGAAGACGACCCTTAAAACTATCAAAATCCATGAATAACGGGTATGGGACGCCGCCGTAGGTTCTACGAATGCAGCCTAAAACCTCAGGTATACCAAACTTCTTCAAAAATCTGAAATAAGTTAATGACAGTTGTGCTGTCACATCTATACATTCAGAATAGAATAAAATACCTGATTACTAAAATCAAAAGAATTTCACTAGACTAGCTGAGAATTTTATTTCTTTTCAGCGAAAATGTAGTAGATTTAAGCATTCTATTACTTGTGCTACTGCATGTGATTCAATTCTGTTTGCTGCGCAATAGAATGTGCTGCGATGTCATCCGTTGGTCTTTAATAAGAACTATTCGCGCAAAAAGATAATGCTATGCTGTTAAAACCTGAAATAAAGTAGGCACACATTCAAGAACTTATATTATTATGATAATTAAACGGATAAATAGAAGTGTAGAACCTTGACCTCAATCGACAAATCTGTTGATTTAGTAGGGCGTGGCATGAAAGATTGTAGCTCACAGAGCGCAGTGCAAGCGCTTTCGTGAGCCTATATCGTTTAATAAAAGCGTTGTCCAGCATGTCAAATGGTTAGATCGAGTTTCTCAAAATGTTTCTTTGAATTTTAGCCATTTGTTTAGCACTGTTGCCACGACTATCATCCTCAAGAAACTCGAAAATTTCATCTTCATCACACATCTAAAATAAATGGTAAACACATTGCTCATAGAGGTTTTCTATGTATTTCAATACTTTGAAATAACGACAGAATATATTGTGTACACACTTTTAAGATAAATTAGCTTTTTCTATTTAAATTTAATTAAAACAGGTCAATAGTTGTTACTTTCACAAAGCTGCAAATTATGACGGCAGGGCAGTTCAATTGTTGAATGTTTAAATGTCAAAAAGCCTACATGGTAAGGATATTATGTTGCAGGCCAGCCTGCTGAAATGCTGTCACGTAGTCACTCACCGGTTTAGACCACGTGATCGCTGACTGGCCTGCTGCTTGTCGAGTTCATGGTACAAACTAACACGGCAGGTTATTTTTCGTCTAAAATTGACCTGCTATAAGAGTTTATGGTAGGACCCCTGGTATTCTCATAGGGCCCACTGAAACCATAGTGAAAGATTCCGAATTCAAATCTTTTATCGACATACAAATCCGTCTTTCAACACGCGAACGAAAGCGAAATCATGTATCCAAACTATTTTTAATGTAATAAATCAATGAAACAGTTCGTTTAGCTGTCGACCCGACTTTATTTTTGACACATAAATAGGTTTTATTATAGGCGTGATGTTATTTATTTACTTCTTAGAAATATCGCAAAAGTTAGTATCACTCGTAAAATGTTTGGAACACATGGTGCGAAAGTTAAACATCATTAATAGTTTGTAGAATCTATTGCAAGTTTGTAGTTATTTCGTTGCTAGGCAACCGTTGGAAGAAAATTCTTGTATTGTACTTCTTTTCGTGTGGTTGGTAACTAACCTGGTGTCAGAGTTTTTATGCTGCCCATGGGCCTCTGACTTAGCTTCACATGCTGTTGAGAAATATCTCTCAGACATGCTGGTTTCCTCACGATGTTTCCTCATCAGGTTAAGTTACGCTTGCCGGGGTTGGTCCGTCGATGGGTGACCATCTTTACATATCGAGAATCCTCCGTGCCTCGGAAAGCACGTTAAGCCGTCGGTTCCGACCGTCATTCGTAGATCTTTGACAGTCGTTACGGGTAGTCAAAAGCCCGAAAATCTGACAGCCAGTCTACCAAGGGGTATTGTATTACCCAGTTACTGGGTTGTGGAGGTCAGATAGGCAGTGCTCCATTTAAAAATACTGGTATTCAGCTGCATTCGGTTAGTCTGGAAACCGACCCCAACATAGTGGGGAAAAGCTAGGGAGATTTGATTTTAGTCTATGACACAATAGCAGTTAAATACTCTTTCGTTGCCCACAGGGGCCTCTGTAACTAAAAACCATAGGTAACAAGAAATATTTTTGTCCCGGACGAGCTGCCGGGAAGAGACATTAATAAAACCTATTTTTAGACGCTTACACGTGTTTAATCTTCTATTTTTGCCGTTACTGAGAATAAATATGAAGTACGCCTAGCTGTACCAAGTGACAAGATAACTGTATATTTATACACATTATATTTACATAACTAAAAAGACTTAAAATATAGATAACTGCTGTTCCCGCACGGTTTCACCCGCTGCTCGGCTCCTATTGGTCGTAGCGTGATGTTACATAGCCTATAGCCTTCCTCGATAAACGGACTATGCAACACAAAAAGAATTTTTCAATTCGGACCAGTAGTTCCAGAGATTAGCGCGTTCAAACAAACAAACTCTTCAGCTTTATAATATTAGTACAGATAACTATGTAGATACAAGTATACAATGTGGAATAAACAATACGACCATAAATGAAAACACTGAGAATACTGATGAATAGGACTATTTTGGAACTGTCAAAGAATCCTAACACCGAAATTCAAAAAGTGTTTTTTTCAAACAAACTAAATAATAGTGGTGGACCGACTATGGGTTTTGCCAATCTTTGACTAGCTATAGTGACTAAACTATTGGATATATTTGATCGTATGCAGGCTGGGGACAGAATTAGATATACAACATGTCCCAAAATTCAACGATAAGCCGGCACCAGAGGATGGACCTACTAATGACTACTCGAGAAAAAAAAAGAAAAAAAAAATACCTCTACTTTTTTTTAAATTACTTAAAAAAAATGGAAATTCTTCGAAAATGTATACCCCTTATGACACTTTTAACTACCATGACCACAATTTTTCAAATTTTTCAGTTTTTTTGTTTGTATCGGCAACCTAAGTAGTACTACTATTCACCATAATCTCCAAATTACAGAATTTTCGTAGTTTTATACAAAAAAACAACCAAAAAAAATTATTTCCCTAAAATTTTGAAAGATTTTAACGTTCAGTACACTTTAAGTCATCGTAGTGTAAAAAAAAAATATGGGCACTACTATGGCAAGTTTTTTTAAAAATTAGCGCAACTAACCTAGATTTTAAAATGGTATAATACTTTAGGAAAACTAGCCACAAAAAAAAAATAATGACACTTTTTCTAATCAAGAACCAAATTTCATAAGTTGTTGTTAATAGTAATCACTTCTACTATGTGCCCAAAATAGATTTTTGTTGTTGGAAAATGTTGAATGAATGAAACAAATGGTGTCAATAAATGTAAATTTATTGCATTATTAATAATATTATAATAAATGTTCGAACTGTTTACCACCGGCATTAATACAAGCATGACATCGCCTTAAAAAAGATCGTTTTATTCGTCGTGCATATCTTCTACTATTGATATGATCCGCAGCCTGAGTGATTTTTTGGCGAAGGTCGTTCAGTGTTGCAATGGGTTTCGAGTAGACTCTGTCTTTGAGACAACCCCAATAGAAGAAGTCCAGGGGGTTTAGATCGGGTGAACGGGGTGGCCATAAAATAGGACCAAGTCGCCCTATCCAACGCCCTGGATACTCTTGGTTTAAGTATTCTCGCACAGGACGGGCATAGTGAGCTGGGCAGCCATCATTTTGGAACCATATGTTTTGTGGATCACTAATGGGCATGTCTTCTAATAATACTGGCAAGTCATTTTGTAAAAAGTTCAAGTAACTATTGCCATCCAAGTTTCCTTGTAATTCAAAAGGCCCAATCACTTTTCCGTTTAATATGCCCGTCCATAGGTTAACCTTGAATTGATATTGGGATTTGTCTTGTCTCATCAGGTGCGGATTTTCATTGCTCCAGCTATGTAGGTTGTGAAGATTTAAATAGCCATCTCTCTTGCAGGTTGATTCATCCGACCATAGAATATTATCCAAGAATTGGGGATCTTCTCTGTGCTTTTGCAGCATCACACGGCAAAATGCGACTCGTAGTGGATAGTCCCGCGGTAATAACGTCTGCACACGCCTGTAGTGATATGGGTGAAGTCTGTGACGTTTTAGGATTCGATGTGCAGTACTTTTTGGGATTCCCGTAGCTATTTCTATGGCACGTACCGAGGTAGTTGAATCATTTTCAATTTCATTGAGAACGTCTTCGTCGCGTTCCGATCTAGGTCTTCCAGCATTTCTCCTGTCAGATGGTAAACGGCCCTCCGAAAACGCTTGATGCACGTTAATAAATACTCGATAATTCGGGTATCTTTGAGCATTTGGGTACCTTTCTCGATATAATCTGCTAGCAGCACTACCATTGCATCGGCACTCTCCATAAATGAGGTGCATATTAGCGTATTCCAACGGTGTGTATGGTAGCGGCATGATAAACGCTAAACAGTCCAAAATACGCCAAAAGTCCAATTCACAAAACACAGTCCAGTTCAAAATAATGCCAGGTTAGTACAGTTTGCAGATCACTTAATCCAGTCCAAAAAGCCAAGCCAAAAGTCGTTAGTACGAGAGTCACATCAATTGAATACGAAACGGTGCACAGTAAACAAAGAAGCAGAGCGTACTGACTTTGTACTTTGTAGAGAACAGCAACATTCCTACCTGCCCTATTGTTATTTAACAACAAACATCTATCTATCTCTCTCTAACGTATAATCGCTCTCTATCTATCTCTCTCTAACGTATACTATCTATCTCTTTCTGACTTCTGAACTTCACTGACTACGCACATGTCCCTTCCAAATTCTAAGAATTTGCGAAAGAAATCTATTTTGGGCACATAGTAGAAGTAATTACTATTAACAACAACTTATAAAATTTGGTTCTTGATTAGAAAAAGTATCATTATTTATTTTTTGTGGCTAGTTTTAATAAAGTATTATACCATTTTAAAATCTAGGTTAGTTGCGCTAATTTTTTAAAAAACTTGCCATAGTGGTGTCCATATTTTTTTTTACACTACGATGACTTAAAGTGTACTGAACGTTAAAATCTTTCAAAATTATAGGGAAATAATTTTTTTTGGTTGTTTTTTTTGTATAAAACTACGAAAATTCTGTAATTTTCAAAGATTATGGTGAATAGTAGTACTACTTAGGTTGCCGATACAAACAAAAAAACTGAAATATTTGAAAAATTGTGGTCATGGTAGTTAAAAGTGTCATAAGGGGTATACATTTTCGAAGAATTTCCATTTTTTTTAAGTAATTTAAAAAAAAGTAGAGGTATTTTTTTTTTCTTTTTTTTTCTCGAGTAGTCATTAGTAGGTCCATCCTCTGGTGCCGGCTTATCGTTGAATTTTGGGACATGTTGTATATACGCAGTTTAATTAATGATCGTATTGTAGTCTCCACTTTGTTTAAAACGGCAGGGAAAAATATCAAAGGGCATCAAAAATTCGTCCACAGCGCTGTCAAAGTTCTCAAAAGGCTGGCAGCATTGCCTCGTTGTATGGCAGTGCTGATTCTCTGACCAAAAAATAAGACCAGCTCTCTGGTCACGTGAAGAGTCGACCAACCGCTTGGTTATGTCTCGAAAAACAAAGTGGGCACTCGCCCCATGGCCCTAGTGTTTCAACCCCAAACGGCTCGAACATGTAAGTCCCAATAAGGTAGGAGTATTTGAGCCGTTTGAGGTCTTCTGCACCTGCAGCAGCTGCCCCAGCACAACCCACCGTACAAGGATGATGGGATGGCGGAAGGGTGTCGACACACGTTGCATCCGATACCAAAGCCCTACCTTCCAAGGCATCATCATATGTCTAGCCTTTTCCCAACTATGTTGGGGCTTCCAGACTAACCGAATGCAGCTGAATACCAGCATTTTACATAGAGCGACTGCCTATCTGACCTCCACAACCCAGTAACTGGGCAATACGATACCCCTTGGTAAGACTGTCTGTCAGTTTCTCGGGCTTCTGACGACCCGTAACGACTGTCAAAGATGCACAAATGACAGCCGGGACCAACGGCTTAACGTGCTTTCCGAGGCATGGAGGAGTCTCGGTATGTAAAGATGGTCACCCATCCACGGCCAACCCCGGCAAGCGTAGCTTAACCTGATGGATCGACCTGTGCGGCTGTTAGTACTTAGCCACGAGCTCCTCCCTACCTTCCAAGGCATTAGTGTCATTCCATCTGGTCTCTTCCCATCGTCACGTGCCAAGCCCTTGGGTTCTAAAACAGCTGGCACTTCGGCGGTGACAAGAGAATGACGGATGACGTCATTGATGCTGTCAAGTGTCACAAGATATTTTATTTTTAGTTTTATTTTTGTAATTCCCAGAAGTTATAAATTGGGCGATACTCACGTCAATTACTTTATACATTAGTCATGTTTAAGAGCCACATGACGCCATGTTTTCCCGGAGGGTTGCTTCCTACGGCCCGGAGCACATTGGCGGCACGCCATTTCAAGGTATTTTTAAGCGAACATTGAAATTTCAACTCTATTTCCATACCGTTAAATTATATTTTTATTCGTCGCCTAAAATACCTTGCCGTGCCGTGCCGCCAATGGGCGCCGGGCCTTAACATTGAAAGGAGATTGTTCTAGACCGCCCTATAACCAACAAACATTTGACGTGTACGTTAATTTTAATTATATTTTAATATGCTTTTTAAAAATAATAAATTCAAGCGGACACTGTTTAATTCTTAATAGGTTTTTAAAAGTGACCTCATTGATTTTATTACCAACTGAACTCGCCATCTTTCAAGGAATTGTCAATGTGAATGTCACAAAAGATTTGACAGTGTCGGTCTCGCTCATATTACATAAATATCGATATCGACGACGATGTCCATAATATCTATTGATAAATAATGGATGTTCGATATTTATCACTTCCAAAACATTGAAAATGTGCAACATAAAAGTTTTTCATGCATATTTTTTTCATGGAATTAGTTCCGTGAACATTTTAATGGAACTTATGATGAATATGGCCTAGCACGATTATGATGAAAATATAATGAACAAAACAAACTCACAAAATGTACTTACTAGTCGAATGAGGGATTTTCTCACAAGTGAGAAAATATTAGTCCAAAAGAGGCGTTGGTAAAAAATACGTCACTGTCTCAGGTTTTTGACATCAAATAAGCTTTCTTATTTACGGATCTTGGTTTTGTGCCTTTTTTTTTTTTTTTTTTTAAGGCTGGGAAATCATCCAATGACTGCTCCCGCTCTGGGTGGAGCGGAAGGGAGTGTCAGACTCTTACTGACTAAAACCCATCCATGTTCCTTCCGTAGCCCTTTATGTTCCGGGGTAGCGGTAACCCTTTCGGACAATCCCGCTTACCCGGCAGGCTTGGCCCTGAGGGGCCCCTTCATATGCTGACATCTCTTTGAGGCGCGCGTGGAACATATACGCGCCGTACGGCACGGGTCTGTTGCTGATCGGACGGTGAGTCACCCATTACTCACCGTCCGCAGGCCCGCGCCTACGGTGGCCGGGAGTCGTCACGTGGCTCCCGACGCCCGGGGCGTCTCCTGCGGCGGCTGGGACGGGAGGACCTTTCTCTCTCCCATCCCGCCACCTCCTTCGCGAGCATAACTTTTTCGCAGAAGGAGGTGACTGCCTCCCACTCCCTCTCCGGGGTGAGAGGGAGTGGGAGGGACCATGGCTTGCACCAGAGCCGGGCGCGAGAGGTCGCCGCCGCCGATCGCCTCTACGAGGACACGGCGGTGCTCTGCCCATGCGGGGCAGGTTTGCACCGTGTGCTCTACCGTGTCCTCTGGGCGAATCTCGCAGTGGTGACACCCGGGCGTTTCCTCCCGCCTGATGATGTGCAGGAACCTCCCGAAACATCCATGTCCGGTGAGGACCTGCGTCAGGCGGTAGGTGAAGGCGCCGTGACGCCTCTCTAGCCACTCCTCAAAGAGGGGCCTTACCGCCACTATCGTGGCGTGCCCTTGGTTTTGTGCCTGTGCCTGGCTATCAGTAGCCAGTAAAACAAAGACGTATTTTTTACCCACGCCATCTATTGAACTATGTTTTTTCACTTGTCAGAAAATCTCTCATTTAACGATTGAAATGTCATTTACGACGCAACTCTAGTGAATTGTTCTCATAACTATTTCACGACTTCAATAGCCATATTTTTACTTTTTAAGTACTTAAACTCTATTTTTAAATGTCGCAAACTAAAACGTTACACATTGTTCGTTGGGAACAAAATATTTTAGTTTATGTTTGAAACGGAACAAATTAATTTACTTTTGACATATTGATCTGTTATTTTGGTCTACTAAATTAAAACCACAGAATAAATAGGTGGTCATTGATAATCGATATACAATCATTGATCTTCGAGAGAGCATCTCTACGTCACTACGTCAGTCGGAGCGTCTCACCGAGACGAACCTGTGGCTGAGTTGTGTTGTTGTGACTTGTGACTACGTACCTATTTGACGATTTCTTTTGGCGTTTTTGATTTTGTTTCTGTTTAACAGACTACAATTTGGATTGCTTTCAACGTGACCTGGCTTCGAATAACTGATTCTGTGATCTGCTTAAACGACACCTTAGCATTTTGACAACGGATAACGGACTTCGCTTAAAGTAAACTTCAACCAATAAATAATAACTGTACCTAAAAGGCATAATACAACAGCTGTATGTACGGTAATATTTTACTGTTTTTGAAGTTTAATGCTTTGTAGAAACCAGAAATAGCGATTTTAGAAGGAATTAAATACGTTTTCTTTTATTAAAAATAACCTCAAAATCGGTTCCTTTTCTTTAAATAAATCTTTTCTCTAAAGTGTCCGTCAAGAAATTTTGTTCTTATGGGCTATTATGGGCAGTTTACAAAAAGAAAATGATTTTTTCTATGCTGTTGGCTCCAGGGCGAACAATGTATGGGCGTAGAACAATCTCCTTTCAACTTTATTTCCGTACCTTTAAGTTGTGTTTCTATTCGACGCCAAAAAATGCCGTGCCATGTCGTGCCGCCAATTTAGGCTGTGTGATGTCTGTGTCTTTATATTATGTATTTGGTAGATGACAATGTGTCATATTAATAATCATAGTCTATTGTCGCCTTGTTGTGATAACTATGCATTCTTATTGAGAGTATGTAGTGACGAAATAATAACAATCGCACGCGTTGATCGAAGGTTAAGCGTCGCTTGCCGCGGTCGGTTCGTGGATTGGTAACCATTCATTTCATACTAACTTAAGCCCCCTGCTTCGATCGCATTAATGTAGGGTCATACTTGTTGTTTGGCCGTTGCATGCAATCATGGGCTCAGACCGGAACGTACACGTAGCGCCATCTATTATCATAAGAACGTTTTTGTTGTTTTCCACGGGAATAGTACTTTTTTTCGGTATGAAAGGTACCCTATGTCCGTTTCTGTACACCTGACAACGTTAATGCTAAATTTCAAGATAATCGGTTCAGGCGTTTAGGCGTGAAAAGGTAACAAACAAACTGACAAACTCACTTTCGCATTTATAGTATTAGTAGTTAGAATGCCTTCAAGTGACAGCTCCAGAAGGCCGAAAAACAGGTCTTCTTCTTCTTGTCGTGTGGTTAGTGACTAACCTGGTGTCAGAATTTTCATGCTGCCCATGGGCCTCTGACTTAGCTTCACATGCTGTTGAGAAATATCTCTCAACATGCTGGTTCCTCACGATGTTTTTCTTCACCAATTTTAAGTAAGTGATAATTATTAAGTACGCACGTGAACCCGTAAAATCAGAGGTGCGTGTGTTGGGTTTGAACTCGAGACCTATGATTGGCAGTCCGACGGTCACACCACTAGGCTATCACTGCTAGCAAAACAGGTCTTAATATACACGCTAACCTTGGCCACGCCCCTTTTGGACCCCCATGGTTTAAAACCCCAATTTCTCGCTATTTTACTATGAAACCCATCATAACAGTTAATTTATTCGTTATCTGCACTAAATGTCCAATAACTTTAAGCCGTTGGTTCCGGCTGTCATTCGTAGAACTTTGATAGTCGTTACGGGTAGTCAGAAGCCCGAAAGTCTGCAACCAGTCTTACCAAGGGGTATCGCGTTACCTAGTAACTGTCAGATAGGCAGTCGCTCCATGTAAAATACTGGTATTCAGCTGCATCCCGTTCGACTGGAAGCAGCCCCAACGTAGTTAGGAAAAAGCAGGCAGATTGATGGATTAGAAGTAGTTGTCCAAAGATGGGCCTTTGCCCTCCAGGGGTCAAGTAGCCAAGCGCCTCCTTAGAAGTCCCCAATCTCACTCCCTTGTTAATTCTTCAAATATGTAAGTTATTGTAAGCAGTCAGGTAGTCAGTCAGTAGGTACTGGTCATCTCTTAGCGGCTAAGGCTTGTTTTAATTTAATTTTGAATAGTTTTTACATACATATTTTATATCGGATGCTTTTAACGTTCTGCATCGTTCTCACATGTATAATATTAATATGAAGTATGTAACCAATATTTTTTAACCCTATTTTGATTTAAAAGAGTGTCCATGGAGTTTCCTGCCCGTTCTTCTCCATAGGTAATTAGGTACCTACTGCTTTGGAATGGGCAACTAGCTTCATCTTTCTGACCGACCGACCCCTTGACAATTCAAAAGTGCCTGTAATTGGTTTATTTGAAATAAATGCTTTGAGTTTGAGTTTGGGTTTGAGTTTGCAGGTTGGCCTACCGCAAAGCAAAGATGGCCCTTTGCCCTGCAGGGGGTAAGTAGCCAATGCTCCTCCTCTGGAGTCCCCAATCTCACTCCCTTGTTAATACTTCAAATATGTATATTTTTTGTAAGCAGTACGCATTTAAAAGAAGCGCGATAAAATCAAAATGGCGCTTATTCTAATTTCAAACATTGACGTTAAGCAAAACACTTTCGCACGCCTATAAACTTTTAGTGCGTAATTTCACATAAAAGCGTAAAGAAAAATGTTAGCATAAATAATTATCACTCTAATATTAAAAAGGCGAAAGTTTGTGAGTTTGTATGTTTGTACGTCCTTCACGCTCAAACGGCTGAACGGATCTGAATAAAACTTGGCACAGAGGTAGTTTATGACCTGGATTAACACATAGGATACTTTTTATCCCGGTAGTACTTGGGATAATTTCCGAAATCCACGCGGTCGAAGCCGCTGGCAGCAGCTATTCATCTATAAAAACCTCTTTTACTATCGACATCAATCTAAATAGCTCATAAAAAAAAAGAATTATCTTTTATCCATAGCTACTTGGCACAATCTATAGAACTACTAGGTATTTTTATTGTCTATTCTTAGAACTGGAAAAAAATAAGACTACACATTCTTTGTTGTTGACTGTATTTCGAAATCATTCATCAATCTAGCTGTTTTCTAAGGCCCATTATACACGCTACGGTTTTTTAACCCGCACTAGGCCCATGTGATGGATTACAGCCAACTTCTATTTGAAGAGAGGAGGTGTCCCAGCAGTGGCAGCATTGAAGCCTGATTCAAAGTCAAACTCACTCAAACTCAAAACATTTATGACAAATAATAATAATAATAAATTAAATATCTCGACTTAGCACACGAGGTTGTTGACATGTGGAATGTGAGCTCTGCTATCATTGTACCGATTGTCATAACAGCCAACGGCCTGATGGCCAAGAGCCTCGACCAACATCTTTCGAGGCTCTCGTTAGGCGGTTGGATCAAGAGCCAGATTCAGAAGGCAGTACTCCTCGATACGTTTCGCATTGTGAGGAGGTTCCTGTCTCTTCAGCCCTAACCACCGGTAGCTTGGACCCTGCTCCTGACACCGGCGGACCACTATAATTTATATTTTTAAATGCTTTTGTTTGTTTTTTTTATAAAAAATATTTAAAAATGTATTAAATAAAAAAAGAAATAAATAAACGAATAATAATAATAATATCCTTGGACATTTCACACAACGCAATATAGTCCCGAGCTAAGCAACCTAATGCTTGTGTTATGGTAACGAGATGGCTGATAAACTACTTATATACATTTTTTTTGTGTTATGTTAATACATACATATTAAAGATAGAAAAACACCCAGACTCGGAACAAATACTTGCAGGTCGTACAAATATTTGTTCCGTGCGGGAATCGAACCCGCGCCATGCTGCGCAGCAGTCAATCGCTCAACAGTGTCGTCAAATAGTCAATAAACCAATTACAGGCACTTTTGAATTGTCAAGAGGTCCGTCAGAACAATGAAGCTAGTTGCCCATTCCAAAGCAGTAGACACCTATGGAGAAGAACGGGCAAGAAACTCCATGGACACTCTTTCAAACAAAATATGGTTACGAAAAGGAATAGGAAGACAATATTAATAGAAATATCTGATCATGCAATTGGTATTAATGAGAATAGAATATACTCCAAAATAATTTAGATATTTATACATTCCAAGGAAAATAACAAAATATAAGTACTTACTTACATAATTCCATTAAAATCATGAAAACTTATTTGTTAGCTATCAATTTTGGTTACTGATTGCATTATTATTATCAATGTTAATTATTAAAGTTTATTTATAATCAATATTTGGTTCATTATAATAATGATTCGTTAGCGTGTTTTTGCTAATTAGGAAAATTGTGGGAAAAATAACAAAACAGGGAAGATTAAATAGATTATTTATAATTTTTGCTGGTACTAATAATATTTTACAAACCAAATATACATGGAAAAATTTAAGTCCTTATTCAACTCTTTTATTTTGCGAGGCTGGGAAATCATCAAAAGACCCCTCCCCTCTGGGTGGAGCAGAAGGGAGTGTCAGACTCATACTGACTAAAACCCATCCATGTTCCTTCCTTAGCCCTTTATGTTCCGGGGTAGCGGTAACCCTTTCGGACAATCCCGCTTAGTGCCCTTTATGCCTGGAGGCTCTTTTTTAATTTTTTTATTTACGCTTGAGTACAGTCAATTTTCAATGTTTTAACTGGTATATGGGCATGTGCTAGCTGACATAAGGTAAACGATTGATTTGAATATGATGTGTTTCGTAATGTTAATTACTTCTCATACGATAAATGTGTAGAGTCAATCTCTTCCAACAAACAACAACTAATTCCCCAGCAGCACAGCTGTCTGTTTAAGACTGTTGGGGAGTTTGTTGCGCCACTTGTTACCAGCTAAAGTATATGAAGTGGTGAAGGGTGGGCGTTTTTGGGGGACGGTCTTATTTTACTTAACCTTTTGAACGCCATTGTCACATATACGTGACAAGCAAGCGCATGCCCTGCACGCAAACGACACAAATATGTGACAATGCGGTACACTATCAAAACGAAGTAAACAATTAAATCATAATTTTTGTGTGTGTTTATATAGATATATTAACACTTTGAGGGACAGTGAACGCCTATAGACGTAATAACAATAAAACTTCTATTGTGTCTCGTTCACTGTCCGTCAATGGGTTCACAATTGAAGCTCTCCTACGTATTTAAACACATGAAACAAATTTTAAAAGACACCATGGATATTGGGAAATTCATGATAATAAGAAGAAATAAATTTGTAGCTTGGCGTGGAGGACATGCGCGTGCGTTTATGCTCTGGCGTTTAAAAGGGTTACTTTGACCTACAAAAAGTGCTGATTTTCAGCCTAGTTTGAATAAATGACTTTTGATTTTTGGTTTTGTAATTGGATTTTTCTATCAGGAATTTCTCAGTAGCAGCGCGAACGCTGGATATGTGCCCGGTGGATGGCAATAGGCTCGCCCCCTATTACATGGGACTTAAATATAACTGGCGGAATGTGGGTGAACCTATAGTGTGTGTAATGTGTGATGTCATGTTATTTTTCCATTGTTCCAGAACTTCGAACCCGTCCCAGTGCCTGCTTCTCATCGGGGCAACTTCTACTCCGGCGACTCCTACATCGTTCTTAGCGTAAGTAAAATAATTACCAGACACCTTAGTCATCATCTGCCTGCCTTTTCCCAACTATGTTGGGGTCGGTTTCCAGTCTAACCGGATGCAGCTGAATATCAGTATTTTACAAGGATCGACTGCCTATCTGACCTCCACAACCCAATAACTGGGCAATACGATACCCATTGGTAAGACTGGCTATCAGATTCGGGTTTCTGACAACCCGTAACGACTGTCAAAGATGCACAAATGACAGCCGTGACCCGTTGGTCCCGGCTGTCATTTGAGCATGTTTGACAGCCGTTGCTTAACGTGCTTTCCGAGGCACGGAGGACGGCTCGTTATATGTAAAGATGGTCACCCATCCACAGCCAAGCCCGGTAAGCGTAGCTTAACCTGATAGATCGACCTGTGCGGCTGTTAGTACTTAGCCACGAGCTCCTCCCAGAGTATACATATTATATTCCCTTAGCGGGATTGTCCGAAAGGGTAACCGCTACCCCGGAACATAAAGGGCTAAGGAAGGAACATGGATGGGTTTTAGTCAGTAACAGTCTGACACTCCCTTCCGCTCCACCCGGCGCGGGAGCAGGTATTGGAAGATTTACCATCCTCAAAAAGAAAGTATGCATATTTTCCGCAGGCGCGGTCCTGATCGGACGGTGAGCTACCAATTAGACACCGTCTGATCCGGCTGTCCGTGTTCCACGCGCGCCTCAAAGAGATGTCAGCATCAAGGGGCTGCTCACTGTCAACGAGAAAATTGCCCAAAAGGCTGGCAGCATTGCCGCGTTGTATGGCAATGCTGATTCTTTGACCAAAAATAGGCCAGCCCTCTGGTCACCTGAAGATTCGAAGAGAGAGATTAAATTGTCCGTACCTATATGCAAATCATAACTGTCATTTTTTGGAGGAGCTCGTGGCTCAGTAATAACAGCCGCATGGATCGATCCATCAGGTTAAGCTACGCTTGCCGGGATTGGTCTGTGGATGGGTGACCTTCTGGTGTCGAGACTCCTGCGGCCCCGGAAAGCAAGTTAAGCCGTTGGTCCCGGCTGTCATTCGTGGATCTTTGACAGTCAGTACGTGTTGTCAGGAGTCCGAATGTCTGACAGCCAATCTTACCAAGAGGTATCGTATTACCCAGTTATTGACTGGGTTGTGGAGATCAGATAGGCAGTGGCTCCATGTAAAATAATGGTATTCAGCTGCATCCGGTTAGACTGGAAGCCGACCCCAATATAGTTGGGAAAAGGCAGGCAGATTGAACTGTCTTTCTTTGACAGGTTTCGACAGGTTCGGCAGGTTATAGAACAACGGTATAACGATAGCAAGTCAAGTAGTAGTTCAAGTTATCTTACACAATCTCAACGCACCATAAATTTCTAGACCACCGGCGACGAATCCCGTTTTTCCTGGGACATTCACTTCTGGATCGGCAGCAAGACTTCCCAGGATGAAGCCGGTTCCGCAGCAGTCCTCACAGTTAACATGGATGATGAGCAGTTCCATGGCTCCGCTGTCCAGCATCGTGAAGCTCAGGGCTACGAGTCGAAGCAGTTCCTGGATTATTTCCAACCTGGTAAGTAAGGCCGTCGATTTATTCAACGTATCTTTTTATGTCATCTTCTTTTCGTGTGGTTAGTGACTAACCTGGTGTCGTTTTTATGCTGCCCAAGGACCTCTGACTTAGCTTCACATTCTGTTGAGAAATATCTCTCAGACATGCTGGTTTCCTCACGATGTTTTCCTTCACCGATTTTTAAAAATTGAAGCTCTCTTACGTATTTAATGACATGAAACAAATTAAAAGACATCATGGATATTGGGAAATCCATGATAACAAGAAGAAATAAACTTGTAGCTTGGCGTGGGGGGCACGCGCGTGCGTTTATGATCTGGCGTTCAAAAGATTAAATACTCGATTAATTTTGGGTAACTTTATACAGGTTTGTAACTAACCGCAGGCGCCATTTTGATTTATTTTTAACGACAGGTTTTCACGTAGGTGGCTCTTTCATGTGTGAAATCCATTAGCTTCTGGTGACCAAAATACTTTTTTTTATATTTCTTACATGTAAAAACATGTAAAAAATATATGTTTATGCTCTCGTATATGCACGGAACATAAAACGTTGTGGTTAATTTTTAATACTGGCCACCTCATAGCCTATCAATATACCAACTTCTTCTTTTCGTGTGGTTAGTGACTAGCCTGGTGTCAGAGTTTCTATGCTGCCCATGGGCCTCTGACTTAGCTTCACATGCTGTTGAGAAATATCTCTCAGACATGCCGGTTTCCTCACGACGTTTTCCTTCACCGATTTTTAAGCAAGTGATAATTGTACAATACGCACATGAATCCGTAAAATCAGAGGCGCGTGCGTTGGCTTCGAATATACCTAGACTTATCGCTTTAAAAATGATAGTTCTAGCTAAGTTCGTTATCTGCCTGTCTTTCCTAATAGGGTTCCTTTTTGTCTAAGTTTTGAGTATGAATGTGGATGACTATACAAGTAGGCGAAGACCTAAGAAACGATGGATGGATTGTGTGAAAGATGATATGGCTAGGGAGGGAGTGACGTCTAATAGAGAAGACATCATCTACCTAGCCTTTTCCCAACTATGTTGGGGTCGGCTTCCAGTCTACCGGATGCAGCTGAATACCAGTATTTTACATGGAGCAACTGCCTATCTGACCTCCACAACCCTGTAACTGGGCAATACGATACCCCTTGGTAAGACTGGCTGTCAGATTTTCGGGTTTCTGACGACCCGTAACGACTGTCAAAGATGCACAAATGACAGCCGGGACCAACGGCTTAACGTGCTTTCCGAGGCACGGAGGAGTATCGGTGTGTAAAGATGGTCACCCATCCACGGCCAATCCTGGCAAGAATCGATCTGTGCGGCTGTTAAAGTACTTAGCCACGACCATGCCACGACTAATAGAGAAGTATGGAAGAAAAAGACATGTTGAGCCGGATGCCAATAAATTGGGATTAGGTTGGTAGGAGAGTGATGAATAGGATCTTTTTTCTTAATAAAACGATTTCATTTTGTTCCCTAGCCATCAGATACTTGGATGGAGGCCACGCGTCAGGGTTCAACCATGTCACCATCAACGAGGGAGCAGAGAAACGCTTATTCCAGATCAAAGGCAAGAGGAATGTTCGCGTGAGACAGGTCAGTAGCCGAAACCTAGTCATTGAACAAGGTGGACCATAAAATTCAAATATCTAGAAAACTATTGAATTTCGACCATGTACTGGGTGTAACCGGAAGGGTATAATTATACTCGTACATATTATACATACAAAAGCATATCCTACAGATCACCAAACTGAACAACTTTTACTATGGGACCAACACCGAAATCGTAAAAAAAAATCAGCTGTTCCCTACATTTCGACGAGTCACGTGACCAAAAATGTATAGAACAGCTGATTTTTTTTCGCGATTTCGGAGTTGGTCCCATTGTAAAAGTTGTTCAGTTTGGTGGTCTGTAGCATATGCTTTTGTATGTATATACCCTTTCGGTTACACCAGTAGGTATATGGGGGGTTCAATTTGATGAATTTTGACCCCCTTTCAGCTCCTAACGTATATACGTCGAATTACAAGTAACCCTGTATACAATGTGGCGCTACAATGGTGACATTAATTTAATACATGGGTAGGGCTAGTGCCCATTAATCTTATAAATGTTGATAGGTTACAATAAACCGCAATATATTGAAAAAGTAACTATAATTGAGATCACCTAATAGTATTGCTTATTCGTTTTAATTTCATTGATGCGAATGTTATGATCCGTGACCCCGGCAAATGACCGCTGCGCGACAGTTCTTTAAGTACAGGTTGCTCTAAGATGCTATTTTCTAACATCACTAATACATAGTATAAAACAAAGTCGCTTTTTCTGTCCCTATAACCCTATGCATGCTTAAATCTTTTGAACAACGCAACGGATTTTGATGCGGTTTTAATAGATAGAGTGATTCAAGAGGAAGGTTTATGTGTATAATTTGTCGACATATTTTGCGGGCGAAGCCGCAGGCGGAAGCTAGTTTTAAATAAATCCGTAAATAATAACGCGTAATGAAAATATAAGGTCCCATTAAAACAGTTAATAGCAAACTTTTAGAAATCACTCAAACCACCAAAATAAGAAAAATGATAAAAAAAAACACGTGTGATACTTACAAGAAGTGTGCAAGTACCTACCCATAATAGATGCCTTTTGTTCTAGTGTGCGGGCAATTTATTATTTTAGGTCAAATAAAATCACTTTAATCAAGTTTTTTTTGCTTGGATATCTTTGGTTAATATTTGTGTGTGTATAATATTTGTCCATCTATTTTAATGGGTCCTTATACAATGCCTTCATGAAACGAAAATGTGAAAACGAATACGTGTGTTAAATTAATGTCACCATTGTAGCGCCACGGTAACACCCCATACCGATTTTCGGCTACTCTTTTTCTGGTACTTTTTCTTTGTTTTTCTAGTACCAAACACGTACCAAAACCATCACAATATAACTTTTCTCGCAAACACATCTAATGTGTTGATCTCGGCGTTACTTGGTCAACTGGGAACAACTATACTATTTCTGTCCCTATGACGCGTGACGTTAGCAGTTTTCCAAACAACGCATTGGCTTAACGATCAAACCATCAAATATTGTACAAACTAAATTTTGTATTTTTTAAACTACATGGGATTAGGCGATATTTTATGATCCTTTTTCGCCTATTAAATTAAATTACTCATCATTTACTAATAATATTTTCGGGCTTCTGACGACCCGTAGCGACTGTCAAATATGCACAAATGACAGCCGGTACCAACGGCTTAAGTGTAGTGTCTGTATGTAAGGATGGTCACCCATCCACAGACAACCCCGGCAAGCGTGGCTTAACCTGATGGATCGGCCTGTGCGGCTGTTAGTACTTAGCCACGAGCTCCTCTTGCAAGCAAAAGCTAGAATAAACATAAAATAAATTAGTCTTTTAGACATTATGTAATGCAAATAGAGCTTTTGATATTGACCGCTTCGTAGGATGTCTACTTTTCACTCTGTATTTGTAATAAATAAATAAATACATAATATAGGGTGACTGGTAATTAGTGACCGATATTTAAACACGTGATTGAACTCATGATTACAATCAACTTTCCCAAAGAAACGTTTTTTGTATACTCAATAGTGCTGCTGATTTTTTTTTTTCGCGAACCACATAAATCTAATTTATATTTAACCCTTTAACCGCCCGACTAAGTATCAGTTGGCGTGCCCCCAGCGCCCAACTCATAAAAAAAAAAACTTTTATTTCAGACGAATATGGTCTTGCAATTTCATAAACAACGAAATCCGAACATAGATTCTCAGTCGTAAAACACGACTCAGGCGGCACGGGCACGACAACATTTGTCGTATTAATCCGACTGGGGCGGTTAAAGGGTTAATAAATAATTTTTTCCATGGCGTAAACTATATCGAGAACTGTCAGTGTCATTCTTAGACAGCTTCACAATTTTGACACTCGAGGCGCTAGAATCTTTGCGAGACAAACGTTTAATCGATTCTTCTTTTTTTTTTTTTTTACTTAGCCCACACTGTCCCACTTCTAAGCAAAGGCCTCCCCCAAATCCTTCCAGACATCTTTCTCTTGAGCCACCTCAATCCATCCTTTGCGGTATGCGTCTAGGCCGTCTCGCCATCTCTTCCTATTCTATTCTTCTATTTTATATTCTACAAGCTGCGGCTTCGCCCGCATAATACGTCGACAAATTATACATATTATAAAACTTCCTCTTTAATCACTCTATCTATTAAAAAAAACTGCATCAAAATGCGTTGCGTAGTTTTAAAGATTTAAGCATACATAGGGATATAGGGACAGAGAAAGCGACTTTGTTTTATACAGTTTTATACTATGTAGTGATTCTTTAATAATAACATTTCCTGTCACCAGGTGGCAGTCAGCTTTGAGTCATTGAACAAAGGAGACTGCTTCGTGTTGGACTACGACCACGAGATATATCTGTACGTGGGTGAAAATGCCAAGAGCGTGGAGAGGCTGAAGGCTATACAAGTAGCCAATCAGGTCAGGGACCAGGACCACAATGGAAGAGCCAGCATTGAGATCATTGGTGAGTTTCTCGTTTATAACTCACACACCATACAATCTCACTACTCACACTCACACTGAAACCCATACTCACTCATTTACACACTAATATACTCACACGTGACACACTCATCACACGTACTCGCGCGGCCTTTTTCTGTACAACGCTCATTCTTAGGCAACCGGCGCGCGCCGCTTGTATAATGTTAATATCCCGTTTTCATTTTTAATTGTAGTCTTACATAGTTTACTTCGTCCACATTTCAATAACATATAGTAATTAATGATAAGTGGAAGTGAGGAGACTCCTAATACAAACAATTCCTTGATTAAAAAGAGATCTCCAAAAATGTGAATCTAAACGCCCATTGTAATTGAAACAAACATTTTTATTTTTTATTTCGTCTCTAATACTGACATGAGTTGTACACACGCCAGCACATCAAGTCAAAAACTACTTAACAGATCTGGATGAAACTTGGCACGAAGATAGATTATAGTCTGGACTCCGGAATAGCATATTTTTTAGAGATGGGCCGAATGTGGTTTGAACCGAATCCGAACTTCGGCCGAACATTCGGTTAAAGTTATGAATATTGTTGTGCAGATGCCGATTCAAAGGATAGTGACTTCGAGAAGTTCTTCGAGTCCTTAGGGTCTGGTGACAAGGACTCGGTCGCTGAGGCTTCTGAGGGCGGAGATGATGAGGTCAGTATACTTATGTCATCATCTGCCTGCCTTTTCCCAACTATGTAAGGGTCGGCTTCCAGTCTAACCGGATGCAGCTGAATAACAGTATTTTACATGGAGCGACTGCCTATCTGACCTCCACAACCCAGTAACGGGATAATGCGATACCCCTTGGTAAGACTGGCTGACAGATTTTCAGGCTTCTGACGACCCGTAACGACTGACAAAGATGCACAAATAACAGTCGGGACCAACAGCTTAACGTGCTTTCCGAACCACGGAGGAGTTTCCGTATCTAAAGATGGTCATACACGGACCAATCCCGGCAAGGGTAGCTTAACCTGATGCATAGGGCACGCCACGATAGTGGCGGTAAGGCCCCTCTATGAGGAGTGGCTAGAGAGGCGTCACGGCGCCCTCACCTTCCGCCTGACGCAAGTCCTCACCGGACATGGATGTTTCGGTCACCTCCTTCTGCGAAAAAGTTATGCTCGCGAAGGAGGTGGCGGGATGGGAGAGAGAAAGGTCCTCCCGTCCCAGCCGCCGCGGGAGACGCTCCGGGCGTCGGGAGCCACGTGACGACTCCCGGCGGCGCGGGCCTGCGGGCGGTGAGTAATGGGTGACTCACCGTCCGATCAGCACCAGACCCGTGCCGTACGGCGCGTATATGTTCCACGCGCGCCTCAAAGAGATGTCAGCATATGAAGGGGCCCCTCAGGGCCAAGCCTGCCGGGTAAGCGGGATTGTCCGAAAGGGTTACCGCTACCCCGGAACATAAAGGGCTACGGAAGGAACATGGATGGGTTTTAGTCAGTAAGAGTCTGACACTCCCTTCCGCTCCACCCAGAGCGGGAGCAGTCATTGGATGATTTCCCAGCCTTAAAAAAAAAAACCTGATGCATCGATCCGTGCAGTTATTATCAGCCACAAAGGGAGACCATCTAATACTTTAATTGGATCTAACTCAATTTTATGTCCAGCAGGAATTTGAACGCGGAGCCAACGTGGAGGTGTCTCTGAGTGAGATCTCAGACAGTTCTGGCTCCATCAAGATCACCAAACTGGCTCCTCCCTTGACGCAAGACTTGCTTAACACGAAGGTAAGATTCCCAAGTTACTTTTCATCAGACATTTTTTTGTAGGTCGTCTTTCTTTTCGTGTGGTTAGTGACTAACCTGGTGTCAGAGTTTTTATGCTGCCCATGGGCCTCTGACTTAGTTTCACATGCTGTTGTGAAATATCTCTCAGACATGCTGGTTTCCTCACGATGTTTTCCTTCACCGATTTTTAAGCAAGTGATAATTGTACAATACGCACATGAATTCGAAAAGTCAGAGGTGCGTGGCTTGGCTTCGAACTCGAGACCTATGACTTTGTATTCCAATCGTCATGACTCATATCTCGAGCAACCATAAAGTTTGCAGCAGACTATCAATCTATCTGCCTGCCTTTTCCCAACTATGTTGGGATCGGCTTCCAGTCTAACCGGATGCAGCTGAAAACCAGTATTTTACATGGAGCGACTGTCTATCTGACCTCCACAACCCAGTACCTGGGTAATACGATACCCCTTGGTAAGACTGGCTGTACTCTGGGTGTAACCGAAAGGGTATATGCATACAAAAGGATATGCTACAGAACACAAAACTGAACAACTTTTACAATGGGACCAACTCCAAAATCGTGAAAAAAAATTAGCTGTTCCCTACATTTCGACGAGTCACGTGACCAAAAATGTATAGAACAGCTGTTTTTTTTTGCGATTTCGGAGTAACGACTGTCAAAATTCCACAAATGACAGCTGGTACCAACGTCTTAACGTGCTTTCCGAGGCACGGAGGAGTCTCGGTATGTAAAGATGGTCACCCATCCAAAGAGCAACCTCGGCAAGCGTAGCTTAACCTCACGGATCGATTCGTGCGGCTGTTATTACTTGGCCACGAGCACCTCACTTAGCCTACTATTTATTTGTTCTACTAGATTTAATCTTATCTCCCTCTTCAAGTATACGTCAAAAAGCTTTACACATGCTGTCCACTTCAACATAAAACCACTCAACTGAGTCAATGGATAAATATTAGTATCGCAGTGTCTAGATAAATTTATATGAAATGATTCATTTTAATGAAACTAACTAATTTTGTTTGCGGCTCTGATAGCTAGACAATTTTTGGACTATAGGGGTCGAGAAATACGCTTAATTAATTAATTTAACTAAGCTACGCTTGCCGGGGTTGGCTGTGGATGGGTGACCATCTTTACATAACGAGACTCCCTTCACATGCTAACATCTCTTTGAGGCGCGCGTGGAACACGTACGCGCCGTCCGGCACGGGCCTGGTGCTGATCGGACGGTGAGTCACCCATTACTCACCGTCCGCAGGCCCGCGCCTACGGTGGCCGGGAGTCGTCACGCGGCTTCACTCAGGAACTTTCATTGATATTTTTGAACTAAAATATTTTGTTATTTTCAGGAATGCTACATCCTGGATACTGGAAGTTACAGCGGTATCTACGTTTGGGTTGGAAGAGGATCCAATGAGAAGGTATGACATTTCAATATCCATCATTTCATTTCTTACCATTACATCATCATCATCATTCTCCTGCCCTCATCCCAATTTATTTGCACTCAGCGCAACATGTATTTTTCTTCCATACTTCTCTCTTAGTCGTCATCTCGGTAGTCACTCCCTTCCTAGCCATATCATCTTTCACACAATCCTTCCATCGTTTCTTTGGTCACCCTCTACTTGTATAGCCATCCACATTCATGCTCACAACTTTCCTGACAACATTTTCCTCATTCCTCCGCATAACATGCCAATACCATTTTTTTTTGAAGGCTGGGAAATCATCCAATGACTTCTCCCGCTCTGGGTGGAAGGGAGTGTCAGACTCTTACTGACTAAAACCCATCGACAACCGATTTCCACATAACTTTTCAGTCACCGGTGACCGGTGTCACTTTGAGACTTCCTTTTAAATACTCATTCCGTCTGCCTTTACTTGTATAGCCATCCACATTCATACTTACAACTTTCCTAATAACATGTTCAATCATACATTGTTCATACTAAGAGAGGGGTGTTATAAATTTAACGTGTCTGTCTGTGGTATCGTAGCCAGTGGCGTAACTATAGGGTGGCAGGACTGGCAAAATGCCACGGGCCCCCGGCCTGACGGGGCCCCCGGCCTGACGGGGCCCCCGGCCTGACGGGGCCCCCGGCCCGAGAGGCTGCGAGCTCAAAAGTGACCTAACATCTTTAGCAAAATTAAGTAAAAAATATATATTTAGGACCCCATACAATGGTTTTGCCAAGGGCCCCAGATTGATAGTTACGCCAGTGATCGTAGCTCCCAAACGGATGAACCGATTTTCGTTTAGTTTTTTTTTGTGTCATAGATAATTTTATCCCGAGTGTTTTTAGCCATGTTTCATGAAAATCTGTTCAGCCATTTGAAGATCATCAGCTCTTTTCTAGTTGATGAGGTGATCTGAGATCTGACTACTTCTTTAGGTCCGATCGATTCGAAATATTTGATTATGATGGATAATATAAGATATTAATTTAATATTGTGTCGGGGGGTTTTTGGAATTTTTAATTTTACTTTTATTAACACATGCTACACCGGTTTGACGTCGTCACGTCAACGCCGGCTGTGGCTGAAAATCAGCGCTGTGGCTCCGTCTCGCATGGGGTCGAAGCATTATGCTGAGCGATGGCCGTTTTGCGCGGATGTGACGTATATTTCCCCAAAGCTTTTTCTTGTTTGTTTTTTTTACTGCGTCATGTTTGCCGCAAATAAACGATTTTTTTCATCTTTCTTTTTTTATCATCATTTTGTTTTAACACTAGGTGCTACCAGAGTCATAGCTCGCGCGGTCCCTTATTCTTTTTCTAAAATAAAAGTTAGCTTAACTTACTCCTTATAACATCAACTACCGGTCAATGAAAGTCCCGTCAAAATCGGTCCAGTCGTTTGGGAGATAAGCCGCAACAAACAGACAGACAAACAGACAAAAATTCACCAATCGATCATTATTTTTCTTTTGCTCTAGGAAAAGGCAGAAGCTATGAAGAAAGCCGAACAGTACCTGAAGTGGCATGACTACCCCGATTGGGTAAGTACCTAAAGATAATATAAAAGTGTGCATCTACTCGCTAGTGTATAGATAAACTATGATAACACGTCCCGCCCCTCCAAAATTCAAAACATTTGAAAGTATTTGTGAAAGTAATTACCGCGCGCCACCAAGACTCACAACGCATGTCGCTGCCGGCCTGCTACTGAACACGAATACTTACAACTACATACAAACTGTTTCGTAAGGATGTGACTACAAACATTGAAACAGTCATTTGGAGGGGCGCGCCATGTTATCGTAGTTTATCTCTATCGTGTCACCTAGTGACTGGGTTGTGGAGGTCAGATAGGCAGTCGCTCCATGTAAAATACTGGTATTCAGCTGCATCCGGTTAGACTGGAAGCCGACCCTAACATAGTTGGGTTCAGACTAGGTGATACCACGCAGATACAAAAATGTTTACCATTTCTGATTAAGAGCGTTGAACTATCCGCTCGTGTATACCTTCATATATAGGCGGCGCCGTATCGATTCTGTCTGAAGGTCGCGCCCTTGAATCGTACACATAAATAAACATAACTAAGGGATCTTCGATGGATCAGAGTGTTGGGCAACAAAAGGAATGAATGAAAGACAATTGCATGCAGCTGAGATGAGAATGCTAAGAGGGATGTCTGGTGTTACGCGAATGGATAGAATACGTAATGAGCAAGCATGCGCTTGCTTGTCACGTATATGTGACAATGGCGTCCAAAAGGTTAAGTGTTATATTTAGAGTTTTGCAGTATAAAAGAATAACAAATTTTCTTTTTTTTTCAGGTACACGTGACCAAAGTGCCGGAAGGCGTCGAGCCTACAGCATTCAAACAATATTTCATTGAATGGAACTAAATAATAAGATACTATAACGCCCCACTGATTTTAAGCGTTATAATAGTGCAGCGGAAATAACTTATTTGGCAACGAAGGGTTCCATTATCAATAAAAACGGCAAAAAAATGGCGCTTGGTGTATGGAAGCCCCCTTTAATATTTATGTTATTCTGGTTTTTAGTATTTGTTGTTAGAGCAGCAACAGATATACATTATCTGTGAAAATTTCAACTGTCTAACTACCACGGTTCTTGAGATACAGCCTGGAGACAGACGGGTAGTGGCGTCTTAGAAATAGGGTCCCGTTTTACCCTTTGAGTACGGAACCTTAGAAATAAGGCCATGTCCGAGTTGAGCTCGTATGGATAGGGATCTGTCATTCTGCACCACTTTTTACTCATTAATTAAAATCCCGCTGCACTGTCATTGCTAGCCAACGAAGTAAAACTTTAGTTGGGTTTATAGGAGTTCTAGTAATGCTTAGAAATATAGAAAATCATACAAGTCTATTATTCAGTCCTACCAAAGGGTAGAAATAAATAACGATAACATGGCCCTTCAAAACTCATAACGTTTGAAAGTATTTGGAGGAGCTCGTGGCTAAGTACTAACAGCCGCACAGGTCGATCCACCAGGTTAAGCTACGCTTGCCGGGGTTGGCCGTGGATGGGTGACCATCTTTACATACCGAGACTCCTCCGTGCTTCGGATAGCACGTTAAGCCGTTGGTCCCGGCTGTCATTTGTTCATCTTTGACAGTCGTTACGGGTCGTCAGAAGCCCGAAAATCTGACAGCCAGTCTTACCAAGGGGTATCGTATTGCCCAGTTACTGGGTTGTGGAGGTCAGATAGGCAGTCGCTCCTATGATGATGATAAAAGTATTTGTGAAAGTAATTACCGCGCGCCACTAAGACTCACAACGCATGTCGCTGCCGGCCTGCTACTGAACACGAATACTCACAACTACATTTACAAACTCTTTCGTAAGAATGTGACTACACACATTGGAACAGCGATTTGGAGGGGCGCGCCATGTTATCGTAGTTTATCTCTCTATCTTTGGGAGGTCAGATAGGCAGTCGCTCCATGTACAATACTGGTCTTCAGCTGCATTCAGTTAGACTGGATGCTGATTCCAACATAGTTGGGAAAAGGCTGACTGGTTTCAATTATCTCTCTACACTACCTAGCAGTGACGCGTGCGCAGCCCTAGCCGTTATAGTGGAATCTTGGTTTTTTACATTACAGGCGAATGCTCTCGTATGGGAGAGCTTATAGATAAGTGAGCACCATCGTCTACCACATCATATCTGACTATCAGCGAAATGGTGCGCAAGCGCAAGTCTAACAAATATGAGAAACTAGCTGCTCCCGCTCGGTTTCACCGGCTGCTCGGCTCCTATTGGTCGTAGCGTGATGTTACATAGCCTATAGCCTTCCTCGATAAATGGACTATCCAACACAAAAAGAATTTTTCTATTCGGACCAATAGTTCCAGAGATTATCGCGTTCAAACAAACAAACTCATCAGCTTTATAATATTACTAGCTTCCGCCCGCGGCTTCGCCCGCATAAATGTCGACAAATTATACACATAAACCTTCATCTTCAATCACTCTATCTATTAAAAAAAACCGCATCAAAATCCGTTGCGTAGTTTTAAACATTTAAGCATACATAGGGATATAGGGACAGAGAAAGCGACTTTGTTTTATACTATGTAGTGATAGTATTGATAATATTTTTTATATTCTACGCATTACTTATACTCCCATAATTAATTATTCAATAAGTTTATGTTTACTTAACATTTTTGTATTATTTTCTGATAGTGTTTAATTTATGAATAAAAGTATTTTTTAATAAAATTGTTTTTTTTCTCTCTTTGACTGTCATTAATCCCTCAAATGTCGAATGTACACCATTGGTTCATAAGAAGAATTCTCTCCAAACGACAATAAAATATAAGGTGTTAAAAAATTAACTTTTAGAATTTCGTGGAAGCATTGTACCTACTCGTCGTTACGAACAACTTTTACTATGGGATGAACCCTAAAATCTAGAAAAAATATGAGCTGTTCCATGCATTTATGCACACGTAACTCAATAAAGTGTATAGAACAACTCACATTTTTTTCGCGATTTTAGGGTAAAAATTATTCATAACGATGAGTACATTGACTCTCACGAAATTCTCAGTTTTTTTTTAATTTAACATATTTATTTAAGCAAAATAATTACCATTATTATCTATACATTGCTGCCATCTAATAGGGAAGGTCATTTATGCCTTTGCGATAGAACTCTCGTGATCTAGATTCGACAAACTGTGTGAAAGCATTTTGTACTGCCTCCTGAGAAGAAAACTTTTTCTTACGTAAAAAATTGCCCGTTAGGGCAAGGTCTGGCGAATACGGAGGGTGACGAATGGTTTCTAATTGCAGTTCTTGTAGAGTTAAAACGGTTTCTCGTGCTGTATCAGGTCTCGCGTTATCATGGAGCAATAATGGTGAAGATCGATTCATGAGTCGGGACTGTTTCACTGCTAGTTTTGTTATCATTGTTCGGAGTTCGGCACAGTAGACGTCTGCCGTTATAACTTGACCAGATCGGAGAAAGCTATAGTGGATACGACGATTACCTTTTTATTAGTAAGCTTTGCTTTAGGACACTGTTGCGGCGTTTGACCTGGGGTCAGAGAGTTATCGTAAAGAAACCACTATTCCTTCATTTGTATCTGTATCGATTCAACAAGACAAAACAAGTTTCAACACGGGTTTTTTCTGTAAATCAGTCAAATCATGAGGCACTCATTTCTGTATTTTTTTTATTTTATTGATTTGACGCAAATTAGTCAATATTGTTGGTAAGGTAACGTTAAAACTTAAACCATGCCGCTAATTCCTAGGTTGTTTGGCTCGAAAGTTTATAATCGAATGTTGCACAGTTTTTAAAAGAAGAACTTCATAGGTATGTACCATGTAAAAAAAGTTTCACTCATAAATCTCTAACCATGAAGGTTTTATGTCAATTTGAAGTACAGACGCCAGCACATCAAGCTATCCCTAACTGACAAATTTTCTCAATTAAAAATGAACCTTATGTCTTTGCAATAAAGTTGAAATACTATCAAAGAAATTTGACAGATTGTGGTAACTTGATGTGCTGGCCTCTGTACCTAATACAATAAAACGGCAATTTCATACTTTAACCCCTATTATTTAATAGAATTGCCTTTATATTAAGCTAAAAATTGTGTCTGTTTGATTGTTGTTTGTACTTCTTCACGCATAAATTATTAAACGAATCTGGATGAAATATGGCACAGAGATTGATCATAACCTGGATTAACACATAGGATACTTTTATCCCGTTAGTATTACAGACGCCAGCACATCAAGCTATCCCTAACTGTCAAATTTTCTCAATTAAAAATGAACCTTATGTCTTTGCAATAAAGTTGAAATACTATCAAAGAAATTTGACAGATTGTGGTAACTTGATGTGCTGGCCTCTGTATGTACTCGTGGGATAATTTCCGACTTCCACGTGTGCGTAGTCTTCCGCAGAAGCTAGTACTTTATAACATTAAAAAAAAACGACAGCAAAATTGATTTTGGTAGCACCTTTTTTATTTTTGAGGGTGGGAAATCATCCAATGACTTCTCCCGCGCTGGGTGGAGTGTCAGACTCTTACTGACTAAAACCCATCCATGTTCCTTCCTTAGCCCTTTATGTTCCGGGGTAGCGGTAACCTTTTCGGACAATCCCGCTTACTTGCCGGGCCTTCAAACGCTGACTGATCTCTTTCGTCCGGCACGGGCCTGGTCCTGATCGGACGGTGAGCTACCCATTACTCACCGTTCGTCCGCAGGCCCGTTTGGTAGCGCCTACGATAACGTAATAGCAGTATGTTGTTTTGTTGTTTATTAATGAGGAATAAATTGTTGAGTACATTTGATAATATTGGCATCAATCCAAAAATAAGGCTCGAATGACCGTGAATGTTGTACCTGGCAAACACGCCGATGGCCCACCTGATGTTAAAACGAAAGCGCAAGAATAGCCCGCGAAGGTAAAATTTTCTTACGTTTTTTGTCATTTGCTGGATGAGGAATTTATCAGCAGTGATACTCTATCACCCACCTATGGTAACCTTTTGAACGCCAGATAATAAACGCCCGCGCGTGCCATCCACGCCATGCTACAAATTTATTTCTTCTTGTTATCATGAATTTCCCAATATCCATGGTGTGTTTTAACTTGTTTCGTGTCATTAAATACGTCCGAAATCTTCAATTTTTAAGATATCTATATAAACACTCACAAAAGTAGTAATGATTTAATTATAAATTAGTGTTGTTGCCATTGTTACATATTTGTGTCGTTGGCGTACAGGGCATACGCTTGCTTGTCACGTATATGTGACAATGGCGTTTAAAGGGTTAAGGCGAATGCGCTAGGATAGTCCGCGAAGTTATCTTTTTTTTACGTTTTTTTGCAATTTGTTTTACGAAGACATTACCACCAGCAGTGATCTTCACCTACCATTACGTAGCCTAACTTTTCGAATTCATGTGCGTATTGTGCAGTTATCACTTGCTTACAAAACGGTGAAGGAAAACATCGTGAGGAAACCAGCATGTCTGAGAGATATTTCTCAATAGCATGTGAAGCTAAGTCAGAGGCCCATGGGCAGCATAAAAACTCTGATACCAGGTTAGTCACTAACCACACAAAAAAGAAAAAAACCGTCCGTGAAAACGTAAGTGGAAGGCGCATGAAATTTTTCCAGAAGACACGGCGCGGCATACGCTGGCAGAGTGTGCCGCTTGGGAGGAGCCGTGCCGGACCCTTACCTCAGGAGTAGGCAGTCCAAATCCAGACTCCGGCCTACTACTGAGAAATTCCAGAAGGAAAACACCAATAACACTGGCTGGGAATTGAACATAGATAAATCAGCTGAATTAATACGATTTCTTCTCCTATCTTTTTCCTGGAATTTTAAAGTTTTGCAACAAGATCTTTGAGTTAAAAACAACAGAGCTCTTACAAATAACAAAAAGTTATCATTTTTATAAGTAATTTCTATGAAATGTATTAATTATTAGTTTATATTTAAATGATTACATGTGAAATGGATTATCTATCTAAGATATTATGAGGTTATTCTAAATGTTTTTGTCATTTTCTCTTATAAGTTAGGTAGCTATTTTAGACTAGCTATTGAAGGATTTTGCGTGAATATCGGCAATAGGTTATCCCTATTGCCGATATTCGAAAGCGTACAAAAAGAAATTATATTTAGTCCGTCAAAAAAATAGACACGTATTTTTTACTTTCACCCGCTGCACGCTGCTCGGTTCCTATTGGCCGTAGCGTGATGTTACACAGCCTATAGCCTTGCTCGATAAATGGACTATCCAACAAAAAAACAATTTTTCACTTCCGAGAGTATAGATAAAAAGTACTCGGATAAAACGCATTAAAGTTGAAGAGTGGGGGCTCGCTATTTCACAATAAGGTTCATAATCTACCTAACCGTGACGTAATGCCACATTTTAACTCAATGTATCGACGTTATCGATGGACTACGTAGAAAAAAAGAAAAACACGTGTCCATAATCTAACTGAGGGATATAAAAAACAAACGTTAGTCGTCATCCAATGAACCTTATTCTTTTGTTAATTTTGAGTTACGTTATTCCTTTGTTTTTTATAGTTGGAAAAACTATTACAGTTTTACAAATTGGGGTAACTTGATGTGCTAGTCTCCTGTAGTAGGTACCGAACGCCAGTATAAACTCAAACTCAAACCATTTATTTCAAACTAGCTTCCGCCCGCGGCTTCGCCCGCATAATATGTCGACAAATTATACATATAAACCATCCTCTTCAATCACTCTATCTATTAAAAAAACGCATCAAAATCCGTTGCGTAGTTTTAAAGATTCAAGCATACATAGGGATATAGGGACAGAGAAAGCGACTTTGTTTTAAACTATGAAGTGATAAACCAATTACAGACACTTTTGAATTGACAAGGGGTCAGTCAGTCAGAAAGATGAAGCTAGTTGCCCATTCCAAAGCAGTAGGTACCTATGGAGAAGAATGGGCAACAAACTCCATGGACACTCTTATAAATCTAAATATGTTTACAAAAACTAGGATACATCGTTCACGTTGAAATATACATGTGTGGGAATGATGCAGAACGTAAAAAGCGTCCATAATTACAAAATTAAAAAAAACAATTCAAAATTAAAATAAATTTTAAAAGAGCCGTGGCATCTAAGTGTTGGCTCTGCAGTCCCTACTAACGGCACCCGTTCACGAACATGACGCATGGATTAGCACCATTCAGCTCAACCATTTTGATGGGAGCTAAATGATCTAACACACGCGCCACCATCAACGAGCTCCCAGACGACATCATGTTTTCCGACCTCATCAAAAATCATTTTTATAAGTATTGCAGCTAGTTTCGGCTTCCAGTCTAGCCAGATGCAGCTGAATACCAGTATTTTAAAACAGACAGCTGTGCTGCTGGGGAGTTTGTTGCGCCACTTCTTCTTCCAGCTAAAGCACTAGGAAGTGGTGAAGGGTGGGCGTTTTTGGGGGACTGTCTTATGTAACTTTGACTTCAAAAAGTGCTGATTTTCAGACTAGTTTGAATAAATGACTTTTGATTTGATTTAATTTAAATGGAACCACTAACTAGCTGAACTCGACAACCCAGTTACTGGGTAACACGGTACTCCATGTTAACCTTTTCACCGCCAAGCATTTGAATAGAAGTCCCAGAGTTTCATGCCACCAACGCCACGACTTCATATGAAGTCTATCTTGTTCGTTAAGCATTTATAGCGTGGCGCTGGGCGAGGCATCGGTTCCTATACAGAAACCGATGCCTCGCCCAGCGCACGCTGCGCGTTGGCGGTGAAAAGGTTAAGATTGGTAATCAATGTTTTGGGCTTTCAACTACTAGTAACGACTGTCAAAGTCATCTTCGAATGACAGTCGGGAACAACGGCTTAACGTGCCACGTAGCTAAGGATTGATGACGCTTCTAAACTGGGTTTAAAACTGTCAGTGTTAACATTGTTGGGGAATTTAGACTCTGATAGTTTTGAATTCAGTTCTTCTTCTCTTCGTGTGGTTAGTGACTAACCTGGTGCCAGAGTTTTTATGCTGCCCATGGGCCTCTGACTTAGCGTCACATGCTGTTGAGAAATATCTCTCAGACATGCTGGTTTCCTCACGATGTTTTCCTTCACCGATTTTTATGCAAGTGATAATTATACAATATGCACATGAATCCGTAAAGTCAGAGGTGTGTGACTTGGGTTCGAACTCGAGACCTATGACTTGGCAGTCCGATGGTCACACCACTAGGCTATCACTGCTGCCAGGCATATCAATGCAGTTTAAATGTGCATTTTTTAGAGGGTGGGAAATCATCAAATGACCCGTCCTGCTCTGGGTGGAACGGAAGGCAGTGTCAGACTCTTATATAGACTAAAACCCATCCATGTTCCTTCCTTAGCCGTTTACGTTGCAGGGTAGCGGTAACCCTTTCAGACAATCCCGCTGAGTTTATACAGTGTGTTAGGTTAAACGAGGGACATACTTTCAGGGGGTACTATACACATGAAAATAAACAACTTTGACGATGAAACTATACCTGAAATCATGAAAAAACAATCAACTGTTCAGTACATTTATGTTCGCATAATTCTTCAAAATGTATGGAACAGCTGATATATTTTTTGCAGATTTCAGACTTGTTCCCAAGGACAAATTTGTTGATTTCCACGAGTACAAAACAACCTGAAAGTATGTCCCTCGTTTAACCTAACACACTGTACCTATATACTGATCGAATTCAACTTTGTAGGTGGAATTGACATTAAGTACGTGACACAGGTGGACTACAAGCATTGCATTTTAAATAGGTACAGACGCTACATCAAGCTATCCCAAACTGTCAAATTTTCCCAATTGAAAATGGACCATAAACTTTTGTAATAAGGTTGAGAATTTATTAAAGAAATTTGACAGTGACAGTAACTTCATGTGAGCCTTTTGACAAAACGATGATGCAATTCATAAGTCATTTTCCTTTTGTATTTCAGATTTCGAAGTTATATTAGCACTTTTCCCTAAACCTGAGGAAACAATAGACCACTAAATATCATTTAGTACCTAATTAAACTAATATTGAAATTAGTCACAACGATTGCAGAATGAGACATCAACCAACTGTGGTTTCTTTGATAAACTTCTAACCTTTTACCACTAATTAGTAAATCGTATTAATGTTATTAAACAATGGGAGGTTTGTCTGCATATTTGTTGAATGATAAATAATAATGAAAAAAATAAATTTATCGAGTTTGTTAGAGTGATTTCATCCTTATAATTAATCCTAACGATCGATGCAACAAAAGTACAGGATGAACTTTTTACAGATTTTAGTCGGTTCGATTCCCGGGTGTAGCAAGGGAATTTTTGGAAATCTTTGAATGCAGTTTTCTTTCTATTCAAAAATAAAGGAATGTTCTCTTTGAGTAAAATTTTCTATCTACAGTATTAAGAGTACTTTCCCTCCAGGTGGCATTACAAAATTCCACCCTGTTTATACATATATAAATTATTAATTTATCAAATTAATGTATTGTCGGTCCTCGATAAATCTACGAAGTTTGAACGAAATCTGGCCGTTTAAAGTGGGTCAAAATCGCGCCCGAAGGAGTCGGTTACAAACATACAGGTGAAGCTAATATAAAGCGTGTAAAAAAACTTTTTCTTATGTAAAAAAGTAAAAGGAGTTTGTGGCTAAGTAATAACAGCTGCACAGGTCGATCCATCAGGCTAAGCTACGCTTGCCGGGGTGGACCATCTTTACATACCGAGACTCCTCCGTGCCTCGGAAAGCACGTTAAGCCGTTGGTCCCGGCTGTCATTTGTGCATCTTTGACAGTCGTTACAGGTAGTCCGAAAATAATGACAGCCAGTCTTATCAAGGGGTAGAGTATTACCCAGTTACTGGGTTGCGGAGGTCAAATAGGCAGTCGCTCCATGTAAAATACTGCGGTATTCAGCTGCATCCACTTTAGACTGGAAGCCGACCCCAACATAGTTGGGAAAAGGCAGGCAGATGATGATGACTTGACCTTAGTTTTCGCGGTGAGATTTTTACAGAATAGATCGGTTGCTTTCGGCTTAGTGTTATTTGGTCAGCTATCGTATCTACCTATCTAGTTTCCTACCTACCCAATCCATCTGCCTGCCTTTTCCCAACTATGTTGGGGTCGGCTTCCAGTCTACCCGGATGCAGCTAAATACCAGTATTTTACATGGAGCAACTGCCTATCTGACCTCCACAACCCAGTAACTGGGCAATACGATACCCCTTGGTAAGACTGGCTGTCAGATTTTCGGGATTACGACTACCCGTTACGACTGTCAAAGATGCACAAATGACAGCCGGGACCAACGGCTTAACGTGCTTTCCGAGGCACGGAGGAGTCTCGGTATGTAAAGACTGTCACCCATCCACGGCCAACCCCGGCAAGCGTAGCTTAGTCTGATGGATCGACCTGTACGGCTGTTAATACTTAGCGACGAGCTCTAAGTGTGATCCTATTGTCAAACAAATGTACTTAAATCTACAATAAACAAGTAAAGTCGGGACACAAACATAACTAGTGAGGAAGGAACATATGGTACGCGGTTTAACCAAATGGTTGTTTTTGTCAACAATAATAAATTAGTTCACTTTAAACCGTAATGTGAAATAATAATAATTCCAAGTACTGCTATGATAATAATACATATTTATATAATAATAATGTATTATTATAATTTTGTCTGTATGTTTGTCGATTGAAAATATAGTGTAAAAATGTAGATACCTACATACCATCACGGGGTTTTTTTTTTAAGGCTGGGAAATCATCCAATGACTTCTCCCGCTCTGGGTGGAGCGGAAGGGAGTGTCAGTCTTTTACTGATTAAAACCCATCCATGTTCCTTCCTTAGCCCTTTATGTTCCGGGGTAGCGGTAACCCTTTCGGGTAATAGGACTGTGTATAAAAATAAAACCCTCAATTTTGGTCATGGTGAAGTAAACAAAAAAAAAACTGATTAAATATCTGAAAATTATCCAACTACCAACATATAAAAAAACCTAAGATTTAATTAGGCAATGCTAGCAAATAAACATTCTAAAAGGCAAAAAAATATACACAGTTGTTCTTAATAAGTAGTCATAGAAGGAAAAATAAACGTAACAACAAGCAATCCCACGCTCCTTTGTAAAGCTATCAAAGCATGTAGGTCTATAAAACCAGTATATTGTCAGCCATCTTAGGTCAAGCTGTCAGTTGTCATCGCGCAGTCAAACTGCGCATGCGTGATTAGTGTCAACAATAATTCTCTTATAAAACGTGAGTAAAACCTATTTGTTTTAATTTGAATGTAATGCGGGGCGCGTTCTTTTTATGGAAGTTTAATTCTTTAATTATTGTGTTTTGTTTTTTTGCGTTATTTGGGCGTGTTCGTTTTAGTAATATTCAAGTTTAGAAGTGGATCATCTATGGTTGATTTTTTTTCTATTGATTCGTAGAATTTGTAACGGAATAAACTCTTGAACAATAGGTTGATTATTCTTTACTTCTCTCTTTCCACTTCGCTCTGAAGCCATGAAATAATAGTAAAAAAATTCTAATAGCTGTTATAACATTAACATCCATTTAACTGTAACGAAGTATTTGCTACACATACTGCTATCAATGTTCCTAGCGATTAGCTCTTTTTTTTAAACTTCTGTGTCTACTTGTGGACAACGTTGTGGGTTACGTTATAACCAAATTGCTATTTTGTTAAACTAGTTGTAAGTCCTTATAATGTAACTGTTTGTTGTTCCAGTTCAATAAATAAATAATAAGGCATTCATGAGTAATGTTTATGTCTGACCATAGTATTATTAAAACAATTGCCATCATTCTATTAATAAACTGGTGAATATCTACATACCATACTGGGCAGGTCCATCCATAACTGTGTTTCTTACCTCAAAAACAAATCCAGTCACCAACCTACATGGTCTTCACATGATCTAACCAAGATTATGTCTGAACTTTAAAAGACTGTGACCTCTGTGACCTTTCTTCTCAAAGTAGGTCCGATAAAAAACGCCGACCTCATCTAGTTTTTAAGGTGCCGTACCCAAAGGATAAAACAGGACCGTCCATCTGTCACCAGGCTATATATATCTCATGAACCGTGACAGTTAGACAGTTGAAATTTCCACAGATGATGTATTTCTGTTGCCGCTATAACAACAAATACTAAAAACAGGATAAAATAGATATTTAATGGAGCTCCGATACAACAAACGTGATATAATGTAGATATGAAACCCTATGTACGCGAGTCCGACTCGCAATAGGCCGGTTTTTTTTAATATGAAAAAAAAACATAGATTTACCGGCTTGTATGAAAAGTGTCGCGTTTTTAAAAATACGTAGGTAGTTTTAATGAGTGGTCGCAATTGATACTTCTGAACATGCGCCCCTTTTTTTTTTTTTTTTTTTAAGGCTGGGAAATCATCCAATGACTGCTCCCGCTCTGGGTGGAGCGGAAGGGAGTGTCAGACTCTTACTGACTAAAACCCATCCATGTTCCTTCCGTAGCCCTTTATGTTCCGGGGTAGCGGTAACCCTTTCGGACAATCCCGCTTACCCGGCAGGCTTGGCCCTGAGGGGCCCCTTCATATGCTGACATCTCTTTGAGGCGCGCGTGGAACATATACGCGCCGTACGGCACGGGTCTGGTGCTGATCGGACGGTGAGTCACCCATTACTCACCGTCCGCAGGCCCGCGCCTACGGTGGCCGGGAGTCGTCACGTGGCTCCCGACGCCCGGAGCGTCTCCCGCGGCGGCTGGGACGGGAGGACCTTTCTCTCTCCCATCCCGCCACCTCCTTCGCGAGCATGACTTTTTCGCAGAAGGAGAACATGCGCCCCTAGATTCGATTCCCGGTGGATGATTTTGCAGTGGTGGCCCATGGCAGTGGTATCGGACCAGACTTTCGAGTTTGTAGGTAATAATAATAATATAATATCCTTGGACATTTCACACAGCGCCGTATGGTCCCAAGCTAAGCAACCTAATGCTTGTGTTATGGTAACGAGATGGCTGATATACTACTTATATACATTTTTTTTTTGTAAATACATACATATTATAGATAGAAAAACACCCAGACTCGTAACAAATACTTGCAGGTCGTACAAATATTTGTTCCGTGCGGGAATCGAACCAGCGACATAGTGCGCAACAGTCAATCGCTCAACCACTACGCCAACCGTGTCGTCGTGAATTAGGACATAAGCAGGCCTTTTAGTTTGTGTAATTACTTCACCTGCTTTCAAAGGGTTGTTGTATTCGTCACAAAGTTAATTCTAACTAATATTAAATGATTCAAATATAACATGTGCTTTGTATTCGCAGAATTATCATTTTAATATTTACAAACATTTCAGTATTGGTACTGATAAAATATTGATGATTATGTATTATTCATTTAGATATTTCATTGACCTCTGACATCTTATATTGATAAGCGTTTACCTAATACTATCATTTTTATTAAGTATTCGAATTTCAAAGAATTAAATGTGATTGTATTTTGTTTTTGGGTTTTCTCCATACTTTGGTACAAATTTAAAGCAGGAAGATAAACTACGATAACATGGCGCGCCACTCCAAATGACAGTTTCAATGTTTGTAGTCACATCCTTACGAAAGAGTTTGTATGTAAAAATTATTCGTGTTCAGTAGCAGGCCGGCAGCGACATGCATTGTGAGTCTTGGTGGCACTTTGTAATTACTTTCACAAATATTTTCAAACGTTTTGAATTTTGGAGGGACGGGCCATGTTATCGTAGTTTATTTGCTACCTTCTACTAATAGTACTTTCATCCCGAAAAGAAATACCATTCCCGGGGAAAACAACAATAACGTTCTTATGATAACAGATGGCGCCACGTGTCTTTCGAATCGTGATTGAATTATATTATTACAGAAACTTTAATAGCGTGTTAACCCGAATTAATTGTCAAATTCTAAATTAACGCGAGCGGAGCCGCGGACAAAGACTAGTACTAGAATATGGATACAACAAACAATAAAATTCTAAACGATACGAAACGATGCATACATTTTTATGCTCTGATTAAGGAAATTCCGTCATTCATTCAGTTATCTTAACCACGTATAACGATCTAATTGCTACATTAAACTGTGTGTCTGTACTGGCGGTTAGAGACTTTGCGTTTTTTGAAGTAAAAACTTCTTGAGCGGCGTTGTGCTCTTTTTTTGTGATGGGTATGTTAAACTCGCGTCAGGACACGTGACCTGATCGAAAATTCATAAGACGGAGGGAGAGATAAACTTTTTAATGTAAAATAATTTTATTGTAATAGTTCTGAAGTGTTACCTTTTTTAATGTAATATAAATTGTCATGTTTGTGTACGATAGCGCAATAATTAAAGCAATTCGTGCAAAATTATTCCCTAACCATTACCAAAAAAAAAAGCACAACGTTAATATTCAAGTTTTCACTTCTGCCAGCACTCCCGGAGTGGAACGCGTTGTTTTTTTTTTAAGTTGAGTTACTAGGAGCGTTTGTAAAACGCAAAAAAGAAAGAAGAAATTTCTATTAAGTCGAATTAGTCGCCCCGGCTTCGCGCGGGTGCAATTTAGGTTCTTTGACCAAAAAAATCTAAAATGATTATACGATTCTACTTATTAACCTATTAAAAACGCACGCAAATACGGCAATTATCCTTTTGAACGCGAGAGCATAAATGCACGCGCGTGCCCTCCACGCAAAGCTAAAATTTATTTCTTCTTGTTATCAGGAATTGCCCAATATCCATGGTGTCATATAATTTGTTTCATATCATTAAATACGTACGAGAGCTTCAATTTTTAAGTTATCTATGTAAACACACACAAAAGTAATGATTTAATTGTTTATTTCGTGTTATAGTGTACCCGCATTTTCACATATCAGTGTCGTTGGCGTACAATGCGCTTGCTTGTCACGTGACAATGGCGTTCAAAAGGTTAACGTTTTAACGTATTAAAAACGCACGCAAACGCGTCAATTAAACAGCCTAGTCCGCACACAACCTTATTAATTCATAACCTCTTCCTTATTAGTCAAGACAACCAAGGTAGCTCCATTGTGACTCATGTGCACTGTGAGTAATCAATGTTTATACCATGTACCACGTACAAACATGAGTAAAATTTTTAGAAAACTCTTGAACATAGTATAAAGCGAAGTCGCTTCCCGCGTCCTAATGTCTGTATGTATGCTTAGATCTTTAAAACTGCACAACGGATTTTGATGCAGTTTTTTTTAATAGATAGAGTGATTCAAGAGGAAGGTTTATATGTATAATAACATGTAATTTCCGTCATCCACGCAGGCGAAACAAATTCAGACTTAGCCTTGAGTCCTGCCGGCTCAGAGGGATTGTTAAAGGCTTACCGCTACCCCGGAACATAAAGTCCTCGGGAAGGAACATGAATGGGTTTTAGTCAATGGTTTCCCACCCTTAAAAATAAAGGACTTGAGTATGCTAAGAGGGATGTGTGGTGTTATGCAATTGGATAGAATACGGAATGAGTATAATATTAGAGGAAGTCTGAAAGTGACACCGTTGACTGAAAAGTTGTGTGAAAATCGGTTGTCATGGTAGGGCATACGGAGGAATGAGGAAAATATTGTCAGGAAAGTTGTGAGTATGAATGTGGATGGCTATACAACTAGAGGGAGACCAAAGAAACGATGGATGGATTGTGTGAAAGATGATATGGCTAGGAAGGGAGTGACTACCGAGATGACGACTGATAGAGAAGTGTGGAAGAAAAATCAGAGCAGGAGAATGATGAAAAATAAAGGACTCCGGATTTGTGTTCGATTGATGTTAATACGATCGCCCCCTATTACATGGGACGTAAACAAAACTGGCAAAATATGGGTATACTATAGGTACAGCTCTGTCTAACCCTTCAGAATACAGGCGTGATGTTATGTGGTCACTGCAAACAGACATTTTACTATTTTTAATAGATTTTAAAGATAACTGCAACAACACGGGCAAAAGCTATTAATTAATCTTATTCATTTGTTTTTTGTTGTCCTTTGTTAATTTTTATTCCCGTCTATTTTATATACTTACTTGTACATAGTTATTCGAACGAAGTTCCTTATCGCGCGTTGCGAAAGGGCGCTAGACGGAATTAAGACCAAAAGTTGTAACGACACTATTTTTGGAGTAAAATATGATGTCTTTTTAATCAATATTTTCTGATTGGTTAATTTTAGATCAGATTTTTTTTGATAACTTAAAAGAAATAAAATGTTATTAACTACAATTCCTTCATTAATTAATCGAAAGGAACTTCGTTCCATCCAGGTGTCCCTTGACACCTCTCAAGTTTTATTCATATTTTAAGTCGTTTTAGGTATGTAAATATCAGGTGAATAAAATAATCAGCTAAATTGCTTGTTGAATTCGTCACTTACATCATTACAATAAATTACATTAAACCGAATGCAGTAAACTGGGGTGTATAGTTTCAACCCAGTAACTGGGCAATACCTCTTGGTAAGTAAGAACCAAGGGGTATCGTATTGCCGAATCCCGGTTGTGGAGTTCAGATAAGCAGTCGCTCCATATAAAATACTGGTATTCAGCTACATCCGGTTAGACTGGAAGCCGACCCCAACATAGTTGGGAAAAGGCTGGGCAGATTTTTACATCAGGAAATCCTACTACTATTATAAAGGCGAAAGTTTGTAAGTATGGATGTATGGATGTTTGTTACTCTTTCACGTAAAAACTACTGTATAGATTTGGATGAAATTTGACACAGAGATGGTTTATATCCTGGATTAACACATAGGATATTTTTTATCCCGGTAGAACATTCCTGTGGGATAATTTCCGACCTCCACGCGAGCGAAGCCGCGGGCAGAAGCTAGTATGTATATACTTAAATAAAATACACTGTAAATAGTTCGATCTCTGATTTTAACCCAGTATGTTTTAATTGTTTCAGCATGAGGGTCCTAGCTATCCTGCTCCTCATAGCAGCGGCGGTCTACGCCAGCCCCCGCAGCGCCACAAAACCGCAACCGGTCACTGCGCATATCACCTCTCTCACTGACAAGGTTTGTTTTTTTTAGTTTATGACATCTCGCAGGAGAGCTCGTGGCTAAGTACTAACAGCCGCACAGGTCGATCCATCAGGTTAAGCTACGCTTGCCGGGGTTGGCCGTGGATGGGTGGACCATCTTTACATACCGAGACTCCTCCGTGCCTCGGAAAGTACGTTAAGCCGTTGGTCCCGGCTGTCATTTGGACATCTTTGACAGCCGTTACCGGTCGTCAGAAGCCCGAAATTCTGACAGCCAGTACTGACCAAGGGGTATCGTATTGCCCAGACTGGGTTGTGGAGGTCAGATAGGCAGTCGTTCCATATAAAATGCTGGTATTTATCTGCATCCGGTTAAGACTGGAAGCCGACCCCAACATAGTTGGGAAAAGGCTAGGCAGATGATGGCATCTCGCAGTTCAACCAAGGAGTTAGTCTACTACTTAACCAGGCTTGCCTGTGGATGCCTCAATAAATTAATGCCTCTAGCCAAAGGGACAAGTGTCAATCGCTCCGTGTCGATTCGATTTCGAAAATCGATATCACTTGTCATTGAGTTGTTGATCGAACAATTCGTTATCGCAGCGATTCGGATTGTCAAGAACGCTACTTTTCTGGGCATTTGTATGGGAGTAGGTATTGATCGAGTCATTTGATTTCGCAACGTATCGTTACACAATTTGACATTGTTTAGCACTTAGCGATCGAAAACGATTGATCACGTGACATTTCGAAAGCTTATACCAATTCCATACATTTCGGATTTATCTAATTTCAAAAGTTTCAATTTCAAATGGGAACAAATCTGATATCGCGAAAAAGATCAGCTGTTCCCTAAATTGCGACGAGCATAATGTAGGGAACAGCAGATTTTTTTTCGCGATTTCATGTGTTTTTCTCATAGTAAAACTTGTTCATAATGATGAGTACAATGACCCCTTAAGATATTGCCCTTGAATTCATTTCACCCTGTATAACTGAAGAATCGCCCATCCATGATCTGGCCCCAACGAGTACAGCTTAACCTTGAAGCTTTTCATTCAGTCAATGAACTTGTCAAAAATAATCTCAAATCATTCACTCTTTTTATTACTAAACTGATTGAGAAAAACAACTTGAGTGTATCAATTAAATGAAATTACTACGAAATGTTTAGAACATTCCTACATATATATTTTTAGAGAAGATGTTCTGGTGTGTTTCGCATTCAGAGGGGCTCGTGGCTAAATAATAAACAGACCAGCTTATAATGTTTCCACTTTTCTTTTTTTCCACGATCACTGACAAAGACTTGTACTGGACAAGTCCACTGACACATGTGCGGTTTTTTCCTCCAAAAGACCATTTCAGACACCAACCTACATGGTCTTCACGTGCTTTGACCAAGATTATGTCTGGACAATAAAAGAGACTGTGACCTCTGAGTTTGTTTCGGCGTTTCTTCTCAGAGTAGTCAGATCCCAGAACTTTGTCAATGGGACCAACATTGAAATATGAAAAAAATATATATCAGTTGTCATATACATTTTGACGAATTATGCGAACATAAATGTACTGAACAGCTGATTTTTTTTCGTGATTTCAGGTATATTTCCATAGTCAAAGTTGTTCATTTTCACGAGTATAGTACCCCCTGAAAATATGTCCCTCGTTTAACCTAACACACTTGTAAGAGATGTACTGGACAAGTGTCCAGTTATACATGTCTTTGTCAGTGATCGTGTAAAGAAAGAAAGAAAAATTGTGTATTCTGCACGAATAAAACGTACATTTCAAGCAAAAAAACATCAGAAACTTAGTCACTAACTACACCCGTGCAAAATAGCTAAAATACCTCGTATTCAGAAAAATTAAAAACCACATTGACATTTTGGTATCTCGGCCATAGACAACGGATGAACCACAGACAATATATTGATAACTTACTGCATAATAACATGAACATGACAACAGACATTGTGTCTGTTGTCATGTTAATGTTTATAATAACAAAAATAATATAAATAACAAAATTTTACAAATAATAACATAAAATGCACGAGATTAAATCTCGATTTCCGGCAAAACTACAAGTCGTTTGAAAAAAAGTTCAATGGCAAAGTTATAGTTAATTTTTCTGAGAACATTTACCATGGTACACAAATAACTATTTTCACACCATCAGAAAGTAGAGGTTTCAACGTTTTTTACCCTTCAAAAACGCACCCCCATCCTTCCCGACCTCAGATCGCCCGTAAATTATTTTTCCTTTCATTTTTATTATTTTCTCTTTCGTTTCCAAAGGTTACATCCAACTATTTTTTTTGTCACTTTTTACTATTTTCAAAGGCTTCAGCCCTTCACCTTCACTTGACTTCATACAGCCCAGTCTGCATGGGTGTTTCCTGTTTGCATAAGATCTGTTTACTATTATAAAACCTCAGACATGCCCTTGGCTTAATCCCAAACCCCAATGATTACATTTATCGTCCCTGTAAAACAACAAAATAGACACTCTTTGGAGATCCTCAATTGGGTATTTGAAAGGGTAGTCAATAACGTTACTTTTTATGAACTGGCAAAACGCGGAATTTGTACGTGATTTGTATGAAATATGAACTGTCACAGATTTTTAGATTCAAAATGGAATACTTATTAGCATGAAATATGTATTTTTATTTATATTATCAATACAACCTAATACAATAACATCTTATACATAATAAAGGCTTTAGTGACCCGCCCAATCTCATTTTTTAACTTGGCAGGCCTTTGCCAACGTCAACTATCCTAGTTTTGGAGCGCAGCGTGGTGTTTCATATTCGGTCAGTTCGTTTAATGCCCAAAACACCGCGCTCCATAGCTCTTTGGCAAACCCCAAGGCGGAACTTTTGATTCGGTGAGCGAGCAGGTCTGAGCACCGTAAGTTAGGACGGGCAGGACACACATATCGATAGTCAAAAATTCAAAAGTCATTTATTCAAATTAGGCTGAAGATCAGCACTTTTTGAAGGTCAAAGTTACATAAGACAGTCTCCCAAAAACGCCCACCCTTCACCACTTCCTAGTGCTTTAGCTGGAAGAAGAAGTGGCGCAACAAACTCCCCAGCAGCACAGCTGTCTGATTAGTTGGAAGAACTTGACTCTACACATTTATCGTATGAGAAGTAATTAACATTACGAAACACATAACATTAGAGGCCACAAGTCAGCTAGCACACGCCAATATACCAATAAATATGATAAGTTTTCGCTTCAGGGAAATCGGTAGATCACCCTTCAATAGCGTCTTCATGGCCCAGTAACTTTTCCAGGCATTTTCGATGCAGCGATCGATTTATACATACAAAGGATTCTTTATATTTTATCATTGGAACGTGATTGTTAAACAGTTGAAATTTTCAGAGTTGATGTATTCCTGTTGCCGCTATAACAACAAATACTAAATAACAGCATAACGTAAATATTTATAGAGGCTCCAATACAACAAACGTGATTTTTTTGCCATTTTTTAAACATAACTAGCTGCTCCCGCGTGGTGTCACTCGCTGCTCGGCTCCTATTGGCCGTAGCGTGATGTTACATAGCCGAAAAAGGCTATACTTTCTCAATAAATGGACTATCCAACACAAAAATCATTTTCACCTCACAGGCTCGGAAAGAGTCTGTTTGTCATTCGAAATCTGAGCCGAAAATCGCTTTTTGCTCTCTGGCGTAGAAAGAGTTTTTAAAATTCGAACCTTTCTATTTAATAATTTTCTATACTGCCAGTCCACTGAAAATGCATGACACGGTCTAAAATAAAATATTTAATAATGCCGCTCACCTTAAAAACTTCCATCACAGTACAGAAATTAAATATTGTGTGAGGATATTTAAATTGTAAAATTGGAATTAATGTTAATTTTTTTTTTTTTTTTCATTTCCACTAATATTAATAATAATAATAATAATTTTATTTGGCAAAAAGAAGAAATACAATGCATGTTACATTATTATGTTATTACAATATTGTGCTCAATTTTTGTGAATAATGACCCCGATGCTAGGAAAATCCTGTGTTATATTATATTAAAGTTTATTTTATTTAAAAAATTAAACTTAAAATTACTACACAATTGGGTATTTGACAGGATAGTATTTTTATGGCATATTCAAATGTGACGTCACAGATTTTTTTAATCAAATGGAATACTTATTAACATTAATTCCAATTTTACAATGTTATCCTCGCAAAATATTTAATTTCTGTACTGTGATGGAAGTTTTTAAGGTGACCGGTATTATTTAATATTTTATTTTAGACCGTGTCATGCATTTTCAGTGGACTGGCAGTATAGAAAATTATTAAATAGAAAGGTTCGAATTTTAAAAACTCTTTCCACGCTAGAGAGCAAAAAGCGATTTTGGGCTCAGATTTCGAATGACAAACAGACTCTTTCCGAGCCTGTGAGGTGAAAATAACTATTTTCAATTCGGACCAGTAGTTCCAGAGATAAGCGCGTTCAAACAAACAAACTCTTCAGCTTTATAATATTAGTATAGATGGTACGGAACCTTACGTACGCGAGTCTGGCTCGCACTTGGCCCGTTTTTATAATCACTGCCGCATGACGTCATGCCACGTAACACGTTAAGATTTACGAGGTGATCTTAATGTGAACGGCCATGACTGCTCCAAGGACAGAACGTAAATAAAAGTTGGTAGATATCATTCTGCGTGTAACCGAACGGGTATATACATACATACAAAAGCATATGCTACAGACCACCAAAGTGAACAACTTTTACTATAGGACCAACTCCGAAATCGCAAAAAAAAATCTGGCTGTCAGATTTTTGGGCTTCTGACGACCCGTAACGACTGTCAAAGATGCAAAAATGACAGCCGGGACCAACAGCTTAACGTGCTTTCCGAAGCACGGAGGAGTCTCGGTATGTAAAGATGGTCACCCATCTTCGGCCAACCCCGGCAAGCGTAGCTTAACCTTGTGGATCGACCTGTGCGGCTGTTAGTATTTAGCCACGAACTCCTCAGTAAGAATGCCAGTTTATTGTATGTCATGGTCTCATTCACTTCCTAACGTTGTGGGATAGAAAAAAAACATCTTGTTCATATAAATAGCAACCGAATAGTTCAGACGGCATTCTTATGTTTATACTAGCTAATATAACTGTCTAAATTGTTAATAAACAAGTCTGCAACATGTCTTTGATGAAATTACTAGTAAGCTCGAATTAATAGACCACCTACATCTACCATCTGGTTCTAGAGATGATCGTAAACAGCCGCACGGGTCGATCCATCAGGTTAAGCTACGCTTGCATGGGTTGGTCCGTGGATGGGTGACCATCTTTACATACCGAGCCTTGGAATGCACGTTAAGCCGTTGGTCCCGGCTGTCATTTGTGGATCTTTGTCAGTCGTTACGTGTCGTCAGAAGCACGAAACTGACAGCCAGTCTTACCAAGAGGTATCGTATTACCTAGTTACCGACTGGGTTGTGGAGGTCAGATAGGCAGCCACTCCATGTAAAATAATGGTATTCAGCTGCATCCGGTTAGACTGGAAGCCGACCCCAACATAGTTGGGAAAAGGCTAGGCAGATGATGATCTTCGCATAATATTTAATTTCTGTACGGTGATGGATGTTTTTAAGACGAGCGGACTTTTTTCTATGTGATTTCATATTTTATTTCTGACCGTTTCAAATAGTCAATTAACAGTGAAGATTTTTTAAGAATATAAGCTGGCAAGCAAATAAAAATGTCTACATAAATATTTTTTTATCAACACTCATTTAGTTAACATAAAACATATGTTCTATTAGGCGCAGTGCACACTACAAACAAAACAGAAGTGCTATTTTGTAAAAATCTCAATGACAAAAACTAAGAAGTGAGTTTAAAGTGTCAATAGTGTCAATCCTTAGCATTAGGAGGAGCGACAGCTCACTTCACATGAGTTTGAGTATGTGTGCAAAGTTTGCACACACTGAGCTTTGCCATCCCATCTTTCAAAGTCTGTAACCTTTTGAACGCCATTATCACACATAAGTGACAAGCAAGCGCATGCCCTTACGCCAACGACACAAATACATATGTGACAATGGCAAAAACACGAAATAAACAATTAGGTAAATCATTACTTTTGTGAAAGTTTATATAAATCTTAAAAATTTAAGCTCTCGTACGTATGTAATGTCATGAAACAAATTAAAAGACACCATGGATATTGGGAAATTCATGATAACAAGAAGAAATAAATTTGTAGCTTGGCGTGGAGGGCACGCGCGTGCGTTTATGCTCTGGCGTTCAAAAGATTAATAGAGAATTAGAGATTAATTATTTATAATATCGCTTACAGTAATATCTACTAATAAATTCTCATTTTATCGCTGCGTATGAATATAAATATATCCCGTACTTGACTTAAGAGGCGATTATAATTGACTAATTGACACGGTCAAAAATAAAATATGCAATCACATAGATAAAAGATCGCTCGTCTTAAAAACTTAAATCACCGGATAGAAATTAAATATTATAAGAAACGAAACGTTATTGACTACCCTTTCAAATACTCAATTAGGTATATATGTAGATACATTTTAGACGCCATGGTCCATGCTATTGTAGTTGCTATGCGAAAATAATTTGACTTTGTTTAGGTTAAAAATACGTTAGTTGACACTTCTCGTGACCCAAGGGCTGGCTTTCACCTTGGCCAGAAGCTAAGCATTATCATACAATGTGATAATGTCGCCAGTCTCTTGGGTAGATACATTACCTTTCAACGACATTTTAGTATAAAAAAAACCGGCCAAGTGCGAGTCGCACTCGAGCACCGAGTGAGAGAGAGAGTTCCGTACAAACCTGTAGGTCTATAAGTAAAAGTACACCCATCACGACAATCGAGTCATAGTTACGGTATTCTTATATTTTGAAAAAAAAAAACTGTGACTAATAATTTACGGTTTTCGCAATGTTTCCTTTATCTGTACTATAAGACGTTACTTCGTACCAAATTTCAAGATTCTAAGTTCACGGGAACTACCCTGTAGGTTAAGATTCCCGTGCGAGTTTCGTAAATTTGCGGCATAAACGGCTGTATTTTTTGATTGCTTTGGCTTAGAAGTTTGATTTTTTCACTGTTCCAAGAACAGTAGACCTGAGTATCACTACATAGTATAAAACAAAGTCGCTTTCTCTGTCCCTATATCCTTATGTATGCTGAAATCTTTAAAACTATGCAACGGATTTTGATGCAGTTTTTTTTTAATAGATAGAGTGATTCAAGAGGAAGTTTTATGTGCATAGTTTGTCGCCGAAGCCGCGGGCGGAAGCTAGTTAGATATAAATTTCAATTTTATATTCAGTTTGATACTTCCACGCGCTCCAGAGATAAACGGTATTGACAGACGGACGGACGGACGGACAACAAAGTGATCCTATAAGGGTTCCGTTTTTCCTTTCAAGGTATGGAACCCTAAAATCGTCATTTACTTATATTTTTCGCTGTTCCCCTGAAATGCTTATCAACCTATGGGAATCAGACAGCTGTTTATCAAAGCTTACGTCATCATGGGGTGCGGTTCTCCCTAGCCTGCTGAAAGGTCACGCCATGAGTCATGACCGAATATATTGATTCAATTCCGTAATGGATTGTCCGAGAATAAAGGTCGTTAGTATACCTAACTGTGTACACAAGCCCGATACGATCTCCCATCCCCTTAAGGAACTCTTGCGACAATATTTTTTATATTGTCGCTTACTATTTTGAATGAAAGGGTAGTCAATAACGTTACTTTTTATGATACGTCAAAACACGGAATTTGTACGTGATTTGGATGAAATGTAACTATGTGTCGTCACGGATTTTTAGAATCAAATGGAATACTTAAATATTAGCACTAAATGCAGTTTTACAATTATATCTTTGCATAATATTTAATTTATGCACGGTGATGGAAGTTTTTAAGACGAGTGGTCTTTTTCTATGTGATTTTATATTTTATTTTTGACCGTTTCAAATAGTCAGTTGAGCTGAATGTAATATTAATCTGACAACACTGTTATTATTAATGCTAATTAATTATTAAGTTTTTTTCTTTTAAATATTTGTATGCCAGTCACTGGCGAGACATGTAGAACATAACCCCAGAATTAATACCATTATTGTACCATGTTTCAACGCAAATAAAAATATTCTATTCTATGTTTCTAGACCTTGAATGAATGACCTAGAATGAATTTAATATTTTTACTATGTAGATTATGTGGGTCGATATTATTTGGTTCTTTTCGTAGTTTATTTCGAGTAATTGGTATAATAAAAAAATACCATCGACACAAAAATAAGTACCTAGTATCTTGAACGAAAATAATCGCAAAAATAATGTTTTAATTACTGATTGAATGATTTATGAACACCGAATCGGAGCATTTTTGCGCGCCTTTAACATTGTGAAATACGCCGTTTGCTAATGTTAAATGCCTGACCACAAGCGAGTTTTGTGTTTTTATTATCAAAACGATTTCAAACAAGAAGTAAAATTTGCGTTCCTTTTATGGACATAAAGTATTTGAATTCATATTTGTTTCTTTTTATAGGATGCAAGGAGTAAAGCGAGAGTGCATCCCGCTTTCGCCAACGCTGGTCGCGTAGCCGGCGTGGAAGTGTGGAGAATTCAAGTGAGTAGCGACATCTCTTGATGAGTAGCGGCACTAATTTATAATTGGAAACTAAACAGAGTCATCTATCAGTGGGTAAAAGAACTACTAAATACAATAATAAAAAAAACTCTTGAGTATTAACCAAACTAGTTTCGATGAAATCCATTTTCATGTCATAATATCTTAGTCGTTTTTGTACAAAGTCATTAAAACGAATGTTTTCAGGACTTTGAGCCTACTCCGGTGGCTGCGAGCGACTTCGGTAAATTCTACAAGGGAGATTCCTACATTGTACTGAAGGTAAGAATTATTGAATTTTCACTCTATATATCGTATTGTGATATAGTAATGGTAACACTTTGACTGTAAGCTAGCCTAACGTAAGTACACTAGTCAGTACTTACATGTACTAGATGGGCTAGGTAATACTGGGTGATGCCACTAACGAACCTTACCTTATTCTTACCTACTGCTAGCTCTTGCCTACTGTACCTTATTCTTTGAGGATGGGAAATCATCAAATGACCCCTAAGGAGTGTCAGAGTCTTACTGACTAAAACCCATCCATGTTCCTTCCTTAGCCATTTATGTTCCGGGGTAGCGGTAACCCGTTCGGACAATCACGCTTAGGCCTAGTGTACGTACTACTACAATTATGTTAGTAAAACAAGACCAAAGCTATATTATTATAAATAATCAGCAAGCAGGCAAGGTACCACATATAATTTATCTGCATGACGTGCTCTTTCTCTTCTAACGAATTTTTTATTCCATCAGACAACGGCAGACAAACGCAAGAAACTTTTCTGGGACATCCACTACTGGATCGGCAGCGAGTCCACACAGGACGAGTCTGGGGCAGCCGCCATTTTAACAGTTGGTCTTGACGATAAATTCAACGGCGCCGCCGTTCAGCACAGAGAAACTTTGGGCCAAGAAAGCCAGCAGTTCAAAGGATATTTCCCCTCAGGTTAGTAGCGACATCTGTTGGTGTTACGTGGAAATACCAGTCAGGCAGACGGTATTTTTCTGTGGTCATTCCATCGCAGTAAATACTTAGAATCAAACCAAATGATCAGAGTTGTTAAAATATATGAATAAAATAACAGAAAAAACATGAGTGAACAACATGAGTGAGAGAACACTCTTGTCTATTTAATTTCTGGCTGGAATTGCGAATTTTGTTCGTTGCATCCCTTTCAAACTAGAATTTTGATACTTCAACTTTATTTCTAACAGTTATTTTTCTGGCCCGTCTGCCCCTTGTTCCTAGGAATAAATCCTGGATCCGCCCTTGTTCCCATGTAATTGAACTAACAAGATCCTTAGAAATCTATTTCCGTCAAATTTGCAGATCTATTTTGAAACGAAACATGACGTAAGCCAGTTAGCACCATAACTAAAAACTTCCTTGTTCTAATTGAAGTCGTTAATTAACTCTAATTAAACTTCAATCATCTATTGAGATTCAATTGTAACAACAGAATAATTGCTACTATTCTGATCCATGCCCTAATCGATCCGTAATTCGTTCTACGATCATCATCATTCTCCTGCCCTTATCCCAATTTATTTGTGCTCGCCGCAACATCACTTTTTCTTCTATACTTCTCTATTAGTCGTCATTTTAGTAGTCACTCCCTTCCTAGCCATATCATCTTTCACACAATCCATCCATCGTTTCTTTGGTCTCCCTCTACTTGTATAGCCATCCACATTCATACTCACAACTATCCTGACAACATTTTCCTCATTCCTCCGCATAACATATTCATACAATGACAACCGATTTCCACACACGTTTTCAGTCACCGGTGTAGTTTGGAGACGTCGCCGGTCTACTTCATAAAGCCTTTAAAAAACCATCACACGCCAATTCCATGGTTATATACTTCTAAGATTTCACTTTGTAGTGTATTTTTGAAGTCTTCTATACGAATATTATAAAGAGGAAAGATTTGTATTTTGTGTGTATGTTTGTAATGAATAAACTCAAAAACTACTGTGCCGATTTCAAAAATTCTTACCACCATTAGAAAGCTTAGTTATCAGGGAGTAACATAGGCTACTTTTTATCCTGGGGCCCGCGGGAAAGACCATGGGAGCAAAGCCGCGGGCAAAGTGCTAGTTTTTAATAAAAAGCTTTTGGTTTGTGGGTCTTAGCGCTATAAACCTTTCTTTAATCTTCTTTTTAAAACTCAATGCCAATTATCTTCGTTCGCAGCCCTCCAATACCTGAGCGGGGGCCATGCTTCAGGATTCAACCACGTCGTCACAAATGCTGGCGCTGAAAAACGATTAATTCAGGTCAAAGGCAAGAAAAATATCCGAACCAGACAGGTGAGTTCCTGCTAGTAAGAATATCATGTGTAGGGTAAAAAAACACCTAACGTACGTGCAAGTATCATATTATAACAAAAAAATAACGAAAATGATCCAAAGGGTACTAGGGCTCTCATCCCGGGAATCTCGGTCTCGAAAATTTCGAGTCTCTACGAATTTTTGGTACTTTCTTTTTTTATTTATTTATTATAACCAACTTGCATTAAAAGTTGAACAACCACACAAACAAGTTATTGGTCTGTAAAAAATGACAAAAGAAAAACTAGAAATATAAACAAAAGCTTAGACTGTATAAAATAAGAAATTATTAGGAATTATAATAATTAAATTAACAATATTTGAAATATAATGAAATTAACCATAAATAATAAAAAGATATCAATTTTAATAGAAATAAAAAACAATTGAAATGAGAAATATAAAATAATAATTAGTTAACAATTATATAAAATTAAATAGTAAAAATAAGTAACATTAGTGCAGAGTGATAGTGCGAGGGGTAGCAATAGACTCCAGGTAATGAGTAGCAGTGTCCAGAAATCTCAGCTCAGCAGTTGCAAAGATATCTAATGTATCGTCAAATAGCAAAATGTTGTTAATGAGGGTGAGGGCTACATACAGTGGACTAGTCTTAAGGGAATTGGGACCGGTTTGAGGCACTGAAAATAAAGGACGATGCCGAGGGCGAAGTGTATGACGGATAGGGCGAGGGATATTAAAGGGAATGTACTGTAAAAGCGAGGAATTGAAGTGGGAACCGCGAATAAGGCGGATGAAATATTTCGAGAATCGAGACTGATAGTTTCGGTTTCGGGAATAACGAGACTTTTGATACTCACATAATTAACAGTATTTAATTATTAACAGTAAAAATAAGAAGTAATTTATGAACATGTGATTAATTAAGTCCGAAAAGAAGTTGTTCAGAAATAACACCAACAGAACAAACTATAGGTACTAAAAACTAGAACTAAAACTTAGAGGAAGAGTTTCACAGAGAACTAAAATTAATAATTAATTGATTGCAAGACTAGATAGTCCAGTTCAGCTGCAATGCTTGAACGCAAGAATAAAAAAAAATAAGATGCGTTTGAAAAGCTATGATTGATGTAGGATCCGGAACAGAGTACGTAGAATCTATAAGTATGAAACCTACTTTTGAAATTACTTTTGAACGTCTCGTTTTACCCGGGAGTTTCGAGACCGCATCGAGTCTCGTTTTTTTTTCCGGGACTCAAAAATCCAACAAGACTGAAAGTCTTAGTACAAACACTCTCCCGGAATGAAAAGTATCCTAAAAATCAAATATTTCATACAAACTTCTACCCTTTATTCCACCAATTTACGGGGGGAGTTTCCTAAAATCCTTTCGTATCTGACGTCTACAACTCATAATCTACCTCTGTGACAAATTCCATCGCATTGAACAGTGTGGTGTCGCTATTATTATAACTTAAAAGAAATCAAATTTTATTACAATTCCTTCTAGAATAGAATAGAATAGAATATTTTTATTTGCGTTGAAACATGGTACAATAATGATGTTAATAATAAGGTTATGTTCTACATGTCTCGCCAGTGACTGGCATACATGTTCACTAATTAATCGAAAGGAACTTCGTTCCATCCGGGTGTCCCTTGACAGCTCTCAAGTTTTTATTTATTTCTTCTTTATCCAGGTGGACCCTCTGATCTCTTCAATGAACAAAGGAGACTGCTTCATTCTAGACGTTGGCAACGACGTGTATGTGTACCAGGGCGAGAATTCGAGACGTGTCGAACAACTCAAGGCTGTGTCTGTCGCCAACCAGATCAGGGACGTGGATCATAGTGGAAGAGCGAGAATTGAGATCGTTGGTGAGTTATAGAACTGAGATGATTATTTTTATGACTTCTCTCCTAATCCAGAAAATATTCTTTCCGCTTGTCTGTTTTGTGTGTTTTGTGAAAATCAGAGAGACCTTCACGTAGGGAGCTCAGTGGTACAGCACACATCAAAACATCGTGAGGAAACCGGCATGCCTGAGAAATATTATTTCTCAACAGCATGTGAAGCTAAGTCAGAGGCCCATGGGCAGCATGAAAACTGACACCAGGTTAGTCACTAACCACACGAAGAAGAAGAAGAGGTAGAGCTCGTGTAATAGGTTGTAGGGATTTCTATCCTACGGAACATTAACACACGGGACAGCAGCTAATATATTATGTTGAACTAGCTGACCCAATAGACGTTGTCCTGTCGTAACTATAATACCTACCTTACCGTTCCTACCTTCTTCTTCGTGTGGTTAGTGACTAACCTGGTGTCAGAGTTTTAATGCTGCCCATGGGCCTCTGACTTAGCATCACATGCTGTTGAGAAATATCTCTCAGGCATGCCGGTTTCCTCACGATGTTTTCCTTCACCGATTGTAAGCAAGTGATAATTATACAATACGCACATGAATCCGAAAAATCAGAGGAAGAAGAAGACCGTTCCTACCTACCTACCCTACCTACCTACCCTACCTACCTACCCTACCTACCTACCCTACCTACCTACCCTACCTACCTACCCTACCTACCTACCCTACCTACCTACCCTACCTACCTACCCTACCTACCTACCCTACCTACCTACCCTACCTACCTACCCTACCTACCTACCCTACCTACCTACCCTACCTACCTACCCTACCTACCTACCCTACCTACCTACCCTACCTACCTACCCTACCTACCTACCCTACCTACCTACCCTACCTACCTACCCTACCTACCTACCCTACCTACCTACCCTACCTACCTACCCTACCTACCTACCCTACCTACCTACCCTACCTACCTACCCTACCTACCTACCCTACCTACCTACCCTACCTACCTACCCTACCTACCTACCCTACCTACCTACCCTACCTACCTACCCTACCTACCTACCCTACCTACCTACCCTACCTACCTACCCTACCTACCTACCCTACCTACCTACCCTACCTACCTACCCTACCTACCTACCCTACCTACCTACCCTACCTACCTACCCTACCTACCTACCCTACCTACCTACCCTACCTACCTACCCTACCTACCTACCCTACCTACCTACCCTACCTACCTACCCTACCTACCTACCCTACCTACCTACCCTACCTACCTACCCTACCTACCTACCCTACCTACCTACCCTACCTACCTACCCTACCTACCTACCCTACCTACCTACCCTACCTACCTACCCTACCTACCTACCCTACCTACCTACCCTACCTACCTACCCTACCTACCTACCCTACCTACCTACCCTACCTACCTACCCTACCTACCTACCCTACCTACCTACCCTACCTACCTACCCTACCTACCTACCCTACCTACCTACCCTACCTACCTACCCTACCTACCTACCCTACCTACCTACCCTACCTACCTACCCTACCTACCTACCCTACCTACCTACCCTACCTACCTACCCTACCTACCTACCCTACCTACCTACCCTACCTACCTACCCTACCTACCTACCCTACCTACCTACCCTACCTACCTACCCTACCTACCTACCCTACCTACCTACCCTACCTACCTACCCTACCTACCTACCCTACCTACCTACCCTACCTACCTACCCTACCTACCTACCCTACCTACCTACCCTACCTACCTACCCTACCTACCTACCCTACCTACCTACCCTACCTACCTACCCTACCTACCTACCCTACCTACCTACCCTACCTACCTACCCTACTTACCTACCCTACCTACCTACCCTACCTACCTACCCTACCTACCTACCCTACCTACCTACCCTACCTACCTACCCTACCTACCTACCCTACCTACCTACCCTACCTACCTACCCTACCTACCTACCCTACCTACCTACCCTACCTACCTACCCTACCTACCTACCCTACCTACCTACCCTACCTACCGTACCTACCTACCTACCGTACCTACCTACCTACCGTACCTACCTTACTACCTCTGTGCCTTTCTACCTTACCTTCCACAGAAATCAGCTGTGCCATATATACTATGCTCGCATAACTCGTCAAAATGTAGGGAACAGCTGATTCTTTTTCGCGATACCAGGTGTGTTCTCATAGTAAAAGTAGTTCATAATGATGAGTACAATGGCCCCTTAAAATATTGCCCTTGAATTCAAATTCACCCTGTACTATGTAGAGATGCGAGAGTAACTCTGTCTAGCTACTAGTTTTTCTCGTCTTAACGAATTTTGATGTAATTTGACCTATAGGTAAAGGTAGGTTTATGACTTAGGTTATGTTCGTGAACGGGCGCTGTCAGTAGGGACTGGTCATCTCTTAGCGGCTAAGGCTTGTTTTAATTTATTTTTTGAATAGTTTTTACATATTTTATATCGGATGCTTTTAACGTTCTGCATCGTTCTCAGTCTCACATGTATATAATTAATATGAACTATGTGTGTATGTGTATGTATTAATATAATTATTATAACGTTTTAGCATAGTTCATGCGTTAACTAATAGTTAATGTTACAATGTAAAAGGCACGATGGGGTTGACATATTTGTTTAAATAAAAACCCCAAAACAAATAAAGAGAAAAAAAAAAAACTATGTAACCAATATTTTGTAACCATATTTTGTTTAAAAGAGTGTCCATGGAGTTTCTTGCCCGTTCTTCTCCATAGGTACCTACTGCTTTGGAATGGGCAACTAGCTTCATCTCTCTGACTGACCGACACCTTGACAATTTAAAAGTGCCTGTAATTGGTTTATTTGAAATAAATACTTTGAGTTTGAGTTTGAGTTAGGATATAAAATACTTTGTATGCCGATAGTATGATCTTATGAAATTACTTTCGACATCTACGCGTGGTAGTCAGGGGCAAAAGCAAAATCTCCAAACTGCCTAGCTTATTTTAAGCAAGTGATAATTATACAATACGAACATGAAGCCGTAAAATCAGAGGTGCGTGTCTTGGGTTCGAACTCGAGAGCTAAGACTTGGCAGTCCGACGGTCATACCACTAGGCTATCACTGCCGTCAGTCATTGTAATTTAGAAGTGCTTTTTATTAAGGATGGGAAATATTCAAATGACTCCTCCCGCTCTGGGTGGAGCGGAAGGCAGGCTCTTACTGACGAAAAAGTCATGCTCGCGAAGGAGGTGGCGGGATGGGAGAGAGAAAGGTCCTCCCGTCCCAGCCGCCGCAGGAGAGCTCCCGACGCCCGGGGCCGTCGGGAGCCACGTGACGACTCCCGGCCACCGTAGGCGCGGGCCTGCGGACGGTGAGTAATGGGTGACTCACCGTCCGATCAGCACCAGACCCGTGCCGGACGGCGCGTATATGTTCCACGCGCGCCTCAAAGAGATGTCAGCATATGAAGGGGCCCCTCAGGGCCAAGCCTGCCGGGTAAGCGGGATTGTCCGAAAGGGTTACCGCTACCCCGGAACATAAAGGGCTACGGAAGGAACATGGATGGGTTTTAGTCAGTAAGAGTCTGACACTCCCTTCCGCTCCACCCAGAGCGGGAGCACTCATTGGATGATTTCCCAGCCTTAAAAAAAAAAAAAAAAAGGCTCTTACTGACCAAAACCCATCCATGTTCCTTAGTCTTCCGGGACAGCGGTAACCTTTTTGCACAATCCCGCTTACCCAACTATGTTGTGGTCGGCTTCCAGGTCACCAAGATGCAGCTGAATACCAGTACTCTTAGTGGAACCGCCAGAAAAACCTGGACATTAATAAGAGGCACTTTGTTCACAGATCAATACGCAACCGACGTGGAAAACCAGAAGTTCTTCACAGCTTTAGGATCTGGAAATAAGGACCTGGTCCCTGAACAGAGCGCTGGTGGGGATGATCAGGTACTAATGGATTTTCCCTCAGTAATAACTAGGGCTTTCATTCCGAGAATCTCGGTCTCGAAAATTTCGAGTCTCGAAGATTTTTTGGTATCTTCGAGACTCGAGACTGATCGTTTCGGTTTCGGGAACAACTAGACTTTTGAGACTTACATAATTAACCGTATTAAATAATTAACATTAAAAATAAGAAGTTAATTATGAAGATGTGATTAATAAAGTCCGAAAAGTAGCGAAGTTGTTCAGTTGGTCCCATAGTAAAAGCTGCTCGTTATAATGAGTACAGACGCCAGCACATCAAGCTATCCCTAACTGTCAAATTTTCTCAATTAAAAATGAACCTTATGCCTTTGCAATAAAGTTGAAATACTATCAAAGAAATTTGACAGATTGAGGTAACTTGATGTGCTGGCCTCTGTACAATAAGGGGATTAAAACGACTAAAATTTAACCGTGTATATGCACTTATATCATTATAAATGTTTCTCTTAATATTTCTAACCAAACAACGTTGCTTTCAGACTTTCGAGCGCAGTGAAGAACAATCCGTGATCCTCTCCGAGGTATCTGACAGTTCTGGCAAAGTGAAGGTGACAGCATTGTCCAAACCCTTCAGACAGGATCAGCTCAAACCACAGGTAAAGGAAGAAATAATTTCCATCCATTTAATTTTTTTTTTTTTTCCATTTTTTTTTTCTTTTTTCATGATCTGATGATATAAAATAATAATAATATCCTTGGACATTTCACACATCGCCGTATCGTCCCAAGCTAAGCAACCTAATGCTTGTGTTATGGTAACGAGATGGCTGATAAACTACTTATATACATTTTTTTTTGTAAATACATACATATTATAGATAGAAAAACACCCAGACTCGTAACAAATACTTGCAGGTCGTACAAATATTTGTTCCGTGCGGGAATCGAACCCGCGACATAGTGCGCAGCAGTCAATCGCTCAACCACTGCGCCAACCGTGTCGTCATAATCAATCAAGTCAAGTCAATGATAATGATGTGGCCCAGGGTAACGGGCCTTAAGCGGGATTGTCCGAAAGGGTTACCGCTACCCCGGAACATAAAGGGCTACGGAAGGAACATGGATGGGTTTTAGTCAGTAAGAGTCTGACACTCCCTTCCGCTCCACCCAGAGCGGGAGCAGTCATTGGATGATTTCCCAGCCTTAAAAAAAAAAAAAAGGGGTAACGGGCCTTCGAACCCACACAAGCATTACGCTTAGTGTATTTAATTTCATCACCACTGCTCTCAAAACGGTGAAGGAAAACATCGTGAGGGAGGCATATCCTAGAACCAAAAATTCTAAGACATGTGACATCTACCAACACGCACTGGGCCTACTTGGGGGATTAGTGCCCACTCCCTCTCTTAGAAGAGGCTTATGTCTCAGCAGTGGGAACAGCATAGGTTGATATGATCTGAGAGGGGCTCAGAGAAAACAGCTGCACGATTTGATCGATCAGGTTAAGCTATGCAATCCGTGGTTGGTCCGTGGGTCTTCTTCTTCGTGTGGTTAGTGACTAACCTGGTGTCAGAGTGTTTATGCTGCCCATGGACCTCTGACTTAGCATCACATGCTGTTGAGAAATATCTCTCAGGCATGCTGTTCGTGGGTGAGCGACCTTTCTATACTGAGACCCCTCAGTAGATCATCGGTACAGGCGCTTTTTTGTGGTAATGTAGTAGAATGCGAGCTCGTGGCTTAGTACTAACAGCCGCACAGGTCGATCCATCAGGTTAAGCTACGCTTGCCGGGGTTGGCCGTGGATGGGTGATCTTTGCATACCGAGACTCCTCCGTGCCTCGGCAAGCATGTAAAGCCGTTGGTCTCGGCTGCCATTTGTGCATCTTTGACAGTCGTTACGGGTCGTCAGAAGCCCGAAAATCTGACAGCCAGTCTAACCAAGGGGTATTGCCAATTTACTGGGTTGTGGAGGCCAGATAGGCAGTCGCTCCATGTAAAATAATGGTATTCAGCTGCATCCGGTTAGACTAGAAGCCGACCCCAACATAGTTGGGAAAAGGCTAGACAGATGATGTAGTAGAATGCGATGCGGTGTGGCCTGATGCCGTTGTTATAAGCGCTGGCTTTGATACACCTTTAACCAGCCACCCAGTCTTTCTCTATGTGGAATGTTATTAAATTAATTGTCTGCTTTTTACAGGAAAGTTATATCTTGGACACAGTCAGTGGCAGCGTCTACGTCTGGAATGGCAAGCAAGCCACACAGAGGGTAAGTTAATAATATAATAATTACTTACCTCACAGATATTGCAGTTCCCAACACTCATAACCTACAAAAACCAATCGCTGAAAAAATAAGTAAATACGGCGAGTTTAGAGAAGAAGTTACAAGAATTTGGAGACAAGATTAAGTTTATGTTGTTCCTGTAGTTCTCTCCACGACAGGTGTTACCCCCAACCATCTCCTCCGAAACCTGACATTAATATATCTCTACAAGAATCCATTCACATCAAAATGCAGAAAGTAGCCATCCTAAACACCATGCAAATAGATGTAAATGTAGCTAAAACCAGTCAAAGAGCTGAGAAAAATAACACTCCCGATAATAATAATAATATCCTTGGACACTTTCCACACAGTGCCATATAGTCCCAAGCTAAGCAACCTAATGCTTGTGTTATGGTAACGAGATGGCTAATAAACTACTTATTTTTATTTTTTTTGGTAAATACATACATATTATGGATAGACAAACAGCCAGACCCGAAACAAAATACTTGCAGGTCGTACAAATATTTGTTCCGTGCGGGAATCGAACCCGACAATTTAAAGATATTACTATTTATTTACCAGCGACCCGGTTTTTATAGGTAGGAAATCATCAAATGACCCCTCCCGCTCTGGGTGGAGCGGAAGGGAGTGTCAGACTCTTACTGACTAAAACCTATCCAAGCTCCTTCCTTAGCCCTTTGTGTTCCGGGGTAGCGGCCTCCCAGTTTTTACGACTTAACCAAAAATCCAGATTCCTTATATTATTACTAGCAACTACATAATACATCGTGAGGAAACCAGCATGTCTGAGAGATATTTCTCAACAGCATGTGAAGCTAAGTCAGAGGCCCATGGGCAGTTTAAAAACTCTGACACCAGGTTAGTCACTAACCACACGCAAAGAAAAGAACCCAGTCTACCTACCCTACCTACCTAATCACTTAGGGGTATGAAAAATAGATAGTAGCCGATTCTCAGACCTACTGAATATACATATAAAATTTCATAAAAATCGGTCAAGCCGTTTCAAATGAGTATGGTAACTAACATTGTGACACGAGAATTTTATATACAGGGTGTGAAATCGTGAAAAAAAAACAGCTGTTCCCTACATTTCGACGAGTCACGTGACCAAAAATGTATACAGCTGATTTTTTTTGCGATTTCGGAGTTGGTCCCATAGTAGAAGTTGTTCAATTTGGTGGTCTGTAGCATATGCTTTTGTATGTATATACCCTTTCGGTTACACCCTGTATAAGATTTTATTTCTTGCCAGAGGCTGTGTTTCCGGATACCTATAATCTTAATACCACATCCACGCACACTTCAAACTGTTTCATTTTTTTTTTAGGAAAAGACTGAAGCTCAGACCAAAGCTCAGGCGCTGCTGAGTGCCAAGAACTATCCTTCATGGGTGAGTAATAACATAAAAACCTTTTTACGAAAAGAAGTCGATCTACTTTCACAAAAATATCACCAACTGAAAAATAAATCAAACTCGAAGCATCTATTTCAAATATAAACCAATTACAGGCACTTTTGAATTGTCATAGGGTCGGTCAGTTAGAAAGATGAAGCTAGTTGCCCATTCCAAAGCAGTAGGTACCTATGGAGAAGAACGGGCAAGAAACTCCACCGACACTCTTTTAAAAAAATATGGTTCCAAAAAATTGGTTTGATTCCATTATTAAGTAATGGAATCAAACCAATTTTGGGTGTAAGAATAGAGGAAGTCCAAAGACTGTTGACATCTCTTTGAGGCGCGGGGGAACATTCCTCGCCGTCCGGCACGGGCCTGGTCCTGATCGGACGGTGAGTCACCCCGGACCGTCGTCTGCGGCGGCGGCTGGGACGTGAGGTTCTGTCCCTCAACCATCCCGCCACCTCCGTTGCTAGCATAACTGCTTCGCAGAAGGAGGTGCTCCCCACTCCCTCTCACTGCAGACCATAGATTGAACTTGAGATATATTTTTACTTCGATGGTCCTAGTTTATCATTTGTAGCTTCGAGTTACGGCTGTATGGACATAGTACAGTATTGCACTTGTAAGCGGGCACGCCCTTTATGCCTGGAAGCTCTTGTTTTTTCTTTGATTTTTTTTATTTACGCTTTCGTACAGTCAGTTTCAATATTCTTGGTATATTGGCGTGTGCTAGCTAACATGTGCATGTGCAAATGATTGATTTTAATGTGATGTGTTCCGTAATGTTTATTACTTCTCATACGATGAATGTGTAGAATCAAGTTCTTCCAACTGAACAGACAGCTGTGCTGCTGGGGAGTTTCTTGCGCAACTTCTTCTTCCAGCTAAAGCACTAGGAAGTGGTGAAGGGTGGGCGTTTTTGGGGGACTGTCTTATGTAACTTTGACCTTCAAAAAGTGCTGATTTTCAGCCTATTATGAATAAATGACTTTTGATTTTTTTAATATTTATTTTCTTCTTCAGGTACGCATCGTGACCATTCCTCAAGGAACGGAGCCTACTGTCTTCAAGCAATATTTCTCAACTTGGAGGGATGTTGGCATGTCTCACACAAGACTTGTATAAATCCTTGTCATCATTCATCATTCTCCTGCCTTTAACCCAATTTATTCATGCTCAACGCAACATGTCTTTTTCTTGCACACTTCTCTATTAGTCGTCATCTCGGTAGTCGCTCCCTTGTAAACCATATCATCTTTCAGGCAGTCCAACTAAGCTAAAAACATGACGAGAAAGACTTGTATAAGTACCTGCTCTTGACAATATCCAGCATATTATCTGTGTACTGTGTAAGGTCCTCCACCAAAATGCAGAAGGTTCAGGGACCTTCGCTGAGGGGGCTCAATGGTAGAACGTGTGTCCTGTGTGAATAGTGATTTGCTGGGCTATCAAAGCAAACACACAGACCGTGAATAACCGCCAAGCCAAGCCCGCTGCTAAAGACGAAGTCCTGTCACTTGTATAAAAACCTATCAACCTATTCTAAACATATAATTTGAAGGTTCGAATGCTGTCAGATTATTACCAGCCATGTTCAACATAAGGTTTCACTCAGGCTCTACAATACCACTATTTTTATCCGGGGCGTATTACAGTATTCAACTGCATCCGGTTAGACTGGAAGCCGACCCCAACATAATTGGAAAAATGCTAGGCAGATTGATTGACTGCCTATCTGACCTACACAACCCAGTTACTTGGTAACACGATACCCCTTAGTAAGACCAGTTACTCACTATATATATCATGATTTATGCTGGACTTTGCATTAGCACTGAAGCCATAATAAAATAGTTGCCACCATTTTGAAAACTTAATTTTTGCTTTTTATTTTATTTATAAAGACTGTAATTAAATATTATTTGTAATATACTAGTGTTTTAATTAATAACTAGCTGACCCGACAGACGTTGTCCTGTCTTAACTATGATACCTACCTTACCTACCCTACCTACCCTACCTACCCTACCTACCCTACCTACCCTACCTACCCTACCTACCCTACCTACCCTACCTACCCTACCTACCCTACCAACCCCATCTACCTACCTACTTTTTTAAATATAAGAACCTTTTTCTGACAATAACAAACACAACAAAACACGAATTAGTGAAATCGGTCCAGCCGTTCACGCGTGATGGCGTTACCACGGGAAATAGGGATTCATTTTTATATAAATACTAGCTGACCAAACAGACGTTGTCCTGTCTTAACGATGATACCTACCCTACCTACCTACCTACCCTACCTACCCTTCCCTACCTACCCTACCTACCTACCCTACCTACCTACCCTACCTACCCACCTACCTTTTCTCACCTTTTAAACCTTTTAAATGGACTATCCAACACACAAAGAATTTTTCAATTCAGACCAGTAGTTCCAGAGATTAGCGCGTTCAAACGAACAAACTCTTCAGCTTTATAGTATTAGTATAGATATATAGATAATTTTATGACCTACAAAGTTCACACTGGGGACGAAGGCATTCTGTTTGTGAAAACGAGTGGTTTATAAACCACCACGCGGGTCCAGTGCGCAGAATACGATATTAAGTGTCCCATTGCGTGTGGTACAGCACCACATTAACACTCCAAAGCGGAGTTTTCTATGCATCCCCACCTGAGCAGGTTTTCCTTGCTTCGGCCAAAGGTCCGGGGTCTGTTTAAAGACTTCTAGGTTGGCCAAGGCAGGTCGCGCCCAGGAGGGAGACCTTCAGCAGTACCGGTAGTAAAATACTTCATTTACGGATAGCGACAGATAAGCTATAATAATAATAATAATATCCTTGGACATTTCACACAACGCCATATCGTCCCAAGCTAAGCAACCTAATGCTTGTGTTATGGTAACGAAATGGTTGATAAACTACTTATACACATTTTTTTTGTAAATACATACATATTATAGATAGAAAAACACCCAGACCCGTAACAAATACTTGCTGGTCGTACAAATATTTGTTCCGTGCGGGAATCGAACCCGCGACATGCTGCGCAGCAGTCAATCGCTCAACCGCTGCGCCAACCATGTAAACACAAGCTGTGTGTAGCTATGACAACATGGCGCGCCCCTCCAAAATTCAAAATGTTTAAAAGTATTTGTGAAAGTATTTACAAAGCGCCACCAAGACTCACAACGCATGTCGCTGCCGGCCTGCTACTGAAGACGAATACTTAGGTACAACTACAAACAAACTCTTTCGTAAGGATGTGACTACAAACATTGAAACAATCATTTGGACGGGCGCGCCGTGTTATAGTAGTTTATCTGTACATAGAAAAGTGTAACAAGGTTGATTTCAGCGTGTCAGAGGTCACTAGCCAGAGGCTACTTCAAGCATAATCTATACTTAATATTATAAAGCTGAAGAGTTTGTTTGAACGCGCTAATCTCTGGAACTACTGGTCTGGATTGAAAAAATCTTTTTGTGTTGGATAGTCCATTTATCGAGGAAGGCAAACATCACGAGCAGCGGGTGAAATCGCGTGGGAGTAGCCAGTACATTATATTTTCCCCACTACGTTGGGGTCGGCTTCCATAAAACCAGTTGTAGCCGAATGCCATTTAACCTTTTGAGCGCCATTATCACATATACGTGACAAGCAAGCGCATGCCATGTACACCAACGACACAAATATGTAACAATGGCAACAACACTATAACACGAAATAAACAATTGAATCCTTCTTTATTATATCTATGATTGAATCATTACTTTTGTGTGTTTATATTTATATATGTTGATATCTTAAAAATTGAAGCTCTCGTGCCATGAAACAAACTAAAAGACACCATGGATATTGGGAAATTCATTTGAACTATGTTTATATAAGCCATATAAGTATTGTAACCATATTCTGATTTAAAAGAGTGACCGCGGAGTTTCTTGCCCGTTCATCTCCATAGGTGCCTACTGCTTTGAAATGGGCAACTATAGCTTCATTTTTCTGACTGACCGACCCCTTGACCATTAAAAAAAACGCCTGTAGGTAATTAGTTTATTTAAAAATAAATGCTTTGAGTTTAAATTTATGCAATCAATTTCGAACGAGAGCTTAAATTTTTAAGATATCTATATAAACACACACAAAATTAATGATTTAATTGTGTTATTCACCGCATTTTTAGTCACATATTTGTGTCGTTGAACCACAGGGAATCCGCTTACTTGTCACGTATAGTGATAATGACGTACAAAACATTAATCAAGTGACTATCTGACCTCCAAAACCCAATTTCTAGGTTATCCAACTTTTAGGCTTCTGACTACCCGTAACGACTGTCAAAGACGAATAATAATATACACAACGCACGTCGTACCAAGTTATGCATTCAATTAATTAATTAATTAATCATTTTCCTTTAAAACTTAGTATTCAAAGTGTATGTAAACAGGTGGTTAGTGGTTTATCTTGATAAACTTGTTTTTATAAAGACTCGTTCATAATGAAGTTATTCAAATTGGCATTTAATTTATACATTTCATCTGGGCATGGACTATATAGGATCTTTGACAGTCGTTACGGGTCGTTAGAAGCCCGAAAGTCTGACAGCCAGTCTTACTAAGGGGTATCGTATTACTCAGTTACTGAGTGGGTTGTGAAGGTCAGATAGGCAGTCGCTCCATGTAAAATACTGGTATTCAGCTGCATCCGGTTAGACTGGAAGCCGATCCCAACACTTGATTTATTGATTTCATCTGGGCATGTTTCCGGACGACAGCGATCCGGATGAGACTTCGACGCCAAGGTGTTTTTTTTTGTTTTTGTATTTATTTGTAGATATATAGTTAGTAAGATAGTCATTTAATTTAAGTAGGTATGTATAAGTTGTAATGAAATTGTAATTGGAAAGACGGTTCTTTGAAGAAAATACATTTTACGCCGATCATACTTTCAACTGAATTGAAGATTTGAAACGGTCAAAAATAAAATATGAAATCACATAGATAAAAGGCACGCATCTCTGATTTTTCAGATTCATGTGCGTTTTGTATAATTATCACTTGCTTAAAATCGCTAAGGAAAACATCGTGAGGAAACCGGCATGTCTGAGAGATATTTCTCAACAGCATGTGAAGCTAAGTCAGAGGCCCATGGGCAGCATAGAAACTCTGACACCTGGTTAGTCACTAACGACACGAAGAAGAAGAAGACATAGATAAAATATCGCCTTTTTATCTTGGCAGTACGTTCCCTTGGGATGATTTCTGACATCGTCGCGGGAGGAGTCGCTGGCAGCAGCCAGTAATACATAACTCTGAACGGACTAATATTTGGAACTTGGTACCTAGTACCTATCTTTTGTTCAGCTTGAAAGTACCAAAGTCCCTGAACCTTCTGCATTTAGGTGGAGGTCCTTACACAGTACACAGATAATATGCTGGATATTGTCAAGAGCAGGTACTTATACAAGTCTTTCTCGTCATGTTTTTGGCTTAGTTGGACTGCCTGAAAGATGATATGGTTTACAAGGGAGCGACTACCGAGATGACGACTAATAGAGAAGTGTGCAAGAAAAAGACATGTTGCGTTGAGCATGAATAAATTGGGTTAAAGGCAGGAGAATGATGAATGATGACAAGGATTTATACAAGTCTTGTGTGAGACATGCCAACATCCCTCCAAGTTGAGAAATATTGCTTGAAGACAGTAGGCTCCGTTCCTTGAGGAATTGTCACGATGCGTACCTGAATTAGAAAATAAAGATTTTAATAAATCAAAATCAAAAGTCATTTATTCAAATTAGGCTGAAAATTAGCACTTTTTGAATATCAAAGTTACATAAGACAGTCCCCAAAAAACGCCCACCCTTCACCACTTCCTAGTGCTTTAGCTGGGAAGAAGAAGTGGCGCAACAAACTCCCCAGCAGCGCAGCTGTCTGTTTAATTGGAAGAACTTGACTCTACACATTTATCGTATGAGAAGTAATCAACATCACGAGACACGTCACATTAAAATGAATCATTTGCCACATGTCAGCTAGCACACGCCAATATACCAATTAAAACATTAAAACTGACGGTATTCAAGTGTAAATTAAAAAAGAAAGAGCCTCCAGGTGAAAGGGCGTGCCCGCTTACATGTGCAATGCTGTACTATGTCCATACAGCCGTAACTCGAAGTTACAAATGATAAACTAGGACCATCGAAGTAAAATCAATCAATTAACGCGTAGCTATTTTAGGGTAGGACCAGATTTCATACAAATCCTGGCATCATCCTCTCATTAGCGAACACAACTCGCCAGAAATCATCGGTATGCGCTATCCAAACATAATTTAACTTAACCTTTTAAACGCCAAAACATAAACGCACGCGCGTGCCCTCGACGCCAAGCTATAAATTTATTTCTTCTTGTTATCATGAATTCCCTAGTATAAAAAAAAAAAAAAAAAAAAAAAAAAAAATCGTTTATTGTCAGGCATCGAGGGCCCATAGTGTGTTAGTATTAAGTAAAAATCTTATAAAACTATGTTAGTAGTAACGTTCAAGAATATAAAACAAAAACGCAGAATACAAGTCTTTGAGGAAGATTTATCAAGCCCCATGTCTGACGTGTAGCTTGATAAACCAGTATCCATGGTGTCTTTTTTTATGTCATTAAATACGTACGAGTGCTTCAATTTTCAAAATATCTATAAAAAACACACAAAAGTAATGACTTAATTGTTTATTTCGTGTTGATAGTGTACCGCATTGTCACAAATTTGTGTCGTTGGCGTACAGGGCATGCGCTTGCTTGTCACGTATATGTGGCAAAGGTTTAATAAAAATTAATTAATTGTTTTTAATGGGGTCAACGACCGCAGGCAGTTTATACTTGAATTGTTTTTTTTTTTGTAACGTCACAAACATAATGGGTATCTCAACGCGATAAAACAAAAAAAATACCCGTTTTCTAAACTCATCCTTCAAAATGTGCTTCAAGTAGCGGAAAGTCACTAGCAAAAGTACTTAAGTATAAAATTAGCTACTTGGGTATTTGAAAGAGTAGTCAATAACGTTACTTTTTATGAACTGCCAAAACGCGGCATTTGTACGTGATTTGTATGAAATATAACAATGTGACGTCACACATTTTTAGAATAATAATAATAATAATAAAATCTTTAATGGTCATATTTAGGTATTGCAGTACATAGGTATATTATTTATACATGGTAAAATTACAGTTTGTTACAATAGCTGTGGGTGCAGTTCTGATCTAACTAGGTTACTGTATAACCTGTATGAAGGAGTGTCAGTTCCAATGCCCCTTGGATTACAAGGATTTGTATTTTTACTTTTTTCGTATATTTATGTGGATGACTGAATAGAATATGGTGTAATTAAAGTCAATAAGCTGTTTGATGTGTGTGTGTTGGATGAGATGTGTGTGTAAGCGTGTGTGTGAGTGGGTGTGTAACTGTTAGCACACTGTTAGTGTGTGAGAATCAAATGGAATACTTATTAGCATTAAATGCAATTTTAAAATTATATCTTCGCATATTTAATTTATGTACGTTGAAGGAAGTGTTTAAGACGAGCGGTCTTTTTTCTACGTAATTTCATATTTTATTTTTGACCTCAAATAGTCAATTGTTGCCTTGGAAGGTGGGTAGGCCTCTGGTGTGGGACGCAACCTGTGTCGACACCTTTGCGCCATCTCATGTTCTTAGCTCGGCGGGCTGTGTGTTGCCGCTGCTGAGACCCTCAAGTGGCGTAAATACAGTAATCTCATAGGTAACTACCAGTTTTGAGCCGTTTGGGGTGGAAACTCTAGGGTCATGGGGCCTGAGTGCGCGACTTCTTTTTAAGGAAATTTCTCGCCGATTGGTCGACACTTCTCGTGACCAGAGGGCTGGATTGTTCTTTGACCTAAGAATTAACATTGCCATTCAACTTGGCACAACTTAGTTGTAGCTAGCGTACTACAACTTAGCTCAGTGTATAACTCACCGTTATACACTGAGCTAAGTTGTAGTACGCGGTCTCTGTGTAGTATAGCGCGTACTACGGCGTAGCACAGACTACGACGTAGGTCAGTACACTAAATTCGATTGCGGTGTAGCGTAGCGCGGACTACGACGTAGCACAGTGCATACAATGCAGACTACGACGTAGGTCAGTACACTACAGTCGATTGCGGTGTAGCGTAGCGCGTGCTACGGCGTAGCACAGTGCATGATAGTACGACGACGTCCTACGGTTCGGTTGCTATGTAGCGTAGCGCGTACTACGGCGCAGCACGATGCGTACTGCTACTACGTAGCACAGTGTACTACGGTACGTACCTACGTAGCATAGTATACCTATTTAATTGGGTATTTAAAACGGTAGTCAATAACGTTAACTTTTTATGAATTTTCAAAACGCGGTATTTGTGTGTGATTTGCATGAAATATAACAATATGACGTCACAGATTTTTGGAATCAAATGGAATTCTTATCAGCATTACATGCAATTTCACAATGATAATTATATCTTCGCACAATATTTAATTTCTGTACGGTGATGGAAGTTTCTAAGACGAGCAGTCTTTTTTCTATGTGATTTCATATTTTATTTTTGACCGTGTCAAATAGTCAATTCTATAATACGCGAAGAGCGACTTTGTTATAACTACGTAAAAAATCGCAAATATTTTATAGCGTATATGAACAAGTCCTTACATCACAATAATAATAAATACAAAAACACAAAATACCAGTATAAACGCGGAATTGGTAGCGAACAGTCTGCAAAAATGTTAATTAAAACTTTAATAATTTTAGTTGTTGTATTTAATTATTGCAGTTCTCAATATTATATAGGGGACAATCGTTTTAGTGTAATGAAGGAGGTATTTAAATGGAAACAATTAGGTTATAATTTTGATGGTGTCAAATGTAAGTATTATATCTTTTTTTTTTCTCTACACGAATGAACGCCAGTTTTTCAAGTTGTCTCGAACTGTCAAATTTTTCCAGTTAAAAATTAACCTTATGTGTTTGCAATAAATTTGAAAGTCTAACAAAGAAATCTGTGAGATTGGGGTAGCTTCATGTACATTAGGTAACAATTTCAATTTTTACGCACTAAAGTGCGTAAAAATTGAAATTGCGCGAATTGAATTGTGCGTGTTGTTGTTGTTTTCCTATTGTTGTGTTTTGTTGTTAGGTTTATGTTAGAAGCTTTTCATTAAAATGAAAAGCTTCTAACATAAACCTAACACATTACACAAAACATTGTAATTACCGAACGAATCGCGCGTTCCATAGTTCTATTTCTGAACGATAACTCTTATGTCAGCTAACTGATTTTTTTCCGTGTCGTCTTTCCTTTTTTGTTTTGGTCTCCAATGTTATAACCATTATAATAAACTAGTATCCGTGCGTCATGTTCGTGAACGGGCGCTGTTAGTAGGGACTGGTCATCTCTTAGCGGCTATGGCTTGTTTTAATTTAATTGTTTGTATATATTTATAACGGATGCTTTTAACGTTCTGCATCGTTTTCACAAGTATAATATATGAATGATGTAACCAATATTTTGTAAGCATATTTCGTTTAAAAGAGTGTCCGTGGGGTTTCTTGCCCGCTCTTCTCCATAGGTACCTACTGTTTTGGAATGGGCAAATAGCTTCGTCTTTCTGACTGACCGACCCCTTGACAATACAAATGATGTAATTGGTTTATTTGAAATAAATGGTTTGAGTTTAACTTTTTCTTTCATTACATGTAGAAGGTTCTCAATTCGAGTGTATTTTTGTACCTAATGTATGTTACGCTATATCTTCTTCAATTTTAAACCTTTTTCGTGTGGTTAGTGACTAACCTGGTGTCAGAGTTTTTATGCTGCCCATGGGCCTCTGACTTAGCTTCACATGCTGTTGAGAAATATCTCTCTCGCTGGGTGGCTTTACTGACCTTAAAAGCTCTCTGAGCGTCTGAGTATGTCGTTAAATCTTATCAATACATTGATGAACTGCCTTAACTGTGAGATACACTAAATTTAATAAACTAATTGGATATACCTACTTCAGATTCATTACATTACATTGCCTTTAATGAATCTATACTATTATTATAAAGCTGAAGAGTTTGTTTGTTTGAACGCGCTAATCTCTGGAACTACTGGTCCGAATTGAAAAATTATTTTTGTGTTGCATAGTTCATTTATCAAGAAAGGTTATAGTCTATGTAACATCACGCTACGATCAATAAGATCAGCATGTGAAACCGCGCCCGTGCAGCTAGTAAATAATAAAATAAATTATTTATTACCACAAAGTTCGATAACATTGCACTTATACAGATTAAAGTTCTTAATTTAGCATTAGGTTTTATTCACATAAAATGTACATACCTAAAAATACTAAAAATATTAATAATAACTATGTACAAGTATATAAAACGGAAGGGAAAAAATAAATCAAAGAGCATCAAAAAATTCGTCCACATCGCTGTTAACAGGAAAAGTTCTTAAAAGGCTACCTTCCCAAAATACCTACTTAATAATGTTAATTAATACTAACGAAGCACGACTGTAAAATGTACATTGATGTCATTTCATAAAATTATAAAATATGTCAGTATTTTAAATATTTACACAACTGATTTTAAGTCGAACATAATAAGACCAAAATTATTTTACCATGTAAGTAAGTACATACCTATATTCTTTTCAAATACATATATTAATTTCATTTCATTTCATATATAAAGTGAGCATGACATGCTCTCAGCCACCAGGGCCACATTCAAGGCAATGAAAAACGTACCCAGTAAATGGTAGCTTTTTAGTAGGTACGAAGGCCAGCACATCAGGCTACCCCAATCTGTCAAGTTACTTTGATATATTATCAACATTATTACAAAAGTTTAAGGTTCATTTTCAATTGGGAATATTTGACAGTTTGGGATAGCTATATGTGCTGGCGTTTGTCCTTAGTACCTAGTCATATTATGAGCTATGAAATTATACTATACTAGCTGCGACAATGTCGAAATTTATATAAACATTCTTAGTTTGTTTTTTACTTTAGGTTAAGAGTTTATTATAAATTAGTTTAAGTTGAGTTTTAAGAATTATTAGTTGATTTCTTTTTCATTTATAATTCTGTGATGTATCCACTATTGTATCACTTGCTTAAAAATCGGTGAAGGAAAACATCGTGAGGAAACCGGCATGCCTGAGAGATATTTCTCAACAGTATGTGTGCTTAGTCAGAGGACCATGGGCAGCATAAAAACTCTGACACCAGGTTAGTCACTAACCACACGAAAAGAAGAAGAGTATTGGGGTCACTTGTCAAATATACTGGGTGTAACTTTAAATACATAAAATAAAATAAATAAATTTTCATACAAACTTCCACCCCCCATTTTAACCTCTTTACGGGGGGAGTTTCCTTAAATCCTTTCTTATCTGACGTCTCGTACTCATAGTCTACCTCTGTGCCAAGTTTCATCTTCGTAGGTCCAGTTGATTTTAAGATTTCGTGATTCATTCGTGAGTGAAGTAAGTTTTGCATTTTGAATTATACTAACTTTAGCCAGCGGCTTCTCCCGTGTGTATGTAGGAAAATATAATAATACCTCACGGACTAGCATAGCTTTTTGGTTTAATCTTCAACAAAAATCGTTTGTGGAACAGCACCACATTTACACTCCAAAGCGGAGTTGTCTATGAATCCCCACCTGAGCAGGTTTTCCTTGCTTCGGCCAAAGGTCCGGGGTCTGTTTAAAGACTTCCAGGTTGGCCAAGGCAAGTCGCGCCCAGGAGGGAGACGTTCAGCAGGTGGAAGGAATGGAGTGGGTAAGGAAGCACTGTCTCGCCACAGCTTCAGTCTTTCTTTTGAGGGTTCGCCAGTTTTCAATTTTTTCATGATAACTTTTAATTACAGCCGCGTCAGGAAGCACCTATGTTGTTTGCTGTGCCCCCATGTCGCACTGTTGCGCTTGCTAAGTCCCCAGTACCTCACACTCTGACCGCACTTGATGATCTCTTAGATTCTAATCCAACATTTGATCTGTTTGCGGATGAATGGATGAAGATTTTACTGGCATGTCAGAAGTTCTGTGAGAGGGATTTATGAAGGCATTGCAAATTTTATTTTATTTTTTGTGTTTTATTGAAATTTATATTTCTTTTCTTTTATATGTGCCTTTAATTATTGTAATTGGTTTACCGTTCTAATTAAATTTAAATAAATAAAATATATAAATGCTTACTTTCAGATGTGAAAGACGAACCACAACAGAAGATAGTAGGGGCTATTTACTTCCAAGACGAGCCTGAAGAAGAAGACAAATTCTTCATACAATACAATAACATACCGATAGGATTTGAGGTGTACCAAGACAGAGTGTTTATCACCGTTCCTAGGAGAAGATATGGTTAGTTTTAATGTGGCATAACGGCACCACAGAGTGACATGAAGTGGGCAAGCAGTGGTTGCATGAAATCAAAATCAAAACTCATTTATTCAAATTACGCTGAAAATCAGCACTTTTTGAAGGTCAAAGTTACATAAGACAGTGCCCAAAAACCGCCCACCCTTACTACCCTTACTAGTTCTTAGACAAATTAATTGCGATCAGCTATGTCCCGCCCTTAGGGCATACAATAGTCACACATAGGAAATTAAATTTACATTATATTACAAAACTGTTAGTACATAGAAGTTGCGCAACAAACTCCCCAGCAGTCCCCCCCTTTATTTTTTTTTTTTATTTTTTTTTTAAGGCTGGGAAATCATCCAATGACTGCTCCCGCTCTGGGTGGAGCGGAAGGGAGTGTCAGACTCTTACTGACTAAAACCCATCCATGTTCCTTCCGTAGCCCTTTATGTTCCGGGGTAGCGGTAACCCTTTCGGACAATCCCGCTTACCCGGCAGGCTTGGCCTGAGGGGCCCCTTCATATGCTGACATCTCTTTGAGGCGCGCGTGGAACATATACGCGCCGTACGGCACGGGTCTGGTGCTGATCGGACGGTGAGTCACCCATTACTCACCGTACGCAGGCCCGCGCCTACTGTCCCCCCCTAGCAGCATGAGTAGTGATAGCCTTGTGGTGTGACCGACGGACTCCAAATTCTTAGGTCTCGAGCTCAAACCCAAGGCACGCACCTCTGACTTTTCTGGTCCATGTGCGTATTGTATAATTGGAGAGCTCGTGGCCAGGTACTAACAGCCGCACAAGTCGATCCACCAGGTTAAGCTACGCTTGCCGGGGTTGGCGTAGATGGGTGACAATCTTTACATACCGAGACTCCTCCGTGCCTCGGAAAGCACGTTAAGCCGTTGGTCCCGGCTGTCATTTGTGCGTCCTTGACTGTCGTTACGGGTCGTCAGAAGCCCGAAAATCTGACAGCCAGTCTTACCAAGGGGTATCGTATTGCCCAGTTACTGGGTTGTGGAGGTCAGATAGGCAGTCGATCCATGTAAAATACTGGTATTCAGCTACATGCGGTTAGACTGGAAGCCGACCCCAACATAGTTGGGAAAAGGCTAGGCAGATGATGAAGCGTATTGTATAATTGTCACTTGCTTAAAACTCGGTAAAGGAAAACATCGAGAGGAAACCGGCATGCCTGAGAGATATTTCTCAACAGCTTAAAAACTCTGACACCAGGTTAGTCACTAACCTCACGAAGAAAGAAAGTAGTTGCATGTGAATGGTCTCGCTGCCGCTTCATGAACTTTACATTTTTTGTAATTAGGGTGTTCCACGCGTGCCGCTTAGAGATGTCAGCATCGATGAAGGGCCGAAGCCTGCCGGGTCAGTAGGATTTTCCGAAAGGGTTACCGCTACCCCGGAACATAAAGGGCTAAGGAAGGAACATGGATGGGTTTTAGTCAGTAAGAGTCTGACACTCCCTTCCGCTCCACCCAGAGCGGGAGGAGTCATTAGATGGTTTCCCACCCTCAAAAAAAAAGGGGATGTTTAGGATGCAAAAATGTTGACATCCACGGATGATTTTACGTCGATAACTCAAACAAAACCTTCAGGATCTTGTCACCAATGTGTGACTTTCTTCTCCATAGGTACTTACTGCTTTAGAATGGGCAACTAGCTTCATCTTTCTGACTGACCGACCCCTAGACAATTCGAAAGTGCCTGTAATTAGTTTATTTGAAAATAAATGCTTTGAGTTTGAGATACCTCTTGGTAAGATTGGTTAGGCTTCTGCCCATAAAGAGTAAGTGTCAAAAATCTGATTAAAAACAGCCGCTACCAACGGAGGCACGATGGTGTCTCATTATTCAATGGATTGTCACCCATCCACGAATCGACCGTGACAAGTGTAGCGTACCCTTCGATTGACCCGCGCCGCTGTTATTAGCCACAAGCCCCACATGGCTGATCATGGAATCGATTACAAACTAATACATCCTTGTTCTTCCCAGGAATACCTTCGACCCTGAACTACGTGGACCTGAAGTCTTCCAAGCATGGTTCTCCACTCCTCAAGCCATACCCTGATGTTGCCAGCATCAGAAACTTTGTCTCCGTCTACCGACCAAGAGTGGATTCGTGTGACAGACTGTGGATGGTCGATACAGGATTGGTCGAAGTTCCGAGTGAGTTTTCTTAAGTACAAATAAGTTTTTCTTATCGATTCAAACTAATTAAACACAAAATTGCATACAATACTCGTACAACCTTTTATTGGGAATGGGGGAACAGGGTGGAATGTCCCTCCATTGAAAAGGGAGGATCCTCCAACCAGACAGGTGTTGCGTCTGGCGGGCTACGACGACCCGACAACTCTTAGTCAGGGCTAAAAATTATGTTAGATCGCACGGTAAACTCTGCTTGTGCGATGTAGGATTTGTGTGACGTATAGTGTCGACACATGTCAGCTTTTTTTGACACTTCGCTCGCTATCTGTGTAGCTCCTATGTGGTTGGATAGATGTCGCCACAACCTAAGCTAAAAAAGTATGTCTATTATGTACAGACGCCAGCACATCAAGCTATCAATAACTGTCAAATTTTCTCAATTAAAAATGAACCTTATGTCTTTGCAATAAAGTTGAAATACTATCAAAGAAATTTGACAGATTGTGGTAACTTGATGTGCTGGCTTCTGTACAAAAGGGTATAAATTTGTAATAAGGTCGAAATATCCGATCCAGCGTGTCCCTTGCTGTCCTCCCCCAGCTAAGCCGAGGTCCGTTCCCCACAGGGCACCCCCTGTCCCCCCTGTCCCCCTGTGCACCCTGGGACCTTGGGGTCTACTCCGAAACGTTAAATCCGATGTATCGGCCGAAGTTTCGGTCGTTTCCTACTACGAACGTCATTATTTTCGTTCGGACGGATCGGTTTGAACCGAACTTCATTTTGACGTTTGTTGTATCGTAAACCCTACTCCGAACGCAAAAAGCCCGACCGATCATTTGAGTTTGACAAGAGTGACATCGTGAAACTAGTGTCAAAATTCACGACAGCAAAATAGCTATCTTTTGAGTATCGTAAGTATCGAATTTAATGAATTATGACGATTATTTAGAGTTTTATATTTGTTTGAAGTGATAAAGTGTATGTGCCTTACTTAAAATTGTAGCGAAATGGAATCACGTATGTTTTTGGTGGAAGAGGCTCAGAGAAGAACGCTTGGAGCGCAGAAGGAATCGCAGACGGCGTCGTGACTCCTTCAATACCAATTTAGTGCCCGACCTTGAGTTTGTGGCCAATTACAGACTCAGTCGATCACTTTTTGAGGAACTCTGCCAGGATATAGTGCCCCTCTTACCCCGAAAGCGTAATTGCCGCGCAATTGAGCCTACTACAAAGGTTTTTTTGGTCTCTAAAACGCAGTAGTATCTTGTACAATAAAACTAAAATTTTAATAGTAATACAATAAAAATTAATTATTCTTTAATTGTAGATACTTGTCGCCTTGATTATGAATTATGTTATGATATGAATTATGTTGTTTCCTTTCAGATTTTATGGAAAATATAATTTAGCAGGTGTGATTGGGTGTAGGTATTGATTGCACACACATTGCCATTGTGAGGCCCAGTGAGCATGAGGATAGGTTTTTTAATAGAAAACATTTCCACTCCATTAACACCCAAGTGGTACCTAAGTCATTTTGGGACAAAATTAAGTTCTACATTTTGAAAAACATGATACATTCAAAAAGTCATAAGAGTATGTTTTCCAGATATGTGATTCTGACTGCACTATCCTAGATGTGAATGCTTCTTATGGTGGAGCCACACATGACGCATTTATTTGGTCTCAGTGTGAGATCAAGGGGCACCTGGAGAGTCTCAACGAGACAACATATCTGTTAGGCAAGTATCAGTTGAATGTTAATTTATAAAACGGACTAATATGACTATATTTTAACCAATGATGTTTTACTTTGACAGGTGATTCAGGGTACCCTTTAAGGGAATATCTTCTGACACCTGTAGGTGATGCTGTCGAAGATAGTCCAGAAGGCAGATTCAATGCTGTCTACAAGCGTGCACGCTCCACTATTGAACGCACATTTGGGATACTCAAGGGTCGGTGGAGGTGTCTCTTGGCAGCGAGGGAGCTACACTATGATCCAGACAGAGCAGGCAGAATAATATTAGCATGCTGTGTTTTACATAATATGTGCATAAGGGCTGGAGTAAGTGCTCCGGAGTTGACTCCAGATGATTATGAAATGGAGAATGCCCGGCAGGTCACACCATCATCACGGCCTGCTACATCGGCCACAGATACATTGAGGAGGGGACAGAGAGAGGGATAGAATAATACAATCTTTGCAAAATATTTAATAAACTATGTTTTTACTTATTTTTACTTATTTTCTTACACAAATCAACCTAAAATTAATTAAAACTATGCCAAAATTACACTGGCAGTACTGGCACTAATCTTGCATTGAAAGATTTTGTTAACAATTTCTTTAATTCATCAACAAGCAATTGAGAATATAAAAAATATATGATTAATTAAAAAAAATTGATGAAACAAACATAAAAAATATTAATAAAACAAACAAAACAGAAATTAACTTATATTATTTTAGACTCTAACTAGTTTTCAAATGTTCTTTGAGCTGCATATGCAGCAGCCTGCACAACTCGAATTAACTCTATAACAGCCATCCTTATGCCAGCTAGTTCCACATTCCTTTGTTCTTCAAGTACCAAACGACGTTCTTCGGATCTAAAAAGTCTGTCCCTGACAGAGGTTCCAGCTTGAAGGGACTCGGGATGCCGCCGAGATTGTCTGCGCTGTCGTGTGGCTGTAAAATAACACATGTAATGCTTAATGTGCGGGTATGAATGCGGACAAGACAAATGGAGTATGTAAGAATTGTAGTTAGACTAATTAGCCATTATTTCTATTATGTTTATTTATGTGCAATAATAATATAAAATGATAATTTATTATTTAGTATCACAAAAAAGCTTAAAATTGCGTAAATAATTCGCTGCGAGTGAATTTAAAATGGTTGAGACATTGCTGACTGGTGTAGCTGAAGCATGTTCATTTGTCATTTGTTGTGTCTGTGTTTCTATTGGAAAAAGATGTGGAAAGAATAGAATAAGTACACAAGTAAAATAAAACGTTATTACAAGTAAACAAACAAAAAAAGAATGTTTAAGGCAATAGTAGGAACATGTATGTTGGTTTTAATGTTTACAAATATTTATAATACAAAAAATATAAATTAAAATTCATAATAATTTTATAAATTTGAAAATAACTTTGTCTGACTGTATGTTACCTTTTCAAACCACTGAACACATTTCAATAAAATTTGGCAGATATATAGATTGCATCCCAGGGTAGGACATAGGCTAATATTTGTTTCAAAAGTTAGTATGGAAAACCTAAGGGTGAAACCGTGGGGCGCAGCTATTAAGTAAACAATACTAAAAGTAAATGAAATATTATTTAGTTGCACTACATACCATTTAGTAATGACAAGTCTCCTTGGTTGGATGGCACATAGGTAGAGGCAGTATTGAGTTCTTGGGATGACTGAAAAGCTTGGTGGTTATTGATACTATCTTAAATGAAAAATACTATAGCTAACTGTTTTAGTTAGACATGCAAAGACCACTTAACAATATTCTTAGATAAAGATAATAACAAACTGAATGAAGAGATATGAAAAAGCGGGCTTTGGTTTTACTGAATGAATATTTTAATTTTAAAATACCTATTACTTTAAAATTTAAAGTAATATTTTATTTAAAGTTTAAATAAAAACAAAAATAAAAAATACATACATGCTCAACAACAGCTTGTGTTCTTGCCGAGGTCTGCGGTTCACCAAATCCATCTCCCAAGTTCCCATTGGGAGAGTGAAGGAGCTGTAGATGGTCCACCTCCAGTGGCAGACGCAGACCGCCGTGCAGTTGCTGCTGCCTTCTTTGCCAGATGTTTTTTATCTGTCCACACCTACAATAAATTTACAATTTAATTAACTACGCACTTCAATCTCTCACAAAACAATATTGTATTAAATATGACTTCTTGACAATTCACATCAAATGCACATAAAACTACTTATGTAGGTAGGTAATTTTAGTTCATAACTAAGTAGTAAGTACATATAAATTAATTAATGAAAACTTACTTTTTGCCACTGTTTCGTCGTTTTGACGCACCCGCCCATAGCATTCAGCGTGTTGCATATATCGTCCAACAGACGACGATTTAGTGCCCGACCTTCGATGCTTTTCAAGCTGCCATGAGCCAAATCTCGATGCTCCTCAAGGAAATTGAGGAGAGCATCAATATGTGCCGCTGTCGGTATGGCCATGGTGACTTGTTCTTGTAAAATGTTTGTTCATGACATTCAGTTTCAATTTCAAACTTCCATAACACGAACATGAGAAGTAGATAAGCCCAAGGGGCACTTAATCACGGCTAAAGTGTTTAGTTTAAAATATATTTAGCTTATAGTTTGTTTTTTGTTGACATCTTAAGTATAACGTAAGTTAAACACAAAAACTTCAGTCAGCACTTGATGATAAACCGAAGTATGGTTATCGCTATCGATAGACGAAATTTGGTTTATGTATAAGATCTTTTTTTAATGCAATTTGCAAAAAAAAACTCAAGCACCGCTTGTTTGTTTACTTGTCATCCTTTGACTTTTTAATTTGACAATCGGCAAAGACAATCTGTATGTCTGCTGCAAATATATTATTTTTATTGCAAATATTACAATATTTGTAGGTATAAATACTTAGTTAAAAGTAAAGTTCAATTGTTTTATTATAAAAAATAATTTTACTCCGTAATTCAACAGTTAAATTATATCGAAATGAATAATCATGACTAATAAAAACATGTCGATGAAACGTTCAACTCTAGCGCTATATTTCATTCAATCCGACACTCCGCCGATCATTGACTATGGCACCGACCGAAGTGGACAAACCCGAACTTACTTCGTAGTAGGGCAACAATGTAAATGTCGGTCGTGTTTCGGTCGGTCCCGAACATTCGGATGTGTCATTTCAGAGTAGACCTCCTTGGGGTCTACTCCGAAACGTTAAATCCGATGTATCGGCCGAAGTTTCGGTCGTTTCCTACTACGAACGTCATTATTTTCGTTCGGACGGATCGGTTTGAACCGAACTTCATTTTGACGTTTGTTGTATCGTAAACCCTACTCCGAACGCAAAAAGCCCGACCGATCATTTGAGTTTGACAAGAGTGACATCGTGAAACTAGTGTCAAAATTCACGACAGCAAAATAGCTATCTTTTGAGTATCGTAAGTATCGAATTTAATGAATTATGACGATTATTTAGAGTTTTATATTTGTTTGAAGTGATAAAGTGTATGTGCCTTACTTAAAATTGTAGCGAAATGGAATCACGTATGTTTTTGGTGGAAGAGGCTCAGAGAAGAACGCTTGGAGCGCAGAAGGAATCGCAGACGGCGTCGTGACTCCTTCAATACCAATTTAGTGCCCGACCTTGAGTTTGTGGCCAATTACAGACTCAGTCGATCACTTTTTGAGGAACTCTGCCAGGATATAGTGCCCCTCTTACCCCGAAAGCGTAATTGCCGCGCAATTGAGCCTACTACAAAGGTTTTTTTGGTCTCTAAAACGCAGTAGTATCTTGTACAATAAAACTAAAATTTTAATAGTAATACAATAAAAATTAATTATTCTTTAATTGTAGATACTTGTCGCCTTGATTATGAATTATGTTATGATATGAATTATGTTGTTTCCTTTCAGATTTTATGGAAAATATAATTTAGCAGGTGTGATTGGGTGTAGGTATTGATTGCACACACATTGCCATTGTGAGGCCCAGTGAGCATGAGGATAGGTTTTTTAATAGAAAACATTTCCACTCCATTAACACCCAAGTGGTACCTAAGTCATTTTGGGACAAAATTAAGTTCTACATTTTGAAAAACATGATACATTCAAAAAGTCATAAGAGTATGTTTTCCAGATATGTGATTCTGACTGCACTATCCTAGATGTGAATGCTTCTTATGGTGGAGCCACACATGACGCATTTATTTGGTCTCAGTGTGAGATCAAGGGGCACCTGGAGAGTCTCAACGAGACAACATATCTGTTAGGCAAGTATCAGTTGAATGTTAATTTATAAAACGGACTAATATGACTATATTTTAACCAATGATGTTTTACTTTGACAGGTGATTCAGGGTACCCTTTAAGGGAATATCTTCTGACACCTGTAGGTGATGCTGTCGAAGATAGTCCAGAAGGCAGATTCAATGCTGTCTACAAGCGTGCACGCTCCACTATTGAACGCACATTTGGGATACTCAAGGGTCGGTGGAGGTGTCTCTTGGCAGCGAGGGAGCTACACTATGATCCAGACAGAGCAGGCAGAATAATATTAGCATGCTGTGTTTTACATAATATGTGCATAAGGGCTGGAGTAAGTGCTCCGGAGTTGACTCCAGATGATTATGAAATGGAGAATGCCCGGCAGGTCACACCATCATCACGGCCTGCTACATCGGCCACAGATACATTGAGGAGGGGACAGAGAGAGGGATAGAATAATACAATCTTTGCAAAATATTTAATAAACTATGTTTTTACTTATTTTTACTTATTTTCTTACACAAATCAACCTAAAATTAATTAAAACTATGCCAAAATTACACTGGCAGTACTGGCACTAATCTTGCATTGAAAGATTTTGTTAACAATTTCTTTAATTCATCAACAAGCAATTGAGAATATAAAAAATATATGATTAATTAAAAAAAATTGATGAAACAAACATAAAAAATATTAATAAAACAAACAAAACAGAAATTAACTTATATTATTTTAGACTCTAACTAGTTTTCAAATGTTCTTTGAGCTGCATATGCAGCAGCCTGCACAACTCGAATTAACTCTATAACAGCCATCCTTATGCCAGCTAGTTCCACATTCCTTTGTTCTTCAAGTACCAAACGACGTTCTTCGGATCTAAAAAGTCTGTCCCTGACAGAGGTTCCAGCTTGAAGGGACTCGGGATGCCGCCGAGATTGTCTGCGCTGTCGTGTGGCTGTAAAATAACACATGTAATGCTTAATGTGCGGGTATGAATGCGGACAAGACAAATGGAGTATGTAAGAATTGTAGTTAGACTAATTAGCCATTATTTCTATTATGTTTATTTATGTGCAATAATAATATAAAATGATAATTTATTATTTAGTATCACAAAAAAGCTTAAAATTGCGTAAATAATTCGCTGCGAGTGAATTTAAAATGGTTGAGACATTGCTGACTGGTGTAGCTGAAGCATGTTCATTTGTCATTTGTTGTGTCTGTGTTTCTATTGGAAAAAGATGTGGAAAGAATAGAATAAGTACACAAGTAAAATAAAACGTTATTACAAGTAAACAAACAAAAAAAGAATGTTTAAGGCAATAGTAGGAACATGTATGTTGGTTTTAATGTTTACAAATATTTATAATACAAAAAATATAAATTAAAATTCATAATAATTTTATAAATTTGAAAATAACTTTGTCTGACTGTATGTTACCTTTTCAAACCACTGAACACATTTCAATAAAATTTGGCAGATATATAGATTGCATCCCAGGGTAGGACATAGGCTAATATTTGTTTCAAAAGTTAGTATGGAAAACCTAAGGGTGAAACCGTGGGGCGCAGCTATTAAGTAAACAATACTAAAAGTAAATGAAATATTATTTAGTTGCACTACATACCATTTAGTAATGACAAGTCTCCTTGGTTGGATGGCACATAGGTAGAGGCAGTATTGAGTTCTTGGGATGACTGAAAAGCTTGGTGGTTATTGATACTATCTTAAATGAAAAATACTATAGCTAACTGTTTTAGTTAGACATGCAAAGACCACTTAACAATATTCTTAGATAAAGATAATAACAAACTGAATGAAGAGATATGAAAAAGCGGGCTTTGGTTTTACTGAATGAATATTTTAATTTTAAAATACCTATTACTTTAAAATTTAAAGTAATATTTTATTTAAAGTTTAAATAAAAACAAAAATAAAAAATACATACATGCTCAACAACAGCTTGTGTTCTTGCCGAGGTCTGCGGTTCACCAAATCCATCTCCCAAGTTCCCATTGGGAGAGTGAAGGAGCTGTAGATGGTCCACCTCCAGTGGCAGACGCAGACCGCCGTGCAGTTGCTGCTGCCTTCTTTGCCAGATGTTTTTTATCTGTCCACACCTACAATAAATTTACAATTTAATTAACTACGCACTTCAATCTCTCACAAAACAATATTGTATTAAATATGACTTCTTGACAATTCACATCAAATGCACATAAAACTACTTATGTAGGTAGGTAATTTTAGTTCATAACTAAGTAGTAAGTACATATAAATTAATTAATGAAAACTTACTTTTTGCCACTGTTTCGTCGTTTTGACGCACCCGCCCATAGCATTCAGCGTGTTGCATATATCGTCCAACAGACGACGATTTAGTGCCCGACCTTCGATGCTTTTCAAGCTGCCATGAGCCAAATCTCGATGCTCCTCAAGGAAATTGAGGAGAGCATCAATATGTGCCGCTGTCGGTATGGCCATGGTGACTTGTTCTTGTAAAATGTTTGTTCATGACATTCAGTTTCAATTTCAAACTTCCATAACACGAACATGAGAAGTAGATAAGCCCAAGGGGCACTTAATCACGGCTAAAGTGTTTAGTTTAAAATATATTTAGCTTATAGTTTGTTTTTTGTTGACATCTTAAGTATAACGTAAGTTAAACACAAAAACTTCAGTCAGCACTTGATGATAAACCGAAGTATGGTTATCGCTATCGATAGACGAAATTTGGTTTATGTATAAGATCTTTTTTTAATGCAATTTGCAAAAAAAAACTCAAGCACCGCTTGTTTGTTTACTTGTCATCCTTTGACTTTTTAATTTGGCAATCGGCAAAGACAATCTGTATGTCTGCTGCAAATATATTATTTTTATTGCAAATATTACAATATTTGTAGGTATAAATACTTAGTTAAAAGTAAAGTTCAATTGTTTTATTATAAAAAATAATTTTACTCCGTAATTCAACAGTTAAATTATATCGAAATGAATAATCATGACTAATAAAAACATGTCGATGAAACGTTCAACTCTAGCGCTATATTTCATTCAATCCGACACTCCGCCGATCATTGACTATGGCACCGACCGAAGTGGACAAACCCGAACTTACTTCGTAGTAGGGCAACAATGTAAATGTCGGTCGTGTTTCGGTCGGTCCCGAACATTCGGATGTGTCATTTCAGAGTAGACCTCCTTAGCGCGTAGTCGCATAGTTTGTAAGTTTCTTTAAGCCCTGGCTGGAGGCCTCAATTTATAGTGGCATCCACAGGCAAGTCCGGTTAAGCAGTAGACAACCCCTTGGTTTCAGCGGGATTATCCGAAAGGGTTACCGCTACCCCGGAAAATTAAGGGGTAAGGAAGGAACATGGATGGGTTTTAGTCAGTAAGAGTCTGACACTCTCTTCCACTTCACCCAGAGCGGGAGGAGTCATTTGATTTCCGGACCCCTTGGTTAAACTGCGAGATGCCATACAAAAAAAAACAAAAGACAAACAATTTAAAAAGACAAGACCCAGTAACCAGTTAATCCTGATTTTTTTTTGTTTTATTTTTACAGACAACTTCGTACAAAAAAGGCCGCCACACATCATAGTATACGATTTGAAGACCGACACGGAACTACTGAGATACGAGATACCATCTGATGTGTTAGTGAATGGAACTACGTCAGGTAAATCATTGACAGTTGAACCTCACCTTAGGAATGCGCGACAGAGAGAGAGTCTCACGTCCCAACCGCCGCGGAAGACGCCCCGGGAGTCGGGAGTCACGTGTCGGCTCCCAGCCACCGTAGGCACAGGCCTGCGGACGGTGAGTAATGGGTAGCTCACCGCCCGACCCGGACCGCTTATTCATGTTCCACGTGCACCTCAAAGAGATGACAGCTCAAAGAGACCGTTAGGAACGATGCCTGCCGGGTCAGCGGTATTGTCCGAAAAGGAACATGGATGGGTTTTAGTTAATAAGAGTCTCCCGCTAAATCCACACCCTTAAAACGGAATGCGCGACAAGACGGGGGACGGGACGCCATGAGTATTGACGGTGGACCTAAAGAGTGTAGAGGATTGCACTACCTCTAGACCCCCCACTCCCCGCGCGAGCGGTACATCGGTTTCGGTCATACTAAAGTATAATCTAAAACCAGGGGACCTATACAACTGTCAATCGAAATCGAATCGACACGGAGCGATTGACACTCGATTTCAGAAAAAAGAATCAGCTGTTTCCTACATTTCGACCAGTCACGTGACCAAAATTGTATAGAACAGCAGATTTATTTTCACGATTTCGGAGTTGGTCCCATAGTAAAAGTTGTTCAGTTTGGTGGTCTGTAGCATATGCTTTTGCATGTATATACCCTTTCGGTTACACGCAGTAGTTGTAAGCACTGGCTTGGCACTAAGAAGTAGAACATTTTAACTAAGAAAATTGTTTTTCCAGGTCTAACATCAATTACAGTAGACGTAATACCTACAGCTTGTGACGATGCGTACGCCTACATCAACGATTTAGCAAGGAACGGTCTCATATTGTTCTCATTGAAGCAGCTGACCACCTGGAGATTCGAGCATTCTTCCTTTAAGTACGATGTTGGAGCCACTGACTTTATGGTTGCACGTAAGTTCTGTTCTCCAATAAAATCAATCTGCCTGCCTTTTCCCAACTATGTTGGGGTCGGCTTCCAGTCTAATCAGATACAGCTGAATACCAGTATTTTACATGGAGCGACTGTCTCTCTAACCTCCACAACCCAGTAACCAGGTAATACGATACCCACAGAACAGTTAAAGAGGTTAGAAGGGCCTTGTGGGCGGGACAGGCGCGCCACACATTTGCGCGGGCGCTCCAAACCCAACCGAAATTAGAATCACCGGTCAACAGTCACGCTCTTATTGTGAAAGCGTTCAATTCTCCGCGGAAAAAAAGAATTATGCCGTCTTGCCCAATTATAACGTGTCGGAAAAGAAGTCAGGAGTGTAATGTGGCCCGAGGAGGGATTTCTTTTCACCGGTAACTCCAAAAACCTTAAAATACGAGTGATATTTGTAATTATTACAAAAGTATTATGTAGTTTGTAGACAAAAACGATAAAATCGCATTCAGATGCAAAATCATACATTGCTTGCATTACATTGGTACGATCTTGCACGACGTGAGCGGTCGCGCAATGTATTGCGTTCCCTGCGAACGTCGCGTGCGTCGACCCAAAGCTTCAATTCTGGGAAATCTATGCGCGTCGATAGTGTTGTACCAAATTGTAAACAATGTCGATATTAAGATGTGTATATGTCGTAGGATAATTTGATACTTCGAATCTTCGCGGAAATCCTAGGGGTTTTGCGAAAACGCGGATAATTAGACATAGGCGAAAAATTATCAAATCTTACTGGACAAAGTCAGGATTTTTGCGAAAATACTCGTTATTATAGCAATATTGCGAAACGAAACGCTGGCTGTTATGAAATAAGAACGCTGATTGGTCGGTCAGCGCGTTCAATAAGAGATCGTCTCTGATTGGTTGACGTCTTAATCATCGGCAAACTAGGAACCAATTAGAAGTCAGCCAGCAAAATTGTAGCCAATCAGTGTTGAGCACATCAAATCTTACTATAGTAACGAGTATTTTCGCAAAAATCCTGACTTTGTCCAGTAAGATTTGATAATTTTTCGTCTATGTCTAATTATCCGCGTTTTCGCAAAACCCCTAGGATTTCCGCGAAGATTCGAAGTATCAAATTATCCTACGACATATACAAATGATTATTGTCAGTAATATAACAATGAAAATAACTTTGTTTATATTAACACCAATTATTGTATAATGTGGATTATTAATTTAGTTTCTTAGTTGGTTTTTCGTCTAAAATCTAATGTACGATGCAAACACTTTTTTTTTAATTGTCCATAAGATCCTGTTACAAGAAAACTGTGGTTTGAAGCAACTGGTGGAATTGAATGGATAGGTACTAAATGTAGCACAATTTATGATCGCAACATTTTGCAGAAAATGATTATGTAACGCGGGTGAAACCGGCGGGCACAGATATTATTCATAAATTAACATGATAAAATTAATAAATACTTTTTCACGGAGTAGTTCACAATAAATAAATTAGATTATATTATGTTAACGACTTAGCATTCGATATGGACGTGAAATTTGAAAATTTCTTTATAGTTTTTTTGCATATTGTAGCGTTGTTTTACGTTTTATGTTATTAAAAATGCTATTTTTCTTTCTTTCTATTATTATGCCGTAAAACAGAGCTGCAACTAGCATAAAACTAAAGAAAATTTAAATTTCCCGGCAGTATCGGATGTTCCCCCTTAATTTGTCGTTGATTTAAATTTATTTATATGTAATTAGGAAGTTATTCGTACCGTATCCGCAACTTGAAAAAATGCAAAACTTTAATTAACTAAACTACAGTAATTTTATCGATATGATTAATCGACCTTTTGGTGGCCGTAACATATATGAGAAATAAATTGCTTTTACACGTGTGTGAGTGTATGTCCAGAGCAGTATTTGCGTTAGTGTGACAACCAATAGTAAACACGCGATGTAAGTGCGTGTGGTTTATTTGTGTGCGTAATGCGCGTACGTATTATCTCTTGCTTGTAGTGGAGAGACAAGAGTGGGAGACATGCGGCGACACGCGTTCTAATACAAATCAGGAACTACTTCCATTCTAACCTCTTTATCTGTTCTGTGACGATACCCTTTAGTAAGACTGGCTGTTACATTTTCGGGCTTCTGACGATCAATCAATCAATCAATATCTTTATTGTGGATCATAGGTAGGTACATAATACAGTTCTTAGACGACCCGTAACGATTGCCAAAGATCCACGAATGACAGCCGGGACCAAGTTCTTAACGTGCTTTCCGCTCAGGCAGATTGGATTTATATAGATATTATATTTACACATAATATTTAGGTACTTAACTAAAAAGACTTAAAATATTAATAACTAGCTTCCGCCCGCGGCTTCGCCCGCATTATATGTCAACAAATTATACACATATACCTTCCTCTTCAATCACTATATCTATTAAAAAAAAACCGCATCAAATAGTTTTAAAGATTTAAGCATGCGTAGGGATATAGTGACAGAGAAAGCGACTATGTAGTGATGTATTTTATATACAATTTCAGATCAGACAATTAATTGGCACGATGGTCTCTTCAGCATTGCTCTGTCAGACCCTGACAGCGCCGGAAAGAGGAGGGCTTACTACCACCCTTTTATATCAACGCAAGAGTTTTCTGTATCCAACGAGGTATTGAAAGATAGGACTGCTGATTTTGAGGCCAATTTCAAGGTTAGTCAATCAATCCTTTCGGCAATGATTTTTTATTTATTTTTGAGGTTAGGCAATCATCAAATGACTCTTCAGTCCTCCCGCACTGGTTGGAGTTGAAGGGAGTGTCAGACTCTTACTGACTAAAACCCATTCATTTTCCTTCCTTGGCCCTTTGTGTTCCGGGGTAGCGGTTACCGTTTTGGATAATCCCACTGAATTCCAGGTATGGATGTCGGCTCTTGTCAAAACGGTGAAGGAAAACATCGTGAGGAAACTGGCATGTCCTAGAATCAAACATTTGAAGACAAAATATGTTTACAAAAACTGGGTTACATCATTCATGTTGAAATAAACATGTGAGAACGATGCATAGTAAAAAAGCGTCCATAATTACAAGATCAAAAACAACGAAAAGAGCCGTAGCAGCTAAGAGGTGATCACTCTATGGAAGGAGCCCGTTCACGAACATGACGCATGGATTAGCACCATTCAGCTCAACCATTTTGCTAAAGCTAAATGATCCAACACACGCGCCACCAATATTGTTTTTGCTGTAATTTTATTGCGGTTTCAGTTTGTGCAGGATAAAAAAATTTCTTTCTTCATTCATATTCATATAAAATTTTTATATGCAATGCTTCTTTGCAGCTTGAAGGAGTCAGAGGAGCATTTTCTCAGAGCGGTTCCCATGACTTCCACAGCCGCACCCAGACGCTGCTGTATGCCAACGTGGCGCAAGACGGCATCATGTGCTGGAACACCCAAGTCCCTCTGACGAGCAAGATGGCCGTTGTGGTGGCTCAGAGCCATTCCAAACTGGTCTATATTTCAGGTATTTAAAATCATAATCAGCTAAGTGGCTAAGTAATAACAGCCGCACAAGTCGATCCATCAGGTAAAGCTAAGTTTCCCGAGGTTGGCCGTGGATGGTCGACCATCTTTACATACCGAGACTTTCCCGTGTCTCGGAAAGCACGTCAAGCCGTCGTTACAGGGCCGAGCCTGTCGGGTAAGCAGGATTGTCCGAAAGTGTAACCGCTATCCCGGAACATAAAGGGCTAAGGAGGGAACATGGATGGGTTTTAGTCAGTAATAGTCTGACACTCCCTTCTGCTCCACCCAGAGTGGGAGAAGTCATTGGATGATTTCCAAACCTTAAAAACTTTTTTTCCCGGGTTAAGCGCGCAAAAGTTTAATTTTAATTTAATGCGAGCATTTTTGTTTCTTTTGTGAGATATCTTTACCCTTCAGCGGGAGCGGGAGTCAGTCATTGGATGATTTACCACGCTCAAAAAAAAAAAAAAGTTGTTGGTCCGGGCTGTCATTTGTGCATCTTTGACAGTCGTTACGGGTCGTCAAAACCGGTCGATGTGGCGGGACTTGGGACACGCCTATGTCTAGCCGTGGACATCTAACGACTGATGAAGAGCAGGGAGATGAAAATATACATATTTAATTTATTTTTCGTTTCAGATCTGAAGGTCATTGGTGACGATGTGTGGGTCCTAGTCAATCAGATTCCTACATTCATATACGCACAGTTGAACACCACTGAATTCAACTTCTATGTGCATAAGTAAGTATTTAAACCGCAGTATTTTAATCATTTTTAGGGTTCCGTAGCAAAATGGTTAGGAATCCTAATGCCAATTTACATAGTTTGCAGTCTGCACACAAGTATGAAAAACTGTGTCAGCTATGCGAACTAAGCTAAACTAACATATCTTAGCTCTTGGTCTGCAACCGGCATTATGGTGCGACTCAGTCTGCCTGTCAGTCTGTCATATCTGGATAGCTAAAGAACTACTAATGCTTTCCTAAATTAAATGACTAACTAACTAACTATATACCTACAAATAAATACTAAAACAAAAAGGACACTTAGGCGTCGAAGTACTCATCCGCACAGGTCAGACACGGACCGGCACCGACACCGCTCATCCGGACACGTGCTCAGAAGACTGGCAGCATTGCCACGTTGACTAACAATGCTAATTCTTTGGCCAAATAACAATCCAGCCCTCTATTGTCCAAAAGGGTTACCGGTACCCCGGAACATAAAGGGCTAAGAAAGGAACATGGATGGGTTTTAGTCAGTCAGAGTCTGACACTCCCTTCCGCTCCACCCAGAGCGGGAGGTGACATTGGATGATTTCCCAAACTCTAAAAAAAATAAAAGCCCTCTGGTCACGTGAAGTGTCGACCAACCGAGCGAGAAATTTCCTTAAAAAGGAATTGCTCACTCGGGCCCCATGATCCAAGAGTGTCGACCCCAAACGGCTCAAAACTGTAGTTACCTATCAGGTTACTGTATTTACGCCGCTTGAGGGTCTCAGCAGCGGCAGCAGCGGCGCGAGCACAGCCCGCCGTGCTAAGAACATGAGATGGCGCAAGGCTGTCGACACAGGTTGCGTCCCACACCAGAGGCCTTTAAACCAATGCTTTTAAATTGAAATTTTACCTTCTATTTTGCAAAGAAGAAAGCAATATATAGCGTCAGGTACTCTGTTCCAATTTCAAATCCGACTTTTTGTTTTTTTTAACCGACTACGACAAAGGCCAAGGTTCTATATGTTCGACTGTATACATGTTGTTTTTTTTTGTAGGTATCGGGAACCGATTTCGAAATTTCTTTTTCTGTTTGAAAGGGTATTTGGAGGGAATGGGTCACCAGTTTAGTAGGAATGGAGGAACAGGGTGGAATGTCCCTCAATTGAAAAGGGAGGATCCTCCAACCAGACAGGTGTTGCGTCTGACGGGCTACTGCCCGACAACTCGAGTATATATATATGTTAGATCGCGCGGTAAACTCTGTTTGCGCGATGTAGGTTTTTAGTGACGTATAGTGTCGTCACATATCAGCTTTTTGACACTTCGTTCGCTATCGGTGTAGTTCCTATGTGGCTGGATAGATGTCGCCACATCTTTTAACTTTTTTTTCTTCTTTATTCAGACTTTTAATCCCTTCACTTTTGAGGTGTTTGAATAGCTTTTTAAGTTAGCTTCTAGGTAATGACACGTATTTAAACCGCTCTTATTATCTTAATGATGTTTTTTTTTATTACAGGGGAAAAGTTGAAGACCTTATTCAGGGGACCGTATGCGAAAAGAAGAATTAATTAACGGACATTTTTTTAAGTAGTACATACTAGTAATATATTATAATATTATAGAACACAATACCTAATAACAGTAATAAACAACCTAATACAATAACAACTTATGGCATACTTAAATTAAAAGCCTATATACAAATCAATAAAAAAAAAGGGACACTTAGGCGTCGAAGTACTCATCCGCATCGCTGTCATCCGGAAACGTACCCTGAAGACTGGCAGCATTGCCACGTTGAATGGCAATGCTAATTCTTTGGCCAAAGAAACATCCAGCACTCTGGTCACACGAAGTGTCGACCAATCGGCCAGATTTTCCTTAACAAGGAGTTGCGCACTCAGGCCCCATGACCCTGGAGTTTCGACCCCAAACGGCTCATAACTGTAGTTACCCATCGGGTTACTGTATTTACGCCGCTTTCTTGTTTGTATTTTGTTTATTTTATTCAGCTGCAGGCATTTTGTTTTTTATTCTTTTTCGCAAACACACTTTGTTTGCGAAACATAGTATGTTGTTTGTGAAATGATTTTTTTTTATTCCTCATTTTTTTTCTATTATACTGTAAAACGCCTTGGGAGTTGTTCTGTTATGTTGTGCATGTACATTTGTTTGCGAAACATAGTATGTTGTTTGTGAAATGATTTTTTTTTATTCCTCATTTTTTTTCTATTATACTGTAAAACGCCTTGGGAGTTGTGTTATGTTGTGCATGTACATTCTTCTTCTTTTCGTGTGGTTAGTGACTAACCTGGTGTCAGAGTTTTTATGCTGCCCATGGCCTCTGACTTAGCTTCACATGCTGTTGAGAATGATCTCTCAGACATGCTGGTTTCCTCACGATGTTTTCCATCACCGATTTTTAAGCAAGACATTTAATGAATGAATGAAATGCTAAAACCATCTAAACATATCAAAGTGTTTAGTATACTATGGGTGGTTGTGGAGGTATGTGTAAAGAGTTAGAGTGGTGTATGGATACTATTTAGAATTATTAGTCAGTTCCTCGGCTCGTGACTAAGTACTAACAGCCGCACAGGTCGATCCACCAGGTTAAGCTACGCTTGCCGGGGTTGGCCGTGGATGGGTGGCCATCTTTTCATACCGAGACTCCTCCGTGCCTCGGAAAGCACGTTAAGCCGTTGGCCCGGCTGGCTGTTTAGGGACTTTTGTTCTTGTGAGAACATGTCAGCCCCGTGAGCAGTAGTTTAGTCGCAAAAGTTTTTGCCCCGTTTGAACACGATGTAAGTATTTTTCCTAACAGCGCTCCGGCGCGCGCGCGTCGGTGCCGCTGCGTTACAAGGTCAGTTTTTATTTACAAAGGGTGGTTGCGTTTTACTCTGATTTGTAAGCTATTTAGTTTGTTTGAAAAAATAAAAACCTAATTTTTGGTGCTTTTTATTTTTATACCGTACCGAGTTAATACTAAACACGTATAGTATACGTAGTGTAATTTAATGCCCCTGTCATATCAACTCTGTATATAGTCAATTCGTCGCATACTGAAGTTGTCACTAGTTTCTTGCATGTACCTTTTTTGCTGTTAAATTTATGAAGATGAGAGAATGAAGAATGTTAACTAATTTTGATTATTAGCACTCCATATTCTCTGTCAAAAATAAAAAATACTTGTGAAAGAATTACTTGGATCCGTCAATTAGTTTCCGATTTATAAGTAAAACAAGTAGTAACCGCACGACGCGGTCTGCCGGTGACAGTGTGACGTCATCGTACAACACGCTCAGCTGGCTCGCTTAGTCCGCTAGCGGTCGCGCGCCCGTACCGTCGAAATTATACCCAAATACTTTTAAAAATGTCAAATCCAAATACTAGGAAATCATGTGTTGTGCCTAAAGGTAAAAATACAACTACCAATTCGCCGGAAAAGTTGTTTTTTATTGTTCCAAAGGACGTTAAAATGCGAAAGAAATGGATAAAAGCTATGAAGAGGTTAGATCCATTTGGAGATAAAAGTACAGTTTATTGTTGTGAAGACCATTTTGACGTAAGTCTAATGATCATATTTTATATAGGTAGGTACATAAGTAGGTAATAATTATTATTTTCATATTATAACGAAACAATTTCTAACGGGATTAATCGCGTGTTTATTGATTTTACATTGAGGTACCTACGCGATTAATCCGGTTTAAAATAGTTTCATTTTAATAGGTATACATCATCATCATCATCATCATCAGCCTGTAGAAGTCCACTGCTGGACATAGGCCTCCCCTATAGGTACATGTCCAGGAAGAACGATTCTGAGCCCTGTCCATCTTCCCGCGATCTTAACAATGTCGTCGACTTAGCAACGAAATCACTATTTGTTGATAAATAATGCGCAACCATTAATCCATTAAAGGAGTGCTTCGATGTTACGGCGATTCAGGGGCAGCCCGAACAGTATTTTAGCTACACTGGCGGACAAGGTCGATGGACCTTTTATCAGGCTCTGGGCTGGCAGACATGTGCGTGCACATGTTCATGTAGCCAATTAGTATATTTAAGTTATGTTTTATGAGTGTACTAACATAGGCTAAGCTCATACTAACACTATATGGATCCCTTTGATCTGAAATAAAAATTTTGAATTTGAATTAATCCATCTATTATAGGTAGATTATCCGATTGCCCTTTTTTGAATCCTTCATCCATTTTATGAATCGAATAATATTTACTATATTATTAGACTAGTAACGTAATACGCGTACGAAAACACAACAAACTACTGCGCAAGCTACTACACCTACTATAACCGCTGGCGATTTGATACTAAGCGGAGCGCGGCCCGGGCGGCGCGTTGTAACATGACGTCACAAGCGGTCACGTGGCTGTTAGCGGGACTCGGTATTTTTCGAAACTTTGAAAGCCTATAAAATCAAAACTACTAGGTATTTTTGACTACAACAAAAACTAATGTATTTGTATACGTACCGGCTTTACTGAGACAAAATTTCAAGCGATTTGGCATACCTAGTAACATTCTTCATTTCTTGTTAAAATGATCCGGCACATCACTAGTACATCAAGTTACCACGATCTGTCAAATTTTATTTGATAGTTTTACAACTTTATCACAAGGTCATAAGGTTCATTTTCAATTGGAAAAAATTGACAGTTAAGGATAGCTTGATGTGCTGGCGTCTGTACCTACATACATATTATTTGTACGAATTATCGTCCAATGCATGCCCTTGTCCTATATAATTATGTTACTTGGGTTCATCGCAACACGTTTTCGTCAGCCATTTTTCCTTTGTAATAAATAGTATTATGATTGTAACTAAAATAAACAAAAGAAAATACATTGTTTTGTTTTTTATTCCCTCCAAAACAAAACTTCACCGTAAAATTGACTATTTGAATTGGTAAAAAATAAAATATGAAATCACATGGAAAAAAGCCCGCTCGTCATAAAAACTTCCATCACCGTGCAGAAATTAAATATAATGCGCTGATATAATTGTAATATATAATTTAATGCTAAAAAGTATTCCTTTTGATTCTAAAAATCTGTGACGTCAAATTGTTATATTTCATAGAAATTACGTACAAATGCCGCGTTTTGACAGTTCATAAAAAGTAACGTTATTGACTACCCTTTCAAATACCCAATTGTAGGTGAACATGAAGTTAGTTTAAAGTAGGCTGTCAATAATGTCAAACCCTAGCATTGGAGGAATGACAGCTCACTCCATCTTTAATATTTTTTCATTTTTCAAAATTCTTTTCTATCTAAGTATGTATGTATTAACAAAAAAAGAATTGTGTGGTTTTATGAAACCACGGTAAAAGTGAAACTTTTTTTCATATTAAAGACATCTGACACTATAGGCGCCGCCATATTGTAATGTCCAGAGATATTATCTAAGTTAGCACGTTGAGATTTTCAAGGAATATCTACAGGGTATTTGAAAGGGTAGTCAATAACGTTACTTTTTATGAACTGTCAAAACGCGGAATTTGTTCGTGATTTGTATTAAATACTAGCTGACCCGACAGACGTTGTCCTGTCTTAACTGTGATACCTACCCTACCTACCTACCCTACCTACCTACCCTACCTACCTACCCTACCTACCTACCCTACCTACCTACCCTACCTACCTACCCTACCTACCTACCCTACCTACCTACCCTACCTACCTACCCTACCTACCTACCCTACCTACCTACCCTACCTACCTACCCTACCTACCTACCCTACCTACCTACCCTACCTACCTACCCTACCTACCTACCCTACCTACCTACCCTACCTACCTACCCTACCTACCTACCCTACCTACCTACCCTACCTACCTACCCTACCTACCTACCCTACCTACCTACCCTACCTACCTACCCTACCTACCTACCCTACCTACCTACCCTACCTACCTACCCTACCTACCTACCCTACCTACCTACCCTACCTACCTACCCTACCTACCTACCCTACCTACCTACCCTACCTACCTACCCTACCTACCTACCCTACCTACCTACCCTACCTACCTACCCTACCTACCTACCCTACCTACCTACCCTACCTACCTACCCTACCTACCTACCCTACCTACCTACCCTACCTACCTACCCTACCTACCTACCCTACCTACCTACCCTACCTACCTACCCTACCTACCTACCCTACCTACCTACCCTACCTACCTACCCTACCTACCTACCCTACCTACCTACCCTACCTACCTACCCTACCTACCTACCCTACCTACCTACCCTACCTACCTACCCTACCTACCTACCCTACCTACCTACCCTACCTACCTACCCTACCTACCTACCCTACCTACCTACCCTACCTACCTACCCTACCTACCTACCCTACCTACCTACCCTACCTACCTACCCTACCTACCTACCCTACCTACCTACCCTACCTACCTACCCTACCTACCTACCCTACCTACCTACCCTACCTACCTACCCTACCTACCTACCCTACCTACCTACCCTACCTACCTACCCTACCTACCTACCCTACCTACCTACCCTACCTACCTACCCTACCTACCTACCCTACCTACCTACCCTACCTACCTACCCTACCTACCTACCCTACCTACCTACCCTACCTACCTACCCTACCTACCTACCCTACCTACCTACCCTACCTACCTACCCTACCTACCTACCCTACCTACCTACCCTACCTACCTACCCTACCTACCTACCCTACCTACCTACCCTACCTACCTACCCTACCTACCTACCCTACCTACCTACCCTACCTACCTACCCTACCTACCTACCCTACCTACCTACCCTACCTACCTACCCTACCTACCTACCCTACCTACCTACCCTACCTACCTACCCTACCTACCTACCCTACCTACCTACCCTACCTACCTACCCTACCTACCTACCCTACCTACCTACCCTACCTACCTACCCTACCTACCTACCCTACCTACCTACCCTACCTACCTACCCTACCTACCTACCCTACCTACCTACCCTACCTACCTACCCTACCTACCTACCCTACCTACCTACCCTACCTACCTACCCTACCTACCTACCCTACCTACCTACCCTACCTACCTACCCTACCTACCTACCCTACCTACCTACCCTACCTACCTACCCTACCTACCTACCCTACCTACCTACCCTACCTACCTACCCTACCTACCTACCCTACCTACCTACCCTACCTACCTACCCTACCTACCTACCCTACCTACCTACCCTACCTACCTACCCTACCTACCTACCCTACCTACCTACCCTACCTACCTACCCTACCTACCTACCCTACCTACCTACCCTACCTACCTACCCTACCTACCTACCCTACCTACCTACCCTACCTACCTACCCTACCTACCTACCCTACCTACCTACCCTACCTACCTACCCTACCTACCTACCCTACCTACCTACCCTACCTACCTACCCTACCTACCTACCCTACCTACCTACCCTACCTACCTACCCTACCTACCTACCCTACCTACCTACCCTACCTACCTACCCTACCTACCTACCCTACCTACCTACTCTACCTACCTACCCTACCTACCTACCCTACCTACCTACCCTACCTACCTACCCTACCTACCTACCCTACCTACCTACCCTACCTACCTACCCTACCTACCTACCCTACCTACCTACCCTACCTACCTACCCTACCTACCTACCCTACCTACCGACCCTACCTACCCTAATTACCTACCTACCCTACCTACCTACCTACCAATCTACCTTACCTACCAAAAAAAAAAAAAATGTATTCTGCTATTCAGGGCGGAGACAAATCCAACGAAACAAAAACCATGAAAATTGGTCTAGCAGATCTCGAGTTATAATGGAGGGAACAAACCCGACTTTCTTTTATATATTGTATAACAATGTGACGTCACAGATTTTTAGAATCAAATGGAATACTTATTAGCATTAAATGCAATTTAACAATTATATCTTCGCATTATATTTAATTTCTGTGCAGTGATTGAAGTTTTTAAGACAAACGGTCTTTTATCTATGTGATTTCATATTTTATTTGTGACTGTTTCAAATATTCATAATATCATACGGTCAATTACGATTTGAGAGGCTCTAAAAATTGCTATACCATTGCTTGGCTAACCGTGCTGATAGCCAGGACCCTATTTGCTTTTAATTAAGGATAGCACCTTAGCGAGATGGGAGAGAGAAAGGACCTCCCGTCCCAGCCGCCGCAGGAGACGCCCCGGGCGTCGGGAGCCACGTGACGACTCCGTACTCCGGACTCCACCGTAGGCGCGGGCCTGCGGACGGTGAGTAATGGGTGACTCACCGTCCGATCAGCACCAGACCCGTGCCGTACGGCGCGTATATGTTCCACGCGCGCCTCAAAGAGATGTCAGCGTATGAAGGGGTCAGGGCCAAGCCTGCCGGGTAAGCGGGATTGTCCGAAAGAGTTACCGCTACCCCGGAACATAAAGGGCTACGGAAGGAACATGGATGGGTTTTAGTCAGTAAGAGTCTGACACACCCTTCCGCTCCACCCAGAGCGGGAGCAGTCATTGGATGATTTCCCAGCCTTAAAAAAATAAAAAAGGATAGTACTTACCTTATTTTTTGTTTTGAGTTTGGGAAATCAATAAATGACTCCTCTCGCTCTGGGTGGACCGGAAGGGAGTGTCAGACTCTTACCGACTAAAACCCATCCATGTTCCTTCCGTAGCCCTTTATGTTCCGGGGTAGCGGTAAACGTTTCGGATACTCCCGCTTAAGGCTAGTGCCTGTAACTGGTTTTTAAAAGGGTATAGATATACCGATCAAAACAAAAAGCAATCAACTTGCAACAAACTCAAAAGCTACTTAACGGATCTGGATGAAACTTGGCACAGAGATAGATTATAGTCTAGAATAGCACATAGTTTTTATCCCGGAAAATGAACAGGTTCCGTGGGATATTTTCCTACAAACACGCGAGCGAAGCCGCTGGATAAAGCTGGTATAATTTAAAATGCAAAACTTATATCACAACCCCAAAAATCTGACAGCCAGTCTTACCAAGGGGTATCGTATTGCCCAGTTACTGGATTGTGTAGGTTAGATAGGCAGTCGTTCCATGTAAATACTTGGTATTGTATAGAGCCCTGGAGTAAAACCTTATGTTGAACTTGGCGGGAGTAAAACCTTATGTTGAACATGGCTGGTAATAATCGGACGGCATTCGAACCTTTCAAATAATTTAAATTAGTTAAGGCTTTTGTACATTTGAGGGTTGGCCACAGGCGGCGGAGCTAGACAGATGTATTCGTTATAATCAAGTTATAAAATATAATTATAATTTGTGTTAAACTTCTAACGAGTTTGTTTTGATAGCATAGAAGACCCAATACACACATTACACGCTCTACCACTGAGCCCCCTCAGTAGAAGATCTTTAATCTTCTACAGTATTCAGCTGCATCCGGTTAGACTGGAAGCCGAACCCAACATAGTTGGGAAAAGGCTCTGTAGATGATGACTCACGGATTAATCACGAAATCTCAAAAACTGCAGGACCTACGAAGATGAAATATGGCACAGAGGTAGATTATGAGTACGAGACGTCGAAGTCGAAGAAAGGATTTTAGGTTCTGGCGGCTGAGAGCAAGTTATGCTCCCTGTAATGTCTCACTGATGGTGGCGCGTATGTTGGATCATATATCTCCCATCAAAATGGTTGAGCTAAATGGCGCTAATCCATGCGCCATGTTCGTGAACGGGCGCTGTCAGTAACTCAGTAGGGACTGATGACCTCTTAGCTGCCACGGCTCTTTTAAAATTTAACTTAATTTTGAATTGTTTTTTTTAATCTTGTAATTATGGACGCTTTTTTAAGTTCTGCGTCGTTCTCACATGTGTATTTCAACATGAATGATGTAACCCAGTTTTTGTAAACATAATATTTTGATTTAAAAAAGTCTTCGTGGAGTTTCTTGCCCGTTCTTCTCCATGTACCTACTGCTTTGGAATGGGCAACTAGCTTCATCTTTCTGACTGACCGACCCCTTGACAATTCGAAAGTGCCTGTAATTGGTTTATTTGAAATAAATGCTTTGAGTTTGAGTTTGGAAATTCCCCTCGTAAAGGGATGAAATAGGGGGTGGAAGTCTGTATGTTTTTTTTTAGCAATGTCGCGGACGGAGTCGCGGTCTGCAACTAGTCGTTAATGTTAACTACAGATTATAAATAACATAGAAATAGATAAATGTAACTATTACGATAACCTTAATAAACCATCGCTAAGGACACTAGTGATGTGACTGTGATAGTTTATCGATAAATACAATGTTAGGTTAAACGAGGGACATACTTTCAGGGGTTACTATACTCAAGAAAATGATCAACTTTTCAAAATTTCGCTGCTTAGTACATTTATGTTCGCATACCTAATTCGTTAACATATATGAAATAGCTTAATATTTTTTCATATTTCTGTGTTGGTTCTATGGACAAAGTTGTTGATTTTCATGAGTACTATACAACCTGAAAGTATGTCTCTCGTTTAACCTAACACACTGTATATTATGTCAATAACAGAGGAGCTCGTGCCTAAGTAATGACAGCCGCACGGGTCGATGCATTAGGTTAAGCTACGCTTGCCAGGATCGTATGGTTGGGTGACCAATTCTACATACAGAGATTTCGCCGTGTCTCGGATAGCCGTTGGTCCCGGCTGTTATTCGTAGAACAGTCGTTACCGGGCGTCAGAAGCCCGAAAGTCTGACAGCCGTTTTACCAAGGAGTATCGAATTACCCAGTTACTGACTGGATTGTGGAGGCTAGATAGGGAGTCGCAGCATGCAAAATACTGGAATTCAGCAAGCCGCTCAACGTAGTTGGGAAAATGCAGGCAGATTGATAATTATTATGTCGAAAACACACGCCAATCGCAAGGCAAGTAATCTATACTAAGATTATAAAGCTGAAGAGTTTGTTTGAACGTGCTAATCTCTGAAACTACTGGTCCGAATTGAAAAAAAATTGTGTTGGATAGTCCATTTATCGAGGAAGGCTATGTAACATCACGCTACAACCAATAGGAGCCGAGCAGCGGATGAAACCACGCGAGAGCAGCTCTTCTTCTTCTTTTCGTGTGGTTAGTGACTAACCTGGTGTCAGAGTTTCATGCTGCCCATGGGCCTCTAACGTAGCTTTCACATGCTGTTGAGAAATATCTCTCAGACATACAGAGCAGCTAGTACTATATAATTCTGTAGACAAACATACGTGGCACATACGTGACAAATGCATGGTTTGACATGTTTGGGCTCAGCCAAGTGACGATCTTCACAAAGTGGCTGAAGGAGAGAGAAAAGCCGAGGATTGAGGAAAATAGAGTGCTATTGGAGAAACAAAGCGCCTCCCGGTAATGACGATGTCAAACTCAAACTCAAAGCATGTATAGTATTTCAAATAAACCAATTACAGGCACTTTTGAATTGTCAAGGGATCGGTCAGTCAGAGAGATGAAGCTAGTTGTCCATTCCAAAGCAGTTGGTACTTATAGAGAAGAACGGGCAAGAAACTCCATGGACACTCTTTTAAATCAACGACGACGATAATTGACGATCTTCACAAAGAGGCTCGAAGGAGGATCGAAGTAAATAGCGTGCTATTGGAGAAGCAAAGAGCCTAGTAGTGGACTCCCGGTAATGACATTGAATTTTATAAAGGGCTTCTCTCAGACCGCAGTTCCGTCTAGGAGTTCAGTCAAAGTCAAATCATTTATTTCAAATAGACACAAGAAAGGCACTTTTGAACGTCAAAATGAACAAGAAATAGAATTGATTATAGTCGCCCCAACCAAAAGGTAGTTTTGTGTGGAGAAGAATGGGCAAGAAACTCCGCCGTTACTCTTTTAAAATGTTTTGTATACATGAATTATAACATTGGAGGTTGTCTACTGCTTAACCGGGCTTGCCTCAATTAATTAAGTTCCCCAGTCAGGGCTTAAAAACTTACAAACTAAGCAACTACACGCTAAGGGCATCCACTGTGCGAGTTGACTTTTCGCCTCGTACGCCTTACAAAGATCCGGGATCCCAGGGCCCCGAGAAATATGAAAAGACAAAAAATAATAATTACCTTTTTCTTTTCATATTTGATCTCGTGGCTAAGTACTAACAGCCACACAGGTCGATCCATCAGGTTAAGCTATGCTTGCCGGGTCTGGCCTGGCCTGACAGCCAGTGTTACCAAGGGGTATCGTATTGCCCAGTTACTGGGTTGTGGTGGTCAGATAGGCAGTCGCTCCATGTAAAATACTGGTATCCAGCTGCATCCGGTTAGACTGGAAGCCGACCCCAACATAGTTGGGAAAAGGCAGGCAGATGATGAAAAAGTTATAATTATCAGCCTGTATTATCCCACTGCATGTCAAAGGTCTCGCTTTCCTTTTGTTATTAGACAAATGCCAGAGAAACAAAAACGTTAATAACACGTTATTATGGAAAAAAACAGACACAACCGCGGGTTTCCTGTTCTTTGTTGTTAAAAAAAAACGTGTATTTTGTAGTGCAGATATTAAGTTAAATACAGTTTTGCTTATTTAGCCTCGAAAAACCAGTTATAGAGTCGGTCCCGGCTATTATTCGTAGATCTTTGACAGGCGTTACGAGCAATAAGAGTTTCAAAAGTCAGACAATATTATTAATAAGATTTATTTGTAGTGTAATATGCATGTATAGGTTCAGGATGGCCTATAACAAAACTTAAACTCAAACTCAAAGCATTTATTTCGAATAAACCAATTACAGGCACTTTTAAATAAAACGCACACTATGCAGCCAAGCATATTATTATAAATTATAAATTGTCAAGGGGTCAGTCAGTCAGAAAGATGAAGTTAGTTGCCCATTTCAAAGAAGTAGGTACCTATGGAGAAGAACGGGCAAAAAACTCCATGGACACTCTTTTAAATCAAAATATGTTTACAGAAACTGGGTTGCATCATTCATGTTGAAATATACATGTGAGAACGATGCAGAACTCAAAAAAAGCGTCCATAATTACAAGTTTAAAAAAAACACTTCAAAATGAAGTTAAATTTTAAAACAGCCGTGGCAGGATGACCAGTCCCTACTGACGGCGCCCGTTCATGAACATGACGCATGGATTAGCACCATTCAGCTCAACCATTTTGAAGGGAGATACCAGTAGTTTGATCCATCTTCCAAGTGGGTTAGGCGTTACAATAATTGAAATATAACTTGAATAACTAAAAAACACGTATATTCCACTGTAATTCACAACAATCAATCACACTTAAAATAAATTGAAATACTTGTAGGCTTGTGCCGGATTTTAACGACTCGTTGCGAACGTCGCTCGTGTGAGGCTCTCCTACGAAAAGAGAGTGTGTCGCCTCGCTATGCGACGCTCCGTCAGAGTGACAACTTGTCAATTGTCACTCTAATCCGACGTATTTACGAATTATGAATCGAATTGCTTGCTAGGTTTTTGTAAAAGTGACAAGAGTCTATCATTAGCCGTGAGGCTTGGCAGATGTATTCGGTGCAAAGTAATATTATAATTAACTAGCTTCGGCCCGCGGCTTCGCCCGCAAAATATTTCGATAAATTATACACATAAACCTTCCTCTTGAATCACTCTATCTATTAAAAAAACCGCATCAAAATCCGTTGCGCAGTTTTAAAGATTTAAGCATACATAGGGATATAGGGACGGAGAAAGCGACTTTGTTTTATACTATGTAGTGATTATTCACGGACTGTGTGTTTGCTTTGTTAGCGTAGCAAATCCCTTTACACACACAGAACACACGCTCTACCACTGAGCCCCCTCAGTGTAGGTCCCAGACCTTCACAGTACAGTCAAACGGGGTGAATAGGGATGCAGAGGTGAATTACGACGCAACTTTAAAAGGAATTATAACATTGAAATAATATAGTTTGTGGCTAAAAAGGAGCAGAAATGTGTTTACTATATTATAATTAACAATCAAGTGCCCTTGTTGGCAACAAACTGTATTATTTCAAAGTGCCCCCTCCCCCCTTAAATAAGCCCTTGGATGTATAGATAATAAGCTATAATGTAAGTTACAAGGCGACTACCTACGATGTAGATAGTCACAAACTTGACCGACGATGGTGTTTACAAACACTGCATAAGGTCAAGGCTAACAAGTATCTACCGGAAAAACATTTAAATGCACGTCTCAACGTGCATCAGATGATTCAGATGAGATTATAATATTATCTGTTCTAAAGTATTTTATACTAGCACTTTGCCCGCGGCTTCGCTCCCGTGGTCCTTCCCGCGGGACCCGTTATAAAAAGGGGATAAAAAGTTGTTGTTACTCCCTGAAAACTAAGCTTTCTAATGGTGAAAGAATTTTTGAAATCGGCACATTAGTTTTCGAGTTTATTCATTACAAACATACACACAAAAATACTAATCTTTCCTCTTTATAATATTAGTATAGACTAGCTCCTGCCCGCGACTCCACCTGCGATATTTTTCATGCAAACCTCGACGACAATTCCTTATTTCATACAAACCTTGATTTCACGACTTTTTTTTTAAATGTTTTAGGTTGTCGGTTATACAAACATATACTTACGGGGGGAGTTTCCTAAAATTCATCTATCTGACGTTTCCTACTCATAGACTACCTCTGTGCCAAAATTCAACTTCGTAGATCCTGTAGTTTCTAAGATTTCGTGTTTAATCAGTGAGTAAATATTTGAATGAACCCTCGCTTTTATATTTTAATGTATTTTTATAATGATGTAACATGTTTGTTTTTGAACCATTTTACAGAAGAAAAACTTTTACTATTTATCGATAATAAAAACTATCGACAAAGCCACATCACTAGTGTAGAATCTGGGGTCATCGATAAACAAACATTAGAATAACACATCACATAGAAGGACACGTTTGTCCTAGACGGACGTGTTTCTTATTATTAATAATCATTTTAATAATAATGCAATAATAATAGTAGTTATTATAAAAACTGAGAGTAGGTATTTTAAAAATATAAGTTTTATAAGACAGAGATGTGAAAAAGTGTCTTTTGTTTTTTGAATTGTTGAAATTATTAATATAAAGGTAGGTACGTGATTTTTTGTTTTTATTCTAATAGCATCATCGTTGTCTGCGTTAGTCCTAATTTATTTATTCTCGACGCAACATGTCCTTTTCTTCCATACTTCTCTATTAGTCTACATCAGGTTAAGCTACGCTTGCCGAGGTTGGTCCGTGGATGGGTGACCGTCTTTAGGTACATACCGAGACTCCTACGTGCCTCGGAAAGCGTAGCTTAACCTGATAGATCGACCCGTTCGGCAGTTATTACTTAGCCACGGGCTTGTCTATATAATTGACTTTTTGAATCGGTCAAAAATAAGATAATGAAATCACCTAGAAAAAAGACCGCTCGTTTTAAATACTTCCATCACCGTACAGAAGTTAAATATTATGCGAAGATGTAATTGTAGAATTGCATTTAATGCTAATAAGTATTCCATTTGATTCTAAAAATCTGTGACGTCACATTGTTATATTTCATACCTACTAATCACGTACAAATTCCGCGTTTTGACAGTTCATAAAAAGTAACGTTATTGAATACTCTTTCAGATACCCAATTAGTTTAGGAAAAGAGCTTTGTTTATATTTTTTTTTTGTCATTTCAAAATGTATCTACCAACTGTAACAGTCGAGCGAGATACCCACCATAGAACAGCATTATATCTTAGTACTGAGTCCTAGCATATGAAGTTACCCGAATCTGTCAAATTTCTTTGATAGTTTTCAACTATATTACGAAAGCATAAGGTTCAATTTCAATTGGAAAAAAAAAATCTTACAAAAAAAAGTGAAAAGTAATATTTATTACGGAAATCGATGTATTTAGTTTAGTATTTTTAGTTTTAGCCACCGATGGTACATACTCCAGCACATCTAACTATCCCTAACTGTCAAATTTTCCCAATTGAAAATGAACCTTATGCTTTTGGAATAAAGTTGAAAATCTATCAAAGGAATTTGACACATTGGGGTAGCTTAATGTGCTAGCTGGTGTAATTAAACAATGGTGTGACCTGGGGACCTAGACAAGTGTCAATCGCACCGTGTCAATTCGGTTGTAATCAGAGTCAAAAGTCATTTCACACACACATTGATTGATTTATTATTATTAACTTTTAGAATGTTTGTAAATATGTGAGCACCATGTACAGAGGCCAGCACATCAAGTTACCAAAATCTGTCAAATTTCTTTGATAGTAATTCAACTTTATTGCAAAAGCAATAAGGTTCATTTTTAATTGAGAAAATTTGACAGTTAGAGATAGCTTGATGTGCTGGCGTCTGTACTTATGACATACTTAAGTTTACCTGCCATTACTATTATGTGTTTTTCTTTTCACCTTTTGTGGTGTAGTGTTTTTATTCTGGGTGCATCGTCTTCACATATAATGTTATAATTCATGTATACAAAACATTGTTAAACATTTTAAAAGAGTAACGGTGGAGTTTCTTGCCCATTCTTCTCCACACGAAACTAAAACTACCTTTTGGAAGGGTCAACTAGAATCAATTCTATTTCTTGTTCATTTTGACGTTCAAAAGTGCCTTACTTGTGCCTATTTGAAATAAATGATTTGACTTTGATTTATTCAAACTAGGCTGAAAATCAGCACTTTTGAACTTCAAAATGACATAAGACAATAGGTACCCCGGCACGCCCGCCCACCACTTCCTAGTGCTTTAGCTGGAAGAAGAAGTGGCGCAACAAACTTCCCAGCAGCACAGCTGTTTGTTTAGTTGGAAGAACAATAATAAATATAATGAGAATGACCACTATTTTTTTTTATTAGTCCGTAACTCCGTAAGCTAGATTATTAAAAAATATTGGACACGTATTTTTTTATACGTAATCCAAATATAATACATTGAATTGAAATGTGGCATGACGTCACAAGTATGTAGTTTTGATACTTACTTGTGACGTGGCGAGCCCCACTCCCCAACTTTAATGCGTTTTATCCAAGTCATTTTCTATTAATATGATAAAGCAAAAAATAAATGTCATGTTTAATCTGATTGTCGGACTAAATATATCTTCTTTTTTTTAAATTAGGCATCATCCCTATACTGTAAATACATACTTGCTAAGGCCGCGAATCATATTCTGATCAACATAAAACCTAACACTGGCCTGCTAATTGCAAATAACGTAAGAAAAACAATAATTTCGCGTTGTACAGACGCCAGCACATCAAGCTATCCCTAACTGTCAAATTTTCTCAATTAAAAATGAACCTTATGTCTTTGCAATAAAGTTGAAATACTATCAAAGAAATTTGACAGATTGTGGTAACTTGATGTGCTGGCCTCTGTACATTTGCGCACACACCTTAACGAGCTAAAATTATTACTTAGCCACGAACTATACTTTTTTTTTGTACTTATGGCATTTAGCAGTTCAACCAAGCGGTTGTTGCCTCCAGACAGGGCTTAACCTTTTGATCGCCAGAGCATAACACACGCGCGAGCCCTCCACGCCAAGCTACAAATTTATTTCTTCTTGTTATCATGAATTTCTCAATAGCCATGGTGTCTTTTAATTTGTTTCATGTCATTGAATACGAACGAGAGCTTCAATTTTTAAGATATCTATATAAACACACAAAAGTAATGATTAAATTGTTTATTTCGTGTTATAGTGTTGTTGCCATCGTCACAAGTTTGTGTCGTTGGCGTACAGGGCATGCGCTTGCTTATCACGTATACCTATGTGACAATGCCGTTCAAAAGGTTAATAAAACTTACAAACTAAGCGACTACACGCTAAGGGCACCCCCTGTGGGGTACGGATCTCGGCTTAGGGCATCGCTGGGGGGGACAGCACCGTTGGCGTAGTGCTTGAGCGATTGACTGCTGCGCAGCATGTCGCCGGTTCGATGCCCGCACGGAACAAATATTTGTACGACCTGCAAGGATTTGTTTCGGGTCTGGGTGTTTCTCTATCTATAATATGTATGTATTTACAAAAAAAAATGTATATACGTAGTTTATCAGCCATCTCGTTACCATAACACAAGCATTAGTTTGCTTAGCTTGGGACTACCTATATGCCGTCGTGTGAAGTGTCCAAGGATATTATTATTATGTATTTGTTTTACAGCTCAAAATGAAACAGTTTATCCTGGCCATCACGTGTTTGGTGCTGCTGACCGTACCTTCAAGATGTCAGAACATACGTAGCGTCGGCAAATTCGAAGAAGTATTCTCCTGGAGACAAATTACATATGATGTCAATGGGATTATGGGTAAGTTAATATTATTTTTAGCTCGGAGTTAAATCACGATAACATATGGCTCGACAAATAGGGCTTTAAACTAGGAGGTATATATAGGTGTAAAAAAATAACACTCAAAAATTTCGTAGGAGCATTATAATCAACAACAACTTTTACTTGAGATCAAACCCGATATCGCGTAAAAATGAGCTGTTCCATACATTTATGCACAAGTAACTCAATAAAATGTATGGAACAGCTCATATTTTTTACAATGATAAGTAAATTTTCAATTCGATGAGGCACTGATAAATATCATCCGTATCAATGATACGGAGCCCACAGGCTACGGATGCCCCTAACGTCATCTGCCTAGCCTTTTACCCAACTATGTTGGGGTCGGCTTACAGTCTAATCGGATTCAGCTGAATAACAGTATTTTTTTGCATGGAGCGACTGCCTATCTGACCTCCACAACCCAGTAACTGGGCAATACGATACCCCTTGGTAAGACTGGCTGTCAGATTTTTGGGATTCTGACGACTCGTTAATCGACTGTCAAAGATGCACAAATGACAGCCCGCACCAACGGCTTAACGTGCTTTCTGAGGCACGAACGTTTGTCAGCAAAAATAAGGACAATGTTATCCACAATGTCACTTAACCTCGTGCATCCCGGGAAAAATCATTAAAAAAAAAACTGTCATACGTGCCTATAGAGTCTTCACTACAGAAATGACAATAGTCAAAAGAAGAAATCTCTTTTTTCCTGGGTTGCGCAAGGGTTACCGCTACCCCGGAACACAAAGGGCTAAGGAAGGAACATGGATGGGTTTTAGTCATTAAGAGTCTGACAATCCCTTCAGCTCCACCCAGAGCGGGAGAAGTCATTTGATAATTTTCCACCATCAAAAACTTTATTTCCCGTGTTAAGCGCGCAAAATTTTAATTTAATGCAAGCATTTGTGTTTATTTTGTGAGTGAGTAATCTTAAGTCTTCATTTGGGCCCCACAACTAATTTTAATACAGGGCACGCTACGCCATTGAATATATTATTAAACCAGACTAGCGTCTTTTAGAAAATGTAGTACATTATTTAACATAAGTGAAAGGGTATTTAGAAAACTATAATCAATCACTCTAAACACTTTCGTCGTGGTCCTGATTAAAATAAATACAAAAATAAATTTGTCTATGGTTTTTATTTTCACTTTTACGCAACCTACTGAACCGAATTTACTGACTGACATAGACTAGCCCGCATTCTCAATCTCGAACTCAAAGCATTTATTTCAAATAAACCAATTATAGGCACTTATGAATTGTCAAGGGGTCGGTCAGTCAGAAAGATGAAGCTAGTTGCCCATTCCAAAGCAGTTGGTACCTATGGAGAAGAACGGGCAAGAAACTCCATGGACACTCTTTTAAATCAAAATATGTTTACAAAAACTGGGTTACATCATTCATTTTGTTACTATAGGTATGTAAATGTGAGAACGATGCAGAACGTTAAAAGCATCCGTTATAAATATAAAATAGCGTCAAAAAAATACAGTTCAAAAATTAAATTAAATTTAAAAATATCCGTGGCAGCTTAGATATGACCAGCCCCTACTGACGGCGCCCGTTCACGAACATGACGCATGGATTAGCACCATTCAGATCATCCATTTTGCTGGGAGCTAAATGATTCAACATACGCGCCACCATCAGCGAGACATTACAGGGAGCATGACATGCTCTCAGCCGCCAGGGCACATTCAAGTCAATGTAAGACGTACTCAGTAAATACTTAGTAGTTTATAGTAGGTACATAGTACTCACAATACTGCTATGCAATTATACAATATAATATGAAATTAGAGGATTGTATTTTCACAATATAAATATGAACAGTATGGAAACTAGGCCTATTTGTTGAAATAATTACCTACGCTCCACTGCAGCATTAGGGTTGTCACTCGAATGTTTTTGAAACTGAACTGTATTTATTAAAATATTTGTGTTCTCAAACAATCGAGTTGAAGTTAGTTATTACAACTCGATTGTTTACTAATAACATTTAAATAGGTACCTAATACATTTAATCTCATGGCTTGGGTTAATACCAGTAAAAGAAGCTTGTTTATAACACGGAACAGTTTAAAATCAATACACAACAACTTGTGAGCTTTATCAATATGGCGTAACCTTTTACAAGTTTTTGCGTGAGCCGCGGAAAAACGAAAACGTTTCGTGCGATCCTTGTCGGAAGGGCGCGCGGAGGACGCCAGCCGCAAGCGGCGCGCGGCATGGCGCAAATGAGGCGCCGATGCCTGATTAACCCGGCGGCCGCGCACCGTACTATGCGTTTCAACTAAGGATAGGATGACCTTGGCACAACAATTACTTATATGCAAATTACTTATCTTGTTCATGTAATTTTCATATGATTATTGTTTATTTAATATAGAGCCAAGGTCATCTTATTCTTAGTTGAAACGCTTATTAGGTACCACGTTTTAACCCGAAAATGACCAATCGTCTTGACGCGGCACCAAAGAGTAATAAAATAAGACGGCACTCACAACTGACAGCACCGCGACAACCGCTTAGGGGTCTCGTCGATTTGAGTGTTTGTGTGAGTGTGCCGTTTCGAACGTTAGTACGTAGTTTCCGTACTGTTCATATTTATATTGTGGTATTTTCTGCGTCGTTTTCCCTAACGTCACTCGACTGAATAACAGGCTAGGTGTCGACAGAATCCTATTGACACAATCTACCTGCCTTGTCCCAACTATGTTGGGGTTAGCTTCCAGTCTAACCAGATGCAGCTGAATAGGTCCCAGTATTTTACGTGGAGCGACTGTCTATCTGACCTCCACAACCCAATCTGAAACTGGATAATAAGATACCCCTGGTAAGACTGGCTGTCAGACTTTCGGGCATCTGACGACCCGTAACGACTGTCAAAGATCCACGAATGACAGCCGGGACCAACGGCTTTACGTGCTTTCCGAGGCACGGAGAAGCCTCGGTATGTAAAGATGGTCACCGATCCACGGAACAACCATGGCAAGCGTTGCTTATCCTTATATTATTAATTAGCCACGAGAACCTATTGACACCTAGTGGAAAAATCCCATAGGTACTACTTAACCACAAGCTATAAAATATATGAATGATGTATGCGATGACACCATAGATGCAATATGCGACAATATTCCGCCATAAAATAAATACATACATTCTAGAGACGTGTCGAATATTCGTTTTATATTCGGTATTCGGCAGAAATTTGGAGTAATTCGCATTCGGCCGAATTGTTCGGTTTAATAATAATTGATCATTGTAAATCAATCTTTAGGGCAAAATAAATTTAAGGAATTCCATATTCTAACAGTCATCATAAACACAGATTTAATCAAACCTAGCATTAATAGTTACATAAAATTAAGAGATATTTCTCAACAGCATGTGATGCTAAGTCAGAGGCAGCATAAAAACTCTGACACCAGGTTAGTCACTAACCACACGAAAAGAAGAGAACACTGCTCATACCAGAATACTCAGAACCTCTACCTAATAGGTACTGAGTATAAATTATGCAAGAATAATAGTCTCGAATGTAAGTGCTATTTTGGTCTGGCAACATTACCAACCGATAAATCAAATAAGGATAATGTTGTGAACATTGCATTAAAAATTACTGAGAGACCTTTAGTGCATTTGGTAGGTACCTACGTGAGAAGAATATAAACATACGGTGCAAATACAAGATTTTTTTTATAAGTAGCTAAGTAATAACAGCCGCACAGGTCGATCCATCAGGTTAAGCTACGCTTGCCGGGGTTAGTCCGTGAATGGGTGACCATCTTTGCATACAGAGACTCCTCCTCCCTCGGAAAACACGTTAAGCCGTTGGTCCCACCTGTCATTTTTGCATCTTTGACAGTCTTTACTGATATAATCTGATAGCCAGTCTTACCAAGGGGTATCGTATTGCCCACTTACTGGGTTGTGAAGGTCAGATAGGCAGTCGCTCTATGTAAAATACTGGTATTCGGCTGTGTCCGGTTAGACTGGAAGCATATTTCAACATAGTTGGAAAAAGGATAAGTAGATTGATTATTAGTTATATATAACCATCTTCATATTGTTATTACCTAGTTATTATATTATAATCCCTTTTACCAACAATGTTGGAGTTAGCTTCCAGTCTAACCGGATGCAGGTGTATACCAATAATATTTAACACGGAGCGACTGCCTATCTGACCTCCATACCTCCACAACCCAATCAGTAACTAGGTAATACGCTACCCCTTGGTAAGACTGGCTGTCAGACTTTCGGGCTTCTGACGACCCGTAACGTCTGACAATGATCCACAAATGACACCCGGGACCAACGGCTTAACGTTCTTTCCGAGGCACGGAGGAGTCTCGGTATGTAACGGATGGTAACCCATCCACAGATAGATTGGCAGTGTTGCTTAACCTTGAAGATCGACACCGGCCGTTATTATTTGTACAATAGCTGTTAATTTGTGGTTACATCATTGTCTGCGGTTAGCGACTAGATATTAATTCAAATAATAGCTCTCATCTCGCAATTATAATTACATGTTATTCCTGTTACTAAGGCTTTATATTCTTCTAGTCAATCTAATATTATTAGCTGAAGAAATGGGTATGTTTTTCCGTTTTTAGAACTTCCGTTGTGTGCGCTGCGTAGAAGTCAAAGTCAAGTTTGTAGTCCGACGGTCATACCACTATACGCTATCACTGCTTTCTTGGACTTAGGTAACTCGAATTGATACCTAAAACATTTCTTTTTATTCCGATATTATAGACGACACGGTTGGCGCAGTGGTTGAGCGATTGACTGCTGAGCAGTATGTCGCGGGTTCGATTCCCGCACGGAACAAATATTTGTGCGACCTACAAGTATTTGTTCCGGGTCTGGGGGTTTCTCTAAAATATGTACGTATTTACAAAAAAAAGGTGTATTTAGGTAGTTTATCAGCCATCTCGTTACCATAACAAAAGCTTTAGGTTGCTTAGCTTGGGACTATATGGCGTTGTGTGAAATGTCCAAGGATATTATTATATTGCGATATAACCAAACTCCAAGCGGACGAAATCGCGAACAAACGCCAGTCAATCTATACAACCGGAGTTAGGTCGCGGGTATGCCCCAACTCCCAAATCCATCACAATAAATCAACGATATAATGTTCGGATCTTATACTCAATACAAGGAAATGATCATCTTTTATCGTTTAAGAACATTAATATCGGATTTTTTGTACAATGACGGTTACGAACTAATTGCATTTATAGCAAAAACTAGACAAGCATGTTTGCGGTCACGCTATTTTAAAAACCTTAATAGTTCAATAAAAATAAAATAAAATGCCAGTCTTACCAAGGGGTATCGTATTGCCTAGTTACTGGTTGTGGAGGTCAGACAGGCAGTCGCTCCATGTAAAATACTGTATTCAGCTGCATCCGGTTAGACTGGAAGCTGACCCCAACATAGTTGGGAAAAGGCTGGGCAGATTGATTGAGTTATATAAAACTAAAATATGCAAACCATAAATTTAAAGGGGCCCATAGTCGATACTGCCAAAAATGAATGAATTGGCAATCTATATGAATAAAACGGGGATGCCAGGCGGCCATAGTAATTTAGGCCCACTGTGCACACATATAAAAAACAATTATAATGATGGGAGGCAATTCCAATAACTAATTAGTAAAAGAAATGATGTAAGTACCAAAAACTTTGCATTTCGAAGTTATTTAAGATTCTTATATTTCATCCATAGGTTAAGTGAGTCCGGGGCAGTGGTCCAACTGCTCCACCCAACTAGTTGGACCACGGGTCTTTACTAGGGGCAGTTGTCCAACTTTAAAAATAGTTGGACCACAGCACCTTTTGCGAGTTCCGTGGTCCAATTCATTTAAAAAATAACTTGCCAACTTTAAAAACCTCAACTGCATCTTTGTGTATATGGTTACCTACTGGTTACGGTTATATTCACCTATTTAAAGTAAAATAACAAAATTAAAGTCGGGTGACAATTGTTTATCAGGTTCACTGTCCACAGACCACTTACGGTCTGCCTGACAACATTTTCCTCATTCCTCCGCATAACATGCCCATACCATGACAGCCGATTTCCACACAACTTTTCAGTCACCGGTGTCACTTTCAGACTAAACCTAACCTATTTATGTACCCATTTTATTCAAAAGTCTCAATGTTTTGTACGTTCCTACTCTTTAAAGCACCTACCATCTTTAAAGGGTCGATCTCCAGAGGCCTTTTTTTTCGTGTCGGGCTGGATAAACCAATGCTAAAATCGAAAAACGTTTTAAACATATTTTTTTATATACAGTTCGGTGTCTAATCTACGTGATACAAGGCTAATATTATGAATAAGTTTATTTCAAACATAAAAAAAAAAATCTTAAACCCTAAAATCCTGATCGCTCTGGGATGACCCAACTCCCGATTGAATGAAAAAAATATTCTTTAATTTTTTAATGAGAAGGTTCGTATGAAACAAATTATTTAGATTACATAACAAATAGTTAATCTTTATGGTAATAAAATATTTATAGTTATATTAACAATACTTTTGCCACAATTTGAATTTAAAATCGTGACCGGGCGTTTTATCTCATCGCTCTGCGCTGAGGTAAAACATCGCGCTCATCCCTAGTTACGCGTTATAGACACTCTATTCAACTCCCGCGGGGCAACGTCAGTAGTGGTCTAACCGCCGAGGAGGATACCAGTGTGCCATGTTCCCGCGCTCCAACATTACGAAGGTAAGTTTATGATTGCTCTGGATTTGGTTCTCAAATTTTATGATTGCTATGGCACGTTATTTAAATTAAATAGTAAGCTTGTGAATGTGTTTGTTACGTGAATTAAGTGATCGTTATGATGTTTTTTATGAGACGTAATCACAACTTTCTACTGCTTTTAAATTCGGCTATATTTATGATTTTGTGACTTTTTCTGATCGCTATGGCTGTGATTGCTCTGTCCAAAAAGACCAGAGCGATGATATTTTGTAATTATTGTACGTTATAAACCTATTTTTAGTAGTAGTACCGGACTGTAACAATGACAAACGATGAACTATGCATATAACCATTAATTTATAACCTTTCCTGGGTTTCTTTGTACCCTAATACCTAAATCCATATACAGATTTTGACGTATTTTACCTTGATGATATTATTATATTGGCATTTAGCTAACCACAACTGTAAGGGACCATCTCCACGAGCGAGGGAATCGCGACGGATCCACGCTTCTATCGTCGGGTCGTCTCCACGAACGAGCGATTATTCCGCCAACATATCGCCGCGACTGGTTACGGAATCGCCGCGTGCCCGTGAAGACTCGTAATGGAATCGCCGTGTTTCCGCGACGAGGGGGTGTGCAATACTTTTGTAGAAACAGTTTAGTTAGTGCCAGACGAGTGCAAAATAAGTAGTGTCTCAGTCAATAAATTAATTATTTATAATGGATGTAGCTATTCTTGGGTGCTTGTGCAAGTACGCTAGTGAATATGCAGTTATTTGCGTTTGCATTTGCTGCGTTTGCAAGCGCGCCCGCCACGCGCCCGCGGCGCGCTCGCTGCTCAGCGCCATGTTCTGCGGCGAGCGCGCGGCGGGTGCGCCACAAGTAGCGACGATACCGCGACGATACGACGACGTTACGCGCGCATATTGCCACTCAATTCTCTCGCTCGTAGGGACAGCCCCTTACCCATTCTTCTCTAAAATTTAATGGCAACTATTGTTGCAGATTGAAAAACTATTGTCGAAGAAAAACGTCTTAGGAAGAAATTGGCTGAGCGTCGTAGAATGGCCAAGATAAAAAATGATCCAGATCTATACGCACAATGGCTTGTAAAGTCAAGAGAGAGTTACCAAAGAAAAAAAGCTCGGAGCACAGTACTACCAATGAGTGATTTGACTCCGAGCCAGCAAAAGGTTCGTAGGAAGAAAAGTAGGCAGAGTTCTCGACCAACCACGACGATTCGTCGAGTTCGACGAACCAAAACACCTCAAGGACAAACATGTCACGGGCATCAAGGAAGACAAGCAGACCTTCGCTGGTTAAGCGTTCAAAAAAATGCAATCAGGAGAAGCAAATTCAGCTCCCACAAATGCTAAATAATACTATAACTGCAAATCAAAGTCAACAATCATTAATATTATTTAATTTAATTATTTATTTAATATTCAGTGTACGTGTACGTACTATAATATAATATTAAATAAATAATTGAAAACGTCTAAATAAATAATATTTTATCAATATATTCTTTTTTGTTTCACTGATTTCACCATTTATGATCGCTCTGGCACCAATTATGATTGCTCTGGTCGCGAAATTTTTTGAACTTAAATATTTCCATAACTGTTTGTGTAAATTGAAGGCCAATAGTAAAAATGTACTATTTGAATATAATTATTTTTAATGAGATACATAATTACCATTAAATATCAATATCTGAAAAGCACCAGAGCGATCACACGAATACGCCCGTTTTGGAGATTGACCCCTAATCTCTTCACCACCCTTGTTTGACTGGTAGAGAATGCCTTAGGCATTTAGTCCGCCTATGTACCTTTATTAATGTGCGAAAAGTTTAAGTAAATAAATCGGTTTTTTTTTCTGTTTGCAGTTATACAAGACCGTTTCTCCGAAGATGACTTGGCCGGGCGAGACAAAAGATCAGCGGACAAAATCTATTTCAACGATAATGTTGAAGATGAGCAAAACTGGAATCACAGTGAGTATGAATCAGTGTTGGGCCACAAAAGGAATGAATGAAAGGGAATTGCATGCTGCTGAGATAAGAATGCTAATAGAGGGATGTGTGGTGTTACGCGAATGGTCATTAAAGCCACCCGGCACCCACCCCGCACCGCCTCGTTGCACGGCGTCCACTCGTTGTCGACAGGTGGTCCACGAGTGGACGCCGCGTTATCGCCAATGAACGTGGCGCGGTCAACCAGTGGACCTCGCAACTCGCAGTGGAGTGAACGCAAGGCAAGCATGCGAGCAGCGAGTTGTCACCGAGTGGTCCACCCGCCGTCCGCGCGTGGAGGGATTACGACCGAGGCGATCCTGTGACGCCACGGAGTTGAAGTAGTGAGCGCATACCCATATAAGTCCATATAAAGAATACTAGCCGCAGGAGTCGAGGCGGTGCGGAGTGGGTGCCGGGTGGCTCTAATGAGCTGGGAAAGTGAAAGTGACATGACACCGGTGACTGAAAAGTTGTGCGGTAATCGATTGTCGTGATAATGAGGAAAATGTCGTAAGGAATGTTTTGAGTATGAATGTGGATGGCTATACAAGTAGAGGAAGACCGAAGAAACGATGGACTACCGAGATGGCGACTAATAGAGAAGTGTGGAAGAAAAAGACATTTTGCGCCGAGTGCAAATGAATTGGGATAAGGGCAGGAGAATGATGAATGATGAGTGAGTATCACAGTATTAAAAAAGGTTAGGTTAGAATGTACAGTCCATCAAGACATCAAGTTACCATAAACTGTCAAAGGAGATACATTTTTCGGTTTTACCTGAGAAAAAAATGGTAGGTACGTGTCGTTAGTACTAGTCTTTTGCAGCAATAGTTAATATGGCACAAAGGTTGTAGAATTGCTCCCATCCGCGTGTAACGGAGCCGTGGTGAGTCCCACTCGCGTTGGATGATCCCGCAAAAAATTGTATATAAACAAAAGTTATGTATCTATATACGTGTATATGTACAGACGCCAGCACATCAAGCTATCCCTAACTGTCAAATTTTCACAATTACAAATGAACCTTATGTCTTTGCAATAAAGTTGAAATACTATCAAAGAAAGGAGATTGTTCTAGACCGCCCTATAACCAACAAACATTTGACGTGTACGTTAATTTTAATTATATTCTAATATGCTTTTTAAAAATAATAAATTCAAGCGGACACTGTTTAATTCTTAATAGGTTTTTAAAAGTGACCTCATTGATTTGATTACCAACTGAACTCGCCATCTTTCAAGGAATTGTCAATGTGAATGTCACAAAAGATTTGACAGTGTCGCTCTCGCTCATATTACATAAATATCGATATCGACGACGATGTCCATAATATCTAGTGATAAATAATGGATGTTCGATATTTATCACTTCCAAAACATTGAAAATGTGCAACATAGAAGTTTTTCATGCATATTTTTTTCATGGAATTAGTTCCGTGAACATTTTATTGGAACTTATGATGAATATGGCCTAGCACGATTATGATGAAAATATAATGAACAAAACAAACTCACAAAATTGTACTTACTAGTCGAATGAGGGATTTTCTCACAAGTGAGAAAATATTAGTTCAAAAGAGGCGTTGGTAAAAAATACGTCACTGTCTCAGGTTTTTGACATCAAATAAGCTTTCTTATTTACGGATCTTATTTTTGTTATCAGTAGCCAGTAAGCCAGTAAGTTTGAAACGGATCAAATTAATTTACATTTGACATATTGATCTTTCATTTTGGTCTACCTACTAAATTAAAACCACAGATTAAATAGGTGGTCATTGATAATCGATATACAATGATTGATCTTCAAGACAGCATCTCTACGTCACTACGTCAGTCGGTGCCTGTAGCTGTGTTGTGTTGTTGTGAATACCTACCTATTTGGCGATTTCTTTTGGCGTTTTTGATTTTGTTTCTGTTTAACGGACTACAATTTGGATTGCTTTCAACGTGACCTGGCTTCGAATAACTGATTCTGTGATCTGCTTAAACGACACCTTAGCATTTTGACAACGGATAACGGACTTCGCTTAAAGTAAACTTCCCCCAATAAATAATAACTGTACCTAAAAGGCATAATACAACTGTATTTACGGTAATATTTTACTGTATTTGAAGTTTAATGCTTTGTAGAAAACAGAAATAGCGATTTTAGAAGGAATTACTTAAGTTTTCTTTTATTAAAAATAACCTCAAAATCTGTTCCTTTTCTTTAAATAAATGTTTTCTCTAAAGTGTCCGTCAAGAAACTTTGTTCTTATGGGCTACTAAGGGCAGTTTACAAATAGAAAATGATTTTTTCTATGCTGTTGGCTCCAGGGCGAACAATGTATGGGCGTAGAACAATCTCCTTTGACAGATTGTGGTAGCTTGATGTGCTGGCCTCTGTACGTGTGAATACGTATGACTTCAAAAAAAGAGATTCTGTATTCGACCCGTATGTATGTATGTTTGTATGTCCGCGATTTTCTCAAAAACTAATGAACTTATTTTGATTGTTCACTAACGTGATCTACATATTTTCAGGAAGGTTTGAGTATGCAACACTTTAGGTAATTATTATTATGTTCTTGTGTGTGTGCATAAATGTACTGCATCTCCAGCATTTCTCACTTCGTTTTTTTAGGCTTCCGTACTCAAAGGATAAAACGGGACCCTATTACTAAGACTCCGCTATCCGTCTGTCACCAGGCTGTATCTCATGAACCGTGATAGTTAGACAGTTGAAAATTTCACAGATGATGTATTTCTGTTGCCTCTATAACAACAAATAGTAGAAAACAGAATAAAATAAATATTTAAGGGGGCTCCGATACAACGGACAGCCGTTTTTTGCTATTTTTCTAGATGATGGTATGAGATCCTTCGTGCGTGAGTCTGACTCGCATTTTGGCCGGTTTTTTTTAATAATCTGACTCCGTGTGATATTCTTTCAGGGCCTGCAGGTCATATAAATGGAAATCCTATCGATACTCCGAGTCTTGCAGCTATTGATCCAAACGGTAAGAACATTACAACCCTGTAGTAAATAACAAACTTATATAAAATAAACACACAATTAATGCTCTTTACACAAACATATATACTTTAACACTTTCACTGCCCAGTTAAAACTATTCTCAACTAGCTTATTTCTGGCAACCCTAGTAGCACGTTTTGATTTGCACCCGGTAGGCGGGTGCTGGGCATGGTCACAAGCCACATACATACATCTATTCTATTTATATGTAGGACACGCGGGAGCCGCGTTGTGGGCACGGAAACAAATTATCGTTGAACCCGGGAGCCGAGTGCTGGGCACTAAAAGTGTTAAAGGTTTAGGTAGTTAAAAAAAGATAAACAAATCGTAAAAAGAGTTAAATTATTAATGTGACAAATAGTTCATCAGACTCCGATTCAGAATGAATTCCTTTTCCTTCTAATGTTACTTTAAATAATATGATTTTAAATTAAAATAAAAGGTTTTGCATCTATGAGTCACGTGGTTTTTTTTTTGTTTACAAGTTTTTAACTACCTAAACCTATGGAGTATAAATACAATATATTTATATACACTAGGGCCGTGGGGTCCGAGTGCTTATCGAGTATTTCGGGATATCGCTCAGCGGTTGGTCGACTCTACACGTGACCAGAGGGCTGGTCAATTTTTAGGCCAAAGAATCAGCATTGCCATCCAACGTGGCAACGCTGCCAGCCTTTTGGGCACGTTTCTCACTGACAGCGATGGGGATGAATTTTTGATGCCCTATGAGCTCTTACCCTTTTTTACCACTTGTACATAATAGATAATTATATTTTTTAGTTTTCGGTTGTTTACTCGGTAGTATATTCCTGTTGGATAATTTATTTAAACTTACACCCCCTATCCTTACCGGTCACACTTTTTTTTTTTTTTGTTAAGGCTGGGAAATCATCCAATGACTGCTCCCGCTCTGGGTGGAGCGGAAGGGAGTGTCAGACTCTTACTGACTAAAACCCATCCATGTTCCTTCCGTAGCCCTTTATGTTCCGGGGTAGCGGTAACCCTTTCGGACAATCCCGCTTACCCGGCAGGCTTGGCCCTGAGGGGCCCCTTCATATGCTGACATCTCTTTGAGGCGCGCGTGGAACATATACGCGCCGTACGGCACGGGTCTGGTGCTGATCGGACGGTGAGTCACCCATTACTCACCGTCCGCAGGCCCGCGCCTACGGTGGCCGGGAGTCGTCACGTGGCTCCCGACGCCGACGCCCGGGGTGTCTCCTGCGGCGGCTGGGACGGGAGGACCTTTCTCTCTCCCATCCCGCCACCTCCTTCGCGAGCATAACTTTTTCGCAGAAGGAGGTGACTGCCTCCCACTCCCTCTCGCCCCGGACCATGGCTTGCACCAGGGCCGGGCGCGAGAGGTCGCCGCCGCCGATCACCTCTACGAGGACACGGCGGTGCTCCACCCAAGCGGGGCAGGTTTGCACCGTGTGCTCTACCGTGTCCTCTGGGCGATCCTCGCAGTGGTGACACCCGGGCGTTTCCTCCCGCCTGATGATGTGCAGGAACCTCCCGAAACATCCATGTCCGGTGAGGACCTGCGTCAGGCGGAAGGTGAGGGCGCCGTGACGCCTCTCTAGCCACTCCTCAAAGAGGGGCCTTACAGCCACTATCGAGGCGTGCCCACCGGTCACCCTAATACAATATTGGGGGTGTGGCTAACATATCACAGATATAAAAAATATCAACTAATAATACTTAAAAATCTACTTTGACTAAATTATACTACAATCTTAACCTAAACTAAAAAAAAACAAACAAAAAGAAAATTTATATTCAAATATAACATACGAAATTCAACAATACCCTTGAGAATTCACTCAGATTGCACGAAACTATGTCAATCCTCTCATGCACTTCATTTAGCACGCCTATTGTCTGGGTGAGGGGTGTTTTAGATTGAGGTTGGTTTTGGCAGCAGGCACGGTCAGCAGTAGTGGCCGCCGCCGCCTCTACACGTACCAGTCTTTTGTTTTCTGTGGCTGGGAAATCATCAAACGACTCCTCCCGCTCTGGGTTGAGCGGAAGGGAGTGCCACACTCTTACTGACTAAAACCCATCCATGTACCATCCTTAATGTTCCGAGGCAGCGGTAACCCTTTCGGACAATCCCGCTTACCCGGCAGGCTTCGACCCTAACGGACCCCTTCAAACGCTGACATCTCTTTGAGGCACGCGTGGAACACGTACGCGCCGTCCGGCACGGGCCTGGTCCTGATCGGGCGGTGAGCTACCCATTACTCACCACCCGCAAGCCCGCGCCTACGGTGGCCGGGAATCGTGACGCGGCTCCCGTCGCCCGGGGCGTCACCCGCGGCGGCTGGGACGGGAGGACCTTTCCCCCTCCCATCCCACCACCTCCTTCGCGAGCATAACTACTTCGCAGAAGGAGGTGACTGCCTCCCGCTCCCTCTCGCTCCGGACCATGGCTTGCACCAGAGCCGGGCGCGAGAGGTAGCCGCCAATCGCCTGTACGAGGACACGGTGGTGCTCCGCCCAAGCTGGGCAGATCTCCACCGTGTGTTCCACTACACGTAACGGCCTGGCATTTCCGACACCCAAGCGAGCGAAGCCACTGGCAGACGCTTGAATAATAATATTAATAAAGAGTGAATGGTAACTATTGGTCTATTGTTAAATTTCCAGATGAAATCGGCAGATTCTTCATTCAGTACAACAATGTGCCGATGGGAGCTGAAAAAGTGGGAAATAGACTGTTTGTCACTATACCTAGAAGGAGATTCGGTGAGTCAAATACATAGTATTCTGTCAAATTTCTTTGATAGATTTTCAACTTTATAACAAGAGAATATAGTTCATATTAGTGGGGTTAAGTTTGGGAGTAATATTGGATCGTCATCATCACCATAATCAGACGTGGCGCTACAATGGTGACATTAATTTAACACACATATACATCATCTGCCTAGCCTTTTCCTAACTATGTTGGAGTCGGCTTCCAGTCTAACCGGATGCAGCTGAATACCAGTATTTTACATGGAGCAACTGCCTATCTGACCTCCACAACCCAGTAACTGGGCAATACGATACCCCTAAGTAAGACTGGCTGTCAGATTTTCGGGCTTCTTACGCGACCCGTAACGACTGTCAAAGATGCACAAATGACAGCCGGGACCAAATGCTTAACGTGCTTTCCGAGGCGCGGAGGAGTCTCGGTATGTAAAGATGGTCACCCATCCACGGCCAACCCCGGCAAGCGTAGCTTAACCTGATGGATCGACCTGTGCGGCTGTTAGTACTTAGCCACGAGCTCCTCAGACAGTATCAAAAATAAAAAAAACCGTTTGTTAGTTGTTATCACTTGTTTCTCTGTTCCAGGTATACCAGCGACCCTGAACTATATAGACCTTTCCCGCCATGAAGGCACTCGCTCCCCGCCTCTCACTCCATACCCTGACATGGCAAGATCCAGGTCTTTGATATCGGTGTACAGGACCAGGGCTGATGAGTGTGGAAGGCTGTGGACTGTCGACACAGGGACTATTGAAATACCTAGTAAGTTTTGGAGTAGTTGAGCTCCTCAACCTTTTGAACGCCAGAACATAATCGCACGCGCGTGCCCCCCACGCCAAGCTACAAATTTATTTCTTCTTGTTATCATGAATTTCCCAATATACATGGTGTCTTTTAATTTGTTTCATCTCATTCAATACGTACGAGAGCTTTAATTTTTAAGATATCTGTATAAATATGCACAAAAGTAATGGTTTATTTAATGGTTTATTTCGTGTTGATATCGTACCGCATTGTCATATATTTGCGTCGTTAGCGTACAGGGCATGCGCTTGCTTGTCACTTATATGTGACAATGGCGTTCATAAGGTTAAGGCCTGATTTGAGTGACACGATTACTGACAAAGGCTTGCACTGACTGGACAGGTCCACTGACACGTCATATGCTGTTCTTCCCTCAAAAGACCGTTGCAGACACGGATATAGGTACATGGTCCTCACATGATCTGACCAAGATTATGCCTCGACTTTAAAAGAGACAGAGCCCGAAGCCAGTATTATTATACCTACGACTCATCTGCCTAGCCTTTTCCCAACTATGTTGGGGTCGGCTTCCAGTCCAACCGGATGCAGCTGAATACCAGTATTTCACTAGAAGCTACTGCCTATTTCATTTCTACAACCCACTTGTAAGACTTGTCGTCAGACATTCGGGCTTCTGACAGCCTCTTAATTTTTTATATGGATGGGAAATCATGAAATGACCATCCTGCTATGGGTGGAGCAGGAATCTTGTAGAATGAAATGCCTTTCTCCCTTAAAACAATCTTGCCTTTCTCCGCAGACAATCCTCGCTACCTGCAGCCACCAGCCATTGTGGTGTTTGACCTGAACACTGACCAACAGATCCTGCGGTACCAGCTCAAGACCTCAGACCTGCCTGCTAATAATACTCCTACTGGTAAGGTCCTACGTCTTCTTCTGGGGAATGCGCCGTGGTAGCCCTCGGAATTGGAATCTTCTTACGTTTTGTTGCAATTTGCAGGTCACGTAAAAATTGGGCATTTGAAAGGGTAGTCAATAACGTTTCTTTTTATGAACTGAAATTCATAAAAAGTAACGTTATTGACTACCTGTCAAGTACCCAATTGAGTATTGAGAATTAAAATATCTCTCACTTTCCACAGGCCTGGCTTCGATAACAGTGGCAATCAAAAATGGCGACTGCAGTGACGCGTACGCATTCATCTCCGACGTTGTGTCATACGGCATTATCGTGTTCTCTCTCAAACAGCGGGACAGCTGGAGACAGCAGCATAATTACTTCCATTTCAATCCCACATCTGGAACCTTGAGAGTTGCTGGTGAGATTATACCAAAGAACTGATAAAATTCTGTGGTTAATAGGTTTGCCCACAATTCGCATGAAAATTGAAAATTGTGAGACCGGAAAGGCTTAGGTTAGTGTTTTATATTTTATATGTGAAAAGGATGTCAAATTTTCTCAATCGGAACATGAACCGTATGCTTTTGTAAGTTGAAAATCTAGCAAAGAAATTTGACAGATTGGGGTAGCTTGGTGTGCTGGCCTCTGTACAACATGGCGTCTCTTGCAGAAAGAGCGCAGGGCGGATAATCGTGATCCTGTCATCATTTACGAATTTTTGCTTACACTTATGAGGTAGGGAAAGTTTTGAGTATGAATGTGGATGGCTATACAAGTAAAGGAAGATAAAAGAAACGATGGATGGATTGTGTGAAAGATGATATGGCTAGAAAGGAAGTGACTACCGAGATGACGACTAATAGAGAAGTGTGGAAGAAAAAGACATGTTGCGCCGAGCACAACTAAATTGGCATAAGGGCAGAAGAACTTATGATGTAGTGGTGGTGTATAACACAAATTAATTTCTTCTTCCTTCAATTCCAGGTCAATCTTTCACCTGGAATGACGGAGTGTTTAGCGTAGCTATGGGTCAGGAAGGCCCTGACGGCTGCAGACCCACGTACTTCCATCCTATGGTCAGCAGTCAGGAGTTCTCAGTGTCGTCATGTGAGCTGGAGAGTCGGGAGGCCAACCAGACGGGATACAGTGTGAGTAGATTATTTATTATAATAATTATACTAGCTGCTTCCGCACGGTTTCACCGGCTGCTCGGCTCCTATTGGTCGTAGCGTGATGTTACGTAGCCTATAGCCTTCCTCGATAAATGGACTATCCAACACAAAAGTATTTTTTCAGTTCAGACCAGTAGTTCGAGATATTAGCGCGTTCAAACAAACAAACTTCTCAACTTTATAAAGTTGAAATATTAAAGTAATTTTAAAGTTAATAGTATAATATTAGTACTATGCGAGCCAACTAAGAATAGGATCGCGTTTGCTGCCAACTTCACACGATAGCTGTCAAATTAGTACTGCCAGCAAAAAAAACTGAAAAATATGTTATATTTTTATTCATAGATTTCTTTATTATTTAAATTCATTTTTTTATAAAATTGTATTTCTGGAATTCTATAAACAGATATTTTTTTATAAATTAATAATATATGACGATGACGCTGTGTTAAGCGGTGTAGAGGAATTATGTTCTGATTAAAACTGAATAATAAAAAAATGTTTGATGGTAACATGCTTTTTTTTTCAAATCCTACTCATGTCGTAATTAATTTGGCGTAAAATTGATTAAAAATACTAAAAAAGTAACCTTAAAATAATTAAACTAAGTACCTATAATTTTTCTATATTTTTTTGCACACCTTACGCCTTGGTAATGAAGTTCGCGAATATTGCAGAACAAAATGGCGTCTTGACAGTACTATTCTTATTTGGCTCGCATAGTATTGGTTTTTAGAATGTTTGTAAATATGTGAGCACCATGTATACTTAGTTATGACATAATTAAGTTTAACTGCCATTGCTATATGTTATTCTTTTCACCTTTTGTGGTGTAAGTTTTTAGTCTGGATGCATCGTCTTCACATATTATTATAACGTTATAATTCATGTAGGTATACAAAACATTGTAAAACATTTTACAAGAGTAACGGTGGAGTTTCTTGCCCATTCTTTTCCGACTAGAATCAATTCTTTTTCTTGTTCATTTTGACGTTCAAAAGTGCCTTTCTTGTGCCTATTTGAAATAAATGATTTGACTTTGACTTTATGAGAAACCAGCGATCCCCCAGGCTTTGCATCGGAGCAATGTAGAAAGTACGCACGGGCGAAAGTTAATTTAACTGGGTACACGTACAAACCTTCCGGGCATTATCTGCCCTCTGCCAACACCCGGTGCGCCTGCTGCAAGCCGGGTGAGAGGAAGTGATCTCCCTCTCCCTTTCCACAGCTTCCTTCTGCGACGAAATCATCTCGCAGGAGGCTATCGCGTCCCAGGACTCTTCGCTGCCGATCATAGAGTCCACTATGGCCGGCAGCGCCAGGTAACCTAGATACCTGAGATGAGGGCACGCCAAGGTTCCTCCCAACAGCGGGATCGTCCGAAAGGGTTACCGCTACCCCGGAACATAAGGGGCTAAGGAAGGAACATGGACGGGTTTTAGTCAGTAAGAGTCTGACACTCCCTTCCGCTCCACCCAGAACGGGAGAAGTCATTGGATGATTTCCAACCATCAAAAAAAAAAAAAAGTTCCTCCCAAGCTATACCTACTGCCAGCGTATGCTGCGCTGAGTACACTACTACCTCATCCAATTCAAAAAACGGCAGACATTAATCCATGGTTGTCAAATCATCTGACTTGATCAAATATACCGTGCAATTTTAGTCGTCTTACAAATGTGGTCCACCTGATGTCATCATCTGCCTAGCCTTATTACCAATTATGTTAGGGTCGGCTTCCAGTCTTATCGGACGCAGCTGAATACCAGTATTTTACATGGAGCAACTGCCTATCTGACAATCACAATCCAGTAAATGGGCAATAGGATACCCCTTGGTAAGACTGGCTGTCAGATTTCTGGGCTTCTGACGACCGTAACAACTGTCAAAAATGCACAAATGACAGCCGGGACCAATGGCTTAACACGGTGGTCCACTTGATGTATCCGATAAATAACCTCTAGGCGTGATTAAAAAGTTGTTACCATTAATTAAGATAATAGGTACAGAGGCCAGCACATCAAGCTACCCTAATCTGTCAAATTTCTTTGATAGATTTTCAACTTTATTACAAAAGCATACGATTCATTTGCAATTGGGAAAATTTGACAGTTTGGGATAGCTTGATGTGCTGGCGTCTATACAACGAAAAATAAATAATGCATTACAATAAGTAACATCCTGTTAATAATGTTTACGTATCGAACGGTAGATCATTCCATCCCCCTTTTCTATGAGACAAAATCTCTTAAGCCAATCTAAAACAGTCCACGTCCAATAGTCTTCTACAGGCTGTTCTATAGAACGTCGTGCGTTTACGATATTGTATGTTTTTAATAAACCAATGTTCATATACAAATTGGAGACTATAATACGATCATAAATTAAACGAAAATGCATACGAAAATTCAAACAAATATATCCAATAGTTTAGTTACTATAGCTAGCCAAAGATTGGCGAAACCCATAGTCGCACCACTACTGTTATTTAGTTTGTTTGAAAATCTCTTTTTAAATTTCGGTGTTAGGATTTATTTGATACTTTCCAAAATAGTCCTATTCAGTAGTATTGTTAGTGTCTTAATTTATGGTCGCATTGATTTCTCCACATTGTACATAATTATGTATATTTTTTTTATTAATGATTAGTAGTAAATGGGATACATGAATTGGGCTGCCGTTGTAAGACGACTAAAATTGCACGGAGTATAATCATGTCTGTACTTTTAAAGCCGATTTACAAAACAAATAATATTTGTTTTGTAAATCGGCTTTAAAATATTATATCATACATAAATATATTCCAGGTGTTAGGAGACCGTGGTCCCAACAGCCAGAGTACTAGCCATGACCTGCACATCCCTACGAACGTGTTGTTCTTCGCCGAAGTAGGGAGAGATTCCGTCTCCTGTTGGAATACAGAAAGACCTTTAAGTCCTGATAACATGGCGATGCTAGCTCAAGACAACCGGACACTCAGCTATCCATCAGGTAAAGTAGCCCTCAATAGATAAAAGAGCAACGGTGAAGTTTCTTGCGCATTCTTCTCCATACGAAACTACCTTTTGGAGGGGGCGACTAGAATCAATTCTATTTCTTGTTCATTTTGACGTTCAAAAGTGCCTTTCTTGTGCCTATTTGATATAAATGATTTGACTTTGACTTAGAATCAGTAGTCAAGTAGACTAACTACGATAACATGGCGCACCCCTACAAATGGCTGTTTCAATGTGTGTAGTCACATCCTTACGAAAGAGTTTGTATGTAGTTGTAAGTATTCGTGTTCAGTAGCAGGCCGGCAGCGACATGCGTTGTGAGTCTTGGTGGCGCTTCGTAAATACTTTCACAAATTCTTTTATCTTTAGTGATGAATCAAAAAAAGAGCAGTGGTAACAGGGACGACTTACGAGTTGTAGATCGTAGATTCGAACCCAAATAGGCGCTATACTTTGTGTAAATTGTTTCATCACCACTGCTTTCAAAAACGGCGAAGGAAAACATCGTGAGGGAACCGGCATGTCCGAGAACTAATAATTCGAAACATGAGACATGTACCAACCTGCACTGGGCCCATTCCTCACCGAGAGAAGGCCCGTGCTCCAGCAGTGGGAACATTTTAGGCCAGTGGCTGGGTTCAAACCACAGAACAGATAAAGAGACCTCTTTTATCTGTTCTGTGGTTCAAACCACTGGGCCATCATGGGGCCAGATTACCTACCACGTCCTATAAGGAAAAGCCAGACCATAAACGCACGCGCGTGCCCTCCACGCCAATCTATAGTGTATTTCTTTTACAGTGTCCAATTTGGTAAACAAACACGGGACGAAAATTCTGATTTTTCGTATCAATCAAACACTTTGAGTTAAGCATAATAGTCTTGAACTTTGAATAATACACTTAAGGCATGAATTATTTTTAAAAAATGCTTCAGAGACACATACATTACCTAGAAATCTTAATATTAGTCGCGACATTTGTTTACCAAATGAAACAACTAAAGAAAAATACACTATACAAATTTATTTCTTCTTGTTATCATGAATTTCACAATATCCATGGTGTCTTTTAATTTGTTTCACGTCGAGAGCTTAAATTTTTATGATGTCAATATAAACACACAAAACGATTGATTTAGGTAATCGTTTATTTCGTGTTAGTGTTGTTGTCATTGTCACATATTTGTGTCGTTGGCGTACAGGGCCTGCGCTTGCTTGTCATGTGAAAATGGCGATCAAAAGGTTAATAGGTAGCCCGTAAAGTCGACTATCGACGGTGCGTGATTCCAAAAATGCACGTCTGTTCAACAATAGTTATTTGTTATGCAAGGCTGGAAAGTTGATTTTTGTCGCGAGTACTTCTATTGAAACCTGAGTAAGCGAAGGATTCTAGGGTTGAACCATGAGCGAAGCGAGTGGTTCAAATATAGAATCCTGAGCGTAACGAAGGTTTCAAAGGTACGAGACGCAGAAAAGCTTTGCTGCCGAGCGCAACACACAATTTTTCACCTCACTACAGCGAGGAAACTGCTAGGTGCAAGAAAACAGGTGTTGTTGAGTTTTATTTTGTTCGAGCGTCTCAGATACATTGACTCATGTGAAGAAAATAACAGATACTTGGCAATAAGTCTTATGAGTTACATAGAATATCTCCAAAATTAAATACCCTGTATTTTGTTCTATATCCTACTTGTCCTCTAAGGAGAATGAAAGAAAAAAACTAATTTAATACTATTTGTATTAAATTAGTTTAACTAACTAATTTAATTTAATACATATTTATTTTTGCCAAGCAAAGGATTAAATAACATATTATATTAGTATTTATTTTATTTAAAAAATTAAACTTAAATTACTACACAATTGGGTATTTGACAGGGTAGTATTTTTATGGCATATTCAAATGTGACGTCACAGATTTTTTTAATCAAATGGAATACTTATTAACATTAATTCCAATTTTACAATTATATCCTCGCAAATTATTTAATTTCTGTACTGTGACGGAAGTTTTTAAGGTGAGCGGTATTATTTATATTTTATTTTAGACCGTGTCATGCATTTTCAGTGGACTGGCAGTATAGAAAATTATTAAATAGAAAGGTTCGAATTTTAAAAACTCTTTCCACGCTAGAGAGCATAAATCGATTTTCGGCTCAGATTTCGAATGACAAACCGACTCTTTCCGAGCCTGTGAGGTGAAAACAAATTTATACTGGATTGATAACATCATAGAAACCAAAATAGCATGTCACATCATGCTATTCTTCTTCTTGAAACCACCCTGTCAACCCAATTTCAATTTTGATCTTTATGGTTATGGCAATACAGCCAAAATTCGCATGCGTACTCGTCCGTAATGTTTTTTTTTCGCTTTCAGATCTGCATATCAGTGACGACGAAGTATGGGTGACAGCGAATACTCTACCCCGATTTATTTACTCAAGACTAGATACAAACGAATATAACTTTTTCATATACAGGTAAGGCTGACAGCAGTGTTGTCATAGCCCGTATTCTAACTGACAGGTCCCTGCCCTGCAAAGCAGTGTCAATGCTAACTTGGGGATTTTCTTCCTAAATTTAGGGAGACACCATCTATACAGGGAGTTTATAACGGAGAATAATTTTGGGGGATATTTTTAGGGATAAAATTTGAATTGTTTTTTTTTTATTGCTCTAGTCTCCTTACTCCATACTTGTATTCAACAAAAGTTTATACTTTTACATTTCAAAGATATACTTGTATCACAATTGGGGAGTTTTAGGTCGAGTTTTGTAGATTTTGAAATTGTTTTAAGGGAAAAGTTTTCAAACAGTTGGTAACACTGCTGCAAAGCAATAAGTATTCCGACGACAGGGCTTATGGGATGCGACGGTTCCCATATTTTTATATACTAGCTTCCGCCCGCGGCTTTGCCCGCAAAATATATACACAAACCTTCCTCTTGAATCACTCTATCTATTAAAAAAAACCGCATCAAAATCCGTTGCGTAGTTTTAAAGCTTTAAGCATACATAGGGATATAGGGTCAGAGAAAGCGACTTTGTTTTATACTATTTAGTGATTATCTATGGTTCTCACGGCTGTGAGAAAGCGGGCCGTGGTACCACAGCAGGTAGAAACGGGCGAGCCACTTGTTCCGTTGACCGTCGAATTAATTAGATTTGAAGATAGTTCTACTACATTTAAACGTTTTACTAATTTCGTAATAAAATAAAAAACGCTTGGTTCGTAAATCTATAGCATATCTTTGATCAAATAAACAGTTGAAAAACTTATAAATTATAAGCTGGCTTCCTCACCTATCAAAATATAATATAATAATGAAATATTAAACGTAATCTAATATTTTTCTGTCTTGCTTATCTCAACAAGCTTAACCAGAAAGAACAAACATTAGTTTATATGTATAATAAATAATCAAAAATCAAATGAGCGTTTTTTATTTTATTACGAAATTAGTAAAACATTTAAATGTAGTAGAACTATTTTTAAATCTAATTAATTCGACGGTCGAACAAATGAGAAAAAAAATTCTCACTAGTTCGACGGTCGAACAGATGAGAAAAAAAATTCTCACTAGTTCGACGGTCGAACAGATGAGAAAAAAAATTCTCACTAGTTCGACGATCGAACTAATGGGAATGAACGGAAGCCGCGAGCTGAAACTAGTACAGTCAAACGGGGTGAATAGGGATGCAGGGGTGAATCGGGACAAAAGTATAAAGTGATTTTAACATTGAAATAATATAGTCAGTGGTCATAAAGGACCAGTAATGCGTTTACTATATTATTATTAATAACTAAGTGTTAGCAATCTGCAATCTGCCAAGCCTTTTCCCAATTATGTTGGGGTCGGCTTCCTGTCTAACCGGATGCAGCTGAATACCAGTATTTTACATGGAGCGACTGCCTATCTAACCTCCACAACCCAGTCACTAACTGGGTAATACGATACCCCTTGCTAAGTCTGGCTGTAAGACTTTCGGGCCTCTGACTACCCGTAACGACTGTCAAAGATCCACGAATGACAGCCGGGACCAACGGCTTAACGTGCTTTCCGAGTTTCGATATGTAAAGATGGTAACCCATCCACGGACTAACCCCGGCAAGTATAACTTAACCTGATGGATCGATCCGTGCAGCTGTTATCAACTTAGCCACGAGCTCCTCTTAGTGCCCTTGTTACCAACAAACTATATTATTTCAATGTTAAATCCCTTTTAACGTTTCGTTGCATCCCGTTTGACGGTATATAAATAACCAGTTTTTTTTTTGGTATTCCAGAGCAAAAGTACGAGACTTAATATCGGGGACAGTTTGCGCTGGGAACAGCAGACCCTCGCCTGGATTCTCTCCATCATACGGAGGAGGCGGCTCCAACAAATATTCTTAAATGATAATGTATGGATGTGTTTTATTTTGCAAGATGAAAAAAAACAAACATTAAAAAATGCTAGCAATTTTTATTAAAAATAAATCTTTCATTGCTGTGATAAATTATTAATTTTATTTAGTAAGTCATTTATACTCCGTTTATTATAACATTAGAAAAATAACGGCTAAATAACGACAGTTATTGTGTAATATTGTTGACATAACTGCACTTTACAGTTGTTTTTTGAATGTCAATGGTTAATAGATAACATTGCTTCGTATGTAACGTGAAATAACGGAGTTTAATATACGTCTATATAGAAATAACGAAAGGGTGATAACCGTTATTTGTCTTATGTTATAACGAATAGAGTATGGATACCGAATAAGAAACGAAACAAAAGTTTCAGTACTTACGGCATACTGCATTCATTATTTACAACATTCTTCATAGTCTTAACATAAACATGGTTAAAAGTACCTACATAGCGTTTAACCCCTCGCACGTCCGCAAACATTGCTTGAAAATGCCTCAAATGTCGAAGCATTTTGTAGGTATTTAATTATTTTGGGTAGACCTTCAGAAAAATGAAGATTACGTCCAATGGCAACCGATTCCTTATGATCCAACGGGTGCACACGCCACATTTGAAGCATTTTTCCTTATGATCCCCCGGGGGCTCATAAGGACACTCGAGGGGTTAATTATATCTGCTTTACTTCAGTGAAAGCGTTCTTTCACAAAGATTTGCTTTACTGAGCGCTACGTCGGATATAGGCGACAAATGAAAAGGTACAAAATAAATACTTATTTGTACATACATTTGTGGCTTGGCGTGGGAGGTCGCCGAAGCTTTAATGTCTGGCGTTCAAAAGATTAAGTGCGCTAGCCTAACCCCCCGAGCACCCCATTCATCTGTGGAGGTCCCTTACACCCTATATAATATGGGGGCGTGAATTAAAACATCATATTTTCATAGTATTTAGTTTTTTATTTAAAAAATAAACCTAACTCTAACCTAATTCTTAACCTATTGAACGCCAGAACATAATCGCACGCGCGTGCCCTCCACGCCAAGCTACAAATTTATTTCTTGTCGTTATCATGAATTTCCCAATATCCATGGTGTCTTTTAATTTGTTTCATGTCATTAAATACGTACGAGAGCTTCAATTTTTAATATATCTATATTTTTATATAGACACAAAAGCAATGATTTAATTGTTGGTTTCGTGTTATAGTGTACCCATATTGTCACACATTTGTGTCGTTGTCGTACAGGGCATGCGCTTCCTTGTCACATATTTGTGACAATGGCGTTCAAAAGGTTAAAACTTGCGACGCAGAGGCTCGGAGTACTGTATTATTAAGTTTCTAAGAACATTTCAACAGTGTTAGGCTTCGAAGCTAGTCTCAACAGATGAGCGGTGCGGTCAGGGTATGCTAGCCAATCCCGGGAACCCCGGGATGTGATCAGCCGTCCCACTAACCAGCGCATCAACTCCAGTTTGTCAACGACCGTGCGAAGTTTTCTGAGAAAAAAGAAAGGTAATATTAAACAAACTGGGTATTTGAAAGGGTAGTCAATAACGTTACTTTTTATGAACTGTCAAAACGCGGAATTTGTACGTGATTTGTATGAAATATAGTACGAGATCCGGCTGCAGAATTAGTGCACCCATCGAGTATTTGGTAAAAACCAAATTTATAATCTATACTAATATTATAAAGAGGAAAACTTTGTTTGTTTGTTTGGTTGTAATGAATAGGCTCAAAAACTACTGGACCGATTTTAAAAATTCTTTCACCGTTGGAAAGCTTAGTTTTCTAGGAGTAACATAGGCTACTTTTTATCCCGGGAAAAATAACGGGTCCCACGGGAAAGACCACGGGAGCGAAGCCGCGGGCAAAGTGCTAGTAATTTATAAATTTGGTTTTTACCAAATACTCGATGGGTGTTCCGGATCTAAGACTGTGACGTCACATTGTTATATTAGATAACAATGTAACGTCACAGACTTAAAGAATCAAATGGAATACTTATTTGCATTAAATCCAATTTTACAATTATCCATTTTGCCTAGCCTTTTTCCAGCTATGTTGGGGTCGGCTTCCAGTCTAACCGGATGCAGCTGAATACCAGTATTTTACATGGAGCAACTGCCTATCTGACCTCCATAACCCAGTAGTAACTAGGTAATACGATACCCGTTAGTAAGACTGGCTGTCAGACGTTCGGGCTTCTGACGACCCGTAACGACGGTCAAAGATCCACGATTGACAGCCGGGACCAACGGCTTAACGTGCTTTCCGAGGCACGGAGGAGTCTCGGTATGTAAAGATGGTCACCCATCCACAGCCAACCCCGGGAAGCGTGGCTTAACCTGATGGATCGACCTGTGCGGCTGTTAGTACTTAGCCACGAGCTCATCCTAATCAAATGGAATACTTATTAGCATTAAATCCAATTTCACAATGATATATCCACGTGTAATATTTAATTTATGTACGGTGATGGAAGTTTTTAAGACGAGCGGTATTTTTTATATGTGATTTCATATTTTATTTTTGACCTCGTCAAATAGCTAACTGGCGCGACGACCCAGTGGTTAAGCCACTCGCTTTTCATACAAAATGAACCTTATGGTTTTGTAAAAAAGTTTAAAAACTATCAAAGAAATTTGACAGATTGGGGTAACTTGATGTGCTGGCGTACTTACTAAGTTTACTTTAGATAGAATCAAGTTCTTCCAACAGAACAAAACAGCTGTGCTGCTGGAGAGTTTGTTGCGCCACTTCTTCCCAGCTAAAGTATCTAAGTAATAACAGCCAAACAGTTCGATCTAACAGGTTAAGCTACACTTGCCGAGGTCGGTCCGTGGATGGGTGGCCACCTTTTCATACCGAGACTCTTCCGTGTTTCGGAAAGCACGTTAAGCCAGTCAGTCGTTACACGTCGTCAGAAGCCCGAAAGTCTGACATCAACATATTAGTTAGTTAGCACCCAGTTAGTTTTGGATGTCAGATAGGCAGTCGCTCCATGTAAAATACTGGTATTTAGCGACATCTGGCTAGACTGGAAGCTGTACCCAATATAGTTGAAAAAAAGCTAAGCAGATTTATTGACTGTTAACATAATATTCTAATTGGGTGATTCGTGATAGGTCTTAATTTTGGGACATATTGTATTATAAAATATCTTTGGGATCATCCTATTTGTTTCCTAAATCTGAAAAGAATAAAGTAACAAAGAACGGAATTGATTGTACTCACTTATAAAGCGGTCCCGAAACATCGTATTCTTTGAACTGATGCTCTTCCTCTCTCATGGCCCGTAGTTCACTGAGTTCTCTGTCCCATTGCATGCGTACAGCTGCTAGCTCGGCCTCCTTCTCAGCCTCAACAGCTTGCAGGTGACGGAGCTGCGACTCTTGGTGGCGAAACTCTTGAAGATTTTTGATAATTCGTCTGAAATGACATAGTTTATGTCTTTAGCCTAGTGGTGTGACCGGCGGACTGCCAAGTCTTAGGGCTCAAGTTCGAACCAAAGGCACGCACCTCTGAATTTTCGGATTCATGTGCGTACTCAGCACTGCTTTACACAAGAACAGTATTTTCGTAATGGCTACAAAATTATACAATAAATTGCCAAAGTGTATCAGAAATGAGGAAAATGTCAGCCATTTAAAAAAAAAGTTGTTCCTGTTTCTAGCTGAAAAGACCTATTACTCGATTGAAGACTTTTTAAATGACAAATTATGACTAAATTTAACTTTAGGCTTTTACAGGTTAGGTACATTTTATGCTGCCCATGGCTCTGTCTTAGCTTCACATGCTGTTGAGAAATATCTCTCAGACATGCTGGTTTCCTCACGATGTTTTCCTTCACCGTTTATTAAGCAAGTGATAACTATACAATACGCACATGAATCCGAAAAGTCAAGGGTGTGTGCTTTGGGTTCGAACTAGAGACCTAAGAATTAGCAGTCCGTCAGTTACACCACTAGGCTATCACTGCTTTTGCTAGTCACACTAATATTATGAAGACGAAAGTGTGTTTTTATCTTCGGCACTTCTACACGTCAAATCTACTGAACTGCTCCGGATGAAATTCGGCACAGAGATAGATTATAACCTGGATTAACACATAGGATACATTTTATGCCTGTTACTACGTTCCCATGGGTTAATTTCCGATATCCACGCGTGTAAAGCGCGGGCAGAAGCTACCTTTTTTGTTTAAGAGCTTGTGGCTAAGTGATAACAGCCGCACGGATCCATCCATCAGGTTAGGCTACGCTGGCTGTGGTTGGTCTGAGTATGGGAGACCATTTTCAGATATCGAGACTCTTCCGTGCCTCGGAAAGCACGTTAAGCGGTTGGTCCCGGCTGTCATTCGTGGATCTTTGACAGTCGTTACGGGTCGTGAAAAGCCCGAAAATCTGACAGCCAGTCTTAACAAGGGGTATCGTATTGCCCAGTTTCTGGGTTGTGGAGCTCAGATAGGCAGTCGCTCCTTGTAAAATACTGGTATTCAGTTGCATTTGGTTAGACTGGAAGCCGACCCCAACATAATTGGCAAAAGGGTAGCCTTTTTCCAAGTATGCTAGCATCTGCTAGGCAGATGTTGACTGTGTTCATCTGAAGATATTTATGGATCTCCGAATTTCTTATGAACCTGGGAGTATTGGGCATCTTTTTAACCTTTTGACAGCCACGTCAAAAATGAAAAAGCGTGCCCTCAGCGCCAAGCTCCGAATTCATCCTTTAATACCTACAAAATAGTAGTGAGGTCGAAATTATTATTATTATTTATTTACATTTAAAATTCTGTCACCCAGTAGCGACCTAGGCGTCGTGGGCACATTTTGGTTTGTCGTCTATACACGACTGTGGCGGTCAAAAGGTTAAGGATAAAGTCTTCAGAGCTCTTCGTATCATAGTTATGTTAGAGTTACACATTATAGCCTCATAGCTGGATATAAGCTAGTAATAAATAAAGAAAACCACTTACTCTTTCCTTTCCATCATTTCTGGATCCAAAGTGTGGTCTGGTGTGGTCACCAGAGTGTGAACCGCATGTCCCTGTGTCAGTGATTTGACAATATATTGTTCTAGCACCTTCCATTGAGCTAGTTCTCCATACTCCTTGATTGAGTTTTCTGATTTCGGCTGACCAGTGATTTGTGGTAGTGCTGCAAAATATATACTCAAACTCAAAGTATTTATCACAACATAGTATAAAACAAAGTCGCTTTCTCTGTCCCTATATTCCTATGTATGCTTACATCTTTAAAATTACGCAACGGATTTTGATGCGGTTTTTTTAATAGATAGAGTGATTCAAGAGGAAGGTTTATGTGTATAATTTGTCGACATGTTATGCGGGCGAAACCACGGGCGGAAGCTAGTTTCAAATAAACCAAATACAGGCACTTTTGAATTGTCAAGGGGTTGGTCAGTCAGAAAGATGATGCTAGTTGCCATTTTTTAGAAGCATAAGACATTTGAGGGTCTGTAGTAGTCTTTCCCGAAGTGGGTGATAACGCCAACTTGTGGGTGCTGCAGGCCCAGAAAAAAAATTGGGGCGTTGTGTAGAGGCTTATGGGGCGATTTGTGATCTCAAGTGTTTTTTTGGGTTTCTTGCCCATTCTTCTCCACACGAAACTACCTTTTGAAAGGGGCGACTAGAATCAATTCTATTTCTTGTTCATTTTGATGATCAAAAGTGCCTTACATGTGCCTATTTGAAATAAATGATTTGACTTTTGACTTTGACTTTTTTTAAGTACAGAGGCCAGCACATCAAGTTACCACAATCTGTCAAATTTCTTTGATAGTATTTCAACTTTATTGCAAAGACATAAGGTACATTTTTATTTGAGAAAGTTTGATAGTTAGGGTTAGCTTGATGTGCTGGCGTCTGTACCTAGGTGAAAAAATGGTGGCGCTAAAAATAATTTATTCTCAAAGTGGGCAGTAGGCAAAATAAGTTTGGAAAGCCCTGGTCTATAGGTTGGAAGTTTATTTCATAAATATTATCATAGGTGCAAAAAAATCACCCAGACACAAGTGGAGAGCTGGTGGACGTCGACACCAGGCTGCAAGCAGTCTTGGTGAGCTACTTGTTTGCTATCACAAATGGAAACACATGACGTATCCAGTAAGTAATCAGAACTATGTCTTTTGCTCCTGTTCGTTTAGTTATTGATAATTTTCCAAACCGTCTTTATTTTATTTTCAGCTGATTTAACCTTGTTGCTAATGTATCTGGATTTAGCTGCTTTACAAGTTTTCTTAAAAAATTTTGAGTAGGTAGCAACATACTTATTAAAAGATTCAGTGTTAATAAAAGGCTTAAGGTAAGGCTCGACCGAGATGGGTTTTTCGTTCTCGGCCGAGACCGAGACCGAGACCGAGAATAAAATAATATCTCGGCCGAGACCGAGAGCCGAGAACGAGAATAGAAAAAGCGTGAAATTTTTTTTTATACTGTTTGCTTTTTAATACACTACTAATTGTTTAACAAAATTAATTGTTTTAATAATCAAAGTTAAATAACATTATATTATAACATAAAAAAAGCAATTTTTCGGCATTTTCGCCCTTCAAAGAATGTCGTCTCTCGTCATACAATTGCCAGCTTTGCTAAAAAGTTGTTCACTTGCTACGCTAGTAGGCGGCGCAGATAAAAACTTATTTGCTGCGGGCTTAAGCACCTTATAAGGCGACGAAAACCAATACTCAAAAATATTAGCATTTCTTTGCAGTCTTGGCTCTCTAAGAAAGCTTTCTAGCGCTATTTCGATCACAGAGCTTGAACTGTATTCGTCATTGGCTCGTCTTCCAACTCTATCGAATCATGAGCTGCCCATAAGTTGGATTGACTTGTTGCAGCCATGTTTGACGAGTTAGTTGAAGATGCCCATGTCGTCTCACGAGAATCTGATCCTACATTTTCATTGAGAGTGAGAGTCTCGATAACATGAAGTTTGGCTGAGTTAACTTCGCTTTCAGTTAGATATTTAGTTTTAAACCGTGGATCGATCAGTGTTGCAGTTACTAGTGGCAAACAACTTTTAACAAATGAAAACCGCTGATTAAGTGCATCCAGTAGCTTGCTCTTCATCGTCTCGGTCATGACCGAGAATCTCGGCTATAATTAGCCGAGAACCGAGACAAGTTTCTCGGTTGGATTTGTAGCCGAGAATGCCGAGACCGAGACCGAGACCGAGATCTCGGTCGAGCCTTAGCTTAAGGCCATAAAGCTCGAAAAGTCTTTCCCTACTTTTCCTGAGTCCTTTAGTGGCCCAGTCACTAAATACAAATTTAGGGTTGATAGTTTTAGTTTTTTTCTTTTAACAATTATTAAATTCGGTTTGCACTACGGTAAAGAATTCCTTATACAAAATATTAGTATTTTTCGAAGATAGTTCCTGATCACTTAACTTACAATTTAATGTGATATTAAATTTATTTAAATTAACAGATGTTATTGGTCTGGATTGTATTAGGATTTTTTGTATTGTTGTGTTCGACTCAAAAGTTACAGTTTGACCACTGTGATCAGAAGGGAGATAATTAACTATGGCTTTATCTAAATAGTCGCAGCAACAGAAAACATTATCAATGCATGTAGCAGTAGACATAGTTATTCGGGTAGGTTCAACAAACACATTTGACAAATTAAATGATTTAAACAAATTTAATAATCTACTTGAATTGGAATTATTTACTAAAATATTAATGTCAAAGTCACCACAGATAACTACTGATTTATTACCAGTAGCAAGTTTTGCCAAAACATCTTCCATGACTGCCTCAAATATTGAGTAGTTCTGATAATTAGGGGGTCTGTAAATGCACACTATAACATGCTTATCCAGCTCAACACAAGACAGCTCAATGCTATGCTCAACCGAAAGTTCAACTATGTCCTCACGAGTTTTTGATTTAGTACAACTTTTAATTAGGATTAGTGAACCACCATGCATCATTGAAATCTAAAATATGGTAGTACACTTATTAGTTGTGCAAGAAGCTGTTCTTTTCTATAAAATACTGTATATTTTCTTCCCCAGACCTAATAATACTTTATTTCTTGTAAAAAAAACGTGGGGAACCCTTACTAGCGGGTGGGCGAAAGCCAGTTAACCCATTGAAGGACAGTGAACGAGACACATCAGACACAATAGAAGTTTTATTGTTATTACGTCTATAGGCGTTCACTGTCCGTCAAAGTGTTAAACTACATAAAAAGTACGACAGACTGACTTTGTTTTATATGCAGGCAGGGATTGACTTTGTTTTATATTGAGAGAGAGATGTTCAAGTCCCATACATTAGGGAATGAGCTTGTTTCCATTAACTGGAAGAATACAATTAATAAAATTGCTAGAGGCGACCAAAAAATAGCGGGCGTTGTTTACGCGTCCAATAAACTAACAAATGGCGTGCATATGTTTAAAAATAACATCTAAACATAAGTGAAACATGTTCAACACTTACCAGATAATGGTTTTGCTTTCAAAAATCTTAATTTAGACGTGAGAAATGTTAAATCCTGCAATCTTTTTGATAATCCATCTTCGAATGAATCTCCGATTCTGGCTGAATATAACTCCGTGGATAAGCTCAGCAATTGTTGCTCGAAGTTGTTACTAACATCTTTTAATTGTTTAAATGCGTTTACTGTCATTATAAATTAAATTTCAATTTGTTAAAAATACACAATTCAGTGATCGCCGTTTTCACTTTCAAAATATTTGAATTGTCAAATTTGTTGTGTGATATGTGTGTTTTCTGTTTTGTAAACTCTTGAGTCAAGAGTTTACAAAACACACTTTTGACTCTAGTTGTCTTTGGTACTCTCTCTGGTTCACAATTTCACAATTTCACATTTTTCTATGTATAGTTTTGTGTACCTTTTTTGATAAAATAAATAAATAAATTACTCAACACTTACCACCACTTTAGCAGTGCTAACAAAAAGACAGACAGAGCAGTGAAATGTAATGAGCAAGCTCCAAGTGCTAGATATTTAGTAGCTAGATATATTAGCAATTGAAGCGTCTTTTTTATTTGATCTGAGCTTGGAGCTAACCTAAGATTTTTTCTTGGTTTTTTTTTTACAAGTACAGTCTACACTTTTTTAAGCATTTGTTAAAAAGCTGTTTATTTATTTAATTTATCACTTTGTCATTACAGACAAGGCAGTTCATTTTTATTTATTTGCATAATGATGAGTCTTTCTTTGGTAAACATTTGAGAAGTATTGTTTATAATCTGTGAAATCAATGACAGACCCGTCAGCCAATCAAAAGAAAATATTGCAATTTGTTTGTCTGTGTCAATTGTGTCAAAACGTTTGTATGTATGTTTGATGTGATGTGCACCGAATTTCTGCGCAAAAGAAATATAAACCAAAATGTCACCATGAAAATAACATAAAAACTGAATAACACGTTCAATAGCCACTAACCACAGCTCTAACAGACCATAAAAATGTCAGACGACAGCGAAATAACTTGCCATATGCATTCATTACCTACCGAAATATTATTAAACATTTTCATTTATTTACCAGCCAAGGACTTAACGAAATGCCGTGAGGTTTGTGTTCGATGGAGTTTAATCATCGACGGACTGGCTAGAAGTGATGATTTGTGGTCTAAACACTGTAAAGAAGATTTCAGCAGTATCTACACGGTCGCGCGTAAAAAAGCGAAGCCAGGTCTCTTGTGGTACAATTTATACCGTTCTTTGGCCCTCTGGCAGAGAATATCCTTGTGTAGAGAAGACACTGACGAGTTCTCATCAGCTTCTTGCTTGGACGAGGAGATACGGAACTTTGAAATATTAGGAAATGGAGTTTTAGGTGTGCACAAAAAATCGTCCATCGTATACTATGATATTGACACGTTACAGGAATCTAAACGTGGTGCGATTACCGGCGACTACTCGAGGTATACCGAGAATGATAATGTCATTGTAATTCTAAGTTACCATCTTCATTGTTTCTTGATTCGGAAAGCTCTATTTGATAAGTACCAAGAAGAGAGTAATGTCACCTTTGTCAATGTTAAACTCTACGCGCTGACTGAAGATGCCCTGTACTTCGTTACCTTGGACGATGAAATATACATATGTAGTCTTGATGATAAAAAATTAGAACCTGTATTTTTGAAGCAGTCCAGAGACGGTATTATGTCTGTTGGATTCAAGAACGGACACCTCAATATCCTGACTTTCCAACGTGAGATATTCACCATTGTTGGCAATGATCTTGTATACAAGTGCTCCTTGGGCCCCGACTCCAACTTACTTCACCAACTACAGAAATTCAACTTTCTAGAACAATTAGATTGGCGAGTCTATTTCCAATGGATGTATGTGCTGAACCATGCCATTCCCGATGGACCGTTACGAGATATAATCATCATACGACCATATGGTGACGTGTACTTCGTTGGATCCAACTGGGGAGTGTTACGGATCTACTACGCCCCATATTCTGCAGGAGAATTTAATATCTTCAACACGCAGCCAGTGAGACAGTACAATTTTATGGAACGTTCAGATTGTCCCGTACTATCTATGTGCCCGATATTGCAAGTGGACGTGTTTGAAGTGGAAGATGGACACACAGTACTTGTAGCAATGCCGAAGAAGATAGCGGTACTGAATTTCACCCACACCTTCAAACGGACAGCTTCCCTAGCAATGCTGCCATACAGCGAAATCCAAAGAGTTAAGTGCCTGAAGATAAATAATGTAAATACTATTCAATAGCGCTTTAACTGCTTAAAAAATATTGACATGATGTTTTTGTAAAATAAACAGTCTTTTTAATCAACATTTTTATCATAAACAAAAATATTACATGAATATTCATTAAAGTTGCCGATTATTAATACCGATAGTTAAAGATTTCATAATAAAACATAACACCGAAATGTAAATTGTGTTCAATTTTGCCAAACATTATGCTTTAAACTAGATATGATATATATGTTTTTCAAAATAAAGTGAATTGAAAAAAAAAGAGATTGTTTTTACATTTGCAGTAATTAATTAAATCAGGCAATATTATAACTTGCACAATTATTTTAACAATGCAGTTAAAGTGTTATTTATTATAAACCATTATTACATATTCAGCAAACTTGCAGCAAACCAACTTGGGCAAACATACTTCCAAGATTTGTGAAAATGCCTTGCACAAGATTGATAAGTTTACTCAGTATTGCGCAAGGTGACGTCTTGCTAGTAGGTATTGCCACAAATTACAAGATCTAGAGATTCTTGCAGACTAGCACAAGTATACTTGCTAAATATTCAGTCATTTTAAAATTCATTTTAAGTTAGTACAGACATAAAGCTGGCTTCACATAAAACCCTAACTGTCAAATTTTCTCAATTAAAAATTAACCTTATGTCTTTGCAATAAAGTTGAAATACTATCAAAGAAATTTGACAGATTGTGGTAACTTGATGTGCTGGCCTCTGTACAACAGACAGAGATAATGCACTTTTAATATTAAAATATTCAACAACCGACTTCCAAAAAAACACTAAAAAGTGAATAAAAATATCATTAATATAGACAAAGTGAAGAGGAGCTCGTGGCTAAGTAATAACAGTCGCACGGATCGATCCATCAGGTTAAGCTACGCTTGCCGGGGTTGTTCCGTTGATGGGTGACCATCTTTACATACCGAGACTCCTCCGTGCCTCGGAAAGCACGTTAAGCCGTTGGTCCCGGCTGTCATTCGTGGATCTTTGACAGTCGTTACGGGTAGTCAGAAGCCCGAAAGTCTGACAGCCAGTCTTACCAAGGGGTATCGTATTACCCAGTTACAGACTGGGTTGTGCATCCGGTTAGACTGGGAGCCGACCCCATCATAGTTGAGAAAAGGCTAGGCTGTTTTAATATAGACAAAGTGAAAAAAATACGTGTTCTTGAAGCTACTTCAATAACTAACTAAGCCAATATCCACCTCCTTTATCAAAGGTAAAAAAATCACGAAACGTGACGTGATTTTTTTATTGAGGCCTTTGCCTAAAATTCACGGAGAAATCGGTATGCAATGAACAAAAAAAATGTGTGGAATATACAGAGTTGATATGACAGAGGGGCATTAAATTACACTACGTATACTATACGTGTTTAGTATTAACTCGGTACGGTATAAAAATGAAAAGCACCAAAAATGAGGTTTTTATTTGTTCAAACAAACTAAATAGCTTACAAATCAGAGTAAAACGCAACCAACCTTTGTAAATAAAAACTGACCTTGTAACGAAGCGGCACCGACGCGCGCGCGCCGGAGCGCTGTTAGGAAAGGTACAGCGTGTTCGAACGGGGCAAAAACTTAAAAAAATCATTTGCGACTAAACTACTGCTTCTATTTAATTGATTTTTGGTACAGAGCTTGAAAATGGTCCCTAGTATTAGCTGTTTAAAGGAAAGCCCCTCTGTCGTATCAACTCTGTATAAACTCTTTTTTGGCAGTCGGTTTTTAAACAGCTATTTTAAAATCTGTAATTTTTACGGACTATAAAAAGTGACTCCTATAAAGATCTCTCAGTTCAGTCTCAGCTGGTAAATTCTGTACAAATAGAATAGCAGTAGAGGAGTATGTATGGTTGAGCATACAACACTGCCAGTCCTATTCGTGGACAAATACTGGCGAAAACAGATTGATATACTTTAATATACCATTAAATTTTTGACTTTTATGGATACTTTTACTTACGCAAATTGCAATTGGCATAAGCTTTGGTATCTTGGCATAAGATTTGGTATCCACCGGAGATGTGCTAGGTGGCTAGGCGGTGTGCTAGTTGAAAATCCACCAATAAGGCCTTTCCATCAGTGATGTGCTATGCAGCTATGCTGCGAGGATGTGAAAGCTAAGCTACGAAACTATGTGACCATTTCCAGTGATGCTTAGCTATGTAGCGGGCTAGTAAGATGCGCTATGAAGATGCGCCGTAGCGACGCCGTAGCTGTGCGAGGAAGTGCGCTTACTGTAGGTACTCTGCTCTGCACATAGCTACACCACTCGCGACCATCCATAGCACGCATCCAGAGCATGCATCCATCCATATAAAAACATAGCTCAGTAGAACCCGTTTCCACCAATGCTATGCTATATTATTATGGAACAATGAATATGATTAGTGGATATCAAACGCATCCATAGCAACGTAGCATAGCATATCTCTGGTGGAGAGGTACCCTAAAAACCATTTAACCTTCATATCTTGAGCTAGCTTCATAGCTAGCACAGGTCGATCCATCAGGTTAAGCTAGGCTTGCCGGGGTTGGCCGTGGATGGGTGACCATCTTTACATACCGAGACTCCTCCGTGCCTCGGAAAGCACGTTAAGCCGTTGGTCCCGGCTGTCATTCGTGGATCTTTGACAGTCGTTACGGGTCGTCAGAAACCCGAAATTCTGACAGCCAGTCTTATCTTACCCAGGAGTAGCACCGGGTATAGTATTACCCAGTTACTGACTGGGTTGTGGAGGGCAGATAGGCAGTTGCTCCATGTAAAATACTGGTATTCAGCTGCATCCGGTTAGACTGGAAGCCGACCCCAACATAACAGGGTAAAGGCTAGGCAGATGATCTTGATCTAAGCTACTGTTGTTATTGGTTAGTTTTTCGCACATTTCCTGCTACGCATCCTCGCACATCTCTGGTGGAAATCATGATTGAAATATCGGCTTGCATATACCGCGTGTTACCAGGCTTAGAGCAAACAAGTTTATTGACACTGACGCTGATGGTGTTTAATAGCCAGTCAGTTATCAGCCATCTCGTTACCATAACACAAGCATTAGGTTGCTTAGCTTGGGACTATATGGCGTTGCGCGAAATGTCCAAGGATATTATATCATATATTAATAGTAGACTTCATCCTTAGTTCAGTCGTTTCTACCAGCACTCATGTGATAAAGGAGTGTCCGTCAAATTTTCTCAATCGGTTTTGGATCTTGGCAATCGACGTTTTAAGGTTTAAAATCATTTGGAGAAATTTGACAGTCTGGTTTAAATTGATGTGCTGGCGACCTAGCCTATGTTTAGCCTTAGGCAAACTGGGCCAGCGACTTAATGATTTAGTTTTTAGTAATTTAGATGAGGTACAAACTGTTTTAGTTCAAAATACAGGGTGAAATTGAATTCATGGGCATTATTTTAAGGGGTCATTGAAGCCATCATTATGAACAACTTTCACTGCGGGAACACATCTGAAATCGTAAAAAAAAATCAGCTGGTCCCTACATTTCGACGACTCACGTGACCGAAAGTGTATAGAACAGCAGATTTTTTTTTGCGATTTCGGTGTTGGTCCCATAGTAAAAGTTGTTCAGTTTGGTGGTCTGTAGCATATGCTTTTGTATATATATCCCTATAAAAGGCATATATTATGTAATGTATGCCTTTCGGTTACACCCAGTATACATCGCACCTTTAGAATGAAAACGACGTAACTCAAAAAAGTGACTTTTAGGGAAATAGCAAAAGAAGTTTTAAAGTTCTTAACACTTCCACAGTGACTATGTTTGTGCTGCAAGTTATAAAAAAGTCTTTTCACTATTTTCGTTTCGAGTCATTTTATGACGATAACTCAATTTTTGATTTTTTTAATTGTGTCGTTTTAATTCTAAAGGTGCGACATGTATTATTTTGTTAGGTTAGTTTTAATAACAGGGTCTCAAATATGTAGTTCCTGTAGAATTGTCGAAATGAAAAAAATACGGAAAATTTTGGTCGAAATATCAAGTAAAACTGCTGGCGGTTACTTGCTGTGGTTATGTTTTAGACCATTTTTATTATGGGGGAAATTGTCAGGGCAGCCCGTAAAGAAAAAACAAAAGTTATTCTTTTTAGGAATTATAATTAATAGAATTATCAATAAAACTCTCTTATTTAGAATTGGGATGATGACTATACCCTGGCGCGTTTAACTTGAAGAGTAATGTAAAAATTAAGGGCAACTCTCGTGAAATGACGGTATTTCTAAATAAATTTGTATTATTAAAAATAGACCACTAACATAGGTGTGCATCTCATTAATTTTATGATCTTTGTGACGTGAAAAAAAGGGATACCTGGATGGAACGAAGTTCCTTTCGATTAATATTAGTGAAGGAATTGCAATAAAATTTTATTTATTTTAAGTTATAATAATATTTTTTTTATTATTAACAAATACACAGGTATACAGGTTTTTTTTGTACATAATAAATAATAATAACAATAATGAAGTCAGGATTCATTATTGTTATTATTTTTTATTATTTAACGTAATTAATTTGAGTACACTCAACAAAAATAATCGTTGTGACACCACACTGTTCAATGCGAAATAGAAAGACGAAACGAAAATAACTTACTTGTTTTCTTTGAGAGAGAGACAGACAGAGAAACACGCGCACGCCACACGGCTTACAACTATAGCAAAAAGTGTCGTTACAACTTTTGGTCTTATTTTTTTCCGTCTAGCCCCCTTTTGCAACACGCGATAAGGAACTTCGTTCCAAAAATATTCTGTTGCATAAAATATGTATGTTCTTAAAACCAAGCAAGCAAGCATTTGATTTATAACTGACCCGGCGAATTTCGTTCCGCCTAACAGATATTTTTCTTAATTAAAAGAAATTTTCTAAAATAAACGTACTACGTAACCGATTACTACTTATTACATCAGCTACCTGCCAATAAAAGTCCCGTCAAAATCGGTCTAGCCATTTCAGAGATTAGCTGGAACAAACAGACAGACAAAAATAGTAAAAAAAATATTTTGGTGTATGTACAGAGGCCAGCACATCAAGTTACCACAATCTGTCAAATTTCTTTGATAGTATTTCAACTTTATTGCAAAGACATAAGGTTCATTTATAATTGAGAAAATTTGACAGTTAGCGATAGCTTGATGTGCTGAACCGTATTATATTCATATACACATAGTAAAAAACGGTTATTCTATTATTACTAACAGACACTCCAATTTTATTTATATGTATAGATGTATACATTAACTTTAACCCAACCACTTATCTGAGACAGTTCCTGAGGTAGGTGCGCGGTGCGGGGGGGGGGGTATGGTGACGCAACGCTAGAGCTCACTTGTTCGTTAAATTATGTCAGATGTCACCCCTCCCTCACCGCGCATGTACTTATCTCAGAATCGGACTCGGTTAACCTTTTGCAATTAACTATTTGAAACGGTAAAAAATAAAATATGAAAACTCATAGAAAACAGACCGCTCGTCTTAAAAACTTCGATCACCATGCAGGAATTAAATATTATACGAAAATATAAATGTAAAATGCAAATAAGTATTCCATTTGATTCTAAAAATCTGTGACGTCACATTGTTATATTTCAAATGACGTAACAATTCCGCGTTTTGACAGTTCATAAAAAGTAACGTTATTGACTATCCCTTCAAATACCTAATTGTGTCGAAAATGGCATAAGAACTCTATAGCAGTCAGAATAGGGACGATGCTACGGTAAAAAAGATTTAAGTAACGATATTTAGTCTGTCAGTCAGATAATAAAAAAATATTAGACACTTATTTTATGCTTTTGTTAGGGAGTGGGGGTGAGCTACGTCACAACTCAGTATAAAATCTACAAAGGAGTGACGTCCCTGTCCTCCAGCTGTCCCTTGCTGTCCCCCCCCAGCGATGCCCTAAGCCGAGGTCCGAACCCCGCAGGGGGTGCCCTTAGCGTGTAGTCGCTTAGTTTTGTAAGTTAGGTTTAGTTTTTATTAAGCCCTGGCTGGAGGCTACAATTCTTTTGTGGCAGCCACAGGCAAGCCCGGTTAAGCAGTAGACAACCCTTCGGTTGAACTGCGAGATGCCATTCACAAAAAAAAAAAAAAAACGTCCCTGTCCATTCCCATCCCCCCGACCCTTGCTCGAGCCAGCCCGCGTTGCCGTTTTTTTTTTTTAGAAAATGGCATCTCGCAGTTGCGAGCGTTGCAGCGTGTAGTCGCTTAGTTTGTAAGTTAGTTTTAGTTTTAGCCCTGGCTGGAGGCTACAATTCTTTTGTGGCATCCACAGGCAAGCCCGGTTAAGCAGTAGACAACCCTGTGGTTGAACTGCGAGATGCCATTACAAAACAAAAAAAAAAACGCCATGCCTCATTCTAACACAATGTATCGACGTAATCTTTTGATTACGTGAAAAAATACGTGTGTAATATTTTTTAATAATCTAGATCTATAAATAAAAATATTTTAGTCATCCTCCTAATTGTTTCCAAAATGGCATAAAATGATTGGCTCTCTAAAATGATTAGCCAAAATAATAATCGTCGCCGGAAGTCTAAGCATTGTGCCAATTTTATTATTAGTAGCATACTACTGATAAAATTAGCCAAGTGTCAGGGTGCATTTTAACCTTTTGACCGCCAGAGCATAAAGGCACGCGCGTGCCTTCCACGCCAAGCTTCAAATTTATTTCTTCTTGTTATCATGAATTTCCCAATATCCATGGTTTGTTTCATGTTATTAAAAGCGTACGAGAGCTTCAATTTTTAAGATATCTATATAAACACTCACGATTTAATTGTTTATTTACACTTTAATTTACAAATTAAAGTGTTGTTGCCATTGTACAGAGGCCAGCACATCAAGTTACCACAATCTGTTGAACTTCTTTAATAGTATTTCAACTTTATTGCAAAGACATAAGGTTCATTTTTAATTGAGGAAATTTAACAGTTAGGGATAGCTTGATGTGCTGGCGTCTGTACATATTTGTGTCGTTGGCGTACACTCGTATTTTTTCTTTGCTGTGTTAAAATGTGGCATGGCGTCACTCCTATGTAGATATTATACTGAGTTGCAATTTTTTTATTAATATGATATATCAAAAAATAATGTGTGTCTAATATTTTTTATTTACGACTTACGGACTAAATATAATTTCTTTTTTTTTCCTGTCATTCGAAGTTTAATTTATTGTATCAAATGTCGTCTCTCTCTTGTATGCAAACATGTGTAACGTGCTTTCCAGGGTTTTCGAACGAGCCGCCATTTTAGTTTGTATAATTTAGTATTATAGCTTTAATGAAAATCGACATGAAATTATTTATTGAATAGTTAAAATATGCTATTGCTTAGCTTATGCAAGGACGGGCTGTAATAGGCTAGTTACATTATTAAATAATGGAAATCAATAGTTTTGTTTTATTCATTTGTTTTTCATCTAACATCCTAGATCCTGCTTGTCCTGTCTGCACGCTACAGGAACTGAGAGCTAGTGAGGGCGCTAAACAGAGCATTCTGGGCAGTCCATTTAGATTGCCATCGACACGCTTAGAAGAATGTATTTGCCTAAAATATGAATGTAGCAGAGTATCGAAAGGTAATATGTTTAACCTTTCGAACGCCAGAGTATAAACGCACGAACGTATGGGTACTACGCTACGGGTGATTGATTTAATATGAACGCAGTAGCTCCACTAATTCGTTTATTTGCGATGTAAGCGCGAATGCAAGCTCAAGCGGAAGGTAGATGCAGCAAGGATGTGATGCAACAGTTTGGACAAGATGGTAAGCCGGAAAGTATGATTTTATACAATATGAAACATAAGAATGCGCGGGCGCGAGCGTAGTGCGAAGCGACGCGGGTGTGCGTTGAGAGGTTTGGCTGTGCACTGGCGCGAGCGCTCGGCGACTGGGAGCAGGATCCTCGCCGCTGCCCCGCGCGCCGTGGATCCACCGCTGCGCCTGGACCGGTTGAGCGTAGGGATGTCTGTAGCTTGCGGTAGTGTTGTGCTTGCGACGGTAGCCCGTCCGCCACAGCACCCCCTTTGGAGTTTTAAAGTCCTGCGGAATAGAAATCAGGAAACTTGACTTTGCGTCCTGAACGAGTGATTTTAGGAAGAGGAGTTTGATTTGAATAGGAAGAAGGAAAGGGGTTGTCAGGAATGACAACATCGTTATTAGCTTGAGTGTAAGCTGGTTTACATCTATCAATTGAGACGGTCACTGGTCCTCTATTTAATTCAACAGTGACGGTCTTATCTGTTCTGGTAATGACTTTGTGTGGTCCCGTATACGGTGCTTGTAGTGCTCCACGTAAGGCATCTTTACGGAGAAATATGTGTGTACATTTCTGTAGGTCCTCATGAACGAAAACAGTATTATTTGAATGTCTAGAAGCTGGTTGAGGTCTGAGCTCTGACATGTGGGCTCGTAGTTGCGAAACGAAATCTGGTTGTGGAACTGTCTGAGATTTAGTATAGTGAATGAACTCACCAGGGATCCTCAATGGCTCACCATATATCATCTCGGCTGCTGAGCATTTGAGATCTTCTTTCCACGCCGTTCTGATGCCGAGAAGAACCACGGGGAGTATGTCCGTCCATCTCTTCTCGCCATGCGCCATGATCGCAGCCTTCAGGGTGCGGTGTAACCTCTCGACCATGCCGTTCGCAGCAGGATGGTAGGAAGTTGTGTGGCGTAGCTGGACTCCACAGAGATCTGTCAATGTCTTGAAAAGGTGGGATGTAAATTGGCGGCCTCTGTCTGATGTCAAAATCTGCGGACAACCAAAGCGTGAAATCCAGGTGTCGCAAAAGCTACAGTTTCTGCTGTTATGTCCTTGAGAGGGAGAACCTCTGGCCAGCGGGTATACCTGTCGATGGCTGTGAGACAGTATTTGTAGTCGTCAGAAGAAGGAAGTGGGCCAATCAAGTCTATATGGACGTGACTAAATCGTTCTCCCGGAAGTTGGAAGTTGCTCAAAAGGGAAGAAGTGTGCCGTTGTACCTTACTTCTTTGGCATGCTTTGCAGGCTCTGACCCAACTACGACAATCCTTGCGCACGGAGGGCCAGACGAACCTTTCTGTTATGAGTTTGATACTTGATTTGGTTCCAGGGTGGCTCATGGAGTGTAAAGAGTTGAAAATCTGCCGACGCAACTCCTTAGGGACATAAGGACGAGGCCTCGACAGAGAGACATCACAATAGAGAGTGTCACTTGTACCTGGCACTGGGACTTTCTCTAGTTTCAGGGAAGAAGAATTTGAGGAAATAAGTTCCTGGAATTCTGCGTCATCCTGCTGTGAGTGTGCCAGTGTAGCAGTGTCGGGAGGAGATGAAATGGCTTCGATCCTCGAAAGAGTGTCTGCTGGAACATTGTCCTTACCAGGGATATGTCTGATGTCCGACGTGAACTGCGATATGTAATCCAAGTGGTTGAACTGTCTCGGCGAACAGTGACGATCCTTCTGATAAAATGCAAATGTGATTGGTTTATGGTCAGTATAAATCACGAAATGTCTACCTTCGACCATGTAACGGAAGTGTTTCACGCTTTCGTAAATTGCTAACAGCTCCCTGTCATAGGCACTGTACTTTTGTTGAGCCTTATTCATCTTTTTGGAATAGAAAGCAAGTGGTTGCCACTCCTCGTTTACCAGCTGTTGGAGAACTGACGCTACCGTAGTAGATGAGGCGTCGGTGACGAGAGCTAGTGGTGCGTTATGAACAGGATGAGTGAGAAGTGTACATTTGACTATACTAGCCTTACAGTTGTCAAAAGCTTGCAGGGTCTCTGTAGTCCAGGTGAGTGGTTGTGAGCCTTTTACCTTAGGTCCAGTGAGTATGCTGTGTAGAGGAGCTTGATCTTCGGCGGCGTGAGGGATGAAACGTCTATAAAAATTAAACATCCCTAAAAATCTGCGTAAGCCATTGACGGTTTTTGGAGGTGGGTACTCCTGTATTACCTGCACCTTGTCTTCCATGGGGCGCGTGCCATCTTCAGAAATGGTGTAACCAAGAAATGTTTCCTCCTTTTGGCCGAAACTGCATTTACCCTCGTTGATGAGTAAACCGTGGTTGTGTAGCCGCTCAAAAACCTGCTGGAGATGCTCCAGGTGCTCCCTCTCGCTTTTGGAAAAAATTAAAACGTCATCAATGTATGAGTAACAGAAATCCAGGCCCCGAAGCACTTCGTCAAGGAATCTCTGGAAAGTCTGTGCTGCATTCCGTAGTCCAAATGACTGAATTAATGATGATGAATGATGGAAATTCGAACATGCCGAAATGAATGAATGATGGAAATTCGAACATGCCGAACGGTGTCGTGATGGCAGTTTTTGGTATATCCTCTGGAAAGACCGGAATTTGGTTATACGCCTTAACTAAATCAATTTTGGAGTATAATTTGCAACCTGCTAGCCTGTGGGAATAGTCCTCAATATGCCTGATAGGATACCTGTCTGGAATCGTGCGTGCATTGAGGGCGCGGTAGTCTCCACAGGGTCTCCAACCATCCTTCTTTGGTGCCAGGTGCAATGCAGATGCCCAAGGTGAGTCTGAAGGGCGAGCAGTACCATCGCGAACCATTTCATCAAACTGTTCCTTGGCTATCTTTAAACGATCAGGGGCAAGTCGTCGTGGTCTGCAGAAAACTGGTTGGCCTGGCGTGGTACGTATGTAGTGAACAGTAGAGTGTTTGATCTGTCGATGTACACCTGATGGCTTTGTTAAAGCAGGATATTGAGCCAATAATTTATGGTACTCACTGTTACCGGATATCACCTTGATACTCGACACGTGGCATTTTCTGAGTGATCCTGCTGATGACATTGTGGTTAGGCTGTCCAGTAACCGACTGTTTCTGCAATCAACAAGAAGGCCATAATGTGAGATAAAGTCAGCACCTAGGATAGGCTTATCCACGTTCGCTACCACAAAATTCCAAGTAAAATCTCGCCGCAGTCCCAGGTCCAGGTGTACATTCAAAGTTCCGTATGTTTGAATAATGGTGCCGTTTGCTGCTGTGAGACTGTAGTCGGTAGGATTCCTAGCTTGACGTAGGAACCGACGTGGCAGTACACAAAGGTCGGAACCGGTATCAATGAGGTATTGCACCTTGGTTTTCCTGTCCGTGACGAATAAGCGGCTGTTAGCCCGACAGTCTGCGGCCGCTTCTACTGACTGCCGTGGGAGTTTCCCGACTTGAAATTACACGGAGCTGTGCATTTGCGTGCCTTATCACCAAAATTATTATGGTACCAGCACATACCTGGTGTCCGGTTGTGGCTCTGACCTCTACTCCTCGATCGCCCTGAAGAACGGTTGCGCGAGCGTCCACGGTCACGGCCACGATTCACAGTCAACTGGGAAACCTGACGCGAAAGCTCCGACTGGATGCGTGACGTAATCAACTGATCCATGCGCTGTAATAAACTGTCAACATTAAACGTGGTGCTAGCTACCTGTTGTGACGATGGGGATACCTCACAAATCTTATCCGCGAGCTCTGCCACATCCTCAAGGCTAGAAGAAGCCTGAGACATAATGATTGCCTGCACGTGTTGCGGGAATCGACTCGACCACATGTTCTTCAAAAATTCATCCGATATCCCTCCGTCGGCAAGGGTTTTAAGGTGGCGTAAAAACTGAGACGGTTTACGATCGCCCAATTCCTCGTGAGACAGTAGCTGGCTTATTTGGAATTCTCTAGAAATCGATAGACGTTTCGTTAACTCTTGCTTCAATTTCGGGTATTTCTCTGTGCTCGGCGGGTTCTTAATGAGGTCTTTCACTTCCTTCACATACCTTTGATCAAGTTGGGAAACAACCTGGTTGAATTTTGTCGCGTCGTCCTTAACACCAGAAACAGCAAACTGCGCCTCCACCTGGGCAAACCATACATCCGGATCTTCTGCCCAAAATGGCGGCAACCGGACAGCCACGCGGTCGACAAAACCGGATACAGAGGCGTCGCGAGTATTGTCGTCCTTCGGCTGCGCTCCGGACCCCGGTTTCGTATTTCCATCCGTCGACATCTCGCTATCGGCGCTCAATAACGTGTTCTTATAACACACAGGCGGGTCACCAATATGGGTACTACGCTACGGGTGATTGATTTAATATGAACGCAGTAGCTCCACTAATTCGTTTATTTGCGATGTAAGCGCGAATGCAAGCTCAAGCGGAAGGTAGATGCAGCAAGGATGTGATGCAACAGTTTGGACAAGATGGTAAGCCGGAAAGTATGATTTTATACAATATGAAACATAAGAATGCGCGGGCGCGAGCGTAGTGCGAAGCGACGCGGGTGTGCGTTGAGAGGTTTGGCTGTGCACTGGCGCGAGCGCTCGGCGACTGGGAGCAGGATCCTCGCCGCTGCCCCGCGCGCCGTGGATCCACCGCTGCGCCTGGACCGGTTGAGCGTAGGGATGTCTGTAGCTTGCGGTAGTGTTGTGCTTGCGACGGTAGCCCGTCCGCCACAAACGTACCCTCCAAGCCAAGCTACAAATTTATTTCTTTTTGTTATCATGAATTTCTCATATCCATGGTGTCTTTTAATTTGTTCCATGTCATTAGATACGTACGAGAGCTTAAATTTTTAAGATATCTGTATAAACACACACAAAAGTAGGTAATGTTTTAATTGTTTATTTCGTGCTATGGTGTATCCGCATTGTCACATATTTGTGTCGTAAAGGGCATGCGTTTTATTGTCACGTATATGTGACAAAGGCGTTCAAAAGGTTAATGGTAAAATCTGTATATGGTACTTACTACAAATTAGCATCCACAGGTATGATTCTGATCCATTTCTTTACATTTTCGTCGGATACTTTGGAATTGACTATAGGTACAGTCGCTAGCGCATAAATTTATATCAAACTGTCAATTTCTCTAAATGATATCGAGTTCAAAATCGACTGTGACAATTTGATAGTTTGTGGTAAGTATTGGCGACTATAAAAAATAAAACCAAAGAGTTGGAGGTTATTTTTTTTTATTATTTTATTACGCCCTAGTATTTTAACGGCCTATTTAAAAACGTGCTATCGCATCATAAACATGTTTTAATTGAGCAGATTGGATTATAACGGGCATCATCGCGTCAGTCCCGCTTTCACAGTAATCTATCAAGACACTGACGTCATAGTCTTGAATTAAAGTCGTTGGTGATGGACGACGCGATGGCAAATTGCTATGAACAGGAACCTTCGTCTTTTTAGTTTCATAGTCGTACCCGATCACTTCCAAAGAATGGTTTGATTCATCTATTTCCTCTTCTCTTTCTACTAAGATTTTATTTTTTTTGTATCTCGTTTTAAAGTAAGGGTTGAAGATAGAAGGATCAAAACTTGTTTCGGGATAGTAATTCGATTTTTTACCTGATAATACTTTACGTCGCTTGAATTGACAAACGTGGACGTCTCCCTCGCTGGGCCCTTTCGCGTCTCTAAAATCTATGGCTTGTTGACAGCGCCTCTTGTTTTTAGCTATGACTTTCAGAGCTTGGTAGAAGTTCTGTGGCTGGTACATGTCTTCTTTCATTTGCAACTGCTGTTTCAACGAGTTGATGAAATCCTTCTTTTTTTCTTTCTTTTCTGTTCTTCTCCGCGGTATCGGCAGGCTGGTGGTTTTAGGTAACGGTTTTGCCTTCCTATAGTTGAACGAATCCGATTTAAGTTTCCGTCTCCTTTTTGGCGACTCCACCGTGTATTGATTGCCAATGACTGGCTGGAAATGTTCCAAGAGCTGTTTATCATCCCACTGTTGATTTTCGTCCGGCTGAATGCTGTAAAAATACTTCGACGAAGGTTTCCGTGATACGTCAGGTGACTCTTCATGTTCCCTTTCATTGATTCTATGTATATTATTAAATTTACCAGTGCCAGAATCGTTTGCCTGTAGACCGATTTTAGAAGAGTTTGCGCTAACCGGCAGCTCTTTCTTGAATTCTGTTTTCACATTATAGACGCTAAAACTGGTTTTGAGTACGTCGACAAAGAAGTTATAAAAGTTTCTATCAATTATCTTTGGGATATCTGGAACCATTGTCGACGGTTCGTTATCATTGAGTCTGACTTTTCTATTATTAGTTGCTATGCTTGAATTGGCATCTAGAGATTTAGGCCCAACGTTAGTGCCGACAGCATTTTGATCATGTGTGAAATCTGAATTATTAGACGGTGTTTGTGCAATATCTTTCTTTGATCGCAAGACTAGAAGTGGCTCAACATCATTATCGACGGAGTTCAAAACTCGGGATCTGTATCTAGATTTTCTTTTTGAAATATTTGGTGTTGTGAGTGAAACTTCATGAATATCTTCATCTCTCCTCTTTCTTATCTTCTTCTTTATTTTGTCCATGCTCTCTAGTCTGTCAGTGCCGTCCGGACATTGGGTCCCAGCGGTAGATTTGTCTAGAATGGTCAGTACCGAAGCCAAGAAACGTTTTCTACCAGGACGAGGAATGGGGCGAGGAGGACACGGTGGTTTAATTATTGGCACTGAATAGAAAGAAAAGTAAATTTAAAAAAGCGCATGACGGGCGAAAAATGTTTGGGAATTGCACGAAGAATGGATTTGTATCTGATGATAATTTACTGGGAGTACAAAGAAGTTGCGTAAACGCACAAAAACATCCCCACAGCTAGGACACATACCTCTGTGAGAGTAAGTTGGCCGTAATCCACCATGTAGGCCCAGCGCGGATTGCTAGATGTCACATGTCTTTGATTACTGGTTCTAGGACATGCCGGGACCCTAACGATGTTTTCCGTCACCGTTTTGAGAGCAGTAGTGATGAAATTATTTACACCATGTAAAGCTCCTATCTGGGCTCAAACCCTAGACTTACTACTCATTACTCAGAGCCGTTACCATTGGGTCACCACTGCTTGTTAGACAGTAAAATAACACTAAAACCTTCCCACTGCCCATACACTGCCATGAACACAACTGTGTTTTCTGTTCTATCTCACAGTTCCCCGGACACACATACATGCTCAATACATTTTGATCCATTCTAAGCTCAGTGCCTTCAACACAAATATGTGTTTATTGTCCATACGTTGCAATGCGTGTTGAAGGCAATCAGAAGGGATTTTGGCGACACATATGCGTGTTGAAGGCACTGAGCTTAGAATAGCGCTTGACAAAAAATAGTGGCAGTGTTTGCGTAAGACAGGGAGAAAGTGAGCCATCCACTATGAGCGCCCCGTGGGGTTGGAAGAAGTCCCAATCCTGTCTTCTAGCTATCCTGGTGATGCAGCAATGGTGTTAAAAACGCTACTATAATCAACTGACCCCTCCGCTCTGGGTGGAGCGGAAGTGGTTGTGAAATTCTTACTGACTAAAACCCATTCATGTTCTTTCCTTAGCCATTTATGTTCCGGGGTAGCGGTAACCCTTTCGGACAATCCCGCTGACCGCTCGGATTAAACGGGCTGCTGCTGACAACTCTTTGGGGCGGGCATGGAACACGAACGCAATGACGCTATTTGCGTTGCGTTGCAATTTCGTGCCGTCTTCTTCTTTTCGTGTAGTTAGTGACTAACCTGGTGTCAGAGTTTTGATCTGCCCATGGGCCTCTGACGTAGCTTCGCGTGTTGTCGAGAAATATCTCTCAGACATGCTGGTTTCCTCACGATGTTTTCCTTCATCGATTTTTTTAAGCAAGTGATAATCATACTATACGCACATGAATCCGTAAAATCAGAGGTGCGTGCCCTCGTGCTCTGTGAGGTCTACTGTTGGTAAATGCTGTTACTCACCGTCTGGACTTCGATCTCTGGTATTTATAGGTATTTTAGTGGTAGTAGCTTTCTTCTCGACATAGACACCTCGTTTCTTTAGCAGAGGCTGTATGCTATGTGTATATATTGTGTTCTTTGCCTGAAACTCGGCGTTACTGCGGCTCTTTTTATTATTCTTCTGGCAATTCTTTTTAGACTCCGACGTGCTGTTTGAAGATTTCGATTTCACAACCTTAGTTATTGGCTTATCCATATTTAAAAACACAGTTCGGTCATGTTTCCTATTATTCTTTTGAGAAATGTTATTTAAGACATAATTATTTATTATTTTTGTTGCATTATTTCGAATTATGTAAACAAGTTGGCGTTTATTTATGTAGATATTTTCTAGTTGATGGTTTTATTTTTTCTAAGAGTTTGTAAGCTGTAACGTAAAATAGGTAAGGTTTTATAAAGTTCGTAGAGCAAGCGTACTAGACTAGCCCACAGAATAAACACACTGAGGAGGCAATGGGACTTCATAGTACCTACAGAAGACCTACAGTTGTTATGGGACCGTTGGCCTTTGGGTCAAGACTTATTATGATGCCTTAAGGCTAAGCGTATTTAGTAGCTGAATGAGAGTTAACGAGGTTCGATTTAATGGCGTGCGATTGGATATTCCTAGCAACAGAGCAGTGGAGATGAAATCCTAACAATCTAAAGCGCCTCCCTGGCTTCGACCTTCCACCTTTAACTACCTTTGCCTTTAGCGATCGTTACCACTGAGCCACCGCTGTTCTATCTAAAGTAATCATCACTTAACGTAGATAAAAGTCATAAACTTCTAAAATTGTTTTAATAAAAAATAATTCGGAATCCAAAGACAATTTCTCAGTCATGTCGGTCATGTCATGATCAAAGAATTTCTTCGGTCAAAATCTAGCTGGCGCATGGCGTCTTGATTGACATAATATAATTTTAATCAAATACAAAACGTAACATTTGAAATTCTAAATTTTCAAGCAAAAATGGACAAAAGGAATAAGAGAATTGAGGCAGCTACTTATAAAACTGAGTATAAGATTAGAGCCGGAGGCGATTTGAAAAAAAACAACGACAAAGCAATTAAAAAATGCGAAGGAAATACGCAGGTGAATATGGCAGTCGCCTACCCTGAACGTGGCGATTCCGGAGAGCGTAAAATAACCATTCAGAAACCAGAAAAATGTCGACAAAACTGCGTTATGAAGAGACCAACCAATGAGGAGTTGAAATCGAAATATTTAATCCATGGTATTGCCGAGAAAGAATTTCCAAACAAAAAAAATTATGACAAAGAAGGACTGGCTAAATCTCATCCGGAATTGCGAAAAAGAATCCGCGATAGATATACTATAAAATTTAACAGTCCTGTTAATAAAAGTGACCATTTGAATTGGTCTAAGAGTAAAAAAGATGATGGGAACAAAGCAACTGCCGTGAAGACGGAAGTCAATAAAATTGGTCCGCAATTACGACGACCGCCTGAACTTGGTATGTACTCAAACTAAAACCATTTATTTCAAATAATCCAATTACAGGCACTTGAATTGTCAAAGGGTCAGGCAGAAAAATGAAGTTAGTTGCCCATGCCAAAGCAGTAGGTACCTACGGAGAAGAACGGACAAGAAACTCCACGGACACTTCGTTATAACTATATAAAAACAATTCAGAAATTAAATTAATACTGTTAGCCGCGAAGAGATGACATGACTTGTAAATAGGTTGTAACTTCGTAAGTTTGTCAGCTGTCGTTACGTGCATGGGTCTGTTTGTGTGTAGCATCATTCTCCCTAACGGATAGCCCGATTTCAATGCAGTTTTTTTTCCGAGTTAAAAGACTTTGGACACCCTTGGGCAAGGTTCAGATGAGATGATGGGGGATCTAGAGAGACGACCAAAGCGAGTAAACAAAACTCTATTTCCTCGATCGTGTTAGATTCATTTACGCCCTGTTGAAATAGGAATAGAATAATTATTTTTCATTTACCTTACCAGTTTTTATTTGACCTTGACCTTGGAGAAGTTTGACATTGACCTTGAAAAGGTTCCAAGACGGTGTGGCTGTCATTATAAAGCCCCAATATATTTAATGAATAACTATGAAGTGGCCCATTCTTCTGCATACGGAACTACCTTTTAGATGGGGCAACAAGAATCTTTTTTTTTATTGTAAATTTCAGCTTTCAGAAGTGTCTTTCATGGCATACTTGAATTGAGTGATTTACCTTTGACTTAGCTACGAGCCCCTATTGTACTGACCGATTAGTTAACCTTGTAACCGCCCCAGTCGGATTAATACGACAAATGTTTTCAGGCCCATATCGCCTAAGTCATTTTTATACGACTGAATGTTCGATTCTGCGTTTTTACGTCATTGCAAGATCCTATTCGTCGAAAATATTTATTTATCGATTTTTGAGCTGGGCGCTGGGGTACGGCAATTGATATAAAACCAAGCGGTTAATAGCCCCCACCGTTCAGCAGTTCATGAAACGCCTCTCGAAGCGTTTCTTTGAACACCGCAATCCCCTGATTGCAGCCGCCTCCCGATACACCCCGTCCCGCATTAGTAAGGTTCGCCGTCCATGGTATGTCTCATTGCCCCCTACGATGCGACTACCTACTCTCCTTTAAGAGAGCAGCACTGTTAGGAAACCCTACAGGCACCGATTTTCGTCGTTCTGTCCTCGCCGTCCATCCCCGTCCCCCCGACCCTTGCTCGAGCCACAGGGGGTGCCCTTAGCGTGTAGTCGCTTAGTTTATAAGTTTTTATAAGCCCTGGCTGGAGGCTACAATTCTTTTGTGGCATCCACAGGCAAGTCCGGTTAAGCAGTAGACAACCCTATGGTTGAACTGCGAGATGCCATTTTCAAAAAAAGAAAGTTAATTGCCCTGCCCAAAGTGCCCAAGTGACCACCAGGTTAAATGCCTACTCCTCTAATGCAAGCCCTTTTTCTTCCCAGACGAACGTCCTAAAAAACAACTCTCTGAAGAAGCAACGCAGACAAAGGAAAAACTAAATCGCTCTTCCAACACATCGAACAGAACCGATCTTTATAATTTTGATAATAAACCAGATTTGATCCCTGACAAGAAACCGGATTTAATTCCCGACAAAAAACCGGACAAAGTTCCTGCAAAACCGGAAAAAATGATGGCTAAACTTGGCTGGAAATTGGAAAGAAATTCCGCAAAGAAAAGGCGACCGATGATTAAGACGATTATGTCGAAGACTGGCTCCGTGAGAATCTTCAAAGCGGTTACCTTCGTAGACCAAAGACACCATACCCCTTTGGAAATAAAGATCCCTGGACCAGTTATAAAGAAAGAGCATAAAGTATCAAAATTCACTGAAACAAATCCATTGAAATCCAAACCTAAGAACACGGTTAGCAAGGCAAGTGTGAAACAAGGAAAAATGGAACCGGTGCGAAAGAGAGTTGAGCGGAAGCGAGATAGAAAATTTCGGTTCGTGCCGTCACCAGAGTATTCTCTTAAAGAAACTTGCCCCCCGACAGAGGTAGCAAGATGGGCGCCGGCGTCAATTGACGCTCAAACAAAACCGTACTATGAGGCGTGGGTCAACACAACTTTAGCAGCGATTTCGAAAAATGCGAAGAATGACAAATTATTGTACTCGAAGCAAGCGGATTTATTACGTTGTTTCCAACGAGTTCTTGATGAACGACGACCCCAGTCGCCAGAGTTGTTTTATGAAAACTTCGCCGATGAAAAATATACTGGCAGAATAAAGATAAGACAACCTAAGAGGATCCGGCAGAAATAGCGTGTTTTTTTACTTACCTCGGGTTAAGTTTTCGTACTAACTCCAGTATGTTTTTTTTACTATTTGCCCGTTCTTCGCATGTTGACTTATGCACGTCGCGGCGTCGCGGCATTAGATGGCAACACTTTAGAGCAGTAATAAGATGTTGCCAGACATTAATGGACCATTTTTTTATAAGTTGTTTTTAGTAAAAATTATTAAATCAAGAAAAATAGAAAATATAATATATCTATTGTAACTTGGTCAAAGACTCGAGGTCCGATGTATTTTGAAGTTTCCAAATTAGTGATAAATGTGTCGTTTTTCCTTTTACTAAAATAAACAATTTTGTTTACTTCTCACACTGCTGTAAACATTTAGGAATACTTGTTATTGTGCTTGTCTATTAAATTGTGGGTATTTGAATATTTTTTGATATCTCTTTAAGTTTTAGAGTCTAGTAGTTTGCGTCTTGTGAGTGTCATGTAACTGGGTGATTAAATAAAATTACCATATAATTGATAATCAGCGTTTATTTTACGTCATTACAAAACGAAAGTCTTAGTCTGCGGGTACGAAACTTGCGACGGCCGGAGCGACGGCGGGGCGGCGCGACGGCGATTTTATCAAATGCATTAAAAACATTAAGCGCTGTGTACGAAACGGGCGTCGGCGGAGCGGCGCGATCGAGCGATGCACGGGCGGCGGCAGAGCGGTGGCGGCGCGGAGCGACGAGAACAAACTAGTTTGGTTTCGCCGCTCGCGCGGGTACATAGTGTTGCATTTTTATCACAGTAATAATATAGAAATTATGGAAATTGACAATGAAGAGTTAATATCTTTTATTTTATCAAAACCGGCTATATGGGACAGTAAAAACGTACACCATAAAAACAAAAAAGTTATAATAAAGTGTTGGGAAGAAATAAAACGCCATTTCGGGAATGTTGAAGGTAAGTGTAATTTTCATGTTACAAATTGTTATTTACAAAATACTCTTTAAATTTTTCCCTTACATTTATTGCTAGATTTCCCGCGTGGTTGTTTCTGCGATGTCGGCGAGTTTCATTCACATTTGTGGTTATGTTATTTGAGGTTATGTTTGAGTAATGATAATCGTTGGAGCCATCTTGATCAATTATAATATTATGCAATAAGCACGTTGTTTTAATTATTAGGCGAGCGTGTTTGCAATCAGTTTCTATGGCTTTATTTAAAATTCTCCACTTGGCACATAGTATACCGAATGCACATTCAACGCATTTTCTCGCTCTTGATAATCTTTTATTAAATATTTCATTCTGAGGATTCAGTACGCTTTGTGGATATGGTCGCATCAAATATTGTTTTAGAGGATACGCTTCGTCGCCTATTATTACCATAGGTAAAACTATTTCTGTTCCTGGCAATGTCCTTGGGAGAGGCATATTCATTCTATTATTTTCTAATGCTTTGTTAAGATTTGAATAATGAAATGTGCCACCATCACTCTGTCTTCCTCGCCCTCCAACTTCTACGACCAAAAATCTTTTGTCAGCATCAACCAACGCTTGAAGATGCATTGAAAAAAAATGCTTGTAGTTATAGTAGGATGAACCCGCATGTGGGGGATTTTTTATTCTACAATGTTTGCCATCAATGGCTCCTACACAATTAGGAAATTGCCATTTATCAAAATATTTATCAGCAACGTTATTTAAAATATCTGTAGTAGGTACTGGCAGGTGTGTTTGTTGAAGATTTTCCCAAATCGCACTGCAAGTTGCATACACTATTTTTTGAACAGTTTTATTTCCAAGACGAAAGGAAAACGCTAAACCTCGAAAAGATACTCCCGTTGATAGAAATCTGTAAATAAAATAATTTATATTAAGTTTATATACTACTAGCTGTTTCTTATTCTACGTACAAATCTTTCCTCTTTATAATAATAACTAGCTGTTGCTCGCAGCTTCGCACGCGTCTCAGTAGGAAAATAAAACATAGGTATATTATTTTCGAAAAGTAGGTACCTACTCTGTGGTAAACAAACAAACTCTTCAGCTTTATAATATTAGTATAGATAAAATAGAGTTCATTAATTGGTAGGTAATAAATATGTTTTATTTTTTACAGTTGCGTTTTTGAAGAAGCGATGGAAGAATTTAAAGGATCAGTATCGAAAAGAATTAAAAAAGCTGCCTACACCCAGATCAGGAGATCCAGGAGATAATATTCAGTCTACGTGGCAGTTTTTCCAACAAATGAATTTTTTGCGATTTGAAATTCTGCCTGATAATTCAGACACAAATTTAACAACGGTTGATAGTCAATTACCGAATACTTCAATGTCTTCACCGTGCATAGAAACAAATTCATCGGAGTCCGTAATTACAGAATCAGATATTAACCTATGTTCGCCTACAGATTCGGTGAATGCCCAGGAACAGACGTCGGTAGGCGACGATGAAGTATGTACTACAAATACTTCATTGTCAATTAATACCGCTAGTTCTAGTTCTAGAGCCCCAAAAAGAAAGACTGCAAATGATATTCGGATGGAAATGTTGGAATTAGAGAAAAAACGGTTATTGTTATTAGAGAAAGATTTGCAACAAAATTCAAACGCAAATCAATCTGGCGAAAGTAAATCAGAAGATTATTATTACTTGATGAGTTTGTTACCACAGATGGAGTCATTTACTCCATTACAAAAATTTAATGTTAGGAATAGAATTAATCAAGTAATGATGGAAGAAATACATAATTCAATGTTTGGGGATCCATATAGAGGGAATTCTAGTTCTAGCTGGTCTCATGGGTATAGAACTCAAACACCCGAATAGTGAATTTTTGTACCTATCTTGATTATTCAATTAATAAACAAAAATATATTAACAATCTATCTACTTTTATTTTCCTACTTACCTTAGTGTTAAAAATAGTTTTTGTTCAGGTGAGATTATACGATTTCCGAAAATGTTAGATTCCAGATTACTTCTAATTTTCTGTAAAACATAATCGAATGTCTCTATACTCATTCTTGTGTAATTGTAGAACTTTCTTGAATAACAACGTAGCTCGTAATAAAGTGTAGAAAATTCTCCCAAACTGCGTCGTCGTTGATTTATTGGATGAACACCATCTCTAGGTAATAAAAATTCTCTCATTAGGAGACTGGGCTCCAATAGTTCTCTTCGACGTGAATTCATGTTTATCACAACACTACGTGAGCGCGACTGCGCGGAAGTTTGTTTCGTACACACGCAAGACACCGCTATCTCTTCGCCCCGCGCCGCACCGCCCCGCCCCGCCGTCGCTCCGGCCGTCGCAAGTTTCGTACCCGCAGACTTAAACTATCATGAACATACTTATTTAACAAAGCAAAAAAACAGTCCTATCGCTATTGGTGCCCTGCGTGAGCGACGAATAAGTCGGAGACCAGACGCGACACCATGAACTAAGCAAAAGTTTACTGTACTTCTCCATGATTCGAGAAGTAATTACCAAAATAATGTGGGACATTTGTCACGTGTAGCATCGCGTCGCGTTGCATCGTGACATCTCGCGTCGCGTGACGTCGTATTCGCCGCTCACGCAGGACACCCCGTAACAGTGTGCCCTAGGTAGTTGCGCGTTACGGAACGGCGTAGTCGTGTCAGGAGAGCGGTCATTCGCCCGCTGACTGGTTGAACCCTCCCGCACCGCACAGCTCCATCAATCACCGTATGTAACGGGCTGAAGAGATAAACTACGATAACACGGCTCGCCCCTCCAAAATTCTAAAACGTTTGAAAGTATTAGTGAAAGTTATAACAAAGCGCCACCAACAACGCATGCCGTTGCCGGCCTACTACTGAAGACCAATACTTACAACATGATACATCCAAACTCTTTCGTAAGGATGTGACTACAAACATTGAAACAGTAATTTGGAGGGGCGCGCCATGTTATCGTAGTTTATCTATACCTTCAGGAATGCATCGGTTGAAAACAACACTATTGTTTTTAAATTGTTTGTACAACTAAAGGAAAAAAGAACAAACAAGAACTCTTAAATGCTAGATTTTACAAAATACTTAAAATCTAGTATTAAACTTAAACGTATTTCTAGCAAATGATTATAACAATTGTTAAGTCATAATCACCATAAAATGTATTTATAGAAAAAGCTAATGAAGTGACAAAAACAGCAACTGTCCTGAAGGTCACATTATTTGTGTCATTGGCGTCCAGGGCGCTTGCTCGTCACGTTTATGTAACAATGACGTTCAGGTTAACTTATCATCATTTAATTAGTGCGAAGACTTAACCCTTCTTTGCATCGTGATGGAAATTTCCATCATACCATTTAAAAGGAAAAATAACATTATAGGACTCCACACAGACAGTCTTTTTGTAATTGAATCAAATTGGTAACAATTTCTGAACGAAACGGAACTTGCCGAATAAAAAAAAAAGCAAACGTCAAGTGACTTTATGTCAAAAAGTTTTGAATTTACTGGCCTGTCAAAACTTTGTTGTAGTGTGCTATTTGAAAAAGTTTTTTGAATAGAAGATTCGACAAAAAGTGGTGAAAAAAGCTGAAAATGAATAGAAAAAAGGTTAGTTTTACTTTTTTATTAACAACTTTTGTTGCAATCATCGATATTGTATTTAAAATTGTACCATTTTTATATGATGTAAATTTACATCAGTATGCAATAACACCTATATTGGTACTATGGAAATGAAGTTTCTTTTAAAATTATTGTTATTTGTTATCATTGCAGGATACGTTGAAGGAGAAAGACATAGAACATTACTTAGCGCTACTGGAAGATGGATGGTTATCAGAAGATGGACAGGATGTGGAAGATTCGGATGAAGAGCAATTACAGGAACCTTTTTTTACCAGAGAAGAACTTGAAGATGTATTACAAGGAAGTGACAATGAAGAGGATGAGGAAGATATTGGGAACGATCCACCCCTAGTTCAAGAACCCATGGAAGTGCAAGAAGACCCGGACCCTATTCCCAGTGGTAGTATGCCTAATTTATTGGACAAAAGGAAACTGATATGGAAGAAAACATTTTTCAACTTTGATGAGGATAAAGTTGTTTTCTTGGGAAACTCCCAATATCCATCTCATATTGCTGAACTTGAAACTCCATATCAGTGTTTCATGTACTTCTTTGATAAAGATTTTATTCAGAAAATCGTGGATCAAACCAATCTTTATAGTACTCAAAAAGACCCTAATAATTCAGTCATATATAAAGTATCTGACATGAAAAAGTTTTTCGGTATATTGTTATACATGTCTGTTCAAAGGTTTCCAAGTACTAGATCCTATTGGTCTCCAACATTTGGATATAGTCCCATTTCATCTGTAATGCCTGTAAATAAGTTTGAAAAAATTAAACTATCATTGCATTTCCAAAACAATGACAATCACAAACCTGTAGGCCATCTTGATCATGATAGATTGTTCAAAATACGGCCAGTCATTGAACATCTAAATGAGAAGTTTTCGAACATACCAATGGAACAGAGGCTCTCGGTAGACGAACAGATGTGTGCTACTAAAGTGGCACATTTTCTAAAGCAGTACCTGCCAAATAAACCCCATAAATGGGGGTTCAAGCTCTATGTCCTCTGCGATTTATCTGGATTTGCTCACAAATTTGAGATCTATTCAGGCCAAGAAAATACGGGGCGATTAGATGGAGAGCCTGATATTGGAGCCACAGGAAATGTTGTCATTCGGTTAGTTAGAGGAGTACCAAGGTTGCTTAACCACATAGTTTACTTTGACAACTTCTACACTTCATTGCCTTTGGTTCATTATTTAGCAAAAAATGGTATTCATTCTGTAGGTACAGTACAGCAAAATCGTATCCCAAAGTCGAAATTGCCGGAAAAAAAGGAGTTTATGAAAAAATCAGTAGCAAGAGGCAGCTATGAAGAAAGGGTTTCTTCATATGATGGTATCGACATGGCTTGTGTGGCCTGGAAGGACAATAAAGTGGTTACACTTTTATCTACATATGTGGGATCGTTACCAATATCTACTGTTACAAGATATGATAAAACCAAAAAAGAGAAAGTATCAATTTCATGTCCACATATTGTACAAGAGTATAATAAACATATGGGGGGGGTGGATCTAATGGATAGTTTTCTGGGAAGATATCATATAACTATAAGGTCCAAAAAATGGTACCTAAGAATATTCTTTCATTTACTGGACTTAACAGTTATTAATGCTTGGATAATATATAAAAAAAATGCAAACAAACGAGGTGTAACAAAAAATAATATTCTTTCCTTGGGTCAGTTTCGGAATGAGTTGGCTCAAGTTCTATGCACTATAGGAGAAGACACAGAGGTGAGAAAAGGTCGTCCAAGCACCAGTTCGCTTGAACATCAATTGGACCTCAAGAGAAAAAGAGGCCCAGCTACTGTTCCTCCCCCAAAAGACATCAGAAGAGATGGGTGTGATCATTTGCCACTAGTTTCTACCTCTCTTAGATGTAAATACCCACACTGTAAGGGCTATTCCACGATACGTTGTAGCAAGTGTAACTTAAACTTGTGCTTAAATAAAAACAACAACTGTTTCCTACGTTTTCATCGGGAGTAATAATGTAAATAAATATAAAATGTGTATGCTCTAATAAATAATTAATGTATGAACGTGATAAGGCTGTTTTGCATGATGATGGAAAAATCCATCATATCGTTTTTTCAATAAAAAAAGCTGTAAAAATAGACAAATATTTTTTTATTTATTTTTCCTGTAATGTATGAACTGAATTACAAACACATGATTTTTTTTTTTTTAAAGTAAAAATTCATGCAAAGAAGGGTTAAAAGGCTAAACTCGAGTTAGTTTAATCCAAGTCGACGGCCAAATTTACGAAAAAAGTATTAAAACTGCATGCATGTTGCATATGATGTATGTTTTTTTTAAATAATCGAGTCATCTTTCAGTGAGCATGTGTCTCCGAGGCAAATAAATCTAGTTTTCTTTTCATCGAATATAGTTAAACCATGAGAGAAGAACAGGACTGATCAGAAGTCTAGGACCTATGGCGCAAGCTATAATATTGGTAATGGAAGACTCCAACCAGCGTTTAATAGTTTCCAAATGCTAGCTCTGATAGAATATATAACGCAATAGTCCCAGAAATCAAAATTATTGAAAAAAGATACAGAATAACACTGTTCACGAACGATGCAGAATAACTGTTCAGGAACGATGCAGAATTCACGGGTGATCCCAAAAATTCGTCACAGACGATGCAGAATGACCGTACACGAGCGATCCAGAAAAATGCGCCACTGACGATGCAGAATGACCGTACACGAGCGATCCAGAAAAATGCGCCACTGACGATGCAGAATGACCGTTCACGAACGATCCAAGAAAATGCATCACAGACGATGCAGAATGACCATTCACGAACGATCCAGAAAAATGCGTCACGGACGATACAGAATAACAGTTCACGAACCATCCAGAAAATGCATCACGGACGATGCGGAAACCCGTTAAGGAATGATCCAGAAAAATACGTCGCGGACGATGCAAAGGGTCCACGAAAATAAGAATGCTGTTACAATGAGCGGTAATATATAGGAGAAAATAATATCCTTAACTCCTGATCAGGAAAAGTGGAAATCTTCTGAAAACGCAAGCGCCACTACAAATGCTACGACATAATTTCGTCGCCAAGACATTGTAAAGACCGACTAGAATCAATTCTATTTCTTGTTCATTTTGACGTTCAAAAGTGCCTTACTGAAATAAATGATTTGACTTTGACTTAGACCAAATACGAAGCCTTGGTTGTACGTATGTCAATCGACTTGTCTTAATCTTGCAGGCGTCACTAAAGACATGGAAAAACTAAATATGGTGACAATCAGACGCCATATTATGAACAAGGAAAACTTTGAAATTGGCAATCTATTGCAATTGAATAGGTATCGTTGGATAGGTACTTGAAAATATTTTATAGAAAGGTTTTGTTTATCGAATAAACATGAATATGGAAAACATATTTATTAAAACAGCCTTTAAACTATAATTACGCTGACATACATCACACTTATAAGATTTTTCACCAGTGTGTATTCAAATATGTTTTGTGTCATTATGGTGACAATCAGACGCCATTTTATGAACAAGGAAAAAATAAAAATATTTTTAATTAAGCAGCTGCTCACGCCAAAAATTTGAAATAGCGGCTGAGCTCGTCCAACTTGCTGAACGTGAGCAGCCTCAATGGGATGCCAGGTACTCCTGCCGCGAGTACACTGAAGTACCTCAGTGGCACCGCAAACTTGAAAAACTTCAGAATGTTCCAAGCTCGATCCGGCTCGAAGGACGGCTTTTATTACTGAGCTGATAATGTGGAACCGAATTTTCTAACATTGCTCTTTCACTTTCTACCGCTTTGAAACCTCGCACACTAGAACGAGAAAGAAACAGCGACGGAATCGGCTGAGATGATGCCAAAAGTAGCGAACGCTTGTAAGCAGCTTTGTATGGCTAAGCCCGACAAATCCCTTACGTCCGAAGCTACCATATAGTTCTGTTTATGGAATAAACATGAATATAGAAAAAAAAAACTATGTTTTATTAAAACAGCCTTTAAACTACGCTGACATACATCACACTTATAAGATTTTTCACCAGTGTGTATTCAAATATGTTTTGTCTCAATATGGTGACAATCAGACGCCATATTATGAAAAAGGAAAAATGAAAAATATTTTTTATAAAGCAATTTTGCTCACACGAAAAATTTGAAATAGCGGCTGAGCTCGTCCAACTTGCTGAACGTGAGCAGCCTCAATGGGATGCCAGGTACTCCTGCCGCGAGTACACTGAAGTACCTCAGTGGCACCGCAAACTTGAAAAACTTCAGAATGTTCCAAGCTCGATCCGGCTCGAAGGACGGCTTTTATTACTGAGCTGATAATGTGGAACCGAATTTTCTAACATTGCTCTTTCACTTTCTACCGCTTTGAAACCTCGCACACTAGAACGAGAAAGAAACAGCGACGGAATCGGCTGAGATGATGCCAAAAGTAGCGAACGCTTGTAAGCAGCTTTGTATGGCTAAGCCCGACAAATCCCTTACGTCCGAAGCTACCATATAGTTCTGTTTATGGAATAAACATGAATATAGAAAAAAAAAACTATGTTTTATTAAAACAGCCTTTAAACTACGCTGACATACATCACACTTATAAGATTTTTCACCAGTGTGTATTCAAATATGTTTTGTCTCAATATGGTGACAATCAGACGCCATATTATGAAAAAGGAAAAATGAAAAATATTTTTTATAAAGCAATTTTGCTCACACGAAAAATTTGAAATAGCGGCTGAGCTCGTCCAGCTTGCTGAACGTGAGCAGCCTCAATGGGATGTCCGGTACTCCAGCCGCGAGTACACTGAAGTACCTCAGTGGCACCGCAAACTTGAAAAACTTCAGAATGTTCCAAGCTCGATCCGGCTCGAAGGACGGATTTTATTACGGAGCTGATAATGTGGAACCGAATTTTCTAACATTGCTCTTTCAGTTTCTACCGCTTTGAAACCTCGCACACTAGAACGAGAAAGAAACAGCGACGGAATCGGCTGAGATGATGCCAAAAGTAGCGAACGCTTGTAAGCAGCTTTGTATGGCTAAGCCCGACAAATCGCTTACCTCCGAAGTTACCATATAGTTTTGTTTATGGAATAAACATGAATATAGAAAAAAAAGATGTTTTATTAAAACAGCCTTTAAACTTTTGTATGGCTAAGCCCGACAAATCGCTTACCTCCGAAGTTACCATAATTATAGTTTTGTTTATGGAATAAACATGAATATAGAAAAAAAAGATGTTTTATTAAAACAGCCTTTAAACTTTTGTATGGCTAAGCCCGACAAATCCCTTACCTCCGAAGCTACCATATAGTTCTGTTTATGGAATAAACATGAATATAGAAAAAAAAACTATGTTTTATTAAAACAGCCTTTAAACTACGCTGACATACATCACACTTATAAGATTTTTCACCAGTGTGTATTCAAATATGTTTTGTCTCAATATGGTGACAATCAGACGCCATATTATGAAAAAGGAAAAATGAAAAATATTTTTTATAAAGCAATTTTGCTCACACGAAAAATTTGAAATAGCGGCTGAGCTCGTCCAACTTGCTGAACGTGAGCAGCCTCAATGGGATGTCCGGTACTCCAGCCGCGAGTACACTGAAGTACCTCAGTGGCACCGCAAACTTGAAAAACTTCAGAATGTTCAAAGCTCGATCCGGCTCGAAGGACGGATTTTATTACGGAGCTGATAATGTGGAACCGAATTTTCTAACATTGCTCTTTCACTTTCTACCGCTTTGAAACCTCGCACACAAGAACGAGAAAGAAACAGCGACGGAATGGGCTGAGATGATGCCAAAAGTAGCGAACGCTTGTAAGCAGCTTTGTATGGCTAAGCCCGACAAATCGCTTACCTCCGAAGTTACCATATAGTTTTGTTTATGGAATAAACATGAATATAGAAAGAAAGATGTTTTATTAAAACAGCCTTTAAACTTTTGTATGGCTAAGCCCGACAAATCCCTTACCTCCGAAGCTACCATATAGTTTTGTTTATGGAATAAACATGAATATAGAAAAAATATTAAACTATGTTTTATTAAAACAGCCTTTAAACTACGCTGACATACATCACACTTATAAGATTTTTCACCAGTATGTATTCAAATATGTTTTGTTAAAGTACCCTTTAACGCATACACTGCCACGAAAGCCTGTCTGGAGGCTGCAATTTTATTGTGGCATCCACAGGCAAGCCCGGTTAAGCAGTAGACAACCCCCTATGGCCGAACAGGGAGATGCCATTAACAAAAAAAAAAGCTTATCCACAAAATGGTAATTAGTTTTAAGCACCCTTAAGCTGAGTAAAAACGACGCAGAAATAAAAGAATATGAGTTGTCGATGCATTTTTATGCTTTTCGAAACTGTCACGAACACATATGTGTGTTACAGACACTAAACTTAGAATATCATAAGAAATAGTAGCAGCGCTTGTGTTAAACTATGCCGACATATATTAACAACTTGTATTAATATATGAAATTATAGAAACAACAAAGCCATTGCTTGTGGGGATCCACGTTTCGGCAATCGAACGGTTAAAAAGTTATTCTACAACACATTTACCCCTTAAAGCAATGTGTAACTAAACAGACGATATACAACGTTTATTAGTACAGTCCCCGGCACGTAACTTGGCAAGAGTCATCAGATGCGCAGAAGTCATAGTTAAGGTCTCTTTGGTGGTCAAGCGGGACGCGGGGTATGACGTAGCGCCGATCCGGGCGCGCGATTGGTGCGTCAGTCGACCTCTGCCTCCCGCACCGCGTCTTCATTCCGTTCGCTCCCGATTACACTTGCGTGCACGAAAGTTGTACCCTTTGTTTTTGTTGACTTTTTGTTACGAGTTTATGTTTTTGTTTTAAATTCAGTTTTTATTAAGAGTTGTTGTTATTGTTTTAAATTCAGTTTTTAATAAGAGTTGTTGTTATTGTTTGAATTTAGTTTTTGTTACGGTAATTACAATGCCGGGACCAAATACCGTTTTACGCAGACATGCCAGAAAAATGGCATACAATGTGTACTGTTTTATGGAGAAAGAAGCTCAAACTGAAAAAGAGACGGTAAAACGGACTGCAGAAGCGTCAGAGAGAACAGTTAGACGTATAGTCAAGGAAGCTAGAAATTCCGAATTCCTCACTGTCTTTAGGACACCGGGAAAAAAGAGGAATAAATCAAAGCCAATTACAGAGATTGACACTTTTGACCAGTCGGTGGTGGTACCTGTATCCACAACTACCACATCACAAATAAAGAGCTGCCCACAGTAGAAAAGCTAAGGAAAAATTTTTTTTTTACTTTGAAATGCATTTATTTTATTTATAACACCTAATAAGTATCACGTTTTCCTCTCCTTTGTTTAACTTAATGACTAAAAATAAATTATGGCAATAACCATAGAACAATGACAAGAAATAAAAGTGACCACTTTTTTGTTCCACTAAGTGTACGATGCGCGAACTTTCCCCCACTACGTCAAAATCTTGCCAAGTTACGTGCCGGGGACTGTAAGGGGCTAATGTGTAATGGGTATACTACCCGTGCGCGACAAGTTGAGACGCGCGTGGAATACAAACTCCCCGCACGCCACCCCTCCACTACCCAAATAGCGCCCGTATTGTACCGGACTGTACAAAATTTAACCTTTTGAACGTGACCAGCAAGCGCGCCCTCGACACAAATATGTGACAATGCGGCTACACTATAACACGAAATAAATAATAAATCATTACTTTTGTTTGTGTTTTCTTAAAAATTGAAGCTCTCGTACGTATTTAATGACATGAAACAAATTAAAAGACACCATGGATATTGGGATATTCATGATAACAAGAAGAACTGTTGTAGCTTGGCGTGGACACGCGCGTGCGTTTATGCTTTGGCAGTCAAAAGATTAATACTAGAAATAAAGATAAAATAGATCAACCATTTTTTTAGATTATCAAAAGTACATACATCTTTTAAGCGGTTCTGTGTTAAATGTTACAACAACCTTGTGACATACTGCAATTAAATGAAAGAAAATTTAAAACTCATATTAAAGGTACACTTTGTAAACAAGCTTATTACAAATTAGAGGGTTATATCAAGGATAAAGATGCTTGGAAATATGCTGGTCCTGCTCCACAGGACAATCTAGTGTCTAGACAAAATCAAACTGGTTACTAAGTAAATTAGGTAATCATTTATAATTTGTACCATATTATTTTAACTTATTGGAATAACTTTTCACACATTGATTGATTTATTATTCTTAACTTTTAGAATGTTTGTAAATATGTGAGCACAATGTACTTATGACATAATTAAGTTTACCTGCCTGTTTTTGTGGTGTAGTGTTTTTATTCTGGGTGCATCGTCTTCACATACAACATGTCCCAAAATTCAACGATAAGCCGGCACCAGAGGATGGACCTACTAATGACTACTCGAGAAAAAAAAAGAAAAAAAAAATACCTCTACTTTTTTTTAAATTACTTAAAAAAAATGGAAATTCTTCGAAAATGTATACCCCTTATGACACTTTTAACTACCATGACCACAATTTTTCAAATATTTCAGTTTTTTTGTTTGTATCGGCAACCTAAGTAGTACTACTATTCACCATAATCTTTGAAAATTACAGAATTTTCGTAGTTTTATACAAAAAAAACAACCAAAAAAAATTATTTCCCTATAATTTTGAAAGATTTTAACGTTCAGTACACTTTAAGTCATCGTAGTGTAAAAAAAAATATGGACACCACTATGGCAAGTTTTTTAAAAAATTAGCGCAACTAACCTAGATTTTAAAATGGTATAATACTTTATTAAAACTAGCCACAAAAAATAAATAATGATACTTTTTCTAATCAAGAACCAAATTTTATAAGTTGTTGTTAATAGTAATTACTTCTACTATGTGCCCAAAATAGATTTCTTTCGCAAATTCTTAGAATTTGGAAGGGACATGTGCGTAGTCAGTGAAGTTCAGAAGTCAGAAAGAGATAGATAGTATACGTTAGAGAGAGATAGATAGAGAGCGATTATACGTTAGAGAGAGATAGATAGATGTTTGTTGTTAAATAACAATAGGGCAGGTAGGAATGTTGCTGTTCTCTACAAAGTACAAAGTCAGTACGCTCTGCTTCTTTGTTTACTGTGCACCGTTTCGTATTCAATTGATGTGACTCTCGTACTAACGACTTTTGGCTTGGCTTTTTGGACTGGATTAAGTGATCTGCAAACTGTACTAACCTGGCATTATTTTGAACTGGACTGTGTTTTGTGAATTGGACTTTTGGCGTATTTTGGACTGTTTAGCGTTTATCATGCCGCTACCATACACACCGTTGGAATACGCTAATATGCACCTCATTTATGGAGAGTGCCGATGCAATGGTAGTGCTGCTAGCAGATTATATCGAGAAAGGTACCCAAATGCTCAAAGATACCCGAATTATCGAGTATTTATTAACGTGCATCAAGCGTTTTCGGAGGGCCGTTTACCATCTGACAGGAGAAATGCTGGAAGACCTAGATCGGAACGCGACGAAGACGTTCTCAATGAAATTGAAAATGATTCAACTACCTCGGTACGTGCCATAGAAATAGCTACGGGAATCCCAAAAAGTACTGCACATCGAATCCTAAAACGTCACAGACTTCACCCATATCACTACAGGCGTGTGCAGACGTTATTACCGCGGGACTATCCACTACGAGTCGCATTTTGCCGTGTGATGCTGCAAAAGCACAGAGAAGATCCCCAATTCTTGGATAATATTCTATGGTCGGATGAATCAACCTGCAAGAGAGATGGCTATTTAAATCTTCACAACCTACATAGCTGGAGCAATGAAAATCCGCACTTGATGAGACAAGACAAATCCCAATATCAATTCAAGGTTAACCTATGGACGGGCATATTAAACGGAAAAGTGATTGGGCCTTTTGAATTACAAGGAAACTTGGATGGCAATAGTTACTTGAACTTTTTACAAAATGACTTGCCAGTATTATTAGAAGACATGCCCATTAGTGATCCACAAAACATATGGTTCCAAAATGATGGCTGCCCAGCTCACTATGCCCGTCCTGTGCGAGAATACTTAAACCAAGAGTATCCAGGGCGTTGGATAGGGCGACTTGGTCCTATTTTATGGCCACCCCGTTCACCCGATCTAAACCCCCTGGACTTCTTCTATTGGGGTTGTCTCAAAGACAGAGTCTACTCGAAACCCATTGCAACACTGAACGACCTTCGCCAAAAAATCACTCAGGCTGCGGATCATATCAATAGTAGAAGATATGCACGACGAATAAAACGATCTTTTTTAAGGCGATGTCATGCTTGTATTAATGCCGGTGGTAAACAGTTCGAACATTTATTATAATATTATTAATAATGCAATAAATTTACATTTATTGACACCATTTGTTTCATTCATTCAACATTTGCCAACAACAAAAATCTATTTTGGGCACATAGTAGAAGTGATTACTATTAACAACAACTTATGAAATTTGGTTCTTGATTAGAAAAAGTGTCATTATTTTTTTTTTGTGGCTAGTTTTCCTAAAGTATTATACCATTTTAAAATCTAGGTTAGTTGCGCTAATTTTTAAAAAAACTTGCCATGGTAGTGCCCATATTTTTTTTTTACACTACGATGACTTAAAGTGAACGTTAAAATCTTTCAAAATTTTAGGGAAATAATTTTTTTTGGTTGTTTTTTTGTATAAAACTACGAAAATTCTGTAATTTTCAAAGATTATGGTGAATAGTAGTACTACTTAGGTTGCCGATACAAACAAAAAAACTGAAAAATTTGAAAATTGTGGTCATGGTAGTTAAAAGTGTCATAAGGGGTATGGGTCAAAATCAAAGAGGTGAGCATCTTAGGTTTTCAAATATTTGAAAAATTAAGTTTTCTTTTGAAGAAAACTAACAAGTGGAGTCTGTTGTGTCATTTGTCATGAACCTTTCCTGTGAAAAGGTACGCACAAAAATGTATATTTTAGAAATTCTACCAGTTAATAAGAAAAATGCCAGGCACAAAAGTCATTTCGGGAACACTTTTTACTATTTTTTTTAATAATAATATAACCAACGCATTTAAGTATCACCTTTAAGAAATTGTAATTAACCTGTTTCTAAATCGGATAATGTTGTTAATTTATATATTTTTTTATTGAAAACATTTATTTTTCAAAGTACTCTCCATAAATTTTCAATTGGTGTATCATTTCGGGAACGCCCGTCATATAGGTGAACGTTCCCGAAATGACCGTTCCCGAAATGACTATTTGATAATTATTTTGTTGTCACGCTTGACGCCGCCATCTTAGATATAGGTTTTAGAGGTTATGAACAAGTGAGCTCTAATATTTATAAGATTTTTGCAAAAAATATGCAAATTTTCGAAAAACTAATCATCAAACAGCGTTCCCGTAGTGACAGAGAATTAAAGTACGCTTCACACATATCAATTTAAAAGGTACTTACCAACAAAATCAATTATTTTTTTCCGTAAACACGAAACACGCCTTTTGCTTTGACTAGCGAACTTCACACTGTTGCTCGCTAACGCCACCTAGCGTGTTTTCTTTTATTTACATCGATCAACATCGACTGCGTTCACGGAATGATTTATTAAACGTCAGACAGCATTTGAATAGTCAAAATATGAATAAATTAAACTGCTATTAATGTATTTTATACGTATATTCTTAATTTAATCATTTTCAAAGTTAAAATTAAAATATGACAATTTTAAGTCTTAATTATAAACATTTTTGACTTGTTTGAACTATGAAACATGGTTTAAGGACGCGTTCCCGGAATGACTATTTCCACCTTTTTTTGTTTAAAATCAAATAAAACATTAGTACAGAAAGATAAATAAGCTAAGTGCCGTGTAATTATGCACAGAACCTTTATTTTGAAATAAATCTTTTAGTAGTATCGAGTTATTTTATTCAGAAATGTTTGTCAGAAGCATAATGCTCACCTCTCTGATTTTGACCCGTATACATTTTCGAAGAATTTCCATTTTTTTTAAGTAATTTAAAAAAAAGTAGACGTATTTTTTTTTTCTTTTTTTTTCTCGAGTAGTCATTAGTAGGTCCATCCTCTGGTGCCGGCTTATCGTTGAATTTTGGGACATGTTGTATAATGTTATAATTTTATTTATGTATACAAAACATTGTACAGACGCCAGCACATCAAGCTATCCCTAACTGTCAAATTTTCTCAATTAAAAATGAACCTTATGTCTTTGCAATAAAGTTGAAATGCTATCAAAGAAATTTGACAGATTGTGGTAACTTGTTGTGCTGGCCTCTGTACAACATTTTAAAAGAGTAACGGTGGAGTTTCTTGCTCATTCCTATCCATACTACCTTTTGGAAGGGGCGACTAGAATCAATTCTATTTGTTGTTCATTTAGACGTTCAAAAGTGCCTTTCTTGTGCCTATTTGAAATAAATGACTTGACTTTGACCCCTGGAATGCTAACGCCCCACCCACTACCCCTCCACTAGCCACATGCGACGGTGACGTCACCATACTCAGGTCACAATTTATCTTGCAAGGGTAGTATGTATACAGAGTTGATACGACAGAGGGGCTTTCCTTTAAACAGTTTATACTAGGGACCATTTTCAAGCTCTGTACCAAAAATCAATTAAATAGGAGCAGTAGTTTAGTAGCAAATGTTTTTAAGTGTTTGCTCCGTTTGAACACGATGTATCTTTCCTAACAGCCCTACGGCGCGCGCGCGTCGGTGCCGATGCGTTACAAGGTCAGTATTTATTTACAAAGGGTGGTTGCGTTTTACTCTGATTTGTAAGCTATTTAGTTTGTTTGAAAAAAAAAAACCTCATTTTTTGGTGCTTTTTATTTTTATACCGTACCGAGTTAATACTAAACACGTATAGTATACGTAGTGTAATTTAATGCCCCTCTGTCATATCAACTCTGTATATGTATCGTCAATTTTAGCCTTTACCATAACGCAAGCATAAGGTTGCTTAAGCTTGGGACTATACGGCGTGGTGTGAAATGTCTAAGGATATTATTATTATTATTTATTTATTTGATTTTGTTTTTCCTTACTTTTAGCACAGTATAAAAATGATACAGTAGGACGACGCCTTTGATCTCGTGGTAAATAACGACAACATGTAGGCATTATCGCAACAGCTAGGGTTGTCCCAAGTTAACAATATAAATTAATGACAAAATGGAAAATATTTAGACATAATATTAACAACGGTGGGTTATACTTGAAAAATAAAAACGTAAATACTCATGCTAAAGCCTTTGGGTTTGAGATAATATCAAGTATGTTCTTTCTATCAAATAATATTTATTTGTTTACCTTTCATCCGTTCGCGGAAATTAATTGGTGTTATCGCAGTTTTTAGTTAATATTAGATGACGACTTGCAAATGCAATCTTTCACAACACATGTCGTATGCACCATTTTAATTATTATTCATAAATTGCAACAATAATAAATTGACATACGATAGCCCTGAAAGTTGTCTCCCGAACTACTAACACGGTAGTACGCAATTCGGGAGCGCCCTTCCTCCGTCCCGCCCCTCACGTCCCGCAAGATTATCCTGTCTAGACGTCTTCGTTGGACGACTGTATGATTTATAGACTGTGCTTTAAGAGTCAAATTATTTATGTTATAGTATTATTTCGGCAATTCGTGCCTACACAATTACTTGTATTATTTCTTATTCAGTGTTCCTTTACTTTCATCTATATTGTACTACAGTTAGTAACTGTAAACTTGTTGTAGTAAAGTTTAGTATGATTGCCAGCGCATCATGTTATCCTAACTGTAAAATATTTCCAATTAAATATCGACGCTTGAAAGACAAAAATTACCAAGCGATTGTTGGGCGATATTGAATCGACACGATTTCTTCGACGATCTTTAAATGCCTGTTTATTCAGCCTTTAAACAGCATTATTGGTTGTTTTTCTATCTATAATATGTATGTATATACAATAAAAAAATGTATATAAGTAGTTTATCAGCCATCTCGTTGCACAAGCATTAGGTTGCTTAGCCTGGGACTATATGGCATTGTGTGAAATGTCCAAGGATATTGTTATTAGAATTAGTTGGGAATTAAGTAGTTATGACAAATAGATGACTTTTTACGATTTCTTTCCAAAAATAAATACTTTAAAATGCTCTCTTTATAATCTCTTTAGAGTTGCCGATATGTCGTTTGGTAAATATTACCTTTCAAGCGTCGATATGTACCTTTTTTGAGTATTGAGTATTGATATGTACAGACGCCAGCACATCAAGCTATCCCTAACTGTCAAATTTTCTCAATTAAAAAAGAACCTAATGTTTTTGCAATAAAGTTGAAATACCATCAAAGAAATTTGACAGATTGTCGTAACTTGATGTGCTGGCCTCTTTACCTTATACTTTTGAAATAAAGTCGTAAATCTATTAAAGAAATTTGACAGATCAGGGTAGCTTGATGTGCTGGCGTCTGTACATCGCACCTTTAGGATGAAAAAAAAAAACAAAAATTGAGTTATCGTCATAAAATGACTCAAAACGAAAATAGTGAAACGACTTTTTTATGTATCTCTTCACGTGTCTAATATATTGGCTTTCGGACTCTTCGCAGCGATTGCTATATTTTTTTGCAGATTCATTAGAAAATTTCCCTGACCAAGTAACGTTGCCATCAAATATTTTTATGTGAAATAAGTCCTCGGCGTCATGTTTCCAAATAATTTTTACATACAGACTTTTACCTTTTATAATAAATTTCGTAACGGAGGTTCTTTTAACAATAGGATCCATTTAAAAAATAAAATTATCGGATACTGTATAGGTTACTGCTTGCCAGAGAATACGTTGCTTGACGATTGTAATTATTTTTATTTACACTTTTGTTGACATGGTTGTATTGTATGTGGTTGACTTCTAGTGACTTGACTTGAGTCTTGACCAGACTTGATTGGAGAGGATCAGTCTTAATATGTTAACCCCCTGACAATGACATGACACCTGTATGTTATATTTCACCTGTATGTTTTTTGTATGTATTTCACTTGTTTGTATGTTATATTTCACCTGTTTGTATGTTATATTTCACCTGTTTGTATGTTATATTTCACCTGCATGTATGTTTGTAACAGACTCCTTTGGGCGCGATTTTGACCCACTTTAAACGGCCAAATTTCATTCAAACTTTGTAGATTTATAGAGGACTAGCTTCTGCCCGCGACTTCGTCCGCGGAAAATTGCGATATACTGTAACTGTTTAGGCAGCGCATACAAATAATTCTGTTTGCGGAGGTATTTTTTTTCCGACTTGCTAGACGAAAATTGCGATAGCTCGGCTAATATGTATGATATAAATATAATTTATAGCTTATAATTTGCAGCACAAACATAGTCACTGACGTAAATAATCACGAAATGTTCATGTCATGTTCAGAAACGGGCGCTGTCAATAGGGACTGGTCACCTCTTAGCTGCCACAGCTGTTTTAAAAAACTTAATTTTGAATTGTTTTTTTAAATCTTGTAATTATGGACGCTTTTATTAAGTTCTGCATCGTTCTCACGTGTAGAGTGCGTTTCACCGAATAGTTCCTATGGCGTTCTGTTGGCACCTCTGTCTGTCAAAGTCATTGGCTCGAGAAGACGCTTCCGCAGATTTTGTTGATTTTCATTTGATTTTTGACTGAAATCATGCCCAAAACTTTGAAGAGTGGTGAAAGAATGATGGTGTTAAAGGTGAAAAACTTTTGTGAACGTGAAAAACGTAATGAGGCCCCGTTGATTCCTTTAAAATGTGTTCAAGCTCGTGTCGCCGCCATTACAGGTTAGTCAAATAGGGTTACCAGTAGATGATAATGAGAAATAATTTCCTCACTTAAAATGCCATTTTTTTACTAACTATTTTAATGCGACGGCTGCAGTAGTTTATGTGTGATTGTGACAATAGACAAATAAACCGAAATATTTGTTTTAGGTGTATCCGAAAAAACGGTGTCTAAAATCACCAAAGAAGGTGAGGTCGCAGCCAGCACGTCGACTAAGGTTTCAACACCACGCAAAAGCGGTCCCCGGCCTAAAAGAATCGAACTGGATGATTTCGAACGGTGTGCTATAAGGCATAAAATACATGAATTCTATGCCGTAAAAAAGGAATTGCCTACCCTTACAAAGTTATTGCATGAAATGCGAAGCGAGATAGAGTTCAAAGGAAGTCGTACCACTTTGTGGAGAATTATTAAAGACATGGGATTTTATTTTGAAAAATGTAAATCTAAAAGGAAAGTCCTGATAGAGAGGTACGATATTGTCGTGGTGCTATGGGTTTCATTCCCAATGCTCAACTTATCTTCAGATCACAGTCACAAGCGGCCGATTATCATGACGACATGAATAAAACGAATTTCAATAAGTGGCTTAGTGAAAAACTTATACCAAATCTGCCTCCCCAATCAATTGTGGTGATGGACAACGCCTCGTACCACACAGTACAAGTTAATAAACCACCAACAATGGCAAGCAGAAAGGCAGACATGCAAAATTGGATTTCGAGTAATGGTCTTTCTTATTTGCCAACTATGGTTAAAGCCCAGTTATACCAAGTAATAAATGAGCACAAACAGCCGCCCGTTTATGAAGCCGATGTAATGTTGGAAGCGCATGGACATAAAGTGGTAAGGCTTCCACCTTACCACTGCGATTTAAACCCTATAGAGCTCATATGGAGTGTCTTAAAAAGACGAATTGCTGAAAAGAACGTGGGTCAAGAAGCAAATAAAATCGTTCAAATCACAGAGGAAGCCTTCGCATCGATCACCGAAGAAGAATGGAGAAAAGAATGTGAGCATGTTATAAAACTGGAAGAAAAGTATTACGCCGATGGTCCTGCTATTGATAATGAGACGGACAGGTTCATTATTGAAGTGGGAGACGATAGCGACACTTCCGATGACGAGGATGATATGGAGGATGACGATCTCTCGGGTATAAGTCGGTTGGATGAACATAATTACTGTAAACATATATAAGTCATTGTTATGATCCGTACAAAAAATCACATTCATAATATTATATTTTAATAAAAATATTAAATAATAAATGCTTTTTATTACTGTCCTGATTTTTAAAATATAGCTGTGGAACAATTTGTAAAAATGTAAGAATCTAACAAAAAAAATATACTTTAAATCACCGTTAATTTGAGGTAGATTACTATAGGTAATGTGGCAACACTAGAAAACATTGCTGCCAACATAACGCCATAGGAACTATTCGATGAAACGCACTATATATTTCAACATGAATGATGTAACCCAGTTTGTGTAAACATATTTTGATTTAAAAGAGTGTCCATGGAGTTTCTTGTCCGTTCTTCTCCATAGGTACCTACTGCTTTGGAATGGGCAACTAGCTTCATCTTTCTGACTGACCGACCCCTTGACAATTAAAAAGGGCCTGTAATTGGTTTATTTGAAATAAATGCTTTGAGTTTGAAATAATAGACGAAATAATACGGAGGTGTCAGAATTTCAAAACTTGTTTTGCTATTTCGCTAAAGTCACTTTTTTGAGTTACTTACGTTGTTTTCATCCTAAAGGTGCGGCAATTGTTACAATTGTAATCCTATTTACCTTAAAACTATTAACAGTTAGTCAACTGAATAGTCTTCAAGGCACTTAAAATCGAACTTAAATATAATTTTAAACCTTAAAACAAAAAAGAATACAAATAGTCTACTTATAATTTAAAACTAAGAACTAAACTAGTTAAAAATAACCAACAATTCGTTTTAGTCGAATCCTTTTTTTTTTGTTTATTTTTTTTAACTAATTGATTAACCATCTTATGCAGTTTAAATAAGACTGGGTATTGTGTTACCCAGCCCAGTAACTGATTAGTGAAGGTCAGATAGGCTGCCACTCCATCTAAAATACAGCTGCGTCTGGGTGGACTGGGAGCTGACCAAACATAGTAAAAAAAAAAGATAAAGAAATGTCTTTACCTACAGCTACCTAAGGGTATTACAGAACCTCACTCAAGACCCAAGCATTACTTAAATTAAGTTTTAACCAATCAAATGACTTTAATCAAGTTTCAAGCAATGCTTGAGTATTGAGTGAGATTCTGTATCTGTAATACGGGCATTAGAGAGTCCTATATGGAGGCATTGGATCCGCCTCCATACAGGATAATTTTAATGTTATTTTAGTCAGTTTGTTTTGTTATTTTGTGTATTACTAACTTAGTTCTTAAATGCCTGTGTTATACTAACACTCTATGGACTATCTTGGTCTGAAATATACCATTATTATTATTATCAAGTCATTTTCTGAGTATTATTTCTCTCTTTCTGTTTTACTTATCCATTTTCCTTTAGAATAAATCTTCTTTGTCAGTATGTCTGCTTAGCCCTTCATAGCTATCAGCAACTCCGGCGCATCCACTAGGTACGTTAAATCATCTTGCTTCACACAGTTGCTCACTTTCAAGCAGCCCCTGCCTTCGTCGTCGATTTTCATATGTAACACGGCTCGGGCCAGCATCTCGTTTGAAGCTTCCCGTGGGAAATCTGCGGGAGAGAATTTATTTTAAAAAAATAGCTTCTGCCTGCTTGGATGTTGGAAATTGTTACATTGGCGGGAGTTTTAGTAAGGATGCCTAATTTTTTTGAAAATATAATATAGCCTATGTCACCCAGGGATAGTATATCTTCCCAACAGTGAAATAATTTTTCAAATTGGTTCAGTAATTCCAGAGCCTATTCAAACAAACAGACAGTCAAATCTTTCCTCTTTCATCGAACTCTGACACCAGGTTAGACACTGACCACATGAAAGGAAGGATGGTGAGATTTCGAACCCAAGGCACACGCCTAATTTAATGGATTCATGTGTTCATTCTCTCTCTCTTTTTCTGATGTTTGCATGTATGTCTATGTTTAAGTTCACTTTTAACTACAGTACTCCCAAATTAATAATGCACATGCAGATCTTCGCTAATTGTCGTATTCCCGGCAACACCCGAATCGTTGAATCGTTCCAGTCCTGAACTATGCACTTGCATTTTGCACCTTGTTCAAAAGAAATAGGAGTCAAAATCATGTGTACATAATCGAGGCGGTCGGCGGTCAGTCAAAGGTCCGTCAGTTGTTTTTATATATTGGTGGTGACTGCACGTGTTCTCTCTATGTGGAATTATATAGAGCTGCTATTACACACCCTTCTTGGTTTTGTTTTCAAAGGTGAATTTAATTTCAACTTTCAAAATTTCAATGGTTTATTTTGTGTTAAATAGGTAAATGTACTAACATTTTCACATTTTTTTAATATTAAAAAATTAAACTTACTGTTAATAAAAAAAAAGTATACATAATACTGTTTTCAATACATTAAACAGATTGTTTCCTATCTACTTTCTGTTTCATAAAAATATGTGTTATTTCCTTTTTCAAACCTCATTGTACTTTATTTCTTGTAAAAAAAATGTTGGAAACCCTAGAATAGTGTACAGAGGCCAGCACATCAAGTTACCACAATCTGACTAATTTCTTTGATAGTATTTCAACTTTAATGCAAAGACATAAGGTTCATTTTTAATTGAGAAAATTTGACAGTTAGGGATAGCTTGATGTGCTGGCGTCTGTACTACAGTAATTATGAATACGACTTACTTCTAATCTCCATATACAACCCCATGACGGGTATCCCAGCGATGAACTCTGGCATCATCTTGCGCAATAAAGTGACGGGCACATTGGCAACGTTGCCATAATCCAGGTAACATATCTTGCCTTCACTGCTGCCGGGACCGGAGACCGGTTCTAAGTATACCGCGCGGAACCACTGAGGATCTGTTGGAAGATGAAAATGATTTTTGTCATGAAGGCCGAAACATACTCATTTGGGTATTTGAAAGGGTAGTCAATAACGTTACTTTTTATGAACTGTCAAAATTTGTACGTTATTTGTATGAAATATAACAATGTGACGTCACAGATTTTTAGAATCAAATGGAATACTAATTAACATTAAATGCAATTCAACAATTATATCTTCGCTTTATAGTTAATTTCTGTATGGTGATAAGTTTTTATGACGAGCAGGCTTTTTCCATATGATTTCATATTCTATTTTTGATCGATTCAAATAGTCAATAATAATAAGCGGCAATAATATAATATAGGCGAGAAATAACAAGGGCGAATTGGAACACCTAAATCTTTTACAGATATATGACACAGACCAGGAGACGTCATCAACTTCTGGAAGGAGGTGGGCTGGCTGGAATAACTGCCACAGGCCGCGATGGCCCACGCACAATGGTCCGCCAAGGACTGAGTGCGGAAACCAAAACCTCAAGAAGAAGAAGAACAAGGGCGATTTCGTGTATCAATCTGCCAATTTGCATTTGCATTTTCCAAACCATGTTGGGGTCTGCTTCCAATCTAACACAACACTGCTACAATTTTTTGTGCGTTTCTAAGCTCAATGCTTTCAACACACATACAGTACTCCCAAATTAATAATGCACATGCAGATCTTCGCTAATTGTCGTATTTCCGGAAACACCCGAATCGTTTTATCGTTCCAGTCCTAAACTATGCACTTGCATTTTGCACCTTGTTCAAAAGAAATAGGAGTCAAAATCATGTGTACATAATCGAGGCGGTCGGCGGCGGTCGGCGGTCAGTCATAGGTCTTTCAGTTGTTTTTATATATTGGTGGTGACTGCACGTGTTCTCTCTATGTGGAATTATATAGAGCTGCTATTACACACCCTTCTTGGTTTTGTTTTCAAAGGTGAATTTAATTTCAACTTTCAAGTTTTAAATAGTTTATTTTGTAAAATAGGTAAATATACTAACATTTTTACATTTTTTTAATATTAAAAAAATAAAAATACCTACGTTAAATACATATTAAGTACTAGAAAAAGCATTTTAAAAATCAGATTTAGGCTTATATAAATTTAATAGAAAGATACACATGCATAAATAAACAAATAGATATAGGAATTATTGAATCAAATTTCGTTACTGATAAATCAATATTTATCTCTTTTAGCACAAAACACATAATTCTACTAAATTAAGCATGAAGAAAATGCTCTTATACACTCTATATACATATCGTGTTCCGACGCTCGGGGAATACGACCGTTGCCGAACAGTGGCGAAGAATTCTATGCGCATTATCACTTTGGGAGACCTGTATATGTGTTTGTGGCAGTGTATGAGTTAACGTTTTAGAAAAGCCGGCCTTACCAAAAACATATTAATTACAGTACGTAGAACCAAATGTTAACCTATTGAACGGCATTGTCGCATATACGTGACAAGCAAGTGCATGCCGCATGTACGCCAGCGACACAAATATGACAATACAGTACACTATCAACACAAAATAAACAATTAAATCATTACTTTTGTGAGTGTTTATATAGATATCTTAAAACTTGAAGCTCTCAACGTACGTATTTAATGACATAAACCAAATTAAAAGACACCATGAATATTGGGAAATTCATGATAACAAGAAGAAATAAATTTGTAGCTTGGCGTGCGCGTGCGATTATGCTCTGGCGTTTAATAAAAGGGAATAACGATTTCATGATAGCATGTCATTTTGGGTCAATTCTTACTTTTAGAGAATTGTATCTATGACATTAATGATTTTTATCCTCAAGCTCCGGTATATCACTGTCAAAGATGCAGGACCGGACCAAGTTAGCTTGTATTTGTATAAGGTCTTAATAAGCCTGGCTTTGTCCTATCTTGCTTGAATGGAGATGATGACAATTTTGGACACGTATTTTTCTTTTTTTATGTCCAATCCAAAGATTACGTCTATACATTGAATTAAAATGTGGCATGACGTCACGAGTATGTAGTTTTTATACTTACTTGTGACGTAGCGAGCCCCCACTCCCCAAATTTAATGCGTTTTATCTCAGCCATTTTATGTGAATATGATAAAGAAAAAAATTCGTGCCAAATATTTTTTTAATTATCTGATTGACGGACTAAATGTGATTTCTTTTTTTTTACCTATGCATCATCCCTATTGTATCATTTTCAAACAGTCCCGGTCAGTCCTAAGGATATAAAATACTAGCTTCTGCCCACGACTTTGTCCGCGGAAAATTGCGATATACTGTAACGGCCTTACTTATAAACGATCATTAAAGTTTAGACACAGTTAAACTACCTATTAAAAAATATTTTAACTCATAAACGATGATTAACGCTAACTAATGTCTTAGCGACTGCTTAAATAGCTTTCAACTTAATCAGTGTCGGACCCTTGTTTAAGGACCTTAATTACCAAAATGGCGTCCGAAATTCGTAAAAGTAACAGCTGTGGTATATCTCAACAATAACACCACATGCAAACTTCGCATTGAATTGTGTTCCGTTTGCTGGGCTTTGTTCCGCTACTTAGTAAAGTGAAGTGGATAAATATTAAAATGGATATATTTGACGACGATAATGAGTTACGCACATACCGAGACGAGATAGAAGAAATAAGAAATTTTAGGGATGTTGGTTCAAGAAGAAGGAGAGTAAAAATATATAATTCAAGAGCGAACCCAATGGAGGAATTCAGTGAAAGCGACTTTAAGCATCGCTACAGATTCAGTAAAGGAAATATGGTAAAAATTATAAATATCTTAAGAAACGACTTGTCCATGGATAGCCGGGGCGGCAGAATACCTGTGGAGTTGCAAGTAATGGCAGCTATAAGATACTGGGGCCGCCATGAGATTCAAGAAGACTGTGCGGAAATTCATGGCATGAGCCAACAGACTTTATCAAGAACTGCTAAGAGTTGCTATTGCATTGGCTTCGAAAAGTTCCATTTATATTAAAATGCCTTCAAATTTAAGAGAAGAGACTGAAACTATTCGGAAATTTGAAACAATTTGTGGGTTTCCCCATATTACCGGTGCAATAGATTGCACCCATATTAAAATAAGAAAAGTTGGAGGAGACGCTGGTCAGTACTATGTAAACCGTAAAGGACACTATTCTATTAATACTCAAATGGTGTGTAATGCAGATTTGAAGATCTGTGATATAGTTTGCCACTGGAGGGGTAGTACTCATGATGCAAGAATATGGCGTGAGAGTTCCATTAAAAGGAGATTTGAAGAACAAGAATTTAAAGGAAAACTTATAGGCGATGGTGGATACCCTTGTACCCCATATTTACTGACTCCAGTACTGAGACCCCGCAACGAAGCAGAACGGCGGTACAACTATAGCCACATTCGCACCAGGAATGTAATTGAGAGATGTTTTGGTGTACTTAAGGCAAGGTTTCGGATACTTCTGGAAATAATGAGAGGGTCTTTCAATACGATTAAAACGACAATTGTTGCATGTGCAGTATTGCACAATTTAGCAATCGAATTTGATGACACTTTAAGTTATGAAACCCCTCACACAGACAGTGATGAAGACACTGAGGCCATTGAACAGGACTCTAATAATTTGACACACATAACCAGAAACATTTTTATTCAAAATTTCTTTTAAAATACAAATACACAGTTTTATTTAAACATTTGTTAACTTTTTTTCCCAATATTTCTGTTCCAGATCCAAAATTGCCATTCTTTTCTTATGCAATTCATCCTCCCGTTGTTCTTTATTTTCTTTGCACTTTTTTGTGAGTAAAAATAATTGTTCCTCATAATTATCAGCAATCTGAAAAAGAAACAATAAGATGTATATACATAAACACAAGAAATATGAAAAAATTCATGCAACCATCAGGCATAACCATAAGTACTGTGATTAAGATGTTACCTTGTTATTTTGTTTAGGTTTGTGTTTAGGCTTATATAATTCCCTTTTTATTGTGTGTTTCTTTACTTTTGTTGCTGCTAGTGGTGTTAACAAAATTGGATTTTCTTCCACATCAGGAGGATTTGATAGCTGAAAAAGGAGAGCATATTAATGAATATTTTATTATAATGATTTCATTCAGTTGATAGTTGGATTACAGTACCTGAGTTGATTCCTCAGAATCTACAATAATTGCTATTTCTGTGGTGGCTAACCCAGATTCTGACTTCATCTTTTCAGTTGCTGTTGACTGCGACTGCAATAGACAATTATTATAATGTATAAATAAATAAATCATACTATGCGACAATATGAAATCAAACTATACATGCATACCTATTTTATGATTTATTATACATAATAATTGATCACACTATATGAAATCCAACTATACATGCATACCTGTTTTATTGTTTCTATAAATATGCTATCACTATCAAAAACATTACTGTCAATCACAAACTCATTGGGCAATGACTGAATTATTTCGAGATCTTCTTGTGGCGGACTTGGTGGTGGAGGTCCTCCACCCGTCATCTGCCTGGCCCGCCTATACTCAGACTCTCTACTTTTAACTTGGCCTTTTGTATTGCGCCACTGGGTGACAATTTGTGTCATATCCCTTGGTTTTTGATTAAGGCTATTAAAACTGAAAAAGGTTAACATTTATAAACATGAGTGCTTTCCACTTTGGTAGTATAGATAATGAAAGAAATGAAAGAATTAAAATAAAACAATGCTACCTAGACAATATCTCTTGCCAAGCAGCTTTTTTCTGTGCATTCGTATTTGTAGTACAGTCTTTTTTCTCTACAATATCTATTTTATCCATGATAAGTTGTCTTAAGAGTCTCTGCAAGAAATTAACAAAGTTCAGAGTTAGTACAATTTGGACAGGTATTTTGGTGCAACAAGATAGATACAGCACAAGTAACAATAAATTTAATATGATAATAACCTTTTCTTCTTCATCCCAGTTTGAAGATCGGGCCCTTTTCTTGGCGGATTTCACTTCCATTATATTACTAATATAAATCGAACACAACAAAAACACCACACCACTGTGTTTATACAACAACAAAAAAATACCACTCTTTTGACAATATTTGACACAATTTAGAATATTGACGTTTTGATTTTTTAATTTCTCTTTGGATAACAGGAATTTTACCATCACAATGCAGCTTTACGTTTGGTATTGGCAGCGTAAAAAATAAAAACGTTAATTAACCATTGCTTAGTTAAGTGACGTGTAAACAGTGTTTATTAAGAAATAGTTAATTGATAATTAAGGAGTTAATGAGTTATTAGTTAATTAGTTGCTTAGCTGTTCAGTTGATTAGTGGATTTTTATAAGTAAGGCCGTAACTGTTTAGGCAGCGCATGCAAATAATTCTGTTTTCGGAGGTATTTCTTTCCGACTTGCTAGACGAAAATTGCGATAGCTCGGCTAATATGTATGATATAAATATAATTTATAGCCTATAGCACTCAGGAATAATGTAGCTTTCTATCAGTGCAAAAAATCTTGAAATTGGATCATTAGTTCCGGAGATTACCCCCTACATACAAACTTACAAATTTTACCTCTTTATAATATTAGTATAGATAAACAGCAATGTGGTTCTTTCGCTGTAAAGTGAGTCTTGCTGATGTCTAAACAGATGGAACGCTTGGTTTAATGGAGATGGTGTTCAAGAGGTAAAGGGAATATGAAGAAAGACAATTTAAAACTTACATGGAGGAAGCTGAGCGATGCAAAGCTCTTCACTTTTCGGAAGGTAAGGCTCCCTGCCCAACTCACTGTTGCAGTAGTCCGCAATCTGTAACAAATGTTGGAAAACAAATTGAAATGAAATCAAAATCCAAAAGTTATTTATTCATACAAGGCTGAAAATCAGCACTTTTAGAAGGTCATCTCATTTCAAACTCAAACTCAAAGCATTTATTTCAAATAAACCAATTACAGGCACTTTTGAATTGTCAAGGGGTCGGTCAGTCAGAAAGATGAAGCTAGTTGCCCATTCCAAAGCAGTAGGTACCTATGGAGAAGAACGGGCAAGAAACTCCATGGACACTGAAAAACTGGGTTACATCACTCATGTTGAAATATACACGTGAGAACGATGCAGAACTTAATAAAAGCGCCCATAATTACAAGATTTAAAAAACAATTCAAAATTAATTTAAATATTAAAACAGCCGTGGCAGCTAAGAGGTGACCAGTCCCTACTGACGGTGCCCGTTCATGAACATGACGCATGGATTAGCACCATTCAGCTCAACCATTTTGATGGGAGCTAAATGATCCAAAATACCGCCACCTTTGCCTAGCCTTTTCCCTATTACTATGTTGGGGTCAGCTACCAGTATAACCGAATACAGCTGAATACCAGTATTTTACATGCAGCGACTGCCTATCTGATCTCCACAACCCATTAGCTGGGTAATAAATTCCCCTTGGTAAGATTAGCTGCCAGATTTTCGGATTTGCGACCCGTAACGACTGTCAAAGACAAATGACAGCCGAGACCAACGGCTTAAAGTGCTTGCCAAGCCACGGCGGAGTCTCGGTATGTAAAGATGGTAACCCATCCACGGACCAACCCCGGCAAGCGAAGCTTACCTGATAGATCGACCAGTGCGGCTGTTATTACTTAGCGACGAGCTTCTCTATTCTCAAATTGAAATACAATATTACCTTAAAACGCAGTGATAGCATAGTGGTCTCGACTTCGAACCCAAGGCACGCACCTCTGACTTTTCAGATTTATGTGCGTATTGTATAATTATCACTTGCCTAAAAATCGGTGAAGATAAACATGGTGAGGTAACCAGCATGTCTGAGAGATATTTCTCAACAGCATGTGAAGCTAAGTCAGAGGCCCATGGGCAGCATGAAAACTCTGACACCAGGTTAGTCACTAACCACACGACAAGAAGAAGAAGATTAAACTTACCTTCCCCGTCAGCTGATTGAATACTAGATCAGCGTTCGTGTCGGTCTTGTCGTAGCCACAGACTATGCCAGCCTTCAGCACGTCAATATTCACGACCTCGACGACACAGCCGTCTTTAGGCAGCACCGCATACTCAATGTCTTGGAACATTGTGTGTCCCGTTTCTGTTGACAATAATAACATTCTATAGAACGTAGCAAAGAATTTTTTTCTGAGATGACATAGCAAGCACTCCATATTTAGTATACAAAATTTAGGGATATTGCATTTTTATATGACAGTTTTTTTGAATTTTGAAGATCCAAATGGCTTTGCAAGTCCAGTAGGTCTAGCCTGAATGTACTAATGTGAATCTAATCATTGAGTGTTTTTTTAGATTACGTAAAAAAAAGAAAAGATACGTGTCCAATATTTTTTAAGAATCTAGCTTACAGACTAAATAAATAAAAAATAGGCATCATACCTATTGGTTATATCAACTGCGCCTTATGATTCGCTAAGTATTCGTAGTTTTATTTAGTACTAGCTGACCCGACAGACGTTGTCCTGTCTTAACTATGATACCTACCTTACCTACCCTACCAACCAACTTACCTACCCTACCTTCCCTACCTACCTACCGTACTTTTCTCATACAAACTTTGCCACCCCTTGTAACCCTTTTAGGGGTTGAATTTCCAAAAAATAATATGCCTATGTCCTTCTCATGAATGCAAACTATCTACATACCAAATTTCAGCAAAATCATTTGGGTGGTTTAGGCGTGAAAAGGTAACAGACAGACAGAAAGACAGAGTTACTTTCGCATTTATAATATTAGTGTGGATGTATTTGCTTGCATGTTTAATTTTTTATATGACTAAGAATAAAACATCATCCATCATTGACGACACGGTTGGCGCAGTGTTTGAGCGATTGACTGCTGTCGCGGGTTCGATTCCCGCACGGAACAAATATTTGTGCGACCTACAAGTATTTGTTCCGGGTTTGGGTGTTTTTCTATCTATAATATGTATGTATTTACAAAATACAGTACTCCCAAATTAATAATGCACATGCGAATCTTCGCTAATTGTCGTATTCCCGGAAACACCCGAACCATTGAATCGTTCGAGTCCTTAACAATGCACTTGCATTTTGCACCTTGCTTGAAAGAAATAGGAGTCAATATCATGTGTACAGAATCGAAAACAATTCGGGCGGTCGGCGGTCAGTCAAAGGTCCGTCAGTCGTCTTGTTACATTGGTGGTGCCTGCACGTTTTCTCTTTGTCTGGAGTTATATAGAGCTGCTATTACACACCCTTCTTGGTTTTGTTTTCAAAGGTGAATTTAATTTCAACTTTAATTATCTTATTCTAATTTAAATAGTTAATTTTGTATAATATTTAAATATACTAAAATTTTTCACGTTTTTTCAATATTAAAAAATTAAAAATACCTACGTAAAATACATATTAAGAACTACAAAAACATATTAAAAATCAGATTTAGGCTTATATGAATTATAGCTCGCTATTTACTTACATGGAATCATTGAAACAAATTTTGTTACTGATAAATCAATATTTATCTCTTTTACGACAAAACACATAATCTCACTAAATTATGCATGAAGAAAATGCACTTAACCACTCTATATACAAATCGTCTTCCGACGCTCGGGGAATACGACCGTTGCCGAACAGTGGCGAAGATTTCTATGCGCATTATCACTTTTGGAGACCTGTAAATACATACATAATAAGTAGTTTATCAGCCATCTCGTTATTACAATAACGAGATGGCTGATAAACTACTTGTATACATTTTTTTTCTGTAAATACATACCTACATATTATAGATAGAAAAACACCCAAACCTGGAACAAATACTTGCAGGTCGTACAAATATTTGTTCCGTGCGGGAATCGAACCCGCGACATGCTGCGCAGCAGTCAATCGCTGTACCACTGCGCCAACCGTGTCGTCAAGTACACTTTCGGTTACACCCTGTATAATATGTTACCGATAACGTCGCCGCCTCTTTGCTCGATCTTCTTCCAGTCTGGAGTGCACATCTCTATAAGCCTCGCGCCGACATTCAGTTTGTTCCGAGTTAAGTTGAGAGATGCCTCGCTGCCGCTCGGTACTGACTTGCGGCCATCGGGGAGTGTCTAGAGAAAAAAATTGTAATGTTATTTTTTTTTGCATACTCATTATTGCCTTGTTCTTAACTTAACCTATTGACTGCCGGAACGCAGATCTGAGCGAGGCACAAAAGCTATTGAATTGTGCCTGTTATTGCGGCATACGAAAGGTTTTTTCATTTGGTTCTTTTTTTTTTTAAATTTACGCTTGAGTACAGTCAGTTTTAATGTTTTAATTGGTATATTGACGTGTGCTAGCTGACATATGGCAAATGATTGTTTTTAATGTGATGAGTTTCGTAATGTTATTTACTTCTCATACGATAAATGTGTAGTCAAGTTCTTCCAACTAAACAGACAGCTGTGCTGCTGGGGAGTTTGTTGCGCCACTTCTTCTTCCTAGCTAAAGCACTAGGAAGTGGTGAAGGGTGGGCGTTTTTGGGGGACTGTCTTATGTAACTTTGACCTTCAAAAAGTGCTGATTTTCAGCCTAATTTGAATAAATTACTTTTGATTGATTTTTGATTTTGGCGGCATTTCTTCCATCTATTGGACATTTCTTTTCAATACTATTGTATAGAACAACTATGTTTAAGTATATACTTATAATTATATAATACGTATTTTATAATACGGGAGGGAAATCAGAGGGCATCAAAAAAATTCATCCCCATCGCTGTCAACAGGAAATGTGCTTAAAAGGCTGGCAGCATTGCCGCATTGAATGGCAATGTTCATTCTTTGGGATAAAAATGTAAAAATAAAAAACAATATAGAGTAGGTAAAAACTTTAAGCAAAGTGCCATTAATTTCTTAAACGTGAATTAATACTGTTATCTATACTAATATTATAAAAAGGAAAGACTTGTATGTAAGTAAGTAGTCTATACAAATATTATAAAAGGAAAGATTTGTATTTTTGTGTGTATGTTTGTAGTGCCCATCTTAAAAATTATATCACCATTAGTAAGCTTAGTTTTCAGGGAGTAACATACTTTTTATCCCGGGTCCCGCGGGATAGACCACGGGAGCAAAGCCGCGGGCAAGGTGTTAGTAACTCAAAAAGTACTTAACGGATCTGGATGAAACTTAGCACAAAGATAGATTATGAAATTGAAATGAAATTGTTTTATTGAAAAAATTAATAGTCTGGAATAGCATATAAGCCATGGAGCAAATAGAAAGAGGAGATGCCGTAACTGGATTTCCCTTTAACATAATGCGTGACACTTTACGGGGAGCGAGGGACGTTACAAACCACGCCCCTCTCTATTTTCCATCTAGCGGTGAATAGGACAATTAATAGATTAAGCTTTGTCGATTGTTACAATGTCGTTTTAGCTAGATTTCGCTAGATGTCACTAGTGTATAGGTGACATGATTATTAAGAGACAATGCACAGATTTTTCTAGAACGCTTCTAATAATTTATGAAATAAAATTACTTACACGTGAAATGTTATGCCGTCCAAGGCATCAGAACGTCTATCTGAATAGTTTTTACATGATAGCACACAACACTTCATCTTGTTCTTTAAAATAAGATAGAAAATAATAAAATAGACTGAACACTGGACTGTAAACATGTAGTTGGTACCTACGCAACGTGTGCCGCCAACTGACCGAGGCCACGCCCACCGTGATGACGTCAGGACACATTTATTGTCACAGTGCACATTCACATTAAGACATCTCCTCTTTGTATTTGCTCCATGATATAAGCTAAGCTTTTTATCCCGGAAAAATATACGGTTCCCGTGGGAATGGCGAAAGCTAGTGATTAAATAACTTGGGCCCTCAATCCAGACGGTACACTCATGCATCCATCTGCCGTCTAAGTTCTTGCCCCCCTGACAGCAGACCAGTCTCACTTCCATACAAGCGGCGCAAAATCCCCGAGATATTTACCTACTATTCTGGAAAACAACCTAATTTCAACCATTTGCATTGCGTATAGCGTTCATAGTACAACAACTGTCTGCCGTCTCTCTTCAATCTGCTAGGGCTGTCAGAGGTACCTTACGGTATTAACAGTTTATTTTAGTTTCGCGGATGCGTGCGCTGCGTGTGCGACAAGTCGAGCGAGTGCCATCCTATTGAGACTAGTCCGGTGACCGGACGCTTGCGTTTATCATACCTAAACCCGGGAGTGAAATTTCTGTACCGTAAGGTACTATTTATATATTCTGTGCTGACAGTGTGGACAACATACCAGCAAAAGTTCTTCAACCTCAATGAGCTCCTTGATAAATTCTTTGGCGGCTGTTGACAGTTCCGTTGGCGGCGCGAGTTTCAACATTGACACTTGCGTTTTGATAGTTGACAGGTCAAGGTCGGCAGGGCATGGGTACAGGTTCTCCAGAGTTGAGATTTCGATGTTACCTGTTGAATGGAAGAAGATGAGAATGTATGTTGACAGATTAAGGGTGCCTTTTCACCAGAGAGATGCTTAGCTACGTTGCTATGCTTTCTTTTTAAGGCTGGGAAATCATCCAATGACTTCTCCCGCTCGGGTGGAGCGGAAGGGAGTGTCAGACTCTTACTGACTAAAACCAATCCATGTTCCTTCCTTAGCCCTCTATGTTCCGGGGTAGCGGTAACCCTTTCGGACAATCCCGCTTACCCGGCAGGCTTGGCCCTGAGGGGCCCCTTCATATGCTGACATCTCTTTGAGGCGCGCGTGGAACATATACGCGCCGTCCGGCACGGGCCTGGTGCTGATCGGACGGTGAGTCACCCATTACTCACCGCCCGCAGGCCCGCGCCTACGGTGGCCGGGAGTCGTCCCGTGGCTCCCGACGCCCGGGGCGTCTCCCGCGGCGGCTTGGACGGGAGGACCTTTCTCTCTCCCATCCCACCACCTCCTTCGAGAGCATGACTTTTTCGCAGGAGGTGACTGCCTCCCACTCCCTCGCTTCGAACCATGGCTTGCAGCAGGGCCTAGCGCGAGAGGTCACCGCCGCCGATCGCCTCTACGAGGTCACGGCGGTGCTCCGCCCAGTTGCTACGGATGCGTTTGCTATCCACCAATCATATTCATTGGTCCATATAGCATAGCACTAGTGGAAATAGGTTCTGCTAAGCTAGGTTTTTTATGCATGATCTGGGTGCAGCTATGTGCAGAGCGCCGCTCCCCGTGCCTTCCTTACTGTCGATACGTAGCTGCGCATCTCCCTCGCGGCGTCGCATCTTACTAGCCCGCTACATAGCTAAGCATCAGTGGAAAGGTCACATAAATTCGTATCTTAGCTTTCACATCCTCGCAGCACAGCTGCATAGCACATCTCTGGAGGAAACGCACCCTAATACGTGGGCATTCAAGCAAAAAGTATCCACTAGTAGGGTATTGAGTAAAGATTAGATTCAGTATCCAGATTAGTAAATTGATAGTATGCATTGAAAAAATATTAAAAAAGCTGTCACATATTTTTTATCAGACAATTTGAATAATGAAAAAAGGTCAAGTCATTTATTATAATTATGAAATTGTAGATTTAAAAAAGCAAAATGCAATTTTTTCACTCAACTTTAGGAAACGTCTTGTATCTCGCAAACTAAATGCCGAAAACTGGACCTTTTATGCTTGGATGCCGATTTTGATGATTTCGTTGTGTCCCGTCTTTCCTTGTCTATTGTTTGGCCAGCGTCAACGCAAAGCAAACACTGCCTCTATTTTGTTGTCAGCTGCTCTAGCTATTAGCGAGTGCCTTCAAAACGTATATGTGTTATCAAAATCCCTACTGAGCGTCTTTAACACATTGTGATTAACTTTAACCTGATTGTGTCTGGGAGTGTAGTCTGTTTGTGAGACATTACTGTGAAACATTACTTATCAATTTAAATACGCATGTTTTAACCATGCTTATTTAAATTGATAAGTAATTTTTAATTGTATTATATGAAATAAAATAAATAAATAATAATAATAATTCATAATATTTAATTCTTAATTCAATTTAATTTTAATTTTATTTATTTTAATTGTAAATTTATAGAATTATGGATCAATTAGTTTTCCGATTTTCATCACAATTAACAAAAATATAAAAAATAGTGGTCCGCCGGTGTCGGGAGCAGGGTCCAAGCTACCGGTGGTTAGGGCTGAAGAGACAGGAACCTCCTCACAATGCGAGCCGTATCGGGGAGTACTGCCTCCTGAATCTGGCTCTTTATACAACCACCTAACGGGAGCCTCGAAAGATGTTGGTCGAGGCTCTTGGCCATCAGGCCGTTGGCTGTTATGACAATCGGTACAATGATAGCCGAGCTCACATTCGACATGTCAACAACCTCGTGTGCTAAGTCGAGATATTTTATTTGTTTCTCTTTCTCAGCTTTCACGAGGTTCTCGTCATGTGGAATGGTAACATCGACTATCATTAGTATTTATTTTATTATTAAACCATACTTACCTTATTCGAAACCTAATAAAACATGAGAGTAGCATTCTTGACTTCCTACTAGTACTAACCGTGCGGAAACAACCCTGGCGCTGTCTGTGTCTCGTTCTAACGTCTCTCCCACCACCCCCACCACCACCTAAGGCAGCTCGCGTGTCGATCGCGAGTTGGGCGTCATTGAGTTTGCTCATGTTTTTATGCCACCAGGCAGGTATTTAAGTTATTAGGTTTCGAATAAGGTAAGTATGGTTTAATAAACATTTTATTTTAGGTAAAATGTCTCTATTAAACCCACTTGACCGTTATTCGAAACCTAATAAAACATGAGAGACGTGTTTGTTATCGCCTGGTGGTGGTGTCGAAAATGTGATCTAGAGTAAATGTGTATTATATGTATTTGCAATGAAATAACAGAATATTGAAAAATCACAATTGTGTTTTTATTTATTAATCACAACAATTAGTACAGCAATCGTTTTACTAATACACATTTTGTACGTATGAGGATTAATGGGAGAGTATCTCGAAACTTACAAATAAACTATAGTTATTTTATAATGACTCTATTAATGAATTTTTCTATTCTACAGGCTCAAAGAGAGTAGTAATCAAATCAGTCTTTGATGCATCTGCTCGAATCTCACGGCAATAGAATTTCTTAAAAGTATTGGCCGATTTCCAATTACCTCTTAAGAGTATCTCGTCTAGATTAAACTGTTCCATCCAGTTTTTTGAGGCTACTGCTGATCGGAAACTGCCCGGTGTGCCCTGTATGCCAGCGTTCTTTAACGTTTTCTTCATCCAACCGGCAATTATAGTGCGAGTCGCTGGTTTTGGGTCTCCAAAGGTGTTCAGAAACAAGTTGTCTGATGATATTACTTCCCTTCTTGGGCGTGACAGATCGATCAGATGTTTGACCCAATGGACTGGGTCTAAACTTTTATTTTCTTTATTTTGTAGAAGTTTCCAGCCTGATTGTCTCCGGTTAGCTGTGTCTGTCTTTGATCCAAAAGCCGGCCAGAGAATTATATTATCTTCGGATTGAATGTAGCGTTCTGGTGAAATACGAAGGAGTGTAAGATCATGAACACGTCGCCCAGAGCAGAGAAGTAGGATTGCGGCAGTTTGACAGGAAGTTTCGTAGAAGTTAACAGTTTCGGGATTTTTCTGACTTAAGTATGAAATGAGCGTATTAATATCCCAAATCGGTGGCTTGGGTAGTTTAGGATGAGCCAGAGAGATCGATTTTAGGACTTGTCTTACGAGGGCGTGTGAACTTATTTTTGTTTGATTATCCGGGTCACAAAAAGTCGAGATAGCCGATTTATGAACGAGAATCGTGCTCAGGGAAAGCCCCTCTACTTGATGCAGATCAGCTAGGAATCGTGCAAATTGAGAGCCAGTAGGCTGTAGTGAGTTCACCTCATTATTTTTAGCCCAGGTCATCCATCTTTTCCAAGCTGGTCTATAAGTGTTAAGAGTAGAATTACGCCAGCTGGATGATAAAAGAGACCTTTGTTCTTCTGACCAATCCTTCAATGTTGGCTCCCACCCCCACATCTCCAAACTTCGAACGTCATTGTTGCCACGTTTGGAGGTGGGAGACCGGTTGAGACGTCTACTAGTACCTTGGGTAGGTTCCTGATGGTGAACGGGGGACCTAATGCTCTGCTCTTCAGATCTGGTCTCCAGTATACTTTGTCCCACCGTGGGGCGACTATCAGGTAAACGCCTCTTGCCTTGTTTAGGTGTGCTAGTACCCTGGGGATCAAGTGGGGTGGTGGGAACACCCAAGCTAGCGTGTACGTCCAGTTCTCTGCCAAAGCATCGTACCTCTTGGCTCGCGGGTCGGTTCTGTCGAGTGTGCAATAGTCCTGTAGGATATGTGCCCGTCGAGAAGCAAATAGGTCGATTTGAGTTTGGCCCCATTTTGAGAAAATTACTTCTGTTGCCGTTGGCAGAAGGTGCCATTCTGAAGGCGTCTTCTGACGAGACAGGTGGTCCGCTGCCGAGTTGTAACTGCCTGGCAGGTGATAAATAGTCATGTGGTTGTTGTGCTGATCTAGGATTGCGAAAGCTTCTGCTGCAAGGTTTACAAGGGCTTGAGATTTCGTGCCGCCTTCGTTGCGTAGGTACGATACCGTGGTTTTGTCGCATTGGACTAGTAAAGCCGAAGAGCTCAGGTAACGACAGTGATCTCGTAAGACGTTTATTATGGCAATGAGTTCTTTTTGGTTGCAATGCAACTCCTGTTCCGTCGCTGACCATGTGCCTTGTAAGCTTGTGTTGTCTAGCAGGGCCCCCCAGCCGATGTCAATCGCATCGGTTGTCAGATAGTGTGATGGTAGAGGACAGTGAATGGTTGAAGGAACTCTGTAATTCGTTAGCCACCACAGGAGTTCGCTTTTTGCTTTTGGGCTTAGCTGAGTTTTTGTGCAGGCAGGCGTCTTCAGAAGAGCATTTGCATGCATTTGAAGGCTGCGATAGTTTAATCTTCCTCTTGTCACGACAAAGCTGGCGAAGTTTAGTAGCCCTATAAGTATCTGAAGCTGTTTCAGTTTCACCGAACGAGATTGCAGGGAGTTCGAAACGTAGTCTCTCAGTTTGGATGCTGTTCTTTCTGGGAGATATTTGATATTTTTCCATGTATCCCATACGATGCCTAAGAACTCCAGAGACTTTTGTGGGACTATGACTGACTTATTCCTGTTTATTATCCATCCCAGGTGTTCGAGCAAGTTTATTGTGGTTGCAACATGGGACTGTAGAACCGCCCGGTTCTGATGGACTAGGAGGAAATCGTCTAGGTATACTAGAGTGCGGATGCCTTGTTCCCGCAGCATCTGGGCTACCCAGTTTGTTAGAGTGGCAAAAGCTTTGGGAGCAGAACTTAGACCGAATGGCAAGCAAGTCATCTCATTTCGTTGTACATTAGACGTAAGTATCGCTGGTGTGTTCGTGCAATCCGTAGATGAAAATACGCTTGGTGCAAATCTATTTTGGCCATTCAGTCGCTTTCCTGAAGGAAGTCGGGTACTTTGTGGGCATTTATAAGCCGGAATTTGTCGGTGTAAACATACTCGTTTAGGTTTTTCAGGTTGAAAATAGGTCTCATCGTGCCGTCGCTTTTCGGTCGAAGAAAAATTGTTGATATGAAACTCGGGGATCGCTTGGCCTCTCGTATTACACCTTGTGATAACATTTCCGAGATTATGTTTGACATCTCTGGCGAGTGTGCAGTTACACGGTGACGAAAATGTTGACTGAGCGGTGGTTTCCTCCGGAAAGGAATACGGTAGCCTTTTATAATTTTTTGAATGTAGGGCGGTGCCCCGAGCGTTTTCCAACGGCTGTGGTAAAATTGAAGTTGACCGGCACGAAAAGGTATTCTGGAGTCAATATTTGCGTTTATTTTGTTCTCTCCTATCCCGGCGGGATGAGGGAGAGTTTGCCCTGTGGCCTTTATGACCCTCGTTATGTCTTCCTCTTCTTCCACCTTTGCCTCGACAGGACTGATGATTTTGGTCAACGTTGTTCCTTTTAAAAGCGAGTTTGTTGTCCCGTTTTGGGGCCTGGGGTATTTTTGACGGAGGACCGTACGACGTACTTGGTCGCTGCGATGGCCCCGGATCGTTCTGCGTTGCAGAGTTTGTGCGATCCTTATTTTTGGGCCAAAATACGCTTTTCACGCCTCCAGCTTTTTCCAGGACAGTTGTAAACTTGTCGCTGTCAAATAAGTGGGAACATGTCGGTGGAATTTTCCGCAATGCACTTTTATGATACGGGTCTTTCACCGAAGCTATAATGGCCTCTCTTCTGTATTGTACAAGCTCAGCTCTGTGTCCACAAACCAGTTGAAAGATGTCACTTGTTATTTTCGGATACTCACCTCTAGTGAAGATTTCGGTTATTTTCTCGACAATATTGGCATGGCTTAGCTGCTCAGATTGCTGTGCCCATGTTAAGAAGTTACGCATTTCATTTTGCATTACATCCCTTTGCTTTAATAAAGCATAAGTTATACCTGAAAAGGCTTTTTCCATCTGTGCTGTAAACTTAGAAGAATCATAACGCTTTATTTCTTCATTAAGTTCGAGGTTAGTAAAACCTGGATCATGAACATATAGCTTTTGTACGTCCGCATAGCGCACACTGTTCCAATCGGAAAGCCCAAAGTGTTGTAAGACTGTTAACTGATCCAAAAATGCCGGTGAAGCATGAGGAACCGATGGTTCCTTCAATGTTGTACGAACGTTTAAACTAAACGTATTATCGTGGCATGTTTCGGCATCAACAGCGGATGCCGGGGGTAAGGGGGGTTCATTGGCCTCCCCTTCAAATAAGTCACCGCTGATGTTAGGATCTACTACATAAGAACTACATTCTTCTTGATAAAATTCTCTTGGAGTGCTAGTTTGCCGCCGGGACAGCTCGTATTTGAGGTTAGATACTTCAGTTAGTAATTTGTTTAACTTACGTGAGTCACGTTTCTTTTTGGATTTGTGCCTCCTACGACGTCTGTTATTACGGTTCGTATGATTGATTGACGAGGAGCTTGAGCTTGTTGATGAACTACTGCTCGAGCTCGACTCTGTACTTGAAGATCGTTTACGCTTCCTTACTGCATCGGCACTATTACGGTTGTTCTCAACCGCACCTTCCTCCCTCGTTGCAGCGGATGGGCTTGTCTTATCCATGTTTGGATTCGAAAACACAATTTACATTTACTATACTGTTGAATAAAAACGCAATATCAATATGCGTCAAAGTTTACAACGCACGTAAATAAAAAGTAAAAATCTGCTTCGAATACCGAACAATCACATCACCATTAGGAAATAGAACACTTGAAAGGTTCAGGAAACCTACATATGAAAAAATAAAATATCCAATTCAAAAGTATATCGAACGGTATTACCGTTTAAAAATTTTTCCATTACTATAGATAGGTAAAATATAATTAGGCTATATTCCATACAATAATATTTCGTAAGTATACCTACGTAATTAGAAATTGAATTCAAATAACAATGAAATCAAACTGTTACCGTTAAGGTGGATGTACCGCCCCTCCGTCCATACATTTTTGAATACATTTATACACTAAACACAGACACTCTTTCATTAAAACTAATCATTTTATCACTTCTCTACAATGAAATGTGTCCGCGATCGACCTTTTTAATCAATAACTTACATTATTTACTTAGAAAAACAACAGTGAAATACCGGCAAAATTTGACACTTCTACAGTAGTGTGCGTGACTTTTGACAAGCAAACGAAAGGCGATGTTTAAACATTGACGCGCTAGATGTCGTGCGCGATCGCGTTCATTATCTTATAATTCTAATAAATCAAAGTTCTAACTGCAATAATTGAGTAATTTCATTTCCAATCGTTCAAAAAAAAATTACAATAAATAAAATAAAACTAATGACCTTAGAAATCTTTGTCTTTTTTTTGTAGACAATTTTATTACTCATTATTGTTGTGTGGCAACACTGGCAACTCGTAGCGTGGTCGTAGGTCTGTCTGTATTTGTATGTAGGTACCTGACCAGTGACCTCTATTAGTCTAGAGGTCAATGTATTGTCTAGGTACTTTTACTTTGGTCGACTCGATATAAAATTACATTCTTGATTTTCATTGCTACGCGCTATGATTTGCGCGCGGAATGTCTTGTGTTGAGAATTTATTTTTGTATGCTGTGCATTTTAATTGATTCAAATTGCAATATTTCTCTAGTATGCATTTGAGACTATATTGTAATTTATCGTAGGTATAGTAATTAATTATTCTAATAACGCAATTATATTTTCGGTGGGATTAAAAACAACAAACTGGCCCGTGATTTTTCTGAAATATCACCACATTGCTAATCACATCAATCATACACACGTATGACGAAAGTGATTAGTATTGTGGCTAACATTGACTCATCAGTTCATCACTGAAACCAGTGATAAATCAGTGTATCATATTTTAATGTGTTTGAATATTTTTTAAACAACGATATATACAATTATTATAAATCGGTAAACTACCAAAGTAGTCACAAAATTAAACTTGCAAACATTGGCAAAATATGCTTTTCCGAATTTTCAGACAGACACACAATATTATTAGTTTGTTTTATCAAAGTAGGTATGTCCTCCGTGCACCGCGCTGCGCGCGACTCGGTGCGTTCAGAAACAAACATAATTCAGTTACTTACAATCCTTTTTTTTTGTTCCGTAATTTATTGTTTAAAAATAAATCGCTGAATCTAATATATATATCTATATTCGTCGGCCAGTTCTACCAGGTGTATAAAGATAACATTGAAATATAAAGATAAGTAAATTTTAGTGTTATATTTTATTTTCTTAGATTTTATTTCAGAACGCAACTCAATCATAAAAGATTGTTAGATCTTTCAATGCATGTGACTTACGAATTACGATATTTATTTTATTCAAATACTGAGTGTCTAAAAGGAACTTATTCTTTCGTTTTTCATTTGTTTTGACAACACGAATATTCGGGGTCGCGCAAATCTTTGAAACGAGTTCGAAGTGGAAGAAGGAGATATTATGCTGAAGGGAGGTAAGTGAACCTGCATAATACAACTAATTCTGTATCCGACTTCTTCGTAAACACGAGAAATCGTCTTAGATAACTCTATAATGTATGTATCAACATGGTTTATTGTTGATCGTAAAAGGAACACTACGTGTATGTAGGGTCAGTAGGTCGTCATGTGGGCTGCTATAATCTAAAACCCTAAGATGACGTAAAAAAAACCTACGAAATATTGAGAAAGGAGAAAATAGATCTAGGATATAGGTATTATACTTTTATTATGGTAATCACAATTTGTTTTTTTTTCTTTCAGTACCCAGAACATATACAACCAAGAACATATATTCGTGTAAAACCGAAAATCCGCTTAGAGGCCACCTACAGTGCTCCTAGTAGTACTAGCACAGTGACAGCTGAACCTGTGGTTGAACCTTTAGAGATTAATTGGCCGCAACCTGATCCGGAAATTGATTCATTTCAAATGATTGTGGAACCTGGTCCAAATAAATGTTTATCTGGAATATCTGGGTATCGCATTGTGGACTTGAAGCATGTAATACAGTGGGCATTTCTTATGGAAAGACATCGAAATATGTGTGAATCTTCACAAATTGAATTTGTTAGTGAAAGACTTGATGGATTTCGAAGTGAATTAATTTTCAAGTGCAGTATGTGTGATAAAGCGTGGAGGCATTTTACGGAGAGCAGTGATAAAATAAATACTGCATTTGTGTGGGCAACTGTCACTTCTGGTAGCTTCTACACTCAAGCAGCTCATATAACAAGTCTTATGGATATTCCAACAATGTCAGCTAACAAATTTCGTCGTATTGAAAAAAAATTAGGCAGTGTGTGGTTTGAACATTTGACAGAGGAAATTAAAATAGCTGATCAACAAGAAACATCAATTGCAATACAAAAAGGTCATGTGTCTTCAGACGGTGTTCCATTTGTTACTGTATATGTAGATGGAGGATGGTTGAAAAGGTCATATGGGCATAACTTTGATTCATCATCTGGTATGGTAAGTTAATATTTTACTAAAAACAAATTTAGTTCTTTATGACATTTTAATTACCTATGTGCATTATTTTTACAAGTGTTGCTTTTCATTTCCAGGCCTGCATTATTGGTAAAGAAACTAAAAAATGACAATTTCTTGGTGTTAGAAACAAATATTGTTATACATGTCAATATTATGAGAGGAGAAACCTGGATATGAAAGCACATAACTGCTGCAAAAATTTTACTGGACCATCTACAGCAATGGAATCAGATATTATTGTGGAAGGTTTTCAAAACAGTGAAGAAATACATCAACTTTGCTATTTGAGTTTTATTGGTAACGGAGACTCCTCTGTGTATGCAAAATTGAAAGAGAAAGTGTCATATGGGAACATAATAAAAAAAATTGAATGCAAGAATCATGTTATCAAAAACTATACCAGTGCACTCTACAAGGTAAATTAATAAGTCAAATTTGTAAAGTCAATTCAAGATCAGTGAAGCATATTATTCTGTATTTATATTTTGTGCTTTTTAGATCTTGGTCAACACTAAACTCCCTCTTTCTGGGCGAAATATTCTGAAGCCGAAGGTGATGAAGCTTACACTAGTAGCACGGAAAATTATCATGTGTAGCAGTGAGCATACTGCTATGGCAGCAGAATTGAGAAATGGCCCGCTTCATGTATTCGGAGTACATGAAAACTGCAAGAATTATTACTGCAATGTCAATAAAACATTAACAGATGAAAGTGAAAAGAAGGAAGAAAAGCATGTAGAAAGTCTGAAAAATAATGCTCCAGAGGTGTGGGCTCTGATTTATGCAGCCAATGAAAAAATTGCTTTGAAGGCAGGTTGTTTGTCTAATGAGACAACAAATGTGGCAGAAAACTTTATGAGCGTAATAAACAAATTCAACTGTGGAAAACGAATAAGTTTAGGAAAAGGGGGTTCTTACCAGCGGCGTGTTTATGTGGCAGGTAAATATACAGTAATAACAGTCAGAAATTATTAGAACCAGTAAGAAATTCTTTGATTGTGATGGAATATCATCATTCTCCAGCCCTTATTTATTCCAATTTATATGCAATAATGCAACATTTCTTTTTTTAAATATAACATTTAAATATGTTTTCAGGCCTATCACTTGCTAAGGGACACAAATGGCATGAAACTGCATGGAAAAAGCAGACCACACAGAGCCCAGGGACACATTTTAAAAAGTACATAAAACGGAAGGAACAGAGCAGAATACGACAGCAATCTTTGACACGCAAACGATTATTTGCTCGAAGAGAGAAATCCCAACCGGATAAGCACTATGGACCCGAAGCTTGTGATCCTATTGATATTGACGAAGCACAGTTGAAAATACAGTGTGAAGAACGGCTAACAGAATTCCAAAAGTCACCAGAAGACATTGCTTTGATTGAAATCTCCACTGTAGGACAGCATGATAATGATTTATCACGTCGGGGTCACCAATTTAGTGGTTGGGCACGCACAGGTTGATAGGTACTTGGAAATAATAACTCGTCACAAAGTATTGAATAACTGACCTTTACAGACTGATTTAATTTCTAAAATACACTACTTTATATACAATAACAAGTTTTACTGTCCAATCATTTTTGACCAATAGCGACGCGCCGAAGGGCGGCAAGCGCGCGGGGCGCGGGGCGCTGTTTTGCACACGACACTATTTTTGCCGCGAAGTCGCGAAAGCATAAATAGGAGTCGCGCGTCGAGCGCGGTCCTTTTCCCCCAGGTGCCGCCGTCGAGAGAAGACTGCCTGCCGATCCGCGGGACGCGTGTGTCGTCAGCGTCATGTGTCCATCTGCGAGGTCCCGACGTGTGCAGTGAAGACGCGGAGGGTGCTGATGCTTTCTGCTTGCTCTGCTTGCGCTTACAAACAGCTCCTTCCGAAGTAAACCGGCGAACGTGTGCGGCGCGGCGTTGTGATGACGCTCGTGCCGCATCGGTGTTTACATTTATATTTCTTTATCATGATGATTGCTTCACTCTCACTGTTTCTTGCGGGGTTGTCAAAACGTGGTAAGGTACTGGTTCGGTGGTATGAGGTAAAAGGTGGTTCAAGGTAACTGGTTCGGAGGTATGTATGGTGGTATAATAATATATGGTAACTGGTAATCATGTGACAGGTACTGCGTCACTACATCACTCCCCCCTAAGCGAAGCGTACGTTGTGTTTCACCGCGCGGCCGGATCGTGTCACATATGTATCGCGCGGTGCGCTGGGGGTCGATGACCGCGGCTCAACACTCGTAGTTGAGTCGGTTGAGCTCTTAGAGCGCGGTGCTTGTTGTTGCGCGCATGTTGTAGTGGTAAACTCTTCTTCGTTGAGTAGGTGTGCTGGCTTAAGTCTGTCTATTGAGACAACTGCAGTTCGGAGTGGCATCTGTATGGTAAAATGTTTGCTTTCACGTTGAATCACTTTGAACGGGCCGTCGTAAGGAGGGGTCAATGGACTTCGCACGGTATCATTGCGCACAAAAACATGAGTACATGTCGCTAGGTCCTTGTATATAAACGTGCTCCTGTTGTTGACACGTGACTTGCTGCTTGGCGCGAGTGATGCCATTGTTTCGGTCAGCTGGCGGACGAATTCTGCGTCTTCAGTTTTCGGCTGTGTAGGCGCGAAAAAATCTGACGGTATTCTCAGTGTCGATCCATAGGTCATCAGGGCCGGGCTGACTTGTGTGTCTTCACGAAGCGCTGTACGTAGCCCAAGCAGCACGGTCGGTAATTCCTCGCTCCAGTGTGCGCCGGCGCCTCTCGCCATGAGCGCGGCCTTCAACGTACGATGCCAGCGTTCTACTTGACCATTTGCTTGCGGGTGGTATGCAGTAGTTCGAATCCTGGTGACGCCAAACTTCTTCATCAGTGCGTTAAATATCGACGATTCGAACTGTCTTCCTTGATCCGTAGTTACTCGTAACGGACAGCCAAATCGCGATAACCATCCGTCGTAAATCGCCTTAGCAACAGTGTCGGCGGTGACGTCACGAATAGGTATTGCCTCCGGCCATTTAGTGCAGCGGTCGATCATTGTTACTAAGTATCTGTAGTCGTTAGACGGTGGCAGTGGTCCCACGATGTCAACGTGAACGTGCTCGAAGCGCGACGATTTTTGAAATTCCCCAAGTGGACTGATAACGTGTCGGTGAACTTTCCCACGCTGGCAACCGATGCATGATTTCGCCCACAAACCAAGTTCTCTGTTCATACTTGGCCAAAAAAACTTTGTTGACATTATTTTTCTTGTTGTTCGCACACCAGGGTGACTTAGTTCGTGTTGCGCTTTGAATGCTGATAAACGATAAGTCGCTGGTAGGTATGGACGAACGTTGCCAGTTGATGTTTCGCATATGATGGGTCGTTGACCTCCGGGCAAGGTGATAGGTGCGAACTTAAGATTCGGGTTAGACATGCAGCTCTTCAGTTCTTCATCATTTTGTTGATCTTGAGCAAGTTGGTTATAATCGATCGTAGTGTGTGAAAAGTCGATTTCTTCGATGCGTGATAAGGCATCAGCTGCTTCGTTCTTATCACCGTGAATGTATTGAATCTTTGCACAGAACTGACTGATGTAGTGTAGCTGGCGTTCTCTTCGTGGTGTATCACTACTACTCGGGGTTCTTGTCAGCGCGTAAGTTAGTGGTTTGTGATCGGTGAATATTGTTAGGTCACTGCCCTCTATCAGTCGTCGTAGGTGTTGCACTGCGGTGTACATGGCTAGTAATTCGCGATCGTACACGCTGTAACGTCGCTGCGTCTCACTCATAGTTTTCGAGTAGAATGCCAGTGGTCTCCACACGTTGTCCACTTTTTGTTGTAGAACGGCGCCGATGCTAGTATTCGATGCGTCGGTAAATAAACATAGCGGCGCGTTAGGTATCGGGTGAGTCAGTGTCGTTGCCTCGAGTATGCTTTGTCGGCATTTCTCAAAGGCTTGTTCTGCTACTTGAGACCATTGTATCGGAGTTTTGTCTTTCTTCTTACTGTTGTGTAGATATTTATTTAATTCGTGTTGGTACTCGGCTTGATGAGGTAAACAACTACGGTAGAAGTTTATCATTCCTAAAAATCTTCTTAGTTCTTGAACTGTTTGTGGTTTCGGATAGTTTACAATGGCTTGAATTCGTTCTTGAGTGGGTTTGATTCCTTCTGACGTCACTTGATATCCGAGGAACTCGATGTTTTCCTTGTCAAACTCGCACTTGTCGATGTTAAGACTGACGCCGTAGGTATTTAGGCGTTCGAGTACTAGTTCTAAGTGGCGGCGGTGTTCTTCCTTATTTCTGGAGTGGACGAGCAGATCGTCGACGAAACAGAATACGTTTTCATCTAATCCACGTAGAACTTCGTGCATGAAACGTTGAAACGTTTGACCAGCGTTTCTTAAACCAAACGTCATGCAGGTGAATTCGAAGAGTCCGAACGGTGTTATTATTGCTGTTTTTTGAGCATCTTGTTTTGCGATAGGTATCCAGAAATATGCCATTTTTAAGTCGAGTTTTGAGAATATTTTCTTGCCACTGAGTTGGTATGTGAAATCTTGAATTCGTGGAATGGGGTATCGGTCGGGAACGGTGACGGCGTTGAGTCTTCTGTAATCGCCACATACTCGAAGTGAGCCGTCTTTCTTTTTAACAATGTGAAGCGGACTCGCCCACGGACTGTTTGACGGCTTGCATATTCCCATCTCGATCATGCGCTCGAATTCGAGTTTTGCCGCCTTATATTTGTCGGGCGGTAGAGGGCGCGGCCGTGAGTAGATCGGCGGCCCAGTTGTTTCGATGTGATGTGTGACGTCATGCTTGGCTGGAGTTTTGAGTGACATTGGTCGAAGTACGTCTGGATATTTCTTCAGCAGGTCGTGATGAGTGTGGTCGCGATTGATAATGTAGATTGATTCTTCTTTGCTGTTTATTTTTACAGCGTTTACACTGAGCTCAGTTACACGGTCGATGAGTTTTCTTTGGTGCAAGTCGACTAACAGTTTATGATGTACTAGGAAGTCGGCACCCAGTAACGAAGTCTTCACGTTGGCGACGACGAAAGTCCACTTAAAACTTCTTCGTAAGCCTAGGTTGAGCTCGAGTGTGCGCTCTCCGTAGGTACGAATCTCTGTTCCGTTTGCCGCGAAAAGTTTGTAGCCTGCATTTTCCACCGGCTTCGGATATTTTTGGTTTCGAGCGGCTAATACCGATATGTCGGCTCCCGTGTCGACAAGAAATTTCTCTCTATTGTTGATGTCGATCACACATAGGCGGCGGCTTGTTTGGTTTACATCGACGCCCGCCACTATCGATGTACGTTCTAGTTTTCCCGCTTCGCTGCGAAGGAACACGGTGATTCGCATTTCCGTGCCCCGTTGCCGAATCGGTAGTGATAGCGGCACAGCCAGTCGGAATCGCCGGGCTTGCGGGCGTTATCAGTACGCGGTCTTGAATACGAGCGTGAGCGGCTACGATGCGCGGAGTTTTGGCGGGAACGGCGATACGACGAATGTTGATGGTTGCGGAGTTCGGCGACTTCGAGTGACAACTTCTCTATTTGTTTCGTAAGCATGTTGATTTGCAGGCTAGTAATTGCGTTTAGGTGTACCTCTGAATTGACTGCTGGACTTGTTATCGAAGGGTTTGCTGTGGAGACTGCGGCGACTGTAACGGGTTCGAAATGTTCCATCATTTTGTCTGCCATCGCAGCTAGCACTTCGAGCGATGATTCGGTGTTGACGGAGATCACGGCGCGAACTTGAGCGGGCAGCTGGTTGAGCCACATAACTTTCAGCGCTTCATCCGAAAGTAGCTTGCCACTGAGGTCTCGCATTTTACGCAGCAGCTGGCTCGGCTTGTGATCGCCGAGTTCGAGGCCGCTGAGTAGCTTCTGTAACTGCCGGTGATTTGACTCTTGGTACGTTGAGATGAGTCTGTCTTTGAGCGTGCTATACTTGCCGGTGGTCGGAGGATGTAAGATGATGTCTCCGATTTCCTCCAGGTCGCTGTTGCCGAGTAGTGGGACGACGAGGTTGAATTTCTGCTCCTCACTTATCTTGCTGGCAGCAACAGCGGCTTCAAATTGCGCGAACCACAGGCGTGGGTTTTGGCGCCAAAATGGTGGCAGTCGGGCCGGAAGTGAGATGGTCGCCACGTCGCTTTTCATTGTTGTGGTGCCCTGAGCGTCGCTGAACTCCTCGTTCCTCATGATGGTTCTTCGAATCTGCTGGGATCCTGGAGTTCGGTGTTGCAGGAACTCTGGCTTCGGCTTCAGTTCGTGTTCGGTTTTGCGGGGTCACCAATTTAGTGGTTGGGCACGCACAGGGTTGATAGGTACTTGGAAATAATAACTCGTCACAAAGAATTGAATAACTGACTTTTACAGACTGATTTAATTTCTAAAATACACTACTTTATATACAATAACAAGTTTTACTGTCCAATCATTTTTGACCAATAGCGACGCGCCGAAGGGCGGCAAGCGCGCGGGGCGCGGGGCGCTGTTTTGCACACGACACTATTTTTGCCGCGAAGTCGCGAAAGCATAAATAGGAGTCGCGCGTCGAGCGCGGTCCTAACCCCCGATCCAGCTGTCCCTTGCTGTCCCCCCCCAGCGACGCCCTAAGCCGAGGTCCGAACCCCGCAGGGGGTGCCCTTAGCGTGTAGTCGCTTAGTTTTGTAAGTTAGCTTTAGTTTTTATTAAGCCCTGGCTGGAGGCTACAATTCTTTTGTGGCAGCCACAGGCAAGCCCGGTTAAGCAGTAGACAACCCTTTGGTTGAACTGCGAGATGCCATTTCAAAAAAAAAAAAAAAAAAAAAAGAGCGCGGTCCTTTTCCCCCAGGTGCCGCCGTCGAGAGAAGACTGCCTGCCGATCCGCGGGACGCGTGTGTCGTCAGCGTCATGTGTCCATCTGCGAGGTCCCGACGTGTGCAGTGAAGACGCGGAGGGTGCTGATGCTTTCTGCTTGCTCTGCTTGCGCTTACAAACAGCTCCTTCCGAAGTAAACCGGCGAACGTGTGCGGCGCGGCGTTGTGATGACGCTCGTGCCGCATCGGTGTTTACATTTATATTTCTTTATCATGATGATTGCTTCACTCTCACTGTTTCTTGCGGGGTTGTCAAAACGTGGTAAGGTACTGGTTCGGTGGTATGAGGTAAAAGGTGGTTCAAGGTAACTGGTTCGGAGGTATGTATGGTGGTATAATAATATATGGTAACTGGTAATCATGTGACAGGTACTGCGTCACTACATACTCATAGGAGTGACCGTTTGACTGCTAGTTTCAAGGCAGAGGGTGAAATCAACAAGTCAAATGATTTTTGTTCTAATTGTATTTTGGTAGTAGTTTGTTTAGAATCTGAAATCAACAAGTCAAATGATTTTTGTTCTAATTGTATTTTGGTAGTAGTTTGTTTAGAATCTACATAACCACTGTATATTTCTTTTTATTTGTATTTACTGTAAAATCAGAAGGTGAAATAATACTTCATTAGGCATACATGCTTACCTATGTTTTACTAAAAGCTTTTGAGTGCGTCGAAATCGGAAATATGTTTTTCACCTTCCTGGTCATTATCACCTAATAAAGTGTTTTAGATTTGTTGTTGTATCTTGTTTATGAATTATTCTTACGTGTTGGTTATGAAATGTTTAAAATAATATTGAAATAATTGTTACTGTTACAAATCATTAGTGTTATTCGTTTTGAGTGAATAGGCATGGATCAGCATATTATAATTATGCTACTTCAAATACATGTTTTGATAAAAAAACATGTAATAAAATAAAACTGCGTTTTATTGTAATCAATTTTGACATTATTTATTTCCCAAAATTATTGATCAATAAAATAGTTTACGCCAACAAATATAAGTTTTATTTTTATAACAATCTTTTAGAATATAAAACATAGCAGGTGGTGTTCTGAAGTTCTGTCTACCCATACAGAAAAATGGAAAACTTGTTTTTTACATTCACGCCATCTAGTGTTCAATTTTAGTAAACATTTTTGTATACGTCTGTGTGTGTAAACGACCCTGTATGCAATGGCAGATGTTAAAATACATCTATTTACCGAATTAGGTGGATTTTAAGGCAATGATATGACATATTTCAATAAATTATAATATTTAGTAACCGCGAACACTACTCCTACGACATAATAGATTTCCAATTACGCAAAAACTCAAATAAACTAGAAATGTAGCCTTCAGCGCCATCTAGCGGGACATTGGCTGGGAACAGCCCGTACCAATCGCCTTAAAAGCGAAAGTATTTTTCGGATCAAAAATTTCTTTCCAGTAACAGTTTAGGTATGCAGGTATACAGAAAAGGCAATGGTACTTACCAAGACAGCGATTAATTTACCTTTGTTAATTATTTAACACTTTCCACTGTTGCGCAATAATATTATCACCGCACGACACAATAGTTTTAACAAAGTGACTTGTAGGACAAGCACTTTTTTACTAGCGACCTATTTGGTCGGAAATCAAAACGCCAATGACGCCCAACTCGCGATCGACACGCGAGCTGCCTTAGGTGGTGGTGGGGGTGGTGGGAGAGACGTTAGAACGAGACACAGACAGCGCCAGGGTTGTTTCCGCACGGTTAGTACTAGTAGGAAGTCAAGAATGCTACTCTCGTGTTTTATTAGGTTTCGAATAAGGTAAGTATGGTTTAATAAACATTTTATTTTAGGTAAAATGTCTCTATTATTTTTATTATTATCTGTGGATCTACACTTTTAATGATCACATCACTAGTGTCAACTTACCATATTCGGCATACTCGATCTGGTACTTATTCTGCTTCACGTTGATGCGTCGCACTAGTGCGCGGTAGTGGCAGTCGTCTACGAACTTGCCGATCACCGTCTGTCCGGGTGTGGGCGGCTCTTTTAGTGGTTGCGCTGAGGAGAAACAATAGTTATTTGTTATGCAAGGCTGGAAAGTTGATTTTTGGCGCGAGTACTTCTATTGAAACCTGAGTAAGCGAAGGATTCTAGGGTTGAACCATGAGCGAAGCGAGTGGTTCAAATATAGAATCCTGAGCGTAACGAAGGTTTCAAAGGTACGAGACGCAGAAAAGCTTTGCTGCCGAGCGCAACACACAATTTTTCACCTCACTACAGCGAGGAAACTGCTAGGTGCAAGAAAACAGATGTTTTAAGTTGAGTTTTATTTTGTTCGAGCGTCTCAGATACATTGACTCATGTGAAGAAAATAACAGATACTTGGCAATGTATCTTATGAGTTACATAGAATATCTCCAAAATTAAATACCCTGTATTTTGTTCTATATCCTACTTGTCCTCTAAGGAGAATGAAAGAAAAAAACTAATTTATTACAAATAACTAACTAATTTAATTTAATACATATTTATTTTTGCCAAGCAAAGGATTAAATAACATATTATATTAGTATTTATTTTATTAAAAAAATTAAACTTAAATTACAACACAATTGGGTATTTGACAGGGTAGTATTTTTATGGCATACTAGCTTCTGCCCGCGGCTTCGCTCGCGTGGAGGTCGGAAATTATCCCACAGGAATGTTCTACCGGGATAAAAAATATCCTATGTGTTAATCCAGGATATAAACCATCTCTGTGTCAAATTTCATCCAAATCTATACAGTAGTTTTTACGTGAAAGAGTAACAAACATCCATACATCCATACTTACAAACTTTCGCCTTTATAATAGTAGTAGGATTCAAATGTGACGTCACAGATTTTTTTAATCAAATGGAATACTTATTAACATTAATTCCAATTTTACAATTATATCCTCGCAAAATATTTAATTTCTGTACTGTGATGGAAGTTTTTAAGGTGAGCGGTATTATTTAACCTTTTGAACGCCAATGACATCTATAGATGTCATGCGCAATCGTGCCCTGTGCGCCAACGACACCTATACATGCCAAGAAACAGATCATAGATAAATACAAAATAAACATATTAAACCTTTACTTTTACGTGTTTTATTTATACAGTTTATGAACTGAATCCCCAGTTATTACATAATTGTACACAGTAAACAAAATTGCCAAGTAGTTATTCAAATATTTGATGACAAAAAATAACTTAATTAATGGCTAAAAAAGCATGTTCTCTCGCGCCAATGACATGTATACGTGCCTACTAGTGATGTAGTGTAATATTCAAGTAACTTCATTAAAATTTCAGCGAAATTACTCTAATTCGCTTAATTTTTGTAATAACTACAAAAAAAATATATAAGCTTAGTCACTGAGAAAAAAGGTAAATACTACATTCTTTGGTATAATACCATATTGTCTATATTGTGGATATTGTTGATTTGAATATTTTCCTTTTCGCCAATCATGCGCATCCCTAGCACAGTATCGATATGCAATCCCTTCTGCGCCATTGACATGAATAGATGTCGGACTGGTGACGTCGTAAGCGCGTGCCGTGTTGTTAAGTGCGGAAAGTTGTAAAAATATTTTATCGAGTAGGTATCTACCAATATTATAATCGCAAAAATGGCAAGTGAAGAGTTTTATAGTACAGAAGAACTATTGCGCATTTTAGAAGGCACTGAAGATGATCAGTTTTCTGAATCGGAATCAGTAAATGAATGTGATTTTGAGGTAAGTTAATTTTAAATTAATATCAGATATTATTCTCTTAATTAAGCTATATTATTGCTTAATTATTTTAGTTTCATTTAAAATACGTTCGGTAGTTTTCGCGTGGAAGAGTAGGTAACAAAATTTCGCGTTTATACCTTTAGAATATTACATAATAGGATTTAGTTGTCATAATAGGATTAAATAAAAGAAACTCCATAGATATTTACATTTGTGTGCTGCACCCTGCTTTCAAAAATATCACAGCCCAGCACAGTAGATAATTATAAAATATTTTTGTAGGTTGCTATTAATCTTAGACATTTTTTTTATTGATATTTTATATAGATAATTTAATTTTAAATTATCTATATAAGGTGTATCTGTTCCAACACGAAATATTTTAAGAGCAACATCTAACAGTGGTAAAGATTCCATAGAAGCGAAAAAAAATAATTTATCTAAGTATTTTTTATTTTACGTAATTATTTTAATTTTAAAACTGCTTGACACATTTGGTATGAAACCTTCAGCGGACGCACGCGCGCTCGGTGCGTCTCGTGACCGGTGACGGCTATCTATTCTGTGTCGAGCAGCGTGTCAGGGCGGTAGCGTTTGCATGCATGTCTCCGGCCTGCGCGCGACCGCGCGAGTTTGGTAATCATTTCGCGTCCTACTGACGGTTACCGTGCTCCACATACTGTGTGCTGTCGGACGCAAATGTCCTCACCTCGTATTACATGGGATCTAACAATATCACTGGTGACCTGTGTCGGTCGTACAAAAATACAGCACTGCCTATCTCTTCGCGGAATGCAGGCGTGATGATGTTAAAAATAAACCAATTGTAGACTTCGTAGCTGGTCTTGTTTAAATAGCTTATCGCTTCCAATAATAATAAATGTCAAACTAAAATACAAAACCTAAATTAATAAATTCCTTCCTTAAACTTATACGAAAAAGAGCCTAGATGCGATTAAAACAATACCTACACACATGTGGAAACTAGGTAAATACTAATAAACAGCTGACGGGTGAGTGCATCTTGAGTTCACAACGGTTAATGACCTGTTTGTGTAGATCGGATTTATTTGATCGATAGGCAGACGTGAATGTTTTAGGTTCTCTCGAGAGATAAATAGCTTGCCATGTTATTGTGGAATAACATATGGCATTAAAACCTATTGAATGATTAAATAACTACATTACGTTAAGATTATAAGTTTTGTCGAGTAGTCTTTTTACAGGCAAACAACATGTTTATTAGATCCGTGGTTGAATGGTAGGTATGCTATTTAAACCGTTAGGATAATAGTGTTCTGTGTAGGTATTGAACTCAAGACTTTTAATGATTGGTAGAGTTTAACTTAATTTATTAATACCGAACCTAGTATCTACTAGGCGTAATCTGCAGTCTAGGTCTGTGGTCTAGGTACAAATCTACACTACTTAGGTACCTACCTATTGATCCTTATTCCCCATCACACTTAACACACACATACACACACACACCACACATGAACACTGAACCGTGTCTGGAAATGATCCGGCCGGTATACCCATAGGGCATTGTTACGTTCGTTGCCCGAAGCCCGACGCGTGTTAACTAATGCGCGTGCGTTGCAATATGCGGGTCGCTCTGCACTGAACTCGGTGAGTCAGGTGCGCGCGCGGCTCGCCTGCCGCCGCCGCGGCGCCAACGCATTCTATTGTTCCGCGCGCCGTCTAGTCTCGCCGCCCGCTTCAATGACGGTAGGTAAATACAACGTATGGTTTAGCGTAATGGATATAAAAAATGAGAAGGAGCCAGTATTTTTATGTAAGTCAAATAATTTGAAATTATTAAATTTTTTAAATAATATATCCTTAGATAAATTTTTTTTTCCTTTCTATGGAATCTTTACCACCGTTAGATGTTGCTCTGAAAATATTTAGTGTTGGAACAGATACACCTTATATAAAATATTATAGATTGTTGATTTTTTATTAAATATTTTTTATTTTCATGTGATATTTTACAAATAAGAACAAGGCTATTAATGAGCATAATAATTATATAGGTAGGTAGGTAAATACAGGGCTGTTAATGAGCATAATAATTATATAGGTAGGTAGGTAAATACAGGGCTGTTAATGAGCATAATAATTATATAGGTAGGTAGGTAAATACAAGGCTGTTAATGAACATAATGATTATATACAATTGTTGATTTTTTATTATTTTTTATTTTATCGTCACAAACACAATGTATGCGTTCTAGCATAATATTTATTGTCCATGTAATGATAAAAATTCGCTTAGGTCCAAAATGTATAAATATCTCTAAAAATCTGTAGGTACTTACCTATTTAGCAGTTTTCAAAATTTATTACCTAATAAGTCTAATCAGTGCCTTTATTAGAATATTCTTATGATACAAATTGTCGCTATGTCATATCAAAATATGGTAATTGACCTAAATAGGTACCTACATATAATTAGTATTTGTAATAACTCAAGTATTAAACTAAATGATTGGAAAATAAATATGTAGTTTTAATGCAATTCCCTTTATTTAAAGGTAATAGTTGTTTTGATATTTACAAATAAACACTCCACAATAATACCTATAGTTCATATAAACTTAATAAATAAACTCGATAAGTTATAATAATATACAGCTACACATCCCTAATCAGAAGCGAGAGATTATAAAAAAAAGGATGGTTGCCCGCCCCATTGGCATGTATACATGCCAATGGGGCGTAACTGATAGAGAATAGTGCTGTAACTTGCTGCAATTTTATATGTATTTTTGTATCTCAAAAGGTTGATTTTTTTTGTTGATAGTTGCTATAAATGTGGTCTTAAGTTTTTACAGTAGGAGATGAGGTTAAATAAATATTATTTTTGTGTTATAAGCTGTTTATTCAAATATTCAGACGTGAAAGTGGCTAAAACCCATCCATGATCCTTCCTTAGCCCTTTATGTTCCGGGGTAGCGGTAATCCTTTCGGATAATCCCGCTTACCCGGATCTCGTTACCATAACACAAGCATAAGGTTGCTTAGCTTGGGACTATATGGCGTTGTGTGAAATGTCCAAGGATATTATTATTATTAGTTAGCTGTGGCGAGCGCTTCCTCACCCACTCCATTCACACAAACACAGGTTTAAATTAAACCTAGATCAGGCAGAACATTACATTACACATAGAAAAATTGTACCTTGCTTGTAATTATGTAAACCTTAATTTTGACTTAATTCTTAAGAAAAATAAATAATATATATATAAATTTATTCGTTCCACCTGCTGAAAGTCTACCTCCTGGGCGCGACTTGCCTTGGCCAAACGGGAAGTCTAAGACTCCGGACCCTGGTTATAACTCGAGATCTGCTGGACCAATTTTCATGGTTTTTGTTTCGTTGGATTTGTCTCCGCCCTGAATAGCAGAATACATTTTTTTTTTTCTTTTTTCGATCAGTTGCTGATTTTCCTCCTATAGAGTAGGTAGGTAGGTAGGTAGGTAGGTAGGTAGGGTAGGGTAGGTAGGTAGGTAGGTAGGTAGGTAAGGTAGGTAGGGTAGGTAGGGTAGGTAGGGTAGGTAGGTAGGTAGGTAGGTAGGGTAGGTAGGGTAGGTAGGTAGGTAGGGTAGGTAGGGTGAGTAGGTAGGGTAGGTAGGTAGGGTAGGTAGGGTGGGTAGGTAGGGTAGCTAGGGTAGGTAGGGTAGGTAGGGTAGATAGGGTAGGTAGGGTAGGTAGGGTAGGTAGGGTAGGTAGGGTAGGTAGGGTGGGTAGGTAGGGTAGCTAGGGTAGGTAGGGTAGATAGCTAGGTAGGTAGGGTAGCTAGGGTAAGTAGGGTAGATAGCTAGGTAGGTAGGGTAGGTATCACAGTTAAGACAGGACAACGTCTGTCGGGTCAGCTAGTTATACATATAAACCTTCCTCTTGAATCACTATCCATTAAAAACAACTGCATCAAAATCCGTTGCGTAGTTTTAAAGATGTAAGCATACATAGGGATATAGGGACAGAGAAAGCGACTTTGTTTTATACTATGTAGTGATAATAAGCTAACAAAGAAAAATTTTACTTAGCCTTACCTTTCATGGGTTAACGCTACCATGGAACATAAAGGGCTAAGGAAGGAACATGGATAGGTTTTAGTCAATAAGAGACTGACACTCCCTTCCGCTCCACCCAGAGCGGGAGGAGTCATTTGACGAGCTCCCACCCTTAAAAAATATCCTTACCTTTCAAAGCACTCAGTAAGACTTGCTGAAGCACATCATTGTACTTCCTCTGGGACTCGCTGTCAGCTGGTCGCACGAACACTCTATCTAACGAATCAGCCAATACCAGCAGCACTTTGGAGCCGTCAGTCAGTGGGGGGCGGGCCACTTCGGGGATTCCAATGGCTGTGAAAGGCGAAAAAGATTTGTATAAATTAACTATTTGAAACGGTCAAAATAAAATATAAAATCACATAGATAAAAGACCCGCTCGTCTTAAAAACTCCCATCACCGTACAGAAATTAAATAATATGCGACGATATAATTTGTAAAATTGCATTTAAGCATTTATATGCAACTAGGGCAACTAGCTTCATCTTTCTGTCTGACCGACCCCTTTTTTTTTTTTTTTTTTTTAAGGCTGGGAAATCATCCAATGACTGCTCCCGCTCTGGGTGGAGCGGAAGGGAGTGTCAGACTCTTACTGACTAAAACCCATCCATGTTCCTTCCGTAGCCCTTTATGTTCCAGGGTAGCGGTAACCCTTTCGGACAATCCCGCTTACCCGGCAGGCTTGGCCCTGGGGGGCCCCTTCATATGCTGACATCTCTTTGAGGCGCGCGTGGAACATATACGCGCCGTACAACACGGGTCTGGTGCTGATCGGACGGTGAGTCACCCATTACTCACCGTCCGCAGGCCCGCGCCTACGGTGGCCGGGAGTCGTCACGTGGCTCCCGACGCCCGGGGCGTCTCCTGCGGCGGCTGGGACGGGAGGACCTTTCTCTCTCCCATCCCGCCACCTCCTTCGCGAGCATGACTGTTTCGCAGAAGGAGGTGACTGCCTCCCACTCCCTCTCGCCCCGGACCATGGCTTGCACCAGGGCCGGGCGCGAGAGGTCGCCGCCGCCGATCGCCTCTACGAGGACACGGCGGTGCTCTGCCCAAGCGGGGCAGGTTTGCACCGTGTGCGTTGACAATTCAAAAGTGCCTGTAGTTGGTTTATCTGTACACATAAATAAAATTGGAGTGTGTTTAATATATTGAAATAACCTTTTTTTACTACATGTATATGAATATAATACGGTACATACACCAAAATAACATTTTGTACAATTTTTGTCTGTTCGTCTGTCTGTTTGCTCCAGCTAATCTCTGAACCGATTTTGACGGGACTTTTATTGGCAGGTAGCTGATGTAATAAAGACTAACTAGGGCTACATTTATTTTAGAAGAAAAAAACGTTTATTTTAGAAAACAAAAACGTTTATTTTAGAAAAATAACTGTTAGGCGGAACGAAGTTCGCCGGGTCAGCTAGTTAGAAATAAATACTTTGAGTTTGCAGGATTTTGCGTAACGTCAGTGTGATTTGTCAATGTTGCTTATAGCATATATACAAGCTCATTTATAGATTATACTCACGAGTAGCTGGATAGTCCACAGTAGGTAGCCACCGGAACACTTCTCCCTCGCCTAAATTAGCGGCCGTTTCAACATCAGTCATAGATATTCTGAACCCGTTTGATGTCTGGGATAGAATCTTGCAATTGAGACTGGCCCCGAGCTGTAACATAGATAAAATCTAAGTTTCCCATGTTTTTTTTTTTTTACTTAGCCTACACTATCCCACTGCTGACCAAAGGTCTCCCCCAAATCCTTCAATAAGTAGAACTTTTAAAACATTTTTACACGCCAAAACTTTTTTCATCCAAGTAATCTTCTCATTTGTCTTTTTCTAATCTTAACGTTTCCTTACGTTTTTTACAACTCGCAATCGACTGGTTTCAAGTAAGACTAAAAAAGCTACTTTAATTCATGCTATTCACAATTATATCTAATCGCTTGGGGACGAAGCATTATGCTGAGCGATGGCCGGTTTGCACGGATGTGACGCATATTTTCCCCCAACTTGTTTTTTTGTTTCTTTATTTTTTACTGCGTCATGTTTCCCGTAAATAAACTTATTTTTTTACTACCTTTTGCCAGCTGCTTCGCCCGCGTGTATGTAGGAAATTATCCACGGGGACCGTACATTTTTCCGTGATATTAAGCTAGCTTATATGCTATTCCAGGCTATAATCTATCTTTATACCAAGTTTCATCCAGATTTGTTAAGTAGTTTTTGAGTTTATTCGTTACAAACATACTTACTAATCTTTCCTCTTTATAATATTACTAGCTTTCGCCCGCGGCTTGGCCCGCATAATATGTCGACAAATTATGCTCATAAACCTGCCTCTTGAATCACTCTATCTATTAAAAAAACCGCATCAAAATCCGTTGCGAAGTTTTAAATATTTAAGCATACATAGGGATATAGGGACAGAGAAAGCGACTTTGTTTTATACTATGTAGTGAAGTATAGATTGTTGTTGTTATTTTTTTTACTGCATCATGTTTGCCGCAAATAAACATATTTTCTTTATTTAGGTACTTACCTCAACAGTTTTGCTAGAGAGTACAGCACAGAACTCGGGTATATCTTCGTACTTGCTCGGCAGTTTCCGGCACTTGTCGGCCGCCGAGACAGTGACGATCTTGCCGCTGTCTAGAAGAGCGAGGGTCGTCAGGTTGAGGCATCGCGCACGGTACCATCCACAATCCTCCGGGTTGAAGTAAGAGATGGTTTCACCTGGTGTTAGCCTGAGGAAGATGATAAATATAAGTTAGTAGGGATCTTCTTGCATTTATTTCAAATAAACCAATTACAGGCACTTTTGAATTGTCAAGGGGTCGGTCAGTCAGAAAGATGAAGCTAGTTGCCCATTCCAAAGCAGTAGGTACCTGTGGAGAAGAACGGGCAAGAAACTCCATGAACACTCTTTTAAATCAAAATATGTTGACAAAAACTGGGTTACATCAATCATGTTGTCATCATCATTCGTGTGGTTAGTGACTAACCTGGTGTCAGTTTCTATGCTGCCCATGGGCCTCTGACTTAAGCTCCACATGCTGTTGAGAAATATCTCTCAGACATGCCGGTTTCTTCACGATGTTTTCCTTTACTGATTTTTAAGCAAGTGATTTTTATACAATACCCACATGAATCCGTAAAATCAGAGGTGCGTGCCTTGGGTTCGAACTCGAGACCTATGACTTGGCAGTCCGACGGCTGCAACAGCATGCAGACTGCTTTTTTACTCGTCTGAATTTATTTTGTCATTGAATTGCTAGTGATTGACATTAAAATGATCGACGATATTTACAAGGAGTATTTAATACTCCTTTATTGAAAAAACGCCAAATTAATGTTTTTACAGTTATTATACTGACAACAATCATAAATATACTGTTCAAGCTAGCCCGCATTCTATTTAATTTAGACGGAAGAAGCAAAATTAGGAAAAAAATAAATAATAATTGATTTTGCTAGTTATTAAATATAAAAAATACTGATGAAACACTTCATCAGTATTTTTTTTAAATTCTAAAAAGGCGTAACGTCGATAGCCCCAAGACTTTAAAATTCGCTACACCGCATTAATAAACCATAGACAATTTCGAGCGGCCATTGTTGTTTACATCATTGGCAAAGTTTTAAACTCTGGACAGCAGATAATAATAATATAATACTATGGGATAACTTTTACTATGGGACTGAACATGAAATCGCGAAAAAAAAAATCAGCTGTGCAGTACATTTTGACGAATTAGGCGAACATTTACTGAACAGCAGATTTTTTACCACGTCCACATAGGCACTTGCTTACACGATTTTGTATTGCACTTCATTACAACATTAATTTCACAGCTACAAAACCCGTTTCGCCTAAGAAGGAGACACCCGTCCAGAGACAACGCAACTTGGTAAACAAACCACAGACACCAGTAAAGAAGCCAGAAGTTGTAGAAGAGCCGAAACGAGCCGAGCCTGTAAGACCAGCTGCTGCGCCAGTCAAAGAACGCAGCGTGGTGCCTAAATCGTAAGTACTGTAGAAGGTTGAAGATCTTCTACTGAGGGAGCTCAATGGTAGAGCGTGTAATTTGTGTGTATTGTTTTTTTTCTACGCTATGAATGCAAACACACAGAACGAAAAAGGCGTAACGTCGATAGCCCCAAGTCTTTAAAATTCGCTACACCGCATCAATAAACCATAGACAATTTCGAGCGACCATTGTTGTTTACATCATTGGCAAAGTTTTAAACTCTGGACAGCAGATAATAATAATATCCTTGGACATTTCACACAACGCCATATAGTCCCAAGCTAAGCAACCAAATGCTTGTGTTATGGTAACGAGATGGCTGATAAACTAATTGTATACATTTTTTTTTTGTAAATGCATACATTATTATAGATAGAAAAACACCCAGACCCAGAACAAATACTTGCAGGTCGTACAAATATTTGATCCGTGCGAGAATCGAGCCCGCGACATGCCGCGCAGCAGTCAATCGCTCAACCACTGCAACATAAGGTTGGTTCTAGGTTCTGTACATCATGGCTACATGCTACTCACTTGGCCGCCTGCTCATCCTTGTTGCAGTCCAGCACAAAGTCCTCGCACAGGCTGTGGTAGTGCCCCTCGAAGGCCTCCGCCATAGTGAGGCAGACGAAGTCCCCGCGACTGATGCGGCAGTCAGCTGCTTTGGAGTCCACGGACATTATCACTGAGTCACCGACTGACATTTTCTGGAGAAGGTAGCTGTGGGAGGAATAGATAGATAGTTAGATTCATTTATTTGCACACAATAATTCATCATATTCCGCCAACTAAATTCGGCATGCAACAACAATGATTCTAATTCAACAAAATAAGCACTAAAACAAGAATTGTCTAAATTACAAACATATGTTGACAGGTGATGTAGGTAAAATAAAGAGGATCTTTACTGGGTTGCTACCCTGGAACATTACTGGCTAAGGAAGGAACATGGATTGCTTTCAGTCAGTAAGAGTCTGACACTTCCTTCCGCTCCACCCAGAGAGGGAGGAGTCATGATGATTTCCCAGCATAAAAAAAAATTGGGGTTGCAATGAGAATAATAAATGCCAATAAAAAAAACCAAAGAAGAAATTGTAAATATATAGAAGAGGCTTAATGAAGAAACCCCTGCCTTTATTTTGATCCAGGGTGGACAATAGTCAAGGATGTCCCCTGCCCTGGGGAGGGGAGGGAGGGGTCTGTCAGACTCATACTGACACTAAACCACGCCGTGCGTTCTTTCCCAAGCCACCTCCGAGCTTCAACCTGACGTAGTTGTTTAGTACGACGAGAACCTCCACCGATGATGGATGATATTTTATTCTTAGTCATATTAAAAATTAAACTTGCAAGCAAATACATACTAAAAAAAATAACGAATACTCAAGCGGATAAAGCGCAGTTGACATAACCAATACCAGTATTAACGTATGTAAAGGCGCAAGCATAATAATTTAGCGCCACTGAAGACGTGAAAAGAGACATTCACTACAGCAAATAAATAATTTTGAATTTTGTAATTCCCTAACTAAAAAAATTACTTTTATAAATGTTACAATTATTTTCAAGTTCTTAGCAAATCCTTTCATTTGATACCCATATCATGGAGGTGCATAAAAAATAACTAGTCCACCATCTTGGGCATCAGCTTTATTGCATTAAGGGTGCGTTTTCACGAGAAAAGGCACCCTTGTGATAGATATGCTATGCTACGCTGCTATGGATGCACTTGATATCCACCAATCATATTTATTAGTCCATGTAGCATAGCACTGGTGGAAACGTGTTCTGCTCAGCTATGTTTTTATATGGATGGGTGCATGCTCTGGATAGTCGCGAGTGGTGTAGTTATATGCAGAGCGCCGCTCCCCGTGCCTTCCCTACTGTCGATACATTGCATAGCTCGAGCTGTTCATCTCGGCGCATCTTACTAGCCCGCTACATAGCTTAGCATCAGTGGAAACGGTCACATAGTTTCGTAGCTTAGCTTTCACATCCTCGCAGCATAGCTGCATAGCACATCTCTGGTGGGAAGGCACCCTTAGAATGACGTCACATAGCTAACCATGCATTGTCATTTGTCATACAAACTATACATATATGAATAATTTCAGCTTAATTGCTTGACGATAACTGCTTTAAAATTCAGTTGCAAGATTTGACCCAAACAATCATAATAGATTGCAAGTTAATTAAGAGCTTGTAATTTTTTATTGTTAATATGCTGGCGCGCAGGTTTGCAAGGTGCACAAAAAAATTTAAAATTACTTTGTTTAAGGCGTACTGCCAGATATTGTACACAGGCAGCCTGTGGGTTCGTTATACGCAGAGGGCGTTCAGTGCCCTACGAGTCCTCTATAATAATGGGTTTAGGAAGCTGATGGGATTGCCGCGTTACTGTAGTGCGTCAGGGATGTTTGCGGAAGCCAACACCGACTGCTTGAGAGCAATAGTGCGTAAAAGACTGGCCTCCCTGATGGATGCGTCGTGTGCGGGGCAGCTCCAATGGCCTTCTAAACACCATTACGGAAAGAGTTAAGTGTCTTATTATGAGGCACTGGACTAAAGGTACACGGTTCAGGTTGATTATTGATTGATTATGTAGTAGATATAAGGTACAGACGCCAGCACATCAAGCTATCCCTAACTGTCAATCTTTCTCAATTAAAAATGAACCTTATATCTTTGCAATAAAGTTGAAATACTATCAAAGAAATTTGACAGATAGTGGTAACTTGATGTGCTGCCCTCTGTACTAACTTAGTTTTAAGCTTTACTAAAAAAAAAATTTCGAATTATGTTCCGATTTAAATCTAAAATAAATAAATTAAGAACCCTATGAAAATCTTACTGTGTGCCTTCGGGCAACACAGGCGTGAGTTTGTGTGTCATGTTAATTTAGTCCAAAGAGAAACTCACTTCTTAGGCGATATTTTCCTGATAGGTGTAACATCACTAACACTCGCCGGTTTCACTGCAGGAGTGATCTCTTTAGGAGGGGGGGCAGCCTCCTGAGGTTTCACGGCTTCCGGCTGGACGGTGGGGGGGTCGGGGATCGATCTAACGTGCAAATAAATCAATAAAAGCAGTATAAAGCGGTTAAGCAGTAGACAACCCTATGGTTAACACGTTGAGCGCCAACGCGGTCACTCACCGCCTTAATGGCATCTCTCAATTTAAGTCATTAACTGCCACGCAGCAGACACAATAGAAAAACTATTGTTCGCGGTCACCGGTGACCGCGTTGGCGCTCAACGTGTTAACAAAAAAAAAAAGCTTTGAATTCACAAATTGATAATTAGTGTTACGCACCTTTTAAGCTAAGGAAAAACAAAGCAGAGATCAAAGAATATCGAGTTGTCGGTGCATTTTAGGCTTTGCTAAAGCTCAATCATGAAAACCAAATGATCTGCCAATGTGTCTCAATGTGAAATCTTAGGTGAATTGAGCTGTCAGTACTTTTTTTGCATTAGGGGGGATAAGGGCCTATCCACACCACGTTTTTTAAACGCGCCGTCGACGCGCGTTTTGGGAACGCGCGTCGCCGGCGCGTTTTTATCCTGCAGAGCAGTTTGTTGTCGTTTGTATCGATACAAACGCGCGGCACCGGCGCGTCTGTATCGATTCAAACGCGCGACACCGATACGAGCGCTAGCAACGAGGGAAAGGGAAGTGTGAATCTACGCTAGTAGCGTTTGAATCGCGTCTGCATCGCTACACACGCGCGTTTGCATCGCGACACAAGCGCGTCAGGTGTGCAAAGGTCTACAGGCTGCGTCTGACTTGCGTGCGTATCGCGTCTGTATCGCTACAAACGCACGTCGACGGCGCGTTTAAAAAACGTGGTGTGCATAGGCCCTAAGTGGAATACTCTAAAATGATAAGTGGGAATTTCTGGATAATTATTCAAGTCTAGTCAAGTCAAATCACTTATTTCAAATAGGCACAAGAAAGACACTTTTGAATGTCAAAAATGAACAAGAAATCAAATTGATTCTAGTGGTCCACAAGATAGTTTCATGTGGAGAAGAATACAACTCCACCGTTACTCTTTTAAAATGTTTTATATACATGAATTAAAGCATTATATGTGAAGACGATGCACACAGAATAAAACCAAACACCACAAAACATGAAAAGAAAACCACATATAGCAATGGCAGGTAAACTAATTATGTCACAAGTACATGGTGCTCTCATATTTACAAACATTCTAAAAGTTAATAATAATAAATCAATCAATATATTACATTATGTTTCAGTGTTCCCCCTAAGGGGAATTCTTTCAGATGGGATTAGTGGAATATGCCGTATTATTTATCCCTAAAATCAGGTGGAATGACAGCTAAGTTCACTTAAGTTATCACCAGTGATCGGTATAGGTAGATTGATTTTTGGTACTTGTATCATAAATGCACAGAGAAAGAATAACATGGATAAGCCATTATTGCGGAAAGTAATTCTGATATTTCCGGATTCAATTAAATATTGTTCATGTTGGTAGTGATATTATTACTACTCAATTAAAAATGTAAAGGAAGGTATAAAATCTAAATGAATTCATTATTTATCTGTAGGTTAATAAAACCCACCATTGTTTCATCAATTGCCCTTTGCGTTCCAGACCCGCGGTAACTCTTTCGAACAAATTCCGCAACCCTGGCAGAATACAATTCCTCCTTAAGTTCCGGTTTTTTTTTTAATAATCAGCCAATTCCGGAGGAATGTCCATGTAAACGTTTCGGATCAATGATCCCCATTCAGTCTACCTACTCGGATCATTGGTTATCATGGTGAGATTTTTGAAGCATAGACTGTCAGTACTTACGATTTAGGCATCACGCTGCGTTCTTTGACTGGTGCAGCAGCTGGTCTTACAGGCTCGGCTCGCTTCGGCTCGTCTACAACTTCTGGCTTCTCTACGGGTGTCTGTGGTTTGTTCACCAAGTTGCGTTGTCTCTGGGCGGGTGTCTCCTTCTTAGGCGAAACGGGTTTTGTAGCTGTGAAATTAATGTTGTAATGAAGTGCAATACAAAATCGTGTAAGCAAGTGCCTATGTGGACGTGGTATAAATCAGCTGTTCAGTACACGTTCGCCTAACTCGTCAAAATGTACTGCACAGCTGATTTTTTTTTTCGCGGTTTCATGTTCTGTCCCATAGTAAGTGGCTTGTTACAATGAGTACAATGACCCCTTAAGGGGATTTAAACGACTTAAAGGATGATGCAACACTTTGGTACCCACTTCCAATAGCAATGTGTGATACGTCGTTGGATAGCTCTTAGTAGCCTGAATAAACATTCCTATGGAGCCAAGTACCTATCGTTTGTCCGTTTAGAGTTATACGGTACCACAATTACGTTGAAACGAAAAGATTGAATAATAGAAGAGCAGATTTTGTGCGACTAGAAGCAAATGATGTACAATTCCCAAGATACAATGAAGAGCGACTTATTTTGTTGACTTTAGGTACCCAAATAAAGCTTGCAAGATCGTACTGCAGTGAGCATCTACAAAATGGAATATACACTATTGAGATACCTATACAGGCAAAATGCATTGCAAGACTTGCCTGATTTTGGCTTAAACGAAGACTCATGGCTCATGCGAGGCCGTATCCAATCACAACATATTCGAGCAAGAACATACTTTTGTTATATTTTGATAAATAATAATAATAATGATATTTCACAATATTATTGTATGTACATGTCTGACCGGACGACGCACTGTAGGTACCAGTGCTCACATTATATCACTCGTGTGGTACTTAGGATATGCCAGGCATGAGGGATTTGTAGCCCCTGCCTTATAGGAATAATAATATAATATTATGACCATTTAGCAACGATGATTTTTTAAACCCCACATGTTATTTCATTATTGTTTGTACTGCAATCCAAAATGTTTGTTACCTTTTTTGTAACCTGTAACCTGTGTATTGTAACCTGTATAAGTCTGGTATTCATAACGGACTACGGATCAAGACAAGCGCCATACCAATTCTTGTTCTAGAAGATAATACCTTTCCATCTACATATCACCCATCACTATTGGGCCGGGTACCAGATTCCATACAAAGATTTGCATCATCCTTTAACCATGTATCTTTCGTCCATGTTTGAGCAATGGACTCAGATCCTTACGCTTATTTATTGTCTTGCATTTTTATTTTTAAAAGAGTAAGGACATTTCCCCACCGCTGCCATTTCGATAGGAAATGAAGGACGAATTGGAACCGTACAATACTTATTTATTTACAGTTTGTGTCCGCATTGGAACCAAGTAATTAGCTTCTGACCTACATGGGCACTTATGAAAATAAGTTACATTATACAATACTTTTTTATTAAAAAAACTATGAGTCATAAAATATTTTGAATTTACATTTGAGCATAAGATTAAATCAATCTGCCTAGCCTTGTCCCAACTATATCAGAGCCGGCTCCCAGTGTAACTGGATGCAATTGAATTGATTTTGGGCCAAAAATTCAATTAATATGCCTGAATTTATATTTGGGCTACAAATTTAATCAATATGCCTAGCCTTGTATCAACGATATTAAGCCCGCTTCCAGTCTAACCGAATGCAACTGACCTCTGCCACTCAGTAACTGGGTAATACGATAACATTTGGTAAGTCTGGTTGTAAGACGGCTTCTGACAACCCGTAACGACTGTCAAAGATCACGAATGACAGACAGCCAACGGCTTAATTTACATGAAATGATGATGATATAAAACTGACCAGTCACGGTTTCCCTGTCCATCTCCTGTGCAGCATTCCTGTTCTGATGAGGCTGTCTCGGCTTCTGAGAGTTATCGTATCGATCTTCCTTGCCATTCGACCCGGCAGATTTCACGCTAGCCTGTTAAAAAAAAATAGAACAAAATATAGTTTCATAAGGAAAAAAAAACGCTCTTTTAGGTTGAAATAGTTTGCCATATAATGGGCAAGTTATGCGGAGGAATGAGGAAAATGTTGTCAGGAAAGTTGTGAGCATGAATGTGGATGGTTATACAAGTAGAGGAAGACCAAAGAAACGATGGATGGATTGTGTGAAAGATGATATGGCTAGAAAGGGAGTGACTACCGAGATGACGACTAATACAGAAGTGTGGAAGATAAAGACATGTTGCGCCGAGCACAAATAAATTGGGATAAGGGCAGGAGAATGATGATGAGCATTACTGGACAGCACATGGTTCAAGATCGCTCGACACTTAACATGTCACCCGCTCCTTTTTAATACTCTTTGTCAAATGGCCTGCTGTAAGTGCGTTTGCGCAATGAATCCGGTCGGAATCGGAATTCAACATTTGAGTTCCATGAGAATTTAAAGTGTTCTAAATTGGGTCAGATAAAGTTAAGATATAATGCGGCAGACACCTCGATGTTATAAATTAAACTTGCTTTAGAAAAATCATTCACACTGGTATAAATGAACGTAAGCGTGATTGTCCGAAAGGGTTACCGCTACCCCGGAACATAAAGGGCTAAGGAAGGAACATGGATGGGTTTTAGTCAGTAAGAGACACTCCCATCCGCTCCTCCCAGGGCGGGGAGGGGTTATTTGATGATTTCCCTCAAAAAAAAAAAGGGAGAGTGAATATAGGAATGAGTGACCTTTCGCTTTTATATACACACTAGCATTTTGCCCGCGGCTTCGCACCCGTGGTCTTTCCCACGGGATCCGTTAATTTTCCCGGGATAAAGAAGAAAGAATCCTATGTTACTCCCTGAAAACTAAGCTTTCTAAAGGTGAAAGAATTTTTGAAATCGGCACAGTAGTTTCTGAGTTTATTCATTACGAACATACACACAAAAATACTAATATTTCCCCTTTATAATATACTAGCTTCCGCCCGCGGCTTCGCCCGCATAATATGTCAACAAATTATACACGTAAACCTTCCTCTTGAATCACTCTACCTATTACAAAAAACCGCATCAAAATCCGTTGCGTAATTTTAAAGATTTAAGCATACAGACAAACAAACAGACAAAAATAGCGACTTTGTTTTATACTATGTAGTGATGTACTAGCTTCCGCCCGCGGCTTCGCCCGCAAAATATGTCGACAAATTATACACATAAACCTTCCTCTTGAATCACTCTATCTATTAAAAAAACCACATCAAAATCTGTTGCGTAGTTTTAAAGATTTAAGCATACATATGGACAGAGAAAGCGACTTTGTTTTATACTATGTAGTGAAGTATAGATATAGATTATGACGTACCCTAGATGTATAGATATAGATTATGACGTACCCTAGATGTATAACCGCTGACTGAGCTTCTCGGTTCAGCAGGAACTTCTTTCTTCTGTTCGCGTTTGTTATTTGGGGTGTTTCCATGAGGACGACGGAGTGGCATGGCTGGTTGCGATCTATAAGTAAAAAAAGTAGTAGGTATAATTAAGTATTCTAATACCTTACCTCACTGCCTGTTAGCAGTGATAGCCTAGTGGTATGACCGTCGGACTGCCAAGTCTTAGGCCTCGAGTTCGAACCCAAGTCACGCACCTCTGACTTTTCACATTCATGAGCGTATTGTATAATTATCACTTGTTTAAAAATCGGTGACAGAGATATTCCTCAACAGCATGTGAAGCTAAGCCAGAGGCCCATGGGCAACATTAAAACTCTGACACCAGGTTAGTCACTAACCACACGACAGAGAGAGAGAGAAACAAAATATTGGGCTATAGACATAAATCGCAGTTTTACTATGGTGCAAGCTCGTTTGCACTTTAAAACATTTTTAATAAAGTAGATTGTTGAATATTTCTTCTCAGAGCTTTAGGCCCGGCGCCATTGTGAGGGGGATTGTCCGAAAGGACTACCGCTACCCCGGAACATAAAGGGCTAAGGAAGGAACTTGGATAGGTTTTAGTCAGCTAGAGTCTGACACTCCCTTCCACTCCCACCCAGAGCGAGAGGGGTCGTTTGATGATTTGAGAATTCACATCCTCAAAAAAAACAAAGCGCGGCGCCATTGTCAGCACGGTTTGGCCTGGTATGTTTAGGCGACGAATAAAAATAAACTTAACTTGGAGGTCGGATAGGCAGTCGCTCCACGTAAAATAAGTACTGGTATTCAGCTGCATCCGGTTAGACTAAGCCGACCCCAACATAGTTGGGAAAAGGCTAGACAGATGATGAATAGAAATATAACTTAACGGTATAGAAATAAAGTTGAAATTTCATTGTTCGTCTAATAATCCCTTGCCATGCCGTGCCGCCAATGGGCGCCGGGCCATATAAAACCAAAAATAGTATACCTAGGCTCATAGTCAGCAGAATCTTGAGTTGGCTGCGGCGGTCCGGCAGATCTTGCATGATCGTTGTTCATTCTGCGAAGAAACGAACATTTATTCAAATAAAACATTAAGTCATTGACTGCCACGCAGCAGACACAATAGAAAAACTATTGTTCGCGGCTCACCGGTGACCGCGTTGGCGCTCAACGTGTTAAGGGTGAATTTCACAAATGGAATTTTAATTAAAAAAGGACATTAAGGGGAATTTCACCAACGCGATCAGCACATACAAATACTTTTAACGCATACACTGCCACTTTGAGTCAGGTGCTATTCTAAGCTCAGTGCCTTCAACACGCATTGTATGGACAATAAACACATATTTGTGTTGAAGGCACTGGCTGTCAATCAGCCAGTCGGTTCACCATTTTATATATAGGGTGACTGGTAATTAGTGACCGATATTTAAACACGTGATTGTACTTATGATAACAATCAACTTTGTGTTTAAATATCGGTCGCTAATTACCAGTCATCCTATATACAGATTTGAGTAGGTTTTTGAAACAAGACATATTTTTCGCTTCTTTTAATTCATATAACTTAACGGTATGGAAATAAAGTTGAAATTTCAATGTTCGCCTAATAATCCCTTGCCATGCCGTGCCACCAATGGGGTATTTGTGTTTCTAGGGATTACTCATAGAGGAAAGTAATATATCGGGTATAGAGAGCCCTCTTGCAGCTAATGCTAATGTCAATTGATCGGCGCCATCTATTATCACCATCCACAAACTTGTCATGTATAGCTATAGCTAGCTACAGGTAGCTATAGCTAGCTAGCTATAGGTAGCTTTTGTTATCATAGTAAAACTTTATCAAATTAAAAACAAGCAAATTAGTAAGGAAGCTTAAGTATAGGCACTATTGTAATTTCAAAAGTTAAACAGCGGATACATAAAGGAAACATCCTTTTCTTTTACAAAATTACTTGCTTTATTTGTAAATTTTAATTCAAATTAATTTGTGTGTTAATATACAAAAGGTGTGGCTGATGTTCAATCGTTACATCTGGGCCGCTCTCACACTCATGAACGTTGCTTGAGAGCCGTGGTCAATAGCACTGCCTCTTGTCCCGAGTCATGATTTCTTACTGGTACAAGAGCTGTGGCCAGTAATGCAGTGGACAAATTTGCAGCGAGATGCGATGAAAGTGTAACATTGGTTTCCGCTGATTTTGCAGAATCTTGATTAGTTTCAACTTCATTGTTTTGTTGTTTCTTATTGTCTGGTTGATATGGTGTGGATTGATGCGTGAGCGTGTAATAACGTTTGTGACATTTTCGGCAGCACATCTTCAGGCGACATCTATCAGCGGAATGTCCTGGGGCCAGACAATTATAGCATAGGTTATGTTTTTTCTGGTACTCGCACCTCTCAGCTGGACTAAGTTTTATGGATTCCTCACAATGACATAATGTGTGGTCCTTTTCGCACATAGCGCAGCTTCTTGGTTTTGAAGAGGTAGTATTTGGTGTGGACACGTGAACTGCGTATTCTTTACCCTTAGGAGTAGGCTTCTCTCTATTTGCAGGCGTGATAAGCTCGATCATGCGGAACTTGGACAGTAGGAACTTGTGCAGGGCATCCCATTTAGGTAACTCGTCGTCATTATCATCGTAAGCAGCTTCTTCCCATTCTCGATGCGTCTCGGGGTCCAATGCGTGAGCGTATCCCATGATTCCCATGGGCTGGTTGTCAGGTTCAGGTTCACTACGGAGGAGGATTCGAGGATCGGCGGATTAATTTTTATGCAGAAAAGCACAAACACGACACACACAACAACGACCACGACTTAAAACATAAAAAAATGTTGTGAATTTGTGATCTAATAATTTGACAATCAATAACAACTCAATAATTCTCTGTGTTGCTATCGTAATTATTACGCGGCTTGTAATCTCCACAAATATTTGCAAATAATTATAATACGTGTTAAATAAAATGATTAGGTAGTGAAATTTATTTTTAATTTATTTATTTTTTGTCACATATTAATATTACATTTGTATCGGTGGTGGCGCCATCTGCGGTGACATAAAGTAACTAATTGTTTTTGGATGGAGATAACAGATGTCGCATTTTTAAAACATTACCCCAAATCTGTCAATGTATGGAATTGTCCTACCCCTGGGATTACTGTACTTACCTAGCTAGGTTGTGGCACACGGCACTGTGCCGGTCCTGCCAGTCGCGTCGCTGGCAGCGCTCGGAGCAGTAGGGCGTGATGCCACAGCCGGCGCAGTAGGCGTCAGACGCGACACCGCACACGACGCATTGCCGCGCTGCAACTCGCTGCAGTCCAGGTAGTTTAAGCTGCGTCCAATTATCGTGTGGAGTGTTTATTGTGAATTTTGTATGGTTCATAATCAAGCTGTAATGTTCCCATTGGTGGGATAAAGGCCTTTAATTGTGAGAAGGAGTGGTCTGTAATCACACGGGCTCAGAGCAGATGTCACATGTTCTTCGAATTTTTCGAATTTTAGGTTTTAGGACACGCCGCTTTTCTTCAAAAGAAGGAAAACTCCGTTTTATAAGCAAGAGAGTGGTGATGAAATTATTTATCGCAAACACTGCCACTATTTTTGTCAGATGCTATTCTAAGCTCACTGCCTTTAACACGTATACGTGTCGCCAAAATCCCTACCTACTGAGTGTCTTCAACACGCGTTGCAATCCAATTAATCCATCTGCCTAGTTTTTTCCCAACAATGTTGTGATCGGCTTCCAGTCTAACCGGATGCATCTGAATACCAGTATTTTACATGGAGCGACTACCTTTCTGTTCTCCATAACCCAGTAACTGGGTAATACGATAAGCCTTTGTAAGATTTTTTTTTCAGGCTGGGAAATCATCCAATGACTTCGCCCGCTCTGGGTGGCGCGGAAGGGAGTGTCAGACTCTTACTGACTAAAACCCATCCATGTTCCTTCCTTAGCCCTTTGTGTTCCGGGGTAGCGGTAACCCTTTCGGACAATCCTGCTTACAGCCTTTGTAAGACTGGCTATCAGATTGCAATGTATGGATAATAAACACATCTTTGTGTTGAAGGCGCTGAGCTTGGAGTGGATCAAAATGTATTGAGCACGTATGTGTGTGCGCACTGTGAGATAGAACAAAAAACACAAAGCTGTGTTCATGTCAGTTTATGGGTTAGGAAACACCAAACTCAACTGGTTTTAAGTAATAATAATTACTTTTTGACAGAAATACAGTAACAAAAAAAAAAAAACTCGCCAAGCGTAACCCACTTTCTAGAAGTCGGTAAAACAAATAAGGTCCCATTAAAATAGATGGACAAATTTTAACACAACGTTCAGTACGGCTAACCAAAGATATCCAAGCAAAAAAAAAACTTTGATTAACGTGATTTTATTTTGACCTAAAATAATAAATTGCCCGCACACTAGAATAAACGCATCTATTATGGGTTGGTACTTGCACACTTCTTTTATAAGTATCTCATGTGGTTTTTTTACCATTGTCCTTATTTTGGTGGTCTGAGTGATTTCTAAAAAATTGACCATCTATTTTAATGGATCTTATACATAAGATTCAGCTAGCTACTAGGAAAGCCTTTGATCTCATTCGCAAACGATGGCATCATGCTTTGCACTTGGCTAAAGAGTATGTGGCAAATATGAAAATAAACTCTCGTGTCTATGAAAACTCTTCAATAAGCATGCATGCCTGTAACAGTTATTAGCTGTGAGCCCAAGAAGCCTATCTACCCTTGTCTACTTGCATCATAGAGTACAAACAAGCAACGCCATCTATCTGCATTGAAAGCAACTAGACGCATTGCAATCTACTTCTCAGACTTATTAGCGCCATCTATCAACTCAGAGACACTAATAATGTTGTAGTCATTTTAAATATTAATTCTCTGAGCTATACACCAATATTATAAAGCTGAAGAGTTTGCTTGTCTGAACGCGCTAATCTCTGGAACTACTGGTCCGAATTGAAAAATTATTTTGCGATGGATAGTTCATTTGTCGAGGAAGGCTATAATAGGCTATGTAACAGCACGCTAAGACCAGTAGAAGCCGAGCAGCGGGTGAAACCACGCGGGAGTAGCTAGTTTAATAATAAAATTGTATTTCTTAAACCTATCGCTTTCATACCTAAGATTTTGTTGAAAGTATGTAAATTTATATAATTGCTTAGAATATTTCGCAATAATTTATAGAGGATGGTAATTTGACTTCCGGCGGCAGCGGTAGATCGACTCCTTGAACGGGTTAGACGAGAGACCGTGGCTAATCCCTGCTAATCTGTGTGTTTCTTGATTAATAAGAAAATATAAGACAACAGTGACTGAGTGTATCTATTGTTTCACTTCTGAACACCTATTACATGCCATATACAGGGTTGATATAACAGAGGGGCATTAAGTTACACTATGTATACTAAACGTGTTTAGTATTTATTCGATACGGTATAAAAATAAAAACAACCAAATATGAGTTTTTTTTTCGAACGTAATTTACAATTCAGAGTAAAACGCAACCACCCTTTGTAAATAAAAAGTGACCTTGTAACAGGAACTTGAGTTAGGAAAGATACACCGTGTTCCAACGGGGCAAAACTTTAAAAATCATTTGTGACTAAACTACTGCTCCTATTTAATTGATTTTTGGTACAGAGCTTGGAAATGGTCCCTAGTATAGGCAGTTCAAAGAAAAGCTCCTCAGTCGTATGAACTCTGCATACATTCTATAGAAGTATTATCTCGTGGTATGGTGTTTGTAACTGTGTGTGCAGTATAGTATATAATAAAGAACTATCCGCCACCAAACGTATACACAAGTCAATACAATGAAGAAAGCATGATTCTTGGCACATAGAAACAATACACAAAAAGAACTAACAAAGTTAACTAACCAGTGAATCAAAATCCGAAATCTTAGACATACACGGAAATACGAAGGTATTTTTAGAAGATTTATTAGTAAGTTTAGATTTATTAGTGGGCAAGCCAATTGACATAGACCGGGCACAATGGAGATGAAGACCAGGTAAAAAAGAAAAAATATATATATTTGGTCCGTCAGTTATATAGTAAAAAATAATATTAGACCCGTATTTTTGCTTTTATCATATTACTAGTTTAAGCTCGCCATTGTACTAACAATATATGGATTTATGAAATAAATGATTTATTATTATTATTATATTATTATTATAAAAAAATACTTAGATGAAACGTTTCGAAGTTGAGGATTGGGGGCGCGCTACGTCATGAACATGGGAGTGACGACATGCCTCGCAAGTCCGGTTAAGTAGTAGACAACCCTATGTTTGAACTGCGAGCGACATTTCAAAAAAAAACGACATGCCACACTAACATACTATGTATCGATGGTAACAAATTAATGTAAATGTGATTTTTAGATAACGTAAAAAAAAAAATACGTGTCCAATATTACGTTAATAAAGTAGCTGTACGCCAAAAAAAAAATGTTAGTCATCATCCCTATTCCTGAGTCCGGGCTGCTATTGAGTCTTAATGGAAAATCCCAATAATACATTGCCCGGGATGGGTATTGAACCCAGGACCACGTGGTCAGCAGTAGCGCTTACGACCACTAGAGCAAGAGGCAGTAAACTATTAATTTTAAACTCCTAAAGTGTGTCCCTCGTTTAACCAACTTACAATATTTTAATCGAAGTTTTTATTTTATTTTTGGGATATCATCAAATGATTTCTCCTGCTTTGGGTTGAGCGGAAGGCACTGACACACTTTTACGGACTAAAACCCATCCCTGTTCCTTCCTTAGCCCTTTGTGTTCCGGGGTAGCGGTAACCCTTTCGGACAATTCCGCTTAAGTCCTAGTATTATAAAAACTCTCAAGGAAAACCATAAAAAAGTATTGATCAAAATAACTTTAATTACAAACATAAACAAGCAAAACAACAGATGGCATAATAAACTAAACAGAAAGCAAGTAAAATTAAAACAAATTAAATTAAAAACTCCACCAAAAGTCCTCCACAGTACGGAGACCATGAATAGAACTTTGGATGAAGATTGATAAAACTAAGCGTTTAGAACATAAAGCAGCGCGAAGCTATCTTTCAGACGTTAAGCTAACATACACCCAGTGTCAAAGTCGTAACTTTACAACAAAATGCCAGAACATAAAATAAGTATTAATTGCTTGCGATACAACAGGAAAAACCGCCAACTATACTGTGTGTAACCGAAAGGGTATATGCATACAAAAGCATATGCTACAGACCACCAAACCGAACAACTTTTAACTATATGGGACCAACTCCGAAATCGCAAGCAAATCAGCTGTTCTATACATTTTTGGTCACGTGACTCGTCGAAATGTAGGGAACAGCCGATTTTTTTTTTAACGATTTCGGAGTTGGTCTCATTAATAAAATATAAGTCCAAAGAAGCGATTCATACGAGCATTGAAATAGCCTGTCTGCTTTTGTCTGGAATTGGCTATGAGTACACATCACCGTAACGAAAGAAATGGGTAATGCATCAGCCCTTTTCTTGGTCTAATGACAAAAAAAAAGAACCTGTTACGTCACATGATCACCTCGCGCCGCCATTTCCAAACGCTAACATTACAATAATAAAAATACTTACCATAAAACTTATGTAAACTAGTACAAACTAAAATTGCGATTAAAAATTATGTTTTCGTCCCTGTTAGTAATAGAAATCATGTCACAACGGCGTGGAATTATGCTCAGGGTTGTCAGAATAAACAGATTGAAAATGAACAGTTAAAGTCTTGTAACATTGAATGTTTCCTCAGTCTTACAGTGTGTAACCGAAAGGGTATATACATACAAAAGCATATGCTACAGACCACCAAACTGAACAACTTTTATTATGGGGACAAAAAAAATCAGCTGTTCTCTACATTTTGACGAGTCACGGTGACCAAAAGTGTACAGAACAGCTGATTTTTTTTTCACGATTTCGGAGTCGGTCCCATAGCAAAAGTTGTTTAGTTTGGTGGTCTGTAGCATATCCTTTTGTATGTATATACCCTGTCGGTTACACCGAGTATATTGTTTTCTAAGCTAATCTAAAAACCCTGCTTATGAAATGATTCGTCGTCCAAGGAAATAAATAGGTCGAAAGAATACAAACTTTTGTTCACTGTGGGCGAATTTCAGGAATGAAACTGAACGCGTTCAACATATAAACCACGTTTAACAGTTGTCACTATGTCAGCTCTTGAACCCGGTTTAGATGTACTGATTGCGTCTTTACTATTGGTGAAATTCGCACTAAATTAAGCTTAACAACGGTTTTCCCGTGGAAGTGAAACAAGCTTAACTTTTTAAACAAAATGTTTGTATAACATCGTTTTGGGATCACAACTATGATAGAAAATCCGGTTAATTTTCGTACAATTCTTATAAAATCATAGTAAAAAACTACTTATATGTGATAGTAGACGAAAACCCGACTTTGTTCTGAAGACACGCGCTACAAGTTTGTATTTTAGTTACTACAGAATTAATAATCATTGAATTCTTAACATGAAAAGACATGGTTACAAGAAATTGGTCAATATTTAATTCTACAATGCTATTCGTCAGCAGATAAAACAATAGTTGGAATGTTAAATCAATCACAATTATTACTTTTAAAATTAATAAGACTAAATAAAAATGAAACTTATTTGGTGGGTAGTTTTCAATTTAAAGCATTGATACGGTACGTAAACATCCGAAACCTCCTTTGAAAAAATAAAAATGAAATGTTTTGAACACTAAAAACTTACTGACATTTTATTGAGCTCTACGCAAACTTTGTTAATTCTGATATTCAGGTTCTGATAAATAGTTTAAGCTAACCAGTCCCAACACACGGCACCCGTTCACGAGTAAAACGCATGCGTCAGCGTCGCTTAGCTCAACCATGTTGCAGGGAGCTCAACGACCCGACACACAACGCTACCACCATAAGCAGGACTTTTTAGTGAGCATGATAGACTCAAACTGCTGGAAAGCTGTCATACTTAATTTATGCTACGAGGGTACATAGCACGAGGCGTAGAAACGTAGGCGAAGGAAACGGCTCAACATAATCACTCATCCTTACATGAATTATTAAAACAAACTAAGGCAACGTGCAAAAATAATGTGAGTTTTTTCTGTCCATGTTCCTTAGCAAAAACATAATATGAGGCAGAGGAAAAACGCTTTCCCCGGGCCAAGTTTGGCATTAAAAAAAAAAAAATGAAGTCAATACATCAAAATTTCGGAGGTACACAAATGAAAGCCCGAGTAGCTCAACATCTCGTATCAGGAGTTTCGGATGAGACTTATTGTAACATTTGGTATGTATATGGTAGTGAAAAGCTACTTAATACAAGCAGTATAAAACTTAGTATAAATAGCTAACCGACATTTAAATAAAATACTACGTCAACACTAGTTTTTCAATATCACTTGATATTAGTAAATTCTATTCTGTCATTATAACAGTTTTGTCGTCAGTCTTTTAATCATTCAAGCCACAATCATACTTCGAAAAAGAATTTGAGCTTCTCTCCGCCTATGGAAGAATCGAAATTCTTTCTTTGTAGCACAGAAATAGATTGCTTATCGATATAAACGGTGAACTCACCGTTGCTTGGGTAAACATTTTCAGTAAAAATCTGCCACAATTCAGTATTGAGTCCCGGGTTTTTGTCTTCAAGTAGATCGAAAATGATGTTCAAATCGTCTTTATTTTCTGGTAGAATGTTCACGGGAATTTTTATTATGACCTTGTGGTATCCTTGATGTTCAGGTACGTCATGTTCGGCGCTTTTTGGAGACACTGCTTCGATTACCACAGGATCTTCAGTATCAGTCTTGTCTTCAGTGTAGAAACATATTTTCTGTTCACTCGCTTTTAATTCTAAGTCTTCATTTTTAATAATCTTATCAGAGTTTTCATCGATTGCTAGATCACATACGTTGTGTGTAATTTTCTCGTGTTGTGGAAGGATTCTCCATTGGTCGAGTTTCAAATGGGGATATTCTTTTTTGAGCTGGCTTTTCAGATCATCAAAACTCTTTCCTTTCGGTTCTATGCAGACTTTGCCTTTTAAGGTTTCTAGAGCTTCAAATTCGCTTAGTTTTTTACTTAGTCTCTTTGCATGTTGCTTGGTTACTTCTTCTAAGCTTGCTTTAGGTTTGATTAGGGATTGTAGATGACCCAATTTAAATTGGACAGCGCTACCTCCAACGAACTTATTAAAATTGTGTGCAGTTATCACTTGAGCTGAGAGTTTATCTATTTGTAGTACTACATCTAATTTCGACTTAGTTCGCACAGTGCTAATTTTCCTCCAATACTTTGTTCGTAATCTCGGATTCTGTTCTTGTAAAGACGCAATGACATCATCAGTGTCTTTTTCAGTCTTACAAACCATGCTTACAATACCAACTGCTCCTCTAAACTCCGTTGCCTTGAGATGTATGTATAACTTGGAGTTGATTAAAGGTATGGCCTGTTCTATCCAGTTCCTGGCTAGCATGGACTGGCAAATGATGAAGATGACACCATCAAACAGGTACATATCATGGAATTTAGGTATATTCTCTTCGGTTAACTCGCATTGATCCACAGACTCTACAACGATGTTTTCGAACGTTCTCTTAATTGAATGGAATAAACTTTCGTCTATTCTCGACTCTGGGTAGTTTAGGGGGCCTACGTAAAGTTTCTGGTCGTCAGCGATTAGATCAGTGTAGTGATTCGTACGAATCCTCGTTAGTGGGGCAGCCATAATCTCAAGATCTATGGGCACATACATTTTTTTCAAAACTCCATCTCTATGCTTCTTTGTGTCTACGTCACCGACTTCTTTGCTCATTTCATCGAAGCTGATATCACGTTTTTGTCTATCAATAATCCGTATTGTTAGCTTTGTTCCCTCATAATGAGGATCGAAATCTGGACTTTTAATGACTTCTAAAGACTCAGGGTCTACTCCGAACTGTCTTTTCTGCTTGCCCGCAACATCAGAGTAGTATTTCCAGCAGTCGGGCTTCAATCCTGGATATACTGCCTGTAGCTTCAGTAATAATTCTACTGACTCCACGTGCGCGTGTTCTTTAGGTAATCTCATCACTATTCTTGTATATCTGACCAGACTTTTGATATCTCTAAAAGTCAATTTCAATCCTGTCGAATTTATAAACTTCGGTAATACTTCTGTCAAATAGTCTTTAGTTTCTAGACTATCACAGATATAAATTACAGCTCCATTGGATAGGTAAATGTCTTGGAATTTGGGGATTATTAAATTGGCAAACCGTTGCATTTTCATGTCCTTGTGCAAATATTCTTTGAACAAATGTTTGAGCCTTCGAATATGTGTGCCTTCTAATTTGTTTTGGGGATACCCTTCTAATGTAATAGCGACTTTCAACTCCTGTTCTACGTGTAAATAGTTTGTTCTGCGATGGTAAGCAATCCCTCTGTTGCTATCGATGTTTAGTGTGCTGCTTCTAGAGATCAAATTATCGGAACTTTCGATAAACGATTCCGTTTTATCTGACACGGCAACGCCTGATGTCGAAGCGATATTACTTTCTAGATTCTCCTTCTCCTTCAAATCGGACTTTTCGATCTCGTTACTGTAGTTGTTCGTTTCATCTGACCACACTAATACTTCGTCTTTTTCGCTGATGTACTTAACATCTTTCAATTTTTTGAGTACGTCTCTTTGCAAACTATTTTCTAGTTCTTTCATAATTTCATCTCCGTCTTCTGCATCAGTTTGAAGTGGAACCTCCTCTTCAATGATATTTTCTTCAGATTTTACTACTGTAATTGCTTTAACGCTGACATTAGAAGCATTCCTAGGCGTACTCTCAGCAGATTTTATATCATCTAGAAGTTTAACTCTCGAAGCAACACTTCGCATGTCCTCCTCCATATTGGAAAGGAGGCATTCATAATAAATCTCAGTATAGCCAGTCAGTTCAAACTCCATCTGTCCGTAATCTATAACATTTTTGAAAGCGGGTCCGCGAATTATTTCCCCGGAAACTCGATCGATTAAAAACGACGTGAACTCAACGTTGTCAATTGTTTTTTGGGCGTAGATCTTCCATAAACTCGTCTTTAGCGTAGGATTGAAGTATTGTAAGAGCTTGAACGCGTCATGAGCAGTTGCCGGCCAACAAGAGCTCGGGATCTTTAATACTGCCAAGCAGAGCCTTTTGACTCTTGCCCTTAACAGAACTAGATTGGTACACATCCTTTCTTGCAAGCCAGGGGATACTCTGACCATCCAATCCCTAGTTTCCGCATCTTTACATATACACACTAACGCTCCCCTATTCAGATAATAATCTAAGAAAGACGGGACTCGTTTCAAGAGTCCAGCTTTCAGTTGCATATCTATAACGTCTGTTAAGCTGCGTTGGAACTGCTCCATCTGGCGTAGTTTCATCTTGGACTTAGGGTAGCCTGCTAAAGCGATTACTAGTTTGAAATCTTCTTCAACAATGTCCATATAGTCAGCGTTTCGTAGTTGTATAAGTCTATTGGTCTCATCTTCATCGTCACTGTCAGTATAAAAGTCACTGTACTTCAAGTCGCAAGTAACTTCGCTCCTACATCCGCCGCATCTTTTCAACTTACTTGTAGCGTCAGATCTTTTACTATACGTATCGGTAACCTTACTAAAGTCAGACTTCTTGGTCTTCCTGCTAGCTGAGGTAACGTCAGTTGTTTTACTATCAACGTTTTTACTAGAGAAGCCAGACTTTTTTTCGGAAACTTTATTTGTTACGGACTTATCTCGGTAGTGTTTATCTTCGCTTTGGTCCTCGGAGCATAGAACGCAAGTCGAGGGGGTGGAGCTACCGTCTGTGGGCGGGATTTCCCAGGAGCGCTTGTTCTTGACTTTGCAGGAACAGATGGTGGTGTCGTTCTGAAGCAAAACTGTCGATATCGATATTTGTTGCTGAGTGCTACACTACTGTTGTGTTGCCAGATGTCTCGTTTCCCGCTTGTCATGCTCGGATTATTAAAACCAGTTGCGAGGATTTGTTTTTTTTTTATATTCTTACCTTGCCTTTAGTATCCAAATTCAAAATTCGTCTTAGGACACTCCATTTCCCAATTTGGACATAATGTATCTGGCAACACTGTGTTGATTTCTCGCTTTTGATGAAAATGCATGAAGCTCAAGCCCCTTCGCTCCCCCTACCTAAAGCACAAACGCATGCTGCAATTTTATAATTTCCACTAACCGGACATTAATTTGGAGCCTGAAATTTACGAAAAAGCGAAACACATGAATTAAATATATATTCTTATAAAAATAAAATAATTACATAATAATATAATTTTGCCTGCTTGTGTTGTGATCCCGTGAAATAAAACGACGCGTGCGCATAGTAATCGGGGAGAGGAAACGCAGTCTATTTAACGTATCGCCCGTTGGTATGCTTTTATGAGCCGAGTGTACAAGCGGCCAGTAGAGTCGGGGGTTAGTAAGACGGCACATTATTTTATACGACAATTTTAGCTTGTACGTATTTACAAATCCGCATACGTGATCTAGCGGTTCTTTATGTTAATATGAATACCTAATGGCTTTCTAAAATACCAAAAGTCGTGCCGTATAAATTTTGTTCCGAGAAATAACCTCACTCACTAAGGCGATTTACACACGGTACCTAGCACCTAGCTCCGCCGCGGTTGGCAATGAAGCAGATCTCATGTCGCATTGGCCACTAAGAAATTCGATGATGCTTAACACACGTACACCGCCCGAGCGCGCGGTCGAGCGTTGCTTGTTTCTACCGTAAACTACTCCTACCGCGCGGTCGAGCGTTGCTTGTTTCTACCGTAAACTACTCCTACCGCGCGGTCGAGCGGTGCCAAGTGTTAATCGCCTAAGCACGCTGCGGTTGGATTAATGTCCTTTGATCATAATCGCACGTCCGATTTTGTATGTAATGCTTAACGAACCACCCCGCACCGCACGTAGTGTGTGGAGCTGTTAAAAATTGGTATGAGCATGTTATGCGGAGGAAAGAGGAAAATGGTGTCAGGAAAGTTTTGAGCATGAATATGGATGGCTGTACAAGTAGAGGGAGACCAAAGAAGAAAAAAGAAGATGATATGGCTAGAAAGGGCGTGACTACCGAGATAATGACTACTAGAGAAGTATGGTGGAAAAAGACATGTTGCGCCGACAAGCGATCTTGCAGATTGTCCCTACATACATGGAAACCCAAACAGACTTATTACAAAACGAGTTTAAATTTTAGGCCGTGCCTTAACCTTCGAACCAGTTATTGCATTTCGACTTTTATTCTAAGCACGGTAAAGTTCTTAGTACAAAATTGTCAATTTAAACTCGGGTTTGACGAGTTTTTGCAATTAGAACTTTTAATTTAGTCGAAATACAGTTCAAAATTCAAAAAATGGTCAGATAGTTGAAACCTGTTTCTATTAGTTAATGTTGACGTACCTAAATGAGACGTAATAAAGACTTTTTCATGCAAATTGACTGGCGTATCCTATATACCATAATATGGTGTATGGCGATAGACTTAAAGTCTTCTCGTCTTAAGTCTATACTCCTACAAGGAGCTTTTAGGGCGTGTATAAAATTGGAGCTACCGTCGCCATCTTATTTTTTTTAATAACACTTCGGCGCCTTCGTGGCAAAGACAGGCGCCAAAAGATCCTTGTAGTAGTGTACCATTAGCAACAAATGTTGGGCAATCAAATATGTGTAGAATCATTAACGCAAACCCGTGCCTCTATTTTTGTCAGGTGTGCTAGCTATTAGCGAGTGCCTTCAACATGCACAGGTGTTGTCAAAATCCCTACTGAGCTCCTTCAACATGCATAAATATTTGTTTACAATAAACACATATTTGTGTTGAAGGCACTTAGCCTAGTTGGTAGCTTGGAATGCATGAAAAAGTATTTAAGTGTCATTTTCACCGATATAAGCAAACGCGATCAGCACATTTAAACAACGTTCAAGGGCTGTCAGCGTCACTATTCTCCTACAATTTTGTCACAGTACATCGTGCGTTTACGAGCTGTCCTCTTAATCGCACGATGTACTGTAGTGGTATTCTGTAAAAATCTCACCGTCATATAGTACGTGCAGTGAGTTTAAGGTGTGCGTTGTCAAGAGTGTCAATTTCGTGAAATGACAGATCACTTCACGCTCACGTCAGCTAAGATTTCACGGTGATATTCTTACAGAATTGACCGACTGATTATGTTCAATTTCATTGCGGAAATCAGCCCTAAAATGCTGTTTGAGGTGCGCAAGTGAAATTCTATCAACTATACAAAGCCTATTAGCCCATAATTCATAGCCACACGTTATAATATACAGAGTTGATACGACAGAGGGGCTTTCCTTTAAACAGCTTATACTAGGGACCATTTTCAAGCTCTGTACCAAAAATCAATTAAATAGGAGCAGTAGTTTAGTCGCAAATGTTTTTTTAAGTTTTTGCCCCGTTTGAACACGATGTATCTTTCCTAACAGCGCTCCGGCGTGCACGCGTCGTGCCGCTGCGTTACAAGATCAGTTTTTATTTACAAAGGGTGGTTGCGTTTTACTCTGATTTGTAAGCTATTTAGTTAGTTTGAAAAAATAAAAACCTCATTATTGGTGCTTTTCATTTTTTATACCGTACCGAGTTAATACTAAACACGTATAGTATACGTAGTGTAATTTAATGCCCCTCTGTCATATCAACTCTGTATGTTAGTAAGGATGAGCATGCAATAATAAAAAAAAATATTTAAAAAAAAATGGTGTTATGACTTACCGAATCGCCCGCTCCAGCGCTGAAGCTCACGTCAGCATCCCGAGAGTTCTCTTTGCTACAACCAAGTTAACAGATTAATACACTTTGTACTTTCAGAGACGTTTAACAGTTTCATAATAAAATTATTATAAAACATTGTTTCGCACATGCATCAGCACGTGGATGACGGAAATTGCATGTTATTATACATATAAACCTTCCTCTTGAATCACTATCTATTAAAAAAAACTGCATCAAAATCCGTTGTGTAGTTTTAAAGATCTAAGCATACATACAGACATTAGAACAGACGCGGGAAGCGACTTTGCTTTATAGTATGTAGTGAAGTAACTTGTATAATACCACCACAATATGAAAAGTTGTGTGGAAATCGGTTGTCATGGTATGGGCATTTTATGCGGAGGAATAAGGAAATTTGTCAGAAAAGTTGAGAGCATGTGGATGGCTATACTAGTAGAGGGAGACCAAGCAACGATGGATGGATTGTGTGAAAGATGATATGGTTAGAAAGGGAGTGACTACCGAGATGACGACTGATAGAGAAGTATGGAAGAAAAAAACATGTTGCGCCGAGTGCAAATAAATTGGGATAATGATGATGATACATTGCCACTATGTTTTATGGCAAGACAATGGTATGCTGAGCTCGAATAGTTCCCGTGATATGGCAACATATTTCTTTACTGACCGATCGCTCATATCATTCACGCGCCAAAACGGTCTTATTTTAGTTGACTCGGTTTTTGGTTTAGTTTAAGTGAATATGTGAGTATTCCTTACTCTATGGTTTAAATTTTACAAACTTTCAAAACGCGATATCTCAAAACTTTCTTTATGTAAATACTACTGCTAAGATACTATGATTTTGTGTGAATATATATACCTATACAGTGAAAAAAAGCAGGTGTCATCGGTTGTTATTTTAATTTTTTTAAACATAACATAAATCAAAAGAAAATGATGCCTAAAATAGGCACAAACAAAAAATTATGTATTAGGAAAATTAAAAATTGACCGCCTTTCTAATAAACGTATATCAGTTAATTAGTTACACACCAGTTTCTCTTTCAGTCATCAGGAATTTGACATTTGAAAGAACAAGACAAAGCGTTGCGTAACTATACTGCCGGTATACAACGTTTATTAATGGAACGAAGTTCCTTATCGCGTGTTGCGAAAGGGGGCTCGACGGAAAAAATTAAGAACAAAAGTTGTAACGACACTGTTTTTAGAGTAAAATATGATGTCGTTTTAATCAATATTTTTTCAATGGTTTATTTTAGATCTGATTTTTTTTTATTATTATAACTTAAAAGAAATAAAATGTTATTACAATTCCTTCACTAATTATTTATTTATTTATTTATTTATTTATAACAATCTTACCTACACTATCATTACAGATCTATGATCCAATGCGACAGAGTGGCCTTACTAACTAAATCATAAATCTACACCTTATACCTAGTAAAAAATATCTTAATCTAAATAACTTATTACATATAGTGTGACTTTTGCGAATTCACTCAAGTTGCACCACAATACATCAACCCTCCCGTGAACCTCATTCACCACGCGTATGGCTCTAGTGAGAGTAGTCCTCGCCAGTAGGTTGGTCCTGGCTGCAGGCACAGCGAGCAGCGGCGGGCGGTGCCGCCTCCACACGTACCGGTCGGGCACGCACAGCTGTAGGTGTCGCAGCACTCCCGGGTTATGCGCCACGCCACGTAGTAGTTTCACTACATACGCTACGAGCGAAAACTCCCGTCGTACTCTTAGAGTGTTATACCCTACCATACCTAGAACAAATAGTGTAGGGTACATCAATGGGTATAATGGATATACCCCATACAGCTTGTAATACAAGTGTCTCGTGAACTTATTTTGGATACGTTCCAACATAACACTATATTTCGCCTCATGAGGAGCCCAAATGAATGCGCTATGTTCGAGGTGACTTCTGACTAATGCGTCATATAGTACCCTTAGTGTCGTGATGTTGGTGAATCCTTGGGACTGCCTGAGTACGAAACCTAGGTTTCTGTATGCCTTCTTACATATCTTATTGATATGCTCACGGAAGGTTAGTTCCTGAGAGAAGACTACCCCTAAGTCTCGCACCTGAGTCACTCGTTGCATCGGCACATCCTCAACCTTGTACTGATAACTCAAGGGAGTTCGTGCGCGAGAGAACGACATCACCGAACATTTAGCAACATTAAAATGCAGTTTGTTGTCATTGCTCCATTCGACCACTCTGTCAATGTCTTCCTGTAGGCGTTCACAATCCGAGTGATCCCGAACCTCGAGCAGCAATTTCAGGTCATCTGCAAACAATAAACAAGTCCCATGTCTGACGACTTCCGGCAAGTCATTTATCATTACAATAAACTCGAGAGGCCCTACATTGCTGCCCTGGCTCACGCCCGATCTCGTGTAATACGGTTGAGATACACAGCCATTGTAGTCGACATATTGCTGGCGATCCTTCATATAGCTAGCGAAGAACTGTAGCAGAGGTAGTGTACATCCAATTTTCGCGAGCTTCCTTAACAAGATGTCATTATCTACCGTATCGAACGCCTTTTTAAAATCGAAGTACGCAGCATCTACCTGTACCCCAGAGTCTACTGCCGGCACCACCTGTACCATAAAGTTAATAAGGTTTGTAGCAGTGCTGCGTCCAGGTCGGAACCCATGTTGCGCATCTGACAGACGCGCACGCATTTGTTCCTGAACGGAACGCTGAATAGCCGACTCGAGTACTTTAGCAGGCGTGGAGAGTACAGCCACCGGTCTATAATTACAGGTATCTGAACTTGGTTTTCCTTTAGGTACCGGAACAACGCGCGTGATCTTCCACCTTTGAGGGACCGTGGCTTGTTGTAAACATGCATTAAAAATGTGAAGTAATGGCTCCGCCATTACCCTCCCGCAGTCTCGGAACAGAAACGCTGGTATCCCGTCTGGGCCAGACGAACGTTTTGGCTTGAGACTCCCAAGCGCCTTCTGAACTTCCGCGAGACTCAGCGTCTCCATGTGTACTCGTGCACTGGTCGCGCCGACCTCTGCCGTTGCCGCGCACGCGTCCAGTTTGGGTGGCTCCTTGCTGTACACAGACTCAAAAAAGTCAGCGAACTGCACAGCACACTCATCATCTGTTAGATGTTGACCTTCCTTTATGATACTCTGTTTATTTAGTGTTTTTCTTTTCGATCTTATATACTGCCAAAATGATTTCGGATCCTTTAAAAATTGATACTGAATTTTATTTTTATGTTGTATATGCGCAGTTTCTATTAACTTTTTTATAAGAGTTCTACATTCCGCAAATTTGTGATAATCATAATCCAACTTAGTTTTTTTAAATTTTTTGTGAAGTCTGGCTTTAATTTGTATGTTTGTTATTATATCTCTCGTGTACCATACTGGGTATACATACCGCGAATTTCCACTACTAAGCTTTTTCCGGGGTACGCACCCATTAATAGTACAATTCATATTATCATAAAAGAAGTTCAACATTTCTTCTAAATCATGCATTTCGTACATCATACTCCAGTCAATGGAAAGAATCCTAGAATATAACAGTTGAAAATCAGCCTTATTCCAATTCCACTGTGGTCTAATATGGTGTGCACTAGAATCGCGGGCGACGGCGGGGGACGTCGGCGGGGCGGAGGCGGGCTGCACGCTAACCGCTAGCGGCGGGTGGTGCGCGTCGACCTGCACCAGCGCGTCATCCGCGGCTACCACCGTCACTCCCCCGCTAATGCCCGCACTCAGAACCAAATCCAACTGACGACCCAAATGGTTGGGTACTGTGTTGCTTTGAGTGAACTCGCAATATGATAAAAAACATTCGAAATAATTACTAATATTAGCAGGACAAGAATACAAATTAAAATCACCAATTACAATAACTTCTCCATACCTATCACACAAATTTTCTATTATTCTAAATAACAACATGTAATCATTTTCCAAACTACCTGGCGGAATGTAGACAACACAACACACAAACAAAAAACGTTTATTTAAATGCACCGTTGCACAAATCATTTCGAACACACAAGTGTCTATCGACGCGTCCAAGATAGGTAGTTGTCGCAGCTCGAACCGGTGTGTGGCCACGAGAAGCGCGCCGCCTTGCTTTCGACCATCCGCTCGATCACATCGCAATACATTATATCCGGGTGGAACAATTTCCGCGTCTTGTATGGATTCACTGCATCCAGACTCAGTAATAGCGAATAAGTCCGAGGCGGATGTCAATAAATTATTTCTGAAGTAGTCGAGCTTAGTTCGAAGACCCCTAACATTTTGGTAATATATTTCAATTACACTATTACTTATGGAGCGGGCTGTTGGGTTGTTTACGAAACCAAATCCATTCATTGAATTCAGCGTTTAGTGGTCATACTTCCGCATTATTCAGCAAGGTATAGTGCTTTTCGGATACTCCTATAATAAAAGACGAGTAATCTCGTGCTGTTTTATGTTTGATCTTCTCAATTTTCATAGGTGCTTCATGCCCACAGAGATTTTTTATGTAATCAGTCATAGCTTCTTGTGCGGTTTCCGGATGCAAGCGCCATACATGTAGATATTTCATTCTTTCCATAGCCACTATTCCTTTAATTTCCGTATTTCTTCCAATAGTCACATTTTTAGACAAACGGTTAGGTTTTTTATATTGTACAGTAGTCCACCCAGTTTCTTCTTCCCGCTCCGACTGTTCAATAACGTCTGGGGCGCCAGTATAACTCGCCTGTGTTTCAAGTACCGTAATAGCAGATTTCGTGGCCCCACACTTGTTGACATTCTGGATTTCGGCGGTTGGTTGATTATGCGTATTGTTATTTTTTTTAGGTTTTTTGGTATTATTTTGACCAACGGCTTCAGCAAACGTAGAGTGAGAGCTAGTGGATGCCTCTTTCGGTGGTGGGACGATGCTGGATGATGTCTGAGATTGGATATTGCGAGCCAATTGAAGGTTGACTTTTTCTTCGATCACCGTCATTATTTTAACTAATTTGTCAAGATCTTTTTTTGTTTGCGTATATTGATCTTGCATGAGCGTAATCGCATTTGCCTGAGAGTCCAAGCGGGCCACAATGTCCAATCGAAACTGCCTAAGCTCATCAAGCAACACGGAATCCACGTCGCTTGAAATTGTAGGTGAGAATGGGACCCGGTTTCCTCGTTGGGAGTTCACATTATCAGGTGTTATAGTTGTGTGTAGTCCGGTGGAATCCCCTCTGACCGGCGTATCTATATTTCCGCGCTTCGGATTTAAGCAAACACACTCCGGACAAACCCATTTCTTCTTATATGCTAGGGTAAATGTTTTAAAAGCACCTATGTTAATTTTGAGACAATTTAAATCATAAGCTGTCATGCATTTTTCATTTGAGCATTCCATAAAGAAGTTATCTGTTATAGTTGAACTGCAAGCGCCGCACTTTTTCTCCATTATTTTTGAATTATTATTAATCAGAAATCAAAAATTACGTGGATGTGTGAGTGTAACGCCCAGCGCTCCACGTTTCGCAGAAGCGCGACAGGGACGAATTATTTGTCGCGCGCAGCCTGTCTCTTTCTCCCGAGGAGGTGAAGAGCTTACCTCAGCCTTGCTAGCGCGCACGATATTGCACTCGCGAATAAAATCAGCGAAAAAAGTTCACTCCACTTTGGTACTTAGTTTACTAGTTGTACGACAACAGTACGAATCAATTTTCCATGAATTAACACACCATTTTTTTGGGTAAATTACGAATAAATTGCGAATAATGCGTCCGCACTCGACCGCGTCCGCGGAACTACCGCTACTATTAATCGAAAGGAACTACGTTCGATCCGGGTGTCCCTTGACACCTCTCAAGGACAAGGGAAGTGGGATAGTATACAACGTGGCGCTACAATGGTGACAATAATTTAACAAACATGTTTTCACATTTTCGTTCCACGAAGACATTATATTTCCATTAAACGTTATTATTTACCGATATATTTAAAATGTTAGAAAATAGCATCTTACAGCAATCTGTACTTAAAGAACTGTCGCGCAGCAGTCATTTGCCGGGGTGACGGATCATAACATTCGCATCAATGAAATTAAAACGAATAAGCAATACTATTAGGACGAAACAACTGCAAAAAGTAGGCGAACTTCTTATTATTTAGTTTGTTTGTTTTTTTTTTCTATATGCTATTTATTTTAACCTATCAACATTTAACATTTATATGTTTAACTAGCTTCCGCCCGCGGCTTCGCCCGCATAATATGTCGACAAATTATAGACATAAACCTTCCTCTTGAATCATTCTATATATTAAAAAAAAACGCATCAAAATCCGTTGCGGAGTTTTAACCCATTCACTGTCCAATGAACCACATAATATATGGTTCATGTTGATTGTTTAACTATTGTGTCTAGTTTGTGAACAGTGAACGTGTTAAAGATTAAAGCATACATACGGATATAGGGACAGAGAAAGCGACTTTGTTTTATACTATGTAGTGATGGGCACTAGTCCTATCCGTGTGTTGAATTGATGTCACCATTGTAGCGCCACGTTGTAGATTTTATAAAATGTAACCCAAAATAGACACTAAGCGCTATTCTGTAAAAATAAAACGAAGACGAACGAAAGTAGAACCGTGAAAACGAAGGTGAAGCGACTTTAAAGTGAGCTGTCAATTGTGGCAATATCTAGCATTAGATGGAACGACAGCTCACGGCCCGTTAAGGCCGAAGCCTGCCGGGTAAGCGGGATTGTCCGAAAGGGTTACCGCTACCCCGGAACATAAAGGGCTACGGAAGGAACATGGATGAGTTTTAGTCAGTAAGAGTCTGACACTCCCTTCCGCTCCATAAATCACGATCATTCTCCTGCCCTTATCCCAATTTATTTGTGCTCAGCGCAACATGTCTTTTTCCTCCATACTTCTCTATTAGTCGTCATCTCGGTAGTCGCTCCCTTTCCCATTTCATCTTTCACACAATCCATCCATTGTTTCTTTGGTCTCCCCCTACTTGTATAGCCATCCACATTCATACTCACAACTTTCCTGACAACATTTTCCTCATTCCTCCGCATAACATGCCCATACCATGACAACCGGTTTCCACACAACTTTTCAGTCACCGGTGTCACTTTCAGACTTCCTCTTATATACCTCATTCCGTATTCTATCCATTCGCGTAACACCACACATCCCTCTTAGCATTCTCATCTCAACTGCATGCAATTGCCAATTTTCAATTGCACCAATTGCACAGAGCGGGAGGAGTCATATGATGATTTCCCACACTCAAATAACGACAGCACACTTCATCTTAGTTTTCACGATGAGATTTTACAGATACGACCGACATGTGGAATGACATTTCATTTCAAGCTCCCTTCACGTTGGTGAGATTTTGACCAGCACAAATAGGTCGGCTGAAATTTGAGATGACTCACCTAAATCGTACATTTCTCTTTTGGTTTCGAGGAGACAGTCTTGCGTAAGAAACAAAATTATTTGTTAGTATACTACGGGCCGATTTTTCAAACATCGACAATATTACTTTTATCCGAAGATTAAAAATGGCGGTTTGACAAAATCAAAAGTCATTTATTCAAACTAGGCTGAAAATCAGCACTTTATCAAGGTCAAAGTTGAGAGTCCCCCAAAAACGCCCACCCTTCAACACTTCCTAGTACTTAGCAGTCAGTTGGACAGCTTTTGCATAGAAAATATGTGAAACTACCATTTATTCTTCAGATAAAAGTTATCGGACCAATAACATAATAATAATATCCTTGGACATTCCACATAATGCCATATAGTCCCAAGCTTAGCAACCTAAAGCTTGTGTTATGGTAACAAGATGGATGATAATTTACCTATATACATTTTTTTTGTAAAACATAGATATTATAGATAGACAAAAACCCAGACCCGAAACAAATACTTGCAGGTCGTACAAATATTTGTTCAGTGCGGGAATCGAACCTACGACATGTTGCGCAGCAGTCAATCGCTCAACCACTGCGCCAACCGTGTCGTCAAACTATTGAAACATTAGCGTAATGAGGTAAGCAATAGAAATACACAACATAATATGAAAATTTCAATTGTCATACTAACAACTTATGTATACTCAAATTAAATGACTATCTAACTAACTATATAGAAATAAATGCAAAAACAAAAAGGACACAGGCGACGAAGTAGGTACTCATCCGCATCGCTGTCGTCCGAAAACGTGCCCAGATGACTGGCAGCATTGCCACGTTGAATGGCAATGCTAATGATTATAATAATAAGTATGTCTATATTTTAATTGTCATATTCGATGATATGAATGTGAACTTTAGCAACGTTAACAACTGGTTCCGTGGTGTAGTGGTTATCACATCTGCTTTACACGCAGAAGGCCGCCAGTTCGATCCTGGCCGGAATCATATCTTTTTGTCACTTTTTTTTATTCTTTTTTTTTTAGGAAATCTTCTTTGTAAAAGTTTAACTTATTAACAAAAGAAACTGACCTTTCGTTAACATTGCGCACGACGATCTTCCCGTCAGGAAGAATGCACCGGTTACTCATTTGCGCCATCTGTAACAAATAGAAAAATCCCAAAATTATTATTTAGCTTTTAAAATGGTACTGTAGATCCTAGATGAAACCTTATGTTGAACCTAGCTTGTTGGTTAGGAATAACTGGCAGCATTCGATATTTCAAACTGATAGATTAATTTAAATAGGTTTTAAAAAAAGATTGGGATGATGGACTCTGTTTCGGAACTATGTTATGGAAATTATTATTTTGTTATTACTGGCTTTCAACATCGTATTGTGGACCTAGGTGCAACCTTATGTTGAACCTAGCTTGGTTAGAAAATACCTGGCAGCAGTCGAGCTTTCAAAATGATACATTAATTTAAATAGGTTTTTATAAAAGTTTCGAATGATGGACTCTGTCAGTAGGTAGTAGGCGTGCTTCTTCTTTTCGTGTGGTTAGTAACTAACCTGGTGTCAGAGTTTTTATGCTGCCCATGGGCCTCTGACTCAGCTTCACATGCTGTTGAGAAATATCTCTCAGACATGCTGGACGCATGCTGGCGTGCTACTAAACTGATGTAATTGGAAAGTAATTAAATTCAATAGCCCCATGTGTTTTGTCATGGTCATATAAAACCTTATTATTATGCTTGCCGCCAAGCGTTGCTATGCTCCATTTTAAGGGGAACCTGGATGTTGGTGTAATCATAGGCCCATTAGAAATTTCACGCTCGACAATATTGTAAAGTATTTTTTTTTATTGGGTTTTTTTTACAGTGCATAGGCTTGTGTGGATGAAATGGCGGCAGGTCACGGTAACAATTTGTGACTCCCGCATTCCCCTTAAACTTAAGGGGAAGATTTATATAAGCATGGTTAGACCTGCCGTCCTGTACCTATGGATCTTAGTATTGGGCCACAAAAGGAATGAATGAAAGACAATTGCATGCAGCTGAGATGAGAATGCTAAGAGGGGTGTGTGGTGTAACGTGAATGGCTAGAATACGGAATGAGTGTATAAGAGGAAGTCTGAAAAGTTGTGTGGAAATCGGTTGTCATGGTATGGGCATGTTATGCGGAGGAATAAGGAAAATGTTGTCAGGATAGTTGTGAGTATGAATGTGGATGGCTATACAAGTTAAGGGAAACCAAAGAAACAATGGATGGATTGTGTGAGAGACGACGTGTGGCTAAAGGAGTGACTACCGAGAAGACGACTAATAGAGAAGTATGGAAGAAAAAGACATGTTACGCCGAGCACAAATAAATTGGGATATGGGCAGGAGAATGATGATAAGCATGTTTATAAATGTATGCAGAACAGACAGACCATTTTTCATTATTTTCTATTGTGTCAGTGTGATATAATGTGACTTCAAGGAACTCACCGGCTTCCTCTCGGCCTGCTTCAGTAATATGACCCTCTGCTTACACTGGAGCTGCTCTTCGCGCACCTTCAGCTGTTCTAGCTTCAAATTCTCCAACTCCAGGTGTAGATTCGGGTCGAGGATGTCAGAGAACCCCTGGAATAGATTGTGTTACAATTTAACATCACAGTTGTAGTCCTAAGGGATGTTGGGGGTAACCCAAATGTTAACGCATATACTGATACTATCAACACGCATTGCAATGTATGGACAATAAACACATGTCTATATTGAAGGCACTGAGCTTAGAATGAATAAAAATGATTGAGCATGTGTTTGTGTGTGTGCAAGGCACCGTGAGATAGAAGAGAAACAGCTGTGTTCGTGGCAGTGTATGGGTCAATGTGGCATAAAACAGGGTGGAATTTTGTAATGCCACTTGAAGGGAAAGTACTCTTCAACACTGTAGTTAGAAAATTTTACTCAAAGAAAACATTCCTTTATTTTTTAATGGGAAAAAACTGCATTCAAAGAGTTTCAAAAATTCGTTTGCCACACCCGGGAATCGAACTGACTAAAATCTGAAAAAATTACAACCTGTACTTTTATTGCATCAATCGGTAGGATCAAATTATAAGGATGAAATCTTTTTAAGAAACTCTCGATTGCCTAAAGGCAAGCCAGCTTAACGTGCTCTCCGAGCCACGGAGGATTCTCGATATGTAGATGGTCACCCATCCACGGACCAACGCCGGCAAGCGTAGCTTAACCTGACGGATCGATCCGTGCGGCTGTTATTACTCAGCCACGAACTCCTGCGCTCCAATACATGCATCCGCTTCTGAACCGTATTTCACTCTAGACATCATTGGGACTCCTACCTCAACAGAATGTTAAAAATAGAATCACTTACATAATCATCTTCCATCAGTAATCCGTCCATATTATTTTCACCGTTCGGTATGTCCTCCTGCACCCTGTAACACAATAATGTCAATTGTTAAAACATTGTTACGCTAGTTGCTGCTTCAGCAGCATGGAGCCTAAAATAAAAGTTTATTTTTGTTTTATGTTAATGGCATCTCGCAGTTCCAACTATAGGGTTGTCTACTGCTTAACCGGACTTGCCTTTGGATGCCACAAAAGAATTGTAGCCTCCAGCCAGGGAGAGTCTAAAATATAAGTAGTAATGTTACTCCAATTATAACATTTGCTTTTTGCACTTTGCGATGCAGAATTTTGCGTGACGTCATTTTGATGCATAGTTCGTAAATGGCGTTGTACATGCCGCCATTGATTAAACTACACAGATTATCAGTATAGTGTAGGTCTTTAAGACAACAACCTTAGAATTATTATTGTTACTATGTAAAACGGGCTACTAAAACCTGAGCCAGTTATAAATTTAATGTTTTTACTTCTGGCACTTCTGTCATCAGTAGTATCAGTGTGAGTGGAGATTTAGTAAGGATCCCTTTAAAATATAATATAGCCTAACCCACCCGGGGATAGTGTAGCTCCCCAACAGTGAAAGAATTTTTCAAATCGGTTCAGTAGTTTCGGAGCTAACAAACAAACAATCAAATTTTTCCTCTTTATAATATTAGTATAGATATTAACATAATTATGAACATCATGCTTGGAATCACAGAAGGGTTAGACCTATAGTACATCCACTTCTTGCCATTGTTATCCTTTTGAACACCTGAGCATACGCGTTTATGCGTTATTTCTGTATCCGTAGTTTATTTTAATTTGTTCCGTGCAATTAAATACAGTAAAATGGGGTGTATAGGGATTCAAGGGTAAATCTGAATTAAACTTTATAATAGATTTTAACATTGAAATAATATAGTTGGTTGCCAACAAGGACACTTAATCATTCAATATAATACAATAAACATAGTAGAGCCCTTGTTGCTCACAAACTGTATTATTTCACTGTTAAAATTCCTTTTAAAGTTTCATCTTGATTCACCCCATTTTACGGTACGTACAGAGGCCAGCACATCAAGTTACCACAATCTGTCATAAAAAAAGACATAACAGGCTCATTTTTAATTGAGAAAATTTGACAGTTAGGGATAGCTTGATGTGCTGGCGTCTGTACGGGAAATTCAATTTTTAAGATAAAACACAAAAGTAATGATTTAATTGTTTATTTCACGTTTAGTGCACCCCGCATTATCACATATTTGTGTTGTTGGCATACATGGCATGAGCTTGCTTGTCATGTATAGGTGACAATGGCGTTCAAAACGTTAAAGTACTATGCAATAGGTGGTGAGCCTGTTGCCAACCACCGGGCAGTACCAGACAGACCCAATTAATCTGCCTTTTCTCAACTATGTTGGGCTCGGCTTCCAGTCTAACTGGCTTCAGCAGACTACCAGTATTTTACATGCACTGGCTATCTGACCTCCACAACCCAGTAACTGAGTAATACGATACCCCTTGGTCTGGCTGTCAGTTTTTCGGGCTTCTGACTACCAGTAACAACTGTCAAAGATGCATAAATAACAGGCGGGACCAACGGATTAACGTGCTTTCCGAGGTCGAAGGAGTCTCGGTAAGTATATAAATATAGTCACCTATCCACGGACCAACCTCGGCTAGCGTAGCTTAACCTGATGGATCAACCCGTGCGGCAGTTATTACTTAGACACAAGCTCCAGTACCAGACAGACCCAATAACACTAATAAAAAATCTGGTATGCATAGTATCTTAGTAACTAATGATTCTGATTCCACAAAAAAATCTGCCAAGCCATTTCCCAACTATATTGGGGTTGGCTTCCAGTCTAACCGGATGCAGCTGAATACCAGTATTTTACATGGAGCAACTGCCTATCTGACCTCCACAACCCAGTTACTAACTGGGTAATATGTGTGTAATAGGCTACACATTAATAGTATTGTAGCTAAAATCCTATAAAATAAAAAAATCGCAATAAAAGACTGAAATCGCCAACTTATCTTGACCAAACAAGATGATCAATTTACCTCCAGTGGCTCAATAATAGGCTAGTACATAATCCCATGTTGACAGGTAATTTGATATGTATGAATGACAAATCATTATTTCTGCAAGACACCTTGTGACTAAAGAATTCCACTTTTGATAATGTACAGCCCACATATCTTTGGGGCCCTGAAGTTACCTGTTTGGCTGAACTATTGGACCTTTTAGGAATGATATTGTCTATAGCTAATCAGCTAACTTCAGGACCACCAAGATACATAGGCTTTACTGTAGATGACTTTTATTCAACACTAGGGTCTTTTGAACCACTCTATTTCATTTTTCAAAGCAAGCAAGAATAACACTGCAGCCTATGTCTCAAAAATGTTCATGGTTGCCTTTAAATGTTTTAATACTTGTCGGTTCTCATTGAATTATGGAAAAAGTGTTAGTAACACAGTCTTATGTAAGACTCAGAAACTATACAAAAACATCATAAATGAGCTTTGTGTTTAGTATAATGCCCACAGTTTTTCATACTTGCATGCAGACTGCAAACTATGAAACTGTGCCAGCTATGCAAGCTAAGCTAAATGAACTTAGCTTAGCTCTTGGTCCGCAGCTGGCATAACTCACAAAATTTACAGCCCGATTTTAAATCTGTGGTGGCTAGGTACTTGAGGAGATATTTAAAACAAACTATACAATAGAAATACACTTATCATATGCAAGGCAATCACACCCTTCCCACACAACATCAACCTGTGATGTCCAGATCAGCAGATTGAGGGGATGGCAATTATTAAGGGCCAGGGGTTTTTTTTTAGTGTTGGTTTTCATCAAATTACTCTTCGCGCTCGGAGCGGAAGGGAGTGTCAGACTCTTACTGACTAAAACCCATCCATGTTCCTTCTTAGCCCTTTATGGTCTGGGGAAGCAGTAACCCTTTCAGACAATCTCGCTTAACGGTGCAGGGGATGTTCTACTTTATCCCATGTGTGTTTCTAGAACTTTCGCATAGAGAGAAATTACAACAGCATCTGATGCTATACAAGGGTCAAGTATGCACACACATTCTCCCACATTGCGTTGCATAATAATATGTTGAGTTCAAACAGGACCAGTTTCTCTCTAGCTTGAAGGGTGTGGGCTGCGCATTGTGTAGAGCACTTGACCACTTCAGGAGTTCAGAGCAGCGATAAAGTTTGACTTTAGTAACCATCGCTACTTTTAGAGTTTACTGTATTTCTGTCAGACTGATAAAAATGTTAGAAAAACATCTAGTTTAACTCAAGACAAGGCCTATCTGGTATTAATATGGTTATCACAACAAAATTTATTAACACATCGAGTGTGTTCGCTACGTTAACACAAACACAGCCACTATTTTTTGTGCTCAGTGCCTTCAACACACATACGTTTTCGTGCCAGTGTGTGGGTTAAGCGGGTAAACGGTCTCGCGGTGCTGTTTTCTGTTTACATATTATTATCCATACAGCACCGCCCGTTCCGTCGAGAACATGACAAACAACGATTTGATTTACTCAGCCAACCGTGTTTTACGTTAAATTATAATTGCAATCTACAATGTGGGTAGGTTATTATCAGTCAAACTTTCAGAGAAAACGCGAAGCTTTAACAATGAATACTTACTATACGAACATAAATACAATTTGAGCAACTGCTATCCCGACAAGGTTCCGTGTGATAAAACAAAGATACCCGAAACTTCTCAGAATACAAGACGCGAATAATAAAAAGTAGGTAGGTATCGCAAGCTATCACCGACAAAATATATACTTACAGATTTGAAATGTAAGCGACCCGGTTAGTAACAGCGTTGTTAGTCTTTAACATTGTATGTTTCGACTTACTCATACATTTCGTCGTGCTGTTGCTGAATCGACGAAAAATATTTTCCTAATAACATGGCGACGCTAAAGTAACACTTACTTAATTACGCGTAAAGCGATTAATGGTTCACAAAAACTTCCAAGATTTCCAAATTATTATTTACTTCACAGTTTAAACACTTCAATATTCACATAAAGAACGTTGAAAATAAGTTTACTCTGAAAGCACACAAGCTCACACGAACAATTTTGCCTCCATTATGAAAAATGGCAGACGTTAGACGTATCAATCAATCAGAGAGTAGCGGGTTTGTTTATTACTGGATCGTGATTGGAGGACGAAATTCAAAATAAACCAATGACGATTTAGTTTGAAGAGAATTATTCGTCGCTGTACAGTTTTCGAGGGGTAAATTTTGAGGCAAAGGTCAGGGTATTTATTCAGTCTGGATCACTTTTAAAAAAAATACGTTATTCTGCATGGAAAGCTTTATCAAGACGTTTTATTCCGTTAAACCTTTTGTTAATGTGCATAATGCTATGTACTTCAATACTTCTAGTTCTATTGAAATGCAAAAAAAAAAAATCGTTTTGTTCAAATTGTATAGAGTTGGTAGGGTGCCATGAATAGGTGTACAAGTAAAAGGGCGGTTACGGTTTATACATTCGCAATTTACGTAATTTGGAGCGACTTACATGACGTGTTTCCACATCAAAATATCAAAGTGGGTAAATTGTGATTATTTTTACTCTAAATTTTTTTTTAAAGCTTACGTCCGAAGGTGTCCACTCCACTCCTTCCACTATATTTCTACGAACCGCAGCAGTGTTCGTTATTCTATAAAAATAACACCTTGAAACTATGTGAAGTGAGCTGTCATTCCACCTTCCACCAGATTGTCAAAATATTGACAGCTCACTAGAAAAAGCGCCAGAAAATCCCGCGAAATTCAAATCAGTATGTATTGGTATCATTTTAAGGTCGGGTTAAGATCGGTTTTCCTAATAGGTCATAGGGGTAACGCTTACCAGGGCTCGGAAACCGGGTGAAATTCTTAACCGGTAACGGTCATTGACCCCAAACCGAAATCGATTCTGGTTAAAGTTTGTACTTTACCGGTTTTTATCGATTAATGCGGAAAACCGGTTTTTCATGAATTTTGGTTTTGAAAATGCAAATTAACCGGTTAATACCAAGTTTGATAGGGTCCCAGGCCCCCGCCACTCTCGCACGCACGGTCTGGACGTTACAATGTCATTTCAGTTACAAAAAAAATTGTCGCATCAAGTCGCATGCAAGTTTCGGGGTAGCGTCACTATAACTTGTTGAAAGTGTTAAAAAAATAGACGATAACAATTAAGGTAGGAAATTAGGAATTTCGGAATTTACCGGTTACTTTGGGTGTCAAAACCGTTTGTGCTTAAGGTAACCTTAATAGAATGATTAAAGTTACCATAAAAACAGTTCACTTGTAAACAAGTGAACTGTTTTTGCCAGTAAATGAAGGAACGATATATTTACAGGTAATTAATCGAAATAAACCGCTTATTAAAATCCGGTTCCGAGCCCTGCTTGCTACCTTTTTTTTTAAGGCTGGGAAATCATCCAATGACTTCTCCTGCTCTGGGTGGAGCGCAAGGGAGAGTCAGACTCTTACTGACTAAAACTCATCCATGTTCCTTCCTTAGCCCTTTATGTTCCGGGGTAGCGGTAACTCTTTCGGACAATCCCGCTTACCCGGCAGGCTTGGCTCTAAGGGGTCCCTTCCTATGCTGACATCTCTGAGGCGCGCGTGGAAAATATACGCGCCGTCCGGCACGGGCCTGGTCCTGATCGGGCGGTGAGTCACCCATTACTCACCGTCCGCAGGCCCGCGCCTACGGTGGCCGGGAGTCGTCACGTGGCTCCCGACGCCCGGGGCGGCTCCCGCGCCTGCTTGCTACATTGGCGCTTCCACACTAAGTCTTAACGTCTAAACCACTGAACCCCTCATTATGAAATTAGATGGATAGGTTGTCTGGGTCTTGGAGACGGACACAGGCTACTTTTTCGATATTAAAAACAAAATACACACGTCACACGCAAACAAAGTCGCAAATAAATGCTTCGTAACATAACACATAATATAACATTAATAATAATATATCCTTGGATAATTCACACAACGCCATTTATAGTCCATAATATAACATTAATAATAATATATCCTTGGATAATTCACACAACGCCATTTATAGTCCCAAGCTAAGCAACCTAATGCTTGTGTTATGGTAACGACATGGCTGATAAACTACTTATACACATTTTTTTTTAAATACATACATATTATAGATAGAAAAACACCCAGAATCGGAACAAATACTTGCAGATCGTACAAATATTTGTTCCGTGCGGGAATGGAACCCGCGACATGCTGCGCAGCAGTCAATCGCTCAAACACTGCGCCAACCGTGTCGTCACAATACGCTTGCGATCACCGAAGGGTTACGCAGAGGTGTGCCTAGTACACCCACGTTTCGACAGTTATGTTTAAGTCCTATGTAATAGGGTTAATTTACACCGCCGCAGAATGGAATGGAAGCGACTTTTTGTACGGAGCAAAGTGAACTCTAATGTAAGTATCACTAGGTACATAGTATAAAACAAAGTCGCTTTCTCTGCCCCTATATCCCTATGTATGCTTAAATCTTTAAAATTACGCAACGGATTTTGATGCGTTTTTTTTTAAAAGAGAGTGATTCAAGAGGAAGGTTTATGTGTATAATTTGTCGACATATTATGCGGGCGAAGCCGCGGGCGGAAGCTAGTAATGCGCGAGAATTCTCCAGAAAACGCGCGACCTGTTATTTGGCTCGTTTCTACTTTGTACACTACACTATTGACATTAAGTTTATTATGATTTGCAACAAAAAAAACTCTTCCATTCCGTACCGCAGTGGTGTAAATTGAGTCTTTATACCATCATCTGGGCACAAACTTGAACTCCGGGCTGCTGCTGAGAAATTGAAGGTTGAAAAACCCAATAACACACAGGCAGCCACATATACAGGTTGTAACCGAAAGGGTAAAAACCTACACACAAAATAAAGTTTCTTTTTTCCGAAATCGCAAAAAAAAATCAGCAGTTCTATACATTTTGTTTTGGTCACGTGACTCGTCGAAATGTAGGGAACAACTGATTTTTGATTCACGATTTTGGAGTTGGTCCCATAATTATGCTTTTTTACGTATATACCCTTTCGGTTACAGCCAGTATTGTATTGAAAAAACAAGATGGCGCCAATAGTTTGTTGTACTTACCGTGAATGCCTCCCGCGGCTACTGACGCTGCCACTTTCTTCTCTGTCTCTGTTACTCATGTTATGGCTTCTATCACTTCTCTCCCTCCCCGCACTGGTGTTCCTGTCTTGCCAATGACTGCTAGGTCTGTTGCTCGGGGACTTACTCTGAGAAAGTCAAATCATTTATTTTAAATAGGCACAAGAAAGGCACTTTGGAACGTCAAAATGAACAAGAAATAGAATTGATTCTAGTCGTCCCTTCCTAAAGGTAGTTTCGTGTGGAGAATGGGCAAGAAACTGCACCGTTACTCTTTTAAAAATGTGCCTTTAGAACGCCATTGTCACATATACATTCAGTCAAAAAAGTATCGGGAATGGATGATTTGTTTATGGTTCCAAATTCAAATTTTTGTTTTTTTGTAGTTGTTAGATTGGCACAACTGTTTTCCATTTTGGCGCGGAGTTTGAGTTGCATCTGTTATTTATATTAAATACAGTGCTGGTTTTAGTAATATCATATATAGTGTGTATTGCGAATTTCATAATGGACAAAAATATCGAACAAAGAGTTTGTCTTAAATTTTGCATCGCCAATGGAATTTCGTGTTCGGAGTCACTGAAAATGTTACAGAAGGCTTACAGTGAATCGACTTTATCAAAAACTCGTGCTTATGAGTGGTTCAAAGCGATCAAAAGCGGTCGAGATGTGATGGAAGATTTGCCTCGCTCTGGTAGGCCGTCAACGTCTGCAACTGAAGTTAACATCGCAAAAGTGAAGAAAATAGTGACTGAAAATCCCCATTCAACTCTGAGAGAGATAGCCGCCGAACTTTCTGTATCTCACGAGTCGATCCGTACCATTTTAACTAATCATTTGGGTATGAAACATGTTGCTGCTCGGCTAGTCCCAAAAGATCTGAATTTTCTCCAAAAACTCAATCGCATGAAAGTCGCTGAGGACATGCTAGAACGAGTCAGTTCGGACCCAACATTCATGAAACGCATTGTTACTGGTGACGAGACGTGGGTTTACGAGTTTGACATGCAAACTAGTCAACAAGCTTCGAGTGGCGCCTTCCAACTGAACCGAAACCGAAAAAACCACGCCAAAGTCGATCAAAAGTCAAAGTCATGTTGACTGTTTTCTTTGACTATCGCGGTGTTGTGCACTCTGAATTCTTACCGGAAGGTCTAACGGTAAATAAAGAATATTATTTGAGCGTTATGCGGCGTTTAAGAGAGCAAATTCGACGAAAAAGGCCAGATTTGTGGAAAGAAAATTCTTGGATTTTGCACCACGACAATGCGCCTTCGCACAAGGCTATCATTGTGAACGAATTTTTGACCAAACACTCAACAAATACCATCCAGCAACCACCATATTCACCAGATATAGCTCCTGCTGACTTTTTTCTTTTTCTAAACTCAAATTACCACTTCGTGGCACCCGTTTTCAATCGATAGAAGACATAAAGGAGAATTCGCGGCGAGAACTGAACTCAATTCCGGAAGCAGCGTTTAAAAAATGTTTTAATGAATGGATTATTCGTTGGCGCAAGTGTATCGTTTCTAAAGGAGCATACTTTGAAGGTGATAAAATAAATTTGGATGAATAACAGACATTTTGTGTATTATTGATCTTTTCCCGGTACTTTCTTGACAGAGTAGTACGTGACAAGCAAGGGCATGCCCTGTACGCTAACGACACAAATATGTGACAATGGCAAAACATGAGCGTAGCGAAGGTTTCAAAGGTACGAGACGCAGAAAAGCTTTGCTGCCGAGCGCAACACACAATTTTTCACCTCACTACAGCGAGGAAACTGCTAAGTGCAAGAAAACAAGAGTTATATGTTGAGTTTTATTTTGTTCGAGTGTCTTAGATACAAAAACTCATGTGAAGAAAATAACAGATACTTGCCAGTGTATCTTATGAGATACATAGAATATCTCCAAATTTAGATACCTTGTATTCTATATCTTACTTGTCCTCTAAGGAGAATGAAAGAAAAAAACTAATTTAATACAAATAACTAACTAATTTAATTGAACATATTATATTAGTTTTGATTTTATTTAAATTACTACACAATTGGGTATTTGACAAGGTAGTATTTTAGTGGCATATTCAAATGTGACATGGAAGACTTATTAACTTTAATTCCAATTTTACAATTATATCCTCGCAAAATATTAAATTTCTGTACTGTGATGGAAGTTTTTAAGGTGAGCGGTATTATTTCTATGTGATTTAATATTTTATTTAAGACCGTGTCATGCATTTTCAGTGGACTGGCATATAGAAATTTTTTGAAATATAAAGGTTCGAATTTTAAAAACTCTTTCCACGCTAGCGAGCAAAATGCAATTTTGGGCTCAGATTTCGAATGCCAAACAGACTCTTTCCGAGCCTGTGAGGTGAAAATAAATTTGTAGCTTGGCGTGGAGGGCACGCGCGTGCGTTTATGCTCTGGCGTTCAAAATTTTTCTTTTATGTGCTTTCTCATCAAATGTTTTTCTTAATTTTAACACATGCTACACCGGTTTGACGTCGTCACGTCAACGCCGGCTGTCGCTGAAAATCAGCGCTGTGGCTCTGTCTCGCATTGGGTCGAAGCATTATGCTAAGCGATGACAGTTTTGCGCGGATGTGTCGCATATTTTCTTGTGTTCTTTATATTGTCATTTTTGCCGCAAATAAATGAAAAAAATAACCTGTGGAGAAGAACTGGCATGAAACTCCACGGACACTTGATGGTATCTGGGATACGGATGTTTTTTCACTATAACCAGGCGGTGTGGAAATCCAGAAGGACAACAGATTAACAGATGATTAAGATAGGTAGGTACAGAGTTTTTGTTGTAATTTTTCTTTCTTTCTTATTTTCTGTCATTCAGAGTGTAGAAAACATTTTTGTGCATACTCCTTTCGCAACCATAAAAAGTCAAATCATACTTTTGACTATTATCAACATACAGATATCAATTCAACGACTAAAAATCTTCTGTTGTTAGGCAGAGGAGTACCCATAGTACAGACTAGTGCTGGCGCACATCAAGCTATCCCTAACTGTCAAATTTTCTCAATTAAAAATGAACCTTATATCTTTGCAATAAAGTTGAAATACTATCAAAGAAATCTGACAGATTGTGGTAACTTGATGTGCTGGCCTCTGTACACCCACATTTCGCCAGTTATGTTTAAGTCCCATGTAATAGGGGGCGAGCCTATTGCCATCGACCGGGCACAAATCCAGACTCCGGGCTGCTAATGAGAAATTCTGGATGGAATAATAACCCAAATTTTCTCAATTAAAAATGAACCTTATATCTTTGCAATAAAGTTGAAATACTATCAAAGAAATCTGACAGATTGTGGTAACTTGATGTGCTGGCCTCTGTACACCCACATTTCGCCAGTTATGTTTAAGTCCCATGTAATAGGGGGCGAGCCTATTGCCATCGACCGGGCACAAATCCAGACTCCGGGCTGCTAATGAGAAATTCTGGATGGAATAATAACCCAAAAACACTTTGCCGGACCTGGGAATCGAACCCAGGACCTCCTGCTAAGCAGTAGCCAGACCAACAAAGCTGTTAACAATTTACGATGTTTATGATTTTATTAGGATAGTACCTGCTCCCGCGCGGTTTCATCTGCTGCTCGGCTCCTATTGGTCGTAGCGTGATGTTACATAGCCGTTCCTCGATAAATGTACGTACTTTCCAACACAAAAATAATTTTTCAATTCGGACCAGTAGTTCCAGAGATTAGCGCGTTCAAATAAACTCTTCAGCTTTATAATCACTACATAGTATAAAACAAAGTTGCTATTTTTGTCTGTTTGTTTGTCTGTATGCTTAAATCTTTAAAACTACGCAACGGATTTTGATGCGGTTTTTTTTAATAGATAGTGATTCAAGAGGAAGGTTTATATGTATAATTTGTCGACATATTTTGCGGGCAAAGCCGCGGGCGGAAGCTAGTCTTATATACACACATCAACACTGTCTAGGGATATTTTGGATTTACTCAATTTACTCAAAATCTATTAAAAATAACATACAACATGCATATATTTTTATAAAGCCCATTTATCTGACTACACTTCAGAATAAAAGAAAACTATTTTTTTTGCGTAAATAAATTTTTATTAAAAAAAAGAAAAATCGTGAAATAATGTTAAAACTAACAATGCATGTGTTTCTCAGGAAAAAGTGAAAAACAAGGAAAAATTTATCTGTTTTTAACAGTTATGTGAAAAATCAGTGGTCGGTAAAACCACCCATAACGTTAATAACGGTCCTGCAACGGTTTTTCATGCTTTGGATTAAGTTATCCAAGTCTTGTTGCGGTATATTGTCCCAGGTCCGGCTAAGATGCAAAAATAGATGCTCTTCCGTCGCAATGTTTGCAGGGAAATTCCTCAAAGCCCTTCTTTGGAGCATGCCCCACGCGTGTTCTATGGGGTTTAGGTCAGGCGATTGAGGGGGTCAGCCTAAGACCGATACGTCGTGCTCCTGCAACCAGCTCGTCACCACTCTAGCTGTGTGCGGACGGGCGTTATCGTGCATGAGCGTGAATTCTTGGCCCATTTGTAGTCGATGAGGGTAGATTATTGGTACTAGCACCTCATTGCGGTATTTTTCTGCCGTCATGGTGTTTCTGATCCAAATGAGGTCTGTTCTTCCACCAACACGAATTCCCGCCCAAACCATAATTGTCCCGCCGTGGTATGAATGGACTTCCTGAGGATGTTGCAGACGACTCTCACGACCAGGAAGTCGCCAAACACGTACTCTACGTGTATCGGGATGGAAACCGAACCGGGACTCATCGGTAAACAGCACTACAGACCACTGGTTAACTTCCCAGAGCAAATGTTCACGAGCCCACTCTAGTCATCGTCCACGATTTCCACGGCGACGTGCTGGAGTACGAAGCGGTCTGCGAGCATGAAGATTAGCTTCATGCAGCCTTCTCCTCACAATTTGGTCACTCACAAGCAATTGGTGCTCTGACTGGAGCCTCCGAACCAACTGCATGGCCGTAACATTTGGTTGTCTTCTCGCGGCAACTTGCAAAAATCGGTCTTGTCGTTGAGTGGTTATGCGCTTCCCGCCCGGGTGTCTTTCAGCCACTTCACCAGTAGCAAGATAACGTGAACATAACCTTGATATCACGTTTTGTGTTGTTCCAATCTCCTCAGCAATACTCCGTTGAGTAGCCCCAGTTTGGAGCATGCCTACTGCCCTTAACATTTCTTCTATCGTTAAATGGCGCTGCTGTATGATGCACACAATAACATCAATTCGAAATTAACTGATAACTTGTTATAAAATTTAAATTTGACATAAAAAATTGCCAAAAACTACTGTAGGTAAATGAAACCTTCGCACTTCGCTACCATTATACCGCGTAAATCTTTTGTTTTTAATTTATTTTTTCAAATTCAAATTTAGAATCGTCCAAAAAGGTTACAAAATAAGCTTTCTACAAAAGAATTTAAAACAGGCCAGAATTTTTTGAGTTTATGAACTTTATTCAAAATATCCCTAGACGGTGTTGATGTGTGTATAAAAATCTCGTGTCACAATGTCAGTTACCGTACTCCTTCGTAACGGCTTGACCGATTTTTATGAAATTTGATATGCATATTCAGTAGGTCTGAGAATCGGCTACTATCTATTTTTAATACCCCTAAGTGATTAGGTAGGTAGGTATCATAGTTAAGACAGAACAACGTCTGCCGGGTCAGCTAGTATTAGTATAAATTATTGGGACCAACAAAATATGTACTTACTTTATAGGCAATATTAATTAGCAATTTCATAGGCTCCGTGCGATTCATTTTCATCATAGCCAGTTTGGCTTCTCTGTAACAGAAATATAATTGGATAATTAACCTATACACTGCCATTAACACAGCTGTGTGTATTCTGTTCTATCTCACAGTGCCCCACACGCATACGTGCTCAATACACTTTGATCCGTTCTAAGCTCAGTGCCTTCAACACAAATTATGTGTTTTATTGTTAACAAATAGCAATGAATGAGCATATGAAAGGAAGTCTAAAAGTGACACCGTTGACTGAAAAGTTTTGTGGAAATCGGTTGTCATGGTATGGGCATGTTATGCGAAGGAATGAGGAAAATGTTGTCAGGAAAGTTGTGAGTATGAATGTGGATGGCTATACAAGTAGAGGGTGACCAAAGAAACGAATCCATCGTTTCTTTGGTCACCCTTCGGGATTGTGTGAAAGGTGATATGGCTAGAAAGGGAGTGACTACTGAGATGATGACTAATAGAAAATTGTGGAAGAAAAAGACATGTTGCGTCGAGCCCAAATTAATTGGTATAAAGTCAAAGTCAAATCATTTATTTCAAAAAGGCACAAGTAAGGCACTTTTGAACGTCAAAATGAACAAGAAATAGAATTGATTCTAGTCGCCCCTTCCAAAAGGTAGTTTCGTGTGGAGAAGAATGGGCAAGAAACTCCACGGTTACTCTTTTAAAATGTTTAACAATGTATGTATTGTATTCATGAATTATAACATTATATGTGTATACGATGCACCCAGAATAAAAACACTACACCACAAAAAGTGAAAAGAAAAACACATAGTAATGGCAGGTAAACTTAAGTATGTCATAAGTACATGGTGCTCACATATTTACAAACATTCTAAAAGTTAATAATAATAAATCAATCAATGTGTGAGAAGTTATTTCAACATGTTAAAATAGTATTTTACAAATAATAAATTATTACCTAATTTACTTAGCAACCAGTTTGATTTTGTCTAGACACTAGATTGTCCTGTGGAGCAGGACCAGCATGTTTCCAAGTGTTCTTATCCTTTATATAATCCTCTAATTTGTAATATGCTTGTTTACAAAGTGTATTTTTAATGAGTTTTAAATTTTCTGTCATTTAATTGCAGAATGTCACAAGGTATTTTGTTGTAACATTTAACACAGAACCCCATATGATACACGATGTATGTACTTTTGATAACCTAAAAAAGGGTTGATCTATTTTATCTTCATTTCTAGTATTCAAGTTATGCCTATCACTTATTTTGTTAAAAAGATGTCGATTTTTTCTTACATAATGTTTTCATAAATGAATTGGCAAGGTACCGTCATAATAATAATCCTTTTAAACAGTTCCCTAAGCGATTCGCGGCACCGTAGGTTGTAAATAGCTCTGATAGCTCGCTTTTGCAAAATAAAAATGGATTCAATGTCAGCAGCCCGACCCCACAGTAAAATGCCATACGACATAATGCTGTGGAAGTAACTAAAGTAGACCAAACGCGCGGTTTCTTTGTCTGTCAACTGCCTTATCTTTCTAACAGCATATGCGGCCGAGCTTAGCCGTCCCGCAAGAGTTGTTATAAGAGATAAGGGCAGGATAATAATGATGTGTGTTGAAGGCGCTCAGTAGGATTTTGACAACACGTATGCGTATTAAAAGCACTTGCTATTCGCTAAATAGCTAACACCTGACAAGAAATAGAGGCAGTGTTTGTGATAAATGAGTAAGACTTAGTATGATAGCCCGAGAAAATAAAATTTTCAAATGTTTTTAGTAGATGTACGTTAATTAAAATATGATTCGCGGCCGTAACAAATAAGTATTTACAGAATATTATAATCATTACAAATATGAACACTTAGTCAGAATTGCCCTACAAATTAATAATTTCATGAAATATTAATTCCATAACATGAAGTTCATATTATGAAATTAATATTTTGAGCATTGAAAGTGGATGGCTAAACAAGTAGAGGAAGACCGAAGAAACGATGGATGGATTGTGTGAAAGATGATATGGCTAGAGAGGGAGTGACTACTGAGCTGACGACTGATAGAGAAGTATAGAAGTATAGTAGTAAAAAAACTCCACGAATTATTGATAAGTAAATGTTATTACTCTGTTAGAGAATTTCTAGATGACAAGACACTGAAACAGCCGGTTTATTATAACAAACTATTAGGTATAAATACTCACAAACTGTAAAGTGACATTGTCTAATTGATTTTATTACTATTATTATTACTATTATATTCTATAGCATGTATAATTAATAATTTGACATTACCTATTATATTACTCATTTAATTTATATTGTATGACAATTTGATATTTGTTTTTTTTTTTTAAATTAGATTGATGTGCTGAATTTTGTATGCCTAAACGGCGGGACATAGCAGATTTACCTGTAACCAACTTGACATCCTATGAACCTATGATCCACAATAAATTATTTGAATTTGAATTTGAAGTATGGGAGAATGATATGTAGCGCTGACCCCAAATAAATTGGGATAAGGTAAGATAAGGGCAGGAGAATGACGATGATGAAATGCTTTTACATGTCAATAATATTTTTAAATCTGGTGAGGTCGGCGTTTCCTATCTGACTACTCTGAGAAGAACGGCGAAACAAACTCAGAGGTCACAGTCTCTTTTAATGTCCAGACAAAATCTTGGTCAAAGCACGTGAAGACCATGTAGGTTGGTGTCTGAAATGGTCTTTTGAGGCAAGCACCATACAGATTGAGTAGGCCTGTCCACTCAGTGCACGCATTTTTCATAAATCGTGCAGCTCACCTCAAAACTTAAAGAGGTCAAGGATTAGCGTTAATTTAGAATTCGACAATCAATTTTATTTGGCTTGTACTGTGCTTGTCATAATACAACTCAATCACGATTCGAAAGACACGTGGCGCCATCTATTACCAAAATAATGTTATTGTTGTTTTTTGTTTGTTGTTTAAGGAGCTCAACGATTGAAACACTCACCCTGGAGTCTCATATCTGACTAAAGCGTAGTTTTTCAGAGGGTCCTTGTTAAGGAACACTTCAGTGAGCGTCCCGAACTTGGCGAAGGCAGCACGGAGTCCCTCATCATTTAATGCTTTTGGAATGTTTTTGATGTAGAGGCGACAGTGGTCCAAATTCACATCACCGCTAAAAAAAGGTGTTAAAATACAATAAGATGTATTTCGTAATGTTAATTACTTCTCATACGATAAATGTGTAGAATCAGGCTCTTCCAACTGAACAGACAGCTGTGCTGGGGAGTTCCACAGCACAGCTGTCTGTTCAGTTCAGTAGCTGGGAAGAAATGGCGCAACAACTCAGCTAAAGCACTAGGAAGTGGTGAAGGGAGGGCGTTTTTAAAAAGTGCTGATTTTCAGGCTTATTTGAATAAATTACTTGTTTTTTTTTTTTGGCGTTCAATGGTGACATTAATAGCTGTTAAGACAATAACATGCTGTTAAGAAGTATCTCTCAGGCTTTCAGGTTTCACGATTGTTTTCTTTCACTGTTCTTTAAGCAAGTGTTAATTGTGCAATAAGCACATGAATTTGAAAAATCAGAGGTGCGTGCTTTGGGTTCGAATTCGAGACCTATGACTTGTCAGTCCGACGGTCACACCATTAGGCTGTCACTGGGGTGCCTCTTTAAGGGGGTGAAATGGGGGGATTTCGTTTGTATGAAAAATCTTATTTCTTGAATTAATAAACTTGAAACTTGCCACGAATACTAATCTATATTGTATTTTTCTTCAGTTGTCTCATTTGGTAAACAAATGTCGCGACTAATATTAAGATTTCTAGGTATTGTATGTGTCTCTGAAGCAATATTTTTTTATAATTCGTGCCTTATGTGTATTATACAAAGATCAAGACGTTTATGCTCAAATTAAAGTGTATGATTGATAAGAAAAATCAGAATTTTCGTCCCGTATTTGTTTACCAAATTGGACACTGTAAAAGAAATACACTATAAGTTAATTACTTATAAAATTTGTTTTTCTAAACTACTCCCCTAAAGGGGAATTTTGGGGGGTATCAAAGTTTGTACGGCAGAAATTTAACGCGCGGTCCAATTTTCTCGAAACTAAGTATTTATACTTAAAACCAAAAATAAATAATAATAATAAATATCCTTGGACATTTCACACAACGCCATATCGTCCCAAGCTAAGCAACCTAATGCTTGTGTTATGGTAACGAGATGGCTGATAAACTACATATTTAATTTTTTTTTGTAAATACATACATATTATAGATAGAAAAACACCCAGACTCGTAACAAATACTTGCAGGTCGTACAAATATTTGTTCCGTGCGGGAATCGAACCCGCGACATAGTGCGCAGCAGTCAATCGCTCAACCACTGCGCCAACCGTGTCGTCAATAACGTGTATCAGGGTTTTTCGAAAATCTACGCCCAAGGAGGTGAAGAGAGGGTAGTCAATTATGTAGGGGATGATATTTCTGTTATACAGGAAAGTTCAATATGTAACCAAGTTATGGGCGAAATGCTAGTTAGTAGATAAACATGCTCATAGTTACTGTTAGTTAGAAGACACAAAAATTAAACCATTGCCACAACCTGTTAAGGTTAATCCATACATTCGTCTCCGAGAGCGGTTCAACACTACCATCAGATCCGAATACAAGAAATGTCGCTCCGAAGTAGCCATAGTACAGTCGTCAGCACATAAAATTACCACAAAATTTTCTAAATCGATTTTGAACTAGTCGTTTTAAGGTTTAAAATTATTTGAAGAAATTTGACAGTTTGGTATAACTTGACACGCTAGCGACCGTACAATTTGTATTAGTAGTTGCGCACTTGGCCCGAACTCAAAATTAAGAACATTCCTAATTCGAATTGAACTCGGATCTTGAATTGACTATTTGAAACTGTCAAAAATAAAATTTGAAATCACATAGATAAAAGACCGCTCGTCTTAAAAACTTCCATCACAATACAGAAATTAAATATTATGCGAAGATATAATTGTAAAATTGAATTTACCGCTAATAAAGTACTCCATTTGATTCTAAAATTCTGTGACGTCACATTTTATATTTCATACAAATCATGTACAAATTCCGCGTTTTGACAGTTCATAAAAAGTAACGTTATTGACTACCCTTTCATATACCCAATTCGGATCGGGTGCAATGCGGAACCAGTCGCTCTTAGCCTTAGAATGAGACGGAACTACACAGGACGTATAGCTTCATCTTCATTGAATGAATTCGCAAGAATAACTGCATCCCATTTTGTGTTACAATTTTGTAAAAAATGATGCTATTGTAATAATATGCTATGGGTTAGTGGGAGTTGCGTCTTTAACTTCATGCACTACCGTCGACGAAACGGGAGATAGAGGGGCCCGCTGTAGCCTGCCGGGTAAGCGGGATTGTCCGAAGAGGTTACCGCTTCCCCGGAACATAAGGGCCGAGGAAGGAACATGGATGGGTTTTTAGTCAGTAAGTCTGACACTCTCTTCCACTCTAGGATTGGTTTTAGTCGGTAAGAGTCATCAAATGACCCCTCCAGCTCTGGGTGGAGCGGAAGGGAGTGTCAAACTCTTACTAACTAAAACACATCCATGTTCCTTCCTCAGCCCTTATGTTCCGGGGAAGCGGTAACCTCTTCGGACAATCCCGCTTACCCGGCAGGCTTTAGCGGGCCCCTTCAAATACTGACATCTCTATGAGGCGCGCGTGAAACACTTAAGCGCCGTCCGGCACCGGCCTGGTCCTGATCGGACGGTGAGCTACCCACGGTGGCCGGGCCGGTCGTCAAGCGGCTCCCGACGCCCGGGGCGTCTCCCGCGGTGGCTGGGACGGGTGGACCTTTCCCTCTCACATCCCACCACCTCCTTCGTGAGCGTGACTGCTTCGCAGGAGGTGACTGCCTCCCACTCCCTCTCGCTTCGGACCATGGCTTACACCAGGAACGGACGCGACAGGTCGCCGACAATCGCCTCCACGAGGACACGGCGGTGCTCCGCCCAAGCGGGGCTGGTTTCCACCTTGTGCTCCACGGTGTCCTCTGGGCGATCCTCGCAGTGGTGACACCCGGGCGTTTCCTCCCGCCTTATTATGTGCAGGAACCTCCCGAAACATCCATGTCCGGTGAGGACCTACGTCAGGCGGTAGGTGAGGGCGCCATGACGCCTCTCTAGCCACTAATAAAAGAGGGGCCTTACCGCCACTATCGCGGCGTGCCCTATAGATACACCTCTGCTAACAACCACCTCCTCCTTCGCGAGCATAACTGCTTTTCAATAATATTAAAAATATCCTTGGACATTTCACACAACACCATACCTATAGTCCCAAGCTAAGCAATAGTCGCCCAATAGTATGGATCCTGTGGGATAACTTTCACCCTTACCACCTCCACCCTAGAGATATCGCGAGAAAAAGCCAGTTTTCCTATAACTCACCCACAGTCTTCATCAAGATACTGGGCATCATATACGGAGCTGTTATACTCATCCCTGGAGTCCCACTCATTACTCTGGCTGTAGCGACCCCTACTCATCTTAATTCTGTGGATAGTACAAAATAAACATATTAAACTTACTAATATTGCCTCGGAATGAACATTAAGCTGTTGGTCCCGGCTGTCATTTGTGCATCTTTGACAGTCGTTACGGGTCGTCAGAACCCCGAAAATCTGTCAGCCAATGTTACCAAGGGGTATCGTATTACCTAGTTCACAACCCAGTGGTTGTGAAGGTCAGATAGGCAGTCGCTCCATGTAAAATACTGGTATTTAGCTGCATCTGGTTAGACTGGAAGCCGACCCCAACAAGTTGGGAAAAGGCTAGCCAGATTAAGGCTAGGAAGGAAACTTACTAATATTATTAATTCGAAAGTAACTCTTTCTATGTGCAACCAGTGCAACTAGCTTCATCCTACTGACTGAACGACCCCTTAACAGTTCAAAAGTGCCTGTAATTGGTTTGGTGAATAGGGATGCAGAGGTGAATCGGGCAGAAACTTTAAAAGTGTTAAATAATATAGTTTGAGTCCCAAAAGAACTTGTAATGAGTTTACTGTATAATTATTAATGATATGTTCTGGTTGGCACCAACTCACCAAACTATATTATTAAGTATTGTTAGGATTCCCCCCTGCATCCTTATTCACCCTCTTTTATCATAGTAAGTGTTGTTTATCAAGGAGAATATACTATCAGTTTCCCGTTCTACTCTCACACAGGGTGAGTACTGGCTGTACTGGGCACAGCACAAATACTTTTTCAAAGTATTTTGGTTAATTTTAGTTATTTTTATTATTTTTTTCTCTCCTGTTATATACTTGTAAATAGTTATTATTAAAATTTTAAGTATTTATAGGTATGTAAATGTTATGTGTATCTATAGAATTGCATAATAGATTATTTGAGTTTGAGTATAAATCTGTGTTTTTTTTTTCTAAGGTCACAGAAAGCAACAATGGAGGGACTAATGATATAACAGCTATGGATGTTCAGTGACCGGCTCACAAAGTGTTAAGCCTTAAGTTGTTTGGGTCATAAAACGACCCACTGACCCTTTGTTTATATTCATAAAGCATCAGATATCAAATGACTATAAAATGTATGGTGGAATAGTATCTTCTTTGGAAAAAGAATGTTACAGACAAAACACGGTCCGAATGACGTCTGGCTCTCCGAACCTTCAAGCTCACATTGAAGAGGCCCTCAACAGACCACGGTAAAATAACATTGCTAATTTTTTAAGTCATTCAGCGTCTTTTAAAAGAAAATATAACCTCACTCAGCTAGACACTGTAGAAGCTAATATTTTTATTTAAAAATTAAGATAATAATAAAAATTTCAGACAAGTTTTTGAAAATAGAAACGTTACAAAACGATGGTCAAAACGTGTCTGTCACCAATTTATCTTAATTTTATAGTTCATGACGAAAACTACATTACATAGTAAAATAATGGCTTGTTTTTAAGGTTTTTACGAAAACAGATCCTAACTTACCGTTTATTTTCTGTAAAATCGAGAAAACAACCCAACGCCGGCTAAAAACAAAGAACTGAAAAGTGAAATTGTATCAAGATGTACCTATTGTCAATAGAGATGTTTGTTGAGAAAGTTTTGATTTGTCTGTGGTCTTCTTTAGTCGATTTTATCTCAGATAAATTCGAGGTATCGTAACCACAGATAACGAACTAGTGCTAGTAAATCGTAACATGACGTCTTTTTGCGAAAACACAAGAGATTTTGTTCTCATTGAGTACTACATTGTGAAATAGGTGACGTCACGACAACAACGGATTAAAAATATTAAGGACCTCTAGTCATGCCATAGAAATGGGCGAAAAATGTAGAAATTAGGTACAGGTGCTGGTGCTCAACTTCAAAATTCGTGAGTTTACTTCTCTTGCATAATCGACAAAATAATTCCTATTTCTGAAAGTTTATTTTGTAGTTTTATTGTTATTACGCCTATAGGCGTTCAGCGTCCTTCAAAGTGCTAATCCCAAAAGCGTAGCAAACATGATTTTGGTGGTTTCATTCGATCTTACATTTCATAAGTTTTGCCGCCGTTGACTCCGACGAAACAGAATTATTCGTACCGTGAAGTGCTGCTGCGGCGGGTGAGCCTTTTCGTAAAATTAGGTTGTGAACGCGCCTGGATCTGTTTACGAATTTGAAATCGGAAAGGCAGTCCAGATGCAGGTATACTTGGACCCTTCAAATTGATTCCAGTCCTAGCCACTACCATGTTTTGTTTACCTACTGTTAAAATTGTCTGGAATGATCTGCAAATTCAGATCCGCCTTGGCTCCAACCAATCAATGCTCGTCAGTTATTAGCGGTCAGATTGATCGAAATTATTTCGTCCTGAATTAAACCGGTGAGGTGATTAGGGAGATATGCATGCAATCTCATAATTCTCAATTGAGTTCAGATTCCGAATTTTAAATAAAATTGAACCATAAATTTGATAAAGTTAGGCAGTGGCACCGGCATTATACCATTATTGCGGCGCGGCGGTGGCGAAGTGATTATGCGATCGAGGCATGGATAGGCCACTTTTTTTAGGTGAACCTGACCTATGGTCGCCTCGAGAGGCAGCGTTTTCCGAACAAAAAGTGATATTTACACGCGAATGGTGACTAACCCTATTTTATATTGAACGAGGGGGATGTATGACTCCCATTTAGTTGTTTCCCGCGGTGTTCCAAAATATCATTATGTTCGGTTATCACGTGATAGGAGAAAAATCGTAATGTCCCACCACTACTTGCATGAATGAAATCAGAGTTTGACATTGACAGCTCTCGAAATCCTAACCTACCGAACTATTTTATAACGTAAAAGATATTGTTAAAAATAAATAATAAAAACAAACTATTAAATATGAAGAATGGACGATAATGGGAAGCACACGTCCTCGTATCAATTGGACCAGGAAATATTGGATGGTAAGTTGTTTAAGATATATTTTTCGTTGTAATTCTGGTACGGATAAATCAACAGGTAGACGTCTTAATGTGTTATGACAATATGACGCAGAAATATTTCCTAATGTATACATAATATATGTCGGAAATACTTTACCTAACAATCTTATTGAACAAGTTACACCAATTAGGCTGACTACTTATTGGTCTGTGCCAAAAAAAAAACATGAAAATATCATTGTGGATAAAAAAAATGAAAACAATGTTTTTTAAGCAACGTACTGGGATTATTTAAATGGGGCATCTTTACCGCCCCTAAGGCTACCCACTGACCTTAATTAATTTCACATACTCAAAGATTAATATAATTGAATTATTACAGTACAGTTGCTTTTAAGTAATTTCATTGGAAGAGTGGAAATTTAAAGGAGTTTTAGAACAACAAGTATGATTCATAGACTTACTATTTAAAATGTTGAGACATGAATACTTGGATAAGTAGCTGAATTGAAGTTAGACAATAATTTTTACTCCCTACTATTTGTGTATTATGGAATTATGGCAATTATTTTGTCCCATAATATTGTTTAAGGAAAGAGTGTAAAGAAAATTAAATTCTTTCATTTCAACCTATTGTTGCTACCTACCATTGCAAAGGGTCAGAGGGTTTTTATATTAGGTCAATCAATCAATCTTTCTAGGGTTTTCCCTACTATGTTGTGATTGACTTCCAGTCTAACTGGATACAGCTGAATACTAGTATTCTACATGGAGCGACTGCCTATCTGACCTCCACAATCCAGTCAGTAATTAGGTAAAACAATGGTAAGACTGGCTGTCAGACTTTCTGGTTTCTGACTACTCATAACAACTGTCAAAGATCCATGAATGATAGCCAGGACCGATGGCTTACCGTGGTTTTCAAAGCACAGAGGAGTCTCGATATGTAAAGATGGTCACCCATCCATGGACCAACCTCGGCAAGGGTAGCTTAACCTGATGGATCGATCAGTTATTTGAAGTTGAAATTCTGAAAAAGTCGAAAGACCATTTTAATAAATGAAATTGTAGATAATTGAGCATTTATTAATAACTAGCTCTTGCCCACGACTTCGTCCGCGTGGTATTTGGTTATATCGCAATATTCATCACCTATATCCTCCTATTTAGGGTCATTTTTGAGATAAAAAGTAGCTTATGTTCTTTCTCAAGATGCAATCTATATCTCGTTCAGTGGTTTAGGCATGAAAAGGTGTCAGACAGACCTAACTTACTTTCGAATTTATAATATTAGTTTGGATCAACTAACTAGAGGGAGCTCGTGGCTAAGTATTAACAGCCGCACAGGTCGATCCACCACGTTAAGCTACACTTGTCGGGGTTCGCTGTAGATGAGTGACCATCTTTATAAACCAAGACTCCTCCGTGCCTCGGAAAGCACGTTAAGTTGTTGGTCTCAGCTGTCATTTGTGCATCTTTGACAGTCGTTACGGGTCGTCAGAAGCCCGAAAGTCTGACAGCCAGTCTTACCAAGGGGTATCGTATTGCCCAGTTACTGGGTTGTGGAGGTCAAACAGGCAGTCGCTCCATGTAAAATACTGGTATTCAGCTGCATCCGGTTAGTCTGCAGATTGCAGCAGATTGATTTGAGTATGGATCAACTAACATCGCGAAATGCAATTTTTTCACCAAACTTTTTATATTTCGGAAATTAAATGCCGAGAACCCTTTTTGCTTGGACGCCCTTATCTTAAATCCCATTAAATAGGGTATGAGAGGAAATTTCGACAGTGTAGTCAGCTGATTCCGTGGTGTAGTGGTTATCACATCTGCTTTACACGCAGAAGGCCGCCAGTTCGATCCTGGCCGGAATCATATCTTTTTGTTACTCATTTTTTTTTACAATTGTTTTTTTCACGCCTTCTTCATATGGGTGAAGGCGGGAACTAGAAAACGCCACAATTTTTGATTCTAATTATTTCTCTCGTCTTCTTTACTCCTTTGACTTTATCCACGCACCGTTTAAAAGTGCTAACATCAACCTGCCTAGCCTTTTTCCAAGTATTTTGGGGTCGGCTTCCAGTCTAACCGGATGCAGCTGATTACCAGTACTTAACATGGAGCGACTGTCAATTTGACCTCCACAACCCAGTAACTGGGCAATACGATACCCCTTGGTAAGACTGGCTGTCAGATTTTCAGCTTTCTGACGACCCGTAACGACTGTCAAAGATCCACGAATGACAGCCGGCACCAACGGCTTAACGCGCTTTACGAGGCAGGAGTCTCGATATGTAAAGATGAACACCCATCCACGGGTCCACCCATCATCGGTCTGTGCGGTTGTTATGACGCGATTACTACGTCAATTTTGAATTGATTTTGATGATACGTCAGAGGTGTTCCTATATTTTTATTATTAACTAGCTTCTGCCCGCAGCTTCGCCCGCGTGGATGACGCAATTTGCATGTTATTATAGGTACATAATATAAACATTCCTATTGAATCAAGAGTGATTTTTTTTAATAGATAGAGATCTATTAAAAAAAATGCATTAAAAATCCGTTGTGTAGTTTTAAAGATCCGAGCATACATACAGACATTAGGACGCGGGAAGCGACTTTGCTTTATACTATGTAGTGACTTCGCTTGAAGAGTTTTTGAGTTAGCTTCGATAATACGTATTTAATTCACTCTTTCTTTATTGGTAATGTTTTAGTACTTTGGGTCAGTGTTGTTAACATAGCTAGTTTAGTAATGGATACGAATTGGGGTGGGGACTGTGGCGTAGGTATCTCAAAAGTTAAAATAAAAACCTTTTTTCCAAAAGTAAACGAACGACTTCCAAAAAGTCTGACAAAAAAATTGTTTTTTTTTTTACCCATCTCCATCCACACGCAAGGCAAGGAATTTTTAGGCGACAAATAAAATTATACCTTAAGTCTATAGAATTAAAGTTGAAATATCAATGTTAGGCTAAAAATACCATGCTGTGCCGTGCCGCCAATTGGCGCCGGGCCTTAACATTGAAATTTTAACTTTATTTCCATACAGTCTAGTTATATTTCTATTGGTCGCCCTAAGTTATATTTTTATGCGTCGGCCTAAGAAGAAGGTGGGTCTCGAGTTCGAACCCAAGGCACGCACCTCTAATTTTACGGATTCATATGCGTATTGTATAATTGTCACTTGCTTAAAAATCGCTGAAGGAAAACATCGTGAGGAAACCGGCATGCCTGAGAGATATATCTCAACAGCATGTGAAGCTAAGTCAGAGGCCCATGGGCAGCATAAAATCTCTGACACCAGGTTAGTCACTAACCACACGAAAGACAGAAGAAGAAGGATTAAATTTTCTGTTTGCACCCATTCCAGCACGTGGAATCGCCATGACGGTGGAAGAGGTAGCTGGGCTGTCAACATGCAAGTACTCGGAGCGAGTTCAGTCCCTGAAGCTGAACTTGGAAGACTTGGCTTTCTTGAAGGGGCTGAGGAGAAGGATAAAGAATAGAGTAAGTTTTAATTTCTTTTACTTCGACCGTGGTTTGAGAAACTTTGGTAACGTTGGAGGTGAAAGCTTCAAGGAAGTCCGCGAGTTAAATAATAATCTTCAATTATCCGCTCCAGCCTATCCTTTGCGCGGGCCTGTGGGCGGTGAGTAATGGGTGGCTCACCGCCCCATCAGGACCAGGCCCGTGCCGGACGGCGAGTATATGTTCCACGCGCGCTTCAAAGAGATGTCAGCACATGAAGGGGCCCTTTAGGGCCAAGCCTGCCGGGTAAGCGGGATTGTCTGAAAGGGTTACCGCTACCCCGGAACATAAAGGGCTGCGGAAAGAACATGGATGGGTTTGAGTCAGTAAGAGTCTGACACTCCCTTCCGCTCCACCCAGAGCGGGAGAAGTCATTGGAAGATTTCCCAGCCTTTAAAAAAAAAAATGGCTCCTCTCGCTCTGGGTGGACTAAAACCAATCGATGTTCCTTCCTTATCCCTTTATGTTCCGAGGTAGCGGTAACCCTTTCAGACAATCCCGCTTACCCGGCATGCCTGACAGATATTTCTCAACGGCATGTGAAGCTAATCCAAAGGCCAATGGGCAGCATAAAAACTCTGACACCAGGTTAGTCACTAACCACATGAAGGAAGAAGAAATAAAACATACTTAATTATATTTCATAAAATTATTGTAGTATTGCGTGTGAGCACCGACGTAACTTCAGACTACCGATGCCTGTGGTTTAGCTCACGTAATGTGATCTACTTTGCGGTTGATATGAACTTCTCTCGTGTAGATAGATGACTTTTACTTATGTTTGCACTCAGTGAATAGTGAGTCAGCGAGTGCTAAGAATAGACAAAAAGATGACAAGTTAAAAAAAAATATGTTTAGTCCGTCAGTGAAGGTTTATTATTGATTTCAAATCTCAATTAATCTGCCTAGCTTTTTCCCAACTCAGTTTTGGTCGGCTTACCATCTTACTGGATGCAGCTGAATACCAGTATTTTACATGGAGCGATTAATATATAAAAATCTAGCTGCCCGACTAAAAAATAAATTTTAGTCGCCACCCTTATTAACTGTAGATTATTCTATTTTTTTTATGTGGTAAATTACTTTTATTTTTAAACATAATACATAATAGTTACATAAACTCTATTTTATTTGATTAAAAAAAATCAAAGAAAATAGAGTTTATGTACAAAAAAAAAAACAACCGTATTCCAACAAAGTAAAAAATGCCAGTGTTTTGGTACCTATTGTATTTTTGTATTTTGTAATCGACTGCCGTAATGAAAGTTAAATTTAGGCTTTCAGCTGCATCCGGTTAGACTGGAAGACGACCCCAAAATAATTGGGAAAAGGCTAGGCAGATAGTAAGTAATAAGGTAAGCTAGGCTTGCCGGGGTTGGTCAGTGAATGGTTGACTAACTTTACATGTCGAGAACTTGAGACTTCAGCGTGCGTCGGAAAACACGTTAAGCCGTTGGTCCCGGCTGTCATTTGTGCATCTTTGACAGTCGTTACGAGTCGTCAGAAGCCCGAAAATCTGACAGCCAGTCTTACCAAAGGGCATCGTACTACCCAGTTACTGGGTTGTGGAGGTCAGATAGGCAGTCGCTCCATGTAAAATACTGGTATTCAGCTGCATCCGGTTACACTGGAAGCCGATCCCAATATTGTTAAAACAGGCAGGCAGAAATTGTTTCTTTTTTTTATTATTTAGCCCACACTATCCCACTGCTGAGCAAAGGCCTGCCCCAAATCCTTCCAGACACCTACCTGATCTCACGCTGATGACAGTGTATATTTTAAGTGTTTTTTTCTTTTTATAGATTTTCAATATTTCTCTTCGTTCAGTTTAATTTAAGTACATGTTTACCAACTTTGTAATCGCTCCTAAATGTTAATACTAAAATGATAATGTTCCGATCCCCAAGATACAGGCAAATGCCTAGTTTGGGGGTAACCGCCCTACGTTTTATTGTAAGATAGATTATATATAAATAAATTTAAAAAAAACTTTCTCTTAGCGACCTCGATCCATCCATGATTTTAATTAAAACCAAATATTTAATTACTTACAGCTTGCCTCTCAAAACAGCAGACGACGCAGTGTGGAACACCTCCGGCGTTTGGCTCGAGAATTACGAGCTGTGAGGCAATGTAGAGACGATGCCCTCTCAGAGAGGAGGGCTCTGGTCTCACAGCGGGATAGCGTGCGAGCCAGCTGCCTCAGACTGTATAGGTATATTGTTCAGGTAAGAATTATCTATACAGGGTGTAACCGAAAGGGTATATACATACAAAAGCATATGCTACAGACCACCAAACTGAACAAATTTTACTATGAGACCAACTCCAGAATCGCAAAAGAAAATTTGCTGTTCTATATATTTTTGGTCACGTGACTCGTCGAAATGTAGGGAACAGCCTATTTTTTTTTCACGATTTCGATTCGATTGGTTGAGACGATTGGTGGTCTGTAGCATATCCTTTTGTATGTATATACCCTTTCGGTTTCACCCAGGATATACTAGCTGACCCAACAGACGTTGTCCTACCTTTACTATGATACCTACCTACCCTAGCTACCCTACCTACCCACCCTTCCTACCTACCTTCCCTACTCTACCTACCTAATCACTTAGGGGTATGAAAAATAGATAGTACCCGATTCTCAGACCTACTGAATATGCATATAAAATTTCATAAAAATCGGTCAAGTGACACGAGAATTTTATCTATACTAATATTATAAAGAGGTAAAATTTGTAAGTTTGTATGTAGGGGGTAATCTCCGGAACTAATGATCCAATTTCAAAATTTTTTTCACTGATAGAAAGCTACATTATTCCTGAGTGCTATAGGCTATACGGCTCTCTCTCTCGGCTAATATGTATGATATAAATTATATTTATATCATACATATTAGCCGAGCTATCGCAATTTTCGTCTAGCAAGTCGGAAAGAAATACCTCCGAAAACAGAATTATTTGCAGTATTGCCGAGTATCATAGGATATATTTAATGTTAAAACAAGAAATTTTCCGCGGACGAAGCTGCGGGCAGAAGCTAGTTATAAGATAAAAGGAGAAACTAAACGAGAGAAAACGGGTAGTTAGCAGCCCGAAAGTCTGACCGCCAGTCTTACCAAAGCGTATCTGATTACCCAGCTATTGACTGGGTTGTGAAGGTTAGATAAGCAGTCGCTCCATGTAAAATACTGGTATTCAGCTGCATACGGTTAGACTGGAAGCCGACCCCAACATAGTTGGGAAAAGGCCAGGCAGATGATGAGAGCCGAAAGAATAAAGCGCCACCTTAGACAGTTGGTCATACAAATTCATTTATTTCCTTATTGCTTGTTTCAGATACTCCAAGAGCGATCAGACTCGTCAGAAGTGCCAATCTTAGACTTAGAAACTAAAAAAGAATCTCATATTAAACTTCCAGTCAAAAAAGTTTCCGTAACAGAGACAAAAACCCCACTACTACCAGAATGTTTTGAAAAATCCATAGACAAAAACATATTCGAATGTCGCATAGACAAACTCGTCCAGCAAAGTGTCAATCACATTTTTAAAAACGATGTTGCCGACAAGAAAAAAGTATTTGCGAAAACAGTTTTTATATCGAATGAAAAGTTGAGTTCGAATATTAAGTCTATGGTTTTGACGGAGGACGACGGACTGAAGATTTTAGAGAGTGACGATGGTGTTTTGAATTTGTCATTGAAAGAGGGGAGGCGAAAAAGTCATGGGAGGAAGCAATTGGCGCCTCGGAGGATAGCTTATATGTATTCTGATAACAATGGTACGTACATCTATATACAGTGTGTTAATTTAAACGAGGGACATACTTTCAGAGGGTACAGAGGTCTAAGAAATGTCAGCATGTGAAGGGTCTGTTAGGGCCGAAGCCTGTCGGGTCAGCGGGATTGTCCGAAAGGGTTACCGCTACCCCGGAACATAGAGGGCTAAGGAAGGAACATGGATGGGTTTTAGTCAGTAAGAGTCTGACACTCCCTTCGGCTCCATAATTCATCATCATTCTCCTGCCCTTATCCCAATTTATTTGTGCTCAGCGCAACATGTCTTTTTCCTCCATACTTCTCTATTAGTCGTCATCTCGGTAGTCACTCCCTTTCTAGCCATATCATCTTTCACACAATCCATCCATCGTTTCTTTGGTCTCCCTCTACTTGTATAGCCATCCACATTCATACTCACAACTTTCCTGACAACATTTTCCTCATTCCTCCACATAACATTCCCATAACATGACAGCCGATTTCCACACAACTTTTCAGTCACCGGTGTCACTTTCAGACTTCCTCTTATATACTCATTCCTTTTTCTATCCATTCGCGTAACACCTCACATTCCTTCTTAGCATTCTCATCTCAGCTGCATGCAATTGCCAATTTTCAATTACACACATTTACAATTTTTTTTTATTACTCGGCCTACACTGTCCCATTTCTGAGCAAAGGCCTCCCCAAATCCTTCCAGACACCTTTCTTGAGCCACCTCGATCCATCCCTTGCGGTATGCGTCTAGGTCGTCTCGCCACCTCTTCCTGGGCCGGCCTCGACGGTATTCACAAAAATATAATAGTATATTTCTCATTTTACAGATGGCGTTCTCGACCTAAAAATAAAGAAGGAAAATCAGTGACACGAACCAACATACAAATGCTAGTTAAGTTTCATATATACACTTTATATACAGACCAAAAATATAGTTATTAATCTCGGGAACATTATGTATAAGTATCCTAGTGTACTCTAGGCTGTTAGTTACTCTAACAATACGAATTTCGGTGATCATGTTAATATATAATATTAGTCTATAGTCGTGGCTAAGTACTAATAGCCGGACAGGTCGATCCACCAGGTTAAGCTACGCTTGCCGGGGTTAGCCGTGGATGGGTGACCATCTTTACATACCGAGACTCCTCCGTGCCTCGGAAAGCACGTTAAGCCGTTGGTACCGGCTGTCATTTGTGCATCTTTGACAGTCGTTACGGGTAGTGAGAAACCCGAAAACCTGACAGCCAGTCTTACCAAGGGGTATCGTATTGCCTAGTTACTGGGTTGTGGAGGTCAGATGGACTGTCGCTACATGTATAATGTAAATGTATCCAGTTATACTGGAAGCGGAACACAACATAGTTAGGTGCCTTGGGTTCGAACTCGAGACTTGGCTGTCCGACGGTCACACCACTAGGTTATTCGGTGATACGATACCAATTGGTAAGACTGTTTGTCATACTTTCGGGCTTCTGACGACCCGTAACGACTGTCAAAGATCCACGAATGACAGCCGGGGCTAACGGCTTAACGTGCTTTCCGAGACAGGAGTCTCGGTATGTAAAGATGGTCACCCATCCACGGACCAACCCCAGCAAGCGTAGCTTAACCTGTTAGATGGATCTGTGCGGTTATTATTACCCGATTACTCCGTCAATTTAGAATTGATTTTGATGATACTTTAGTGGTGGTCCCATCAAATCCACGGATGACAACGCAGTCACCTAACTTCCGAATTGTCATAGTAAATAACGGCCTAGGTAAACAGTAATATATAAGTAAAATATTGTTACTAAGTAATATGCAAGGTGATTTTTTCAAATAGATTTTTTTAAATTATTATTTTGATCTCCTCCCAATCAGTTCTGCATCGTTCTCACATGTATATTTAAACATGAATGATGTAACCTAGTTTTTGTAAACATATTTTGATTTAAAAGAGTGTCCATGGAGTTTCTTGCCCGTTCTTCTCCATAGGTACCTACTGCTTTGGAATGGGCAACTAGCTTCATCTCTCTGACTGACCGACCCCTTGACAATTCAAAAGTGCCTATAATTGGTTTATTTGAAATAAATGCTTTGAGTTTGAGAAAACCGCCATCTTATCTTCACCACCCCCGGTTTATGGTGGAGGAATGAGGCATTACATGCGCCTTTGTACGGTCGCAAGTGCATCATGTTATTCAAAACTGCCAAATTTCTGCAAATGAGTTCAAAATCGATTGTGGAAGTCAAAGTCAAGTCATTTATTTCAAATAGGCACAAGTAAGGCACTTTTGAACGTCATAAAGTAAGTTGAAATTTAAATTAGACAGTTTGTGGTAACTTGATTTGCTGGCAACTGTAGCTTCTTTCGATTGTGGAAGTCAAAGTCAAAGTCAAATCATTTATTTCAAATAGGCACAAGTAAGGCACTTTTGAACGTCAAAAAGTAAGTTGAAATGGAAATTAGACAGTTTGTGGTAACTTGTTTTGCTAGCAACTGTAGCTTTTTTCGATTGTGGAAGTCAAAGTCAAATCATTTATTTCAAATAGGCACAAGTAAGGCACTTTTGAACGTCAAAAAGTAAGTTGAAATGGAAATTAGACAGTTTGTGGTAACTTGATTCGCTGGCAACTGTAGCTTCTTTCGATTGTGGAAGTCAAAGTCAAGTCATTTATTTCAAATAGGCACAAGTAAGGCACTTTTGAACGTCAAAAAGTAAGTTGAAATGGAAATTAGACAGTTTGTGGTAACTTTAATTGCTGGCAACTGTAGCTTCTTTGTGTAGGAGGATTCCGTAAAGTGGGGTGAATAAGGATGCAGGGATGAATTGAGACTCTAAAAGGGATTTTAACAGTGAAATAATACAGTTTGTGAGCAAAAAGGTATCTAATATGTTAACTGTTTTATATTGAACGATTAAGGTCCTTGTTGGCAGCCAACTACAGAATAATAATAATATAATAATATCCTTGGACATTTCACACAACGCCATATCGTTCCAAGCTAAGCAACCTAATGCTTGTGTTATGGTAACGAGATGGCTGATAAACTACTTATATACATTTTTTTTTCGTAAATACATACATATTATAGATAGAAAAACACCCAGACTCGTAACAAATACTTAGGTCGCACAAATATTTGTTCCGTGCGGGAATCGAACCCGCGACATAGTGCGCAGCAGTCAATCGCTCAACCACTGCGCCAACAGTGTCGTCAAAATTATTTAAATTTTTTCAAAAAAAAACATTATTTCAAGGTTAAAATCTATCATAAAGTTTCGTTCCGATTCACCCCTGCATCCCTATTCACCCCATTTTACTGTTTTAAATAAGTAAATAACTCAAACTGCAAACAAGTCGATGTCAACTCAACAAAATAACTCAAACTCAAACAACAAACGGCTGTAGCAAACAAGTCGATTATAAGCCAAAAAAGTGTTCAATTCAGCATTGAACAACCCAATATTACAATCAAAATTATTGTACGCAGAAAATTTCTCGCTATTTCTTTTAAATTAGTTTCTTATTTTGCTATCCGAGAAAATCTATTTCAAAAATTCACTCTGCATACTACTATGTATTATATAAGAAATAGTAAAAAAATACGCATCACATTATACAATTATAAATTGCATATACAATTATACATTGCAAATACAATTATACATGGCAAATACAATTATACATGCATATATACAAAATACATGCAACACTGCTTCCATTTTCTGTAGCATAATAGCATAGAACGTTCTCACTGCTGGGTCACGGCTCCTCTCTATGAGAGAGAGGATTTTTCGGCCATTGTGGCGTAAATTGTACTAAAATATATACCAGGCTACACTCCCACTGTCGGCTGAAAACTAAAAAATAAGAAGGAAAGAAAGAAAATTCGATTATTTGTGGCAAACGTGACGCATACAAACATTTGAAAAGGTTGGAGGAAACATGCGTCACATCCACGCTAAACGGCTATCGCTCAGCATTATGCTGCGACCCTATGCAAGACAGCCACTGCGCTGGTTTACAGCATCAGCCCACAAACCTGCACAGCTATTATTGATACCATCCACGCCATGGTCGTATATACCCGACAGGTGAAAACGTGCCCACACGTGGCGTGTTGGGCACGTTTTCACCTGTCGGGTATATGTAGGTATATGCAGGTATATGTAGTAAGGCTCAATTTACTTTGCCGCGGAGCGAAATGGAAGATTTTTTTTTTGTGCGAAGCATAATGATCTTAATGTCAATATTGTAATGTATGACTCCGGGCCACTGTAGGCGCGGGCCTGCTGGCGGTGACTAATGGGTAGCTCACCGTCCGATCAGGACCAGGCCCGTGCCGGACGGCACGTATATGTTCCACGCGCGCCTGAAAGAGATGTCAGCATATGAAGGGGCCCCTCAGGGCCAAGCCTGCCGGGTAAGCGGGATTGTCCGAAAGGGTTACCGCTACCCCGGAACATAAAGGGCTACGGAAGGAACATGGATGGGTTTTAGTCAGTAAGAGTCTGACACTCCCTTCCGCTCCACCCAGAGCGGGAGAAGTCATTGGATGATTTCCCACACTCAAAAAGATTTTTCTGGGGAATTCTCGCACATTCTCGGTAATTTTCGCAGTTTCAAGCTCGTTTCTAGTTTATACGTTACACAAATGACATAAAGTTGATTTTGCTGTGCACCAAAAGTCGCTTCCTTTCCATTCCGCGGCGGTGTAAATTGAGTAAAGCCCACAAGATTTTTTTTTTGTGGACGCGGAATTATTTGCACTCTGCCGTTAAACGGTTAACAATAAAATCGAATAGCGGAGCAGTTGTGAATAGCTGTGCTAGTCACTTTTAATAATGATTTTTTTATTCCAAATAAAGCCACCGGTCCAAGTAAGTTTGTGAGATTTGTAGCCCTACAGGGTTGAATTAAATTAACTAGAGAAACTCTGCTCAGTATTTTTTTTTTGTTTTTTAAGGGGTGTTTAGTTTAATAGAGTTGAGTAAAACTGTTTCCTTTGGTTTTTTCGTGTTTAGATACCCATACTCATTATGTCTGTGACACACAAAGGAAAAATTAATCAATCAAGTCAAAAATTTCGTCAATTTTTTTTGTTAGATCATTTTTAGTTATTGATACCCATGACGATGACTTAAGCGAAATTTAGCTAGCTAATTTAATTTGACCCTGTATATCTTTGACACCAATTTGTGATTCAAATATACAAGAAAATATGCTTTTTCTTTAACCAAAATATTAAAAAAAATTTCGTCGCAATGAATATTATTAAACAAAAGGTAATTAATTTTAAAAATTATATTACCATGCCAGTTTGGAATACCCATAATTTCTAAATAATTCAATGAAGATATTAAAGGCTTGTTTTTTACAGTAAACAGTGCGACAATGTTACAGCAACATGTTTTCATGTTGCTTGCAACATGTTACAGCGACACTACAATTCAATGTTGCAATATTTTAGATATAAAAATCAATCGACCAAATTCAAGTTTACTGGTAAAAATAAACTACCATAACATGGCGCGCCCCTCCAAAATTCAAAACGTTTGAAAGTATTTGTGAAAGTAATTACAAAGCGCCACCAAGACTCACAACGCATGTCGCTGTCGGCCTGCTACTGAAGACGAATACTTACAACTACATACAAACTCTCGTCAGGATGTGACTACAAACATTGAAACAGTCATTTGGAGGGGCGCGCTATGTTGACGTAGTGTATCTAACCTTTATACCTTTTGCAAGTTGAATGTTTATAATATAGTCGAAAATAGTCAATCAAGTTATAAAATTAAAACTTATATTTGTTAGAAATAAAAATATATATAAATAGTAACATTTGATATAAATTCGTCCAACATGATGAGGAAAGTGATTCGAATATTTTTTTTATAAAACAATATATAATATTGGTACAAAAAAATTGAAATAAGGACCATACGTGTTTCTATTTAAAATTATATATAATAATATGTACTTTGTTGATATATGTGAGAAAAATGTCTGTGTATTCAAAATACTTTATTATATCTAAAAGAAAAATACCATTACTTTAATAAAATTAAAAATAGAACAGAAAACACAGCCATGTTCATGGCAGTGTAGGGGCTAGCGCGGGAATCACTGAGACATTAAAACGAAGTAATACTGGCTGTAACCGAAAGGGTATATACTAATATATGTACATACAAAAGCATATGCTACAGACCACCGAACTGAACAACTTTTACTATGGGACCAACGCCGAAATCGTGAAAAAAAATCAGCAATCAGCTGTTCTCTACATTTCGACGAGTCACGTGACCAAAAATGACAGCAGCAGTTTTTTTTTGCGATTTCGTTCCCATAGTAAAAGTTGTTCAGTTTGGTGGTCTATAGCATATGCTTTTGTATATAATATACCCTTTTGGTTACGCCCAGTATACACCCCGATACTGTTTTCTTTCGTATGCAATTAATAAGTAGTGCAATACCTAAGTTTTTTGTTTCTTTATAAAAGATTATTGCTCACAAAGAAAACCAAATAGGTGTTTGCACAAGCGCGTAATTGAAGACATGCATAAATGATAGTGAACCTGTGCATACAAACAATTTTAAACCTTAAAACAACCATGTTTGTGACTGTTTTACAAATTCATATATACTTAAACATTTAAGGCGTTTTGAAGTATCTTAAAATGTTTATGCGCAACTTTGAACTCAATTTTCTCTCAATTAGAATTTTGCAACATTACACCCTCATCCACTAATGTCTTCAATTGCGTGACACACTTACAATAACAATGGCTTACATTTTGTCAGATCAACACCATCCATTGCATCATTTACGTTGTTGGGCAAATGTTTCGTACATACGAAGCAATGGATTAGCAATAGATAGTGTTTTACGCAATTATTTTTGCCTCTTCTGTAAAATTTTATAAACAAGCCACCCGCACTGCTTCGCACGGATAGCAGAGATCATATAAGCTTGTTGCGACAACCATATGAGTAGACTTGGGAGTATTTTGCATCGGCATACTGCAGCCAATTTTTTGGTGTAAATTGGCTGCAGTATGCCTTAACCTTTTGAACGCCAGAGCATGACCGCACGTGCGTGCCCTCAACGCCAAGCTACACATTTATTTCTTCTTGTTACCATGAATTGCCCAATATCCATGGTGTCTTTTAATTTGTTTTATGTCATTAAATACGTACGAGAACTTCAATTTTTAAGATATCTGTGATTAAAAGTAATTATTTAATTGTTTATTTTGCGTTATAGTGTTGTTGCCATTGTCATATACTTGTGTCGTTGCCGTACAGGGCATGCGTTTGCTTGTCACGTATATGTGACAATGGCGTTCAAAAGGTTAATGAATTATACACCTAAACCTTCGACATGAATTTACTCCGTCCATTGGAAATCCATTCGGTAATTTTTGAGTTTATCGCGTTCAGACAGACAAACAGACGGGGCGAAGAAGACTTTTGTTATATAATATGTAGTGATATGGTTTTTAAATTGTTAAAGAAAAGAAAACAAAATCTAATAGGTCTATAACAGAATCTAGATTGAATAAACAATTTATTTCGGTTCATTACAAGCTTTCACACATATTTATTTAAAGTTGTTAAAATGTCTATTTGATAAAGAAATGATACCAAGTTTTTTTAACATTGAAAATTCAATATGGCCGATGTATCTTGACCGGTCTGAAGTTTGCGCAGAATGCTTCGCAATAACCTACTTTTGGAACCAAATAGAGACTTACGGGGGGGTGTGAATGAACTTGCGCAATGTTCGGACCGATCATAATTCAACGACAGTATTGTATTTGTAATATCCGTTTTTGGCAGCTCAACACCTTGGAAGTTGGAACTACCACAAAGAAACCTTGTCCATATTATTAAAAAAAATATATATACTTTATTTTTGTATGTTATTAAAAGTGCAATTTAAGAGAATCTTTTATCAACAAAAAAAAATCAATATGTAAGAAAAATTGTTATGCAAAAAGTGTAATTATTATAGGTCATGACAAATGTTAAAACTATATAGAATAAGTCAAATTTTGATAACGCAATATTTTACATACCTTGTTAACAATAATTTTTAGAACATATCTCCAATATTAATTGCCCTCATGAAATTTCTTGGTTTTAGGGAAGGTAATTTTCGAAGTCCGATCAGTTCAGAAGGTCACCGCGGGCGGCCTCGCATCCTTTTCAATCGATACTGGTCTTTTAAGTATGAAGATAAAGTTTAAAATTATTTCACACTGAAAGTCCTCGCCGCGCCGCTGCCGGCCGCTGCCGTTCCGGTGTGACTCGCCTCTAATTTAGTATATTTTAATAAAGTACATAATATAAACTATCAGATTAATGTTATAACTCTCGACCTCTCAATAATTATTGTAAAATCACTTAATATTACACCTTTATTTCTTTTCGCCATTTATGTTTAGGTACGTCCTATGTACAGCCCGACGCAAACTTTACGGCGGCTCTGAACATGAGGCGAGTTGCTGTGCAGCAACTAATTCACGTGTCAGCGGAGTTGAAGGTGAGGTAATGCGCAACCAGTACCTCACTTCAGAGCGGTCATAAAGTTTGACACTTCCTTTAACTTTAATAGAGGGCGACTCTGTTGCCATGTATTAGTAAAATATTGCGCTATAAAATAAAACGTTATATTCTGTAAACGACTAGTTTAGTTATGATTAGGTTTTAAGTGAAAGTCGCGTGTATAAATGACTATGTGATGTTGAGTTTGAATAAATAACTTTAGTTACCCAAGCGATGTTTTCTTTTATATTTATTTAGATCCTAGTTTCTGTCCGTTGATTTCGTTCGTGTGGAACTTGTAAGACAATACCTTTACTTATGCCGGTTGCAGACCAAGAGCTAAGCTAAGTTAGTTTAGCTTAGCTTGCATAGCTGACAGTTTCTCATACTTTTTACATAGTTTGCAGTCTGCACACAAGTATGAAAAACTGTGTCAGCTAAGCTAAAATAAATAATTCCAATATAATAATGCGTTCCGGGTAATGCTGGGGTTGCCGCGCTTCTGTAGCGCGTCGGAGATGTTTGCGGACGCACGCGATTCGGATTTTGGTTCGCTGCTGCGTCTGCGAATCGCATCACTGATGCGTCGGGTGCGTGACAGCCTCAACAGCCTCGAGGCTACTATAGCCGGCAGGGCGGAAGGTCCTATAATACATCACTGGATGGCGGCTCACAGACCGCAATTCAGGTATGTTAGATGATAAGTTGATTATGTAATTTATTTGTGTTACTAACATAGTTTTAAGTATTTTATTGTTACTAACACTATGAGTCTTGGTACTTGAAATAAATTATTATTATTATTATTAAGCTGAACTAACTGATCTTAGCTCTTGGTCTGCAACGGGCATTATGCAGGATGAAATTCAATTCATTGGTAATATTTTAAGGGCTCATTGTCACTCATCACTATGAGCAACTTTCACTATGGGAACAAATCTGAAATCGCGAAAAAAATCAGCTGTTCCATACATTATCCTCACAAACTCAAAATGTAGGAAACAGTTGATTTTTTTATGAATTCAATTTCACCTTGTATAAACGTCTAAGCCGCGTGGGATCGTACAGACTACAGAGGCCACCACATCAAGATACCGCACTCTGTCAAATTTCTTTGAGAGATGTTCAACTTTATTACAAAAGTATAAGGTTCATGTTCAATTGGGTTTATTTGACAGTTTGGGATAGGTTGCTTGAAGTCTGTATCTTGTTTTAACATAGCCATGCATAATTCGGCGCTTCTTGGTTCTCGTCAGGTGGCCTCGGCCTCCAATCCACGATACATTTCGGTCGAGTAGGTATTTAGGTTTTGTGTGGGACAGTTTGTTTGTACCACACCTTAATATGACCAAACCTTTCTGATACATAATTATGCTGTAGAGTGAAGATAATCGGCCAGGTCAGAATGTTCCTGAATGTGAGAAAGCGCAGCAATGATCAATCAAAAATCAATCTGCCTAGCCTTTTCCCAACTATGTTGGGGTCAGCTTCCAGTCTAACCGGATGCAGCAGAATACCAGTATTTTACATGGAGTGACTGCCTATTTGACCTCCACAACCCAGGCAGTAACTGGGTATTAAGAAACCCCTTGGTAAGACTGGCTGTCAGATTTTCGGGCTTCTGACTACCCGTAACGACTGTCAAAGATGCACGAATGACAGCCGAGACCAACGGCTTAACGTAACGTGCTTTCTGAGGCACGATGGAGTCTCGATATGTAAATATGGTCACCCATCCACGGACAATACCCGGCAAGCGCAGCTTAACCTGATGGATCGATCCGTAAGCTGTTGTTATTACTTGCCACGATAGCGGTGCATTTGCTGGATTGTTTCAACGAAAAAAAAATGTTTTTAATATTATGTAAGTAGATACATATCCGAGTGGTAACGTTTCTCACTGTTCGTCAAAACTCGAAGATCTTTAGTTCTGAAATCACACTCTCTTATCAGTGTTTGTAAAAGACGCGACGCTTCTTTTTGAGAATAGAGAAACCACTATCATAAGAGTCATAATAACTATTGCACCGACTAAATTACCGTAATGAATATAAGAATGAATTTATTGTATACCTACCTACTTACTGTATTACCTACTTCGACTACCACAAGTAGTTAGTTCCTGTCTTCCTACTATAGCTATGTTATCATATTATCGGCAATTTTAAAAATATGGGCTTTTTTTTTTAAGGCTGGGAAATCATCCAATGACTGCTCCCGCTCTGGGTGGAGCGGAAGGGAGTGTCAGACTCTTACTGACTAAAACCCATCCATGTTCCTTCCGTAGCCCTTTATGTTCCGGGGTAGCGGTAACCCTTTCGGACAATCCCGCTTACCCGGCAGGCTTGGCCCTGAGGGGCCCCTTCATATGCTGACATCTCATCTTTGAGGCGCGCGTGGAACATATACGCGCCGTACGGCACGGGTCTGGTGCTGATCGGACGGTGACATGTTATAATGTCGTATGTATAATTTATGAAAACAAAAATTAATTAACATCAAAAGAGCTCATAAAAATATTTTGCTATTTAGTTTTGCTACTTCGCGCTAGATGGCACTAAGTCAATTTATGAAGCGCTGAGCAGAGTATATCTTATGTGACCACCGGACAAATATGACCGCATTGAAATAGCAGAAAATGTCCGGTAGTCTATTTATCCTGCTCGTTTGCTATTACTGTACAGATTTCCATAATGCTTAATTTTGTCTTGAGTACAAAAGCTTAATGATAATGGCAACACTGGAACTGACGCCCTCTACCAGTCAATAAAGAAAACTCTCCTTTTGTCTCGTTCAATCCAATATGGCGGCAAACGGTGTATGAAAGGTGCGGAATGTTTTGATTCGAAACGAACAATAAAAAAATTGTATGAAAAAAAACCTCTAACGAAACGTGAAAAAAATACGCAATGGCCGGTGAATTAACGTGGTTTTCGTGTTGTTAATATTAAATAATCGATCTCGTACATAGTTGTGTGGAAACTGATGTGTTTATGGATTGAATATTATTTTTTTGGTATTAAGATTTGTGTCTGCTTACGCTAATGTGTTCGCGTGCAGTAATATGTGATAGATTACACGCTAGATATGTCTACCGACCCTGATAAAGCTACGGGATGCCCGATTGAGAGTGATAAAAGTGTTAATACGGAGCTAGAATTGTGTGGTGACAATAACAGTAGTGTGAGTGATGTGTGCAAAGATAAAAAGAAAATACCTCGCTCAGTGCGTTTCCCTGACGAGGATCTCATAGTTACACAGTACTTCGAGCCCGCAAACCCTTGGCATGATGGTAAGAGTAACAATTTTTCACTCCCTTCACGAAAAGCAACGTAAAAAGTGATATTTTGGTCAGTACCAGCTCTTTCTAAGTGTTTTCTTCAACGAATGATCTACAAAACGTGTTCATCACGACAACCAACGCGATTGATAACAAAATTATGTTATTTTGCATGATTTTTGTGCTTACAGCTGATAATTTACAAAACAAGAAATTAACACAACTGATTATTACTTTACCTAAGTACTTACTTATCTTATAAATTATACAAATAAGCCTTCAAACCTGTTTCCCTGGTGGAACAAACAGTTTTAATTGAACAATGCCACTTTAACTATATCTGTCAGCTGTTCTTGATAGTGATTTTAATGTTCTGCATTTAAATTTTTTTTGACTTAAATATTGTACTACTTTAATCATAATGTATTGAATGACAATTAGAATGAATGTTTTGTAATTTAATTTAAATATATATTCACCAAACTTATGACCTATGATAAAAAATTAAATATTTAAATTTGAAGTCCATAATTATAGGATTTGTTAATCTGACATAAAATATTTTACTATTTTGACAATTTAATCAAAATATATTGCATGACAGATTTGATGTACCTATTGTAATTTGTATTTTGTAATTTGTAATTTGTAATTTGTATTGTAATTTTTATTTTTGTTTGATCTCAATTTTATTTTATTATTTAATGTCTAGTATTGTATTGTTTTTGCCGAACTGTTACATAAACTTTGTATGCCTTAATGGCGGGACATAGCTGACACCTGTATTTAACACAACATCTTATGAACCTATGATCCACAATAAACTATTTGAATTTGAATTTGAATTTGAATTTGAAAATATTATCCTGCTTATTTGAGGGTGGGAAATCATCAAATGACTCCTCCCGCTCTGGGTGGAGTGGAAGGGAGTGTCAGACTCTTTCTGACTAAAACTTATCCATGTTCCTTCCTTAGCCCTTTATGTTCTAGGGTAGCAGTAACCTTTTCGGACAATCCCCCGTACCCGGCAGGAAACATTTGATGGCTGACATAATATTATTTAATCACTGTCATAATTCTATTCGCAATGTATTTAACTACACCATAGAACACACCCTTTAACTATAGGTACTCAATAGAATGTAGTGTAGCATTCTCCCAGTGAAAGAAATTTCAAAATTGGATCATAGCATGTTCCAGGCTACCGCATACTTCCAAACTAAGTATTTATTTTAAATAAACTAATTACAGGCAATTTTGAATTGTCATGGGGTCGGTCAGTCAGAAAAATGAAACTAGATCTGATAAACTATACCTCAGTATTAAAATATTAGTGTAGATACAAGCCAACATTGCTAATATTCATTTATTATGCACAGCCTGAATTAAAATCCTGTAAATCAGTAAATAACTATATTAAATTCCAATGAAATTTAATTCTGCTACTTACTTACCTAGGTGTAATTTTAAATACCTACTTTATTGGTACATATTTGTATGTCGCCAGAAGTAAAACAAAGTGTATCATGTAATCAATTCAATTTGCCTAGCCTTTTCCCAACTATGTTGGGGTTGGCTTCCAATCTAATGGATGCAGCTGAATACCAGTATTTTACATGGAGCAACTGCCTATCTGACCTCCACAACGCAGTCAGTAACTGAGTAATACAATACCCTTGGTAAGACTGACTGTCAGACTATTAGGATTCTGACTACCTGTAAAGACATCTTAACATGTTATTTGAGGCACAAAGGAGTCTCGATATGTAAAGATGGTCACCCATCCATAGACCAACCCTGGCAACCGTAGCTTAACCTGATGGATTGATCCGTGCGGCTGTTATTACTTAGCCAAGAGCTTCTGACATATTGTAATCATACATATCTTATTTACAACACTTTACAGTCACCTGTGTTTTATAATTTATATTTAATAAAACATTGGCTTTGAGAAACTCAAATCCCATGAAATTTCAATCATTTATTTCAAAACCCTTTTTTTTTTAAAGGCCGGGAAATCTTCCAATGACTTCTCCCGCTCTGGGTGGAGCGGAAGGGAGTGTCAGACTCTTACTGACTAAAACCCATCCATGTTCCTTCCTTAGCCCCTTATGTTCCGGGGTAGCGGTAACCATTTCGGACAATCCCGCTTACCCGGCAGGCTTGGTCCTGAGGGGCCCCTTCATATGCTGACATCTCTTTGAGGCGCGCGTGGAACATATACGCGCCGTCCGGCACGGGCAGGGGTAGGACAATTCCATACATTGACAGATTTGGGGTAATGTTTTAAAAATGCGACATCTGCTATCTCCATCCAAAAACAATTAGTTACTTTATATCACCGCAGATGGCGTCACCACCGATACAAATGTAATATGTGACAAAAAATAAATAAATTAAAAATAAATTTCACTACCTAATCATTTTATTTAACACGTATTATAATTATTTGCAAATATTTGTGGAGATTACAAGCCGCGTAATAATTACGATAGCAACACAGAGAATTATTGAGTTGTTATTGATTGTCAAATTATTAGATCACAAATTCACAACATTTTTTTATGTTTTAAGTCGTGGTCGTTGTTGTGTGTGTCATGTTTGTGCTTTTCTGCATAAAAATTAATCCACCGGTCCTCGAATCCTCCTCCGTAGTGAACCTGAACCTGACAACCAGCCCATGGGATACGCTCACGCATTGGACCCCGAGACGCATCGAGAATGGGAAGAAGCTGCTTACGATGATAATGACGACGAGTTACCTAAATGGGATGCCCTGCACAAGTTCCTACTGTCCAAGTTCCGCACGATCGAGCTTATCACGCCTGCAAATAGAGAGAAGCCTACTCCCAAGGGAAAAGAATACGCAGTTCACGTGTCCACACCAAATACTACCTCTTCAAAACCAAGAAGCTGCGCTATGTGCGAAAAGGACCACACATTATGTCATTGTGAGGAATTCATAAAACTTAATCCAGCTGAGAGGTGCGAGTACCAGAAAAAACACAACCTATGCTATAATTGTCTGGCCCCAGGACATTCCGCTTATAGATGTCGCCTGAAGATGTGCTGCCGAAAATGTCACAAACGTTATCACACGCTCACGCATCAATCCACACCATATCAACCAGACAATAAGAAACAACAAAACAATGAAGTTGAAACTAATCAATATTCTGCAAAATCAGCGGAAACCAATGTTACACTTTCATCGCATCTCGCTGCAAATTTGTCCACTGCATTACTGGCCACAGCTCTTGTACCAGTAAGAAATCATGACTCGGGACAAGAGACAGTGCTATGGCTTTGATTGACCACGGCTCTCAAGCAACGTTCATGAGTGAAAGAGTGGCCCAGATGTAACGATTGAACATCAGCCACACCTTTTGTATATTAACACACAAATTAATTTGAATTAAAATTTACAAATAAAGCAAGTAATTTTGTAAAAGAAAAGGATGTTTCCTTTATGTATCCGCTGTGTAACTTTTGAAATTACAATAGTGCCTATACTTAAGCTTCCTTACTAATTTGCTTGTTTATTGATAAAGTTTTACTATGATTTTGTTATCATAGTAAAACTTTATCAAATTAAAAACAAGCAAATTAGTAAGGAAGCTTAAGTATAGGCACTATAGCATAGGTAGTACCTATAGCTAGCTATAGCTATAGCTACCTGTAGCTAGCTATAGCTATAGCTATACATGACAAGTTTGTGGATGGTGATAATAGATGGCGCCGATCAATTGACATTAGCATTAGCTGCAAGAGGGCTCTCTATACCCGATATATTACTTTCCTCTATGGGCACGGGCCTGGTCCTGATCGGGCGGTGACCGTCCGCAGGCCCGCACCTACGGTGGCCGGAAGTCGTCACGTGGTCCCGTGCCTTCTGAGCTGCGCATCTCCCTCGCACAGCCACCTCGCGGCGGCGCATCTTATTAGCCCGCTACATAGCTTAGCATCAGTGGAAACGGTTACATATTTTCGTAGCTTAGCTTTCACATCCTCGCAGCACAGCTGCATAACACATCTCTGGTGGAAACGCACCTCGAGACCTGTTATGGTCCGTTGAACTAAAGCGTTTCAGATTATCATCATTCTCCTGCCCTTATATACTTGGGGTCAGCATGTCTTTCTTCCATACTTCTCTATTAGTAGTCACTCTTTTTCTAGCCATATCATTATTTACAAAACCCATCAGATTTAGATTAACATTTATTTATTTGCAAAAACATGTGTAGATAATAAACAGTGTGTTAGGTTAAACGAGTGACATACTTTCAGGTTGTATAGTACTCATCAAAATCAACAATATGTCCATGGGACCAGCTCTGAAATATGAAATAAATATCAGCAGTTCCATACATTTTGACGAATGCGAACATAAATGTACTGAACAGCAGATTTTTTTTTCGTAATTTCAGGTATAGTTCCATAGTTGTTGTCCAAAGTTGTTCATTTTCATGAGTATAATATAATATCCTTGGACATTTCACTCAACGCCATATAGTCCCAAGCTAAGCAACCTGATGCTTGTGTTATGGTAACGAGATGGGTGATAAACTACTTATATACATTTTATTTTGTAAATACATACATTTTATAGATAGAAAGACACCCAGACCCGAAACAAATACTTGTAGGTCGCACAAATATTTGTTCCGTGCGGGAATCGAACCAGCGACATGCTGGCTAGCAGTCAATCGCTCAACCATTGCGCCAACCGTATCGTCAGTCATCGCTCAACATAGTATAGAGACCTAACTAGCTAAGTCAGAGCCCATAAAAACTCTGACATCAGGTTAGTCACTAACCACATGAACAGAAAAAGATGAGTGTAGTAACCCCTGAAAGTATGTCCCTCGTTTAACCTAACACATTGTATATGGTATGATGCTTATTATATAGGTGTTACCGGGTTCTTTGGCTCAACATGTTAGACCCATGGCTAGTGTACAAATTAGGTCACAACACCAAGAAAAACTACAAAGAATAAAAATATAAATAAATCAACAAATTAGAAAAATAGGTAAGCAACAGTCATGCGATTCAATATAAAAAAGGTTTGTCATTAAAACATTGATTTGTCATCTATTGTTACTTTAGTCTTGCCTATTCAAATGTATATAAAATTCAAAACAATTTTTTTCTCTAATACCTATCGGTGAAAACATTGTATTAACCAATTATTTTTATAAGAGTACCCATAGAGTATCTTGCCTGCTCTCCATAGAACAACAACCAAAAGTAACCACACTTCTAACATTTCATAAGTGCTTAATTAAAAACGTTCTGAGAAATGATAATAAAATAGAATCATCCTGTCCCCTGAGGACAGGAGCTCGTGGCTAAATACTAACAGCCGCACAGGTCGATCCATCAGGTTATGTTACGCTTGCCGGGGTTGGCCGTGGATGGGTGACCATCTTTACATAACGAGACTCCTCCGTGCCTCCGTGCGTCGTCAGAAGCTCGAAAATCTGACAACCAGTCTTACCAAGGAGTATCGTATTATCCAGTTACTGGGTTGTGGAGGTCATATGGGAGTCACTCCATCTAAAATACTTGTATTCAGCTGCATCTGGCTAGATTGGAAGCCGACACCAACATAGTTGGGGAAAGGCAGGCAGCTGATGATTTTTTATATCTGTGATATGTTAGCCACCCACCCAATATTGTATTAGGGTGACCTGTAAGGATAGGGGGTGTAAGTTTAAATAAATCCCGTGCCGGACGGCGCGTACGTGTTCCACGTGCGCCTCAAAGATGTCAGCATTTGAAGAGGTGATTTTCTCTGACTTTTGATAGAAGCTGCTCTTCGGCTGAGACAGTTTCCTCAGAGAATTAGGGGAATCAGGCGTCATTAGCATACAAAGATTCGTAGGTTTCTAGCAACCGGGAGGAGTCATTTCCTGATTTCCTATCCTCAAAATAAGAAGCCTTTTGTCTTATTTGTACTTCCGGAATGAACACGCTCGTAATACGTTTTGAAATATTTACAGAATATCAACATCATCTGCTAGAAATACAAATAAGAAATTACATGCGATACTATGTGATTTGGTGCTTTCCCACCCTCAAAAAAAAAGGTGTATAATTTAATTCTTCGAAATAATGACTGTCAACACCGGTTTTATCAAAATATTACACAACTTCACTATCTTTATCAACGTGTTACATAGTGTCCGTCTGTCTTTCTGTCCTACTAACGTAAACAGCTGATAGTCTTCAAGGACGTACTGTAATGAACGCCATTACTTGCTATTAAGTATACACGATGATTTGTATGTAACTACTACCTGCTCCCGCTCGGTTTCACTCGCTGCTCGGCTCCTATTGGTCGTAGCGTGATGTTACATAGCCTGTATCCTTCCTCGATAAATGGACTATCCAACACAGAAAGAATTTTTCAATTCGGACCAGTGGTTCCAGAGATTCGCGCGTTCAAAAAAACAAACTCTTCAGCATTATAATATTAGTATAGATTATCCTTTTAGGGCGTGAAATAAAGTAACCTATGATTATGAGCAACTTTCACTATGACACCAACTCTGAAATATATACATAAAATAACGGCTTTTCATACAAAAATGCAATGTTTATTTGATGAAAATGTATGAAAGCGATGTAATTTTTTTTTGTTATTTCGTGGGTGGTTCCATAGTAAAAGTTGTTTATAATCATAAGTACTCTATCATCTCCTAAAAGGTTAATAGTGAATTAAAAATCAACGTGTATAACTAAGAGTAGTAATAACAACTCTAGCCGAGGTTGGTCCGTGGATGATCATATTTACATACCGAGACTCTTTCGTGTCTCAGAAAGCACGTTAATCCGTTGGTCCCGGCTGTCATTCGTGGATCATTGACAGTTGTTACGGGTAGTCAGAAGCCCGAAAGTCTGCCAGTCTTACCAAACGGTATCGTTGACTAGGTTGTGGAGGTCAGATAGGCAGTCGCTCCAAGAAAAATACTGGTATTCAGTTGCATCCGGTTAGCCTATACGCTGCCAAAAATCAATCTGCCTAGCCTTTTCTCAACTATGTTGGGGTCGGCTTCCAGTCTAACCGGATGCAGCTGAATACCAGTATTTTACATGGAGCGACTGCATATATGACCTCCGCAACCCAGTAACTGGGTAATACGATACGCCTATAATACTGGCTGTCAGGTTTTCGACCCGTAACGACTGTCAAAGATGCACAAATGACAGCCGGGACCTACGGCTTCACGTGCTTTCTGAGGCACGGAGGAGTGTCGGTATGTAAAGATAGTTACCCATCCACGGTCAACCCCGGCAAGCGTAGCTTAACCTGATGGATCGACCTGTGCGGCTGTTTTTACTTAGCCACGAGCCCATTCGCCCACGAACACGTGTGTTATGTGTGTTGAAGGCACGGAGCTTAGGATAGCACAAAAAATAGTGGCAATGTTTGTGTTAGAGCCGACCCCAATATAGTTGGGAAAAGGCTAGGCAAATTGACTATATAGAGTTAAGTAGGTACTTTGAATAGTAAACTTCACGTGACTCTGTTGTTTATTTATTAACTTACCTACTAGGCTATTATTTTTCCCTATTTCTATGTAATTACGCTTTTAATAATACCTTTTATCCGTCTAAGTACTATATTTATTTAATTCATGAACGGGATATTTTTCATACATAACATTACATCACGCCTTGTTTCCGTAAAGGTTTAGGCACAGGCGCACACATCGTAGCTCTCTCTCTCTCTCTCTCACTTTGTGTGGTTAGTGACTAACCTGGTGTCAGAGTTTTTATGCTGCCCACGGGCCTCTGACTTAGCTTCACATGCTGTTGAGAAATGCCCTCTCTACCCTCTCAGACATGCTGGTTTCCTCACGATGTTTTCCTTCACCAATTTTTTCGGTGAAATTTATACAATACGCACATGAATCCGTAAATTTAGAGGTGCCTTGGGTTCAAACTCAAGATGGGAAATGCAACCTATCTTGACTGTAAAGCTACAGAGCTACCCCAATCGGTCAATTTTTTTGATAGATTTTCAACTTTACTACAAAAGAATAAGGTTCATGTCCAATTGGGAACATTTGACAGTTTGTGGTAACTTGATGTGCTTGCGTCTGTTATTGCACAGTGCGGACACGTTAGAATGCCATTTGTGGTAATTTTATTTTATGTTTGAGATTATTTTAGCTAACTTAGCTAGACATTTTATGTTTCCTGGTCTTTTGTGGTAGGCGGGCGCATCCTTCTTAAAGAAGTGACTGCGCAATAGATGTGTGGTTGTAGAGAGATGCGTGCACTACGTGAGCGCAACCCCAATCCCTTCTACCTCAACTATTTATTTATCCTTTATTTTAGGCAACGAAGGCCCATAAAATAGAGTACATGTATAAAAATAATAACTAAGTATAAACTAATACATAATTTTAAAAATAAACTTAAAAACTACTGCACTCGTTGTGACGGCGTCGATTTACGCTGCGAGGTGTCGCGTAGCCGGCCGCGGAAAAGCCGATACAGCACACCTTTCGGCCAAAACTCTTCCTTGAGGAAGGTCACCAAATGGTGAGTTGGAACGCGCACCACGAACGACTTGAAATTTGTGCTATGGCGCGCCTCCAACTTCTCCACCCTCAAGGTCCATTTGGTCTTCACCCGTATGTACTCTACGACGTCCTCAGCTTGCGTAGAGTGGTGCAAACGGGACACGTACAGCTGCGTCGTCGGCACTGCAGGACGTAGCAGCATGTTACATCCAGCCGGCGCCGTCCCGCACTGGTTGCGATAAGTAGGCTTCCTCTTCTTTCTCTCCACCTTGATGAAGCCGTCATCATCGCAAGTGTTCTTGGTAAGAACCTGATGTTCGTGGTCCATCACAGCGCCTATCGTCGTGCTCGATGCTGAGCGACTCTGCTTTCCCCCTTTTAGATTTACTGCTGGTCGTTGAGTTTCTGACCCAGCAGATTTGAAAGCAGCATTTTGCTTTTATGAAAGCATTTGGCCCAGTGGTACCGGCCTCGACCTACGAGTTGTAGGTCGTGAGTTTGAACCCAAGCAGGCGCTTTACTTTGTGTACAGACGCCAGCACATCAAGCTATCCCTAACTGTCGAATTTTCTCAATTAAAATTGAACCTAATGTCTTTGCAATGAAGTTGAAATACTATCAAATAAATTTGACAGATTGTGGTAACTTGATGTGCTGGCCTCTGTACTTAATTTCATCACCACTGCTCTCAAAACGGTGAAGGAAACCGGCATGTCCTGGAACCAAAATTTCAAAGACTTGTAACATCTTTCAAGACTCATTGGGCCGTGTGGTGGATTATGGCCCACTCAGAGAGGAAGCCAGTGTCCCAACAGTGATAACATAATAAGCTGATTATGATAAACCAAGTATGTAATGGGGTATTTGAAAGGGTAGTCAATAACGTTACTTTTTATGAACTGTCAAAACGCGGCATTTGTACGTGATTTGTATGAAATATAACATTTTGACGTCACAGATTTTTAGACTCAAATGGAATACTTATTAGCATTAAATGCAATTTAGCAATTGTATCTTCGCATTATATTTAATTTCTGTACGGTGATGGAAGTTTTTATGACGAGCGGTCTTTTTTCCATGTGATTTCATATTTTATTTTTGACCGATTCAAATAGTCAATTCAGTTTTTCCTGAATAGCCAATAGCCTCGCAGAGACAGAACGTCCGCATTCCATCTTATATCCGATGACAGACAGTATCCACTTAAGCAGCATCATTTTATGGGATTATCATTGACTAGCTTCTGCCCGTGGCTTTGCCCGCGTGGTTGTCGGAAATTGTTACACACATATAATGTTATCTTCACTACATAGTATAAAACAAAGTCGCTTTCTCTGTCCCTATATCCCTATATATGCTTAAATCTTTAAAACTTCGCAACGGATTTTGATGCGGTTTTTTTTAATAGATAGAGTGATTGAAGAGGAAGTTTTATGTGTATAATTTGCCGACATATTATGCGGGTGAAGCCGCGGGCGGAAGCTAGTCACATATAAGTTATGTTATAATCCATGTATACAAAACATTGTAAAACATTTTAAAAGAGTAACGGTGGAGTTTCTTGCCCATTCTTCTCCATACGAAACTACCTTTTGGAAGGGACGACTAGAATCAATTCTATTTCTTGTTCATTTTGACGTACTAAAGTGCCCTACTTGTGCCTATTTGAAATAAATGATTTGACTTTAACTTTGTCACATTATTGGAGTTTTAGTAAGGATCCCTTTTAAAAAAAAAATATAATATAGCCTATTTCAGCCGGGGATAGTGTAGCTGCCCAATAGTGAAAGATTTTTCAAATCGGTTCAGAAGTTTCGGAGCCTATTCAATGCAAACAATCAAATCTTTCCTCTTTATAATATTAGTTAGATAACATCACGCCTTATTAAAGCCTAGTGGTGTGACCGTTGGACTGCCTAGGCATAGGTCTCGAGTTCGAACCCAAGCCAATTTTTGTATGGTTAGTGACTAACCTGGTGTCAGAGTTTTTATGCTGCCCATGGGCCTCTGACTTAGCTTCACATGCTGTTGAGAAATATCTCTCAGACATGCTGGTTTCCTCACGATGTTTTCCTTCACCGATTTTTATGCAAGTGATAATTATACAAAACGCACATTAATACGTAAAATCAGAGGTGCGTGCCGTGGGTTCGAACTCCAACTAGGGTTTTTTCTTGTTGATCAACGTTTAAAGAACTTTTTGAATCAGTGAGCGCAGTGGGGGCCATTGGTATCGGGCGTGACTTAAGACTTGTAGGTCGTGAGTTCGAACAATGATAGGCGCATTACTTTGTGGTATTTACTTAGTACTCAATACTTTATTGCATTCTATATCATCATCTGCCTAGCCTTTTCCCAACTATATTGGGGTCGGCTTCCAGTCTAACCGGATGCAACTGAATACCAGTATTTTACATGGAGCGACTGCCTCTCTGACCTCCACAACCCAGTAACTGGACAATACAATACCCCTTGGTAAGACTGGCTGTCAGATTTTCGGTCTTCTGACGACCCGTAACGACTGTCTAAGATCCACGTATGACAGCCGGGACCAACGGCATAACGTGCTTTCCGAGGCACGGAGGAGTCTCGATATGTAAAGATGGTCACCCATCCATGGACCAACCCCGGCAAGCGTGGCTTAACCTGATGGATCGATCCGTGCTATGCTATCCGGCTTTTATTACTTAGCCACGAGCTCGTCCTTATTGCATTCTATATGAATTACATAAATGGTAATTATATATTAACCCATCTTTCCCTGGTGGAACAAACAGATTTGAACAATGCCACTTTAACTATATCTGTCAGCTGTTTTTGATAGCAATTTTAATGTTCTGCATTTAAATATTATCCTGCTTATTTGTGGGTGGGAATTCATCAAATGAGTCCTCTCGCTCTGAGCGGAAGGGACTCTCAGACTCTTACTGACTAAAACCCATCCATGTACCTTTATTAGCCCTTTATGTTCCGGGGTAGCGGTAACCCTTTCGGACAATCCCGCTTACATGATGGTATAAGAAGTTAAAGATCAATTTGGACCAGGCACAGTAAAATTTGAATTTCAATACCACTGCTCTCAAAATGGTGAAGGAAAACATCGTGAAGAAACCGGAATGACGTAGAACCAAAAATTCAAGGACATGGAATATCTACCAACCCACACGGAGCCGGCGCGGCATGGTGGATTACGTGTCACTCCTTCTCAAAGAGAGGAGGTCTATGTCCTGTGTCAGAGGTTTTCCTTCACCGTTTTGAGAGCAATGGTGATAAAATTATTTACACAAAGAAAAGCGCCTGTCTGGGCTATTTGTTATTGATAGCAAATGAGAAAAGCAAATCTAGTGTGGATGTGACTGGAAGTTGCTTTAACGGAGGCTTGCCCTGTCAAAGACTCCACCATGCTCTATGAACGCCCCGTGAGTCGGGAGCCGCGTGACGACTCCCTGGGCACTGTAGCCGCGGGTCTGCGGTTGGTGAGTAATGGGTAGCTTACCGTCCAAACAGGACCAGGCCCGTGCCGGTCGGCGCGTACGTGTTCCACGCGCGCCTGAAAGAGATGTCAGCATTAGTGAAGGGGCCTGTTAGGGCCGAAGCCTGCCGGGTAAGCGGGATTGTCCTAAAGGGTTACCGCTACCCTGGAATATAAAGAGCTAAGGAAGAAACATGGTTGGGTTTTAGTCGGTAAGAGTCTGACAGTCCCTTCCACTCCATCCAGAGCGGGAGGACTCATTTGATGAAAAAATCAAAAGTCATTTATTCAAATTAGGCTGAAAATGTTAGTTACATAAGACAGTCCCCCAAAAACGCCCACCCTTTACCACTTCTTAGTGCTTTAGCTAGGAATAAGTGGCGCAACAAACTCTCCAGCACCACAGCTGTCTGTTTAGTTGGAAGTACTTGACTCTACACACGATGATTGCCCACCCTCAAGAAAAATAATCATCTATCAACACATTATTCATGGTGGCATTAAATACTTAATGATCTCACTCCTTTAGCTTACTCATATGTTTCCTGTATCCTAAAATACACATATTTTAGTCATCACTTTACTGAAATTACATCATGCATTTTAGATAAAAATCGCACTTACATATTATAAAGACGAAAGGTTGCGTGTTTGTTACTTTTTCACGCAAAAACTACTGAATAAAGGACCATGCAAAAGATAGTATGGGCGCTGTCCCACAACCCACCAAGAGACATGGCACTTGTTTCAATATTATTATGAAGTCTCATAAAAACACAAATAACAATTTTTAGTCCGTAAATATATGGGGTAATTAAAAAAAAAAGTTTTTACTTTAAAAAAAGGGTTTTTTTTTGTATTTTTTTTTGTCACAGACATGGGATACAACTTAAAATAACACATGCGATACTAATGAATTGGAAAAAAAGTCCGGATAAGTTAAAATCTGTCTCTGACCTAATAACTATGCCATACTGATACCCTTAGGGGTGCCTTTCCATTAAGCGGGATTGTCCGAAAGGGTCACCGCTACCCCGGAACACAAAGGGCATGGATGGGTTTTAATCAGTAAGAGTCTGACACTCCCTTCCGCTCCACCCAGAGCGGGAGAGGTCAATGGATGATTTCCCAGCCTTAAAAAAAAAGGTGTCTTTCTTCCAGAGATGTGCTATGCGGCTATGCTGCGAGGATGTGAAAGCTAAGCTACCAAACTATGTGACCGTTTCCACTGATGCTAAGCTATGTAGCGGGCTAGTAAGATGCGCTTTGTATAGTCTCGAATAGCACTTAAGATACTTTTATCCCAGTGGTACTGTGGGAGTCAGAGGGGCCTTCACTTAGGTGTCAGAGGTAGAGCGAGCTCGTGTAGTGTGTTGTCGGAATTGATATCCTACAAAATACAAACACAGGGCAGCAGCTATCCCGGTGTGGGCGCGTTCATTGCGGTGACGAGCCGCTCACTATCTGAACGCGCCCCAAAAGGTGGTAGCCATTCGGCTAATCCGGGGGTACCGCACGATCTCGGGCGAGGCGGCAAGCCTCCTTGCCGGACTGCCGCCGTGGGATCTGGAGGCGATAGTCCTCGCGCGCCTGTTCGAGTGGCGCGCGGAGGTACTAAGCCGGGGGGAAACTCCGTTTCCGCAGCAAATTGCGGCGGAGCGGACGGACCTCCGGCGCGATCTCATGGCGGCCTGGAAGCAGCGACTGTCGCAACCCAGCGCAGGGCACGCCACGATAGTGGCGGTAAGGCCCCTCTTTGAGGAGTGGCTAGAGAGGCGTCACGGCGCCCTCACCTACCGCCTGACGCAGGTCCTCACCGGACATGGATGTTTCGGGAGGTTCCTGCACATCATCAGGCGGGAGGAAACGCCCGGGTGTCACCACTGCGAGGATCGCCCAGAGGACACGGTAGAGCACACGGTGCAAACCTGCCCCGCATGGGCAGAGCACCGCCGTGTCCTCGTAGAGGCGATCGGCGGCGGCGACCTCTCGCGCCCGGCTCTGGTGCAAGCCATGGTCCGGGGTGAGAGGGAGTGGGAGGCAGTTACCTCCTTCTGCGAAAAAGTTATGCTCGCGAAGGAGGTGGCGGGATGGGAGAGAGAAAGATCCTCCCGTCCCAGCCGCCGCAGGAGACGCCCCGGGCGTCGGGAGCCACGTGACGACTCCCGGCCACCGTAGGCGCGGGCCTGCGGACGGTGAGTAATGGGTGACTCACCGCCCGATCAGCACCAGACCCGTGCCGGACGGCGCGTATATGTTCCACGCGCGCCTCAAAGAGATGTCAGCATATGAAGGGGCCCCTCAGGGCCAAGCCTGCCGGGTAAGCGGGATTGTCCGAAAGGGTTACCGCTACCCCGGAACATAAAGGGCTACGGAAGGAAGTCAAAGTCAAATCATTTATTTCAAATAGGCACAAGTAAGGCACTTTTGAACGTCAAAATGAACAAGAAATAGAATTGATTCTAGTCGCCCCTTCCAACAGGTAGTTTCGTGTGGAGAAGAATGGGCAAGAAACTCCACCGTTACTCTTTTAAAATGTTTTACAATGTTTTGTATACATGAATTATAACATTATATGTGAAGACGATGCACCCAGAATAAAAACACTACACTGCAAAAAGTGAAAAGAAAAACACATAGTTATAGTAATGGTAGGTAAAATTAAGTATGTCAAAGTACATGGTGCTCACATATTTAGAAACATTCTAAAAGTTAATAATAATAAATAAATCAATGTGTGAGAAGTTATTTCAACATGTTAAAACAGGAACATGGATGGGTTTTAGTCAGTAAGAGTCTGACACTCCCTTCCGCTCCACCCAGAGCGGGAGAAGTCATTGGATGATTTCCCAGCCTTAAAAAAAAAAAAAAAAAGGGCAGCAGCTATTGAATTATATTGCTTTTAAACGAACACATGTGTCAAAGACGGCGACTACCAGAGTTTTATAAAAATCTATCAAACTATTCTATTATTTCGAAAGGTCGAATGCTGTCAGTTATATATATTCTAACCAACCAGGCTCTTTAAGTTTGACTAGGGCATTGTCGCCAATCGTTTGAAAACTTTCCCCTAACGCAATTTCAAAACCCACTAAATTCAAACTAAAACTCCCCATCTGTGACACAAGTATATCTTTGAAATGTAAAAATTTGTAAAAAAAACTTTTTTTTTTGTATGGAGAGTAGTGCAATTAAAAATAAAAACAATTTAAAAAAAATCCCTAAAAATACCCCCAATAAATTATTCCCTCTAAAAAACTCCCTGTATAGAATTTTTGTCCCTAAATTTAGGGACAAAACCCCTAAGTTGGCATCACTGGACAAGGGTTCACTTCGCTCCAATAATTTCAGACATTTATGCGAGCGAAGCCGCTGTTAGAAACTAGCATGTCAATAGTTTTGTTACTCAATATCAATATGATACGATTGCAACATGTTTCCTTTGAAGCATCAATTAACAAGTTAACTGACTGAAAATGGACTTTGCAATGAGTCATAATGTGTAGTTCTTGACTGTTTTATATTTGAACTAGCTTCTGTCAGCGGTTTCGCCCGCGTGGACGTCGGGATTTATATCACAGGAACGTACAGACGAGATAAAAAACTTTTATGTCCGGTTAAAATTCACAATATTTTATTTCACTTAACCCAGATACTCCTGAAACTATTTTGCATCTCCGATCATCGTCGTTTTTTGATATGTTAACATGTATACGACCAACAATTTTGAAAAAATACGGAAAAAAATCCTAGACATCCGGAAAAGTCGGAAAACTATGGGCGTTATAACGGCCGGTAGGAGAATGCCCTACTGCAGCGAAGAGGTATAATCAGTTAAACTAAAATTATATTTTGAACTCTCATTTAATCTTAAAAATATGTTTTGTACCTACGTACATGATCTTTTACATAATAGAAGCATTATATACTGTCTTAATTTTGTATTTAGAAATTAGTTTGTATGGTACATAATAAAACAAAGTTTAGGATGTAAATTAACTTCACATTTTTTACAAATAAAATTAGTCTTTTTTTTGCAAAGTGTACACCTTAACTGATTTTCTTTGTATTCGATAAAATGATCGATTTTGTCATAACGAGATATTTCTCTGTGAGTAGCCGGTGTACATGGACCTTCGAGGTACAACAACATAGCCACTACATAAAAGAATACCCACGAAGCACAAAAGAATAAGCCAGGCACTGTTACTTTCAGTGAAATGAATTCACTGAAAGTAACAGTGCCTGGTTTATTCTTTTGGCTAGCGTATAAGTTTTTTTATAATGCACAAGCAGTTGAATAACGTCATCATCAAACATAGAATCAAAATACATAATGAATCGGTGACTGCTTATTATTGGGGGCCTGAATCTCTTGCATTCCGGATAACTATTAGGATTATGGCGATTACGCCATTTACAATTTTGATTTTTTGACACAGTTGGCGTAACAATATCGTCACTTGCCGACGAAGTACTTGGTATGGGTGGGCTATAACTTGCCATATTTCTCAGTGAATCAGCAGCAGAGCTATGACTTTGTGTAGGAGATTCTGCAATACACCTTCGTTTGGCGAGACGAGACAGTGGAATCATATTCTTCGTCTTCGGACGATAATTCGACGTAGATAACTTTGGCTTCCACCCTTACCTTAGTTGAGTACCTGTAAGAGCAAAGTTAAAAAACTGCTGCTATATACGGATATTGTAATGTGCTCCATTATGACTATAATATGATAAGAATCCCTATTAGTGTCACTTGATTCCCCTCACCTGGGAGATTATGTATATTTACAAAATCTTCATCGCCAGAATCCTCATCAGTAACCTCTGCGTTTGCATTTTCTGGTGGCAAAATTGAGACAGCCTTAGGTAAAGGAAATTCTTCATCAGCTGCCTCTAATTCGTTTAATATTTCATTTAAATTTAAAACTTTGCTTCGTTGCAATCTGAAATGCAATAATCCTACCGGGTGTTATAACGCCCATGACATACTTAGTAAAAAAAAAGTCAGAAATTGTACGATATTATACACGAATGCTGCATTTATTCTTTGATAACACTTGCAACTTACAGTATCTGTATCGAAAAGTATTTTTTTATACTTGATAATATAATAAATACGTACCTTTTTGATGACATGACTGAATGACAACACTTTATAAATTTAAACACCACAAAATTTTAAAAATTGAATTAATATGGCTACAATTACTGCTCGTAACGAAGACTTCAAGATTTGTAGAATGAAACAAGATTAGAAATAATAGTCTCCGATCACATTACTTATAACTAAAATGAAGGTACTTGTAATTTGTTTCCAATGGCGTTATAACGCCCGGTAGGAGTAACTGGGTTAACCTACATGGGCGTTTATTAAACACTAGCTGCTCGGCTCCTATTGGTCGTAGCGTGATGTTACCTAGCCTATAGCCTTCCTCGATAAATGGACTATCCAACACAAAAAGAATTTTCAATTCGGGCCAGTAGTTCCAGAGATTAGCGCGTTCAAACAAACAAACTCTTCAGCTTTATAGTATTACTAGCTTCCGCCCGCGGCTTCGCCCAAAAAATATGTCGACAAATTATACACATAAACCTTCCTCTTGAATAACTCTATACTCTATCTATTAAAAAAAATCGCATCAAAATCCGTTGCGTAGTTTAAAGCATACATAGTAATATAGGGACAGAGAAAGCGACTTTGTTTTATACTGTATAGAATGTAAAGTAATGTAGTGAAGTATAGATTTAAATCATGACCCCTCCCGCTCTGGGTGAAGCGGAAGTGTCAGACTCTTAAGGTCACAGCTTATTAAAGCCGAAAATCTAGGCTGAAAATCATCAGCGGGATTGTCTGAAAGGGTTACCGCTGCCCCGGAACACAAAGGGCTAAGGAAGGAACATGGATCGGTTTAGTTAGTAAAGGTCACAGCTCGTCAGAGCCACTCTGCTCCCGCCTCCTGCGGCTAGTATTCTTTATATGGATATGGGTATGCGCTCACTACTTCAACTCCGTGGTGTCACCGGATCGCCTCGGTTGTAAGCCCTCCAGGCGCAGTCAGCGCGTCGACCACTCGGTGACAACTCGCTGCTCGCATACTTGCCTTGCGTTCACTCCACTGCAAGTTGCGAGGTCCACTGGTTGACCGCGCGACGTTTATTGGTGATAACGCGGCGTCCACCCGTGGGACACCTGTCGAATACGAGTGGACGCCGTGCAACGTGCCGGGTGGCTTTATTGAGCGGTGACCTTAAGAGTCTGACAATTCCGCTCCACCCAGAGCGGGAGGGGTCATGATTTAAATCTATACTAATACAAGCTGACCCGACAGACGTTGTCCTGCCTTACCCTACCTACCTAAACACTTAAGGGTATGAAATATAGATAGTAGCCGATTCTCAGACCTAGGTACTGGATATGCATATAAAATTTCATAAATATCGATCAAGCCGTTTCGAAGGAGTATGGTAACTAACATTGTGACACGGGAATTTTATATATTTTTTTAGATGATAAAGCTGAAGAGTTTGTTTGTTTGAACGCGCTAATCTCTGGAACTACTGGTCCGAATTGATAAATGATTTATGTGTTGGAAAGTCCATTTGTCGAGGAAGGCTATAGGTTATGTAACATCACGCTACGACCAATAGGAGCCGAGCAGCAGATTAAACCGCGCGGGAGCAGATAGTTACTACATAGTATAAAACAAAGTCGCTTTCTCTGTCCCTATATCCCTATGTATGCTTAAATCTTTAAAACTACGCAACGGATTTCGATGCGGTTTTTTAAATAGATAGAGTGATTCAAGAGGAAGGTTTATGTGTATAATTTGTCGACATATTATGCGGGCGAAGCCGCGGGCGGAAGCTAGTAAGATATAAAAGGAACCAAGTGTCATGATTGTGATAGCAACTATAACAAATCTCAGTAGATAACATGTCTCGCGCTTGTCTTACGCAAAAGAATAGACAGCACTACACTCACAGTTCCCCACGTTACATAGTCAATCACCCACTATAAACAAATTAAACAAACAAACACGTAATTAAGTGATAAAATTAATTATCCATACCACGAGTGATAAGTACATCGAGCTGTACTCGTCTTTCAACAATCGATTATTTTCATCTCGAAGAATTAATTACCTATACTATGTCGGACGTAGATTGGCCACTGCGCAATTTTTAAATAGTTTTTTCTCTCTATGTTTCGTTCATTCAGCGGGAGAGATTTGATTATGAATGTGGATTAGGGGCGACTAGAATCAATTCTATTTCTTGTTATTTTTTGACGTTCAAAAGTGCCTTACATGTGACTATTTGAAATAAATGATTTGACTTTGACTTTGATGGCTATAAGAGAAGGGGAAGACTAATGAAACGACGGCTGTGTGAAAGATGATATAATAATAATAATATCCATGGACATTTCACACAACGCCATATAGTCCCAAGCTAAGCAACTTAATGCTTGTGTTATGGTAACTAGATGGCTGATAAACTACTTATATACTTACATTTTTTTTTGCAAATACATACATATTATAGATAGAAAAACACCCAGACCCGTAACAAATACAAATACAAAATGTTTATTTCTGTACCAACTAGTAAAGGACCAACCAATACTTGTAGGTCGTACAAATATTTGTTCCGTGCGGGAATCGAACCCGCGACATGTTGCGCAGCAGTCAATCGCTCAACCACTGCGCCAACCGTGTCGTCAAAGCATATGTCAAGCACATGACTAGAAAGGGAGTGACTACCGAGATGACGACTAATAGAGAAGTCATCATCTGGCTAGCCTTTGCCCAACTATGTTGGGGTAGGCTTCCAATCTAACCGGATGCAGCAGTATTTTACAAGGAGCGACTGTCTATCTTACCTCCACAACCCAGTAACTGGGCAATACGACACCCCTTGGTAAGACTGGCTGTCAGTTTTCGGGCTTCTGACGACCTGTAACGACTGTCAATGATACACGAACGACAGCCGGGACCCACGGCTTAACGTGCTTTCCGAGGCACGGAGGAGTCTCCGTATGTAAAGATGGTCACCCATCCACGGCATGCGTAGTGCGTCAGTGGGACAATAACAACCAGGTATTATATCTTAGTTGCATGCTAACTTGCCTTGATTTGGTTAACAGGATGTAATGCATCAAAATTATTTATTATTTAGATAATTGTGTGTTCAAGAATAGGTCATGGTGATAATGCTACATTATTCAAATTAATGCATGTATCTGAATGATTTAGCATTAGTAGATTTATTGGATTTAGCTAGGCAGGGAGCATAGAATAGTCTAGCTCGGCAGGGGTATCTAAACCCCAACTGAATAAAGAGGTTGCGGCAGTGTAGCCCGCGATTTTTTTTTTTATGATGGTCAAAATATGATTCGCGGCCGTAGCAAGTACAGAGGCCAGCACATCAAGTTACCACAATCTGTCAAATTTCTTTGATAGTATTTAAACTTTATTGCAAAGACATAAGGTTCATTTTTAATTGAGAAAATTTGACAGTTAGGGATAGCTTGATGTGCTGGCGTCTGTACATAATCAGCCTATAATTTTCCCACTCCTGGGACCCAGGCCTTCTCTCTTCGAAAGAGAGTGGGCCATAATCCACCATGTATGTAGGCCCAGCGCGGATTGCTAGATGTCACATGTCTTCGAATTTTTGGTTCTAGGATATGTCGGTTTCCTCACGATGTTTTCCTTCACCGTTTTGAGAGCCGTGGTGATGAAATTATTTACACAAAGTAATGCGCCTGCTTGAAATGTAACTTAAAAATCGGTGCTACAACCCTCTAAGTTCATACAGAGTTGATATGACAGAGGGGCATTAAATTACACTACGTATACTATACGTGTTTAGTATTAACTCGGTACGGTATAAAAATAAAAAGCACCAAAAATGAGGTTTTTATTCTTCAAACAAACTAAATAGCTTACAAATCAGAGTAAAACGCAACTTTGTAAATAAAAACTGACCTTGAAACGCGCGTCTGTGCGCGCGCGCGCGCGCCGGAGCGCTGTTAGGAAAGATACATCGTGTTCAAACGGGGCAAAAACTTAAAAAAACATTTGCGACTAAACTACTGCTCCTATTTAATTGATTTTTGGTACAGAGCTGGAAAATGGTCCCTAGTATACGCTGTTTAAAGGAAAGCCCCTCTGTCGTATCAACTCTGTATAACTCTACGGAATGGCTTTTTCATAAAATCATTACATATCTAACTTAGAGTTTAACCAGTAACATTAAAAAGCTCTTAGACTCTTCTAAAAAGCCTTTGTTGCTTTTTAATAGCCAGTGATCACATTCGAAACTCCACGCTGTAAAACACTAATCGAAAAAAAATACATGTCGGCACGAAAATTTTATTTGAACGATCAATTAACGAACGCGAACAATAATAAAAACAACATTAGAACGCTTGCCAAAACCACTATCGACTCACAACGGGATAATACCAGTTCGTGGGTGATATAAAAAGATATATTTATTATTACATTTTTATCTCAAATATTTCAGTATAGAAAGAAAAGAAAGAAAGAAAGAAAAGTGTGTTTATTGGCATTATCTACATATAACATAAACAAAAACCTTAAACTACCTACTTAAAAAGAAAAAATAAATAAAAATAAAATACAGAGAACAAGTATAACAATGCCAAAAGGGTATACTATCTGGTAGCATATACACGAGTATGTAAACATAGTCTCTGCGTGTGACGAACTGATCTTCAGTATCTAGCCTTATTTGCCGGACGGCGCGTACATGTTCCACGCGCGCCTCAAAGAGATGTCAGCATTTGAAGGGGCCCGTTACTGCCGAGCCTGGCGGGTAAGCGGGATTGTCCGAAACGGTTACCGCTACCCCGGAACATAAAGGGTTAAGGAAGGAACATGGATGGGTTTTTTTAGTCAGTAAGAGTCTGACACTCCCTTCCGGTCCACCCAGAGCGGGAGGAGTCATTGGATGATATCCCAACCTAAAAAAATAAAAAAGTATCTAGCGCCATCAGTAGGGACTGGTCATCTCTTTGCTGCCCGGACGAAAAAAATAAATAAATTGCTTTTGATTTTTTTTTAAATCTTTTATTACGGACGCTCTTTACGTTCTGCATCGTTCTCAAAAGTATAATTTCAACATGAATAAAGTAACCCATATTTTGTAACCTTATTCTGATTTAAAAGTGTCAGTGGAGTTTCTTCCCCGACCTTCTCCACAGGTACCTACTGCTTTGGAATGGGCAACTAGCTTCATCTTTCTGACTGATCGACCTCTTGACAATTCATAAGTGTCAGTAGATTTCTATTTTCCTACATCCGAAGATCATTGACAGTCTTCACTGGTAGTCCGTCTTCTTTTTCTTTTCGTGTGGTTAGTGACTAACCTGGTGTCAGAGTTTTAACCTGCCGATTGGCCTCCGACTTAGCTTCACATGCTGTTGAGAAATATCTCTCAGACATGCCGGTTTCCTCACGATGTTTTCCTTCACCGATTTTTAAGCAACTGATAATTATAGAATACACAAATGAATCCGTAAAACCAGAGGTAGTCCGTAAACAAGAGTTTTCGTGTTATCCAGTAACTCGGCTGTAGAGGATAAGTACACAATCGAATCAGCCTTTCGCTATCCACTACTAGACATACAACACTCTGTCCTCCACCTTCCGTATCCAGTTTGTCCCTGCCACCTTATTTTTAGGTTGGTCCATCTATCTGGGGGGGCGTCCAACACTACGCTTGCCGGTACTCGGTCTCCACTCCAGAACTCGTCTGCTCCACCGACCACCGGTCCTTCGACAAACAAAATAGGCACACTACTTGAAGACGAGCTGCCTTGTCAACCTGAATGTCTTTATCCCAGGGTCGAAGGTTGCCTGCCGGATAAGCGGGATTGTCCGAAAGGGTTACCGCTATGCCGGCACATAAAGAGCTAAGGAAGGAACATGTATGGGTTTTAGTCAGTAAGTCTGACACTCCCTTCCGCTCCACCCAGAGCGGGAGAAGTCATTGGATGATTTCCCAGCCTTAAAAAGGGCCCAAGGTTGGCCAAACCTTCGCAGGTGGAGATAACTCCGCCTCATAGTGTAAATGAGGTACTGTTCCACAAACGGCAGGACACTTAATATCTCGTGTCCCGTGTGTCCTGTCGTTAGCACGTTACTAGAACTGGTGGACGCTAGTTCTGGCACCTAATACGTAGCCGAATTCTGGGCCGACTCCATTTAGATAAGAAAAAGTAGCTGCCCGGAGTCTGGATTTGTGCCCGGTTGATGACAATAGGCTCGCCCCATATTACATGAGGATTAAACATAACTGACGAAATGTGGATGTACTATAAGTACTTACACCTCTGCCTATCCCTTTAAGTTTTGCCCTATAGAGGAAAGAAAAGGGGTGTAAATATCACTCATCCTCCAAAGAAAAGAGATGTTTCTACGGCCAGACGGGTGCTATGTCTGGTGGACTACTGCCAGACGATTTTTTTTTTAACAATGGCATTTCGCAGTTCAACCATAGGGTTGTCTACTGCTCAACTGGACTTGCCTGTGGATGACACAAAAGAATTGTACAGAGGCCAGCACATCAATTTAGCACAATCTGTCAAATTTCTTTGATAGTATTTCAACTTTATTGCAAAGACATAAGGTTCATTTTTAATTGAGAAAATTTGACAGTTAGGGATAGCTTGATGTGCTGGCGTCTGTACTACTGCCTCCAGCCACGGCTTAGTAAAACTTACAAACTAAGAGACTACACGCTAATCGCACACCCCCCTGTGGGGTACGGACCTCGGCTTAGCACGTCGCTGGGGGAGGACAGCAAGGGACAAGCTGGATCTGGGGTATTTAATTTAATACTGGAACAGGCTCAGCGGCAACGCGGGCTGGCTCGAGCAAGGGTCGGGGGGAACTGCCTGACGATTGATGTCGGAATGTTTATATCATACTAGCTTGCGCCCGCGGCTTCGCTCGCAAAATATGGCGACAAATTATACACATAAACCTTCCTCTTGAATCACTCCATCTATTAAAAGAAACTGCATGAAAATTCGTTGCGTAGTTTTAAAGATTTAAGCATACATAGGGATATGGGGACAGAGAAAGCGACTTTGTTTTATACTATGTAGTGATATGGATATGATAGTCACGCGGTAAACTCTGCTTGTGCGATTCAGGATCTCGCGTGACGTCAGTGTGACGCGTAGTAGTGGGGCGATGTCGATATTACAGCCCAATGATGCGTGAAGTTATTTTGAATTTCTTCGTTTTTATTAGTTTTATCTGACGCCTGAATGTCTGAAAGTTATATCCATGTGGTCGTTAGTAGTATTTTCATTCATGTACTCAACGCGATAATATAGCGATTAGCAAAAGCCACAAATATGCATTATCGGAGCTTTATCAGAGTACCGATAAATTGCGACGGCTGCTCAATTCGTTTGAAGTAACAATATTTTGCGATCGTTGTTTGTTTGGTGGCCTTTTTTTTAAATTTATTTCCGCACAAAGAAAGGCATAGGTCAGGTCAAATTATTACACTAAATTGGAAGCTTTTTCAAACACAGTCCTACAGAGATTTTTTTTTATTGTTGCAAGACATGCGTAGTTCATCCATTGGATTTTTCCTAAAATATGTTTACTTGGAGTAAAACTATTTTATAACAGACATAATTTAATAGGGAAGTAGACAGGGTAATAAAAAAACAATTTATTTGACACGTAGTTTTTGCTCTATCATATGAATAAAAAAATACTTAGATAAAACGCATTAAAGTTAGAGAGTGGGGGCGCGCTACGTCACAACTCAGTCTAAAATCTACATAGGAGTGAAGTCATGCCAGATTTTAACACAATGTATCAACGTAATCATTTGATTACGTGACAACGTCGTGTCTAATATTTTTTAATAATCTAAAAAATAAATGTGATCATCTACCCTATTTGTATCATTCTGCCTAGCCTTTTCCCAACTATGTTGGGAGCGACTGCCTATCTGACCTCCAGAACCCAGTAACTGGGCAATACGATACCCCGTGGTAAGACTGACTGTCAGACTTTCAGGCTGCTTACTACCCGTAACGACTGTCAAAGATCCACCGATGACAGAGGAGTCTCGATATATAAAAATGGTCCACCCATCCACGGACCAACCCCGGCAAGCGTAGCTTAACCTGATGGATCGATCTGTGCAACAGTTATTGCTTAGCCACGAGCTCCTATCCTAACCTACCCTATTTTTTAACAGACACAATACAATTATTTTGTAACCGGCCAATCCGTAAAGCGCAGACTAGACAAAATAATCACCGCAGAGTCAGCTGCTGTTGCCAAAAGCATGAGTAGGTGAGAAGCATCGGAAAATACCGAGTTTGTGCGAGCTAAATATATAACACATTCGATATGTTATTCATGATCTAAATGTGGATAACGTGAACTAGGTGTTGCTTGCTTAGATGATACGCTAAATTGTGTACAAAAATAATGATCTTGATGAAATGTCTCATCACATCTCGCATTTATTTTAATGTCAGCAATTCTGAGGGATATTTCTCAACAGCATGTGAAGCTAAGTCAGAGGCCCATGGGCAGCTTAAATACTCTGCCACCAGATTAGTGACTAACCACACGAAAAGAAGATTTAAATGTACATACATAACATTACAGAATAACTCTCAAGGCGTTGTACAGTAAAAATATAAAAAAAATTAGAAAAGAAAAAAACAATAAGCAATTAAAAATAAGGGCTAAAAAAACAAAGACCTGGGCGATGCCGAAAAGGACCCTATTTCAGCATAATGCTGCGATATTTTGGAAAGAAATAAATACCGCAGCCCTGGTATTCTGATAGGGCCCGCTGTGATGGTTCACCCTTGTTTGATAGAACAACGTTTGCTATAATATTACTAAATCGAATTTTAGTTGCAATAAAGTCATTTCGAAGAATTATTCATTTGACCGAATAATTAATTGGTAAATTTTTATTTAGCGTAATTATTTATTTGAACTAATTTCATTTCGCCGAATTTTCAAATGCACTCAAAGATGCATAGAATATTTTCAGGTTTGGTTAGAACTATGACCATTATTGACCATTGTTACAATCTAGAATTTAGGGCACTCCGACTCGGACAGGTTAGGCTAGAAGGGGATGGCGGGGTCGTGTGAGCGAGCGAAGCGAGCGAATAGACCCCGCCATCCCCTTCGTGGTTATTTTTTTATAAACCACCCAGAAGTAGAAGCCCTGCGAAGCGGGGCTCCGTCGACCAAGCCTACCCTCAAAGATGCATAGAATATTTTCAGGTTTGGTTAGGTGCCATTTAGTTAGGTTAGAACTGTGACCATTAAACATGCAAATTAGGTCAAAAGAACATTACATCAAATGAACATTATACCTTTTGATCATTAGCGCAAATGTTGTTATAGCAAATAAATATTCGATGAACTGAAAATTCTGTCAAACGATATTATACAAAGTGATGATTTTCTTAAACGTTGTTCGATTTAGTAATATTATATCAAACGTTGTTATATCAAACAAGGGTGAACCCGCTGTGATGCGCTACGGACATCTAAAAAACAAAAGAAATTGAAAGTTTGAATGCCGCAGTTAGTTTCTAACCAATCAGCTAGGTTCAACATAAGGTTTCCTTTTATTGCATTCCACATGTATTATTAGGTGGTAAAACTCATAGATCACATGGACCCTGTGGGGCACAGCAAAGTAAGTGTGCTTAGGAGAGAGAAAGCATTTATTAATATCGTCCACCCATTTACAAACCCTTATGAAAACATGGTTGGCGCAGTGGTTGAGCGATTGACTGCTGCGTAGCATGTCGCGGGTTCTATTCCCGCACGGAACAAATATTTGTACGACCTACAAGTATTTGTTCCAGGTCTAGGTGTTTGTCTATATATAATATGTATTTATTTACAAAAAAAAATGTATATTAAGTAGTTTATCAGCCATTTCGTTACCATAATACAAGCATTAGGTTGCTTAGCTTGGGACTATTATGGCGTTGTGTGAAATGTCCAAGGATATTATTATTATTTGTCTGTTATTCTGCCTTTATACTTACTACTTACATAGACAAGTTTATGTCTATTTGTCATCGTATCGTCTACACTTGTTTATAATGCCTTATCACTATCAGTGATGAACGCCGGCTCATAGCATAGATCACCATTACTTATAGTTATGCTGTAATGTATGCTTATTAGTCATTTAGATTTACAGTACTGTTTCAGGAAAAAGTAATTATTCCATCGCTCTTCCATTCAGTCATTCCATGTCTTTAAAAAAAAAAAAACTCAAAGTATTTATTTTAAATATACCAATTAAACGCACTTTTGAATTGTCAAGGGGTCTGTCAGTGAGAGAGATTTATTTATTTATTTATTTTCTCAACATCACTATCATTACAGGAATTTCCTAATTCAATAGTGTGGTGATAATTACCGTTTTATTATTTAAGTACATACAATAACATATTCTATACATCGTTGTTTTTGTGAACTCACTCAGAGAACAAGTAAACAGATCTAACCTGTCTGCTACGTCATTAAGTACACGCAAGGTGCGCGTTATAGGGGCTTTACTCAGTAGATTGGTTCTACTACTGAGATGAAGCTAGATGCCCATGCTTTAACCTTTTAACCGTCCAGTCTGATTAATACGACAAATGTTTTCGTGCCCGTGCCGCCTGAGTCGTGTTTATACGACTGAGAATCTATATTCGATTCTCGATTTTTATGTAATTGCAAAATCCCTATTCGTCTTAAATAACGTATGACATGGGGGGGGGGGGGGGGCAATGGGGGTACAGCAATTGATATAAAACCAAACAGTAAATGGGTTAAAAGTGAATCACTACATAGTATAAAACAAAGTCGCTTTCTCTGTCCCTATACCCCTATGTATGCTTAAATCTTTAAAACTACAAAACGGATTGTGATGCGGTTTTTTTTAATAGATAGAGTGATTCAAGAGGAAGGTTTATGTGTATAATTTGTCAACGTATTATGCGGGCGAAGCCGCGGGCGGAAGCTAGCAAATAAATAACAGGGAATCATCCGGTGGAGCGGAAGGTTGTGTCAGACAGACTCTTACTGACTAAAACCCATCCATGTTCCTTTCTTAGCCCGTTTTGTTCCGGGGTGGCGGTAACCCGGACAATCCCGCTTACCCGGCAGGGCTCGGCCCTAATGGATCCCTTCAAATGCTTACAGCTCTGAGAGGCGCGCGTGGAACACGTACGCGCCGTCCGGTACGGGCTTGGTCGTGATCGGACGGTGGTCGCAACCGCTACTACTGAGCACGAGGTCTTGGGTTTGATTCCCAGATCGAGCAGTGCCCGAGCCCGAACCGATACACTGCTATTAACACAGCTGTGTGTTTTCTGATCTATCTCACAGTGCCCCACACGCATACGTGCTGAATACATGCACACGCTCAGCGCCTTCAACACAAATACACACATCAAAAGTGTCTAGGGATCAACATATATTTTTGCAATAACTTTTCTCTTGATTGATATTAATTTAAATTTTCTTTAAGGATTCATCAAATAAAGTGTTTTCGTTTGTCACAGTAACGATAAACCAAGTCACCTTTGCATTAATAAAGAAATTTGCCATTTTCCTAATAAAGGGATTTTTGACATTTGAACCACTAACATTAAAGTTCGAAAAAAAGACTGAAATAACAGTTTTCTTTAAAATTTTATTGGGTAACTTAAACAATTAATAATCCGTGTTTCTACCGCGAACACTAACAACACAAGAACATCGGTTTGGCATACCTACTCAAAATGAGTTCATCCAAATCACGCTGTGGAATGGCCGCCCATGTTCGTTGCAACAACAAAAAAAGGTCTTCTTGCAACTGGATACCCTCCATATTCGGCAGAGCTCTTCTCTGTAGCATATCCCATGCATGCTCAATCGGGTTCAAGTCTGGCGACTGAGCAGGCCAGGGCAGGACATTGATGTTAGCTGCGGCGAGAGTCTGTCTTACAACTCTTGCGGTGTGCGGTCGTGCATTATCATGCATTAACTGAAATAAGGGACCGATTTGCACTTGTAGAGGAACGATGACGTCAGATACAATCGTCTCAGCATAAATTTGAGCGTTGAGGTTGCCTCTGATCCAAATCAACTCAGTTCTTCCGCCGATCCAAATACCCGCCCATACCATGATGGTTCCACCACTATAAGGATGGACTTCCTGGCAGGATTTTAATCGCTGTTGGCGTCCAGGGGTTCTCCAGTGTCGTATACGTCTTGTATCCGGTCTCATACCAAAACGAGACTCATCAGAAAAGCACACGAAACGCCATTGTTCTTCTGCCCAATTTCTGTGTTCAAGAGCCCATTGATATCGAATCCTACGATTGTGCATTGCTATAGGTGGTACCCGTAGCGGTCTTCGGGAATGAAGGTTCACTTCATGCAAGCGGTTTCTGACTGTTTGGTCGCTAATTAAGTTCCCTGAAGAGTGATGAAGCCTCACGGCTAACATCATGGCGGTTATTGTTGGAGCTCTTCGAGTTAAGATTTGAATGTATCGGTCTTGTCTCCGTGTGGTGCAGCGATACCGTCCTTCATGGCGCTCAGCCACGGTACCAGTGCTTCGGTAACGTGTCCAAAGTCGACTGATAACACCTTTTTTTGTTGTTGCAACGAACATGGGCGGCCATTCCACAGCGTGATTTGGATGAACTCATTTTGAGTATGCCAAACCGATGTTCTTGTGTTGTTAGTGTTCGCGGTAGAAACACGGATTATTAATTGTTTAAGTTACCCAATAAAATTTTAAAGAAAACTGTTATTTCAGTCTTTTTTTCGAACTTTAATGTTAGTGGTTCAAATGTCAAAAATCCCTTTATTAGGAAAATGGCAAATTTCTTTATTAATGCAAAGGTGACTTGGTTTATCGTTACTGTGACAAACGAAAACACTTTATTTGATGAATCCTTAAAGAAAATTTAAATTAATATCAATCAAGAGAAAAGTTATTGCAAAAATATATGTTGATCCCTAGACACTTTTGATGTGTGTATGTGTTAATTGTCCATACATTGCAATGCGTGTTGAAGGCACTCAGTAGGGATTTCGGCAACACGTATGCGTGTTGAAGGCACTGAGCTTAGAATAGCACCTGACAAAAATTATGGCAATGTTTGATAGGCTCGCCGCCTTTTACATGGGAGTCAAACATAAGTGGCAAAATGTGGGTGCACCTATTATGGCTGCTTAACCCTTAGGAAAAACAAGGTGTGTGATAAATGAAACGGGTGAACGTTATAATAAAATAATATAATCTCAGCTTGACAACTATTTGGATTACATTACAATTTTAAATATCACACTTAAAGGTTGGCCGCGCGGCCTTGACACGCGACCTAATGTTCTTCCCGGTACCGGGTACCGGGGTGGTTTGGAGGTGATGAAAAAAGGAACGCTCTGCGTGGGCGCTCGTCTTTTATAGACGCCGCCGCGCCGGCGATGACGAAACGGGGAGCGTGGCTACGTTCCGTTCTCCGCACCCTCCGTTGGTACACTTGCGCGTGTACATCTTCCCAGCCTTGAAGGAGTCAGCCTTCAACAGGTCCTTCTTCACCCGGCAGCCTGACGATGTAGTGGATAGCTCTGCGGACTGTTCCTTTGGATGTGTAGATGTCTACCACCCGGCAAGTGTTGTCTGCGCCCATGTGTAGACGTGTAATGCGGCCTAGCCGCCAGCGTTGCGGAGGCAGATTCTGGTCCCTTATGAGCACCATCTCCCCAACATTCGGCCCGGCAGACCCAATTTTCCATTTGGATCGCTGCTGGAGTTCTGCTATAAATTCTTGAGACCATCTTTTCCAGAACTCAAGGCGTAGCTTGCAGATGAGGTTGTACTTCGGTCTGGAGTCTTCAGCTGCAAAAGAGGGCACCGACGTCAGTGGCCGTCCGATAAGGAAGTGCCCGGGGGTCAAAGGGTTCAAATCAAAGGGATCAGAAGATAAAGGGGAGAGAGGGCGAGACTTTAGGATCGCCTCTATCTGAGTGAATAGAGTTGACAACTCCTCAAAAGTAAGAGAAACATTAGCGGCTGTTCTTTTTAAATGATATTTGGCCGCCTTTACGCCTGCCTCCCAGAGTCCACCAAAGTGCGGTGAATAAGCTGGACTAAATTTAAATAAAATGCCTTCGTTAGCCGTATAGTCAATGACCGAGTCACGACTGGAGCGTAGCACCTTACCTAGTTCATTGTTTGCCCCCACGAAGTTAGTGCCATTGTCGCACCAAATCTCATAGGGCTTACCTCTGCGCGACACGAATCGTCGTAAACATAAAATAAATGCAGATGTAGTGAGGTCACTCACCAGCTCTAGGTGCACAGCTCTGGTACTTAAGCAAACAAATATACAGAGGTAACATTTACTTATTCGATTACCTCTTCCCCTTTTACTAGAGATTTGAAATGGTCCTGCGAAGTCGGTACCGGTAGAGTGGAAAGGGAAAGTAGGTCGCATCCTCGCTGATGGTAAGTTGCCCATTATAGGCTGTATAGTCTTACCACGAAATCTAGTGCATACAACGCATTGTTTATATACTTTGCGCGCTAAGGCCCTCCCACCTACAGGCCAGTACCTTTCTCTTACGGAGGCTAATAATAATTGTGGACCTGCATGAAATAAGCGATGGTGTTCACTTTGCATTAATAAAAGGGTGAATCTATGTTTACAATCTAATATGATAGGATGCTTTTTATTGTAATCAAAGCTTGAATTGTCAAGACGACCTCCTACTCTTAGTAGACCTTCAGAGTCATGAAAAGGATTTAAATTGAATATTTTAGATTTTTTAGGTATTCCTTGACCTCTTTTAATAGATTTTAATTCTGTATCAAATGATTCGAGTTGACATATTTTACATAGAAAGGTATGAGATTTATTTATTTCGTTAGTTTGTAGTGGACCATATAATTTGGTTTTATTCCTACAATTATATAAAAACCGCAATACATAAGCTAACACGCGACTTAAATGATTATACTTTGAATAATTACTAAAATTAATGATAGATTTATGACTGTCGTCGTGAGCTATATTTGTTTGTACATGAACCTTTAGTTCAGGTAAGTCCACTGACTTATGAGGTTGCTGTGGCCAAGCAGATGATCCATCCTTTAAGAAGGAGGGTCCTTCCCACCACAAGGGTTCAACCTGCAGACGCTGAGGATCTACACCTCTAGAAGCAAGATCTGCAGGGTTAAGGTGAGTGGGAACATGCCGCCACGAAAAGCCCTGTGTCAACTCATTAATTTCTATTACTCGATTGGCTACAAATGCTTTTAAAAGGTTTGGTTGTGAATTTATCCAACCAAGTACTACAGTTGAGTCGGTCCATATAACCTTTTGTGTTATCTTATGACATCTAATGGACTGGATTACCTTTGTGGTCAACCTAGCACCAAGTAATGCGCCACACAATTCAAGGCGAGGTATTGTCATAGCCTTCAGAGGTGCAACCCTAGCCTTTGCACACAGCAATTTAACATCTACAATATTTTTATTACTAATTGACCGTAGATAGACACAAGCTCCATATGCTTCCTGAGAAGCATCTACGAAACAATGTAATTCAACTGACATGGGAATATCGCATAGTACATACCTAGGCAAACTAATTTTAGACAGATTATTAATATTTTCTGCTATCTTAACCCACTTCTTTTCAATGTGGGGTGGCACAGGGTCATCCCAGCCTAATTTTTCATTCCATAATTGCTGTAAAATAATTTTAGCTCTAATTATGCATGCACATAGCAGCCCTAATGGATCAAATATTTTACAAGTTAATGATATGATAACCCGTTTAGTAAGTTTCTTAGACATATCCATATCAACAGTGAAATGTAAAGTATCTGGTGACGGTGACCAGTTTAATCCTAAAACTGTGGAATATTTACTCAGATCAAGTGATTTAGATGTAGTCTCTGTTTGCAATGCTTGGGGGCAGTTTGTGCGTATTTTATGAAGAGGGAAACAAGCTGATGATAATATATTAGTGATGTCATCATATATTTCTTTAATTTCTTTTTCTGATTGACATCCTGTATTTAAATCATCCATATAAATATCATATTTTAAAATATTAGAAATTATGGGGTTAGAACATTCATGAGCTAGTTGAATTAGACACCTGGTGCTCAAGAAAGGTGCAGATGCTGTCCCATAGGTGACAGTGTTTAGCTGCAAGACCTTAATTGGCTGTGAGCAATCATCTCTCCACAAAATTAGTTGTAAATGTCTCTGAGAAGGATCAATTTCTATTTGCCTGTACATTTTTTGTATGTCCCCTGTTAAAACATACTTGTAAGTTCTAAACCTTAATAAAATAGACAACAAGTCATCTTGTAGAACTGGACCAACATACTGAATTTCATTTAATGATTTTCCTGAAGTAGTTTTGGCAGAGGCATCAAAAACAACGCGTAATTTTGTGGTTTCACTGTGCTCTCGCAACACCGCATGATGTGGCAAATAATATCCAAATGAAGGACGTTTAATCTCATTTAAATGCCCTAACTCTTTATACTCTTCAATGAATGCAGTGTAACTTAGTTTGAGCTGAGTATTTTTATGTAATTTCTTCTCCAAGTTAAGGAAACGTTTTTTCGCTAAGTAATATGAATCGCCTAGTGCCTGTTCAGGAATCTCCTTGAATGGCATTTTAACAGAAAATCTACCACTGGGAAGACGTTTCATATTTTCTAAAAAATGTTGTTCACACAATTTATCTTGGAGTGAAGTGTTATCAACACAATTAATTTCTTCAATTTCCCAAAACTTTTTTAGGTCATTATGAATTTCTTTTGTGAAGTTACATGTCAAGTGACTACTAAGGCTACATTCTCCTAAACGTCCACTGACTAACCATCCAAATTGTGAATTTTGTAGGATAGGTTTACCTACACCTAGTGAAATACGCTTAGTCCCTACAATGTTCCAAAAAACATCTGCCCCTAATAGCATATCTATGTTAGAGGGATAATTGAACTTTGGGTCTGCAAGCACAATATTTTCTGGTAAATTCAGTTCCTGAATGTTAACAGGTGCACTCGGCAATGTTCCTGTAATTTGTGGAACTACAAGACAGTTTATTTCTAAATTAAATGAATTTAGTCTTGATTTTATTATTATATTGCAGCGCTCGGATATATTAAAAGAAACATTATTAATACCTGAAATCCGTAGCGGTTCAATAGTTTTAGTGGACAGACCTAACTTTCCTTTCAGGTTTTCTGTCACAAAAGAGGATTGAGATCCTGTATCTAATAGAACTCTTACACAGTAAGTTTCATTAGTATGTTCATTAAATACTTTTACAACAGCGGTACACAATAAAACCTGGCTGATGGATACCGCAGACAGTGATACCGGTTGTTGTTGAGTTGACGTAGAAGGTGCAGCAGTAGTATTTTCAGAACTGCTGTTGCTATTAGTTTTATTTACATGTACTAAACTATTATGTTTGTGTTTACAAAATTTACATAAACCCTTCATACGACAACGAAACGAGTTGTGGCCCTCACGCAGGCAATTTAAGCATAACTTTAATTTATTAACCTCCTTAAGCCTATCTTGAACATTCATATTATTAAATTTGAGACATTTTTGGATTCTATGACCCTGCTCGCTACAAATTAAACATAAAAGTTCACTTAAGTTTTCAACTGAAGAGACAAAGGCTTTTGATTTATTTTGGTTAAATTTATTAATATTCCCTTTGTCACTTTGTTGTGATGTGACTGATGTTGTTTCTAAAACATCAGCACGACTACGAATAAAATTAAAAAAATCACTTAGTGTTGGTAAGTCAGGTAAGATATTCCTGTATTCCTCCCAACGTACAACCATACTGGTATCTAACTTCCCAGTTATTATAAATATTAATAGAGCATCCCATTGGTCAGTTGCTAGACCTAAATTGTTGAGCGCTCTTAAATTTTTTGAAATAATATCAATGAGATTTCTCAATTCCTTAACAGAGTCTTTATTAACATTGCCAATGCTACAAAGCGCCTTTAAGTGATTATTAACCAAGAGTTTTTTATTATTATACCTATCATTAAGTAATTGCCATGCAACACTGTAATTCTCAGAGGTAAACTCCAAGGATCTGATAACTTCAACAGCACCACCCTCTAGTGAAGACCTCAGATAGTGATATTTATTTATATTTGGTATAGACTCATTACTGTGTATTAATGAATAGAAGGTATCTCTGAATTCTAACCATTTTAAATAGGAACCATTAAATGTTGGCAATTTAATTGTGGGCAATCTTATTGACTGTAAGCCATTTTGTAGGCAATTTGAATGGGAGCCTTTGTTACTACATGCATCACCAAACTTTTCTTTGTCTGACCCTTGCCTTTCTAAAATGTCCTCAATGACTGACATTATTGAAATAAACTTTGATTCAATGGACTCTCTTAATGTGAGTTGTTCCTCAGTGTCACAATCCTCACAAGTGTCCTCAATTATTGTTTGAACGTCGTTAAATTGACTAAATAATTCTTGACAATTTTCTAAACGTCTACCTAACTCTTTTAAATTAACGCTACTTAAAGTAGATTCTAGGTTTTTCATATCCTGTACATAATCATTTAATTTAGTTAAACGCCCTCTGATATTACCGCGTTTCCGAATTAGTTCACTGAATTTGCACGCATCCTTGTCCATGATTGCACTAAATATACTACACTAACCGAGTACAAACAATGAAATAAGCAATAAATGTGCATCAAACCAAACGCCCGGTTAGGCGTACACTCCAGTCGCAGCTCGCAGCCACGCGTTGTTACGGCAGGCACGCCGCACAGGCACACAAGATGGCCGCTCTGCTATTCTGCGACCGCGCCGCGGTCCGCGGAGCCCTGCTCGCCACGTGGTCGGACGGACGCTAGGAGGCAGCGCGCAGACGCAGCCCGCAGATTTCCTGGAAGTGTTCGGCAAATATCTATTTGAAGCAAGAATGCAGTGCAAGGCTTAAGCTTTGTTATTGGTGCATGAAACACGGAATTGGGTATTTAGTACCGGAATATAAACACTAGATGTATAATAAGCGTTCAAAATTATATGCCTTCACTCACAGCGCACGGCACAGCACAGAGGCACGTGTATTATTTTATAACCCATGCGGGCATGCGGGACCTATTGTATGGTCGCCATAAATATATATGCTTAAAATATACTCCTCATATTAGTCTGGAGTTACGACCAAATTATTTAGATACACAACTCACGAGATTTTAAATTTACCACAATGCAATAAAATTCTGTTTGCAAGCTGCCCCTAACCTCGAGGAATACACTCTACGAGGAGGACGCTCTAAACACACAAACAAAGCGGCGGAAATTGGGGACGGAAATATAAAATAGGAACGAGCTCACTTCCCTTCGGCAGACCTCCTGACGCGATGCCCGCTGTATCCAGGTAGATCTTCGACAGCCGTGGTTGTGTAGCCTCCTCGTGTTCCCAGCAATGTCGCCTGATGCACGCGGTTGCGATTCCCGATGGGCAGCGGCGGCGCCGGCGGTTTAGCGCCTGCACGGCGCGCGCACGTGGTCGGTTCGAAGAATCCGGAACACGCTACCGAGTCGCAGTTTTCTCGTAGTTGTGGTTGCAGATTTCTTTTTGCTCACGGTCGCCAAATGTGTGATAAATGAAACGGGTGAACGTTATAATAAAATAATATAATCTCAGCTTGACAACTATTTGGATTACATTACAATTTTAAATATCACACTTAAAGGTTGGCCGCGCGGCCTTGACACGCGACCTAATGTTCTTCCCGGTACCGGGTACCGGGGTGGTTTGGAGGTGATGAAAAAAGGAACGCTCTGCGTGGGCGCTCGTCTTTTATAGACGCCGCCGCGCCGGCGATGACGAAACGGGGAGCGTGGCTACGTTCCGTTCTCCGCACCCTCCGTTGGTACACTTGCGCGTGTACACAAGGCGTGATGTCATTTGATGTTATGTAAATATTAAAACACATACACAGAAGTATCAACAACACTGTTATCGATCCGTAATGGCCGATGCGGTAAGCTTCCCTATACCGCAATGATAAAAGAATTGTAAACAAGTTGGGTGTATGTCACAAACGAGCTAAAACCTTCACATAAGCGGGGGATAATCTCACCGCTACCCCGGAACTTAAAGGGCTAAGGAAGGAACATGGACGGATTTTAGTCAGTAAGAGTCTGACACTCCCTTCCGCTCCACCCAGAGCGGGAGGAGTCATTTGATGATTTCCCACACGCAGAGTAATGCTTTAAGGTTGATGTTCCAGGGTAGCCCGCGAAATTCAAATTTTCTTAAGTTTTTTGCAATTTGCAGGCCAGTGATAGGTTGTATGTTGATGAACATTTGATTCGCGGCTGTAAGACGTATGTAGTTACAGAATTATAATCATCAAAATCATTAATACAACCCTCCGAGCTCATAAAAATGTATGTGTAAAAATGACTTTTTACAAGGTCAAAGTCATTCCGGAACCTTAACTAATAGTATTGTAACAATCTATCAACAGTTTTTTTTTTATCGCCCGCTGCTGACATTGACACATATATTTCGTAGATTAAACGCACAATACGGATTCAATATGTTATCGAGTATCACGTGCGATTTGTTAGATTATGTTGTAAATAACGGAATATTTTGTACATAATACTAATATACTATTTTCATTCTGTCCTCCGCCTACCGCTTTCGGTCGGTCCCAGCCACTTTCTTAAGGAAGAACACCAGGGTATCTCGCGAAATTCAATTTTTTTCTTAGGTTTTTAGGGTTCTGTACACAAAGGGTAAAGCGGGACCCTATTACTTAGAACGGTTCTGCACTATATCTCCTGTGATCATGGCAGTGTATGGGCTATCAACCGGGCATGAATTCCAGATGGTAAAACCCAATAACACTGCCCGACCTGGGAATAAACCCATGTTATTCGATTCGAATCCGAGAAATGTCGGTCCGAAGTTGATGTAGTACTATTTCTATGAAGGGGCACACCAAATTGGAACTCTGTCCGTCCAAATGGGTACATAACATGGGAATGGGTAACATAGGTTACATGTCTAATTTAAGCTAGTATAGTAATGGTCATAATAAGAAAGAGCGCTGATGTCTGAGATACAGATATTTTTATCTAGTTCAGACACAGATGCCTTCACTATAAAACCAAGATAGAATTATAAATGGTCCTGTATATCGGTTTAAATGTAACCTATGTTTTTTGTGACAAATAAAATTATTATTAAGTATTATTTATTTAAATTTAGAACATTCCTAATTCGGATTGAATTCGCATCGGGTGCGGAACCGTTTTAAGACTCCGCTGTCCGTCTTTCCGTCTGTCACCAAGGTGTATTTCAGGATCTAATGTGATAGTTAGACAGTTGCATTTTTCACAAATGATATATTTCTATTGCCGCTATAACAACAAATACTAAAAAACCAAAACAAAATAAGTATTTAAGGGGGCTCCAATACAACAAACGTGATTTTTATAGATAACTAGCTGACCCGATAGACGTTGTCCTGCTTCCCTCCCTTACCTACCTACCCTACCTACCTACCCTACCTACCTACCCTACCTACCTACCCTACCTACCTACCCTACCTACCTACCCTACCTACCTACCCTACCTACCTACCCTACCTACCTACCCTACCTACCTACCCTACCTACCTACTCTACCTACCTACCCTACCTACCTACCGTACCTACCTACCCTACCTACCTAGGGGTATGAAAAATAGATAGTAGCCGATTCTCAGACCCGCTGAATATGCATACATATAAAATTTTATAAAAATCGGTCAAGCTGTTTCGAAGGAGTATGGTAACTAACATTGTGACTATTTGTGACACGAGAATTTTATACCTATATAAGATAGTACTAGGGAATCCAATCCCGCATCAAAATCGCGATCCCGCAAGCATGCGGGATCAATGTCATCAATCCCGCGGATCCCGCGGGATTTGCGGGATTGCTTTTATTTACTATTATTTTTCTTTTGTGTAGTTAAATGAAATAAATAAAGACAAGTATTTTTTTATTATTATTATCAATATGAAGCAAAGTTATTACTCATATTATAAATTGAATATAATGATGTTTAAGAAGCATATATAATCAACTTCTTTTAAGAAACGATATAATACAATATTTAACGTTTCATAATTATTTAAATTTGTATTGAAAATAAAACATATTCATTTGTTTTAGAGACATAAAGAGGTGAATTAAGTAAACGCCGGGTTAAAAGTTAGCTTATTTTTTCTGAAAATGCTTTCGAAGAAACAATAAGGTATCTAACGTTTCATCTTTTAGATTAGATCGTATCTTGTTGCATAAATAGCCAGCGGCGGAAAAAGCACGCTCGGCTTCCACACTTGTAGGCGGAATTGACTTTAAATAAGTATAAACAGTTTCCAAGTACTTCCCTCTATTCCCTCCACATTCAAAAAGTGTCATCACACGTTTCAATATCAGATCAACTGAATTATCTCGAGTGGGTGCGCACGCACAGCAGGTCTAGACTCGGGTACCCATTCAGTACGGAGACTGCGCTCTAATTCTTCTTCTAGTGCACCGTAGGGAAATCCCTAGTCATAGAGTATTTGATTGAACTGAACTGACATTGATTACGTTCCGTTCCGATACAGGGTTCATGCGACACAAAATAGAAATTCAAAACTTATTTAGTTGTAAGTTAAAAACTGAATCAAAATTTTTTATATACAAATTCTATATAAAAGTCACGAGTTCTATGGGAAAGTTGTTAAATCACTTATTAATAAGCTGTGCTGAGGTGTCTTATATATTTTTTTCAATCCCGCAAACCTGCGGGATCCCGCGGGTGTAATCCCGCATTTCAGAACCCGCAAAAAAGGTGCGGGATCCCGCATTCGCGGGATCCCGCGTTCGCGGGATTGGATTCCCTAGATAGTACCTACGGAACCCCTCGAGTCCGACTCTCACTTGGCCGGTTGTTTGAAATTTGCAGGACACTGTCAGGTTGTATTTTGATCAAAACATGATTCGCGTCATTAGCAAATACGTAATAATAGGAATGTAATCAATTTGAGTCTATTTTTTTTCGAGGGTATGTTACGCGGTATCTCCGACAATTTTAAGTAAATCCATTTTCAAAATTTATTTTTTACTGGATTCTGCGAGCGTTTTCGCCCGCGTGGATGTTGGAAGTTATCCCAAGGGAACGTACTAGCGGGATATAAAGTATCCTATGTGTTAATCCAGGTCATAAACTACCTCTGTGCCAAGTTTCATCCAGATCCGATCAGCCGTTTGAGCGTGAAGGACGGTCAAACATACAAACTTACTCACAAACTTTCGCCTTTATAATATTGGTGTGATTGAATCACTTTTTTTTTCAAACTCAAACTCAAAAACTCAAACTCAAAGTATTTATTTCAAATAAACCAATTACAGGCACTTTTGAATTGTCAAGGTGTCGGTCAGTCCGAGAAATGAAGCTAGTTGCCCATTCCAAAGGAGTAGGTACCTATGGAGAAGAACGGGCAAGAAACTCCATGGACACTCACACACTTTTGGACTTCCGTCACGGTTAGCCTACGTTGCCTTTTTTTTTTTTTTTTTTTTTTGCGCTGGGAAAAAATGCATTACGCATACCTCCCGCTCGGGGGAGCGGGGGGCTATGTGGGACTCCCCGAGCTAAGCCCGGTATACCCACTAAAAAGACCCAGCGGCATTCCCGCATCGTCTGAGTGGAGGAGGCCTGGGAGATCGGCGTAGCCTTTGCGTCCAGTCCTCCTCCGACGAACACCCACCCAACCCATCACGCCCTCTCCGTAGGGAGAGGGCCGGGAATGACTGACGAAGGTGGTGACGAGTGCAATGCGGGCGGAGGCACCCCCGTGTCGGTCGCCCGCCTGTCACCACCAGGAGGAGGGAGAAGACGACCTCTTCTCCGACCTCTCCTTCGTCTCCGGAGCGGCGCAGCGAGAGGGTCTTCCTCACGCGCGCGCTCTGCCGCCTCCTTTTGCGAGATGACATCTTCGCAGAAGGAGGCGACCGCTGCCCAGGAACTCTCACTCTCCAGCATGGATTTGACCACGCCGGGCAGTGAGAGGTCCTGTCCGATCTCCGCAGTGAGACTGCGGCGCTTCTCGGACCAAGCTGGGCACACCTCGAGGGTGTGCTGCGCGTTGTCCTCCGCCGCGCCGCAGTCGTGGCACGCCGCAGTCTCCTCCCTCCCGATCCGGTGCAGATACGAGCCAAAACAGCCGTGTCCTGACAGCACCTGCACCAGACGGAAGGAGAGGAAACCGTGTCGCCGCTCGAGCCAGTCCCGCAGGACCGGACCGAGCGCGTCCAGGGTTCGGCGGCCAAAGGTGGCGGAGGCGAGGTCCTGCGTCCAATGGACCACAATGGCGTCCCTCGCCTCCCTCCGCACGGCCTCCCGCTCCTCCGCGACGGGGCGCTCCCCGAGCGCTTTCCGGCGCGCCGTCCATTCGTACACTCTGGCGAGCACCCACGCCTCCAACTCCCAAGGAGGGGTGCTGGCCAGAGCGCACGCCGCCGAGTAGCCTACCGAACGGTAGGCCCTCGCAACCCGCAGTGCAATGGCCCTTTGTGGCCTGCGGATCGCTGTCGCGTTCTCCCTCCTGTGCAGGCAGTCCGCCCAGATGGGGGCCCCATATAGGGCCATGCTCCTCAGGATGCCGGCATACAGGCGCCGGCATCGTGCACTTGGCCCCCCTAGGTTCGGGAGGAGCCACGACAGGGCGTCCGCTGCTTTCAGCAGGCGCGTCGACAGCCCGCTGAAATGTGGGCCGAAGCGCCACCTGCTGTCAAGTACCAGACCCAGATACTTCATCTGGGTCTGTACCTCCACCCTGGTGCCCTCCACGATAATGTGGGCATCCGGAGGGCAGCGCTGCCGAGGCCCGTGGAAGAACACGGCCTCGGTCTTGTTCAGCGCCACCTTCAATCCCAGGTGGCGGATCCTCCCTGCGACCAAGGATCCGCCAGCCGAGGCCAGACAGGCCGCCTCCCTGAAGTTCCTGCCCCGGGCAGTGAGGAGAGTGTCATCCGCGTAGCAGATGACACTCGTGCCCTGGAGCAGGGCTCCCCGCAGGAGCCAGTCGAACCCGATGTTCCACAAGGGAGGGCCTAGCACCGACCCCTGCGGAACACCGGACTCCGCGCCGTACCGCCTGAGGCTGGCCGTTTTGTCTACAAGGAGGACTTCTCGGTCCTCCAAGTAGTTGGCCAGGAGGTCCCTCAGGTATTGGGGCACTCCATGATACCGGAGTGCCTCCAATATCGTCGAGTGGGGAACGGAGTTGAAGGCGTTGGCTATGTCGAATGACACCGCCAGCACTCCGTCCCCCGCCTCAACCGCCCCCTTCACTTGGTCCCTGAGAAGGGCCAGAGCGTCGATGGTCGACCGACCCTGTCGGAAACCAAACTGGGCGTCCGACAGGTCCGGCCCCACCCTCCGCAAATGGCTGCTAAGCCGGCGGGCGATTATCCCCTCGAACAATTTGCCGACCTCATCGAGCAGAACGATGGGCCGGTATGCCGAGGGGGAATCGACCGGACGTCCCTCCTTGCGGAGTAGGCACAGCTGCCCCTCCTTCCACAGTTTCGGGAACCTCCCGGCGCTTAGGCACGCGCTGAAGAGGTCCCGAATCCTGTCCTCCATTTGAGCGGCAGCTATGGCCACCACCCGTGCAGGGACGCCGTCCGGTCCAGGGGCCGTCTTCTTAGCGCGGAGGCTGAGCAGCCCCGCGTACAGCTCATCCGCCGTCACCGGAGGGACCTCCTCGTCCGGTGACGCCTCCCTCTGTGGAGGATCCATCGTCGGTGGGGCGAATTCGGTCCTGCACGGAAACAGGGACCGGACCACCCTGTCCAGCAGGGCCGGCTCAAGGGTCTCGGTCAGCGGGGGACCATGGGGCCGCAGTTTGTTCCGCGCCGCCTTGTACGGTCTCCCATAGGGATCCCGGTCGAGGCCTTCCAGCATCTCGGCCTTTGCCGCGTCTTCGGCAGCGCACATAGCCGACTTGAGGGCCGCCTTCGCCTCTGTGTAAGAGGCGTACAGACGGTCCTCGTCTGCCTCACTACGGACGCTGCGTCGCCGGCTCCGCGTGTAGGCCCTACTGGCCGCCACGCAGGCGGCACGGAGCCCCGCTAACTCCTCCGACCACCAATAGACGGCACGACGGGGAGGGGGACGGCGAGACCGAGGCATGCTGGAGTTGCACACCTCGGTCAGGGATTCCCTCAGCTGGACCGCTGCAGCATCCACGTCTCGGACCTCGACAGGGGGCGACAGCCAGTCCTGCAGAAAGGCCGCCTCCTTGGCTGCTTCCCGGTCCAGGCGAGTGAGAGCCCACCGGGGGAAGGGAGACCTGCCAGAGCGGGCCATCTCCCCTCGGGAGCTCGAACGCGAAGTGGAGATGTCGAACCGCACATATCTGTGGTCCGACATGGTCTCCGCCATCTCCACCCGCCAGTTCACGATGCGTGCGGCTAGCAAGGGGGTGGCAAACGAGACGTCAACCACCGAACCTCCGCGTTGCCGCACACACGTGTGGACCGACCCCCTGTTGAGGAGGGACACACCGCAAGACGCCGACCAGAACTCGACGGCGCGCCCCCGGACGTTGCAGGAGGCAGCGGGGTTGCCCCAGGCCGCCGACTTGGCGTTCAGGTCGCCCAGCACCACGACCTGTCGTGGCGCCGCCCTCCCTACGACAGCAGTGAGGACTTCAAGAAAAGCCTCAAAGTCCGAGAGAGGGCGGTTCGGGGAGAAATAGACCCCCACAAGGGCCAAGTCTCCCCACGCGGCGGCCACGTATCCCGGTCCCCTCTCTAAAAGCGAGAGGGGAGGGGAGTCTGTGGAAGACCGCGACACCACTGCCACCAAGCCGTCCCGGTCGCCTATCCAACGGCTAGGGACCGAGTACGGCTCGGCGACCACCGCCAAGTCCACCGACCACTCAGCCATGGTCTGCATCAGCAGGTCCTGAGCTGCCCGGCAGTGGTTGGCGTTCGCCTGAAGGATGCGATGTTCGACTCTATCCATTAGTCGGACATCGCACCTCCCTCCTCCGCAGCCGTGCTAGCGGCAGGCCCGACTGGCGCCTGCGCTTTGCCCCTCTTAGAAGGAGGATTGCACATCCTCCCCTTCATCATATGTCCTGCCGGGCGGCCACTGGCGGCACACACTAGGCAGTGTGGCGTGGCGGCCGTGCAGGACGCGGCTTTGTGATCGACCTTGCCGCAGCGGTAGCAACTGTCCGACCTGTCGACCTTGGACGGACAGAGGGCTCGGGCGTGGCCGATAGCGAAGCACCTGTAGCAGCGCAGAGGCAGGTCTACAAGTGCTCGGACCGCACCCGAGCTGAAGCCGACGCAGAGCCGTCCCTTCTCGAGGACGGCTTTGGCGGCGGCGACCGGGCACTCGAGACGAATAGTGCCCATGCCACCGCGGCCGGACCTGATGTCCCTGGCTCTCACCGCTGTGACACTGCAGCCTCCAATTGCTGCCACCGCCGCCACCACCTCCTCTTTGGTGACCGAATCGTCGAGATCGGTCACCTCCATGGCCGCCAGCTTCACTGGCCGGGCCACCCTGGCAACGTCCGCGACGGCCTCCTGCAGCTTGGCCGCGAAGAGGTCGGCGCTGGCGCTGCCCTCCGCCCCCGGGAACTCGAAGATTCGAGCCCCGGTTTGAGTCCGCCGGCAAGTGACATTGCCGATCCCCAGTTGGGCGGGATCGGCATTGGCACGCGCCCGCACTAAAATGGACGCGTACGTCTCTCCTTTCTCTGCAGCCTCCGCAGTGAGCGTCACCACGACGGCTGCAGACTGTGGGGGATTTCTCTTCCTCCTCTTCCCTCTGCCTTTGCCCTTGCCAGTCGCTTGTGACTGGCCAGGAGGCGTGCTGGCGGGGGCGGCAGGGGCGGCCGTAGCCGCCTGTCCGCCCTTACCCTTCCCCTTTCCCTTCCCAGTCACCTGCGACTGGCTGGGAGGCGTGGCGGTGGGGACGGCGGAGACGGCCTTCGCCGACTTTTTCCCCTTGCCCTTCCCCTTCCCGACCACCTCAGTCCAACCATGATCGTTGGATGGCGTGGTGGAAGGGAGAAAGGCATCCTCTCCTTGTGAGGAGGGCCCCGGCTCTTCTCGCCTCTTGTCCGCCGCAAGCGGGGGCCGGTGGCGTTGTTCCGGCAAGAGCCGATCCTCTATGCCGGCCAGGCAGGCTCTCGTGAAAGCCCGCTCCTCCATTACGACCTTTCGGATTATGTCCTCAAGGTTGGACGAGGGGGCTTCCGCCGCAGGTCTCGGCTCCTGATTTGGCCGGGCAGTGGCGTCAGCCAACTTCTGATGAAGCTGGCTGACCTCCGACTGCAGGCGATCCACTCGCGCCTGCAGTTGCCGCGTTTCGTCGGTAGCTGTCCGCTTGACTAGCTCCTCGACGACGCCGCGCATGCTCGCGGCCCTGCACCTTAGGGCCTTCTGGAAGGTCCCTTTAAGATTGGAGGACTTAGAGGCGATCTCCGCTATCTCCTCCTCGTCCTCCTCCGCCATCCGCGCCAGCTCGGCCAGCGAGTGGTCCGCGTACAGGACGCGGGACGCACCGTACCCGGACCTTGCCTGAGCAGCACGAGCACGCTGCTCCTTCGCAGCAACGCGCTCTTCCAGCTCCTGCTGATTCAGCGTCCGCCGAGCCAAGTCTAGTTGGCGTTGGGCGTCTGCGAGACCCACGACGTGTGAGTCCGCGGCAGTTACTGCCTTTTTGGGCTTCGACTTCCCGTTGGAACCCGAAGCCGAGGAACCCTCGGACCCTGCCTTCATATATTGGCGCTTCCGCAACCGAGAACCGCCCGCGTCAGAGACGCTGGCGACGGACTCGCTGTCAGAGCTAGACAGCTCGACCGCCCCTCCGAAGAAGCCAGCCGCAGACGGCGAGCGGCTTGCTTCTGACGCCGAAGCGTCTGAGTGGCCCTGAGAAGGGCCTTTTGGTTGGCCCTTAGAAGAGCCTTTGGGTTGGCCCTGAGAAGGGCCTTTGGGTTTTAAGAAACGCCCGAGGGCGTCCCGCGCGGGTGTAGGCATTATGGCCTCCAACAGAATCGTAGCAATACGGCAGTCAATAGCTACGATGCACAGTGCACTTTGGCCGATCCCAGTCTGCCACTCCGTTACGGTGACAGAACTGGGTCGTTTCCAGGGGACGCGACGTGGACGCAAGCACTCATAAAAAAAAACCTTTATTTCAGACATTCATATGGTTTAGCAATTACATAAACAACAAAACCCAAACATAGATTCTCGGTCGTATAAACACGACTCAGGCGGCACGGGCACGAAAACATTTGTCGTATTAATCCGACTGGGGCGGTAAAAAGGTTAATGTCAATCTTTTGCGGGATTTTCCGAAAGGGTTACCGCTACCCCGGAACGTAAAGGGCTAAGGAAGGAACATGGATGGGTTTTAGTCAGTAAGAGTCTGACACTCCCTTCCGCCCCACCCAGAGCAGGAGCAGTCATTTCCCAGCCTTAAAAAAAAAAAAGACCGACTATCGGCGTGGATGCCTATGTTTGTTGCTCTTTCACTCAACAACTCCTGAACGTATCTTGATGTTGGGCACAGAGATAGATTATAGTCTGGAATAGCACATAGGATACTTTTTATTCCGGTATGACCTCCCCGTGGGATAATATCCGATAGCGGGAAAAATCGCTGGCAAAAGCAAGTATTCAATATGTAGCAGTCACTATAGACTACAATTGCTTAAAATTGTATAAGGAAAACATCGTGAGACCAGCATGTCTGAGAGATATTTCTCAACAGCATGTGAAGCCAAGTCAGAGGCCCATGGGCAGCATGAAAACTCTGACACCCGGTTAGTCACTAACCACACGAAAAGAAGAAGAAGTCACTATAGAAAAACCTCAAGAATTTTCCTGAAACAAAGGATTGAGAATATACATGTTTTTTTTTTCTGTATAATTTTTAATTACTTGTGTTTCTCAGAACCGTTGCTACATGTTATAATTAGTTTGGCAAGCTCTGTTGTTCAGCTTGCAGCCAATGAGCGATTCGCTAAGTAGTTGATCGTTGGAGTTGCGTGTGTACCTTTGATGTTCATGTCACGCACACATGAATAGTCAGTGGCTCAGACAATAGCGATGTAATAGAAGTTATACTTTGAACAAATGACCCTGTATTAACATAATATCACGCGTGTAATTGATCGAAGGGTTAGGCAGTTAGGTGTCTTTAGAGCACCCACATTCCCCCAGTTATCATTAAGTCTATAATAAATCAAACTCAAAGCGTTTATTTCAAACTAGCTTCCGCCCGCGGCTTCGCCCGCATAGAATAGAATAGAATATTTTTATTTCAGACCGGAGTCCATAGGGTTAGTAACAATTTTAACTTAAATTCTAGTGTCAGTAGGTTACAGACACATAGAAATATACAATTAAATTTCGGCATGGAGCCGCATCCACCTCCGCAACATCGGGGAATCCCACCGATCTACGAACACACTGAGAATACTGTTGGAGCCGCCGCGAACACGAGACATCAGGGATGCACATCTTTTCCTAATAATAGCGGCAAAACCATCAATATTATTATCTGCAAACATCCCTGACGCACTACATCGCCACGGCAGCCGCAGCAGCACTCTTAGTGCATTATTATATTGAACGCGTAGATCGCTGTATGCCCTCTGCGTGAAGTTGACCCACAGGCTGCACGTGTAGAACGATTGGCATAAAATTGAAAAATTATAACATAAACCTTCCTCTTGAATCACTCTATCTATTAAAAAAAACCACATCAAAATCCGTTGCGTAGTTTTAAAGACTTAAGCATACATAGGGATATAGGGACAGAGAAAGCGAATTTGTTTTAAACTATGTAGTGATAGTGATAAACCAATAACAGGCACTTTCGAATTGTCAAGGGGTCGGTTAGTCAGACAGATGAAGCTAGTTGCCCATTCCAAAGCAGTAGATACCTATGGAGAAGGGGCCGGCAAGAAACTCCGTGGACACTGTTTTTTATCAAAATATGGTAACAAAAGCGGCCATAATTAAACGATTAAGAAAAACAATTCAAAAACATACACAGCATGTGAAGTCAGAGGCCCATGGGCAGCATAAAAACTCTGACAACTGGTTAGTCACAAACCCCAGGAAAAGAAGAAGAGTTCAAAATTAAATAAAATTTGAAAAGTGCCGTGGCAGCTAAGAGATGACCAGTCCCTACTGACGGCGCCCGTTCACGAACATGACCCATGGATTAGCACCATTCAGCTCAACCATTTTGAAGGGACCTAAATGATCCAACACGAGGGAGCAATATGGGGTGAGCCTATTGTTGTCAACCGGGTAAAAATCTAGATTCCGGGCTGTTGCCGAGAAATTCCAGGTCGAAAATCATACTGAATACTGAACCGAAACCTTTTGCTCGTCAGTAACGCTACACTCCATCTTCATCATCTGCGCAACCCAGCCGATGTTGGGGACGGCTTCCAGCCTTACAGGATGCAGCTACCAGGGTTTTAAATGGAGCGACTGCCCATCTGACCTCCAAAACCTATCAACGGGGTTACACGATACCCCTTAGAAAGGTTGTCAGGCTTTCAGGCTTCTGATTACCCGTAAATACTGTCAATCCACGAAAGACAGCCGGGACCAACGCAACGGCTTAACCTAATGACCGCTTGGTTTTTATCAACTACCGTGCTTCTAGCGTCCAACTCCTGAAAAAAAAAACTTACAGACGAATTTGGTCCTGCAATTACATAAAAAACGGAAACTGGACATACATTCTTAGTCGTATTAACACGACTCAGGCGGCACGGGCATGAAAACATTTGTCGTATTAATCCGACAAATGTATTCAACGGGGGCGGTGAAAAGGTTAACGTTTTTCCGAGACAATGAGGGGTCTCCATATGTTAGGATGGTCATCCATCCACGGACTGACCGCGGCAAGCGAAGCTAAATCTGATCGATCGACCCGTTCGACTGTTTTTATTTAGCAACGATTTCATGTCAATGCAATTTAGACCATTTCAATTTATCGGAGTCGCGCAAAGCGCTTCTATGTGTAGGTTGAATAGCATTCGACTCGCTACAAGACGTCATACTTGACAGTTGACCGGGAAAATAGGCTGAAAATACACCCTGACCTTTCAGTTTATTTCGGTGTGTCTTCTCAGAGGTAATACTTCTGAACTCACCCTTCTTTTTGCTTCTAAAAACGGTAAAACGGGACCCTATTACTGAAACGCCGCTGTCCGGACGTCTGTTTGCCCGTCTGTCACCAGGCTGTATCTCATGAACCGTGATAGTTAGACAGTTGAAATGTCCCTATTACTAAAACTGCGCTGTCAGTCTATCATCCGTCTTTCACCAGGCTGTATCTCATGAACCGTGATAGTTAGACAGTTGAAATTTTCACAGATGATGTATTTCTGTTGCCGCTATAACAACAAATACTAAACATCAAATCAAATAAATATTTAAGGGGGCTCCCATCACGTGACGACTCCCGGCCACCGTAGGCGCGGGCCTGCGGGCGGTGAGTAATGGGTGACTCACCGTCCGATCAGCACCAGACCCGTGCCGGACGGCGCGTATATGTTCCACGCGCGCCTCAAAGAGATGTCAGCATTTGAAGTGGCCCCTCAGGGCCAAGCCTGCCGGGTAAGCGGGATTGTCCGAAAGGGTTACCGCTACCCCGGAACATAAAGGGCTACGGAAGGAACATGGATGGGTTTTAGTCAGTAAGAGTCTGAGACTCCCTTCCGCTCCACCCAGAGCGGGAGCAGTCATTGGATGATTTCCCAGCCTTAAAAAAAAAAAAAGGGGTCTCTACAAATGTGATTGTTTTTGCCGTTGTTATAGATAATGGTTCAGAACCCTCCGTGCGCGAGTCTGACTCGCTTTCGGCCGGTTTTTGCCAATTTTGGAGTCGAATCTTCTTTAATCAGTCTTATTAGAAGTTGTTAATTTTCATGGGTACTTCATTCTTCTTAAGCTTGTCCCTCGTTTGAATAAAATTGTATGTAGCATGATAGTGCTGTTCTCAAAAGGTGAAGGAAAACATCGTGAGGAAACCTGCAGGTCATAGAATCATAAATTCGAAGAACAGTGACATCAAATAGGACGCTTTTTTACGTTCTGCATATTTCTCACATGTATATTTCAACATGAATGATGTAACCCAGTTTTTGTAACCATATGTTGATTTAAAAGAGTGTCTGTGGAGTTTGTTGCCCATTTTTCTCCACAGGTACTACACACTACTAACTAACAGGTACACACCTACTGCTTCGGAATGGGCAACTAAGAAGGAAGTAAGATTGTACGCTGATTATACTTCCCCGAATTCATTATTTTATTCCTCAAACTAGCCTCTGCTCGCGTGGATGTCGGACGTAGTTACATTATAGGAGTTCTGTAAGAATCCCTAATTTAAAAAAAAAATAGCCTATCTCGCAGCATTATGCTGAGATAGGGGCCTTTTTGGTCTCGCACAGGTCTTTGTTTTTATTTTTTTTAGTACTGCGTTAAATTCGTAGTAAAACAATTCGTTATAATACATATAAACCTTCCTCTTGAATCACTCTATCTATTAAAAAAAAACTGCATCAAAATCCGTTGTGTAGTTTTAAAGATACAGACATTAGGACAGACGCGGGACGCGACTGCTATACTATGTAGTGATTTTCGTTTTTATACATCTGTTTTGTTTTTATTTCTGTGTATTTGGTGTGCGTGTGTTCTTTCTTTCCTATGTCACCCGGGGATAGTGTAGCTTCCCAACAGTAAAATAATTTTTCAAATCGATTCAGTAGTTTCGTTTCCTATTCAATGCAAACAAACAAATAATCATATCTTTCCTCTTTATAATATAGATGAACTCCTTTAGCTAATGTACCACAACAAAAAATAGTACTTCTGTCTCATCGCTTCTTTCGCCACTGTGTGCGTGTATGAATGGTTCCGAATTCTGATTGGCAGCTGTACTAGTGTGCCGTCTTCTGATTGGCTACTGTTTGTGCGCGTGAGTCGATCAGACAGCGCGGCGCTTGTAAATGTGTAATATTTCCTAGCATTTTTCCTGTTATCTTTTCTAAGATATAGAGAAATGTCATCATCATCATCTGCCTAGCCTTTTCCCAACAATGTTGGGGTCGGCTCCCAATTTAACCGGATGCAGCTGAATACCAGTATTTTACATGGAGCGACTGCCTATATGACCTCTACAACCCGGTAACTGGGCAATACGATACCCCTTGGTAAGACTGGCTGTCAGATTTTCGGGCTTCTGACGACCCGTAACGACTGTCAAAGATGCACAAATGACAGCCGGGACCAACGGCTTAACGTGCTTTCCGAGACACGGAGGAGTCTAGGTGTGTAATGTTCACCCATCCACGGCCAACCCCGGCAAGCGTAGCTTAACCTGGTGGATCGACCTGTGAGGCTGTTTTCCTCTTAATGATTATCTTTTGTAAGATATAGAGACATGTGATGGTTATTATTGTTTTTGAGTCATGGCCGGTGGTGTGACCACATGTGATGGTGTGACGAATGACAAGGTTATGTTTTATAGGTACTTACTCAGTTCATTGATAGCTATTCGAGTTTTTTTTTGTCTTTGTACTTGTGTTCGGTTCGAAGAGCTCGTTGCTAAGTAATAACAGCCGCACGGATGGAACTATCAGGTTAAGCTACGCTTGCCGCGGTTGGTTCGTGGATGGGTAACCATATTTGCATATCGTGACTCCTACGTGCCTCGGAAAGCACGTTGAGCCGTTGGACTCGGCTGTCATTCGTGGATCTTTGACAGTTGTTTTGGGTAGTAACACTAGTAACAAACTTGATGTGGTTGGCTTCCGGTCTTACCGGATGCAGCTGAATACCAGTATTTTACAAAGAACGACAGCCTATCTGACCTCTACAACCCAGTCCGTAACTGGGTAATACGATCCTGCTGGTACGTACCCGTGGTATATTTTACGACCTCCAGCCAGCGGCGCGTGCTTGATTTTAAATAACAAAAAATAACACTAGGGCACAGTAATTGGTCAGCGGGATTGTCCGAAAGGGTTACCACTGCCCCGGAACACGAAGGGCTAAGGAAGGAACATGGATGCATTTATCACAAATAATTTTATAATTTATGTATGTTACATACAAAACATTTTAAAAGAGTAACGGTAGAGTTTCTTGCCCATTCTTCGCCATACGAAACTATCATTTGGAAGGGGCGACTAGAATCAATTCTATTTCTTGTTAATTTTAACGTTCAAAAGTGCCTTACTTGTGCCTATTTGAAATAAATGATTTGATTTTGACTTAGTCAGTAAGAATCTGACACTCCCTTCCGCTCCATCCAGAGCGAGAGGACTCATTTGATGATTTCCCACCCTCAAAAAAAAGTACTTGGTAATTCCAAGTAAATGCTGCTACTCATTCGCTAGATCGAGTGTCTGATCTTTAAAAGATAACGTCGGATAAAAGGCAGCAGCCGCTCAGTCTCCGATAATATCTGCTATACGAACCGCTAAATAGTTTGCCAAGCGTTTGGGAGCAATGACCTCATCATGCTTCCAAGGTCATTACCATAGGCCTGTGGTCTGTAGGCGTATTGTTTTCATGTTATGTCATTCATCATGTTACTGGGAGTCCAGTTGACCGTGACCTTGTAAGTTTTTTTTTATGGTTATTAACTTACATGCTGTATAGATATCTCTTTTCAACGTACAGAGAATAGTTCTTTTCAAGATCAGGGGTGAAATAATAACAGCCGCATGATTCGCTGCATTAGGTTAAGCTACCCTTGTCGGGGTTGGTCCGTGGATGGGTGATTTTGACATTCAAAAAGTGCTGATTTTCAGTCTTGTTTTATTATGTAACTTTTATGACGAGAGATGATGATTTATTGACGATGAGGAGCTCGTGGTTAAGTAATAACAGCCGCATGCATCGATCTATTAGGTTAAGCTACGCTTGCCAAGGTTGGTCCGTGGATGAGTAACCATCTTTACATACCGAGGCTCCTACGTGCCTCGAAAAGCACGGGCCCAGCTGACAGTCTGTCATCCAGTCTTACCAAGGGGTATCGTATTACCCGGTTAGTGGGTTGTGATTGTTGTGAAGGTCAGATAGGCAGTTGCTCCATGTGTAAAACTTGTATTCAGCTGCATCGGTTTAGACTGGAAGCCGACCGCAACATAGTTGGGAAAAGGCAGGCAGATTGATTGGGTTTAATTAAGGTTAATTGCTGCAGAACGTTTTGATAACCTATGCGTGAGTAATAATAATAATAGTCTGTTTTTTTTTTGGTTATCACTGTTATTATTGTTGTAAAGGTTAAATTGTCTTTTGTAGCTACATGTTTTATTTAAAACTAGCTTTGGCCCGTGACTTCGCCCGCGTGTATGTAGGAAATTATCCCACGAGAACCGTACATTTTCCCGGGATTAAAAACTAGCTTATATGCTATTCCAGACTATAGTCTATCTTTGTGCCAAGTTTCATCCAGATCCGTTAAGTGGTTTTTGAGTTTATTCGTTACAAACATACATACAAATCTTTCCTTTTTATAATACACACATCAAAAGTGTCTAGGGATCAACATATATTTTTGCAATAACTTTTCTCTTGATTGATATTAATTTAAATTTTCTTTAAGGATTCATCAAATAAAGTGTTTTCGTTTGTCACAGTAACGATAAACCAAGTCACATTTGCATTAATAAAGAAATTTGCCATTTTCCTAATAAAGGGATTTTTGACATTTGAACCACTAACATTAAAGTTCGAAAAAAAGACTGAAATAACAGTTTTCTTTAAAATTTTATTGGGTAACTTAAACAATTAATAATCCGTGTTTCTACCGCGAACACTAACAACACAAGAACATCGGTTTGGCATACTCAAAATGAGTTCATCCAAATCACGCTGTGGAATGGCCGCCCATGTTCGTTGCAACAACAAAAAAAGGTCTTCTTGCAACTGGATACCCTCCATATTCGGCAGAGCTCTTCTCTGTAGCATATCCCATGCATGCTCAATCGGGTTCAAGTCTGGCGACTGAGCAGGCCAGGGCAGGACATTGATGTTAGCTGCGGCGAGAGTCTGTCTTACAACTCTTGCGGTGTGCGGTCGTGCATTATCATGCATTAACTGAAATAAGGGACCGATTTGCACTTGTAGAGGAACGATGACGTCAGATACAATCGTCTCAGCATAAATTTGAGCGTTGAGGTTGCCTCTGATCCAAATCAACTCAGTTCTTCCGCCGATCCAAATACCCGCCCATACCATGATGGTTCCACCACTATAAGGATGGACTTCCTGGCAGGATTTTAATCGCTGTTGGCGTCCAGGGGTTCTCCAGTGTCGTATACGTCTTGTATCCGGTCTCATACCAAAACGAGACTCATCAGAAAAGCACACGAAACGCCATTGTTCTTCTGCCCAATTTCTGTGTTCAAGAGCCCATTGATATCGAATCCTACGATTGTGCATTGCTATAGGTGGTACCCGTAGCGGTCTTCGGGAATGAAGGTTCACTTCATTCGTTCCTCTACAAGTGCAAATCGGTCCCTTATTTCAGTTAATGCATGATAATGCACGACCGCACACCGCAAGAGTTGTAAGACAGACTCTCGCCGCAGCTAACATCAATGTCCTGCCCTGGCCTGCTCAGTCGCCAGACTTGAACCCGATTGAGCATGCATGGGATATGCTACAGAGAAGAGCTCTGCCGAATATGGAGGGTATCCAGTTGCAAGAAGACCTTTTTTTGTTGTTGCAACGAACATGGGCGGCCATTCCACAGCGTGATTTGGATGAACTCATTTTGAGTATGCCAAACCGATGTTCTTGTGTTGTTAGTGTTCGCGGTAGAAACACGGATTATTAATTGTTTAAGTTACCCAATAAAATTTTAAAGAAAACTGTTATTTCAGTCTTTTTTTCGAACTTTAATGTTAGTGGTTCAAATGTCAAAAATCCCTTTATTAGGAAAATGGCAAATTTCTTTATTAATGCAAAGGTGACTTGGTTTATCGTTACTGTGACAAACGAAAACACTTTATTTGATGAATCCTTAAAGAAAATTTAAATTAATATCAATCAAGAGAAAAGTTATTGCAAAAATATATGTTGATCCCTAGACACTTTTGATGTGTGTATTAGTATAGCTATAGACTAGCTTCTGCCTGCGGCTTCGCCCGCGTGGATCTCGGAAATTGTTACATTATTGGAGTTCTAGTAGAGATCTCTATTTTTATTAAAATATAATATAGCGTACATGTCACCCGGACAAACATTCTTTCACTACAAGAAGAAACTATACTATGTAGTTTCCAAACATTATTCTCCTGCCCTTATCCCAATTTATTTGTGCTCGGCGCAACATGCCTTTTTCTTCCATACTTCTCTATCAGTCGTCATCTCGGTAGTCACTCCCTTTCTAGCCATATCATCTTTCACACAATCCATCCATCGTTTCTTTGGTCTCCCTCTACTTGTATAGCCGTCCACATTCATACTCACCGAAGCCGTAGCTACCGGACATTTCATTAATTTTCAAATCGGTTCACTAGTTTCGGAGCTTATCAATGCTAACGAAATAATAAACAATCAAATCTTTCCTCTATAAAATATTAGTATAGACTAGTGACTTTCCCCGGCTTCGCAAGGGTGCTATGTAGACACTGTCCCGCGTTCAAAGTCATGTTACTCAGAAATAATACAGTATTCTTATCGTGAAAGAACTTTTGAAATCCGTCCAGTAGTAGTGTAAAACGGGACCCTACTACTAAGACTCCGCTGACCGTCTGTCACTAGACTGTATTTCATGAACCGTGATAGTTAGACAGTTGAAATTTTCACAGATGATTTATTTCTGTTGCCGCTATAACAACAGATACTAAAAAACAGAAAGGCTTCCATACGAAAACGTGTTTTTTCTGCTGGTTTTTATAGATATAGTTTGGAACCCTTCGTGCGGAAGTCCGATTCGCACTTGGCCGGCTTTTTTTAATTTTTGCAATGTCGTAGTTGAATCATGTTCAAAGAATCTTTTTGCAGTCAAAAGTCAAAGTCAAATCATTTATTTCAAATAGGCACAAGTAAGGCACTTTTGAACGTTAAAATTAACAAGAAATAGAATTGATTCTAGTCGCCCCTTCCAAAAGGTAGTTTCGTGTAGAGTAGAATGGGCAAGAAACTCCACCGTTACTCTTTTAAAATGTTTAACAATGTATGTATTGTATACATGAATTTTAACATTATATGTGAGGACGATGCACCCAGAATAAGAACATTACACCACAAAAGGTGAAAAGAAAAACACATATAGTAATGGCAGGTAAACTTAAGTATGTCATAAGTACATGGTGCTCACATATTTACAAATATTCTTCATTTGAAAAGTTGAATTAAATAAATAATTAAGGGGGCTTCCATACAAGAAACGTGATTTTTGTGCGGATTTTACAAATAATGGTACTGCACCCTTTGTGCGCGAGCCATATATTTCAACATGCATAATGTAACTCAGTTTTTGTAACCATTTAAAAGAGTGTCCATAGAGTTACTTGCACGATCTTCTCCATAGGTACCTACTGCTTTGGAATGGGCAACTAGCTTCATCTTTCTAACTGACCGACCCCTTGACAATTCAAAAGTGCCGTGCCGTGCCGTGTTGTGAGTGCATTGATTTTATTTGAAACTAGCTTCCCCCCGCGGCTTCGCCCGCAAAATGTGTCGACAAATTATACTCATAAACCTTCCTCTTGAATCACTCTATGTATTAAATAAACCCGCATCAAAATCCGTTGCGTAGTTTTAAAGATTTAAACATATGTACATAGGGATATAGGGACAGAGTAAGCGACTTTGTTTTATACTATTTAGTGATAAATGCTTGAGTTGAGTTCGAAGCCTAAGTCTAGCAGTGAACTGCGATAGACTTAGTTGAGTCAAGGACGTTGGCCCTTGCAGTATTGACATTGGGACAAGTACCTATCCAGAATATTTGTGGACAATGAGTAATGGTGTAAAATCGTTCACTAGGTACTGTAACGCTTGCAAAGCGCTAGCCGTATATTAGCGTGAATTAAAATGCAATAAATCCATGATGTATTTACAATGTCACCCATGAGCATTTGACCGCCCGTAATTTTCTGAATATTCACGAAAAATTGACAATAATTAACCTTGAAAGGGGGTAGGTCTATCTTTAATATTTTTCATGTTATTATTTTTTTTTATTTTTGAATCGCGATTGAGAACTTGCTTTACAATTTTTGCCATATCTCCGATGTTATTGACTCAATTTGAATTCTGTTTATTATTTCTAAAAGCGTTACAGTTATTTAAAAAAAATCGGTGTTTATTTATAATACACATGTGTAAGTCCAGAAAATAATACTGTTTTTTTTTTTAGAAAAACATGTCATAACATTCATGGGGCCTAGTTAAAGTCACATTTTCATTAACGATAACTAAATTAGATAAATCCGAAATGTATGGAATTGGCATAAGCTTTCGAAATGTCACGTGATCGCTAAGTGCTAGACAATGTCAACTTGTGTAACGAAACTCGATCAATATTCCCATACAAATGCGTAGACAAGTGGCGTTTTTGACAATCCGAGTCCCTGAGATAGCAAATTGTTCGATCAGCAATTTAGCACAAGTGACATCGATTTTCGAAATCGAATCGACACGGAGCGATTGCCACTTCTCTTGGTCCCTAATCCGCTAAATATTAGACATAAGTCCAAAGGTTAATCTTCAATTTTCGTCTAATTCATTACCAAACACATTTATGTATGAGTCAAGTCCACAACGCAACATCTGATTTCACCTGAGATGGCTGCTTGCCATGTTTCGTGCCAGAAGTGGCATTACTGACATACGTGGCCATCTTTACTCCCACCTGTCACGTGAGAGCAGAGCAGAGCAGGGTATTAGGTGCGGTTGGAATTAATAAGAACATTATGAATGAAGAAATCTTTACATATAATAAAAATGTAGAAAAGTAGTGTCTGTACAATGGAAATATATAAAAAAAAGTAGCAGAGATTGTTATTTTATCGATGCCGAACCCGAAATTGTAATTAATTTTTTTTTTGTCTGATTGTCGGTTTGTCTTTGTGTTCGTGTGTTCGTGCACGCTAATATCAGAAACGGCTTATTCGATTTAGATGCGGTTTTCACTAATATATTGTAGTAAGCTTCACTTAACATTTAGTGTTAATTTCATGCCAATCGGTTCATAAATAAAAAAGTGATGTCAATTTAAAGAATCACGGCGAACATTTGTTAAGGTATGCTGCCTAAAAAGTCACTATTCCACGCGGACGAAGTCGCAGTCACAGCTAGTGAAGAAATAAATCAGTGATAGCCTAGTGGTGTGACCGCCGGACCGCCATGTCATAGGTCTCGAGTTCGAACCCAAGGCACGCACCTCTGATTTTTCGGATTCATCTGCGTATTGTATAATTATCACTTGCTTAAAATCGGTGAAGGAAAACATCGTGAGGAAACCGGCATGCCCGAGAGATATTTCTCAACAGCATGTCATTCTAAGTCAGAGGCCCATGGGCAGCATTAAAACTCTGACACCAGGTTAGTCACTAACCACACGAAGAAGAAGAAGAAGAATGAAGAAATCCCGCAAAAAAATAAAATTGCCTTTTAACTTAAGGGAAGATTTATAAAAGCATGGCTAGACCTGCCGTCTTGTATGGATCAGAGTGTTAGGCCACAAAAGGAATGAATGAAAGACAATTGAGTATTTGAAAGGGTAGTCAATAACTACTACTGTTACTTTTTATGAACTGTCAAAACGCGGAATTTGTACGTGATTTGTATGAAATATAACAATGTGACGTCACAGATTTTAGAGTCAAATGGAATACTTACTAGCATTAAATGCAATTTTAAAATTATATCTTCGCATAATATTTAATTTCTGTACGGTGATGGAAGTTTTTAAGATAAAATATAAGTCATATAGATAAAAGACCGCTCTCTTTTATCTATGTGATTTTATATATTTTATTTTAGACGTATTCAAATAGACAATTAATAAGAACATTATGAATGAACAAAGTTTTTAAGGAGTATTTACTGAGTAGCTTCTGCCTTCGATCTCGTTCGTGTGGTATTCGGAAGACATCACAATCAATGTACCTGCCTTTTCCCAACTATGTTGGGGACGGCTTCCAGTCTAACCGGATGCAGTTGAATTAGTGGTTTCTTACATGGAGCAACTGCCTATCTGACCTCCACAACCCAGTAATTAATTGATACCCCTTAGTAAGACGGACTGTCAGACTTTCGGGCTTCTGACGACCCGTAACGACTGTCAAAGATGCATAAATGACAGTTACCGCTACCCCGGAACACAAAGGGCTAAGGAAGGAACATGGATGGGTTTAGTCAGTAAAAGTCTGACACTCACTTCCGCTCCTCCCAGAGCGGGAGGGGTCATTTGCTGGTTTCCTTAAAAATAAAAGCCTTTTGTTGATATTCTGTTAATATTTCAATACGTATTACGGGCGTGTTCATTCCGGAAGCACAAATAAGACATTACATGCGATACTAAATTCTTTACGATGCCATATTTTTCAAGGTCATGTTTACTACCCCCGTATGGAAATTGCAAGTCAAGGCTTCATAATACACGTGTATTTTCAGCTCGTATACCCTTCCTACTTGGACGTATACAATGAAAATATACGAAAGATTATTTGTTACGTTGAAAGAAATGTATTTTTTCAGGATTCCGTACCCCAAGGGTAAAACGGGACCCTATTACTAAGACTTCGCTGTCCGTCCGTCCGTCTGTCTGTCACCAGGCTGTATCACATGAACCGTGATAGTTAGACAGTTGAAGTTTACACATATTATGTATTTCTGTTGCCGCTATAGCAACAAATACTAAAAAACATAATAAAATAAATATTTAAGGGGGCTCCTATACAATAAACGTGATTGTTTTGACGTTTTTAGATACGGAACCCATCGTGTGGGAGTCCGACTCGCACTTTGATGGTTTTTTTTTTTAAATGACTTCGGCTCTGTATGGAGCGGAAGGTAGTACCAGACTCTTACTGACTAAAACCCATCCATGTTCCTTCCGCAGCCCTTTATGTTCCGGGGCACATTTAAGCGGGATTGTCCGAAAGGGTTACCGCTACCCCGGAACACAAAGGGCTACGGAAGGAACATGGATGGGTTTTAGTCAGTAAGAGTCTGACACTCCCTTCCGCTCCACCCAGAGCGGGAGCAGTCATTGGATGATTTCCCAGCCTTAAAAAAAAAAAGCGATAACCCTTTCGGACAATCCCGCTGACCCGTCTCGCAACACCCTAGACTTGCCTGACGCGGTTGCGACGACGGGCGCGAAGTATCAAACATATGAAACGCGCCTTTGCGTCCATATTGTAGTGACTAAGGCGGAAGCCTAGTGCGACGGGACTGAGCGACACAGCGCGCGTAGTTTTCAAACGCTCCTGTCCGCGCGTTCTGGCCGCACTACGGGCCTAGTCAGCCAGCGACCCAATGCGCGGGTGGCGGGGGTAACAAACCAGTTCGGTCTTGTCGCTCGGCGTATGCGCGCCTGTGCTTGGAAAATTATGGAGGTTATTCTACTGGCAACTACCCTAATTATTAATTTGATTATTACAACTTTTTACTTACTACTTTTTTGATTACTACTTAACTACATATAAATACAAAACTTAGTAAAATCTTGTTTTATTCTTACCTCAGAGTTATGAACAATTTCTCCTCAGGTCTAATACTTTTGCGAAAGTTAGTATCTTCTTTGGTGATTTTAGGGGCTATTTTACTTAGTATGTAGTCAAACGTTGACATGGGCATTCGCGTATACTCAAAGAATTTTGTAGGGTAAGTACTCGTATAATCTCAGTTCTTCATATAAGTTAAAAAAAATCACCAGATATTCCTCTGTTTTTATTAATTTCGTGCACACCACCTCTAGCGTTCAACACCTCCCATCTCAGGATCGGACTGTCTAGTAAAAAAAGCAGGTACTCGTCCATGTTTGCAACACCTGATATACGTTGAACCGCTACAAGAGCTCGCGCTTAAGTGTGGCCACCGCACGCTCCCGCTCGCCGCGCCCGCCTAGGCTCCAGTCACCGCGCATTCCGTGTGGACGCACACTTAAGTATGTCATTAAAGCGAACTGTTTATTTAGTTCTTCTGTTCTTCTTGACGACACGGTTGGCGCAGCGGTTGAGCGATTGACTGCTGCGCAGCATGTCGCGGGTTCGATTCCCGCACGGAACAAATATTTGTACGACCTGCAAGTATTTGTTCTGGGTCTGGGTATTTTTCCATCTATAATATGTATGTATTTACAAAAAAAAATGTATATAAGTAGTTTATCAGCCATCTCGTTACCATAACACAAGCATTAGGTTGCTTAGCTTGGGATGGGACGATATGGCGTTGTGTGAAATGTCCAAGGATATTATATTGTAAATATTTGTACGACCTGCAAGTATTTGTTCTGGGTCTGGGTATTTTTCCATCTATAATATGTATGTATTTACAAAAAAATATATGTATATAAGTAGTTTATCAGCCATCTCGTTACCATAACACAAGCATTAGGTTGCTTAGCTTGGGATTATATGGCGTTGTGTAAAATGTCCAAGGATATTATTATTATTATTAAATAAAGTTCTTTAAAACCCAATACTGACTACAAACAAACCCACATTTTTCCTTAATGCCAAAAAGGAAATGGCGTGGCTCCACGTATGTATTTCTTACTAGAACTCCATTCACTATGTGACAAAGAATGTACCGTGCATGGGCCGATAATAGATTTGCGTCAATACGACTCATGCCAGATGAGCAGCGTCCCACTGTCTGCTAAATATTAAAGCAACGAAACTAGGATTGCCAATTTATGTAGAGTGGTGATTATTAAAATTTTCCTTACAGAATCCATTTTTTTTACTAGACATAAACTTGCCTTAATCCTTTTAAGTCACTTCGCGCGCTAAACGGCCACGTCCACGACTGGTCGTAAAGCGGCCAATTCTCGAGTTGCTTTTTTTTTTAGCTTTGGAAATCATCTGGTGACTCCTACCGCTCTGGGTGGAGCGGAAGGGAGTGTCAGACTCTTACTAACTAAAACCCATCCATGTTCCTGCCTTAGCTCTTTATGTTCCGAGGTAGCGGTAACCCTTTCGGACAATCCCGCAATCGAGCTGCTGCAGTTCTTGTTCTGAGGAACAGTATGGACATAGAAATTGTGTGCCTGTACTTGATTTCGAAAAGATCTAATACGAAAAGACGTTACGGGATAAATCCTATGTTGCATCATAAATACCTTAATATGCTGACCGCGGCCGGGCTGCATTCGCGGTCTCCAATCTAGTGCGCGAGCGGAGCGCTCATAGCAAACCATACGTAAGTTGGTCGCAACAATCAGTCGTGCCGGCCCGGTGACAATGGCAACAACACTCTAACACGAAATAAACAATTAAATCATTACTTTTGTGTGTGTTTATATAGATATCTTAAAAATTGAAGCTCTCGTACGTATTTAATGACATAAAACAAATTAAAAGACATCATGGATATTGGGAAATTCATGATAACAAGAAGAAATAAAGTAGCTTGGCGTGGAGGGCACGCGCGTGCGTTTATTAAGCTCTGGCGTTCAAAAGGTTTAAGTTGTGCTTTGGCGGTTCATGAACGGCTCAGATCTCTGATGTGTATATCTCCACAGACAATTCCTCACCTCCCATCTTGCACCGCTCCCTGTTATCTGCATACGTGACGACCTAATGGCTGCGTCAGGGAACGGTATTGGCGTTGCTGAATTGTGGGCAAAAAAAACCTGTTATTTTTGCCATCAACACGCTAAGAAGAGTACTGACTGGTTGGTTTCTATATCTATCAAGTCTCGAGGGGCCACTAGCCGAGTATTTGGACATGTTCCAAACGTCTCGTATTAAGATGAGTTATGAGGGTATCAACACTTCCATTATCAAACAGATGTTTGAAATCTAGTTTTTGAGGTGTTACGAGATGACTCAAAGTATTAGATGTGGTGTAGAGATGAACTACGATAACATGGCGCGCCCCTCCAAATTACTGTTTCAAAGTTTGTTGTCACATCCTTACGGAAGAGTTTGTATGTAGTCTTCGTCTTCAGTAGCAGGAAGGTACAGTGATAGAAATATCGCACTCAACTCTTATTTATTTATTTATTTATTTATTTATAACAATCTTACCTACACTATCATTACAGATCTATGATCCAATGCGACAGAGTGGCCTTACTAACTAAATCATAAATCTACACCTTATACCTAGTAAAAAATATCTTAATCTAAATAACTTATTACATATAGTGTGACTTTTGCGAATTCACTCAAGTTGCACCACAATACATCAACCCTCCCGTGAACCTCATTCACCACGCGTATGGCTCTAGTGAGAGTAGTCCCCGCCAGTAGGTTGGTCCTGGCTGCAGGCACAGCGAGCAGCGGCGGGCGGTGCCGCCTCCACACGTACCGGTCGGGCACGCACAACTGTAGGTGTCGCAGCACTCCCGGGTTATGCGCCACGCCACGTAGTAGTTTCACTACATACGCTACGAGCGAAAACTCCCGTCGTACTCTTAGAGTGTTATACCCTACCATACCTAGAACAAATAGTGTAGGGTACATCAATGGGTATAATGGATATACCCCATACAGCTTGTAATACAAGTGTCTCGTGAACTTATTTTGGATACGTTCCAACATAACACTATATTTCGCCTCATGAGGAGCCCAAATGAATGCGCTATGTTCGAGGTGACTTCTGACTAATGCGTCATATAGTACCCTTAGTGTCGTGATGTTGGTGAATCCTTGGGACTGCCTGAGTACGAAACCTAGGTTTCTGTATGCCTTCTTACATATCTTATTGATATGCTCACGGAAGGTTAGTTCCTGAGAGAAGACTACCCCTAAGTCTCGCACCTGAGTCACTCGTTGCATCGGCACATCCTCAACCTTGTACTGATAACTCAAGGGAGTTCGTGCGCGAGAGAACGACATCACCGAACATTTAGCAACATTAAAATGCAGTTTGTTGTCATTGCTCCATTCGACCACTCTGTCAATGTCTTCCTGTAGGCGTTCACAATCCGAGTGATCCCGAACCTCGAGCAGCAATTTCAGGTCATCTGCAAACAATAAACAAGTCCCATGTCTGACGACTTCCGGCAAGTCATTTATCATTACAATAAACTCGAGAGGCCCTACATTGCTGCCCTGGCTCACGCCCGATCTCGTGTAATACGGTTGAGATACACAGCCATTGTAGTCGACATATTGCTGGCGATCCTTCATATAGCTAGCGAAGAACTGTAGCAGAGGTAGTGTACATCCAATTTTCGCGAGCTTCCTTAACAAGATGTCATTATCTACCGTATCGAACGCCTTTTTAAAATCGAAGTACGCAGCATCTACCTGTACCCCAGAGTCTACTGCCGGCACCACCTGTACCATAAAGTTAATAAGGTTTGTAGCAGTGCTGCGTCCAGGTCGGAACCCATGTTGTGCATCTGACAGACGCGCACGCATTTGTTCCTGAACGGAACGCTGAATAGCCGACTCGAGTACTTTAGCAGGCGTGGAGAGTACAGCCACCGGTCTATAATTACAGGTATCTGAACTTGGTTTTCCTTTAGGTACCGGAACAACGCGCGTGATCTTCCACCTTTGAGGGAACGTGGCTTATTGTAAACATGCCTTAAAAATGTGAAGTAATGGCTCCGCCATTACCCTCCCGCAGTCTCGGAACAGAAACGCTGGTATCCCGTCTGGGCCAGACGAACGTTTTGGCTTGAGACTCCCAAGCGCCTTCTGAACTTCCGCGAGACTCAGCGTCTCCATGTGTACTCGTGCACTGGTCGCGCCGACCTCTGCCGCTGCCGCGCACGCGTCCAGTTTGGGTGGCTCCTTGCTGTACACAGACTCAAAAAAGTCAGCGAACTGCACAGCACACTCATCATCTGTTAGATGTTGACCTTCTTTTATGATACTCTGTTTATTTAGTGTTTTTCTTTTCGATCTTATATACTGCCAAAATGATTTCGGATCCTTTAAAAATTGATACTGAATTTTATTTTTATGTTGTATATGCGCAGTTTCTATTAACTTTTTTATAAGAGTTCTACATTCCGCAAATTTGTGATAATCATAATCCAACTTAGTTTTTTTAAATTTTTTGTGAAGTCTGGCTTTAATTTGTATGTTTGTTATTATATCTCTCATCTTGACTTAACGTATTCATGTGCGTATTGTATAATGATCACTTGCTTATGAAAACAGTGGAGGAAAACATCATTGAGGAAACCGGAATCATCTAACGACCCCTTCGCTCTGGGTGGAGCGGAAGGGAGTATCAGACTCCTACTGACTAAAACCCATCCATGTTCAATGCTTAGGCCTAGTGTTCCGGGGCAGCGGTAATCCTTTCGGACAATCCCGCTGAATTGGTACGCTTCGAAGACCAACCCTTCGGGGTAACAGCCTGAAATCATGTTATATTACTTGATAGACGCGTTAGCCCTTGACCTTGGGGTACTTATTTCAACTGCCGTTATATGGTTTCAGTCATTATGTGGTCATTGAAAGGGCTTTGTACTAGCGGAGCTAGGGGTGATCCCCGAAAACTTTGCCGTAGGTTTTTAGCTTGGGTAATTAGTTTAATTTTTTAAATTTATTTATTTATTTGCTCTCAAATATTACTTTTGACATTGATGAAACGTTGAGTAATTCTTTTTATTGTGAGCAGTGCTGACCCAGTGATATCGGCCCCGACTGACTGTTGTTGGTCAGTTAGGCACCTCACTTTGTGTATTTAATTTCATCACCACTACTGTCAAAACTGTTGAGGAAAACGTCGTCGTGAGGAAACCAGTCTGTCCTAGCACCAAAGAATCGAAGACATGTGTCATCTACCAACGGCCCACTCCCCCTTACCTACCCTTAACATGGAAGCCGACTCTTAACATAGCATGTCCCAAATCTTCTTCTTTTCTTTTCGTGTGGTTAGTAACTAACCTGGTGTCAGAGTTTTAATGCTGCCCGTGGGCCTCTGACTTAGCATCACATACTGTTGAGAAGTATCTCTCAGGCACGCCACGATAGTGGCGGTACCTCTTTGAGGAGTGCCTAGAGAGGCGTCACGGCGCCCTCACCTACCGCCTGACGCAGGTCCTCACCGGACATGGATGTTTCGGGAGGTTCCTGCACATCATCAGGCGGGAGGAAACGCCCGGGTGTCACCATTGCGAGGATCGCCCAGAGGACACGGTAGAGCATACGGTGCAAACCTGCCCCGCTTGGGCGGAGCACCGCCGTGTCCTCGTAGAGGCGATCGGCGACGGCGACCTCTCGCGCCCGGCCCTGGTGCAAGCCATGGTCCGGGGCGAAAGGGAGTGGGAGGCAGTCACCTCCTTCTGCGAAAAAGTCATGCTCGCGAAGGGGGTGGTGGGATGGGAGAGAGAAAGGTCCTCCCGTCCCAGCCGCCGCAGGAGACGCCCCGGGCGTCGGGAACCACGTGACGACTCCCGGCCACCGTAGGCGCGGGCCTGCGGACGGTGAGTAATGGGTGACTCACCGTCCGATCAGCACCAGACCCGTGCCGTACGGCGCGTATATGTTCCACGCGCGCCTCAAAGAGATGTCAGCATATGAAGGGGCCCCTCAGGGCCAAGCCTGCCGGGTAAGCGGGATTGTCCGAAAGGGTTACCGCTACCCCGGAACATAAAGGGCTACGGAAGGAACATGGATGGGTTTTAGCCAGTAAGAGTCTGACACTCCCTTCCACTCCACCCAGAGCGGGAGCAGTCATTAGATGATTTCCCAGCCTTAAAAAAAAAAAAAGGCATGCCGGTTTCCTCACGATGTTTTCCTTCACCGATTTTAAGCAAGTGATAATTATACAATACGCACATGAATCTGAAAACTCAGAGGTGCGTGCCTTGGGTTCGAACTCGAGACCTAAGACTTGGTAGTCCGACGGTGATACCACTAGGCTATCACTGCTGCAAAAAAAAAAAAAATTGTTTGTGTTGTTGTTGTGTCCCAAATAAAATATGTTCTTCCTTTCAAATGTGTTTTTTGTTGCACGTGCCACCAGCCACCCCTACATGAGTCCAATTGAACTTGACACCAACCAAGGTCGCTATGATGAGGTCACTGTTGCGGAAGCCCTTCGATGTATATTTACTACTCCGCGTGTGTAATTTTCGTCCACGTCGTTACGCCTACGTATGATGAACTGGCTATTGCACGCGGTTTCCCTCACGTGGATACTAATTCTTTTTTTTGTAAATTAAAGTACAAAACGCGCAGTAACATCCTCCCCTGTATAGTTTACTACCTTAAAGAGATGGAATTCCTTAAAGGGTTGATTTTTGAAAAACCTAGAGACACTGATCGGACCCCGCGTTTCCCTCAATCTTTAGGGAAAATGGTACATTTATAATTTACTTAGATAAGTATTCGTGCCAATTTTCCAAGTTTATTAAATCAATAAATTTTATCATACAATGGATACCCCCCTTTTGACCCCCATAAAGATAGAATTTCCCCATAAAGCATACCTGAGGTAAAATACTATTGTTCAATTACATGCGTTTACACTTGCAGTAGCAGTGGTGGCCCATTGGTATCGGCCTCGACTTAGAGTTCTTACAGACGAACGGCAAGTTGTGAACGGCAGAGGCTACTTCAGCCGTCGCCACGCGACAACGCTTGCGGATGAAACACGCCACAACTGCAAGCGTCGCCACCTGTCGGCGGCAGCCGTCGACGTATTGACTGCTGCCGCCGACGCGTTGACGACTGTCGTCGACAGGTGGCGACGGCTGAAGTAGCCTCTGCCGTTCACAACTTGCCGTTCGTCTGTAAGAACCCTTACGAGTTGTAGGCCGTGAGTTCGACCCAAGCAGGCGCTTTGCTTTATGTATTTAATTTCATCACCACTGCTCTCAAAACGGTGAAGGAAAACATCGTGTGGAAACCGGTTTGTCCTGGAACCAAAGACATGTGACATTCACCAACCCACATAGTTGTCCACGTGGTGGACTATGGCCTAATGCCCCTCATACAGAGGAGGCCTGTGTCCCAGCAGTGGAAACATTATAGGCTGATTATCTACAATTACAGTAGTATCCGATCCAGCCTGTCCCTTGCTGTCCTCTCCCAGCGACGCTCTAAGTCGAGGTCAGTACCCCACAGGGTGCGCCCTTAGCGCTGTCGCTTTGTTTGTAATTTTTTAAAGCCTTGGCTGGAGACCTTAATTTATTAAGGCATCCACAAGCAAGAAAGCCGGTTAAGCAGTAAACAACATCCTATGTTGAACTGCGAGATGTCACTAAAAAGGAAATTACACTTACAGCCATACCCTTCATGGTAATGAACAGGCTAGGAAAGTAGAGACATATCCAAATAATAATTAAAAAAACTCATTTATTCAAACTAGGCGGAATATCAGTACTTTTTGAAAGTCAAACTGAAATAAGACAGTCCCCAAAAACGCCCACCCTTCACCACTTCGTAGTGCTTTAGCTGGGAAGAAGTGGCGCAACAAAATCCCCAGCAGCACAGCTGTCTGTTTAGTTGGAAGAACTTGACTTGACGTTAGTCATAGAGACTGCCGGGTAAGTGGGATTGTCCGAAAGGGTTACCGCTACCCCGGAACATAAAGGGCTAAGGAAGGAACATGGATGGGTTTTAGTCAGTAAGAGTCTGAGAGTCCCTTCCGCTCCACCCAGAGCGGGAGAAGTAATAGGATGATTTCCCAGCCTAAAAAAAAAGTCATAGAGACTACCTTACTGCACCCTCGTCTGCATGAGGTAATCGCCAGACTTGGTAACGGGTGGTTTTTTACGTTTGATTTGCATGCCAGTGTAAGTTACCCTTTGCATTTAACGTCCTTGAAACTGGCATACAAGGTCGCGACTCGCGATGAAGTCACCAAGCGTACATTGATAGCATTCATAAGAACTCGTTCACGTAACCATTCGATTTTATCTTTTGTTGTGGTTACAAATAAAGTGTTGGGTAGATCGTCTACTGGGCTTAAGGGCCTTAGCAGACATGCTACTGTTAGCATCCGCGGTTAGCTCTATCAGTTAATGAATTTCTGAACCTAAACTATTTGTTTTGCCATAGATTTTTGTGAATTTTCTGATTCTTATTTTTTATTTACTGTTGATATTTATAACTTACTAGCTGACCCGACAGACGTTGTCCTTTTTTAACTATGATGCCTACCTACTTTTTTAATGTAAGAACCTTCTCCTGACAATAACAAACACAACAAAAAAAGAATTAGAGAAATCAGTTCAGCTGCTCTCGAGATTTGCGCTTAGTAACACATTCAGCTATTCATTTTTATATTATTTAATTTTTCCTTGTTAAACTAATATCATCATCATCACCATCATCTGCCTAGCCTTTTCCCAACTATGTTGGTGTCGGCTTCCAGTCTAACCGGATGCAGCTGAATACCAGTATTTTACATGGAGCGACTGCCTATCTGACCTCCACAACCCTCTCATATGTGGCAAACAAGTCTGAACTATTTAATTTTATCCTGCATGCATGATTTTGTTCCTGTGTACCTACACATGTTGGAGCTAATAAATATATCTTATCAGCCTTTAATGTTCCCACTGCTGGGACGCAAACCTCCTCTTTATGAGAGTGAGTGGGCCAGCCCATAATCCACCACGTGGAACTATGCGGGTTGGTGAATGTCACATGTCATAGAAGTTTTTGTTCTAGGACATGTTTTTATTATCTTATCATGAGGTTATGGTTTCCGCACTCAGTCCTTAGGCGGACCATTGTGCGTGGGCCACGGCGGCCTTCGGTGGTTATTCCAACCAGCCCACCTCCCACCAGAAGTTGATCATGTCTCCAGGCCTGTGTTGTACATCTGTGAAAGATCTAGGTGTTCTGAGGGTCTGTTTTCTGATCAGTGTGTCGCCTGTGAACTTAAAGAGCACGAGCGCGACGGTTTCCTTAGCCTCCATGCAGACCCTGCACAAAGGACTGTCCGTTAGGACATGCCGGTTTCCTTATGATATTTTTCGTTCTCGTTGCCTTTCGATTTTATCATTACTTTGGTTAGGAACAAAGTATTAAGTTAACCGTCTTGCTAGGTACTGCTGCGTAGGAAAGGGCCTTAGCAGACATGCTACTGATAGCAAGTTCTGTTTCAGAGGGACTGTCCGAGGTTATACCTTCGGTCGGTCCCGCTGGCCCAGTGCGGATTGCTAGAAGACACATGTCTTCGTATTCTTGGTTCTAAGATGTTCCTCCGCCGTTTTGAGAGCATTGGTGATGAAATTATTAACTAGAACTGATGACCTGCAATTCGAAGTTAGGGCCATTACCGATAGGCCACCACTACTCACTTTAGCACTTAAACAGTCAGTGGGATTGTCCGAAGGGTTACTGCTACCCTAGAACACAGGGCTAAGAAAGGAACATGGCTAAGTTTTGGTCAGTAAAAGTCTGACACTCCCTTCCGCTCTATCCACAGCGGGAGGGGTCATATCTTGATAGCCCATCCTTAAAAAAAAATCATCTACAGTTAGCAATTTAGTAGATTTCCCGCTTTTTGATGCAGGAATTGAGCTCTTAATAACGCATAATTTTAGCATCGGCTATCAACGATTTTATCGGTACTCGGGAGCTCGATACAGCGACGCTTTATTCGGATGCATTCTCTGCCAACAATTCGGCAAACAGATTTTTAAACCATTCTCATATGGAACTGGTCGCCAAAATGCGATGCAGCGTCGCAATTTCGCCACGTGACGACTCCCAGACACTGTAGGCGCGGGCCTGCGGACAGTGAATACCATCTGATCAGGACCAAGCCTCAGGCAAGTCATAGGTCTCGAGTTCGAACCCAAGGCACCTCTAATTTTATGAATTAATGTGCGTATTGTATACTTATTACTTGCTTAAAAATCGGTGAAGGAAACATCACGAAGAAACCAGCATGTCTGAGAGAAATTTCTCAACAGCATGTGAAACTAAGTACTGCCCATGGGCAGCATAAAAACTCTGACACCAGGTTAGGCACTAACCACACGTAAAGAAGTAGAAGGACCAGGCCAGTGCCGGACGGCGCGTCCATGTTCCACGCGAGGCTCAAAGAGATGTTAACAGTTGTAGGGGCCCGTGATGGTTGATGCCCGCCGATAAACGGGACTGTCCGAAAGTAAAACCGTCGGTTTGGAACACCTAGAAGAAACAAAGATGGGTTTTATTCAATTAAAACAGTACATATAAGACTTTGACTGAAGGCTGACCCTATCATAGTTGGGAAAAGGCTATGCAGATGATGATATGAGACTTTGACTTTGAAAAGTCTGACACTACCTTCGCTCCACCCAAAGCATGTCATTGCGTCATGTCAGAGCGAGTAATTTGATCCTTGAAAAAAAGAGCGTTGTAATCACTAGATCGTGTGCTAAATCTCCCAGTCGTCACTCAACCTTTCCACCCCATTGGCCACAAGTTCTGCGAGCAATGTGCCCTGCCCAGTGCAACTTCATCATTCTCCTGCTCTTATCCCAATTTATTTATGATAGGATCTCTTCGTTTCCGTTGCGATTGAGCAGAGAAACTATTACATTGCGTTGCTTTAATTGGGTATTTGAAAGGGTAGTCAATAACGTTACTTTTTTAGCGGAATTTCTACGTAATTTGTATGAAACATAACAATGTGACGTCACAGATTTTAAGTATGAAATGGAATACTTATTAGCATTAAATGCAATTTTACAATTATATAATTTCTGTATGGTGATGGAAGTTTTTAAGACGAGCGGTCTTTTTTAAATGTGATTTCATATTTTATTTTTGACTGTTACAAATAGTCAATTAGTAAATGCCTTTCTACCCAATACCTATCGATCTTACTGTTCTAAGGCTTCCATTACCAAAATAACAGCTATCACATTAACCAGAGATGGAAAGCATTATTATAGAGGCCAGCATATTAAGTTAACCCAATCTGTCAAATTACTTTTTCAACTTTATATCAAAAGTATAAGGTTCTTTCAATTGGGAAAATTTGACAGTTTGGGATAGCTTGATGTGCTGGCGTCTGTTAAATCTTGTCGCATTGACCGTCTCGTCAGTCAATTATTCTAAATTGAAAGCACGTTAAGCCGTTGGTCCCGGCTGTCATTCGTGGATCTTTGACAGTCGTTACGGATCGTCAGAAGCCCGAAAATCTGACAGTCAGTGGCGTGCACACAGTTTTAAGACAGGGTAGGCAGAAAAGTTTACTCACCAAAAATACTACACGTTAGTTTTGGTTCGTCGTCTTGTCGATTGATGATGTAGGTAATTACCTAATGCCAACTCAAATATCCATAGATTGACTGATTTTATAGACATATCAATTTACGGTTACGGATATTCGAAGTGGCCTTTTGGCGCGTTTGTTTGATGTTTTGTAATGTTTGTGTAATTTGCAAAATTGAAATAAAATCATTGAAAAGATGGTGGTGTGAGTATACTAAGTATATAGGATTGTTTTATTTGTATATTAAACCTACACGCTTATCTTTCTGTAAGAATATCTGCAATATGGAATCGTAAAACATTACGTTTTCGTTTTGGCCGCCCTGTGCTTATTTTTACGCTTCAATAATTAATTCAAACCTAGATCTAAATTATTCCAAAAACGATTCAAAGTCCCTAATTTTTTTAATGCAATAAGTCACATCTGATGTCTTTTTTTGCATAATTTCGTAAAATTTAAATTTATATTTATTATACCTATTAAAATTATGAATATCAGCGTAACCGATGTCGTTCCAGACGGTTTTATTATTTGAAAATAATAGACAAACGAAGCAAAATAACCGATTACCTACTGTCAGTGGCGTGCGTTTCATAAAGACAAAAAGACACTGCCTACCCTAGTTCTGATAATAGATCTAATATTATTTTATCAATAAACAAAACAACATAAAAATCTTAAAACATAAATCAGCTCCACCTATCGAGTGGCCGGTGTGTTATCATTATGATCCGATACAGTTGGTCGTTTAAGTAATTTCACATCATCGATTCGCGCTGCACTAGCGCCACGGCATAGACACAAACTATTCGTGTCTGAATGTTTTGTATGTGTGCTCAGTAGAATGTCGTGGTGATACGGATTTTTATGTGTGTGCGTTTCTATAGCTACGTGGGCTTTGCTGACACACAATGACAAAAATCACGCACACAACTGCATGAACAGCCAGTGTCTCACTGGTTATTCTTTAAAGCTAACACGAAAAATTACGATCTCTTCCGAACATTTACGAACGAAAGTTTGCTATGCAGTGCAAATATTTTAAGAAGTAACATTGTTTCATTGAATTTTATATATTTTGATGGCCATCATTTTTTTGTCGTATTAAATTTTCCTTTTTAGTAATTTTAATAGTCATTAACAGCCATATTGTTTTATGTGTGTTGTGTTTGTGACTTGAGCTATCAGATATTTAGGATTTTAACATTGTTATTAGAGTGAAAAATGGATAATATTGTCTGTGAAAGTGGTTCAGATGGTGTGTGTATTGAGGAAATAAAATATGATGTGTTTTCAAAACTATCTTTCAGTGAAAAAAAACAAGTTATCGAGATAGGTTGTCCAACACCGGATTTGCAATTAATACAAACTAAAGGTAAAGTTAATCGTAAATTTAATACAAAAAAATATGATTCGCGTTGCTGACACTCGATGGACTTACAATTCGCGTACTGTAAATGTAATTTTCAATTCTTCTTTACATTTAATTGATTTATTTGAGGATATGGCTGAAAACGAAGACTCTTGGGATGGCGAGACATTAAGTCAAGTTTCGTATTTGTTACACAATTTAAAAGACTTTTAATCCAGTTTTTACTTCATGTGTTTAACGAAAATTTCGTTAAACACATGAAGTTTCGTTAAGCAACGCGAATCATATTGTTTTGTATTAAATTTACGATTAACTTTACCTTTAGGTTGTATTAATTGCAAATCCGGTGTTGGACGACCTATCTCGATAATATTTAATATTCGCAGAAACTGATGTGCTTTACGAAATTATGCAAAAAAAAAATTAGGGACTTTGAATCGTTTTTGGAATCATTCAGATCTAGGTTTGAATTAATTTTTGAAGGCGTAAAAATAAGCACAGGGCCGCCAAAACGAAAACTTAATGTTGAGGACGCGAAAACCAATTTTAAGCGGATTTTTATTGAAATTATAGACAATATATCCATCGAATGTCGCGACCGATATAAAAATCTGAAAGAGTTAAAAAATTTTGGACTACTTTCATGCGAAAATTTCAATAAATATAATGACAATTTTTCGGTTGAATTAGTATCGCAATTCGTAAATGTTTATAAATTATACGACTTTAACTAAGACCGCCTTATCACTGAGCTCAAATGTGTTTATAAATCTGCCGAATTCAAAAACCTTAGTATTTACAAAATTATAGAACATTTTTACGAAAATAACATAATTACAGTTTTTCCCGAAGTACTGCGTTTGGCAAAATTAATTGTTACAGTTCCCGCGAGCAGTGCTTCAACCGAAAGGTCATTCTCGTCGCTAAAACGTATACACACCTATTTAAGAAATACACAAGGCCAGCAACGACTTACAAATCTTTCCACGATTTCAATAGAAAAAAACCTTCTTACGGAAATAAAACGCCTTCCCAACTTTTACGATTCCATATTGCAGATATTCTTACAGAAAGAAAGGCGTGTAGATTTAATATACAAATAAAACAATCCTATACCTATACTTAGTATACTCACACCACCATCTTTTCAATGATTTTATTTAAATTTTGCAATTCACACAAACATTACAAAACATCAAATAAACGCGCCGAAAGGCCACTTCGAATATCCGTAAATTGATATGTCTATAAAATCAGTTAATCTATGGATATTTGAGTTGGCATTTGGCAATTACTTACATTATCAATCGACAAGACGACGAACCAAAACCAACGTGTAGTATTTTTGGTGAGTAAAATTTTCTGCCTACCCTGTCTTAAAACTGTGTGCACGCCACTGCCTACTGTGTATGCAACCTGTCAGCCAATGAAATGAATCATATTGTTTTGTATTGAATTTACGATTAACTTTACCTTTAGTTTGTATTAATTGCAAATCCGGTGTTGGACGACCTATCCCGATAACTTGTTTTTTTTTCACTGAAAGATAGTTTTGAAAACGCATCATATTTTATTTTCTCAATACACGCACCATCTGAACAACTTTCACAGACAATATTATCCATTTTTCACTCTAATAACAATGTTAAAATCCTAAATATCTGATAGCGCAAGTCACAAACACAACACACATAAAACAATATGGCTTCTATTGACTATTAAGTATTAAAATTACGTTGTAAAAAGGAAAATTTAATACGACAAAAAAATAATGGCCATCTAAATATATAAAATTCAATGAAACAATGTTACTTCTTAAAATATTTGCACTGCGTAGCAAACTTTCTTCGGAAATGTTCGGTACGGATCGTAATTCTTCGTAAGTTAGACACTGGCTATTCATGCAGTTGTGTGCGTGATATTTGTCATTGTGTGTCAGCAAAGCCCACGTAGCTATAGGAACGCACACACATAAAAGTCCGCATAACCACGACTTTGCACTGAGCACACATACAAAACATTCAGAGACGAATAGTTTGTGTCTTTGCCGAATGCCGTGGCGCTAGTACAGCGCGGATCGATGATGCGAAATTACTTGAACGATCTTAATGATAACGCCGGCACTGACTCGATAGGTGGCGCTGATTTATGATTTAAGATTTTTATGTTGTTTTGTTTTTTGATAAAATAATATTAGATCTATTATCAGAACTAGGGTAGGCAGTGTCTTTTTGTCTTTATGAAACGCACGCCACTGCTTACAGTCAGTCTTACCAAGGGGTATCTTATTACCCAGTAACTGGGTTGTGGAGGTCAGATAGGCAGTTGCTCCATGTACCTAAAATACTGGTATCCGGCTGCATCCGGTTAGACTGGAAGCCGACCCCAATATAGTTGGGAAAAGGCTAGGCAAATTGAATGATTGTTTACATAATAATTCTAATTGGGTTGTTTGTTGGTGAGCGTTAATTATGGGACGTGTTGTAGATTAAAATTAATATTTTTAGGATCATCCTATTTCTTTTCTAAATCTAAAAAGAATAAAGTAACCAAAGAACGGAAACTAAGAACTGGATTCGAATCCTACGCGTTACCTCACAAACCACAAAGTTGCAATGCAAATATTATGAATATATTACTACAATAATAACTATTGACCTATATTTTATTATTATATTCTATGCTTATTTCTGGCCGTGAGTCATACACCATGCTTGGCCGTATACACTCCCATGCAAGGATTCTCAAACTTTTTTCTATGTTCATCAGAATTCTTAAAGGCATTTTTAATACTCTATGGTTTATAGAGTTACCATTTTAATGATTAACGGAGTAAGTAGGGGTCTAATTAATTTCTTTGTTAAGGTAAATGCGCCAGAGTAGCCCGCGAATCTAATTTTTGTTACGATTTTGGCGATTTGCAGGTCAGTATTAGAAAGAAAGAAAAATATTTTATTCAGGACATGCACAGGAAATAAACAGTTTTATGTTCATCATTATCAAAATATGGTAACTCTGTAATTCGCGGTGGACAATTATAATTCTGTAAATACGTACAGAGGCCAGCACATCAAGTTACCACAATCTGTCAAATATCTTTGATAGTTTTTCAACTTTATTGCAAAGATATAAGGTTCATTTTTAATTGAGAAAATTTGACAGTTAGGGATAGCTTGATGTGCTGGCGTCTGTACTTGCTACGGCCGCGAGTCATATTTAGACCAACATACAACCTACAACCATGAAAATTACAAAAAAAAAACGTAAGTATGAAAATTTGAATTTCGCGGTCTCCTCTGGCGTCCTTGCCTCGAAAAGCATGCTATGGCTAGCGTGCTTTTCAAACAAGGACAAGCATGGACCGGTCTCTCGATATGTTATCGACTGTCACCTATCCACGGACCGACCTCGTCAAGCATTGAAGATCGACCCTTGCGGCTGTGACTACTTAGCCACGAGCCCCTCAACGAGACTCACGAGCCTTCAATAAAATAAACACTCTCACATGAATTTAACTGCTTTGGCTTTCTAGCTTCATTTTTCTGACTGAACGACCCTTTGACAATTCAAAAGTGCCTGTCAATGGTTTATTTAAAATAAATGGTTTGAATTTGAGTTTGACATATTCCTCATTCCTTCGCATAACATCCCCATACCACGACAACCGATTAGAAATAAAATAAATAAGTCCTGACCTATATTCTACTTAATGTCCTTCCAATGAGTCATACCGCACCAAGTAGGTTTATATATCCATTCAGATTGCATCACAGGGGCGGTATGACGTCACTCCTGCTGAATACTACACAGATATCCAGGTTTATGTTTGAATTAACGATATCTTGAAGCGAACGATGACAACACCGCTTTTAAGTGCTGTGGAGATTTTATGCGAAGTTCCGTTTCAGTGCTTTTGTTTTTGCGGTTAGGATATCTTCAAATGACCCCTCTGGGAGTCTGGGTGGAGCGGTAAGGGAGTGTCAGACTGTTACTGACTAAAACCATCCATGTTCCTTCCTTAGCCCTTCATGTTCCGGGGTAGCGGTAACCCTTTCGGACAATCCTGCTGATTATTTAAGTGCTAAAGTGAGAAGTGATGGCCCATTGGTAACGGCCCCAATTTACGAATTGTTCGTCGTAGGTTCACACCCAAGCAGGTGTTTAAGCTTAAGCAGGTGACCCTACTCCGAATCCCATACCAAACAAACAGTAGCACAGTAGTTTCTTTTGATGTCATCTACGTGATCGTCATCTACATCATTGACAGTCTTGTTCCACCCGCTATGGAGTGTAGGCCTCCTATATTTTTCGCTAAGCTATGCTTCTCTGGTCTGTGCTAGTATCATCCAGGTCTTCTCCACGGTCTTTTGTCACGTCAACCCACCAGGCTACTTAGTAAAATTCTTAAATTAATTATTTAATCTTTCGCGAGCCCGCGCTTCTTCCGTCCAGTTTTGACGGGTATCTATTCAGCTCGTCCCGCCATCTGATGCGTGGTTTACCGCGACCCTGCCTCACCGCCTCAGGGCACCAATTCTGTGCTGTTTGGGCCAACAGCTTGTCTGGTATACTGCAGACATGTCCTGAAAAGGAGGAGTGGGGGGAGACCATGCCCAGGAGTTGGACAGCGTAGGCTAAATAACAGGTAAGCAGTGGTAGCCTAATGGTGTGACCGTCCGACTGCCAAGTCTCGAGATCCAACCCAAGGCACGCACCTCTGATTTTTCGGATTCAAGTGCGTTTTGTGTAATTATCACTTGCTTAAAAATCGGTGAAGGAAAACATCGTGATAAAACCAGCATGTCTGAGAGATATTTCTCAACAGCATGTGAAGCTAAGTCAGAGGCCCATGGGCAGCATAAAAACTCTGACACCAGGTTAGTCACTAACTACACGAAAAGAATAATAATAATAAAAATAAAACATGCATGTGCGGAAAACTTCGTTCAGTCTTCTCGTCGCCTATCCCGCAGTGTTGAAGACTAAGTCTTTAACCAGTGCGTCCTGTCTGTCATGATATACGATGCCAAAACAGGACACCAATTCTAATGAAATAGGGGGCGATTCTATTGCCATCACCCGGGGACGAATTTAAACTCCGGCTGCTACTGAGAAATTCCAGATAGAAAACGCTAACAACGCGGCATTGTCCGAAAGGGTTACCGCTACCTCGGAACATAAAGGGCTAAGGAAGGAACATGGATGGGTTTTAGTCAGGAAAGTCTGACACTCCCTTCCGCTCCACCCATAGCGGGAGGGAGGAGTCATGTTATGATTTCCCCCTCTCAAAACAAAAAAGGCCTAAGGAACGTACTATTTTTCTTGCAAAATGGACTACTTTACGTGAATTATCCATAACTGTGAACACACACTGTGGTTAAACAAACCACTTTTTATACTCAAGTAGTATAAAAAGTGGTGACGTCACCACTAACATTACAATTGAACTATAACGCGATGGTGTGAATGAATACGAAATGCATTTTTAATCCCTATACCTTCTTTGCGGTTAGCTGTGACTACTTTTTTACTTTTTCGTGTGGTTAGTAGCTAACCTGGTGTCAGAGTTTTTATGTTGCTCATGGGCCTCTGACTTAGCATCACATGCTGTTGAGAAAGATGTCTCAGACATGCCGGTTTCCTTACGATATTTTCCATCACCGATTTTTAAGCAAGCGATAATTACACAATACGCACTTGAATCCGAAAAATCGAAGGTGCGTGGCTCGGGTTCGAACTCGAGACCTATGACTTGGCAGTCCGATGGTCACACCACTAGGCTATCACTGCCGTGCCTACGGCACTATCTACCATGAAGATGCACCCCACTTCTTTTTGGTCGAAGGGGCATTTCAGACACCAATCTACATGTTCTTCGCATGATCTGACCAAGACTATGTCTGGACATTAAAAGATTAAGCCTTTCTTCTCAGAGTAGTCAGATAGGAAACGCCGACCTCGTCAAGTTAAAAAATATTATTGACTTGTAAAAGTGTTTGTGAAAATAAATAATTTATTGTGTGTTTTCGTTTCTTTGAAAACGCTATTAACCCATAACCTGCCATGAACACGTATGGTATTAAATGGTGGCACTGTTTGTGTTAAGGGCCCATACTAGCTACTTATAGCATCGGCGATAGGCGATTTAGCCCGCTATTTAGAAGCTAAATGCATCGGTTTAGTCGCAGAATCGCCGATCGCAGGTGCTAAAAGTAGCTAGTCTGTTCTAGCTCCAAATGCCAAATTATGAAAGTGGAAAAACCATGTTTATTCAAATCTTCTTTATTTGTTTACAGTACCGTCGACGACGAAGTCGCAAGTTGCGGCCGAATACCTGGAGGCCTGCCGAAGACATAACACGCCATGCATCGATTCTGTGTTGGAGCAGATACGGGTAAGAAGAAAATTCTCCATTCTAATTGTCAATTTCATCTATAAAACTGAACGCGTGCGATCAGCACATTTACACAGCAGTGGTGTGACCGTCGGACTGCCAAGTACATAGGTCTTGTTTTCGAAACAAAGGCCCGCATCTCTGATTCTACGGATTCATGTGCGTATTGTATAATTATCACTTGCTTAAAAATTGGTGAAGGAAAACATCGTAAGGAAACCAGCATGTCTTTTTTTTTGAGTGTGGGAAATCATCAAATGTCTCCTCCCGCTCCGGGTGTTGCGCAAGGGAGTGTCGGACTCTTACTAACTAATAAAACCCATCCATGTTCCGTCCATAGCCCTTTATGTTCCGGGGTAGCGGTTACCCTTTCGGGCAATCCCACAGAAATTCTTCATTCTAAGTGCCAATTTCTCTATTGACTCGTCAATGAAACCTAACGCGATCAACTCATATAAACCGCGTTCAAGACCTGTCATACCTGTCCTGTCCTGTGTGTAGACCTGTCCTGTCATATTTCACCGAAAATACCGCCACTGACAGCTGTTAAACAGGGCTTATGTGCTGACAACTTGAATAACTCTCATACCTTTTTTGTTTACGTGAGGAACCCTTCAAAACCCCCTCTGTGCGACGCCTGTTTATTTATTTGTTTAAACTTTTCGTACGCAATAAAGGTACAAAGGCAGACTTAATGCCTTAGCATTCTCTACCTGTCAACCAAGAATGGTGAAGAGAATAAATGGCAGGTGTTTTAAAGAGTGGGAACATACAAAATAGGGCACATCCTGAGAGATTTTAAAGGGGTCTCCCTTTAGCCTAGCACACCTTTTTTTCTGAGGGGTTTTTTTTTTGAGGGGTTTTTTTTTTGAGGCTCGGAAATGGAATGACTTCTTCCGCTCTGGATGGAGCGGAAAGGAGTGTCAGACTCTTACTGACTCAAACCCATCCATGTTCCTTCTTTAGCCCTTTATGTTCCGGGGTTGCGGTAACCCGTTCGGATAATCCCGCTTACCCGGCAAGTCACGCACACCTATCGCATAATTTTGCACGGCTTACTTGTATACTCGCCGCTGTCTGGATAATGCCCCGAAAGACTAATCGAACTTGTTAGTTCGAATTAATTACGCTGAAAATTCTGTAAAATAAATGCCATGCCATCTTGTTTACTTGTTTGCGGGAAGATGGATAGAGGTATGTCGTGAATGTTTAAAAGATTTTGTGAGTAGATGGAAGATAAATTGATCACTTTCTTGTTTGTGTTTTGTTTTCATTTAACGTTTTTTATTCTTTTTTTTCAAACAAGATTTGAAGACTTTGTTTGCGAAACATCTTGTATGTTGTTTGTCAAATGTATTTTTTTTTCTATTTAGACTGTACAACGCCTTGGGAGTTGTTCTGTTATGTTGTGCATGTAAATTTAAATAAATAAATGAATCACGTACAAACCAAGTTTCTTGAGAAAATAGCCAATAAAGGCTTTGTACTTTTTCAGGAGTTACCGGATGGTTCGATCGGCGGCGCCGCGCGAGCCCCCCGACTCACGCTCGCCGAATGCTCGCTGTCAGGGCCCGCGCCGGCTGACGCACTGGAAGCCGTCATGCGGAAAGTGCAGTTCAGACGAGTCGAGATAGAACACGCCACGATAGACGATGAAGGAGCGGTGAGTAGAACGTTACCAGGGCTTCGTGTGTTAACGGTAATCTTCGGCAGTGTTCGGCTTTCGCTGGAAGCGGCCATGCCGAAAGCTCCATTCAGATGAGTCTAGATAGAACATGCCACGATAGACGATGAAGGATCGGTGAGTAGAACGTTACCAGGGCTTCGTGTGTTCTCGGCAATCTTCGGCAGTGTTCGGCTTGCGCTGGAAGCGGCCATGCCGAAAGCTCCATTCAGATGAGTCTAGATAGAACATGCCACGATAGAGGATGAAGGAGCGGTGAGTAGAACGATACCAAGGCTTCGTGTGTTCTCGGAAATCTTCGGCAGTTTTCGGCTTGCGCTGGAAGTGGCCCTGACGAATGCTCAGTTCAGATGAGTCGAGATAGAACACGCCACGATAGACGATGAAGGAGCGGTGAGTAGAACGTTACCAGGGCTTCGTGTGTTCTCGGCAATCTTCGGCAGTGTTCGGCTTGCGCTGGAGGCGGTAATGCCGAAAGTTTAGTTCAGAAGAGTCTAGATAGAACACGCCATGATAGACGATGAAGGAGCGGTGAGTAGAATGATACCAGGGCTTCGTGTGTTCTCGGCAATCTTTGGCAGTGTTCGGCTGGCGCTGGGGGCGGCCATGCCGGAAGCTTAGTTCAGACGAGTCTAGATAGAACACGCCACGATAGACGATGAAGGAGCGGTGAGTAGAACGATACTAGGGCTTACCTCGTAGGGCTAAGTAGGGCTTCGTGTTTTGTCGGCATTTTTCGGCATATCTGGAATTTTGAAGTAGCAGCCCCAAGTGACTTGGGGCTGAACTGGGCACAAATTCAGACTTGGGCCAAGTCTGAATTTGTGCCCAGTTGAAGGCAATAGGCTCGCTCCATATGACATGTAGCTCAACGACTAACTGGTCGTGTCAGCCTTTCACGAATTGTAGATAAGTTTATGAAAGCAATCTCTAAACGCCGACCTGAAAGGATGTTGCGAAATGTACAGTGTCATATACGAACACTGTTAGGATAATCTTTAATCTTTTTCTTTTCTTTTTCTTCACATGACTTAATTTTTTATGGCGGATAATAAGACAACACTGAACAGGCTTACGAGTCTAACATAAGTCTTGTTACATTCTGTTACTTTATTATGATGTTCGTTGGTATTGTTGGTAAGCGCTTAACTTCAGAATGGCTGGACCGATTTCGTTTTTTTTTTTTAAATAGTCGCCATCTGGTAGTTGAATCATGTTCTTAGAAAAACTTTCTAAGTTTTGGATAACAGAAACTGCATTTTCTATTGAAGTTTTGTATGAATAAAAAAAAAGTCTTTCTAGTAAAATAATAAAAATATCTGCGTCTTCCAGGAGGCGATATTCGACATGATAGAGTACTATGAGAGCGCTGCGGTGTTGTCCATCGCTGGGCCGCGGCAGTTTGGGATCAGAGGATGGCAAGCTGCCTCTAGGATGATCAAAAAAGTAAGTTAAATAAAAATTATGTTTGTTTATCTCCACAAGATTACATTCTGACGCTTTTTTTTATGAGGGTGGGATATCATCGGAGGAGGAAAAAGGGAGTGTCAGACCCTTCCTGACTAAAACCCATCCATGTTCCTTCCTTAGCCCTTTATAATAATATAATAATAATTTATTTCAAAATAAACGTTTACAAAAAGTGTACATTTAGCCAACAGTAATAAGTTTTCCATACAGGTAAAGTGCCTAAAACTAAAACTAAGATTTTATCATAGGTGCAAGTAATGGTTGTTCGGAATTGCAATTTTATGTAGCGACCAGCCCGATCTAGGTTAATTTAAACCTGTGTTTCAGGCCATCACTTTACAATCCAACTACTTTGGTCTAGTACAATTTAAAGTTAAGCTGTATAAAAATAAAGAATATTATAAGAACTAGGAGAAAAAGCTTAATGGTACCTTAATATCTAAAACTAAGCCTATGTAATTTTACAAAAATAAACACTTACGCGGGATCAAAATCATCATGCCAAAATTTCTAGAAGTTTTTCTGTGTCTGTGTAATTTAGTGTCTCTAAATATTCGGATAACATTTTACTACATTTTTTATACCTTACACTATAGAAACTTAGTACCTTGTTGAGCTTATTATATAGAAAAGGTCCCAAGAACAGATAGAAACGATTAGCAAACGCATGTCTAGTATGAGGCTTAATGCAAACTAAGTCCTTCCTTCTCTTGTCAGAAGGAACAGGGTCAAAAGGAAGTGCAGTGTCCTGGAGTAGTACTATATTTAAAATAAATAAGTACTGTACGGTGCATCCGTACGGCAATTATTTATTTTAAATATAGTACTATTAGTACTACTACTTTATGTTCCGGGGTAGTGGTAACCCTTTCGGACAATCCCGCTTACCCAGCAGGCTTCGGCCTTAATGGACATTCTTATGCCTGCTTAAATCTGAGACCGTTCCTCAGGTAGATGCGCGGTGCGGGAGGAGGGGTGACAGTTACCAAAAGTTGGCGAATCAGTGAGGTCACCGTACCCCTCCCGCACCGCGTAGTTTCCTCAGAAATGTGGTCAGACTTCGGTTTGGAATACTTATCACCTGATACACATCAACCAAGCCTAGCCTTTTCCCAACTATGTTGGGGACGGTTTCCAGTCTAACAGGATGCAGCTGAATACCAGTATTTTACATGGAGCGACTGCCTATCTGGTAAGACTGGCTGTCAGACATCTGACCTCCCGTAACGACTGTCAAAGATCCGCAATGTAAAGGTGGTCACCCATCCACGGACCAACCCCGACAAGTGTTGCTTAACCTGATGGATCGATCCGCGCGACTGTTTTTACTTAGCAACGAAATCCTCTATCACCGGATACCGACGGTTTTAATCCCTACCATCAGGTAAAATGTCAGCACACTTCAAGCTTCAAGCTTCACTGAAGTTTTGACGGTGATATTTTCATACAATATGGTGGGTAAATTCACCAATTTATAAGACGATTTTGAAAATTGATTTTATTTGGAGAAATGGGGATTATTTATTAATGGACTGTATTGAGGACTCTGATAATCGTCTCGGGGAATCTAGCTGATGACGAACAAAGCGACGTTAAGGAAGAGGAATTGAGCTCACCTACCTTTGTTCCTGGGCCGCGTGGCTGTTCCGATGGTGCAGCCATCGTTTGGTTGAAGCACGGGTCGTGAGTGTGGTCTGGTGCAGCAGGACGCGGATCGCGGATGGACCCCGGGGCCACTTGATGGATTCCGGCGGAAAGCGGTTGACCTGCAGGCTGCGCATACGCAGCGCGGTCGTGAATCGAGATGCGAACGTGGGCTTGTCTTAAGATGGAGTGAAGGTCGCCGCCGTCAATTTTCGGAGGCGAGCACTAAAGCGGGATGGAAAGAGACGGGTATATATATCGTCGCCTGTTCTGATCTACGTCATATGAAATAATCAGTTAATGAGTGATAGAATTACAAAAGGGACGACTAGATGGCGTCACCACAATAGCTTAGCTGATACGTATTATACAACAAAATGACAATTAATACCAATGACCTTCTGACCTTGTTTTTCTTCTAACTTTCAGAGCGCTGACCTGTCAGAATTAGAAGTGTCAGACGCGCCACTGGAAGCGTCGCACGCGCCCGTGTTAGCGCGCTCTCTGCGCGCGCACACGTGCACTCTGAGAGCGCTGTGTCTGCAGCGCGTGAGCCTGTGCGGAGAGCCTTTGTTATGTCTAGGTAAGAAAAATACGACGACTAGTAAAGTCAAAGTAAAATCATTTATTGCATATTACATGCTGCCAGCGGTTTCGTCCCAAAGGAACGTGCTACCGGGATAAATGGGTATCCTATGTGTTAATCCAGGTCATAAACTACCTCTGTGCCAAGTTTCATCCAGATCCGATCAGCCGTTTGAGCGTGAAGGACGGACAAACATACAAACTTACTCACAAACTCGCTTACAAACTTTCGCCTTTATAATAGTAGTGTTCATAGATGATGTATTTCTATTATTATTATCTATACTAATATTATAAAGAGGAAAACTTTGTTTGTTTGTTTGGTTGTAATGAATAGGCTCAAAAACTACTGGACCGATTTTAAAAATTCTTTCACCGTTGGAAAGCTTAGTTTTCTAGGAGTAACATAGGCTACTTTTTATCCCGGGAAAAATAACGGGTCCCACGGGAAAGACCACGGGAGCGAAGCCGCGGGCAAAGTGCTAGTTATTTATAATTTAATATTAATGTTAATTTTTTTTTGAGACTATTTAACTTTGTATATTTCTTGTTATTTTTTTTTGAAATCTTATGGTCTTCCGACCTAATTTATACACCAGCCATGGTCAAACATGTTGTGCCAAAGAATATCCTGTAACACTTACAATAAACATTGTTAATAAACATTATGTTTATTCTACACATGTTTTTGCAAATAAATTGACCTTTACCTTTATCTTCTGTGGCCGCTATAACAACGAATACTAAAAAACAGAATAAAATAAATATTTAAGGAGGCGATACAACAAACGTGATTTGTTTGCCGTTTTTATAGATGCGATCGTGTGCGAGCCCGAGTCGCACTTGGCCGCTTTTATCAAACAAACTAGCTTCATCTTTCTGACTGACCGACCCCTTTACAATTCAAAAGTGCCTGTAATTGGTTTGTTTGAAATAAATGCTTTGAGTTTGAGTTGGAGACACTAAACAATATTTTTCTATTATTTACAGTAATAGCTCTGAAATCAAACAGCTCGATCCGTGAGCTACGCCTCTGCGACAACAGACTGTCCGTGTCGGACGCCTCGCAGCTCGCCTCGCTGCTCAGATACAACTCTCGTATACAGCTTCTGGACCTCTCCAACAATATGATACAGGTAACAATATAATAATAATAATATCCTTGGACATTTCACACAACGCCATATAGTCCCAAGCTAAGCAACCTAATGCTTGTGTTATGGTAACGAGATGGCTGATATACTACTTATACACATTTTTTTATATGATAGAGTTATAATCTTTAGTTTTCTTGATTAGGGGTGTTCTTCTTTTCATAAGGTAAGTGACTATCCTTTTTATTTTTCAAATTCAAATCATCAAATGACCCCGCTCTGTGTGGAGCGGAAGAGAGTGACAGACTTTTACTGGCTAAAACCCATTCATGTTCCTACCTTAGCCCTTTATGTTTCCTCGTAGAGGCGATCGGCGGCGGCGACCTCTCGCGCCCGGCCCTGGTGCAAGCCATGGTCCGGGGCGAGAGGGAGTGGGAGGCAGTCACCTCCTTCTGCGAAAAAGTCATGCTCGCGAAGGAGGTGGCGGGATGGGAGAGAGGTCCTCTTGTCCCAGCCGCCGCAGGAGACGCCCCGGGCGTCGGGAGCCACGTGACGACTCCCGGCCACCGTAGGCGCGGGCCTGCGGACGGTGAGTAATGGGTGACTCACCGTCCGATCAGCACCAGACCCGTGCCGTACGGCGCGTATATGTTCCACGCGCGCCTCAAAGAGATGTCAGCATATGAAGGGGCCCCTCAGGGCCAAGCCTGCCGGGTAAGCGGGATTGTCCGAAAGGGTTACCGCTACCCCGGAACATAAAGGGCTACTGAAGGAACATGGATGGGTTTTAGTCAGTAAGAGTCTGACACTCCCTTCCGCTCCACCCAGAGCGGGAGCAGTCATTGGATGATATCCCAGCCTTAAAAAAAAAATAAGCCCTTTATGTTCCGGGGTAGCGGTAACCCTTTCGGACAATCCCGCTTTAGTGACTAACCTGAGTTTCTATGCTGCCTAATGGGCCTCTGACTTAGCTTCACATGCTGTTGAGAAATATTTCTCAGACATGCCTGTTTCCTTACGATGTTTTCCTTCACCGATTTTAAATATATAATTATTATTAATAATTAATATAATATTTAGTCCGTCAATCAGATAGCAGAATAATATTTGACACGTATTTTTTGCTTTATCATAATATGTAATATAAAATGACGTAGATAAAACGCATTAAAGTTGGGGAGTGGGGCTCGCTACGTCACAAGTAAGTATCAAAACTACATACTTGTGACGTCATGCCACATTTTAACCCATTGTATCGACGTAATCTTTGGATTATGTAAAAAAAGAAACAATACGTGTCCAATATATTTTGTATATCTTGCTTACGGACTAAAAAAAAACATATCATCATCCCTATTATACAAGACGCACATGAATCCGAAAAATCAGAGGTGTCTTGGGTTCGAACTCGAGACCTACGACTTGCCAGCGCTAAAAGTTAATTTATTCTCAAAGTGGAAAGTAGACAAAATAAGTTTGGGAACCCCTGGTCTAGATCAATAGGAGTATTATTAAAAACTTTCATATTCAAAGTCATATTCAAAGTCAAATTATTTATTTCAAATAGGCACAAGTAAGGCACTTTTGAACGTCAAAATGAACAAGGAATAGAATTGATTCTAGTCGCCCCTTCCAAAAGGTAGTTTCGTGTGGAGAAGAATGGGCAAGAAACTCCAACGTTACTCTTTTAAAATGTTTTATTGTAACGTTGCAGGACGCGGGCACTGCTCACCTGGCCGACGCGTTGGCTGAGCAAGCGTCCCAGTCGCCGCCCTCCGCCGCCGCGTCGCCACTGTCGCCGCATCGCTGTCAAGGTATACATTTACATACCTGAGGTAGGTTTATATACATAACAATACGAGGAGCTCTCGGCTAAGTTATAACAGCCACACGGATTGATCTATCAGGTTAAGCTACGCTTGCCGGGGTTGGTCGGGGGTGGATCGACACTCCTCCGTGCCTCGAAAAGCACGTCAAGGCGTTGGTCCCGGCTGTCATTTGTGCATCTTTGACAGTCGTTACGGGTCGTCAGAAGCCCGAAAATCTGACAGCCAGTCTTACCAAGGGGTATCGTATTGCCCAGTTACTGGGTTGTGGAGGTCAGATGAGCAGTCGCTCCATGTAAAATACTGGTATTCAGCAGCATCCGGTTAGACTGGAAGCCGATCCCAACATAGTTGGAAAAGGCAGGCAGATTGATTGATTTTTGACGCTCGAGGCAGGCCGTACCTCGGAAAGCAAGTTAAGCCGTTGATCCTGTCTCACGGCATCGTTTGACAGTCGTTACGGGTAGTCAGAAGCCTCAGGCCTCGACTCCACCAGAGACGAGTTTTTGACGAGAAGTCTTTTAAACAACCAAGAGAATCTCGTTATTCACACTTCTTTTCTCCACTCAATTTAAGGCAACTTCTTCCTATTTTCGTGTGGTTAGTGACTAACCTGGTGTCAGAGTTTGTATGCTGCCTATGGGCCTCTGACTTAGCTTCACATGCTGTTGAGAAATATCTCTGAGGCATGCCGGTGTCCTCACGATGTTTGCCTTCACCGATTTTTAAGCAAGTGATAATGAAAGATAGTAGTGCAAATTAAAAGATATTTTTAATACGTTTTCTTTGTTTTTCCAGTGGGCGGCCACGAGGCGCGAGGGCTCGCGTTTCTTGTGCTGTGGAACAATCAACTAACGAGAAATTGTGCTCCCTATCTTAGCAAAGCGTTGGTAAGTTGGTTTTGTTATTTATTCAAGAATATTTCCTTCTTAGCTTACAATTTTCGATATATGACCCGACAGACGTTGTCCTGCCTTAACCTACTTTACCTACCTACCTACCCTACCCTGCGTACCCTAACTACACACATCAAAAGTGTCTAGGGATCAACATATATTTTTGCAATAACTTTTCTCTTGATTTATATTAATTTAAATTTTCTTTAAGGATTCATCAAATAAAGTGTTTTCGTTTGTCACAGTAACGATAAACCAAGTCACCTTTGCATTAATAAAGAAATTTGCCATTTTCCTAATAAAGGGATTTTTGACATTTGAACCACTAACATTAAAGTTCGAAAAAAAGACTGAAATAACAGTTTTCTTTAAAATTTTATTGGGTAACTTAAACAATTAATAATCCGTGTTTCTACCGCGAACACTAACAACACAAGAACATCGGTTTGGCATACTCAAAATGAGTTCATCCAAATCACGCTGTGGAATGGCCGCCCATGTTCGTTGCAACAACAAAAAAAGGTCTTCTTGCAACTGGATACCCTCCATATTCGGCAGAGCTCTTCTCTGTAGCATATCCCATGCATGCTCAATCGGGTTCAAGTCTGGCGACTGAGCAGGCCAGGGCAGGACATTGATGTTAGCTGCGGCGAGAGTCTGTCTTACAACTCTTGCGGTGTGCGGTCGTGCATTATCATGCATTAACTGAAATAAGGGACCGATTTGCACTTGTAGAGGAACGATGACGTCAGATACAATCGTCTCAGCATAAATTTGAGCGTTGAGGTTGCCTCTGATCCAAATCAACTCAGTTCTTCCGCCGATCCAAATACCCGCCCATACCATGATGGTTCCACCACTATAAGGATGGACTTCCTGGCAGGATTTTAATCGCTGTTGGCGTCCAGGGGTTCTCCAGTGTCGTATACGTCTTGTATCCGGTCTCATACCAAAACGAGACTCATCAGAAAAGCACACGAAACGCCATTGTTCTTCTGCCCAATTTCTGTGTTCAAGAGCCCATTGATATCGAATCCTACGATTGTGCATTGCTATAGGTGGTACCCGTAGCGGTCTTCGGGAATGAAGGTTCACTTCATGCAAGCGGTTTCTGACTGTTTGGTCGCTAATTAAGTTCCCTGAAGAGTGATGAAGCCTCACGGCTAACATCATGGCGGTTATTGTTGGAGCTCTTCGAGTTAAGATTTGAATGTATCGGTCTTGTCTCCGTGTGGTGCAGCGATACCGTCCTTCATGGCGCTCAGCCACGGTACCAGTGCTTCGGTAACGTGTCCAAAGTCGACTGATAACACCTTTTTTTGTTGTTGCAACGAACATGGGCGGCCATTCCACAGCGTGATTTGGATGAACTCATTTTGAGTATGCCAAACCGATGTTCTTGTGTTGTTAGTGTTCGCGGTAGAAACACGGATTATTAATTGTTTAAGTTACCCAATAAAATTTTAAAGAAAACTGTTATTTCAGTCTTTTTTTCGAACTTTAATGTTAGTGGTTCAAATGTCAAAAATCCCTTTATTAGGAAAATGGCAAATTTCTTTATTAATGCAAAGGTGACTTGGTTTATCGTTACTGTGACAAACGAAAACACTTTATTTGATGAATCCTTAAAGAAAATTTAAATTAATATCAATCAAGAGAAAAGTTATTGCAAAAATATATGTTGATCCCTAGACACTTTTGATGTGTGTATTCTACCTATTCTTCCTACCCTATGAACCCTAACTATCCTTCCTACCCTTCCTATCCTATCTACCCTACCTACCCTATGTACCCTACCTAACCTACCTACCCTACCTACCCTACCTACCCTACCTACCCTTCCTACCATACCTACCCTTCCTACCTAATCACTTAGGGGTATGAAAAATAGATAGTAGCCGATTCTCAGCCCTACTGAATAGAATTATATAAAATTTCATAAAAATCGGTCAAGTCGTTTCGAAGGAGTATGGTAACTAACATTGTGACACGAGAATTTTATATATAAGATTTACTTAGATGGGGACTCATAGACAACTCCGCCTTGGAGTGTAAATGTGGTGCTGTTCCACAAACGATGGGACACTTAATCTCGTGTCCTGCGTGTCCTGCCGTATGCACGTTACAGGAACTGATGGACGCTAGTGATGGCACCAAACACGTAGCCGAATTCTGGGCCGAGAACATTTAGATTGCCATCGACACGCTGAGAAGATGTATATTTACATAATTTGAAAGAAAATATTCATAATAATATGTACAAAATTAATAATAAAAGAGCATCATAAAAATTCTTCTACATTGCTGTCAACAGGAAAAGTTCCCAAAAGGCTGGCAGCATTGCCGCCTTGTATGGCAATGCTAATTCTTTGACCAAAAAATAGGCCAGCTGGTCACGTGAAGAGTCGACCAACCGGTTGGCGATGTCTCGATACACAAAGTGGGCGAGACACCTCCGTGCCTCGGAAAGCACGTTAAGCCGTTGGTCCTGGCTGTCATTCGTGCATCTATGACAGTCGTTACGGGTCGTCTGAAGCTCGAAAGTCTGACAGCCAGTCTTACCAAGGGGTATCGTGTTACCCAGTTAGTGGGTTGTGGAGGTCAGATAGGCAGTCGCTCCATGTAAAATACTGGTATTCAGCTGCAACCGGTTAGACTGGAAGCCAACCCCAACATAGTTGGGTAAAGGCTAGGCTTGGTTGATTGAACTTTATTTTTCTTATTCCAGCGTTCATCCCAATCTCTTTGCGTGCTTAACATCGGTCGCAACGCGCTTGGCAACGAGGCGGTGCGCGCCCTCGCGCGGGGCTCGGCCCTCATCTCGCTGGGCCTGCAGGCCTCCCGCCTCGGGCCCGACGCTGCCGCACTCGCTGAGCTGATCAGGGCTGATACTAAGTTACAGGTGAGGTGCATTACCCTGTTAAACACCATTGCCACATACAGAGTTGATATGACAGAGGTGCATTAAATTACACTACGTATACTATACGTTTTTAGTATTAACTCGGTACGGTATAAAAATAAAAAGCACCAAATATGAAGTTTTTATTTTTTCAAACAAACAAAATAGCTTACAAATCAGAGTAAAACGCAACCACTCTTGTAACAAAGCGGCACCGACGCGTGCACGCCGGAGCGCTGTTAGGAAAGATACATCTTGTTCAAGCGGGGCAAAAACTTAAAAATCATTTGTGACTAAACTATTGCTCCTATTTAATTGATTATTGGTACAGAGCTTGAAAATGGTCCCTAGTATAAGCTGTTTAAAGGAAAGCCCCTCTGTCGTATCAACTCTGTATATGTGACAAACAAGCGCATGCCCTGTACGCCAACGACACAAATATGTGACAGTGTACACTATAACGCGAAATAAACAATTAAATCTTTACTTGTGAGGAAACTAGCATGTCTGAGAGATATTTCTCAACAGCATGTGAAGCTAAATTAGAGGCCCATGGGCAGCATAAGAATATACTGGTATTCAGCTGCATCCGGTTAGACTGGAAGCCGACACCAACATAGTTGGTGACAAAATGATTAATATTAATGTTAATAATATGTATTTTCAGAGGCTAGATCTCCGCGAGAACCGACTGGGCAGCGCCGGGCTGCAAGCTATCCTGGCTGCCATGAAGGATAACTCCACGCTAACACAGATCGACCTTGACGAGCCGCCCGCGCACGTAAGCCACACACAACATATCAGCACGCATAGTTTTATCCGAAGGGTTAGGTAGAAGAGTACTCGTAGCAGGGATACCCACATAAGACTACCCTACCTAACAACACTACCCCCTATCAACCACTACCGCCCACCCCACCAAGATCAACACCCACCCCACGCCACCAACCACCCCACTAAACATTACACCTTACCATCCACCACCACTTATCCCACCAACCACCGCCGCCCACCCCACTAACCTTTACAATCCACCACCACTTTGTCCACCAACCAATACCCCTACCCCACCAACCACCACCGCCCACTTCTCGAACCATTACCATCCACCACCACTTACTCCACCAACCAATACCCCTACCCCACCAACCACTGCCGCCTACCCCACTAACTATTACCGCCCACCTCTCTAAACACTACCGCTCACTCCGCCAACCACTACCACTCACCCCAAAGACCATCACTGTCGACCTTACCATCCACCATCAATTACCCCACGTACCACACAACCCACACCACCAATCACCAACACTCACCCCACCCCACCAACCACTACCGGTCAACAACCACCACCCACCCCACTAATCATTACCAGCCACCTCACCATCCACCACCAGTTACCCCACCAACCACCACCACCCACCCCACAACCCACAACACGAAGTACCACCAACCACTTAATCATTCTCTTTTATTCTCAGGACTCAACAAATCTAACAGCGGAAGACTCAGAAACAGCCCTCATACGTCGCCTCACGAGAGAGATACGCGCGATGTGCCGCCGGAACGAGCCCCCTGTGCGGCAGGACGAGGAGGGCGCGCACCCTGTACATCGGAAGATCAGCCTCACCTGCCACACTGCCTGTCTGCTTAGAGTAAGTTCCATACATATACTGTACTAGCTTAGACGAGTTCGTGACTCCTCCCGCTCTTGACTCTTACTGACTAAAACCCATCCATTTTCCTTGGGTGTGTAACGATTGACATAATAACAAAAGTTCTAATGATCATAAGACCTAATTTCATTTAATATAATTTTTTTTTAATATAACGATCAAATTTTATAAAGAATTATTGATATAATTTCATTTTAACTAATTTCATATAGTATAATGAACAGTTTATATAATGCACATTTGAAATAATATTCAATTAATATAATATTCAGTTGCTATAATATTCAAAATCCATAAGTAGGAGCCCCGCTTCGCGGGGCTCCGTCGACCAAGCCCACCCTCAACGTTGCATAGAATAATTTAACCCATTGAAGGACAGTGAACGAGACACAATAGAAGTTTTATTGTTATTACGTCTATAGGCGTTCACTGTCCCTCAAAGTGTTAAGGTTTGTTTAGGTGCCATTTCAGTTAGGTTAGAACTGTGACCATTAGAGATGAAAATTAGGTCAAAAGAACATTAGGTCAAATGAACGTTATAAAAAATGAATATTATACATAATGAAAATTATAAAATGAACGTTATACTAAATGAAATTAGAGTAAATGAAAATTATATCAAATATAACATTAGATCATATGAAATTCAAGGTTAAATGTTTTTATAGTATATGAAAATTATATCATATTTAAGTTATGTCAAATAAAATTAGACTATCTGTTATTATAGCAAACATTACACACCCATTTTCCTTCCCTAGCCCTTTATGTTCCGGGGTAGCGGTAACCCTTTCGGACAATTCTGCTGACCAAACAAAGGCTACATTACTCCGTTATGGGGGATCTGCTTAGGTAGCTCACGATAACTCGTTCATCATCATCAGCCTAGCACTACCTCTGGTAACTGCTGAATACCAGTATATGCGCTCCACAGCCCAGTGACTGGGTAATTGAGCGGGCGACAAATGTAGCTGTTGAAAAAGTCAAAGTCAAAACATTTATTTCAAACTAGCTTCCGCCCGCGGCTTCGCCCGCAAAATATGTCGACAAATTATACACATAAACCTTCCTCTTGAATCACTCTATCTATTAAAAAAAACCGCATCAAAATCCGTTGCGTAGTTTTAAAGATTTAAGCATACATAGGGATATAGGGACAGAGAAAGCGACTTTGTTTTATACTATGTAGTGATAGTGATAGGCTCAAGAAAGGCACTTTTGAATGTCAAAAATGAACAAGGAATAGAATTGATTCTAGTCGTTTCGTCTTCCAAAATGTAGTTTCGTGTGGAGAAGAATGCCGCACGGGTCGATCCATCAGGTTAAGCTACGCTAGCCGAGGTTGGTCCGTGGATGGGTGACCATATTTATATATCGAGACTCCTCCGTGTCTCGGTAAACACGTTAAGCCTTTGGTCCCGGCTGTCATTTGTACATCTTTGACAGTCGTTACGGGTCGTCAGAAGCCCGAAAGTCTGACAGTTTTACCAAGCGGTAACGTATTACCCAGTTACTGGGTTGTAAGCAAAATGTAGGGAGCAGCTCATATATTTTTCTTGAATTTTAATCAAATCAAATATGACATCCAACTAGTGAACAGTGAAATGCACTTATTGTTGGTTCTCCAGAAACTAATTTATACAGAGTTGATACGACAGAGGGGCTTTCCTTTAAACAGCTTATACAGGGAACCCTTTTCAAACTCTGTACCAAAATTGAATTAAATAGAAGCAGTAGTTTAGTCGCAAATGATTTTTTAAGTTTTTGCCCCGTTTGAACACGATGTATCTTTCCTAACAGCGCTCCGGCGCGCGCGCGTCGGTGCCGCTTTGTTACTATGTCAGTTTTTATTTGCAAAGGATGGTTGCGTTTTACTCTGATTTGTAAGCTATTTAGTTTGTTTGAAAAAATAAAAACCTCATTTTTGGTGCTTTTTATTTTTATACCGTACCGAGTTAATACTAAACACGTATAGTATACGTAGTGTTATTTAATGCCCCTCTGTCATATCAACTCTGTATATTAACTGTCCTGACGTTTTTCTTAAGCAATTTTACCATTTCTTTCTTTAAATTACATATTAACATTTTAAAATTATGTTTTTATTATGTGTGCACCCAGGACCGAAGTATCTATGGGCGGCATTTCCCTTTTGAAACGCCAGACCTTACATGTCATAGCATTTTTCTTCATGAACAGACGCCAGTACATCAAGTTACCACAAACTGTCAACAACAAACTGTCTTTTAGAACGAGAAAGACGAAACTCAAAAAAAATATTTTTAGGGAAATAGCAAAACAAGTTTTGAAATTCTTAACACCTCCGTATTATTTCGTGATTATTTACATCAGTGACTAAGTGTGTGCCCCAATTTATAAAAATTCCTTTCACTATTTCCGTTTTGAGTCATTTTATGACGATAACTCAATTTTAGATTCTTTTGAATTGGGTCATTTTCATCCTAAAGTTGCGAAATTTCTCAATCGTTTTTGAACTTAACCATCAACGCTTTAAGGTTTAAAGTAACTTGGAGGAATTTAGACAGTTTGGTATAACTTGATGCGCTGGTTATACATCCAGTATGTCCCCCCCGCAGCAAGGCATGTGCTCGGGCGAGGAGGAGCGACGCGGCCGCCTGCGCTCGCCCGCGCCCTCCCCGGCGCCCTCCCCGGCGCCCTCTCCCGCCGGCAGCCCTGTGCCTGCTCCGCATCCCAGCTCGCGGTTCATGGTAAGCAAAGAGTCTGCGAAAACCTCATCTAAACTACTCTAACTACCCCAAAAAAAAAATATTACCAAGTTCTTTTGAAACCCTCGCTACGCTCAGGATTCTACTATAAGATATTTGTACGACATGCAAGTATTTGTTCCGGGTCTGAGTGTTTTTCTATCTATACTAGTCTATACTAGTATTATAAAGAGGTAAAATTTGTAAGTTTGTATGTTTGTAAGTTTGTATGTTTGTAAGTTTGTATGTAGGGGGTAATCTCCGGAACTAATGATCCAATTTCAATAATTTTTTCACTGATAGAAAGCTACATTATTCCTGAGTGCTATAGGCTATAAATTATATTTATATCATACAAATTAGCCGAGCTATTGCATTTTTCGTCTAGCAAGTCGGAAAGAAATACCTCCGAAAACAGAATTATTTGCATGCGCTGCCTAAACAGTTGTTTAAAATTGAAAGCAATGTATGGCAACCCGGTTTGCCTTAATTATTTCTACAAAAAAGTCCGCGACACCACATTTCTATCTTTTGTATTTTAACTTTTATATTTCGTTTTATGTTTTAAAAAAGTATTTTTTTGACTTACTTCTGTTTGGATGATTATTTAAACAACAAAATATCAATTCTTATCAAATAAAATTATTTTATGATCACAAGGACATCTCAGAGATAAAATTTGCCCTCTACAGTATGTCAATTGGTTATATATTTTCCGAGATAATATAAAATTACTAAACGCAAAATGCTAAAACATTCGCCGAGCTCAACTATCATTCCTACTTCCTACGTGCTTTGTGCGGACGTTTTATCGTTTTAGAGAAGCTTTAAATTAAATAGGTTCCTCACTTAAATTTTATATTTTTAACGTTAACATTTTTAAATGATGGTTTGTATTTTGTATATAGGTAGTGTAATATCTTTTGCCAGCGGCTTCGCCCGCGTGGTTGTTGGAAATTATCCCACCGGAACGGGTACGTTTTTCCGTGATAAAAATTAGCCTATGTGTTATTCCAGACTATAATCTATCTCTGTGCCAAACATCCAGATCCGTTCAGCCGTTTTGGCGTGCTTGAGTAACAAACATCCATCCATCCATCCAAACGTTCACATTTATAATAGTAGTAAGATAATTTTGTTATTATCCGTGTTGGGTTAAAAATACATAATGCATTTGCACCTTTACAATGCAAGGCAGGGTGTCGTAAACCGTCATCTACCCCAGTCGCGATGGGGAATGGAACCGGCCGGAGATGTCGTGCGGTGTCCCACAGGGATCGGTTCTGGGGCCGCTCCTGTGGGACATCGGTTACGACTGGGTGCTGCGGGCCGACCTCCCTGACGGCGTCAGCGTAGTTTGCTACGCTGACGACACGCTGGTCCTGGCGCAGGGAAGGTCGCATCAGGCGGCGGCCGACGCAATGACACGCGGGGTTGCGACAGTCATTGAGAGGATCCGGCAGTTGGGTCTCGAGGTGGCATTGCACAAATCCGAGGCCATGTCCTTTCATGGACCTCGGAATAGGCCACCATCGGGATCCCAACTTACGGTAGGAGGGGTTCACATCGGCGTCGAGACCACGATGAAATGCCTAGGTCTGGTCCTCGACAGCCGATGGAATTTCGTGGAGCACTTCCGACGTTTGGCCCCCAAGCTGGAACGGACTGGGGCCGCCTTCAAGCGGCTCTTGCCCAATTTGAGGGGGCCAAACGCCTCCTGCCGGAGGCTTTACGCGGGAGTCGTGCGGTCCATGGCCCTATACGGGGCCCCGGTGTGGGCGCGTTCACTGCGGTGGCGCATTCAATATCTGAACGCGCCCCAAAAAGAGGTAGCCATACGGCTTATCCGGGGGTACCGCACGATCTCGGGCGAGGCGGCAAGCCTCCTTGCCGGACTGCCGCCGTGGGATCTGGAGACGATAGTCCTCGCGCGCCTGTACGAGTGGCGCACAGAGGTACTAAGCCGGGGGGAAACTCCGTTTCCGCAGCAAATTGCGGCGGAGCGGACGGACCTCCGGCGCGATCTCATGGCGGCCTGGAAACAGCGACTGTCGCAACCCAGCGCAGGGCACGCCACGATAGTGGCGGTAAGACCCCTCTTTGAGAAGTGGCTAGAGAGGCGTCACGGCGCCCTCACATGGATGTTTCGGGAGGTTCCTGCACATCATCAGGCGGGAGGAAACGCCCGGGTGTCACCATTGCGAGGATCGCCCAGAGGACACGGTAGAGCATACGGTGCAAACCTGCCCCGCTTGGGCGGAGCAGCGCCGTGTCCTCATAGAGCCGATCGACGGCGGCGACCTCTCGCGCCCGGCCCTGGTGCAAGCCATGGTCCGGGGCGAGAGGGAGTGGGAGGCAGTCACGCTCGCGAAGGAGGTGGCGGGATGGGAGAGAGAAAGGTCCTCCCGTCCCAGCCGCCGCGGGAGACGCTCCGGGCGTCGGGAGCCACGTGACGACTCCCGGCCACCGTAGGCGCGGGCCTGCGGGCGGTGAGTAATGGGTGACTCACCGTCCGATCAGCACCAGACCCGTGCCGGACGGTGCGTATATGTTCCACGCGCGCCTCAAAGAGATGTCAGCATATGAAGGGGCCCCTCAGGGCCAAGCCTGCCGGGTAAGCAGGATTGTCCGAAAGGGTTACCGCTACCCCGGAACATAAAGGGCTACGGAAGGAACATGGATGGGTTTTAGTCAGTAAGAGTCTGACACTCCCTTCCGCTCCACCCAGAGCGGGAGCATTCATTGGATGATTTCCCAGCCTTAAAAAAAAAAAAAAAGGGTGTCGTAAAAGGCGACTACGTTGAGCAGAAAAGATCACCTCGGTAATCTTTGGAAATTCTGATCCGATTCCAAAAATTCTCTCACTAATGGGAACCTACAGTATTGCCGAGTATCATAGGATATATTTAATGTTAAAACTAGAAATTTTCCGCGGACGAAGTCGCGGGCAGAAGCTAGTCTATAATATGTATGTATTTACAAAACAAAATGTGTATAAATAGTTTATCAGCCATCTCGTTACCGTAACACAAGCATTAGGTTGCTTAGCTTGGGACTATATGGCGTTGTGTGAAATGTCCAAGGATATTATTATTCTATATTTGTATCACTTGCCCTTCGCTTGATCAAGTTCAAAAGCAACAAAATCAAGTTTCAATACAAATATTCGCGCCAAAGACAAACTTTGCAGTCTAGCATGACAAATATAACGCTAAAGGCATCGTGTGGAATATGGACCTTGGCTTAGATCAGGGGTTTCTAAACTTATTTTGTCTACTACCCTCTTTGAGAATAAATTATTTTTTGGCGCCCCTATTTTTTCACCTACGTAAAAACCACTAGATTAAATGCTAGGAAGATGTTAAGTCAGAGGCCCACGGGCAGTATTAAAACTCTGACACCAGGTTAGTCACTAACCACACGAAAAGAAGAAGAAGACTAGATTAAATTACAAATCGCCCCCTAAGCCTAAAGGCTCAAGGAAAAGAACCAGAAAATGGTTCTCTTACTGCTCCCCTTTAGGCCTGCAGCGCCCACAAGAGGGCGTTATCGCTAACTTTGGGAAGTGCTGGCTTTGAGCATCGCTAGGTATCAAGGGACAGGTTGGAGCGGATGAATTTTTATTTATTTATTTATTTATTGGTTCACCAACGATTGTTAACACAGGTTGTATGCTAAAAGTAACATGCAAAAATTTAAGTGCAACAGTGCAACAATCACTTACAGGTAAACTCCGCATGCATAAGGAAGTTGTACAATTTAAGATATTAATCTAGTTTAAAATAATAATAACTTACTTATCTGGAAGTCTAACAGTGTAAGGGTCTAAATAATTAATTAATAAAGCAGTCACAAACACCTGCTGTATGTCCTGATTAAAAACAAAAATAACGACAGCGAGGTTGTTTCTGAGTCAATGAATATTTTTCGTTCGATAAATGCTGATTCTCAATATAATCTACAGTCCTTATACCTCTGATAGCAGTAACCAAATAGCGATTCAATTGCAACGACTATAAAGAATACTTTGATTTTGACAATCATGCCAAGGACTGTATGTCAGTCATGACTTGCTGCTGTAGACTATTCCTGTCTTGTACAGACGCCAGCACATCAAGCTATCGTTAACTGTCAAATTGTCTCAATTAAAAATGAACCTTATGTCTTTGTAATAAAGTTGAAATTCTATCAAAGAAATTTGACAGATTGTGGTAACTTGATGTGCTGGCCTCTGTACTTTTGATTAATCCTACTAATATTATAAATGCGAAAGTTTGTGAGGATGGATGGATGGATGTTTGTTCCTCTTTCACGCAAAAACTATTGAATGGATCTGGATAAAATTTGGCACAGAGATAGATTATAGTCTAGAATAGCACATAGGATACTTTTTATCCCGGCAAAATATACAGTTCTCGTGGGATAATTTCCTACAAACACGCGGGCGAAGCCGCTGGCAAAAGCTATGGTTGATCAATTTTTGTTTTATGTATTAACCCTTACACTGCCATGAACTCGTATGCGTGTTGAAGGCACTGAGCTTAGAACAGCACAAAAAATAGTGGCCGTGTTTGTGTTAATAGCTTTTGCCCACGACTTCGTCTGCGTGGAGTTCTGTTATATCACAATATTCATCGCCTATATCCCTTTAGAGATTTTTGAGACAAAAAGTAGGCTATGTAAGGACATAGCCTACTTTTTGTCTAAAATTTGGCAGATATATAGATTGCATCTCAAGGAAGGCCTTGAGATGCAATCTGTATATCTGCCAATTTTTTATCGATTTCCATTCAGTGGTTTAGACGTGAAAAGATGACAGACAGAGTTACTTTCGAATTTATAATATTAGTATGGATTCTTTATCTAATGAAAATCAAAAGTCGTTAATTCAACTTAGGCTGAAAATCAGCACTTTTTGAAGGTCAAAGTTACATAAGACAGTCCCCCAAAAACGCCCACCCTTCACCACTTCCTAGTGCTTTAGCTGGAGAGAAGAAGTGGCGCAACAAACTCCCCAGCAGCACAGCTGTCTGTTTATTAATCGGTGTTTTTCTATCTATAATATGTATTTATTTACGAAAAAAATATGTATATAAGTAGTTTATCAGCCATCTTGTTACCATAACACAAGCATTAGGTTTAGTGTTGCCCAAATGCAAGACCAAGACGAGACTTAGGCCAGTCTTGGTCTTGGTCTTGCGTCAATACACCTGGTCTTGGTCTTGGTCTTGGTATTGCGCTCTCAGTCTTGGTCTTGGTCTTGGTCTTGCAGCAAGAGTCTCGCAAGTCTTGCAAGTCTTGCAAATACCTATTAGCCTATTGCTATTTATTGAACACGTTAGTTTAGAATGAGTTTGAGTTTTTTCCTCGACCTTTTTGAACTTGGAGAGTTGTATTGATGATTTTGATGATTATAATTCTGTAACTACATACGTCTTACAGCGCGAATAATATTGTAATCAACAAACACTCTAGCACTGGCTTGCAAATTGCAAAATAAGAAAATTTGAATTTCGCGGGCTATCCTGGAGCATTCACCAATGTACAATGTTAATCAACCAATATTAGAAGACTACAGGCAAAGCCTACCTAGGTATGCGGCCAAAATAAGGAAGTGCGTGTCGTGTTGAGATTTGCAGATTTCATTACAGTGTGCGTAGGTACATTTCATAGGCAATTTGTCGTACTCGTGTCTGGCGTGCTTTGCTACGTAGGTACTGTCATCGTTGAACATGGGCAGTGGCGGCGTCCTTTGATATGAAAGCGGCGGGCGGCGCGGCGGCGGCGACACAAAGTCTAGGAGCGGACTAAATTTTTACCTATTTTGGTAGGGTTGTCAATGATGGCATTAGTACAGAAAAATAAAATTAAGTAAACACAACGTTTATCAACTTTTTAATAACTAGGTATCCACGATAGAATATTTTTTCTACTAATTTCCTAAGTAATCAGTCTAAATATATTTTTGATAATTTTTATTTTTCAATAATTTGTTGTGTGGAATTGAATGGTAAACTCTAAATCTTACTTGAGAGCTTTTTTTAAAATAAACTTATGGAAAGTCCTGACATGGCATAATTATACAATTTTTAATCTGGCTGCTCACATTTTAGTACCACTCACTATCTATCATTTACCGATATTAACAATGATTATTTCGAAATCAAAATATTTGCAATTCAATAGATGCGATACCTACTTAGTTATTAATTATCATCTCGCCCGACAGCTTAAAACGCTGTAGTGTTCGAATTCGAGCCAGTGTGAGAATGTATTTATACAAGAAACTCAAAGCATTCAATTTATACCTACCTACTGCTGAGACATCTTCAAGGTCATTTAATTTTATCCTCCTGTACCAACCCTACTAAAATAGGTAACAATTTTGTGTGCCTCTGTCCGTACTCTTTGTCGGCGAATGCGGCGCTCAAACAGTGTCAAATGCTGTGATAGACTTGTTGCAAACCGCGGCGTCTTTGTCGGTAAATTATCAAATAAGTAGGTATATAATACATCGACCGACCAACAGTTTATTCGCGGAACGTCACATTATCCCAATCAACCTTGACCTTAATTCTTTAGCGATAAAGTTCAAAATCTGTTAAAGAAATTTGACAGATTGTAGTAGCTTGATGTGCTGGCGTCTGTACCATAACATTGCCTGCCGTAGAAACTGTTACTAGACCTACTCGACTCGCTGTTAGTTTTAAATTTTGCTGAATAAGAAGAATAATATAAACTTTGAAACATAAGTAGGTACCTACATAATGTTTATATAATTTTGTTGGCTATAATTTTAAGCACATACCAACCTACTAACGTTACATCTGCACATTAGACATAAACAAGCATAATATACACGGTGAAATTTAATTGGTTGTTTTCCCGCGGCAGACCGACTTGCCTTAAGTCATTGACTGCCGCGCAGCAGACACAATAGAAAAACTATTGTTTGTCGGACACACGGTGACCGCGTTGGCGTTCAACGTGTTAAGGAGTACTTTCGAAGCATAGAGTTAAAGTAAATAAATAACGATGTTTCTGTTTTAAAATAATTAAAAAAATATTCATCAACTCGAAAAGGTGAGTAACAATAGTAACACTAGACGTAACTTGTAGGTACTAGGTAGTTAGGTGCTACTCGCGTCACCACCTACAAAGAAAACCGATGCACAAAATAATGTTCAAGCCAAAATAAACTCTCGCACGTAGTGATACGGCATAAAATATTTTGCACGGAACAATACAAAAAATCACCGCGAAACCGACAAAGAAAAGACCGATTTAGAAATGTTCATAGTAAAATTAGCTCTCGCTAGTAGTGATACGACATAAACTAGCCTGCGCGCAACAATATCAAACGAAGCCGCCAGCGCCTATTTTACCCGTGCGGCACGCGCGGCTGTGACCCTGACCTACTTAGTTTTCCCGCGAATGTCGTACGCGCAGCACGCGTCATCTCTGTAAACTGCAATGGATCGACATTACAATTACAGCAATGTGGAGTACGTCGCTATGGTGCAGCTGTATGCTAGAGCTGACTATGACTCCCATGCTGCCCGGCGACTTTACGCAGAGCGGCAACACTTGGAGTCGCTCCGTCTTCTCGGGGTTCTGAACCCCCAAGTCCCGTCGCCACAAACGACCGTAGCGGCGACACAGCGGCTACTAGATCATGGACAGTTCCATGCACAGGGCAGAGGATGACCGGACGTTATTTTGCACTTGAACTTGGTGTTTCCTCAGCGCTGGATCGGATGCGGCGGGCCAGTGCCTTGGCCACCAAGAAGCCCGGACCTAACTCCGTTAGACTTTTACTCGTGGCGCCTAGTGTATCGTTCGTGAGGAACACGAAAGTGGCGGCGCGTTAGTAACTGCGATAGTGGACACTTTTGATATCGTACGTCGTGACAGAGACACCTTATTTAAATTAAAAGAAAACCAAATAAAACGTGCGTGATGTGTGTACAACGGAATGGCTTAAACTTCGAACAATTACTCCGTTATCGGGAAGTGTAAGTACCTAATCGTACTTTTGTAAATAGTAGTAGTTTAGCTGATTAAAATTATTGTAAATAAGTTGATTCAAATTTTGTAAATAGCCTCAAATACTTTTTAAGTAGGTATCTAATTCAGAAAATTCGTTTCCATGGTTAATTTTTCTTAGTTTTCGTTTTTTAATTTAATTGTGTGTGCAATAAATTGCAGATAAAAAAGTATTTATGACGGTCCTAAGCCCGTAAAAGTTTGTAGGGAAAATTTGAATAACATGTTGGATAACAGCTGATTGAAAAGCACGTGGGTCAACGGCCCCGCGGCCTTTAATACCTAGTAACACTAGACGTAACATGAATTGTAGGTACTACTGGCGTCGCACGCGCCGTCAAAGGAAAGCGATGCATAAATGGTCAAACCAAAATAAGCTCTCGCACGTGTTGATACGGCATAATAGTTTGCACGCAAAAATACAAGAATCCATCCGTTAAGCCGACAAAGCAAAGACAGATTTATTAAATGTTTAAAGTAAAATAAGCTCTCGCGTGTTGTTATACGGCATAATCTAGCCCGCGCGTTACATTATCAAACGGAGCCGCCTTCTAACCTAATCCTTTCGACGGTGACCCTGTCGTTCGACCGTAGGTATCGGGAGGTATTACAACTGGTTCGTGATCGCTTTCGAGTTTAGTTTTTCACAATGCTAAATAAGCCAGTTTTTGTTTCTAATATTTTATATAACTACGAAACGATTGTATTACATAGACAAAACCATTTCGCTGCGGGAAAACAACCATTTAAATTTCACGGTGTATATTATTATAGGTACCTACAAGATATGAACTTTGCTAGAAAGTTATTCTAGGTACATTTAATCACATGGGATGATGGGAACAGATTTGTGAGTATTAACACGCTACCTACTTAATAAATAGTTGAAATATAATAAGTACCTACCTAATCAATACAATACGTTTTAGGGTTCTTTCAGACGAGCGGCACGTTGCCAACTGCAGCCCTTAGTTTAGTGTTAGGACGATACCTACGGTTTTGATACTGGGGGCGTCTATCAAAATCGGGATTAAAACCAAATAGGTACCTACTTAATAACGCCCAAATTTCAGTTTGTCTTAACTGCAAGACGCAAGAGTCTTGCAGGCTTAAGTCTTGTCTTGCTCAAGTCTTGCAGGGTTCAGTCTTGGTCTTGGTCTTGCTAAAATAAGGCGGTCTTGGTCTTGGTCTTGGTCTTGCGAAAATGCAAGAACAAGACCAAGACTGCAAGACCAAGACCGATTTTGGGCAACACTAATTAGGTTGCTTAGCTTGGGACGATATGGCGTTGTGTGAAATGTCCAAGGATATTATTATTATTATTATTAATTTATTTATTATTTATTAATTAATCTAGTTTATTATCTTTAACCGCATTTGTATCTTTGCCAATTTTTCTTCGTTTTTTTATGAAAGGACTGTTTACCAAAAAGTTTTTAATATAAAAGAAATACATCATGTTTCCAGGTGACCCGCGTGACTCCGGAACGCGACTCCTCCACAGACAGCAGCGGTTCTACTTCATCATCATCCTCCACCCCTACCAGGCTTGCTTACTGCCCACCCTCGCGGTTTAAAGTTGTGCAGGTATACACTTGAAGAATTGCCTATTTGACACGGTCAAAAAAGGCCGCTCGTCTTAAAAACTTCTATCACCGTGCAGAAATTAAATACTATGCGAGGATATAATGACCACACGGTTGGCGCAGCGGTTGAGCGATTGACTCCTGCGCAGCATGTCGCGGGTTCGATTCCCGCACGGAACAAATATTTGTACGAACTGCAAGTATTTGTTACGGGTCTGGGTGTTTTTCTATCTATAATATGTATGTATTTACAAAAAATATATACAAGTAGTTTATCAGCCATCTCGTTACCATAACACAAGCATTTGGTTGCTTAGCTTGGGACTATATGGCGTTGTGTGAAATGTCCAAGGATATTATTATTATTAATTGTAAAATTGAATGTAATGTTAATAAGTATTCCATTTCATTCCAAAAATCTGTGACGTCACATTTCAATATTTCATACAAATCACGTACAAATTCCGCGTTTTGACAGTCCATAAAAAGTAACGTTATTGACTGTCAAATACCCTATTGACTGTAAATTCAACAGATTTAAATAATCAATCAAGACTGGCTCCTGAGGAGCTCGTGGCTAATTAATAACAGCCGCACGGATCGATTCATCAGGTTAAGCTGCGCTTGCCGGGGTTGGTCTGTGGATGGGTGACCATCTTTATATATCCAGACTCCTCCGTGCCTCGGAAAGCACGTTAAGCCGTTGGTCCCGGCTGTCATTCGTGGATCTTTGACAGTCGTTACGGGTCGTCAGAAGCCCGAAAGTCTGACAGCCAGTCTTACCAAGGAGTATCCTATTACCTCAAACTCAAAGCATTTATTTCAAATAAACCAATTACAGGCACTTTTGAAGAGACAAGGGGTCGGTCAGTCAGAAAGATGAAGCTAGTTACCCAGTTACTGACTGGGTTGTGGAGGTCAGATAGGCAGTTGCAGCCATGTAAAATACTGGTATCCAGCTGCATCCGGTTAGACTGGAAGCCGACCCCATTATAGTTGGGAAAAGGCTAGGGAGATTGAATCAAGACTGCCTCATTGCTTGTCGCAAGCTCTATTGCTGAGCATGAGGTCCCAGGTTCAATTCCCGGGTTAGGCAAAGTCATTTTGAGTTTTTCCATGTGGAATTTCTCAATAGCACTGAGTCTGGATTTGTGCCCGGTTGATGGCAGGACGCTTGCCCCTTATTACATGGGACTTAAGGTGAATCCTCCAACCAGCCCGCGAAATTCAAATTTTCTTAAGTTTTTTGCAATTTGCAGGCCAGTGATAGGTTGTATGTTGATGAACATTTGATTCGCGGCTGTAAGACGTATGTAGTTACAGAATTATAATCATCAAAATCATTAATACAACCCTCCGAGATCATAAAGGTTCCGGAATGACTTTGACCTTGTAAAAAGTCATTTTTACACCTTTATGAGCTCGGAGGGTTGTATTAATGATTTTGATGATTATAATTCTGTAACTACATACGTCTTACAGCCGCGAATCAAATGTTCATCAACATACAACCTATCACTGGCCTGCAAATTGCAAAAAACATAAGAAAATTTGAATTTCGCGGGCTACCCTGGAACATCAACCTTAAATATAACTGGTGAATTATATCGGATTATAGGCGTCATGTTATCTATACAGGGTGAAATTGAATTTATGGGGTTATATTTGAAGGGGTCACTGTACTCACCGTTATGAACAACTTTCACCATGGGAACAAATCTGGAATCGCAAAAAAAAATCAGCTGTTCCCTATATCCATTTTGACGAGTTATAATAATAATAAGTTTATTCAAAATATAAGGACTACCGTAAAATACAGTGTTCGTAAATCTATGTCAAATTTACAAATGATTTGTGCCTGAATTAGGCAACCCTGTGTTTCAGGCGATCGCAGGTAACATTAATTCATTAAATAATCACGTATACATTAATCTTAATTTAAATTTACTCTTATTGGTTAATCACATAATCTTATTAAAAAGGTGTACTTATAATAACTAGTATAAAAACTTATATAATACGAACAATATTGACTTTAGCACAAGTAATAAAATGCGAGCATCATGTATGGAACAGCTGTTATTTTTCAATTTTACACTGTATAAATAAAGCGAAATATCACTCACTGATTTATCACAAAATTTCAAAACAGACACAGAGGTATATTATGAGTAAGAGACGTCAGCTGAGAAACATTTTAAGAAATTTCCCCCGTGAAGGGGAGAAATAGGAGGCGGAAGTTTGTATGAAAAAAAAATTTTTCCTTTGGCCGTGAAATACAATTATTGTTCCCGTGGGATATTTTCCACGGGTTAAGCCACGGACAAAAATCTAGTGTATAAAAAAAAGTTTTAACATCCAAAATTAATTATTTCCAGGTAATGGAACCTCCGCAGATACAAGTACATCCGGCCTCCACCCAGCCTAGGAAGTCGCCTTCAAGATTCTCAGTAACCAGGAACTATGATTCAGTTTATAATCCCAGCCCCACCCCACCAAACAGCCCCGCTCAACCCGTCATATATACTCAACTACAAAATGAAGTCGTGACTCAACTAAAACACGAAGCGAGTCTCAACAAAAATGATCCTTTAACTCAAACGAAAAATGAAGTTGTGACTCAACTTAGGCATGATACTAAAGTAAAATGTGACTCACTTAGTAACGAATCCATTGCTCAACTTGCTAAGGAAAAAATTGAGCTTCAACGTAAAAATGAGATGCAAGTCAAGAATGAAGTACACACTCAAGTTAAAAACGAAATTACTGCTGTTAAAAGTGAACCAGTTATTACTGAAAATGTGCAAGTTAACAAAGTTAACGTTGAAAATGAGCCTGCATGCAAAAAAGTAATTACAACACAAGTGAGGAAAGAAGCTATAAAGCAGTCAAAAGTTGAACCGTTAACTGAAGTTCAAGTTAAACCGTCTGTAGACGTCAAAAATGAATTTACGGCTCAAACTGAGAAAACAGAATTTAAACCTGTGGATGCAATGGAAACAAAACCAGAGACTAAGATTGAAGTGACCGCTCAACTAACATCAACAGACTCAATCAAAAATAATGTGACGACTCAACTAACACAAGGACAGACTCAACATAAAAATGAGCCTGTAATTCAAATAAAAAATGAAGCTGAAACTCAATTGCAAAATGTACCTGTAGTGAAAAATGAGCCGACTGAACTGAAAAATGAGGCTTTGGCTGCAATAAAAAATATAGTTACTACTCAACTACAAAGTGTGCCGACGTTAGTGAAAGTTGAGCCGAAAATTCCAGTTAAAATTGCAGGGAGCCCAGTTAACGTTGAAGCTAACGTTGCTTCCGCAAGTTACATTGATAATGTTAATAAACAGGCTAAATATTCAAGTATTGAGTCTATAATTCTAGATAAAATTACCCTAGGTACTGAATTAGAAATGGAGTCGACCACTCAACTTAGAAATCCACCGGTTGTGTCTACGATTCAGAATATTGTGCCTTTTACCCAAGCAAAGAAAGATACAGTAACTCGATGCATCACAGAAACTGTTGTTCAACTTGGAAAACAACCGGTTGAGTCGACTTGTCAATTGAAAGTTGACGAAAAACAGTCAAAGTGTTCAAGTGTTGAGTCTGTTATTCAAGCAAAGAACGGAGCAACCCAACCCACCGCTGAATTGACCATACAACTTAAAAAATTACCGGTTGGGCCTGAATTACAAAAAGTTGAGCCTATAATTCAAGAAAGAAATGAAACAGTTACTCAATTCTTAACGGAACCGAAGACACAAGTTAAACCCATCGTGGTTGATCTCACGAGCCAAACGAATATTGATGATAAGCAGAGTAAATCCACAAAAATTGAGCCTGCAATTCAACATCAGAATTGCGACACTCAACTTAAAATATTACCACCGGTTGAGTCTACAAGTCTTGCCGATATTGGTATCAAACAAGCTACTTCTACACCTGAGCCTGAAATTCAAGCAAAAATTATCGCAGCTAATCCAATCAAAACAGAATTAACGACTCAATTTCAAAACGTACCTGTTGTCACTATAAATAGACTGGAAACTGAGTCTGTGAGTCTAATTCAAATTGTCAAAGCTGATACTCAAGTCAAAACTGAGCTTCCAATATCAAACGAGTCTTCCAATTTAAACAAACCTACAGATACAGACTCAGCGACTCAACTTAGAGGCTTAATTGAAACTTCAAGTAAGATAAAATCCTCGCCATCTCATTCGATTCTACCGAAAACTTCAATAGCTACTATAGAAGAGTTTCCGGAATGTGATGACATTGAACTCAGTGACTCAACATCGTCGAGTATTACTCAAATTTCAACGGATAACGCCACAAGTGATTCTAGTAAAACTAAATCGAATGCTGAGTGTGATCCTATTTCCAAATCCAATGAGAATGCAACTCTAGACTCAAATATGAGTGTCAACGCTTTCGACAACTCGAAAATCGAATTCACAGACGCGAAAATCGTAACTGGAATCCTAACTGAATTAAGTAATATGCCTAAAATGAGTTCTCAATTAAGTACTCAACAAATTGTGCCTCAGTCTGATACCGGAATAAACTCAGACGCAACAAATCTCAAAAATATAAAAACTATAAGTGAATTAAATGTGATAGATATTAGTATTAGACCAACAGTAGTGACAAGTGATTTAACCTACAGTGATGTGGTAAAAAGTGATAAGAATAACACCAAAGTGCTGCCCGACCAAAAGACAGAGAACATGAACAACATCGTAGAAGACTTAGGAAATATAATAAAAGATATAAAAGTTTTAGTTAAAAAAAGTAATTTAGGCGATAATGTACCTGTTGATAGTGTTATACTTAAAAAGAATAAGAGTGAATCGAGTTTAGATAGTCCTGACTTGGAAGTTTCAAGGTTAATGGACAATAGAAGAAAGGAAAGGAGTGTCTTCGACAGTAATTCTTCTTTAGAAATCTCTGGGAGTTCAATGGAAAGTCTTAACGAACAGAACAAGACCGTACAAGAGCTGGATCGCCGGAAATCCGGTGTTGTTCTGTCTAATGAAGGCAGTATGGAGTCTACTAGCGAAGTGACGCCAGTCAATAGTGGGAACTTCTTGAATCTCTCACTCAGTTCCAACGAAAGCGTTTCCCCAATATTTGGAAAGACGAAACTCATACATGATTCGCTGTCGAGTCTAGAAGCTAGTGTCAGTTCCCTAGACTCAGCCAAACAAGATCGGATAATGGTTACATCAGCTGATTCCGGGATAGAATACTCCTTGCAACACCCTTCAGAGAACAGAGAGGATAACTCCTCAAACGAAGGCACTCTGACAAATAACTCCAGTTTGAAAGAAACTGTCAGAAAACCCGAAGGTTTTCAACTCGTTGATACTTTAACATCATCACCGAAGCGGACATCAAGTCTGCTAGACGTGCCAGCTTTGAAAAACAAAGGCTTGGATAGGATGAGGAAGATATCCTGGGTCGCCCCATCTTCCAGCTTCCATATACCCCGACCAGACGAGAAGGAAGCCAAGCCTTCTCATTTAGAGAAGCTACTCAGCCTATTCCAGCATCCGACCAGCATATTCTCAAGGAGTTTAACTACTGATGATGAGAAGAAGTCCGCATCAAACACTCCTCCAAGAAAAGATTCTTCTCTCACCAGCTCTTTCTGGTCTTGGGGCAGTACCATAGAGAAGGATAGAGAAGAAGATAGTTCAGAAGCCACAGACTCGACTCTCTCCGAAAGAGTTCAAGTCTCATTTGTAGACGAGTCTTTCTCAAGGAAGTTAGATTCTAAAACTCCCTCTACAGACACTGATAACACTCTAAGCGAATTCCAATCGTTTCCTACGCAAGAGAGTGAGATAGCAGAAGATAGAGTTACCAAAACCACCGAAGATATAATAGTACAAAATTTAGACATAAGTGTAATTAGTAATACAAAGAAAGATGTAGATAGGAGAAGTGATGATCTCGTAAGAGAGGGACAGGATGAGAAAGAGTTAGCCAGGCCGAGGTCTTTCGCAGCAGTTCTGAAGAGCTCAGGGTCAGAAAACTCTTTAGATAAACAAAACAGTCCTGATAATGGACAATCAGTTGACAAACTTCCCAGCAAAGTTATCAGAGGTATCAAAGAAAATATAAGCCCTGAAAACACTCTGACATCCAGCATGACGAATACTAAAGCCTTAGCAGTAGAATTAGAGAGACAAGTGAAGAATCCCACCGTAAACCCATGGGATGTCACACAGAAAATAGAACCCAAAATCGAAGAAGTTAAAGTCCAAAGTGATTTAGCACCCATAGCTACGATTGAGGAGACGTTGGATGAGGACAATCCTTTACAGCTAGCTTATATTGATGATGTTAAGCTAGAAGATATGTCGAGAGTTCATTGCGAGGAAGAAAAAGAATCTAAAACGCAGGATATAGACTTAGGCAAAGACGCGCTGTCTTACTTGATATATGAAAACAGAGACTTTGAAATAGGAGCAGAGAGTATAGTCAAACCAACTGCCCAACTAGGCTCTTTAGCAGAAGAATTAAAGGAAGCGGAAATTAAAGAAATTCTAGATCTCTCGCCTGAATTGGTCGTAGATGACAGTCTACAAGACAACGTGTTCACAGCGAAAGAAATCATCGGGTTACGAACGTCCCCGATCATTCCCGAACGCGCTAAACTCAAAAAATCAAATTCACTAGAAGATTTATCCCAACTATCGGACGATAAAAGTCCCAAAACGAAAACTATCGCTTTCAAAGTACCGGAGAGTACCACGCCAAGGGACATACCTGAGCGTAGACCGAAACTGCGCACGCGCAGCGGATCGAGCCCGAAGTCTTTGCCCGAAAGTCTGAACAAACCGTGCCCTTTGACGAAAATGGAATCGATTTTGACGAAAAAAAAGAAAAAAGTGTCGTCTTTAGGGAAGATGGCGCGCGATTCTTTGCTTGCCTTGAATATGAGTGAGGAAGAAATTGCTGAATTTCGACGCTCGTATAAATTGACTTCTGTAGAAAGTTTGAAATCGTTGGAGTCCGTTTCTGAGAGCGGGAACTCGATGGACTCGAGATGCAGGGCTTGTCTCAGACAGTCCCAGGAAAGTTTAATGTCCTTGGATTCGATCTCCGAAGATTGTAGATGTACGGATGAATGTGATCGGCCTGGTAAGTCCGCGAGATAGGTCGAGCAAAGGAAATAAATTGTTTTTTTTTTGTAATGTATAGAGATTTTTTTTTAATTTTTAAGACTTATGTTGTCAATTGTTGATTGGTTATGGATAGGGGTGTGAGCCAAGTATAAATTTTATTATCGATTTTATTGAAATTTGACAAGATTTTCTACACAAAAATAAGTCTGTTTCTGGTCCTGATGTTACCTCCAGTGGGCAAGAGTTGGAGATATACGTACTTATAGCTCCATCTCTCTCCCTCTGGAAGTAATATCAACATAATACTGTCATAGGAGTAGTTGGTCCCCTGGGCCTTTTTTTATAGCGGTGAGTGTAAGAAGATCCAAATCATTGATACTTTGTAAATTATTCGCGTAATCAATTGAACACAGTTAAGCTACGCTTGCCGGGGTTGGTCCGTGGATGGGTGACCATCTTTACATATCGAGACTCCTCCGTGTCATTTTTATCTTGACTTGCACCTCTGTCTACCCCTTTTTAGAGAATTCAGGAATGTATGACAGATTCGGATAACGATCTAACCACTTAATAGTGAAATGTCAAATGATTTGGACTTAATGCAATAACAAATAGCTTAGCTCTGCAAAACGAACCAACCCACATCTTCTGTTGCCCATTTTCCGAAGAAGGAAGAATCGGCGCGTGCGCATAACCGGATCTTACGCCGCCATTTTGGTTTTTAGCATTGAACTGTGATGATTTTGGCGTTGATTATTTGTAAATGTTTTCCCAGCATACATTTTGGATTTATAGTCGCGAGCACAAGTTACCACAAACTGTCAAATTTTCTCAATCGATATTGAACTTAACCGTTAACGTTTTAAGGTTTAAAATCATTTGGAAATATTTGGAAATATTTGGTAGTCTCGTATAACTTGATGCGATGGCGACTGTACATATATAGGGTGACTGATAATTAGTGACCGATATTTAAACACGTGATTGTAAACATGATTACAATCAACTTTCCCAAAGAAACGTTTTTTGTAAACTCAATAGCTGCTAACAGCTGATCGGCGCGAAGTTCAATGAACTTTGCGCGCGCCAGTTGTATTGCTATTGTGATAAAAATAAAACTATTGAGTATACAAAAAAAGTTTCTTTGGGAAAGTTGTTTGTAATCATGGGTACAATCACGTGTTTAAATATCGGTCACTAATTACCAGTCACTTTATATATTGGACTGATTGTGCTGGATTATCACATTTGGAATAATTAACAGAATTAATGAAAGGTTTCTCAGCTCGGAGTCTGGATTTTTGCCCGGTTGATGGCAATGGGCTCGCCCCATATTACATGGGACTTAAACATAACTGGTTAAATGTGGCTGTACTATAGCTACATCTCTGCCGAACCCTTTGAAAAACGCGGGCTTGATATTATGTTATATAATGAGAGATTGTGGGTTGACTCGCGTTGGCAGAACTGAGCTCAAGTGATGATTTGAAGTTTTAAAATGTCATTTATAAAAAATAAATATTTAACTCATAAATCAACTTTAATTCAGAAATGATAATAACTGTCAGTGTCACTTCTCCAACAATCTTTTTTATCTCTATGTTGGTAAAGTTGATTTTTGTGTGATAATTTTGTTTTGATAAGGTGGCAATGGAATTTAAACCTTGTGGCGTATTAGATTGAGTTCTAATTTTTAACTAAATACGATGATTCAAGTTTAGGTTAAATTACATCTTACTTGTGCTTCAAAAACTGTCAACTTTGTTGTTTATTTATTTTCATACAAATGACAATTTAAAGCTTCAACTACGAGGTGAAATTAAATTATCTAGCGAAACTTCACTTGCGTGACGGATATCAATATTAAATAACTAGCTGCTCCCGCGCGGTCTCACCTGCTGCTCGGCTCCTATTGGTCGTAGCGTGATGATACGTAGCCTAGAGCTTCCGCGATAAATGGACTATCCAACACAAAAAGATTTTTTTAACTCGGACCAGTAGTTCCAGAGATTAGCACGTTCAAACAAACTCAGCTTTATAATATTAGTATAGATAATAAACATAAAACTTCACTTGCCATTGATCTCGTAATAGCTATAGATACCTGAATTTATGAGTTAAGAATTATATTTGAATGGAGTCCCTTATCGCACTTGGCGAGTTAGCCCATACTCGTACACTGCTATGAACACAGCTGTGTGTTTTCTGTTCTATCTCACAGTGCGCACACACATACATGCTCAATACATTGTGATCCATTCTAAGCTCAGTGCCTTCAACACAAATATGTGTTTATTGTCCATACATTGCAATGCGTGTTGAAGGCACTCAGTAGGGATTTTGGCGACACGTAGCGTGTTGAAGGCACTGAGCTTAGAATAGCACCTGACAAAAAATAGTGGCAGTGTTTGCGGTAGAAGAAAAAGTGTGACATTTTGAACGCCACACTTCTTTTATATTTTGTCACAGTTTTCGAGTTCTTGGCCATGTCTGTAAAAGTCAAAGGAACTTTGTTTTAACCGGGTATCCCACGACACCTGTCGACAGTTTTTTTATCCGACTACAGTGCAGCAAAAAGGAGGGTTAGGTAGTTTCGTCATCATTTGATATAATACCCATCCCGTCAATGAAGTTTTGCTAGTTATTTTAATTTGACTATGTATATTGATAAAAGAAGTGTTCTATCTAGTAAATAACTTCACAAAATTATTTTTGTGAAAGTTGATTGGCTACAAATTAAAAAGAAATACATCTCCCAAGGCGGCTTTTATCAAAGATTAAAAATTGTTAGAATTGCGTTCACGGGTATACAAGTCTTTGGTTAACTGAACCCGCTGCGCTGCTACTGGACCCGCGGGTCCACTTTACCACATATTCATTTTTTATTTTAAACAAAATCTAAAATCTTTTTAAATTTGGTACATGCAAGTAAAATCATGGGCAAACCTTTTTATAATATTAGTTTTAGTGCTGATCAACTAATCTATGAGCACTAATCTACGACCAGCAGACCCTAATTTTTTTAAAATTATTTGTGAAATGTTTGTGTACTGTACCTACAATGCAAGGGCATATAGAAATACTAAAATATTTAGTCCACATATCCAATGACAGACGCCTTTATGTCAAAAAAACTCCAAACAAAACTCAAAATATTTATTTCAAATAAATTTTCAATTACAAATAACAGGCACTTTTAAATTGTCAAGGGATCGGTCAGTCAGAAAGATGAAGCTAGTTGCCCATTTCAAAGCAGTAGTACCTATGGAGAAGAACGGGCAAGAAACTCCATGGACACACTTTTAAACAAAATATTGGTTACTTAATTCATATTATTAATTATACTTAATTCATACATGTGAGAACGATGCAGAAAGTTAAAAACATCCGATGTAAAATATGTAAAAACAGTTCAAAAATTTAATGAAGGCCATAGCCGCTAAGAGATGTCCAGTCTCTACTGACAGCGCCCGTATGCCGTAGCTATAAGGACGATTTTCGTAGCGCAAATTTTTGTGTGTTGTGCGTCTGACTTGACGAGCTCTTTTTCTTAGATAGAACACTTTTTTTTAGAAAAAAATGTAACTTAATAACCTAAATGAGACAATGTTTTCAATGACTGAAAAAAAAAAACATGAAATTTTTGTACTTCATTAAAAAATATGACTTAAAAATTTGTATGTAATATCATGATATCGATGTAACTCGATTTGTAATATAATTTCGATTTTTGTACTTGAATAGTATTATTATGTACTTGTATTTAAAAAAAAATGTGGGTAGTCAGATTTTTGAGATTTTTTTGTGCAAATTAATTCAGCTAGCAAAACTGCATGGATGTTACGACATTGATAGCTAAACATGGTAAAACAAATACAAATAAAAAGGTGATGATATTTTTTGGGATTACTTAAAGTTAAGATACTTAAATAATTTTGTTTTATCGTGATTTAATATCGAATCATCGCATCAGTGCAGTTTCGCTAGCTAATGTAATTTGAACGTTGTATGCAAGCTATGAATATAAATGTGAAGAAATGTAATTCAAGCTTAAAAAGGGTATAGTCACAAGCATGATTCTAAATTGATTTTCTTTTGAAGAATAGGAATGATGACAGGGTACAAAAAATAATGTATAGTCTGTCAGTTAGGTAATAAAAAAAAATGTGACCCGTCACGGGACGCCTGGCAGATGTGAAACATCGACATTATTTTGTAAAAGTAATATGATTGATGGCTTGACGCCGGATCGAGTGGGAAGAGAATCGCAGTCGATTGCGCATGGCGACGCGTCGCCACACAGTACACACTACTGCATATAGACTGTATATATACACCATCATATAGCGTGGCGACGCGTCGCCACGGCATGCGTCGCCACGCCAGAAATTAGTTTTACGTGCGGCTATAGATGTTTCACATCAAAAAAATTAGACACGATATTTTTTGCTTTATCATATAAATAAAACATGACTGGGGAGTGGGGGTGCGCTACGTCATAGCTCAGTATAAAATCTACACAGGAGTGACGTCATGCCACATTTGCACAATATATCGACGTCATCTTTTGATTACGTCAAAAAAAAAATACGTGTCCAATTTTTTTACTAATCTAGCTAACAGACGAATAACATTCACTTAGTCATCTCTATTCTTTGGGTTATGGGGGGTACCTTGGTTCTCATACGAATCTTACATAAAAATAAACTACGATAACACAGCCCGCCCCTCCAAAATTCAAAAAGTTTGAAAGTATTTATGAAAGTAATTACCGCGCGCCACCAAGACTCACAGCGCATGTCGCTGCCGGCCTGCTACTGAAGACGAATACTTACAACTACATACAAACTCTTTCGTAAGGATGTGACTACAAACATTGAAACAGTCATTTGGAGGGGCGCGCCATGGTATCGTAGTTTATCTCTACTTATCTATTAGTCGTTGTACAGTTATTGTGATTTGAATCACTGTAAACGTCAAAATGATCTGTATTCTCTTTGTAATAAGGTTGCTGTTGGGTTGTTTCCCATTGACAAGTCTGTCAGAATCACAATGATCTTTATTGTCCTTACAATAAGGTTGAAGTTACGTCGCTGATGTCAGAGGTAAAGTAACTTTGTAAAGAATGTAGTTGGTTTTAGTCTATCGACCAGATTTAAAACGTTCTCAGGGAATTGGCTACCTTGTAATGACACTTTCCCATCAATCAGTCGAAACCGTTTCATCGAAAAGAAAAATATCTTTAATACATATTTTTAAAAAGATCTTAAATCTCTGACTACCCTCCGAAGTGTGATTATATAGGATTATCGATTTCAACTTGCTGATCTTAAATTGTAACAGTCGACTAAATTATTTAGTTGTACTGACTATTCAAGTACTTATACTGTATTTGTAATACGATTTTTTTTCTACTACCCTCCAAATAAATAGACATGAATAATCTATACAGGGCGTGTCAGAATTGTGTGGTCAAATTTGAGGGTGTGATATAGTTCAAGCTGAACAATTTTCTTCATTGTTAAAAAAATATTCAGCCGTCCCATACATTTGGGTCCACTAGATGTTGAAATTTTGTATGGGACAGACATTTTTGATGATAGTTCGAAATTAGAATGTTAGGTAGCGACCCACCCGATCTAGGTTATTTCAAACCTGTTGTTCAGGCCATAGACTTTCATTTAAGAACGGCTGGAATGATTTGGCTATTTTTTGTTTTAAAAATAATATGTTCGATTTATACGTCCGAATTAGGTTGTTTTGGAATAATTGGAACAGTTTCTCTGAAAAAAAAAATTGGAATAAAGGGTTCAGCCAGTTTTAAATAGGATTTTGTTTGAATTATTAAAATTTGGACAGTTCTATCGGGTCAGCTAATTTTGTATGAGTGTGGATTCTAATTTAAATTAAATTGTATGAATGTGGGTGAAGAACGGATGTGGAATGATTGGATCATGTTGCATCTTTTGGTATCTTACCCTCATAGGGCAAAGGCGTCAGTATATAAATGCTGTATGTCCGATGGAATTTCGCGTTAGCAGGAGTTATGAACTACCATACGAAATTTCATCCTCTATTTTAGGGGATTTCCTTCAACCTTTAGGGGATGAATTTTTGAAAACATAACCCTAATGGACACTGTCGTTATACAACGTAATTTTTAACCGAGAACACGAATTTGCGAAAAAAAGTATTAGTTATTCCATACATTTTGCCGATTTACGTAAACACAAATGTATGGAAAGGCTGGAGAATCTCTTGGCTTTTGTGTAAACTAAAAATAATGTTGTCTTATGCGAAATTTCATGCTGCCGAACCCAGGCGACTTAGTGTGTCTCATCTGTCAGTGAATAAATAAATTTGAGATTTTAATGCAGTTAAATCTAGTTCATAGACATCTGCGTGCACGCATACACTGCGTATTATTTAACCGTCTTACGAACGAACGTTAAAATTTAATATATTAGTAGTAGAAACTTATAATAACATGATTTTTTTGGTCTAAAAGACGAAAAGAAATCGGAATTCCATACAAAAAACAGCCTAATAAGGACTATTTTGCACTGGAAATACTTTTTTTTTGTCGTACCAAACAAAAATTTCTCGCCAAAACAGATATCAACTTTATATTAGTGTTAAGTAAGTTGATTCCAAAAAGACTCGAAAAATATATAATTATTTTTAAATGAGATGGCTAGAAAGGGAGTGACTACTGAGATGACGACTAATAGAGAAGTATGGAAGAAAAATACATGTTGCGCCGAGTGAAATTAAATTGGGATAAGGGCAGGAGAATGACGATGATGATGAATTCTTTTTAAAGTCCTTATATTTCCAAGAACACATATTTGAAAACTAAATGCTAACGTACTATTGGTTTAATAGCCTTCGTTTGTGTTTCGGTTATACATTGATAATATTCAACAATTAGATTCAAAATTCGTTACGGGTAGTCAGAAGCCTGAAAATCTGATAGCCTTACCTAGGGGTTACCCAATAACCGGGTTGTGGAGATCAGTGAAGCAGTCGCTCCATGTAAAATACTGGTATTCAGGAGGACTATTCAGTGAAGAGAATTCTTAAAATTATTCATGCCAATTTATCAAAGGGAAAAATCATGAAAATTCGTATTTACTTACAGAATATTAGAAAAAACCTTTATGATGTATGATTGTCAACATGATGTTAAACGATTTTTCTAAAAATTTGGTTAAAAATTGTATATAGAAAATGTACAGAAATGGTCGTTCGAAATTTTTATGGTAGTGGTAAGTTGTTTAATTGAAAAAAAACTGCTTTATACAAGTGCGGTTTTTTTGTAGCTGCGACTTTCGTTAGCATGTATCGGTCCTGTCGGAGTAAACCGTATGAGAAATGTTAAATATTCACCAATATATCAGATTGATATACTGGCTTTTTCTTAAATAATATAATATAGATTTTGGGATTTAAAAAAAAGTATTCGATTTTTCTAATAATAATTAAATTAAAAAATGTGTATAAATATATACTACAAATTGTTTAAGAGGAAACTTTAAAAATTTGTGTCGCGAGGCTCCGTTTGAGAAAAAAAAATTGGTAGTACCATCAAAGTTGGTACAGGAATTTGTTGATCTGGCTTCCTAACTCCGTAATTGCTGTACCATTTTTGATGAAATATTCGTGCCTCGAGCTAAGACCAAAATTATGATGGTGTAACACTTGAATTCATAATATATTGTACATATATTAAAGCTTTTAACGTCTTGAAGTGTTTTTATTTTACTTATTTTCTTAGAGATAAGTAATAACAGCCGCACAGGTAGATCCATCAGGTTAAGCTACGCTTGCCAGGGTTGGCTGTGGATCGGTGACAATCTTCACATTTACATATCGAGACTCCTCTTAAAGACTGAACCTGTGGCGAGACAGTGCTTCCTTACCCATTCCATTTGTCCCCCCTGCTGAACGTCTCCCTCCTGGGTGCGACATGCCTTGGCTTTAAACAAACTCCGGACCCGGGTTGGTCGAAGCAAGGAAAACCTACTCAGATGTGGATTCATAGACAACTCCGCCTTGGAGTGTAAATGTGGTGCTGTTCCACAAACGATGGGACACTTGATCTCGTGTTCTGTGTGTCCTGTCGTATGCACGTTACAGGAACTGATGGATGCTAGTGATGGCGCCAAACACGTAGCCGAATTCTGGGCCGAGTACATTTAGATTGCTCAGAAGAAAAGACTCTTCTGTGTCTCGGAAAGCACGCTAAGCCGTAGGTCCCGACTGTCATTTGTCAAGTGCATCTTTGACAGTCGTTACGGGTCGTCAGAAGCATTTACATTTTGCAGCCAGTCTTAACAAGGGGTATCGTATTTCCCAGGTACTGGGTTGTGGAGGTCGGATAGGCAGTCGCTCCATGTAAAATACTGCTATTCAGCTGCATCTAGTTAGGCTGGAAGCGGATCCCAACGTAGTTGGGAAAATTCTAGGCAGATTGACTTCTTTTCTTAACCTTTTGACCGCCACGTCAAAAATGAAAAAGCGTGCCCTCAGCGCCAAGCTCCGAATATATCCTTTAATATTGTCACCCAGTCGCGACCGTGGCGTGCTGGGCACATTTTGGTTTGTCGTCTATACACGACTGTGGCGGTCAAAAGGTTAAAAACTACCCTTTAGCTTCGGTTATTAACCTTTTGAACACCAACGTTACATATACTTGACAAGCAAGTGCATGCCCTGTACGACAACGACACAAATATGTGACAATGGGAACAACACTAAAAATTAAATCATTACTTTTATGAGTGTTTATATACACTTCTCATCAAAAAAATCGAAACACCTTCGTTTTAATTTGTTAAAAAATTGAAACACCTAATTTAATACAAAAGAGTTTTCATTCCATGAAAAAAAAACGTTATTGTATAGCTGGCAATCTGGCAATTACAATGGTAAGCGAAAATTTAAAATTCGAAATTAGAATTTCATTTGTTTATCCTCTAAATGAAATGAATCACTATTTTGAGACAAATGTGCGTCTACAGTTGGAGAACATTTCACGTTCAAAAACTAAAAATTTGCGTTTATCTTTAACGTTTTTGTTTTTAATTTGTTTACTGTGACTTAATGACGCCTGAAAAAAGTTTTATTGTCTAAAACATATGGATACTTCGCCCACAGAAGCCGCCCAAGTGGTGGCATTGCTGGATTCTGGACTTAGTCAGCGTGTTGTTGCTCGAACATTGCATCTAAGCCTGTCATCTGTTCATAGAGTCTACAACCGCTATCGAGAGACTGGTATGTTCACACGCGCCGTTCTGGATCTGGCAGGAATCGGGTCACTTCTGAGAGAGATGATCGATTTATTGTAACAACTTCTTTGCGAAACCGGCGCCTTAATGCATTTCAACTGCAGCAGCAGCTTCAAGTTGTACGAAGGGACGCTGTGAGTGACTCTACAATTAGAAGAAGGTTGATGGAACGTGGACTGGTACCACACAAGCCAGCAAATGGACCGTAATTAACTGCAGACCATCGAAGAGCGCGCCTTGACTTTGTACGCGAGCACCTAAATTGGTCATACCTCCAATGGAGCAAAGTTCTCTTCTCTGATAAATGTGAAATCATGCTCTATGGTAACGACGGAAGTAACAAGGTCTACAGAAGAGATGGAGAACGCTTTGCACAATGCTGCATTGAAGAAAGGGTCAGTTATGGTGGTGGTTCGTGGACGGTTTGGGGAGGAATCAGCGCCGACGGTAAGACAGAGCTTGCCTTCGTGTCTAGGCCACGTCTACCTGCTTTGTTACTGTCATCGGTACGTGGAACAGTGCCTAGAGCCTCACGTGATGCCCTATGCACACTTTATCGGCAACGGGTTCACATTTATGCACGACAACGCCAGAGTCCACACCGCGAGCGTCGTACGTGTTTACCTTACCGAAGTCGGTATCTCCATAATGGAATGGCCAGCAAGGAGCACGGACATGAATCCAATTGAACATCTCTGGGATCAACTAAAGAGGCAAATCCGAGCGAGAGATCCTGCCCCAGACTCACTTGATCAGCTGAAAAGTGCCATTCAGGAAGAATGGGACAACATCCCACAGCATGTCATCGTAACTCTCATCCGATCGATGAAAAACCGGATGGAAGCGGTGATAAGAGCTCGAGGAGGGAACACTAGTTATTAAACGTTATTTAATAAAAGTTTTTCAGTTTTTTTTTCACCTACGTGTGTTGTTTCATTCATTGCCTTCGTTCTCCATACAAAATAAAAATGACTCATTTAAGAAAACACGAAACCTATGAAAATTTAATTTGAATTCAGAACAATAACATTAGAATTTGAAAACCTCATAAAACTCACTATTAAGCGACATTTGTGCAAGGTGTTTCTATTTTTTTGATGAGAAGTGTAGATATCTTAAAAATTGAAGATTTGAAAATTTAATGACACGAAACTAATTAAAAGACACCATGGATATTGGGAAATTCATGATAACAAGAAGAAATAAATTTGTAGCTTGGCGTGGAGGGCACGCGCGAGCGTTTATGCTCTGGCGTTCAAAGGACTTACTAGTCATTGGTTTAGGTTCTAACCAAGACAGATGCTTTAGCATAAAGCATAATCAGTTTAAATTGTTTCCACTGCTGGGACTCAAGGTCTCCTCTCGGTGAGGAGTGGGCCGAAGTACACGACGCGAGCACAATTTTTTTTTTTTTTAATTTTAAGACCGCGCAGAAGGTTTCTGAGGAAGGATTTTGGGAACAGTAGTAATGAAACAAATACAAAACAGGTAGGATAACATAGGTACTCACCGCCTTCCTTTTTTTTTTTTATTATTATAACTTAAAAGAAATAAAATTTTATTACAATTCCTTCACTAATTAATCGGAAGGAACGAAGTTCCTTCCGATGGGTGTCCCTTGACACCTCTCAAGTTTTTTGACTGTTGAGCAAAAATAAAGACTGTTTCCTATCTACTATCTGCCACTTCAGCATTTACAGCAGTGATAGCCTACTGGTGTGATCGTCGGATTTACAAGTCATAGGTCTCGAGTTCGAACCCAAGGAACCTCTGATTTTACGAATTCATTTGCGTATTGTATAATCATCACTGGCTTAGAAATCGGTGAAGGAAAACATCGTGGGGAAACCGGCATGCCTGAGAGATATTTCTCGACAGCATGTGAAGCTAAGTCAGAGGCCCATGGGCAGCATAGAAACTCTGACACCAGGTTAGTGACTAACCATACGGAAAGAAAAAGAAATAAAGGTTTTTTTCTGTTATTAATGAGAAGTAGCAGTGAAATAGAGCCAGCACAAATTTGATAAAAAATTTACTTCTCATTTATTTTAATTATAATCAGGCTTATGAAGCCTCAAAAATTTGCAAGAATCTCTAAAAAATATCTATGGATTTAAAACGTTTAAAAATATAATACTGTTTATTTCTCTAAATGTTTATTTTCTTTCCCAGACTTCATTATACTTTACTAGCTTCTACCGTGTATGACGGAAATTGCATATCAACCTTCCTATTGAATCACCCTATCTATTAAAAAAACTGCATCAAAATCCGTTGTCTAGTTTTAAGGATCTAACTGCGTCTACGCTAAGAGAGCCGAGCACGAGCGGAGCCACAGAGTACATTTTTATAGCGGAGCACGAGCCGAACACAATTCGTCTAGTGTGGACCGACTTACAAGCCTCGAACGAGCGCGCTGCGAGCATTTCGTTCGTGCTCGGCTGCGTTCCGCCTGTTGTCGGTTTTTTGACGAACACAAAGGGATTTGTTTCGCGCTCGCAGTATCAGTCTTATTATTGTACTCTTTGGCTCGCAGTGCGCTCGTAGACGTGTTTAGTGACAGACGTCGGTCGCTCGAGCCGAACATCATGGAAACGTGGACCGAAGATGCTTCCGTACAATTAATTGAATTATATCAAAATAATCCATTGATATGGGAGCCAAAACATGAGGATTACTATAAAAAAAATAAGAAGAGTGATGCATGGTCTCGTATATCCCAAGAATTGGGTAAGGATGTAGAATTGTGGAAAAATAAAATTATTAGTTTATTGGCTTCATATCGCCGAGAGAAAAAAAGAGGATTATTCTAAGGGCACTGGCAAAGGTTATAAAAGGATTAGATTGAGCGTAGTAGATTCTCAAAGTTTGTCGATGTCATTCGAAGAAAGTTAAAATAAAGTAAATTGGCCAGTTGCTTCTTGACCTCTCAAAATGGTTAGCAAATCTAAATTTTGTTGATTGGATCTCATTTTATATAGATGTAGATCCCCATCGTCTTAACCTTTTTCTATTTTTGCTGACCACCGCTATAATAATCGCTGCAACAGTAGCGACTGCTGCAATATTATTAATATCGTCCATATTCGCCAAGAGCCGTGAGCTCACTGCGGAAAACTACGTTCTAGGACAGTGATCGTTGTAGGTTCGTTGTACGTCCACACTTGACGCCGCGAATGACGAAGCCGAGAACGGCTCCGCTTGTGCTTCGCTCGTGCTCGGTTCGTCTAGCGTAGACCCGCCTTTAGCATACATACAGACATTAGGACGCGGGAAGCGACTTTGATTTATACTATGTAACTAGTGATTTCTTGTAAAAAAAAAGTTGGGAACCCTACTTGCGCATCCAGTACAATAAAGTTTTTAGGATGTTGTTGAAACTGCTCCGTCACTGTAGCGCATCGGAGATGTTTGCCCAGAACTGAACTGACGGCTTCCATGCAGTTATTCGCAAGAAGTTCGCATCACTGATGCGTAGATCGCGGGACAGTGACAATAGAGAAAACAGTTGTGGAGAGTCCTTCCTCTCCTATTCTCAGTCACTATGTGGGGAGAATGGTCGGGTAGCTTATTCCTTACGCTATCGCACTTTGTTGTTTGTTTTGATTGGCCTTGTTTGTTTACTACTATCACTAGTTTTATGATACTTCACCTGCTGCTCGACTCCTATTGGTCGTAGCGTGATGTTACATAACCTACAGCCTTCCTCAGTAAATGGACTATCCAACACAAAAAGATTTTTTCAATTCAGACCAGTAGTCCCAGAGATTTGCGCGTTCAAACAAACAAACTCTTCAGCTTTATAATATTAGAATAGATTTTATTAACAAAATGGACTATAGTGTTGTCTTCGGTTACTAAATAATAACACATAGCACTGATTTATGGTTTAATCTGGGACTGAATATTTAGACGGCGCCTTTTAACTCTTTTAAAAGGAAATTACTCGCGTTGGCATGACCAAGCTTAGCGATCGTATTCGGGATGTTAACCCCCTCAGTTTCTCCATCAAATCCATTCCACTTCTCAGCCCACATGATGTATCTTAACTTCCTCTTATATTCTTCCTCTTCCGTGTTGTTCTCACTCTTTATTGGGGTCCATGTATTTATATTTTTAGCCATAGGGTCCTCTGTCAAGAACTTCCTGACTTGCATTTCCTCAGGTAGGTCAGTTAGCCGGTCTGTCTTGCTATTTGACCTCCTAGCCTTCTTGCCGCCCGCCATAGTGTCGAATTCCTCTGGTCTTATGCCTTTCCTCATCAATGCCAAGACAGCAGCGACGGACATGTTGTATTTTAGAGCTAAACCTTTTGCTATCTCTCTATCTGATGTTTCTTTCGTCTTATGACTTCTTAAAGTATTGTAGAATAGTACAGTTTCAGCACGAATCTGGTTGTAGTCACTCTCTGTGTATATAATAAAAAGACTATACAATTTGTAACATAATCAATTGCAGTGATAGCCTAGTGGTGTGACCGTCGGACTGCCAAACCTTAGGCCTCTGAGTTTTCAGATTCATGTGCGTATTGTATGATTACCACTTGCTTAAAAATCGGTGAAGGAATACATCGTGAGGAAACCGGCATGCCTGAGAGATTTTTCTCAACAGCATGTGAAGCTAAGTCAGAGGCCCATGGGCAGCATAGAAACTCTGACACCAGGTTAGTCACTAACCAGACGAAAAGAAGAAGAAGCATTTACAGAATGGTTCGCGGTTGGTGGATATCACCCATATGAATAACAACCCACTCCCTCACCAAAATGAGGGCTATGTCGTAGTAGTGGGCAAATTCATGTCTGAATAAACATAATATAAGCAAGAGTCGGAGGATACTTACGTATTATCGCGTAGGCATTTAGTATTTTTTGAACTGAATGATTTTCATTCTTAAAGGCCCTGGCGTTTGAGTAATATCGGTATACTTTAATCATATGTTTGTATCTATCCATGATCTCTGCTGTTATTATTCCCAGCTCATAGCCATAGGTTTTACTGTAAAGTTCCTGAATCATATACGCCTGCCGTAGCTTGTACATTGTGTCTAAAAAAGAAAAGATAAGCCTAAAACGCGGCTGAACCAAATATTCGTTCGTATTTCGGGTCGTTCAAGTATTACGTATTCTCGTAAAACGTTACGATACGTTACAGGGGCGGGAGGGGGTCTTTCTTACAACACGTTACGTAACATTGTTTTTTTTTTAAATAAAAAATTAGGGAATAAAAACTCCTAAATTGGCAACACTTTTCATTTACGTTTTACGGGGAATCCCTCGATTGTATGGTCTGGGATTAAAAATCTCTTGCTTTATTTAGTAGGTACTAGCTGACCCGACAGACGTTGTCCTGTCTTAACTGTGATACCTACCCTACCTACCTACCTACCTACCTACCTACCTACCCTACCTACCCTACCCACCCTACCTACCCACCCTACCTACCTACCCAACCTACCCTACCTACCCTACCTACCCTACCTACCCACCCTACCTACCCTACCTACCCACCCTACCTACCCTACCTACCCACCCTACCTACCCTACCTACCTACCCTACCTACCCACCCTACCTACCCTACCTACCTACCTACCCTACCTACCTACCCTACCTACCTACCCTACCTACCTACCCTACCTACCTACCTACCCTACCTACCTACCCTAACTACCTACCCTACCTACCAATAAAAAAATAAAAAAAATGTATTCTGCTATTCAGGGTGGAGACAAATCCAACGAAACAAAAACCATGAAAATTGGTCCAGCAGATCTCGAGTTATAATGGAGGGAACAAACCCGACTTTCTTTTATATAATATAGATTATTACCGCAAATTTATAGTATACTAAGGATAAAAACTATACTTAACGTAACTTTTTGCGTCTTTAGGGTAAAAATGGTCACTTGAGTGTTACGTAACGTTTAGAGAGCGGGAGGGGGGGTACAGAACAACGTTACGTTGCGCTACATTTGAAGGGGAGGTGGGGGGGGGGGGGGGGGGTCAAAAATCTTTAAAAATTGCGTTACGTTATACTTGAACGCTCCCTAAAACATGTCTAAGAAAACATCGTGAGGAAACCAGCATGTCTGAGAGATATTTTTCAACAGCATGTGAAGCTGAGTCTGACACCAGGTTAGCACAGTTATCCACTAACCACACGAAAGAAAGAAGAATATCTGGATGTGTTCCAGGCGAACGGTAACCCTTTCGGACAATCCCGGTAACTGTCAGTTTATTGTTTGACGACGCGGTTGGCGCAGCGGTTGAGCAATTGACTGCTGCGCAACATTTCGCGGGTTCGATTCCCGCACTGAACAAATATTTGTACGACCTACAAGTATTTGTTACGGGTCTGGGTGTTTTTCTGTCTATAATATGTATGTATTTACAAAAAAAATGTATACATATAAGTAGTTTATCAGCCATCTCGTTACCATAACACAAGCATTAGGTTGCTTAGCTTGGGACTACATGGCGTTGTGTGAAATATCCAAGGATATTATTATATTATTATTATTATTGTTCGACCTTTGTACCTTTACACAATGATTCTGTCATGTTGATAAGATTTCTGTGCAGGAATTGATTAGCAGTCTCTTCACGAACGAATCTCCCCGGCCTGTAGGCTCGCAAACCTGATACACCTAAAAGAAGATAAATTCATCATCATCTGCCTAGCCTTTTCCCAACTATGTTGGGGTCGGCTTCTAGTCTAACCGGATGGAGCTGAATACCAGTATTTTACATGGTGCGACAGCCTATCTGACCTCCACAACCCAGTAACTGGGCAATACGATAAACCTTGGTAAGACTGGCTGTCAGATTTTCGGGCTTCTGACGACCCGTAACGACTGTCAAAGATGCACGAATGATAGCCGGAACCAACGGCTTAACGTGCTTTCCGAAGCACAGAGGGGTCTAAAATATAACAATGTGATGTCACAGAATTTAAGAATCAAATCAAATGGAATAAGCTTATTAGCATTAAATGCAATTTTACAATTATATCTTCACTTAATATTTAATTTCTGTATGGTGATGGAAGTTTTTAAGGCGAGCGGTTTTTTTTCTATGTGATTTCACATTTTATTTTTGACTGTCTCAAATAGTCGATTGAGTATTTGGTACTTACAACAAAATAAGATCATCAATATTTTTATCATGTTGAAGTATTGATAATGCCTTCACTCTTTTGTACATAGGTACTGTAGCTCTATTCTGTAAAAACTTCACGGTAAATACTCAGGTGAAATGAGTCTCGCCGTGTGATGATTGACAATTCTCGGCTCACCCAATACAAGTTACACTGTAAGTTTATGTATAAGTAAAATAGACCCACTGTTATCAAAACTACCTAATTAAGTGTTTTCTCATTAGCAATATGATTAAAATTATAGACTAGGTAATTATTATTTAATTAATTTCATGGTTACATAAGCTCGTAGCTTAGTACTAACAGCCGCACAGGTCGATCCACCAGGTTAAGCTACGCTTGCCGGGGTTGGCCGTGGATGGGTGACCATCTTTACATACCGAGACTCCTCCGTGGCTCGGAAAGCACGTTAAGCCGTTGGTCCCGGCTGTCATTTGTGCATCTTTGACAGTCGTTACGGGTCGTCAGAAGCCCGAAAATCTGACAGCCAGTCTTACCAACGGGTATCGTATTGCCCAGTTACTGGGTTGTGGAGTTCAGATAGGCAGTCACTCCATGTAAAATACTGGTATTCTGCTGCATCCGGTTAGACTGGAAGCCGACCCCAATAAAGTTGGGAAAAGGGTATTCAGATGATGGTTACATAAGCACTTGTTAGGACCCGTTTACGGCTCGAGCGACGTAGTTGTTGAAGACTAAAGGCATATAGCATAGCTCATTAAAGCCACCCGGCACCCACTCCACACCGCCTCGCCCTCTGCGGCTAGTATTCTTTAAATGGACTTGTATGGATAGCTCGATGGCTATCTATACAAGTCCTGTCGGATTCTTTCTCAAATTTGAATGTAACGAGTTGGCTAACGGAGGTTGACTGGTAGAAAATGCCTATGGCATTAAGTCTGGGTGGAGCGGAAGGGAGAGTCAGACTCTTACTGACTATATAAAACCCATCCATGTTCCTTCCTTAGACCGTTATGCTCCGGGGTAGCGGTTACCCTTTCGTACAATCCCGCTGTGCAAAGCCTGGCGCGGCCTGTTAGTTAACCTATTGACCGCATGATTTTGTATCAATAACCGTGCCCCTAGCGTCCAAATCATAAAAAAAAAACTTTATTTCAGACGAATACGGTCTTGCAATTACATAAAAAACGAAAACCGAACATAAGATTCTCAGTCGTATAAACACGACACAGGCGGTTCGGGCACGAAAACATTTGTCGTATTAATCCGACTGGGACGGTTAAAAGTTTACAGGCTATGGGACTGAGGCTTTACACCGGAATTTTATTTATGTGTTTAAGTAGGAAACAATAGAAAGTAATAAAAAAATAATCAAACTGTTTATTGGAATTATGATTACCTATTTAATACTCACACTAATTCAAGATGTCTGCCTTGGCGGTGTTCTTGGACTTAAAAATATGTTCAATGCTACTTTTTTTACTTCTTCTTGCACGTAAGTTATAATATTATTCAAATGTACGCTCGCCAGCGCGTCAAGTTATACCTAACTGTCTTCTTCAAATGATTTTAAACGTTAAAACGTTGATTGTTAAGTTCAAAATCGAACATCGTTAGGAAACTAGCATGTTTGAAATATATTTCTCAACAGCATGTGAAGCTAAATCAGAGGCCCATGGGCAGCATAAAAACTCTGACACCAGGTTAGTCACTAACCACACAAAAAGAAGAAGAAGTTCAAAATCGATTGAGAAACGACAGTTTGTGGTAACTTGATATACTGGTAACTGCAACTATTTTTTATTAAGCCTACGCTGTCCTACTCCTGGGCAAAGGTCTCCTCTCCTCACACTCCTTCCATCTTTCGCAAACCCGCGCGTCAACCGTCCAGTTTTGACGGCTTTAGATTAGATTTGTTTATTTATTTATTTATCTAGCTCGTCCCGCCATCTCTTGCACCAGATATAGTTTTTACCATTTAAATTATTTACCGATTCTTATATTTTATCCATCGATTTGCTTTTTTTTTATCCGACTACGGCTAAGCCAAATAATTTGAGGGGGGATGCGGGGATTTGATGTTTACAAGCTATGTATGTTCACCGACTACGGCTTACCCAAGGGGTTTTAGGGGTTTGATTTTGACTGACACACTTTCTGACGACACGGTTGGCGCTGTGGTTGAGCGATTGACTGCTGCGCACTATGTCGCGGGTTCGATTCCCACACGGAACAAATATTTGTACGACCTGCAAGTATTTGTTACGAGTCTGGGTGTTTTTCTATCTATAATATGTATGTATTTACAAAAAAAATATTATATAAGTAGTTTATCAGCCATCTCGTTACCATAACACAAGCATTAGGTTGCTTAGCTTTGGGACTATATGGGGTTGTTGTGAAATGTCCAAGGATATTATTATTATTTTAACAGGCTATGTATGTTTATTAACTCATTTATATCCTTAAATTACTCGTCGTATTTCGACGTTCAAGGTAGCGTCATGTTGTTTCAAGAGTTAATACGTGATATGAAATCCAGCATCGCGGCTTAGGTCTTAGGCAAACATTGAAATTTCAACTTATTTCCATACTGTTAAGTTATACTTTTATTCGTCGCCTAAAAATACCTTGCTATGCCGTGTCGCCAATGTGCGCCGGGCCTTATAGCGGAGCGGACGTTAAGAATTACTGGTGAAAAAAATATCGTGTTTGGTGCCTATTGAAAGGTAAAAAAAACTTCTGACAATACATTTAAAGGTGGTCTATGTATAATTAAACAAACATAAATCTCAATTTGAAATATTATTATTAAACTAGCTTCTGCCCGCGACTTCGTACGCGGACCCTGTTGCTTATGCCAGCGACAACGGGGTCGCCATTTATGTTATTTTTTATCATTTTTCACATTTAAATCTTTTATCACACTGAGCTTTAGTTTTATATCATTCCAACAACCACCAAAACATAAAGTCCATTTGTCATCGTTTTCATTTTGGTAACCGCATTATTATATTCCCCACTTGTCTCTAGAGACCTAGAAGTCAATGCGTAGATACGGTTGAAATTCAAGCACAATTCTCTATCCGTGAACGTCTCCGACTCGCGAGACAATACCTACATGACGTTCACGATCAGAGGTCAGTCGCACATCACGTGCCCCACTTGTCTCTAGAGACCTAGAAGTCGATGCGTAGATACGCTTGGAACTCAAGCGTAATTCTCTTTCCGTGAACGTCTCTGACTCGCGAGACAATTCATGACGTTCACGATCAGTCAGTCGCGCATCATATTCTTCACTGGTCTCTTGAGACCTAATGAATACGCTGAGAACGCAGGCGTGCTTCGCGACCCGAAGAGGTTTCCACGGAGCGAGTTGCATCCTAATGTTCTCAAACAGCACAAGTCTCTCCTGACGCTCTTTGGTAATTCTTGGGATCTTAAGATCCTCAATCTTTTAGCTCTTTTGGAACATTGAGAAAGATTTGACCTCTTTTTAGGCATGGTCATAGTTTTATTGTGAAGATACCTGATCAATAATAATCTTAATTAAAATGACTGCTCCCCTGCGTTACCGGGTCTTCGTGACACGGTAGCCACCCGGTAGAAGATAAATGGAAAAGGAAATTAAACACTCAAACAAAAAAAGCCCGAAGGCATATTCATACGATAAAATAAAAAAATAAATAGGTCTTTTGGCCAGTAGAGTCAAATTTTCAATGATATACCATCGTCATCGAAAATCGGTCCTAAACTGTTACCGCCTTCACCGCGTGCAGGTACTCCCAGTTTATGTTATTTTTTAATTACACAGTAACATTAGTGATAGCTTTGATTTCCACAACAGGTGTTCCAGATATTTGATTTTTATAAGTCAAAAGGAAATGCCCATCAGACCGAACAACTTTTGGTAAGACGTCATTCCTATATGTGTTATGGTATAGCTAGGCTCTTGGAGTTCCACAACAGTTGTTCCAGATCTTCGATTTTTATAAGTCAACAGGAAATGCCCATCAGACCGAACAACTTTTGCAAAGACGTCATTCCTATATGTGTTATGGTGTAGCTAGGCTCTTGGAGTTCCACAACAGGTGTTCCAGATCTTCAATTTTTATACGTCAAAAGAGAGTGCTCATCAGGCTAAACAACTTTCATTAAGACGTCACTCCTATATGTGTTATGCATGTAGCTAGGCTCTTGGAGTTCCACAACAGGTGTTCCAGATCTTCGATTTTTATAAGTCAATAGGAAATGCCCATCAGACCGAGCAACTTTTGCTAAGACGTCATTCCTATATGTGTTATGGTGTAGCTAGGCTTTTGGAGTTCCACAACAGTTGTTCCAGATCTTCGATTTTTATAAGTCAACAGGAAATGCCCATCAGACTGAACAACTTTTGCAAAGACGTCATTCCTATATGTGTTATGGTGTAGCTAGGCTCTTGGAGTTCCACAACAGGTGTTCCAGATCTTCGATTTTTATAAGTCAACAGGAAATACCCATCAGACCGCACAACTTTTGCAAAGACGTCATTCCTATATGTGTTATGGTGTAGCTAGGCTCTTGGAGTTCCACAACAGGTGTTCCAGATCTTCGATTTTTATAAGTCAACAGGAAATGCCCATCAGACCGAACAACTTTGGCAAAGACGTCATTCCTATATGTGTTATGGTGTAGCTAGGCTCTTGGAGTTCCACAACAGGTGTTCCAGATCTTAAATTTTTATACGTCAAAAGAGAGTGCTCATCAGGCTAAACAACTTTCGCTAAGACGTCACTCCTATATGTGTTATGGTGTAGCTAGGCTCTTGGAGTTCCACAACAGGTGTTCCAGATCTTCGATTTTTATAAGTCAACAGGAAATGCCCATCAGACCGAACAACTTTTGCAAAGACGTCATTCCTATATGTGTTATGGTGTAGCTAGGCTCTTGGAGTTCCACAACAGGTGTTCCAGATCTTCGATTTTTATAAGTCAACAGGAAATACCCATCACACCGAACAACTTTTGCTAAGACGTCATTCGTATATGTGTTATGGTGTAGCTAGGCTCTTGGAGTTCCACAACAGGTGTTCCAGATCTTCGATTTTTATAAGTCAACAGGAAATGCCCATCAGACCGAACAACTTTTGCAAAGACGTCATTCCTATATGTGTTATGGTGTAGCTAGGCTCTTGGAGTTCCACAACAGGTGTTCCAGATCTTCGATTTTTATAAGTCAACAGGAAATACACATCACACCGAACAACTTTTGCTAAGACGTCATTCGTATATGTGTTATGGTGTAGCTAGGCTCTTGGAGTTCCACAACAGGTGTTCCAGATCTTCGATTTTTATAAGTCAACAGGAAATGCCCATCAGACCGAACAACTTTTGCAAAGACGTCATTCCTATATGTGTTATGGTGTAGCTAGGCTCTTGGAGTTCCACAACAGGTGTTCCAGATCTTCGATTTTTATAAGTCAACAGGAAATACCCATCACACCGAACAACTTTTGCTAAGACGTCATTCGTATATGTGTTATGGTGTAGCTAGGCTCTTGGAGTTCCACAACAGGTGTTCCAGATCTTTGATTTTTATAAGTCAACAGGAAATACCCATCAGACCGCACAACTTTCTCTAAGACGTCATTCCTATATATGTTATTTTATTTATTTATCCTTTATTTCAGGCAACGAAGGCCCATAAAATAGAGTACATACACATACATGTTATGGTGTAGCTAGGCTCTTGGAGTTCCACAACAGGTGTTCCAGATCTTCGATTTTTATAAGTCAACAGGAAATGCCCATCAGACCGAACAACTTTTGCAAAGACGTCATTCCTATATGTGTTATGGTGTAGCTAGGCTCTTGGAGTTCCACAACAGGTGTTCCAGATCTTCGATTTTTATAAGTCAACAGGAAATACCCATCAGACCGCACAACTTTTGCAAAGACGTCATTCCTATATGTGTTATGGTGTAGCTAGGCTCTTGGAGTTCCACAACAGGTGTTCCAGATCTTCGATTTTTATAAGTCAACAGGAAATGCCCATCAGACCGAACAACTTTGGCAAAGACGTCATTCCTATATGTGTTATGGTGTAGCTAGGCTCTTGGAGTTCCACAACAGGTGTTCCAGATCTTAAATTTTTATACGTCAAAAGAGAGTGCTCATCAGGCTAAACAACTTTCGCTAAGACGTCACTCCTATATGTGTTATGGTGTAGCTAGGCTCTTGGAGTTCCACAACAGGTGTTCCAGATCTTCGATTTTTATAAGTCAACAGGAAATGCCCATCAGACCGAACAACTTTTGCAAAGACGTCATTCCTATATGTGTTATGGTGTAGCTAGGCTCTTGGAGTTCCACAACAGGTGTTCCAGATCTTCGATTTTTATAAGTCAACAGGAAATACCCATCACACCGAACAACTTTTGCTAAGACGTCATTCGTATATGTGTTATGGTGTAGCTAGGCTCTTGGAGTTCCACAACAGGTGTTCCAGATCTTCGATTTTTATAAGTCAACAGGAAATGCCCATCAGACCGAACAACTTTTGCAAAGACGTCATTCCTATATGTGTTATGGTGTAGCTAGGCTCTTGGAGTTCCACAACAGGTGTTCCAGATCTTCGATTTTTATAAGTCAACAGGAAATACACATCACACCGAACAACTTTTGCTAAGACGTCATTCGTATATGTGTTATGGTGTAGCTAGGCTCTTGGAGTTCCACAACAGGTGTTCCAGATCTTCGATTTTTATAAGTCAACAGGAAATGCCCATCAGACCGAACAACTTTTGCAAAGACGTCATTCCTATATGTGTTATGGTGTAGCTAGGCTCTTGGAGTTCCACAACAGGTGTTCCAGATCTTCGATTTTTATAAGTCAACAGGAAATACCCATCACACCGAACAACTTTTGCTAAGACGTCATTCGTATATGTGTTATGGTGTAGCTAGGCTCTTGGAGTTCCACAACAGGTGTTCCAGATCTTTGATTTTTATAAGTCAACAGGAAATACCCATCAGACCGCACAACTTTCTCTAAGACGTCATTCCTATATATGTTATTTTATTTATTTATCCTTTATTTCAGGCAACGAAGGCCCATAAAATAGAGTACATACACATACATGTTATGGTGTAGCTAGGCTCTTGGAGTTCCACAACAGGTGTTCCAGATCTTCGATTTTTATAAGTCAACAGGAAATGCCCATCAGACCGAACAACTTTTGCAAAGACGTCATTCCTATATGTGTTATGGTGTAGCTAGGCTCTTGGAATTCCACAACAGGTGTTCCAGATCTTCGATTTTTATAAGTCAACAGGAAATACCCATCAGACCGCACAACTTTTGCTAAGACGTCATTCGTATATGTGTTATGGTGTAGCTAGGCTCTTGGAGTTCCACAACAGGTGTTCCAGATCTTCGATTTTTATAAGTCAACAGGAAATACCCATCAGACCGCACAACTTTCTCTAAGACGTCATTCCTATATAATATGTTATAGTGTAACCGGGCTCTTGGAGTTCCACATCAGGTGTTTCAGATCTTCAAATTTATTCTCTCAGCAAAAAATGCTCATCACGTGGAACAATTTTTGCTATGGTATCATTTTTGTATCTCTTATAGTTTAGCTGCTCTGTTGCGGTTCTGCATCAGGTGTTCAAGTTTCCAAGATAAATTATACCCTATATGTTGCCCAGACTTAATACCTATACAACAAAAAAAAAATCATTCCAATCCGTCCAGTAGTTCCGAAGATTAGCGTGTACAAACAAACAGACAAACAGACATACAGACAAACAGACAATTTTTTTTTTTGGATTCGTGCTCTATTACTGTTTCTAAACCCCCCTCAATTTTTTTTTTTTAATAAATTCAATGTACAGACACAGTTTTTTTACTGTTTTATTATATGTATATAGATTTCACTCTGACTGTTTTCAATAACAATAATTAAAATTACATAAAAATTGATTCATGAAGGATCCCCATATCGTAGATGAGTATAGGTCACAGCTCATTAGAGCCACCCGGCACCCACTCCACACCGCCTCGTCTCCTGCTGCTAGTATTCTTGGACTTATATGGATATGCGCTCACTACTTCAACTCCGTGGCATCACCTGATCGCCTCGTTCGTAAGCCCTCCACGCGCGGACGGCGGGTGGACCACGCGGTGACAACTCGCTGCTTGCATGCTTGCCTTGCGTTCACTCTAGCGAGTTGCGAGGTCTACTGGTTGACCGCGCGACGTTTACGTGATAACGCGGCGTCCACCCGTGAATCACCTGTCGACAACGAGTGGACGCCGTGCGGCGAGGCAGTGCGGGGTGGGTGCCGGGTGGCTTTAATGACCTAAAACACAGATTTAAGGTAAGGTACTTCCCGATTCCTGCATAATTTATACCTACTGAAAGATGTTATTGTTTTGTAACATTATTTTAAATAGCACTTTGCCCGCGGCTTTGCTCCCGTGGTCTTTCCCGTGAAATCCCGTCGGACCCGTTATTTTTCCCGGGATAAAAAGTAGCCTATGTTACTCCTAGAAAACTAAGCTTTCCAACGGTGAAAGAATTTTTTTAATCGGTCCAGTAGTTTCGGAACCTACTCATTTCAAACAAACAAACAAAAAATCAAATCTTTCCTCTTTATAATTTTAGTATAGATTTCTGTCACTGAAAATTACATATCAGCCGGCCGCTTGTGTTAAAAATCTCGCCGTTAAAACTTAAATGAAGTAAACTGTCTCTCCACCTAATCCTAGGTATTGATAGTCTTGACAGCAGTGTCGCCAAAACTCTCCTCCTAAAGCAATTTCAAAACCCAAAAATTCAAACTAAAATTGCCCAACTGTTACACAAGTATATCATTTTCAATATCAGCACCATCTATACTCTGTTCGTTATAACATTAGACAAATAACGGTTATCACTCTATCGTTATTTCTATATAGACGTATATTAAACTCTTATTATTTATTCACGTTATTTCACGTTACATACGAAGCAATGTTATCTATTAACCATTTACATTTTTTTGTAAAGTGCAGTTATGTCAACAATATTACACAATAACTATCGTTATTTAGCCGTTATTTTTCTAAAGTTAAAATAAACGTAATATATAATAGTAACCAATCAAAATCAATGACAGTAGTATTAAATTTTTTTATTATAAACTTTTATTGAAAACAATGTATGGAGTATGGTGAGTAGTGCAATTAAAAAAAAAACACAATTAAAACTTTATCCCTAAAAATACCCCCAAAAAATTATTCCCCCGAAAAAACTCCCAGTATAGATTTTTTCTCCTTAAATTTAGGGAGAAAACTCCCAAGTTGGCAACACTGCTTGACAGTGTGCGTTACTTTTTATGAACTGTCAAAACGCGGCCTTTGTACGTGATTTGTATGAAATACTAGCTGATCCGACAGACGTTGTCCTGTCTTAACTATGATACCTACCTTACCTACCCTACCTACCAACTTACCTACCCTACCTACCCTACCTACCCTACCTACCCTACCTACCCTACCTACCCTACCTACCCTACCTACCCTACCTACCCTACCTACCCTACCTACCCTACCTACCCTACCTACCCTACCTACCCTACCTACCCTACCTACCCTACCTACCCTACCTACCCTACCTACCCTACCTACCCTACCTACCCTACCTACCCTACCTACCCTACCTACCCTACCTACCCTACCTACCCTACCTACCCTACCTACCCTACCTACCCTACCTACCCTACCTACCCTACCTACCCTACCTACCCTACCTACCCTACCTACCCTACCTACCCTACCTACCCTACCTACCCTACCTACCCTACCTACCCTACCTACCCTACCTACCCTACCTACCCTACCTACCCTACCTACCCTACCTACCCTACCTACCCTACCTACCCTACCTACCCTACCTACCCTACCTACCCTACCTACCCTACCTACCCTACCTACCCTACCTACCCTACCTACCCTACCTACCCTACCTACCCTACCTACCCTACCTACCCTACCTACCCTACCTACCCTACCTACCCTACCTACCCTACCTACCCTACCTACCCTACCTACCCTACCTACCCTACCTACCCTACCTACCCTACCTACCCTACCTACCCTACCTACCCTACCTACCCTACCTACCCTACCTACCCTACCTACCCTACCTACCCTACCTACCCTACCTACCCTACCTACCCTACCTACCCTACCTACCCTACCTATGTGCAATAAAAATATTTTTATCATACAAACTTTGCCACCCCTTGTAACCCTTTTAGGGGTTGAATTTCCAAAAAATAATATGCCTATGTCCTTCTCATGAATGCAAACTATCTACATACCAAATTTCAGCAAAATCGGTTGGGTGGTTTAGGCGTGAAAAGGTAACAGACAGACAGACAGACAGAGTTACTTTCGCATTTATAATATTAGTGTGGATAACGATGTGACGTCACGGATTTTTAGAATCAAAGGGAATACTTATTAAATGCAATTTTACAATTATGTCTTCGCATAATATTTAATTTATGTATGATGATGTGAAGTTTATAAGACGAGCGGTCTTTTTTCTATTTTATTTGATATTTTATTTTTGACCGTTTCAAATAGTCAATTACCGGACACCTTGGTAGGTATTGGTACTCAGTACTTAAATTTGACCTGTATGACTATAGTAGTGGGATTGAGGGTGTGAATATATCAACAAGTCTGTATAGTGGTCTATAGCTAGTATTTACTTATGTAGCTAAATCATTTATTTGTTAAAATTCACAAGACCCCTACCGAATCGTTGTAACGACACCATAGCGACTTCTAATTCGACGCCAACGACACCTAGTTACGCTATGGCCAACTTTGAAAAAAATACACCTCACAGGCTCGGAAAGACTGTTTGTCATTCGAAATCTGAGCTCAAAATTGCATTTGCTCGCTAGCGTAGAAAGAGTTTTAAAATTCGAACCTTTCTATTTAATAATTTTCTATACTGCCAGTCCACTGAAAATGCATGACACGGTCTAAAATAAAATATTAAATCACATAAAAAGAATACCGCTCATCTTAAAAACTTCCATCACAGTACAGAAATTAAATATTTTGCGGGGATATAATTGTAAAATTGGAATTAATGTATGTAAAAAATTAATAAGTATTCCATTTGATTAAAAAAATCTGTGTCGTCACATTTGAATATGCCAAAAAAAATACTACCCTGTCAAATACGCAATTGTGTAGTAATTTAAGTTCAATTGTATATATAAAATAAATACTAATACAATATGTTATTTAACCCTTTGCTTGGCAAAAATAAATATGTATTAGATTAAATTAGTTAGTTATTTGTATTAGTTTTTTTCTATCATTCTCCTTAGAGGACAAGTAGGATATAGAAAAAATACAGGTTATCTAATTTTGGAGATATTCTATGTATCTCCTACGATACATTGCGAAGTATCTGTTATTTTGTTCACATGTGTCAATGTATCTGAGACGCTCGAACAAAATAAAACTCAACATATAACAACTGTTTTTTTGCACCTAGCAGTTTCCTCGCTGTAGTGAGATAAAAAGTTGTATGTTGCGCTCGGCAGCAAAGCTTTTCTGCGTCTCGTACCTTTGAAACCTTCGCTACGCTCAGGATTCAATACAAGTACTCGCGCCAAAAATCAACTTTGCAGCCTTGCATAACAAATAACTATAGTTTATCTTTTGAGTGGCTGTTGATCGTGAACAACAGCTCACTTGAAACTCACTCCACCAAGATTTTTAGCAGAATAGCACCACAGGTGATTCGTATTTGCATGGAGTGGAAATCACACATAAAAAGTAAAAAATAAAAACTTAAAAAAAAACCTTTTTTACAAAAAAAAAACCGTCTTCCAAAAAAAACACTACAAAGTGAAAAATAAATTTGATTTCGGAAGTCGGTGTCTTGGGTTTTGTATTTTCATTTTTTTTGGAAGTTGGTTTTATTTTTTGTAAAAAAGTTTTTATTTTTCACTTTTTACTTGTGGTACCTACACAACCCCCCCCCCCCAAATTTTAATACGACTACCTGGTATGTAAATTATAGTGACAGGAACTTATTAGAACGTCGTCCACATATATTAAGTAGGAATTTTTTCGATTTTTTTCGATAACATTTTTATGGGACCATTTGGGAAGTATACCCTTTCCAACAAAAAAAGAATTTTTCAAATCGGTTGGCAAGCAACGGAGTAATGCGCGAACAAACATAAAATAAATAAATATATACAGTCGAATTGAGAACCTATAGTGTATTTCTTTTACAGTGTCCAATTTTTTTTAAACAAACACGGGACGAAAATTCAGATTTTTCGTATCAATCAAACACTTTGAGTTAAACATATAAGGCATGAATTATTTTAAAAAAATGCTTCAGAGACACATACATTACCTAGAAATCTTAATATTAGTCGCGACATTTGTTTACCAAATGAGACAACTAAAGAAAAATACACTATACATCCAAAACAAAACACTTTTCCTTAAAACTAGTACATAATATAAATATTTTAATACTTAAGAGAAGTGTTTAGTAAATAGATTCTAATCTATGTTAAGTAGTACCCATTTATAAAAAATAAAAATGATTTTTCCTTCCATGTCGTAGAGATAAACTACGATAACATGGCGCGCCCGCGCCCCTCCAAAATACGAAACTTTTGTAAGTATTTGTTTAAGTAGGTAATTACTAAGCACCCTAAAAACTCACAGCGCATGTCGCTGCCGGCCTACTACTGAAGACGAATACTTACAACTACATACAAACTCTTTCGTAAGGATGTGACTACAAACATTGAAACAGTCATTTGGAGGGGCGCGCCATGTTATCGTAGTTTATTTCTACTGACGCAACTCTTGTTGTATGAGTCCGCGGTTTTTGTCAGTATTTTGACAATTGTCATTGATCGCTTGCGGGACGCTTTAAACAGATCAATATGGCGCTCAAGTATCCATCAATCCGGAAGGCTTGTATTCAATGAAATTACTGGTCAGGACTGGTACAGATATTATTAAGTCCACTTACACCCTTATTGACAGTGTGGAGTATATCAGACAGAACCATTTGCACACAGCATCGTTTGAGGTAATTTATCAGCTTTTTATGTTGATCATGCGATGTCATGACACTATTCTTGGCCATGCTACAGAGTTGATACGACAGAGGGGCTTTCCTTTAAACTGTCTAATCTAGGGACCATTTTCAAGCTCTGTACCAAATAGGTAGTAGCAGTTAAGTCGGAAATGATTTTTTAAATCTTTGCCCCGTTTGAACACGATGTAACTTTCCTAACAGCGCTCCGGTGCGCGCGTCGTTGCCGCTTTGTTACAAGGTCAGTTTTTATTTACAAAGGGTGGTTGCGTTTGATTTGTAAGCTACTTAGTTTTTTTTTTAAACTAAACACATTTTTGGTGGTGTTTATTTTTATACCGTATCGAATTAATACTAAACACGTATAGTATACGTAGTGTAATATAAAGCCCCTCTGTCATATCAACTCTGTATGTACAGAGGCCAGCACATCAAGTTACCACAATCTGTCAAATTTCTTTGATAGTATTTCAACTTTATTGCAAAGACAAAAGGTTCATTTTTAATTGAGAAAATTTGACAGTTAGGGATAGCTTGATGTGCAGGCGTCTGTACTATCTTAATAATTCAAGCTGCCCAGCCTTTTCCCAATTATGTTGGGCTCGGCTTCCAGTCTAACCGGATGCAGCTGAATACCAGTATTTTGCATGGAGCGACTGCCTATCTGACCTCCACAACCCAGTAACTGGGTAATGCAATACCCCTTGGTAGGACTGGCTGTCAGATTTTCGGACTTCTGACGACCCGTAACAAAGACAACTGCACAAATGACAGCCGGGACCAACGGCTTAAGGTGCTGACCGAGGCACGGAGGAGTCTCGGTATGTAAAGTTGGTCACCTATCCACGGCCAACCCTGGCAAGCGTAGCTTAACCTGATGTATCGACCAATGCGGCTGTTATTACTAAGCCACGAGTCTTAATGATTGTGGCACTCAAAGCTGACATTCTACTAATTTCTAAGAATTGGAAATGCAAGTTAGTGTAGAAAAAGCAGCCAAGGACCTGTTGGATCATGCACACTAAAGGGTTAACACGCTCAGCGAGGTATCCTGGGCCAATTAACTATTTGAATCGGTCAAAAATAAAATATTAAATCACATATATAAAAGACCACTTGCCTAAAAACTTCCATTACTGTACAGAAATGAAATCTTATGCGAAGATGTAATAGTAAAATTGCATTTAATTCTAATAAGTATTTCATTTGATTCTAAAAATGACGATGATGAGTGACGTGACGTCACAGATTTTTAGAATTCAGCAAGCCAATTCTGCAAAAAAAAAATATTGAATAGGTCCTTGCACGCTGAGCGTGTTAACCTGAAAGAGGCAAGAATGGATCTCGATGTAATGGATGCTCACCCATCCATGAACTCCGGCTGCAGTAGTCGTATTTCGCCACGAGCCCCGTCCTCCGGACAAATTTTTCTCTTATTCTTTGCGAATCCAATATTAATACTTTTTCATTCGTTTTAAGGTGGGGTATGTGATGTTCACTTTATTTGAAGTCTATAGGAAGATGGTGGATAAGTATAATACCAGTCATACTTTGAACAAAAGACTATTTACCGCTGAACTGGTCCTGTATTTGGAAGAAATAGAAAACCATTACTTTGAACTGGATCATTTAAGTGAGTGTGGCTTCCATTTCTTTATCAAATCATCTCAATCAACCTGCCTTTTTTTTTAAGGCTGGGAAATCATCCAATGACTCCTCCCGCTCTGGGTGGAGCGGAAGGGAGTGTCAGATTCTTACTGACTAAAACCCATCCACGTTCCTTCCTTAGCCCTTTATGTTCCGGGGTAGCGGTAACCCTTTCGGACAATCCCGCTTAATCAATCTGCCTGCTTTCCCAATAATGTTGGGATCAGCTTCCAGTCTAACCAGATGCAACTGGATACCAGTATTTCACATAGAGCGACTGCCTATCTGAGCTCCACAACCCAGTCAGTAACTGGGTAATACGATACCCATTGGCAAGATTGGCTGTCATACTTCCAGGGTCCTGACGACTAGTAACGACTGTCAGTGATCCACGAATGACAGCCAGGCTTGTCACCACTGGGCCATCATTGCACTTTCCCAATGACATAGAACCACAAGTAATAGTATAGTAATAGGCCATATACATGATTATTATAGTTTTCGCCTTTTGAACGCCTGAACATATACGCCCACGTGACGACTCCCGACCGTAGGCGCGGGCCTGCGGACGGTGAGTAATGGGTGACTCACCGTCCGATCAGCACCAGACCCGTGCCGTACGGCGCGTATATGTTCCACGCGCGCCTCAAAGAGATGTCAGCATATGAAGGGGCCCCTCAGGGCCAAGCCTGCCGGGTAAGCGGGATTGTCCGAAAGGCTTACCGCTACCCCGGAACATAAAGGGCTACGGAAGGAACATGGGTTTTAGTCAGTAAGAGTCTGACACTCCCCTCCGCTCCACCCAGAGCGGGAGCAGTCATTGGATGATGTCCCAGCCTTAAAAAAAAAAAAAAGTGTTTTAGATGATGTTTGCGAATATGTGTGTGTTCTGTTACATCATTTTATTCACATATTTACATACCTAAAAGTACTTCAAATATTAATAATAACTATGTACAAGTACATAAAACAGGAGGGTAAAAATAAAACAAAGGCCATCAAAAAATTCGTCCACATCGCTGTCAACAGGAAAAGTTCCCAAATGGCTGGCAGCATTGCCGCGTTGTATGGGAATGCTGATTCTTTGACCGAAAAATAGGCCAACCCTCTGGTCACGTGAAGAGTCGACCAATCGCTTGTTGATGTCTCGATAAACATAGTGGGCAATCGGACTCCATGGCCCTAGTGTTTTAGAACAGTCTAGCAGTTTATCTATCTACAAATATAATAAAAATGTAGAAAAGTGGTGTCAGTACAATGGAAATATATAAAAAAAAAGTAGCAGGGGTTGTTATTATGTCGATGCCGAACCCGAAATACACTCGAGAGCAATGAATCCGGGTCACTAAGAATCCTAAAAATCTCGGAAACTAAAAATGCTAGGTTAATGCAATAAATTGTATTTAATAGACAATGTAATACTCCTTAAATGAAGGTATTAAAACTTCTTAGTTATTGTAAAGTTATATCATAAAAAAATCAAATTTGAAAAAGGGCCACTTTCGAAGATGGAACTACGAAATTACAGCATTTGGTTTTGCTTTTGTTTGTAATCTGTCATTTATGTGGGTACATAAACCATGTTGATAGTGCTCTATATTCATTATTCAAGCTGAAATTATGTCGCTTACGCCTGAAGAATGCACCAGAATACTTACAATGCTGGAAACCGGCCGGAGTCAGCGCGATACAGCCAGGACTGTCGGTGTGTCGCTGTCAACAGTACAAAGAGTTCTCCGACGTTACGAAGAAACTGGTTCTAACCTGCGCAGACAAGGAACGGGCAGAACCAGGTGTACCACAGCACGAGAAGACCGATACTTGGTGAACACCATGCTTCGAAATCGCTTTCTCACAGGAACTGAACTCACAAATCAGTTTCGACACCTCGGAGGAAGTAACCCAAGTGCATGGACAGTAAGACGTCGGCTTGCTGAATCTAACTTAAAACCCCTTAGACCTGCAAACGGCCCTAAACTGGAGCGTGGGCATCGTATTTCAAGACTAAGATATGCCCAGGGCCACGTAAATTGGAGTATTGAAGATTGGTCAAAAGTTATGTTCTCCGACGAATCAAAATTTATGCTCTACAAGCACGATGGAAGACACAGAGTGTATCGAAGACCAGGGGAAAGATTCAAGCAAGCATGCATCGAAGAAAAAGTAGCCTACGGTGGTGGGTCTGTACTTGTGTGGGCCGGAATTTCTTCTGAAAGTCGCACAGAGCTGGTGATCATAGAAAACGGCTCTTTAACTAGCGTAAGATATGTGGAAGAAATCCTCAATGATCACGTTGGTCCATTTATGGTCAATTTAGGTGAGGATGCTATATTTATGCATGACAATGCCCGACCTCATACAGGTAGGATTGTGAATGACTACCTTCAAGAGATGAACATTACTCGTATGGAGTGGCCAGCGCGCAGCCCGGATATCAACCCGATCGAGCATGCTTGGGACGAGCTAGGCAGATGCGTAAAACAACGAAACCCTCCCCCAATCACGCTTCGTGAGCTCAAAATTGCTCTCACAGAGGAATGGGAGAATATTCCCCAAAATCGTATAAGGAACTTGGTGTACAGCATGCCAAACCGCGTAAACGCAGTAATGGAAGCACGAGGAGGCAATACGAAGTATTAAAATTCAAGAAAATCGTAATAAAGTTCAAAAATTTCATGTTTCCTATTTTTGTTTTAAGGAGAGATCAGCAGTTTTTTTCTTTAAGTAATTTTGTGTTAATAAAATGTATGGTGACTCATATTTTTTTTACTTTCATTTAAGGAGTATTACATTGTCTATTAAATACAATTTATTGCATTAACCTATCATTTTTAGTTTCCGAGATTTTTAACATTCTTTAAGTGACCCGGATTCATTGCTCTCGAGTGTAGTACCTAATTTTTTTTTGTGTTTGTCGGTTTGTCTGTGTGTTTGTGCACGCTAATAACAGAAACGGCTTATTCGATTTAAATGCTGTTTTCACTAATATATTGTTGTAAGCTTCACTTAACATTTAGTGTTTCAATCGGTTCATAAATAAAAAAGTTATGTCATTTTAAAGAATCACGGCGCATATGCGAATGAAAATATGCTGCCCGAAAAGTCACTATTCCACGCGGACGAAGTCTCGGGCACAGCTAGTAGATACTAGATAATAATAAGAAAAATTATTTACAGGTAGTATGCTGCACGAGATCGAAAGAAAGTATAACGTCTCTTCGGATATACGTTCGAAGTATCGCGATTTACGCTCCGTAGAAATACATGAGGCTAATTTAGATTGGAGAGCTTACACATATGGAGGACAATATTCTACGAGGAAGTTTAAGGTTAAACAGAAGATTTTGGATAGGCTTAAACCTACGACGGGTAGGCCAAAATGGTCACGCTATCCATTGGAATATGGATGGGACTATCCAGATCCTTTCTATAAGCCACCAAAAGGAAAGAAAAAGAACTAGGAACGAAGTGTAACGTTTTTTTTTGTCCGTCAGCTAGGTTATAGTTTAAATGCCTAGCCTTTTCCCAAAAACTATGTTGGGGTCGGCTTCCAGTCTAACCTAAATCTAACTAAAATTTAACTTAATTTTGAATTGTTTTTGAAATCTTGTTATAATGGACGTTTTTTTTTTAAGTTCTGCATCGTTCTCACATGTATATTTCAACATGAATGATGCAACCCAGTTTTTGTAGACATACTTTGATATAAAAGAGTGTCCATGGAGTTTCTTGCCCGATCTTCTCCATAGGTCCGACTGCTTTGGAATGGGCTACTAGCTTCATCTCTCTGACTGACCGACCCCTTGACTATTCAAAAGTGCCTGTAATTGGTTTATTTGAAATAAATACTTTGAGTTTGAAAATTAATAAAAAATGTTGGACACGTATTTTTGTTTTTTTTTTACTTAGTCAAAGATTACGTCGATTAAAAGAAAAAAAAAGAAAAAAAAAAAAAGAAATAGAAAAAAAAAAAGATGTATGAAATTTGGAATGTCGTCACTACTTTGTAGATTTTATACTGAGTTGTGACGTAGCGCCATTCCCCAACTTTATAATGCGATTTATCTAAGTCATTTTTGATTAATATGATGAAGCAAAAAATACGTGTCTAATATTTATTTATTATCTGACTGACGGACTAAAGACTATGTACAGACGCCAGCACATCAAGCTATCCCTAACTGTCATCCCTAATTTTCTCAATTAAAAATGAACCTTATGTCTTTGCAATAAAGTTGAAATACTATCAAAGAAAATTGCAGTGGTAGCCTAGTGGTGTGACCGTCGGACTGCCATGTCTTAGGTCTCGAGTTCGAACCCAAGGCACGCACCTCTGATTTTTTGGATTCATGTGCGTATATTGTATAATTGTCACTTGCTTAAAAAACGGTGAAGGAAAACATCGTGAGGAAACCAGCATGCCTGAGAGATATTTCTCAACAGCATGTGAAGCTAAGCTAAGTAAATAACAGCCGCACGGATCGATCATCAGGTCAAGCTACGCTTGCCGGGGTTGGTCCGTGGATGGACCATCTTTACATATCGAGTAGCGGTAACCCTTTCGGATAATCCTGCAGAAACTTTTCACTGTAATTTCTGTGAAGTATATTTTTGTTGAGGTTTAAAATAAAGCAACTTTATGTATGAACATGTGTTTTATTGCTGATGAAATATTTTTACATTTTTTTTCAATGATTTATTCGTCTATGGTAACATAACATCACTGTAATCCTAAAATGTTTCGGCAGAGGGCCCATAACGATTTAAGACCTTTTCGGAAAGGAAAAAAAAAATAACGACCAAATGCGAGTCGGATTTGCGCGCGAAGGATTCCATACCATTATTTATAAAAACGGAAAAAAAACACGTTTGTTTTATGGGAGCTCCCATTAAGTGGTTATAGCGGCAACAGAAATACATAATCTATGAAAATTTAAACTGTCTAACTATCACGGTTCATGAGATACAGCCTGGTACCTGACGGACGAACAGCGGAGTCTTAGTAATAGGGTCCCGTTTTACCCTTTGTGTACGGAACCGTAAAACCATGTATATTCGCCGACTACGCGTGCCATTAACACAAAAAAAAGAATAACCAAATCCCTTTTTTTTCCAGCTGCCCATAACCTAAAAGACTTGAAAAAAGTATTCAACGAATCCATTTACAACGAGCTGTCCTGGTCAGTGAAATTGCTGCTCATAAAAGACTATTTGAATTCATCTGCAAAAATCTCGACCACAACACTACTTCCAGAAGTAGAAGAAAAACCAGTCCAAGAAGAAGATGATGAACCACTTCCAGAAACAGCACGTCTTAGACGAATGCCAAGAATGGAAGCCTTGGTCGCGGTACGGAGACAAGGCGGAAGCTCCGTCGCTAAAGATACGAATGAAGACGACAACAATATGAGACTCAAACTCTTTCGACTTATGTATGAAACAATCCGAGACAGCGACCTGAAATGCAAAAGAGCAGAGCTCATAAGAACGCACTACGAAAATTCCTCCACTTTTGAAATCGGTTATTTAATGGGCGATGTCATGGATAAATACAACATCATGTCTGATATATCCATGACCTTGAATCGACTGTTCCATGAATGGAAGCCAATTGAACATATCAATGCGTATGAGCAGATTTCCAATCAAGCGATTGAGATCAATCACCTGATTGATATGATGAGGAGTATCAGTAAGCAGAATGATACTCGTGGCTCTAATTAATAATTTTCTGATGAATGATGGTGGTGGTAGAAGAAATGCTACCTACATATCGGGTTTGAGATGTCTTTACTTCCCATAAGAAATTTCACTTACACATGAAAAATATTAAACTAATTTAAAAACTATATTGAGTAAACGTACAATCTATCTGCCTAGCCATTTTCCAACTATGTTTAGGTCGGCTTCCAGTCTAACCGGATGCAGCTGAGTACCAGTATTTTACATGGAGCGACTGCCTATCTGACCTCCATAACCCAGTAACTGGGTAACACGATACGCCTTGGTAAGACTGGCTGTCAGACTTTTGGGCTTCTGGTACCTACCCGTAACGACTGTCAAAGATCCACAAATGACAGTTGGGGCCAACGGCTTAACGTGCTTTCCGAGGCACGGAGGAGTCTCGGTATCTTAAGATGGTCACCCATCCACAGACCAACCCCGACACGCGTAGCTTAACCTGAAGGATCAATCCATGCGGCTGTTATAACTTAGCCACGTTAGTCTGGTCGGCTGTCATTTGTGAATCTTTGACAGTCGTTAGGGGTGTTCAGAAGCCCGAAAATCTGACAGCCAGTCTTAATTTGGAAAGCCGGTATTGTGTCACCTTTGTCCGCTTTCTTAAAGAAATTGAAGCTTGAAGATCAGATTTCCTATTCCATATTTTGATTTCAAATACATATACTTGACCTAAATGATAATAATTAATTTTTTTATTTTCCCTTCCTATACCTAAGGTCTACGAGCAAATGGTTTTGAAGAAAGGCATCTGCTGGGCGAAATCGAAAACTTCCTCTGCTGGGCATAGCCCTGTGAGAGGGAGTGGGCTGTAATACTACGCGGGCCTAGTGCGGGATGGTAGATGTCACATGTCTTGGATTCTTTTTGTTCTAGGACATACGACGTTTTTCTGCACCGAAGGAAGGCAACGAATCTCAAAACCTGTTCCACGCAAATGTATTATAACCGTGTAACTTAACTGCACTTAGCTAATGAGCTGTCATGTCATCAATAGAATGGAAATGTAGCTAGAGACTACCCACGATCGCAACGTATGCAACGCATTTTGATATAGACTGGGGGCTTAGACAAGTGTCAATCGCCCCGTGTCGATTCGATTTCGAAAATTGTTAATCGAACAATTCTTTATCTCAGCGATGGGGATTGTCAAGAACGCCACTTGTCTTACACTTAGCGATCGAAAACGATCGATCACGTGACATTTCGAAAGCTTATGTCAATTCCATACATTTATGGATTACCTAATTACGTTATCGTTAGTGAAAATGTGATTTTGTCTAGATCCTCTAGACAACTATGCAATAGAAACACAATTGTCGTATGCAAGGCAATCACAAGCCTCCCACCCAACGTTGACCTGCGATGTTCAGATCGACATGGAAAGGAGCAGGGGATGTTCTACGCTATCCCACGCGTGTAACCAGTGTGTTTCTAGAACTTACACGTAGAGATTCACCTTTTGAGAAATTACAGATGAGATTTTTTAAAGAATATACCTTCTTCTCTTTCGTGTGGTTAGTGACTAACCTGGTGTCAGAGTTTTTTATGCTGCCCATGGGCCTCTGACTTAGCTTCACGTACCGTTGAGAAATATCTCCCAGGCATGCTGATTTCCTCACGATGTTTTCCTTCACTGTTTTTTAAGCAAGTGATAATTATACAATACGCACATGAATCTGAAAAGTTAGAGGTGCGTGACTTGGCAGTCCGACGGTCACACCACCAGGCTAACACTGCATCACAAAGAATAAGTAGATCGACTGGTGAGATTGCCATTATGGAGAGAACTCACTTCAAATGCTCGTCTTCTAAGTTGTCACGGTCAGATTCTTACAGTTTACGATTGGTTGTTTCAATAACCACTCGTCTCTCAACAACCTCTACCAAACAAAGAAAGAAAAAACATTTATTCAGCACAAATTGAGAGGCTAACTACACAATAGGATTTCGTGGCTAAGTATTAACAGTCCGTCAGTCCGTGGAAGGCTTAGCGATCGAAAACGTTTGATCACGTGACATTTCGAAAGCTTATGCCAACTCCATACTATTTCGATACTAAAATTGATATTACTATATTAATTCAATAATTTCGTCATCTATCTATCTATACTACTCTGTCAAGAAAGTACCGGGAAAAGATCAATAATACACAAAATGTCTGTTATTCATCCAAATTTATTTTATCACCTTCAAAGTATGCTCGTATAGAAACGATACACTTGCGCCAACGAATAATCCATTCATCAAACATTTTTTAAACGCTGCTTCCGGAATTGAGTTCAGTTCTCGCCGCGAATTCTCCTTTATGTCTTCTATCGATTGAAAACGGGTACCACGAAGTGGTAATTTGAGTTTAGGTAAAAGAAAAAAGTCAGCAGGAGCCATATCTGGTGAATATGGTGGTTACTGGATGGTATTTGTTGAGTGTTTGGTCAAAAATTCGTTCACAATGAGAGCCTTGTGCGAAGGCGCATTGTCGTGGTGCAAAATCCAAGAATTTTCTTTCCACAAATCTGGCCTTTTTCGTCGAATTTGCTCTCTTAAACGCCGCATAACGCTCAAATAATATTCTTTATTTACCGTTAGACCTTCCGGTAAGAATTCAGAGTGCACAACACCGCGATAGTCAAAGAAAACAGTCAACATGACTTTGACTTTTGATCGACTTTGGCATGGTTTTTTCGGTTTCGGTTCAGTTGGAAGGCGCCACTCCGAAGCTTGTTGACTAGTTTGCATGTCAAACTCGTAAACCCACGTCTCGTCAGTAACAATGCGTTTCATGAATGTTGGGTCCGAACTGACTCGTTCTAGCATGTCCTCACTTTCATGCGATTGAGTTTTTGGAGAAAATTCCGATCTTTTGGGACTAGCCGAGCAGCAACATGTTTCATACCCAAATGATTAGTTAAAATGGTGCGGATCGACTCGTGAGATACAGAAAGTTCGGCGGCTATCTCTCTCAGAGTTGAATGGGGATTTTCAGTCACTATTTTCTTCACTTTTGCGATATTAACTTCAGTTGCAGACGTTGACGGCCTACCAGAGCGAGGCAAATCTTCCATCACATCATTCACATCTCGACCGCTTTTGAACGCTTTGAACCACTCATAAGCATGAGTTTTTGATAAATTCGATTCACCGTAAGTAAGCCTTCTGTAACATTTTCAGTGACTCCGAACACGAAATTCCATTGGCGATGCAAAATTTAAGACAAACTCTTTGTTCGATATTTTTGTCCATTATGAAATTCGCAATACACACTATATATGATATTACTAAAACCAGCACTGTATTTAATATAAATAACAGATGCAACTCAAACTCCGCGCCAAAATGGAAAACAGTTGTGCCAATCTAACAACTACAAAAAAACAAAAATTTTAATTTGGAACCATAAACAAATCATCCATTCCCGATACTTTTTTGACTGAATGTATAAATAAAAATCAATTGCTGTTCGTTAGTCTCGCTAAAACTCGAGAACGGCTGGGCCGATTTTGGTGTTGAAATGTTTGTGCCGCCGTGAAGGGGAGAAAAGTTAGGTGGGTAGGTAGTGTAGGTATCATAGTTAAGACAGGACAACGTCTGTCGGGTCAGCTAGTCGTTAATGAACATGAGATTTTGTCTAGGCCCCTAGTTCAGCGAAAACCTGAAGTTGTGAGGTGAGTGATGTGAATCAGTTACATTTTTTTAACTTAACTTAAATAAAGGTACTAATCTTGTTCTGGATAGTGTGTGCTTCGTTGTCGAGCTGATAAAATACGTATCACAGCCAGTCTGAACATGCTTCACATTAGGAAAGGGATGGAGTTATACCTGAATAGCTTCATCTCTTACTCACATTGTAGTAATCTTCTATACTAATATTATAAAGCTGAAGAGTTTGTTTGTTTGTTGGAACGCCCTAATCTCAGAAACTTCTCGTTGGAATTGAAAAATTCTTTTTGTGCTGGATAGTCCATTTATTCAGGAAGTTTATAGGCTATAAAACATCACGCTACGACCAATAAGAGCGGAGGATACATGAAAAGTGTTGCAAAAACAGGAAAATTATTCCTTTTTGAGAGCTTCCGTTGCGTGCGTTGCGGGAACGGTTACGCAAATATATCTAAATCACTCTCTCTTAGGTGACGCAGACGAAGTTGCGCTAGTCAGCTCATCATCTGCCTAGCCTTTTCCCAAACTATGTTGGGTTCGGCTTCCAGTCTTACCGGATGCAGCTGAATACCATTATTTTACATGGAGCGACTGCCTATCTGACCTCCACAACCCAGTAACTGGGCAATACGATATACCTTGGTAAGACTGGCTGTCAGATATTCGTGCTTCTGACGACCTGTAACGACTGTCAAAGATTCACAAATGACAGCCGGGACCAACGGTTTAACGTGCTTTCCGAGGCACGGAGGAGACTCGGTGTGAAAAGATGGTCACCCATCCACGGCCAACCCCGGCAAGCGTAGCTTAACCTGGTGGATCGACTTGTGCGGCTGTTAGTACTTAGCCACGAGCTCCTCAAATAATAATAATAGGTATATTCAAATAATACTTTTATTTGGCTTGGTGGTCGGCCATATCAATGTATTGATGAAAATACAATTACAGGTAACATTAAAATGAATAATAAAATTAATTAATTTTTTATCACTGCACAATTTCAGTTACTTCACAATTTTGTTTTAACAAAATTTAAAATGGCGGTCTTTACTGTCAGATTAGTTTGCTTCTTATCTACAAGTAAGTAATATGATTTCCAATCTTTACATTTTAACTAGGTTTTGCTCGCGACTTCTCTCGTGTTAAGGCGCGATGCACAGTCAAAATAGGCTCTTAAAACAGTTTGTTTTGCAATATGTGTGTGTTTGTTTTACTGCAGCAAAATTAATTTATTTTAATCTTGATCACATTTATAAGTGGGCTATTGTGTATATCAAACTTCCATCACCGTACAGAAATTAAATATTATGCGAATTTATATAATCTATGTAATTGCATTTAATGCTAATAGGTACGTATTCTATTTGAGTCTAAAAATCTGTGACGTCACATTGTTATATTTCATAAAAATCACGTACAAATTCCGCGTTTTAACAGTTCATAAAGAGTAACGTTATTGACTACCCTTTCAAATACTTACCCAATTGTTTTTCTTCTAGTATCTTCTATGATGGCGCAATACAGGCCTCCTCCTGCAAGTTTTTATATGGGTGATAAAATGGGTTGGCATGAGAAACTAAAGATAATGCATCTATCGGAAGATCTTTTAAAGGAGTCGCTTCTCAGAATGCGGCAAATTATAGAAATAAGGGACGAACACGACATGTTTATTTCGTTTAATGTTGGTATGCTGATGGGTACGTTATATTATATTTGGATTTTAACAAACAACTCAAAGCTTATTAGCTTATAGATGTAATATGTGATGCCTGGAAACCATATTCCGTTGGTCCCGGAGAGGATCTGGCAGTTGAGTTTAAACTCAAAGTAAGTAAGTCAAATAAACCAATTACAGGCACTTTTGTCAAGGGGTCGGTCAGTCAGAAAGATGAAGCGAGTTGCCCATTCCAAAGCAGTAGGTACCTATGGAGAAGAACGGGCAAGAAACTACACTGGACACTCTTTTAAAATAATATGGTTACAAAATATTGGTTACATAATTCATATTATTATTATACAGGTGAAAACGATGCAGAACATTAAAAGCATCCGATATAAAATGTGTAAAAAAAAGTTCAAAGATTAAATTGAAACAAGCCATAGCCGCTAAGAGATGACCAGTCTCTACTGACAGCGCCCGTTCACGAACATGACGCATGAATTAGCACCATTCAGCTCAACCATTTTGAAGCCATCTCCATGGCTTTAAACTGCATAAGTCCGAGGCCATGTTCCTCGGAATAGACCACCATCGGGATCCCCACTCACGGTAGGAGGGGTTCACATCGGCGTCGAGACAACGATGAAATACCTGGGTCTCGTCTTCGACAGCCGATGGAACTTCGTGGAGCATATCCGACGTTTGGCCCACAAACAGGAACGGGCCGGGGCCGACTTCAAGTGACTCCTTTATGCGGGGTCGTGCGGTCCATGACCGTTTACGGGGCCCCGGTGTGGGCGCGTTCACTGCAGCGGCGATCCACCCACTATTTGAACGCGCCCCAAAAGGTGGTAGCCGTGTGAGGCTTATCCTGGGGTACCGCACAATCTCGGGCGATGTCAGCATGTGAAGGGGCCCGTTAAGGCCTGCCGGGTAAGCGGGATTGTTCGAAAGGGTTACCGCTACCCTGGAACATAAAGGGCTAAGGAAGGAACATGGAAGGGTTTTAGTCAGTAAGATTCTGACACTCCCTTCCGCTCCACCCAGAGCGGGAGAAGTCATTGGATGATTTCCCAGTCTTTAAAGCAAAAAAAAAATAGCTCACGCCAATCTCATACATTTCTGATTTATCTAATTTCGTTATCGCAAATGAAAATCTGACAGCCAGTCTTACCAAGGGGTATCTTATGCCTAGTTACTGGGTTGTGGAGGTCAGATAGGCAGTCGCTCCATATAAAATACTGGTATTCAGCTGCATCCGGTTAGACTGGAAGCCGACCCTAACATAGTTGGGAAAAGGCTAGGCAGTTTTTTTTTGAGTGAAGTCTTTTATAAACTAACTATGTTAGTCAATACCCATCGCAATATGGCTTGTCCATCCATCCATTATTTATGTTGGGTTGGTCACATTAAGGCCTACCGTACATGGACTGTTTCAAGCAGTTGAGACCGACTGCTTGAAGCTGCGACCACGCCGTGAACTATAGTCATTCATTCACTGTCGTATACACGACTGCTCGAGCAGTCACGCCCGATTATCGCACAAATTACTACATTGTATAAAACAAAGTTGCTTTCTCTGTCCCTATATCCCTATGTATGCTTAAATCTTTAAAACTACGCAACGGATTTTAATGCGTTTTTTTTAATAGATAGAGTGATTGAAGAGGAAGGTTTATGTGTATAATTTGTCACATTATGCGGGCGAAGCCGCGGGCGGAAGCTTTTATAATATTTCAATGACACGTTGCACTTTCACAGGTAGAATTCGCGAGAAGTATCGCTTTATGAGTGAAACATATCGTGGCATCACAGATTCCTATCACAATGCTACGTGGTTTCGTCCGCCTGGAGTACCGCACTTCCGCCCACTCCACTTCATCATAGCCCTCGAGAGGATTCACTATCTAGAACTGGAAATAAGCAGGCTAGTGGACATTATGGTCGAAGAGGCAACGAACGATTTGAATTCGGGCCGAAGTGTTGTGAATCAGACAGAAAGACGACGCCCTAAAATGGGGCCGGATGACCCTGAGATTTTATTGAGATGTGAGTTATTGAGGTCCTTTTGAACGCCATTGCCACATATACATGACAAGCAAGCGTATGCGCTGTACGCCAGCGACACAAATATGTGACAATGCGGGTACCTACAACAACAACTAAATCATCAGTGTCAACCAATCAGTATAATGATTTAACTGTTTATTTCGTATTATAGTGTTATAATCTCTCGTACGTATTTAATGACATGAAACAAATTAAAAGACACCATGGATATTGGGAAATTCATGATAACAAGAAGAAATAAAGTAGCTTGGCGTGGAGGGCACGCGCGTGCGATTTTGCTCTGAGTTCAAAAGGTTAAGGCGACTTACACACGGCACCGCGCTCCGCCGCGGTAGGCGGTGAAGCGGATCTCATGTCGCATTGGTCTCTAAGAAATCCGTTGATGCCTAACACACGTACACCGCACGACCGCGCGGTCGAGCGGTGCTCGTTTCTACCGCAAACTGCTCCTACGGCGCGGTCGAGCGGTGCCGCGTGTTAATCGCCTTATACGGTACACATGATAATAATAATATTTCCTTACAGCCCGAACAGAATTAGTACTCGAGGAAGCGGAGAAGAGTGTTTTGAGGCAACGGTTCTTGATGAAGAAATTGGGTAACCCGGTTAACATGACTACCGCCAAGAAACGGTTCCTACGCAACTGGCCTGTTGAAGAGAGTTGGTCGCTAGATAAATATAATTATAATTACTAGTAAATCACCGTACCAGACCGCCAGCACTAGCTAACAGACCACCAGACCACCAGCCACTAGACTACCAGACCACCAGCCACTAGACAACCAGACCACCCGATACTTGACCGCCAGCCACCAGACCACCAGCCACCAGACCACCAGCCACCAGACCACCAGCCACTAGACCATCAGCCACTAGACAACCAGACCACCCAATACTAGACCACCAGCCACCAGACCACCAGCCACAGTTCACCAGCCACTAGACCATCAGCCACTAGACACTAGACAACCAGACCACCAGCCACCAGACCACCAGCCACTAGACCATCAGCCACTAGACAACCAGACCACCAGACCACCAGCCACTGGACAACCAGACTACGTGGCACCAGCCTACCAGAAGACCAGAACACCAGCCGCAGCAGAAGAGCGGTAACGATGCACGTTGGCCGCAGGATCATTGAATCACCGCCCTGTCCAATTCCACAGAGTGTTCAAATTTGTTAAAAATTATAACTTTAGGATGAAATAATTTTATTTCAATGTATAATCTAATACTAATATTTATCTAATACTAATATTTATTTACATTTAAAAGCTAAATATTCATAATAATATGTACAGAAATAATATGTATACAGGGTGTAAGGGAAACGCTTCCGAAAACGAAGACAGGTGATAGGGCTAGTGATTCTCGATACGATACCATCAAAAAATCGGAAAAAAAAAAGTTAAAATTTTACCTACTATTTTAGCATTTTTCCTACACTATGCTGATATAACACTTAAATGTAACCATTATTTGTGATTAAACACACTTTTTTTCTTTACAACTAAAAAAAGCAATGTATTCGTAAATCATATCAGCTGACGGCGCGCGCGCCGGACACCGCGCGTGAACTCTACAGTTCAAACAAACGCACGCGCGCTCGCCGACTGCCCGCGGCCGACGACCTCAAGTCTATCAGTTCACTACTACCTACTTGAAATGTCTTACCTACCTACATCACAGTTACATTATTTCTAGACCTGGCGTCGATGACTTCATATCGGCAAACATAACAATAAATATCTAAAAACAAACACACATACCATAACATCACGCCTAGTTTCCCCGAGAGGTTAGGCAGAGGTGTACCAATAGTACACCCACATTTCGCCAGTTATGTTTAAGTCCCATGTAATAGGGGGCGAGCCTATTGCCATCAACCGGGCACTAATCCAGACTCCGGGGTGCTACCGAGAAATTCCAGATAGAAAAACCAAATAACACTGCCCGACCTGGGAATTGAACCTAGGACCTATCCAGAAACAAAACAATGATAAAAAATTACCAAAAGAATGAGACGCGTATAAGCAACGAAAAGGCTCACCGTACTGAGGTACTGACGCGACGCGACGCGGCTAACAAGGGGAGGTGAAGGGGCAAGCGCAATGAGCATCGCATTCCAGCGAGGTACCGAGATAAATTGTGACCGTGTTGTAGCTGTCTGCACTCTGCACGACGTGCTAGTGAAGTACTAATAACCTTCGGTCGATCTTCGATACTGATAATCAAGGATCGCAAAACTCATTGGTAGGTACAGGCCGAGGTTTGAAGCCGGGTCAGCTCACTTGAGAGAGAGGCGTCCACGGCTATGCCCGGCGCGGCGCGACCTCGGCTCCTTTATAACACGCCGCCAAAATAAATACCTAAGTAAAAACATTACAGAGGCGTCAAAAGTTTTAAATTGATGCACCGTGTAGTCTGTAGTGCATTTAATAACAGGTTTGTATGTAAGTCGATAATCGATACTGAATGAAATTAAAGTAAAAAATCGATGACTTTAGCTGTGCTGTGATTAACAAAAATAAATCATCGCGTGTACAGTTTGCATCAATTCAATTTAAACTTTATGTCAATGTAATCGGAGTCACACGACTCGTGCTCGTTTATTGCAATAACTGTATCCTTAATTTAGTAAATAAACCAAATAATTGAAAGTGGATAATTTAATTAATTTAATCTAAGAAACCCGTTAATTGTTATTTAAAACTTGAAAGTAAGTACAATTTCCTAATTAGATTTTTTTGATGGGTTCTGATTTAATATTTTTCTAACATTTTCTCTTCTGTAATTTGTTGATCTTCGTTCAGACGCCAGCACATCAAGCTATCCCTAACTGTCAAATTTTCTCAATTAAAAATGAACCTTATGTCTTTGCAATAAAGTTGAAATACTATCAAAGAAATTTGACAGATAGTGGTAACTTGATGAGCTGGCCTCTGTACAGAGGCCAGCACATCAATAGTATTTCAACTTTATTGCAAAGACATAAGGTTCATTTTTAATTGAGAAAATTAGACAGGGATATTAGCTTGAATTGCTGGCGTCTGTACATCCAAGGACACCGCGCGCGCGGCGATCGGCGGCATCGTCGTTTGTCGGCCGGCACGTTTGATCTTCTTAGTAACCTACCTAACTTTTGGTTAGTTCCTTTCCAACTCGGTTCGTGAGCGAACGTGCGCTAGCTACCTTTAATCGATCGATAGCCATTGAAACGTTTGTTAATTTGTTGTTTTTGTTACGTTTTAAGTGTTTAGTTGTTATGTTTTTAGTGTTGTTTTATTGTTTTTTAGTTATTTAGTTTTTGTTGTATTGAACAATGCCTGAGGCATACGTGTACAGTGCTCGTGAATACCTACGGCAACATGTTGATGTGTTTAGGAGAAGCCCGTGGTAATGCTTCTCTTGCGTTGAGAATTTGATCGGGAATGTGACAGTGCTAATGAAATGCGAGGCAGAATATTGAGTGTTTTTGACAGACTACGTGCAGAATGTGTGGAGGATCCTACACTTATGCCTCGTGTTCACGGATCGACACAGCGTATCGAAATGGATGGAGCGCAGTTCGAGCCAAATCTCATAAGGTCACAAAGTATTAAGCCAGGTAGGTACGTAAAATGCCTCTGTGAGCTTTCGTGTTCAACAGTGGGCTACGAATACGATTCAAATTCATAATTTTGTGAAGTATTGTAGGGCAAGGCATTTCGAAACTGGTGTTTTTCAGTTCCGTATAAATCCTGTGAGCCTGTGACTCGCCCGTACGAGTAGGTATTTTGCGTCCGAGAGACGCGCGGACACGCGTGGCGCGAGCGTGTCAGTGACCTCACGTTTTGTACGGTTTCCATTGCGCGTTTACGAAACATGAAGTCTTGAAAATAACCAATTTAAAGCGAAAGGTTATTGGTATCTGTTTGAATTTATGTTGTATATAATCTACGTTCTGGCTTCGGAAGCGTTCCCCTTACACCCTGTATAAGATGACTGGTAATTAGTGACCGATATATAAACATGTGATTGTACTCATGATTACAAAAAACTTTTTCCAAATTAACTTTTTTTGTATACTCAATAGTTTTATTTCTATCACAATAACAATACAACTGGCGCGCGCAAAGTTCAATGACCTTCGCGCCGATCAGCTGATAACAGCTATTGAGTATACAAAAAAGTTTCTTTGGGAAAGTTGTCCGAAAGGGTTACCGCTACCCTGGAACATAAAGGGCTGAGGAAGGAACATTGATGGGTTTTAGTCAGTAAGAGTCCGACACTCCCTTCCGCTCCACCCAGAGCGGGAGAAATCATTTGATGATTTCCCACCCTCAAAAAAAAAAAAAGTATATGTACATTATGTAATACGCGCAACAACGCGTTGTTTTGTAACGATCGCGCACTAGCGAGAAAATCGTTGTAATGTTGTTGTTGTTGTTCAAGTTCTTCCAACTGAACAGACAGCTGTGCTGCTGGAGAGTTTGTTGCGCCACTTCTTCTTCCAGCTAAAGCACTAGGAAGTGGAGAAGGGTATGCGTTTTAGGGGGAATGTCTTATGTAACTTTGACCTTCTAAAGTATTGATTTTCAGCCTAGTTTGAATATATGACTTGCTTTTAATTGGAATAGATCTGAGCAGTTCTTGTAACTTTAACAAGTGTACCAGGTAGACTTTAACGGACGATAGTATATACAGATGAAAAAAAAAATTAGCTGTTTCCTACATTTTGACGAGTCACGTGACCAAAAATGTAACCGCTGATTTTTTTTTTGCAATTTCGGAGCTTGTTCCTTAGTAAAAGTTGTTCAGTTTGGTAGTCTGTAGCATACGCTTTTGTATGTGAATACCCTTTCGGTTACACCCTGTATATGGCTTACACATAAATACAGTAACCTGATGGGTAACTACAGTTTTGAGCCGTTTGGGGTCGAACTCTTGGGTCCCGATTCCAAAACTCCTTATGGAAATGTCTTGCCGACTGCTCGACACTTTACGTGACCAGAGAGCTAGCTCGTTCTTTAGCCAAAGAATTAGCATCATTGCCATTCAACGTGGCAATGCTGCCAGTGTTATGAGCAAGTTTCGGAAAGACAGCGATGCGGACGAGTACTTCAACGCTTATAGCTCTTTAAAGCCACCCGGCACCCACACCGCACCACCTCGTCGTACGGCGTCCACTCGTTTTCGACAGGTGGTCCGCAGGTGGGCGCGCGCCGCGTTATCACCAATAAACGTCGCGCGGTCAACCAGTGGACCTCGCAACTCGAAGTGGAGTGAACGCAAGGCAAGTATGCGAGCAGCGAGTTGTCACCGCGTGGTCCACCCGCCGTCCGCGCGTGGAGGGCTTACAAACGAGGCGATCTGGTGACGCCACGGAGTCGAAGTAAAGAGCGCATACGTATACATGTCCATATAAAGAATACTAGCCGCAGGAGGCGAGGCGGTGTGGAGTGGGTGCCGGGTGGCTCTAATGAGCCTTAAGTGTTATTTTTGTTTTTGCATTTATTCGTATAGTTTGCTAGTGATTGAATTTTTAATAAATAGATTTATTGCAAGTTTGTGTGCTTTACGTAGTAAATAAATTTATTTATTAGCAAACTCAACAGTTTATTTATTAGGTACTTATATGAGTTATGAATGTTCACCCCACTATCAATGGCAGCTCAATGCAGTTGAGTCAGTATTACAGCATCTTACAGTAATTATCACAGTAGTCATCTGGTTGGATCTGCTATTTGGTTGAATGACTAGCACGCTCATTAAATGCCGACGTTTAATTGAATGACTAGGCGGAACTTTTGAACAGAGCGGACATAAAATCAGTCAGGTGATTCAAATTTAGTTCAGGTCAAAATTTAGTATCCGTTGGTAGGCGGATGGGGGTGGGAGGTAGAGGGTGGAGGGGGAGGGTGTCCCCTCTCCCCCGGTACCACGGTGTCGTGACAAAGTAACGCACCATTTTTGAGAAAATTTATATTTGAAATCTAACCTCAAAACACATCACTAGCACTTATTATGGTCGGGGAAAATCACGTGCGGCTCTAATTTTGCTTCCAATCAATATTAACAAAGGCGTCGTCGACGGAGCCCCGCTTCGCGGGGCTCCTACTTCTGCATGGTTTAGAAAAAAACGACCAGGCGTTGAACGTTATATTCAACGTAGTGACGAGCTGTCCTTTAGTCACTCAATTAAATGTCGTCATTCAATGAACGCGCTAGTCATTCAATGAAATAGCAGATTCAACCAGATGACTGCGACACATGTACACTGCTCAGTGATAGTGAGATGATGACAGTTATCACTTAAGTCAATTACAGAGCTTCACGGCATTGATAAAGCTAGGTTAAGTAAAAGTACCGAATCAAAACAAAAGCAAAGGGTGTTGCTCGCGCCAGTTTTTATTTATAAGTTTTTTCCGCTTACAATTTCAAAACGCAGAATTGAGCTCATCATTCCTTCTTCCTACCCATACATTCCTTATCAAACGGAACGAGATTGGAAGATCATCGCGCACGACCAATCAGAGGCGCGCTTTTTCCGCCGCTGCGAACCAATCGCAGCCCACTTCAGCTATGATTTAAAAATGCTCTAGACAACAGTTTAAGTTCAAAGTGTAGTGTGAATACTGAACCGCGCCGCTCCATAATCATACTGCTTACTCAAACCGCAATCGCATCAAAAACTGTATAACTATTAATAAATAAGTGTTGGCCGACACAAGTGTGACATTTAAAGAAGTGAAAGTGCACCACATTGAAAAAGGAAGAAAACCAGATAGCACGACGTGGGACGTCTGCTAAGCTAGCAGTCCTTGAATCCACGTGTTTGTCCAGAAGTTTCACAAGTAAGTCCATCCATTCCTATTTCTCATAACCTCATATCCCTCAAGCTCAATTCTGTGTGTCGTCCAACAGTTCACCACGCTAAAATCTACATCCCAACAAAAATTATTTTCACGCATTATGGTCCTTCGAAAGCCACGTAGACTTATTCAGCATAAGTTATTTGGTCCAATCGAGTCGGATTCAAAGAATCAACGATCCTAATATAGGTCTCATACCTAGGATTTAGGTTAAAATACCTAAAATACAAAGTTCGTAAAACCGCCATATTGAACGCGTACTTGCGTTCGTACATTCCCGCTAGGTACATTATTCATTGAGAATTACTGTATCAACTTAATTAATATTTCGCCTGTTGCATTGAAATAGCAAAGGTAAATATTCAAACCGCTAATTATCGTGAGTTAGTCTCGTCTAACTTATTTACAACTTATATTCAACCGCATTCCTTTGTATACCCGCTTAGAATAAAATAATTATTCTAAGTCTACCCGCTATACCTATTATTTTGTACGCAATATTTTCTATAACTATTCCAACATGGAAGATCTTAAAATGAAAGTTAAATTACTTCAAGATAAAAATAATTCAATCTTCGAACATTTAACATCGCTATACGAAACTTCTAAGAAAAGAAATAGGTACCACCTATATCGAGCTTCATTCGGTGGAAGCATTCATGGCGGACACAGAGATTCTCTCAGTCACTCGTCAAGAATTTAGTACCAATTTAGATAAAATAAATACATATTCCTTGCAATTAAATCCTAATATTGAATAGCAGTCAAAAATCTTACTACGAAGTTTATTCGCGTATAGAGCGAGTTCGCTCATTGATCGCCGAGAACCGTTCAAGGTCATTAGAACATTCATGCGCGTCTCATGATAACGCTAAACAATTTATAGGTACCGTCAAACTGCCACCGATTCATATTCCGTTCTTTGATGGCAGAATTGACAACTGGCCTGTTTTCTATGAATCATTTAAATCAAATATCCATAGTAATTTAAACCTTACAGATTCTCAACGTGTGCAGTATTTGATAGGTAATTTAAAGGGAAACGCATTGCAAATTACCGCCGGAATTATTCCCTCAGGTGATAACTATACCGCTATCTGGAACAGTTTAGTTCAAAAGTATCAAGATAAACGAGCACTAGGCTCACATTACATGTCTAACATATTAAATATTAAACCCGCAATTAATAATTCCGCATCTTTAAATGTTTTCATTGTAAGTTTTCACGCGTCCGTTTCTGCTTTAGAACAATTACAAATTAAAGATTTAAAGGATTTCATTTTGCTTAATTTAGCTTTGAAAAAATTAGACCCCGCAACCGTAAATTTATTCGAAATGCATATGACAGATGAGGAAATTCCTACTTATACGGATTTCGTAGAATTTGTAAAATCGCAAGTTAAAATATTGGATCGCACTATTTCATCTCGAACCGCGTTAGTGAGTAACAATCCTAATAAAAATAATCCTTCTCGTAATCAATCACGTGAAAGTACAGTACATACTTTTGTTGCTTGCGATAATAATCAAAGTTGTTTGTATTGCAGTAAAGTTGATCATTGTAAACTTTACACTTGTCCATCCTTTCAATCCCTCTCAGCCAATTCGCGTTTGGATTTTATTAAAAACAAACGTGGATGTGTAAACTGTCTTAGTGTAACGCACACTGCTTCACAGTGTAGATCTATACATACCTGTAGGACGTGTAACAAAAGACATCATTCGCTTTTACATCTAGAACACAGCTCGTCGCAGCCGGTTTCGACTGACGCTGTCACTAGCTCCGCGAGTTCACAACAGGTGGCGCTGTGTGCATGCTCCCGCGTCGGGAACACACCGCGTTCTACGGTACTATTGTCTACTGGTCAAGTCTATGTTGATAACAAATATAACAAACACGTTTCTGTGAGATGTTTAATAGATAACGCTTCGCAAAATAATATAATTACTTCCGCTTGTTGTAAAAAAACTTCAATTAAACATTATACCGCTTTCAAACTCAGTTATAAAAGGGGTCGGAACCTCTTCGCGGCCTATTATAGGTTACGTGGAGATAAAAGTTACTGCTAAAATTAAAAATAATTCTTTTAAAATTACCGCTCTTGTTGTCGACTGTATTACGGATAACTTACCATCTCACTTTGTTGACACTACTGCAGTGCAACATTTGTTTGATTTACCGCTCGCTGACCCACTGTGGCACGTACCTGGTGAGGTTGAATTGCTTCTAGGGGCAAAACTGTTCCCATATTTATTACTTCACAATAAAATTATCTCACCTACCGCTCCATCCGCTATTGAAACCGTGTTTGGTTACATTCTTATGGGTGAGGTACCCGCTAGTTTATCTAATAACAATTATAGTCCCGCTGAATTAAATACCGCTTCATATTTTTCTACCGCGCTAAATATAGATAATTTTCATTGTTTTCTGTCTTTAGACGAATCCTTACATAAATTTTGGAACATCGAAGAAATACCTTCAAAACATTTTATGAGCCCTGCTGAACTGGAGTGTAAACAGCTATACGCTTCTACTGTGTCACGTGACTCCAGTGGTAGGTATTGTACCGCGTTACCGTTCTGTAAAAATCCAGATTCACTTGGAAATTCTTATGCTGTCGCTTATCGACGTCTAATTAATTTAGAAAAAACTAAGCTTCGCGACCCTGTTTTGCGCGCTAGTTATAATGACATAATTCAAGAGTATATCTATCAAAATTATTTAACTGAAACTACACGTAGTTCTGTTAATCAGACTGTAGGTTATTACACACCGCATCACCCTGTTATTAGGAATGATAAACAAACCACTAAAGTTCGCATCGTTCTTGATGCAAGCGCTAAGTCTCATAATGGCGTTTCATTGAATAACTTGTTACACACAGGAACGAATTTACAGGCTGACATATTTTTATTACTTTTAAACTTCCGCTTGTTCCCTATTGCAGTTACAGCTGACATAAAACAGATGTATCTTCGAATTGCTGTTATTGATGAGCATCGAAAATACCAAAAAATATTGTTTCGTTTTAATACCGCTGAACCTATTCGCGAATTTCAATTTAATCGAGTTGCATTTGGCCTCAAGCCCAGTCCCTTTCTAGCCATGCGCACTGTGCGCCAGCTATCAGAAGATGAAAAACACCGCTTTCCGCTCGCATCCATTGTTGCTTCTCATGAGCTATACATGGATGACTTGGTTACTTCGACCTCGTCTCTGGAGGAAGCCAAGATTCTTTCCGCTGAACTTATCGCCTTATTTAAGGCTGGGAGCTTTGATCTTACTAAATGGGCAAGTAATTCCTTGGAACTACCGGCCAGGCTAGAGGCCATCCCACATTCCAACCACTCTTCTATTCATTTCTCTGATGGGGATAATTTAAAGATTCTTGGACTCAAATGGATTCCTTCCGAGGACTGTTTCACTTTTACTACATCTAATTTGGATAATAGTTGTACCAAACGCTCCATGCTTTCAACTATTGCCCATCTGTGGGATGTTCTCGGTCTTGTAGCTCCTGTAGTTTTATTCGCGAAATTACTCATAAAAGAATTATGGAAATTAAATATAGATTGGGATGAAACTCCACCCGATTCTATTATACTTCTCTTTCAAAAATTTAAAGAGCAATTACCTTTACTCTCTTCTTTAAAATTACCTCGTCATGTAGCCGTTACTATGGGTTGCGTGACAAATACAGTGGGTTTTGCTGATGCCAGCTTGAATGCATATGGCTGCGTCATATACTTACATGTTACTGATACAAATGGTAACACACACGTAAATTTGGTGTGTGCTAAATCCAAAGTTGCACCTGTTAAGGTCATATCTCTAGCTCGTTTAGAGCTCTGTGCTGCTATTCTTTTGTCTAAATTAATTAAATTAGTTTATGACACTGACCGCTCTCGTAACGCTATTAATAATATATTTGCTTTTTCCGATAACGGAACAAATTTCGTTGGAGCCAAGGCTCAACTACAAGAACTACTTGTTAACCGCTACCGCATAGAGTGGAAAATGAATCCACCCCGCGCACCCCACTTTGGAGGGTTGTGGGAATCTAATATTAAATCTATTAAAACGCATTTATACCGTGTTATCGGTTCTCAGCTTCTTACCTACGAGGAGCTTTCGACTGTTCTCACTGAAATTGAGGCAGTTCTAAATTCCAGACCGCTTTGTGTCCTGAATGAGGATCCGCACCCAGAACCGCTTACTCCCGCTCATTTTATAATGGCTTCTCCGTTAACTTCGTTGCCTGTCGTGAATGTTCCCGAAACGACGAAGTCTCTGACTTGCCACAAGAAATTGCTTGACCAGATGGTTTGTAGTTTATGGAAGAGGTGGCGTATAGAATATTTACATAATCTTCAAGTTAGACAAAAATGGTTGAATGCTGCAGACGATATTAAGATTGGTACAGTGGTTCTCATACATCAGGATGATGTCCCTCCTTTACGTTGGCCAATGGGTATAATCACCGAAGTTTTTCTCGGCAAGGATGGGACAACCCGCGTTGCTATGGTGAAGACATGCAGTGGCTCTTTCAAGAGACCCGACATGCTTAGAATATTTATCTTTTTCTTTTTTATTAGTCCGCATTAATATAATTTCTTTCCTTTTGAGAATATTACATATCCTCAAAGCCGGGCAGGATGCTCGCGCAAGTTTTTATTTATAAGTTTTTTCCGCTTACAATTTCAAAACGCAGAATTGAGCTAATCATTCCTTCTTCCTACCCATACATTCCTTATCAAACGGAACGAGATTGGAAGATCATCGCGCACGACCAATCAGAGGCGTGCTTTTTCCGCCGCTGCGAACCAATCGCAGCCCACTTCAGCTATGATTTAAAAATGCTCTAGACAACAGTTTAAGTTCAAAGTGTAGTGTGAATACTGAACCGCGCCGCTCCATAATCATACCGCTTACTCAAACCGCAATCGCATCAAAAACTGTATAACTATTAATAAATAAGTGTTGGCCGACACAAGTGTGACATTTAAAGAAGTGAAAGTGCACCACATTGAAAAAGGAAGAAAACCAGATAGCACGTGGGACGTCTGCTAAGCTAGCTGTCCTTGAATCCACGTGTTCGTCCAGAAGTTTCACAAGTAAGTCCATCCATTCCTATTTCTCATAACCTCATATCCCTCAAGCTCAATTCTGTGTGTCGTCCAACAGTTCACCACGCTAAAATCTACATCCCAACAAAAATTATTTTCACGCATTATGGTCCTTCGAAAGCTGCGTAGACTTATTCACCAGGTGTTTTTATATCTATAATATAAATTTATTTACAAAAAAAAATATTATATATAGGCAGGTGCCGACATCATCAGAATCAGGCATGTCTTCAATAAGCGGTAATGTGAGCAGGAACCAACAAAGAAACACTCGAGTCACAATCAAAAGTTGTTTAATCGCACAAAATATATTCCATAAAAATTTACGCTAAGGGCCTATGCACACCACGTTTTTTAAACGCGCCGTCGACGCGCGTTTGTAGCGATACAGACGCGATACGCACGCAAGTCAGACGCAGCCTGTAGACCTTTGCACACCTGACGCGCTTGTGTAGCGATACAGACGCGATGCAAACGCGCGTGTGTAGCGATACAGACGCGATGCAAACGCGCGTGTGTAGCGATACAGACGCGCGTGTGTAGCGATACAGACGCGATACAGACGCGCTCGATTGCTACTAGCGTAGATTCACACTTCCCTTTCCCTCGTTGCGGGGGAAAGGGAAGGCGCGCGCGCTAGCGCTCGTATCGGTGTCGCGCGTTTGAATCGATACAGACGCGCCGGTGCCGCGCGTTTGTATCGATACACACGCGCCGGTGCCGCGCGTTTGTATCGATACACACGCGCCGGTGCCGCGCGTTTGTATCGATACAAACGACAACAAACTGCTCTGCAGGATAAAAACGCGCCGGCGACGCGCGTTCCCGGAACGCGCGTCGACGGCGCGTTTAAAAAACGTGGTGTGCATAGGCCCTAAGATATATTCACTACTAATTAGGAAATCACTTAATCAATCGGTTTTAATTATTTCTGAATCAAAAAGGGACAAGATTACTCGTAACAAAAGCGATTCGTCACGTGGTGCGCTCGCTTTTGACGTTTGGACACAAGTGACCGTATAGTTCAATATGGCCGCGCTGACCATCGACTCGACGCGGCGACGCTCCGCTAGACTGACAGTTGTCAAATCTCGTTCCGACGTACCTATATCTCAACAGATGGCGCTAGCAAGGCGCCGTCATATATTATATCAGCCATCTCGTTACCATAACACAAGCATTAGGTTGCTTAGCTTGGGACTTTACGGCGTTGTGCGGAATGTCCAAGGAGATATTATTTATTATTATTTAGATAGGGAAGAAGATGAAATATACTGCGCTGACCCCCAAAGGGGAGGGCCACTAATGGTGGACAGTATATATCACCACTTATAATCAATTTCCCATCCGTAATCCAGTGGCCAGATCTTATTATATGGCTTCTTCTCGCCCTTCATATCGGTGATTAACCCTTGCAAGAACGCTTCTCTGATCTTTGCAAACTTCTTCCTTTGTCTCCTCTTTTCCTTCGCTCTGAATCTCTCTCGTTCCAAGAGAGCTTGCTCCGATAAAAATAGATCTGTCAATTGCTGTTGTGTCAATTTTTTGTACTTCGTCCCTTTCCCGTCAATGCCTTTACCGCCAAGTAAGGCTGGGCCGGCGATCTTTTCAATGTCCTCGAATTCTTTTTCACCACGATATTTTCTTGGGATCTCATGCATCATCCGAACAAGATGATACAGTTCGAAATAGAGTTTTTGAACTAATTCGACGTTTTTCAATATGTCGAATAATCTGAAGAACTTGAATCTCGTAGGTTTTTGCGTGAACTCAACCACTTTTCTGTATCTGAAATGGCAGAAACTCAAACTCAAACTCAAAGTATTTATTTCAAATAAACCAATTACTCGAGGCTCGTGGCTAAGTAATTACAGCCGCACGGATCGATCTATCAGGTTAAGCTACTCTTGCCGGGGTTGGTTTGTGGATGGGTGACCATCTTCAGATATTGAGACTCCTCCGTGCCTCGGAAAGCACGTTAAGCCGTTGGTTCCGGCCGTCATTTGTAGATATTTGTCAGTCGTTACGGGTAGTCAGAAGCCCGAAAGTCTGACAGCCAGTCTTACCGGCCCATTCACGACTTTGGCGCGGTGAGCGGCGGCTAAGCGCGGGGCGGCGAGCGGTAAGAACAAAAGTATATATAACAATGTGACGTCACAGATTTTTCGAATCAAATGGAATACTTATTAGCATTAAATGGAATTTAACAATTAAATCTCGCGTTATATTAAATTTCTGCACGGTGATGGTTTTTTTTATAACAAGCGGGGTTTATTCCATCATTAATCATCATTATCCTGCGTTTATCCCAATTTATTTGTCTCGGCGCAACATGTCTTCTTCTTCCATACTTCTCTATTAGTCGTCATCTCGGTAGTCACTCCCGTTCTAGCCATATCATCTCTCATTGGTCTCCCGTCGGTTCTTTTGTCGGCTTTATTCCAAGTGATTTCATATTTTATTTTTGACATAAGTATTCAAATAGTTTAGTATTTACCTTTCAATGATCTCTCCTATAATGTAGCCCATCTCATAGTAAGGACTCTCCTCATACATGAATCTTATAGGATTCATATAGGTGATCCGAGAGGTTGCCTCCTCATAATATGAACGCATCAACTGCAATATCCGGTGATACGACTCGCCGTGTTGTTCAAGTTTGAAAATATACTTATTGTACTGTTGGGCCTCCTCTGATACATAAATACCTAAATCAAAGAACAATAAGCATTAGTGTCCATGCCCAGGGCGCGCATAGACAAGGCCCCGAAACGCATAACTCATTTGTAAGTCCTCCATAGTACCCCTAAAGGTCATAGCTAATTAAAGCCACCCATCCAGGTGGGTGCCGGGTGGCTTTAAACGTACCTATAAACGTACTTAAAATAAGTGTGCTATAAAAATAGTATGCTACACTCCAACCGCAAAATGTTTTTGTCATTCATTTTATTACTTTCGAACATGGCCCTAAATTATTGTGTGTCCAAGGACACCGGCATGACCTTTTTTTTTTTGTGGCTGTGAAATCATCCAATTACTTCTCCCGCTCTGGGTGGAGCGGAAGGGAGTGTCAGACTCTAACTGACTAAAACCCATCCATGTTCCTTCCTTAGCCCTTTATGTTCCGGGGTAGCGGAAACCCTTTCGGACAATCCCGCTTACCCGGCATGACCTAAGACTGCGTTGAGTGTGTAAACACGTAGAAAGCTTTCGGACAATCCCGCTGACCCTCCTATCCTTCTGAGGATTAAGGTATGTCCAATCGGGACTCGCGGGCGTTCGAAACTTTAGAAACGTCCTCACCAAGGAGGTTCGGAGCGGGGTCGGTGGGTTACCGAGCGAGGTCGGTGGGTTGCCGAGCGGGGTTCGTGGGTTGCCGAGCGGGGTCGGTGGGTTGCCGTGCGGAGACGGTGGGTTGCCGAGCGAGGTCGGTGAGTTGCACAGCGGGGTCTTGGGTTGCCGAGCGGGGTCGGTGGGTTGCCGAGCGGGGTCAGTGGGTTGCCGAGGGAACCTGCCGGCTGCTAAGATGCCTACGGCGAGGAGGGGCCGAGGTCGGGCATGCAGGTCAAAAGAGAAAATATATATGTATTTGTTGGGCCCAAAATTCAGCAACGCGAATACCGTTTGCTGACGCAGCCATTAGGTCCTCACGTGTGCATGTGACGGGGCATGCGGTGCGAGATGGGAGGTGAGCCATTGTCTGTGGGGAGACGCCGCATACACATCGGAGATCTGAACCGTCTATGAATCCCCACTTGTGGAGGTTGTCCTTACACCCGCTCTAGTACCAGGGCTTAACACTTGGCGTCGCTTCAAGCGGTCTGATATGCAGGGAATCGGTGGAGAGAGCGAGACGGATTGATGAGGCCGACACAGGAAGAGGCCGTGGGACAACCTGGACGCGTAACGCAAGGATCCATATCCTTGCGCATCCAGGTTGTCCCGAGGTGGCTCTTAAAAAAGATGTCTGGCAGGATTTCGGGGAGGCCTTTGCTCAGCAGTGAATGGGATAGTGTAGAATAAAAAAAAATTGCCAAAACTACTTACATGCCAAAAATATTAACAAATTAAATAAGTACATTTTTCATTTTTCTTCGTCTATTAAATATCTACATACGAGTACATAATGTATTACATGTGAAAAGCATTTAAAAAATTGTAATTCAATTTATCGGCGGTACGGAGGCTTAAGTGATTATTTTAAGTGTTCATATAAATCTGTTTGTAATTAATATTCTAATTACCATAAAGTTTTATAAACTACGGCTCCTATTGGTCGTAACGTGATGTTACATAGTCTATAGCCTTCCTCGATAAATGGACTATCCAACACAAAAATATTTTTTCAATTCGGACCAGTAGATTCAGAGATTAGCGCGTTCAAACAAACAAACTCTTCAGCTTTATAATATTAGTATAGATTCATAATAATTTTTAATAGCCAAACATGCCACACCAATGGTTGGTCTCTTGCAGGCCTTTTTTATTTTATTTTTAATATTAGAGGAGCTCGTGTGTGCAGTGGATGATGGGTGACCATCTTTACATACCGAGACTCCTCCGTGCCTCGGAAAGCACGTTAAGTCGTTGGTCCCAGCTGTCATTCGTGCATCTCTGACAGTCGTTACGGGACGTCAGAAACCCGAAAGTCTGACAGCCAGTCTTACCTAGGGGTATCATAATTATTATCTAGTTACTGATGGGGTTGTGGAGGTCAGATAGGCAGTCGCTTCATTTAAAATACTGGCATTCAAGTGCATTGGAAGCCTATCCCAACATAGTTGGGGAACGGCTAGGCAGACGGATTTTTTATTAATTCTTTTGTAGGTCTTAATGGGCCTGCTTGTCAAACTCAAACTCAAAGCATTTATTTAAAACTAGCTGACCCGACAGACGTTGTCCTGTCTTAACTATGATACCTACCTTACCTACCCTACCTACCCACCCTACCTATCTACTCTACTTACCACTTACCTACATACCTCACCTACCCTACCTACCTACCCTACTTACCCTACGTACCCTACCTACCCTACCTACCCTACCTACCCTACCTACCTACCTACCTACCTACCTACCCTACCTACCCTACCTACCCTACCTACCCTACCTACCTACCTTTTTGTATGTAAGAACCTTCTCCTGACAATAACAAACACAACGAAAAAAGAATTAGCCAAATTGGTCCAGGCGTTGTTGAGTTAAGCGCTTACCAACACATTTTGCGATTCATTTTTATATTATAGATTTAATTAAGTAACCACGTTTCCGAACCAACAATGCTCTTTCAATATAGTCTATGGCTGTGAATGACATTGACATTCGTTACGCGCGTTTTTTTAAATATGCAAAATTAAATGTATATTTTTCAATATTTCTGAGAGATTTTCTTAATATTTTTTTCCGTAAGAACCTTCTCCTAATAATAACAAATACAACAAAAAAAGAATTAGTGAAATCGGTCCAGCCATTCACGCGTGATGCCGTGACCAAGGAAAACGGGTTTCATTTTTATATATATAGATAGATAAAAAATATTCTTTTATCCTAGACTTTATTAATTACTAGCTTCCGCCCGAGGCTTCGCCCGCAAAATATGTCGACAAATTATACATGTATACCTTCCTCTTGAATCACTCTATCTATTAAAAAAAACCGCATCAAAATCCGTTGCGTAGTTTTAAAGATTCAAGCATACAGACAAACCAAAAAAAAAATAGGTAGGTAGGTAGGGTAGGTAGGTAGGTAGGTAGGTAGGGTAGGTAGGGTAGGTAGGGTAGGTAGGGTAGGTAGGGTAAGTAGGGTAGGTAGGGTAGGTAAGGTATGTAGGTAAGTGGTAGGTAGAGTAGGTAGGTAGGGTGGGTAGGTAGGGTAGGTAAGGTAGGTATCATAGTTAAGACAGGACAACGTCTGTCGGGTCAGCTAGTATTTCATACAAATCACATACCTACAATTTCCGCGTTTTGATAATTTCGTAACGTTATTGACCCTTTCAAATACCCAATTACAGGCACTTTTGAATTGTCAAGGGGTCGGTCAGTCAGAAAGATAAAGCTAGTTGTTCAATTTAATTTATTGTTTGTATTGAATAGGCTCCGAAACTACGGAACCGATTTGAAAAATTCTTTCACTGTTAGGAAGTTACACTATCCCCGGGTGACATAGGCTATATTATATTTAAAAAAAAAATTGGGATCCTTACTAAAACTGCAATAACGTAACAATTTCCAACATCACGCGGGCAAAGCCGTGGGCAGAAGCTAGTTGTAAATAACCATAATATTAATTCTTTTGTTTTAGTTTTGTATAATATTTTTAATTTGTAATCTTTCTGTAGATACGCACGGCTACACATCAAGCTATACATTTCCATCTCGCATTGTATAGGATTTCCGTACGATGCGAGACCAGCGTAAACTGGTTTTGTATAGCTTGATGTGTAGCCGTGTGTACCATTAAAAACTTTTTCTTTCTGATTTTTGAACACATTTTTTAAAAAGTTGCGCAAAATTCACATGTTCTTACGATTTTTGCCTTTTGCAGATCAATGTCGCAGAGTTTAACGAGCTGCGGTAGTAAAATATCGGCTCTATGCTTACTAATAAAGCAATAACGCATCATTAATATAACTCCTGACATCTAGAACTAAAAATAAATCACAGTTTTCCTCATTGAGTACATAACACGTAACGCCATCTATTGGCAACGATTCTAACTCAAGTAAATCGTGATGAAATGCGCAAAAAAGTTAGGTCACACTCTAAAAAACAAACCGGAACATGCTTTGCCAACCAAAAAACATCTACATGTGATAAAAACGTTATCACTTATTATCATAAGAAGTACGTATAGTTATATCCTACTACTATTATAAAGGCGAAAGTTTGTAAGTATGGATGTATGGATGTTTGTTACTCTTTCACGTAAAAACTACTGTATAGATTTGGATGAAATTTGACACAGAGATGGTTTATATCCTGGATTAACACATAGGATATTTTTTATCCCGGTAGAACATTCCTGTGGGATAATTTCCGACCTCCACGCGAGCGAAGCCGCGGGCAGAAGCTAGTTTTGATATATGTCGTCATCGCCCGCCGATATAGTAGTTATAATTCACCAGTCATTCTATGGTCGCCTTGGCGCTCGAATGTCACGCAGTGTGTTACCCGGCCGATTGTAATATCCGTTGGTTGTACCGCCTTTCGTCGTTTTTCCGTGCCTTCTTAACTTATCCGTGTTATACTTAAAGTTTGTTTACATATTTCGAATTCCGAAAAAGTCCTTTTTTTGAATTTCGTGCTACTTTTTGTGTCGTGCAGTGTCTGTTTTTGGATTTAAAACTCCTTTTTCGCAGTGAGTATACTTTTTAATATATTTTTTTCGTGTTTATGTTGGATATTGTTGAAAAAAAGTGAAAGTTTACTTGGGTTTTTTATAAAAATATACGCAGAAAAGTAATCACTGTTGACCTGTTCAATGTGTGAATTCGATATTCTGTCTCGTTCTTTCGTCGGACAGCTGTAATTTGCGCGTTCTTTTCCCGTCAAATAAACAAGAATGTTTGACATTTCAATTGACAAGTCGCGGGTATGTGAAACATGCCAAGTGGGTTTTTTTATTTATGTAATTACCTATTTCTACGTCTGCAGTACATACTTATTTGTAGATTAGATTATTATATTACCAAAATCGTACTTTTTTAAAGTAAGACTTTTGATGGTTCCGGGTTCTACCTATATATTTTTTTAAATTTTATATTTTTAGTTAGTTAAAAGTAAGCAATTTTTTCACATACAAAAAATATAATATACTTAAGTAGTTACATATCAACTGATACATTATCAGTGAACTCGAGTAACTTACAATAATATTATTTTTCGTCGTTATCTCCCGCTGACAAAGACGCAATTCTTTAATGCCAGTTTTTATGTCTGTCAAAAAAAAATATCGAATTTATTCGAGTATGAATGATTCAATGCATTCTGCCTATTTTTGTACACTGCTGGACATAGACTTTCCGCATCCTGTCTCAAACTCAAAATCAAAGCATTTATTTCAAATAAACCAATTACAGGCACTTTTGAATTGTCAAGTCTGTCTGTCCCAGCCAGCGCAAAAAAACCCGCGAAATACAAATTTTCTAGCGTTTTTTTGCAATTAGCAGGTCATCGTCAGGTTGTCGGCGCGTATATGTTCCACGCGCGCCTCAAAGAGACGTCAGCATATGAAGGGGCCAAGCCTGCCGGGTAAGCGGGATTGTCCGAAAGGGTTACCGCTACCCCGGAACATAAAGGGCTACGGAAGGAACATGGATGGGTTTTAGTCAGTAAGAGTCTGACACTCCCTTCCGCTCCACCCAGAGCGGGAGCAGTCATTGGATGATTTCCCAGCCTTAAAAAAAAAAAGCATCAGGTTGTATGTTGATCAAAATGTGATTCGCGGCTGTATACATGTACGATTTTACACAATTGGGTATTTGAAAGGGTAGTCAAAAACGTTACTTTTTATGAATTGTCAAAAAGGCGGAATTTGTGCGTGAATTGTATGAAATATAACAATGTGACGTATTACTTATAAGCATTCAATGCATTTTAAAAATTAAATTTGCGCATAATATTTAATTTCTGTACGGTGATGGAAGTTTTTAAGACGATCGGTATTTTTTCTATGTGATTTCATATTTTATATTTTTGACTGATTAAAATAGTCAATCAGCCGGTCAGTGTCAGGTTGCAAGTATGCTGATTAAAATATGATTCGCGTCCGTAGCAAGTACAGACGCCAGCACATCAAGCTATCCCTAACTGTCAAATTTTCTCAATTAAAAATGAACCTTATATCTTTGCAATAAAGTTGAAATACTATCAAAGAAATTTGACAGATTGTGGTAACTTGATGTGCTGGCCTCTGTACATATTTACATAATTGTAATCATAAAAATCACAAATAAAAGATTCTAAGTTAATATTATAATATAATGACTATTTCGTGTAATCGTAACATTTGTGGGCAATACTAACTAAGACAGTTGTATTTCAACGGGATTGTCCGAAAGGGTTACCGCTACCCCGGAACATAAAAGGGTAAGGAAGGAATATGGATGGGTTTTAGTCAGTAAGAGACACTCCCTTCTGCTCCACCCAGAGCGGGAGGAGTGATTTGATGATTTCCCAAACTTAAACAAAAAAGAAAATATTGATGATTTTGTGGTTATTATGAATATGTAAATAGAAATACATACTTAAATATTTCTTTATAGTTGCCCAACTCGCCCAAGTGCCGAAAAATATAGCAGATAAATAATCTTTCTAAAAAAAAACAAATGAATAATGTATTCTTAGGGTTCCGTACCCTGCCGGGTAAGCGGGATTGTCCGAAAGGGTTACCGCTACCCCGGAACATAAAGGGCTACGGAAGGAACATGGATGGGTTTTAGTCAGTAAGAGTCTGACACTCCCTTCCGCTCCACCCAGAGCGGGAGCAGTCATTGGATGATTTCCCAGCCTTAAAAAAAAACTATTACTAAGACTCCGCTGTCCGTCAGTCAGTCACCAGGCTGTATCTCATGAACCGTGTTAGATAGACAGTTGATATGTGCACAGATGATGTATTTCTGTTGCCGCTATAACAACAAATACTAAAAACAGAGCAAAATAAATATTTAAGGGAGCATACAACAAACATGATTTTTTTTAACCGTTCGTGCGCAAGTCCGGCTCGCACTTGGCCGGTTTTTTTAATGTCCTATTATTTAGCGAAACTATTAAGAAATTTCAAAATCGCACATTTATTATTTCCATTAAGTAAATTAACTTCGTCAAACCAGCTGCCTAATTACAATCTCAATAATTTTGAAGCATATTGCTATAATCCACACATGCGCATGATAATATAAAGTGATAATATACATATGATATGATAATTTTAGTTTTCAAATTAAAATAAATACGTAAAATAAAAAATTCTTAGATAAATTATTATTTTTCGCTTCTATGGAATCTTTACCACCGTTAGATGTTGCTCTTAAAATATTTCGTGTTGGAACAGATTTACCTTATATATACTTACACACTTTGACAAGTTGGTTATTTTACAGTATTGGGCCCCAGTATAGAGCAATTTTAGTTGCCCGTGTAAGTGCACCTTTACGCAATTAGAGTGCTGGTGTAATACACGCCCCAAAGCAGTTACGTAAACATCAAAAGATTTTTGTTTTTGTACAAGCATGATCGCCGATAAAGACAACTTAAAAGATAAAGAAAGAAATCAATTTGCTATCACAACGGAAAAACCATCGCCAAATCGGTTTGGGCATATCGGAGATAATGTATGTACAAAAGCTATCCCAAACTATCTAATATTCCCAATTGGGTATTTGAAAGGGTATTCAATAACGTTACTTTTTATGAACTGTCAAAACGCGGAATTTCTACGTGATTTGTATGAAATATAACAATGTGACGTCACAGGTTTTTAGAATTGAATCAAATGGAATACTTATTAGCATTTAATGCAATTTTACAATTAAACAATCGAGAAAACATCGTTAGGAACCAGCATGTCTGAGAGATTTCTCAACAGCATGTGAAGCTAAGTCTGAGGCCCATGGACAGCATAGAAACTCTGACACCAGGTTAGTCACTAACCACACGAAAGGATGAAGACCACTTCCTAGCGCTTTAGCTAGGAAGAAGTTTTGAGGAGGGGTCGAGGTGTGTAAAGTGGTCACATATTCACGGACCGGCTGTTAATAGTTAATACTAAGCCACGCCGGCATCATGTGCCGAGCCTTTTCCCAACTATGTTGGGGTCGGCTTCCAGTCTAACAGGATGCAACTGAATACCAGTATTTTACATGGAGCGACTGCCTATCTGACCTCCACAACCCCTTAACTGGGTAATACGATACCCCTGGGTAAAACTGGCTGTCAGATTTTCGGGCTTCTGACAACCCGTAATGACTGTCAAAGATGCACAAATGACATCCGCGACCAACGGCTTAACATGCTTTCCGAGGCACGGAGGAGTCTCGGTATGTAAAGATGGTTACCCATCCACGGCCAACCCCGAAAAGTATAGCTTAACCTGATGGATCGACAAGTGTGGCTGTTAGTACTTAGCCATGAGTCCCTCATATTATTATTTACCTGTTATTCTTACTGCACTGAACACAGTTCCCTCCATTTCGCGTAATAAATGCGTCAGAGTAAATGCATTGAAAGTGACGTCAACTTGAGTGTGTTGGAATTGTCAAAACATTTATGGATTGCGGGGCTTTGTGGTTTGCACATGTGGAACAGTGGAACATTGTTGAGGTAAATTGTCTTTTTTTTGAGGGTGCGTAATCGTCAAATGACTTCTCCCGCTCTAGGTGCGAGGGAGTGTCAGACTCAAACTAACTAGAACCAAACATGTTCCTTCCTTAGCCCTTTATGTTCCGGGGTAGCGGTAATTTGCGGACAATGGATTCGCAAGTCGGGCAGAGTGTCATTGGGTTTTTGTATTAGGAATTTCTCAGTAGGTACCAGCCGAGAGTCTGAATTAGTACCCGGTTGATGGTAATAGGCAAAAGGATAGAAAAAACCAAATAACATATTTTGCCCGACCCTAGAATAGAACCCTCAGGACCGACTTACGACTTCGGCAGTGACTTCTTCCGCGTTGATTTTTTTTCAATATAGCCTATAACATTCGGGGAATGTGTACCTTGCCATTAGTGAAAGAATTTTCAGAATCGGTTCAGTATATCCAGAGATTACCCCCCTACATAGCAGTGATAGCCTAGTGGTGTAACTGTCGGACTGCCAAGTCTTAGGTCTCGAGTTCGAACCCAAGACACGCACCTCTGACTGTTATTATACCGTGCGTATTGCATAATCATTAATCATCACTTGCTTTAAAACCGGTGAAGGAAAACATCGTGAGGAAACCGGCATGTCTGAGAGATATTTCTCAACAGCATGTGAAGCTAAGTCAGAGGCCCATGGGCAGTGTACAGTGTACTCTGACAACAGGTTAGTCTCTAACCACACGGAGAGAAAGAAGAAATACCTCCACAATCTCACAAACTTTGCCTTTTTATAATATTAATGTACATAACAAATATTGACTGACAAAAAAGCCAGTATATAACACTTACTATATAATTATATACAATGAAACTTATGTCATTATTATAATTTTAATTGCTGTGTAGCGTTTTGTGTTTCAAAATTTACTTTATTTTCCATTTGTACGGAAATTGACATTAAATAATATGTAATTATTTGTTTTGTTAGTAAAAGTAATTTTTAATAGGTATGTGGTTTTGTCCGTGGCTTTGCTTGCTCAAATTGTAGCATTTATTCTGTTAGTGTAGACAATAATCGATAATTTAACTTAAAATATTTGTGGATTGCAACATTGTTATTTTGTAAATATTTTAATTTTATTTTCCTCCGTCTCTCACCTGGGTTGCCACAACAAAAATGGTAAAATACCGTGATAGTTAGACAGGTGAAATTTTCACAGATGATGTATTTCTGTTGTTATAACAACAAATACTTAAAAACTGAATAAAATAAATATATAAGGGGGTCCCATAAAACTGACATAGTTTTTTTGCCGTTTTAATAGATAATGGTACGGAACCCTTTGTGCGCACTCGTACTTGGCCGTTTTTCGTGGCCGTATTTCCAATAATCTGTGAATTATTATAGCTAAAATTGATTTTATTTACATATGTACTTCAAATAAAACATCGCTTTTATGAATCGGAGCAATAGACATGAAATATATTTTCTAAAAAGTTACAATGTTTGGACACTAGATGGCGTGATGTATAGTTTTCGACGAGAAATTACTAGAATGAAAGAAAACGCGATTATTTGCGTCAAACATGACGCAAAAAAGGAAAACGAACACAAAATAACAGATTGGGGGAAAATATGCGTCACAACCACCGAAAATGGCCATCACTAAGCATAATATATGCTTGTACCTACAGTACCAGCACATCAAGTTACCACAAACTGTCAGATTTCCTCAATCGATTTAGAACTTAACATAAAAGGTTTTAAGGTTTTTAAAATCATTTGATGAAATTTTACAGTTTGGTATAACTTCATAAGCTAGCTAGCGAGCGTACGTAATTTTAGAAGATTGTTAGCTTTTAAATTATGTAAGTAAGTTAATATTAAAAGTAGTAATAATAAGTAATAGTAAAATATAATAACTTAGTCACTTTTATACTTATATAATTTCAACGGGATTGTCCGAAAGGATTACCGCTGCCCCGGAACACAAAGGCGTTTTTTTTTATTGGGTGGGAAATAATCCAATGACTTCTCCCGCTCTGGGTGGTGCGGAAGGGAGTGTCAGACTCTTACTGACTAAAACCCACCCATGTTCCTTCCTTAGCCCTTTATGTTCCGGGGTAGCGGTAACCCTTTCGGACAATCCCGCTTAAAACACAAAGGCCTAAGGTAGGAACATGGATGGGATTTAGTCAGTAAGAGTCTGACACTCCCTTCCGCTCCACCCAGAGCGGAAGGGATCATTTGATGACTTCCCAACCTCAAAAAAAAAACACTTCAAAGAAGATCAATATTTCCACAAACATACAGACTGATCGTTTCATTGTAAATATAATGCGTAAGTAATATGTTCCAATAAAGTTTTCACCCACGAGCAACAGCTGAGTAAACCATTATGGTTTTCATTAACTATATAGATCTAGACTTTCCATATTGACATATAAACCAGCCGGTGTTTCTTGGCTGTTGGTCTACAGACTGCAGGCGCATCTCATCTCATCGCCCTTTAACCTTTTGAACGCCATTGTCACATATACGTGACAAGCTAGCGCATGTCGCGCGCCAACGACACAAACATGGCAATCTTCTTCTTAGCGTGTCGATGGCTATCTAAATGTACTCGGCCCAGAATTCAGCTACGTGTTTGGCGCCATCACTAGCGTCCATCAGTTCCTGTAACGTGCATAGCGACAGGACACGAGATCAAGTGTCCCATCGTTTGTGGAACAGCACCACATTTACACTCCAAGGCGGAGTTGTCTATGAATCGCGGGTACCTACACTATAACACGAAATAAACAATTAAATCATTACTTTTGTGTGTGTTTATATAGATATATATTAAAAATTGAAGCTCTCGTACGTATTTATTGACAAGAAACAAATTAAGACACCATTGATATTGGGAAATTCATGATAATAATAAGAAATAAATTTGTAGCTTGGCGTGGAGGGCGCGTGCGTTTATGCTCTGGCGTTCAAAAGGATAACTACCAGAATCTCAAACTCAAACTCAAACTCAAACTCAAACTCAAACTCAAACTCATTTGCTTCAAATAAACCAATTACAGGCACTTTTGAATTGTCAAGGGGTCGGTCAGTCAGAAAGATGAAGCTAGTTGCCCATTCCAAAACAGTAGGTACCTGTGGAGAAGAACGCGAAAGATACTCCATGGACACTCTTTTAAACAAAATATGGTTACAAAATATTGGTTAATCATTCATGTTGAAATATTATGCATGTGAGAACGATGCAGAACGTAAAAAGCGTCCGTAATAAAAAGGGTTTAAGTACATAAAAAACAAAAATAATTAATTAATAAAAAACAGCCGCACAGGTCGATCCTTCAGGTTAAGCTGCGCTTGCCGGGGTTGGTCCGCGGATGGGTGACCATCTTTACATAACGAGACTCCTCGGTGCTTCGGAAAGCAGGTTAAGTCCCAGCTGTCATTCGTGGATCTTTAACAGTTGTTATTGGTTGTCAGTAGCCCGGAAGTCTGACAGCCAGTCTTACCATCGGGTATCGTATTACCCAGTTACTAGATTGTGGAGGTCAGATAGGCAGTCGCCCCATGTAAAATACTGGTATTCAGCTGCATCCGGTTAGACTGGAACCCGACTCCAACATAGTTGGGAAAAGGCTAGGCAGTTTGAGTTTTAGGCACTATGCGAAGCCAGTGTGTAGCGCTAGTCGACATTAAATAATTATGTAAAAGTAAGTATAACAAATTAGGTATCTTTTCACAACAATATTTACTCAAATGGGCGCTTCTTTTCAATTTTACACATTATGTTCCGCTTATTATTGTCAAAGTAATTAATACATTATTTAATAATCATATTCATATGTGTTTCACGGGGTCATTGAAAGTAACAAGGCTAATAATATGGCAAATTACACACTAGGATTGATTGATCATTTACTGACAGGACTATTGTCGCCAATAAGCCTGATTTACTGGTGATAGATCGATTAGCGCGCCGTGCAATGATAGACGATACCATTCCATATATAAATCAATCTGCCTAGCCTTTTCCCAACTATGTTAAGGTCGGCTTCCAGTCTAACCGGATGCATCGGAATACCAGTATTTTACATGGAGCGACTGCCTATCTGACCTCCTTAACCCAGTAACTGGGCAATACGATACACCTTGGTAAGACTGGCTGTCAGACTTTCGGGCTTCCGACGACCCGGAATCCCGGAAATCTCCAGCAGCATCCGGTTAGACTGGAAGCCGACCCCAACATAGTTGGGAAAAGGCTCGGCTCGGTAGATTGATTTTTAATGTACTTATAGTTAGTTAGATAGTCATTTATTTTTTTGTACAGAGGCCAGCACATCAAGTTACCACAATCTGTAAAATTTCTTTGATAGTATTTCAACTTTATTGCAAAGACATAAGGTTCATTTTTAATTGAGAAGAATTAGACATTTTTATTTAACAGGGAAAGCTTGATGTGCTGGCGTCTACATGTACAAGTTGTTAATTTAGTTTCATTAAAGGAAATAACACAAACATGGCGATCCTGACCATATTTTCTGGGAACCGTCAATCAAATTGTTTTCCCGTTGCTAAAATTGGCTTAATTACCTTGTTAAGTTGGTATTATGAAACTTAGGTACGCAGGTGTGTGATCACGTATATTATTCAAATAATAAATTACCTATACCACCATCGGACACCATGGTCTATCAATGACAATGACATAATCCGTCGTGCTCTTGTCATCGCCGGGGTGCCAGCTGTTTTAGAAACCAAAGGCTTGGCACGTGACGATGGGAAGAGACCAGATGGAATGACACTAATGCCTTGGAAGGTAGGTAGGCCGTTGGTGTGGGATGCAACGTGTGTCGACACCCTTGCGCCATCCCATCTTCCTTGCACGGCGGGTTGTGCAGCTGCAGGTTCAGAAAACCTCAAACGGCTCAAGTCAACCTTATTGGAAGTTATATATTTGAGCCGTTTGGGGTTGAAACACTAGGGCCATGGGGTCCGAGTACCCACTATGTTTATCGAGACATCGCCAAGCGATTGGTCGACTCTTCACGTGACCAGAGGGCTGGCCTATTTTTCGGTCAGCCTTTTGGGAACTTTTCCTGTTGACAGCGATGTGAACGAATTTTTTTATTGCCCTTTGATTTATTTTTATTTATTTTTTCCCTCCTGTTATATACTTGTACATAGTTATTAAGTAATAATTTTTTAGGTTTGTAAATATTAAGTTTAATATTTTATGCTAAATTGAGAACAATTTGTATAGTTAGTTTGGGTCTTTACTAATTTCTGTAAATTAAGTTGCAGTTTTTCCTATAACAAGAATCAGACGCCAGCACCACAGTCCAAAAAAGATACAGTACGTATATCTTTGATCTCGTGGTAAATGCCGACAACGTGTAGGCATTGTCGCAACAGCTAGGGTTGTCCCAAGTTAACAATATTAGAAAAAATATTAATAACGGTGGGTTATACTTGCAAAACTAAGAAATCACGTTAAGCCGTTGGTCTCTGCTGTCATTTGTGCATCTTTGTCAGTCGTTACGGGTCGTCAGAAGCCCGAAAATCTGACAGCCAGTCTTACGAAGGGGTATCGTATTGCCCAGGTACTGTGTTGTGGCGGGCAGATAGGCAGTCGCTCCTTGTAAAATACTGCTATTCAGCTGCATCTGGTGAGACTGGAAGCCGACCCTAACATAATTGGGAAAAAGGCAAGGCAGATGATGATACTTGCAAAACAAAAACTTAAAAACTAATGCTAGGGTCTCTGGGCTCGACATAATATCAATTTACTTTCTATCAAATAGACAATATTTAATTGTTTACCTTCCATCCGTTCGCGGAAATTGATGAAATCGCAGTTCTTTATTAATGTGAGATGACGACTTGCAATCTTTCACAACACACGTCGTAAGGACCATTTTAATTATTATACATGAATTAAAACAATAATAAATTGACATACGATAGCCGTCGTTACGGGTCGTCAGAAGCCCGAAAATCTGACAGCCAGTTTTACCAAGGGGTATCGTATTACTCAGTTACTGGGTTGTGGAGGTCAGATAGGCAGTGGCTCCATGTAAAATACTGGTATTCAGATGCATCCGGTTAGACTGGAAGCCGATCTTAACATAGTTGGGAAAAGGCTAGGCTATGATGATGATAGCCCTGAAATTTGTCTCCCGAACTACCAACACGGTAGCGTACGCAGTTCGAGAGCGCCCATCCCGCCTCCCCCCTCACACCCCTCACGTTTGCCCTGTTTAGACGTCTTCGTTGGACGACAATATGATTTATAAACTGTGGCACATCAAGCAATCCCAAACAGCCTTTTCCCAGTTGAAAATGAACCTTATTCTTTTGTATTAAGGTTGAAGAACTATCAAAGTTTGACAGATTGGGGTAACTTGATAAGCTGGCCTCTATACCTAATTTGTAGAAAATTATAGTGTATAGACTATTCTATTGATAAATACAGGTGGGTAGGTTAGTTACGTAAAGATTAGATTATGCATTGCGAAAGATAAACACAACATAATTGGCGTTATGTGTGTGTACCTATAGGTAGTTAAAAACACGTGAATCACGGAGTTGGTCAATAGGGATGATGAGTAGAATTATTTTTTAGTCCGTTTGGGGTCGAAACTCTAGGGTCATGTCGACACTTCGCGTGACCTGAGAGGTCTAGATTGTTCTTTGGCCAAAGAATTAGCATTGCCTTTCAATTTCAACGTGGCAATGCTGCCAGGCCAGTCTTCTGGGCACGTTTCCTGACAACAGCGATGCGGATGAGTACTTCGACGCCTAAGTGTCCTTCTTTTCATTTTTGGATTTATTTGTATGTAGTTAAAAGATAGTCTTTTAATATAAATGCGTAAGCTAGATTTACAAAAAATATTGGACACGTATTTTTCCTTTTTTTACGTTATCCAAAGATTAAGCTGATACATTGAGTTAAAATGTGGCATGACGTCACGAGTATGTAGTTTTTATACTTACTTGTGACGTAGCGAGCACCTCCTCAACTTTAATGCGTTTTATCTCAGTATTTTTTTGTCAATATGATAAAGAAAAAAATACATGCCTATTTATTTATTTATTATAAAATTGACGGACTAAATATAATTTCTTTTTTTTACCCAGGCATCATTTCTATTATTGTCTATGACATGACCATTTTGATCATGTCGCGCGGACAGACTCGCCCCCTTGCCACTTTTTTCCGTTTTTTTTTCTTTTTATTTCTGTGGAAAACACTAATAATGTACAGCGCGAGGAGCCGGCACATAACGCTATCCCAAACTGTCAAATTTTCCAATTGAAAATGAACCTTATGCTTTTGTAATTAGGTTGAAAATCTATCAAAGAAAATTGACAGACTAGCTTCTGCCAGCGGCTTCGCCCTTGTGGATGTCTGAAATGATCCCACACGAACGTACAGACGCCAGCACATCAAGCTATCCCTAACTGTCAAATTTTCTCAATTAAACATGAACCTTATGTCTTTGCAATAAAGTTGAAATACCTACTGTCAAAGAAATTTGACAGATTTTGGTAACTTGAGGTCCTGGCCTCTGTACTATCGGTATAAAAAGTATCCTATATGTTAATCCAGGTTATAATCTATCTCTGTGCCAAATTACATCCAGAGCCGCTCAGTAGTGTTTGCGTTAAAGAGTAACAAAAATCCAACCATACATCCATCCTCAATCCAAACTTTCTCGTTTATAATGTTAGTAGGATGCTTGATGTGCTGGCATCTGCAGTACTTCATTGACTAACACACTCAAAATCTGCCTGCCTAGCCTTTGCCCAACTATGATGGGGTCGGCTTCCAGTCTAACCGGATGCAGCTGAATACCAGTATTTTACATGGAGCGACTGTCTATCTGACCTCCACAACCCAGTCACTAACTGGGCAATATGATACCACTTGGTAAGACTGGCTGTCAGACTTTCGGGCTTCTGACTACCCGTAACGATTGTCAAAGATCCACGAATGACAGCCGGGACCAACGGCTTAACGTGCTTCCTAAGACTCGGTATGTAAAGTTGGTCGCCCATCCACGGCCAACCCCGGCAAGCGTAACTTAACCTGCTGGATCGTCCGTGTGGCTGTTAGTACTTAGCCACGAGCTCCTCACACACAATTGAGTAACACACTCAATAGTTTTAATTTTGCAAGGTGCGTTCGTAATTCTTTTTTACGAAAAAGAGATTGGCCGACGGCTTAATGCTACGAGGAACTTGCCACCACTTTTCTTAGATGTTTAATCTTACGTAGGCAGGTTCGACAGACAATACCAGCCCATTTTGTAAAACATTTCACCGTGTAAACTTAGATGTAGTGAGAGAAATGAACTATAAATAGCCTTTTCCCAACTTTATTGAGGTCGGCTTCCAGTCTAATTGGATGCAGCTGACTACCAGTATTTTACATGGATCGACTGCCTATACGACCTCCACAACCCAGTCAATAACTAGGTAATACGATACCCCTTGGTAAGACTGGCTGGCAGACTCTCGTGCTTCTGACGACCTGTAACGACAGTCAAAGATGCACAAATGACAGCCGGGACCAACAGTTTAACGTGCTTCCCGAGGCACGGAGGGGTCTCGGTATGTAAAGATGGTCACCCATCCACGGCCAACGGCGGCAAGCGTAGCTTAACCTGATGGATCGACCCGTGCGGCTGTTAGTACTTAGCCACGAGCTCCTCGAAATAAAGTCTTCATGAAACAACTATGTGGAAACGGAATTATATGTGGCTGAGGGCTGGCTTATTTTTTGGTCAAAGAATCAGCATTGCCATACAACGCGGCAATGCTGCCAGCCTTTTGGGAACTTTTCTTGTTGACAGCGATGTGGACGAATTTTTGATGCTCTTTGATTATACATCTACATATTATTTATTTCTGTACATATTATTAAAATATTTAGCTTTTAAATGTAAATTTTATCGGAAATTATATGTGTGTTAAATTAATGTCACCATTCCACGTTATAGAAACCGCGGTCCAAACCTAGCGAATGAAGCAAATGGCGTCCTTACGTCAGACCTCAATTATATGCTTCGACGTCGTGTCATGTAATTTTATCGTCATCAATGCGAGTATTATACTGTGAAACACGTGTTTATGCACACGAGTGTCCAAGTATTTCACCGTGTGTTTAATTGATAGTAGACTAGGGGGAGATTCCATAATGAAATGCGTTTAAAGAAATTTTTCCGTAAAAAATAATGGAATTGAATAGAATATTCTTTATTACATCGAATTTATTCAGTCACACAGGGGGACGTCATTACGTCATTCGAGGGGTAGTAGCTGAAAATCAGCGCTGTTGACGATGGGTTCATCTGAAGTCACAGCATTTTTGCTGAGCAACGACCAATTCTTGCAAGATTGCGACGCACGGCTACAACGTGTCAGTCTTTAAAAAACAGTGGTCGAGTTATCACCCTGCAATCGGCATTTTTGTTTGTCGTGCATTTTATGTTATTATTTTAAAAAGAACACATACATTTTATTGATTTCTGAACTTGTATAACTTGACTTAGAGCAATCCTACAAGTTTTATGCCATATTGACTATTGCTCCAAATGACTATTTTGTATTATATTATCTGTGCTAGTAATAACAAAACGTACAACATGAATAGTCAATTGACTATTTGAAACGGTCAAAAATAAAATATGAAATCACATAGAAAAACCACTCGTCTTAAAAACTTCCATCACCGTACATAAATGAAATATTATGCGTAGATATAATTGTAAAATTGCATTTAATGCTAATAAACTGTATTCCTTTTGATTCAAAAAATCTGTGACGTCACATCACAAATCACGTACAAATGCCGCGTTTTGACAGTTAATAAAAAGGAACGTTATTGACGACCCTTTCAAATACTCAATCGTCTTTCTAACTTAAGTGTAGGTACTCTAGTTTTGAGTATAATCGATTAAATGACTATTATTAGCTTCGATCAATAATATTATCTTTGGGCATTACGCACTAAGAAGTATGAATGTAAACAAAGATTGTAATTACAGATAAAATATACAGACTTACTTAGTGAGGAGCTCGTGGCTAAGTAATAAAAGCCGCACGGGTCGGTCGCTCAAGTTAACCTATTGAACGCCAGAACATAATCGCCAAGCTACAAATTTATTTCTTCTTGTTATCATGAATTTCCCAATATCCATGGTGTCTTTTAATTTGTTTCATGTCATTAAATACGTACGAGAGCTTAAATTTTTATGTTTATTTCGTGTTCCTAGTCATTCGTGTCATTGTCAAATATTTGTGTCGTTGGCGTAAAGGGCACGCGCTTGCTTGTCACGTATATGTGACAAAAGTGTTCAAAAGGTTAAGCTAACCTAACCGAGGTTGTTCCGTGGATGGGTGACCATCTTATCTTATCGTTCCGGGGTTGCGACCCCGGAACACAAAGGGAAGGAAGGCACATAGATGTCAATGATGATCATCATTGACATCTATGTGTCATACTCTAAAAGATAGGCAGTCGCTCCATGTAAAATACTGGTATGTATTCAGCTGCATCTGATTAAACTGGAAGCCGCCTCAGCATAGTCTGGAAAAGGCTTTTTTTTTGAGTGTGGGAAATCATCAAATGACTCCTCCCGCTCTGGGTGGAGCGTAAGGGAGTGCCAGACTCTTACTGACTAAAACCCATCCATGTTCCTTCCTTAGCCCTTTATGTTCCGGGGTAGCGGTAACCCTTTCGGACAATCCCGCTGAAGCGACTGCCCATCACTCCACTACCCAGTAACCAAGTAACACGATATCTTAACGGTCGCGAGTACTACCGCCGAGGGTCTTGGTATGTAAAGATGGTCACCCATCCACGGACTAACCTCGGCAAGCGTAGCTTAACTTGATCGACTGACCCGTGTGCCTGTTTTAACTTAGCCGCGACTTTGGAGTTTCTTGCCCATTCTTCTCCATACGAAACTACCTTTTGGAAGGGGCGATTAGAATCAATTATATTTCTTGTTGATTTTGACGTCAAAAGTGCCTTTATTGTGCCTTGAAATAAATTATATGACTTTGACTTTGTGAATTCCTGGAAAAGGCTGGATAGATATTCTGCCGTGTGTCAACGTATACTGGTCGTGTATAAATTACTTCTGACAGCTGACAATCGATTTAGTTATAAATAATAAATAAAGACCTTGGGCTCAGAGCCATTATAAAAAATCGATAGCATAACGTTTTTAACACAAACATCACGCTAGTGTAGGAGCTCGTGGCGAAATACTAACATCCGCACAGGTCGATCCATCAGGTTAAGCTACGCTTACCGGGGTTGGCCGTGGATGGGTGACTATCATACCAAGACCCGTGCCTCGGAAAGCACGTTAAGCCGTAGCTCCCGGCTGTCATTTGTGCATCTTTGACAATCTTACAGCCAGTCTTACTAAGGTGTATCGTATTGTCCAGTTACTGGTTCGTGAAGCTCAGATTGGCAGTCGCTCCATGTAAAATACTGGTATTCAGCTGCATCCGGTTAGACTGGAAGCCGACCCCGACATAATTGGGAAAAGGCTAGGCAGATTGAAATATCTAATATGGATAGTAATTAACATTACGAAATAACACATCACATAAGAATATAACTAAGTGCTTTTCAAAGAGGCGAAGTATTTGTGAGGAAGCAAAAAAAATGGCCTTTGAACCTATCGGCCAAAAAACGACATGAGTGTACCGCAGATATGATTTTTTTGCTCAATTTACTACTTAGAACCTCCGCTACACTACACAGAAATATGCGCAAGCGATGCTATTCTTTCCAAAGATAATCTACCTTTTTTTTGAGGGTGGGAAATCATGTAAGACTCCTCTCGCTCTGGGTGGAGCGGCAGGTAGTGCCAGACTCTTACTGACTAAAACCACAACCACAGAGTGTTCAAATTTGTTAAAAATTATAACTCTAATTATTTGACCCTTCTTTTTTGAGGATGGGATATCAAACTCAAAGTATTTATTTCAAATAAACCAATTACAGGCACTTTTGACTTGTCAAGGTGTCGGTCAGTCAGAGAGATGAAGCTAGTTGCCCATTCCAAAGCAGTAGGTACCTATGGAGAAGAACGGGCAAGAAACTCCATGGACACTCTTTTAGACAAAATATGGTTACAAAATATTGGTTACATAGTTCATATTAATATTATAGGTACATGCGAGAACGATGCAGAACGTTAAAAGCATCCGATATAAAATATGTAAAAATGCCGCCTCCCGCTCCGAAAGGGAGTGTCAGACTCTTACTGACTAAAACCCATCCATGTTCCTTCCTTAGCCCTTTGTGTTCCAAGGTAGCGGGAACCCTTTCGGACAATCCCGCTGACCCGGAAGAAGCCCATACTTTATCACTCGCGTCGCCACGCTAAAATAGCTTTTCGTATAGCATTCTCTTATTTGCGGAAGACAGCTGTCATGTCCATGAAACGTGTAATTCGCAAACACATGGCCTTACCATATTGTTGGACGGTAACATCTACTTCTGATTACAAGGAAAAATATGCATAAAATCTTGCTTTAATATACCTTAACCAAGGAGCTTAAGCTACGCTTGCCGGGGTTGGCCGTAGATCGGTGACCATATTTACATACCGAGACTCCTCCGTGCCTCGGAAAGCACGTTAAGCCATCGGTCCCGGCAGTCATTTGTGCATCTTTGACAGTCGTTACGGGTCGTCAGAAGCCCGAAAATCTGACAGCCAGTCTTACCTAGGGGTATCGTATTGCCCAGTTACTGGGTTGTGGAGGTCAGATAGGCAGTCGCTCCTTGTAAAATACTGGTATTCAGCTGCATCCGGTTAGACTGGAAGCCGACCCTAACATAGTTGGGAAGTTCAATATGATGAGCACTCTCTGTTGACTTCTAAAAATCGAAGATCTGGAACACCTGTTGTGGAACTCCAAGTGCCTAGCTACAACATAACACATATAGGAATGACGTCTAAGCAAAGTTGTTCAATCTGATGGGCATTTCCTGTTGACTTATAAAAATCGAAGATCAGAAACATCTGATGTGGAAATCAAAGCTATCACTAATTTTACTGTGTAATTATAAAATAAAATAAACTGGGAGTACCTACACGCGGTGAAGGCAGTAACAGTTTAGGACTGATTTTCGATGACGATGGTATATCATTGAAAATTTGACTCTACTGGCCAAAACTCCTATTTATTTTTTTATTTTATGGTATGAATATGCCTTCGGGCTTATGTTATTTGAGTGTTTAATTTCCTTTTCCATTTATCTTCGTGACACGGTAGCCTACCCGGTAACGCAGGGGAGCAGTCATTTTAATTTAGATTTTTATTGATCAGGTATCTTCACAATAAAACTATGACCATGCCTAGAAAGAGGACAAATCTTTCCCAATGTTCCAAGAGCGCTAAAAGATTGAGGATCATAAGATCCCAAGAATCTACCGAAGAGCGTCAGGAGAGACTTGATGCTGTTCGAGAACAATAGGCTGCAACTCGCTCCGTGGAAACAATCTTCGGGTCGCGAAGCACGCCTGCGTTCTCAGCGTATTCATTAGGTCTCTAGAGACCAGTGAAGAATATGATGCGCGACTGACCGCTGATCGTGAACGTCATGTATTGTCTCGCGAGTCAGAGACGTTCACGGATAGAGAATTACGCCTGAGTTCCAACCGTATCTACGCATTGACTTCTAGGTCTCTAGAGACAAATGGGGGATATAATAATGCGGTTACCAAAATGAAAACGATGACAAATGGACTGTATGTTTTGGTGGTTGTTGGAATTAAATAAAACTAAAGCTCAGTGTGATAAAAGATTTAAATGGGAAAAATGATAAAAAATAACATAAATGGCGACGCCGTTGTCGCTGGCATAAGCAACAGGGTCCGCGTACGAAGTCGCGGGCAGAAGCTAGTCTATAATATGAATGTATTTACGAAAAAAAAATGTATATTAGTTTATCAGCCATCTCTTTACCATAACACAAGCATTAAGTTGCTTAGCTTTGGAATGGCGTTGTGTGAAATGTCCAAGGATATTATTATTATTATTTATTATTAATAAAAGCAGTCGCTTTATGAATGATCCTTACTGATATTTTAAAAACACAAACAATTTTAAAAACAAAAATGTAAAATATTAATCACTATCAAAAAAATTGCTCCAAACTGTAGTTTATTTGATAGTCCTGTCTTAGTTATTTTTTTGCTTTTCCTTTTACCATTTTTATAGACAGAATAGTCGTGTCCACAAATTTAAAAACAATTTCCTTATAATTAAAAATATTAAGTAATGTATGATCAGCTAATATCGCTTAGTTTAATAATCCATTGTTTGCTAAACGTACCTTCTTGCTTTCAATTATTTTCCTTGTTTGTAAACAGGACTTACAGGTTTAAGCTGGAAACTAGCGTTTAGCAACTCGCTAGGGGACCTGAGCATAATTTCATACTTGTCTATCAGTCGTCATCTCGGTAGTCACTCCCTTTCTAGCCATATCATCTTCCACACAATCCATCCATCGTTTCTTTGGTCTCCCTCTACTTGTATAGCCACCCACATTCATAATCACAACTTTCCTGACAACATTTTCCTCATTCCTCATAACATGCCCATACAATGACAACCGATTTCCACACAACTTTTCAGTCACCGGTGTCACTTTCAGACTTCCTCTTATATACTCATTACGTATTCTATTCATTCGCGTAACACCACACATCCCTCTTAGCATTCTCATCTCAGCTGCATGCAATTGACTTTCATTCATTCCTTTTGTGGCCCAACACTGATCCATACAGGACGGAAATCAACCCCAAACAGCTAAAACAATTAATTCATTTTAACAATGTTGTCTTATACATTTATATAACTTAATTATTATCAAAATAGGAAGATAATAAAGACAGATAAAGGCAAGGACATTGATATGATAACAAAGTTTTGGCACAGGTCTAGCGATATGATAGTAGGCGCATATGTATCAAATTAGTTCGTAGTTCCGTTATTATCGACCTAACCTTATCCCAAATATGTTGGGGTCAGCTTCCAGTCTAACTAGATGCGGCTTCTTCTTCTTTTCATGTGGATGTTTCTTCGTGGCTATGTTATAACAGCCGCACGGATCGATCCATCAGGTTAAGCTACGCTTGCCGAGGTTGGTCCGTGGATGGGTGACCATCTTTACATATCGAGACTCCTCCGTGCCTCGGAAATCACGTTAAGCCATTGGTCCCGGCTGTCATTCGTGGATCTTTAACGGTCGTTACGGGTAGTCAGAAGCCCGAAAGTCTAACCAAGGGGTATCGTATTGCCCAGTTACTGGGTTGTGGAGGTCAGATAGGCAGTCGCTCCATGGAAAATACAGGTATTCAGCTGCATCCAGTGAGACTGGAAGCCGACCCCAACATAGTTGGGAAAAGGTTAGGCGGAGTCACAGAACAGATAAAAACCTCTTTATCTGTTCTGTGGGCGGATTGATACAACGCGCTACAAGTAAGTAATTCATGTATCGCAACGAGTAACGCACTTCAGAGCAGCCATAATTATAATACCTACATAATCTCTCAAGAGTTTTTGCGTATTATCTAAGCATATAGGTACCAATGTTGTTTTTATATGAAGTTGAAAGGTCGACAAAGTTGTCTGACCAGATTATTTTAAGCAAGATAGGAAAATCGCATTGATTTCGCGCGCCAAGGTTGATCTACGCATCTATTCTTATAATATTATTCTTAGAAATAATTTAGTAATTTTGTTTTTCATGCATTAATCAATATTTAGATGGTCTACCTGCGTCGCGTAGGCCATATTATTAACAAATATTTGACAAGTATTCTTTCTTTTACTACGGAATCCAAAAATTGCTTCGATACATTGAGTTAAAATGTGGCATGACGTCACAATGTGTAGTTCTTATACTTACTTGTGACGTAGCGAGCCCCACTCCCCAACTTTAATGCGTTTTATGTCAGTCATTTTTTTATAATATGATGAAGTAAAAAATACGTTTCTAATATTTCCAAGGCACGCACCTCTGATTTTTCGGATTCATGTGCGTATTGTATAATTATCACTTGCTTATATCGCTGAAGGAAAACATCGTGAGGAAACCGGCATGCCCGAGAGATATTTCTCAACAGCATGTGATGCTAAGTCAGAGGCCCATGGGCAGCATTAAAACTCTGACACCAGGTTAGTTACTAACCACACGAGAAGAAGAAGAATATTTTTTAATTATCTAATTGACGTCATCATTCCCCCTCTCGCCCTTATCCCAACTCATTTGGGGTCGGCGCAACATGTCTCTTTCTTCCATACTTCTCTATTAGTCGTCATCTCGGTAGTCACTCCCTTCCTAGCCATATCATCTTTCACACAATCCATCCATCGTTTCTTTGGTCTCCCTCTACTTGTATAGCCATCCACATTCATGCTCACAACTTTCCTGACAACATTTTCCTCATTCCTCCGCATAACATGCCCATACCATGACAACCGATTTCCACACAACTTTTCAGTCACCGGTGTCACTTTCAAACTTCCTCTTATATACTCATTCCGTATTCTATCCATTCGGGTAACACCTCACATCCCTCTTAGCATTCTCATCTCAGCTGCATGCAATTGTCTTTCATTCATTCCTTTTGTGGCCCAGCACTCTGATCCATACAAGACGGCTGGTCTAATCATGCTTTTATAAATCTTCCTCTTAAGTTTAAGGGGAACGCGGAAGTCACAAATTGTTCCCGTGACCTGCCGCCATTTCATCTAGTATATAGTATACTATCGAAGTACTAAATATAATTTCTTTATTTCTACCCAGACGGTTCCCCTATTACCTCCGAGGTTACTTGCCACATTTCAAGTTTTTGCTAGCACTCCCGGATGTGATGTTTCATCATCATCTGCTTGCGTTATCCCAACTTTGTTGGTGACAGCTTGCAATCTAACCGGATGCAACTGAACACTAGTATTTTACATGGAGCGAGTCTCTATCGGACCTCCACAACCCACGGGGTATCACGATTACCCTTGGTAAGACCGGTTGTCAGACATGTGGCGTCTGGAGACTCATAAAAACAAAGTCAAATCATTTAAATCAAATAGGCTCAAGAAAGACACTTTTGAACGTCAAAATGGACATGAAATAGAATTGATTCTAGTCGCCCTTTCCAAAAGGTACTTTTCAGGTACAACTGTCAAAGATCTAGAAATTACAGCCGGGACAAACGGGTAACTTGCTTAATATTAATTCTATACTTAATTACACATTTGTTAGGTTCATGAATCGTATTTTGATCAACATACAACGTGACACTAACCTGCAAATTGCAAAAAAAACGTAAGAAAATTTGAGACATGGTCCTCATCGCACCCTTGTGCTACAATATTTGCGCTAGAACGACATAGACTAATAAACATTTTCATTTTTGCGTAATGGCGTTGAAAAACAAGATGGCGAGAACGTTAGTTCCAATTTTGACCACGCGTCAAAATCCTCGCACAATTTTAGTGCATTCAACATTCTGCATTGAAAACAAACGTGTGTGATACGTAGGTTAAATGCTCTAAGGTGATACGCGACTAATGTAATAAATATTACTGGCCACTATATTCGTTCATGCGAGTACAAAGGTTGGTTCTGTGCAGACCTATTTGTATTGGTTTTGTTTGTTAGCACTATGGTTTAGCTTCTCAAGGCCGGCTGCATTATATATAAGCACCTACCTATGTGTTCCAAGAAATCTATTACCGCGTTCGTCTTTTAAACATACGTTGGTAACTCTGAAACAAGGTCGATATTAAAAACTGGGAAGATTTTTGTTCCAATTAGGTAAATTCTGTTTTTTTTTAGTGGATTGGGACGGTCAATTTATGAATAAAAATATGTATTTATGATCCTTTTTTTTTTTGTTCTGCGTGCAAAATCCTCATGGATGTCCTTTGCCCTGGGAGGGTCTGTCAGACTCTTACTGACTAAAAACTACACCGGTGTTCCAAAAAACACCTAAGGGAGGGGTTACCGCTACCCCGGAACATAAAGGGTTAATGGAAGGAACATGGATGAGTTTTAGTCAGTAACAGTCTGACACTCCCTTCCGCACGAACCAGAGCGGGAGGAGTCATTGGATGATGTCCCCTCAAAAAATGGATGGTGACCCTCAAAAAAAATGGGTCGCGGGAACGTACGATCCGCAAAAAATATATATAATATCCTAACTAAAACCTTGAACCAACTAAAATATGGCGTCGAAAAATCCTTCGGACAGTGTTTGAACTTGATCATGTTTATTTTGCATAAATTATGTGTATTCATGTACTTATATGGTATATAAAAGGTCTTAAATTTTATTAACATAAGTACTTACATAACATCAAGCCTGTAATCCGCGATTGGTTAGGCTGTCATGTGCGTATTGTATAAATTATTAAGTACTTGCTTAAAAATCGGTAAAGGAAAACATCGTGAGGGAACCAGCATGTCTGAGAGATATTTCTCATCAGCATGTGAAGCTAAGTCAGAGGCCCATGGGCAGCATGTAAACTCTGACACCAGGTTAGTCACTAACCACACGAAAAGAAGAAGATTTTGCCTGGTTTGAATCCCGTGTAATAGGGGGCGACGCTATTGCCATCTAGCGGGCACCCGGCTTATTACTTATTATCAACATATTTTGCTTCAAAATACCTTTTTACAAAAACCTTTTTTACTTTATTGTTAAGATGATTTAACCAAAAAATATCTTAAAATAGTTATTATCTTATAAGTTAGTAGGTAGGTTAAGCGAGGTACATACTTTCAGGGGATTTATCGTACCCATGAAAATGAACAACTTGAACCATGGGAGCAAACCGTAAAAAATATAGTATGAAAAAAAATCTCAGCTATTTTGTTAGTTTTGATGAATTATGTGAACATAAAATAAAATATAAGTACTGAACAGCTGTTTTTTTTTGTGATTTCAGAGTTGGTCCCATAGTCAAAGTTGTTCGTTTTCATGGGTACTATACAGCCTGAAAGTATATCCCTCGTTTAATCTAAGACAGCGTATAACCGGCATGCCGTTTTTTTTTAAGGCTGGGAAATCATCCAATGACTGCTCCCGCTCTGGGTGGAGCGGAAGGGAGTGTCAGACTCTTACTGACTAAAACCCATCCATGTTCCTTTCGTAGCCCTTAACTTTAATGCCTGAGAGATATTTTTCAACAGCATGTGATGCTAAGTCAGAGGCCCATGGGCAGCATTAATACTCTGACACCAGGTTAGTCACTAACCACACGAAGAAGAAGAAGTGTATAAAAGGAGAAACTGACTGACTGACTGACTGACATATTATACGACTAGGAACGTGACATTTTGCTCACGGCTTGCTTTAATATAATGTACGGGAGCACTAAGAAGGGGTTTTAGGAAATTCGACCTTTAAAGGGGTGGAAACAGGGATTTTGTTTGTACGAAAAATTCAACATTTATGGGCGAAACCGCTGGCAGAAGCTAGTAGCTTATACGACGATGTTTTTTACTGTTAGCTTTTTTTTTCGGAATTTTTCATCGCAATTGGCAATTGGCGATAGGGAGATAAAATTGCGATAAACTTTGATGCGATAATAAATAACGCCGCTTGATGTTTGATTATGGTCGCCGAGATTGGCAAATTATTCTCGAAAATTTATTATAATATTTTTACCTACCGAAAAAAGACATAAACTCGGTATTGCCAGCCTAAAAAAAAAATACGTTTTATGCTTAAACTCTAAATAGTGAAAAATTAGGTTTTGTATTTTCGTTTCATGCCAGCGACATCCGAAATTAAAATTATACAGTTTTTTTTTTCAATTTGTAAGTTGAGGTAGCAGCGCATCAAGTTACCCCAATCTGTCAACATTTCATTTTCAATTGGGAAAATTTGACAGTTAGAGATAGCTATAAGCGGGATTGTCCGAAAGGGTTATCTACCGCTACCCCGGAACACAAAAGGTAGGTAAATGAACGAACATGGATGGGTTATAGTCAGTAAAAGTCTGATACTCCCTTCCGCTACACCCTGAGCGGGAGGAGACATTTGATGATTTCCCAACCTGAAAAAAAAAATGAGATAGGTACACATAGGATAGGGTCCACATCGCAGTCAACAGGAAAACTCCCAAAAGGGCTGGCAACATTACCGCGTTGTATGGCAATGCTGCCAGCCTTTTGGGTACTTTTCCTGTTGACTCTTTGACTTGATTCTTGGCCCAAAAATAGGCCAGCCCTCTGGTCACCTGAAAAGTCGATCAACCGCTTGTAGGTTAGGTAGGAAAAATACAAAGTTACAATGAAGCTAACTCAAAAACCAGTAATCAGAACTTTACTAAATTTATATGAGACCAATCTGGAAGTATTTCCTTGCAAATAAAAAAATATATATCTTTCCAATTCGCTTGATAAATGACGGAGGTCTGCGCACATGCTAACAAACATTTAAAAAAAATACAACCGAATTGATAACCTTCTTTTGAAGGTTAATAAAAAATAAACAACAAAAAGGTTTTATCCCTATGAATTCACGAAACAAATAGGTGGAATACCTAGTATCTAACCTAAGTTTCCGCAAAACCCATCCTTTTCATTTTCCTTAACCAGATTATCTCAACTACCTGTTAAAACTTTGTAGGCACCAACAAAACGTATGCTAATAAATCCCGTCGACAATAATGAATCATTCGACGATATCCTCAGTGGAATAAATCAGGTTTTAATTTACATTAAAATGTGAACTATTGTCTACTTGCGTCATCTCAAACAGGTCGCAATCACAGTATTAAAAAGAACTTGAATTTAACTGTGTAACTTAGACAAATGTAAATAGCGTCAAATGGGAAGAACAATTCGTTATGTTTACAATAGTTTTTAAGTCTGTCTATGGAATGTTCCCGCCTTTTTTGCTGTCAGATCGATTTTCGCTACTGGATTCTTCGCTGTTCAAAACAAATCTTAATTTACACTTATGATGATGAATGTTATTTAGTTTTTACGCTGAAGTAGAACATAATATAAGGAAGGATGTGATAAATTAAAAATTGCATGACTTGCTTCAATATTCAAGAACTAAGAATCAACTTTACAACTTTTTGCAACTCCCAAATTACTTGTTTTTACAACTACCAGTAGTACCAAGACACGGATTAAATAAGTACACAAGAAGTGTCTATAAAAACATAATAGGCATGTAGATACGTAGATAGATAGTATATTCCAGTTATCTACATAACTTAAAGATATCTCGTATCTATGGGGAAATGCGCAGATTAAACGCAAAATATTACTTATATAATAACGCCTTAAAAATATGTCGGTAAAGTAAGTATTTGAACTACTTATTTAGCTTTTATGATAATTATATGAATAAGCTTTTAGTAAGTAGGTGGGAAGTAGGGTTACCAACCCTACTATAAATTATTATACCTATTATAGTATGTATCCCGCGAAATACATTTTTTTTCTAATTTTTCTATGTATATATTTTAGTTTTAGGTTGTACTTATATCAATATTTTTATGGGTTCTCTGCCTGTTCGCCGAAAATTGTTTGCCAAATTTTCACTTGCCAACCAACGTTTCGCAGAATTTTATTCCGCCGAATAATCATTTGCCAACTTATCATATAATTTTGTTTTATTTCCCAACCTCACAGTTACCAACTGTACGTTTGGTCTGCTTTTCATAATGACACTTTTTAAAATGCCAACTTTCATTTAGCAGATTTTTTTGCAATTAGTTATTGTAATTATTATTTTTTTACTTTATCTTTAATATGACCTAACCTAACTGTTTCCTTTTACAAAAGCGATTCGCTTCTGGCACATCGCCGGCCGCTGCCGCGGCACGCTCGCTTCGCTCGCTCAGCTCGTGCGTTGTTTGTCATACTCTAACCTAACCTAACTTAACTGTTTCCTTTTACAAAAGCGATTCGCTTCTGGCACATCGCCGGCCGTTGCCGCGGCACGCTCGCTTCGCTCGCTCGGCTCGTGCGTTGTTTGTCATACTCTAACCTTTTTTTTTTTTTTTTTTTTTTTTTTTGATCCGGGGGGAAAATCCTCATGGATGTCCCCCGCCCCGGGGAGGGCGGAGGGGTCTGTCAGACTCTTACTGACTAAAAACCACCCCGGGTGTTCCCTCTCACACCTTCGCCGGGGGTCGCGGGAATCAAAAAGAATTCTTCCGCAACCCCCGTGGTGCCGGCCCGCCGCAGCGGGCCTCGTCTCGGCCGAGCGGGAGTGAGGTGTACGACACTCCCCTCGTACCGTCTTGGAGGGGCGCGCGTGAAACACTACGCGCCGCCGCCTCGGGTCCAGATGTTGTTGTGGGGGGCGACGGACTAAACCCCGCGTCCGTCGCCCCTGGACCCATTTAGGGGGGCTGGAAGAGGGCATTGTCTGCCCTCCTCCGACGCCCGGTGCGCCTGCTGCGGGCCGGGTTGAGGGAGGTGATCTCCCGCTCCCGCTCCGCAGCCTCCTTCTGCGAAATGACTTGCTCGCAGAAGGATACCACCGCGTCCCAGGCCTGTTCACTGCCGACCATGGCGTTAACGACGGCCGGCAGCGACAGGTCGCTGCCTACTTCTGAGATGAGGGCACGGCGCGGCTCCAGCCATGCGGCACATTCTGCCAGCGTATGCCGTGCCGTGTCCTCCCGACAGTCGACGCAGTGGTGACACCGAGCGTCTGGCTCCCTGGTTATGCGACACAGGAACTTCCCGAAGCAACCATGCCCCGAGAGAACCTGTGTCGCCCGGTCATACTCTAACCTAACCTAACTTAACTGTTTCTTTTTACAAAAGCGATTCGCTTCTGGCACATCGCCGGCCGCTGCCGCGGCACGCTCGCTTCGCTCGCTCGGCTCGTGCGTTGTTTGTCATACTCTAACCTTTTTTTTTTTTTTTTGACTGGGTAGAAAATCCTCATGGATGTCCCCCGCCCCGGGGAGGGCGGGGGGGTCTGTCAGACTCTTACCGACTAAAAACCGAACCCGAATGTTCCCTCTTTCACCTGCGCGGGGGTCGCGGGAATCAAAAAGAATTCTTCCACAACCCCCGCTGGTGCCGGCCCGCCATAGCGGGCCCCGTCTTGGTCGAGGGGGAGTGAGGTGTACGACACTCCCCCGCGCCATAGGCGCGCGCGTGGAACAGTACGCGCCGCCGCCTCGGGTCCAGGTGCTGTGGGGGGCGACGGACTAAACCCCGCGTCCGTCGCCCCTGGACCCATTTAGGGGGGCTGGAAGAGGGCATTGTCTGCCCTCCTCCGACGCCCGGTGCGCCTGCTGCGGGCCGGGTTGAGGGAGGTAATCTCCCTCTCCCGCTCCGCAGCCTCCTTCTGCGAAATTACTTCCTCGCAGAAGGATACCACCGCGTCCCAGGCCTGCTCACTGCGTCAGGCACAGGTCACTGCCTACTTCAGAGATGAGGGCACGGCGCGGCTCCAGCCATGCGGCACACTCTGCCAGCGTATGCCGTGCCGTGTCCTCCCGACAGTCGACGCAGTGGTGACACCGAGCGTCTGGCTCCCTGGTTATGCGACACAGGAACTTCCCGAAGCAACCGTGCCCCGAGAGAACCTGTGTCGCCCGAAAAGTCAGGGAGCCGTGCCTTCTTCCGAGCCACTCGCTGAGCACTGGTCGGATCGCCTCGATAGTGTCGAGTGTGTGTCGTGTGTGTAGGGCGTGAGAGCCTGTCCCGCCAGTCCGCCACCAGGACCTCGTGGAGCTGTGACCGATGCAGCTCCAGTTGTTGCTGCATCGGTCGTTCGCCCCGCGCCCGCATTTCCTCGCGCCACCTAAACAGTGACGCGAGCACCTTGGCCTCCAGGTCCCAGGGCGGGGATCCGGCCAGTGCACATGCCGCCTCGTAGGAGATCGTGCGATATCCCCTTATGACTCTGACGGCCATAGCTCTCTGTGGCTTACGCAACACAGAGATGCTCACGGCCGTCAGGTCAGCCGCCCAGATCGGTGCCCCGTACAGGGCCATCGATCGCACGATCCCCACGTAGAGCCGCCCACAAGTGGCGCTCGGGCCCCCCAGATTGGGAAGCAGCGTTGCGAGCGCCCCGGCCGCGCCCAATAACTTGGGCGCAAGCCGCCGGAAGTGGGGGCCAAAGTCCCATCGGCTGTCGAGCACCAATCCGAGGTACTTCATGGTAGGCTCGACAGCGATCCGGACCCCCCCAACCACAATGTGTAATCCCGGCGGAGGTGCCCGTCGGGGACCATGGAACACCATGGCCTCCGACTTGTTGAGGGCCACCTCCAGGCCGAGGCGCCGAATGCGGCTCACCACCTGTGAGACCGCCGCCGTCGCCAGCAACGCTGCTTCTCTGTGCGAGCTCCCCCGGGCCGTGACTAACGTGTCGTCAGCGTAACACGTCAGTTGCACGCCCGGCTGGAGCTCACCCCTCAGCACCCAGTCGTAGCCGATGTTCCACAGGAGCGGTCCGACGACCGATCCCTGTGGAACACCGCACGACATGGGGTGCTGGTGACCGCCATCACGTCCCACGTAGGTGACACCCCTCTCCGACAAATAAGCCCCAACGATGCGACGGAGGTAGAGAGGCACTCGATGATAGAGTAGTGCCTCTCGAGTACAACTCCAGGGTAGGGTGTTGAAGGCGTTGGATATGTCCAAGGACACCGCCATCACCACCCACCCTGGGCCACCGCTTCCTCCGCGAGGACTCTCACCCGCGAGATCGCGTGAATGGTGGAGCGCCCGTGCCTGAAGCCGAACTGGCACTCGTGAAGGTCCGGCCCCTCTCCGCACAAGTCATACTCTAACCTAACCTTTTTTTTTTTTTTTTTTTTTTTTTTTTTTTGATCCGGGGGGAAAATCCTCATGGATGTCCCCCGCCCCGGGGAGGGCGGAGGGGTCTGTCAGACTCTTACTGACTAAAAACCACCCCGGGTGTTCCCTCTCACACCTTCGCCGGGGGTCGCGGGAATCAAAAAGAATTCTTCCGCAACCCCCGTGGTGCCGGCCCGCCGCAGCGGGCCTCGTCTCGGCCGAGCGGGAGTGAGGTGTACGACACTCCCCTCGTACCGTCTTGGAGGGGCGCGCGTGGAACACTACGCGCCGCCGCCTCGGGTCCAGATGTTGTTGTGGGGGGCGACGGACTAAACCCCGCGTCCGTCGCCCCTGGACCCATTTAGGGGGGCTGGAAGAGGGCATTGTCTGCCCTCCTCCGACGCCCGGTGCGCCTGCTGCGGGCCGGGTTGAGGGAGGTGATCTCCCGCTCCCGCTCCGCAGCCTCCTTCTGCGAAATGACTTGCTCGCAGAAGGATACCACCGCGTCCCAGGCCTGTTCACTGCCGACCATGGCGTTCACTACGGCCGGCAGCGACAGGTCACTGCCTACTTCAGAGATGAGGGCACGGCGCGGCTCCAGCCATGCGGCACATTCTGCCAGCGTATGCCGTGCCGTGTCCTCCCGACAGTCGACGCAGTGGTGACACCGAGCGTCTGGCTCCCTGGTTATGCGACACAGGAACTTCCCGAAGCAACCATGCCCCGAGAGAACCTGTGTCGCCCGAAAAGTCAGGGAGCCGTGCCGTCTTCCGAGCCACTCGCTGAGCACTGGTCGGATCGCCTCGATGGTGTTGAGGCCGGCGGTAGGGCGTGAGAGCCTGTCCCGCCAGTCCGCCACCAGGACCTCGTGGAGCTGAGACCGACGCAGCTCCAATTGTTGCTGCATCGGTCGTTCGCCCCGCGCCCGCATTTCCTCGCGCCACCGGAACAGTGACGCGAGGACCCTCGCCTCCAGGTCCCAGGGCGGGGATCCGGCCAGTGCACAAGCCGCCTCGTAAGAGATCGTGCGATATCCCCTAATGACTCTGACGGCCATAGCTCTCTGTGGCTTACGCAAGACAGAGATGCTCCCGGCCGTCAGGTCAGCCGCCCAGATCGGTGCCCCATACAGGGCCATCGATCGCACGATCCCCACGTAGAGCCGCCTACAGGCGGCGCTCGGGCCCCCCAGATTGGGAAGCAGCGTTGAGAGCGCCCCGGCCGCGCCCAACAACTTGGGCGCAAGCCGCCGGAAGTGGGGGCCAAAGTCCCACCGGCTGTCGAGCACCAATCCTAGGTACTTCATGGTAGGCTCGACAGCGATGCGGACCCCCCCGACCACAATGTGTGATCCCGGCGGCGGCGCCCGTCGGGGACCATGGAACACCATGGCCTCCGACTTGTTGAGGGCCACCTCCAGGCCGAGGCGCCGAATGCGGCCCACAACTTGTGAGACCGCCGCCGTCGCCAGCAACGCTGCTTCCCTGTGCGAGCTCCCCCGGGCCGTGACCAACGTGTCGTCAGCGTAACACGTCAGCTGCACGCCCGGCTGGAGCTCACCCCTCAGCACCCAGTCGTAGCCGATGTTCCACAGGAGCGGTCCGACGACCGATCCCTGCGGAACACCGCACGACATGGGGTGCTGGTAACCGCCATCACGTCCCACGTAGGTGACACACCTCTCCGACAGATAAGCCCCAACGATGCGACGGAGGTAGAGAGGCACTTGATGAAAGCGCAGTGCCTCTCTGATACAACTCCAGGGCAGGGTGTTGAAGGCGTTGGAAATGTCTAACGACACCGCCATCACCACCCCACCCCGAGACACCGTTTCCTCCGCCAGGACTCTCACCCGCGAAATTGCGTGGATGGTGGAGCGCCCTTGCCTAAATCCAAATTGGCAGTCGTCTAGGTCCGGCCCTTCTTCGCACAAGTGGCTGACGAGGCGGGCTGCGATAATACGCTCAAACATCTTGCCCACCTCGTCGAGCAGCACTATGGGCCGGTACGATACTCTAACCTAACCTAACCTAACAACCTTAGACTTCTATTGTAAGTAATAGTTGTGTGGCCTAGTGAAATGGTTGACAAATGATAAATGTCCCAAACGTTTTGTGTCATTATAATAATCGGCTTAACAATAATTCTACCAAATGAAACGTTGTCATACAAAAATTTGCTAATCGTTAGTTGTCAAAGTGAAACATCGGCGAAGCGTTGGTTGGCAAGTGAAAATTTGGCAAACAATTTTCTGCGAAAAGGCAGGACACCATTTTTATGATTTGTGTTGATTATTTCTAACATGAAAGTTAGAGATTAAGTATTAAAACTGTTGGAATTTTATACTCGAGTAGAAAATAAAATTATTTTGACGTTTGCTTCATATACATAACTAAAAGGCGCACGCCCAGATTGCCTAGATAAAATTAAAAGCCAGTCAGCAAGATGGTAGCAGGGCTGATTGCCTAGGGAATCATCATGACTACAAGTTTAAAACACAGAATTTTAATTGTTTGATAACATCAATATTATGTCATCGCAAAATGTCCATCTTGCTTGATAATTAGTTATCAATTTGACTATTCGGTAGAATGACAAGCAAGTTTTGAGTTTATTTTGTCATCATTATAGACACTGTACTGACTCCTGTTCTATATTAAGAGATGATTGTCTATGTGCGGCATAAATTCTGCAAATCATAACTTCTTTGTTAAAGATTACACGTTCGATCGATAACTATCTGAAACAAGTAGGTATTTGTTATATAACAATAAAATAATAGCATAAACATGTCATGTTTGTTGTCACTCCCTGTATTTCATATAATAATAGGCACACACAGGTAAGAACAGTCAGTGAAATTAATTACTATAAAAATTGACTGCTAACTGAAGTGCCTTCAAATATCAACTGTCATTTTTTGACAGTTGTATAAAACGTCAGATTGACGTAAATTGTAAATCGTAGTAACAATTATTTTCTTGATTTTGCTGCCACCCACATTTCTGCGGGGGGTATACAAACCCGGAAGTAAGTCTACAACGGAAAGCCAAGACAATATGGCCATTCACACACTGCCCCGCTATACCGCGGGAAATGAATGCCTTTTCTGTATGTTGTTGCACTAGTGTTTTTAATGCAAAGAGAACTCCCGCGCTACGCTGTGTAATGCGGTTCAGTATGCGAATCGCCTATCTGGGTGGTAACGTGCGGGAAAATTGTCTATCCTCCAGTATTTCTTACCCATTCTTATTATTTTTTTACCTTCCACTTAGATCCGTGCATTTAAATTAAGAACCTCTCTGATTCTTTATTTAAATGCACGCTTTATCAGGTCAGGAAATCTGACCTGTTAAAGCCTAATAAAAAAAAGAACAGAACAATTTAGTCTTTGACTTTTCACTATCTGTGCCGTGACGTCAAATCGGCCACAGCATAAAAATATCAGTTGAACAACGGAGCACTGGCCTTGAATTTCGTGTCTGTGCGTTATCAGTAAATCATATCTGTTTGCTGTTTGTTTTAGTCGCCAAAGATTATTACACGTGCGAATAACATTATTATCTAAGTACAGAGCTAGCACATGAAGCTATACCAAACTGTCAAATATTCCCTATTGAAAATGAACTTTAAGCTTTTGTAATAAAGTTGAAATTCTATCAAAGAAATTTGACAGAGTCAGGTAGCTTGATGTGCTGGCGTATGTACCTACGAAGCTTTGATAAGGAAAGACAAACGAATTCAGGGGTTCGGAATACGGAAATTGCGTTCGTAAAATTTAGCGTTAGGTATATTGTTATCACGATTTTGAGAATAGATAGTGAAATCTGAAATCACAACATGATTTTAGATTACCAGGGTAGGTTAATATGTTTGTATGTATATAGATGGTGTAGAAGATATCGTGTAAAAAAAAATATAAAAATACCTAACAGACGCGTTCATTTAAAAGCAATGGCTGAGCGATAGTGCTGCCATCTACTCGATTCTGTTGGTCAGAACCCATAGTGCAGGTTCCGATTAGTTAATAGTAACTAAAGATAGGAAGGAGTGCAAAGGAGAAAGGGAGGCCTTTAACCTGAAGGGGGACAACACAGGCTGAAAATAAAAAATAATCTACGGCGTATTACGTCATTTGTGTCGTCGTGCGAATAAATGGTAACATGCTTGGTTTGTGGTCAGCGGGATTATCCGAAAGGGTTACAGCTGCACAAAAACATAAAGGGCTAAGGAAGGAACATGGATGGGTTTTAGTCAGTAAGAGTCTGACACTCCCTTCCGCTCCACCCAGAACGGGAGGAGGCGTTGAGGATTTTCCACGGTCAAAAAAAAAATGCCTGGTTTATATGAAGAGTGTTCCGCTTCCAGCAGCGGGTGCCGAAGCATCTCCGTGCTCTGTGCGCGTTACCTTCCACAATTTCTTCAACAATAGTCACCAGAAACTCCCATCTGCTTCATTTCCTTGCGCCAGCAGCTAAAGTAGCTCGTTCATTTAATTTAAGTATAGTTTAAGTTGTTAGTTATTATTTATTTTAATAAAATTAATACTTGTTGAGTAAATGTGATAAAGTTCTGTGAAAGCAGCTAAATTATATCCTCTTTCTTCTACAGCTTCCAACTCAAACGCGGAATCTTACAAACACGATGCTGTTAGACGAGGTCATGCCTACGATGAGGAGCCTCAGTCCTGACCCTGAGGACATGGCGGCCATCACCAGGAAGTGTAATCCTACCCTGGTAAGTTTATGTTTTTTTTGTAGTATTTCACCGCTGAGAACAATGTGGCCAGAACAGAACAGATAAAAGAGATTTTACCTCTTAGACCTCTTTTATCTATTCTGTGGTGGCCCCTTACCGCGAGCATTGGTAGTAATTTATTTAATACTAGCTGTCCCGACAGACGTTGCATTGTCCTGTCCTAACCTACCCTACCTTTTTTTTCCTTCTGCTGACAATAACAAACACAATAAAAAAAGATTTGGCCAAATTGGTCCAGGCGTTGTTGAGTTATGCGCTTACCAACACATTTTGCGATTCATTTTTATATTATAGATTTCTGGCCAACCAACAATTGATATTAATACATTTTAAAATAAAGATTCTTATATCGAAGGTTAGTATTACAATTTCTTATAGGTTAGCACCGCCAGTGGCGTAACTATAACTTGGAAAATGTATTGCATGGGGCCAAAAATTAATATTTTTGTTAAAAATATTAGGTCACTTTTGAGCTCGCAGCCTCTAGGGCCGGGGGCCCCTTCAGGCCGGGGGCCCGTGGCATTTTGCCAGTCCTGCCACCCTATAGTTACGCCACTGTGTAGTAGTATTTTACAGCTAAGAACAATGGCAGCTCCTAACTGCGAGCATTCGTAGTAATTTATTTATTATTTCTGCCCAACCAACAATTGTATATACTAATACATTTTCAAATAAAGATTCTTATATCAAAGGTTAGTATTAAAATTTCTTATAGGTTAGCACCGCATGCTCTATAAAATATTGATTACAAATTATGTGTTACGAATAATGATGTCAAAGTTTAAAAACAGAATTAGAATCAAAATTGAATACAAACAAATAAATTAAAATCAAAATTACATGTAAAAAATTACATTAAAAATTAAATACAAAAACAAAGAAATTAATGCAGCATCTGGAGCTAAGCCAGAGGCCCATGGGCAACATAAAAACTCTGACACCAGGTTAGTCACTAACCACACGAAAAGAAGAAGATCGGGCAAAGAACTAAGGTTTGGCGTAAACGAGCTACCAACCACAGTTACTGGTAGCCTTTCACATCTTATACGTTTTGTATGCGTCCAGAACGAAGTCAAAGATCCAAAGTTGTCAGAATAAGCTAGCTGAAGTGGCACGCCGGCTACATATAGCCGTAGGATCGATGACCGTTGATGTAGACGTGTTCTTGAGTGGAGACCGCGAGTTAGCAAACGTAAGGTAAGGATGCCTTCAGGCTAGGTGGAGCGACGATCTTCGCAGGGTAGCTGGTAGCAGCTGAATTTAGCTCCCTTCAGAAATGGTTGCGCTGAATGGTACAGATGGTACTAATCCTTGCGTCATGTTCGTGAGCGGGCGCCGTCAGTAGGGACTGGTCATCTCTTAGCGGCTATGGCTCGTTTTAATTTAAATTTTGAATTGGTTTTACATATTTTATAACGGATGCTTTTAACGTTCTGCATCGTTCTCACATTAATGATATGAATGATGTTACCAATATTTTGTAACCATATTTTGTTTAAAAGAGTGTGTGTGTCTGGAGTTTCTTGCCCGTTCATCTTCATGTCATTTGTGCATCTTTGGCAGTCGTTAAGGGTCGTCAAAAGCCCGAAAATATTACAGCCAGTCTTATCAAGGGGTATCGTATTACCCGGTTCAGTTACTGAGTTGTGGAGGTTGGATAGGCAGTCGCTCCATGTAAAATACTGGTATTCAGCTGCATCCGGTTAGACAGGAAGCCGACCTCAACATAGTTGGGAAAAGGCAGGTAGATTGATACAACCTGACACTGACCTGCGAATTACAAAAAGAACTTTTAGAAATTTGAATTTTGCGGGGTACGCTTCCCCCTGAAGTATAACAAATCTATTATATCATAATAATATGTCTGCACCTACGGCAAGATTACAAAAACCACCGCCATTCATAAAAAAGCACTGAATACGTAGTTAATTATTTTGTTTACATCTCAAAACACATTGCCCGTCAAGGCATTATATTATGTTGGTGTGTACAATAAATTGGCGCGGTTTTTTATCTAGGAAGTCTATAGTCATAGACACGGTCAAAATACCACAGACTGTCAAGCTTCTGACGACCTGTAACGACTGTCAAAGATCCACGAATGACAGTCGGAACCGCTTAATATACTTTCAGAGGCACGGAGGGGTCTTGGTAAGTAAAGCTGGTCACCCATCCACGGACCAACCCCGGCAAGCGTTACTTAACCTGTAGGATCGATCCGTGTGACAGTTATTACGCGGTTGGGTGGGTCTGAACAATCACGCGAACGTAGTCGCGGGTAGAAAGTACTGGGACTATATGACATCAGTTAGTTTGTGAGCGACAACATATAACTTAACATAATTGGGTAGACAACAGTAGCCGACCGTGACATTGAACCTCGTTGGCGGCAACCTTTGATTTTATATCCACGCTATTATATAATGATACATCCGATACCTACCAGCCAGTAATTGTCCCACTGACAGGCAGAAGCTTTTGTTCAAAATGGAACTAGCATCTGTCATAATGCTGTCAAACTGACATTCCGATGTTGCACTTCTATACCATAGATTTAATGTATAACTTCACGGTTATACATTAAATTCACTGTTACTCTTTCAGGATATGAAAGAGTACCTACTCATGATTATAAACAGCTTTCATTATGGGAGAAACCAATAAAAAAATACATCGGTGACATACATTTTCATCGATGAAATATTACATTTTTGTATGAAAAAGTCTTGTTCTTTTTAGATATTTCAGAGATGGTCTCCTATGAACGTTGCTCATAACCATGGCTACTTTCACGCCATGAAATATTACCAGTGAAATAAAAATCACCGTGTATACTAATCAATTTGCCCAGCTTTTTCCCAACTATGTAAGGGTCGGCTTCCAATCTAACCGGATGCAGCTGAATACCAGTATTTTACATGGAGCGACTGTTTATCTGACCTCCACAACCCAGTACCTAACTGGGCAATACGATACCTCTTGGTACGACTGGCTGTCAGATTTTCGGGCTTCTGACGACCCGTAACGACTGTCAAAGATCCACGAATGACAGCCTGGACCAACGGCTTAACTAACTTGCTTTCCGAGGCACGGAAGGGTCTCGATATGTAAAGATCGTATCACATCCACGGACCAACCCCGGCAAGCGTAGCTTAACGTGATGGATAGATCCGTGCGGCTGTTATTACTTAGCCACGAACTCCACTTCATAACAATATGAATATTAATTATTCACTTTTCGCGTGTCTACGTGACCATTTGTTTGTCAATATAGACGCGTATACACAATAATTTAAAAAAAAAATTGCGGAAGTTTTAGCTGTGTATTCAAAGTCAAATACAATTAAATATTTAAAGACAAGTCATAAAAACTATGCAAAGGAGCGGGTCACGTCGTTACTAAAAGATAATCAAATAACATACAAATACAGTACAGAATCTTCTTCTTTCATAGTCGGTAAATAATGATGACTACACGTGCATTCCGTGTCAGCGACCACCCGATAAAGGCACAGAACGTCCAATTGTCAAATCGTTATGCGGAGTAATTTTATCTTTATTTTCACAGCCCCTTAGCTCGACACGTAATTAATTACCTATAGTTCAAAGATTAGAAGTATACATGACACAATAGCGTGTAGTGGTCAAAGATCGTTTTAATAAATAGTCGTTTTAATGAACTTGATTGAGCAGCGTTATTCAATGATACATTTTTCGCAGGCGACAATGATATTTCGACGTTGCCGGGAAAATTTAAAAAGCGAGGGCTGCCTGTGTTAGTTGTCGCTGGTCTATTGTTTTTTTTTATTTCATTTTAATTAGTCACATAAATAAATACTAATTGAATAGTAAAACAAATCACGTTGTTTTGAAAGTGATAGGGCTTAGCGTAAATAAATAAAAGGATTTTTCATTCAGCTGCAAACTTCAGATACATGTTGTGAATTAAGAGATTAACACATATCTGCGTATCTAGATATCTTTTATAAGACAAACACACAAAGTAATGTAGAATCTAGTACATATTATAACAATAGATCCCAAAAATAAAACTTATCAATCACCGAAGTTTCATAATATTGTGCAATACTGCGCAATATTATCAGAAGTGCCCAAATGTTTCAATAGATGGCGCTATAATTAATACACTGGCATGCTGTAAATAATAATTATTTGTATTTTTATAATTAGTGTCAAAATAAAAATATTAACTAAAATCTCAAACACTGAAACAGATAACACTTGCATTATCTATAAATTAATATTATTTTACGAATAAAATTTTATTATAAATTTATCTGAAAACTGCCGGCAAATCTATTAAGACACTTGTAAAACTACTAAACCACTCATTTCTTGAAAATATTAATTGGCTGCCAGACGCCATATTTTAGTTAGTTATTAGTTTTATATACTTATACATAATATATTATTTTTAGTGTTAGATTACAATAAATTGTCACAAATAATTAAATGAGCTGACAAACATACATAAAATATTTAAATAAATTTATATAAGTTGTTGAATTCAGCTTGGTTGAGCCTGGTTGAGCCATCTAGCGCCGAAAAACTGCTTTATTGTCCTACCTGGTTGAGTAGTGCGACTACTCCATAATAGGTGGCGCTGTTTTCAAATACAACGTATTTACTAAATGTTAAATAACGTATTACAATACATGGAATTCATAATTCCTAGAAAAATACCTTATTTAAATTACATATTATTTTCTACGATAACTATAGATATGTAAAAGGTAACCTTTCGTAATCGGACGGATGTTATCTAAAGAGCAATAACACCTCTCTGTCATATAAATAGCTCTGTTCCTTTCCAACTGTCCGCATGACGTGTGCTTTTCATGCCGAGTGTTTCGATCGTGGCGAAGTCAGTCACAAACCGATTCCTATGTCGTATGATCTTGTTATTTGATGTTATTTCATCAAATATTAATACAAATAACCTTTGTATCAAGTTCTAAGTGTTTTCCGCGTAACTAACTTCGATTTAAGTACGGACTTAAGCCGGATATCTGTGTATTACGTGTGTGTATCAAGTGATAAGTGAGACGGTGTAAAAAACAGATATTCTTACTGTTTTCCAAGTGCTTTTACCTGTTTTCGTGGATTATCTTCCATTATAGGAGTTAACGGAGCGTATCATACCTTTGATGCAGCAGTCTTTGTGTAAAATATACTTTCATTATATTTTTAACCTATTCGTAACTTTCAACTTTGAGGTTACGATAATTTTCGCTATTATACACTTAGCCATGTCCTTTGTGACTTCACGCGAATACCTACGTCTGAAACTGTCTAGACCAAAAACTAGATCTTTGTTTTTTTTTCGCGACGATGGTAAGCAGTGCTAACAACCAATGCTTATCGATTCTTATCGGATTCCTATTGACTCTGTTTTAATTTTAGTCAACAAAGAATGAATTACGTACCTCAACTCTTATTCACACACTTAAAAACCACTTTATTTACCTATTTTATTTCTTCGAACTACCTTGCTGTAAGTAATTAGCATAATAAAAAAATATCTTGTACACAAGATTCTAACATGAAAACAAACTCAATCTATGAGTATTTTACATTGACTTTTTTATTATTACCAAGACTTATAATTAAATGTAATTGGAGATTATTATTTTCTGCTGGTTTTTCCTGGTAATTTTAATGTATCATGGCTATATTGAAAATTTAATTCTGTTTGCAATGAAGTTGTTTCAATACTGGTTTTGTTATGCATCTTGTTTGTATACCATTGGCCCTTGATGAATGGTAAATATAGTTCGAAAAAGGAAATAAAAAGTAGACTTTAGTTTGTGATAGTTTATGCTTCCTGGAGCTTTATTCACTCTGGTTTTGTTTTTAAAATGTTTACATTGATATATTATTTACAAAACAAACCATTGCATTTTATTTAACATGGGTTATTAAACTAAACTTATGTATATTAATACTTATATATGTTAATACCTACCCACAGTTTAAAATAATAAGTTTCCAATGGGCTCAATAAGACATAATTAGTGTATTGAATAAATAAAATTATGACTTGGCTACCAGCTATAATAAACAATACTGCTGCTCTTTTATTTACTATTTAATGCCAGGAATCTCTTAATTAAAATAAATTTTGTGTTAGGCAACTTGCTAGATTAGAAAGGAGAATTTTAAACAATTGACAACATTATTGTTTTTTTTTTATTTTGCTGTTTGAGTATGGAAAGAGCATTTTTTTTCTAGTGATAAATTGAGGTTTTATTTGACCACTGACCCATCTGAGGGTGAGTGATGATGCTGGCCAGTCATGTACTTGCACCTTGAAGACTCCCACATTACAATCAGGAAATACAAACTAGCAATGAGTTTCACTCCTTAATAGTTTGCATAATTCATGAATAGAAACCATTAGCCATGCATGGTATGCTTTACCTTCACAGCTGATCTCAAGGACATAACATGAACGCACCTACAATATTGGAATCAATATTCCTAATAGACAAATTAACTTTTTTTTTTTACTGGTTCAGGTACAAGTTATTTGGGTCAGTTGTATCATCTGTTTTGTTGATTGGTAGCATTTAGTAATGATTTAAAAATGGTTTTTGACTGTGGGCTATGTCTCGAGTTTGAAAATATTGAATTATCTCTGTGTTCTATAATCTCTTGTAACTGAGCACATCAAGTTACCATAAACTGTCAAATTGTCTCAATTGATTTTGAACTTAACAATTAAGGTTTTAAGGTTAAAAGTCATTTGAAGAAATTTGAAAGTTTGGTATTACTTGAAGCGCTGATACATTGAAGTAGTTAACAAAACAAGCACTATCTTATTAGCCAAGTAAATAACTTGAAAGTGGGTCAAGGCAATGCGGGCTAAATGCCTGCAGTTTTTTTTTTATTAATATGATTAAATGTTTTGTTTTTTTTAATGGCATCTCACATATCAACTAAGGACTAAGGAGGTTGTTGACTGTTTAACTATGCTTGCCTGTGCATGCCTCAATTAATTAAGACCTTCAGCCAGGAATTTAAACTAAGTGACTCCTTGCCAAGGGCACCCCCTGTGGGGTACGGACCTTGGGGTTTAGGGCATCGCTGAGGACAGCAAGGGGCACGCTGGATTAGATGAAACAATACAAAGAATGGAATATTTTGAGGTCTATCTGTATGAAGATAAGATCAATATGAACGACTGAGTCATCCTTACATTTAAATTTTATTTTTACATAATAATTAGTATAGATTACAACAATCATTATGCACAAGATATACGATCAAAATGTGTGTGACTTACATTCCCGGAAATGCTATGTACAGACGCCAGATCACGCTATCCCAAACTGTCAAATTTTCGCAATTGAAAATGAACCTTAAGGTTTTGTAATAAAGTAATATTTTTGTTTTAAAAGTCTTGTGGCTAACAAAACATCCTAGAATGTTGTTCAATTCAGTAAATCTTCAAGTTTTTGTAAATAGTCGAAACTATGTCTAGGCTACCGGTGAACAGGAGGTCCTAAATACGATACGTTGTTTGGCCGTTGCATTTGTGGGCTTAGAACGGAACATACATGTGGCGCCATCTGTTATCATAAGAATGTTATCGTTGTTTTCCTCCGGAACTATACATTTTTTCGGGATGAAAGGTACCCTATGTCTCTTTCTGTACACCTGACGACGTATATACAAAATTTCAGGATGATCGGTTCAGTGGTTTAGGCGTGAAAAGGTAACAAACAAACTGACAAACTTACTTTCGCATTTATATATTTTAGTTAGGATAGAATACTTAGAATTAATGTGTAATTTACCAACTTTTAAGTAACAATGACAGAATAACAATTAATTCATTCGCGGGCGGTGGATCTAGGCTAATTAGATGGGTGCATTACTTATTATAAATTTAGACTTTCTAGCAACAAACTCACTCTCACTGCAAACATTTGTGTAATTAACTCCAGTACCTATATAATCTCTACATAGTATAAAACAAAGTCGCTCGCCGCCGTCGGTCCCTCTGTACGCTTCGATCTTTTATAGATATGCAGCATACTTTCAGGTTGTAAATTACTCATGAAAATCAACAACTCTGAGCTGTTCCATACATTTTGACGAATTATCATCATCATCTGCCTCGCCTTTTCCCAACTATGGAATCGGCTTCCAGCCTAACCGGATTCAGCTGAATACCAGTATTTTACATGGAGCGACTGCCTATCTGACCTCCAAAACTCAGTAACTGGGCAAAACGATAGCCGTAGGGAAGACTTGCCGTCAGATTTTCGGGCTTCAGACGACCCGTAACGACTGTCAAATATACACAAATGACAGCCGGGACCAACGGCTTAACATGCTTTCTGAGGCACCGAGGAGTCCCGGTATGTAAAGATGATCACCCATCCACGGCCAACCCCGGCAAGCGTAGCTTAACCTGATAGATCGACCTGTGCGGCTGTTAGTACTTAGCCACGAGCTCCTCACTATTCACATTTTGACGAATTATGCAAACATAAAAATACTGAACAGCTGATTTTTCTTTTCGTGATTTCAGGTATAGTCCCATAGTCAAAGTTGTTCATTTTCATGAGCATAGTAACCCCTGAAAGTATGTTCCTCGTTTAACCAAACACACTGTATAATTTACATCAAAACGCAACCGTTAAGACTCCGATATTTGTTTTCCGTATATTTTGTACTCGGTACACTTTGTAATCGGTGAAGGAAAACATCGTGAGGAAACCAGCACGTCTGAGAGATATTTCTCAACAGCATGTGAAGCTAAGTCAGAGACCCATAGGCAGCATAAAAAAAGGTTGACACCAGGTTAGTCACTAACCTAACCACACGAAAAATTTAAGCTTAAGTAGCTTAATTTTTAATAAAAAATAAACAAAACTACCATTTTGGAGTGGCTTAGTACTAACAGATTGAACCCTTTAGGTTAAGCTACGCTTGCCGGCGTTGGCCGTGGATGGGTGACCATCTTTACACACCGAGACTCCTCCGTGCCTCGGAAAGCACGTTAAGCCGTTCGTCCCGGCTGTCATTCCCGAAAATCTGACAGCCAGTCTTACCAAGGGGTATCGTATTGCCTAGTTACAGGGTTGTGCAGGTCAGATAGGCAGTCGCTCCATGTAAAATAGTGGTATTCAGCTGCATCCGGTTAGACTGAAATCCGACCCTAACATAGTTGGGAAAAGGCTAGGCAGATGATTTTGGAGCCAAGATTATGTAGAAAATGTTTTTTTTATTAGTTGGTATTTCTTTTGGAAAAAGAGAAGTTTGCTCCGAAAAACTGCACAAAAAACTGTTACCGCTGCGTTCTGCTCGGAGACCTCGCACCTTAAAGGGCCATTTTATTTGTTTGTGTTTTTGAAAGCGAAAATACAAAATTCACGCAAACGAAGTCGCGGGGGAAGTTCTAGTTTTTAACACGTAGCGCTGTTAACGTTTAGAGTAAATACTTTTTCGTATCTGTTTTTTTTTGAAAATAGAACGTCCTTGCGTAGGCGTACGGTCAGCGCAGTTCATTGTACCCGCGTTTTTAGTGTTTGATGTAGGATGTAATATCTAAATATACGGTGAGCTGCGAAAAACATGGCGGTCAACATCTATTGAGCGATTTGAAAATGGAATTGCGCGCATAGTCGGTTATACAGTGTGTTAGGTTAAACGAGGGACATACTTTCAGGTTGAGTACTCATGGAAACAGCAACTGTGTCCCCTTTTTTTTAAGGCTGGAAAATCATCCAATGACTTCTCCCGCTCTGGGTGGAGCGGAAAGGAGTGTCAGACTTTTACTGACTAAAACCCATCCATGTTCCTTCCCCTGCCTTTTATGTTCCGGGGTAACGGTAACCCTTTCGGACAATCCCGCTTACCCAGCAACTGTGACCCTGGGACCAATTCTGAAATATGGAAAAAAATAACAGCTGTTCCATACATTTTGACGAATTATGCGAACATAAATGTAGGTACTGATTGGGTCTTCCCACCTGGAATTCCTCAGTAGCAGCTCGCAGTATGGATTTGTGCCCGGTTGATGGCAGTAGGCTTGCTCTCTAATACAAGGGACTGAAACATAATTGGAAACGTGAAAAAAAGTATTTTCTTACCTTCAAGATCCTTTTGGTACCGGATATGCACTATTGCAAATTACTTACCACAAGAAGTGATTAGTCTGACGTAACTAAGCCGCTTCAAGGTCATCGACCTTCCGCCATCTTGCGCATGATTCATTTCTTTGTTTGATAGTCTACCTCACTCTTGCACAGGTATTATTAAATAGCAAAGTGTTTTGTTTATCTACTAAAATTCTATGGCTATGCTAAAATAATATTTTACAGAGGCCAGCTTATCAAGTTTAAACGGGATTGTCCGAAAGGGTTACCGCTACCCTGGAACTTAAAGGGTTAAGGAAGTAACATGGATGGGTTTTAGTCAGTAAGAGTCTGACACTCCCTTCCGCTCCACCCAGAGCGGGAGAAGTCATTGGACGATTTCCCACCCTCAAAAAAAAAAAAGGATCGGTCGGTCAGAAAGATGAAGCTAGTTGCCCATTCTAAAGCAGTAGGTACCTATGGAGAAACGCCAGGGTCTCCGCCTTCTGCGTCCGGTCTGTCCGCAAACAGTCATGAATGAGTTTCTTGGAACCAAAGATGTACGTTGTCAGTCAGTCAGTTCGTCAATGAACTTGTCTTTCATCTACGGAATCATCATCTGCCTAGACTTTTTCCAACTATGCTGGGGCGGCTTCCCTCTTCGTAATATACTATTTAAAATAAGAAAATGATCTATGGTTGGATAAACGCTTTTACGTTTTAAAAATGGAACTTTATTTTGGCGCCAAAGACAAATCATATAACACCTCATTTGCTAAAAGCTTCGTGACCTAAATGTTTGGATAAAGAAAGATATTTATGGTTCTCGTGTTGTTTTTCTTACGTAGTTAATTAAATTTTATGTTTTTTGATTTTGTCGACAATGTATTCAATCCTTTCTCGATTAACTCAAACAGTGCCTCTATTTTTTGTCATTGGCTAGCTATTAGTGAGTGCCTTCAACACGCATACGTGTTGTCAAAATCTTTTAATAACGTATTATTTTTCACGAGGAGCTCGTGGCTAAGTAATAACAGACGAACAGATCGATCTTACAGTTTAAGCTACGCTTGTCAGGGTTGGTCCTTGGATGGGAGACCATCTTTACATACTGAGACTCCTCTGAAAGCACGTTAAGCTGTTGGTCCCGGCTGTTATTCGTGGATCTTTGACAGTCATTAGCATTACGGGTCGTCGAAACCTGAAAGTCTTACAGCCAGTCTTACTAAGGGGTGTCGTATTACCCAGGTACTGGGTTGTGGAGCTCAGATAGGCAGTCGCTCCATGTAAAATACTGGTATTCAGCTGCATCCGGTTAGACTGGAAGCTACCAACATAGGAAAAAGCTAGGCAAAGTGATTGATTAATTTTCAATGGACTAGATGAAAAAGTTTTAGTCATCACCCCTATATGCTCTTTCCATCGCGTGCATACAAATATGGCTCGCAGTATTATATGAGCATCCGTCTGCACCATCACTGTACTTCTTTGTGTCAGGGCATCAACTCGACGCCCACAGTAATCATAAGTGAAGTCTTTGACATTGAAATACTGATCCACGACTGTGTAGGATCAAAGATTTGAAGACATAAACAATTTAATGACTTATTATGAACGAAGATCGATTGGTGTACTGATTACATGGTGCTGCTGATGAGTATCAGGTCCTGGCTTCGATTTGCGATCGGCTTAACATGTTTTTTTCTATATACATCCATCATCTGCCTAGCCGTTTCCCAACTATGTTTTTGTTGGCTTCCAGTCTAACCGGATGCAGCTGAATACCAGTATTTTACATGGCGCGACTGCATAGCTGACCTCCACCACCCAGTCAGTAACTGAGTAATATGATAGTTGATACCCCTTGGTAAGACTGGCTATCAGACTTTCGGGCTTCTGACGAACCGTAACGACTGTCAAATTAACAAATGACAGCCGGGACCAACGGCTTAACGTGCTTTCCGAGCCACGGCGGAGTCTCGGTCTGTAAAGATGGTCACCCATCCACGGCTACCCTGGCAAGTTTGGCTTAACCTGATGGATCGACCTGTGCGGCTGTTAGTACTTAGCCACGTGTGTGTCAGGGTTTTTCATATCTAAAGGGGTAGTCGATTTTACAGGCGATAATTTTATTGTTATAGAAAGTTCAATATCCGCGTAAACCAGTCGCGGGGGAAGTGCTAGTCTTCCATACTTCTCTATTAGTCGTCATCTCGGTAGTCACTCCCTTTCTAGCCATATCATCTTTCACACAATCCATCCATCGTTTCTTTGGTCTTCCTCTACTTGGAACTGCTTTCTTCTTCCCTTTTTACTTCTTCTGAGTAATAAACTTGCGGCTAATTTGGTCCATCGTCTGGAAATGTGTCCCAGTCGATTTAAATATCCTATCAAGGAGGCTGAAAGCTAAAATTAGCAACTACAGGAATATGGAGGGATGCATGCATGTCTGATTATTTTAAATTGACCTTACGATTATTACCGGGAATGTTCAGCTTGTTGAAATCATTTTATATTGCAGTTTTACTGCTTGCGATTAAATTTTAATCTTCATGTTCTTGGCATGGTATTTCGCTCAAGATTTCTTCTTTTCTGGAGGTTTGTTTGCTTGGAAACCGCTTGTATGTTTTTAGTTATCTATAACTGGTGTGTATATCCTACTTTATAGTAGTATATCATCACTAAATCACACTAATAATATTATAAACGCGAAAGTTTGTGAGTGTGTGTGTGTGTGAGTTTATATGTTTGTCCGTCCTTTACGCTCAAACGGTTGCACGGATCTGGATGAAACTTTGGCTCACAGATAGTTTATTACCTGGATTAACACAAATGATACTTTTTATCCCGATAGTACGTTTTTGTGGGATAATTTCTGTCCAACAAAAACTTGTTGATTTATAATTTGGACATCATCGTCTACAATTTAAGCAGCCATTTCTTTTAGCTTGACTCATACGAGAATGACGAACAGCATAAATGTTTTTCTTCATTTCCGAAACAAAATGGCGACACGTGGTTAATAAACACGTGCGCGAACATTGCAGTTTATTTAAAATGCATGACTATCTTCTCCGTTATTTTATGCTTTCATAAATTGTTTTGCTAGAGCGTTTTGATGTAAATAAACTTTGCATAAAAAGTTGAAGATACTTCGCGCCAATTTTTGACAAATGCACTCCTGCATCTGTCAAAACTTGTCCCCCGACGGATGACAGCTGTCAATGTCACTATTCCTTTTTTCTTTTTCTTGGCATCTTGATTAAAGGCATTTGATTTACAGTCTATTAAGATTTTCCGAAAATAATGAAGACATAAAAATACGCATAATTGACTGCAACAACGTAATTCTGTGCTAACTACCGAAAAATCGCAAAGACTTGCCAAAACCCCGTTTACTTATGAAAACAATTACATATTACGTATAAATAAACTGCATTGTAAGATTAATTATATGTCGGGAAAATGGAACGTCTCCTTGCGTGTGACCTCAAATAAATATAAAGAAAGGACGACATGAGAAATGTACAGGAATGTTTTAATTCAAAGCTTCTAAAGTAGACAAAGAGAATGATGCCATCTGCCAAGACTGCAGTCTTCCTGGAACTGGGCAATCAAACCTATTTAGAGAAAGATATTGAGGTCAAAAGCGGTGGAAAATGATAGATCCTTCATTTTTATGTGCTAAGCAACGTGTGGTACAACTGTTTCCAAGTTCTTCTTTCTGCTAGCATTTGCACGGGTTTGTGCTCAACAACCATTTGGGCAGTCAAATATCTTAGCGTCACGCTGTTACCCGCTTTTTTTTGTTGAATCATCAAATGACTCCTCCCGCTCTGGGTGGAGCGGAGGGGAGTGTCAGACTTTTACTGACTAGAACCCATCCATGTTCCTTCCTTATCCCTTTATGTTCCAGGGTAACGGTTACCTTTTCGGACAATCCCGCTTACCCGGAAGGCCCGGTCCTAACGGGCCCTTTCATATGCTGACATCTCTTTGAGGCGCGTGTGGAACATATACGCGCCGTCCGGCACGGGCCTGGTCCTGATCGGACGGTGAGCTACCCATTACTCACCGTCTGCAGGCCCGATGACCTCTGCCTATCACCCAGCAGAATGCAACCGCGATGTTTGGTGTGATATTAATAATAAAACATATGGGTTGAACTGTTCGTGTAATACGAAAACCTTGTGCTAAATGCCGCAGTTGAGGACATCGGGTGCCGTACCCTTGTATGGTGTATCAATGTAATGCGGTCGCCATGTTGTTTTCTATGGTGCTAGTCTGTTTTATAATCTTTATAAAGACATTCAATAGTAGTGTTGATATAAAGGGTCGATACGATTTTTTTTGTAATTGGGTATTCGAAAGTGTGTTCAATAACGTTACTTTTTATGAACTGTCAAAACGCGGCATTTGTACGTCATTTGTATGAAATATAACAATGTTACGTCACAGATTTTTAGAAGCAAATGGAATACTTATATGAAAGGAAGAAATCATTGTTAAATTGCATTTAATGCTATAAATGCAATTTAACAATGATTTCTTCACATTATATTGTAATATCTGTACGGTGATGGAAGTTTTTATGACGGGCGGTCTTTTTCCATGTGATTTCATGTTTTATTTTTGACCGATTTAATAGCCCATTGAAGGTCCAAACTGTATTTTAAGCTGTTGTTGACAGCCAACTTGAAAAAAATTGCCGCCATTTTTTCTGTCAAACTCCGTAATTCTTTTTTAATTTTGCTAATTAACAAACCTACGAAAATGACAGTGTGGAGGTCAAAAGGTTTAATGAACCAAGAAGTATGTTAACTATACAAACTTTTTAAACTGAAGTGTTAAATATTGTATTTGGCTGGTTTTTTTATTTCTGCGGCGTCGAGGACATTATTTTACTTACGTATGTAACAGTAATTACGATTGTTGTGCGTTTTCATCTTGTCTTATGCTAAAAATAATTTAAATTCATAGTATTCATAAATTTACTGTCTAGGCACATTTGGTCAAGGCTCTTGTATAAAATGTGTTCTTTGTTTTAATTCGTTGATTTACATCATTCTCTTGCCCTTATCCCAATTTATTTGGGGTCGGCGCAACATGCTTTTTCTTCCCTCGGCCCTGTGCGACATGGTTTTCTCTTCAGGTAACCTATATTGCCCCACTTTTGCCCCATATTTTTCTGTCTGAGCTGGGTAAAAAAGTAATGTTTCACTATCACATATTGTAGTTGGCCATGTATAAGCACGACGTCATTGCAGTGTTACTAACACGGCGTATACGATTGCGGGGCGGTACCGTAATGGCTGTCATCAAACCTCCGTAGTAATTCATACAGCAATAACGACCGTGCGACACGGCGAATCAACAGCAGTTTTTCGCGCGTGTGTACGACGAGCTTTACAGGTTCCCCATCCGAAAATAACAAATTCGCACATACTAATGCCGTGCAAATGTAAATGTTTGTCGAGTCTAAGCAGTACCGTCCAGACAGCTTCACCTTTGAAGGACCTCGGAGAATGTTCAACATTCCCGAACGTCTTTCAAATAAAAATAGATTCTTGAAGACTTCTGTGTTATCTGCCCACACTGGTAATGTTTGAAGACGGAAAGGGAACTAATTGGGACTGAGTTCTGAGGGTTTGAGGGGAGGAAGGACAGCTGCGTTTGTTGGCAACAGTAAATGGACTAATGACTTGGTGACGGTCGCAAGAATCTGATGGATGTGGGTAGCATAGGACATGTCGTCATAGTGTTCTTGGCGGCGGCCTTTTTTTTTTGAGGGTGGGAATTTGGGAGATCATCTAACGACTCCTCCCGCTCTGGGTGGAGTGGAAAGTAGTGTCAGACTCTTACAGACAAAAAAAAAACATTGTGAGGAAACCAGCATGTCTGAGAGTTATTTCTCAACAGCATGTGAAGCTAAGTCAGAAGCCCATGGGCAGCATAAAAACTCTGACACCAGGTTAGTCAATAACCACACGAAAAGAAGAAGACTGACTAAAACCCATCCATGTTCCTTCTTTAGCCCTTTATGTTCCGGGGTAGCGGTAACCCTTTCGGACAATCCCGGGCGTTCTATGTCCAGCAGTAGACGTCCTTCTCAACAATCTGCTGGAGCAAAGATGAGGATTCATGAACTGCTCCACTGATTTATTCTGTAACACATTACTGTGAAAACGGAGGGGAAGTGAACTGTTAATAGTGACAACAGATGAAATGACAGTTCTCTTAAGTTTCCATGGTGAGATTTTCAACAGAATAGACTGCTCTCAAAACGGTGAAGGAAACCTGCATGTCCTAGAACCAAGAAATCGAAGGCTTGACATTCACCAACCCGCACTGGGATATCGTGATGGATATTGGCCCAGTCCCTCTCACAGAGAGGAGTCCTGTGTGCAGCAGTGGGAAGATTATAGATGACTGACAGACTGATTATTATTAGACAGTAGAACCAATCGCAAAATTGGCAAGAAACCAAAATTGTTTTTTCCTAGTGTAGCGTTGCAATTACGGGAAATACTATCTTTTTACCAGTGTCATATTAATAACTTGCTTCATTCATGTATACCCAGTTACTCTTTTATAAAAGGTCTTTGTTCAATGATTGTCTCATCTGCCTAGCCTTTTCCCAACTATGTTGGGGTCGGCTTCCAGTCTAACCGGATGCGGCTGAATACCAGTATGGAGCGACTGCCTATCTGACCTCCATAACCCAGTAACTGGGAAATATGATACCCCTTGGTAAGACTGGCTGTCAGATTTTCGGGCTTCTGACGACCCGTAACGACTGTCAAAGATGCATAAATGACAGCCGGCACCAACGGCTTAACGTGCTTTCCGAGGCATAGAGTAGTCTCGTTATGTAAAGATGGTCACCCATCCACGGCCAACCCCGGCAAGGGTAGCTTAACCTGATGGATCGACCTGTGCGGCTGTTAGTACTTAGCCACGAGCTCCTCAATGATTGTCTATGGTTGGCATTTGTTTTTTTTTTTTTTTTTAATGAATCTTCACTGTCCTACTTATTTTTACGTACGTTATGGTGCGTTCCTAGGCCCTTTATAATTCTGTAATGATACATTTCCTGTCATTTAATTGAGCCCTCAGGAGGGAACAGTTGCATAGGTAATATAAGTATCAAAATATGAATATAATCGTTCGCTATTTTGACTTTTAACTTCCGGGAATAGTATGCAGTATACGACTAACTAAGATGGAGGGACGAATTAGCCGTACTGAAAGGAATGGCGAGCAATGGCATGGACATAGTATGTACGTGTGTGGAAATAGGAAAGAGAGGGTTCTGTCAATAACAAAAAATAAAATAAAGTAAACAATTGTAATTTTAAAATCATAAGTCAAATCATTTTTTTCAAATAGGCACAAGAAAGGCACATTTGAACGTCAAAATGAACAAGAAATAGAATTGATTCTAGTCGCCCCTTCCAAAATGTAGCTTCGTGTGGAGAAGAATGGGCTAGAAACTTCACCGTTACTCTTTTAAAATGTTTTGCATACCTGAATTATAAAATGATATGTGAAGACGATGCACCCAGAATAAAAATACTACACCACATAAGGTGAAAACAAAACAAATATAACAATGGCAGGTAAAATTGATTATGTCATAAATACATGGTGCTCACATATTTACAAACATTCTAAATACGGAACCCTTCCGGTGTGCCAACCCGACTCGCACTTTGCCGATTTTTTTGGCATTACATCGATTTTGGGTACAGACGCCAGCACATCAAGCTATCCCAACTGTCAAATTTTCTCAATTAAAAATGAACCTTATGTCTTTGCAATAAATTTGAAATACTATCAAAGAAATTTGACAGATTGTGGTAACTTGATGTCTTGATGCCTCTGTACTTTAACTTTTGCTGAAACTTATGTTAGAAAACACGATAATGTCTATATCAATTTCATTTCAAAATCTAGAATTCGTATTTTGTATTTTTCCATTCAATGTATTTTAATAAAAGGCTACCGTGTTGCAGAAGACTATTGACTTGCGTTCAGCTGCGAACAAAATTGGAATTTCCAATTTTTGTACGTCTGTCTTGAATACATTTAGTAGGTTTTTAACTTTGTCATCGAGTTTCTTTACTTTTGTCATTGTGGTCATCTTGTTAATTCTCTATGGTTACACTTACATACAACTAAAAACAAACCGAACCGGTCAAATTCTGTAAAAATCCCCGTGAAAACTTAAATGAACTGAACTGTCATTCCTGTTTGGCACAATTGACAGATCACTTCACGTTCAGGCCACCGAAGAGTTCACGTTGAGATTTTTATAGAATAGATCGAATGATTTTATGACATGTTTAAATGCTTCTGATTTAAACATTCATTAAAATTTGTCAGTCGTAAAATCATAGTTACAGCATTATCTGTAATTAAATTGTCAAATTAATAAAATAAATTGACGTTTTATAGTACTTAGTTTCATTAAATAAAGTTACTTATTTAAGCATCCTACAAAAAAGTTTGAAACTCGAACTCCATCGATGCGAAGAAAATCTACGCCGAAGAAAACGCACGCTTCCCGCCAAAATTTACGTCATCGCGTTGTTTTTTTTTTCGTATTCGACCGGCAAAGAGTTCAAGGTTATTCTGCCAATGTTAGATGAGAGGCGAATAAATATTTTGCTTTGAACTGGTTCTTTTGAACACGTGAGTTTTTTTTTAATCGTCTTAGAAGGTAAAACGTAGGTGATAGTTTGACCGCCAGTATTACTCGATTTTTTAAAGTTACGTCACTAATTAGTTACCTACGTAGTTTGCGTAGGTTCAGTGTCTTTTAAATTATTATTTCATTGTTAATTTGCATAGAAACAATACATTCCAATGCATCAGGGGTTATTGTAAGTGTTCCAACATTCACTAAAATAATAGAAATTATAATTGCTAAAATATTTTTAATTAAGTATATACTTAAACCACACTTAAACTAAGTACTTATATATTTTGTACACATACTTTTAAAATAGGAAACAAAATATAACAGTTTTCGGTTACGAGTTTATGTCATAATAAAAAACAAACAAGGCTGTCCAAAGTACAGTCAGTGCTACAGAATAAAATAATATGTTCGTCATTATGACTTGTCTTATGATTGTAGAGTTGACGTGTCTTTGGTTGTATTTACACAATATGTTGTAATTTTGTAATCTATATCGCACTTTATTTTTTTAATGCAAGGCAAAGGTTTGTAGTTCTCCTATAATACACTCCTCTCTGTCCTGAGATGGTCTGAACCACCATAAGTTATGAAAAAACTAGATTCTATGTCGGCAATTATCTCTCGAGAACGTACTAACGGGATGAAAGTATCCTACGTGTTAATCCAGGTTATAATCTATCTCCGTGCCAAACGTCCAGTTCAGAAGTTTAATCCTGGAACATAAAGGGCTAAGGAAGGAACATGAATAGGTTTTACTCAGTAAGAGTCTGACACTCCCTTTCGCTCCACCCAAAGCGGAAGGAGACATTAATTGATAATTTCCCGCCCCCAAAAAAATATCGTAATATGAACTTAGAGGATTGTACTGATGATTTTAATGATTGCAGTTCTATTTGTACAGACGCCAGCACATCAAGCTATCCCATACTGTCAAATTTTCTCATTTAAAAATGAACCTTATGTCTTTGCAATTAAGTTGAAATACTATCAAAGAAATTTGACAGATTGTGGTAACTTGATGTGCTGGCCTCTGTACGTACTTGCCACGGCCGCAAATCATATTTTGAGCAACCTAAAACTAAATATTTACCTAAAAATTGGAAGAACGCAAGAAAAATTGAATTTTTCTGGTCACCCTCTTTTAGGATGGGAAATCATCGAATGACTTCTCCCGCTCTGAGTGGAGCGAAAGAAAGTGTCAGACTCTAACTGACTAAAACCCATCCATGTTCTTTCCGTAGCCCTTTATGTGCCGGGGTAGCGGTAACCCTTTCGGACAATCCCGCTTACCCGGCAGGGGTAGTTGTTGACCTGGATTATTATGTTACTAGCTTCCGGCCGCGGCTTCGCCCGCAAAATATGTCGACAAATCATACACATAAACCTTCCTCTTGAATCACTAATATCTATTAAAAAAAACCGCATCAAAATCCGTTGCGTAGTTTTAAAGATTTAAGCATACAAAGGGATATAGGGACAGAGAAAGCGACTTTGTTTTATACTATGTAGTGATATGCTTTTTTATTATTTACGATTATATATTAACCCGGTAGTAGACGCCAGCACATCGAGCTATCCCTAACTGTCAAATTTTCTCAATTAAAAATGAACCTTATGTCTTTGCAATTAAGTTGAAAAACTATCAAAGAAATTTGACAGATTGTGGTAACTTGATGTGCTGGCCTCTGTACGTTCCCTTGGGATAATTTCCAACAACCACGCGAGCGAAGTCGCTGGCAGCGGCTAGTGTTAAAAAATGGTGAAAATGATGTCCGATACAACATGATAGAACCACTCATATATAAAACTGGAGCTTTACGCATGCGCAAATACTCACGTATTGCCCGAAAATCAACATGATAACACTAAACTTTACTTAGTTTATCAGATAAGCCTTCAAATAGAGCCGAAAAACATAACAACTCGTTTATCAAAGCCTTTGAAAATAGCCTCTATATATAATAACATAAACATAATAACATAACTCATGGCTTGTTTCCCCAGACGGACTAGGCAGAGGTCTAAGTACACTCATATTTCGCCTGTAATGTTTAAATCCCATGTAATAGGCGACGACCCTATTGCCATCACGAGTGGCGATGTTATCCCCTCAAATGTCGTATGAACCCCATAGGTTCATAAGAAAAATTCTCTCGAAACGACAATAAATATAACCGTATAAATCGTTGAGCTCTTATAAGCAAACGGCTTCTAATAGGCGAACATCTAATGGGTTAAGGACTTAAGGGCTCGTTAGATGATCAAGACCTGTCAGTGTCTTGGGATATTGTCATTAACAGCTTGACAGCTCTTGAACGTAATTCAGATAAATCGCGTTCAATTTCAATGGTGAAATTCGTCCTAAATGTACGCCTATCGCACCCTGAACGGTCAGTCTCGCTATCAACTTGCTATCTAGCTAAGTAATAGATTTACCGAAGCATGATTTTAATTATGTCATACAAAATCTTATGTGAAGTGAGCTGTCATCCTTAACATCAGGTAGTATGACAGCTTACGTCAAACTCACTGCAATTAAGTTTTCACCATGACATACTTACTGAATCGACCGGCAGGCCTATATTGGCGACATAATTGTGAAGTACATTTTGTGTGAAATTAAATTATATTTAAGTATTGGAAAAAAGATTAGGCAGGTTCTCCGATTTATCTTTCGCTAAAACTCTAAGCGGGCATTGTCCCACTGCAGAACAAACGGGCCTGCCTTTTCCATAGTTCTGTCTTTAAATTGTGTCAGCCAGTCCTTTCAGTAAGAGTGAAGCTTATCCCGCCATCTTTGTCTTTGCCCGCCATGATTACGTTGTGCGTTAATTGGGACCCAACCAATCGGTGATTGTTTTAGTCGATTTCTCATCTGTTAATCGGCAGACATATCCGGCCCAGTCCCACTTAAATCTAGCTGTTTTTTGGATTATGTCTGTGGTCTTGATTTTGCCAAAAACACTAAAAAGTATCAACTGTTTAAATGTGCTACTTGTGAAAAACATTAACCTAGTTTTAGAACGCGATAAAGAACACTAAAGCAGAAGTTACGATTACGCCCGCGCCCTTGCAAATATTAGAAAGTTCGCAAATTAGCCATTAGAAAGCGTTACGCATAAAATCCTAGATCCATAGAGAATTGTGAAAGTAGATTACGCACACGTCAAAATTTTGGCGCCATTTCAACTGTCACTGTCAAATAAAAAGGTTATTCATTGTCTGTGGTTATAAAAATAAATATACCGTTGGGAATGTAATTCACTGTATGACCATTAAATTTAGTTAATAGAAAAAGATTATTTGACATAATTATTTACTAACCCAACTGTCTTACCTCCTTGCAACTGCAGTTAATTTAATTTTGTAACCCATTCGAGTACAATAGGGATATTACACAATTATATTGTTTATATTAATATAGTCAGCTGCCTTTGTGTCTTTGTTACGACATTCAAACTGTGTAACAGTTACATTTTGCAGACGTCGCGTCGATTGAAAGATAGATATTTAGCAGACAATATTGCTGATAGTATTTATATTAATAAGAAGATAAAGAGTTTGTTGCTAATCTCTGGTATTGCCAGTTGGATAAAAAAAAATAGTTTTGCATTTGACAGCACAATTCTTGAAGAAGGCTTATTGACATTACGCTGCTACACTTACGAATTAAGTATCCCTCGAATCAAGTAGGTAGACCTTCAAGTTAACAGACAGCTGTCTTGCTCGGCAGCTTGTTTAGTTCCTTCTTCCAGCTAAAGCACTAGGAAGTGGTGGCGGGCGTTTTGTGGGACTGTCTTATGTATTATTATTTGTTTACTTAAAGTTTCACCACAACAAATACTTACAAATAGTAAACCATAGGGTAATTACCTACAGGTAAACACTACATTGACAACAAAAACAACTGATAACCGCTTAGTTGCTAACTTAAATCTCAACGGTACCGTTGATTACTTAAGAATTTAAAAAAAAGTTACAAAACTAAAATAAAAAAAAACCAAAGTAAAAAAGGTTGGATTTGCATTATAAATCAGAAGCTTCGACCACGTTTCATTTTTCGCGTTCAATAAGTTCTGATACTCAGCCTAGTTTAAATAAATGTTTTTTTTTTCTTTTGGCTTTTAACAAACCTTTTTACTCTACGACCAGTTACATACGCGGGAATTAATTTCAATGTTTTGCTCATTTTATTTCAATCTGGTTTCCTACGTGGCCTTTGTTTGTGACTGAGCTTACGATGACTAAGATCTCATTATTAATTTTATAATAACTGGTCCACGGGTGAGGGGACACGAGAGGCAATATTTATACGTGTCTTTGTCACCGTGCTACAAGGTGTAAGTGTAACCAAGGGTGTCGTGTAACCCAGTAACTGGGTTTTTGAGGTCAGAAAGCAATCGCTCCATGTAAAATAGTGATATTCAACTGTATTGGGTTAGACTGGAAGCCAACTCAAAAACAGCCAATCAGATTGATTGGCTGTTTTTGAGTCAGCCTTTTCCTAAATATATTGGGGTCGGCTTCCAGTCTAACCGGATGCAGCTGAATACCAGAATTTCACATGGAGCGACTGCCTATCTGACCTCCACAACTCAGTCAGTAACTGGGTAATACGATACCCCTTGGTAAGACTGCCGTCAGACTTTCGAGCTTCAGACTACCCGTAACGACTGTCAAAGATCCACGAATGACAGCCGGGACCCACGGCTTAACGTCCTTTCCGAGACACGGAGGAATCTCGATATCTAAAAATGGTCACCCATCCACTGAGTACCCCGGCAAGCGTAGCTTAACCTAGTGGTCGATCCGTGCGGCTGTTAGTACTTAGCCACGAGCTCCTCCTGCACCTTGAAGCGATAAAAAACAAAATGAAGAAAAAGATAACGTAGTTTATAAGCAGATGGTCTGAAATCAGTTGCGCGCTTGCGCAGCCGTGGTCCTTGACCTAGAGTGGGCACGTGTTATAAAAAGCTGGTGACAAGACGCATTTAGAATTGAATAAGTCTGTGATACTGTTTCAGAGATCATACTAAAGAACGATTTTACTGATTACTACAGCCCGCTTCTTCCCACAGCTGGGCTAAAGACCTTCCGCCATGACTTTACATTGAATTTAAATTAAAAAAAAAAATGATTATTTAAATCGATTTTATTTAAGTAGTTTTTCCGAAAATGGCAACATTTTTTTTGACACTTAAAGCTGTCACTTGACACCTTTTTCACCAGTATTCCCTGTCAAATAGTAAAAACTTTTTCGAGGATAAAGATAACCGGAAAACAAAAAGAAAATTTGTATAAATTTTTCACGACTGTTACTCTTATTACTCATTGTCCTGTCGTCAGTAATGATCTGTTTACCTTCATTAATAAACCATCACATTATTATTCCAATAATTCCTTTGTTTATAAAATAATAACAAAAGATCTACGCTACAATTTTGCGATCACCGCAACTGTTTACAGCATAGGCAGTAGTGCCATTTACCTTGACCTCGCTTTCCTTTGTGATTGCACCCGACAGTAGGTCTTAATTTACTGGCTGGCAACATTTGGATGGTCGCCATGACAGGGAAACGGCCTTTATGTCATCTCAATGACGTTCGGAACAAAAGCAGGTTGAAAGAGTTCGATGCATACTGTTTCCTATTTTTGGCTGTATGCGTTACGATCTTTGCGCGTTTTAATAATCTGTGCATTAAAGTTTTTATGATTTTTTTATGGTTGTGCGCGGGTCAAGTTCATTCGTCTGTGATTGAATTTATTTTTGTCATTTTTATTTGTTTCTCTCGTAAATTATGTCTTGTTTTCTTCGAAATAAACAAGAATGTTCAGCAGCGTATTTTTATTTCTATTCAAAATGGTTGCCGCCATCGATTTTGTTCAACAAGTCAATTTCAATTACAGTGCTGTGATTCGCAAAATCCTTGATTATTGTACCTTGATAACCTCATTAAAAACGAAGGTGAAGGTTAAGGCTACGTTTGCCGCGTTCAGCTCGTGGATAGGAGACCATCCATTACATAAATATGGAGATACCTCCATGCCTCAGAGAGCACGTGAAGCCGTTGGATCCCGGCTGTAATTCGTAGATCTTTGACAGTTATTACGGGTTGTCAAAAGTACAAGTCTGACAACCAGTCTTAACAAAGGGTAACGTGTCATCCAGTATCTGGGTTGTCTAGGTCAGATAGGCAGTCGCTCCATGTAACAGCTGTGTTTAATTAGACTGGAAACCGACCCCCACATGACTTTCAAAAGGCTAAACTCATCCATCCATATATTTCTATTTTCTGGTCTATGGTTTAAGGCTATGCGTTGTCTATGTCACATAGTAGTTTTCTTTGATTAAGGGACAGTCTCGGTAATGTAATACATGTGTCATTACAGTCTAATACAATAATATCGTTCATCAACGTTTGCACGTGTATTTTAATAGTTGCGACGCATAAGTTTATTGATAAAATGATTACTAGGTACTTCAATATCGCATGATCAGAATGTTATAGTCTAACTTTGGCGTAGTTTCAATTTTCTGTGTTGTTTTGTCAAAAGTCAGACGGGTATTTTGTTATCCAGTAACTGGGTTTTTTAATTCAGACAGGCAGTCTTTCTAATTAATATTGATGTTCTGCTGGATTCGGTTAGACTGGCAGCCGACCTCAATAAAAGGCTGGGCAGATTGATTTTAGAATCTCATGAATGTTGTAACTAAAAGGGAGAGTCAATTCTTATGCAATAGGTTGATTAAGTTGGCAGTATTTTGCCTATGATCCATCCCATTGTCCATGGCCGAGATACTAATTGTCAATGGTTATAATGTTTCTGGATACGAGGTTTGTTAGCTGCTTTGAACGGGTGTATTTAATGACTTAGTTTCTTTTTTAGAAAAGTGCGTTTTGTTTGTGCAGACAAAATATTTTTTCTTTTATTAGTGGCAGTGGCAGCGCAGACTTGCGCTCTATTTTCTTCAATCTCATCTTCTTCTTCTTCGTGTGGTTAGTGACTAACCTGGTGTCATAGTTTTTATGCTGCTCATGGGCCTCTGACTTAGCTTCACATGCTGTTGAGAAATATCTCTCAGGCATGTCGGTTTCCTCACGATGTTTTCCTTCACCGATTTTTAAGCAAGTGATAATTATGCTTTGTGATAGGCGTGCCTTGGGTTCGAACATATGACTTGGCGGTCCAACGGTCACACCACTAGGCTATCACTGCTCTTAATCACATAATCACTACATTAGTCTGTTTATCGATTAATCGGTGCAACGAACATTAAAAATAAACTCAAGAGCTATCACTAATACTTGACCGTAAATATAAACACAAAGCAGCCATGATGCTGTTAATATAACTGGATTTCTCTATATGGTGACATCGCTCTGACTCACGCCCTAAGGCCTCGCCATTTCGGGATAAGATCGACTGCAATCGATGTTACAGTACTTAATCAATCGTGTGGCGCTAAAAAAGAGGCAACAATTTAAACTTTTTAGAAAGTGTTCCATTATTCAAAATATGACAGCTGTTCTTTTTCTTGCCAGGAGAATAAGGTTACAATATGCAGGTTAAATAAGACGAAAAAGTTTTGTCTTGTTCTTTACACTTACCATTATAATTTGCCGTTTCTTTATCACTTACGAGGGTGATTTTTAAATATAGAACGTTTTTTTGGCTGCCCAATTTTATTTTCGTCATGGAACATGAAGTTTTGATGACGTTTTCATTTTGACAGCTCGGTAAAAAAAATGAAATTGTTTATTAGTCTAATTGATTCACAATAAAGGGCCATAAACTAGAGGCATATAAAAAGGATGCATTAAAGTCAAAGATAGCGGTTTTCACCACTAGAAGTGGCCTATAAAATACGTCGTACCATCATAAATTACGTCAGAAAAACGCGACATCAATAATGAATATAACAATGCTTGAAATAATAGATTATTCCCTTATCGAAACAATAACAAGGCATTGACTTTGAGTTTCAGATAATTAATGCTGCGATTTCAAAGGTTAGATTAGATTTGATTAGGTACCTAAAAAGTATATCCGCAAGGTTAATTGTGACGCGTGACGACTCCCGGCCCCTGTAGGCGCGGGCCTGCGGACGGTGAGTACCTAATGGGTAGCCCACCGTCCGATTCTTCTTCTTCTTTTCGTGTGGTTAGTGACTAACCTGGTATCAGAGTTTTTATGCTGCCCATGGGCCACTGACTTGGCTTCACATGCTGTTGAGAAATATCTCTCAGACATACTGGTTGGTCCGTCCGATTAGGACCAGTTGACGATTCTGTAAACATCGAGGATGGATTCTTGTAATTCCAGTCTAGCTTCTTGCTACGTATGCATTCTATTATTTCAGGTTCCACGTTTAAGAAGCACGTGTAACCTATTATCTTATTGTTGTACTGGATTTATAGTCCAATCGTTTTCAAACATAATACGTCGCGTTGCAAAACAATCGATTTCCGTAAAACGGAATCTCGTAGCTATTTTTGCTAGCTACTTACATCAGCTACATCTTGTTAGGGAAACGAACGACAATGCAAGAAAATATAGATCTTAACGCAAGCACCGCCACTATTTTTTGTCAGGTGCTATTCTAAGCTCAGTGCCTTCAACACGCTACGTGTCGCCAAAATCCCTACTGAGTGCCTTCATCACGCATTGCAATGTATGGACAATAAACACATATTTGTTTTAAAGGCACTGAGCTTAGAATGGATTAAAATGTATTGAACACGTATGCGTGTGGGGCACTGTGAGATAGAACAGAAAACACACAGCTGTGTTCATGGCAGTGTATAGGCCATTGCTTTTTAATCGACTTCCAAACAGGAAGAGATGCTTTGTTTGTCTGTTTTTTTTTACTATGTTCATCAATACTTTCGCTAATTGTGGACCGATTTGAAAATTCTTCTTTCATTTGATAGAGGAAGCTTAGGCAGTGCTAATTTTATTACCTCTACTTAGGCAATATTATCAATATGTATTTAATCCAGTTTGTTTATCTTGATGATGTTTTAATGCTTCCTGTTAGGAGATCATAGCTTCCTGTTACTGTTGTTTACATAGCAAGTTTGGTAGTGGATATGAATTGGTGTGGGGACTGTGGGGTAGGTAGTAGGTATCTATACTAATATTATAAAGCTGAAGAGTTTGTTTGTTTTAACGCGCTAATCTCTGGAACTGATGTTCCGAATTGAAAAATCCTTTTTGTGTTGGATAGTCCATTTATCGAGGAAGGCTACAGGCTATGTAACATCACGCTATGTCGCTACGACTAATAGTAGCGGGTGAAACTGCGCGGGACCAGCTATGAATAAAAAAGAGAAAAATACCTTTATTTTCGGTAGTCGTTGGCAAAAAACGTTAATACAAAACCAAAGACTTCCGAAATAAAGTAATTTCTCACTTTGGAAGGCGTTACTTTTTTTTTGCAAAAAAGTTTTGTTTTATCCCAACAACATCGATAAAACTGTGTATCTCTCTGCAATCCTGCGCAGTTCGTCTTGTTGCGATCAATTTGGTGCAGCTATTATTGTACGAGATCATTTGATGTAGGAGTTAGTCTCGCAATACATCTACTTTGTCTGCACACTACATTCTTAAAGCATTTTCTATTATTTGAAATCGCAAGTAACTGTTTCTGTCTAAAACTATATAATATAATATCCTTGGACATTTCACACAACGCCATATAGTCCCTAGCTAAGCAACCTAATGCTTGTGTTATGGTAACGAGATGACTGATAAACTACTTAAATACATTTTTTATTGTAAATACATACATATTATAGATGGAAACGTATATAACGTTTTTATCTATAATACGTATATCGTAAACGTATATCGTAGGGCGTCTGCGAGTTGGCTTCGGTACGCTTAACAAAGGTCCGAGAGAAATCTATCAAATAAATTTGACAGATTGGGGTAGTTTGATGTGCTGGCCTCTGTAAATAATTGCAAGTTACTCAAAAAACGTTAGCATTAGGTACTTACTATTGCGAGTTTAAAATATCGCCAGTAATTGGTATTATAAGCTACAGTCCTGCCGCTGAAGGAATGCGTTCCTGTGCCCTGTCAGAGCAAAATAATGCGTGTTTTATGAATTTAAACCTCATAAGTCGAACTGTCTCCAATTAACAGGTGTCAGGTATATTATATTCTCTCTGGAATATTAGCTTAGATTAAACCACTCTAATGCATAAATCCGATCCAGACTGTCCTTTGCTGCCCTCCCCCAGCATCGCTCTTAGCTAAGGTCTGTACCCCAGACGGAGTGCCCTTAGCGCGCAGACGCTTAGTTTTGAAGTTTTCTGCCCTTTATTTACTGAAGCACAAACCTCTTTGGTTAAGCTGCGAGATGCCATTCCAAAAAAAAAAACGAGAATGCCACAAATGGACGTCATATCTTAAAAAGTTGATGATCTTTTGTTTGCGAATATATGTGTAATACCCAAATACAGTTTATTGGTCATAGCAAGGTGAAAAAGACTAAATAATTGAACAAGAATATAACAAACTTTACTATTCTGATAACCCATTAGATGTTCGCCTATTAGAAGCCGTTTGCTTATAAGAGCTCAAAGATTTATACGTTTATATTTATTGTCGTTTCGAGAGAAATTTTTCATAAGAACCTATAGGGTTCATACGATATTTGAGGGGTTAATAACTTTGCTAACCTATATGGTCCGATGGTGAAGGCATGATTATTCATCGTCACGTTACTGAAGACTGGTTATAAAAAAAAGCGTGCTTAAATTAATTACATTGCGATAGAACTGAGTCTTAACATTTAATGTCAACGACATTGCAATTTAGTTGGCATCATGGCCCGTTCTTCAAAGGTAAAATTAACGATTCGCGAGCGAAAATTCAGGGAAAAATAAGAGATGTCGCATGAATCATTGGTCAACGTTCCCTGCACCGAAGCTTCGCAGTTTGCCTTCGAGCGCGGTCGTGAGCGCGCGCTCAAAACGGAACTTCTAGTAAACAAAGAACATTGTTTTATTTGACGTTTAATTCAGGCGGGATATATTTTCTTTTTAATCCTTCCATATTATTTTTTAAATCTATAGTTTTTTTGTGTTATGTTGGCAGTGCTTGTATTTTTTCTTTCGGGTTGTTTTGAGGTTGGTAGGGTGATTATTATTTTGGAAAAATTTGCAGTGTTTTCGAGAAAGTGTGTGTTCCGTTTTACTGTTGTGAAAATTAAGTTACAAGCTTATAAGAAGTTATTTTTAAACGGTGGCGTAATTTGTGATTGGTTCGAAAACAATGAGACCATGTTTGTTTTTCTCGAGTTATAACGTATCTATTCTGAATAGAAACGCGATCTAAGTTTGAAATTAAAATTCGAATGAGAGTGTATTTCAATTTTATTTTTCTGTCTAGTTCTCTATTTAAATTTCACGTCTACATTATTTGTTACTAAAAATATATACCTAATTAAAATTACAGCCAGTTAATACGCTTTCTAGATGCCGTAAAAACGTTTTTAAATTAAATAAAATTCGCCTAAAGAGGTCAATTACCTTTAAATCATTACCCAAACAGTTTTACTAACTTTCGTAATCTGTATTATTTTACATACAAATACACGCGATTATGTGACTTATGTTTGAACACGTAAAGTAAATAATTGCTTGTGTCGAAATAAGTCATAAGGTTAATTTAATTCAATAGAAGTTCGTAATATGTCATTATTGTTCTTTTGAGGGTACCTACATAAGTAATAATGACTTGTGTATTATTCACGCAAAGCCTCTAACAAGGTAAGGTTTAAAGAGAAATATGTTTCGACATGAATGTCTTTTATCAATACTTTTTATTCATACACGCGAAAATGTACAGAGAATAACATCAAGTTACCCCAATCTGTCAAATTTCTTCGATAGATTTTCAACTTTATCACCAATGTATAAGGTTCATTTTCAATTGAGAAAATTTGTCAGTTTGGGATAGTTCGATGTGCTTGGGTAACTTATTCTATGTAGTTAGTTTAAAGAAGTTTTGTATTTTATTATTAATTTTAATATTATGTAAGTATTTAGTTACAAGTCCGTAATAAATCCTTTTCATATAAGGTAACAATAACTTACTAAGTTTTATCGTCATATCGCGAAAGTAGACGTTCTTAAAATTTGAAGTAAATGTAACTTGAAATTCTAGAATTTATAATTGAAATCAAATTTTTTGACAGCTACGTAATGTCAATGTCAAAATGCTAATGAGGTTAGATAACTTTTTGAGCCTATTTGAGTAGGTGTTGAGTATGGTTCAAGGTCCCATAGACAATTGCTATTATAAAAAAAGAGGTCAATCACCCATACTTGCAAGTCTTCGCGAACAAATACGAATCAGAATGCTAACATTAAAAATACATAAGTAATTAAATGTAAATAATTAGAATAATACATTCAGACAGGCGCGATGCGACTATAGTAGAACACTTTGTATGAAAACTTCATTGGAAAAACCTCCACATCATCGCTTACCATGACAAATATGTCAAGATTTCATTCACCTGTCGATTTTTGGCGTATTTGTCACTTTTATTAAACAGCTTAAGCGCGACAATTTTAAAATTTAGTCATTTTGTGACATCTATCTGCTTGTCTAGCCTTTTCCCAATTATGTTGGGGTCGGCTTCCAGACTAACCAGATGCAGCTGAATACCAGTAGGTATTTTACATGGAGCGATTGCCTATCTGACCTCCACGATCCAGTAATAGAGTATTTGAAAAGGTCAAAAATAAAATATGAAATCACATGGAAAAAAGCCCGCTCGTCATAAAAACTTCCATCACCGTGCAGAAATTAAATATAATGCGACGATATAATTGTTAAGTTGCATTTAATGCTAATAAGTATTCCATTTGAGTCTAAAAATCTGTGACGTCAAAATGTTATATTTCATACAAATCGCGTACAAATGCCGCGTTTTGACAGTTCATAAAAAGTAACGTTATTGACTACCCTTTCAAATACCCAATTGAGTAATACGATACCCCTTGGTACGACTGGCTGTCAGACTTTTGGGCTCCTGATTACCCATAACGACTGTCAAAGATCCACGAACTGTCATTTTCTAACATATATGTCGAATTGTCAGCTTTATTAAACAGGGCCCTTGTGAGATAGTGGTCAAGCGCGAGCGCATAGATAATAAAAAAAAAGGGAATTGTTCTACTAGAACCACGTCGCATGTCGCGTCGTCGCCCCCTCAGCTACTTAAGGTTTTAGAAACCACAACGTCTTCGACTTGTACAAACACAAATACAAACTGCCAACATAACAAACTTACATAATTAATAAAATTTGAATATGGAAATTAGAAGTACAATGGTCGTTTGCACTGATAGCTAATTACCTGACTATTAATTATTCTTTCCCCCCCCCGTGACCAGGAATAGAAATCAAAACTTTTTCCTAATTAAATTACCAGTACTTATCTGAAAACTATTTTACAAAGACTGTTGCATCAAACTGTAATCATAATTACAGAAAAAAAAACTAAAAGTGAACTAGTGAAGTGATCTGGCGTAAAGCCAAAAACAGACTAAACACGCTTCTATATAACCCAGCTATGATGTGCTTAACAAACATGTATACAACAAAAACGAACAGTGCGAGAAAGTGACATCTGTCAAAATGTCGGAGAAAAGAAGGAAGAAGACCAGAAATTTTATTAATAATATCATAAGGACTATATAGCATTAAATAAACTTTCAAAACTGATCTCAAAAGTGCTCAATTTAAATTATAACCATGATTTCTCTAAAGAAATTGTACGGAGACGAGTTGTTGAGACTCGCTCTTGTCCTAAGCCTGCTGAAGGTGGACCCCAACGACTATTTGGAGAGGGAGACACAGCAGATGATAGCTGGCCTCCACATCTCCAACGGCTCAGAATCCGACTGGGCCTTAGAACAAGAAGCCCGAACACTGATAAGACCAAGATTCGTCCATCCAAAATCGCTAGACAACATACTAATTAACTACGAGCGCCAATTATTCGAGGAGCTGAACTCTCTCGGACGGTATGGTAATCCTGACTTAGAATATAATGACCGGATATGGAATACCAGAGCACCGATACTTCATACATATTTAGTTAATAATGTAGCGACCGACACAGTAGCGCCCGCGCTCGCTTCGGCGACGGTCCCCGAAAATGGTGACCAAGATTCCGTGTCAGCTGACGACAACGTAGCGCAAGAAGTCAAAGTTTCTGATGAAGAAGAAGAAACGACGGGCAATGACGAACGCCCGGACGCTATTGTCACTCTTTCTGCTGATTTTCTCCACAACAGAACCGAAGAAGACATATTTGCTGAAATAGCTTCAAGGTCTTTTGACGTGAACGAGCTGCTTGTACAACCTTCCGAGATGCAGATCAAAAAGGAAAATGAGGACTTCGAAGTTCGTGTCAAGAAGGAACAGGAAGACGAAGAAGATCTGTACAGCGACAACGCTATTGACTTCATGCCTTATTTCAATCCGAAAACTGAGATGGATTTGGGCGAAACTAACTCAGTGTTCCAACAAAACATGGCGGATTTACAGGAGTTCGAAGAAGTTGATGAAGCTAAACAGCTGAAGCAGGATCTGGAGTACTTAGACGTGAAGCAGCAGCAGGAGAATTTAGAACAATACTTAATGGAAAATACTCCTTTAGATTCTGAAGTGTATGAGTTGGCGCCAATGTTTGAGGAAGAATTGGTGCTAAATGTGAAGAGGGAACATGCTAGTACTAGCTTTACGGCCAGTTCAAGTGGTGTTAGTGATATGGATGCTTCCAGCGATGGTGTTGATGTCAAGATCGAGCCTGATGAAGGCCATCATACTGGGGATGAGCTAACCCAAGAGGTGAGTGAAGAATTCTTTTTTTTTTTTTGGTCAATTTTTGAATGGCTAGTGGGTCAGATTATCCTTTATTTTTTGTACTAATTTTTAGTCTATTTTGTAATGGCCAGATGCTAAGCGTGGATGAAGCAAAAAACGTGGCGTTCTTTTGTTTCGAGACGTACACAGGCCATCAAGTTACTCCAATCTGTCAAATTACTTTGATAGTTTTTCCAACTTTATTACAAAATATTAAGGTTCATTTTCAATTGGGAATATTTGACAGTTTGGAATAGCTTGTTTTGCGTCTGTACCCTCGTGTGTAAGAAAGGTTTTATTCTGACTAGTCTATAAGTCTAGTCCTTTATTATTGCCAGGCTTTTTAATACAGTTTGTGGGCGGACCATAAACAGCAAAATTTTCATTTTGATTGACATTACATGAAAACTACTGACGTAGACAGCGGTGTCAAGATCTACGCAATAAATTTGTTCACTCCATTGCTGCATTTGTATGTAGAAACTTAGTGTAAATATTTAGTAAACCGCCAATGTATACGTCGTAGGAAGCCATTCGGTTCAAAGTACTGTTATAATGAATAAGGTTACTGAATTTAAATTTTTGAGGTAAATACGTTGATTGACGGGCTGTCATCGATTTTCTGTTTGGTTGGTTGGTAATGCATTTTCATAATGTTTTTTCTTGTCTATAGGTGTCAAGAGTAAACGTTGCTTTTTTACATATTTATGAAAAAAAAAAACAGCGAATGCAAATTGCGTTTTTAAAAGTGCTAGAATGTGAAGTTCTTGGTGTTGTATTTTTACTGTTTTGTTGTGTATGCAGCGAATCAGGTAATAAATGATCAAGCCTCGATAGATTTGGTTAAATTATTGATAGTTTATCTTAGCTTAAAAGTCTAAAAAACGGGTCAGTTTTTTTTCTAATCTGGCAACATGCTGCTAGCTATCAACTGTCACTCACTATTTTGACGTTTCTTAATTGTTTATTCGGCAATATTTCTCAAATAATATTTAAACATTAATAAAAGAGGCATTCCCGACAATAAAAAAAAAGAAAATGTTTATTAGCAGAAAAAACAAATTCAATAAAACTTCTTTAGAGGCGAAATCAGAGCTAGTGCCTAGTGGGGCCCTTGTAATATCAAAACATTTTTGCCGCGCTACATAAGCAAAGCCACAAAAAGCGTCCAAACTTAAAAATAAAGTTGAAAATATTTTATACCGCAGTGTATGGTGCGAGTTAATTATAATTGTAAATACGTATTTGCATGAAACACGTAGTGTTTGTGCGGTCACATTTATAAATGTTTACGTGGAAGCAGTATTTATTTCGTTTTTAACACTATGTTGACGTAAAACGATATAGGAATCGATAACGCTGACTTCTATCATCATCTTGGTGTCCCACTCCTATTGTAAGTAGCGTAGGGCGGAATAATTTAAGCGGGATTGTCCGAAAGGGTTACCGCTACCCCGTAACATAAAGGGCTAAGGAAGGATCATGGATGGGTTTTAGTCAGTAAAAGTCTGACACTCGTTTCCTCTCCACTCAGAGTAGGAGAAGACACCGGATGATTGCCAAACCTCAAAAAAAAAGATGTGCAAAGATTGCCTCTCCCTCTCGTGTTCGGGTATAAAACAGCCACCGAGAGAATGCATCACTGACAACAGTCAGTTTGCCACGATTAGTAACTAGGAACTAATAAGGCTGAAATTCGTAAAACGCGTTTTCTCTTGTACTCAACTGACAGGTGTAAGGAAAGCATTCAATTGACTATTTGAATCGGTCAAAAATAAATTATGAAATCACATGGAAAAAAGCCCGCTCGTCATAAAAACTTCCATCACCGTACAGATATTAAAAACTATGCGAATATGTAATTGTAACATTGCATTTATTGTTAATAAATATGCCATCTGATTCAAAAAATCTGTGACGTCACATTGTTAAATTTCATTCAAATCACGTACAAATTCCGCGTTTTGACAGTTCATAAAAAGTAACGTCGTTGACAACCCTTTCAAATACCCAATTGTCAAAAACTTGGCAGATTGATTATAGAATGTGACGTTCAACAGCTGATATAATATGTAAATCCTTTTTCTATGATTATGCGTCATTGATTCGTCTTTTCTCACCTCCAGCCTTAAAAAACTGTTTGACATTAGCTCAAAGAATATTAATTGACATTTAAGGTCGTTCAACTTCGCAAATTATGATAATTTGCACTGGCAACATCTTATCTCGCGGCCGGTTGAGTGTAATCTTTTGTTTATTATTGAGACCTTGACAGTGATGTCTAAAGAGGTCAACGGCCTTTTTGGTCGCAGAAGTCAATATGTTATTATTTTTAATTTATGGTTTCGACAACTCTGTGGGTTTCGATCTTAGATTTCCATAGTACCTAATTACTAATGAAGAAGGAGTGATAACAAAGAAAAAACAAACTCAAAGTCAGAGACAAATCATTTATTGCAAAAGGGCACCAGAAAGGCACTTTTGAAGATCAAAATGAACAAGAAGTAGAATTGATTCTAGTCGCCCCTTTCAAAAGGTAGTTTCGTATGGCGAAGAATTGGCAAGAAACTCCACCGTTACTCTTTTAAAATGTTTTACAATATTTTAGTTAATACACTGTTTTTGTATAAAAAACATCAAGAAATATTTTTTACTTTTCACTTTTGAGCTGTGGTACCATAGATCCGTGTGGTAAGTACACAAAAATACGTTTGTCACTACTTGCTATTTATACAATATTAATAGGAAGTTTCATAATATCTTTAACAGACTCAAAGTAGCATAAAATACGTATTATTGAAGATTAACCCAACAACGTAAATAATAACGCAATGAATGTTGTTGAACTGTCAAAATAAAAACTAGGATCAGATGTTTTAGTTGCCCGCAGCTTTGATCGCGTTAATTTATAATTTGACCATCAATTCGAGTTGTACTCTGCTTGTTGTTTGGCCGTTGCAATCATGGGCTCAGAACGTACACGTGGCGCCATCTATTATCATAAGAACGTTATTTTTGTTTTCCCTGGGAACAGTCCTTTTTTTTCGGGTGAAACCTACCCTATGTCCGTTTCTGTACACCTGACAACGTATATGCAATTTCAGGATGGCCGTGAAAAGGTAACAAGCAAACTGACAAACTTAATTTCGCAATTATAATATTTATAGTTAGTTACAGACGCCAGCACATCAAGCTATCCCTAACTGTCAAATTTTCTCAATTAAAAATGAACCTTATGTCTTTGCAATAAAGTTGAAATACTATCAAAGAAATTTGACAGATTGTGGTAACTTGATGGGCTGGCCTCTGTACGTAACGTCATATTTCTACACAAAGTAATATGCAATCGATAGTTTGGTACCAAAAAGTTCTGTGTTAGAATCCTGGCTGGTTACAGATAAGCATAGATAACATATTATCGTTTATCAAGTAACCGCAAATATTATACAAGCATTCGCTTTTATTCCCACGCAATGGAACAATTGTGAAAAAATAAATTATTATCACAGGTTGTGACGGGCATTTTAATAAGACAGAACCACTTCTGAAACAAAGCTTATTTCTGTGGCTTTACATCCCATTTTTTAATTGAGAATTTGACATCATTGTCAAAGTCTACTTTAAGTGGTTGAGTTGAATGGTGCTAATCCTTGCGTCATGTTCATGAACGGGCGCCGTCACTAGGGACAAATCACATCTTAGCTGCCACGGCTGTTTTAAAATTTAACATAATTTTGAATTGTTTTTTTAAATCTTGTAATTACGACGGACGCTTTTATTAAGTTCTGCATCGTTCTCACGTGTATAATTCAACATGAATGATGTAACCGAGTTTTTGTAAACATATTTTGATTTAAAAGAGTGTCCATGGAGTTTCTTGCTCGTTCTTCTCCATAGGTACCTACTGCTTTGGAATAGGCAACTAGCTTCATCTTTCTGACTGACCGACCCCTTGACAATTCAAAAGTGCCTGTAATTGGTTTATTTGAAATAAATGCTTTGAGTTAGAGTTTAAGTGAAAGCCCGCGGAAATGTTTTTTAAGGTCAAATATTTTTTTTGTAAATAGACACATAAAAGGCACTTCTAAACGTCAAAATTTACAAAGATTTAGTTTCGTATCGAGAAAAATAGGGGAAGAAATTTCTTTTCTCTTTTTAAAATGTCTTATAATATTTTGTATACAAAATCTATCAATCGATCTGCCTAGCCTTCCCAACTATGTTGGGTCGGCTTCTAGTCTTCCTGGATTCAGCTGAGTTCCAGTATTTTACATGGAGCATGGGTAATACGAAACCCCTTGGAAAGACTGGCTGTCAAATTTTCGGGCTTCTGACGTCCCGTAACAACTGTCAAATATCCACAAATGACAGCCGGGACAACGGCTTAACATGCATTCGCTTTCGCTAGGGTTAATTAGTTATAATTATACTAATTTTTCTTGACACGTAAGAAGTTTTGAATACGATCTTAACTAAAGACTTCTTTATTTGAAATCAGTCGGATTTTAACTCCGCCGCGTACCCTACACGCAAATCTTAAGATAGAAGTGTTAGATCGTTACGCTGAGGTTACCAACCTGCGGTGTCAACGAACTTTTTGGCTAAAAGGCAGTTTTGCGTCGTAATTTGAAATTGCACGGTTAAAAGCCTGCCAGTATTAGTTGCGTAGATAAGTATGGTGTCACGTGGGATTTAAAATACGTAGAATACTTTATGGTGATTGTTCTAGAATGCGATTTTTTTAATCTGTGGAATAAAAGGGACGTCCCAGTTTTTGTATAGAATAACTGTCAAAATTTGAAAGGTCAGCGGGATTTTCCGAAAAGGCTACCGCTACCCCGGAACATAAACGGCTAAGGAAGGGACATGGATGGGTTAGTGTCAGTAAGAGTCTGACACTCCCTTCCGCTCCTCAGAGAGCGGGAGGAGTCATCAAAAAAAAAAAGAGAGTAGCCCGCGAAATTCAAATCTTCTTACATATATGCAAAAGCATAGTAGAGAAAGGTGCCATGATAGAACAAAAACTTATTGATCGCACCTCACTGCAGTGTCAGTAGGATCAAGGTGGCCTATTGGAACTGGGTCGATGTCACTGCAGACAGCAGATAGTCCACCTTATAACCATCGATTTATGTAACCCTGCACCTTAATTGCGGCACAAACGAATATCATTTTTTTATTATACCGAGACTCCTCCGTGGCTCAGAAAGCTCGTTAATCCGTTTTTCCCGGCTGTCATTTGTGCATCTTTGACAGTCGTTACGGGTCGTCAGAAGCCCGAAAATCTGACAGCCAGTCTTACCAAGGTGTATCGTATTGCTCAGTTACTGGGTTGTGGAGGTCAGATAGGCAGTCGCTCCATGTAAAATACTGGTATTCTGCGGCAAGACTGGAAGCCGACCGCAACATTGTTTGGAAAAGGCTAGGCAGATGGATTAAGCAATCTTTTTCTTTTCGTATGGTTAGTGACTGGCCTGGTGTCAGAGTGTTTATGCTGCCCATGGGCCTCTGACTTAGCTTCACATGCTGTTGAGAAATATCTCTCAGACATGTTTCCTCACGATGTTTTCCTTCATCGTTTTTCAGAGCAGTGGTTATGAAATAACAAAGTAAAGCGCTTATTAGCGTTCAAGCCTATGATCTACAACTCTTATCTCGCAGCCATTATCGCTGGGCCACCACTGCTGTCGTGCGCGATGCCCGTTCCTCCCCTGCATTGGAAGGACCTGCATGGGGGCAGTAACAGACCACCTCCTCCTAACCCTTGAAACGATCAACACCATACCACCATTATTCAAAAGATTTGAAATTAGAATTTCTAAACTCAAGATGGCGGAAAAACCGTTAACCGACTGTTTTAAAATTCGAATGTGTCTTATTCCTTTTACGTAATGTTTTATTAAAATTATGGAAATTGATTGTGTTGCGTCTTATCCCAGCTGATTTTATCTGTCTTTTAGCTAGGCTGTATTTAAAAATATTAAGCCTAAGTCCAGAGTCGAAAGTCCTAAATATTTCAAAATAATTACAAAGGTAATTATTGACTCAGTGAAGGTCCATCATGTTCCTAACTAGGTTGTGGAGATCAGACAGGCAGTCGCCCCATGTAAATACTGGTAGTCAGCTGCATCCAGTTAGACTGGAAGTAGACATGAGCGCTGCGCCGGCGCGCCGCCGCCGCCGTGATTCCCCCCGCGCCGCCGCCGCCGACCCTAGGCGACGGCGCGCCGAGCGAGCCCGAGCTCGGTCAGTGTAGGTAGAAAATGAATGCTGGAAGTATTTTAGCACAGCTAGTGTCAAAGATCTTCAGCCATACGACGGTAACGTATTGATGTTCTGGAAAGACAGAAAGATGTCCTTTCCATGGCTGTCAACTTTGGCTCAAGCAATATTGTTTGTACCGGCGACAAGTACACCAAGCGAAAGAGTTTTCTCTGTTGCAGGCCAAGTAATAACTGCAAAACGGTCTCGGTTAAATCCCTTAAGGGTAAACCGAATAATATTTATTCATGACAATTATAGCCATTGTAAAAATGCAAATAGTAATCCGACTTTTGAATTTTAAGTTATGTATTTAGTGTTTTAACTGATTAAACCTATATTATATTATAATAATATCGTTATTAATGTTTACAAATTTTAAAATGAAAACTTATATGTTGTCTAATTTGTCGTTGAGTAGGAGTTGGAGACTGACCTTGTTGATTATTTAATTATTTTTACTAATTAATATCATATTAAAGCGTGTTGTTCCTATGTTATAATGATAACGTTAAAGTTTTTAATAATGTTTACAAATTTTTATATGAATAATATTTATATGTAAGTTGAGTTATGAAAACATACTATCCTTTTGTTGATTATTTAATTATTCTTTATTAACAACGTAATTAAAGCGTGTTTTAAGTTCCCGATTCCCTAATCTATTGATTAACAGCTGCTAAGTTACAGAATGTCAGAGTAAGATTTTAATTTGGTTTTTTCTTCTTAAATTCATCTGATTAATTTAATTAGTCACGTCAAAACTATAATAAATCTTAATTATACGTAAATTATTGTTTCATCGTAAGGAAGGTAAGAAGCTAGTTGGATTCTTCAGTTAGAACTTATGTGAAGGTCACGCCGCCGACGCCGCCGCCGTCGACTTCGAAAAGTCGGCGCGCCGCCGCCGACAGTTTGACTGTCGGCGCTCATATCTAACTGGAAGTCGACTCCAACATAGTTGGGAAAAGGCTAGGCAAAAATCTCGTCTGACACTTTGTCTTACCCGTGACTCTAAACCAGGACCTCATGCTTAATAGTAGCCCTTTCGACCATTAGACCAACGAGGCACTCGAATGTAATGAATGTAGAAATAAATCATAGCTTAACCTTTTGAACGCCATTGTCACATTAACGTTACAAACAAGCGCATGCCCTGTACGCCAACGACACAAATATGGCAACAGCACTAGTAACATGAAGTAAACGATTAAATCATTACTGTTGTGAGTGTTTATATAGATATCTTAAAAAATTTAAGCTCTCGTACGTATTTAATGACATGAAACAAATTAAATGACACCATGGATAGTGGGAAATTCGTGATAATATGAAGAAATAAATTTGTAGCTTGGCGTGAAGAGCACGCGCGTGTGTTTATGTGTTTATACTCTGGTGTTGAAAAGGTTAAATGATAATTCATTGTCTATGGCCAAAAATACGCCGAGAAAACACTAGTCGATGTTACCAAAACATAGACACGTGTTTTCTTATATAACTCAGAAACTACTGAACCGATATACATGAAACTTACACAGATAAAAAAGTATTTTTTCCCTTTGTGACTTATTTTTTTTGGTGATGTAAGCAGAGAATGCGTTTTATGAATGCACTGAAATACGGGATGGGGGCTAACGATTCGTTTTGACCAGCTGCCAATTTCGGTGTCGTGTGTATTTGAAATCGAAAGTGATATAGTACCCACGTGTGGATTTAATAATAGTACTGTTATATACTTAGACGCTATGTCATGTTACTTTGTTTATAATAGTTTGGGGCAATAAGACATGTGTTCAGTCGCAGCGTACTTAATTTATTTTAAAATATTTATTATGCTTGAATTAAAGGTTATATTCAATGTGAACGAAAAATACTTTTAATTCTTGTGTTAACGTTATTTTTGTTCGGTAAAGTGTATTGTTGTGAATCTAAGGGATAAACAGTAAGTACTTATCTATACTAATATTATAAAGCTGAAGAGTTTGTTTGTTTGGAGGCGCTAATCTCTGGAACTATTGGTCCGAATTGAAAAATTATTTTTGTGTTGGATAGTCCATTTATCGAGGAAGGCTATAGGCTATGTAACATCACGCTACGACCAATAGGAGCCGAGCAGCAAATCAGAATTAAATGAATCGTTAAAAAAGTTCAAAATTATATCAACAGTGTTATGTGTATTCAGCAAAAATAATTTTGTGTCACATCTCAGACGTTCACGTTTTACATGAAAAAATTAAATACAAAACTTTTCAACATCTAAGTGATCACCTTAAATTTTTAAAACCAAAAAGCATTCACCTTAAGAATGTCGCCCCAAATCGGTTGTCGAACTTACGTTGGGTTTCAACCCCTAGGATTTCGACCCCTGAAGCTGACACAAGGAAACAAAGCCCTGGGGGCATTGCCTGGGTTCGCCAGACGTCTGCCCGCCCGCCTAGTTCATAGCGTTCGATAATGCATGTATACACGTATTTTCGGTTAAAATGCGAAATTAAAGGTAGGTTAAAATGGAACGCGACTTAAGAGTACATGTTGTATTTTGAACTTTGGTGTAATGACAATGACAGCTGTCAAACGGATATTTTGGCGGGAAAATTGGAAAATATTTGACGGAACAATTTATTTTAGCAGGGCAATTGCATTGATCGCTGCACATTGCGTGTTGGCGGGATGGTTGTTGGTGACATGTACACTGTTTTTTTTGCGCCTGATCGGCCATTTTATATTGAAATAATAAAATGTCATATCTATTGTAGGAGATAATTTTTGAAATTACTAGATATCATATATCTATGTATCTTATCATTAAATGCCATCTCAACGATTATAACTTCCTTTATGAGTTTTGTAATATTCAAGTTACACTGATAGGATTTAATATGTTATCAAAATATGGCGTTTAATAATATCGAAGCAATCAAAGATATTTATTTTTGTGATTACGTCATGGCTAATCAGAATAGGTAAGATATTCAAATGCAAACTCTCACTAGACTTTTTACAGTGTGACCAGTATACATACCTACAACATGCCACAATTATATTGTCACCATAAACAACTAGACACTTTGTTTTTTTCGAACTTACTAAACTTAACATTGGCCAACTGCACAAACCGTGCGAAGTAAAAAGAAAATAAGTAAAAAAAAAGCGCATAAAAAGCCAGAGCATAAACGCACGCGCGTGCCCGTCACGCCAAGCTACAAATTTATTTCTTCTTGTTATTATGAATTTCCCAATACCCATGGTGTCTCTTAATTTGTTTCATGTCATTAAATACGTATGAAAACTTCAATTTTTAAGATATCTATATAAACACACTCACAAAAATAATGATTTAATTATTTATTTCGTGATATAGTGTTGTTGCCATTGTCACATATTTGTGTCGTTAGCGTACAGGGCATGCGTTTCCTTGTCACTTATATGTAACAATGGCGTTCAAAAAGTTAAACGATCGATAAGCAATGAATCAGCTGAGTAAAATACACCATGTTTCTACGAGAGTATGAATCATAGCGTTATGAATTGGTGTCGCAAAAGGTTGGGCAATACCTATTCGTGTTGAATGTGTTGATGGTGTGTTGCCATAGCAAAAAAAGATGCCACGAAGGTTAACGAGCATAAAGTTACCTTTGTTCGGTAATGGGCACACTTTCTTAGTGCCAAAATTTATGTCGAAACAAAGTGATTTTGAATGATTATAATAAAGTAGTATTCTTTCTTCGGAAAACCTTTTTATTAGTCTTCTTCTCTTCTTCGTGTGGTTAGTAACTAACCTGGTGTCAGAGTTTTAATGCTGCCTATGGGCCTCTGACTTAGCATCACATGCTGTTGAGAAATATCTACTATACTAGCTAATAATACCAGCTTCTTCCTGCGACTTCGTCCGAGTAAAATATTGCTCGTTCATTGTGTTTTAGTCCGTCAGCTAGCCCATACACTGCCCTGAACACGTTTGTGTGTTGAAGGCACTGAGCTTAGAATAGCAAAAAAATAGTGGCAGTGTTGGTGTTAGATTACCTATTAAAAAATATTGGACACGTATTTTTTCACATAATTAATCAAAAGATTATGTCGATACATTGCGTTAAAATGTGTCATGACGTTTTTTTGTTTTTTTTTTGTTAATGGCATCTCGCAGTTCAACCAAAGGGTTGTCTACTGCTTAACCGGGCTTGCCTGTGGCTGCCACAAAAGAATTGTAGCCTCCAGCCAGGGCTTAATAAAAACTAAACCTAACTTACAAAACTAAGCGACTACACGCTAAGGGCAACCCCTGCGGGGTTCGGACCTCGGCTTAGGGCGTCGCTGGGGGGGGGGGGGCAGCAGGGGACAGCTGGATCGGGGGTTTTTAAAGCTACTGGCTCAGCGGCAACGCGGGCTGGCTCGAGCAAGGGTCGGGGAGATGAGAATGGACAGGGTCGTCGCGACGGGCCTCGGCGGCGAGGACGGAACGACGGATGTGTCATGACGTCAATCCTTTGTAGATTTATACTGAGTTGTGACGTAGCGCGCCCCCACTCCCCATCTTTTTATTTATATCATAAAGCAAAAATTACGTGTCTAATATTTTTTTATTATATGACTGACGGATTGAATATAATTTCTTTTTAACACGCTTTTATTAGCTCGGGTTGTATCTATGTATGTATGTAACGGAATCTTTGAGCTTAATTTTCACCGGTTTCTAAAAGTCTGATCAACTTGAAACTTTGCACACACGTCTCAAAAACCGATGACAATGCAATAATTTGATAATAGTTTTTTTTACACGCTTTATATCAGCTTCACTTGTATGTATGTATGTATGTATGGGTAACCGACTCCTTTAGACGCGATTTTCACCCACTTTAAACGGCCAGATTTCATTCAAACTTTGTAGATTTATCGAGGACCGATGACAATACATTAATTTGAACTAAAAAGTAGGAAATAAAAAATAGTTTAAAAAAACTAAAAAAACACGCTTTTTATAGAAAACCGAAATAAAAAATAGAAAATAAATTTTACTTTTTAAAAAGCGTGGGGTGCATGGTGATGGTGAATATTACCTTAAAAAGCACCCCACCACGCTTTTAAAGATGTAAAATTTATTTTCTATTTTTTATTTCGGTTTTCTCTAAAAAGCGTGTTTTTTAGTTTTTTTAAACTATTTTTTTACCCTGTCATCATCCCAATTGCTTCAAATGTTGGTACACATGTTTGAGCTCATTAATGTATTATCTAATCTTATCTTAAACAAACACTTATTTTATTCAATTAATATCGATAATAATATGCAGTCCCAGTCGAGCTGTCAAACTCGCGGCCATCTTTGTTCAATGTAGCCGTAGCATTGATATGTCTTTGATTGACAGTTCGGTAGTACTGCTTGGTAGGGACGTAGTGAAGTGACGCATAATTTACTATTTGAAACAGTCAAAAATAAAATATGAAATCTCATAGTAAATCCGTGCCTCGGAAAGCACGTTAAGCCGTTGGTCCCGGCTGTCATTTGTGCATCTTTGACAGTCGTTACGGGTCGTCAGAAGCCCGAAAATCTGACAGCCAGTCTTACGAAGGGGTATCGTATTGCCCAGATACTGGGTTGTGGAGGTCAGATAGGCAGTCCCTCCATATTAAATACTGGTATTCAGCTGCATCCGGTTAGAGTAGACTGGAAGCCGACCCCAACATAGTTGGGAAAAGACTAGGCAGATGATGATCACATATGACGACGGCCGACGACACGGTTGGCGCAGTGGTTGAGCGATTGACTGATGCGCACTATGTCGCGGGTTCGATTCCCGCACGGAACAAATATTTGTACGACCTGCAAGTATTTGTTATGAGTCTGGGTGTTTTTCTATCTATAATATGTATGTATTTACAAAAAAAAAATGTATATAAGTAGTCTATCAGCCATCTCGTTACCATAACACAAGCATTGGGTTGCTTAGCTTGGGACGATATGGCGTTGTGTGAAATGTCCAAGGATATTATTATATTATTATTATTATTATATAAAAAAGATCGCTTGTCTTAAAAACTTTCATCGCCGTACAGAAATTAAATATTATGTGAAGATATAATTGTAAAATTGCATTTAATGCTAATAAGCAGTGATCGGATAATGGGATGCATATTTACCTAAAGTGTAGGTGTTGGTTATTATGGAATGCACTTTTGTATCGAAAAAATCCCACGAATTCGGAATCGACAAATTTAGTTTTTTTACTATAGAATCGAATCGGGTGTAGGAATATTTACTTAGTTTAAGGTGGTGGATAATATTATGGAATGTGACGTCACTTTTATATTTCTTACAAATCACGTACAGACGCCAGCACATCAAGCTATCCCTAACTGTCAAATTTTCTCAATTAAAAATGAACCTTCGTCTTTAATAAAGTTGAAATACTTTCGAAGAAATTTGACAGATTGTGGTAACTTGATGTGCTGTCCTCTGTACAAATTCGGCGTTTTGACAGTTCATAAAAAGTTACATTATTGACTATGACTACCCTTTCAAATACCCAATTCTGGCTAACATATTTTAAAGAATGACGAATGATTTTTAAAAATAAAAATTCTTAATTTCGTTGTTGAATAGGTGTGTCTATAGTCTTTTTCTCGCGATCACGCCACTATCCAAAAGAAACACGTGTGCGAAAGAGATAGCACGCTTTTACTACAAAAATAACTATGTTACGCAGAACGCTTGAAAGGGATAGACGACTTTTACTACGTTTTACGTCATCTAAGTTCCATTGCGTGCTTTTTAGGGTGGCATTTGTTCTGATGTAGAACTAAAGCAGCAATTACTCAGAAAAATTGCTCTAGTGGTCGCAAGCAGTACTGCTGAGCCACTGGGTTCACGGCATGGGCAACGGTTTATTCGTCTGGAATTTCTCTGAAGCCCGAAGTCTGGATTTATAACCAGTTAATGGTAGCATCGCCCCCTATTGCATGGGGCATAAACACTTCTGGCTAAAAGTGGGTGTACTATCGGTACACAGGCTAGCACATCAAGCTACCCCAATCTGTCAAATTCATTTTATTGATTTTCAACTTTATTACAAAAGAATAAGGTTCATGATCAATTGGGAATATTTGACAGTTTGGTGTAACTGATGGTGATGGTTGATGGCGACCGTACTTTCCTCCTATCTTTGTTAGGTTATGTTACTCAGAATAGGCGAATTTGTTTTTTGAATAAGTACCTAATGACGTAATATATTTTCATGGATGAACTCAGAGGCAGATGTTAGCTATGAAATAAATTACAGTAGGCTATTCCTTAGCTTTTATTTAGCAATTTTATTTCTAAAACTGACTGAATAAGACTGAATAAGAAAGTAAACTTTAAAAAATATATATTATCCCCCCAAACTTGACGCCATGTTTGAAAATAATTAAATGTCAAGTTGACATGTTCTGTCGAAAAGACTCATGACATTTCCCTTTACTTTTTTGGTACATACCTGATTGCGGGTGCAGCACAAATGTTTTTATTGATTAATTTGACAGCCAGGAAGTTAAAATAACAATAAACATTCAAAAGCGTGCTAATTAAACTACCAGTGCAAGAATCATAAAAACAATGAATATGTATTTAATTAGACGTATAGAAACCGACATAAAAAGTAAAATATTGGCATAATTATATTTATTAACTGTAATTTTTACAATATTAATATTTATTCATGCTTTTTATATAAATTAACATCAATAATAGACAATATTAATTGTTAAATTATTAATAATGATTAATTTTAATTAAATTACTTATAATGATTAATGAGGTCTATACGTAGAAATTAATGTTGATTAATTCAAAACTATTCATATACACAGGCTTTTGATTCAAATAGTGCTACACAAAACGCAAATCGAAAGTTAAGTTTGTGTACTGAAATAGATTATAAACATGAATACTTTTTGAATTACGTCAATTAGAAGCTCCCAGGACAAAGATGGTTACTGTTAATTTAATTATAACGCGACATAATCAAACTTTGTCCTCGGTATGGAATTAGTAAGTACTATAAAGGTCGAACGTTTCTCCTTATTCCTAATTTCATTCGAGAGTTCGCAAGTCTGACGTCTATCCATCTGGAACACATCTCTATATTACGCAGTGCGGGGGATCGGTCTATTTCGGCAATGTCCTGACCTTGGCTTACCTTGACCGCCCGTAACCTTGTTTCGCTAAATTACGAGTTTTTTACTCCAAATCAGATGTTCTAGAAGTTATTTTTGGTAATTTGTTACAGCGCCATCTGTTAAGGTTTTTTCATAAGTTTTTTTTTCTGAAATTCGGGTTTTTTTTTTAAATGTTTGTCTCTTGGAGTATGCACTTACTTGGAAACACAATTGTAATCTACTCGAGCTTAATAATATGACCCGGTCCATATTATTATTTCGTCATGTGGGCTAAGTGTGTGCTCATTGTACAGTACCTAATTGTTTCAGCTTTTTTCATTCCGTATTGTAGTACTTATTTACTTTCACTTTTTTCACGCGATCTGAAATACATCAAACCTGTAACATAAATCGCGTAACGCCATCTGCCGTCGAGTAGCGAGCGCGCATGTGCAAGTTAGGTATTAAAATCTGAGACATCATACATGAAGCTTTGAACAGTACAAGTTTAACGCCATCTCAACAGATGGCGCTGGTAGTACTCGTTCAACTATCAATGAATAGATGTCGCTAGTATGGACAGTTCCCCATTAGGCAGACAGGTGGCGTTTCTTGCAATCGTTTTATTTACATTGGATAGATGGCGTCGTACAATTTGCGTACATAGTGCATTTTTCAAAATAATAAATGCAATGTGATGAAAACTCGAGAGAGATCATAATAGTCTAGTACAGACTATTATGATCTCTAAAGTGTCTTTGGTTTGACCTAAGATGATTGGGAATTGTGGTAATTCAAAGGACATCATTATGAAGTACCTACCTAAAACAAATATTCCGATAAAGTATGTTCAATAGTAATGTAGCTAAATGTATGGCTAAATCACACTGCCACATATCTAATTATATTACACTCTGGCTGATGAGAATGCGTTCCTAACACCTGTTAGTTGAGTATAAAAGAATAAAGGGTTTTACGAATTTAAACCTTATTATTTCCTAATCGTGTCCAACTGACAGCTGGTGTCAGTGACGCATTCTGCATAATTATGGCCAGTATATAATTCCTTACGAGACCTCACCGAATAAATGTTATGTATAAATAAACAATTCTATATGTAAAACATATAAACTGCATACATAGATATAAAAAACTTAATTAAAAATTCGATACACTGTTCTTTGATCAATATTATCCCGCTGCGTGCGACCCCTACCGACATTAGGTTGGGCGGGAAAACTATTTAGACGAATTTGAATCTTATGCTCTTGATACAAAGTTCAATTTTCTATTAAAATTATTTGGATATGTGATGTTTTAGAACTAGCTCGAATAGTAGTTTAATATTTGAATTTATACGAAATAGAATAGGCGTAACTCGTTGCTCGTATCAATAGATTTTAACACTTACCCAGTTAAGTTAAAGTTTATTTTTGTTTGTATGTTTTTACTTTCTTTTTGTTCGACCGGTTCTTTATAGCCGGTCGTTATTAATTCAGTATTTAAGCTAATTAAAGATGGCGGAGTCAATACGACTTAGATTTTGGTTATGATTATTATGAATTTTACGTGTCAAATGCAGTGAATATGACTGTTTTCACTAGGTATTTAAACCAACCCCAAAGTGTTAAAAATAAATCACATTTCAATCGAAACAACGAAATTACCTACAGCAACCTAACGTTCGACGAATCAACAATGATTCGTATCTCAAAACAATTACTAAAATTTAGTTTTAATGGCGGTTCACCGCAAAAGCATTCCAAGAAATTCAAAAATCTTTAAATATCGAACAAAAAAGGGCGTCCTCTTTTATCTGTGCCTGTCATCTTTGGCAAGATGGCGCCCGACTTGTAATAACTCCTTTATCGATTTGATCTACGATTTTAACATCTATTAAAGCTATAATACTTATATCTTAATTAGCGGATAATAGGTCCTTGCTGCTTTACGCCGAGAGTAAGCGTCTATGCATCCAGCATCATCCCTTATTAACCTATAAAAATGTTGAATTATCACCATGTACCTAGATAAACTACGATAACATAGCCCGCCCTTCCAAATTCAAAACGTTTGAAAGTATTTGTGAAAGCAATTACAAAGCGCCAAAGCGCCACCAAGACTCACAACGCATGTCGCTGCCGGCCTGCTACTGAACACGAATACTTACAACTACATACAAACTCTTTCGTAAGGATGTGACTACACACATTGAAACAGTCATTTGGAGGGGCGCGCCATGTTACCGTAGTTTATCATAAACTAGTTTTTTCGCAACTACATTATGTTGGAGTCGACTTCAAGTAGCAGCTGAGCTCCCTCTGCTGCAGAGGGAGCCACTGTCTATCTGAGTTCCACAATGCAGTTACTTGACTATTCAAACTAATTATTTTTTTCTTTGTCCCCAGGATATGGACCTCATCGAAGTGCTATGGAAGCAGGATGTGGATATGGGGTTCTCCTTGGAAGACCCGATGCAACCGGTAAGAATCTATTACTTATAATATTGTAAAGCTGAAGAGTTTGTTTGTTTGAACGCGCTAATCTCAGGAATTACTGGTTCGAATTGCAAGATTCTTTTTGTGTTGAATAGTCCATTTATCGAGGAAGGCTATAGGCTATTATAACATCACGCTACGACCAATAGTAATATAATAAAGCTGAAGAGTTTGTTTGTTTGAACGCGCTAATCTCTGGAACTTCTGGTCCGGATTGAAAAATTATTTTTGTGTTGGATAGTCCATTTATCGAGGAAGGCTTTAGGCTATGTAACATCACGCTACGATCGAGCCTAATTGACTACTAATCATTCATAAAAAAAATGTATTATGAATATTTGGAAAATTAGAATACATACAATATCGTAAACGCACGACGTTCTTCGATGCATATGAAAGTATCTACGGTGCCTATAAGAAAAATCTATTTTTAAAACGTTTGTCCGTCTGTGCTGCGATCTGGGTTCGAATCCACACCCTACAACTGGTAAAATGGCACAGTTACCACTGGGACACCATTGCTTTAAAAAATACCTTTTCAAAATCAATGAAATTACTCTATTTTGTAATCTCAACCAATGTATATTCCAGAGTTTCAAAACTAGCCAAAGATGTAAACAACAATGGCCGCTCGAAATTGTCTATGGTTTAGTGATGCGGTGTAACGAATTTAGGTACATTTTTTCTGTAGAAAAAATATAAAAAAGTTAGTAAAAAATCAAATTACAAATAGGAACCGAACAAGATCTTCGTACCAAACAATAAATCATGAATCTTTCAACTAATTCTGCTTCTTCTCCACCAGGAGGGTCCAACGGCCACCAAGGTGTTGGGAGATGAGATTGAGAAGGAGCTGAAACTGGCTGAAGAGAAGATCGTGAAGAACAACGAGGAGAAAGCCGAGATTGAGAAAGTGAAGGCCAAGCTACTTGACTCCGATATTAAAGAGGTAAGAATAATTAAATATTGAACCGTATTCAATCACGTATTTCACTGCATTCATAAAACGCATTCTCTGCTTACCCCCTTAAGGTTTAACATCACCAAAAAAGTAAGTAGGTCACAGAGGGACTAAATACTTTTTTATCAGAGCAGCGAGCCTACAGAGCCCTGCGCACTCAGTACAATAATGCGTTCAGAATGTTGTTGGGTCTGCCGTGGCGGTGCAGCGCGTCTGGGAGGTTTGCTGAAGCGCGCACTGATGGGTTTCAGGCCATCATGCGCAAAAAAGCAGCTTCCCTGCTGGCCCGTATACGGGGTAGCAACAACGGCATTCTGAACGCAATAGCAGTACGTTTTGACTGTCCCTTCCAGAACCAGAGGGTCATGTCGTGTATAGGTGTGGCGAGTCATGCCAATACATAAATGTGGGTGTGGGGTGTGTGTGTGTACTAGGTTAAGTTTTATATGGGTCTATGCCACCCGAAATAAAGTTATTATTATTATTATTATCTGTTTACACAGATAAAAATGATTATGTTTTAGAAAAAAGGAAATGATAGAGGCACGTACTAATTAGACCTAGATTCTTTGGAAAAAAATCATTGCTCTAGAGACATTATCCTTGAAGAAAACACCGGAATGCGTTTGTATGGAGAAAGGCCCAATAGAGTTCCCTCTTTAAGTTGTGTTTTTTTGGCAGGATGATCCCTGGGCTGGACTCTCCTATACCGTGGATACCGAGACTGGTAAGTAACTTTATCATATTTAATTAGATGAACAGTTTTCCAGGTTGAAGGTCGGCCATGGCGGCCAGTCTTAACGGAAACCAACCTTCAGCGCGGGAGAAATTATTGTGTACAAATGTGTGCGTAGACGCAGATGCACTCTTTCTTCCCTCGTCATCAAACTCAAAGCATTTATTTAAAACTTGATGCTGCCAGCGGCTTCGCCTGCGTCATCATCATCTGCCTAGCCTTTTTCCAACTATGATGCAGCTGAATACCTGTATTTTCAAGGAGCGACTGCCTATTGACCTCCACAACCCAGTAACTGGGTAATAATACGATACCCCTTGGTAAGACTGACTGCCAGATTTTCGGGCTTTTGACGACCCGTAACGACTGTCAAAGATGCACAAATGACAGCCGGGACCAACGGCTTAGCGTGCTTTCCGAGCAAGAAACTCCACGGACACTCTTTTGTACCATGAAAGTGACTTGTTTTTAGATCTTAATAAATTGTGGAATCTAAATTAATGATATGAGTATGAGAAAGATAAAATCAAAATTCAAAACGTTTGAAAGTATTTGTGAAAGTAATCACAAAGCGCCACCAAGACTCACAACACATGTCGCTGCCGGCCTGCTACTGAACACGAATACTTACAACCTTACAACTACATACAAACTCTTTCGTAAGGATGTGACTACAAACATTGAAACAGTCATTTGGAGAGGCGCGCCATGTTATAGTATGTAGTTTATCTGTACCAGATAGGTAGGTAGGTACAAACTAGATAGTTTGTCACTTATAGGGCTTAAAATTAAATTACGAACCAAAGCAGCTGTTATACACTCAAAACGCGAAAAAAAAAAAACAAAAATTCCTTTTTTTTTTTCTTCGAAAAATATTTCTTTTTTGTTCTCGACCCTATTTATTCGTCTTTGTTTCTATCCCCTAGGGTTGCCAGTTGCCAGTGTTACCACCCTGCGGCATAAAGCGATAGATCATTACTCTTATGAATCAGCTATTTCTGTCCGTTTGTCGCACCGCAATGAGCTAAGGTTTTTGATTTTAAAAACTAAATTGTATTGTTGTGTTATGTAGATTTTTAGTGGGTTTTTTATTTGAAACGTATTTCAGTCAATTTAATAGTTTTTTGATGGAAAATGTGAGTAGAAACCCAGCGGGGACATATAATGACCTTATTAGCAATGATAGCCTAGTGATGTGACCGTCGGACTGCTAAGTCATACCACAGAATATATAATTAGTACCTTAGTCATACCTAGGTCTCGAGTTCGAACCCAATCAAACCTCTGATTTTACGGATTCATGTGCGTATTGTATAATTATCACTTGCTTAAAATCGGTGAAGGAAACCAGCATGTCTGAGAGATATTTCTCAACAGCATGTGAAGCTAAGTCAGAGGCCCATGGGCAGCATAGAAACTCTGGCACCAGGTAGTCACTTACCACACCAAAAGAAGAAGACTGACCAGCAAATTACAAAAAATGAAAAAAACAATGAATTTTGCGAGCTTCCGTGGAGTTTTCACTTGAAAAGAGTTGTAAGTATTAAACGTATTCTTCTACCCAAACACGAACAAACATACAAACCCGATATTTCTGTACAAAACGCATGGACGCACATCTACCCTCCTTTCCAACAAAATTAAGTATATCGTTTCTCCCCTATGTGCCGTATTACATAAGGGTGGATATAACTACCCTTTGGGGGGTGACGCCCTTTGAGAACGTGATACCGCCAATGGTGCCGGCATTTGGATATAAATATATTTGTACAATCTATTTTCGTCGTCTTCGTGTGGTCAAAGTCAATTTGATTCAAATAGGCACAATAAAAGCACTTTTGAACGTCAAAATGAACAAGAAATAGAATTGATTTTAGTCGTCCCTTCCAAAATGTAGTTTCGTTTGGAGAAGAATGGACATGGTTATGGTTAGTGACTAACCTGGTGTCAGAGTTTTCATGCTGCCCATGGGCCTCTGACTTAGCTTCACATGCTGTTGAGAAATATCTCTCAGGCATACCGGTTTCCTCGCAATGTTTTCCTTCACCCATTTTTAAGCAAGTGATACCTAATCATACACGACGACATACGCGACGACACGGTTGGCGCAGTGTTTGAGCGATTGACTGCTGCGCAGCATGTCGCGGGTTCGATTCCCGCACGGAACAAATATTTGTACGACCTGCAAGTATTTGTTTGGGTCTGGGTGTTTTTCTATCTATAATATGTAAGTATTTACAAAAAAAAATGTATATAAGTAGCCAGCCATCTCGTTACCATAACACAAGCATTAGATTGCTTAGCTTGGGACTATATGGCGTTGTGTGAAATGTCCAAGGATATTATTTATATATTATTTATTTATTTATTATACAATACGCACATGAATCTGAAAACTCAGAGGTGCGTGCCTTGGTTTTGAACTCGAGACCTAAGACTTGGCAGTCCGATGGTCACACCACTCGGCTATCACTGCTTAAAATGTATTCTACTTATATTGTAATCCTACCTCCTACTTATATTATAAAAGCATAACTTTTTGAGGATGTAAGGATGTTTGTTACTTTTTTACGTAAAAACTGCTTAACGGATTTTTATGAAATTTGTCACAGAGATAGATTATAGTCTGAAATAGGACTATATAGGATACTTTATATCCCGGTAATATATAATACAATTTTAATTTTGAAATGCATTTAATGCTAATAATAATTAATAATTATTCCATTTTTCCATTTGATTCTAAAATTCCGTGACGTCACATTGTTATATTTCACACAAATCACGTACAAATTCCGCGTTTTGACAGTTCATAAAAAGTAACGTTATTGACTACTCTTTCAAATAACCAATTGATCAAGTGTCTCCCAAATGTTGGAACCTATATGTTATCAAACTCAAACTCAAATTATTTATTTCAAATAAACCAATTACAGGCACTTTTGAATTGTCAAGGTGTCGGTCAGGCAGAGAGATGAAGCTAGTTGCCCATTCCAAAGCAGTAGGTACCTGTGGAGAAGAACGGGCAAGAAACTCCATGGACACTCTTTTAAACAAAATATGGTTACAAAATGTTGGTTACATAGATCATAATATTATTATTATACATGTGAGAACGATGCAGAACGGTGAAAGCATCCGATATAAAATATGTAAAAAAAAAAGTTCAAAAATTAAATTAAAACAAGCCATGGCCGCTAAGAGATGACCAGTCTCTACCGACAGCGCCCATCATGACGGTTAGGTACAAAGTTATATTACGCTAATCCTAAATACTTTTTCGTATGTCACCATCGTCTTATAATAATCCAATAAAACTTTTAATAATATATTCATTGAAAATCTATACTTTTCGAGTCGTGATAAAAAACGTTTCCAACTTGAATTGTCTTAAAAAAAAAGTCGATTATCTTCGGAGCCCCGCAAAAGGACACGTTTTCAAGTTTTTCGATCAGGGCTGCCACGAAAGAAGAAGCTATTTTTAAGTATCATCATATTAATAATCATCATCTGCCTAGCCTTTTTCCAACTATATTGGGATCGGCTTCCAGTCTAACCGGATGCAGCTGAATACCAGTATTTTAAATGGAGCGACTGCCTATCTGACCTCCACAACCCAGTAACTGGGCAATACGATACCCCTTGGTAAGACTGGCTGTCAGATTTTCGGGCTTCAGACGACCCGTGACGACTGCCAAAGATGCCGAATGACAGCCGCGACCAACGGCTTAACGTGCTTTCAGAGACACGGAGGAGTCTAGGTATGTAAAGACGGTCACCCATCCACGGCCAACCTCGTGAAGCGTAGCTTAACCTGATGGATCGACCTGTGCGGCTGTTAGTACTTAGCCACGAGCTCCTCATACAACCCTGTTGTACCCCAATAATAATGACTTGTATCTCATCTAGTTTTATCAGACCTTCCCTGCTTGCCTCCTTGCTGCAAAACCAGGAGTATATAGGAACAATACTTAGTACATAGAAAGGTTTATATAAATTGGTTTAGCCGAGTGACAGACCTTCCTTTGGATATCAAAGAATCAGCCGTTTTTAGGGTTCCGTGATTTTATTTTTGTTCATAGGGTTTTTTACAAACACTTTTACTCGTCAATAATATTTTTATTGGTTCTAGATGACCTGCCTAGGGGGCCTAGGCCATACACTGCCATGAACACGTATGTATGTTCAAGGCACAAAAAATAGTGATAGTGTTTGTGCTGGACAAGTGTCAATCGCTCCGTGTCGATTCGATTTCGAAAGTTGTGCTAAGTTGTTGATCGAACAATTCGTTATCTCAGCGATTTGGATTGTCAAGAACGCCACCTGTAAACGCATTTGAATGGGAATACTGATCGAGTTTCATTACACAATTTGACACTGTCTAGCATTTAGCGATAAAAAACGATTGCCCACGTGACATTTCGAAATTTTATGCCAATTCCATACATTTCGGATTTAGCGTTTTCTAACTGACTACTCAGAGAAGATAGGCCGGAACAAACTCAGAGGTCACAGTCTCTTTTAACGTCCAGACATAATCTTGGTCAGATCATGTGAAGACCATGTAGGTTGGTGTCTGAAATGGTCTTTTGAGGAAAGAACCATACAGATTGATTAGGCCTGTCCAGTCAATGCACGCCTTTGTCATAAATCGTGCAGCTCAACTCAGAGCTTAAGGAGCTCAACGATTCGACTAACACACTACACTAAAGAAACATTTTTATTCCGTCAGTCAGATAATAAAAAAATATTGGACACCGACCCTTTCCTTTATCTATACTAATATTATAAAGCTGAAGAGTTTGTTTGTTTGAACGCGCTAATCTCTGGAACTACTAGTCCGAATTGAAGAATATTATTGTGTTGGATAGTCCATTTATCGAGGAAGGCTATAGGCTATGTAACATCACGCTACGACCAATAGGAGCCGAGCAACGGGAGTAACCGCGCGGCAGCAGCTAGTCGTATTAATAAAATAAAACTAACGACAATGAGTATAACCGTATAAATCATTGAGCTCTTATAAGCAAACGGCTTCTAATAGGCGAACATCTAATGGGTTAAAACCCGCGGAACCATCTCCACGTCAAACCACGTCACCCTTACCACTAAATAATTTCCACAAGTCATGATGCCGGCCAGTGTTCTCTGATTAATGTTCTTTTTTCTCTTACTTTTATGTTTTTTTTTTCTCTATCCAACGATTGAAGGTATTATTGGAATATTTTCTTTAATACTGCAAGAGGCAAATATGGTTGCTTTGTGTCCTTTTGTATGGGGAAAGATGTTTTAATCAAATGTTGGCATGGTGACGTGTTTTACGTTTCTATTTGTTGTAAATAGAATTAACTATGTAGCTTCTGCCCGCGGCTTCGCCCGCGTAGATGACGGAAATTGCATGTTATTATACATATAAACCTTCCTCTTGAATCACTCTGTCTATTAAAAAAACTGCATCAAAATCCGTTGTGTAGTTTTAAAGATCTAAGCATGCATACAGACATTAGGACAGACGCGGGAAGCGACTTTGCTTTATACTATGTAGTGAAGACTAGCTGCTCCCTGCAGCTTCGCTCGCGTGGTCCCTAATTACCTATCTATACGAATATTATAAAGAGGAAAGATTTTATAAAAGTATGTTTGTAACGAATAAACTCAAAAACTACTCTACGGATCTGGACGGAACTTGGCACAAAGATAGATTATAGTCTGGAATAGCATATAAGCTTTTTTATCCCGGAAAAATTTCCGGGGAAAATTTCATACATACACGCGGGCGAAGCCGCTGACAAAAGCTAGTCTAAAATAAAAGTAGCCTTTTTTTTTTGCTTGGGTAATCATCTAATGACTTCCCGCTTTGGGTGGAGCGGAAGGGAGTGTCAGACTCTCACTGACTAAAACCCATCCATGTTCCTTCCTTAGCCCTTTATGTTCAGGGGTAGCGGTAACTCTTTCGGACAATCCCGCTTACCCGGCAGGCTTGGCCCTGAGGGGCCCCTTTATATGCTGACATCTATTTGAGGCGCGCGTGGAACACGTACGCGCCGTCCGGCACGGGCTTGGTCCTAATCGGACGGTGAGCTACCCATTACTCACTGCTCGCAGGAAAAAGTAGCCTTAGTTATTCCTTATACCATCAGCTATCGGTCAATAAAAGCCTTCTCCTCTTCACCGTCGTCAGGGACATGTGGTGCCATTTACACTCCAATCTTCTTCTTTTCGTGTGGTTAGTGACTAACCTGGTGTCAGAGTTTTTATGCTGCCCATGGGCCTCTGTCTTAGCTTCACATGCTATTGAGAAATATCTCTCAGACATGCTGGTTTCCTCACGATGTTTTCCTTCACCGATTTTTAAGCAAGTGATAATTTTACAATACGCCCATGAATCCGTAAAATCAGAGGTGCGTGCCTTGGGTTCGAACTCAAGACCCATGACTTGACAGTCCGACGGTCACGCCACTAGGCTATCACTGCTTCTACACTCCTCAATGCGGAGTAGTCTATGAATCCCCACCTGAGCAAGTTATCCTTGCTTCGGCCAACCTGGGTCCGGAGTCCGTTTAAAGACTTCGAGGTTGGTAAAAGCAACTCGTGTCCAGGAGACCTTCAGCAGGTGGAATGAATGGTGTGTGAAGGACTGTCTCGCTACAGCTTCAGTCTTTCTTTTGAGGGTTCGAGAGTGAGTGGAACGACACACTTTAAAAAACTATCGGTCACACCACGGTACTTGTGACGACACGGTTGGCGCAGTTCGATTCCCGCACGGAACAAATATTTGTACGACCTACAAGTAGGTATTTGTTTCGGGTCTGGGTGTTTTTCTATCTATAATATGTATCATCATCATCTGTCTAGCTTTTTCCCAACTATGTTTGGGTCGGCTTCCAGTCTAACCGGATGCAGCTGAATACCAGTACCTATTTTACATGGAGCGACTGCTTATCTGACCTCCGACCTGCGACTGCCTATCTGACCAGCCGGGACCAATGGCTTAACGTGCTTTCCGAGGCATGTGGGAGTCTCGGTATGTAAAGATGGTCACCCGTCCACGGCCAACCCCGGCTAGCGTAGCTTAACCTGATGGATCGCCCTATGCGGCTGTTAGTACTTAGCCACGAACTCCTATCTAAAACAAGTATGTATTTACGAACAAAAATGTATATAAGTAGTTTATCAGCCATCTCGTTACCATAACACAAGCATTAGGTTGCTTAGCTTGGGACTATATTATGGCGTTGTGTGAAATGTACACATATATATTATTATTATTTATATACTTTAGTATTTAATTCGCAGACTAAAGTTGATACTCAACTAAAAATATTTAGCAATTATATTGTCAACTAGCTGTTCCCGCGCGTGTTCACTGTTCGGCTCCTATTGGTCGTAGCGTGATGTTACATAGCCTATAGCCTTCCTCAATAAATGGACTATCCAACACAAAAAGAATTTTTCAATTCGGACCAGTAGTTCCAGAGATTAGCGCGTTCAAACAAACAAGCTCTTCAGCTTTATAATATTAGATTGATTATTTTAGTGCATATAGAAAAACTTACAATAACCTCTGATGCATTGGAATGTATTGTTTCTATGCAAATGTCCAAGGATATTATTTGTCTTTTACTGGGCTATCGCTGATGCTGTAGTACGTTTAAAGCATAATAATATCATCCAAACTTTGAAATGCATTCCACTCGCCTCTTTGACAATCGCTTGCATCTAATCCTGCATGAATTCAACTACACTATAGGTATATTATTAATGATCAGTACTCAAGGGAATTGAGATGTCTGCCTACCCTCTAACATTAATCATGGGACAACAATAGCGACGCGCATGCGTTACTATTATGTACTTTAAAAAGGGAAGTTATGTATTATTGTAGTGTACACCACTAGCGTGAATTTCTTTAAATAAATTGTCGAAATCATTCGCTATAGAAATAGGAATTGGTCCTTCCTTTTCGTGTAGTTAGTGACTAACCTGGTGTTAGAGTTTTTATGCTGCCCATGGGCCTCTGACTTAGCTTCACATGCTGTTGAGAAATTCTCTCAGACATGCTGGTTAAATATAGGTGACAGGATGACATTCAACATAGCCCGTTTCTTAGTTTATTGACCTATTATTTCGATGACTTGACATAAAAAAATAATAGTACGTACTCGCATTTTGTCCTATCACGATGTTTAAGCAAATTCATTGAGAACCAAGACTAAAAAAAACCAATTGAAAACGCAAGTGGAGCCAATGTTTGACACTGAAAAACGGTAAACATTTTGGTGATCCTGTAAAAAAAATATTGATCGTCTTTTATTGGACACTTTTTACTTTCACATACAATGTGGTGAAAACAATACGACCATAAATGAAAACACTGACAATACTAATAAATAGGACTATTTTGTTTTTGGAACTATCAAATAAATCCTAACACCGAAATTTAAAAAGTGTTTTTTTCAAACTAACTAAATAATAGTGACGGGCCGACTATGGGTTTTGCCAATCTTTGACTAGCTATAGTGACTAAACTATTGGATATAATTGATTGAATTTTCGTATGTAGGCTGGGGAAAGCATTAGATATACGCAGTTTAATTTATGAGCTATTTAGTTATGTTTAAATCCCATGTTCTGTCACTCCTAGCTGCTCCTGAGAAATTCCAAATCAAACTTTATATGTTCGAAAAATTTGTCTGGTCAACAACGTACAGAGGCCAGCACATCAGGTTACCCCAACCTGTCAAATTTCTTTGATAGTTTTCAACTTTATTACAAAACTATAAGGTTCATTTTCAATTGGGAATTTTTTACAGTTTGGGATAGCTTGATGTGCTGGCGTCTGTACCTAAATATCGCAATGGAGATTGTTGATACAAAATGGAAGCCATTGCTCCTGTTAGTGTGTTATGCTATTCAATCAATCAATCTCCCCTGCCTTTCCCCAACTATGTTGGGGTCGACTTCCAGTGTAACTGGATGCAGTTGAATATCATTATTTTACAAGGAGCGACTGCCTATCTGACCTCCACGACCTGGTCACTGGGTAATTCCATATCCCTCGGTAAAAGTTGTTAGATTTTCGGGCTTCTGACTACCCGTAACGATTGTCAAAGATCTAGAAATGACAGCCGGTACCAACGGCTTAACGTGCTTGTTATTACTTTGCCACAAGCTCTCACGGAACTTAGGGAGTTCGGTATGTTATGGATGGCCACCCATCCATGGACCGACCTCGACTCGCCACTAGCCTTTTTATAAAGTCAAACACGATTTGATATAAATTCAGATAGTCAACTAGATTTCGTCAACCCACAACTCGCCTACAACAATCAATACCACAAAACTGAACGAAAACAAAATGGCGGGCGCGGGAAACCGTTTTCATTAAAATAAAAACATCAAAACCATTAATATAACCAAGAAAAGATTAATGTCGGCCGAACAAAGAGTAATAAATTAGTAGTGTAATATTCTGCAAGGGTAGGCTCCCTTCGGCCATCTTGTGGAATACTGGCTCCTGATTGGTCGGTTCGGTTACTAATCAATAATTTTTCGTTGGCGCCAAAAGGGCTTTAGTCACCTTGTAAAGCAGTTCGATTTTGAACTTTCAGCCTGCGGAGTAAGGTTAATTTTACAATGTGTAGGTGCTTCTGAAACAATAGGGGTTTCGTAAATGTGGTATAGATGTTAAAATAATATATTTCATAGAGAATAAGTTATTTCAGTTCGGATGTAAAGTCATTTGTTGTTTTTGTTAAATAAAAATTGTATACAAAGGTACCAAGGACTATTTTTTTTAAATAAGTAGATGTTTCTACCAACGCTTTACGCAAAAGAAATATAGGTGAGTAGGTATATACATAATATACAAATAAATACAATTGAAATGCCTGTTAGTAATGTCAAAATAACAGTTTTTTTTTTACTAAATTCATATGATATAAGTAGGTACCTACGACACTAGACGGCCCTTACCTATACCTAACAAAAAAAAAAACCAAAAAAATATATATTACGTAATTTTTGGACTGGTCTTTAACCTGAAGATAGCTGCTGTTATCAGGAGTGACTTCAGCTACTTATATGTATTTTAGAAAAAGAAATAAGATGCTCGAGGGCAAAGCCCCGGGCAGCAGTTAATTAAAACGAACGAAGTTCCTTTCGATTAATTAGTGAAGGAATTGTAATAAAATTTTATTTCTTTTAAGTTACAATAATCAAAAAAAATCTGATCTAAAATTAACCAATCATAAAATATTGATTAAAATACATCATATTTTACTCCAAAAAAGTGTCGTTACAACTTTTAGTCTTAATTTCCGTCTAGCCCCCTTTCGCAACGCGCGATAAGAAATTTCGTTCCAAAACTGAAATCAGCCTATAACTTGCCCATTGCTGGGACTCAGGCCTACTCTCTATGTGTCCCTCGCGGGGCCAGTACGGGTTAGTAGAAGCCACATGTCTTCAAATTTTTGGTTCTATGACATGACGTTCTCCTCATATCTTTAACCCCCTCAAATCTATACTTCTATACTAATATTATAAAGCTGAAAAGTTTATGTGTTTGAACACAATCTTGGTCAGATCATGTGAAGACCATGTAGGTTGGTGTCTGAAATGGTCTTTTGAGGAAAGAACCATACAGATTGATTAGGCCTGTCCAGTCAATGCACGCCTTTGTCATAAATCGTGCAGCTCAACTCAGAACTTAAGGAGCTCAACGATTCGACTAACACACTACACTAAAGAAACATTTTTATTCCGTCAGTCAGATAATAAAAAAATATTGGACACCGACCCTTTCCTTTATCTATACTAATATTATAAAGCTGAAGAGTTTGTTGGTTTGAACGCGCTATATCTCTTGAACTACCGGTCCGAATTGAAAAATTATTTTTGTGTTGGATAGTCCATTTATCGAGGAAGGCTATAGGCTATGTAACATCACGCTACGACCAATAGGAGCCAAGCAGCGTTTGAAACCGCGCGGGAGTAGCTGAAGTCGTATGAACCCCATAGGTTCATGAAAAATTCTCTCGAAACGACAATAAATATAACTGTATAAATCATTGAGCTCTTATTTATAAGCAAACGGCTTCTAATAGGCGAACATCTATTGGATAATAGGTACAGAGTAGCTTTTGCCAGCGGCTTCGCCAGCTAGGATGTTGGAAATTATCCCACGGGAACCGTACTGCCTATCTGCCTACCTAGCCTTTTCCCAACTATGTTGGGGTCGGCTTCCAGTTTAACCGGATGCAGCTGAATACCAGTATTTTACATGGAGCGACTGCCTATCTGACCTCCACAACCCAGTCACTAACTGGGTAATACGATACCCCTTAGTAAGACTGGCTGTCAGACTTTCGGGCTTCTGACGACCCGTAACGACTGTCAAAGATGCATAAATGACAGCCGGGACCAACGGCTTAACGTGCTTTCAGAAGCACGGAGGAGTCTCGTTATGTAAAGATGGTCACACATCCACGGCCCACCCCGGCAAGCGTAGCTTAACCTGATGGTTCGACCTGTGTGGTTGTTAGTACCTACTGAGCCACGAGCTCCTTCATGTTATAAACCATATGAGTCCCAAATTTCATCCAGACCCGTTCAGTGATTTTTGCGTGAAAACGTAACAAACATCCGTACAAATTAGCATCCTCACAAACTTTCACGTTTAAAATATTGAGTTGGAAGTAACTTTGGTATGTCCTGCTCTACAGAGAACCAAAGAAGGCGCAATAAATTAAAATATTAACAACCTCTTTCAAAATCACAACCATGCATAAAATCAACAGCTTCTAACTCTTACAATTTTAACCCAAAAAAAAACTATGTTAACACCTTCAAAACTTGACAATAGTAAAAAAAAAGGGCTGACCACGGATTTTGTAAATGTCAAAGACAACTTCGGTAGTCGTTTAAAAAAAAATATGTCTCTCAAAGCTTTTAAGATAAGTGGATAACAGGATTTGTCAAAATTTTTGAGGTTTTAAACAAAAAAGGATCGATTTTGGAGGAAAAAAAATTGACCAAATTGGTTTTGCGAAATAAAGGGACTATTATAAAGAATTGTCTTTGAGTAGTTTAAGATTTTGAATTGATAGAAGAGCGTTAGTCTATGTTCTTGTATGGTAAGCACATCTTTTTGATCATCCAATATATCGGGAGGGGGGATCTCCCTCCGTATAGATAAACTACGATAACACGCCCCACCCCTGCAAAATTCAAAACGTTTTAAAGTATTTGTGAAAACAATCACAAAGCGCCACCAAGACTCACAACACAACGCATGTCGCTGCCGGCCTGCTACTGAAGACGAATACCTACTTACGACTACATACAAACTCTTTCGTAAGGATGTGACTACAAACATTGAAGCAGTAATTTGGAAGGGCGCGCCATGTTATCGTAGTTTATAGTACCTCGGATAGTAAGTCCGTTAAGCTGTCAAAGTCAAAGAATTGATTCTAGTCGCCCCTTTCAAAATGTAGTTTTGTATGGAGAAGAATGGGCAAGAAACTCCACCGTTACTCCTCAGAAGCCGAAGTCTGACAAACAGCCTTACCAAAGGGTATCGTGTTACCCAGTCCCTGGGCTGTAGAGGTCTGATAGGCAGTCGCTCCATGTAAAATCCTGGTCTACATCTTTTCGTTTGCTTAGTGACAAACCTGGTGTCAGAGTTTTCATGCTGCCTATGGGCCTCTGACTTAGCTTCACATGCTGATGAGAAATATCTCTCAAGAAGTTTCCTTGCGATGTTTTCCTTCACCGATTTTTTAAGAAAGTGATAATTATACAATACGCACATGAATTCGAAGAGTCAGAGGTGCCCTCCATGTAAAATCCTGGTATTCAGCTGCCTCCTGTTAGACTGGAAGCTAACCCCAATATATTTGGGAAAAGGCAGGCAGATTAATTGATATTTAACTGACTAACAGACAAACCACTGAAAATATTTGCGCATAGTGGAGACTACAATACGATCATTAATTAAACTGCGTATTATCTAATGCTGTCCCCAGCCTGCATACGAAAATTTAATCAAATATATCCAATAGTTTAGTCACTATAGCTAGTCAAAGATAACCCATAGTCGGTCCACCACTATTAGGTATTTAGTTTGTTTGAAAAAAAAAACTTTTTTTAAATTTCGGTGTTAGGATTTATTTGATAGTTCCAAAATAGTCCTAGTCATCAGTATTTTCATTTATGGTCGCTGGCAACAGTATTTTTTTCTAAGTCGATAATGTATATTCAAAACTTAAATTTCTCTTCGCATCTTAATTTAACATAATAAATGCGAAAGTAAGTTTGTCAGTTTGTTTGTTACCTTTTCACGCCTAAACCACTGAACCGATCATCCTGAAATTTTGCATATACGTTGTCAGGTGTACAGAAACGGACATAGGGTACATTTCATCCCGAAGAAAAGCACCGTTTTCAAGAAAAACCACAAAAACTTTCTTATGATAATAGATGGCGCCACGTGTCTTTCAAATTATGACTGAATTATAGTATGTTAGACTTGAATTGATTGTCAAATTGTAAATTAGCGTGAGGAAAGTCGCAGGCAAAAGCTAGTTTTGTCAAAAAATAAACATGAATTAGTGAAAACTGTATCTCTAAAGGTGCTGATACGGAGTGACGCTGCGGACATGACGTCACCGTGACTAGCCACTTGGCTTCCGGTCGTTTACTTTTTAATTTTTGAGCTTTCTATATGTTTTTTGATAAGTGTCAAGTGCGAGTTGTGAGTGAATTTGGACTGCAAAGAGTTTGAGGCTCGTTTTCATCCCTCTACTATTGTGTCTGCCTATAGGTACTTTAATACTTAGGCACTTACCGATATATTTCAGATTTTTATTGGTTAGATTCAATCTGCCGAGCTTTTTCCTAACTATATCGGGGTCGGCTTCCAGTCTAACTGGATGCAGCTGAATACCAGTATTTTACATGGAGCGACTGCCTATCTGACCTCCAAAACCCAGTCACTAACTAGGTAATATGATACCCCTTGGTATGACTGGCTGTCATACTTCCGGGCTTCTGACGACCCGTAACGACTGTCAGAGATCCACGAATGACAGCCGGGAACAACGGTTTAACGTGCTTTCCGAGGCACGGGGGAGTCTCGATATTTGAAGATGGTCACCCATCCACAGACCAACCTCGGCAAGCGTAGCTTTCGTACAATCCCGCTTACCCGGCAGGCTTGGCTCTAACGGGCCCCTTCATATGTTCTAGGCCTCCTGGAGTCTTGGCCCTCGCTCCTCAGACAAACTTGAAACTGATCTTCCTTGCTCCAATGCCCGAGGAAGCTACTCCAAACGCTAAACTTGAACACTTTCACTATAACAGACATGATCCAGTCATGATGACGTCACAAATACAATATGGCGGCCAGTCATGTTCATTCAGCGGTTTCGTGTAACTGTATGATTTTGAGTGTTTATTTTGGTTCAATGTGGTAGCTAACACAAGTAGGAGTTCGTGGCTTAGTAATAACAGTCTTACGGTTCGATCCGTCAGGTTAAGCTACGGTTGCCGAGGTTGGTCCCTGGATGGGTGACCATCGTAACATCCCGAGATTCCTCTGTCGTTAAGCCGTTGGTCCCGGCTGTCATTCGTGCATCTTTGACAGTCGTTACGGGTCGTCAGAAGCCCGAAAGTCTGACAGCCAGTCTTACCAAGTATCGTATTACCTAGTCAGTTACTGGGTTGTGGAAGTCAGATGCCCAGTCGCTCCATGTAAGGTAGGTACTGGTTTTCAGCTGCATCCGGTTTGACTGGAAGCTGACCCCAATGTAGTTAGGAAAAAACTAGGCTGATTTTTGAAGTAACACAAGTTAAACAAAATAAAAAAGTCGTTTATTCAAACTAGGCTGAAAATCAGCACCTTTTTGAACGTCAAAATTATTATACCATAAATGATGATTTAAAAGAGTGTCTATGGAGTTTCTTGCCCGTTCTTCTCCACAGGTACCTACTGCTTTGGAATGGGCAACTAGCTTCATCTCTCTGACTGACCGACGACCCCTTGACAATTCAAAAGTGCCTGTAATTGGTTTATTTGAAATAAACGCTTTGAGTTTGACTTTATCACGAAAGAATAAGGTTCATATTCAATTGGGAATATTTGACAGTTTGGGATAGCTTGACGTGCTGTACATAAAATAAATTGGTTATCTACATTTGTCTGTGGATCGATTTTAATTAACTTTTTTGTTAGGTTGTGTCTTTATGTCAGACGCGGAAAGGTTTAGTGATTCGATACCGTTTATAAATGACTAGCTTCGCCCGTGTGGTTGTCAGGAATTGTTACATTATAGCAGTTTTAATAAGGATCACTAATTTTTTGAAAATATAATACCTATAGCCTATCTCACCCGGGGATAGTAAAGCTTCCCAATAGTGAAAGAATTTTTCAAATCGGTTCAGTAGTTTTGGAGCCTATTCAATGCAAAAAAAAACAAACATTCAACTTTTTCCACTTTATGAATTTTTCCTCCTTTTACTCACATGAACACACATCTTAAAATATCTACCTGCCTACCTACATAAAACAAAAGAGTAAGATTAATATTAAAATTGTAAATATTTCTTAGAGCCCTCTTCCTAATTATTATTTTGTTATGCCCGACAGGGCCCACAATGCTCTAAAACTAATCTATGTATATTCTTATGTACAGACGCCAGCACATCAAGCTATCCCTAACTGTCAAATTTTCTCAATTCAAAATGAACCTTATGTCTTTGCAATAAAGTTGAAATACTATCAAACAAATTTAACAGATTGTGGTAACTTGATGTGCTGGCCTCTGTACCTACCACTTAAGTTCACATTGTGAAATGCAATAAACCTATTGAGTATTGAGTATAATATTAGTATAGATTTCGTTTGCTTGAAGTCCGTAAATGTATTTGACGCTTGCGCTCTTATTATTAATTTGTTTTATTCACAATGTAGATAGCCAGCACATCAAGATACCAGAAACTGTCAAATTTTCTCAATCGATTTTGGACTTAACGTTCAAGGTTTTAAGCCGTTGGTCCCGGCGGTCATTTGTGCATCTTTGACAGTCGTTACGGGTAGTCCGAAACCCGAAAATCTGACCATCTTACCAAGGGATATCGTATTACCCAGTTACTGGGTTGTGGAGGTCAGATAGGCAGTCGCTTCATGTTAAAGACTGGTATTTAGCTGCATGCATAGACTGGAAGCCGACCCCAACATAGTTGGGAAAAGGCTAGGCAGATTGCTGATTGAAATTAATAAATAAAAAAGTATCGTATCCATTGTCATTAACAAGAACAGCCCAAAAGATTAGTTTCAACGACTGCGTACGCGTCGCTGGAAATAAATTAACTATTGTATATAGAACATTGAACTCTTGGGTTTTAGAACAACACACATTATATCAGCCAATATCCCTCAAAGAGGTATCAATCAGCGGGATTGTACGAAAGGGTTACCGCTACCCCGGAACATAAAGGGCTACGGAAGGAACATGGATGGGTTTAAGTCAGTGAGTAACACACCCTTCAGCTCCACCCAGAGCGGGCGGTGTCGTATGATGATTTCCCATCCTTTAAAAAAATGGGTAAATCAGTGTTGAAAATAAATAAAATTGTAGTGACTGTTTGTAATGACAAAATAACAGATTTTTACTAAATGCATAGTAACTATATAGTATGTACTTATAGTACTATATTTTTAAAATATCTTCTTTAAAATTTTTGTATGTTAGTTTGTTCCGGCTAATCTCCAAAACCGCTGGACCGATTTCGACTTTCAGAAAAGGCCCAAAAATATATGGAGCCTGAATGTTCTCCTTGAACGGGAGGAGTAATTTGATGATTGCCCACCCTCAAAAAAAAAAGCCGAGCTGACACAATTTTCGCGGGCAAAGACGCGGTCAAAGTGTTAGTCGAGGATAAACAAATAAAATGAGTCGCGAAGATCAAACTAAAAATTCCTGTAATTAAAGTTATAGAGATACAATTCGTATCTCCTTTCCAAGGAACTCCAATTTAAAATACACCACTAAGTATACCTAAAGTGACCCAACATATAAAGTATAGCAACATCCTGGCACAAAAAAAAAGTAACCAAACAACGCAACAACAAACATACAACCATCTCTTTCTTACACGCAACATTAACATACGTTAAAAAGAGATAGGTGTGTTTCTCGCAGACACCGCCTCAAGCTCCGCCTACAGGCCTTATAGGCAGACTGGTTGGTCGAGACAATGTGAAAAAAAAAACGCTAGTTCGAGCAAGGGACAAAAAGGTATACTGCCCCATTATTCGGTCGAGGCTGTAAGGAGAAGTATCCTTTGCCAGATTAAAAAGTGAAAATCATAGTGCATATTGCTATGTCATGGGTGGTTGCAATTTTTTTTAAATTCAGTGACATTTGTATTTGAGTTGTGTGAAAACTCTATAGTGTTTGTGGATTTTTGATTGTTTTTTTTTATATTGTGGCAAAGAAGATTAGTTTATTAAGGTATGTAGGTGTTTTCATTTAATTTTATAGTCATTGTAATGTATGTTTTATTAATTCGTACTTGTCTTTGATTGATTCAAAATGGCGGATTTATTACACACATTCATCCGTAGCTACTACCATGGTTTGGTTTCATCCTTTATTAAGGTTGTTTCATACGAAATGTAGGGTTCTAAAGACTTCATGAAATTGAAATTCTATAGGTAAACACAGTACCGAAAACATGAAAAAAAAAAATTCATGTCCTCGCTATAGATAATTGTCTTATAAGACCTTAAAGTATGACCTCATTTATTCATAAGATCTTTATTAATGACCTGGACGACAAAATCTATATCCTTTTAACGCCATTGTCACATATACTCGACAAGCAAGCGCATCGCCAGTAGGTACGCCAGACACAAATATGTGACAAAAATTCGTTGCACTAAGACACGAAATAAACAATTAAATCATTACTTTTGTGTGTATTTGAATAGATATATTAAAAATCGAAGCTCTCGTACGTATCTAATGATTTGAAACAAATTAAAAGACTCCATGGATATTGGGAAATTCATGATAACAAGAAGAAATAAATTTGTAGCTTGGCGTGGAGGGCACGCGCGTGCGTTTATGCTCTGGCGTTCAAAAACTTAAAAACGAAAGAATGACAAAATATTTCTGGCGTTTAAATAGTTAAATGGACAATAATTCACTTCAAATATTTCAGTTATAATTCATTAAAATTGTATATCTATACTAATGTTATAAAGCTGAAGAGTTTGTTTGAACGCGCTAATCTCTGCAACTACTGGCCCGCATTGAAAAAGTCTTTTTGTGTTGGATAGTCCATTTATCGAGGAAGGCTATAGGCTATGTAACATCACGCTACGACCAATAGGAGCCGAGCAGCGGGTGAAATTTCTTGAATCTGTATTCCGAGTATTTTGTACAGCATCATCATCATTCTCCTGCCCTTATCCCAATTTATTTGCACTCGGCGCAACATGACTTTTTCCTCCATACTTCTCTATTAGTCGTCATCTCGGTAGTCACTCCCTTTCTAGCCATATCATCTTTCACACAATCCATCCATCGTTTCTTTGGTCTTTCTTTACTTAAACAGAGCAACGCGCCTAATATAGAAATCATTATTTTGTTCTAATCTAAACTACTTTGTCCGGGACTCGCGTAGAAAATACAACAGATAAAAAGAATTAAAACTCTAAACAGAATATTTAAAAAAATAATCACAAAGTTAAAAGAGACCAAACAGGGTCCTATCTCAACATAATGCTGCGATATAATGACGTCCAGTTAAGCAGCCGGTAACCATAATTCTCGAGTTCGAACCCAAGACACGCACCTCTGATTTTACGGATTCATGTGCGTATTGTATACTTATCACTTGCTTAAAAATCGGTGAAGGAAAACATCGTGAGGAAACCAGCATGTCTGAGAGATATTTCTCAACAGCATGTGAAGCTAAGTCAGAGGCCCATGGGCAGCATAAAAACTCTGACACCAGGTTAGTCACTAACCACACGAAAAGAAGATCTCAGTTAAAATTAAAAACATCCATGTAGAATGATTTCGTCTCCCGTCGGCCCGCGCTCTCGCTCTTCCTACAAAAGACTTCAACGCGTCTTTTTAGAATTATTTGTATTAACAATGTTTCTGCCTAACCCAACGGGAAATACAGGCGTGATGTTACGTTTAAGATGTTTTTCTTTACCATAAACAAGTCATTGTTCTTACTTCAAAATATACAAGGTGTTAAAAAATTAACTCTAATAATTTCGTGGGAGCATTCATCTTCTTCATCGTGTGGTTAGTAACTAACCTGGTGTCAGAGTTTTTATGCTGCCCATGGGCCTCTGACTTAGCTTCACATGCTGTTGAGAAATATCTCTCAGGCATGCCGGTGGCGGTTTCCTCACGATGTTTTCCTTCACCGATTTTAAGCAAGTGATAATTATTCAATACGCACATGAATCCGAAAAATCAGAGGTGCGTGCCTTGGGTTCGAACTGTACCTACTGTGTGTATTGGGAGCATTGTACTCATCGTTACGAACAACTTTTACTATGTGATGAACCCTGAAATCGCGAAAAAAATATGAGCTGTTCCATACATTTTATTCAGTTCCGTGTGCATAAATGTATGGAAACGCTCATATTTTTTTCTTAGAGTTTTTAACTCCTTATTTATAATACTAGCTGCTGCCAGCGGCTTCGTCCGCGTGGATGCCGGAAATTATCCCAAGGGAACGTACTACTGGGATAAAAGGTATCCTATGTGTTAATCCAGGTCATAAACTACCTCTGTGCCAAGTTTCATCCAGATCCGTTCAGCCGTTTGAGCGTGAAGGACGGACAAACATACAAACACACACACAAAATTCGCTTTTATAATATTAATAATAATAATAATAATGTTTTATTGGTTAAAAGGTATTTGTAGTTCGTACATATTAGAGTTACATAATTATGTAAGTAAACGTAGTACTTAAACTAACAAATATTTGTATGGGGTGAACTACTGTTCTCCTAGCTAGGTAGCTGAGCAACCTAAATATTAGTGTGACCTTGTACATACATTGTAATTTTTTCTTCTTATTTAGGTACGGATTTTGACAGTATCTGTGTGACATTAATACGCAGTAGCTTCATCACAATGAGTGATCAATCAAAATGGACACATTGCATTGTCACAATATTTTTATAGGCATGGAATTTTGAACAAAGTTTCTTGAAATCGGTCTCATCCCGTGGGAGTGTCATCATCTGCCAAGCTTTTTCCCAACTACGTTGGGGTCGGCTTCTAGTCTAACCGGATGCAGCTGAATACCAGTATTTTACATAGAGCGACTGCCTATCTGACCTCTACAACCCAGTAACTGGGCAATACGATACTCCTTGGTAAGACTGGCTGTCAGGTTTTCGGTATTCAAAGTAGTAAATATGTGAGCACCATGCACTTATGACATAATTAAGTTTACTTGCCACTGCTACATGTGTTTTTCTTTTCACCTTTTGTGATGTATTGTTTTTATTCTGGGTACATCGTCTTCACATATAATGTTATAATACATGTATACAAAACATTGTGAAACATTTTAAAAGAGTAACGGTGGAGTTTCTTGCCCATTCTTCTCCACACGAAACTACTTTTTGGAAGGGGCGACTAGAATCAGTTCTATTTCTTGTTCATTTTGACGTTCAAAAGTGCCATTCTTGTGCCTATTTGAAATAAATGTTTTAACTTTGACTTTGACTTTGAAAGTAGTATTCAAAGCAATTTAAGTCAGAGGCTCATGGGCAGCTTAAAAACTCTGACACCAGGTTAGTCACTAACCACACGAAATGAAGAAAGAAAGTCGTTTCGTTATGTTTTAATTACGTAGGCTATGGTAGAATAAGAAGAATGATACAGAATTGACTATTTGACTCGGTCAAAATAAAACATGAAATCACATAGAAAAAAGTCCGCTCGTCTTAAAATCTTCCATCACCGTACCTACAGAAATTAGCATGGGATAGAAATCTTCAAATGACTCCTCCCGTTCTGGGTGGAGCGGAAGGGAGTGTCAGACTCTTACTGACTGAAACCCATCCATGTTCCTTCTTTAGTCCTTTATGTTCCGGGGTAGTGGTAACCCTTTCGGAAAATCCCGCTGATTGATACCCCTTTCAGGGATATTGACGGCGTTGCTTGGGATTTATACTAAGATATAAAATATCTTCTCCACAATCAACTTTAAATAATAGCCTGCCGTATTGTTGAGCCTGCCGTTTTTCCGAAAAGATTTTGACAAAATTTCACTACCCAAACAAATTTTAGCAACCTTTTTTTTTATACCAATGCAATATTTGGAATGATTTTAATACACAGTTTTTCATTTGGTTTTTACTTGACAGAACATTACCTATGATAATGTATGGTATGGGCATGTTATGCGGAGGAATGAGGAAAATGTTGTCAGGAAAGTTGTGAGTATGAATGTTGATGGCTATACAAGTAGAGGGAGACCAAAGAAACGAAGGATAGATTGTGTGATGATATGGCTAGAAAGGGAGTGACTACCAAGATGACGACTAATAGAGACATATGGAAGAAGAATACATGTTGCGCCGAGCGCAAATAAATTGGGTTAAGGGCAGGAGAATGATGATGAATGTACGCTATTTAGTCTTACACAAACAACATAGGTAACCCACGTTAAACGCTAACACCCAAAGGACACAGCCAAAAGGTAAAAACGAACTCCAAAAAGTAACCGACCACAATTCTTATTCGAAATACGAAATACAAAAAAAAAGAAGCAACCATCGACACGACTTTTGAAATGAGAACATCCCACACGCTCCGAAATTGAAAAGGTTCGAGGGATAGAGGTTTAAAAGAAATAAAATTAACACAAAAAAAAAACTGGTTTCGTATTGAAAATTAAGTGGAGGCGTTTTTAAAGGGGACTTAGTTTTTTTGTGCTTTTCCGAAGTATAATTTTGTAGCTTTAACGTCTGGGTCTTGAGTGTATTTACTTTTGTCGAAGTCTTTAGGGTTTAAACCCCTCAGGCCATGGGGTCCGAGTTCGCATGGTTTGTTTAAAGAAATCTCCAAATGGCTGGATGACACTTCTCGTGACCTAAGGCTGGCTTTTACCTTAGCCAGAGGCAAGCCATAGAACGTGGCAATGCTGCCACTCTCTTGTTTCACCGCTTAAGTAATGCACTTGGCCAGCGAAATTGTCTGAAAGGGTTACCGCTGCCCCGGAACACAAATGGCTTAAGGATAGAACATGGATGGGTTTTTGTGTCGGTATGTAAAGATGGTCACCTGATCTCAAAACTCAAACTAAAATTATTTATATCAAATAAACCAATTACAGGCACTTTTGAATTGTGAAGGGGTCGGTCAGTCAGAGAGATGAAGCTAGTTGCCCATTCCAAAGCAGTAGGTACCTGTGGAGAAGAACGGGCACGAAACTCCATGGACACTCTTTTTGGGTTACATCATGTTGAAATATACATGTGTATGTGCTATTCCAGAATATAATCTATCAGAGAATCTACCAGAGTCTCGGTATGTAAAGATTGTCACCCATCCACGGCAAACCCCGGCAAGCGTAGCTTAACCTGAAATATCGATCCCTGCTGCTGTTATTACTTAGCCACGAGCTCCTCACATACATTTCATGCTAATACTCATTCATCATCATTCTCCTGCCCTTATACCAATTTATTTGCGCTCGGCGCAACATGTCTTCTTCTTCCACACTTCTCTATCAGTCGTCATCTCGGTAGTCACTCCCTTTCTAGCCATATCATCTTTCGCACAATCTATCCATCGTTACTTTGGTCTTCCTCTACTTGCTTGCTGCTAATACTCATTAAAAAAAAAAAAAAAACAGTTGAAATACGTCGGTATTTTAACTGTTTTTTTTCAGCCGGTATGTTGATACCTTCGCGCCGTGGGGTACTCGTTTGAATGGATGTCAAAAAAACGATGACCCCCGCTGCGAGGCTATGTTCACACCCTTTTACATTTATGTATGTAGGTTGGGTTGTCTTTATGTACATATAAAGTATGACGGAAACCCCTCGATCCTTGCTGGAGTCAGCCCGCGAGGTAGAGGGTTCTTTTTTTTTACGGCTGGTAAATCATGCAATGACTCCTTCCGCTCTGGGTAGAGCGGAAGGGAGTCACAGACTCTTACTGACTAAAACCCATCCATGTTCCTTCCTTAGCCCTTTATGTTCCGGGGTAGCGGTAACCCTTTCGAAAAATCCTGCTTAGCGCCTCTGAGCCTGGAGCTTTAAAATCCCCCCTTAATAATGAAAATGAAAGAACAAAGAAAAAAAAATAGGTTTATTTGCAAGTATTTGTTCCGGGTCTGGGGGTTTTTCTATCTATAATACGTATGTATCTATAGTAATATTATAAAGCTGAAGAGTTTGTTTGTTTGAACGCGCTAATCTCTGGAACTACTGGTTGGAATTGTAAAAATCTTTTTGTGTTGGATAGTTCATTTATCGAGGAAGGCTATAGGCTATGTAACATCACGCTACGGCCAATAGGAGCCGAGCAGAGGTGAGACCGCGCGGCAGCAGCTAGTTTACTAATAAAATTGCTTTGGAATGGGCAACTAGCTTCATCTTTCTGACTGTCCGAAGTCCGAACCCTTGACAATTCAAAAGTGACTGTAATTGGTTGTTTTTTGACACGGTTGGCGCAGCGGTTGTGCGATTGACTGCTGCGCAGCATGTCGCTGGTTCGATTTCCGCACGGTACAAACATTTGTACGACCTACAAGTATTTGTCCCGGGTCTGGGTGTTTTTCTATCTATAATACCGATGTTTTTACAAAAAAAAAAACGTATATCAGTCATCGCGTTACCATAACACAAGCATTAGGTTGCTTAGCTTGAGACTATATGGCGTTTTGTGAAATGTCCAAGGATAATATTATTTGCGACAAACATGACGCAGTAAAATAAGTTGAGGGAAAATATAAAAACTTTTTCTGTACTAAGTAGTAGTAGTAAGATATAAGGGATATCATATTACCACCCAGTGGGTTGTGGAGGTCAGATAGGCAGTCGCTTTATGTAAAATACTGGTATCTAGTTGTATCCGATTAGACTGGAAGCCGATCCCAACATAGTTGGGAAAAGGCAGGCGGATTGATTGAATTCTCTGTTATTTACTCCCTTTCTAGCCATATCATCTTTCACACAGTCCATCCATAGCTTCTTTTAACAATCCCATGTTAATTTAAACTATCTAAAGTGCAAAATAGCTCTGAGACGCATGTTAAATCCATTCGGAAGATGGTCTCCAATAGATAAAAGATATCTTTACAAGAAATCAAATGACGTTTCCACACTTTTTTTTGTCTGTAACTCATTACGTTAATAATGACAGCTCTTTCGTTCTCAAAATGAATCATAAAGGTACATTAATGTCTTATACCTAGCAGTGTATACTAAATACCTACAAGAAATATAAGGAAAAACACAAAATAAAATACCTACATATTATGGAGCGTCGAATCAGGCCACCGCAATGGGAAACACAACCAAGATTACAAAGAGATATCGCTATCTCTCTCCAACGCGCTCGGAATGATTTTAAATTAATTCGAAAATTGAAACAAAAAGTTGCGCAAGAAAGGGATGGGAGTACGTCAGTTGTTTCGTTTCGAAATTGGAATGTGGAACCGGTTGTAGGACTACATGATTCGATTTTTAAATTTGAGTTTTGTGTCGAGTGGGAAAAGCTTTTGGTCAAGTTTTGGGTAAAATTTTTGTTTTATTAATATTTTGTGTTAATAAAACGATAATATTTATGTATTTCTACATAGTTTACATAAATTTCAAGGATACCTAATGTTTTAGACCATATTTTTCTTTGTTAAACTGGCTATTTGAGACGGTCAAAAATAAAATATGAAATCACATAGACAAAAGACCGCTCGTCTTAAAAACTTCCATCACCGTACAGAAATTATATATATGCGAGGATATAATTGTAAAATTGGACTTTATTACAAAAGCGTAAGGTTCATTTTCAATTGGGAAACTTTGACAGTTAGGGATAGCTTGATGCGCTTGCGTTTATACATAACTTTCATAAAGATTAGCATGTATTGATAAAACCATTTTTATTGTTTTAAATATTTTAATAATGAGAGAATCATTTCTTTCAGAGATTTCATATCGCTATGAGAAATTGGAAAGCAGTTTTCTTGAAAAGATTCTTTGATTAACGTTTTTATAAACATAACATTACGACTTATATCCCTGAAGGGCTAGGCAGACGTGGTCATGCCAAAGTACTGGGTTCGACTCCCGAGCGAGTCATCATCATCTGCCTAGCCTTGCCCCAACTATGTTGGGGTCGGCTTCCAGTCTAACCGGATGCAGCTTAATACCAGTATTTTACATGGAGCGACTGCCTATCTGACCTCCACAACCCAGTAACTGGGCAATACGGTACCTGTTGGTAAGGCTTGCTGTCAGATTTTCGGGCTTCTGACGACCCGTAACGACTGTCAAATCACATATAGGTATCTTAAATGCGCAACCCTATGAAAACTTTAGCGTCATTTTAGGTGCCGCGCTCCTGTCATCCGTTCAGAGCTCGGGCTGTCTATCTCCATTACAAAATATAAGCTCGAAAATCAACCAAATCATTAAAATTGACATCAATTTCAGTGTTCAACCAATAGCAAGTCCCCTCGTCTATTACAATTTGAAACAATTGAAACCAATAGACTTCTATTGAAGCGGCCGCCATCTTGAAATTGTGGTTATATCAATAAGGGAGCTTTAAAATGCTGCATTTTGTGTTGAATTTATCAATAATAAAATTTTAAAGCTAACAACTTAAACTAAATTAAATGATGATCTAACTAACTATATACAAATAAATAAGTATAAAAACCGAAAGTACACTTAGACGTCAAAGTACTCATCCGCATCGCTGTCGCCCGGAAACGTGCCCAGAAGACTGGCAGCATTGAAGTATCGACCAATCGGTGAGAAATTTCCTTAAAAAGGAGTTGCGCACTCGGGCCCCATGACCCTAAAGTTTCGACCCCAAACGGCTCAAAACTGTAGTTACCCATCAGGTTACAGTATTTACGTCGCTTGAGGGTCTCAGCAGCGGCAGCAGCGGCGCCAGCACAGCCCGCCGTGCTAAATTTGTTGAATTTATTGAATACTAACTAATATGAAAAGCAATGGTGAGCCATTGTAATAAATAGCCCAGATTTACGAATTGTTGGTCGTGACTTCGATATGAGGCAAGCGCTTTATTCTGTGTAAATAATTTCATCATCAGTGCTCTTAAAACGGTGAAGGAAAACATCGTGAGGAAACCGGGATGATGCCGGTTTCCTAGAACCAAAAACTTGAAGACATGTGACATCTACCAATCCGTACGCCGCGTGGTGGATAATAGCCCACGCCCTGTCGAAGAGTAGAGGCCTGTCCATTGGCATTGGGAAGATTACTACCTAATATTATAAAGAGAATATATTTTATTTTTTGTATCTTTCTTTATAGTGGATCTGAATTGACCTTTTTTTAACGCCAAGCTACAAATCATGAATTTCCCAATTTTCATGGTGTCTTTTAATTTGTTTCATGTCATTAAATACGTACGAGAGTTTCAATTTTTAAGATATCTATATAAACACACACAAAAGTAATGGTTTAATTAACTATTTCGTGTTATAGTGTTGTTGCCATTGTGACATATTTGTGTCGTTGGCGTACAGGGCATGAGTTTGCCTGTCACATAATATATGTGACAAAGGCGTTCAAAAGGTAAAAATATTACGTAACCCATTTTAAAACATCATTCTCCTATAGAAAGCAATATTATTAGCGACTAAAATGGGCTGTATTTTATCGACTTTTACTCCAATGAAGTCGTGGGCAGAAGCTAGTTTACACTTATATAATAAAGAGGAAAGATTTGTATTTTTCTATGTTTGTAACAAATAAACTCAAACATTTCTGAACGGACCTGGATGAAATTTAGCACAGAGAAAGTTTATAGTCTGGATTTCTGGAATAACAGATAGGCTTTTTATTCTGGAAAAATAATAATAATATCCTTGAACATTTCACACATCGCCATATAGTCCCAAGCTAAGCAACCTAATGCTTGTGTTATGGTAACGAGATGGCTGATAAACTACTTATATAATTTTTTTTTGTAAATACCTACATAGAAAAACACCCAGACCCAGAACAAATACAAAATACAAAAATGTACGGTTCCCGTGGGATAATTTCCTAATTACATGCGATCAAAAGCCAGTGAATAATAAAATTCTACAGGTTGAAATAACACAAACATTTCAAAGTTACTTCCGGGAATAAAATTACCTACAAGCATTCAATAACGAATTCGCGATCAAAACATTTGATGTCGAAATAATCAACAATGCCACCGACACGCCAATGATCCATGGATCTATAGATCAATTCACTTTCGGCGCAAGCGGCGCGACAAGTCATTGCCAAGGTTACAACAATACGCTTTTTTATAACAAAACGTTATGTAATAGTTTATTTTTGAACTTTATTTGTTACGTACTTACTTACTTTTGTTTTTTTTTTTATTTGAGGGTAGGAAAGCATCCAATGACTTCTCCCGCTCTGGGTGGAGCGGAAGGGAGTATCAGACTCTTACTGACTAAAACCTATCCATGTTCCTTCTGGGATATCATGTCATCCAATAACTTCTTCCGCTCTGGGTGGAGCAGAAGGGAGTGTCAGACTCTTACTGACTAAAACCCATCCATGTTCCTTCCTTAGCCCTTTATGTTCCGGGGTAGCGGTAACCCTTTCGGACAATCCCGCTTAGTTACGTACGTACCTACTTAACCCCTTACTCATCATCTGCCTAGCCTTTTCCTAACTATGTTGAGGTCGGCTTCCAGTCTAACCGGATGCAGCTGAATACCAGTATTGTACAAGGAGCGACTGCCTATCTGACCACCACAACTCAGTTACTGGGCAATACGATACCCCTTAGTAGGACTGGCTGTCAGATTTTCGGGCTTCTGACGACCCGTAACGACTGTCAAAGATGCACAAATGACGATCGGGACCAACGGCTTAACGTGCTTTCCGAGGCACGGAGGAGTCTCGGTATGTAAAGATGGTCACCCATCCACGGCCAACCCCGGCAAGCGTAGCTTAACCTGATGGATCGACCTGTGCGGCTGTTAGTACTTAGCCACGAGCTCCTCTGATATTTATAGAACCAACATCCAGAAACCGGCTAAATTAGTTTCTATAAATACCCAAACTCTAGCACACCCATCCAATTAACTAATTTTATAACATTCTAAAACCCCCCGTGATTGGTCGACCATGAAGGCTACAAGATGGCGGCCCAATATGGCGTCCGCGAAACAATTAAAACATGTGTTTTTTTTACGACCGGACGAAATTCGGTATGGTTCGATTGATTATACATAGAAACTTTTTTATTGTATGTTTTCGAGGTGTGTTTTCTATAGGATTTACCTGTTTTGTGTTATTACCGGTCGATCCATCAGGTTAAGCTACCCTTGCCGGGGTTGGTCCGTAGATGGGTGACCCTCTTCACATACCGAGACTCCTCCGTGTTTCGGAAAGCACGTCAAGGCGTTGGTCCCGGCTATCATTTGTGCATCTTTGACAGTCGTTACGGGTCGTCAGAAGCCCGAAATTCTGACAGCCAGTCTTACCGAGGGGTATGGTATTGCCAAGTTATGCACTTGGTTGTGGGGGTCAGATAGGTAGTTGCTCCATATAAAATACTGGTATTCAGCTGCACCCGGGCAGACTGGAAGCTAACCCCACATAGTTGGGAAAAGGCTTCTTTCTTTCTTTCCGTGTGGTTAGTGACTGCCTGGGGTCAGAGTTTTTATGCTGCCCATGGGCGTCTGACTTAGCTTCACATGCTGTTGAGAAATATCTCTCAGACATGCCGGTTGCCTTACGATGTTTTCCTTCACCGGTTTTGAAGCAAGTGATAATTATAGTGGAAAAGGCTAGACAGATCTATAGAAAAAACTTAGAAAATTACAAAATACACTCGAGAGCAATGAATCCGGGTCACTTAAAGAATGTTAAAAATCTCGGAAACTAAAAATGATAGGTTAATGCAATAAATTGTATTTAATAGACAATGTAATACTCCTTAAATGAAAGTAAAAAAAATATGAGTCACCATACATTTTATTAACACAAAATTACTTAAAGAAAAAAACTGCTGATCTCTCCTTAAAACAAAAATAGGAAACATGAAATTTTTGAACTTTATTACGATTTTCTTGAATTTTAATACTTCGTATTGCCTCCTCGTGCTTCCATTACTGCGTTTACGCGGTTTGGCATGCTGTACACCAAGTTCCTTATACGATTTTGGGGAATATTCTCCCATTCCTCTGTGAGAGCAATTTTGAGCTCACGAAGCGTGATTGGGGGAGGGTTTCGTTGTTTTACGCATCTGCCTAGCTCGTCCCAAGCATGCTCGATCGGGTTGATATCCGGGCTGCGCGCTGGCCACTCCATACGAGTAATGTTCATCTCTTGAAGGTAGTCATTCACAATCCTACCTGTATGAGGTCGGGCATTGTCATGCATAAATATAGCATCCTCACCTAAATTGACCATAAATGGACCAACGTGATCATTGAGGATTTCTTCCACATATCTTACGCTAGTTAAAGAGCCGTTTTCTATGATCACCAGCTCTGTGCGACTTTCAGAAGAAATTCCGGCCCACACAAGTACAGACCCACCACCGTAGGCTACTTTTTCTTCGATGCATGCTTGCTTGAATCTTTCCCCTGGTCTTCGATACACTCTGTGTCTTCCATCGTGCTTGTAGAGCATAAATTTTGATTCGTCGGAGAACATAACTTTTGACCAATCTTCAATACTCCAATTTACGTGGCCCTGGGCATATCTTAGTCTTGAAATACGATGCCCACGCTCCAGTTTAGGGCCGTTTGCAGGTCTAAGGGGTTTTAAGTTAGATTCAGCAAGCCGACGTCTTACTGTCCATGCACTTGGGTTACTTCCTCCGAGGTGTCGAAACTGATTTGTGAGTTCAGTTCCTGTGAGAAAGCGATTTCGAAGCATGGTGTTCACCAAGTATCGGTCTTCTCGTGCTGGGGTACATCTGGTTCTGCCCGTTCCTGGTCTCTGTAGGTTAGAACCAGTTTCTTCGTAACGTCGGAGAACTCTTTGTACTGTTGACAGCGACACACCGACAGTCCTGGCTGTATCGCGCTGACTCCGGCCGGTTTCCAGCATTGTAAGTATTCTGGTGCATTCTTCAGGCGTAAGCGACATAATTTCAGCTTGAATAATGAATATAGAGCACTATCAACATGGTTTATGTACCCACATAAATGACAGATTACAAACAAAAGCAAAACCAAATGCTGTAATTTCGTAGTTCCATCTTCGAAAGTGGCCCTTTTTCAAATTTGATTTTTTTATGATATAACTTTACAATAACTAAGAAGTTTTAATACCTTCATTTAAGGAGTATTACGTTGTCTATTAAATACAATTTATTGCATTAACCTAGCATTTTTAGTTTCCGAGATTTTTAGGATTCTTTAAGTGACCCGGATTCATTGCTCTCGAGTGTATATTACATATATATTTTTTTAATTTATATTATCGTCTTAAAAAACTCCAGTAGCATACAAAACGTATTATAAGTAATACAGAATTAATAAAATAATTTCTTTAACGCTTCCGAAAATTAATCCCCCATAATCTTGTACCGAGGTAACCCATTGAATGCGACACTAAAAAAAAACACTGTCGCCACTGACTTCGGTCTTCTGGACCGGACAATATAAGGATTACGATAAGTTTTATTGTTTGTGACAATGGCTACCGTTACTTATTTAAAATGGTTTTGACTAAATGTGTCAAACTAATTTTGGTTGGATTTTCGTTGGGTTGAAAGTTTTATTTTTTTGGACAAGGAGGTGGCAAGTTTTTTGATAACGTAAATGCATTTAAATGTAGCAGGTTAAGTGCGTATTTCACCAGTGAAATTGAACGCGAGCAGCATATCTAAAACGAGTTTAAGAGCTGTCAGTGTAAATTTTCCATAGAAAATAATGATGCTGCCAGGTCTTAAAACAAACATTGCCACTATTTTTTGGGCTATTCTAAGCTCAGTGCCTTCAACACACATACGTGTTTGTGGCAGTGTATGGGTTAAACTTAGTTTTTGGTCTGATCGCGTTCAGCTTTATTGGTAAATTCAGTCGTTAATGTGAAAGGAATGTTTTCTTTTCGCAAATTTGATAGCCTTCGTTTATGTATTTTCTTGAAGATTATGTGTGAATTATGTGTGAACCTTATTTTTTTACAATAAAGTTGTAAATCTATCAAAGCAATATGTTCAGAAACAATATAATACGTAGATAAAACAAAAGAAAAACAAATATATCCGCATATATATCATAAAGTTTAGTGTTCTTTATGCGAATACATTCTTTAAACCAAAAATAGCTTACAATTACAACCCACAGCAGCAATCCCAACACTTACCAAATTGTTCTAAGAACAAAAATCTCCAAGTCGCCGACCGGCAACTATGATTTATTCCCCAAACCCCTCGGCTACTGTCCATGCATAATTACCCGGCGGTCTTTTAGACCCCTTCATACTCAAACAAGATTATCGGTCAGCATTCAAAGGGTTATTTTTTGTGGTCAACCGCTATAGAAGCAACAGAGTAATGATTTATAGTTTTTAAAAGTTGTAAATTATTTGAAAGAAAAATGGCGGCTGCTACTTTGCAATTTTTTTTTAGTCTGTGGCCTCCTGGGTGTAGTTTTATTTTTGTGTTTTCGGCCAGTAGGTACTTATTTGTAGTAGGCGATTTTTTTTTCGTGTTAAAATAGTTTGTTGTTTGGATTTTAAATTCTGCATCATTTATTTGTCTGTTTTTGTTGAGAAATTAAAAGAAATATAATTATTATGCGGGTTGTTTGTTACTTAACGGAGCTTAGACTAGTGTAGGACTGTATTCCAACGTATTCGAACTGCAATTCTTTATTCGAAACTATCTTTTGGAACAGGTGACTAGAATCAATTCTATTTCTTGTTAATATTGACGTTCAAAAGTGCTTTCCTTGTGGCTATTTGAAATAAATTATTAGACTTTGACTTTATAGATTTGTAGTTTATTAAATGGAACGGAATCTAGATTGGACGGAATTCTGGCATATTAATTATTTTTAATCATCTTTTTTTTTTCATACAAATAATTGAACAAAGTCATGATTATTAGATGATACACCATATACCGGATATCAATAAAACGCACTTTTTTAAGGGATATCATCAAATGACCCCTCCCGCTCTGGGTGGAGTGGAAGGGAGTGTTAGACTCTTACTGACTGAAACCCATCCATGTTCCTTCCTTAGCCCTTTATGTTCCGGGGTAGCGGTAACGCTTTCGGACAATCCCGCTGACCCGACCCGGTCTATCATCCCTAACCCGATGTTTTCTCTTCCAGGGGAGTACGTGATCCAAGGTGATCTTCCTCCGCAACTGGTCAGCAGTGAGGAGTCGCGCTTCGATCTCTTAGAGGAGGCGCTTGGACTTGTCGAACTCGGTGACGAAGCTGAGACGAAGAATGAACCGCCTGAGGTGAGGAAATTGGTAGAAATAGACGCCAGTACATCAATCTATCCCAAACTGTAAAATTTTTCCAATTGACTATTTAACACGGTCAAAAAATAATCACATAGTTAAAAGACCGCTCGTCTTAAAAACTTCTATCACCGTACATAAATTAAATATTATGCGAAGATATAATTGTAAAATTGCATTTAATGCTAATAAGTATTCCATTTGATTCTAAAAATCTGTGAGGTCACATTATTATATTTCATGCAAACCACGTGCAACTTCCGCGTTTTGACAATTCATAAAAAGTAACGTAACCGTTTCAAATATCCAATTGAAAATGAACCTTATGCTTTTGTAATAAAATTGAAAAACTATTAAAGTAACTTGACAGATTGGAGTAAGTTCCTCTAAAATAAATAAATATGTGACAATGGCAAAAGATTAAAAGCACATTTGTCATAGATTTGGAAAGAATTCCGAATAAAGAATAAATACAAAAACACGCCACTTTATAGAAGACCGAACTAAACAATTGAAAATAAATTTTGTAAATAAGAAAAAAAAAAAAATATTTAATGTATGGTGGTAGTGAATATTATTTTAAAAAGCACCCCACGCTTTCGTAATAGTCGTACAGTATGAGAATCGAACCGGTTCCCGCGACTAACGCTCGGATCAAACTCCCAACCAATAGACTCAAAGATCAAAAAATAGTGGGTTGCGTCTTCGTGGATGGCACTATCCGTAGACGAGTAAATGACGATGAACATGTCCTGACCAGCTCCTCAATTTGCAGGCGATAGAAGGCAGCAGCAGCGGCAGTTCAAGCGGCTCCGAGATGCTGCACCCGGCGATGCGGCACGTACCGCATCATCACTTGGCGCACTATCACAACCAGGTCAGTAACCTTCTTGTTAAGGGTTTGGAGTCGACCATCTGCTGCTGGGATCTCCGCAAGGAAGTTAACACCTGGAACCAAAGAGGTCGACATAGCTCTAGGGGGATTGTCCGAAAGAGTTACCGCTACCCCGGAACATAAAGGGCTAAGGAAGGAACATGGATGGGTTTTAGTCGGTAAGAGTCTGACACTCCTTTCCGTTCCACCCAGAGCAATAAATTCATCCCCATCGCTGTCAGTGGAAAACGCACCCAAAAGGTAGCTTTGCCACGTTGTATAGATACTTACACCTTAGAATTGACCAACCCTCTAGTCATGACTACAGTTACAAATGACTGACTGAAATCATAACATTTATGAGAAATCACCTTAACCATAAAATCGGTGAAGGAAAACATCGTGAGGAAACCAGCATGCCTGAGAGATATTTCTCAACAGCATGTGAATCTAAGTCAGAGGCCCATGGGCAGCATAAAAACTCTGACACTGGGTTAGTCACTAACCACACGAAATAAGATCTTATAAATAACCTGTCATATTTAGATACTTTATTGTGCAAACACTTAATGACGTGACCAAAGAGATTCATTGAAAGTCTAGATCAATATGGCGGCCGCTGTCAAAAGTGTCAAAATAATTGGAGGGAAACATATCCGCGCCATTTTTAAAAGAGAAACTAGATGCCTTATACAATAAAAATTATATGTTTATTTCGAAGTTCGTTATTATGTTACTGTAAAATTACAAATTATGTGTTCCCATATTTGGATTTAGCTGTTTGCTATATAATATTTTTTTAATTGACTGTGTCGTCAGTATCAAATTATACTTTTTAACTTTGTGAATTGACTTAGCTTTCTCTTACTGTGCTGAGATCAGCTTCCTGTCTAACCGGTTGAACTCATTAAAAAAATGAATAATAGAATTTAATAGAATAGAATCCTTATTTCGGACACAAATGTCCATATCGTGTTAGTAAACATACTTACTTATAACCTAGTGTTGGTAGTAATATCCATAAAGTGTTAGTAACATACTTCTTCTTTTCGTGTGGTTAGTGACTAACCTGCTGTCAGAGTTTTCATGCTGCCCATGGGCCTCTGATTTAGCTTCACATGCTGTTGAGAAATATCTCTCAGACATGCTGGTTTCCTCACGATGTTTTCCTTAACCGATTTTAAGCAAGTGATAATTATACAATATGCACATGAATCCGTAAAATCAGAGGTGCGTGCCTTGGGTTCGAACTCGAGACCTGTGACTTGGCAGACCAACGATCACACTACTAGGCTATCCCTGCTGCAGTAACATAAAAAAAAAAAAAAAAAAAAGTCGGTGCCCACCAAATCAAAGGAGATGTGTAACCTGTTAGTTTTTACTCCTAAATGGTGATGATAAATGATTTGATGTCACCGGATCGTTTGTACCACACACGGCGCACCAGGGTTGAGGGCTGGGGCAAGTTATAAACTGATAGAGCTGAATGACGACACGGTTGGCGCAGTGGTTGAGCGATTGACTGCTGCGTAGCGATTCCCGCACGGAATATTTTTTTTTGCCTATAATTATTTGTTTCGGGTCTGGGTGTTTTTCCATCTATAATACAAGCTTTTGCCAGTGGCTTCGCCCGCGTGTATGTAGGAAATTTTCCGGGATGCTTATCTATATGCTATTCCAGACTATAATCTATCTTTGTGCCAAGTTTCATCCAGATCCGTTAAGAAGTTTTTGAGTTCTACACATACATACAAATCTTTCCTCTTTTTAATATTAGTATTGATAAATAGAAGCTCGTGGCTAAGTACTAACAGCCGCACCGGTCGATCCATCAGGTTAAGCTACGCTTGCCGGGGTTGGCCGTAGATGGGTCTTTACATACCGAGACTCCTCCGTCATGATGATATGTGATATCTGCCAACTCGCACTGGGCTCGTATCAAAAGTCATTTATTCAAATTAGGCTGAAAATCAGCACTTTTTGAAGGTCAAAGTTACATAAGACAGTCCCCCAAAAACGCCCACCCTTCACCACTTCCTAGTGCTTTAGCTGGAAGAAGAAGTGGCGCAACAATTCCCCCAGCAGCACAGCTGTCTGTTTAGTTGGAAGAACTTGACTCTACACATTTATCGTATGACCTAGTTACTGGGTTGTGGAGGTCTTATAGGCAGTCGCTCCATGTAAAATACTGGTATTCAGCTGCATCCGGTTAGACCCCAACATATTTAAAAAAAGGCTAGGCATCAAGTCAATCAATATTGTGATTAATTTGACGGTGAGATTTTTATAAATACACCGACACTCTCTTGTAACTTAGACCACACAATTGTAAGTCGCTTAACCCCAGACAGTTTTTACTCAAATATACATTAATCATTTAATGACAAAAAAATATGAACGTTCCGACAAATTGTTTTGTAGTTTTAGAAGATTTTATTTAATTGTTTTCGACTACTGTTTAATATATTTTATATTAGCTTTTGTCTACGGCTCCGCACACGGTAATTTAAAATTTGACAATCAATTCGGGTTGTAGTTCGGCCTTTGCAATCATGGGCACAGAACAGAACGTACACGTGGCGCCATCTATTATCATAAGAACGTTTTTGTGGTTTTTCTTGAAAACGGTATTTTTTTTCGGGATGTAAAGTACCCTATGTCCGTTTCTGTACACCTGACAACGTATATGCAAAATTTCAGGATGATCGGTTCAGTGGTTTAGGCGCGAAAAGGTAACAAACAAAGTAACAAACTGACTTTCGTTTATAAAATTAGTTAGGATTGATTTGAAAGGCTCCACTGAGCTTTGTGACGGGAGAAAGGCATATAATGTTATAAATTCATTTATTATATTCGCATAGAAAGTTGTTGCAGGTTTTCCTATATGGAAATGATGGTCTTTTAAGGTGAAAGCTACAGGTAACCCGCGAAAATATATTTTGTTACTAAGACTGCTATCCGTCCGTCTGTCACCAGGCTGTATCTCATGAACCATGACTGTTAGACAGTTGAAATTTTCACAGACGATGTATTTCTGTTGCCGCTATAACAACAATCTCTAAAAAACATAATATAATAAATATTTAAAGGGCCTCCCATACAACAAACGTGATTTTCTGGTAGTTTTTTTAGATAACTAGCTTCCGCCCGCGGCTTCGCCCGCATAATATGTCAACAAATTATACATAAACCTTCCTCTTGAATCACTCTATCTATTAAAAAAAACCGCATCAAAATCCGTTGCGTCGTTTTAAATATTTAAGCATACATAGGGATATAGGGACAGAGAAAACGACTTTGTTTTTTACTATGTAGTGATGGTACGAACCATTCGTGCGCAAGTCCGAATCGCATTTGGCCGGTTGTTCTTTTTGCAAATTGCAGGTCAGTGACAGGTTGTATGTTCATCAAAATATGATTCGCGGCCATAACATAATCATATTTCTAACGACTGAAAGAGAGAAATCGGTGTGCAACTATTCACCTGATATAACACATTTATTAGTAAGGGACTAAATATAGAGTAAGTTAACATTCAAAAATAAAAAAAAATAATTTCAAATGTCATTTATTCAAATTAGGCTGAAAATCAGCACTTTTTGAAGGTCAAAGTTACATAAGACAGTCCCCCAAAAACGCCCACCCTTCACCACTTCCTAGTGCTTTAGCTAGGAAGAAGAAGTGGCGCAACAAACTCCCCAGCAGCACTGCTCTGTATAAAGGCTGTCTCGCTGTATTAAGAAAAATATCGACTTAAAACCTTTTCAAAATGAACTAAACCCATCTTACATCCAGACAACAATATAATATAAACAAGACTTTTAAAATACTTCGAATCGACCTCACGATCTGAAATCATGCGTTCAAAACGATGAATATCGATTGTAATCTATATCGATTTACGTGAGTATCGATATCTGACGACGATTAATCGAATGACGTGGACGTGTATTTTTAGGAGTAGTTGTGTTTTTTTTTGTTGTTATTAGGGATGGCGGTTGTCGAAACTGGTACCGAAACCGAATGCCTGTTTTACTCGGCTGAAACCGATACCGATTTTTTGTTAAATATACAGTGTGTAAGTTTAAGTGACAGATATACTTTCAGGTTGTATAGTACTGATGAAAACAGTATCACTACATAGTATAAAACAAAGTCGCTCTCTTTGTCCCTATATCCCTATGTTAGCTTAAATCTTTAAAACTACGCAACGGATTTTGATGCGGTTTTTTTTAATAGATAGAGTGATTGAAGAGGAAGGTTTATGTGTATAATTTGTCGACATATTATGCGGGCGAAGCCGCGGGCGGAAGCTAGTATATAGATAAAGGGCTAAGAATGAACATGGATGGGTTTTAGTCAGTAAGAGTCTGACCCTCCCTTCCGCTCCACCCAGAGCGGGAGGAGTCATTTGATGATTACCCTCAAAATAAAAAAGCACTCCCTGGCGTTATATCTCTGAAGCCACAACAATAGTGATGTCCAATACCCATTTAAATCATCATTCTCCTGCCCTTACCCCAATTTACTTCCACTCGGCGCAATATGTCGTTTTCTTCCACACTTCTCTATTAATCGTCATCTCGGTAGTCACTCCCTTTCCAGCCATATCATCTTTCACACAATCCATCCATCGTTTCTTTGGTCTTCCTCTACTTGTATATACATTTAAATACCCTTCAATATAATTTCGCGACGGGGGCCTAGAATTAAATTGCAATATATCGGCTTTAACACAATCAATAGTGACTTGGCACAGTCGGCTACATTAAAGGGCTGTATCGACTCTTTTATGTGTCTGTCCGTCTGTCCCTTACTCAGCAGAATCGTGATACCATATTGTTTTGCAAGGGAACTTAAAGTGATATGGATAATATTAATTGCAAAGTTTCTAAAAGATATCTTGGACCTGTTAGTGTATTTTAAAACTTTTTCCTGGTGTAATCTTTCTTCTTATATACATACCTACTAGCTTTTGGCAGCGGCTTCGCCCGCGTGTATGAAGGAAATTATCCCACGGGAACCGTACATTTTGCCGGGATAAATAGCTTATATGCTATCCCAGACTATAATCTATCTTTGTACCAAATTTCATTTAGGTCCGTTAAGTATGTTTGAGTTTATTCGTTACAAACATACATACAAATCTTTCCTCTTTACAATATTAGTATAGATTACATTATCGTGTCACAATGTTAGTTACCATACTCCTTCGAAACGGCTTGACCGATTTTTGTGCAATTTTAAATGCATATTAGGTCTGAGAATCGGCTACTATTTATTTTTCCTACGTGATTAGGTAGGTAGCGTAGGAAGGGTAGGTAAGGTAGGTAGGTCTCATAGTTAAGGCAGGACAACATCTGTCGGGTCAGCTAGTACATATGTGTAAATATATATGTTGGTTGTAATATAATAGGGTCTACTATTGCTTGTTCTGATTTCGGGATATACCGGGTTATTTTTCAATGACCGGCCAAACTTTCACTGGGTGTTCTACCCATGAATGTGAACAACTTTCACTATGGGACCAACTCTGAAATCACGAAAAAAAAATCAGCTGTTTCCTACAAAATATCAATACCTACTCGACTAAAATGTATGAAACAGCTGATTTTTTTTTCGTGATTTCAGAGTTGGTCCCATAGTGAAAGTTGTTCGTATTTATGGGTAGAACACCCTGCGAAAATTTGGCCGGTCATTGAAAAATAACCCGGTATAAAATACGTGGTGTGTGTATGCAAGTATTTTTGCGACTGGCCTAATACTCAAACAATCTGCCTGCCTTTCCCCAACTATGTTGGAGTCGGCTTCCAGTCTAACCGGATGCAGCTGAATGTTACATGGAGCGACTGCCTATCTGACCCAAATCCCTCTGATGTATAAATTATTTGGTATTGTCAAAGTTATTTATCTTCAGCAAATCGAAATATTACTCTTAAAATCATTTTTTCTTTTCAAACTAAAAATATTTGATAGGTAGGTACCTGTCACCGGTATTGGTTTAAGATAAGAATGTTAACTATATGTAAATATTAAATTGTGTGACATGGAATACAGTAGCGGGATTTGAGGCATTTTGAGTTTTTTTTGTGTAACAGTAGTGAAGTGCGTAAACAAATATCGATACTTATTTTATCGATATTTGTTTAGACATTTCTTGGGCTTGGGAACGATAAAATGTATATAATGGACAGCAGATATTGTAGATAATTATAATGTATGTAGGGACACTAATTGACATGTCAAATGTGTTCTATTTAATAAGCATTCTAGTTTGCCGGGTAAGCGGGATTGTCCGAAAGGGTTACCGCTACCCCGGAACATAAAAGGCTAAGACAGGAACATGGATGGGTTTTAGTCAGTAAGAGTCTGACACTCCCTTCCGCTCCAGGTCCAGTCATTGGATGATTTCCCAGCCTTAAAAAAAATGTAATTGTTTTGTTATTTAAGGTTTTTACTTCTAAGACTTTAAAAAGTCCCTACATTTAAACACAACACTTCAAGCACGTCGTTTGAACCATTTTTTTTATAATATATAAAACATTTTAAAAGAGTGACGATGGAGTTTCTTGCCCATTCTTTTCCATACGACTACTACAACTACCTTTTGGAAGGGGCGATTAGAATCAATTCTATTTCTTGTTCATTCTGACGTTCAAAAGTGCCTTTCTTGTGCCTATTTGAAATAAATGATTTGACTTTGAGATATATCTCAATAACATATCGTCAATGTCCCATCACTACGTCAAAAGTATTTAACAAAAAAACTTCAGTTCTGGTATCGGTATTGCCCATCCCTGTTTACTTAGGAGCAGCACTTGAGACATGCATTGTATAGTTTTGGTACCCTTTTTATATCAGTCTGCCGAGTGACGTCACATAGTTGGTATTTGGAAGAAAAGAACAATGTTGTGAACTGGTATTACTAAGTTTTATCCAGTTTTTCATTTGGGTGACTGCTACTCTTCTCTAGGTACAATTTATATATATATATATTTACTTAGCCTACACTGTCCCACTGCTGAGCAAATTCCTCCCCCAAATCTTTTACAATTTATATAAATAAAAAAAGTAATAGGAGCTCGTGGCTAAGTGAGGAGCTTGTGGCTAAGTTATAACAGCCGCACCGATCGTTCCATCAGGTTAAGCTACGCTTGCCGGGGTTGGTCCGTGGTTGGCTGACTATCTTCAAATATCGAGACTCCTCCGTGCCTCGGAAAACACGTTAAGCCGTTGGTCCCGGCTGTCATTTGTGCATCTTTGACAGGCGTTACGGGTCGACAAACCCCCGAAAATTTGATGGCCAGTCTTACCAAGGGGTATCGTATTACTCAGTTACTGGGTTGTGGAGGTCAGATAGGCAGTCGCTCCATGTAAAATACTGGTATCCAGCTGCATCCCGTTAGACTGGAAGCCGCCCCCAACATAGTTGGGAAAAAGTAATGTAGATTAATTGATTTTAGTGAACCATTGGCCCGAAGTTTTAATAAAATTAAAAAGAATAAATCTTGTTATAGAAATTATATTTAAATTAGAAAGTTTACTAATTACATGTAGGTAGTCACAAAAACTGCACTAAGTCAATGCACTCTGCATGGTCTAGAAAACGATCGTGGGTAATCGCTTATTAAAAAGATTATTTGTCTATGTCTAATGGCTAAGTAATAACAGCCGCACGGATCGATCCATCAGGTTAAGCTACGCTTGCCTTGGTTGATCTGTGGATGGGTGACCTTCTTCATATATCGAGACTCCTCCGTGCCTCGGAAAGCACGTTAGGCCATTGGCTGTCACTCGTAGATCCTTGACAGTCGTTACTGGAATTCAGAAGTCTATAAGTCTGACAGTCTTATTAAGGGGTATCGTGTTACCCAGTAACTGGGCTGTGTAGGTCAGATAGGCAGTCGCTCCATATTAAATACTAGTCCACTTCCAGTCTAACCGGATGCAACTGAATACCAGTATTTTACATGGAGCGACTACCTATCTGACCTCCACAACCCAGTAACTGGGCAATACGATACCCCTTGGTAAGACTGGCTGTCAGATTTTCGGGCTTCTGACGACCCGTAACGACTGTCAAAGATGCACAAATGACAGCCGGGACCAACGGCTTATCGTGCTTTCCGAGGCCCGGAGTAGTCTCGGTAAGTAAAGATGGCCACCCACGGCCAAACCCGGCAAGCATAGCTTAACCTGATGGATCGACTTGTGCGGCTGTTATTACTAAGCCACGAGCTCCTCCAATCCGCTGACTTTTTAGTGTCTAAAATAAACTTAGAAAGTGACAATTAAAATAAAAAGTCATATTATTAAAGGATTTAAGCTATCATTGGAAACGAAGAAGAATCAATGACTAGCAGAAAATTTTAGACTACATTTTGATCACAAATGTATAGAAAATCAAAATGTATAACTTACAATGGTAATTTTATTTAATACTTTCTAGCGAATCATTTTTTGTTAAGGTCAGCGGTGCATGCATAGCTACGACTTACAGAATGACAATTTAATCGATTTTTATCTGAAACTAGAAATCGCAAAGAAAGCGGAAGATTTGTAGTGGTACATCACTAATTTCGTTAGGGTTGTCAAAAAGTGTTTAATTCGATAAATTATAACTTTATAAGTTAACCACATAAATATTATTTATACAAAGAAGAAATGTGCCTATCTTCTTCTTTACGTGTGGTTAGTGACTAACCTAGTGTCAGATTTTTAAGCTGCCCATGGGCCTCTGACTTAGCTTCACATGCTGTTGAGAAATATCTCTCAGACATGCTGGTTTCCTCACGATGTTTTCCTTTACCGATTTTCAAGCGAGTGATAATTATACAATACGCACATGAATGCGGAAAATCAGAGGTGCGTGCCTTGGGTTCGAACTCGAGACCTCACTATCACTGCTATATGTGCCTATAATAAACATACACACAGACAAACTTAAAACTTCCTCTTTTTTTAAAGTCGTTCCAAACATACAGATTCTGTTTAGCCTAATCTGACTAATTCTCTCTCAGACTAGAGTGTGGGAAATCATTAAATGACTCCTCCCGCTCTGGGTGGAGCGAAAGGGAGTGTCAGACTCTTACTGACTAAACCCATCCATATTCCTTCCGTAGCCCTTTATGTTCCGGGGTAGCGGTAACCCTTTCGGACAATCCCGCTGACTTTAATTTGCTTCATCTGCAAGCTATGTCGGTAACTCCGGTTCTTTGCCGGATTATCTAATTCTTAGCAAATAGTTTTAGACTGTTTTTTTACCAACTTTTTGCCGCCATTTTTTTGTGTAATGTCAATAGCTTCTTTATATAGTTTGACTGAACAATTATTTTGGACTCAGTGCGAAGTTCGAGAATTTGATTCAGTGATTTTTTATATTTCTGTGATGCTAAATACTATAATGTTTCTGTTGGAAATTAGACGTTTTTCTTATTTATTGAACGACTTGCTTTTTCTCGCAACTTCGTCGGTGTGAAGTTCGATTAAATCGAGATATCAGGAGATATTTTTGAGACTAAAAGTAGCCTATGTCCTTTCCCGGGATGCAATCTATCTCCCTGCCAAATTGAATCGAAATCGGTTCGGCGGTTTAGGCGTGAACAGGAGACAGACAGACAAAGTTGCTTTCGCAATTTATTATATAAGTAAGGATTTACGCACACATCACTACATAGTATAAAACATAGTCGCTTTCTCTGTCCCTATATCCCTATGTAAGCTTAAATCTTTAAAACGACGCAACTGATTTTGATGCGGTTTTTTTTAATAGATAGAGTGATTCAAGAGGAAGGTTCATGTGTATAATTTGTCGACATATTATGCGGGCAAAACCGCGGGTGGAAGCTAGTAATATATAAACAGACTCGTTTAAAAACAGGAATCTTTCATTACCCTTATAAGAATCACGGCAAAAAGGCGTGGTTTACCAAAGGAGAGGGGCACACGAAAGAAAAGCCACCCTCTTCTGCTCTTCATCAAACACATAAGCCAAAATAAAAAAAAAATCGGTCCATATTTTTTTTTTTGTAATTGGTGTTTTGAAACTGACAACCCTAGCGCCCCATAGTTCATTAGTGTGGTACTATGTCTTTCATCTCGCCGCTAGATCTCTGCAGAGATGGGACGACGGATCAACTTTATGTATCTATGGTCACACTGGGTCGTGTTCTTGGGTCATTGGAGTCGCGTTTTAATTATTCTAACTATGTTTGTAGTTGTATTTTTTTTTTTTAATATTTTATCTTTAACGGTTTTTTTTCAGCCAGTCTTACCAAGGGGTATCGTATTGCCCAGTTACTAGGTTGTGGAGGTCAGATAGGCAGTCGCTCCTTGTAAAATACTGATATTCAGCTGCATCCGGTTAGACTGGAAGCCGACCCCAACATAGTTGGGAAAAGGCAGGCAGATGATGATGATTTTATCTTTAACGGCCTTGTTGGTTTAGTGGTCGCAAGCGTTATCTGCTGAGCTGAGAGGTCTTGGGTTCGATTCCCGGGTCAGCCAAAGACTTATTGGGTTGGTTGCTCCTGAATTGCACGACGAATTGTTCCATCTTTTTGCTCCAATAAATTATAACCGTAACAGGAGCCACAGATTGTTCGCCGTGCCTCGAATTCGAACCGTCGCTCGAGCCCAGTCTCCTGTCCCTCGCACACTTTCTGCGCTCAACGCTCTCTTGGATGCTAAGCCTGACTGTGATGTGTTCGCGGATGAATGGAAGAAGATCTTGTCAGTATGTTTGGAGTACTGTGAGATAAGCGTATGACTGTTGAATTACTGTATACATAGTTACTACATTTACGAGTATCTATGTATTGTGATTAGACTATTGATTGCCACGCAGCAGACAATGCAAAAACTGTTGGCGTATAACGTGTAACTAATGTAATTGGCCTTGGCCATTTTATGTTATAAATAAATAAATAAAATAAAGTATTACCATGTGAAATTTCTCAGTAGCAGGCCGGAGTCTGGACTTGTGCTCGGCTGATGGCAATAGGCTCGCCCCCTATTACATGGGACTTAAACATAACTGGCGAAATGTGGGTGTACTATTGGTACTCTGCCTTACCCTTCGGAGTTTAAAAGCATGATGTTATATTAAGGTTTTCATTCATTAATCCGCTTCAGCGTGTCGCTTGCTGTCCCCCCCAGCGACGCCCTAAGCCGAGGTCCGTACCCCACAGGGGTGCCCTTAGCGTGTAGTCGCTTAGTTTGTAAGTTTTTAAGCCCTGCCTGGAGGCTGCGATTTATTGAGGCATTCTCAGGCAAGTCCGGTTAACCAGTCGACAATCTCCTCTTTTTGTGAATGGCATCTCGCAGGTCTTTCTGTTTCGTGTGGTTAGTGACTAACCTGGTGTCACCGTGTCAGAGTTTTCATGCTGCCCATGGGCCTCTGACTTAGCTTCACGTGCTGTTGAGAAATATCTCTCAGGCATGTTTCCTCACGATGTTTAACGTCGCCGTATTTTAAGTAAAATCAGAGGTGAGAGCTTTGGTTTCGAACTCGAGACCTAAGACTCGGCAGTCCGATGGTGACACCACCTAGCTGTCACTGCTCATTTGCTGGTCAACTTGCGAGATGCCGGTTAAAAACTTGAGAGGTGTCAAGGGTCACCCGGATGGAACGAAGTTCCGTTTGATTATTAGTGAAGGAAATGTAATAACATTTTATTTCTTTTAAGTTATAATAATAAAGAAAAATCTGATCTACTAAAATTAACAAATCAAAAAATATTGATTAAAAATACATCATATTTTACTCCCAAAAAAAGTGTCGTTACAACTGTTGGTCTTAATTCCGTCTAGCCCCCTATCGCAACGCGCGATAAGGAACTTCGTTCCAATAAAGAAAAGGTTTTATTCTGTGGGAAAAAACCTATTTTCTACTTTTAAATGTCACATATGACTGACGTCATACACCAAGATTATAGAGTAGTATAAGTTAAAAGTAGGTAATAAGCCTTAATAGTATATAATAACATGTAATTAATATGAGTACTCGTACATATAATTGTTGTTCTATTAATATAAACATCTGCAGTTATCTTGCTGTTTTAAGTAATAGTATATTTCTTGGAGCTCGTGGCTAAGTAATAACAGCCGCTCCGCTGTTCCATCAGGTTAAGCTTCACTTGCCGGGGTTGGTACATGGATGGGTGACTATCTTTACATAACGAGTTAAGGTGGTTGTCCGATGAAGGAAAACACCGTGAGGAAACCAGCATGTCTGAGAGATATTTCTCAACAGCATGTGTAGCTAAGTCAGAGGCCCATGGGCAGCATAGAAACTGACACCTGGTTAGTCACTAACCACACGAAAAATTAGAAGGAGCTCTGATTTTTAGGTACTTTTTTGAGGGTGGGAAATCATCCAATGACCTCTCCCGCTCTGGGTGGAGCGGAAGGGAGTGTCAGACTCTTACTGACTAAAACCCATCCATGTTCCTTCCTTAGCGCTTGATGTCCTGGGGTAGCGGTAACCCTTTCGGACAATCCCGCTTACCCGGCAGGCTCGGCCCATACTTAGGTACTTGGTACCTTAACGGCGGTACTCCAAAAGGAGCTATGATTAATCATGTTTGGACGTTACATGGCAAGAGACACCGGGCCACCTGCATTGACTGACGGACATATTGACAAATTGATTTTATATTAGTAGATGCATATCGACGGATGTCGTGCCCAGTGGGTTAAGGACTCGCTTCTAGTGTAAGAGGTTGTGGCACAGATATAGATAGACATAGATAACGCAAGAGCAACTACTTCGCGTGCCTAGCTTACGTACAAAAATCGTAAGTTGTCACTTTCGCGCTCAGTCTGCATCGGTATACAGCGCTAGTCGGATCATCATACATCACTAAATAGTGCTTGTGAGTCATAATAGGTAGTCAAAAAATGGCACGCTTGGTTTTCGATCATCATACATCACTAAATAGTGCTTGTGACGTCATAATAGGTAGTCAAAAAATGCCACGCTTGGTTTTCATACAGATCGTGATACTTGCGATATCTATGTCTATCTATATCTGTGGGTTCAAATCTGAGCAAGTTCTGATGTGACTTTTCGAGTCAATTACGTATTTTTCGTAGTTATCTTGGATGTTACTGTCAAACTGTTCTAAAACCATTCATTTGAAGACATGTGACATCTCTCAAAAACTAACCTGCGCTGGGCCCAATAGGTGAATTACGGCCCAAATTCAAACTCAACTCAAAACTCAAAGTATTTATTTCAAATAAACCAATTACAGGCACTTTTGAATTGTCAAGGGGTCGGTCAGTCAGAGAGATGAAGCAAGTTGACCATTCCAAAGCAGTAGGTACCTATGGAGAAGAACGGGCAAGAAACTCCATGGACACTCTTTTAAACAAAATATGGTTACAAAATATTGGTTACATAGTTCATATTAATATTATACATGTGAGAACGATGCAGAACGTTAAAAGCATCCGATATAAAATATGTAAAAACTATTCAAAAACTAAATTAAAACAAGCCATAGCCGCTAAGAGATTACCAGTCCCTACTGACGGCGCCCGTTCACGAACATGACGCATGGATTAGCACCATTCAGCTCAACCATTTTGAAGGGAGCTACCCACTCTCTCTTATTGAGACTAGGCTAACTTAGGATTTCCCATTCGAATTATTACAAAATAATCTATCATATAAAATCAACTACAATATCTTGAGACCACAATGCGACCATTAGCGGTTTCAAAAATAAAGAAAATAGCAAAAAAAAAAAACCCAACTTGCCATATAAACACCCTTCTTAACAAAAGCGGGTAGGCAGAAAAAATGGTTACCTGTTCGCCTGTCAACGCATCATTTGTCAAAAGTATCCACCATAATTTGACACCCGACAGTGGCGCCACTTGTGGAGTTTAATGGAACTAAGTGCCGAAAATTCCGTGCGTTTAATTTTAATTCTGGTTTTTGCCGTATGCCAGGGTATGATGGGTGGAGTAGTGTACTTTTGTGGTTGCAAACTCGGACGGTCGGTAGCAACGCCTATTATAGCATGTGGCGTATTGTATTGTAAATGGGGGTTAAGTAATTAATTATATTGTGGAAAAGGCGGCATTGTTTAATCTCAAAACAGTGATGCAAGTTGTTTTGCGATATTTTAGGGATACAATTTTCATTGTTTTTTTATTTAATTGCACTACTCTCCATACGCCATACTTGTATTCAATAAAAGATAATATAAATATATATAATATCTATTTAACTTTTACATTTCATTGCTTGTAGGATTTAATATTACTCAAAAAGTTTTCTAATTTGTTTCATTATATTGAAAATTATATACTTGTGTCACAGTTGGGGAGTTTTAGTTTGAACTTGGGTTTTGAAATTGCTTTAGGGGGAAAGTTTTCAAACAGTTTCCAACACTGTCTCAAGAAAAAATTAAACTGTTTATGTGGAAGCAGTTGGAGCATTTTCCTATGGAGCCATTTTCTTTGCGAGAGGGAGGGGATGTCATCCACTACGCGAATCCAATGCAAAAAAAATGTCGACATAATTTTTCAAATATTTTTTACTAGCTTCTGCCCGCGCCTTCGTCCGCTTGGATGACGGAAATTGCATGTTATTATACATATAAACCTTCCTCTTGAATCACTCTATCTATTAAAAAAAACCGCATCAAAATCCGTTGCGTAGTTTTAAAGATTTAAGCATACATAGGCATATAGGGACAGAGAAAGCGACTTTGTTTTATACTATGTAGTGATATTCGGGCAGAAAAAAATGTTATTATAAATGCGTGCTGTATACAGGCTGTAATGTGCCCATTGCTGGGACACAGGTCTTCATAAGTAAAGGGGGGGGGACCGTAACCCGCCACGCGCGTCCATGCAGCGACTGCCTAGGTATCTGCCCTCCACAACCCAGTAACTGGACGATTCCTCTTGGTAAGACTGGCTGGCAGATTTCCAGGCTTCTGTTGACCCGTAACGACTGTCAAAGATTTACGAATGATACCCCGGACCAACAGCTTAACGGCACGGAGGAGTCCCGATACATAAAGATGGTCACCCATCTACGGACCAACCTCGGCTAGCGTAGCTTAACCTAGCGGATCGGCCCATATGGCTGTTATTACTTAGCCACGAGCTCCATTATCACTCTTATTTAAATCAAAATAACGTAACGACTGTCAAAGATCCACAAATGACAGCCGGGACCAACGGCATAACGTGCTTTCCGAGGCACGGAGGAGTCTCGATATGTAAACACCCATCCACGGACCAACCTCGGCACTCGCTGCCCGACGCTCGCCCCGGACGGACGTGCCGCGCGCTACCTGCTCTCCGCTACCTGCTCGCCGCACCCTGTCTCGCCGCTAGTGTATTCCGGTCGACGTTCCTGTCGACGCCAGTTTCGTAGTCATCGACTACAAGTGTTTCCTGTATACTACTGCCTTTTTCAAGGAGGTAGTTACAGTCGCTATTTCTTAACAGAAATTGTGTCAAAACGTTATCGTCGGTCTTGGCCCCCTCTGGGTAAAACCACAGTTTCGTGGTCCTCGGTTGAAACCTCACGGTGTCAACGAAGCCGAGTGGGGTGTTGACCCAATCACACCCGCCGATCCCCTTCAGGGTGAGGCAGTCAATTGGAGCCGAGAGCTAGAAGTTTGGCCTTGGGGGATCTCCTAGTCAACTCTAGTTTCTGACTTCGTCCACAGCAACACACCTAGTGTCGGTTGGGAGTGTCTACCCCTTCGCACTAGACCCGGTCAGGGCCCGTTCGCACAATAAGATTGGCGAACGGTTTACAAGCTTAGGGCTCACCATAGGTACTCACCTCCCTGTCTGCGCCCGACAGGGAGGCTACACATCCCCGGGCCTATCCACCCGGGGAATTAGGTTCTAGGGCCGTTAGGTGCGAATGCCATGTGTTTTCGCATTTAGGTTTTAATTTTTCCCTACCGGCAATGTCGGACTACGACCCGAGATGGGTCAAATATTTTCTTACGGAATTGCTCCCGGACCCGAAATTCGTGGCCCAGCATTCCGCCCGTGCTTTGCGTGCCAGTCCCACCGCGTCATCGTCGGCAGTCGCCGACTTCACCGACGCGCTCGACAGCCCGCTCTCGCCCCCGCCGGCCGATCAAGGCCTTATTCAAGCGGCTTGCTCAAACCCGCTTGCCGGAATTCCGGCTCCATTGTCATTACCGACAATTGAGCCCGCTTCCGCGAACCCAATTAGTGCGAGACCCATTGTCTCGGCCACTTCTATTGTTCCGTCCGCAGCTGCACTGGGCTCTATTGTCCCGGTAATGACAAAGGCTGCCCCCACCACCCCAGTCCAAGCTTTACCGGAGAGCATGGACACGTCCGCTCCGATCTCGGACGACGAAGGCCCCCTCTCTGCCTCTTCCTCATCCTCGGAAGACGACTACGAGGTCGTCGGAAAAGGAGGGAAGAGGAAGAAAGGGTCTTCATCCCAGGCCAGCAAGGCCAAAAAGGCCGTAGCGGCCTCATCCTCCCCCACCCCTGCCCCTTCTCAGGCTCCCCGCCCCTGCGGCAGTAAGGCGAAACCCGCTTCCGCTTCTGGAAAGAAGCAAAAGCCCCCGCCTCCGGTCTTTATCCAAGACAAGGCCAAATGGACCGAAGTGTCCAAGATGTGCGTGGATCGTAAGATCCAGTACACCAGCGCCACATCAACCCAACAGGGCATCAAGGTGTCCGTTCCCTCGTCCGCGGACTACAGGGAGCTCACCGCTATGCTGCGAACGAGGAACTACTCGTTCCACACCTACTCTCTCCCGGAAGAGACACCGACTCGCGTAGTCATCCGCCGAGTCCCGAAGGAGATCCCTACGGAGGACATCAAAGATGACCTCTCTGCCCAAGGCATCTCAGTTTCAGCGGTGCACCGCCTTCACAAGGCGCGTCATGGACATGCCTACGACATGGTCCTCGTGGTGTGTGACCCTGTAGAAGGGCACCACCCGATCTTCAAGATCAAGTCGGTCTGTTCACTATCGGGGATCTCTATTGAGAAACCCCGCCGCACTAATATAATTGGCCAGTGCCATCGCTGCCAATTATATGGTCACGCGCAGTCTAACTGCTTCGCCACCCCCAGGTGCGTCAAGTGTCTGGGTGACCATGGCACAGCGGACTGTCCCCGCCCCAAGGATCGGGCTTTATGCACCGAACCCCCGAGCTGCGTACTGTGTGGTCAATCTGGCCACCCAGCCAACTACCGTGGCTGCCCTAAAGCCCCCAAGGCTTCCTCCCCCAAACTGGCGAAGCGCGCTAGCGATCGCCAGAAGAGGGAAAGCCCCTCGGCTACCATCAAGGTGCCCTCAGCGCAGTTGCCAGTGCGACTCAGCCCCCAACGACCCATGCCCTGGGCCAACTTATTCCGCAGCGACGCTCCAGTCACCGCGGCCCCCATCTCTCAGCCCCCTGCTACCAACCCCGCGCCTAAGGTTACCGTTAACCCTGGGCTAACCCCCTCCCCCGTGGCCCTTTTGGCAACTCCACCCGCCGCCCCCTTGAAGCCTGCCTCGGCAGCTCCAAAAAAGGTCCCTTCCCTCTCCCCAGCAGGTATCAAGCCCACCACGACGGAGATCCTCGTCCACACCCTCGCGGTTATGAACCAAGTGTTCGAAACCCCGGAGGCAATCGCGATGGCCGATCAGGTCTACGCCGCCAAGGGCGACCCTATTAAAATCCTCATGGCATACCACAGCTACCCCGGGGTACTGCGCGCCATCTCCAACCTCACCTTTTAAATATCAATTATGGATATTACAAAAGGTGCTAGATGTACAAAGCCCCGGTCCCTCAAGCTAGGTTTCTTTAACGCTAACGGCGTTAAAAGTCAACGCGATGAGATCGCCGCCTTCCTCCGCGACCATCAGCTTGACGTCCTATTAGTTCAGGAGACCTTTCTGAAGCCCCATATACGCAACCCGAACATCGCCAACTATCGCATAGTTCGCAATGATCGGTCACGCTGTCACAAGGGCGGAACCCTCATCTATTTCAGAAGGACTCTCCATTGCATCCCGCTAGATCCCCCCCCTCTCCTCTCTCACTTGGAGATCTCTCTCTGTCGGCTCGCCATGACCGGTCATCAACCGATCACCATCATCTCCGGCTACTTCCCACCGACCAACGGTAGCGAGGATCATCTATCCATCGCCGCCGACCTCTCACTCCTCTTCGGCTTGAGCGACTCCGTCATCCTGGCGGGCGACCTCAATGCCAAACATCCCGCCTGGAACAGTAATCTCACCTCTACCAGAGGCAGATTACTGTTCAACTTAGGGGCCTCCCTTAACTTTGACGTCATCGCTCCGATGACTCCCACCCACTATCCCGGCGACCCTAACCAAACTCCCGATGTCCTCGACATAGCGCTCCTCAAGAATGTGAACCTTCGTTTGCAATCTTTAGAGGCGCTACAAGAGCTTAACTCTGACCACCGTCCCGTCGTCATGCACCTCACCCCCTACACGGGGGGTCCGCTTGACCCTGACCACCCGCCCCGCACCCAGTTGGTGACCGACTGGAGGAAAGTAAGCGAAAAGCTTAAATCCGACACTCTGTCACCTCAGCTGGAATCCATTCCTGACCTCATTGTCTCTGTCGATGACACTACCGGTGCGATCGCCTCGTTTACAGAACACGTGCAATCCGTTTTGACGGATTGCTCACGGGAAGTCCCGGTGGTGGAAGACCACCGCTGGAAACTACCCGCTGACGTACGTGAGCTGATAACCGAGAAGAACGCAGCCATCCGTGCCTACGACTCCTTCCCCTGCGATGCGAACAAAGCCCACATGCGCAATTTACAGCGTGCTGTAAAGAAACGCATTGCGGAAGCTCGTTCGGACAACTGGGACAAGTTACTCGGCGAACTTGAGCCCAATCACCATGCCTTCTGGAACCTTCAGAGGAAGCTTCGCGCTCCCGAAGAATCTTCCACCCCTCCACTCATCCGTCCTGACAAGAGCATCGCTTTCGATAGCTCTGAAAAAGCCGAGCTCCTAGCCGACAGTCTCGAGTCCCAATGCTCCCCCAGTTCCCTTCCGGTCGACCCAAAGCACCTCGCCAAAGTCGACGCCGAAGTCGAACGTAGAGCCTCTCTCCCACCCGTCGAAGATCCAGATGATCCTCTGCCCCCCGTCACCCCTGACGAGGTGCAAGACATCATCAAGGGTCTTCAGGCTCGTAAAGCCCCCGGCTCAGATGGAATTACCAATAGGGTATTCAAACTCTTCCCCGCCCAACTGATCATGCTCATGACCGCCATCTTCAATGGCGCCATGAGTAATAACATGTTCCCACAAGCCTGGAAAGAGGCCTCTGTTATAGGTATCCCCAAACCCGGCAAACCCAAATCAGACCCCACCAGCTATCGCCCCATCAGTCTGCTCAACGTGCTCGGCAAAATCTACGAGAGGCTTATTTATAAGCGTCTCAAGGACTATGCCGAGGCGAAGAGCCTGATTCCGGACGAGCAGTTCGGGTTCCGTACCCAACACTCGTGCGTCCAGCAAGCGCACCGCATAGTCGAGCACATCAGTGCCGGCTTCCAGCGTGGCGCTATGACTGGCGCCCTGTTCTTCGACATAGCGAAGGCTTTCGACAAAGTCTGGCCCAATGGCTTAATATATAAGCTATACCAACTCGGCGTGCCCGACCGTCTCGTGCTCATCTTACGGGACTTTTTGTCGAACCGCACCTTCCGCTACCGCATCGAGGGCGCTCTCTCCGCCCCCCACCCGATTCGCGCCGGAGTCCCCCAGGGCTCCGTTCTCTCCCCCCTAATCTTTACCCTGTTCACTAGCGACATCCCCAAGAGTAAAAAGGCCCAATTGGCGTTATTCGCCGATGACACGGCCATTTACTACACAGGGACCAGTCCGCCAGCTATAGCTCAGACTCTCCAGACCGCGGCCAACGTCCTCGGCGCTTGGTTCCGGAAATGGAGAATCGAGGTCAACCCCGATAAAAGCCAGGCTGTTCTCTTTAGGAGAATTCGTAGGGCCCTCCCCAACCCCCCTAATCCGATCACCATGTACGGCAAGCCGATCCCTTGGGCGAAGCATGCCAAGTACCTGGGTGTCACTCTCGACCAGCACCTCAGTTTCGCAGAGCACATAAAGCAGGTCCGTTCGCGGGCCGCTTTCGCTCTCGGTAGGCTCCAATTCATGCTTACAGAACGCAGCAAATTGTCACTCCGGTGCAAACTGCGTCTCTATAAGGCTGTAATCCGCCCCATCATGACTTACGCTTGCGTCGTCTTCGCGCACGCCAAACCCAAGTATCTGCATCGAATGCAGACACTTCAAAACCGGTTCCTCCGTAAGGTCTCAGGAGCTCCCTTTTACGTCCGTAACATGGACCTTCATGTAGATTTTAAACTCCCCACAGTTCAGCAGTTCATGAAACGCCTCTCGAAGCGTTTCTTTGACACTGCCATAAAACACCGCAATCCCCTGATTGCGGCCGCCTCCCGATACACCCCGTCCCGCATCAGTAAGGTCCGCCGTCCACGGCATACCCTCGTTGCCCCTGACGATGCCACCACTCTCCTCCAGGAGAGCAGCCCGGCTACTAGCACTATTAGAGTAACATACAGATACAAATTTCCGTCGTTCCGTCCTCGCCGTCGAGGCCCGTCGCGACGACCCTGTCCACTCTCACCCTCCCGACCCTTGCTCGAGCCAGCCCGCGTTGCCGCTGAGCCAGTAGTTTTAAAAACCCCCGATCCAGCTGTCCCTTGCTGTCCCCCCCCAGCGACGCCCTAAGCCGAGGTCCGAACCCCGCAGGGGGTGCCCTTAGCGTGTAGTCGCTTAGTTTTGTAAGTTAGGTATAGTTTTTATTAAGCCCTGGCTGGAGGCTACAATTCTTTTGTGGCAGCCACAGGCAAGCCCGGTTAAGCAGTAGACAACCCTTTGGTTGAACTGCGAGATGCCATGATCAAAAAAAAAAAAAAAAAACCAACCTCGGCAAGCGTAGCTTAACCTGCGGCTGTTTTTTATTAATTACTTAGCCACGAGCCCCTCTCTACATAAAAAGCTATACCGTTCTTAAATTGGTTGTTGAACTAAGTACACATGCTCTTTTTTGTTGACCGTTATTGTTCAAACGCAAGCACATCAAGCTATACCTAACTGTCAAATTTTCCCGATTGAAAATGAACCTTATGCTTTTGTAATAAAGTTGAAAATGTAACAAAGGAATTTGACAGATTGGGGTAACTTGATGTAGTCTTTCTACATTATAAAAGTGATATTCAATCAAAAATAATTATTAACAAATATGGCATTCGAGAAGATAAGATGAAAGTTTTCAATTGTAGTGTAGCGTACCGTTTCTATGTTGTGGTGTTGTGGGAGTTCGGACATTTTGGAAATGGCTGGATTTTCTTTCTTTCCGAAAAATGAGTAGGTTTTTTTTAACTACAGAGTGAAATTTGGGTATTTGTAATAACGTTACTTTTTATGAACTGTCAAAACGCGGAATTTGGGCGTGATTTGTATGAAATATAACAATGTGACGTCACCCATTTTTAGGATAAAATGGAATACTTATTAGCATTAAAAGCAATTTAAAAATTATATCGTCGCATTATATTTAATTTCTGCACGGTGATGGAAGTTTTTATGACGAGCGGGCTTTTTTCCATGTGATTTCATATTTTATTTTGACCGATTCAAATACTCAATTACAAAACATTGTGAGGTAACCAGCATGTCTGAGAGATATTTCTCATCAGCATGTGAAGCTAAGTCAGAGGCCCATGGGCAGCATGAAAACTCTGACACCAGGTAAGTCACTAACCATACGAGAAGAAGAAGAAGTATAATTACGTTTATATCAAAATAATCATCTACTAGTATGTATTGACGTTAACTTGCCTAAGTAGGTATTAAGTTTTCTTGTTACTTGACAAATTATACAGTGTGTTAGGTTAAACGAGGGACATACTTTCAGGGGTTACTATACTCGTGAAAATGAACAACTTTGACTATGGAACTATACCAGAAATCATGAAAAAAATATCAGCTGTTCAGTACATTTATGTTCGGATTATTCGTCAAAATGTATGGAATAGCTGATATTTTTTTTTCACATTTCAGAGTTGGTCCCATGGACAAAGTTGTTGATTTCCATGAGTACTATACAACCTGAAAGTATGTCCCTCGTTTAACCTAACACTGTATTTTGATCAGTAAAATGAGATCACTGATTATTTATTTAACATTCTACTAAGGTTAATCATTCGATAAATAAAATAAATAAAACTTGAGAGGTGTCAAGGGACACCCGGATCGAACGAAGTTCCTTTCGATTAATTAGTGAAGGAATTGTAATACAATTTTATTTCTTTTAAGTTATTATAATAGAAAAAAAACTGATCTAAAATTAACCAATCAAAAAATATTGATTAAAAAGACATCATATTTAACTCCAAAAAAAGTGTCGTTACAACTTCACTACATAATTATTATAAAACAAAGTCGCTTTCTCTGTCCCTATATCCCTATGTATGCTTAAATCTTTAAAACTACGCAACGGATTTAGATGCGGTTTTTTTTTAATAGATAGAGTGATTCAAGAGGAACGTTTATGTGTATAATTTGTTGACTTATTATGCGGGCGAAGCCGCGGGCGGAAGCTAGTTTGGTATAAATTCCGTCTAGCCCCCTTTCGCAACGCGCGATAAAGAACTTACTCTAGACATTACAAAGAATACCCGGCATTACAGTACATACTGCGACATAATGATATATAATGCGCTTGCGTCCGTCTCTCTGAATAGGACCGTAATTGCTGCGCCTGACCCCAAGATCTATGGATCCGTTGCGATCTATAGATCATTGATCGATAATAAGGATAGTATGCGCTAGCTGTATGAAAGTAGAAAGGTCCAACAGTTTTATGGTTTGCGCGAATAATATTCTAGTTATAACTTGGATTATAAAATTGACATGTTTAAAGGTATTATAATTTTAACTAGCTTCTGCCCGTGTTTTTCCTCGCGTTAATTTACAATTTGACCATCAATTAAGGTTGTACTCTCATCTGGCTAGCCTTTTCCCAACTATGTTGGGGTCAGCTTCCAGTCTATTCGGATGCAGCTAATACCAGTATTTTACATAGAGCGACTGCCTATCTGACCTCCACAACCCAGTAACTGGGTAATACGATACCCAATTAAGGTTGTACTCTGCTTGTAATAATATAACTCCACCCTGATTCGAAAAACACGTGGCGCCATCTATTATCATAAGAAAGTTTTTGTGGTTTTCCTTGAAAATGGTTTAATTCGGGATGAAAGGTACCCTATGTCTCTTTCTGTACAACTGACAACGTATATGCAATCAGCATTACAGGATGATGAGCTATCAGAGAAGCCAAGAAAGTGATCCTATTGCTGGCATAGAACAAGTCCAATAATATTTCAAACAAGACAATATCATTATCGCTAAACTGTAAAATACGCAACAAAAACGGCGCGCACACACATAATGATCCATAAATCATTTGCTATAACTATGATCTCATAGATCCGTGATCGATCATATTTATTGGGAACGATATTGGTATTGAGTATTTTGGTGATGATACCTGCCTAGCCTTTAACCAACTATGTTGAGGTCAGCTTCCAGTCTAACCAAATGCAACTGAATACCAGTATTTTACATGGAGCGACTGCCTATCTGACCTCCACAAACCAGTAGGTAACTGAGCAACACGATACCCCTTGGTAAGACTGGCTGTCAGATATTCGGGCTTCTGAAGATCCGCAACGACTATCAAAGATCACAAATGACAGCCGGGACCAACGGCTTAACGTGCTTTCCGAGGCACGGAGGAGTCTCGGTATGAGAAGTTGGTCACCCATCCACGGCCAACCCCGGCAAGCGTAGCTTAACCTGATGGATCGACCTGTGCGGCTGTTAGTACTTAGCCTCGAGCTCCTGCGACCTCCACAAGCCAGTTACTGGGTAATACGATACTTCTTGGTAAGACAATGTCACCAAATGTATAAACTCACTTAAAATGTATGTTCGTTGATATTTTTTATCAATTTTAGATAAATTTTTTTTTCATTCGTGTCTCACGAATTTTATTAACTTAGCTTCGAGATTTTTTCAGTTACCTTCAATAATACTTGGCTAATTCATTTGTTTTATTTTGATCTCTACTATAAAACAAAATCGCTCCCCGCCGTCTGTACCTCTGTACACTTAGATCTTTTAAAGTACGCAACGGATTTTAATGCGGTTTTTATCAATAGATAGAGTGATTCAGGAGGAAGGTTTATACGTTTATAGTTTAACTAGCTCTCGCCCGCGGTTTACATTGCATCCACGCGTTGTTCTTGATGTTATAGGTAAAACTTTGTCATTGTTGATTACATAGCAAGTAGTTGTAGGTATACGAATTGGCGTTAGGAAACAAAAAAAAATTAATAAAAAAAAAATGAAGTCGGTATCGATCCCAATCTGTCAAATTTCTTTGATAGTATTTCAACTTTATTGCAAAGACTTAAGGTTCATTTTCAAATGGGAAAGTTTGACAGTTAAGTATAGCTTGATGTTATGGCGTCAGATCTCTATAAAAAGCCGACAATTAAAAAACAAACGAAAGAAAGTGAGAAAATAACAATAAAACTAAAGGAACACTTTTATAATTTATTTAAATATTATTCCAAAGCAAACATAATTACTCGCTTTGTTATAAATGTAATTAGTTTGCGCTCTCATGTAAAGAAATGTTAGATATTTTGTCGAATTAATATGCCTCTAGAAATTAGCATATTATATGAATAGACCAAAAAGCCTGGCTTAAAGAGTATGTATAGCAGTGATAGCCTAGTGGTGTGACCGTCGGACTGCCAAGTCATAGGTCTCGAGTTCGAACCCAACGCACCTGATTTTACGGATTCATGTGAGTATTGTAAAATTATCACTTGCTTAAAATCGGTGAAGGAAAACATCGTGAGGAAACCAGCATGTCTGAGAGATATTTCTCAACAGCATGTGAAGCTAAGTCAGAGGCCCATGGGCAGCATAAAAACTCTGACACCAGGTTAGTCACTAACCACACGAAAAGAAGAAGTCACTTTTTTTTCGAGGGTGGGAATTCTTCAAATGACCCTTCCCGCTCTGGGTGGAGCGGAAGGGAGTGTCAGACTCTTACTGACTAAAACCCATCCATGGTCCTTCCTTAGCCCTTCGTGTTCCGGGGTAGCGGTAACCCTTTCGGACAATCCCGCTGACCCGGCAGGCTTCGGCTCTAACGGGCTCCTTTCTTGATGCTGATATCTCTAGGTGGACCTCTGAAAGGGTAGCAAGGCAAGCTTGACACCTGCAGACAAGATTGGCCCACCTTAGGCTTATCTCCTATTACATGGGACTTAAACATAATTGACAAAACGTGGATGAACACACACACATCAAGTTATACCATACTGTCAAATTTCTCCAAATGATTTTAAACCTTAATGCGTTGATTTTGAAGTTCAAAACTTCAAAATCGATTGACAAGATTTGACAGTTTGTGGTAACTTCATGTGCTGGCGACTGTACAGAGGCCAGCACATCAAGTTACCACAATCTGCCAAATTTCTTTGATAGTATTTTAACTTTATTGCAAAGATATAAGGTTCATTTTTAATTGAGAAAATTTGACAGTTAGGGATAGCTTGATGTGCTGGCGTCTGTACTATACCTACCTTCTCCTTTGGGGGCCGAGTTCACCGGAGATCGTTAAAACAAGCCATTAACTTAAAAGTTTAATTTAAATCTGTGGTTCTAAAAATAATTATTTGTTCTACACGCCGAATACACACAATAGGATTCCGAATTAAGATTGCTAATCGATCTTTTTTTGTGTCGCGATTCGTAACTCGAAAGGAAATATGGTCGTGACCTTCGATTAGGTCATTTCAAGTCACTATCAAGGACTTGTACGATTAGAAGGTTATTTTGGTGAGCGGCAAAAATCGTAACTAACGCTGCTGCCGCCATTTTCGAGTTTGACAGTGACAGTTTCAAAGTGACATTGACAGGAGGAGCTGTCAATATTATTTTGGCGCCAAAAGTTCCTTGTAGCAATGAAATTGTTTGTTCTGTTAGTAAGATATTGTTTATATGTCATATTAAATAAACATTTCTTTTTTAATGAGCTAAATGGTGTCCGCCTTGCCTGACTGCTCTGGGAAGAAAGGCCAAAACAAACTCAGAGGTCACAGTCTCTTTTAATGTCCAGACATAATCTTCGTTAGATCATGACTTGAGGACCATGTAGGTATCATCATCTGCTTGCCTTTTCCCAACTATAATGGTGTCGGTTTCCAGTCTTACCAGATACAGCTGAATACCAGTATTTTACATGGAGTGACTGCTTATCTGACCTCCATATCCAGTTACTGGGTAACACAAGTCCCTTGAAAAGAGTAGTTGCCTCTTTCCGTGTTGTGAGTGACTAACCTGGTGTCAGTTTTCATACTTCCCCTGGGCCTCTGACTTAGCTTCACATGCTGTTGAGAAATATCTCTCAGGCATGCCGGTTTCTTCACGATGTTTTTCTTCACCGTTTTTTTTTTATTTTATTTATTTATATAATTTTCTTTTTGTTGCTTTTACAATTTTACTCGCCAAACTTTCGAGTTTGATGGCGAGAAGCGCCTGTTAGATACACATAAATACTCTTAAATAGATAAATACTACAGGTACAAGGCGTGAATTTACTTCTCGGTAAAGGCAGATTCCTCGTTACCGAGAAGTAAACTTCTTAATTTAGATTTAAACATACCTTTACTCAGTTTAGGGTTTTGTCTTAACAGATCCATTGCTCCTTTGTTATGCAAGTGGTAATTATACAATACGCACATGATTCCGTAAAATCAGAGGTTCAGGCGTTTCGAACTTTGGTCAATATTATTTTGGGCTTACTATCAAAGTTCTTTGAATACCAGTCGCTACCAACCGTGCTTTAAGAGACACGGAGTTGGGTCTTGGTATGCAATGGATGGTCATCCTTCCATACCGGCCTGGGAGATCGACCCGCATGGTTGTACGTAGCCATGAGCCACTCTTAAAGTGTAATACAAAAGTAAGTGCGGAAAGAGAAAGTTTTTAACTGTTATGCTAAATGTACAGGAGTAATATACTCCTAGTTAAAATGTAGTTTAACTGTTTTGTACGGTTAAAACTAGACTTCTTATTTGTATACATTGCTGTTAATCCCTCTAACGGTATGCCTGCCTTTTCCCAACTATGTTGGGGTCGGCTTCCAGTCCGGATGCAGCTGAATACCAGTATTTTACATGGAACGACTGCCTATCTGACCTCCACAACCCAGTACTGGGCAATACGATACCCCTTGGTAAGACTGGCTGTCAGATTTTCGGGCTTCTGACGACCCGTAACGACTGTCAAAGATTTTTAAATGATACCCCGGACCAATAGCTTAACGTGCTTTCTGAGGCGGGTCTCTGTAAAGATGGTCACCCATCCATGAACCAACCTCGGCAAGCGTAGCTTAACCTGATGAATCGACCTGTGTCGTAATACACCACGTGGGCCCATTGCTCATTGGCTCTAGGACATGCCGGTGTCCTCACGATGCTTTCTCTCACCGTTTTAAGAGCATTGGTGATGAAATAAAATACACAAAGTAAAGTACCTAAATTATCAAGCGAAATAGTGGCCAAGCGCAAGCCTATTGTCAAAACTGTCAAACTGACAGATGTCACCATTATCTGCGAAGTCCGCCATTTTGAGAAAAAGTAATTAATCCCATAGATATGTTTTATAGACGCTTCCTACAACATTTCTTTACCGTATGAAATACTTTTTCTTCAAATTACAACTGTCAATAAAAATTATTACATAGTTAAAAAGTTAATTACAGAATAACTGTCTATGTGCGCGGGAGTAGCTATCAATCACTGCGTTTGTAAAAAAGTGCGGTTCGTTCGTGTCACTTCGCCCGATTTCGGTTACGCTTGGCACGGCTTTCGTTTTTTGAAAAGCGTTCGTTATAAATGTAAAGAATGTGATTTGATTAAATTCAAATTATTGAATTGCGAACTTCCGTTTGTGTTTTGTTTTTCTTCGATGTCTTTTTTTTTAATTGACCGGCAACTGACAAGCCACAGCATGGCAAAAGTCCATATCAGTTATTTCAAAAAGGCACTTACTTTTGAATGACGATTTGACTTTGACTTTGAAAAAAAAAGTCTTTTGAAGCGAACCAAGCCGCGGACAAGACCTAGTTGTTTCTAAATACAAGTACGCTAACACCAAATGTAACTCCAATGAAAGTATGTCCAAAGCTCGGCTGTCGCAGCCCGTTAGAAAATGATGGCTGCCCGCGACTCGCCGATTTCACACCACTGTATTAGATGCTTAGCTTTTTAGGGGTCCGTAGGCGAGGTGTGTGAGCCTTTAGATTAGTGTCGCGGTTCTTATAACGGTGTATACCGGTGGAATTTCTTTGTAACTGCATGGAGTATGGATTTGTGTTTGGTTGATAGCGATACTCGCTACCTTTTATTTTATTTTATTACAATTCTACTTAGAATACATTTATAAGCTACTGTTATAGCCAATTACGGATTTACCATTTTACCCCTCGAATGCCGTGTAAACTCCATAGGTTCATAAGAAAAATTCCCTCGAAACTACAGTAAATATAACCGTATAAATTTTTGAGCTCTTACAAGCAAACGGTTTGTAGTAAACGAACATCCAATGGGTTAAAAACTGTATGTAGTAGCTCTACTAAGCAAAATGCATTATACGACCTTGCCTGCATATAGTTTTGGACTAGACTCTCTCACAGAGAGGAAGCCTGTGTCCTAGCAGTAGGAACTTAAAAGCTGATTATGCTAGTACTAAGATCCACCGGAGTCGTCGGTCGTCATGATTCGGAATGAATTGCTTCAACAATTTTAGTCACTAAATGAGCCTTATTTTTCTATGAGCTGCTCCAGACAGCTAAGGAAATGAATGCGTTATGTTAAATGGCTTAAGTTTCCCAAGATATCTTAGTAAAATCGAAAATGAAAGGTCCTAAGTGACATATTTCATAATATTTAAATGTCAAATCTTATTTGAAGTTCTATCCTAAGTTCTATTCTTATTAGAGTCGATTTTTCAAGTTTTATTGGAGGCATAAATAAGGCAGTTTGACAACTTTTGCATAGAAAATATGTCAAACCGCCATTTTTATTCTTCAGATGAAAGTTATCAAACGATTGAAAAATCAGCCTTAGTCAAGTCCAGCTTATTTATTAAACAAACTTGCTTTACAAAATTCTCTATCGCTGATACAGCTAACATTTTTTTTTCTTAAAAAAAATCGAATAAGAACATACAGAACCCAACAGCATCTAAGTCAAACGCTTTACAATTTAGCAAGCGCACGATCAGTATTGTACACGCAGTAACACTCGCGCTCTGCCGCGCAACGCGCGTACCATGCGGCGCCATCTTGAATCTAATGTCAAACTGACATGACACATCTCGGCAAAGGAACAACGATGTGATTCCTATACGTACCTGATTTTTTTAAATTTAATTTTTGTGCAATACCCCACATAAAGTGGACAGTCTGATTTTAAGTGCAATATTTATATATTTTTTAATTTAAATTTAGAATTTAGTGTTCGAGTAGTTTTTTTTTAAGTTATAGTTTTTATTTTAATGTTCTTATAATGGATGTTTATGAGTATCAGGTGAGTTTTTTTTGTTTTCGTTTTTTGTTTATTTAGTTCCGGGTTTATTAAAAATATAATTTTGTTTTAATGAGACATATTATAATGGTTTACAGTTGTTCATATTTGTCAGCTTATTAGATATAATCGATTTGAGTATGAGTGTGGATGGCTATACTAGGAGGGGCAGAACAAAGAAACGATGGATGGATTGTGTGAAAGATGATATGGCTAGAAAGGGAGTGACTACCGAGATGACGACTAATAGAGAAGTGTGGAAGGAAAAGACATGTTGCGCCGAGTGCGAATAAATTGGGATAGGTAAGGGCAGGACAATGATGATTAAATAAGATGGATGCCTTGTATAGACACGTTCAAAGAGATACCTACACATAGCAGTGGATAGCAGTAATACCCTAGTGGTGTGACCGTCGGACTGCCAAGTCTTAGGTCTCGAGTTCGAACCCAAGGCACGCACCTCTGATTTTACGGATTCATGTGCGTATTGTTTAATTATAACTTGCTTAAAAAACGGTAAAAGAAAACATCGTGCGGAAACCAGCATGTCTGAGTGATATTTCTCAACAGCATGTGAAGCTAAGTCAGAGGCCCATGGGCAGCTTAAAAACTCTGACACCAGGTTAGTGACTAACCACACGGAAATGCAGCTGAATACCAGTATTTTACATGGAGTGACTGCCTATCTGATCTACACAACCCAGTAACTAGGTAACACGATACCCCTTGGTAAGGCTGGCTGTCAGACTTTCAGGCGACTGGCTACCCGTAACGACTGTCAAAGATCTACGAATGACAGCCGGAACCAACGGCTTAACGTGCTTTCCGAGTCACGGAGGAGTCTCGATATCTAAAGATGGTCACCCATCTACAGACCAACCCCGGCAAGCGTAGCTTAACCTGAAGGATCAGTCCGTGCGGCTGTTATTACTTAGCCACGAGCTCCTCCAGAGCGATATATTATGTTATTTAATAACAAAGTTTTATGAAAAAAAATTCATACACAATACAAAAGATTCTTATACTAACAAAAACATAATTTGTCAGTTTTTGTCACAAAATGAAATTACTAATGTACTATAGCGTGTCATTTGTCAAATTATAGTGTACACGCTCGGGAGTCGAACCCGATACCTTGATATGACCGTGACTAAATTGCTAGTGTTATTGTTTTGGCGGTTTTAGTAAAATGATGGGAGCTTAACTTCCGGTGTTTGTACTTGTACAGAGGCCAGCACATCAAGTTACCACAATCTGTCAAATTTCTTTGATAGATTTTCAACTTTATTAACCAAAGCATTAACAACGAGGTTGGTCTCGAGTTCGAACCCAAGGCACGCACACCTGACTTTTCAGATTCATGTGCGTATTGTATAATTATCACTTGCTTAGAAATCGGTGAAGGAAAACATCGTGAGGAAACGGGCATGTCTGAGAGATATTTCTCAACAGCATGTGAAGCTAAGTCAGAGGCCCATGGGCAGCATGAAAACTCTGACACCAGGTTAGTCGCTAACCACACGAAAAGAAGAATAACAAAAGCATTAGGGTATCTTTCCACCCGAGATAGATATACTTAGCTACGTTGCTATAGATGCGTTTGATATCCACCAATCATATTCATTGGTCCATATATCCTAGCTCTGGTGGAAGTGCTGCATTTTTTTTGAGAGTGGGAAATCATGCAATGACTCCTCACGCTCTGGGTGGAGCGGAAGGGAGTGTCAGACTCTTACTGACTAAAACCCATGTTCCTTCCTTAGCCCTTTATGTTCCGGGGTAGCGGTAACCCTTTCGGACAATCCCGCTTAAAACGGGTTCTGCTATAAGCTATGTTTTTTATATGGATGGATACATGATCTGGATGCGTGCTATGGATAGTCGCGAGTGGTGTAGCTATGTGCAGACCGCTGCTCCCCGTGCCTTCCCTATTGTCTCTGCTTTAGACCATACACTGCCATGAACACAGCTGTGTGTTTTATGTTCTATCTCACAGTGCACACACATACATGCTCAATACATTTTGATCCATTCTAAGCTCAGTGCCTTCAACACAAATGTGTGTTTATTGTCCATATATTGCAATGCGTGTTGAAGGCATTCAGTAGCGATTTTGGCGACACGTAGCGTGTTGCAGGCCAGCTTAGAATAGCACCTTATCTATACTAATATTATAAAGAGGTAAAATTTGTAAGTTTGTATGTAGGGGGTAATCTCCGGAACTAAAGATCCAATTTCAAAAAATTTTTCACTGATAGAAAGCTACATTATTCCTGAGTGCTATAGGCTATAAATTATATTTATATCATACATATTAGCCGAGCTAACGCAATTTTCGTCTAGCAAGTCGGAAGGAAATACCTCCGAAAACAGAATTATTTACATGCGCTGTCTAAACAGTTACAGTATATCGCAATTTTCCGCGGACGAAGTCGCGGGCAGAAGCTAGTAAAAAATAAAGGCAGTGTTTGCGGTAGAGCGGAGTAGAAACTATTAAGCGTATATTAAAATAATATTTCTTTGATTGTTTCGTATAGAACCAGTAAAACTAAAATGCCAATCGCTCATCCGTTGCGTCCAATATCACCTCTAGTGCTGTCAAATTAAAAAGAAAAAACCTCATTTGTCTTAACCACAGATTAAAAAGCTGCCAGACACAAAAAAAAGTCGCAGAAACAATATTTAAAAAATAATTAGAAAACAAGATGAACGTTTAAATTGTAATTAATTTGATTGACATTAAGTTAGTACTGTATGTATTCAGTTGAAAGCATTACATTTCGTTTTTATAATTACTTTTATTGCTTTCTGTCTGCGACAAATGATTAATTTTCGAAGCGTCCATAGTTCTCAATTGACAGTTTCGATTTTATTGAACATTTTAACACAGGCTATTGTAACTAGTCTATACAGCCTGTACTAGTTTATGATCAAGAGATATGCTGACAAAGCTCATAAAAACCGTTACAATTTGGACCGACACTTGGTGCGGACTTCACCGATGGAACTAAACGTGATCTGCACTTATAAACCGCGTTTAAGAGCTGTCAGTTTCAATATTCCATAACAATTTTGAAATTGACAGATCTTGAACTTGTTCATTAGTATAGATGTGTTGATCGCGTGAAGTTTCATTGGTGAAAGTCGCCCTAAGGCTCGAATTATAATTATACAAACTCACTCGAAGCACAAATATTACTTGAAACTAATTTTAAGTTTCGCTAGCTTTTGAATTGGGTTCGATAATAATATATCGAAATGACCTCTCCCGCTCTGGGAACGGAAGGGAGTGTCAGACTCTTACTGATTAAAACCCATCCATGTTCCTTCCGTAGCCCTTTATGTGCCGGAGCAGCGGTAACCGTTTCGGACAATCCCGCTGAGTAATAAATTGGTCTACGAATTTGAAAATGGAAGGTATCAGCGCCAGTCTAATGTATCATATTAGTACCAACCACGCTTTGTATCGCGCTATAAGGCAAAGGTATTCTCTCATTTCATTTGTGGAAGCAACAAGTCTTTTTATCCATACTAATATTATAAAGCTGAAGAGTTTATGTGTTTGAACGCGCTAATCTCTGGAACTACTGGTCCGAATTGAAAAATTCTTTTTGTGTTGGATAGTCCATTTATCGAGGAAGGCTATAGGCTATGTAACATCACGCTACGACCAATAGGAGCCGAGCAGCGGGAGAAACCGCGCGGGAGTAGCTACTAGCTAGTAATCCATATACCTGTCAGCTAAGAATTTCCATCTCCGATTCAAAACATAAAAATTCTTATTCCAAACGGCCTTGTCTCAAGGTGTCACTAGATTACATACGGCCAGTATCATAGCTGTGTAATTTGCGGCACGCGAGTCTGTACACCGCCTAATTGTAGACACGTGGCTCTATGCCTTGTTGACGTCATGGTCAGTAGTCTATGGTCTTGTACTTGTACCTTTTTGAAGGACGCAACGTGATTTATGAAATTAGTTTTTCAAGGGATTTTTTTTGGGAACAAATTGGTTATTAGTTTTTAGGCGTCATTACATGCATTTATCAGCCTATAATGTTCCCACTGCTGTAATGTACAGACGCCAGCACATTAAGCTATCCCTAACTGTCAAATTTTCTCAATTAAAAATGAACCTTATGTCTTTGCAATAAAGTTGAAATACTATCAAAGAAATTTGACAGATTGTGGTAACTTGATGTGCTGGCCTTTGTACAACTCGGGCAGAGTGCGGGTCGGTAGATGTCACATGTCTTCGAATTTTAAATTACTCTTCTCTTTTCTTTTCGTGTGGTTAGACTTAGTAACTAACCTGGTGTCAGAGTTTTTATGCCGCCCATGGGCCTCTGACTTAGCTTCACATGCTGTTGAGAAATATCTCTCAGACATGCTGGTTTCCTCACGATGTTTGAAGCAGAATATAGGTTGTTACCACTTAGTTACTCAGTTGGACACGATTCTTAAGGTTTAAATTCGTAACACAAACTCTTTTGTAGGTACTTAAATGACAGGTGTTAGAAACGAATTCTCTCAACAGCTAGAAATAACTGACTTCATATCATAACGACACGGTTGGCGCAGCGGTTCAGCGTTTGACTGCTGCGCAGCATGTCGCGGGTTCGATTCCCGCACGGAACAAATATTTGTTCGACCTGCAAGTATTTGTCACGGGTCTGGGTGTTTTTCTATCTATAATATGTATGAATTTACAAAAAAAAAAGTGTATGTAAGTAGTTTATCAGCCAGATGGCTGATAAACTACTTACTACTTACCTAATGCTTGTGTTATGGTAACGAGATCGTTACCATAACACAAGCATTAGGTTGCTTAGCTTGGGACGATATGGCGCTGTCTGAAATGTCCAAGGATATTATTATTATAACACAACACCTGTGACCCTCAAAGGGTAAGACAGAGGTATACCTATAGTAAAGATAAACTACAACATGGCTCGCCCCCCAAAATTCAAAACATTTGAAAGTATTTGTGAAAGTAATTACAAAGCGCCACCAAGACTCACAGCGCATGTCGCTGCCGGCCTGCTACTGAACACGAATTCTTACAACTACATACAAACTCTTTCGTAAGGATGTGCCTACAAACATTGAAACAGTAATTTGAAGGGGCGCGCCATGTTATCGTAGTTCATCTCTGAGGACGTATTTTCGCATAGCTGACATCATTAAGCATGGAAATCATGCTTGAATGAATGAAAGCATATACTGATCTAGAAATTAATTCCTGCTAGTTCTATAAAACCATATAAACTTAACAGAAACAGTTAAGTCACCCGTCTACAGTTAAAGACATTTTCTACGGCTGTAACTCATAAAGTCATAATACTAGAAAGTATAAATAACAGTTTGAAACTTGTCTATGTCAAGTGTTTATGGTTTGCTCAAAACGGGAGCACCTCTTTTAAAAGTAATGTTCGAAATTCATATTTTTGACAGCTCTTTTTTTTATACTGAAAATGTTATGCGATGATGTTGGTGTTCTGTTTCAAATTTTAAATTAAGTGTGAACTGCATTTTAGCCGCTCGCTGGTGTTTTCCTACTGCGCCATTATAACTTATAACATAATTACTATGCTTAGCTAAGGTCTTTAAAGCCTGTTGAGTCTTTCCCTCACCGGGAGCATTCGCTTGTAATCCTAAATAAGATTATAAATACGAAAAAATATTTTCAGTTTGTTAGTTACCTTTTCACGCCTAAACCACTGAACATCCTTAAATTTTGCATATACGTTGACAGGTGTACAGAAACGGACATAGGGTACCTTTCATCGCGAAAAAAATGTACTGTCCCCGAGGAAAACAACAATAACGTTCTTATGATAATAGATGGCGCCACGTGTACGTTCCGTTCTGAGCACATTATTTAAAACGGTATATTTCACGGTAGTCTATATTGTCATAGCTTTGAATAAAATGTAACTGCTATATTACTGTTAAGTACCTTTTTCTACAATTTCGACCATTTCACACTCGCCAAAAGCCACATACAGCGTAAACCAATAAAAAGAAAAAAAAATAGAAACTATAACGTTTTCGAATTCAAATTTGAATTCAAATAAAGAATGTTTAATTAAGCTACCGGTCTCATTCGGCTCGCGTGCTCAAGCAAACATGACAGGCAAAAGTTTTCGTTTGCAGTGCTATACGAGTGCTCCGTCAATATTGACGGCTGCTTTTCACCAAGATTCTTACGGGAAACCGTTCTTTTTTTAATTTCCGTTTCTTTAAGCTGTGTTACGGTTTAAGTTTAGAAGCTTAGAAGTAGGTACTTTATTTAAATTGCTTAAAAATATATGCGGATTTTATTGAATTAGAAAAAAAGTGTGATTTTTTTTATAGTTTCTTCGCAAACAGTTACCGTGGACTTCTTACAAGCTTATTAGTTGAAGGGTTTTTTCAAAATTATTTTATTCGGGCTTAATGTAACGGTTCCATTTGATTAACTTCTCATGGGTAGACGAGACTCCTCCGTGCTTCGGAAAGCACGTTAAACCGTTGGTCCCGGCTGTCATTTGAGCACCTTTGACAGTCGTTACGGGTCGTCAGAAGCCCGAAAATCTGACAGCCAGTCTTACCAAGGGGTATCGTACTGCCAAGTTACTGGGTTGTGGAGGTCAGATAGGCAGTCGCTCCATGTAAAATACTGGTATTTAGCTGCATCCGGTTAGACTGGAAGCCGACCCCAACATAGTTGGGAAAAGGCTAGGCAGATGATGGGTAGCTTCTATAACACGTATTTAATCCAAATTATACCTATATGTTGATGATGTTTTTCGCAATTATGGTGCAAGTTTCGAGTGCACAAACTGCTGAGAAGAAATAGTAGATTGTCTAAAATGAAAGTCCCAAAACATTACAAGATCTTTTTTCGTACTTAGCTAGCCTTAATCCGTCCAACTAATGTCGAAGTTCATAGACGCGTGTTTTTTATAACAGCTTCTTTTTTGTAGATTGAGGAAAATGTTTTTGTCTATGCTATTTCTGATACAAAGTACTTTAAGACTGACCGGTGACCGGACGGTGCGTTTAAAGTTCATGGTAATAATTTTGAAGTTTATATACTTATAGTGTTTAGGGAATAATTAAGAAAAAATTGATATTGGTGGTTAAGTAATAACAGCCGCAATTGTTGATACGTCAGTGTTTGGATGGGTGACCATCTTTACATATCGAGACACCTCCGTGCCTCGGAAAGCACTGTAAGCCGTTTGTCCCGGCTGTCATTCGTGGATCTTTGACAGTAGTTACGGGTCGTCAGAAGCCCGAAAATCTGACAACCAATCTTACCAAAGGGTATCGTATTACTCAGTTACTGGGGTCTGGTGGTCAGATAGGCAGTCCCTCTATGTAAAATACTAGCATTCAGCTGCATCCGGTTAGACTGGAAGCAGGCCCTAATATTGGTAGCATAAGGCTAAGTTATATTTCGGATGTTTCGGGAGGTTCCTGCACATCATCAGGCGGGAGGAAACGCCCGGGTGTCACCACTGCGAGGATCGCCCAGAGGACACGGTAGAGCACACGGTGCAAACCTGCCCCGCTTGGGCGGAGCACCGCCGTGTCCTCGTAGAGGCGATCGGCGGCGGCGACCTCTCGCGCCCGGCTCTGGTGCAAGCCATGGTCCGGGGCGAGAGGGAGTGGGAGGCAGTCACCTCCTTCTGCGAAAAATTTATGCTCGCGAAGGAGGTGGCGGGATGGGAGAGAGAAAGGTCCTCCCGTCCCAGCCGCCGCAGGAGACGCCCCGGGCGTCGGGAGCCACGTGACGACTCCCGGCCACCGTAGGCGCGGGCCTGCGGACGGTGAGTAATGGGTGACTCACCGTCCGATCAGCACCAGACCCGTGCCGTACGGCGCGTATATGTTCCACGCGCGCCTCAAAGAGATGTCAGCATATGAAGGGGCCCCTCAGGGCCAAGCCTGCCGGGTAAGCGGGATTGTCCGAAAGGGTTACCGCTACCCCGAAACACAAAGGGCTAAGGAAGGAACTTGGATGGGTTTTAGTCAGTAAGAGTGTGACACTCCCTTCCGCTCCACCCAGAGCGGGAGCAGTCATTGGATGATTTCCCAGCCTAAAAAAAAAAAAAAAAAGGCTAAGTTATATTAATTTGCGTTATTAAAATAAATACTTAGTATTCAATCAAAATATTACAAAGTATGATGCGTGTACTAGGTACAAAGGCAGTATAATTTTTTAATCTTTGCCTGCACCAACCACCAACAAAACTTTCACAAAGAATTTCATCATCATAATCAGACCACCAACTATAGGCCTAAGCTAATAAAATTGCCAGAAATCACAAGAATCCGTTAAGAATCAAGTTTTTCATCGCTAAGACACACATCAATCCGTTATTTCTCATGTTGGCAGTAACAATATTGACATCGAAAGTCCGCCATGTTTGTTTTGAGATTTCGCGCCAACTGTAAGAGTTTACCTTGTCTATGGTTTTTTTGTTTGTTTGAACATCTGTCTTGCGTGTTTTGGATTGACAGATTTGTGGATTTTATAGTCTGTTTTGAGATTTGCTCATTCATTTATAGAAGGGTTGAATATTATATTTTCAAGGAGACTTAAAACTTAAAAAATAACTTTAGGTACCTATAGCATTGTTCAGTTTTGACCTTTTGTCAAAAACTGAACAACGGTCAACTGCGTGGTCAAAGCTGAAACGAACGTCGCCATCTTTTTTTTTCCAATACGTTATCTGTGACGCAAGGCGCCCAAAACTTTTTAATACTATAAAAAGGTTCAAGAATATTTAAATAAGTAATTGGACAGTAAGAAATTCATTACATACATACCTATATTTAATTTTTTATCTCAACGTGATTTTTTTGTCGCATAATATTTGTTAAATCTACTTTCTATCTTATTTAATATTATTACCGTTACATTCAGTGATATAACTTCAAATTAAACCGGATAGATTAATGAACTACTTAAAAAAAAAACTAAAAAACCTGTAAAAAATTTGAAAGTTGGTATTTCATAAGTAAGATTCGAAGTCGAAAGTTGATAAGTTTGGTATTCTAAATTTAAACTTTAATCAATAAGTGGTTAAAGACATTCCGTGACCCAAGGGCTGGCTTTTACCTTAGCCAGAGGCTTTAAGTATTGCCATACAACGTGGCAATGCTGCCAGTCTTTTGGGTACCTACATTACCAGACGACAGCGATGCGCGGGAATTTTTCGACGCCATATTTTAATTAGCTAATAGTTTTAAATACTTGTACGTAATATATTCTTTTTAGTTTTAGTGTTATATTGTATATACTGTCGTATGTCATTGATTAATATACTTATTTATTAATTAATTTTATAATATTTACATACCTAAAAATACTTAAAATATTAATAATAGATAACTATGTACAACTATATAAAATGAGAGGGATTTTTTTACTGTATCCCCCTGGCGGTGAGTAGCGAAACTATTTCATCACCGAACGACATGACTTTGCTGCGACGCAATTTTTTCCACGCTTAATAAAAACATGCAAAGTATTTAAATATTTTACATTATGTAATTACTTCTCGTGACAGCGATAGATCGTGTCATAATATTTTATGATCAATTATTTTCAACTTTCAAATAAGTTTTTTTTAATTTCTTTCCTTAACTTCAAAATGTAGCAACATATATGACGTCCAATAAAATTATAAATACAAATCATCAATGCAGATTTAAACTGTAAACATAGAAAAAAGACCGCTCGTCTTAAAACTTCCATCATCGTATAGATATACTTAATCGCAAAATTGCATTTAATGCTAATAAGTATTCCATTTGATTCTAAAAAAATGATGTCACATTGTTCTATACTAATATTATAAAGCTGAAGAGTTTGTTTGTTTGAACGAATCTCTGGAACTACGGGTCCGAATTAAAAAAAATCTTTTTGTGTTGGAGAGTCCATTTATCGAGGAAGGCTATAGGCTATGTAACATCACGCTACGACCAATAGGAGCCGAGCAGCGAGTAAAACCGCGCGGCAGCAGCTAGTATTTCATACAAATCACGTACAAATGGCGCGTTTAGACTACCTTTTGAAACCGCTGACAGTAATTTATTAATACAGTGAAACCTGGTTAAGTAAGACATCAAGGGACCTGCAAATTTGTCTCACTTATAGAGGTATACCACTTACCCAGTGTCTCAGATATCCAGGTATAAATAAATATCTGTCTCAATTTAGAGGTCAGAATACAGGTTATTTCAGTTATAGAGGTGCGAGTATTAAATAAAATAAAGTATTATGTAAATATTATACATAATTTTTTATCTTTATTATTTAGAGGTTAAATGCATATAAAATTCACTCGCAGTCGATAACTAGGACGATAAAATGGAAGGAACAAATCCCAGATATAGAGGTTTGCTTCGTCTCACTAACAGAGGCAATTCAGTGCCAAAGTGTTGGGACCTCAGCATGAGTTCCAGTTATGGAGGTTTCTCACTTATCCAGGTCCCACTTAAACAAGTTTCACTGTAATAATAATAATGTTTATTTCTCACCACAATATACAAACACAACAGTTTACAGACAATTACATAATTATAAAGATTAAGTCATATATTGCGGGAGACTGGTGCCTAAGCTAGGCTCATGGCCTGCGTTTCAGGACACCAGGTCCCCACCCTTTAACATTGACAACATCTCAAACTTATAGTCTTGCGCTGACAAATGCAGTAAGAAAACGTTACAGAATTGTTAGTAGATCAAATGTGTAGTGTGTTTGTGTATGAAGTTAGGTGTGGTATTGGTATATGAAACCCAAAATCTTAATACCTTCTAACCTAACTACCATTTTGTCCGCAGTCGTTGATGCGCTCGATGTCCGTGGAACAACGCTGGCAGGACCTGGCTTCTCTGCTGACCATCCCGCCCCCGCCGCCCCCGGACCAGTACCAGCACTACCACCACCACCATCACCACCAGCATCCGCATCCTCATCCGCATAACATAACGTGAGTATTTTTTAAATTGAAAATGCCAGAAAAGGGTTCAGCCTGCCGGGTCAGCGAGACTGTCCAAAAGGGTTATTGCTACCCCGGAACATAATGGGCTAAGGAAGGAACATGGATGGGTTTTAGTCAGTAAGAGTCTGACACTCCCTTCCGCTCCACCCAGAGCGGGAGAAGTCATAAGGGCTTGCCGGGTAATATTTTTATCACGACTCCAAAAGTGTATATTTTCAATGAATATATTATTCTAAGTTTTATTGGATTATTATAAGTCGATGGTGACATACAAGAAAATATTTAGGATTAGCGTAATATAACTTTGTACCAAACCGTCGTGACTTATAATGGGTTCCATCTACAAGACACTTTATCAATTTAATTAGGTTACCGCTACCCCGGAACATAAAGGAATAAGGAAGGAACATGGATGGGTTTTAGTCAGTAAGAGTCTGACACTCCCTTCCGCTTCACACAGCGGGAGGGGTCATTTGATGATTTTCCACCCTCAAAAAAAAATACGGTAGCCCACCAGATCAGCGGGATTGTCCGAAAGGGTTACCGCTGCCTGGAGTATAAAGGGCTAAGGAAGGAACATGGATGGGTTTTAGTCAGTAAGAGTCTGACACAGGTAGTGTAAAGTATGAAATTGTAATGTTGAGCATACTGCGGTATTATTTTTGTCCTTACGACCGTTAACATTGAAATTTCAACAATATTTCCATACCACTAAGTTACATTTTTATTCGTCGCTTAAAAATTTGCTTGCCATGCCGTGCCGCCAATACGGTAGAATCCAGTATTTAATATAATGTTGTTATCTTTTTAAATTCCAGCGCCCACGGTGCCGCCGGGGCCTACGGTCCGAACTACCATGCTCCTATACCACCGGTCCCTGAGAAGCACCCAGAAGCTTACGGTAAGACAATTCAACTCAACTCAAAGCATTTACTTCAAATAAACCAATTACAGGCACTTTTGAACTGTCAAGGGGTCGGTCAGTCAGAAAGATGAAGCTAGTTGCCCATTCCAAAGCAGTAGGTACCTATGGAGAAGAACGGGCAAGAAACTCCATGGACACTCGCCATCTCTCCATGGACGCCTAGCTTTCTCCTAACTATGTTGGGATCGGCTTCCAGTCTAACCGGATGCTGAATACCAGTATTTTACATGGAGCGACTGCCTATCAGACCTCCACAACCCAGTAACTAGGCAATACGATACCCCTTGGTGAGACTGGCTGTCAGATTTTCGGGCTTCTTACGACCCGTAATCACTCTATCTATAAAAAAAAAACTGCATCAAAATCCATTGTGTAGTTTTAAAGATCTAAGCTAAGTATGTATCATACAGACATTAGGACGCGGGAAGCGACTTTGCTTTATACTATGTAGTGATAAACCAATTACAGGCACTTTTGAATTGTTAAGGGGTTGGTCAGTCAGAAAGAAGAAGCTAGTTGCCCATTCCAAAGCAGTAGGGACCTATGGAGAAGAACGGGCAAGAACTCCAAGGACACTCTATTAAACAAAATATTGGTTACATAGTTCAGTAATGTAGCAGCCTCACGGATCTATCTATCAGGTTGAGCTAAGCTTGCCGGGGTTGATCCGTGGATGGGTGACCATCTTACATACCGAGACTTCTCCGTGCCTCGGAAAGCACGCCAAGCCGTTGGTCCCGGCTGTCATTTGTGGATCTTTGACAGTCGTTACGGATAGTCAGAAGCCCGAAAGGCTGACAGCCAATCTTACCAAGGGGTATCGTATTACCCAGTTATTGACTGGGTTATGGACGTCAGATAGACAGTCGCGCCATGTAAAATACTGGTATTCAGCTGCGTCCGGTTAGACTGGAAGCCGACCCCAACATAGTAAGGAGAAAGCTAGGCAGATTGATTGAGGAATATCGAGCAAAAACTAGCAAAAATAAATCGCGTTTGTTTTATGGGAACCCCCTTAAATATTTATTTTATCCTAGTTTTTAGTATTTGCTGTTATAGCGGCAAAAGAAATACATCATCTGTGAGAAATTTCAACTGTCTAACTATCACGGTTCATGAGATACAGCCTGGTGACAGCGGAGTCTTAGTAATAGGGTATCCTTTTACGATTTGGGTACGGTAACTTAAAAAAAATTTCGTTGTTTAACTCATTATTTCCTCACCAGGCGGCGCTGCAGCTCCCCTCGATGGCGCCTACAAGGTAGAAGCCGCTCAGCATCCCCAACAGCATGATCCACTCTACTATCAGGTAAATACACTATTTTAAACCTTAAAACAACGTAACGTAACACTCGCATTCCCTCCATCCAACCACATCTTCTTTAGGGAACGTTTAAGTCCCATGTATTTGGAGGCGAGTCTTTCGCCATCAACCGGGTACAAATCGGGCAAAAAAAGGGTTACCGCTACCCCGGAACATAAAGGGCTAAGGAAAGAACATGGATGGGTTTTAGTCAGTAAGAGTCTGACACTCCCTTCCTCCACCCAGAGCGGGAGGAGTCATTTGATAAACTCCTTCAATAAAAAACAACGCTTAGCAGTATAGCTGAGTATTTTGCATTATGACCAACGCAAATATCCTGCAGCCTGAGCACAATATAACTATCCTGAATCAGGAATCGAACTGAAGATCCGAACCGGGACCCTAGGGTGTACAGTACAGGGCATTAAACCGACAAGAGTACATACGGGTGAAGACCAACTAGACCTTTTTTTTGGGGGGTGGGAAATTATCCAATGACTTTTCCCGCTCTGGGTGGAGCTGAAGGAAGTGTCAGAGTCTTACTGACTAAAACCCATCCATGTTCCTTCCTTAGCCCTTTATGTGCCGGGTAGCATAAACCCTTTCGGACAATCCTGCTGGTCTTCTTCCTAGCATGTCGATGGCAATCTAAATGTACTCGGCCACGTGTTTGGCGCCATCACTAGCGTCCATGAGTTCCTGTAGCGTGCAGACAGGACACGCAGGACACAAGATTAAGTGTCCCATCGTTTGTGGAACAGCTCCACATTTACACACCAAGGCGGAGTTGTCTATGAATCCCCATCTGAGCAGGTTTTCCTTGCTTCGGCCAACCTTGGTGTTTTACATTTTTCATACCCTTAAGTGATAAGGTAGGTAGGGTAGGTAGAGTAGGTAGGTAGGTATCATAGTTATGCCAGGTCTATCGGGTCAGCTAGTAAATAATAATAAATAATTACACCTGTTTTTTTCCCACCAGAATGCTTCAGCGGAGATGGCGGCTGGCCCGACCAACCAGGACGGGTTCCTCCAGTCCATCCTGAACGACGAGGACCTGCAGCTCATGGACATGGCTATGAACGAAGGTAAGTCCTAGCAATTATACCGGCTCGGATCAGGGTCAACTTCATCGCCAGCAGTGATAGCCTAGTGATGTTTAGTGGTAATGGAGGAACAGGGTGGAAAGTCCCTCCATTGAAAAGGGAGGATCCTCCAACCAGACAGGTGTTGCGTCTGACGGGCTACTGCCCGACAACTCTTAGTCGGGGCCGAGTATATATGTTAGATCGCGCGGTAAACTCTGCTTGCGCGATGTAGGATTTGTGTGACGTACAGTGTCGACACCTGTCAGCTTTTTTTGACACTTCACTCGCTATCAGTGTAGCTCCTATGTGGCTGGATAGATGTCGCCACAGGTGTGACCGTCGGACTACTAAGTCATAGGTCTCAAGGTCGAACCCAAGACTCGCACCTCTGATTTTACGGATTCATGTGCGTATTGTATAATTATCACTTGCTTAAAAATCGGTGATGGAAAACATCGTGAGGAAACCAGCATGTCTGAGAAATATTTCTCAACAGCATGTGAAGCTAAGTCAGAGGCCCATGGGCAGCATAGAAAATCTGACACCAGGTTAGTCACTAACCATACGAAGAAGAAACAAAGAGGTTTGATGAAAGGTCGGGGATAAATCGCTACGTTTCACGATTCACAAACAACCATGTGACGCTTAATTTTTCGAGTGATGAAGTCTAAAGAAAGAAAGATTTTTTTTTTATTCTGCACAAGAAAAACGCATGTTTCAAAAAAATAAACTTAGTAACTAAATACACCCGTGCAAAGCAACTAAAAAACCTCGTATTCAGAGCCATTAAAACATTGACAATCAGTATCTCGGCCATGGACAATGCCTTTTTTTTTGAGATTGGGAAATCATCCAATGTCTTCTCCCGCTCTGGGTGGAGCGGAAGGAAGTGTCAGACTCTTACTGACTAAAACCCATCCATGTTCCTTCCGTAGCCCTTTATGTTCCGGGGTAGCGGTAACCCTTTCGGACAATCCCGCTTAAATGGACAATGGATGGACCACAGGCAAAAACTGACAAGGTGACATTAGCTATCATATGTCATGTAGTTGTTATTATCCTTTAACAGGTGACTTCCAGTTCTCACTAGAACGTTATCTATTTAAACGTTGCATTATATGATTCTGTTATGTCAGCGCCAGATAAACACGTATGTCGAAATTATTGTGAAGATTTTGTTGAATAAATCTGTCTATACTCCGTTTATTATAACATTAGAAAAATAACGGCTAAATAACGACAGTTATTGTGTAATGTTGTTGACATAACTGCACTTTACAGTTGTTTTTTTAATGTCAATGGTTAAGGTTGATGTTCCAGGGTAGCCCGCGAAATTCAAATTTTCTTAAGTTTTTTGCAAAAAAATCATTAATACAACCCTCCGAGCTCATAAAGGTTCCGGAATGACTTTGACCTTGTAAAAAGTCATTTTTACACCTTTATGAGCTCGGAGGGTTGTATTAATGATTTTGATGATTATAATTCTGTAACTACATACGTCTTACAGCCGCGAATCAAATGTTCATCAACATACAACCTATCACTGGCCTGCAAATTGCAAAAAACTTAAGAAAATTTGAATTTCGCGGGCTGGTTGGAGGATTCACCTTAATAGATAACATTGCTTCGTATGTAACGTGAAATAACGGAGTTTGATATACGTCTATATAGAAATAACGAAAGAGTGATAACCGTTATTCGTCTAATGTTATAACGAATAGAGTATAGCCTTTTCCCAATATTGAGGTAGTCCAATCTAATCGGATGAAGCTGAATATCAGTATTTTACATGGAGTGACTGCCTGTCTGACCTATACTACCTAGTCTGGTAACATCACAGTCACATACGGAACTTAGTTTCTTCAGTTGGCAACACCTCAGAACCCAGCAGTTGATAAAATCTGTGTTCCTTTCCTCATATAATCCGCGAACATCGTGAGGAAACCGGCATGCCCAACCATGCCAAGAAGAAGAACAGCCTGCCTTCAAAGTAAGAGTGAACATTTTCATCTTCTGGGCACCTTCGCTCCATCATAGACCTCATACACCGCCCTTCATCACGCGTGATCAAGGTCAGGCCTATTCCACAATAAAAAAAATGCGATACTCACATCACACCTCTTACCCCCGAAGGGTTAGGAGACGTACCTATGGGTCTATAGTCCACTCACATTTTGACAGTTATGTTTAAGTCCCATGGTATAGGAGGCGAGCCTATTGCCTTTTTCTATCGCCTCTCACAGTTCAACCGAGGTGGAGCTCGTGGCTAAGTAATAACAGCCATAGGAGCCAATCCATCTGTTTAAGATACGCTTGCCAGGGTTTGTCCGTGGATGGGTGACCATCTTTACATATCGAGACTCTTCTGTGCCTCGGAAAGCACGTTAAGCCGTTGGTCCCGGCTGTCATTTGTGCATCTTTCACAGTCTTTACGGGTCGTCAGAAGCCCGTAAGTCTGATATTCAATCTTACCAAGGTGTGTCTTGTGTCCCGGCTGTCATTCGTGGATCTTTGACAGTCGTTTCGGGTCGTCAGAACCCTCAAAGTCTGACAGCCAGACGTACAAAGGGGTATCGTATTGCCCAGTTAATGAGTTGTGGAGGTCAGATAGGCAGTCGCTCCATGTAAAATACTGGTATTCAGCTGCATCCGGTTAGACTGGAAGCCGACCCCAACATAGTTGGGAAAAGATTGATTGCCATTAACCGGGCACAAATAAAAGGAGACATATTCTATACTCATTATGTAGATCGGCAATTAGTAAGAATTACTGATTACACGTAATTCACTAGATTATTGCTGTTATCACAGCTACATACGGTATGTCGTCTAAGTACATAATTGTGTTTCAAGATAATTTTTGCTGAAAAAATAATGACTGTTCATAATATCGCTTTATCAATTTGATATCATATTTATTTACAGACCTAGAACATCAAGTTACCCTAATCTGTCAAATTTCTTTGATAAATTTTCAACTTTATCACAAAAGCGTAAGGTTCATTTTCAATTGGGGACAATTGACAGTTTGGGATAGCTTGATGGGCTGGCGTTTATACTCACAAAGTTGTGTGATAAAGAATGAATTTCTAAATGGACGTCTTGTTTTATGATATGTGTCATTATATTTACTTTTTTTTAAGTCATTGTTATTTTAGCTCGGAGTTTTTTGTAGATAGTCTTGCCTGATAACAAATATTTACAGAATAGAATAGAAAAGAATTGTCTTTGCATGCAGCTGAGATGAGAATGCTAAGAGGGGTGTGTGGTGTTACGCGAATGTATAGAATACCTACGTAATGATTATATAAGAGGAAGACTGAAAGTGACACCGGTGACTGAAAAGTTGTGTGGAAATCGGTTGTCATGCAGAAAATGTTGTCAGGAAAGTTGTGAGTATGAATGTGGATGGCTATACAAGTAGAGGGAGACCAAAGAAACGATGGATGGATTGTGTGAAACATGATATGGCTAGACAGGAAGTGACTACCGAGATGACGACTGATAGAGAAGTATGGAAGAAAAAGACATGTTTCGCCGAGCGCAAATAAATTGGGATAAGGGCAGGAGAATGATGATGGTAATAAAATACTCTTTGCTGTGTAGATACACCATAAAAGTACAAATATAACTGTAGAACATTATTCAAGGGGTGAACATTTACTTCAATCAATCTGCCTGCCTTTTCCCAAGTATTTTAGGGTCAGCTTCCAGTCTAACCGGATGCAGCTGAATACCAGTATTTTACATGGAGCGACTGCCTATCTGACCTCCAAAACCCAGTCACTAACTGGGTAATACGATACCCCTTGGTAAGACTGGCTGTCAGACTTTCGGGCTTCGAACTACCTGTAACCACTGTTAAAGATCCACGAATGACAGCTGGGACCAACGGCTTAACGTGCTTTCCAACATAGTCCCAACATAGTTGGGAAAAGGCAGGCAGATTGATTTTGTCATGTTTGCTTCTGGGCAATGGTCTTACAGTGAATGCCTGAAGATGAGACAAAACACAAAGAAAATTGGAAATCTAATTACGAAAGAAGAGAAAATATTACCATCATACCATAAGATTATCGTTAAGCTAAAACAGCTGTTTAAAACGGAAATCAAACATGGAACTAAAATAAATGTGTATAATAATCGTTTCTTATCAATACTCTGACCTAGATGACGTAAGTGATTCTTAAAAAAAAAATTGGTTAGTCACATCCAATGCTCCGTCGGTAGTACACGATAATGGCCGAAGACATACGAATTGTCAAGCGTTCTAAATTTAAACTTTATTTACTTTGTAAACAAGATACCAGTGTTGATTTTACGAGAGTTTATTAAGACTTACATTTGAAAGATGTATCATTTATCATTTGTAGTGGCTGTGCGGTGCATTCCTTTGCCTTGTGCGTAAAATTTAAAAAGTATAAACGTCAGTTGAGTCACTGTGGTTTTGTTGCGTTCTAAAGAGGTTGGAAATAGTGCTGAAGACAAAAAAAATTGGAATTATCAGAAATCTTCTTAAACGTTGGACTTGATAAGCGGTTGGAAGATAATAATTTATAATCAATTCGACAAAGAAATTCACAAAAGGCTGTTGAAACAGTATGTGTGTATTTGAAAAGCATTGACGTAAATTATAAAACAAACATGGAAATCTATTCATATGTTTACAGACTATTCGTAATGAAGTTTAACATTGTTAAGTGAGTCAGTGATAAATTAATATAAAAATAAACATTTGCGTGTCGAGAAAGAACTCATTTTTAAACACCTTCAAAAAAGGAACTGTGATTTTAAGAAAAAAAAGTGATTTGACATTTGTTTGCGCGCCAATATTGTGACATTGACAGTTCGTGTTTTTCTGGACTTTTCTGTTTTCAAAGGAGTACTCATGCCATTCTTCCGCAAAAGTGCAGTCAAGAGTCGAAAGGGGCATAGCGAATGTAGTCTATGCATGTGTCGATACTGTATGGCCTTAAGGAGACAGAGTACGACCTGCGAATCATTGATAAAAGTGTCAACTGCAGTTCTTAAAAGATATAACTTTTGTTTATACTCTTTCAAATACAGACTGTTTTTCGATCCTTGAAACATATCTAATATTAGTCTTAGATAAAACACAATGGTTTATGTTTATATTGAGATCAAGAGAGCTTAGTATTTACATATTTCTTATGCGTCCGCGTCACGGGAAATTCCGCGCGTAATGGAAAATGGCGACTAAGTAATCAACGAAATTACTTAACGATTACGCCGAAATATTAACGAAGATATACGAAGGGATATACGACGATATATATTTTATATATTACGAAAGATAAATCGTAAGGATTGAAAAGATTTTTGACGATTCAACATGGATTTGACAGTTGCGAACTTTGCATATGCGCCGCCATTTTTCGCGATGGCGCCATATTTGCGGAGCCCTCTGTATTATCCGGATCCGGTGGAATATCTGAATAGATATTACAAATATTATGATGGTAAGAATTTGTCTAGGTTAATTTCATTAAGCTAGTATTTTTAAGGCGTTAGAAATTAAAACGTCAAACCTTCCCCTACCTAGGTTTTGGCCAAACACAACGCTTAAAATCGACCAAAGATTTGACAGAGGTATACCTTACAATACACCCAAATTTGGCCAGTTATGTTTAAGTCCCATGTAATAGGGGGCGAGCCTATTGCCATCAACCGGGCACAAATCCAGACTACGGGATGCTATTAAAAAAATCCAGATGAAAAAGCCCATTAACACTGACCGACCCGGGAATCGAAACCCTTAGCAGTAGCGCTGGCGAACACTAGATCAACAAGGCAATATTGGTTTTGGCTAATATAACTAAAAAGGGATGTATACCTATATCAATATTTTAGATGAAAAGAGTCCCAACCTCAATATTTGTCGCATAAAAATGCTCTTAGACCAAAGCCGCTGCGGGCCTGCGGGATCAGGACCAGGCCCGTGCCGGACGGAACGTACGTGTTCCACGCGCGCCTTAAGAGATGTTAGCATATGAAGGATTGTCCCGCGCCTCAAACAGATGTCAGCATGTGAAGGGGCACGTTAGGGTCGAAGATTGCCGGGTCAGCGAGATTGTCCGAAAGGGTTACCCCCCGGAACATAAAGGGCTAAGTTATAGTCAGTAAGAGTCTGAAACTCCCTTCCGCTCCACCCAGAGCGGGAGGAGTCATTTGATGATTTCCCATCCTAAAACGAAACTACATTATGTAGTCGACAAGTAAAGACACGTTTTGTTTTGCTGCATTGCACGTTATGTATTCATGATTGCGACTAGTCAATATCAAATTAAAGTCATTGAAATTACCAGTTGTGTCGACAATACTTTTATAGGATTATTTATCTTCTTCTTTTCGTGTGGTTAGTTACTAACCTGGTGTCAGTTTTCATGCTGCCTCTGACTTAGCTTCACATGCTGTTGAGAAATATCTCTCAGGCATCGTTTCCTCACGATGTTTGCCTTCACCGATTTTTAAGCAAGTGATAGTTATACAATACTAGCTTCCGCCCGCGGCTTCGCCCGCAAAATATGTCGACAAATTATACACATAAACCTTCCTCTTGAATCACCCTATCTATTAAAAAAACCGCATCAAAATCCGTTGCGTAGTTTTAAAGATTTAAGCATACATAGGGATATAGGGACAGAGAAAGCGACTTTGTTTTATCTATGTAGTGATGCACATGAATCCGTGAAATCTGAGGTGTGTGCCTTGCGGTCGAATTCGAGGCCTATGACTTGGCAGTCCAACGGTCACACTACAAGGCTATCACTGCTGTCAGGATTATCTATGCTAGACCGTGACGGGCACAAGCCGTGCCGGATCCAAAACTTCACGTATATTTTTTATTAGTTGCTGTTAGCGGCTTCCCCCGCGTTGATGTATAAAAAGTATCCTATGTGTTAATCCAGGTCATAAACTACCTCTGTGCCAAGTTTCATCCAGATCCGATCCAAGAAGAACGGGCAAGAAACATCGTTTTAAATCTATACTAATATAAAGCTCAAGAGTTTGTGTGTTTGAACGCGCTAATCTCTGGAACTACTGGTCCGATTTTAAAAATTCTTTTTGTGTTGGATAGTCCATTTATCGAGGAAGGTTATAGGCTATGTAACATCACGCTACGACCAATAGGAGCCGAGCAGAGGGTGAAACCGCGCGGGAGTAGCTAGTCATTTAGATCAGCGGTTCCCAAACTTATTTGTCTACTGCCTACTTTGAGAATAAATTATTTTCTAGCGCCCTCATTTTTTCACCTACTTAAAAACCACTATCTAGATGAAATTACAAATCGCCCCCTAAGCCTCTACACAACGCCTCTTTTTTTCCTTGGTCTCTTACTCCTCGTTTAGGCTTTTTTTAAGGCTGGGAAATCATCCAATGACTGCTCCCGCTCTGGGTGGAGCGGAAGGGAGTGTCAGACTCTTACTGACTAAAACCCATCCATGTTCCTTCCGTAGCCCTTTATGTTCCGGGGTAGCGGTAACTCTTTCGGACAGTCCCGCTTACCCGGCAGGCTTGGCTCTGAGGGGCCCCTTCATATGCTGACATCTCTTTGAGGCGCACGTGGAACATATACGCGCCGTCCGGCACGGGTCTGGTGCTGATCGGACGGTGAGTCACCCATTACTCATCGTCCGCAGGCCCGCGCCCACGGTGGCCGGGGGTCGTCACGTGGCTCCCGACGCCCGGGGCGTCTCCCGCGGCGACTGGGACGGGAGGACATTTCTCTCTCCCATCCCACCACCTCCTTCGCAAGCATGCCTGTTTCGCAGAAGGAGGTGACTGCCTCCCACTCCCTCTCGCCCCGGACCATGGCTTGCACCAGGGCCGGGCGCGAGAGGTCGCCGCCGCCGATCGCCTCTACGAGGACGAGGCTTAAAGGGGCGTTATCGCCCACTTGGGGATAGGCTGATTTAGATTATCAAAATTATCAATCAAGGCGTGACAACGACTCAGCAAATTCAATGATAGTAGAACAATATTGTTCAATAACGAGTATTTGCAAAAAAATTGCCGATATCTAGAAATCAGGCCAGATTAAAAATGACACCATTTAAAAGAAATATCTAAACAACAAGCTACTAAGGGTTGATCAGAGGTTTACCTATTTATTTATTTATTGAAAGGAACAACAAACAGTTACACTATAAGGACTTACAACTAGTTTAACAAAAAAGCAATTTGGTTATAACGTAACCCACAACGTTGTCCACAAGTAGACACAGAAGTTAAAAAAAAGTATGGTAAGCGTGATTGTCCGAAAGGGTTACCGCTACCCCGGAACATAAAGGGCTACGGAAGGAACATGGATGGGTTTTAGTCAGTAAGAGTCTGACACTCTCTTCCGCTTCACCCAGAGCGGGAGAAGTAATTGGATGTATTCCCAGCCTAAAAAAAAAAGAGGTGTGCCTATAGTACACCCTCATTCCGCCAGTTATGTTTAAGTCCCATGTAATAGGGGGCGAGCCTATTGCCATCGACCGGGCACAAATCTAAACTCCCGGGCTGCTACTGAGAAATTCGATATAAAAAACCCAATAACACTGCCCGACCTTGGAATCCAACCTAAAACCTCATGCTCTGCAGTATCGCCTGCGACCAGTAGACCAACGAGACAATCGAAATTTTTTGATTTTTACAAACAAAAAAATATTATTTTGACTGAAAAAAAAACGTGGTTAAGTACTAACACCCGCACAGGTCGATCCATCAGGTTAAGCTACGCTTGCCGGGGTTTGCCGTGGATGGGTGACCATTTTTACATACAGAGACTCCTCCGAGCCTCGGAAAGCACGTTAGCCGTTGGTCCCGGCTGTCATTTCTACATCTTTGTCAGTCGTTACGGGTCGTCAGAAGCCCGAAAGCCTGTCAGTCAGTCTTAACCAAGGAGTATCGTAATACCCGTACTGACTGGGTTGTGGAGGTTAGATAGGCAGTCGCTCCATGTAAAATACTGGTATTCAGCTGCATCCAGTTAGACTGGAAGCCGACCCTAACATAGTTTGGAAAAGGAAGGCAGATTGATTGAAGCTAAATGATATGATTCATGCTATGTTAGTTGTAATAGGAAGGTCACATATAATCACATGGGTTCGACGTCATTGCACAGATAATAAAGAAAACACAAAATAAATAAAATGTAATTTACCATAGATAACATAAAAAATGATATGTCATCGTGACGGCATAGATTTTTGAGCTCATAGATAACATGTTTCCGTTGTACTTTGTACATAATACCGCTTTTTCTGGTTTTCACTAGTTTTTTTTAATTTTTGCTGTGGAAAATTTCTTTACGTGGTTTAGATATATTATTCTACGCTTGAATACTATCTTTACTTACCGAGACTCTTCGGTACCTCGGAAAATACGTTAAGCCGTTGGTCCCGGCTGTCATTTGTGCATCTTTGACAGTCGTCAGAAGCCCGAAAATCTGACAGCCAGTCTTACCAAGGGGTATCGTAACGTATTACTCAGATACTGGGTTGTGGAGGTCAGATAGGTAGGCGCTCCATGTATATAAAGAACTGAAATGCGATGCCGGGAAATTATATCCGCTCCAGCGTGCCCTTGCTGTCCTCTCCCAGCGACGCCCTAAGCCAAGGTCCGCACCCCAAAGGGGGTGCCCTTAGCGTGTAGTCGCTTAGTTTGTATTTTTTTTAAGGCAGGCGTGGTTAAACAGCGAATAACCTTTTTGTGAATAGCATTGCGCAGGTCTTTCTTTCTTCTTCGTGTGGTTAGTGACTAACCTGGTGTCTCAGTTTTCTATGCTGCCCATGGGCCTTTGACTTAGCTTCACGTGCTGTTGAGAAATATCTCTCAGACATGCTGGTTTCCTCACGATGTTTTTTAAACAGGCAAGTCCTGTTAAGCAGTAAACAGGTTGAACTGCGTGATGCCGTTAAAAAAAAATTAAGGGGACATTATCGACGACATATTATTTTAGTTTCTTAGTGGTTTTAGTTACGTTAATTTAATTGTTTTAGCATAATATATGGACAGCGGATTGCACTTTGAAATAAAGTTACTAATGGTTAACCTTTAGAACGCCATTCTCTCATATACGTGACAAGCAAGCGCATGCCCTGTACGCCAACAAAATATGTGACAATGGCAACAACACTATAACACAAAATTAACAATTAAATCATTACTTCCGTAAGTGTTTATGTAGATATCTTAAAAATTGAAGCTCTCGTACGTATTTAATGACATGAAACATATTAAAAGACACCATGGATATTGGGAAATTCATGATAACAAGAAGAAATAAATTTGTGGCTTGGCGTGGAGGGCACGCGCGAGCGTTTAATGCTCTGGCGTCTAAAAGTTAAAACGTGTAACAGTAATTTACTTAAATCTACTACTACGTGAATGAAAACAAAAAAAAATATGAATAATCATCATTGGTCGACATTTTTCTGACACCACCTTAGATACGAGATAAACACTTTCCGATAAGATTTGTGGTACTTCCATAGTCAGTCTTTCTGATATCGTGTTTTTTGGCGAATCAGCGTGAGTTGTGAATAATTTTAAATATTTTTGTTACATATTTTAGTTTTTATTCATTCATAATTGTGTCGTTTCTTGCGTTAAATAGATAGAGTAGTGAATTACTGATGTTTTTCAAAATGGTGGACATTTTTAAGGATTTGAGGGTGGGTGCGTACGTTTAATTTGATAGCTTGTCAGTGTGCAAGTAATGAAGTGTTCTTTTTGGTAATTGGGTATTTGAAAGGGTAGTCAATAACGTTACCTTTTATGAACTGTTCAAACGCGGAATTTGTACGAGATTTGTATGAAATATAGCAATGTGACGTCACAGATTTTTAGAATCGAATGGAATACTTATTAGCATAAAATGCATTTATCTCTTCGCGTAATATTTAATTTCTGTACGGTGATGGAAGTTTTTAAGACGAGCGCTCTTTTTTGTATGTGATTTCATATTTTATTTTTGACCGTTTCAAATAGTCAATTTCATTTTGTGTGGGCCTGTTGAGTGAGACACGTGTAATGATATTACTTTCATTTCGTGGTGTTTAAAACTTTGTACAGTCGCCAGGACATCAAGTTACCGCAAACTGACAAAATTTTCTCAATCGATTTTGAACTTAACGGTCAAAGTTTTAAGGATTAAAATCTTTAAAAAAAATGTCAGTTTAGTATAACTGGATGCGCTGCCGACCGTACGTTCTAGGAGGTCAAGTCTCCTTGCTTATCCCAATTTATTTTGATTATTCTCTTTCTTAATAGACTCCTTAGAACATTTCCAATTAATTCAAAGCGTTCATAGGATGACAAACGTAATTTTCTTTGCTCAAATTGAGGCTGATTAAGATGATTGGCTGATTGCGAAATTAAAATTGTTTCACGTTTTTTTGCAACTGACCATTTGAAATGGTCAAAAATAAAATACGAAATCACATACGAAAAGGACCGCTCGTCTTAAAAACTTCCATCACCGTATAAAAATTAAATTTTGCATTTAATGCTTATAAGTATTCCATTTGATTCAAAAAATCTGTGACGTCGCATTGTAAAATTCATTTTTTTCCCAATTGAAAATTAACTCTACAGTGTTGTAATAAAGTTGAAAATATATCCAAGAAATTTGGAAGATTGGAGTAGCTTGATGTGTTGGCCGCAGTACGTGTTACGCAGATAGTATATTTAAAAGATAAGACGTGTATTAATTAACACTTCGAATTCAAATGAATCATCTATTTTATTCATTCATAAGTCCAACTATCGCAGGGATATTATCTAAGCCCGTAATGAAGGATAAAAACACAAATTCAAAACGTTTGAAAGTATTCCTGAAAGTAATTACAAAGCGCCACCAAATCAAATAGCTAATTTTAACTTTTGACGACACGGTTGGCGCAGTAGTTGAGCGATTAACTGCTGCGCAGCATGGCGAGGGTTCGATTCCCGCACAGAACAAATATTTGTACGGCCTACAAGTATTTGTTCCGGGTCTGGTTGTTTTTATAACTATAATATTTATGTATGTATTTACAAAATAAAAATGTATATAAGTAGTTTATCAGCCATCTCGTTACCATAACACAGGCATTAGGTTGCTTAGCTTGAGACTATATGGCGTTGTGTGAAATGCCCAAAGGTATATTTTTTACTATCACAGGGATATTATCTGACCCCGTAATGAAGGATAAAAACCCAAATTCAAAACGTTTGCAATAATTTGTGAAAGTAATTACAAAGCGCCACCAAATCAAATAGCTAATCCATTCGCCATTTTGTTTTTCTTTTGTTTCAAATATTAACGTTAGTGTATTGTTTTGTTACAGGCATGTATACGATGCGAATGCTGGACGGCGCAAGCGCACACCATGCCCCACACCACAACCATACCCATATGATGATCACAGGTATGTTGATAGCATCTGCAGAAGACACCCTGGGGTCAGGATTGTCCGAAAGGGTTACCGCTACCCCGGATCATAAAGGGCTAAGGAAGGAACATGGGTGGGTTTTAGTCAGTAAGAGTCTGAGACTCCCTTCCGCTTCACCCAGAGCCGGAGGGGTCATTTGATGATTTCCCATCCTCAAAAAAAAAGGTCGATTGGATCGATTGCCTAGTCCTGGCCATTGTAGACGCAAGCTTGCGGACGACGAGCAAGGCCCGGCGCGCGGCACGGTAAGGTATTTTTAGGCGAACATTGAAATTTCAACTTTATATCCATACTTATAAGTTGTATTTTTATTTGTCGCCTAAAATACCTTGCTATGCCGTGCTGCCAATGTGCGCCGGGCCTAATGGGTATGCAATTGATGAGACATGTTGAAAAAACACTGATGAGGAGCTCGTGGTTAAGTAATAACAGCCGCACAGATCGATTTATCAGGTTAAGCTACGCTTGCCGGGGTTGGCCGTGGATGGGTGACCATCTTTACATATCGAGACTCTTCCATGTCTCGGAAAGCACGTTAAACCGTTGATCCCGGCTATCATTTGTGCATCTTTGACAGTCGTTACAGGTCGTCAGAAGCCCGAAAATCTGACAGCCAGTCTTACCAAGGAGTATCGTATAACCCAGTTACTGGGATGTGGAGGTTAAATAGGCAGTCGCTCCATGTAAAATACTGGTATTCAGCTGCATCTGGTTAGACTGGAAGCCGACCCTAACATAGTTGGGAATAGGCTAGGCAGACTGATTATTAGAAAGACTGACGTTTTAAAACTTCATTCGTAATGACTGTAGAAAATAAATTGCTCATAATTTTGGTAGATATGATATAGATAAAATTAATTATGTCAAGTAACTGTCAAAATTACAATATCATTTTATTATTTAAGAGAATGAGACTGCAAGATTTAGAGATAACAATTTTCACCTGTAACTGAGAGTAAAGGGGCTCGTGGCTAAGTAATAACAGCCGCACGGGTCCATCGATCCGGTTAACCTTTTGAACGCCAATGTCACGCCAATATACGTGACAAGCGAGCGCATGCCTTGTACACCAACGACTCAAATATATGACAATGGCCTATAACACGAAATAAACAATTCAATCATTACTTTTGTGAGTGTTTATACAGATAGGTATCTTACAAATTAAAGATCTCGTACGTATTTAATGATATGAAACAAATTAAAAGACACAATGGATATTGGGATTTGGATCATGATAACAAGAAAAAATAAATTTGTAGGTTGGCGAGGAGGGCACGCGCGTGCGTTTATGCTCTGGCGTTTAAAATCTTAAGCTACGCTGGCCGCGGTTGATCTGTGGATGGGTGACTTTACACCGCAAGACCCCTGCGTGCCTCTTAAAGTACATTAAGCCGTTGGTCCCAGCTGTCATTTGTGCATCTTTGACAGTCGTTACCCGAAGTCTGACAAGCAGTCTTACCAAGGGCTATCGTACCTATAACCCAGTTACTGGGTTCTGGAAGTCAGATAGGCAGTCCCTCCATGTAAAATACTGGTATTCAGCTGCATCCGGTTAAACTGGAAACCGACTCCAACATAGTTCGGTAAAAGCTAGGCAGATGTCACAGAAAATATCTAAATGTCAGTCGTTATACGTCATTAATGTATCTAGAACTTCAAAATGGCCGTCAAATGTCAAAATTTTCAAATTGTGTTCTTTTGCTACAGAGCGGGACTCGGCATCTGACAGCGCCGTCTCGTCGATGGGATCTGAACGCGTGCCGTCGCTCTCTGACGGAGAATGGTGCGACGGTAGCGACTCTGCCCAGGAGTTCCACAGGTATAACTTTATTGCATCTTTATTTTTTACTAGCTGCGCGGTTTGCCTATAGCCTTCCTCGATAAATGGACTATCCAACACAAAAATTGTTTCTCAATTCGAACCAGTAGTTCCAGAGATTAGTTCTGTGGAAATCGGTTGTCATGGTATGGGCATGTTATGCGGAGGAATGAGGAAAATGTTGTCAGGTAAGTTGTGAGTATGAATGTGGATGGCTATACAAGTAGGGGGAGACCAAAGAAACGATGGATGGATTGTGTGAAAGATGATATGGCTAGAAAGGGAGTGACTATCGAGATGACGACTAATAGAGAAGTATGGAAGAAGAAGACATGTTGCGCCGACCCCAAATAAATTGGGATAAGGGCAGGAGAATGTTGAATGATGATGAGTTCCAGAGATTAGCGCGTTCAAACAAATAAACACTTCAGCTTTATAATACATATTATTATTGATGTTACAGGGATTTTTCCGCGATTTTACACCCGTCATTTTTATTGGAACCTTTCCTTTTTTGGAGAGTATCGTAAAATGGGGTGAATAGCGTTGCATGGAGGGGTGAATTAGGACGAAACTTTAAAAGGGTTTTTAACATTGAAATAATATAACGTGGCGCTACAATGGTAACATTAATTTAACACACGGGTAGAGCTTGCGTCATATATGTTGTAGGATAAAAAAAAAACAAAAAATGTAAAAAAATATTCCAACAAACTAAATAATAAAATCAATTATCCTTTCTGCAGTTGTTTCATCCTAATAGTATTGCTTATTCGTTTCAATTTCATTGATGCGAATGTTGCGATCCGTGACCCCGGCAAACGACCGCTGCGCGAAAGTTCTTTAAGTACAGGATGCTCTAAGATCTATTTTCTAACATATTAAATAAATCCTTAAATAATAACGTTCAATGAAAATAATGTGTCCATGAAACGAAAATGTGAAAACGTATGTTTGTTAAATTAATGCCACCATTGTAGCGCCACATTATATATGATTGGTACAAAATAAAACAATATGGGTGTGTCTTTATAAACATCAAGTAATGGTAAACACACTGATACTAAAAAATGACTAGTTATATTTCCGATTTTGACGTCGAAATTATAGCATATACAACCTCGTCCATGACACAGCATTATACACACTATCAGTAAAGATAAAACACGCAATATTAACGTTTATTCTGTCTTGTCATACAGCTCAAAATTCCGGCCGTATGATAATTCATTTGGACGCGAGCGCGCTGCTCCGCATCAGGCGCAGAAGAAACACCATATGTTTGGCAAACGATGCTTTCAGGTGATTATTTTTGTATTTATAACTTGCTTGTTTACTAAGTGGTGATGGCGGGCGTGGGGGAGGACTGTCTTATGTAATTTTGACCTTCCAAAGTGCGGTTGAAGCAGTGATAGCCTAGTTGTGCGACCGGTGGACTGCCGTCTCGAGTTCGAACCCAAGGCACGCACCTCTGATTTTACAGATTCATGTGCATATTGTGTAATTTTCATTTGCTTAAAAATCGGTGAAGGAAAATATCGTGAGAAAACCAGCATGTCTGAGAGATATTTCTCAACAGCATGTGAAGCTAAGTCAGAGGCCATAGGCAGCATAAAAACTCTGACACCAGGTTAGTCACTAACCACACGAAGAGAAGAAGAAGTGCGGTTAGCCTAGCGCAAACACTGCCAATATTTTTTATCAGGTGCTATTCTAAGCTCAGTGCCTTCAACACGCTACGTGTCGCCAAAATCCCTACTGAGTGCCTTCAACACGCATTGCAATGTATGGACAATAAACACACATTTGTGTTGAAGGCACTGAGCTTAGAATGGACCAAAATGTATTGAGCACGTATGTGTGTGTGGCACTGTGAGATAGAACAGAAAACACACAGCTGTGTTCATGGCAGTGTATGTGTGAATTGTAATATTCTATAAAGAAAACATAATTTAGAATTTATCATTTAAATATCGCGTAAACCCATTGGCGTCCCTCCCACGACAAGCCACAAAATTATGTTGTTTTCTTGTCGACTTTATCCGACCATGGCGAATTGGCCACGTTCTCATTTGTCGACTATATCCGACCATGGCGTGTTGGAAACGTTTTCATTTGTCGGCTATATACGACCATGACGTGTTGGACGCGTTTTCATTTGTCGGCTTTATCGGACCATGGCGTGTCGATGTTATTTATACGTATGTATTATTTACAGGAGCAACCAGCCCCTGCTTTGGACCCTGTCGGCAGACCAGGTGTCGTGAAGTACGAGTGCCCGGAACAGACCTACCATCATGATAGCATGCATATGCATAATGGTAAGCATATTTTACTTAATATATCTGCGTGTGTAGTACGAGGAGCTCGTGGCTAAGTAAGTACTAACAGCCTATAGGTTGATCCATCAGGTTAAGCTACGCTTGCCAGAGTTGGTCGTGGATGGGTGACCATCTTTACATACCGAGACTTCTCCGTGCCTCGGAAAGCACGTCAAGCCGTTGGTCCCGGCTGTCATTTATGCATCTTTGACAGTCGTTACGGGTCGTCAGAAGCACGAAAATCTGACAGCCAGTCTCACCACGGGGTATCGTATTGCCCAGTTACTGGATTGTGGAGGTCAGATAGGCAGTCGCTCCATGTAAAATACTGGTATGCAGCTGCATCCGGTTAGACTGGAAGCCGACCCCAACATAGTTGGGAAAAGGCTAGACAGATAATCTGCGTGTCTAGTTAAAACGGCGAAGGAAAACATCGTTAGGGAACCGGCGTGTCCTAGAACCCAAAATTCGAAGACATGTGACATCCAACCCGCACTGGGCCCAGTGGTGGATTATGGCCCACTGCCTCTCTCAGAGAGGATGCCTGTGTCCCAGCAATGGGAACATTATAGGCTGATTATGTTGTTTACATAGAAAAACCCGCCTTGTTGGTCTACTTAGTCTAGTCAAGCGCTACTGCTGGAAGTCCTGGATTCGATTCCCGGGTCGGATTATTGGGTTTTTCATCTGGAATTTCTTAGTAGCAGCCCGGGAATTTGGATTCGTGCCCGGTTGATGGCAATAGGCTCGCCCCCTATGGGACTTGAACATAACTAGGAGAAATGTCGGTGTAGTATAGGTCAGCTTTGCTTAACCCTTCAGGGATTATACAAAAAAAACACAAAATTAAAAAAAAAACTGCAACTAAGACAGTATTTTTACATTATTTTAGAAATGAAAGCATTTTTTTTAATTTAAAGTGGCGTTTATTATTTTTACAATTTCTTGTCGTTATATGTATACTAACTAATGGTTTGTTCTGCAGTAGATTTCGCCCCCCGGCCACAATTGCCCCCGCCACATGTCACCAATATCCACGGACCAGCTCTGGACCTCAACACAGCGCACTCGAGCCATGCGTTACTGCAGGTAATATTAACAAAAAGTATTAAATAAAAAGAAAAATTGATAATTTTTCACAACTAAAAAAAATAAATATTAATAATGACTATGTGCAATTTTAAATGTTTTATTTTATTTTTTTTAAATGGGAGGGGAAAAAATATCAAAGGCCGTCAAAATATATTTTTGTCGTGTAACTGTACTATGTTATGTTTACATAGAACTTTAAACATATTTTATTAACCTAACCTAATTAAAACAATTTTCCACAATACAAAAATATGTATATACATAATATGTATTCAAAGAAGCCAAAAGCCTTGTATACAAGCAATAAATGTTTGAAAATGTTGTCTATTGTTTGATGTCAGGATCAAAGACAATTTTATTTGCATAAAAAAAATCTGTAAGGGGCTGACTTTTCAATCGTCAGATTAGTTATTTTAATAAATATGACGGTTTCACAGCTTTTGTATTTATTACATTTTCTATTTTTTTATTTGATGCAGTAACTACGTAAAACATTTTTTTTTTTCTTTAAAAATTAACCGTATTGTTGGTCTAGTCGCAAGCTACTACTGTTTGAGGTCCTGCGTTAAATTCCCAGGTCGGACAAACAGTTATTGGGTGTTCTCAGTAGCAGCTCAGAGTCTGGATTTGTGCCCGGTCGATGGCAATAGGCTCGCCCCCTATTACATGGGACTTAAACATAACTGGCGGAATGTGCACATTTTCACCTCTTTTTTTTTGAGGCTGGGAAATCATCAAATGACTCCTCCCGCTCTGGGTGGAGCGTAAGGGAGTGTCAGACTCTTACTGACTAAAACCCATCCATGTTCCTTCCTTAGCCCTTTATTTTCCGGGGCAGCGATAACTCTTTCGGACAATCCCGCTTACCCGGACATTTTTACCTCTGCCTTACAATTTGAGAATACAAACGTTATGTGAGGTCATGAGAACCTGGCCTAATTCAAAGGACAAGCATTTTGAATAATTTTGAGTAATCAACAAGACCTGTGCGGCTGTTAGTACACACGGCTACACATCAAGCTATACAAAACCAGTTTACGCTGGTCTCGCATCGTACGGAAATCCTTTACAAGCGAGATCAGCTTAAACTGGAAATGTATAGCTTGATGTGTAGCCGTGCGTACTTAGCCAGGAGCTCCTCATCATAGACTCAATACTGTAAAGAAATCAGTTAGGGTCAGCACAGATCGAGACGCGACGCGACGCTGCGCGCACACTTTAAAGAGCGCTTCAAAATATAACTTTATCTTCTACACGAAAAGATACACATTTCGTTGTGAGAATTCAGAATAAGTTGCGCCACGCAGCGCTGCGCCTCGTGATGCCTCGCAATGAAATGAGTATCTCTTCGTGTAGAAGATAAAGTTATATTTTGAAGCGCTCTTTAACACGTTGAACGCCAACGCGGTCACCGTGTGTCCGACAAACAATAGTTTTTCTATTGTGTCTGCTGCGTGGCAGTCAATGACTTAAAGTGTGCGCGCAGCGTCGCGTCACGTCGCGTCTGTGCTGACCCTTAGGCCACTATAGTTCTCATGGCCTCAATGGGGTATTTGAATGGGTAGTCAATAACGTTACTTTTTATGAACTGTCAAAACGCGGCATTTGTACGTGATTTGTATGAAATATAACATTTTGACGTCACAGATTTTTAGACTCAAATGGAATACTTATTAGCATTAAATGCAATTTAACAATTATATCGTCGTATTATATTTAATTTCTGCACGGTGATGCAAGTTTTTATGACGAACGGGCTTTTTTCCATGTGATTTTATATTTTATTTTTGACCGATTCAAATAGTCAATTGTTATGCTATAATTAAACTACCCCCCCCCCCCACAGAGCGCGGTGCCCGGCCGCTTCCCGTACGCGGCCCCGGAGCGCGTGCGCCACAACCACACGTACAGCGCGCCCGCCGCGCCCGCCGAGCTGCGGCCCGCCGCCGGCCGGGACAAGAGGGGTGAGTGGGCCTTGTTTTTTTTAAGGCTGGGCAATCATCCAATGACTTCTCCCGCTCTGGGTGGAGCAGAAGGGAGTGTCAGACTCTTACTGACTAAAACCCATCCATGTCCTTTCCTTAGCCCTTTATGTTCCGGGGTAGCGGTAACCCTTTCGGACAATCCCGCTTGTGAGTGAGGCCTACATGATTATTTTGAAATGACTATGTTTTTTTTCAGTCAGTTTGCTAGATTATTAAAAAATATTTGACACGTATTTTTTCTTTTTTGACGTAATTCAAAGAAAAAAATTTAAAGACATGTGACATCATGTGAACAAAAATGAATGGAGCAGCTAATTCTTTTTTTCATATTTTTGAGTTCGTCTCTTGGTAAATGTAGTTCATTATCATGGCTATTTCGCTCTCCTAAAGCTTGTCCCTCAAGAGAAAGATGTCTGGAAGGATTTGGGAGAGGCCATTGCACAGCAGTGGGACAGTGTAGGCTAAATAAATAAAAAACCTAACACACTGTTAAATAGAAGTTAACAACAAAGCAATAAAATCTATAATGGCGTGTTTTCCCCTACAGTCCGGCGACTGACGGACGGGAGCATGTCAGACGGAGGATCGTCGGCCACGAGCAGCGGGCAACATTTGTCGCGGGACGAGAAGAGAGCTAAGGCATTAGGTAAGGACGAAAACTAGTCGTTTACTGTCGCAATCGACGACACGGTTGGTGCAGCGGTTGAGCGATTGATTGTTAAGGTTTTACCGAGTTAAATATAGACTTTTTATTTAACTGAAGCTGAATAAGGAAAAGTAAATATGTCTGTGTATATAGAGATCAAGTTTAAAAATCAAGTATTTGTTAAGCATTTGACTATCAAACATTTTGACGTCTAAGTCGTGGTCGGCGATTATGCCCAGTTTTTTGGTGACGCTTTAAGACGTTTTTCGTTAGCGGTCAAAGGGATAAAGATCAAACTATTCAAAAGTCAACTATTTAACTATTCTGCTGCGCAGCATGTCGCGGGTTCGATTCCCGCACGGAACAAATATTTATACGACCTGCAAGTATTTGTTCTGGGCCTGGGTGTTTTTCTATTTATTTACAAAAAAAAAATTATATAAGTAGTTTATCAGCCATCTCGTTACAATAACACAAGCATTAGGTTGCTTAGCTTGGGACTATATGGCGTTGTGTGAAATGCCCAAGGATATTTATTATTATTATTAATTAGCTATTTGACACGGTCAAAAATACAATATAAAATCACATAGAAAAAAGATCGCTCGACTTAAAAACTTCCATCACCGTTCAGAAATTAAATATTATAAGAGAATGTAATTGTAAAATTGGATTTCTTGTTAATATTTTTTTTTGCCAAAAATCTGTGCCGTCATTTTTTAATATTTCATTCAAATCACGTGGAAATTCCGCGTTTTGACTATTCATAAAAAGTAACGTTATTGACTACCCTGACAAATACCCAATTAATCAACTTGACAAAATTGTTATATTATGGAAAACGGACAATCAATTTCAATTTGTATGAGTTCGGCGTCTCCGAAAAATTTTCACACGTTTTGCTGTTAATTGCCTCAATAAGTGTCTTATACCTAAATATATGCCACCTACACATGCGACACATTTTTTTGCGCAACTGTTGCCCGACTACTGCCCAACTGTTGCCCAACTATTGCGCAACTGTTGCCCGACTGTTGCGCAACTATTGAGCAACTGTTGCGCCACTATCGCTATACAATGTCCCGCACACATTAACCTGTACAAGTGGCCGCAGGCATACCCTTGGAGGTGCAGGACATCATCAATCTGCCCATGGATGAGTTCAACGAGCGGCTGTCCAAGCACGACCTGAGTGAGGCGCAGCTCTCCCTCATCAGAGATATTAGGAGGCGTGGGAAGAATAAGGTATGTCTTATGTAATAATAATAATAATTTAGTTTGCCTTTTTTTTGTAACATATTTATTTTATTAGTGGCTAACACGTTAAACGCAATGGGCAACAACACATGAGCCACACTTATTGTTATTAACTTATTGTTGAAAATCGTTGTTCATCTGATTTTGAATATACGTTTCTATGAACTAAGAGGCAAGAAAATGTGGTAAATAACATAAAATATATTCTAGAAATTAAATTAGTGACTTTATTTCGTTAAAAATAATGGAGATTATGTTTATTTCATTTGTTACAATTAATTCATTAAAATGGCATATACATACAATATACATATAATCTAACACAAAACTAAAAAGAATATAAGTATTATGTACATATATGTTTGCCTTGCACAATCAGGACCACATAGGCCGAAAATAAATAATACAGTTTTTTTTAACCCCTCGCACGTCCGCAAACGTTGCTTGAAAATGCCTCAAATGTCGAAGCATTTTGTAGCCATATTGTGTTGCTACATGCGAATAAACGCCAAAAAATTACGTCCAATGGGCAACCGATTCCTTATGATCCAACGGGTGCACACGCGACATTTGAAGCATTTTTCCTTATGATCCCCCGGGGGCTCATAAGGACGCTCGAGCGGTTAATAGGCTGTTTTATAGAAAAGTGCCTCAATAAATTTAGGCACCAATCTGGCCTTAAAATTACAAACTAAGCGACTACCCGATAAGGGCACCCCCTGTGGGGTACGGACCTCGGCTTAGGGCGTCGCTTGGGGAGGCCTCGCCGCCCATCCTAAGTCATACCTTACCGAAACTAAACATTCACGTTCTTCCTCTCACAGGTGGCAGCCCAGAACTGCCGCAAACGGAAACTAGACCAGATCACGTCGCTGGCCGACGAGGTCCGCACGGTACGAGACCGGAAGATCCGGACCCAACGAGACCATAGCTCCCTGATCGCTGAGAGACAACGCGTAAAGGAGCGCTTCGCAGCTCTATACCGCCATGTTTTCCAGGTAAACTAAACTACGTCTCTCTTCTTCTTCATGTGGTTAGTGACTAACCTGGTGTCAGAGTTTTTATGCTGCCCATGGGCCTCTGACTTAGCTTCACATGCTGTTGAGAAATATCTCGCAGACATGCTGGTTTCCTCACGATGTTTTCCTCCACCGATTCTTAAGCAAGTGATTATTATACAATACGCACATGAATCCGTAAAATCAGAGGTGCGTGCTTTGGGTTCGGATTCGAGACCTGTGACTTGGTAGTCCTACGGTCACACCACTAGGATATCACTGCTGTTTTTCAGGTAAAAGACCCTCTAATGATTTGAAGTCAAAGTCAAAACATTTATTTCAAATAGGCACAAGAATGGCACTTTTGAACGTCAAAATGAACAAGAAATAGAATTGATTCTAGTCGCCCCTTCCAAAAGGTAGTTTCGTGTGGAGAAGAATGGGCAAGAAACTCCACCGTTACTCTTTTAAAATGTTTTACAATGTTTTGTATACATGTATTATAACATTATATGTGAAGACGAGGCACCCAGAATAAAAACAATACACCACAAAAGGTGAAAAGGAAAACACATGGAGCAGTGGCAAGTAAACTTAAATATGTCATAAGTACATGGTGCTCCCATATTTACAAACCTGAAGAAGCCCTGGAGCAGTGGAGTCCCAGTTGCAACGGCCGGGCTCTCGTGGATTCGAGTCCAGACTAGCGCTTTACTCTGCGTAGATTGTTTCATCACCACTGTGTACAGCTCCCAAAACGGTGAAGGAAAACATCGTAAGGCAACCGGCATGATCTAGAAACATAAATTGGAAGACATGTGCGGGCCCAGTGCGGGTTGGTGGATGTGAATTTTTAAAACAGATGAGGTCGGCGTTTCCTAACTGACTACTCTGATAAGAAAGACCGAAACACACTCAGAGGTCACAGTCTCTTTTAATGTCCAGACATAATCTTGGTCAGATCATGTGAAGACCATGTAGGTTGGTGTCTGAAATGGTCTTTTGTATTAAATTGTAGGAGCAGCAAAAACGGCTCTTTTTCTTTACCTTTTGAACGCCAGAGCATAATCTCACGCGCGTGCCCTCCACGCCAAGCTAAAAATTTATTTCTTCTTGTTATCATGAATTTCCCAATATCCATGGTGTCTTTTAATTTGTTTCATGTCATTAAATATGTACGAGAGCTTCAATTTTTAAGATCTTTGTAAACACACACAAAAGTAATGATTTAATTGTTTATTTCGTGTTGACATTGTCACATATTTGTGTCGTTGGCGTACAGGGCATGCATTGCTTGTCACGTATATGTGAAAATGGCGTTCAAAAAGTTTATATTTAAATACTCATCATCATTTTGTTTTCCTCCACAGAACCTGCGCGACCCTGAAGGTAGACCTTTATCCTCTCAACAATACTCACTGCAGCAGGCCGCTGATGGCAACGTTGTGCTGGTACCCAAAATGCCACAGCACCAAGGTAACTAAACTTTTTTTTTTTTTGATAATGGCATCTCGTAGTTCAACCATAGGGTTGTCTACTGCTTACCCGGACTCGCCTGTGGATGCCACAAAATAATTGTAGCCTGCAGACAGGGCTCAATAAAAACTTACAAACTGCGCGACTACACGCTAAGGGCACCCCTCGTGGGGTTCGGACCTCGGCTTAGGGCGTCGCCGGGGGCGCCAGCCTGGATCGGGCGTATAAACTTAATTACAACGAAATTTTTTTATCCCATAAAGCTAGGGTTATAACGTCTTGATATGACAGAGGGGCTTTTCTTTAAACTGCCAGTACTAGGGACCATTTTCAAGGTTTGTACCAAAAATCAATTAAATTGGAACAGTAGTTTAGTCGCAAATGATTTTTTAAGTTTTTGCCCCGTTTGAACACGATGTATCTTTCCTAACAGCTGATTATGATTATACCATAAGAATCCATACTAATATTATAAATGCGAAAGTAACTCTGTCTGTCTGTCTGTTACCTTTTCACGCCTAAACCACCCAACCGATTTTGCTGAAATTTGGTATGTAGATAGTTTGAATTCATGAGAAGGACATAGGCATATTATTTTTTGGAAATTCAACCCCTAAAAGGATTACAAGGGGTGGCAAAGTTTGTATGAAACATATTTTATTGCACATTTTTGCTAGGGTAGGTAGGGTAGGTAGGGTAGGTAGGGTAGGTAGGGTAGGTAGGGTAGGTAGGGTAGGTAGGGTAGGTAGGGTAGGTAGGTTAGGTAGGGTAGGTAAGGTAGGTATCATAGTTAAGACAGGACAACGTCTGTCGGGTCAGCTAGTAAGGTTATATATTTACGTATATAACCTTATTATTTTGAAACAAAATTCAAATAAATTTGACACTACTTCTACTTCTGCCTATCCCTTTAAGGTTAACAGGGTTGTTATTATATTAAACTATCTGCTGCTCCCGCGCGGTTTAATCCGCTGCTCGGCTCCTATTGGTCGTAGCGTGATGTTACATAACCTATAAAGGCTGTAGGTAAATGGACTATCCAACACAAAGAGAATTTTTCAATTCGGACCAGTAGTTCCAGAGATTAGCGCGTTCAAACAAACAAACTCTTCAGCTTTATAACATTAGTATAGACTATGCCCGCGACTTCGTCCGCGTGGAATAGTGACAATATTCGCCGTGATTCTTTAAATTGACATAACTTTTTTATTTATGAACCGATTGACATGAAATAAACACTAAATGTTAAGTGAACAGTATATTAGTGAAAACCGCATCTAAATCGAATAAGCCGTTTCTGATATTAGCGTGCAAAAACAGACAAAAAAACATTAATTACAATTTCGGGTTCGGCACCGATATAATAACAAACAACACCTGCTACTTTTTTTAAATATATTTTCATTGTACAGACACCACTTTTCTACAATTTTATTATATGTATAGATGACTAACGAAATGTTCTCTTTCATAGATCACTCGATGAACCGCACCAACGATGATGAAATGGACCGTAAAGCTAAAAGTTACGACCAGTGACGCCCCGCCTACACACTGTTCCCGAGTTGGTAACGCACACACAAACACACATAAAGACTCGACCATGCAATAATTGTTAGCGTATACAAAGGTTTTACGGAATACTAAGAAAAAAATTAATGCATTGATTTTTTGTGAAAAAAAGTGGGTTGATATTTGTCAAATGTCAAAATTTCTGTATACAAAAAATGTCATCAACTAAATTGTCGGCCCGTGATTGGGCGATATCTATTTTCAATTTCCAAATCGTTTGCAAATATCTTATTTTAGCTATCAATATGCGCCATTTCATTTCATTTTTTTTTCTAAAATTACATCAGTCAAATTCAATTTTGACATCTGACAAATGTCAAAATGCTTGATATTGGTTTTTTTTTAATTTTCGTAACAAAGTATTAGACAAGTATGAAAACTTGTCGAATAATAAAACTACTTAAAGTGCAGTGGAATGATATCCACATTTGAAAGTGACGGTCACAAGTTGTAATCAAAAATGTATACTTAATTTATTTTTAAATGTACATATGTGTGTGCTTATCCATTTTTTACGCAAAAATTGAACTCATGATAATTTTTAAAGCTATCAAGAATAGGCCAGTTCTTTGCAGCTTAAATGACCGCTGTAATTTATAGCTTAGTATAGCTTGTCATTCTTGTAAAAGGAGGGTAGGCTACACGCTAAGTTTTTTCTAAAAATAACGAAAAAAAAAATTGTTTGTGATACAAAAAAAAGAATTCCATTTTGATTTAGTTCTCGATTAGCGATTTTAACATTGAGTGTCTGCGTGTTTTTTACAATAAAAAACATTTAAATAAAAATTGTATGTTCTTCTTTTAAAAAATGTATATTTGATTTGTAGTACTTTTGTTTTTGTATTTTTTTTTCTTTTTTGTAAAAAACACGTAAACCTATGAACAAAAATGTATACCTAGTTTTTTTCGGGTTTACCAACAAAATTGTTCCAAGCAAAAGTAAGAAAAAAAAAACGAAATATTTACCACAAACGACTGATATCATATAAACCATAGATTTTAATAAAAAGATTTAAAAAAAAAATCACTGATGTCTATGACATCGTTATGTTGCAATAAGTAAATTTAGAAGTTTTTGTAAAATATATTTTTTTCTCTTACACCTAAGTTTGTTTATTTAATGTTATGTTTTTATAATATTAGTTCGTAAGATAGTAGTTAAAATACCAGCTAAAATGATTGACCAGAAACAATAAAAAGTAAAAATATAAATAATATAGGTTAAGTTTTTTATCAAACAACTTCTTTTTAGCAGGGTAGTAACAAGCTTTAAAAAAGAAACTCAAATATCTGAAAGATTCTAACAGAATTTCTGAACTTAAAAAATCTGAATCCCTTGTGGAGGTCTGACAGTTGTTCCATTTAAAATATTATTATTCAGCTGTATCTGGTTAGACTGGAAGGCGATCAGAACATAGTTGGGAATGAACGCATAACCCTTCAATTTGCAGTTGGGTAAAAAAATGCAGTTTATAATGCGACCTTGCTAAAATGAAGTTTTTAAATCTACCTGAACAATCTTTTATGCTGTTAATTAAAAATCTAACTGTATGTATTTTTTTTATTTGTCATTTCGGAACTAAAAGCAAAATAAAAATATGATATATGTCAAAATTTTTTGTTTCGTTTATTTTTATTCCATTTTTTTTTTAAATATTTATTTACAGAAAGCTATTCGTAAAAGCGATTGGTTATTAAAAAAAATACAACTGTTTTTTTATATTTTTTGCATTTTTATTTTTTAAGTTATTGTTACCAGAAGAAGGTACATATAATGTTAATTAGGTACCTATGACATAACAAAAATGCGAAAATAAAGAAGTTTTAAACTAACAAAAAAAGAAACGTCAATAATCAATTGTCTTTATGAAAAACTGTACATTTTTCTATTTCGTTAATTTTATTATTAAAAAAAAAACGAATTTTTCTATTTATTTTAAATTTTGACAGATATCGTAAATAATTTCGTCAATTTATTTCAATCGTAGATTCGCCTTACCGCGTCACCAGATAGTCGCGTTTTGACACCTCTAAAACAGAGTCTAAAACACACAATGTCGCATCGACTTGAATTGGTCGTCATGGAAACGCCATTATTATTATTAAATACACCGAAATCGTGAAAAAAAAAACAGTTTTCGACGAGTCACGTGACCAAAAATTTATAGAACATCTGATGTTTTTTTTTGCGATTTCGGAGTTGGTCCCATAGTAAAAATTGTTCAGTTTGGTGGTCTGTAGCATATGCTTTTGTATGTATGTACCCTTTCGGTTACACCCAGTATAGTGTGAGCTTATTTGTCGCAATACGGACAACTCTATCGCGCGACTTAGTAAGGTTAGGCCAAATCTAACGATCTGCAGTTTGTCCTCGAAGACCCGCCCCATTTTTTGATCGAGGTGGTCGCGTATTGGGAGTTTGATCGGGCGCGGGAGCCGTTAGCGGTACGATGCAGAGTACGTATCGATAGTACTACTACACTAGTGAAAGAATGCACAATAGGGATGATGCCTAGGTACAAAAAAATAAGTTAGTCCGTCAATCAGACAATAAAAAAATATTTGACACGTATTTTTTCTTTTTTACGTAATCCAAAGATTACGCTGATACATTGAGTTGAAATGTGGCATGACGTTTTTTTTTATTTTTTAATAAAATGGCATCTCGCAGTTCAACCAAAGGGTTGTCTACTGCTTAACCGGGCTTGCCTGTGGCTGCCACAAAAGAATTGTAGCCTCCAGCCAGGGCTTAGGCATGACGTCACGAGTATGTAGTTTTTATACTTACTTGTGACGGAGCGACCCCCACTCCCCAACTTTAATGCGTTTTATTTCAGTAATTTTTTGTTAATATGTTATAGCAAAAAATATTTATTAATAATCTAGCTGACTGACTAAATAAAACATTTATTGATCATCCCTATTGCACTGTAAGCGATTCGGAAAAAGAGTGGGGCGTGTCTTCCTGGATAGCACTGTACCATGCATATTATTTTGAATACAAGTACAAAATTTTAACTTGAACTATATTATAAAAATCCAGTTGTTAAAACTTTTCTGATTATGCATGAAATGTTGCTGCAAAGCAAAACCTTTCAGACGGTCACCCATCCATTTCCATACCTTTTTGCAAAAACGCTTGACATTTTATGTATAATCATGATGGTACTTTAATATACAATGTAGTTTTTGAAAAAAGATATTTAAACTCTCTTATATATGTCATTATTATTTTGATACTAATAAATAATTTTAATATAACATTTAGATAATTTTTCAAATATTTATTAAAAAAAAACACGTAAAGTTGTTGGTCCCGTGTATACATAAGTAAATATACATCTCTGACGGTCGTTACTGGTCGTCAGAAGACAAACCAAGCCTTACCAATGGGTATCGTGTTACCCAGTTACTGGATTGTGGAGGTCAGATGGACGATCGCTCCATCTAAAATACTGGTATTCAGCTGCATCCGATTAAACGGGAAGCCAGCGCCGACAAGGCTAGGTTAATCAATTCTCAATTTTGGTAATTTTATTGTTAACCTTTTCAACGCCATAGCGTAAACACTTCGTCGTCCTGGCGGCGTCACGCCAAGCCACAAATTCTAGTATATTTATTTTGTACGTAAAAATGTTGTTTTCAAATTGGTTTTAGCGGACTATTAAACGTGCCCCATACACCATTGGGCACGTTTTTATTTCTCGGCTATATCCGACCGAGACGTGTTGGGCATGTTTTCATTTGTCGGCTATATCCGGCCTTGGCGCACAATAAAAATAACTCTCTAAAACTCAGTATCAGTATTTTATATGGTGCCGCAAAACCGTATAATATTATAAAATAATACGCGTAATTTATGCAGATAATTGTTGAAATAATAATGACATTTAAATATTTTAAAATAAATCTCTTTTTTTAAATAACTACGTGAATCTGTAATTTAAGAATACTTATTGTAATATATTTTTTTAAAGACAACAAATAACTCTTGCTCGGCAATCGAACGACCTAACAACATTGTAACATATTAAACCTTTGTTGTCTTTGGAAAGAAAAAAAAACTAAACTAACTATGGTGCATATTTTTTTTATCAAAAAAGTAGCGCATAGATTATCGCTTTAAAAAAAACAATGAATTAAAACAAAAAAATATTTATTCGAATAGGGTGGTGTTGCCAGTTCATGGCATTGTATTTATAAAAATATTTAATTTAAAATAATGTACACCTTTACAAAGTTAGGTCTTTGAGTATTATAGTTATTTTTGTTTAGGAGTACCTTTTTAAATTAAGTGTTTCGCAATCGTGGGTCGTAGTGGCTGTTACCCTGTACACAGTGGTCTTTATTGGTAATACTTTATCCTTACTGCGCTTCACTTGGAAAAGTTTGGATGGATATTTTTAACGGATCTGGGTGAATTTTTTCACACAGATAGTTTATAACATGAATTAACTCAAAGGATACATTGTAATGTATCTCGATTTCCTGTCCGTGGTATAATTACTGACATCCACTTGCAGGAGCTAGGTCTTCTCTTACCACAACGATGCGACGTGAACGCGATCAACACATGTAAACCGGGTTTAAGCGCTGTCGCTGTCATAAATCTTAGCGATTATTGACACTAACAGCTGTTAAGATTTGCCGAACATCTTCATTGGTAAAATCAGACCTTGACCATTGACTGCCGGAACGCAGATCTACGCGAGACACAATTGTGTCTATAAAATTAATATCTTAAAAAATAACCGTAGTTCAATGAGACCACTGTGTCTAGGATTTAAATAAATTCTTTATTTTAAGAAACTTAAGTTCTTAGGCAACGGGTAGAGCATTTTTAACTTAAGTTTAAGAAAAAATACTTTTACCAAGCTGTACGCGAAATGGCTGTGGGTTATTTTGTATAATTGCTGGCGAAAACATATAATTATCAGTCCTGTTTATTCTTGTATCTTGTCTATTATTCGGGCTCAAGCATATTTGTAAGCAAAAAAAGCTGTAAGAAAAAACTAATTTCACGTTTAAGGATCCCCCAAAATTATAAAACTTTATTTTATTTTAATTGTTTGCTGTTATAACTCCTATAGTACTAAAGATAAACTACGATAACATGGCGCGCCCCTCCAAATTACTGTTTCAATGTTTGTAGTCATCCTTACGAAAGAGTTTGTATGTAGTTGTAAGTATTCGTCTTCAGTAGCAGGCCGGCAGCGACATGCGTTGAGAGTCTTGGTGGCGCTTTGTGATTACTTTCACAAATACTTTCGAACGTTTTGAATTTTGGAGGGCCGGACCATGTTATCGTAGTTTATCTCTACACACTGTGTGAAAATGTTAAATGTTAAAGAGTCTTTCTATTACGGTTCAAAAGACTGTGATAGACGAACGGACAGCGGAGTGTCACTATTGAGCGTTGACACCCTTTGGGTTACGGAACCTTAAAAATAACAGTACGTATTGCTTTCCCGTGTTTCAAAAACAAAATATACATGACTGACAATTAGGTTTTCACCCTGTATAATGTTAGCTTTTTTATGATTTATCTAAGATTTTCATTATAAAGCTTTCATGCCTTTAAAATGTTTATAGAAAATTAAATATGGGAAATGCTTGTGTCATTTAAAATGCGAAATGGTATGAGATGGACCCCATCCCTTAAATTAAAAAAAGGTTTTTCGCGAGTATATTTTTTATTAATTTATTTTCGTTTACAATAAGACAAACAAAACATCTTGAAATAAAAAAATGGTATTGAAATCCCATATTAAATCTTCTAAAACAGACTAAATAATTTTTACAGTTTAAAATAGTTGCAAGAATTTTGTATTGATTTCACTACTTAGATATTGAAAATAAAAATGTAAGAATATGCAAGTTTATGGCCAATGAAGCAAGGAAATCTTGCGTCAAAAATTATACCATCTAGCATTGAAATATGCATTTTCTTGCATACCCTTGCGTCACGCTAGAGCCTGTATATAGCAACTGGTATATTTCTTTAAGCCAGAAAATCTGTTGTATAAAAAACTAGATTTAAGTAATAATTTTCTATTTTAACTTAATATTAAGTTAAGGTAACATTAGATGATAAGAAATAATATTAAAAGGAAAACATGAAATTTTATCTTTAGTTTTATTTTATTCAAATAATCCCACTATTGGGTAAAGATCTTTTCTCATACAAAGGAATACATTATAAAGTTTATTTTCTAAATCTTTATTATAAAAGCATTATCATACACTACATGTACACGTACATATTACTTTAACCTTTGAACCGCCCAAGTCGGATTAATACGACCAATGTGTTCGTGCCCGTGCCGCTGAGTCGTGTTTATACGACCGAGAATCTATGTTCGGTTTTCGTTTTTAATGTAATTGCAAGATCCTATTGGTCTGATATAAAGTTTTTTTTTTAACTGAGTTGCTCGCTGGGCACTGCAATTGATATATAACCAAGCGGTCAATAGGTTAATTGTAATTTAATATACTATATCCTATGCTGATACCACGAGGCAGCACAGCTCACAAAAGAGTTATCCATACTTAAAAGTAAGTCTTTTAAAAGGTACAATATAATAATAATAATATAGCCCCATATAGGCATTTAAATATCACTTAGGTACTAGTTTAATTCAAGAATATGTCGTAGTTATTGGAGGAGCTCGCGGAGGATCGATCCATCAGATTAAGCTACGCTGCCGGGGTTGGTCCGTGGATGGGTGACCATCTTTAGATATCAAGACTCCTCCGTGCCTCGGAAAAGCACGTTAAGCCGTTAGTCCCGGCTGTCATTCATGGATCTTTGACAGTCGTTACGGGAAGTTAGAAGCCCGTAAGTCTAACCGCCAGTCTTACTAAGGGGTATAGTATTATTACCCTGTTACTGACTGGGTTGTGCAGGTCAGATAGGCAGTCGCTCCATGTAAAATACTGGTATTCAGCTGCATCCGATTAGACTGGAAGCGGACCCCAACATAGTTGGGGAAAGGCAGGCAGATTGATAGTGACTTTATTGGTAAAAGGTCAGGTGCGTAGTACTCGCAACCAGCGTGCGCTTATGACCAAATGTATGAACGATTAAGGCCTGGCGCCAATTGGCGGCACGGCATGGCAAGGTATTTCTAGGTGAACGTTGAAATTTCAACTTTATTTCCATACCGTTAAGTTACATATTTATTTGTCGCCAAACGATACCTTACAATGCCGTGCCGCGAATAGGCCTTAACATAGAAATTTCAACTTTATTTCCGTACAATTAAGTTATATTTTTATTCGTCGCCTAAAAACACTTGCCATGCCTTGCCGCCAATGACGCCGGGCCTAAAGAGGTCACTAATATTTTTGTCACAAAATAATTTTAATGAGTGTCCATGGAGTTTCTTGCCCGTTCTTCTCCATAGGTACTTACTGCTTTGGAATGGGCAACTAGCTTCATCTTTCTGACTGACCGACCCGTTGACAATTCATTTTAAAATTGAATATTTGTCAGTATCTTATAGTTTAAAATTAATACTAAATGGAAATACACGAAAAACGTACGTGTGGTGGATAGCTTAGTCAAAAATGCTTTATAATCCTAGATTTTATATTATTTTCTATTTCTAATCGTTATATAATAAATCTACGTTATAATAATACTAACTATAATCTGATATAATCGTATTAAAGATAGTGCGGAGACATTATACAAAATGAAGCAGTATTACGGTCGAAACGGTGTGCTTTTTTTAAAGGATGGGAAATCATCAAATGACTTCTCCCGCTCTGGGTGGAGCGGAAGGGAGTGTCAGACTCTTACTGACTAAAACCCATCCATGTTCCTTCCGTAGCCCTTCATGTTCCGGGGTAGCGGCAACCCTTTCGGACAATCACGCTGTTTCGGGAAATCCTGATGTTTCGAACAATCCCGCTGGAAACGACATGCTTGCTTGCAAATTTCAAGCTTTTGGTATTAAACCGAAAATTTTCGGACTCAAACAGAGTCATTGTTTTCTTGGCATGTATTACGGAAAGATATAGGTTTCGGTCCACGACATATCGAACATATAGAGTCCACAACGGAAAGTTTCGGATACATCAAGAGCCGTCTTCAAAAATTTTCGGGAAGAGATATTTTGGAATACCAAGAAAATTTTCCACCTTGACCGCCATCATTCATAAGTTTTGATTCACACTATCCAACTTTTCTTTATGACGTGAGGCAATAATGTGGATGGCAATAGAAGTAGTGAAGGCCAAGTGTGAGAGATGTTAGGTACATTAGCCAACTTTGCTTTTATGTCGTGAGGCAAGTTTTAGAAGGCTATAGAAGTAGAGAAAGCCAAGTGTGAGACATGTCAGGTGCGCAAGCGCCGGTCCCTCTAATTGATGGCGTGTAGCGGCGCGGCGGGCGGCGGGAAGCACCTCACGTGCTCGACGCCTGCGCGCTCGTCGTCGGCGGCCAGGTGTCGGGCCAGCACGCCGAAGATCTGGGAGTTGAGGACCTGGAACCGCCGGATGCGGTCCACCATGCGCTTGAGGGGCTGTGGGGAGAAACAACAAGAATGACAAAAAAATACAAATACTAGCTTATATACAAAATTTCAGCTTCCTAGGACACTCGGAAATATCCTAAGAATTTTAATGATCATCAGTGAGTCAGTAAAGAAATCAGGGTTTTTTAGATATCAATAAAATCTTAAGTATAGGAGCTATGCAATTTAAACTTTATATGCTTAATAAGGCCGCTATTGACAACATTGTCCCGAATATTTTGTTGATTTCGCATAATCCAAACCCAAGTTATAAGGGTTCAAAAAAACGACGAAGCGCTTCAAGGAAAAGTAGGTAGTGCCCTTGCGCTTTCTTGGCTCATCTTGATTTGACTAGGTTTCGGAGAGTTAAACAGAGCCACACCACAAAGTAATAATAATAAGCCAACTCATGGCTAAGTAATAACAGCCATATGGGCTGACCCATCAGGTTAAGCTACGCTTGCCAGGGTTGGTCCGAGGATGGGTGTCCATCTTTACATAACGAGACTCCAAACGAGCCGTTGGTCCCGGCTGTCATTAGTCCATCTTTGACAGTCGTTACGGGTCGTCAGAAGCCCGAAAGTCAGAGTTTTAATGCTGCCCATGGACCTATGACTTAGCTTCACATGCTGTTGAGAAATACTCGTATCTCTCCGGCATGCCAGTTTCCTCACGATGCTATCAATGAATAGCATTGATTGATTGATACAATTATTTACATTACATACAATACATACATACATTACATTATTTACATTTATTTATTGATTTGATTCATACTGCGACACAATTCACAGTATGAATTGTGTCATACTCACAATTCCTTTCACCAGTTCATCCTTCCCGTCAACCCGCTGGACCCTCAGGATATGGTAGCAGAAGTCGAGGGCCTCAAATCTTCTTTGTTGTCCCAGCAATGCTATGATGGTGCAGCCGGCCCAGTGCAGACCTTCGCCGAATAGTTCCCTGGAAAGATGGATATCAAATCAAAATCAAAAGTCATTTATTCAAATTAGGCTGAAGATCAGCACTTTTTGAAGGTCAAAGTTACATAAGACAGTCCCCCAAAAACGCCCACCCTTCACCACTTCCTAGTGCTTTAGCTGGGAAGAAGAAGTGGCGCAACAAACTCCCCAGCAGGTACCAGCTCATATATAATTATAGTTATATTTAGGGATCTGTACCCAAAGGCGCGACCTTTTTACTAAGATTCCGCTGTCCGTCTGTCCGTCACCAGGCTGTATCTCATGAACCGTGATAGTTAGACAGTTGAAATATACACAGATGATGTATTTCTGTTGCCGCTATAACAACAAACACTAAAAAAACGGAATAAAATAAATTGGTAAGGGGGGGGGGGGGTCCTATACACCTGGACTCCTATACTCCTGGACGTTAGTTAAAAGTAAAACTTATAAATCAAACAGGTTAATAAGTCAAAGGGGTTGCGCTCCTATTGAGCCTGATATAAAATTTAGAGCTGCTGATGTAAAAGTGCCATTGTTGATTTCAAACGTCAGTACTGAGACACAAGAAAATGATATTATTAGTTACATTAAGGCAAAAACAAATGAGAGTGTGTCCTTAAAAAAGATTAAGTCTTTTAAAAAGTACAATGCTTATAAGGTATTTGTTTCAAAGCATAAGGTTAATGTTTTTCTTAATGACCAGTTGTGGCCAGATGGCATTACTTTTAGGCGGTTTGTCCATTTCATGTATCGAACCAACTCAGAGTCTAAAGTTAAAGTTAGTAAAAATATTTCATAATGTATAATGCTAATAAGTATTCAACATTTACGAGTTTTAATTGTCAATCAGCAAAACGCACTATTGATAACATTCGAGCAATTTGTGTGTGGTCAGATCTTATAGCCCTCCAAGAGACATGGCTTCTTCCTCATGACATATTGATGTTAGGGACCATAAGTCAAAACTTTGAATTTACTGGAAAGTCAGCGGTTGATACAACCGTCGGACCGTTAAGAGGAAGACCCTACGGGGGAGTGGCCATTCTCTGGAGAAAAGGCTTGTTTGAGTCGGTTTCTGTTGTGGACTGTATCAGTGAACGGATTGTAGCCATTAAGGCAGTTATTGGTGAACGCTCTGTTCTTATTTTTTCTGTCTACATGCCTACGGACTCGCCGGAAAATTTGATTATCTTCACTAATGTTCTAAGTGAGATAAATGCTGTTGTAGCAAGTTATGAAGTTGAGAATGTGTATATATTGGGCGATTTTAACGCGCACCCAAAACAAAAATTTTATAACGAACTGACCAGCTTCTGTATGGAACAGTCATGGGTCTGTGCTGACGTTAGAATCTTGGGGGTTGAGAGAAATCACTACACATTTATTAGTGATGCGCATGGGTGTAAAAGATGGCTCGATCACTGTGTTGTGTCTTTATCGGCATGGGACACTGTAGTAGATGTCGGTATTAAAGAAGACATATACAACTCTGATCATCTGCCCATATATATTGTTTCTGATCTAAACATAGTTAGGTCAAAACTGGAGACTCAGACTGTACCTCGTAGCGCAATTATATGGGGTGAAAGAAACGGTTCCGAAATAGACAAATACCGGTTTATTTGTAACAGTAAATTGCGTGATGTTGACTTCCCCCAGGAACTTACGGAGTGCAGTCATGGGTCATGCAGTTTGCCTGAACATAAAAATGTTTTGGATAGTTTGTATGGTCGGATAGTGAAAGTACTTTGTGAGGCAGCTGAGCAATCTAAACAGGTGAGTGATTGTAAACCTCACAGAAAAGATGGGTCTATGTGTGGCTGGAATAAACATGTTCAGGATGCTCACAGCGAGGCCAGGCTTAAATTTAAAACCTGGTTAGAACTTAATCGGCCGACTGATGGTCTCGTTTATGAACAAATGAGAGATGCTCGCAAAATTTTCAAAAGTCGCTTGAGATGGTGCCAAAATAATCAGGACCAAATAAAAATGGACATGATAGCTGAACAACGAGCAACTAAGAATTTTGGCAAATTTTGGAAATCCACAGGCAAATTGGATTTTAGGCCTGGCCTTGCGGTGTGTGTGGAGGGGAAAAGTGATCACGGGGATATTGCAAACTTGTTTATGAAACACTTTCAGGTGCAATCTCCCCTTGGTCCCTCAACTCCGTCGACTGGCGCTGACTATTGTTGTCAGGAAAAGGAGACTCTTGTACATTTCTCAGCCAAGCAAGTCAATAGCGTCATACAGGGAATGAGCAGAGGCAAGTCTCCCGGTCATGATGGACTCAGTATTGAGCACCTAAAATATGCAGGAGCGCACATGCCGAGGGTCTTGTCACTGTTCTATACGATGTGTTTAAGCCATTCATACCTGCCCGAAAATGTTATGAAAACTATTGTAGTTTCCATCGTTAAGAACAGGGTAGGGGACATATCGAATAAAGGCAATTATCGCCCGATTTCTTTGGCAACGATCATGGCTAAAGTATTGGACAGTCTGCTTGATTCATATTTGAAAAATATTTTAAACCTACACGAAGCACAGTTTGGGTTCCAGCCCGGACTATCAACGGAAACTGCTATCTTATGTCTCAAGCATACTGTTCAATATTATACCGATCGTAAGACGCCGGTGTACGCCTGTTTCCTTGACCTCTCAAAGGCCTTCGATCTCGTCTCCTATGATGTGCTTTGGGATAAGTTGAGGGACAGAGGTACACCTGCTGAAATACTAAAAACTTTCCAGTACTGGTATGCTAATCAAAAGAACCAGGTAAAGTGGTCTAACACTCTCTCATCGGCATATAGATTGGAATGCGGTGTGAGACAAGGGGGTTTGACATCCCCTAGGTTGTTCAATCTGTATGTTGATGGCCTCATCACCGAGCTCAGCAGCATGAATGTTGGATGTAAAATTAATGGAGTGAGCGTTAATAACATCAGCTACGCGGACGACATGGTGCTGCTGGGACCGACTGCTGGGGCAATCAGGGAATTGCTCAAAGTTTGTGAGACTTATGCTGCCTCACATGGACTCTCTTATAATGTCACCAAAAGTGAATATATGATCTTTAAGGCCGCTGGTAGACATCCGGACTCTGTTCCTGACATTATAAAACTTAATGGGCTAAGTTTGAACAGAGTGTCCAAATTTAAATATCTTGGACATTACATCACCGACGACCTTAAGGATGATATAGACATCGAGAGGGAGCGCAGGGCTCTAGCGGTCAGAGGTAACATGTTGGCGCGTAGATTTGCTCGGTGCTCTGAACAAGTAAAAATTACTCTTTTTAAGGCCTTCTGTCAGAGCTTTTATACCAGCAATCTATGGGTCAACTACACCAAGCGATCGCTGGATGTCCTGCGCGTACAGTATAATAATGCTTTCAGGATTTTGTTGCGACTGCCCCGTTTCTGCAGTGCATCGGAAATGTTTGCTGAGACCCACACAGATGGCTTCCAAGCTATAATGCGCAAGAAAACTGCGTCGCTGTTGTGTAGAATGCGGAGTAGTTGTAACTATATTCTGAGAGCTGTGGCGGAGAGCTATACTCCGAATATCCGACATTTTGTGCGGAGGGTGATTGGAAAGTAAACATGCTTTACTGCCTGGTCATCCTCGGCACGTATGGAATGTTTTATTAGAATTTTTATTTTTTACAATTTGAAATAATGTTACTAACACTAGATTATAAGCTTTTTTGTAATACTAACCCTTTATGGACCACTGTAGTCTGAAATAAATGAATTTGATATACAACAAACTTGATTTTTTTGCCGTGGTTAGGGGGCGTCCATAAATTACGTGAGGTGTTTTTTTTTTTAATTTTCTGTCCCTCCCTCCCCCCCTGGTGAGATGTCGTGAGATTTTATTAAACCCCCTCCCCGTCCCCCAATCTCACGTGAGATTTTTCAAAATGTGGGTTTCTTACGTAAACGAGTTGGATTGTTATTGTAAAAAGAAAATAAAAAATTGTGAATGATCTTAATCGTATTATGATTACGCTTATGATTAAATCTTAAGCATGTACCTCTCGCGCCCGGCCCTGGTGCAAGCCATGGTCCGGGGCGAGAGGGAGTGGGAGGCAGTCACCTCCTTCTGCGAAAAAGTTATGCTCGCGAAGGAGGTGGCGGGATGGGAGAGAGAAAGGTCCTCCCGTCCCAGCCGCCGCAGGAGACGCCCCGGGCGTCGGGAGCCACGTGACGACTCCCGGCCACCGTAGGCGCGGGCCTGCGGACGGTAAGTAATGGGTGACTCACCGTCCGATCAGCACCAGGCCCGTGCCGGACGGCGCGTATATGTTCCACGCGCGCCTCAAAGAGATGTCAGCATATGAAGGGGCCCCTCAAGGCCAAGCCTGCCGGGTAAGCGGGATTGTCCGAAAGGGTTACCACTACCCCGGAACATAAAGGGCTATGGAAGGAACATGGATGGGTTTTAGTCAGTAAGAGTCTGACACTCCCTTCCGCTCCACCCAGAGCGGGAGCAGTCATTGGATGATTTCCCAGCCTTAAAAAAAAAAAAAAAGCATGTACAATCTGGATTAAATGGACCAAAATAGTATTTTTTTTTTGTTTCAATCAGAAAAAATATTGCCGAGACCCCCCCCTCTCTCCAACGTAAGATTAGATGAGATTTGACTCGACCCCCTCCCCCCCTAAAATATCTCACGTAATTTATGGACGCCTTATAGATAATGGAACCCTTCGTTCGCGAGTCCGTCTCGCACTGGGCCGTGGTGGCAAAGTTGTGGAGTGGGGGCGCGTTACAACTCGGTATAAAATCTACAAAGGAGTGACGACACGCCACATGCGGTGAGGGGCACGCGGCCAGAGATTGCCCACGCCCACGGGATGAGCCGGCCACCTGCGCAAACTGCGGTGGCCCGCACCCCGCATGCAACATTAAATGCCCTGTGTTCCAGGCCGAAATTAGGAACAACAAGCGAGCGGGGACCGTCGCCATGACGGCCACCACCCGCCGGCCACAAGCGGCCACCCAGAGGCCCACGGTGGAAGAGGCCCAAGGCACGACGCTCATGGCGGCGGCCAACGGACCCTCCAACAGAGAGAAGGCCACCTCCTCGAGGCGGAGGAAGAAAAGGCGCGGGGGGAAAGGTAGAAGGAGGAACACCGCCCCCCCCGCCCCCCAGGCGACCACCAACGTGGGAGCTACCCCGGAGGCCGACCCTGCCTTAACAAGGGCGCAGGTTGCAGAGAGGCCCCCACCTACCGCTACAGTAGTAGCAACAACAACCGCAGCCGTGGCCACTAGCGCCGGTGCAGCGCCGCGGCAAGGACGCGAACTCACGCGCCCCAACAACGCTCAGAAGAGCGGCGCCTCCGGCGCGCGGCCGATCAAGAAAACAAACAAAGATTTTACAACCTGCGCCATCAACCTCTTGATGGACCTAATAAAGGCAATTAGGCAGGGTCACGACGTTGAGACCGTCATCCTTGACGGCCTGGCCAACCTGCTCACCCTCTACAATGGCTAGGTCGTTAAGGATACTTCACTGGAATGCCCGCGGCCTTCGGGATAAGGTCGCCCCACTCCGCCACCTCCTTAGGGAACAAAACATCGACGTGGCGCTATTAAACGAGACACTCCTGGGCCCTGAGGACAACATCCGTTTCCCAGGGTATCTCGTCTACAGGAAGGATGAACGGTCGGCACTCAACACAAGATACCGAGGCCTGGTAATACTTGTGAAGCGAAGAGTCGTTCATCAAGAGCTCCCCTTGCCGTCGCCTAGCACGCTGTACGCGTTGGGTGTCCAGCTGCACATCGCCGGCGAGGACATTGACATCTATGCGTGCTACAAACCGCCCGCGGCTCGCTTAGACCTGCTTGAGCTGCGGGCCCTATTGTACCGCACGCAGCACGCTACCCTCCTCGCCGGAGACTTCAACTGCAAGCACCCAGCGTGGAATTCCATCTTCACGAACACCGAGGGGAGACGGCTCTTCGCCGACGCGGAGTCCCTCGGATATACGGTGTCCGGTCCAGATACACCCACTCACTACCCTGATACCAGGAGGTACACGCCGGACGTACTGGACATCGTAGTTCACCGGGGGCTACAATGCCAGGTCACCAAACAGTTGATAGACGACGAGCTACAATCGGATCATCAGCCAGTACTCGTCGTCCTATCGGAGATGCCGACCAGGCTGAAGCCACCAGCGCCACGTCGCACCACGGACTGGACAACTTTCCAGGAGGAAGTGGAGACCACCACGCCGACTCGGCCCGTCGTCACCTCCGCGGACGTGGACAGGACGGCAGAGGAGGTCACTGCTTGCATTCAAAGCGCCTTACAAGCGGCGACTACGACGTCGCCGGAGGGGAGAGTGCTATTGCCGCCCCTACCGGCGCACATCAGATCGATGATCGCCGTCAAGAGGCGCCTACGCAAGCAGTGGCAGTACACACGCTGCCCCACAATGAAGAGGCAGCTAAACCGTCTCGCGGAGAAGGTGAAGGCCGAGCTCAAGGCGCTCACCGCCGTGGGCTGGGAGGGCTGCATTGACGCCGTAGCGGACAGCTGGCCGGCAATGTATAAACTTTGCCGCCAGCTAACGAATACCCCAGCCCCGGTGCGCCCTCTATTGAACACCGACGGGGCTCTTAGGTACACGGCGGAGGACCGGGCGGAGGTCTTTGCCGAGCACCTGGAACGTCAGTTCCAACCGAACCCGACTAGCGACCACGAGCACGTCGCAGCAGTCGAGCAACACCTTGGGGATTACTTCGGCCCGACGATAGCTCTCGAGGAAGACCCCATCTTTTTCCCGCCCGGCGCGGTGAGACGCGCCATCCTACGAACGAAGCCCAGGAAGGCCCCAGGTGCAGACGGTATCACCAACGCAGCGCTGCGCCACCTGCCGTACCGTATGGTAGCGGCGCTGGCGCGCCTGTTCACGGGGATACTGCGCACCGGGACCTTTCCTGCATCGTGGAAGGAGGGGCGCGTCATCATGTTGCCCAAGGCGGGGAAAAACACACTGAAGCCGGAGAGCTACCGCCCTATCACCCTGCTGCCGACCATCTCCAAGGTGTTCGAAGCGCTCCTGCTGCGGCACCTAACACCCCATATCAGGCCGAGACCGGAGCAGTTCGGGTTTCGGGCGGGACACAGCACGACGCTCCAATTGTCGAGGGTACTGCACCTCCTCGCAGCCGCGAGGAACAGGAAGGAGTACGGGGTTGCAGTATTCCTCGACATGGAAAAGGCCTTCGACCGTGTGTGGCACGACGGCCTTATTTTCAAAATAGCCACCTCGGACGCGCCCCGTCGCGTTGTCAAGGTGGTCTCTAGCTTCCTCTCTAACCGGACTTTCAGGGTGGTGGTCGACGGCGCGCTGTCAGGCGCGCGCCCGGTGCTAGCGGGCGTGCCCCAGGGCAGCTGCATATCGCCGGCGTGTTACTCACGTTACACCGACGACATCCCCGCCACGGACGACGTGACGCTCGCGCTGTACGCCGACGACGCCGCGTACATAACAACATCGATGAACGCGAAGTACGCGGCCGTCAAGATGCAGCGTGCGCTCGACCTGCTCCCCGAGTGGCTGTCAAGGTGGCGGCTGTCGGTTAACGTGGGTAAGACGCAGGCGCTGGTCACAGGACACGCGCCCCTCCCACCACCGCTGAAACTTCATGGAGTCGACGACGCGTGGTCACCCCGGGCCAAGTACCTGGGGGTCACCATCGACCGCCGACTCACGATGGGGACACACGTCCGCAAGGTCGCCGCGCAGGGCCGGTCCGCCCGCAACCGGCTCAAACCAGTGCTCTCGTCCCGCCTCCCGGCGGGACGAGAGCGGCTGTACATTCGCCCAATCTTGACGTACGCCGCCCCCGCTTGGTACGCCCTCACGAGCGAGTCGAGCAAGAAGATCCTCCGCGCGCAGCAAAACCTCGCGCTGCGGTCCGTTGTGGACGCTCCTCGCTGCGTGAGGAATGACGTCATCCGGCGGGACCTCGGGATTGAGAGCCTGGACGAGTTTGTGCGGCGCCTCGCGAAGGGGATGTTCGCGCGGGCCGACGCATCTGACTGGCCACACATAAAGCAGATTGCGCCCTGGCACACGCGCCCCCCCGACGCGAGACCCCTGCCCCGCGACCTGGTAGCGGACGACGCCCCCATCGCACCGGATTGACGCCTCGAGTAAGCTGCACCCAGGTTACACGCGGCTTACTCGACACATTAGATACTCCACACAGATCAGCATACATCTGTCGCGCAGCGTGTTCTAAGTTAATATAGGCACGTTGCGTAGCACAACAGACAACCACTATCCATACAGTCGCCTAAACTCACGTGCGGACCTCAGTCCGTGCTGACACTGAGCGGTGTTACACAGTACAATACCGCTCACACATACAACAGCTCTTTAGCCCGGGCGCGATCGGCTAGCTCTGAGAACGGGACGGGCGGGAGTTATACACCCTTATAACTGTAGGCGCGTCGAGTCGGCATTCTCGTCGCAGGTCGTACCCCGCCGGGCCTCCCCCAGGTAACCGGGGGTCTCACCTGGCGGGTACCGACCGCCGAGATGTCGTGAAGATAGCGGCGTTGTAAAACAACGCCGCGGCGCTCCTACAGTTTTACTCATAGCAACAACACACAAGAGTGCGCATAACTCACGCGCGCTCACTAGGCTCTTGCAACAAAGTTGCCATACACATTGAAGGCCCCGTAGTAGCGGGCCACTGTACAGCCTCCGTGAGGCAAGGGGCAAAGCCCCATTCCCACTTGCCACGCCCCCTTACGGGGACGTTGCGACTGCTGCAGACACGCCACATTTTAACAAGATGTATCGACGAAATCTTTGGTTACGTGAAAAAAGAAAAAATACGTGTCCAATAGTTTTTAATAATCTAGCTTGCGGACTAAAAAATAAATCTTAGTCATCATCCTTATTATTTTTATTAACACTTTCACTGCCAAGTACATTTATTGCATAACAATTGGCATGCCATAAAATGTGTCTCGCATATCTATAACAACCCATCTGTTGAGTCCATCGGCGCAACGGTTACGTAACGGGACCCGTATGCCGCAGCACCCGAATCCGAGTTCACTAAGCCACGCCCACGACCAGCCAGCGATAGTAGGGTTGTCGAACGTCTAATTTTTTATTGAAAGAAATAAACTACACGGTTCTTTTTTATATTTTTATTTGTTTTTCTAGGTACTTAAAAATCATAAAACTTACGCCAAGAGAACCTTACATGATTTGCCTAATCCGCAGTTGTAGTGTTTTTCTTTTTAAGTGGTTTTCTTTTTAAGTTTCATGATAACCTATGAAATGTATTTCCTATTGAATACGATACCACACTTCTTATCCAAGAATGTTTATCGGAGATGTAACCAATACAGAACAAAAATACTTTCTGTGAAATTACATGTAAAACACTCCACCAAATAACGAAAAACATTGTACATACTAATGTTCTTGCTCCTCCTTCTCAATCTCAACTTGTTGTTAGTCAAAAACTTTTAAATGTCAAAATATCAAATCTTCATACAGCCAATGATGCAGATTTTTAACCCTCTGATGCCTGATGATTCACACGCATAAGGAAAAGATTAAACATTTGCCTTCTTTTGTTTTTGAGCTCAATACAACCGAACCGAAACCTTTGTTTTCATGTTTTAACGAGGGTTTTTGCTTCAATAGAACGAACACAGACAGATAAGGAAAAGTTTTAACATTTGCCTTCTTTTGTTTCTAATCTCAATAAAACCAAACCGATGCCTTTGTTTTCATTTTTTAATAAAATTGATTGCGAAATTTAAATAAATTGCGTGGCGCCATAGGCTTATATACGTACCTATGATGAAAAGGCAATTAATAATAAATCCACTTTAGTATGTTTCTTAGAGATTTGTCAGCATAATATTAAATCGTACAACATTTAAAGTAAATAAATAATTGATGAAAGACTTACTCAAAAGTACATACTATTCTCACCTAGCTTATTTTTGGCAACCCTAGTACTGACTGACTGATCATAGCAGTTTATATTTAAATATATCTTTATCGCAACAAAGTACTCTAAACAACAAACAATATAAAAACCTTAAAGACTTAATTACGATGTGGCTAATACTCTAATTAATGGAATTGATTTTTCAAGTATAACATCTATAGACGACCCCAATAAAGCAACTGAACTATTTATAAATATTCTATCGGAAATAATTAAAAAAAGCACGCAAATAACTGCAATACCAAACCGACAACAAACTCGTCAAAAATGGATAACCCCCGGATTATTACGTTGTATGAGATTTAGAGACACTTTACATAAAAGACACTTAAAATCACCAAATGATAAAGACCTAGAAACTACCTATAAACGTTATCGAAATCATTGTAACAATATTCTGCATAATTTAAAAAATGTACACGATAAACGGAACTTAAATGATAGTAAAAATGACATAAAAAAGACCTGGAACATTATAAAAGATGTATGTAATTTGAATGTGTTGGATAAGTCTAAAATACCATATGAGTTGTTAAGTATTAAGTCAACACCGCAGGAATCAATTGATTATGCAAATATTTTTTTTGTCAATACGGGTGCTAAACTATCAAACAACATTTTAAATAAATTAAATATAACTGAAAATGATCTGGTCAAGGATTTTAAGTATAGTCAAGCTCCATTAAACTCATTTATGCTCCTGGAAACAGATGAGTACGAGGTACAAAAAATAGTTAGATCACTGAAGAATACTAATACTACTGGTTGGGTTTAAAAATTAGAAACCTAAGAGATAGTAAGACTAATAGAATGGTTTACCTAGCTTTATGTCAATCAATCGCTACTTAAGGTATCGCCGCTTGGGGTGGTGCACGAAAAAGTACTCTTATAAAAATTGAACGCGCCCAGAGGTGTATTTTAAAAGTTATTAATTTTAAACCCTTTAGGTACCCCACGTCGAAACTATATGAAGAGTTTGAGGTCCTTAATATTCGTCAACTTTACATTAAAACCATTGTTTTGAGACAACACTTCTGTCAAAGACCTGCGGATCAATCCATTAGAAGATCACATGAAGTTTATAAAGTTCCTTCATGTAAAACTTCTTATGCTCAGTGTTTTTCTTACTTCCTGGCCCCGTTACTTTACAATCGCATAAGTAAAGTTAAGCCCTTAAAAGACATGACGAGTTCTATTTGCAGGAGGGCACTGGATGAGTTTCTGAGTAGTTTAGATTATGAACGGACGGAAAGATTAATACAAATATGCAAGTAATTATAAATAATATTAATAGATAAATAAACAAAATATTATACAAATGCTATTTACACTAATCCTGATATATAAATATATGCTCATATATATTTAATTTTTATTTTATTAATTATTATTTATTTTTATTTTTTATATTTTATTTTATATATTTAAATAAACATATATATATTTATATACACAACAACCATTCACAAATACCAAAATAGCTGAGATGATCTCATGTCAAATTAGCATAATACTGTAAATTTATTATTAAGTACCTTTTTTATTATGTGTATGGTATGGTTTTGATATCAAACATAAATTTATAACATTATTTTGTATCATAGTAAGTGCTGGATTTATAAACTAACAATGTCACTTATGGTTTGATATAGTCATATTGTCTGATATTTTTGCATGTACAAACTAACAATGTCACTTATGGTTTGATATAGTCATATTGTCTGATATTTTTGCATGTACTACTTGTTTACGCCAAACTCATTAGCCATTCGCATATTTTGTATCCTCTTTTAAGACCATATACATTGTATTACTGTCCATGTCAAATAACATACAGTTGGTATTTCTAGTGCGAGAATCCTTACCTTGCCGTAACACAGTCTATGACTAGCGCGGAAGGTAAAGAATTTTTTATCTGTATACCGCCAATTAGTTTATTTGTCTAAACAATTAGTTCTAACACCAGTTTTTTTTTTGTGTTTGTTTACTTAACTTAAGAAAGACGTATCATGTTAGCGTCTGTAATGATTAATAACTAAGCATGATTAATTTGTAAAAATGCGTGTTTTTGGAAACTAATTTTGTAAGTACCTACTTAATATGATTAATACTTAGTCTTAAGTTGTGGTATACAATGTAACACTTACTTTGGAAATAAATTCTATTCTATTCTATAGTAGCACGTTTTGATTTGCACCCGGTAGGCGGGTGCTGGGCATGGCCACAAGCCACATATAACTATTTATATGTAGGACCCGGGAGCCGAGTTGTGGGCACGTGAACGAATTATCGTTCGACCCGGGAGCCGGGTGCTTGGCAGTGAAAGTGTTAAGATAAGATAAGATAATATTTATTTGCATAAACATGTGTCATACATACAAGAAAATACGTGCATGCAAGATGGTATTTATTTATTTATTTATTTATTTAAACTTTTCGCACACAATAAAGGTACAAAGGCGGACTTAATGCCTTAGGCATTCTCTACCAGTCAACCAAGGGTGGTGAAGAGATTAGATGGCAGGTGCTTTAAATAGTAGGAACATACAAAACATTGAGACTTGAATAAAATGGTATGGTGGTGGTATGGTATCAACATTATTAGTTATATTTTATTTTATTATGAAGAAGAATAAAAGCAATTATACTCACTCAACAGTAAATTGTGTATCTCCAACTGGGATGCAGTATAAAAACTGCAGGGCAGACCACAATCTGAAACAATTTTTTTTTTAATATATTCACTTTAAAAGGGACGCGCTGAGGTATCCCGCGAAATTCATTTTTTCATAGTATAAAAAGAAATATGTATTTATTTCTGCATTTTACAGTTATTTATACCATGTTGCACCTACTACGTGTTCTCTATACATCACCAAAAAAAATTACATTTCACAAACATTTTGTTTGAAAAAAAAAACAAAAAAAAAAAAACGTAAACAAAGCTGAATAAAATAAACAAAATTCATTACTTAGTCTGAATTTATAATAAACTAGCTTTTGCCAGCGGCTTCGCCCGCGTGTATGTAGGAAATTGTTCCACGGGAACCGTACATTTTTCCTGGATAAAAGTAGCTTATATGAAATTATAAAACTCATCCGACCTCTCTAAGTAATAAATTACCTAATATATCACGATTTCATAAAAATCGAGTAATCTGTACTTAGACAGTTACGGAAGTTTATCCTAACGATATAACTTTACCCTCGCGATTTTATTTATTTAAATGTACAGACGCCAGCACATGAAGCTATCCGTAACTGTCAAAATTTCTCAATTAAAAACGAACCTTATGTCTTTGCAATAAAGTTGAAATACTATAAAAGAAATTTGACAGATTGTGGTAACTTGATGTGCTGGCCTCTGTACATGCACAACATCACAGAATAACTCCAAAGGCTACATGTCTCCCTGTACAGTATAAATAAAAGAAAAAAATAAATTTCACAAACAGCTTGTTTGAAAATTAAAATAAACAAAATACAAACAAGAAAGTGACACAAGAATTCAATACTTAGTCTGAACTTAAAATAGATTCACCTTTCGTAGATGGACGAAAGAGGAATCTATTTTCACACAAATTTTCAGTTTTTCACACACACACACGCACAGATTTTCCTCACAAAATCTTAAATGGGTGATAGACGTGCGAACTTTAAGTACGCGGTTTTTAAGATCGCGAACTTACTCGGCTCGACGTCGGTGACACACGAGAAGCTGGCTCACACTGTATTACCATGTCATCGACGGAAGAAGCTTTGTGTTATTTAGGAATTGTTATGCGGAGGAATGAGGAAAATGTTGTCAGGAAAGTTGTGAGTATGAATGTGGATGGCTATACAAGTAGAGGGAGACCAAAGAAACGATGGATGGATTGTGTGAAAGATGATATGGCTAGAAAGGGAGTGACTATCGAGATGACGACTAATAGAGAAGTATGGAAGAAGAAGACATGTTGCGCCGACCCCAAATAAATTGGGATAAGGGCAGGAGAATGATGATCTTTATCCCTCCTCGTGCATCTGCATGAGCTGACGAAAAAAAATTGGCAGCTCGCGGCTCGCAGAACTGCCACACGTACGAGCCGAGACGAGCTACGAGTAAGATTTCAAACCCAATCGGCGGCGAACTTGCGCGGCAATTTCAAAGTACGAGTTTTTAAGGTGACACACAGGTGAAAAAGGTCGTCGAGCCACAAGTCCGCGTACTTACTCGCACGTCTATCACCCACTTCAACCTTTTGAACGCCAAGCTACAAATTTATTTTCTTCTTGTTATCATGAATTGCCCAATATACATGGTGTCTTTCAATTTGTTTCATGTCATTTAATACGTACGAGAGCTTCAATTTTTAAGATATCTATATAAACACTCACAAAAGTAATGATTTCATTGTTTATTTCGTGTCGATAGTGTTGTTGCCACACTTGCCACTGTCACGTATTTGTTTCGTTGGCGTTCAGGGCATGCGCTGGCTTGTCATGTATATATGACAATGGCGTTCAAAAGGTTAAACGTCCGGCAAGGGCCTAGTCCTGATCGGACGGTCAGCAACACACGTTTACCCTAACGATATAATTTTACCCTCGCGTCGTGTTGTTACCCTCCGCAACATACCTGTGGAACTCGTTGGTGTCGTCAGTGTGCGCGGGCGCGTGGTGGTGCGGCGCGGGCGGCGCGGGCCAGTGCGGGCCGCCCAGGCAGCCGCGCAGCCGCCGCAGCACCACGGAGAACAGCGACAGGCCGCAGCACAGCCGCTCGCGCGTCAGCAGGTCGCCCTCGCGGGACAGCTGGCCTTGCTGCCAATTATTCAATTAAATTCATTTTTTCAGGTAACTTTAACCCATATTCAAATTAAAAAGGAATTTCACAACTGCCATGCACTATAAATGTTACATAATATTGCTAATAGATTAATTAATTTGAATTGAATTTAGAATTAGAAGTCAAATACAAAATATTCAAAAAATCAATAAAAATTATTCAAAACAATGTCAATGTCACAAAATGTCAAAAATAAGAATGAAAAATAAAATGTTAAATAAAATATGCTTTTGTAGCGCTGAAAAGCAGCTTTTTTCTTTTTTAGAGCCTGGGAAATCATCAAATGACTCCTCCCGCTCTGGGTGGAGCGGAAGGGAGTGTCAGACTCTTACTGACAAAACCCTCCATGTTCCCTCCTTAGCCTTTTATGTTAGTACGCGGAATTGTTTAAAACGGTTACCGCTACCCCGTAACATTAAATCTTATATATAAAATTCTCGTGTCACAATGCTAGTTACCATACTACTTCGAAACGACTTGACCGATTTTTATAAAATTTTATAAGCATAATCAGTAGGCGTGAGAATCGGCTACTATGTATTTTCCACATCCCTAAGTGATTAGGTAGGGTATATAGGGTAGTTAGGTAGGGTAGGAGGATAGGGTAGGTAGGTAGGTAGGTAGGTAGGTAGGGTAGGTAAGGTAAGTAGAGTAGGTAGGGTAGGTAGGAAGGGTATGTAGGTAGGGTAGGTAGGTATCATAGTTAAGGCAGGACAACGTCTGTCGGGTCAGCTAGTGTAGATTAGTAGGATAACTCACCTTAGCAGTACCATATTTGTCGACATTCTGCACAATCTGTAGCGCTGAGTATTTAGCTTCTAGACGCTTCTGTTTGGTCTCTGGTTTTTCTCCCTCTGTATAAAAATATAAACAGAACATACCTTAGAATTGTACAACAAAAGAAAAAAAAACGATCAATTTGTCTAGCCTATTCCCAAATATGTTGGATTCGGCTTCCAGTCTAACTTGATGCAGCTGAAAACCAGTATTTTGCATGGAGCGACTGCCTATCTGACCTCCACAAGTAACAGCGTAATACAATACACCTTAGTAAGACTGGCTGTCAAATTTTCGGGCTTCTGACGACCCGTAACGACTGTCAAAGATGCACAAATGACAGCCGGGACAAACAGCTTAACGTGCTTTCTGACGCACGGCGGGGTCTCGGTATGTAAGGATGGTCACCCATCTACGGACCAACCCTGACAAGCGTAGCTTAACCTGGTTCGACCCATGCGGCTGTTATTACTTAACCACGAGCACTTCTTGTAAATATTACATAACAAAATGCTACCAAGACAAATATTGAGGTACAAGGACCGTCTTTGCATGTTTTTATTATAAGCTTTTATTTAATTTGCAATCATCGATCACTAATAAAGAACTAGATACACAATCTCATACAAAAGTTCTCTTAAAAATGTCGCCAATTGTGTTTAGGTAAAATAAATCTATATTAATGTAATTTCAACCTTACCTGCAAGGTTTAAAGCCGTATTCACAAAGCTATTGCAAAAAGCAATAAAATTTTACGACCGGTACTCGCTGCTCAACATACATCAAAACAATTTCAACCTTATACGCATGCTTTAAAGTAACAATTACTAAGTGTCAAAAAAAAGTAATAAAATTTTACAACCGAGGCTCGCCACTAGCACAAGGAACGAGTGGAGACGAACCAGAACAATATTTTTTGTTTGTACTGTAAATTATTATGTATGGTATTTTAACATACTTCAAAAAAAGGAGGAGGTTACTCAATGCGTCGCGTATTTATAATTTTTTTTTTATTTTTATGTTGCACACCACCCATTAGTCGAAGACGAATCGACCGATTGAGATGATTCATTACATTAGGTTTGTTCCCAAGTTGGTCCTGATTCCATCATCAGAACGAGGATTAGATGTATCTAATCCTCGTTCTGATGATGGAATCTATTAGGAATTTAGGCAACGCCTTAAATATTAAAGGCATACAATTAGCGATTTTGGTATTTTTAGATAAATCAGAACTTTACATTCAGAAAATATAAATTAGTGAGGAAGAATATACAAAGATCAAAGAATATTATTGTCCCAATTTTTTGACATATTGTTCATAATAAATTACAAATGTCGATAAAAAGAAATACTTCGGATCGAAGAATTCTTCGGATCTTTGACGTGCTGTAACTGATATCCATTCTCCACACCTCACTGGATCACGAGGAGAGCTAAAAATAATTGAATATTTTCAAAGTCCCGACTAAACAACCACAAAAAAAATATTGGGAATATCAAAAAACCCGACTGATAAAAAACAACTAACAAGTTCCAAACAAGTCACTTTTCAAGTAGTCTTATGCAGTTAGTGGCAGTTATTTTAGGTCAATTATTCATACATAGGCTAATAAACACATAACCCTCCCTTGCATCGCGCAGTCAGGTAAATGAAAACAAAAATAAAATCTCGCATTAAAAAAAATAAGAACTATAATAGCGTCTCCAACAAATGGAACAGAGTCAACGCGGATAACCCAAACAATTTAAGTGGACATGCGTAAGTATGATTAATACGTTTAGTAAGAGTCTTTACAATTGAGCTGCATTATATCGCCTGCTATTTGTTACGACTTAATTTAAAATAAAGTTTTTACGATGATTTCTTGAAAAAATATTAGTATTTACAATACAATGTTAACAATTATATAATGATAATATTAATACTTAGCAAAAATAAGAAACTCCATCCTTTTTTAGCGTCCTAGACGTGTGATTTTTGCAGTTTTTAAACGAGCACTGAGACATGTTTACCGTCGGAGCGTTCGAATGCTACTAGATGAAAAGACCACCCAAATGTTCAATTGGGTGGTCATTCGGTGAGGACATTTTTTGACGCTGATTGTGTATCTAGTTCTTTATTAGTGATCGATGTTTGCAATGTATGTATGTATGTTTGTTTGGGTCAAACTGAATTTTAAAGCAGTTATCCTCAACCGATTGAGCTGGAATTTTGCATACACGTGCAGTTTGGATGACAATGGATGATTAGCCAAGTGACGTCATTCTAAATACCTTTGTCCCAGCAGTGGAAATATTATTGTGAACAGTCTATTTTAATAAAATTTCATAGATACTTAAATGAATTTAAAAACACAAATCTTAAATACATTACATTTACAATATTTACAACCTAAAAAATATATCTATTATGTACAAGTGGTAAAAAAAGGGAAGAGCTCGTAAGACGTCAAAAAAATCCCCATCGCTGTCAGTGGGAAATGTGCCCAAAAGACTGGCAGTGTTGCCACGTTGGCAATGCTGATTCTTTGGCCAAAAATTGACCAGCCCTCTGGTCACGCGTAGAGAACCAAAACAGTTAATGGCGACATGTACCCAGCCACATAGGAGCTACACCGATAGCGAGCGAAGTGTCAAAAAGCTGACATGTGTCGACACTATACGTCACTCAAATCCTACATCGCGCAAGCAGAGTTTACAGCGTGATTTAACATATATACTCAGCCCCGAATCCCCGACTAAGAGTTGTCGGGCAGTAGTCGGCCAGTCGCAACACCTGTCTGGTTGGAGGTTTCTCCCTTTTCAATGGAGGGATTTTCCACACTGTTCCTCCATTGCCACTAAAAGTAAAAGAAGAAAATGATATCATACCTGCAGCGAATGGTCGAGGCAGAATATTCTGGAATGGCGCCGCGTGCAATAAATCTGTTACCTCTTCTTGACTCAGCGCCTGAACCACAAAATATCCCATATTAGATTCGTTTACACTAATAAAGAAAGAGAGACAAACAGTACGCACATATATCAAAATAAACTAAAAAGTCACTAAATACATAATAATTCATTTATTTATTGTTTGTCACAGGTAAATAGACAGATCTTAAATAGTATTACTGAATCACTGTAACATACCCATGGGGTGTACAATATTTATATTAATAAGTAGGTAGATATGTCAATGTTATTGGTTACGTTAAAAATAAAGAATAATAATAAATTACACTCATAGTTTTAGTCAATACACCCGTGCAAAGCAGCTTAAAACCTCGTATTCAGAAACATTAAAAACATTAACAATTAGTATCTTGGCCATGGACAATGGATGGACCACAGACAAAAACTGACAACTTAATCAATTTATTGATATTGCATAAGAATATAAAAAATCTAATCTTCTTCTTCGTGTGGTTAGTGACTAACCTGGTGTCAGAGTTTTTATGCTGCCCATAGGCCTCTGACTTAGCTTCACATGTTGTTGAGAAATATCTCTCAAGCATGCCGGTTTCCTCACGATCTTTTCCTTCACCGTTTTTTAAGCAAGTGCAAACTACACACATCAAAAGTGTCTAGGGATCAACATATATTTTTGCAATAACTTTTCTCTTGATTGATATTAATTTAAATTTTCTTTAAGGATTCATCAAATAAAGTGTTTTCGTTTGTCACAGTAACGATAAACCAAGTCACCTTTGCATTAATAAAGAAATTTGCCATTTTCCTAATAAAGGGATTTTTGACATTTGAACCACTAACATTAAAGTTCGAAAAAAAGACTGAAATAACAGTTTTCTTTAAAATTTTATTGGGTAACTTAAACAATTAATAATCCGTGTTTCTACCGCGAACACTAACAACACAAGAACATCGGTTTGGCATACTCAAAATGAGTTCATCCAAATCACGCTGTGGAATGGCCGCCCATGTTCGTTGCAACAACAAAAAAAGGTGTTATCAGTCGACTTTGGACACGTTACCGAAGCACTGGTACCGTGGCTGAGCGCCATGAAGGACGGTATCGCTGCACCACACGGAGACAAGACCGATACATTCAAATCTTAACTCGAAGAGCTCCAACAATAACCGCCATGATGTTAGCCGTGAGGCTTCATCACTCTTCAGGGAACTTAATTAGCGACCAAACAGTCAGAAACCGCTTGCATGAAGTGAACCTTCATTCCCGAAGACCGCTACGGGTACCACCTATAGCAATGCACAATCGTAGGATTCAATATCAATGGGCTCTTGAACACAGAAATTGGGCAGAAGAACAATGGCGTTTCGTGTGCTTTTCTGATGAGTCTCGTTTTGGTATGAGACCGGATACAAGACGTATACGACACTGGAGAACCCCTGGACGCCAACAGCGATTAAAATCCTGCCAGGAAGTCCATCCTTATAGTGGTGGAACCATCATGGTATGGGCGGGTATTTGGATCGGCGGAAGAACTGAGTTGATTTGGATCAGAGGCAACCTCAATGCTCAAATTTATGCTGAGACGATTGTATCTGACGTCATCGTTCCTCTACAAGTGCAAATCGGTCCCTTATTTCAGTTAATGCATGATAATGCACGACCGCACACCGCAAGAGTTGTAAGACAGACTCTCGCCGCAGCTAACATCAATGTCCTGCCCTGGCCTGCTCAGTCGCCAGACTTGAACCCGATTGAGCATGCATGGGATATGCTACAGAGAAGAGCTCTGCCGAATATGGAGGGTATCCAGTTGCAAGAAGACCTTTTTTTGTTGTTGCAACGAACATGGGCGGCCATTCCACAGCGTGATTTGGATGAACTCATTTTGAGTATGCCAAACCGATGTTCTTGTGTTGTTAGTGTTCGCGGTAGAAACACGGATTATTAATTGTTTAAGTTACCCAATAAAATTTTAAAGAAAACTGTTATTTCAGTCTTTTTTTCGAACTTTAATGTTAGTGGTTCAAATGTCAAAAATCCCTTTATTAGGAAAATGGCAAATTTCTTTATTAATGCAAAGGTGACTTGGTTTATCGTTACTGTGACAAACGAAAACACTTTATTTGATGAATCCTTAAAGAAAATTTAAATTAATATCAATCAAGAGAAAAGTTATTGCAAAAATATATGTTGATCCCTAGACACTTTTGATGTGTGTATACAATACGCACATGAACCCGTTAAATCGAGAGGTGCGTGTCTTGGGTTCGAACTCGAGACGAATCTTGGTAGTCCGTTGGTCACACCACTAGGCTCTCAATGGCTTGTTAAAAGAATCTTTCGATCCCTTTAGGAATACTTTGTATCGTAACGTGAAAACAACGTAATTTGACCCTCGCGAAGTCGCGTTACCCTCGAAGTGGGTTGTTACCCTTGAAGTGTTTCGACAGTCTCGAGATGTTTTGTGACATTCAAGATGTGTTGGTACCCTCCAGATGTTTTGTTACCTGTTCAATAAGCATACAGAAGAGTATGATGTTGCCGAGTTCCCTGAAGGCGTGGAACAGCTCAGTGCGCGCGTCGGGGTACTGGACGATGTCGGTGAGTTGAGCGTGGTAGTACCCAAGGACACCTGTGTGGAATGAAAAGGGTATTTCATACATATATCGTCGTAAATGCTAAAATTGGTAAAATGAGTTCTTGATCACAAATGATGTCAAACATGCGTCTACATCCGATGCAGTAGTATTTTATTTTATAATAAATGTAATTCTTAAAACTGTCCTACAGAGGGCGTACATATTGTTGCAGTTTTGGCTTCAATTTAATAAATTTACAACTTTTAAATCATTCTCCTTTTTTGTTACTTGTGACGTTGTTGCACCCGGTGTGCAATATATAGGATGTTAACTCTGTACGCATTATAATTTTAACCTTTGAACGCCAAAGCAAGCGCATGCCATTGCCATGTACGCCAACGACACAAATAATTGACAATGACAACAACACTATAACACGAAATAAACAATTAAATCATTACTTTTGTGAGTGTTTATATAGATATCTTAAAAATTGAAGCTCTCGTACGTATTTAATGACTTGAAACAAATTAAAAGACAACATGGATATTGGGAAATTCATGATAACAAGAAGAAATAAATTGTAGCTTGGCGTGGAGGGCACGCGCGTGCGTTTATGCTCTGGCGTTGATAAGGTTAAGGAATGATGAGTGCATGAGACAGTATTTGTGGAAGAGACAGGGAGAGAATGGTAGGCGAACTAGAAGTGATTGTGTGTTCTTTTTATTTGATTTTGTGTCAATAAACACAATATTATTTCTTTCTTCAAAACATTTGCGGGTTCTTACTCTAGGTGTGATTATCCTAAGATTGATCTGTTATCCTAAGGATGAACTAGCGAGCGAGTTTTTACCCTTGGAGTGAGTTGCTAACTTTGGCCTTTTTTGTTACCTCCTTGGAGAGAGTTGTTACCCTTGCTCCTTTTTGTTACCCTAGCAGTATTTTGGACTTACCGTTAGATCCATAATCATATCGAGGCAGTTTGCAGTGCCGAGGCATGGCGGCTGCTAGCGCCCTGGTGAACTGTGCTATGGTGCCGTGCAATAGACCTCGAGCTACATCCAGGAGCTCTGAGACCACTACGGCAACTCCCTGGTAGCCGAGGAGACGGACCAGGGCGTGCAGGTGCTGGGCGCCTACGAACCCTGGAAAAGAAGATATTATACAAGAAGAATATAAGAAGAAAGATATATAAGAAGGTTTTAAATAGGGATAATGGATGAGTAAAAAGTCTGAAGTCAAAGTCCAATCATTTATTTGTGTATTTCGTCATATGTTGTCATGTTTACATTCTTATGCAATATCAATAAGTTGATTAGGTTGTCAGTTTTTGTCTGTGGTCCATCCATTGTTCATGGCCGAGATACCAACTGTCAATGATTTTGATGTTTCTGAATACGAGGCTTTTTAGCTGATTTGCACGGATATAGTATGTGACTTTTTGGTTTGTTTTTATAAATGTGCGTCTTGTTTGTGCTGAATAAACATTTTTTCTTTCTTATTTCAAATAGGCACAAGAAAGGCACTGTTGAACGTCAAAATGAACAAGAAATAGAATTGATTCTAGTCGCCCCTTCCAAAAGGTAGTTTCGTGTGGAGAAGAATGGGCAAGAAACTCCACCGTTACTCTTTTAAAATGTTTTACAATGTTTTGTATACATGAATTATAACATTATATGTGAAAAAAATATTGTAGTCCGTCGATCAGATAATAAAAAAATATTAGGCACGGATTTTTTGTTCTTATTTATACAAAACTAGCTTCCGCCCGCGGCTTCGCCCGCAAAATATGTCGACAAATTATACACATAAACCTTCCTCTTAAATCACTCTATCTATTTAAAAAAAACCGCATCAAAATCCGTTGCATAGTTTTCAAGATTGAAGCATACACAGGGATATAGGGACAGAGAAAGCGACTTTGTTTTATACTATTTAGTGATGACTAGGATAAAACGCATTAAAGTTGGGGAATGGGTCCCGGCTGTCATTTGTGCAACATTGACAGTTATTACGGGTCGTCAGAAGCCCGACATCCTGACAGCCAGCCTTACCAAGGGGTATTCCCCAGTTACTGAGTTGTGGAGGTCAGATAAGCAGTCGCTCCATGTAAAATACTGGTATTTAGCTGCATCCGGTTAAACTGGAAGCCGACCCTAGCATAGTTGGGAAAAGGCCTCGGCAGATTGATTAATTACAATATATTATTATACAGTGTGTTAGTTTAAACGAGGGACATACCGAAATGGAACATAAAGGGCTCATTAAGGAACATGGATGGGTTTTAATCAGTAAGAGTCTGACATTCCCTTCCGCTCCACCCAGAGCGGGAGGCGTCATTACCCACTCTCAAAAAAAAAGCAATTTTTTTTTATTTATTTTTTTAGTTTTGGAGTCAGTCCCACATTGGAAGTTATTAATTTACGGTACGGTACGGTATGCCCCTCATTGAACCTAACGCACTGTATATTATACAATGTGGCGCTACAATGGTGACATTAATTTAACACAAATATACGTTTTAACATTTTTGTTTTATGAAAACATTATATTTCCATTAAACGTTATTATTTAAGGATTTATTTAAAATTTTAGAAAATAGCATCTTAGAGCAACCCGTACTTAAAGAACTGTCGCGCAGCGGTCATTTGCCAGGGTCATGGATCATAACATTCGCATCAATGAAATTAAAACGAATAAACAATACTATAAGGTGATGTCAATTTTAGTAACATTTTTATTATTTCGTTTGTTTGAAAAAAAAATATGATTAATGGGCATTAACTCTACCCATCATCATTCTCCTGCCCTTATCCCAATTTATTTGCACTCGGCGTAACATGTCTTTTTCTATTAGTCATCTCGGTAGTCACTCCCTTTCTAGCCATATCATCTTTGACACAATCCATCCATCGCTTCTTCGGTCTCCCTCTACTTGTATAGCCGTCCACATTCATACTCACAACTTTCCTGACAACATTTTCCTCGTACCTCCGCATAGTGTGTTAAATTAATGTCACCATTGTAACGTCTTCTCATGATACATACCTACGTATTGCGCATACTGAGCGGAGTACGCAAGGCTGAGTTGCTTGGAGCCCCACAGCAGTGCGTGCCCGTACTGTTGGGGCTTCTCTCGAGACACACCCGCCGCGAACTGGATGCCGCGACACTTGACGAATCTGGAAACATTATGGACAATGAGGACTAGTTTCATATATCTTTATTTAGCCCCTTCTAAATTTCCAATAGGGATGATGCCTAGGTAAGGAGGTAGGTAAAGGAGGTTTCATTTAGTCCGTCAATCAGATAATAAAAAAATATTTAACACGTATTTCTTGCTTTATCATATTAATAGAAAATGACTGAGATACAACCACAGATATAGATAGACATAGATAACGCAAGTATCACGATCTGTATGAAAACCAAGCGTGCCATTTTTTGACTACCTATTATGACGTCACAAGCACTATTTAGTGATGTATGATGATCCGGCTAGCGCTGTATACCGATGCAGACTGAGCGCGAAAGTGACCACTTACGATTTTTGTACGTAAGCTAGGCACGCGAAGTAGTTGCTCTTGCGTTATCTATGTCTATCTATATCTGTGGATAAAACGCATTACAGTTGGGCAGTGGGGGCTCGCTACGTCACAAGTAAGTATAAAAACTACATACTCGTGACGTCATGCCACATTTTTGTTTTTTGTTTTGTTGCTTTTGATTACGCAAAAAAAAGAAAAAAATACGTGTCAATATTATTTAATATTCTAGCATAAGGACTAATTTAAAAAAATAGTCACCATCCCCATTGGGTATTTGATAGGGTAGTCAATAACGTTATTTTTTTATTAACTGTCAAAACGCGGAATTTGTTCGTGATTTCTAAGAAATATAACAATGTGACGTCACAGATTTTTAGAATCAAATGGAATACTTATTAGCATTAAATGCAATTTAAAAATTATATTTTCGCATTATATTTAATTTCTGTACGGTGAAGTTTTTAAGACGAGCGGTCTTTTTTCTATGTGATTTCATATTTTATTTTTGACCGGTTCAAATAGTCAACTAGGACGTCGTCAATTAGGATTTCGTTTCACTTATATTTATTTAGCCTCTTCCGGATTTCCTTTTTAATGACTCCTCGAAAATGTACTCAATTAAATTTTTAGGACTATGTATCCTGCTTATGCTAGAAGAAACTCGTGGCTAAGTAATAACAGCCGCACGAATCGATCCATCAGGTTAAGCTATACTTGCCGGGGTTGGTCCGTGGATGGGTGACCATTTTTACATATCGACTACTCCGTACCTCACCGTTGGGGGTGTGTAACGTTTGATATAATAACAAAAGTTCTAATGATCATAAGACCTAATTTCATTTAAGATATTTTTTTTAATATAACGATCAAATGATATAATGAATTATTGATATAATTTCATTTTACCTAATTTCATATGGTATAATGAACAGTTTATATAATGCACATTTGAAATAATATTCAATTAATATAATATTCAGTTGCTATAATATTCAAAATCCATAAGTAACTTTTAATATAATTTAGAAAATCAAATGAAAATTATATCATATGTAAGTTATGTCAAATGAAATTAGACTATCTGATATTATAGCAAACATTACACACCCCACCGTTGGACCCTGCTGTTATTCGTGGATCTTTGGCAGTCGGACCAAAAATTCGAAGACCAGACTCCGCCAGCCGGCACTGGGCCCGCGTAGTGAATTATGGCCCATACCCGCTCACAAAGGCCTGTCTCCCAGCAGTGGAAACATTACAGGCTGATTATGTACAGAGGCCAGCACATCAAGTTACCACAATCTGTCAAATTTCTTTGATAGTATTTCAACTTTATTGCAAAGACATAAGCGGGCGTCCATAAATTACGTGAGGTGTTTTTTTTAATTTTCTGTCCCTCCCTCCCCCCTGGTGAGATGTCGTGAGAAAATCTCACTTTCAACCCTCTCCCCCATCCCCCAATCTCACGTGAGATTTTTCAAAATGTGGGTTTCTTACGTAAACGCGTTGGATTGATATTGTAAAAAGAAAAAAAATTGTGAATAATCTTAATTGTATTATGATTACGCTTAAGATTAAATCTTAAGCATGTACAATCTGGATTAAATGGACCAAAATAGTAAATATTTTTTTGTTTCAATCAGAAAAAAAATTGCGTGATATTTGCCGAGACCCCCTCTCCAACGTAAGATTAGATGAGATTTGACTCGACCCCCTCCCCCCCTAAAATATCTCACGTAATTTATGGGCGCCCCCTTTTATTTTATTTTTTTTAATGCTGGGAAATCATCCAATGACTGCTCCCGCTCTGGGTGGAGCGGAAGGGAGTGTCAGACTCTTACTGACTAAAACCCATCCATGTTCCTTCCGTAGCCCTTTCCGGAACATAAAGGGCTATGGACGCCCCCTAAGGTTCATTTTTAATTGAGAAAATTTGACAGTTAGGGATAGCTCGATGTGCTGGCGTCTGTACTATGTATTATATAATGTTTCTCACCTATCAGTTGCCGCGTTATAACAATAATTCGGCAAGAAGTCAAAGTTCAGTTCCCAGAAGACATGCAAGGTGATCCTCCCGTATGGAGCAAGCACTCCGTGGTCACTCTCCCTCAAGATGGCGTCGAAATCGTCCAGCGTGAGGTACCGGCTCAACAGCTTGTGGCAGAGGCGGTTCACGGAGATAAGCCCTTCGAGTTCCTGGGGAGGATAATGATAACAGTTCAGTAAGTACTTGCTACGGCCGCGAATCATAATTTGATGATATATCTGACACTGACCTGTGAATTGCATAAAAAATAAGAGAAATTGAATTGCGTGGGCTACCATCACTTTAAATAAAAGACATGATAATTCTTAAGGTTGATATTCCAGGGTAGCCCGCGAAATTCAAATTTTCTTAAGTTTTTTGCAATTTGCAGGTTCGGGAAGGTTCCGGAATGACTTTGACCTTGTAAAAAGTCATTTTTACACCTTTATGAGCTCGGAGGGTTGTATTAATGATTTTGATGATTATAATTCTGTAACTACATACGTCTTACAGCCGCGAATCAAATGTTCATCAACATACAACCTATCACTGGCCTGCAAATTGCAAAAAACTTAAGAAAATTTGAATTTCGCGGGCTGGTAGGAGGATTCACCTTAAGAATAAGGATGATGACAGGGTAAAAATAAATTATATTTAATCTGTCAGTCAGATAATAAAAAAATACTTAGATAAAACGCATTGAAGTTGAGAAGTTGCGCGCTACGTGATAGCTCAGTATAAAATATACAGAGGAGTGAACACAATGTATCGACGTTATCTTTTGGTTACGTGAAAAAAGAAACAATACGTGTCCAATATTTTTTAATAATCTAGCTGCTGGGCTGAAAAAATAAATTTTAGTCATCATGTCCATTGTGTAAATGCAAGGATATACATACGGGCACGCCACGATAGAGGCTGTAACGCCCCTCTTTGAGGAGTGGCTAGAGAGCCGTCACGGCGCCCTCACCTACCGCCTGACGCAGGTCCTCACCGGACATGGATGTTTCGGGAGGTTGCTGCACATCATCAGGCGGGAGGAAACGCCCGGGTGTCACCACTGCGAGGATCGCCCAGAGGACACGGTAGAGCACACGGTGCAAACCTGCCCCGCTTGGGCGGAGCACCGCCGTGTCCTCGTAGAGGCGATCGGCGGCGGCGACCTCTCGCGCCCGGCCCTGGTGCAAGCCATGGTCCGGGGCGAGAGGGAGTGGGAGGCAGTCACCTCCTTCTGCGAAAAAGTTATGCTCGCGAAGGAGGTGGCGGGATGGGAGAGAAAAAGGTCCTCCCGTCCCAGCCGCCGCGGGAGACGCCCCGGGCGTCGGGAGCCACGTGACGACTTCCGGCCACCGTAGGCGCGGGCCTGCGGACGGTGAGTAATGGGTGACTCACCGTCCGATCAGCACCAGACCCGTGCCGGACGGCGCGTATATGTTCCACGCGCGCCTCAAAGAGATGTCAGCATATGAAGGGGCCCCTCAGGGCCAAGCCTGCCGGGTAAGCGGCATTGTCCGAAAGGGTTACCGCTACCCCGGAACATAAAGGGCTACGGAAGGAACATGGATGGGTTTTAGTCAGTAAGAGTCTGACACTCCCTTCCGCTCCACCCAGAGCGGGAGCAGTCATTTGATGATTTCCCATTTTCCCAAATAAAAATGATATACATACCACAACGCCCGTTATATCTCCCGCTTCGAACTTAGCGACGGCAGCATCCAGAGCTCTGTGCATGTCCGCGTTGATCCGCTGAGCCACCTGTTACAATAATAATAATAAGTTGACATGTGGAATGTGAGCTCAGCCATCATTGTACCGAAGTCAAAATCAAAGTCAAATCATTTATTTCAAATAGGCACAATAAAGGCACCTTTGGACGTCAAAATTAACAAGAAATATAATTAATTCTAGTCGCCTCTTCCAAAAGGTAGTTTCGTGTGGAGAAGAATGGGCAAGAAACTCCACCATTACTACAAGCATTAGGTTGCTTAGCTTGGGACTATATGGCGTTGTGTGAAATGTCCAAGGATATTATTATTATTCTGTAATGGGTTAATGTTGATATACTTACCAACGCACACAGGTCGACATGTCGACCTAACAGGGCGACATGTCGCTGCCTCAGTAGCGACGCGTAGCGGCCTGCAGCGGAACCTGTCGACGCTCCACGCGCGGCACATTCCGCGCGGTAGCGTTTGTCAAGTAGCATACTGGAGTAGAAGAGAAATAACATAAGAATAAACTACGATAACATGGTGCGCCCCTCCAAATGACTGTTTCAGTGTTGTAGTCACATCCTCACGAAACAGTTTGTATGTAGTTGTAAGTATTCGTGTTCAGTAGCAGGCCGGCAGCGACATGCGTTGTGAGTCTTGGTGGCGCTTTGTGATTACTGTCACAAATACTTTCAAACGTTTTGAATTTTGGAGGGGCGGGGTATGTTATCGTAGTTTATCTCTACTTGCTTCAATATATACTAATACTAGGTTCTACCAGCGGTTTCGCCCGCGTGGTTGTCGAAAAATTATACCAAGGGAACGTACTACAAGGATAAAAAGTATCCAATGTGCTATTCCAGACTATAATCTATCTCCGAATAGTTTTGCGTGAACGAGTAACAAACATACATTCAAACTTTTGCATTTATAATCCTACTAATATTATAAACGTGAAAGTTTGTGAGGATGTATACAACCGCAAACTCAAAGCATTAATTTCAAACAAACCAATTACAGACACTTTTGAATTGTCAAGGTGTCGGTCAGTCAGAGAGATGAAGCTATAGTAACCGTCATGAGAAGCTATAAATTTTGTAAACAAGTGTTCAGGAGTTCACAACATTTGGACCAACAAAAAAAATGAATTTGTTTAAGATTTAATAAATTATTGAGTAACAAATATTAATTAACATATATTATTTAAGAATAATTATTCGTCAGATTCAGATGTTTCCATTTCTGTGTGAAACAAACTCGTACGCATTCGAAACTCGAATGACGCGTTTATTTCAAAATGGCGTCCCGATAGTTTACAATCCCTGCGACGGACGCGTTCCGGTACCAAGAAACACAAACGATAGCGCTTTGCGTCGTTAAAATATGATCCGACTAAATTAAATAGGTTGTTACTTTCATATAACCCGTCTATATTTCATGTCGATTGAATATGGTCAATTTATTATTATCTCGCAGTATAAAATGTTTACTTAGTAAAAGATGTTTGTTTACATAATTTATAGCTTCTCGTGGCGCGTACTTTAGTTGCCCATTCCAAAGCAGTAGGTACCTATGGAGAAGAACGGGCAGGAAACTCCATGGACTCTTTTAAATCAAAATATGTTTACGATTTCTGGGTTACATCATTCATGTTGAAATCATACATGTGAGAACGATGTAGAACGTAAACAGCGTCCATAATAAAAGATTTAAAAAAAGTACCTTATCAAAAATAAAACTAACTTGAGAGGTGTAAAGGGACACCCTGATGGAACGAAGTTCCTTTCGATTAATTAGTGAAGGAATTGTAATAAAATTTTATTTCTTTTAAGTTATTATAATAAAAAAAAACTGATCTAAAATTAACAAATCAAAAAATATTGATTAAAAAGACATAATATTTTACTCCAAAAAAAGTGTTGTTACAACTTTTGGTCTTAATTCCGTCTAGCCCCCTTTCGCAACGCGCGATAAAGAACTTCGTTTCAACAATTCTAATCTATATATATAAAAGAAAGACGGGTTTGTTCCCTTCGTTATAACTCGAGATCTGCTGGACCAATTTTCATGGTTTTTGTTTCGTTGGATTTGTCTCCGCCCTGAATAGCAGAATACATCTCTTTTTTTTTTTATTCTTTTTTTTTTTTTTTTTTATGTAGTGTATGTAGTAGGTAGGTAGGGTAGGGTAGGTAGGTAGGGTAGGGTAGGTAGGTAGGGTAGGTAGGTAGGGTAGGTAGGTAGGGTAGGTAGGTAGGGTAGGTAGGTAGGGTAGGTAGGTAGGGTAGGTAGGTAGGGTAGGTAGGTAGGGTAGGTAGGGTGGGTAGGTAGGGTAGGTAGGGTAGGTAGGTAGGGTAGGTAGGTAGGGTAGGTAGGTAGGGTAGGTAGGTAGGGTAGGTAGGTAGGGTAGGTAGGCAGGTAGGGTAGGTAGGTAGGGTAGGTAGGGTAGGTAGGGTAGCTAGGGTAGGTAGGTAGGGTAGGTATCACAGTTAAGACAGGACAACGTCTGTCGGGTCAGCTAGTACTAAATTAAATTTGAAAACAGCCGTGACAGCTAAGAGGTGACCAGTCCCTACAGACGGCGCCCGTTCACGAACATGACGCATGGATTAGCACCATTCAGCTCAACTATTTTGAAGGGAGTTAAATGATCCAACACACGGGCTATGGAAGGAACATGGATGGGTTTTAGTCAGTAAGAGTCTGACACTCCCTTCCGCTCCACCCAGAGCTGATCATTTGATGGTGTCCCATGTTTCAAAATCTATATAATCACTACATAGTATAAAACAAAGTCGCTTTCTCTGTCCCTATATCCCTGTATGCTGATATCTTTAAAATTACGCAACGGATTTTGATGCAGTTTTTTTTAATATATAGAGTGATTCAAGAAGAAGTTTTTTGTGTATAATTTGACGACATATTATGCGGGCGAAGCCGCGGGCGGAAGCTAGTATATGTATAAGAGAAAGTCGTGTTAGTTACACTATTTATAACTCAAGAACTGCTGAAACGATTTGGCTGAAAATTGGTGGGGAGGTAGCTTAGAACCACGAGACGGCCATAGGTCTTTATCCGGTTCGACCGCGTACCCGTAGTAGAAGTAGGTAGGTTAGGTAGGTAGGTAGGGTAGGTAAGATAGGTAGGGTAGGGAGGGTAGGTAGGTAGGGTAGGTAAGATAGGTAGGGAGGGTAGGTAGGTAGGGTAGATAAGATAGGTAGGGTAGGGAGGGTAGGTAGGTAGGTAGGGTAGGTAAGATAGGTAGGGTAGGGAGGGTAGGTAAGGTAGGTAAGACAGGTAGGGTAGGTAGGTTAGATAGGGTAGGTAAGATAGGTAGGGTAGGTAAGGTAGGTAAGGTAGGTAGGGTAGGTAGGGTAGGTAAGGTAGGTAGGTAAGATAGGTAGGGTAGGTAAGGTAGGTAAAATAGGTAGGGTAGGTAAGGTAGGTAAGGTAGGTAAGGTAGGTAAGGTAGGTAAGGTAGGTAGGGTAGGGTGTAGGGTAGGTAAGGTAGGTAAAATAGGTAGGGTAGGTAAGGTAGGTAGGGTAGGGGAGGTAGGGTAGGTAAGGTAGGTATCATACTTAAGACAAGACAACGTCTGTCGGGTCAGCTAGTAAAACATATATTATGCTTATTTTTATGCTCACCTGCTCGCTAGCTGCTTGTAATGAGCATAAACCTGCTCAGACAACTTGTACACGAACTGATCGAAGCATAAGTTGACTTCAGCTTCAACTTCATCGTATAGGAATTGTTTGCGGAATACTGTGAGCGCGTACTGGGCCGAGTCGTTGTATAGGTCTAGTGGGTACAGCACGTATCTGTTGGGGGAAAATGGTGCTTATTATTAGGGTGTTAAGAGTGGTTTTTGGATAACAATGTGTTTGACATAAATATTGTTCTGTTGAGTGAAAATGGTGCTTATTATTAGGGAATTTAGAGTGGTTTTTGGATAACACTGTTTTTGACATAAATATTGTTCTGTTGAGTGAAAATTGTGCTTATTATAAACGTTTTAAGTGGTTTTTGTATAACAATGTATTAGTAAAAAATGTTGTAGAGCACGTATCTTTTGAAGGAAAATGGCGCTTATTGTTAAAGAATTAACAGTGGTTTTTGAATAACACCGTTTTTAACATAAATATTGTTCTTGTTGGTAATTCAGAACACGTAGGTATCTGTTGAGGGAAAATGGTGCTTAATTTTAACGTGTTAAGAGAGGTTTTTGAATAACAATGTTTTCTAAAAATAGTATTGTTTTTGTTAAGTCCAAAGGGTTGATGACGTATCTGTTGAAAGATAATGGTGCTTATTGTTATCGTGTTAAGAATAGTTTTCGAATAACAATGTTTCAGTCAAAATTATGTTGTTTTTGTTAATTCCAAAGGGTATCTGGTAAGGGAAAAATACGGCTTAAACTTAATATTTCTGAAATTTCGGATCCTTTAATCGAAAAATTGTTTTCACAACCCTGCAATATAAAAAAAAACGGCTTTATTGGATCAGGCTGCATATGTACTGTTATAGGTGAACATTGGTCTTGCCTTTTTCTTTTATATGAACGAATGAACGATGAACGAACGAACGAACGAACGAACGAACGATGAACAAACTAACGAACGATCGAACGAAACGAACGAACGAACTGAACGTTGTGTCGTGATGTTTGTGTAACTCCTTATGTACCGAAAAGTCTGAAATAAATGTTTTGAATTGAATTCTGATACCGACGACACGGTTGGCGCAGTGGTTGAGCGATTGACTGCTGCGCAGCATGTCGCGGGTTCGATTCCCGCACGGAACAAATATTTGTACGACCTGCAAGTATTTGTTCCGGGTCTGAGTGTTTTTCTATGTATAATTTGTATGTATTTACAAAAAAAAATGTATATAAGTATTTTATCAGCCATCTCGTTACCATAACACAAGCATTAGGTTGCTTAGCTTGGGACTATATGGCGTTGTGTGAAATGTCCAAGGATATTATTATTTTTTATAATAAAATATACTTATACTAACATTTTTCACGTTTTTTCAATATTAAAAAATTAAAAATACCTACGTAAAATACATAATTATTAAGTACTAGAAAATGCATTTTATTTTTAAAAATCAGATTTAGTGTTATATAAATTATAGCTTGCTATTTACTTACATGGAATTATTGAATCAAATTTCGTTACTGATAAATTAATATTTATCTCTTTTAGGACATAACACATAATTCTACTAAATTTTGCATGAAGAAAGTGCACTTAACCACTCTATATACATATCATCTTCCGACGCTCGGGGAATACGACCGTTACCGAACAGTGCCGAAGATTTCTATGCGCATTATCATTTAGGCAGACCTGCAAGTAGTTTATCAGCCATCTCGTTACCACACCACAAGCATTAAGTTGCTTAGCTTGAGACTATTGGCGTTGTGTGAAATGTCCAAAGATATTATTATTCGTTTATTTATATAATTTCATATTATTATTCGTTTATTTATTTCTTTTCTTATTGAATACTTTTTTAAATATTTTTTATAAAAAAAAAAACAAACAAAAACATTTAAAAATATAAAAAATAGTGGTCCGCCGGTGTCGGGAGCAGGGTCCAAGGCACCGGTGGTTAGGGCTGCAGAGACAAGAACCTCCTCACAATGCGAGCCGTATCGAGTAGAACTGCCTTCTGAATCTGGCTCTTGATCCAACCGCCTAACGAGAGCCTCGAAAGATGTTGGTCGAGGCTCTTGGCCATCAGGCCGTTGGCTGTTACGACAATCGGTACAATGATAGCCGAGCTCACATTCCACATTATTATTATTATTATTAATTTATGGTACCCACTCCATCATGGCCGGTTCCTTCGTCCTCAGTATATGGTCGGTCAGGATCCAGGGCATGGACATCTCTATGGGGAACTGGATGCGCTTCTCCATGGTGATGAGGTCGTTGCATTCTTCGTTATGTTGATGGCGTACCATACATTTCTATAAAAGGAAAAATAAGATTAATATTCACACTTTTGTATATTCTACTACTGGGTTGTGGAGGTCAGATAGGCAGTCGCTCCATGTAAAATACTGGTATTCAGTTGTAACCAAACTCTAAGTATTTATTTCAAATAAACCAATTACAGGCACTTTTGAATCGTCAAGCGGTCGGTCAGTCAGAAAGATGAAGCTAGTTAGTTACCCATTGCAAAGCAGTAGGTACCTATGGAGAAGAACAGGCAATACATACATACGTTAATAATAAGTTTAGTTACCCATTGCAAAGCAGTAGGTACCTATGGAGAAGAACAGGCAATACATACATACGTTAATAATAAGTTCTTTAATCATGAAACATTTTTGCAGCACTGCATTGTATTTTTTTTTGAAGCATTTTTGTGTGTGGTCTGTGTGTGTTTTTGTTTTGTATAGCTTACAGAAAATACCTTATAGTTTGACCGAAGCCGCTGTAGCGAGATTAGGGGGCGTTCATAAATTACGTGAGGTGTTTTTTTTTTAATTTTCTGTCCCTGCCCCCCCCCCCTGGTGAGATGTCGTGAGATTTTATTGAACCCCCTCCCCCGACCCCCAATCTCACGTGAGATTTTTCAAAATGTGGGTTTCTTACGTAAACGCGGATTGTTATTGTAAAAAGAAAAAATTAAAAACTTGAGAGGTGTCAAGGGACACCCGGATGGAACGAAGTTCCTTTCGATTAATTAGTGAAGGAATTGTAATTTCGTAAGAATTTTTTCCGTCTAGCCCCCTTTCACAACGCGCGATAAGGAACTCGAATTAAATTACACTCGTATAGGTAGGTAGGTATGTAAGTATCTAATTAATTAGTTCATCCGACACCACAGTCACGAAAACAAACAATGCCGCGACGGCGACGCCACGCGCCGCATGCCGCCGCCCTGCGTTCAAGATACATAAACATAAATAAAAATACATACGCGATTTTACGCGAAAGATAAATAGGGTAGGTACACAACTACACAAATAAAAACACGAAAAGCGAATTCAGACTTTATTTATTAACAGTAGGTAAACGGTAAAATTTTGAAATACCAAACTAGGTACCTAAATACGCAGTTTACTAAAATTATTCTGAGAAACCTATTGTCTCGTGTCGGACCCGACTTTACAAAGATGCACAACCGAATTACGCGGTTAACTTAATAAAAATAAGGTCTTAATTCGGTCCAATATTTTCATAGAGAAAAGCTCGTCCAAATAATAATGAACTCTATTCGACCGACGAAACGATTCATTTTTCTGTTCGAATTGCTTGCCTTTGTAGAAGCCGCCAGCATTACCGCAAAAAATGTTTTACAAAAAGTGTCGTGACAACTTTTTCGTAAGAATTTTTTCCGTCTAGCCCCCTTTCACAACGCGCGATAAGGAACTTCGTTCCAAAAAAAATGTGAATGATCCTAATCTTATTACGATTACGCTTAAGATAAAATCTTAAGCATGTACAATCTGGATTAAATGGACGAAAATAGTATTTTTTTTTGTTTCAATCAGAAAAAAAATTGCGTGATATTTGCCGAGACCCCCCCTCTCTCCAACGTAAGATTAGATGAGAATTGACTCGACCCCCTCCCCCCCTAAAATATCTCACGTAATTTATGGACCTTAGGTATGTGCGGTGAGGTGAGGGCGGGGGGATTTTGTATTTAGTGCACAGGCGTCACACTGATCAGGACACAGACCCTCGGAACACCCAGATTTTTCACAGATGTACTACACAGGTCAGGAGACGTGATCAACTTCTGGTGGGAGGTGGGCTGGTTGGAATAACCACCACAGGCCGCCATGGCCCACGCACAATGGTCCGCCAAGGACTGAGTGCGGAAACTAAAACCTCAAGATAAGATAAGATGTTATCTTCTATAATATAAAAATGAATCGCAAAATGTGTTAATAAGCGCATAACTCAACAACGCCTGGACCAATTTGGCCAATTCTTTTTTTGTTGTGTTTGTTATTGTCAGGAGAAGGTTCTTACATACAAAAATAATAGGTAGGTAGGTAGGGTAGGTAGGGTAGGTAGGGTAGGTAGGTAGGGTAGGTAGGTAGGGTAGGTAGGTAGGGTAGGTAGGGTAGGTAGGTAGGGTAGGTAGGGTAGGTAGGGTAGGTAGGGTAGGTAGGGTAGGTAGGGTAGGTAGGATAGGTAGGGTATACCTACCCCCTATCGGGTAGGTAGGATAGGTAGGGTATACCTACCCCCTATCGGGTAGGTAGGGTAGGTAGGATAGGTAGGGTATACCTACCCCCTATCGGGTAGGTAGGGTAGGTAGGGTAGGTAGGATAGGTAGGGTAGGTAGGGTAGGTATCATAGTTAAGACAGGACAATGTCTGTCGGGTCAGCTAGTACATCAATAAATCCTTGTAACTCACGTTTACTTTGCGGCCCATGGTCATCTCGAGATAGAACTCCCGGTACCACAACTGAGACAGATCGCAGCACTTCTGTAGGGAATCTGTGAACGAAATGTACCAAATAAACACGAAGCCAGGTATCAAAGCTAGCGCGTTCTAATTAAAAAAAAAACAGGTAAAAATGTTTTAAAAGTAAAGGAAAAGAAATATGTTATTTACGCTATTACACCCTGGCAATATTACCATTACTGATCGCCTAATATAGGTCATGTTAGGCGATGAGTAATGAGTCATCATCATTCTCCTGCCCTTATCCCAATTTATTTGCACTCGGCGCAACATGTCTTTTTCTTCCATACTTCTCTATTAGTCGTCATCTCGGTAGTCACTCCCTTTCTAACCATATCATCTTTCGCACAATCCATCCATCGTTTCTTTGGTCTCCCCCTACTTGTATAGCCATCCACATTCATACTCACAACTCTCCTGACAACATTTTCCTCATTCCTCCGCATAACATGCCCATACCATGACAACCGATTTCCACACAACTTTTAAGTCACCGGTGGCGATGAGTAATGAGTAATATTACCATTACCTGGCAGTATAACGAACTTGGCTATATTACGAACCCGGCAATATTAATAATCTCGTAATATGACCTAACTGGCATAATTACCCACCTGACAATATTACCCACTCGGCAATATTACCCACCTGGCAATATTATAAACCTGGCAATATTTCCCACCTGGCAATATTTCCCACCTGGCAATATTACACACCTGGCAATATTTCCCACCTGGCAATATTACACACCCAGCAAATAACTCATCTCGTAATATGACACACGTGGCACAATCACTCACCGGCAATATTACTCACCTGGCAATATTACCCACTTGGCAATATTACCCACGTGGCAATATTAGCCACTAGGCAATATTGCTCGTCGCGTACTATGTCCCACCTGGCAATATTACCCACTAGGCAATATTACCCACCTGGCAATATTAGCCACTTGGCAATATTACCCATCTGAAAATATTAGCCACTTGGCAATATTACCCACCCGGCAATATTACCCAACTGGCAATATTACCCACCTGGCAATATTACCCACCTGGCAATATTACCCACCTAGCAATATTACACACCTGGCAATATTACACACCTGGCAATATTACCCACCTGCCAATATTACCCACCTACCAATATTACACATCCGGCAATATTACCCACCTAGCAATATTACCCACCTGACAATATTACCTCCTACGCCATAATACCTCCAAACAATATTCTTACCTGACAAGTTGAGCAGGTACATCCAGTAGAAGCTCTGTCGGTGGAAGGTCTCGATCTGCGTCAGGGTGCCGGCGTCCAGGTCTTTGCGAAGAACACGTCTGCCGCCGGATTTGTCGGAGATCAGCGCCTCCAGCTGTGTGCGGACCATATAGAGCTGGGTTGATGATGGACCTGGGAATGAAGACAAAAAAAAAATCTAACAAATTTCCATCCACTCATCCTTTTACGGAGGAGTTTCCTAAAAACCTTTTTTTGTTTTTTTTTTGAGTCTGGGAAATCATCAATTGACTCCTCCCGCTCTGGGTGGAACGGAAGGGAGTGTCAGACTCTTACTGACTAAAACCCATCCATGTTCCTTCCGTAGCCCTTTATGTTCCGGGGCAGCGGTAACCCTTTCAAAAATCCTTTCTTATCTGACGTCTCGTACTCATAGTCTACCTCTGTGACAAATTTCATCTTCATAGGTAGTGTTTGAGATTTCGTGATTGAACAGTGAGTGAGTGACTTTCGCTTTTATAATAATAATAATATCTTTGGACAGTTCACACAACGCCATATAGTCCCAAGCTAAGCAACCTAATGCTTGTGTTATGGTAACGAGATGGCTGATAAACTACTTATATACATTTTTTTTTGCAAATACATACATATTATAGTAAGAATAACACCCAGACCTGGAACAAATACTTGCAGGTCGTACAAATATTTGTTCTGTGCGGGAATCGAACCCGCGACATGCTGCGCAGCAGTCAATCGCTCAACCACTGCGCCAACCGTGTCGTGTTTTATATAAGGTGTATCTGTTCCAACACGAAATATTTTAAGAGCAACATCTTACGGTGGTAAAGATTCCATAGAAGCGAAAAAAAATAATTTATCTAAGTATTTTTTATCTTACGTAATTATTTTAATTTTAAAATTGCTTGACCCTTTTGGTATGAAACCTTCAGCGGCCGCACGCGCGCTCGGTGCGTCTCGTGACCCTGACCGGTAACGGCTGTCTATTCTGTGTCGAGCAGCGTGTCAGGGCGGTAGCGTTCGCATGCATGTCTCCGGCCTGCGCGCGACCGCGCGAGTTTGGTAATCATTTCGCGTCCTACTGACGGTTACCGTGCTCCACATACTGTGTGCTGCCGGACGCAAATGCCCTCACCTCGTATTACATGGGATCTAACAATATCACTGGTGACCCGTGTCGGTCGTACAAAAATACAGCACTGCCTATGTCTTCGCGGAATGCAGGCGTGATGATGTTAAAAATAAACCAATTGTAGACTTCGTAGCTGGTCTTGTTTAAATAGCTTATCCTTGAGTGCATCTTGAGTTCACAACGGTTAATGACCTGTTTGTGTATGATCTGATCGGATTTATTTGATCGATAGGCAGACGTGAACGTTTTAAGGTTCTCTCGAGAGATAAATTGCTTGCCATGTTATTGTAGAATAACATACGGCATTAAAACCTATTGAATGATTAAATAACTACATTACGTTATGATTATAAGTTTTGTCGAGTAGTCTTTTTACAGGCAAACAACATTTTTATTAGATCCGTGGTTGAATGGTAGGTATGCTATTTAACCCGTTAGGATAATAGTGTTCTGTGTAGGTATTGAACTCAAGACTATTAATGATTGGTAGAGTTTAACTTAATTTATTAATACCGAACCTAAGTAGTATCTACTAGGCGTAATCCGACGGACTATCTGCAGTCTAGGTCTGTGGTCTAGGTACAAATCTACACTACTTAGGTACCTACCTATTGATCCTTATTCCCCATCACACTTAACACACACATACACACACACACCACACATGAACACTGAACCGTGTCTGGAAGTGATCCGGCCGGTATACCCATCATTGTTACGTTCGTTGCCCGAAGCCCGACGCGTGTTAACTAATGCGCGTGCGTTGCAATACGCGAGTCGTTTGGCACTGAACTCGGTGAGTCAGGTGCGCGCGCGGCTCGCCTGCCGCCGCCGCGGCGCCAACGCATTCTATTGTTCCGCGCGCCGTCTAGTCTCGCCGCCCGCTTCAATGACGGTAGGTAAATACAACGTATGGTTTAGCGTCATGGATATAAAAAATGAGAAGGAGCCAGTATTTTTATGTAAGTCAAATAATTTGAAATTATTAAATTTTTAAAATAATATATCCTTAGATATTTTTTTTTTCCTTTCTATGGAATCTTTACCACCGTTAGATGTTGCTCTGAAAATATTTAGTGTTGGAACAGATACACCTTATATACCTAAATAGATAGGGTTGCAATTCATTAGGTGACCAATTATGAGTAACTAGATTCTACCAGCGACTTTGCCGGTTCGATGTCGGAAATTATCCAACGGGACAGTACTACCGGTATACAAACTGACAAACTTACATTACAACACAACAACAATACAATACAACAACAACACAACAATTACAACAACAAACAAACAACTACAACAACAACAACAACAACACAATACAACACAACACACACACACACACACACACACACACACACACACTACTTACAATTTTAGTTATTGGATAAGTCAGCGGGATTGTCCCAAAGAGTTGCTGCTACCCCGAAACATAAAGGGCTTAGAAAGGAACACGGATGGGTTTTAGTCAGTAAGAGTCTAACACTCCCTTCAATCAATTGATGATTACATCCCCGCCCTGATTCTTAAATAAATGGATTTCTTTTTAATTAGTTTCTTTCAGTATCTTTATAAAATGATACTGGGAAGAACAAGTTACTGTCCGCTTAATTAAAGATATTTTTTACATCCGTCATAAAAATTGTTGTTGTAGCTTGCCCGGGGTTCGTCTGTGGATGGGTGACCATCTATACATACCAAAATATCATCAAATAACCCCTTCCCCAGAGGGGGGACATATTGTGATGATAATCCCACCCTCAAAAAAAAAGTTATATGTTAAGTATAGTAAGATGTTCCTATCAAACACTCACCAACATTCCTTCTTGGTACTTTGATGGTGAAGCTCGCCTCGCCATCCTTCTTGCCGCGCAGCGCCGGGTCCTGCTGAGGCTCGCAGCCGCGCGCCCAGTCCCCGCACGTTTCACGGACTGACACTATTATACTAAGAAAAAGAAGCATTTATTTCAAATAAACCAATTACAGGCACTTTTGAATTGTCAAGGGGTCGGTCAGTCAGAAAGATGAAGCTAGTTGCCCATTCCAAAGCAGTAGGTACCTGTGGAGAAGAACGGGCAAGAAACTCCATGGACTATACTCGTTTGGCAACATGGCCCATTTAAATATTACCCCCATGCCAATATTAACCCCCATGTCAATATTACCTATTTGGCAATATTACCCCCATATCAATAATACCCGTTTGACAATATTACCAACATGCCAATATTACGCCCATGCCAATATTACCGCCTTGTCAATATTACGCCCATGTCAATATTACCCGTTTAACAATATTACCCTCATGCCAAAATTACCCCCATGATAATATTACTCCCCATGTCACTACAACCCCCTTGCCAAAACTATCCGTTAGACAATATCAGTCCCATGTCAATATTACCCCTCTGTCAATATTACCCACTTGACAACATAACCCACATCATTCAAACGAACCTGCGAATAAGATCCTTCTTGTTCTTGATAGCCTTGCGCAGCGGTTCTCGGAGCAGTAGCTGCACAAAGTCCTGCAGTTCAGCGTAGATGGACCGCCGCGCAGCGTCCGCGAACACTGTCTCCATGCGAGCCATCAGGACTTGCAACCCTTTTATCATGGCTATCACTTCGATCATGGCGAATTTCTCTTCTGATGTGTAGTTGTAGCGAGTTGCCTGGAACAAAAAAAAGGAATTATATTTAGTCCGTGAGCCAAATAATAATAAATTTGCCACGGGTTTGTAATATTGCCACGGGTGTGTAAAATTGGCACGGGTGTACAAAATTGCCACGGTTGTGTAAATTTGCCACAGGTGTATTATATTGCCATGGGTGTGTAATATTGCCACGGGTGTATAATATAGCCACAATAGTGTAAAACTGCCACGGGTGTATTTAGTCCGTCAGACGGATGATAAAAAAAATTGCTACGGATGTATAATATTGCCACTTTTGTCTAAAATTGCCACGGGTGTGTAAAATTGCCATGGGTGTGTAAAATTGCCATGGGTGTGTAAAATTACCACGAGTGTGTAAAATTACCACGAGTGTGTAAAATTACCATGGGTGTATAATATTGCCACAATTGTGTAAAATTACCACGGGTGTGTAAAATTACCACGAGTGTGTAAAATTACCACGAGTGTGTAAAATTACCATGGGTGTATAATATTACCACGAGTGTGTAAAATTACCACGAGTGTGTAAAATTACCACGAGTGTGTAAAATTACCACGAGTGTGTAAAATTACCATGGGTGTATAATATTGCCACAATTGTGTAAAATTACCACGAGTGTGTAAAATTACCACGAGTGTGTAAAATTACCATGGGTGTATAATATTGCCACAATTGTGTAAAATTACCACGGGTGTGTAAAATTACCACGAGTGTGTAAAATTACCATGGGTGTATAATATTGCCACAATTGTGTAAAATCGCCACAAGTGTGTAAAATTGCCGCAACTACGTAAAATTGCTACTGGTGTATAAAAGTGCCATCTTCATCTAACATTGCCACCTTCATCTACCATTGCCACGTGAATCTATCGCACGCCCTTTGAGTATGAACGTGGATGGCTAGAAAGGGAGTGACTACCGAGATGACGACTAATAGAGAAGTATGGAAGAAAAAGTTGCGAAAAGAAATGTTGCGTTGCACAATTAAATTGGGATAAGGGCAGGAGAATGATGAACCTATCGCTCACCCGCTCGTACTCCTCAGCATCTGGAGGGCAGCGAGGGTTGCTGGCGTGGTCGGTCGGGTGCAGCAGCTTCCAGGAGCACAGCTCCGTGAGGACGGAGCACCAGGAGGAGAGCAGCTGCAGGCCACGCAAGCACAGCTCTGTTACTGCCTTATTCTCCGAATCGGATCCTGCTTCTTTGAACGTTGTCGTCACCTGGAGAAGAATGGATAATGATCTTTAACCTTTTGAACGCCATTGTCACATATACGTGACAAGCTGGCGCGTGCCCTGTACGCCAACGACACAAATATGTGACAATGCGGTGCACTATAACACGAAATAAATAATGAAATCATTAGCTTTTTGTTTTTATGCATATCTTAAAAATTGAAGCTCTCGTACGTATTTATTGACATGAAACAAATTAAATGACACCATGGATATTGGGAAATTCATGATAATAAGAAGAAATAAATTTGGTGCTTGGCGTGGAGGGCACGCGCGTGCGTTTATGCTCTGGCGTTCAAAAGGTTAACTGACTTCAAAAAAACTTTTTTACAAAAAATAAAACCGACTTCCAAAACAAACACTACAAAGTGACAAATAATTTTGATTTCGGAAGTCGGTGTCTTCGGTTTTGTATTTTAATTTTTTGCCACCGACTTCCGGAATCAAAATTATTTGTCACTTTGTAGTGTTTGTTTTGGAAGTCGGTTTTATTTTTTGTAAAAAAGTTTTTATTTTTCACTTTTTAGTTGTGGTACCTACCTAGACAACCCCCCCCTCCCCCCCAAAATTTTAATACCACTACCTGGTATGTAAATTACAGTGACAGGAACTTATTAGAACATCGTCCACATATATTAAGTAGGTTATTTTTGTTGATTTTTCAAAAACCGCTTATTCGATTTCGATAAGGACCATTTGGGAAGTATACCCTTTCCAACAAAAAAAGAATTTTTCAAATCGGTTGGCAAGCAACGGAGTTATGCGCGAACAAACATAAAAAAAAAAAAAAATACAAACATCCGAATTGAGAACCTCCTCCTTTTTGAAGTCGGTTAAAAAAATTGAAGAGATTTTTCAATTCGACCGTATATTATGTATATTTTTTTTGTGTGTGTTCACAATTAACTTCGTCGTCCGATTTAGATGATTATTTTTTATCACACTAATAAATATGAAAGTTTGTGTGTGTGTATGTGCGTTTGTCCGTTACTCCTTCACGCAAAAAATACTGAATTGGTCTGGATGAAATTAGGCATAGATAAGTATTTGTGAAGGAAAAAAAAATTCCATACAAACAAAATCCCCCCGTAGAGGTCGAATTTCCTAAAACCCCTTCTTAGTACTCCTCTACAATATAAAAAGAAGCAGCAGAAGGAAGGTGGAAGGAAGAAGCAGGAAAAAACTCAGCTGTTCCATACATTTTGACGAGTTATGCGAGCATAATGTATGGAACAGCTGATATTTTTATCGCGATTTCACATTTGTTCCCATAGTGAAAGTTGTTCATAATGATAAGTACAATGACCCATCAAAATATTGCCCATGAATTCAATTTCACCTGTCTATAGATAACTTACCTCCTACTTACCTCAATGAGTATATAAGAGGATGTCTGAAAGTGGCACCGGTGACTGAAAAGTTGTGTGGAAACCGGTTGTCATGTTATGTGGAGGAATGAGGAAAATGTTGCCAGGAAAGTTGTGAGTATGAATGTGGATGGCTATACAAGTAGAGGGAGACCAAAGAAACGATGGATGGATTGTGTGAAAGATGATATGGCTAGAAAGGGAGTGACCACCGAGATGACGACTAATAGAGAAGTATGGAAGAAGAAGACATGTTGCGCTGACCCCAAATAAATTGGGATAAGGGCAGGAGAATGATGATATAGATAACTTACTTCATTGCTATATCTAGCCAGTTCCGAGATGTAGTTCTGATGTTCCTCCCTTATCTGAGGCAGGTGGACCATCAAGTCAGCCTGAGGAGAAGGTGGGTTTGGGCTTGATGATAACGGCCACCTGATGGATAAAATATGTTGTTAATATCAATATTTTTTTAGTGTGAATATCAATATTTTGTTAATGTCAATATTTTTTTAATGTCAATATCAATATTTTGTTAATGTCAATATTAGTATTTTGTTAATGTCAATATCAATATGTTGTGAACATCAATATTTTTTAATGTCAATATAAATTTTTGTTAATGTCAACATAAATTTTTGTTAATGTCAATATCAATATTTTGTTAATAGCAATATATTTTTAATGTCAATATAATATTTTGTTAATATCAATATTTTTTAATGTCAATATCAATATTTTGTTATTGTGAATATTAATATTTTGTTAATGTCAATATATTTTTAATGTCAATATTATATTTTGTTGATGTCAATATTTTGTTACTATCAATATCAACATTTTGTTAATATCAAATTCGATGTGATTGTGATTATGGGGATGAAGCCCATGGCTTCAGCCCATGGGCAAAAGCTAATGAATAAAACACACGTACTTGCTGGTATCATAATGTTTCGATCTCTTGATGTAGTTAAAAGGCGCGATCTGCATATCACCGAACAATGGCACCACTTCCAAGTTCTGTAACAATATACTAACGCGTAAACACATCACATTCAATTCCCTAATAGCCACATTTCAGCTAGCACACGTCAATATACCAATCAAAAAATTTGAAAACTGACTGTACTTAAGCGTAAATGAAAATAAAAACAAAATTAAATGAGAGCCTCCAGGCATAAAGGCGTTTTTTTTATTGAGGTTGGAAAATCATCAAATGATTCTTCACGCTCTGGGTGGAACGGAAGGGAGTGTCAGGCTCTTCCTGACTAAAACCCATCCATGTTCCTCCCTTAGCCCTTTATGTTCCGGGGAAGTGATAAGGCTTTCAGACAATTCCGCTTTAATAAAGGTTGTTTTACCTTGAAAATTCTGTCAATTCTATCCAGACGAATCTTTTTCTTCTGATCTAGACGGTTGATGTTGCAGACTTCGGAATCCATGAGGAATAGGCCAAAACCCATCACCTAGGGAAAAAAATGCATCAAAATAATTAACACACATCGCGATACATAAATTCGTCTTCTTCTTTTCGTGTGGTTAGTGACTAACCTGGTGTTAGAGTTTTCATGCTGCCCATGGGCCTCTGTCTTAGCTTCACATGCTGTTGAGAAATCTCTCAGACATGCTGGTCTCCTCACAATGTTTTCCTTCACCGATTTTTAAGCAAGTGATAATTTATACTATACGTATATGAATCCGTTAATTCAGAGGTGCGTGCCTTGGGTTCGAACTCGAGACCTATGACTTGGCAGTCCGACGGTCACACCACTAGGTGCTGTTATAAACAAATAAAATAACCTTTATTTGGGACTAGTCACAACCCTAGTGGGGTAGTACAGAGGCCAGCACATCAAGTTACCACAATCTGTCAAATTTCTTTGATAGTATTTCAACTTTACTGCAAAGACATAAGGTTCATTTTTAATTGAGAAAATTTGACAGTTAGGGATAGTTTGATGTGCTGGCGTCTGTACAAAGAAATCTTATGACTATGTTAGTAAAGTTTAATATAATTACTTTGTAACAAGAATATTCTGAGAGATACATCTTTTATGCTATGCATTATCGAAGAATCATAGCTCCGAGCTATGATTTTTAAGTATGGAGTTGGGGCTGGCCCGCTCTCTGCAGAGCAATGAGGCTGATATGATTGATGTTATCTTCGAAACTATGTATTTTTTATCACATATTATAGAACTTTTTGTATTATTATCTATCTATATATATAAAAGAAAGTCGTGTTAGTTACACTATTTATAACTCAGAAACGGCTGAACCGATTTGGCTGAAAATTAGTGGGGAGGTAGCTTAGAACCAGGAGACGGTCATAGGGTAGTTAGGGTAGGTAGGGTAGGTAGGATAGTTAGGGTAGGTAGGGTAGGTAGGGTAGGTAGGTAGGTAGGGTAGTTAGGTAGGGTAGGTATCATAGTTAAGACAGGACAACGTTTGTCGGGTCAGCTAGTTACTTATAGAATACAACCCTAGAGTTAAGACCAACAAAAAAAATACGTTGTTTACAATGTGGAGACGACAATACGACCATAAATGAAAACACTGACAATACTAATGAATAGGACTATTTTGGTACTATCAAATAAATCCTAACACCGAAATTTAAAAAGTGATTTTCTCAAACAAACTAAATAATAGTGGTGGACCGACTATGGGTTTTGCCAATCTTTGACTAGCTATAGTGACTAAACTATTGGATATATTTGAATGAATTTTCGTATGCAGGCTGGGGACAGCATTAGATATACGCAGTTTAATTTATGATCGTATTGTAGTCTCCACTTTGTATAATATCTTACCTTTACAAGCATATGTTTCTCTGAAGGCGTGAGGTACATCTTCGTTTCAAACATATGCACGCAAATATTGACTACATCTGCTAACAGCTCTTCATAACCTGCCAAAGAAAAAGTTAAATTAAATTAATCAATCTGCCTGCTATGTTTTTTCCCAACTATGTTCAAACTCAAAGCTTTTATTTCAAATAAACCAATTACAGGCACTTTTGAATAGTCAAGGGGTCGGTCAGTCAGAAAGATGAAGCTAGTTGCCCATTCCAAAGCAGTAGGTACCTGTGGAGAAGAACGGGCAAAAACCTCCATATGCATGTTGAGTTCAGCTTCCAGTCTAACCGTATACAGCTGAATACCAGTATTTTTTAATACCATGGAGTGACTGCCTATGGCATACACTGCCACAATTTTTCGTCAGGTGTTATTCTAAGCTCTGTGCCTTCAACACGCATACGTGTCGCCGAAATCCCTACTGAGCGCCTTCAACACGCATTGCAATGTAAGGACAATAAACACACATTTGTGTTGAAGGCACTGAGAATGGATCAAAATGTATTGAGCACGTATGTGTGCACACTGTGAGATAGAACAGAAAACACACAGCTGTGTTCATGGCAGTGTATGGGCTATCTGAACTCCATAACCCAGTAACTGGACAATACGATAGCCCTTGGTAAGACTGGCTGTCAGACTTTCAGGCTTCTGACGACCCGTAACGACTGTCAAAGATCCACAAATGACAGCCGGGACCAACAGCTTAACGTGCTTTAAAGGCACGGAGGAGTCTCGATTTGTAAAGATGGGCACCCATCCACGGACCAACCCTGCGAAGTATAGCGGGGGTGGGGGGGGATACTTTTCGTGGTTTTTATAAATATGTATGATAGTCTGTAGGGTATATAGGGTGACTGGTAATTAGTGACCGATATTTAATCACATGATTGTACTCATGATTACAATCAACATTCCCAAAAAACTTTTGCATACTCAATAGCTGCTAACAGCTGATCGGCGCTAAGTTCATTGAACTTTGCGTGCGCCAGTTGTATTGTTATTGTGATAAAAAATAAAACTATTGAGTATACAAAAAAAGTTTCTTTGGGAAAGTTGATTGTAATTATGAATACAATCACGTGTTTAAATATCGGTCACTAATTACCCAATATATGTTATGGGTCTTTGCTACCTGAAATTAATGATACCTATATTATTATTATTAAAGGACAAGAAGATAAGGTTGTTTTTCCTCTTAATGGATCTTACCGTTAATCTTCTCCAAGGCATCCTTCACGGTATCTCTGATCTTGTTCTGTGTCGCCAGGAACATGGAGAGGTTCTGGGATTCCTGCAGGCTTTGACTGTCTGACATCACTTTGAGGAACTGTGCGGCCCTGTAATTAATTATAACATAATTACCTTTGTTCCATTTTAATATTTAGGTAAATCTAAAATTTAATTCTGAATATGAATGTGGTTCGCTATACGAGCAGAAGAAGACCAAAGAAACGAAGACAAATAGATACAAATCTTTTGTTTTTTTGAGGGTGGGAAATCATCCAATGACTTCTCCGGCTCTGGGTGGAGCGGAAGAGAGTGTCAGACTCTTACTGACTAAAACCCATCCATGTTTCTTCCTTAGCCCTTTATGTTCCGGGGCAGCGGTAACCCTTTCGGACAACCCCGCTTAAAATAGATACAAACCTCCTTCTTCTGTTCGTGTGGTTAGTGACTAACCTGGTGTCCGAGTTTACATGCTGCCCATGGGCCTCTGACTTAGCTTCACATACTAACCTCCTATAAGTTGAATAATCATTCTTGACGGAGCTCTTCATGTTCTTTAGTTCGTCGAGGACAGCGAACATGTTGACGAACTTGCCCAGCGTCAGTAAATACGCTTCGGAGACGAAGTCCCGTCGCTTCTCCGCGTGGCAGAGGCGGCGGACCTCGCCGCAAAATCGCTCAATTGCTTTACGCTGTTGAAAATAAAGTGAAAGTCAAACATTTTTTTCAAACATTTTTTTTCACCCGCTGCTCGGCTCCTATTGGTCGTAGCGTGATGTTACATAGCCTATAGCTCGATGAATGGACTATTTAACACAAAAATAATTTTTGAATTCGGATCTGTAGTTCCAGAGATTAGTTCGCGTTACTTAGCCACGAGCTCCGTATAAATTAGAAAAAGTGAGTTTTCATGCTGCCCATGGACCTCTGACTTAGCTTCACATGCTGTTGAGAATTATCTCTCAGGCATGCCGGTTTCCTCACGATGTTTTCCTTCACCGACTAGTCACACCAGGTTAGTCGTTAGTTACTTAGGTCAGTAGAAGAAGAAGAATTAGAAAAATAATTCACCTGGAAGTACATGAACTGCAGCAGTTTATCGACCTCCGGAGCCAAGACCTGCACGGTCCTCTCGTAGATGTGGACCCGGTCCGGTTGCTCATTGGACCTGGGCTGAGGGATGGCGCGGCTGCAGCATCGCCAGGTGTATAGCATCACAGCGTGGGCGTTGCCTTCTTCTAGGAGTTCATTCTGGAATGATAGGGTTGTATGTACAAGCTACACCTTACGAGAATGATGTGGTTATGATGGTGATGATGATTGGTGATGATGATAATTGGTGATGATGATAATTGGTGATGATTGGTGATGATTAGTGATGATGATGATTGGTGATGATGATGATGATGATTGGTGATGATGATGATGATTGATGATGATGATGATTGGTGATGATGATGATGATTGGTGATGATGATAATGTTTGGTGATGATGACGATGATTGGTGATGATGATGATGATTGGTGATGATAATGATTGGTGATGAATGATGATGATGATGATGATGATCGGTGGTGATGATGATGATGATGATCGGTGGTGATGATGATGATGATTGGTGATGATGTATGATAATGATGATTGGTGATGATGTATGATGATTGGTGATGATGACTGGTGATGATGATTGGTGATGATGATGATTGGTGATGATAATGATTGGTGATGAATGATGATGATGATGATCGGTGGTGATGATGATGATGATGATCGGTGGTGATGATGATGATGATTGGTGATGATGTATGATGATGATGATTGGTGATGATGACTGGTGATGATGATTGGTGATGATGATGATTGGTGATGATGATAATGATGATTGGTGATGATGCTGATGAAGATGCTGATGACGATGATTGGTGATGACGATGATGGTGATGATGATGATTGGTGATGATAATGAAGATGATGATGATGATGATAAAAAGTATATAAGTACATATACCTATAGTAAAAATTGTTCATGGCCAGTAATAAAAATTTTATCCTATTGATCAAAAAGTATCTTACCAAGTTAGCATGGACCGTAGCCTCCTCAATGTACTTGGCGATGCCAGTGACGAAGCCATTGCGGTCTTCAAAGTTGGTGTCAAAGTTGGCTTGGTACAGAATGGAGCATGGAGCTGCCTCGATACATGGTTGTTCATCTGTGAAATTTAATTGAATTACTGAGTAACTTAATATTCATAACAATTATGTACAAATATCTATGTAAAATCTATACCTATCTACGTAAACAAGGGCATCAAATAATTAAACAAAAGGAAAAGATCCCAAAAGGCTGGCAGCATTGCCGTGTTTTATAATAATAATAATAATAGGCTCTCGTTAGGCGTTTGGAAAAAGAGCCAGATTCAGAAGGCAGTTCTCCTCGATACGGCTCGCATTGTGAGGAGGTTCCTGTCTCTTCAGTCCTAACCACCGGTAGCTTGGACCCTGCTCCAGACACCGGTGGACCACTATTTTTTTATTTTTAAATGTTTTTGTTTGTTTTTTTTTTTTTAATATTTAAAAATGTAATAAGTATGAAATTGTATGAATAAACGAATAATAATAATAATATCCTTGGACATTTCACACAAGGCCATATCGTCCCAAGCTAAGCAACCTAATGCTTGTGTTATGGTAACGAGATGGCTGATAAACTACTTATATAATTTTTATTTTTTGTGTAAATACATACATATTACAGATAGAAAAACACCCAGTCCCGTAACAAATACTTGCAGGTCGTACAAACATTTGTTCCGTGCTGGAATCGAACCCGCGACATGCTGCGCAGGGGTCAATCGCTCAACCGCAGCGCCAGGCGTGTCGTCAATTTCCTATCTGACTACTCTTAGAAAGGCGGAAACAAACTCATAGGTCGCAGTCTCTTTTAAATTCCAAACATAATCTTGGTCAAATCATGTGAAGACGATATAGGTTGGTGTCTGAAATGGTCTTTGAGGAAAAAACCATACAAATGGAGTGGGACTGTCCAGTCAGTGTACGCATTTGTATAATAAATACAGTGTAATAATTGTGCAGATAAACTCAGAACTTTAGGAGCTTAAGGATTCAACGAAGAATAGCGAATATACAAACAAACATACAATACACATATAAAATGGCAGGGGGTGAATTGCACACCCAATAATGGGCCCCTGAAACTATTATTACTTATCCATACACTGCCATGAACACAGCTGTGCGCTGTGTGTGTGTGTGTGTGTGTGCTGTGTGTGTTCTATCTCACAGTGCCCCACACTCATTCATGCTCAATGCATTGTGATCCATTCTAAGCTCAGTGCCTTCAACACAAATGTGTGTTTAGTCCGTACATTGCAATGCGTAGGGCAATGAAGGCACTCAGTAGGGATTTTGGCGACACATATGCGTGTTGAAGGGACTGAGCTTAGCAACTGACAAAAATAGTGGCAGTGTTTGTGTGAAACTATTTACTACTATTGTTATTCACTAGATTTTCAGTTATCCTTGTTAGTCCCATCATCTAAGTAGAAGGCAAGCCTATTGCTATAATATTATATACTTGTGTATGTTCGAAAATGTACACTAGGAGTGAGGCATATTTATCGTAACAGATAGAACTAACAGATATTTAGAAATAACAAATAACAATTGTTCCTACCAACGTCTCTTATCTGTTACTTTAATAACAGCCCGGCTGTTACCTACACACACAGAAACACACGTACGCATAAGCTCGCACCTATACAAAATAACAGATATAGCAAGTTATCATTTTCTCTCTCTTCCTCATTAAAGAATTACTCTTGCTAAAAAGAGAAGCACCTATTATTTTTCAAAATATGTTTGTTTCTCGTTCTTACTAAGGCGGTTATACTACGCTAAAAAGAGAAGCACTTAGTATTTATTACCCCTAAAATATAGTTGGTGGTCTTACAAGAACAAACATTTTGGAAATAGTGACTTCTAAATTAGGTCGTATTATATGTTACGCGCCTGTTACTGACCAGTGACCAATACAAAAAACGTATTATATTTGTTTATTTTTCTGTATGGCAATTTGTGATTCAACCAAAAAAAAATAGTAATCGTATCCGATTGATTTGATTTGACGAAATTTAGTTGTTGGTTAATATCCAGAAAAATTACTATAATTATTATTTATTTATGGAAATTTGTGATGCGACCAAAAACAATTGTAGTGGTCGTGCAAGGACCCCTTTTTTATCTTTGGTTTGACGTTTGACGGGATTGGTCGAAATAAGTTCCATGCATGTTAGACTTTATCGCATTGGGAATAAAGATGATATTCAATTGAAAGAAATTTTGTCGATTTGTTTGTTGACATATTTTAAAATTTTGAATTTTTGAAAATTGTTTGCTTTTACTGATTTTTGTAGGAAGCCTGTTATAGTACGAAGGAAATTATTCAGGTTACGAATTAAAAATAATAATCAATCAATCTTTAACAAATATGTTGGGGGCTGCTATGGTGGAGTTTCTTGCCCATTCTTCTCCACACGAAACTACCTTTTGGAAGGGGCGACTAGAATCAATTCTATTTCTTGTTAATTTTTGACGTTCAAAAGTGCCTTTCTTGTGCCTATTTGAAATAAATGTTTTGACTTTGACTTTGACTTTGCTAGTTTAACCGAAAGATAAAAATGTATATAAACGTAACTCTATAACTTCAAATTGCCTCAGTCAATACTTCGGATACGTATTTATTGTCCGTACAAAAATAACAGGCTGTTATTTAATAACAGATATTTGGATCTGTTATTTTTGTGTAACAGTAACAGTGTTAACAGATATCGTGTTTAACCTGTTACAACCCATCTCTAATGTACACAGGCCAGCACATCAAGCTACCCCAATCTGACAAATTTCTTTGATAGATTTTCAACTTTATTACAGGAGGTTAAGGTTCATGTTCAATTGGGAATATTTGACAGTTTGGGATAGCTTAATGTGCTGGTATGTACTTAACTAATTTGTTTGTGTCTTTAACTAATGTGATTGATGTCAGCCATTTTATAAATAAAAAATAATAAATCTTCTCTTCTTTTCGTGTGGTTAGTGACTAACCTGGTGTCAGAGTTTTTATGCTGCCCATGGGCCTCTGACTTAGCTTCACATGCTGTTGAGAAATATCTCTCATGCTGGTTTACTCACAATGAGTTCTAATTATAAATAAAAAATACCTATATCTACAATATTTTTATTATGTAAGTCATGATATTTAACCCACAGTTTATAAGTATGTATACAACCAGTTTCTTGTATTTCTTAAAATAGGAACACTAAAATTTCGTAGAAGAGATTTATTTTATATAAATTGAACAACTTTAATAAAAATAAAGTATAGACAAAAACATTAAATTCTATTTCAAACTAAATAAACTACTTAAAAGTTGTCTGTTTGGTCAGTGGGTAGCCTTAGGGGCGGATTTAAGTACCTACTATACATGAGTCCCATGACAATCTACCAAGCCCCACCTAACTTTTATCAGTGTTATTAGGATTCAATAATTAGACCGAAAATAACTACTTACCGGGCAATGTGAGCTCATCCAACACATCGACATTGCTCAACGCATCGGATAAGGACACTTTTTCACTCACAGACATGTTTTTATCAATTTTTAAACACGTAAATTACGAAAGGAAATGTGTAACACAGGAAATGAGTAATTACGGTTTAATACAGCATAAGTTTGGGTTTATTGTCACTATAGTGATAATACTAAACTTAGGTATCCTTTTGGAAAGGCGTAATTCAATATTAAATGTATATTTATCGAAATAATGAAGTATTTTTAACTCTTCACAATAATGGCGTTTGACAACTAAACACTGTGTAGTGATGCGACGTTTTCAGCTTCCACCACAGATAACTAATCGAATCAAATTACCGGTTTAAATATACGGTTTTTGATGTATGGGCGCGTCGTATCGGCCATGCGCGCTCCACCTACTTGTGGCGAAAGTAGGCGTGCATTTATCAAATTACGTCATGCATAATTTCCTGAAAGGTTTAGGCAGAGGGCCACACTGTTCAGTTTACTCAAGTTCTTCTATCAACAAATTAAGGATTGTCGTAATTTTAACAATGAGACTAAACATACACTACTCAAATATTACCTTCGATACCTTTCCTTAATAGATTACGCAGGAGTTTGCTACATCAAGTGCAATAGTTACTCAGAAAGATCGGGTGCGTAGTACTCGCAACCGGCTTGCGTGTATGTATGACGACATTTATGAGAATATAAATGTTGCGAACTCCTTTTTATGTAAACTTTTTAGAAAATTCGCTTTCTTTTTTAACTAAGTTTTTTAATGTTATTCTTTTATTTTTCTTGTATTTGTCAAAAGGTTTAGTTCGAGTTTTCCAATTTATTTTATTTTTATCATGCTTCGCACTTAAATCATTTTATCATGCTGAACTTTAGTTTTATTTAATTCCATCGCTTTCCGTAAATGGGGCAAAAATAGTATTTAAAGAGAGTAACAGATGGCGTTCTGTAACTTCTAGCTACTCTCATAGGATAGCTTGATTTTATGTATGCCCACAACGTAGATATCGGCCATACATTACAATGACTCACACCAACATAATTTAAAAAAAACAGAATATTTTTCTCGACTTATCTATTTTTTTGTATGCTAATATAAAAAAAAAAAACATTGGTCTGACTCATTCTATTAGGAAACATCGTAGAGACCTATATGTAGGAGCCAATAGTGTTAGAATATTTAAAAAAATCCTTATTTTACTCGGGATCTGCCCTGCCATTGCAAATAAAAACCTTAGAAAAATATTAGTAAGGATAATTTGTATTAAAATATCTGCAAGTGCACGATGCACCCCTTTTGTTTACGGCGATATTCCCTGGCGAAAAATTGACCTACCCGTAAAGAAACATACCCGATTCTAACGTAATTCAGAATCTAATAATGTTTAAGTTATACCATGGTTATACCTAACTCCTCAAATGTCGGATAAACTCCATAGGTTTATAAGAAAAATTTTCCGAAACGACAATTCATATAACCGTATAAATCGTTGAGCTCTTTTAAGCAAACGGCTTCTAATGGGCGAACATCTAATGGGTTAAGTACAGATTAGGACGTTCTCAATTTCAAATACTCAATTCAGAAACCGGGTATAAATTGGTCCCAAAGTCAGTTGTTCACATTGATAGGTAGCATTATTTTAAAGTCAGCCTGTAGGTAACTACTATAATTATGGTCATTGCACATCAAGCTATCCCAAACTGTCAAATTTTCCCCAATTGAAAATTAACCTTTATTTATGCTTTTGTAATAAAGTTGAAAAACTATCAAACTAATTTAGCAGATTGGAGCAACTTGATGTGCTAGCCTCTGTACCATTGGTTTGCAATCCCTGCAAATTATGATTAAGACGATCACTCAAAAATCAAAAGCTATTTTGACAAGTGACGAACGAGAAAAATTGGAGAATAATGTTTCTGTAGCGATCGCGTAAAAAGGTTTCCGTTTAGAAGGGCAGACTTAAAGCACCCCTTCGAGGCCTAAAATGAAAATATTAAAAATAAAATAAAAAACAAATTACGTACATTATTTTATTATGTACTTCCATTAAAAGCTTACTATTTCAACTGCGTGTATCGTTAGAAGAAATAATATTAATTAAACCTAAAAATAAAGGACTTTACTTAAAAAATACAAAACTAGCTATTAGCAATTTTACGAAACCTTTTGAACGCCAGAGCATAAGAGCACGCGCGTGCACTCCACGCCAAGCCAAAAATGTCTTCTTTATTATCATGAATTTCTCAATATCCATGGTGTATTTTAATTTGTTTCATGCAATAAAACACGAACCAGAGCTTCAATTTTTAAGATATCTATATTAAACACACTAAAAAGTAATGATTTAATTGTTTATGTACCAGTATTGTCACATATTTGTGTCGCTGGCGTACAGGGTATGTGCTTGTCACGAATATGTGACAATGGTGTTCAAAAGGTTAAGATATCTATAGACACACTCAGTGGCGTAGCTATACCATCTGAGGCCCTTGGCTATCCATTTTATGGAGCCCCAAATTTATATTTTTTACTAAATTTTGTTAATAATTTTAGGTCACTTTTGAGCTCGCAGCCTCTGGGGCGGGGGCCCCGTCAGGCCGGGCCCCGTGGCAGTTTGCCAGTACTGGCAAAATGCGTAATGCGCAATTTGGGCGTAACTACGCCACTGGCACACTCAATAGTAATGATTTAATTGTTTAGGTGTGTTTTCGTGCTCTGCATTTTTGTGACTTATAATTTGTGTCGTTGGCATACAAGGTTTGCTTATCACGTATAAAAGACAATGGCGTTGAAAAGGTTAAATCACTTCGAGTTGGTACGTCATTACTTAATTAGTAATACAACAGTAATTTATACAACAACAAAATTTGTAGGTAAAGGAAAACCGTCGGTACTTCCATTTACATTTGGGGTACAATACCGGCCGTTGAATCATTGCCGATCCGAAATAAGGTTTTCCTACCATTCGTACAGAGGCCAGCACGTCAAGTTACCACAATCTGTCAAATTTCTTTGATAGTATTTCAACTTTATTGCAAAGACCTACGGTTCATTTTTAATTGAGAAAATTTGACAGCTATGGATAGCTTGATGTGCTGGCGTCTGAACATGAATATCTCATTCAAATTCACCTCATGTCACCTGTCATCATGTCAAATGCCCGCGAAATTGAAATGCTCATTGACTTTTTGCAATTTGCAGGTCAATGTCAGGTTGTATGTTGCTCAAAATATGATTATCATCCGAAGCGAGCATGTATTTACAGAATTATAATTATAAGAATCATCTATACGACTCTCGAAGTTAGAATTGCTCGAAAATATCATGTGTTCATAAAATAGTTATTCCGTTATTATGAACTTAACCCCCACGACCCCCTCCCCTTCACCAGACACGTGACGGCTCCCAACCACCGTAGGCGCGGGCCTGCGGACGGTGAGTAATGGGTGACTCACCGTCCGAACAGTACTAGGCCCGTGCCGGACGGCGCGTATATGTTCCACGCGCGCCTCAAAGAGATGTCAGCATATGTAGGCGGCCCTTAAGGCCAAGCCTACCGGGTAAGCGGGATTGTCCGAAAGGGTTACCGCTACCCCGGAAAATAAAGGGCTAAGGAAGGAACATGGATGGGTTTTAGTCAGTATGAGTCTGACACTCCCTTCCGCTCCACCCAGAGCGGGAGGGGTCATTTGATGATTTCCCATACTCAAAAACAAGGGGTTATCGGTGATTTTAATAATGACAGTTATATAAATACGTACTTGCTGCGGCCGCTTATTATATTTTGATCACCATAAAAAACTAGTACTGATCTGCAAATTGCAAAACACGTATGAAAATATGAACTTCGCGTTTTTTTTTTTATTATTTTAAGTGCCAAAAATCTATGATTGCGCAGCATTTAGCTCAAAAATTCGGACCAGCCATGATTCCTTGGCCATATTGTAGACGTCAGCACATCAAGCTATGCCAAACTGTAAAATTTTCCCAAAGGAAATATAACCAATTATGTTTTTGTAATAACGTTTAAAAACTATCAAAGAAATTTGGCAGATTGAGGTAGCTTGATCTGCTGGCCTCTTTACCATCGACTTCTAAAACACGAAAAAGAAAAAAAAAATCAATGCTCGACTTTTTTTATAATGTCGAGCATCATCGATACAGTTGAAACAGACGACCTAAGCATATAAAACAGTGCTATTTACAGCAATGCCTTAATTATAAACTCATATAATAAAATCAACAAGAATTGTAACTTAATGCTATAGGTATCAGTCAAAAATAGACCATTTATAGAAGACAAGTCAAATTATTACAAGGGGTAACATCGCAAAATGTTCGCGAAGTTTTACATTGATAATGAACTAAATAGAAAAAACTAAGATAGAGTTCAAAATAGCATGCAAAATATGATACCATATGGCGCGTGATGAAGCATGCTCCCGTCTATTTTCACTCAGAAATTGACAGCAAAAAACGTATTTTAACGTTGTCATTGTCACATATTTGTGTCATTGGCGTACAGGTCATGCGCTTGCTTGTCAAGTAAGACAATGCCGTCAAAAAGGTTAAAAAAAAACGCTGTCAAATTGAAAGCGAATATAATTTAAAATAGGTGTAGGAGCGCCTTACAACATGTGTGTACTCCAAGTTAGTAATAGAGTATTGAAACAAAATATATACAAAGTGGAGACTATCAATACGATCATAAATTAAACTGCGTATAGTTAATGCTGTCCCCAGCCTGCATAAAATTCAATCAAATATATCCAATAGTTTAGTCAGTATAACTTATATACCCATAATCGGTCCATCACTATTATTTAGTCAGTTTGAAAAAATGAATTTTAAAATTTTGGTGTTTGTAATTATTTGATAATTCCTTAGTAGATATTGTCAGTGTTTTTATTTATGGTCGTATTGTTTTCTCCACATTCTATAACGCAGATTATAGCCTGTCCAACTTAAAACTTTAATAAAATTAAAAATAATTTATGTAACAGTTTCAGGCCAAAATCTTAAACAAAAAAAAAGTCTTAAAAAGAGTAAATATAAAATTATACATAATCAGTATGTACTTCAGATATAACAACTAATTTTTAAATCTAATGTATAAGAAAAATCTACATTCCTTTAATATCTAACACTCAGTTTATATTTTACTAGCTTCCGACCGCGGCTTAGGCCCGCAAAATATGTCGACAAATTATACATTATAAACCTTCCTCTTGAATCACTCTATCTATTAAAAAAAACCGCATCAAAATCCGTTGCGTAGTTTTAAAGATTTAAGCATACAGACAAACAAAGAGACAAAAATAGCGACTTTGTTTTATACTATGTAGTGATAATATTTAACATAATTATTAATTATGTGTGACTCATGTACCTGGATTATGTAAGGTCCCATTAAAATAGATGGACAAACTGGAAGGGACCTTGTACGTGGACCATTCATTCTTGCTACAGCCCAAAAATATACATTCTGGAAGATATAATGTCATACTTACTAAAAATAACTCCCGAAAGTCTGAAAACTAATTCCACCGAGGGGTATCGCGTTACCTGGGTTGTTGAGCTGCATCCAGTTAGACTGGAAGCCGACTACAACACAGATCGGAAAGTATTTCAAAAAAATTGCACAAAAAAAATAAAGAAAAAAATTGCCTAAAATATTGCAGTACCAAAAAAACGGAAATAACCGGTTTTTCCTTTTTTTTACTTGTCTATTATTATCTACAATACAGTTATGCCTGTCGTATTTTTCCAAAATCCTTACCAAGTTTCAGACTAGTCGTTATGGACATAAAAGATAATGATTCTAGGCCAGGTACCTAGTGCTTGTCTATTGTCGAAATATTATTACTATTTCTCGTCAACATTGAACTGAATTGCGAAGCCTTAATTAATTACTTTGACATTAGGGCACGAAAGCACCACGATAACTTGTCAATTTTCATAATTAAAAAGATTATTATTATAATGCTAAACGCATTTCGCAATTAGGGGATGTGTTGCAAGCAGACCTTTAACTTAACATTGCTTCATAAGGCAATTAAATCACAAGTTAGAAATTAGGTCCAAGTCTTTTAGAAAGGAGCATTTAAATGTAAATATTTACATTAAAAATTATTATAATTGTATAAAAAGTAATTTTAACAAATTAAAAAAAAAAGGTTTACCCAAACATGTCATTATATACTACTACTATATAGATATATATGTACTAGCACATCAAGCTATCCCAAACAGTCACATTTTCCCAATTGAAAATTAACCTTAAATTTTTATAATAAAGTTGAAAATCTATCAAAGAAATTTGACAGTTTGGGATAATTTGATGTGCTGGCCTCTGTACTTTGATAATCTTAGAAAAAATGTGTGACCTTACTTTTAACAATATAATCAATCAATCAATCAAACCAAATCAAATCAATTTAGTTGACTTATAAGCCCGGCGCATATTGGCTGCACGGAATGGCAAAGTATTTTAGGCTACAAATACAAATATAACTTAAAAGTATGGAAATAAAGTTGAAATTTCAATGTTCACCTAAAAATTCTTTAACGTGCCGTGCCGTCAATGTGCCAGGCTTTAAAACAAAAGAAAGTAATTAAAACACTGTGTAGGGTCTCATGTCAAATGACAAACCCTATAAAAATATTGGAACGTTTCTAAAAAAAGCTAAAAAATAACAAAAAATATGTATGCCTCAATTTTTCTTAAAAAAAGTAATCATAATTGTTTTAACGTGTCAACTATAACCTTTTTTAAGACTCCTCTAGAACCTATTAAAGAATATACTAGCCTTTAATTTAAGGGCTAGATACAATATACATTGATATATTACAATTACCTATATTTAAGGGTATACAAACATTCATATTATGTGAAGCCTAACACAGATACACGTGCTATTAAAATAGTACAGACGCGAACTGAACATGAACCTTATTCTTTTGCAATAAAGTTGAAAATCTATTAAAGAAATTTGACAGATTGGGGTAGCCTTACAATATGGCCGACGCCTCAAGACCAATCTGAACATAGGCTCATGTCACCATTCAGTTCCTAAAAATATAATTGCACAGCTTTCTGCGCTAACTTCAAACCGGCCATGATGCATGCGTTCTATTGTAAATATTGTAATGTAATGAGTTAAGAAACATTTGAAATACGTGACTTGCTTGAACAGCTAGATAATTGCTTACGGACCTCGGATATGGGAGCCCTCTAAAAGTCACAGCAGATCAGCTACTTTTAGCAGCGGTGATCGGCGATTTGCAACTGTACTGATTGCTAAGCTAAATACATCTTAATTAGCTTCTAAAAAGCGGCTAAATCGCTGATCACCAATGCTAGAAGCAGCTTCTCCGCTGTAGCCCCAAAGTAACTTATGCTGAGGATTCAGACAAACAGGCGAAAAATACGCGGTAAGTGCAAAAACAAAGTTACTGGAAAAAAAAAGGAATGAGGCTTGTTTTTTCGATTACTTTTGCTTCCTCAAACAAGAACAACAGTAGTTAATGGATATATGACTTAGAAGACTTACAACAACACCAGTTTTTGTTAAAAGTCTTTATAGCACTAGAAACTCCGAATCATCCATCAAAACCCACAATTTCGCACTTCTTGCATCTAAAACTAACACTAACAAAACTCAATCTAACACTAACAAAACTCAATCGGCACTTCTTGCATCACCAACTTATATCCCAAATTCTGCAAAGGCGCAAACTTTTCCTGGGGTTGGGTAAAACCGTTGTATTCCGTCAATTGGACGATAGGAGCCGGTATTTCAAAATCTATGGTATGCAAATAATCATCATTCTCTATGATATTGAGGTCATCAAAACCATTTTGCGAGATCTCGTGTAGATTATCGAAGTGTATCTCCGGTCTGGCGTCTTCGAATGGCATTTCAGGATGTTTGTGGCGGATGCATTTGTGGGAACGTAGGAGAGAGGGCCAGACAAAGGTCTCTTCGCATACCTTGCATCGGAGGCTGTCGTAATCCGAGTGCTGGGTCTCAATGTGGCGGTTCAAACAGAAGCTAGACGAGTAGTATTTACCGCATGTCTGTAAAAGACAGGTGTTAATTATTAAAGGCAGTATTGACTAAACATAACACTGCTCGTGGATTAAGTTCCAATTTTACTGATGAAAATGAACGCTATCACCACATTAACCCCGTAAGCGCTTGACCCAGTATCAAAATTAGTTGGGGGGGGCCAAATGAAGGGTAAAGATTTCTCACAAAAGAAACAAAAATACTTGCATTAAATTAAAAGACCTATTTATTGTTGAACCGTAATGAAACAAAACACGTAAATATCTGGTCTGTTCTCCGTGGTTTGACATCGGTTATTGCGGGATTCCCCCGTATAAGTGAATGATTTAAACGGGGTAATCCCGCAATAACCGATGTAGGATATTGACAACGTTTGGGCGCACGCTTCATCATTCTTCTGCCCTTATCCCAATTTATTTGAGGTCGGCGCAACATGTTTTTTTCTCCCATACTTCTCTATTAGTCTTCATCTCAGTAGTCACTCCCTTTCTAGCCATATCATCTTTCACACAATCCATCCATCGTTTTTTTGGTCTCCCTCTACTTGTATAGCCATCCACATTCATACTCACAACTTTCCTGACAATTTTCCTCACTCCTCCGCATAACATACCGTTGATCCCGGCTGTCAGTCGTAGATCACACACAGACTTTACGGTTCTAAAAAATCTCACTGTGAAGGCTTGGATGAAGTGAGCTGTCATTACATCTAATGCTAGGGATTGACATTATTGACAACTCACTTCACCTAAATTCTCACGGCGGGTTTTTACAGATTCTAATTCCGACTGACCCGTAACGACTGATTGTGATCTACGAATGACAGCCTAGCCCAACGGCTTATCATGCTTTTCAAGGCACAGAGGAGTCTCTATATGTAATGGATAGGCACCCATCCATGAACTAAACGCGACAAGCTAAACTTAACCTCCAATCGACGCATGCGGGTGTTATCATTCAGCCAAACCACCTGTGGGGTTTAGAATCATGTACTCATGGTTACAGTGTGCGCGTCGATGTCCCATACATCCTATACCCAGCGGGATTGTCCGAAAGGGTTATCGCTACCCTGGCACATAAAGCGCTAAGGAAGGAACATGGACGGGTTTTAGTCAGTAAGAGTCTGACACTCTCTTCCGCTCCACCCAGAGCGGGATGATATCCTACCCTCAAAAAAAAAAGAAATATCTCCTATACATAGGATGTAGTGGTATTTGCCGGGCTGTGGTATATTAACAGCTGCCTGTTTTCCCCGAAAGATTTAGCAGAGGTATACCAATTACTCCCACATTTATGTTTAAGTCCCATGTAATAAAGGGGGCAAGCCTATTGCCTTCTTTTTTTTGTGTGGTATAGTGACTAACCTGGTGTCAAAGTTTTTATGCTGCCCTTGGGCTTCTGACTTAGCTTTACATACTGTTGAGGAATATCTCACAGACATGCTGGTTTCCTCACAATGATTTCCTTCACCGATTTTAAAGCAAGTGATAATTATACAAGGCGCACATGAATCCGTAAGATCAGAGGTGCATGCCTTGTGTTCGAACTCGAAACCTATGACTAAGCAGTCCGACAGTCACACCAATAGGCTATCAATGCTTTATTGCCATCAAATTCCAGACTTGAGATTCGTTTTTTTTATGAATTGCATCTCGCAGGTCTACCTAGAAGGTTGTCGGGTGCTTGACCCGACTTGGCTGTGGATGCCCCATTAAGTTAAGGTCTCCAGAAAAACTTACTAAGCGACTATACGCTAAAGGCACCCCCTGTGGAGTACGGACCTTGGTTTAAGGCGGCGCTGGGGAAGGACGGCAAGGCTGGATCGCATTGATTTGATATTCAACTTAGAATATCATCATCTGCCTAGCCTTTTCTCAACTATGTTGGGGTCGGCTTCCAGTCTAACCGGGAGCAGTTGAATACCAGTATTTTACATGGACCGACTGCCTATCTGACCTCCACAACCCAGTAACTGGGCAATACGATACCCCTTGGTCTTACCAAGGCTACCTTGGCTGTCAGACTTTCGGGCTTCTGACGACCCGCAACGACTGTCAAAGATGCACAAATGACAGCCGGGACCAACGGCTTAGCGTGCTTTCCTAGGCACGGAGGAGTCTTGATGTAAAGATGGTCACCCATCCACGGACTATCTCCGGCAAACGTAGCTTAACCTGATGGATCGATACGTGCGGCTGTTATTACTTGGCCATGAGCTCCTCTCCTAACTTGGTTACGCAGACTACAACATATTTTTTGGCAATGCGACTCGTCTGCGCTGCTAGTGCGTCTCAGTGAGGTATCGTTAATTCTAAGATGTCTTTAGTTATTTCAAATACATCTTATGTTGAGTCTCGTTATGTAAAGATGGTCACCCATCCTCGGTCAACTCCGGCAAGCGTAGCTTAACCTGATGGATCGACCTGTGCGGCTGTTAGTACTTAGCCACGAGCTACTCTCAACTTAAAATACGCAGTACAAAATAGTTCGCAATATAATGTTATCGCATTACGTGCATACTTTAACGGGCAAGATGATAAAAAACTTGGTAATGCCAATAAAATACGATTAGACTTGTTTTCTGTGTTTTTTTTTTTTACTGCGTCATGTTTGTCGCAAAAAAACGTATTTTCTTTCTTTCTTTCCATTAGGATTTGAATTTTGAATAACAATCGTGCATTGATACCAATGCGTTTAGGTAGCCCGCCAAATTCTTTTTCTTACGTTTTTGAAATTTGCAGGTCAGTGTTAGAATAATAATAATAATAATTTTGTTTCAAATAAAACGTTTACAAAAACTGTAGGTACATGTAGCCAACAGTAATAAGTTTTCCATACAATTAAAGTGCCTAAAACTAAAACTAAGATTTTATTATAGGTGCAAGTACTGGTTGAGAATGTATGTTGATTCTTCTTTTCGTGTGGTAAGTGACTAACCTGGCGTCTGAGTTTTTATGCTGCCCATGGGCCTCTGACTTAGCTTCACATGCTGATGAGAAATATGTCTCAGAAATGCTGGTCTCCTCACGTTGTGTATGAAAAAATATATTTTGATCAACATACAATTTCAACATTCAATTTCGATACGATTCATACGAGGGGCTTGTGGATAAGTAATAACAGGCGCACGGGTCGAGTGAACAGGTTAAGCTACGCTGGTCACGGTTGACCGAGGATGGGTGACCATCTTTACATACTGACCCCTCCGTGGCTCGGAAAGCACGTTAAGCCGTTGGTCTCAATTGTCATTCTTGGATCTTTGACAGTCGTCAGAAAGCCGAAAGTCTGACAGTCCTACCAAGGGGTATCGTATTCCCCAGTTACTGGGTTGTGGAGGTCACATAAGCAGTAGCTCCATGTGAAATACTGGTATTCAGCTGTATCTGGTTAGACTGGAAGCCGACCCCGACATAGTTAGGAAAGGGCTAGACACATAATGGTTTTCATACTCCTCAATTAGGTATTACGTTATTTGTATGGGTGTATATTTTTTATCCAATTGCCCCAAAAGACAGGTAATATTTAAATACAACTAATGCAAAGTGGGTTTGACCTTTTAAACGCTAGAGCATAAACGCACGCGCGTGCTCTCCACGCCAAACTACGAATTTATTTCTTCTTGATCATGAATTTCCCAATATACATGGTGTATTTTAGTTTGTTTCATGTCATTAACTACGTACGAGAGCTTCCATTTTTAAGATATACACTCACAAAATTAATGATTTAATTGTTTATTTCGTGTTCTAATGTTGTTGCCATTGTCACATGTTAGTGTCGTTAGCGTACAGGGCATGCGCTTTCTTGTCACGTATATGTGGCAATGCTCCATAGTTTTATAATTTCATCTATATTGCGCTCAATCTTTACGATTTTAGAGGCTCAATGAACTTTTAAACAAAAATCATTATTTAATATACTACAAAATAAAAATAAAAGTTTTTTTTTTATGTCATCCTGCTTAACATATAATATAAATACACATTCCTCATTCTATCCATTCGCGTAACACCACACATCCCTCTTAGCATTCTCATCTCAGCTGCGTGCAATTGCATTATATGTATTAAAATGTTGTTGGTTTGTCCTTGCCTGCCTTACAAAAAATGAAACAAAGTTCTGTAGATTATAATGCTATGTATTTCTCTTACCAGTAATGGTTTTTTGCAGTCTTTTAGTTTCTGTTTATACAGAGTAATTACAAAGAGGCATTAAATTACACTACATATACTATACGAGTTTAGTATTAATTCGATAAAAAGCACCAAAAATGAGTTTTTTTTTCAAACAAACTAAATGGCTTACAAATCAGAGTTAAACGCAACAATATTATAAATAAAAACTGACCGATAAATACTAAAATTTATCGTCTTGAGAAGTGTAGACAAAAGATACATTGTGTTCAAAAGGGGCAAAAACTTAAAAAAACATTTGCGACCAAACTACTGCTCCTATTTAATTGATTTTTGGTACAGAGCTTGAAAATGGTCCCTAATATAAACAGTTTAAAGGAAAGCCCCTCTGTTATATGAACTCTGTATAACTAGTTTTATACTTAAAAAAATATATTTGTTGTTAAAGAAATGTTTGATTATCGTTAAACTTAAAAAATAAATAAATTTAAAAAATATATTTTATTAAGTAATATTCACAAAATTAAAAAAAGAAGAACAAGGATATTATTTCACTTCTTCTTAGCGTGTCAATGGCAATCTAAATGGACTCAGCCCAGAATTTGGCTTCGTGTTTATTCTTTCACTTTTAATTCTTTGACTGCCACATAGCAGACACAATAGAAAAACTACTTGTTAGCGGTCAATGGTGACAGTGTTGGCGTCTTACATCTTAAAGGTCTTCGCACATTATAACAACTCACCGGCGACTCGACTCTATGCTAGACATTGAAATTTAAGCCCTGTATCATATGTTCAAGGTTCAATTTCAAAAAATGATTATAAAGTAGTGTACAACGAGTGGCCTACGCATCGTACACTAGAGGTCAACCCCGACACGTTTGTCACGCAATGACCATACGTCGTCCACGCAACGACCACACGTTGTCCACGTAACGACTATGCGTCGCCAGTTCACTGAATGTAAAGTTCGACATTTCATAAGCAACACGACTTCTTTGGACAAAATTTAACCGAAAACTGAGGTTAGACGAGTTGTCTGTTGAATAACCCACTCGTTGGCACCGCGTTAGCCACTCCTTGACACCGCGTTGTCCACTAGTGACCATTGGGTGGATCAACTAGTTGACTACTCATCGAGAGTGTGAGTAGAGTTGCTGCCGCGTTGGCGTGGAGTTGTTATAATGTGCGAAGACCTTTAAGGTAAAAAAAACCTTAGTGAAACACTGACCTGGCATTGGTGCTTGGAAACAATTGTCTTCCTACTCTTGGGATCAACAACAGCTTTCTTGATCTCCCCATTATTAACGTCAAAACTCCTCGCATCAATGAACTCAACCGAACCATTTAAAATCTTCCCCCCAATATTAATCTTTTCCAAACACAGTTTCGGTTGCATATATTCCGGAATCGGTTCACCAATCTTATACGTCATTTTCATCTTTTTCTTGCCAACTTGTTCCCGTTCTTGTGAATTGTCACTGGTTATCAGAAAATGGGTCCACTTATGCTGTAGCATATCGGTTTCTGTGTCGAACTTCTTGAAGCATTGATCGCAGAAATAATAGTCTTTGTAACCCGTCATGGCTTTATTTGTTAGATCCGGTAGTAATTGCACATGCCGTTCTAAAGCATCACGTTCAACTGAGCTTTCCTCACAGAAGTTGCATAGGTAGAGCCTCTCGTTACCCAAGGTACGCATGCCATATAAGCATTTTGGTCTTTCATTTGAATGTAGAAACGCAATATGATGAGCTATTGCGCATTTACTGGCAAACTGATCTTTACAAACGTCACAGACGAAGCACGCTGCAGCATGTTCATAGCTATGATCTTTTAAGTCCATGACTTTGAAGTATACCTCGTTACAAGTCTTGCAAGGGAATAGTTTTAGCACTCGACAGACATTCCGTCTGTGATCGGTAAATTTGACCTTATTCGGTAAGAATAGGCCGCATACATCACAATGCAGTTTTATATGAACTTTAAAAAAGGTTCGGTCTATGAAGTTTTTATTGCAATAATTGCAAATATAGCACTTACGTTTCTTATGATGTAGCTTCGTGTGGGATCTTAAAAGCTGATATGCTTCAAATATCTTCGGGCATTTTCTGCATTTATGGTATTCTTTAACTTCATGGATGATTACCTTATCGGAGAAAGACACTCGCTTCTGTGGTTTGCCATTAGGCTTATAAACAATCATATGCTTAATAACCTGATGTTTGCGTAGCTTTTTCTCACTTGAATATCCTTTGCCACATATTTTACATTTTATATTTGCCATTGTTGGGTCTTTTTCGCTGTCTGAACCTGAGTCAGAGGGACTACCAGGCTCTCGGTTCCTCTGAAGCTCCTCCTTCAGCTTACCTAGGTCCTGCCTTACCAGACTGATGAAACATTTTGGAAAAAACCGGTTTTTCTGCTGTACTTTAGGACCTGTAGGCTTTGTTCGAGGTTTCTTGCCAGTAACTGGAGTCTTCAACTTCCCCAAGTAAGGACTTATGTCATAACGAGGCAAGACAACCAGTGGTTCCTTCTGGAATCCTCTAAAAGCGTTTTCAGGCGGGATATTTTTATATTTGGCAGAAGATGTACGTCGAACACCCACTTTATTAACAACACTGTTATTGCTTTTGATTTCTTTCTTAACTCCATTTCTTGTGTACATGAGAAGTTATTAACGACGCGGGAAAATAAAAAAATAAAAAGAAAAATCTCAAGTTATCGCTAAAAACGTCAACAACAATAAATGTCATGCTAGTAAGATGGATTGCAGAGGTGGCCAATCGCCATAATTTAGCAATGTCGCAACAAAACCGTCTCTAGCCATTTTTTTTTTACTTGAATTATTTATTAATTATTTGAGAAACGAAGAAATACATTTTATTGTTTATTGCAAGGCTTATTATAAATAGGTGCAAAGGGAGCAGAAGTTTATTTCTAAAATGGTGTGCACATCAACATTTTCAAAGTATTAAAAACCGTAATTCCTGTTTTAGCTATCTGTGGAAGGTGCGCTCAAAAACTCAATAAAATAACTTTGTCAGTTTTTCGACACTGGGAAAATTCCATGTAATATTTTTTAGTTTTAGAATAGAAATGTATTTAATTTAATTTTTGCGTATATTTACTTTTTGTGGTAATTGACTACTAAAAATAGTAAAATTCTTAATTTTTTGTTGTATGTTTATCGTGTATAGTTTTTTATGAGTTCGTATTTTTGAACGCATTCGTACAATAGCTCTAAATATTTGTATGTCTTATCAAAATATCTTTACCCTACTAACAGCATTCTGCTCTCACTGTTAAGGACTTAATTCGCATCAAAGAAAAAATCAGCATTACGTAATATTAGCAACACTGTTTATCTAATTTGATTTTTCTTATCCGTTGTAGGTACTTACTTACAGTACTTCATTCAGCACGCAAAATAATATTTTCTCGTGATTTTACGTAAACAATTTATTTTTAAGCCGCCGCTGTGTGCGTTTACCAGTCGAAATGTTCCCGCCGACTCGTATAAGGAGTTGTCTTCCTGTTATAAATCCTATGTTTAGACAAAAGTTGCGTCCTCATAGACCTTTTCGCCAAACCTCAACACTTCACAATCAAACAAAGACGATACAGAGAAATAAATGGATGAATTTTCGATCTATTATTACTAGATGGGTGCCGTTAGGCAGTGCTATTTACGTAGGTTGGTGTTACATCCGTGCTTCAATAAACTATGAAGTGTCTAAAGTGGAAATTCTATTCTACGAAATGTTCCCTTTCCGTGTTACCAGTAGAATTTGGGGAAAATTAGCAGCTTGTGAATTACCTACGTCTTTTCGGAGTTTCGTTTACGGTACGTACATTAAAATGTTTAATGTGAATCTAAATGAAGCTGAGTTTACTGACCTCAAACATTATAAAAGCTTGTCAGCATTTTTCACGAGACCTTTGAAGGATGGAGCGAGGTTTATATCTCCCTCGATGTGTGTTTCTCCGTGCGATGGCGTAGTTCTTAATTGTGGGCCAGCAGACACAGATAAAATAGAACAAGTCAAAGGAGTCACATACAGCCTAGAAGAATTCCTTGGAGAAAATAAATGGGTGAAAAAGAAAGATGACAATTATTACGACTCTTTGCTCACAAACAAAGACAATATTCTACACCAATGTATTATTTATTTGGCTCCCGGAGATTATCACCGCTTCCATTCTCCGTGTGACTGGACTGCTACGTTTCGAAGACATTTCTCCGGAAAGCTGCTGTCTGTGAACCCATGGTTAGCTAGACTTATACCTGGTTTATTCACGATTAATGAACGAGCAGTGTATGTTGGCGAGTGGAAACATGGTTTCTTCAGCATGACTGCCGTAGGGGCTACCAACGTTGGCTCCATAGAAATCTATAACGACCCAGAATTACGGACAAACACAAAAGGCAGACGAAACCGTGTCAACGAGGTGGATTTAGGACAGGTTCCGTTGAAGAAAGGAGAATTATTCGGTCAGTTTAACATGGGGAGTACGATAATCTTATTATTTGAGGCTCCCAAGGAGTTCAAGTTTGATATGGCATCTGGAGACAAGGTCCTCGTCGGCCAAGCGCTGTGCCCAGCAGCTAAGGAACATGCCAGGTGACCTGTTTACAGGGATTTAGTTGAACTAGCCCAATTGGCCATGATTTTTTACATGATGTCCGTATTACTGTGAATTCCTTAGGACTTTTTAAACTTTTAACCACCAGTTTTGCCAAGCGGTAGTGTGTTCCCAGTAAATGGGTTGTGGAGATAAGCAGTTATTTCATGAACAGAGGCCAGCACATCCAGTTACCACAATCTGTCAAATTTCTTTGATAGTATTTCAACTTTATGCAAAGACATAAGGTTCACTTCTAATTGAGAAAATTTGACAGTTAGGGATAGCTTGATGTGCTGGGGTCTGTACCAAAACTAGTATTCGCTTGCATGTGGTCAGATTGGAAACTGACCGGAACAGTTGCGACAAGGCTAGGCGGATGATAATCCATAATTGTTTTTCCAGTGTTACATTTAGAATAGTATTCTAAGAAGGTTCTTGTAGATCTATATTGATTTAAAAGTTAGGTTTTATAAGAGCTCCTTTGCAGAATCATTAAGCCTAGACATCTTAAACAGTGGTGGCCTAGAGGTAACAGCCTGAACTACTAACTAGTTGGGTTGAATCACAGATATAGATAGACATAAATAACGCAAGAACAACTACTTCGCGTGCTTAGCTTACGTACAAAAACCATAAAGGGTCACTTTCGCGCTCAGTCTGCATCGGTATACAGCGCTAGTCGGATCATCATACATCACTAAATAGTGCTTGTGACGTCATAATAGATAGTCAAAAAATGGCACGCTTGGTTTTAGATCATCATACATCACTAAATAGTGCTTGTGACGTCATAATAGGTAATCAAAAAATGGCACGCTTGGTTTTCATACAGATCGTGATACTTGCGTTATTTATGTCTATCTGTGGGTCGAATCAAGACAGGTACTTTATTTTGAGTAAATAATTTCATCACCACAGCTCTCGTAACGGTGAAGAAAACTGGGTAGTCCTAGTAGCACCAACAATTTGAAGTCATGTATCATCTACCAACCTGTAGATAGCCCACTCTCTCTCGAAGAGAGGTTGACTCTGTCCCAACAGTGGAACATTATAGGCTGATTATTTTTATGCTATTGATTTAAATATCAGACATATCACCAGTCTTTGATTAGGGCTCAATTGCATCTTTTTTTTTTTCGAAAAAAAAAGGAAGCTTTTTTATTACATAACAGAGCTGTTTTGTAAAACAGCGGATTTGACAATCCGTCTGCGACATACTTACATGCATAAACAAACTCCGGAGGTTGACACAAACTGCTGAACGCCATCTGTTACGACCCTTGCATACTCCTTTTGCTTTCATGATATAAATCTGGTTTAAGCAATGATAGCCTAGTGGTGTGACCGGCGGACTGCCAAATCTCGAGTTCGAACCCAAGGCACGCACCTCTGATTTACGGATTCATGTGCGTATTGTATAATTATCACTTGCTTTAAAAACGGTGAAGGAAAACATCGTGAGGAAACCGGCATGCCGGAGAGATATTTCTCAACAGCATGTGAAGCTAAGTCAGAGGCCCATGGGCAGCATAAAAACTCTGACACCAGGTTAGTCACTAAAAAAAGTCACTCGAAAGTCTGACAGCCAGTCTTACCAAGGAGTATCGTATTGCCCAGTTACTGACTGTGTGCTCCATGTAAAATACTGGTATTCAGCTGCATCCGGTTAGACTGGAAGCCGACCCCAACGTAGTTGGGAAAAGGCTAGGCAGATGATCAAATTTTTAGTTGTTCGGGGAACTTATCTATAAAAGTCTGTGAGAGCAGACTGTTTAACATATAAATAATTCCTAAACGGACGTGACACGCCATGACACACGATGCTGGTAATTAAGCTACGTCGTTGCCTGGATGCGTGAACGAGTTCATCACTACATAGTATAAAGCAAAGTCGCTTCCCGCGTCTGTCCTAATGTCTGTATGTATGTATGCTTAGATCTTTAAAACTTCACAACGGATTTTGATGCAGTTTTTTTAATAGCTGTTCAGTACTTTTATGCTCGCATAATTCGTTAAAATGTATGGAACAGCTGTTTTTTTTTTCTTATTTCAGAGTTCAGCTCATGGACGAAGTTGTTGATTTCCATAAGTACTATACAACCTAAAAGTATATAAAAAGTGTTAGCCCAACTATTTAATTGCTGGTCCATTAAATATAGGCATCATTTTAACAAATTGTAATTTAACAATTCGATAGTTCTACTTTGAGTCTATTGAACTAGAAATGAAGTAAACTTCGTTTTGTTATACATGAACTGTTTTGGTTAAATGTTAGACCCACTATTCTAAGCGGCATTGTCCGAAAAGGTTACCGCGACCCCGGAACATAAAGGGCTAAGGAAGGAACATGGATGGGTTTTATTCAGTAAAAGTCTGACACTCCCTTCCGCTCTACCCAGAGTGGGAGGAGTCATTTGATGATTGCCCACCCTCTAAAAAAAAAGGACCTTCCATTCTACGCTACGGGTAGGCCAGTAACTGGGTTGTGGAGGAGCTCTTGGCTAAGTAATAACAGCCGCACGGATCGATCCATCAGGTTAAGCAGTGCTTGCCGGGCTGGATCCGTGGATGTTTGACCATCTTTACATACCGAGGCTCCTCCGTGCCTCGGAAAGCACGCTAAGCCGTTGGTCCCGGCTATCATTCGTGGATCTTTGACAGCCGTTACGGGTAGTCAGAAGCCCGAAAGTCTGATAGCCAGTCTTACCAAGGAGTATCGTATTACCCAGATACTGACTGGGATGTAGAGGTCAGATAGGCCGTCGCTCCATGTAAGATACTGGTATTCAGCTGCATCCGGTTAGACAGGAAGCCGTCCCCAACATAATTGGGAAAAGGCTAGACAGATTGATTACTGGGTTATGGAGGTCAGATAGACAATCGCTCCATGTTAAATACTGGCACTCAGATGCATCTGTTAGACTGGAAGTCGACCCTGGGTAGATCTTGAAGATGTATCTAATAAAATAGCCTCCATTATGCTGAAACCAGTGGCCTTACTTAAAAGAAGTGTGCCAAGATTAGAAGGTCAATAGCAGTGACCTATTCGTTTTGTTTTCGTTACAAAATCAGAAATTTGGCAGTCACCTTGTGTAGAACTTTAATTACATTTAATTCAATTAATTTATACGCATCAATTCTTCGTTTGTGTCGGTAGTGTCTTCCAAGTTGAGCCACAATAAATTGTTCAACGTCTGAAGCATCTAAATTTACTGATGGATACTTTTTTCAGCGCCCTTTCTAAGGTCATACCTTTGAACGCCATTGTCACATATACATGACAAGCAAGCGCATGCCCTGTGGTTTGTTCCCACTAGTTCTACTAAACAGTTCTACGGTAGAACTAGTGGGAATTTTTTTTCCCACTAGTTCTACGATTGAAGGTAGAACAAAATAGTAGAACTATAGGGAATTTTCTATTCGGTTTGTTCCCACTAGTTCTACTGAACAGTTCTACGGTAGAACTGGGATATTTTGTTCTCACTAGTACTACGTTTTGATAGGTTCTAGGAATGGAAGTGGAAGTAAAGTACGAAATATGCTAGTCGTATCTCAATATTAGGTTTAACAGAAACTTAGATAATACTGAAATCATTATAACACTTTTAATTAAAAGACATATTTTGTATATAATGGTAAATGTTGTAATAATATTTATTTAAAACACAGACAAAAGAAAAAGAAAATGTAAATTACACTCAATTCGTATCTCTCTTTCTCCAGGATCCCAAACAAAAGTACTAGGCTCACATAAGTTGTAAGGAGTTTGTTGTAGCGTAGCCAAAAACAAAATAACTATTTCTCAATTTTACATTACAGGACCGACAGGTGATAAATAAAAGAAGTAGTCCATAGTGATAATTGCAAGAAGGACGCATGCCAAAATATGTAATAATATTTATTTAAAACACAGACAAAAGAAAATATAAATTACACTCAGTTCGTATCTCTCTTTCTCCAGGATCCCAATCAAAAGTACTAGGCTCACATAAGTTGTAAGGAGTTGGTTGTAGCGTAGCCAAAAACAAAATAACTATTTCTCAATTTTACATTTCAGGACCGACAGGTGATAAATAAAAGAAGTAGTCCATAGTGATAATTGCAAGAAGGACGCATTCCAAAATATAATAGATTCCCCTAATAACGATGCCGTTCTCGAGGCTGCCGAAGGGAAAGAGCCGGCTCCAAAAGCGTTTAATAAACACGAACATTATACCTCTACTTTATGCATTAATGTCGCACCGATCAGAAAAAGCTTATAACATTTTACTAGATTTGATTAATTCACAAGTACCAGGATGGAAACCTAAGGAGATAACAATTGATTTCGAAGCGGCCACTTTAAAAGCGTTGACTCAAATGGGAGTAAAAGTAAAGGGTTGCCATTATCATTTCACCGAATGCTTTTCGATTGCTGTATTTCTAAATTCTTACCTAAAGTCAAAGTCTAGTCATGTATTTCAAATAGGCACAAGTAAGGCACTTTTGAACGTCAAAATGAATAAGAAATAGAATTGATTCTAGTCCCCCCTTCCAAAAGGTAGTTTCGTGTGGAGAAGAATGGGCAAGAAATTCCACCGTTGCTCTTTTAAAATGTTAAATCAATCAGTGTGTGAGAGGTTATTTCAATATATTATGTTCAAAATAGTATTTTACAAATAATAAATTATCCAGTTTGATTTTGTCTAGGCCCTAGATTGTCCTGTGGAGCAGGACCAGCATGTTTCCAAGCATCCTTATCCTTTATTTAATCATCTAATTTGTAATAAACTTGTTAACTAAGTGTATTTTTAATGAGTTTTAAATTTTCTTTCATTAAATTGCAGAATGTCACAAGGTATTTTGTTGTAACATTTAACACAGAACCCTATAATATTTTGTTTTTGGCTACGCTACAACCAACTCCTTACAACTTATGTGAGCCTAGTACTTTTGATTGGGATCCTGGAGAAAGAGAGATACGAACTGAGTGTAATTTATATTTTCTTTTGTCTGTGTTTTAAATAAATATTATTACATATTTTGGGATGCGTCCTTCTTGCTACCACTATGGACTACTTCTTTTATTTATCACCTGTCGGTCCTGAAATGTAAAATTGAGAAATAGTTATTTTGTTTTTGGCTACGCTACAACCAACTCCTTACAACTTATGTGAGCCTAGTACTTTTGATTGGGATCCTGGAGAAAGAGAGATACGAATTGAGTGTAATTTACATTTTCTTTTTCTTTTGTCTGTGTTTTAAATAAATATTATTACAACATTTACCATTATATACAAAATATGTCTTTTAATTAAAAGTGTTATAATGATTTCAGTATTATCTAAGTTTCTGTTAAACCTAATATTGAGATACGACTAGCATATTTCGTACTTTACTTCCACTTCCATTCCTAGAACCTATCAAAACGTAGTACTAGTGAGAACAAAATATCCCAGTTCTACCGTAGAACTGTTCAGTAGAACTAGTGGGAACAAACCGAATAGAAAATTCCCTATAGTTCTACTATTTTGTTCTACCTTCAATCGTAGAACTAGTGGGAAAAAAAATTCCCACTAGTTCTACCGTAGAACTGTTTAGTAGAACTAGTGGGAACAAATCTGCCCTGTACGCTTTTTTTTTTTTAAGGCTGGGAAATCATCCAGTTACTTCTCCCGCTCTGGGTGGAGCGGAAGGGACTGTCAGACTCTTACTGACTAAAACCCATCCATGTTCCTTCCTTAGCCCTTTATTTTCCGGGGTAGCGGTAACCCTTTCGAACAATCCCGCTTACCCGACAGGCTTGGCCCTGAGGAACCCCTTCATATGCTGACATCTCTTTGAGGCGCGCGTGGAACATATATACGCGCCGTCCTTCAGTGCCCTGCGCTAACGACACAAATATGTACTACAAAGACAATGTGGGTACACTATAACTTTAACACGAAATAAACAATTAAATCATTACTTTTGTGTGTGTTTATATAGATATCTTAAAAATTTAAGCTTTCGTACGTATTTAATGTCATGAAGCATCTAACAAACACCATGGAAATTAGGAAATTCATGGCACGCGCGTTCGTTTATGCTCTGGCGTTCAAAGGGTGAACCACATGGATACTTGCTGAAAGCCTTCACATGTCCCGTTCAAAAGAATAATCAGCCTTTAATGTTCCCTCTGCTAGGACACACGCCTGGCGCTCCTGGTGCCGTTATCCAGCACCCAAAGTGGGTTGGCGAGGATAAGTGTCTTCGAATTGTTAGGTCTAGGATTTTGATTTACTCACGATGTTTCCCTTCACCATTTATAGTGTGTTAGGTTAAACGAGGGACATACTATAAGGGGGTATAGTACTCATTAACATGAACAAGTTAGACCATGGTACCACCAACTCTGAAAAAACGAAAAAAAAAATTTAAGCAGTTCCATAAATTTTGACGAATTATGGTAACATAAATGTACTGAACAGCAGATTTTTTTTTTTTCATTATTTCAGGTATAGTTCCATAGTCAGAGTTGTTAATTTTCATGAGTATAGTACCCCCTGAAAGTATGTCCCTCGTTTAACCTAACACACTGTAAAGCATCGTAGCGGAGCGTCGTAGGTCATGCCGTAGATATTAGGTAGTCAGGTTGTAGTGGGTCTGAGTGCCCAGGGAGCGCCAGACGTGTATTAATATAACATTGATTTAGGTATCACCAATCTTGTTTAATATGGACAGTACGGTACAGGGCAGATGACAATAGCAATTTCAATTTCATTTTTCGCTTAGGTAAAACTGTTTCCAAATGGACACTTTTAACTATTTCCTCTTTGGTATTATCTGTTTTGTCACTACATAGTATAAAACAAAGTCGCTTTCTCTGTCCCTATATCCCTATGTATGCTTAAATATTTAAAACTACGCAACGGATTTTGATGCGGTTTTTTTTTAATAGATAGAGTGATTCAAGAGGAAGGTTTATTATGTATAATTTGTCGACATATTTTGCGGGCGAAGCCGCAAGCGGAAGCTACTTGGTTATAAGCCATAATTGGCAGCTGTGTATTTAATTTCAAATGTGACTACAAAACTCAACTGAAATTGGAAAGTATTTATTTGAACAATACGTATATCTAAACCTTCTTCGTGAATCCCTATTGATGAAAACCGCATTAAAATCCGTTGCGTAGTTTAAAAGATCTAAGTGTAAAGTGTACAGAGGGATAGACGGCGGGGAGCGACTTCGTTTTATACTATTGTTTAGTAACCCAATGTCTGGGTTGTGGAAGTCCGTGAAGTCGTTCCATTGAAAATACTGGTATTCAGCTGCATCCGGTTAGACTGGAAGCTGACCCCATTATAGTTGGGAAAAGGCGGGGTGGATGATGATGTGTAAATTGTATTTTTCCTGACGAATCTTGAAAAATGGTGGTTAAAATTTTAAAAAAATATCTCTCGTTCATTTTCATTGATTGAGAAGTGTAGCAAAAATTGTTTTGTAAGTAAATATTTTAATACTAAGGAGCTTGTAACGCTATTATATTATTATGTATATTTAAAATGCTATTGTAATATATTTTAATTTTATCGACTTGCGAAATGAATATTGCAAATAGAGATGTCCTTTATCGATCTCGACCTATTTTATCGACAAGCAAATTAGGTTAACTATCTGACAAACTTTCGGGTACACCACTATTTTTAAAGTTGGGTACTTTTACCTAGTTAATGGTACTTCACTATTTTGTAATTAAGTACCCCACAGTTCTCGAAGATAAGTATTATAATGTATAGCCTATGGTTAGTTACGTCACCGTTAATATGGCACATAGAGTTTTGGAATACATTCAAAATTGGAACGCACAAAAAAACAAAAGCCGTTTAATCAAATGGGACAACTGTTATTGGGTTTTTCATTAGGGATTTCTGAGTAGCAGCCCGGAGTCTTCCCTGGTAAGCGGGATTGTCAGAAAGGGTTACCGCTGCCACGGAACATATAGGGCTAAGGAAGGAACACAGGAACTCCCTTCCGCTCCACCCAGAGTGGGAGGAGTCATTTGATGATATCCCACCATTAAAAAATACCGGTGTCTGGATTTGTGCGCGGTTGATAGCAATAGGCTAGTCCGCTGTGGCGACATCTATCCAGCCACATAGGAACTACTCTGATAGCGAGCGAAGTGTCAAAAGATGACATGTAAAGACACTACTACGTCACATAAATCCTAGATCCCGCAAGCAGAGTTCACCGCGCGATCTAATATGCTCAGCCCCGACTTAAGAGTTTTCGGGCAGTAGCCCGCCAGACACAACACCTGTATGGTTGGAGGATCCTCCCTTTTCAATGGAGGGACTTTCCACCCTGTTCCTCCATTCCCACTAAACCCGCTATTACGTAGGACTTAAACATAACTAACGAAATATGGGTGCAGCTCTACCTAACTCTTGGAGACACAAGGTGAGCCGTTATGTGCGTGTCTCATTCTAAAACTCATTGAGCTATATTACCGGCTTCGTACTGTACTTAATAAATACTATTTAAATGCGGGTATTGCCTTTTTTACGTGGGTTACTTAAATATTAAGAAAATAGGGTATTTTGAAGTCGCCAACTCCATTTTTAAAGTCAGGTAGCTAACTAAATACGACTTTCGACCATTTTTGCTGTAGTTGTATTTGTAAAACTAGTGTTTAGTTGATTTGTATAGATTTTTAAATAGAATTTTATGCGAACAAACGTGTTTTTGTTAAATCTCTGTAACTTTAAAAGAATCGACTGAGTTGTCGAAAAAAAATTAAGTGCAATTTGTGAGGGTTAAAACTTTAAGTAACATTTACAAAGTATTTAATAGGAGGGTAGTTTTAAATGTTATATGAGAGAGATGGCAAATTTGGCTGTAACTCGCAATTCACAACCAATTTTTAGGCCGCAGTTCTTAGGCCCGGACTCTATTGATTGTCTGAAATTCTATTGATTGTTTAAAACACATCTCATCTCCGCTCGTTTTGTCTCCGCTTTGGTGGAGTCCGGGCCTTCTAGCTTGGCATGACGCCCCTCTTAAAGCTTTGCAGGCTGCGAGAACAAACTATGTAGACAAAGAAAGACGCTCTCACCTCGCATGTGTTGATTCAGCGCAGTGGTTAGCTTTTGCGTTGTGTCGTTAAAATCATGCGCATCGTTCGATTTGTCCTAATCATGCTTTAGTCCATCGGCCCAAGGCACGCACCTCTGATTTTACGGATTCATGTGCGTATTGTATAATTATCACTTGCTTAAAAATCGGTGAAGGAAAACATCGTGAGAAGACATGTCTGTGAGATATTTCTCAACAACATGTGAAGCTAAGTCAGAGGCCCATGGGCAGCATGAAAACTCTAAAACCAGGTTAGTTACTAACCACACGAAAATAAGAAGTCCATCGAACGTAAGATACGATTTTCAGTATGAGAGAGCGAGACATTACTATACAAGTGTCATTGTGAACAAAGGACGGTCGGGCGAATCTAAGGACTTATATTTTTATCTCGAAATAACCCATTTGGCTAATGGCTGATAATTGGAAGTATGTACAGATGCCAGCACATCAAGCTATCCCAAACGGTCAAATATTCCCAATTGAACATGGAACTTATCGTTTTGTAATAAGGTTGAATATTGATAAAAAAATTGACAGATTGGAGTAGCTTGATGTGCTTGCGTCTGTACTTGGCGACAAATGATGTTTAAACAATCGTGTCGTTTAATAAAGTCTCTCAAGTCAAGTTTGAATTAATGTAGTTGCATGTCATCCATAGTTATTTTGAATTTTAAAAATCTCCGCAGTAGGATTTGGCAAGGGTGTATAAATGTGTCGTATTTAATTAATTTAAAAGACAACTACATCTAACAATTATAATTATTTACAACTCTTTCTTCCACCATCCAAAGTAACTATACATTTATTTAACTGACTAATTGATTTGACTGTAATTTGATAAAAAAGAAACCTAAGTAATCATATTTATCTGGGGAAAACTTAAAGCCAATCCTAGTGTGTTAAACACTGAAGTTTTGCACCACAAGATGTATTTGAAATAACTAAAGACATCTTAGAATTAACTATACCTCACTGAGACGCCTTAGCAGCGCAGACGAGTCGCATCGCCAAAAAAAATGTTGTAGTCTGCGTAACCAAGTTAGGAGAGCAGCTCGTGGCCAAGTAATTACAGCCGCACGTATCGATCCATCAGGTTAAGCTACGTTTGCTGGAGTTAGTCCGTGGATAGGTGACCATCTTTACATCAAGACTCTTCCGTGCCTCAGAAAGCACGCTAAGCGGCCGCGGCATGGCGTTCCGGTGAAACATTAAATATGCTAAAATACTGGCCAATAAAATTTATTGATTCAGTAATGGATTGTTTCATCTTTACATACCGGAACTCCTATGTGCTTAGGAAAGTGAGTTAAGCCGTTGGTCCCGGCAAGCATTCCTGGATCTTTGACAGTCGTTACGGGTAGTCAGAAGCCCGAAAGTCTAACCGCCAGTCTTATCGGGGTTTCGTATTATCCAGTTACTGAGTTGTGGAGCTCGGATAGGCAGATGCCGGTTAGACTGGAAGCCAGACCTAGTTGGGAAAAGGCTAGGCAGATTGATTGAAATGGATTGTTATTACGTGTAGTCTCCCAAGTTTATTGTTTATTTTATGCGGTGTAAAAGTTTTTGATTTGTATAATTATTGTGATTTGCCCTTCTATTGCCCATATATTGCGATAAATATAGTTATATTGTAAGTGTGCTCGAAGTAAATGGATGTTCAACTCGACATTTAAGTATGTAAATGTAAAATGAATAAAAAACGAAAAAATATAAAACGTGTTTTTGTTTCTAAAAAAAACCTAACCTCAAAAGACTTGACGACGGGTTAAACCTTTTGAACGCCTTTTCCACATACGTAATAATCAAGCGCATGCCCTGTGCACCAACGACACAAATATGTGACAATGGCAACAACATTATAACACGAAATAAACAATTAAATCATTACTTCTGTGAGTATTTATACAACATGTCCCAAAATTCAACGATAAGCCGGCACCAGAGGATGGACCTACTAATGACTACTCGAGAAAAAAAAAGAAAAAAAAAATACCTCTACTTTTTTTTAAATTACTTAAAAAAAATGGAAATTCTTCGAAAATGTATACCCCTTATGACACTTTTAACTACCATGACCACAATTTTTCAAATTTTTCAGTTTTTTTGTTTGTATCGGCAACCTAAGTAGTACTACTATTCACCATAATCTTTGAAAATTACAGAATTTTCGTAGTTTTATACAAAAAAACAACTAAAAAAAATTATTTCCCTAAAATTTTGAAAGATTTTAACGTTCAGTACACTTTAAGTCATCGTAGTGTAAAAAAAAAATATGGGCACTACTATGGCAAGTTTTTTTAAAAATTAGCGCAACTAACCTAGATTTTAAAATGGTATAATACTTTAGGAAAACTAGCCACAAAAAAAAAAAAATGACACTTTTTCTAATCAAGAACCAAAGGAGATTGTTCTAGACCGCCCTATAACCAACAAACATTTGACGTGTACGTTAATTTTGATTATATTTTAATATGCTTTTTAAAAATAATAAATTCAAGCGGACACTGTTTAATTCTTAATAGGTTTTTAAAATTGACCTCATTGATTTTATTACCAACTGAACTCGCCATCTTTCAAGGAATTGTCAATGTGAATGTCACAGAAGATTTGACAGTGTCGCTCTCGCTCATCTTACATAAATATCGATATCGACGACGATGTCCATAATATCTAGTGATAAATAATGGATGTTCGATATTTATCACTTCCAAAACATTGAAAATGTGCAACATAAAAGTTTTTCATGCATATTTTTTTCATGGAATTATTTCCGTGAACATTTTAATGGAACTTATGATGAAAATGGCCTAGCACGATTATGATGAAAATATAATGAACAAAACAAACTCACAAAAGTACTTACTAGTCGAATGAGAGATTTTCTCACAAGTGAGAAAATATTAGTTCAAAAGAGGCGTTGGTAAAAAATACGTCACTGTCTCAGGTTTTTGACATCAAATAAGCTTTCTTATTTACGGATCTTATTTTTGTTATCAGTAGCCAGTAAAACAAAGACGTATTTTTTACCCACGCCATCTATTGAACTATGTTTTTTCACTTGTCAGAAAATCTCTCATTTAACGATTGAAATGTCATTTACGACGCAACTCTAGTGAATTGTTCTCATAACCATTTCACGACTTCAATAGCCATATTTTTACTTTTTAAGTACTTAAACTCTATTTTTAAATGTCGCAAACTAAAACGTTACACATTGTTCGTTGGGAAGAAAATATCTTATTTTAGCAATAATTTAATTGAAGTAGAATCATAGCAACAACGTGTTTATGTTTGAAACGGAACAAATTAATTGACATTTGACATATTGATCTGTCATTTTGGCCTACTAAATTAAAGCCTCAGATTATATAGGTGGTCATTGATAATCGATATAGAATGATTGATCTTCGAGAGAGCATCTCTATTCTCTACGTCACTACGTCAGTCGGTTCGTCTCACCGAGTCTTGTGTTGCATTGTATTTGTTGATTTCTTTTGGCGTTTTTGATTTGGTTTCTGTTTGTAATACAACTGTATTTACAGTAATATTTTACTGTATTTGAAGTTTAATGCTTTGTAGAAACCTGAAATAGCGATTTTAGAAGGAATTACTTAAGTTTTCTTTTATTAAAAATAACCTCAAAATCGGTTCCTTTTCTTTAAATAAATCTGTTCTCTAAAGTGTCCGTCAAGAAACTTTGTTCTTATGGGCTACTAAGGGCAGTTTACAAATAGAAAATGATTTTTTCTATGCTGTTGGCTCCAGGGCGAACAATGTATGGGCGTAGAACAATCTCCTTTCATAAGTTGTTGTTAATAGTAATCACTTCTACTATGTGCCCAAAATAGATTTTTGTTGTTGGAAAATGTTGAATGAATGAAACAAATGGTGTCAATAAATGTAAATTTATTGCATTATTAATAATATTATAATAAATGTTCGAACTGTTTACCACCGGCATTAATACAAGCATGACATCGCCTTAAAAAAGATCGTTTTATTCGTCGTGCATATCTTCTACTATTGATATGATCCGCAGCCTGAGTGATTTTTTGGCGAAGGTCGTTCAGTGTTGCAATGGGTTTCGAGTAGACTCTGTCTTTGAGACAACCCCAATAGAAGAAGTCCAGGGGGTTTAGATCGGGTGAACGGGGTGGCCATAAAATAGGACCAAGTCGCCCTATCCAACGCCCTGGATACTCTTGGTTTAAGTATTCTCGCACAGGACGGGCATAGTGAGCTGGGCAGCCATCATTTTGGAACCATATGTTTTGTGGATCACTAATGGGCATGTCTTCTAATAATACTGGCAAGTCATTTTGTAAAAAGTTCAAGTAACTATTGCCATCCAAGTTTCCTTGTAATTCAAAAGGCCCAATCACTTTTCCGTTTAATATGCCCGTCCATAGGTTAACCTTGAATTGATATTGGGATTTGTCTTGTCTCATCAGGTGCGGATTTTCATTGCTCCAGCTATGTAGGTTGTGAAGATTTAAATAGCCATCTCTCTTGCAGGTTGATTCATCCGACCATAGAATATTATCCAAGAATTGGGGATCTTCTCTGTGCTTTTGCAGCATCACACGGCAAAATGCGACTCGTAGTGGATAGTCCCGCGGTAATAACGTCTGCACACGCCTGTAGTGATATGGGTGAAGTCTGTGACGTTTTAGGATTCGATGTGCAGTACTTTTTGGGATTCCCGTAGCTATTTCTATGGCACGTACCGAGGTAGTTGAATCATTTTCAATTTCATTGAGAACGTCTTCGTCGCGTTCCGATCTAGGTCTTCCAGCATTTCTCCTGTCAGATGGTAAACGGCCCTCCGAAAACGCTTGATGCACGTTAATAAATACTCGATAATTCGGGTATCTTTGAGCATTTGGGTACCTTTCTCGATATAATCTGCTAGCAGCACTACCATTGCATCGGCACTCTCCATAAATGAGGTGCATATTAGCGTATTCCAACGGTGTGTATGGTAGCGGCATGATAAACGCTAAACAGTCCAAAATACGCCAAAAGTCCAATTCACAAAACACAGTCCAGTTCAAAATAATGCCAGGTTAGTACAGTTTGCAGATCACTTAATCCAGTCCAAAAAGCCAAGCCAAAAGTCGTTAGTACGAGAGTCACATCAATTGAATACGAAACGGTGCACAGTAAACAAAGAAGCAGAGCGTACTGACTTTGTACTTTGTAGAGAACAGCAACATTCCTACCTGCCCTATTGTTATTTAACAACAAACATCTATCTATCTCTCTCTAACGTATAATCGCTCTCTATCTATCTCTCTCTAACGTATACTATCTATCTCTTTCTGACTTCTGAACTTCACTGACTACGCACATGTCCCTTCCAAATTCTAAGAATTTGCGAAAGAAATCTATTTTGGGCACATAGTAGAAGTAATTACTATTAACAACAACTTATAAAATTTGGTTCTTGATTAGAAAAAGTATCATTATTTATTTTTTGTGGCTAGTTTTAATAAAGTATTATACCATTTTAAAATCTAGGTTAGTTGCGCTAATTTTTTAAAAAACTTGCCATAGTGGTGTCCATATTTTTTTTTACACTACGATGACTTAAAGTGTACTGAACGTTAAAATCTTTCAAAATTATAGGGAAATAATTTTTTTTGGTTGTTTTTTTTGTATAAAACTACGAAAATTCTGTAATTTTCAAAGATTATGGTGAATAGTAGTACTACTTAGGTTGCCGATACAAACAAAAAAACTGAAATATTTGAAAAATTGTGGTCATGGTAGTTAAAAGTGTCATAAGGGGTATACATTTTCGAAGAATTTCCATTTTTTTTAAGTAATTTAAAAAAAAGTAGAGGTATTTTTTTTTTCTTTTTTTTTCTCGAGTAGTCATTAGTAGGTCCATCCTCTGGTGCCGGCTTATCGTTGAATTTTGGGACATGTTGTATACATATCTTACAAATTGAAGCTCTGGTACGTATTTAATGACGTGAAACATATTAAAAGACACATGGATATTGGGAAATTCATGATAACAAGAAGAAATAAATTTGTAGCTTGGCGTGGAGGGCACGCGCATGTGTTTATGTTCTGGCGTTCAAAAGGTTAAAATTATATTTTGAAACTGATTATAGTAGTAGAATTGGTTCTAATAAAATTTAACCTGTTCTGACAAGCCGCTTTTTTTGGTCAGCGAGATTGTCCGAAAGGGTTACCGCTGCCCCGGAACACAAAGAGCTAAGGAAGGAACGTGGATGGGTTTTAGTTAGTAAGAGTCTGACACTCGTTCCATCCAGAACGGAAGGAGTCATTTTATGATTTCCCATACATATAATTAAAAAACCCTGGTGGTCCCTTTCATGCTTGAATTTAGGATCATTGGATCCTTCCCACAAAGGATGCAGTGGTGATACCGTGAGCGTCCGTCCGGCTCTGTTTATGCGAGGCAGCCATGCCCCGAAAGCTGCGTCGCTCGTAACGACAGGGAGCCGTGCCTCCTCCCGAATTATAGCAAGGTAGCAAGGCACTTACGTTATGCCTTTTTTTGTTGAGGGTGGTGAATCATCAAATGACTAACGCTCTGGGTGGAGCAGAAGGGCAGTGACAGACACTAACTAAAACCCATCCATGTTCCTTCCTTAGCCCTTTATGTTCCGCGCTTACGGTGATCGAGAGTCGTCACGCAGCTCCAGACGCCTGGAACTGCGGCTCAGACATGAGGCTCTGTTTCTCAACTACCCCGCCACCTTCTCGCTAGCATGACTGTTTCGCAAAAGGAGGTGACTGCCTCCCACTCCCTCTCGCTCCGGACCATGGCTTGCACCAGGGCCGGACGCGAGAGGTCGCCGCCTATCGCCACTACGAGGACACGGTGGAGCTCTGTCCCGCTTGGGCGTAGCACCGCCTGCCTATATTATGCCTGTCTTATAAATATTGTTTTCCAGACTCCCTGGAGACGTTGAATGTTGCTGAGCATCTTTGCCTTTCCTATAATTCCACCGTTCAGCTCATTTATCTTGGCAAAAGCCGTGACACTTATTTTACGAACTGTTTTCTAAATTTCATTGATACTTACTGATAGTGATCTTTGGATTTTATTTGCTAAACACTGCTTCAAGGTTAGGACATTGTCAAGGATTTAAATGCAATGGTGTTGCCAGTAAATCATTGGCCACATTTGGCTTTATTTTAAATACGCAGACGCTATGATGTTTTCCTTTGTAGGCATGTAGGCTGTCACTCCATGTAAAATACTGGTACTTAGTTGCATCCGATTGGAATGGACTAGAAGCATAATACAGTGAGTTAGGTTAAACGAGGGACATACTTTTAGAGGTTACTATACTCATGAAAATGAAAATGCACACCTTGACTATGGAACTATAACTGAAGTCACGTAAAAAATTAGTTGTTCAGTACATAATTCGTCAAAATATATGGAAGAAGAGAAGATACAACCTGAAAGTATGTCCCTCGTTTAACCTAACACACTGTATATGTAGACCACTTTGTGTTTCTTTTAGGATGCAGACGCAACGAAGTTGTACTCTACAGGCAGATACAACAAAAAAAAATGCTCCATGTACAATACTGGTATTCAGTTGTATCCGCTCAGACTAGAAACCGATCCCAACAAAGTTGTGAACAGTAATTTTATCGATATGATTAATCGACGTTTTGGTCGCCGTAACATATATGAGAAATAAATTGCTTTTACACGTGTGTGAGTGTACGTCCAGAGCAGTATTTGCGTTAGTGTGACAACCAATAGTAAACACGCGATCTGAGTGCGTGTGGTTTATTTGTGTGCGTAATGCGCGTACGTATTATAATAATAATAATAATAATATCCTTGGACATTTCACACAACGCCATATCGTCCCAAGCTAAGCAACCTAATGCTTGTGTTATGGTACGAGATGGCTGATAAACTACTTATATACATTTTTTTTTTTCGTAAATACATACATATTATAGATAGAAAAACACCCAGACTCGTAACAAATACTTGCAGGTTGTACAAATATTTGTTCCGTGCGGGAATCGAATTATCTCTTGCTTGTAGCAGAGAGACAAGAGTGGGAGACATGCGGCGACACGCGTTCTAATACAAATCAGGAACTACTTCCATTCTAACCTCTTTTATCTGTTCTGTGAAGCTGCGAGTGGTGCGTTTTCATACATTTAGGTAAACATTTTTTTTTCGCTCGCAGCGCCGCGACAAGCTCCCGCCAGGCTCTTAGGCAGATGTTGTGGGCCTGCGGACCGTGAGTTATGGGTAGCCCACCGTCCGATCAAATCAGGCCCGTGCCGGACGGCGCGTACGTGTTCCACGTGCGCCTCAAAGATATGTCAGCATTGCGCGCTGCGATGTAAGCGCGATTGTCCGAAAGGGTTACCACTACCCCGAAACATAAAGGGCTAAGGTAGAACATGGATGGGTTTTAGTCAGTAAGAGTCTGACACTCCCGCTCCCCCCAGAGCGGGAGGAGTCATTTGATGATTTCCCAACATCGAAAAAAAAAGGCTCGGCGAATGGCGGTTCTTTTCCCCAAATTCTCCATTCATCCAATACTCAACAGTCATTGATGTCTAAGATTAACTTGGCAAGCAGGTATTTTGTTACGTGAATTCGGTACACCAGCAAATTTCTCGGAAACAAATCCTACTTTGAATCATATCCTGGATCATAATCTGAAAATTACTAAATTCTTGCAAAAACATTGAGTAATCGATCTAATATTGTCCATTTTATCTACTGATAGTCTACTCCGTGATAAGAGTTATTTAATGTAACGTCACTTATCATTTTGCGGAAATATGAGTAATTGTCAGTATTGCTCATTGGTCTTCTCCTTTTCGTGTGGTTAGTGACTAACCTGGTGTCAGAGTTTTAAGCTGCCCATGAGCCTCTAACTTAGCTTCACATGCTGTTGAGAAATATCTCTCAGACATGCTGGTTTCCTCTCGATGTTTTCCTTCACCGATTTTAAAGCAGGTGATAATTATACAATACCTACGCACATGAATCCGTAAAATCAGAGATGCGTGGCTTGGGTTCGAACTCGAGACTTATGACTGGGCAGTCCGACGGTCACACCACTAGGCTATCATTGCTATTAAAATAGATAGAAATAAACTTGAAATATCATACTTCTAGTTTGAAAGGGATGCAACGTACAAAATTCGCAATTCCAGCCAGAAATAGACATGAGTTTCACTCATAGCTCCCTTCAAAATGGTTGAGTTGAACGGTGCTAATCTATGTGTCATGTTCGTGAACGGGCGCTGTCACTGGTCATCTCTTAGCGGCTATGGCTTGTTTTAATCTAATTTTTGAATAGTTTTTACAGGTTTTATATATCAGATGCTTTTAACGTTCTGCATCGTTCTCACATGTATAATATTAATATGAACTGTGAAACCAATATTTTGTAACCATATTTTGTTTAAAAGAGTGTCCATGGAGTTTCTTGCCCGTTCTTCTCCATGGGTAACTAGGTACCTATTGCTTTGGAATGGGCAACTAGCTTCATCTTTCTGACTGATCGACCCCTTGACAGTTCAAAACTGCCTTTAATTGGTTTATCTATACATATCTATAAATATAATAAAATTTTAGAAAAGTGGTGTCTGTACAATGGAAATAAATTAAAAAAAAGTGGCAGGGGTTGTTATTATATCGATGCCGAACCCGAAATTGTAATAAATTTTTTTTTGTCTGTTTGTCTGTGTGTTTGTGCACGCTAATATCAGAAACGGCTAATTCAATTTAGTTGCAGTTTTCACTCATATATTGTAGTAAGCTTCACTTAACATTTAGTGTTTATTTCATGTCAATCGGTTCATAAAATAAAAAAGTTATGTCACTTTAAAGAATCACGGCGAACATTGTTACTATTCCACGCGGACAAAGTTGCGGGCACAGCTAGTACCTAATAAAATTGTAGAAAAGTGGTGTCTGTACAATGGAAATGTATAAAAAAAAAGTAGCAGGGGTTGTTATTATATCGATGCCGAACCCGAAATTGTACCTAATTATTATTTTTTTGTCTGTTTGTCGGTTTGTCTGTTTGTCTGTGTGTTTGTGCACGCTAATATCAGAAACGGCTTATTCGATTTAGATGCAGTTTTCACTAATATATTGTAGTAAGTTTCACTTAACATTTAGTGTTTATTTCATGTTGTAGTGACGCAGTACCTGTCACATGATTACCAGTTACCATATATTATTATACCACCATACATACCTCCGAACCAGTTACCTTGAACCACCTTTTACCTCATACCACCGAACCAGTACCTTACCACGTTTTGACAACCCCGCAAGAAACAGTGAGAGTGAAGCAATCATCATGATAAAGAAATATAAATGTAAACACCGATGCGGCACGAGCGTCATCACAACGCCGCGCCGCACACGTTCGCCGGTTTACTTCGGAAGGAGCTGTTTGTAAGCGCAAGCAGAGCAAGCAGAAAGCACCAACACCCTCCGCGTCTTCACTGCACACGTCGGGACCTCGCAGATGGACACATGACGCTGACGACACACGCGTCCCGCGGATCGGCAGGCAGTCTTCTCTCGACGGCGGCACCTGGGGGAAAAGGACCGCGCTCTTTTTTTTTTTTTTTTTTTTAAATTGGCATCTCGCAGTTCAACCAAAGGGTTGTCTACTGCTTAACCGGGCTTGCCTGTGGCTGCCACAAAAGAATTGTAGCCTCCAGCCAGGGCTTAATAAAACTAAACCTAACTTACAAAACTAAGCGACTACACGCTAAGGGCACCCCCTGCGGGGTTCGGACCTCGGCTTAGGGCGTCGCTGGGGGGGGACAGCAGGGGACAGCTGGATCGGGGGTTTTTAAAACTACTGGCTCAGCGGCAACGCGGGCTGGCTCGAGCAAGGGTCGGGGGGATGAGAGTGGACAGGGTCGTCGCGACGGGCCTCGACGGCGAGGACGGAACGACGGAAATTTGTGTCTGTGTGCTAATCTAACAGTGCTAGGACCGCGCTCGACGCGTGACTCCTATTTATGCTTTCGCGGCTTCGCGGCAAAAATAGTGTCGCGTGCAAAACAGTGCCCAACCACTAAAATGTCAATCGCTTTATAAATAAAAAAGTTATGTCAATTTAAAGAATCTCGGCGAACATTTTTTATGGTATGCTGCCCGAAAAGTCACTATTCTACGCGGACGAAGTCGCAGGCAAGGTAGGTAGGGTAGGTAAGGTATGTAGGTAAGTTGGTAGGTAGAGTAGGTAGGTAGGGTGGGTAGGTAGGGTAGGTAAGGTAGGTATCATAGTTAAGACAGGACAACGTCTGTCGGGTCAGCTAGTTTGAAATAAATACTTCGAGTTGAATTTGCCGGCCACCAAAAAAAACGGAAAGTACTTACGCTTAAAACTAGCCAGAAACAGAAAACTAAAAATAAAAGCTTACAAAATCTGCCTATTATTACGGCTTCGTTCTTGTTAAAGAATATAATATCGCAACATGAATAATAATATGTAATCCATAAAACAGGTATTTTTGGTGTTGTATTAAATAACATACCTATGATTCAACAGTCTATTGAGGTCATTAAACTTTTTATCTTATTATCGCGTTCCTCTTCGCAACTAATCTCTTTTTATTAGGGTTCCGTACCCAAAGAGTAAAATGGGACCCTGTTACTAAGACTCCGCTGTCTGTCCGTACGGACGGACAGACAGCACCTGGTGACGGCACCAGGCTGTATCTCATGAACCGTGATAGTTAGACAGTTGAAATTTTCACAGATGATGTATTTCTGTTAATTCTCTCAGACATGCCGGTTTCCTCACGATGTAGTCACGTAGCCACGTGTTCCTCAATTTTAACCTCTCATTATTAAAGGGGAGTTGACTGATAACAAGCGAATGTGCGCAAAAACAAGTGTTCGTGATAAGAACATCGCGCGATTTATTATTTTGATAAAGCTTATATTAAACATCGTATGTTAATACTTAGTTTTGTTGCTACCTATATTTTTGTATAACAATATTGTTATCGGCATGGCGTGTTGCTTGGAGGTTGAAAGATTTGTTTCTGCACAGACAAACTACGATACCATGACCCGCTACCGTAAAACGGGGTGACATTGATTAATTTTTAATTTTAAATGCATGCCACGCTTGCAGTTTCAACGATAAAAATGTAAAAAAAAACTGCAGTGTAGACTCATTACGTAAATTAAGTATTGCAACAAAAAAGTTTAAATTAGTCCATACTTTTTTTGGAAAAAAATAAAAACCTGTTTATCAAAGTTAAATTGATAATGGGGCTACTTTGTCACCCCCTCTTTTTTTTATTTCATTGCAAAGACACCCCGAAAACGACAAAAAACAAAAAACATTTTTTTTTTGGAAACAATAGTTTAGGTAATATTGCGATTTGAATATTTTTGGGGTTACTTTGAGTCAAGGGGCGAATTTGATACAACAAACACTACAACTACTACTACTACTACTTTTGGGTACTACAATATTAACAAAGAGATAAACCAAATATTTTTTTATTAATAATTAAGAAAATAAAGTACCTAATAAGATCAATTGTATTTTATCACTTAAAACAACCAATCACTTATCACTTATAACCTATCAATGTAGCCCCGATGATCTTAAAATGTTCATACAAAATAAAATGGCGACCGTAACCAAAAATGCAAACATGCTTTTAATCTTAAAGAAACGTTTAATTAAAAAAGTGAAAAACTACAAATCAAACAATAATACTTACGCCTGTACCACCGAAGTTATTCAGACAAATCTTTTAGACCTTTTCGACACTAAACTTTAACAAATAATTTTTAAAAGTTCCGACAACGACTACTCGTTGACGCTTCGGCAAAATATGGCCGATCAGTCAGTCTGGCCATCAGAACAAACCAAATTTTGGCTGCGTTAAGTATCCCGCAATAAATCCGAAAAAACATATATATCAAGTTTAGCTATCATCAAAATCACCCCAGCTCTCAAAGTAACCCCGTTTTACCGGTACCTACTCCAAAATTCAAAACATTTGAACGCATTTGTGAAGGTAATAACAAAGCGCCACCAAGACTCACATTGCATGTCGCTGCCGGCCTGCTACTGAAGACGAATACTTACAACTACATACAAACTCTTTCGTAAGGATGTGACTGCAAACATTGAAACTGTCATATGGAACTGCACGCCATGTTATTGTAGTTTATCTGCCCGTGTTGGTATATGGCAGGTGCTACATACACCGAACAATGAGAGAACGCGTTCCTGACCTGTCACCTGTCAGTTCAATACAAAAGAATACGTGTTTTAAGAATTGAAGCCTTATTAGTTCCAAATAGTGTATTAAACAAGTAAATATAAAAAAAATAATAGTGTACCTAACTGACAGGTGTCAGAAAGACCTCTCCGTGGCTAGAATGTAACTGACACATGTCATGGCAAATAATTGTCGAACTGTCAAACTTTCTCAATCGATTTTGAATTTAACCGTCAACTTTTTAAGGTTTCAAATTATTTGGCGAAATATGACAGTTTGGTATATCGTGATGCGTAACGTTCCTGAATAGTTACTACAATAAAACAGGCCACAAGAGTTGATTGATCGTTCGTAACAAATCTAAAGCTGAGACATCCGCAGATTTGACAATGGGACTCAATGGGCTAGTGAATTGTCGTGGTTGTCAACAGTGCTGACATCTGTCAGTATTCAATGGCCGTCGTTGCCGCAACCTTGGACTGTCGACGACCGCCGAATTGGAACCGACTATAACCGCTTTAGTGAAGTGAAGAGAACAAAATAAAGTGGACTATGAATGTTTGAACAAAATAAAAATATATATTTATGCTATGTGAAATTACTGAATAAGGCTATGGCTCAACGACTTAGTTTCCAAAGCCAAAAACGTATTAAAAAAAAAATGAATCGCTTTATTATAGCGTCACAATAATGGTCACTGAAAAAATATATGAAATCGCGAAAAAACAAATCAGCTGTTATACGTCATTATGCTCGCTTATCTCGTCAAAATGCAGAGAACAGCTGATTTTTTTTCGCGATTTAAGATGTGTTCCCATAATAAGTTGTTCATAATGATGAGTACAATGACCCCTTAACATATTGCCCAAGAATTCAAATTCACCTTGTATAAGTATATACTATATACCAAGTACACGAAATTCTTATAAAACAAACAAAAATTTTACAATTATATCTTCGCATAATATTTAATTTCTGTACGGTGATAAAAGTTTTTGAGACGAGCGGGCTTTTCTATGTCATTTCATATTTTATTTTTGACCGTTTCAAATACACGGAGACAAGACCCTCTACAAGTGCAAATCGGTCCCTTATTTCAGTTAATGCATGATAATGCACGACCGCACACCGCAAGAGTTGTAAGACAGACTCTCGCCGCAGCTAACATCAATGTCCTGCCCTGGCCTGCTCAGTCGCCAGACTTGAACCCGATTGAGCATGCATGGGATATGCTACAGAGAAGAGCTCTGCCGAATATGGAGGGTATCCAGTTGCAAGAAGACCTTTTTTTGTTGTTGCAACGAACATGGGCGGCCATTCCACAGCGTGATTTGGATGAACTCATTTTGAGTATGCCAAACCGATGTTCTTGTGTTGTTAGTGTTCGCGGTAGAAACACGGATTATTAATTGTTTAAGTTACCCAATAAAATTTTAAAGAAAACTGTTATTTCAGTCTTTTTTTCGAACTTTAATGTTAGTGGTTCAAATGTCAAAAATCCCTTTATTAGGAAAATGGCAAATTTCTTTATTAATGCAAAGGTGACTTGGTTTATCGTTACTGTGACAAACGAAAACACTTTATTTGATGAATCCTTAAAGAAAATTTAAATTAATATCAATCAAGAGAAAAGTTATTGCAAAAATATATGTTGATCCCTAGACACTTTTGATGTGTGTAGTCAATCACTACATAGTATAACAAATTTGTCGCTTTCTCTGTCCCTATATCCCAATGTATGCTTAAATCTTTAAAACTACGAAACGGATTTTGATGCGGTTTTTTTAACAGATAGAGTGATTGAAGAGGAAGGTTTATGTGTATAATTTGTCGACATATTATGCGGGCGAAGCCGCGGGTGGAAGCTAGTTATGAATAATTCAGTTTGGGATAGCTTGATGTGCTGACCTCTGTACATTTACCTTCATCGTCACTAAGGTGGATGACTTGTTGACTCTCGCGATCGAAGCTGTTGTTGACAAGCTAAATATACCGTTAACCTACAGCCCATACAATGTGTTAGGTTAAACGAGGGACATACTTTCAGGTTGTATAGTACTCATGGAAATCAAAAACTTTGTCCATGGGAACAACTCTGAAATATGAAAAAAAAGCTGTTCCGTACATTTTGACGAATTATGCGAACATATTATACTCTGATTTTTTTTCATGATTTCAGGTATAGTTCCATAGTCAAAGTTGTTAATTTTCATGAGTACCCCCTGAAAGTATATCTCTCGTTTAATCTAACACACTGTTTAATTAGGTGCTAAATATCGCCAAGCAGTTGATCGACTCTTCACGTGACCAGAGGGCTGGCCTATATATTTTGGTTAAAGAATCAGCATTGCCATACAACGCGGCAATGCTGCCAGTCTTTTGGGAACTTTTCCTGTTGACAGTGATGTGGACGAATTTTTTGATGCTCTTTGAGTATTATACACATTATTATGAATTTTTAGATTTAAAATGTAAATATGTAATTATCCTATGGTGCTAAATACACAAGACTAGGCAGTGTTGAACTCGAGTGGAGAGGGTTCCATTGTTATACGAGTATGACTAGCTTTTGCCAGCGGCTACGCCCGCGTGTATGTAGGAAATTATCCCACGGGAACCGTAAGTTTTTCCGGAATGAAGCTTATTTGCTATTCCAGACTATAATCTATCTTTGTGCCAAGTTTCATCCAGATCCGTTAAGTCCTTTTTGATTTTATTCGTTACAAACATACATACAAATCTTTCCTATTGAATATGATAAATAAGTTACCTATCTATTGTTTGCCTGAAACTGCTTAGCCGCGCTTTAAGTATGTGCGCGACTGTGGACTCGTGGCTAAGTTATAACAGCAACACGGTTCGATCGATTAGGTTAAGTTACGGTTGCCGCGGTTAGTTCGGAGGATGGGTGATCATTCTTACATAGGTACTGAGACTCCTCCGTGCCTCGGAAAGCACGTTAAGACGTTGGTCCCGGTTGTCATTGATGCATCTTTGACAGTCGTTACAGGTCGTCGAAAGTCTGGCATCCATTCTTACCAAGGGGTTTCGTATTTACCAGTTACTGGGTTGTGGAGGTCAGATATGCAGTCCCTCCATGTAATATACTGGTATTCAGCTGCATCCGGTTGACTGGAAGCCGACCTCAACATAAAAACGATCTTTATAACCACTTTCCCCAGTTCAATGAGATTATAAATGGCGCGTCTAGATAAGGAGATCTGAAATGTTTTATTTCTTTACAGGTTTTGATAAGATAAGAAACATATACCACTATTTACTTTACCTACAGATAGCGTTACTGTACACAGCTGGGCAAAGGCAACAACAGTATCCTGTCTCATATTTCGAGCAGGCTGGACTGTCCGTACGTGAATCGCTGTTGCGCAATTTCTCATGGAATGGTGCAGCCGCGGTGTTTTTATATACATTGTTAATAATATTATCATAATTACTAATATAGGATAAGTTTTTACTTAGTTAACAATTGAGTCATGGTTACTTTAAAAATAAATTGTAATTAAATAAAAATAAAGGCTCCTTCTCATACAATGTATCTTCTTCTTCTTCTACCTGACATGACTGTATTTCAAATATCAGATTATGTTGGCCCAAAACTTCGCCAATTCCACAGCATTGTCAGTGGTAGCTCAGAGATCACTTAGGCTGCATGTTTTTGGACACAGGGGGCAGGATAGAAGGTGAAGCATATTTTGCGATATAGCTTCACATCTACACCCCACTGCCGTATCCTTGAGATAGCCCCTCTTTACCAGGTTGGAGTTACATCTTCCTACTTGTGCCCGGGACGGTTCAGGGACTTTCAAATAGACCACAAACCTGCAGGGAGATTCTCTTTTGGTGGAAGATAGGAAGTAGAAGGGGAAGGGTATCCTGTCACAGCTTGCAGCGGGTATCGGCCGGATTTGATGGTAGAGACTGTTGGAATCCCAACACTAAACTTTAGTCGATGTCGAGTCGCACATCACTAGCGCGTCCCCACGCGTAGCATTGCGTTTCGCGCCCAGCCAGTTGCCACATACACCTTGTACGTGGCACGAGCCATAGAAACAAGGGGATCCGTAAATAAAACCCATTATAGTTTTAAACATACCTACTTGTTTGTAATGTGTCCGTGTACCACTGAACGCAGATATTTTAATTAAAAGTGTACGATTTAAAGTTCAAGCGTTGTTTGGATCAGTCGCTACACGTGGCTTCTCAACCCCACATTCCCACAGAGACGAGACAATGGATAGACTGGTGCAACGTTGGTTTATCACCAATCTTTAAGCGGAATTGTCCAAAAGGGTTACCCCGAAGGCTACACCGAAGCATAAAGGGCTAACGAAGGAACATGGATGGGTTTTAGTTAGTAAGAGTGAGACTCCCTGCCGCTCCACCCAGAGGGGTGGACTCATTTGAAGAGGCCAGCACATCAAGTTACCACAATATGTCAAATTTCTTTAAAAGTATTTCAACTTTATTGCAAAGACATAAGGTTCATTTTTAATTCAGTTTTGACAGTTAGGGATAGCTGACGTCTGTACTACAGTGCGACTGCTTAACCGAGACCGTTTCTGAGGTAGCTGCGTGGTGCCGGTGGCGCGGGAGGAGTGGCTAAAGGCTCGGCAGGTTTATTGATAGCATTTAAGGTAGTGGAAGTTTGTATGAAAAGTTTTCGTCATTGACAGCAGCTAAGTATATTATTATAGGAGGCATCCATTAATAACGAGAAGGTACTTAATAGAAAAAGAAACAGAATCTAGATACACGCAGGTAAAGCCGCAGACAACGGCTAGTTTACAATAAATTTGTAGGCAAAGATTACAAATAAATTAAATTTTATCTTTTGCGCAGACTATCTGCGCTACTTAAGTAAAAAGATAGGTATTTAATTACAATAATTACATAATGAAGCTTTAATTGAATGCATAAGTTACTAGGTCAGTGGGTACGTTGCAGGATTACAATATCGGCCTTCACAATGTGTTGAATCCAACGAATCGAAGTCATTTCCTGGTAGAAAGTGCCTTTACGGGGCCTGAAGAAGGCATTTAACGTGTACAGCCTTTAAAGCAACATAGGATAATTACATATTTACATTTTAAATCTAAAAATTCATAATAATATGTACAGAAATAATATGTATAATAATCAAAGAGCATCAAAAAATTCGTCCACATCGCTGTCAACAGGAAAAGTTCCCAAAAGGCAGCATTGCCGCGTTGTATGGCAATGCTGATTCTTTGACCAAAATATAGGCCAGCCCTCTGGTCACGTGAAGAGTCGATCAACCGCTTGGCGATATCTCGAAAAACGTAGTGGGCACTTGGACCCCATGGCCCTAGTGTTTCAACCCCAAACGGCTCGAACACGTAAGTCCCAACAAGGTTGGAGTATTTGCGCCGTTTGAGGTTTTCTGCACCAGCAGCGGCTGCTCCTGCACAGCCCGCCGTACTAGGAAGATGGGATGGCGCAAGGGTGTCGACACACATTGCATCCCACACCAAAGGCCTACCTACCTTCCAAGGCATCAGTGTCATTCCGTCTGGTCTCTTCCCATCATCGCGTGCCAAGCCCTTGGGTTCTAAAACAGCTGGCACCTCGGCGGTGACAGGAGCACAACGGATGATATAATGTTCCCATTGCTGTAACACAGCTGAGAGAAAGAATGGGCTTTAAATCACCATTGAATTGGCCATGGATGGGTGACCATCTTTACATAGGTACCGAGACGTGCTTTCCGAGGCACGGGGGAGCCCGTGCCTCGGAAAGCACGTTAAGCCGTTGGTCCCGGCTGTCATTTGTATATTTTTGACAGTCGTTACCGGTCGTCAGAAGCCCGAAAGTCTGACAGCCAGTTTCACCAAGGGGTATTGTATTACCTAGTCACTGATTGGATTGTGGAGGTCAGATAGGCAGTCGCTCCATGTAAAATACAGGTATTCAGCTGCATCCGGTTAGACTGGAAGCCGACACCAAAATAGTTGGGAAAAGGCTAGGCAGATTTGCTGTGACACAGCCTCTCTGTGAGAGGGAGTGGGTTTTAAATCACCATGTGTGTTCAGTGAGGGTTCACCGCCGCTGTAAATAGGTCACAACTGGCCCATCAATGCCGAGATTTTACAACCGAGCCACCACTCACTGCCATAACTGGACCACTAGGCACTCACTGCCACAACGATATATTCTGTAAAATCATTCTGTCTTCTTCTTTTCGTGTGGTTAGTGACTACCCTGGTATCAATTCTAGCTTTTGCTCGCGACTTCGTCCGCATGGAGTTTCGTTATACAGAGTTGATACGACGGGCTTTCCTTTAAACAGCATATATACTAGGGACCATTTTCAAGCTCTGTACCAAAAATCAATTAGATAGGAGCAGTAGTTTAGTCGCAAATGTTTTTTTAAGTTTTTGCCCCGTTTGAACACGATGTATCTTTCCTAACAGCGCACCGGCGCGCGCGCGTCGGTGTCGCTGCGTTACAACTTTACAAGGTCAGTTTTTATTTACAAAGGGTGGTTGCGTTTTACTCTGATTTGTAAGCTATTTAGTTTGTTTGAAAAAATAAAAACCTCATTTTTGGTGCTTTTTATTTTTATACCGTACTGAGCTAGTACTAAACACGTATAGTATACGTAGTGTAATTTAATGCCCCTCTGTCATATCAACTCTGTATATCGCAATATCGGGAGATATTTTTGAGTCAAAGAGTACCTAGCCTATGTCTTCTTCTTCTTTGGAGTGGTTAGTGACTAACCCGGTGTCTGAGTTTTTAAGCTGCCCATGGGCCTCTGACTTAGCTTCACATGCTGTTGAGAAATATCTCTCAGACATATGCTGGTTTCCTCACGATGTTTTCCTTCACCGATTATTAAGCAAACACACCGTAAAAACTCTGACTGACTTTTGAAATACATGTGCATATTGTACATATAATTATCACTTGCTTAAAAACCGGTGCAGGATAACATCGTGAGGAAACCAGCATGTCTGAGAGATATTTCTCAACGGCATGTGAAGCTAAGTCAGTGATTCATGGGCAGCATGAAACGCGGGATTGTCAGAAAGGGTTACCGCTACCCCGGAACATAAAGAGCTAAGGTTGTACTTATCATTCTGTTGCTAAGTAAGGGACATGGATGGGTTTTCGTCAGTAAGAGTCTGACACGCCTTTCCGCTTCACCCAGAGCGGGAGGAGTCATTTGATGATTTCGCATCGTTAAAAAGGCCCTTAGTGTTAGTTCTAAAATGTTCTATTTGTTCCAAGTTTTCTCTGATCGTTATTATTCCTAAACCAACTTCTCCCACTGCTTTTTTTAAATCTAACTTCTTCTATCTGTTAATCTTCACGCTTTTGTGCCAGTGTTATCGATTGCCCTTTACACCGAGGAGTTTTTTTATACACAAAGGGAATACAAATGTAATAATAATTGACTCATATAATTATCATGATTGCACGCACGACACATTCCAGTCCATAATATTTCTAAGAGGCATCAAGTTCGCAGCATAAAACAACTCGCTAAGTGCGAATTGGACCCGCAGTCTCCCATTTAAAATTTCAACATGAATGATGTAACCCATATTTTGTAACCATATTCTGATTTAAAGGAGTGTCCGTGGAGTTTCTTGTCCGTTCTTCTCCATAGGTACCTACTGCTTTGGGATGGGCAACTAGCTTCATCTTTCTGACTGACCGACTGACACTTTAGGAGTGCCTGTTTTTGGTTTATTTGAAATAAATGCTTTGAGTTTGAGTTTGAAAGGTTATTAAGAGACAAAAATAAACATCAAGCTATCCCGAACTGTCAAAATTTCCCATTTGATAATGATTTTCAGGAAGTAAACACAAATCTTAAATATACTACAGCTACAACTTAAAACTTATACATACTTAAATTAAATGACTAACTAAATACAAATAAATACAAAAACAAAAAGGACACTTAGGCGTCGAAGTAGGTACTCATCCGCATCGCTGTCGTCCGGAAACGTGCCAAGAAGACTGGCAGCATTGCTACGTTGAATGGCAATGCTAATTGTTTATCTAAAGAACAATCAAGCCCACTGGCCCTCAAAAAAAAACCTCTAGGCTTGTCTCGACAATCGGCGAGAAATTTCCTTAAAAAAGGAGTTGCGCTCTCCGGCCCCATGACAAAAACGTATTTTGTGTTAAAGTTGAAAAACTAACAAAGAAATTTCACAGATTGGGGTAACTAGATTGCTGGCCTCTGAACCTACCTACTCACAGAAATCATGGACATATCAATATTGAACAACTTACTATATACATGTCGTGATTCATAATTACACAGCTGTACGCTAGTCATTATCAAGAATAATGGAATCTATACTATGTAATAATTATGTACGTATAAATACTAATAATATTATACCGGGTTATTTTTCAATGACCGGCCAAATTTTCGCAGGGTGTTCTACCCATAAATATGAACAACTTTCACTATGGGACCAACTCTGAAATCAGGAAAAAAAAATCAGCTGTTTCATACATTTTAGTCGAGTAGGTATTGATATTTTGTAGGAAACAGCTGATTTTTTTTTCGTGATTTCAGAGTTGGTCCCATAGTGAAAGTTGTTCACATTCATGGGTAGAACACCCAGTGAAAATTTGGCCGGTCATTGAAAAATAACCCCGTATAGCTGAAGAGATTGTTTGTTTGAACGCGCTAATCTCTGGAAATTTTGGTCCGAATTGGAAAAATATTCTTGTGTTGGATAGTCCATTTATCGAGGAAGGCTATAGGCTATGTAACATCACGCTACGACCAATAGGAGCCGAGCAGTGGGTGAAACCTCGCGGGAGCAACAAGTACAATATAATATGTAAAGCTGGTTTGTTTGTTTGAATGCGCTAATCTCAGGAACTACAGGTTGGAATTGATCATTTATTTTTAACCGACTTCAAAAAGGAGGAGGTTCTCAATTCGGATGTTTGTATTTTTTTTTTTTTTTTTTTTGTTCGCGCATAACTCGGTTGCTTGCCAACCGATTTGAAAAATTCTTTTTCTGTTGGAAAGGGTGTACTTACTTCCCAAATGGTCCCATAAAATTTTTATCGAAATCGGATAAGCGGTTTTTAAAAAATCAACAAAAATCTAAAAAATTTCCTACTAATATATGTGGACGATGTTCTAATAAGTTCCTATCACTGTAATTTACATACCAGGTAGTGGTATTAAAATTTGCGGGGGGGGGGGGGGGGTTGTGTAGGTACCACAACTAAAAAGTGAATAATAAAAACTTTTTTACAAAAAATAAAACCGACTTCCAAAACAAACACTACAAAGTGAAAAATAATTTTGATTTCGGAAGTCGGTGGCAAAAAATGAAAATACAAAACCGAAGACACCGACTTCCGAAATCAAAATTATTTTTCACTTTGTAGTGTTTGTTTTGGAAGTCGGTTTTATTTTTTTTGTGTTGGATAGTCCATTTATCGAGAAAGGTTATAGGCTACATAACATCACGTTACGACCAATAAGAGCGGCTTGTTATTATTGTTATTATTTCAATCAACATCTTGGGAAATATCTAAACCACTCTCTCTCTCTCTCTTAGGTGACGCAGGCGAAGTTGCGCGGATCAACTAGTATACAATGGTAAGCGGGATTGTCTTATAGGGTTACCGCTACCTCGGAACATAAAAGTCAAAGGAAGAAACATGGATGGGTCTTAGTCAGTAAGAGTCTGACACTCCCTTCCGCTCCACCCAGAGCGGAATCATTTGATGATTTCCCAACCTCAAAAAAATCTAGTATACAATATGGAGACAACATCTATATGTTATTATTTTTTTTTAGGTAGGGTAGGTAGGTAAGGTAGGATAGGTAGGGTAGGTAGGTGGGGTAGGTAGGTAGGTAGGGTAGGTAGGTAGGGTAGGTAGATAGGTTAGGTAGGTAGGTAGGGTAGGTAGGTAGGGTAGGTAGGTAGGGTAGGTAGGTAGGGTAGGTAGGTAGGGTAGGTAGGTAGGTTAGGTAGGTAGGTAGGGTAGGTAGGTAGGTAGGGTAGGTAGGTAGGGTAGGTAGGTAGGTAGGGTGGGTAGGTAGGGTAGGTAGGGTAGCTAGGGTAGGTAGGGTAGGTAGGGTAGGTAGGCAGGTAGGTAGGTAAACTAGGTAGGTAGGGTAGGTATCACAGTTAAGACAGGACAACGTCTGTCGGGTCAGCTAGTATATTCAATAAATTAAACCACATACTTCTCATTGTCTTTTCTGACGATATACAAAAATAACGAAATCTGTCCAGTAATTAAGTCAAAAGTAGAGTTTTAATTTTCACTATTTTGAAGTATTGGAGCACTAGGACAATGATCCAATGAACTTGGCGCGTGCGTGGATCGTTGCCCTCTCCTAGGGTCAAGGCACGTTGTCAAAACAGTGTTTACTATTAAGTACTGAATTTATTTTGAAATCAATTGTGTTTGAAAATATTTTTCTTGTACTTAACTATACGGTTTTTAATTTAATTTTTATTTTTGCCATACTTTTTTGGACTAGTAATAATTGTGGTTTAATTTTTTGCATTATATGTCTCCATATTGTATAGGTATGGGAATGGTAGCATTTAGTCATAATAATGGGATGTGTGGATCATTTCTTTGTTAGATTTTATAAATTTAATTGAAGTGTCTGTTTCTAATGAGAAAATAACAGCTTTTTACTGAATGTATAGGAAAGTATACCTACGCTACTGGTAACAAAAATTTTTGTCTGTCTGTTAGTTCCGGCTAATCTCTCAAACGGCTGGACCGATTCTGACGGGACTTTCATTCACCGATAGCTGATGTTATGAGGAGTAACTTAGACACACTAGTAATTAAAAAAAAAGAATAACCAGCAGTTATGATAAAAGAAAATACCACCTTCAAACCTGACAACAACTAAAACATGGCGTCGAAAATTTCCTTCACGTCGCTGTCGACTGGTAATGTACAGAGATTGGCGGCATTGCAATGTTGTATGGTACAAGCCATGCCTTTAGTTAGGTCACGGGAAATGTCAACCAGCCGTCAATGACCACTTCATTTTACCGTAGTAAGCCGTTAGTAAGTTTACCAGCCGGTAGTTAATTAGATGAATATGACACTAAAACTAAAAATAATGTATTTTGTACAATTATTTAAAACTAATAACTAATTAAAATATGGCGTCAACAAATTTCTCCGCATCGCTGTCGACTGGTAATGTACCCAAGAGACTGGTGGCATTGCCACGTTGGATGGCAATCCTATTTAAGCCTGTGGCCAAGGTAAGGTCACGAGAAGTGTCAACTAGCAACTAGCCATTTAGAGATTTCTGTAAATAACTATATGAACATTAGGTATAATCACTACATAGTACTTATAAAACAAAGTCGCTTTCTCTGTCCCTATATCCCTATGTATGCTTAAATCTTTAAAACTACGCAACGGATTTTGATGCGGTTTTTTTAATAGATAGAGTGATTCAAGATGAAGGTTTATGTGTATAATTTGTCGACATATTATGCGGGCAAAGCCGCGGGTGGAAGCTAGTATTACCATAAATTGAATATCCATACTAATATTATAAATTCGAAAGTAACTCTGTCTGCCTGGCTGGATGCAATCTGGCTGAGAGACAGATTGCATCCCGGGGAAAAGACAGGCTAGCAGTGATAGCCTAGTGGTGTGACCGTCGGACTGCCAAGTCATAGGTCTCGAGTTCAAACCCAAGGCACGCATCTTTGATTTTACGGATTCATGTGCGTATTGTTAAATTATCACTTGCTTAAAAATCGGTGAAGGAAAACATCGTGAGGAAACCAGCATGTCGGAGAGATATTTCTCAACAGCATGTGAAGCTAAGTCAGAGGCCCATGGGGCATTAGTCACTAACCACACTAAAAGAAGAATACATAGGCTAGGTACCTACTCTTTGTCTCAAAAATATCTCCCGATATTGCAATGTACAACCGAACTCCACGCGGACGAAGTCGCGAGCAAAAGCTAATTGAATAAATTGAAACGAGCTCCGAGAAGCATAATATATTAACCTCACGAAAATTTAACCTTGACTTCTAAATAATTCTATTTTGGGAACAACCATCATGGCATCGTACACTGAACACAGTTCTTGTAACTACACACATCAAAAGTGTCTAGGGATCAACATATATTTTTGCAATAACTTTTCTCTTGATTGATATTAATTTAAATTTTCTTTAAGGATTCATCAAATAAAGTGTTTTCGTTTGTCACAGTAACGATAAACCAAGTCACCTTTGCATTAATAAAGAAATTTGCCATTTTCCTAATAAAGGGATTTTTGACATTTGAACCACTAACATTAAAGTTCGAAAAAAAGACTGAAATAACAGTTTTCTTTAAAATTTTATTGGGTAACTTAAACAATTAATAATCCGTGTTTCTACCGCGAACACTAACAACACAAGAACATCGGTTTGGCATACTCAAAATGAGTTCATCCAAATCACGCTGTGGAATGGCCGCCCATGTTCGTTGCAACAACAAAAAAAGGTCTTCTTGCAACTGGATACCCTCCATATTCGGCAGAGCTCTTCTCTGTAGCATATCCCATGCATGCTCAATCGGGTTCAAGTCTGGCGACTGAGCAGGCCAGGGCAGGACATTGATGTTAGCTGCGGCGAGAGTCTGTCTTACAACTCTTGCGGTGTGCGGTCGTGCATTATCATGCATTAACTGAAATAAGGGACCGATTTGCACTTGTAGAGGAACGATGACGTCAGATACAATCGTCTCAGCATAAATTTGAGCGTTGAGGTTGCCTCTGATCCAAATCAACTCAGTTCTTCCGCCGATCCAAATACCCGCCCATACCATGATGGTTCCACCACTATAAGGATGGACTTCCTGGCAGGATTTTAATCGCTGTTGGCGTCCAGGGGTTCTCCAGTGTCGTATACGTCTTATATCCGGTCTCATACCAAAACGAGACTCATCAGAAAAGCACACGAAACGCCATTGTTCTTCTGCCCAATTTCTGTGTTCAAGAGCCCATTGATATCGAATCCTACGATTGTGCATTGCTATAGGTGGTACCCGTAGCGGTCTTCGGGAATGAAGGTTCACTTCATGCAAGCGGTTTCTGACTGTTTGGTCGCTAATTAAGTTCCCTGAAGAGTGATGAAGCCTCACGGCTAACATCATGGCGGTTATTGTTGGAGCTCTTCGAGTTAAGATTTGAATGTATCGGTCTTGTCTCCGTGTCGCCAGACTTGAACCCGATTGAGCATGCATGGGATATGCTACAGAGAAGAGCTCTGCCGAATATGGAGGGTATCCAGTTGCAAGAAGACCTTTTTTTGTTGTTGCAACGAACATGGGCGGCCATTCCACAGCGTGATTTGGATGAACTCATTTTGAGTATGCCAAACCGATGTTCTTGTGTTGTTAGTGTTCGCGGTAGAAACACGGATTATTAATTGTTTAAGTTACCCAATAAAATTTTAAAGAAAACTGTTATTTCAGTCTTTTTTTCGAACTTTAATGTTAGTGGTTCAAATGTCAAAAATCCCTTTATTAGGAAAATGGCAAATTTCTTTATTAATGCAAAGGTGACTTGGTTTATCGTTACTGTGACAAACGAAAATACTTTATTTGATGAATCCTTAAAGAAAATTTAAATTAATATCAATCAAGAGAAAAGTTATTGCAAAAATATATGTTGATCCCTAGACACTTTTGATGTGTGTATTTTTAATTAGAGTATTGAATGAATTTATGTTTACGGAATGTACAAACTAATGCTACATTTGGAGATAAACTACGATAACATGGCGCGCCACTCCAAATTGGGTATTAAACAGGGCAGTTTTTTTTTTTTTTTTTTGAAATGGCATCTCGCAGTTCAACCAAAGGGTTGTCTACTGCTTAACCGGGCTTGCCTGTGGCTGCCACAAAGAATTGTAGCCTCCAGCCAGGGCTTAATAAAAACTAAAGCTAACTTATAAACAGGGCAGTCAATTACGTTACTTTTTATGGATTGTCAAAACGCGGAATTTGTACGTGATTTGTGTGAAATATAACAATGTGACGTCACAGATTTTTAGAATCAAATGGAATACTTATTTAGCATTTAATGCAATTTTACAATTATATCTTCGCATAACATTTAATTTCTGTACGGTGATGGAAGTTTTTATGACGAGTGGTCTTTTTTCTATGACGTGATTTCATATTTTATCTTGATCGTGTCAAATAGTCAATGTCTGTTTCAACGTTTGTAGTCACATCCTTACGAAAGAGTTTGTAGGTATGTAGTTGTAAGTAATTCGTCTTCAGTCTTAGAGCATTTTAGGTTAAATGCTCTAAGTCTTCAGTAGCAGGTGTCCCTATACATATTGTAGTCTTTGGTAGCAGGCCGGCAGCGACATGTGTTTTGAGTGGTTGTGAGTCTTGGTAGCGCTCTTGCTTTCTCAGTAAACACAACAATGGCGGCCCGTTTATTTTTGAGGTTGAGACTCCTTCCACTCTGGGTGAAGCGGCAGAGAGTGTCAGACTCCACAACCCAGTAACTGGGCAATACGATACCCCTAGATAAGACTGGCTGTCAGATTTTCGGGCAACGCCCCGTAACTATTGTCAAAGATGAACAATTAAATGACAGCCGAGATACCGGCCGGCCGGCGTGCCGGCTTTACGTGCTTTCCGAGGCACGGAGGAGTCTCGGTATGTAAACATCGTAACCCATCCACGGCCAACCCCGGCAAGCGTAACTTAACCTGAAGGCTCGACCTGTGCGGCTGTTATTCCTAAGCCACAAGCGCAATCCCGCTAAAACAATGACAGCCTTTTTTTTTTTTAAGGCTGGGAAATCATAACTTCTCAATTCTGGAAGCTATTCTATTCATTCAATAATTCCCTCCTTTTTAGCTACGCCGCCGTTTTATAAAAATGGCCGCAAACTGATTTTGATTTGGGGCCCCTTCAGACTGGTTACGCCGTTGTATAATAGACAAATTCAAATTCCACATGTCGACAACCTCGTGTAAGCTAAATCAATTTAAGTGCCTCAATTTAAATGTCAATGGGTGTAATTTACTGTTGTTGGTAGGTATGATCTGTTCCAAAAGTGTTTGAAGAATATGTAATCACATAGACACGGAAAATATAGGTACAGGCTAGCACATCAAGTTACCACTTATTGTCAAATATTCACAATCGATTTTGAACTTATCACTCAACGTATTAAAGTTTAAAATCATTTGGAGAAATGATTTATGAGGACAATTTTGTATAACTTGATGGGCTGGCCACAAATTGAGTGCTTTTATTTGATATATTATTGGCAGTATTGGTACTCAACGGCAGTGAAAGCCTATATGGTGTGATCGTCAGCCTGCCTAGTCATAGACCTCGAGTGCGAACCTAAGGCTCTTATTTTACGGATGTGCGTTTTGTATAATTATCACTTGCTTAAAATCGGTGAAGGAAAACATCGTGAGGAAACCAGCATGTCTGAAAGATATTTCTCAACAGCATGAGAAGCTAAGTCAGACGTCCATGGGCAGCATAAAAAAAACTCTGACACCTGGTTAGTCACTAACCACACGAAAAGAAGAAGACCTTAGTATAAAACAAAGTCGCTCCCCGCAGTCTATCCCTCTGTACGCTTTGATCATTTAAACTACGCAACGGATTTTGATCAATGACCCCTTAAAAGTCGAATTTCCAAAAACCCTCTTTTAGTGCTTCCCTACATAACATACAATATGGAGACCACATATGGGTAATAAATGAAACCACATACCTACTTTTTTTTTAAGGCTGGGAAATCATCCAATGACTGCTCCCGCTCTGGGTGGAGCGGAAGGGAGTGTCAGACTCTTACTGACTAAAACCCATCCATGTTCCTTCCATGGCTTTTTCTGACGATATCTATACTATAATATTATAAAGAGGAAAACTTTGTTTGTTTGTTTGGTTGTAAGTAATGAATAGGCTCAAAAACTACTGGACCGATTTTAAAAATTCTTTCACCGTTGGAAAGCTTAGTTTTCTAGGAGTAACATAGGCTACTTTTTATCCCGGGAAAAATAACGGTTCCCACGGGAAAGACCACGGGAGCGAAGCCGCGGGCAAAGTGCTAGTGTAACATAAAAAATAACGAAATCGGTCCAGTAATTAAATCAAAAAGTAGAGTTTTAATTTCCATCATTTTGAAGAATTTGACCACTAGGACAATGATCCAATGAACTTGGTGCCTGCGTGCATCATTGCCGCTCGTCTGGGGCCAAGGCACGTTGTATTATTACTCAATTTATTTTGAAATCAATAATTGTTGTGTTTATTTTTTTTATTTAGGTACGGTTTTTAATTCAAGTCGTAATTTTGCGATACTTCTATGGATTAGTATTACTAGTGGTTATTTTTTTTGCATAATATGTGGTTTCCTTATTGTGTAATAAAAAGCCGTAAGCACGTTCCTAGTCCCGGATATAATGTAATGAACGATGATCTTAATTTGAGAAGGGCTGGGCCGATTTGGCTGATATAATGTTGTATAAGTTGATAGTTTTTTTTTTGTAAATTTCAACTAGAAGAAATATGGATGGTATTTTGAAATGAAAATTTCAATTATAAAAACAAGTGAGAGTACGATCGCGCTCGAAGGATTCCGTACCATGATCTAAAAAAAAAATCTATTTTATCCTGCTTTTTGGTATTTGTTGTTATAGCAGCAACAGAAACACATTATCTGTGAAAATTTCAACTGTCTAACTATCACGGTTCATGAGATACAGCCTGGTGACAGACAGACGGACGGATGGGTATCGAAGTATAAGGGTCCCGTTTTACCATTTGGGTCCATGGAGTTTCTTGCCCGTTCTTCTCCACAGGTACCTACTGATTTGGAATGGGCAACTAGCTTCATCTTTCTGACTGACCGACCACTTGACAATTCAAAAGTGCCTGTAATTGGTTTATTTGAAATAAATAGTTTGAGTTTGAGTTAGCTACGGAACCATACAAAATGATCATCCCCGCTACGCCGTGCTGGGTATGAACAACTAGCTATATTACATTACATTTACTTTCAATTTCCAAGAATATCATTTAGAGTCGTGTTCCGTATCACAAAGCTACATATTATTTTCTTTTGAATAATTACAGAAGGTGGCTCTAATGGCGTGACAAATCACCTGGTGAGTAAGTCACGACACCACGACGGCATTCAACCATAAAGGTTTGTATCCGACGCCAAATAGGTAGAAAAATAGAATACTGTTGTCGATCCAATGCGATAGTGTGGCCTTACATGCTATATCCTTAGTATACATCCTATAAAATTACATATTACATATTTATGCGTACACACTACACACGGATGCGCTAAAAGATAGAATAGAATAGAATACTCTTTATTACATACAGCATAAAAATTACTGATATAAATATAGGACATTTCACAAGGGGATTTAGATCGTTCACAAAATGCAAATAAAGTGCAAGAAATAAAATTACTTCTTTTTTCATCTGGTATTGATTTTACTATTTCCAATCTGGTAACATTGTTGCGCTATTTTTTATCTGTCACCCACCGCGTCTTTGTCAATGTCAAATTGTATACAATACATAACAATGTGTGTGTGTTGTGTTTGTACATAACAATCCCATTTCATTGTGATTTGTTTTAATACGATCAAAATTCAATCAAAAAACATACAAAATAAACTGAAAATCTAGCATTAAATATACGTTAAAGTTTTATTTATGGTGTAAGTGCAAAGTAACGATCAAATGAGTTCGATACAGGAGCGCTTGCAGCTAAAACGGGTACCGTTAGATACTTGGAATGTACGGGAGCAATTATGTTTGGCCTCTGCAGTCGTCAGAAGCGGAGATCAAAATTGGATGTCAGTTTCCCGCGCTCTAAAAACCATTGGAGAACCAAATAGGCCACCAGACTGGTATTCACAAAAGAGGTTTGTGTTTTCAATCGATTTTGTTTGTCATAACCAAACATTCTAGTAACATTGTCTGTTTTTTTTGCGTGATTTCTCATTAAATTAATTAGCTGTGTAGTATTTTCAAGCCGTGATTGTTTGTGTGAGCTCCTTGGCTCATTTTTGAAACAGTTATTTGTAGACAATGTTACTTCCAAACGACGACACGGTTGGCGCAGTTGTTGAGCGATTGACTGCTTCGCAGCATGTCGCGGGTTCGATTCCCGCACTGAACAAATATTTGTGCCATCTACAAGTGTTTGTTCAGGGTCTGGGAGTTTTTCTATCTATAATATGTACGTATTTACAAAAAAATAAGTAGTTTATCAGCCAATCTCGTTACCATAACACAGAAATTAGGTTGTGTAGCTTGGGACTATATGGCGTTGTGTGAAATGTCCAAGGATAATATTATAATATAAATACCCCTCAGTGACAAACACTGCTACAGTTAAAATGACGTTAATAATCATTTCCAGTTGCGCAGCCCAATACGGAGCCCTACTCGAACATGTGGAAACACCGAAGCGTAAGAAGAGGAGTTCGGAAGGAGCGGTGGAGACGCCACAAGAAAGTATACTCAAACGGTTGACGCAAGAACGCATTGGAGAGATACAGAAGACATTAGTTGAAATGAATCAGCAATATGAACAATTGAAGGTAGGTTTATTCTGTAGGGTGACTGGTAATTAGTGACGAATACGTATGTGTGTTGGAATCACTGAGCTTAGAATAGAACTAAAAACTATCATCATCATTCTCCTGCCTTTATCTCAATTTATTTGGGGTTGGTATACTTCTCTATTAGTCGTCATCTCGGTAGTCACACCCTTTCTAGCCATATCATCTTCACACAATCCATCCATCGTTTCTTTGGTCTTTCTACTTGTATAGCCATCCGCATTCACACTCACAACTTTCCTCCGCTTAACATGCCCATACCATGACAACTGATTTCCACACAACTTATCAGTCACCGGTGTCACTTTCAGACTTCCTCTTATACAGAGTTGATATGACAGAGTGGCATTAAATTACACTACATATACTTTACGTAACTATAAAATCGATACCTACGGTATAAAAATAAAAAACACCAAAAATGACTAAAAAATTACATATGCGACTAAACTACTGCTCTGCTATTTAATAGATTTTTGGTACAGAGCTTGAAAATGGTCTCTAGTATAGACAGTTTAAAGGAAAGCCCCTGTGTCGTATCAACTCTGTATACTCATTCCTTATTCTATCCATTCACTTACACAACAGATCCCTCTTATTTTACCCTAAATAAAAAATAATTTGATCTTTTTAAACAGAACGAAATAACAGAAGCTCGCAATCCAGCCACCTCAGAGGATCGTTTACGCGAAGTATGGACGGCTATCGAAGCGAGGAACCGCGCGAGGGAGCGAGAGGCAGCGCGGCGGGCTGCCTGGCTGAAAGAGAGAGACGAAAGACGAGCGAGGGCCGATAGGGCGTGGAAGCCGATCCTGAATAGTCCTAGTCAACAGCAGCCGGCGACAGGTAATGATATGTAGAACTTAGTAGAGAGAAACTACGATAACATGGCGCGTCCCTCCAAATGACTGTTTCAATGTGTGTGTGTTTTTTTTGTTTTTTGAGTGATTCAAGAGGAAGGTTTAATGTATCGACATGCAATTTCCGTCGTCTACGCAGGCGAAGCCGCGGTCAGAAGCTAGTTGTCAATAATGCCAATGTTTCATTACAGTCGCCGTCCCCGCGCCCCCCGCGTCCCCGCTGCTGACGTCACTCCTCAAGTCCTCCCCCGTGGTGACCACACCGCAACATATATCACACCCAGCCAACTGTGTGGGTAGGTAGACCATTGCTCCATGGGAGAAAAACTAGGATAACATGGCGCGCCCCTCCAAATGACTGCTTCAATGTGTGTAGTCACATCCTTACGACAGAGTTTGTTTGTAGTTGTAAGTATTCGTGTTCAGTAGCAGGCCGGCAGCGACATGCGTTGTGAGTCTTGGTGGCGCGCGGTAATTACTTTCACAAATACTTTCAAACGTTTTGAATTTTGGAGGGGCGGGCCATTTTCGAACACATATTCTTGGACCTTTTGTATTATTTTTACTTATAGACTATATATAGCCCTACAGTTATGGGATAACCCTTGAACCTTGAATTCTTCAAAATTCAATCTTAGTCAAAGTCAAAGTTTTTATCAAGTGATGTTTGGTGAGACAAAAATTTCTTCAAAATATTTTATAGTAGCTCAAAAATCTACCCTAAGAGGCATGCATTGCTAAATTACAATATTAAAATTTAAGTTAAACACTAAGGCCTCTGAAAAAAAAAATTTTTTTTTCAGAAACAGTATCACCGTCAGTTACTGCGCCAACTCTATCCATGTTACTGGAGAAGTCAGCTTCCGGCACCAGCCAACATGAGAGCAAGCATGCAGCAATTGAGCATATAAAGAGTCAGCTCGTACAAATTGAACAGCAACTTAAAGGTAAGCAATCCGGGTCAGCGGGATTGTCCGAAAGGGTTACCGCTTCCTCGGAACATAAAGGGCTAAGGAAGGAACATGGATGGGTTTTAGTCAGTAAGATGCTGACACTACCTTCCGCTCCACCCAGAGCGGGAGGAGTCATTTGATGATTTCGCATCCTAGCAATATATTCTTCTTCATCTTCTTCAAAATCAAAAGTTAATATACAAGGTGAAATTGAATCCAAGGGCAATATTATAAGGGGTCATTTTACTCATCATTATGAACAACTTTCACTATGGGAACTAATCTGAAATCGCGATAAAAAGTCAGCTGTTCCATATATTATGCTCGCATAATTCGTCAAAATGTAGGAAACAGCTGATTTTTTCTTAAATCAGCACTTGAATGTCAAAATTGCGTAAAACAGTCCCACGACACACCCGCCCTTCACCACTTCCTAGTGCTTTAGCTGGGAAGAAGAAGTGGCGCAACAAACTCCCCAGCAGCACAGCTGTTCATTCAAAAATATGTCAAAAATAAAAAAAAAACAAAATCAAAAGTCATTTATTCAAATTAGGCTGAAGATCAGCACTTTTTGAAGGTCAAAGTTACATAAGACAGTCCCCCAAAAACGCCCACCCTTCACCACTTCCTAGTGCTTTAGCTGGGAAGAAGAAGTGGCGCAACAAACTCCCCAGCAGCACAGCTGTCTGTTTAGTTGGAAGAACTTGACTCTACACACATTTATCGCATGAGAAGTAATTAACATTACGAAACACATCACATTAAAATCAATCATTTGCCACATGTCAGCTAGCACACGTCAATATACCAATTAAAACATTAAAACTGACTGTACTCAAGCGTAAATTTAAAAAGAAAAAAAAAGAGCCTCCAGGTAAAAGTGCGTGCCCGCTTACATGTGCAATGCTGTACTATGTCCATACAGCCGTAACTCGAAGTTACAAATGATAAACTAGGACCATCGAAGTAAAATCAATCAATTAATCAAGGTAGGGTCCCGTGAGGGCCGAAGCCTGCCGGGCCAGCGGGATTGTACGAAGGGGAATTACTACCACGGAACATAAAGAGCTAAGGAAGGAATGATTTCCCATCCCCAAAAAAAAAAACAACAGCGCAACTGTCTGTTCAGTTAAACGAACTTGAATTATGTAAATACTACCTGCTCCCGCACGGTTTCACTCGCTGCCCGGCTCCTATTGGTCGGAGCGTGATGTTACATAGCCTGTAGCCTTCCTCGATAAATAGATTATCCAACAAAAAAATAATTTTTCGATTCGGACCAGTAGTTCCAGAGAAAAGCGCGTTCAAACAAACATACTCTTCAGCTTTATTATATTAGTATAGATTATATTAAATAAAATAAACTTGAAACGGCAAAAACTACAAAATTGAAATGTCTAATACGAATATTAATTACAAACATTTTTCTACATAAAAGCATTTTATTTTCAGCAAATACACCTCCGGTACTATCGACGTCTGAGCAACCATCGACACAGGTGCCATCTCTGGACATAGACGACATAGAAATCAAGGCAGAAGATGTCTATGCTTTCCGAGACGTTGATATACACATACCGCCCGTCTCGGCCATGCATAAACAAGTAAACAGGTTAGTAATAAATACTATCATTCATGTGGTAAAATACAATATTCATTTATTTCGCTATCGTACACGAACATGACAATTTATATTACACTAGCTTCCGCCCGCGGCTTCGCCCGCAAAATATGTCGACAAATTATACACATAAACCTCCCTCTTGAATCACTCTACCTATTACAAAAAACCGCATCAAAATCCGTTGCGTAATTTTAAAGATTTAAGCATACAGACAAACAAACAGACAAAAATAACGACTTTGTTTTATACTATGTAGTGATAACAAATTTAACATTTTAGAACTATTACAATTATTTTACATCAAAAAGTTTATCTCTCCCTCCGTCTTAAGAATTTTCGATCAGGTCACGTGTCCTGACGCGAGTTTAACATTTTTTACCCATCACAAAAAAGTGCGCAACGCCGCTAAAGAATTTTTCACTTCCAAAACAAAATGTTTTTACTTACTACGTTTTTCCCCTAACAAGCAGATAACCAAACTCCAAATTTTAGGTTTATCCGGGGAAAAATGCAATCACAATTTTCGTGACCTACAATACCGGGTTGTATAGATCATTATATATTTGACACGATCAAAAATAAGACATGAAAGCACATAGAAAAAAGACCGCTCGTCTTAAAAACTTCCATCACTGCACAGAAATTAAATATTATGCGGAGATATCATTGTAAAATTGCATTTAATGCTAATAAGTATTCCATTTGATGCTAAAAATCTGTGACGTCACATTGTTATATTTCATACAAATCACGTACAAATTCCGCGTTTTGACGGTTCATAAAAAGTAACGTTATTGACTACCCTTTCAAATACCCAATTATTCGTTTGTAGAACATCAGAGAAGCCAGCGGGCCAGGCGTCGAGTAAGGAGGATGTTGACGTCACATCCGCTTCCGTTCCCGAAGAAACTCCTATCATAGTAGACGAGCAAGTCATAAAGGTAAATTTCAGCATGGGTAGCGGGATTGTCCGAAAGGGTTACCGCTACCCCGGAACATGAAGAGCTAAGGAAGGAACATGGATGGGTTTTAGTCAGTAAGAGTCTGACACTACCATCCGCTCCACCCAGAGTTGGGTTATTTCCCATCTTTAAAAAAATTGTGAAAGATAAATTTCTTATGTTTTTTTACAAAATTGCAGGTCAATGTTAGTTGTATGTTGATCCAAATATGATTCAAAATAGCAAAAAGAGTTTAAGCTAGACATAAATTACGATAACATGGCGCGCCCCTCCAAATGACTGTTCCAATGTGTGTAGTCACATCCTTACGAAACAGTTTGTATGTAGTTGTAAGTATTCGTGTTCAGTAGCAGGCCGGCAGCGACATGCGTTGTGAGTCTTGGTGGCGCTTTGTGGTTGTTTTCACAAATACTTTTAAACGTTTTGAATTTTGGAGGGGCGGGACATGTTATCGTAGTTTTTCTCTATGTTAAAATATTTTTGTTTTTTCATTATAGGTGGAGCCGGAACAAGTCACAGTTGAGCCGTCTGAAGAAGATATTGTACAGGAAGATATAGATACGGTAAACAATAATTAATTACTGCTTGTTTATTTGCTTTCTGCTGTAAATGGTATAAAATAGAACCCGAAAAAACAAAATTAAAAGGGTCAACTTTCTTTTGCGTGTGGTTAGTGACTTAACTGGTGTCAGAGTTTTTATGCTGCCCATGGGCCTCTGACTGAGCTTCACATGCTGTTGAGAAATATCTCTCAGACATGCTGGTTTCCTCAAGAAGTTTCCTTGGGTTGGAACTCGAGACCTATGACTTGGCAGTCCGACGGTCACACCACTAGGCTATCACTGCATTCCATCCATTCATAATGACACTGACAGCTTTTGAACCGGTTTAAGATGTCTTGATCGCGTTCAGTTTCATTGGTGGAATTCGCCTTCGACTGGTACCTAGAATACGCGGTTCAGCGTCACCGACAAACTGAAGCGGAGACACTGAACTGACTCCGCGTGATAGATATGGCCCGCTCCTCTCACAGATAGAAGGCCCGTGTCCCAGCGAACATTATAGGCTGATTTCAGGTTAAGCTACGCTTGCCGGGGTTGGTCTGTGGATGGGTGACCATCTTAAGATATCGAGACTCCTCCGTGCCTCGGAAAGCACGTTAAGCCGTTGGTCCCGGCTGTCATTCGTGGATCTTTGACAGTCGTTACGGGTAGTCAGAAGCCCGAAAGTCTGACAGCCAGTCTTACCAAGGGGTATCGTGTTACCCAGTTACTGGGTTGTGGAGGTCAGATAGGCAGTCGCTCCATGTAAAATACTGGTATTCAGCTGCATCCGGTTAGACTGGAAGCCGACCCCAACATAGTTGGGAAAAGGCTAGGCACATTGATTTATGTATGCTATGATATCCATACTTTTCCCATCCCTACCTACATTAAAGAATAACTATTTCATGTCTCTAGGAGCCTGTACACCCGCCAGTGCAAGCAGCAAGAATAACGAAGGAGTTGTCACCGGAAATAGAAGTCAAAGTAGCCTTCCCGGAAGTCAAGTTCCCCACCACAGAAATCAAGATTATACATCCGGAAGTTCAGAAGGTACCTTGTTTTTTTTGAGGATGGGTAATCATCAAATGAGTCCTCCCACTCTGGGTGGAGCGGCAGGGAGTGTCAGACTCTTACTGACTAAAACCCATCGATGTTCCTTCCTTAGTTATTTGTGTTCCGGGGTAGCGGTAACCCTTTCGGACAATCCCGCTTACCCGGTCAGAAGGTATCAATGTACAGAGGCCAGCACATCAAGTTACCACAATCTGTCAAATTTCTTTGATAGTATTTCAACTTTATTGCAAAGACAGATAAGGATAGCTTGATGTGCTAGCGTCTGTACAATTTTGTTATCCGTCACATTAATGTTATAAAGGCGAAGATTTGTGAGTTTGTATGTTTGTCCGTCCGTCGGATCTGGATGAAACTTGGCACAGAGGTAGTTTATGACCTGGATTAACACATAGGATACTTTTATCCCGGTAGCACGTTCGCTTGGGATCATTTTCGACGTCCACGCGCGTGAATTCGCTGGCAGCAGCTAGTTGCATATAATTACGACTGAGTTCTGGAAGTGGGTGAATTTGTTCGATGTGTTGGTGTGTTTGTGTATGAACGTGCGGGTGTGTATGAATGTGTGTGTGTTTGTGTGTGAATGTGCGGGTGTGTATGAATGTGTGTGTGTTGGTGTGTGAATGTGCGGGTGTGTAGGGGTGTGTGTGTGTGGGTGTGTGTGTGTATGAATGTGCGGGTGTGTGTGTAGTGGTGTGTGGGCGTGTGGGTGTATGAATGTGTGTGTGTTTGTGTGTGAATGTGCGGGTGTGTATGAATGTGTGTGTGTTGGTGTGTGAATGTGCGGGTGTGTAGGGGTGTGTGTGTGTGGGTGTGTGTGTGTATGAATGTGCGGGTGTGTGTGTAGTGGTGTGTGGGCGTGTGGGTGTATGAATGTGTGTGTGTGGGGGTGCGTGGGTGTGGGTGTGTGTTTGTATGAATGCGTGTGTGTGTGTATGAATGTGTGTGTGTGTGTGTATGAATGCGTGTGTGTGTGTATGAATGTGTGTGTGTGTGTGTGGGAGTGCGTGGGCGTGTGTGGGCGTGTGGGTGTATGTGTATAAATAAAGATTTATTTTCCTCGTACACTGTATAGCCCTGCTGGGCCCGCGTGGTGTATTATGGCCCTCTCACAGAGAGGAGGCCTGCGTCCCAGCAGTGAGAACATTCAGCAGTGGACGACAGGCTGATTATGCTTATGCACTTATGCGTTTTATCTAAACCTGTATTTTTTTTTGCCATAGATAAAAGAAGAAATCAGAGAGCCAGAAACACCGACGGAGCCAGAACCGTTAGAAGAAGAGATTGTAGAAGAAACGCCAGAAGTCGTTGAAGAAGAAAAGTGAGTTATGATAATGAAAACTTACTGTCTATTAGTGTTAATTGTTATTCAAACTCAAAGCATTTATCTTCTATATATATAAAAGAAAGACGGGTTTGTTCCCTCCATTATAACTCGAGATCTGCTGGACCAATTTTCATGGTTTTTATTTCGTTGGATTTGTCTCCGCCCTGAATAGCAGAATACATTTTTTTTTTTTTTTTTTGGTAGGTAGCGTAGGTAGGTAGGTAGGGTAGGTAGGTAGGGTAGGTAGGTAGGGAAGGTAGGTAGGTAGGGTAGGTAGGTAGGGTGGGTAGGTAGGGTAGGTAGGTAGGGTAGGTAGGTAGGTAGGGTAGGTAGGTAGGGAAGGTAGGTAGGGTGGGTAGGTAGGGTAGCTAGGGTAGGTAGGGTAGGTAGGCAGGTAGGTAGGGTAGGTATCACGGTTAAGACAGGACCACGTCTGTCGGGTCAGCTAGTTTCAATATAAACCAATTATATGTACTTTTGAATTGTCAAGGTGTCAGTCAGAATGATGAAGCTAGTTGCCCATTCCAAAGCAGTAGGTACCTATGGAGAAGAACGGGCAAGAAACTCCATGGGAGTCCATGGAGTTTCTTGCCCGTTCTTCTCCTTAAATCAAAATACGGTTACAAAATCTGGGTAACATTATTCATGTTGAAATTATACATGTGAGAACGTCGCAGAACGTAAAAAAGCGTCCGTAATTAAAAGATTTAAAAAAAATCCAAAAGTTACATTAAAATTAAAAAAAAACGTGGCATCTAAGAGACGGCCAGTCTCTACTGACAGACGAACATGACGCATGGATAATTGTCCCACTGCAGGGTAAAGACCCTCAGCGGTACTGTCGAAAGAGTTACCCCGGAACATAAAGCGCTAAGGAAGGAACGTGGATGGGTTTTAGTCAGTAAGAGTCTGACACACCCTTCCGCTCCACCCAGAGCGGGAGAAGTCATTTGATGATTTCCCAGCCTTAATAAAGGCGGGGGGGACGCGCTAGTAAAGCTCGTGAAATTCAAATTTTTTATTTTTTCAGTACACAAATTTTAGTATATCTATTTTGTACTTAACAAATGTCGTCGTCTTGTCAGCTTTAGTCGACGATGGCGTGTTGAACAGGTTTTCATTTGTCGGCTATATCCGACCGTGGCGTGTTGGGGACATTTTCATTTGTCGGCTATATCCGACCGTGGCGTGTTGAACAGGATTTCATTTGTCGGCTATATCCGACCGTGGCGTGTTGGGGACGTTTTCATTTGTCGGCTATATCCGACCGTGGCGTGTTGAACAGGTTTTCATTTGTCGGCTATATCCGACCATGGCGTTTTGGGCACGTTTTAATTTCTCGGCTATATCCAAACTTGGCGCTAAATCACTTAGGATTTGAATTAAATTTTACAGTGTAATACAAGAAGAGTCGCTCCAAGAAGAGATAAAAGAAGAACCGCGGTCAGTAGAGTCAGAAGTCGCAGAAGAGGTGGTAGATACGGAGCCCGCGGCGGAAATACCGCCGGAAACGATCCCCCTGCCGCCGGAACCGGTGATAGAGGAACCGGAACCAGAGACTGTAGTTGAAGGTAAGTGATATAATAGTAATAATACCCTTGGACATTTCACACAACGCCATATAGTCCCAAGTTAACAACATAATGCTTGTGTTATGGTAACGAGATGGCTGATAAACTACTTATATACCTAAATTTTTTTTTTGTAAATACATAAGTACGTATCATAGATAGAAAAACACCCAGACCCGGAACAAATACTTGCAGGTCGTACAAATATTTGTTCCGTGCGGGAATCGAATCCGCGACATGCTGCGCAGCAGTCAATCGCTCAACCACTGCGCCAACCGTGTCGTTGAAATATCACGCCTTGTTACCCCAAAGGCTTGGGCAGAGGTGGACCTATAGTACACCCGCACTTCGCCAGTTATGTTTGAATCGTGAGGAGCTCGTGGCTAAGTAATAACAGCCGCACGGATCGATCCATCAGGTTAAGCTACGCTAGCCGAGGTTGGTCCTTGGATGGGTGACCATGTTTACATAACGAGACTCCTCCGTGCCTCGGAAAGCACGTTAAGCCGTTGGTTCCGGCTGTCATTTGTGCATCTTTGACAGTCGTTACGGGTCGTCAGAAGCCCGAAAATCTGACAGCCAGTCTTACCAAGGGGTATCGTATTACCCAGTTACTGACTGGGTTGTGGAGGTCAGATAGGCACTCGTTCCATGTTCAATACTGGTATTCTGCTGCATCCGGTAAGACTGGAAGCCGACATAGTTGGGAAAAGGCAGCAGATTGATTGATGTTTGAGTCCCATGATATAGGGGGCGAGCCTATTGCCATCAAACATATACATGTTCCACGCGCGCCTCAAAGAGATGTAAGCATAAGGGAAGGGGCCCGTTAGGGCCGAGCCTCCTGGGTCAGCGGGATTGTCCGAAAGGGTTACCACTGCCCCGGAACGCAAAGGGGGCGCAAGGACCATGGTGTGTTGGGCACGTTTTCATTTGTCGGCTATATCCGACTATGGCGCACAAATGGTTAAAAACAGCTCTAATTTCAATATCTGAGGAACCATAAACAACTGATACAAACCCACCCTTTACGCCTACCAGAACCACAGACACAGCCGGAACCGGAAATCCCGACGCTACCGGAACCAGTTCACGCTGATTCCATAGAGCACGAACTGGAGATGATGGAGAAGGAACCGGATCCGCCCAGAGTGGAAGAGCAGAAGAGTGTGGAAGACGCTAAGAAGGATGAAGAAGCTGAGGTAATAATATAATAATTATTATACTAGCTGTGCCCGCGACTTCGTCCGCGTGGAATAGTGACAATGTTCGCCGTGATTCTTTAAATTGACATAACTTTTTTTATTTATGAACCGATTGACATGAAATGAAACACTAAATGTTAAGTGAAGCTTACTAAAATATATTAGTAAAAACCGCATCTAAATCGAATAAGCCGTTTCTGATATTAGCGTGCACAAACACCCAGACAAACAGACAAAATAAAATGTATTACAATTTCTGGTTCGGCATCGATATAATAACAACCCCAGCTACTTTTTTTTATATATTTCCATTGTACAGACACCACTTTTCTACAATTTTATTACATGTAATAGATAATAGATATAGTTGAGTGTAAATCCGTAATGTGTTAGTAGGTACTCGTAACAGATAAAACTTACTACTATCTTAGTAACCTGAAGGAAACCAATTACATTAAAAATCACAAAAAATAAACAATTAATTCATAAACTTTCTCATGTTCTGTGTTTCGGAAGGGGGTGGGGGGAGGTATATGAGTATACAAAAAAAGTTTATTTAGGAAAGTTGATTGTAATCATTAGTACAATCACGTGTTTAAATATCGGTCACTAAGTACCAGTTACTTTATATAATCTGTTTCATACATTTTCATCGATAAAAATTGCATTTTTGTAGTTGACTAGGTTTTGTCCGCGACTTCGTCCGCGTGTAGTTCGGTTATATCGCAATATCGGAAATAAAATAAGTGTCTTAGGTATCTATTCGGGTTTACTAAGACACGCCGTAAAACCCCTTCTTCTCTTCGTGTGGTTAGTAACTAACCTGGTGTCAGAGTTTTCATGCTGCCCATGGGCCTCTGACTTAGCTTCACATGCTGTTGAGAAATATCTCTTAGACATGTTGGTTTCCTCACGTTGTTTTCCGCCACCGATTTTTAATGTGAGCTTGGGGCAGTCATTTATCCATTTTCTTTAACTCCTGAAAAATCTCCAGAAAATTTTCTGAAAAATGAATCTAATTCATTTTTAGGCCCATTTGCTTGTCGACCGTCGGAGCGTTCACACGTATCAGCTGTGTCAATAGACGTTAGAAATATCGTTATAATTCAAAATAAATCAGTTGTGATTATTTCTAGGTGATTGTAAAAATTAATTATATTAGATCGTTTGTAACCGTTGTTATTTTTTTTTATGTAACTTGTTTCTGGTTCCTAAAAAAATCAATGAATGAATCTAATTCATTTTTTTCTTTCAGGACATCCCATTGAAGGAGATGATCAAAGAAGAGTCTTTACCGATAGCTCAAGAAGCAGAAGTCAAAGAAGAGAAGGACAAGACGGACGTGGAAGATACGCACACGGAGACGGATGATGATACTCCTATGGAGGTAAATACAGTACTCCCAAATTAATAATGCACATGCAAATCTTCGCTAATTGTCGTATTCCCGGAAACACCCGAATCATTGCATCGTTCGAGTCCTTAACAATGCACTTGCATTTTGCACCTTGTTCGAAAGAACTAGGAGTCAATATCATGTGTACACAATCGAAAACAATTCGGGCGGTCGGCGGCGGTCGGCGGTCAGTCAAAGGTCCGTCAGTCGTCTTGTTATATTGGTGGTGACTGCACGTGTTCTCTTTGTCTGGAATTATATAGAGCTGCTATTACACACCCTTCTTGGTTTTGTTTTCAAAGGTGAATTTAATTTCAACTTTAATTATCTTATTCAAATTTAAATAGTTAATTTTGTAAAATATTTAAATATACTAACATTTTTCACGTTTTATCAATATTAAAAATTAAAAATACCTACGTAAAATACATATTAAGTACTAGAAAAAACATATTAAAAATCAGATTTAGGCTTATATGAATTATAGCTCGCTATTTACTTACATGGAATTATTGAATCAAATTTCGTCACTGATTAATCAATATTTATCTCTTTTACGACAAAACACATAATCACACTAAATTACGCATGAAGAAAATGCACTTAACCACTCTATATACATATCGTCTTTCGACGCTCGGGGAATACGACCGTTGCCGAACAGTGGCGAAGATTTCTATGCGCATTATCACTTTTGGAGACCTGTACTTAATTGAAACGAAGTTCCTCGTCGCGCGTTGCGAAAGGGGGCTAGACGCAAATTAAGACCAAAAGTTGTAACGACACTTTTTTTTGAGTAAAATATGATATCTTTTTAATCAATATTTTTTGATCTGTTAATTTTAGATCAGATTTTTTTTGATTATTATAACTTAAAAGAAATAAAATTTTATTACAATTCAACTAGTCTTACCAAGGGGTATATTACTCTGTTGCTGGGTTGTGGCGGTCAGATAGGCAGTCGCTCCATGTAAAACACTGGTATCAGCTGTATCCGGTTAGACTGGAAGCCGACCCGAACATAGTTGGGAAAAGGCTAGACAGATTGATTTTAATACAATCTTTTTTCAGTGTAAATTCAAATTCAAATTCTTTAATTCAGACACGAGTCCATAGTGTTAGTATAACAAAATAAATAACAAGACTAAAAAAATTAGAAAAAAAAAAAAACATAGATCTTGCATATTGTTTTAAATGCTGCTCTTCTCTTACAGTTGAGTCGAGAAGAAGAGAAGGATGGTAAGAAGAAACGCGACTACTCCCGCAAGAAGAAGTCGGATTCAAGAAGTATGTATTTTATTTCTTTAACAAGGTTTTAGCCCAGCCAAAATGTAACAACATATATAAAAAACTTGCAGCATCAGAAAAATTGCAAAATTGAACCTGCAGACCCCGCCCATTTCTTCTTTTTCGTGTAGTTAGTGTCAAAGTTTTCATGCTGCCCATGGGCCTCTGACTTAGCTTCACATGCTCTTGAGAAATATCTCTCAGACATGCTGGTTTCCTCACGATGTTTTCCTTCACCGATTTTAGAAGATTTCAGAAGTTTAAATGTGCTTTTTAAACAGTACGATATAAATCGACGAAAGGAGAAGAATGGAATGATGCCTATTCTTTTTAATTAATCCGCAAGCTAGACTATTAAAAAATATTAGACACGTATTTTGTCTTTTTTTACGTAATCCAAAGATTACGTAACATTGAGTTAAAATGTGGCATGACGTCACGAGTATGTAGTTTTTATACTTACTTGTGACGTAGCGAGCCCCCACTGCCCAACTTTAATGCGTTTTATCTACGTCATTTTCTATTAAATGATAAGCAAAAATTACGTGTCAAATATATTTTTTAATATCTGAATGACGGACTAATTATAACTTATTTTTTTTTACCTAATACGGATGCCTTTTATTGTATGGGCCTTTGTCGCCTGATAGAAATAAATAATTAAAAAATAAATTTTACCAGCGTGTTCGGGCTCCGAGAGCGCGACGGAGGCGAGTGCGCCGGAGTCGCCGAGCGCGAACGACGCGGAGCGGCAACATCGCCTGTGGAAGAAATCTGTCATGCTGGTGTATAGCAGGTTAGATATTCTGATAATGAAAAAAATTACATTCTAAAATCCTCATTTTTACCCAGTCGCATTGAAATATATTTTTTATTTTCATGTTATTCTATCTTTTAAGGACATAAAAATTATAACAGTTACACAGTACAATTTAAATGTGATAGAATAAATTAAAAATATGTAAACCACACCAAAGTCCGTGAAATTGTTAAATTTCATTTATTTCGCGGCCGATACTAAAATCCTTTACCGTGCCGTGCCGCCAGAGGGCGGGGGAGTAGTCCTTAACGTGCTTTCCTCGGCACGGAGAGGTTTCGGTTGGTATATGAAGACCCATCCACGGACATTATTGCTTTACCCCCGATCCAGCTTGCCCCTTGCTGCCCTCCCCCAGCGCCGCCTTAAGAGACCAGTGCCGAAGCCTTTGAAGTGGTTTTCGATATTAAGTCAAAATACGGTGAACAAATAAATATTTTAAGTCAAAAAAATTACAGTGTATTTGGAATATAAAAAGGAAAGTATTCACCAAATTTCGTGGAAAAAAAAATGTTTTGTAAACGATAAAAATCCTAGGTATAACTTGGTTATTTGAACTTTTCACATAAAAGATCTTTTTATTACCTACATCTTTGATATTTAACTTTTTTCCATAGGACTTGTAGTTTTGCCGGAAATCGAGATAAACAATTTTTTACCCTTAAAAACGCACCCCCATCCACTTCCCGACCTCAGATCGCCCGTAAATTATTTTTCCTTTAATTTTTGTTATATTCTCTTCCTTTTCCAATGAGTTTCATCCTATTATAATTTTTTTTAGGTCCATACCCCACAGGGGTTGCCCTTAGCGTGTAGCCACTTAGTTTGTAAGTTTAATTAAGCCCTGGCTGGAGGCTGCAATCCTTTTGTGGCATCCACAGGCAAGTCCGGTTAAGCAGTAGACAACCTTATGGTTGAACTGCGAGATGCCAGTATAAAAAAAAAAACATTATTGTTTGTTCTTCCCAGGTTATGTGCCCACAAATACGCGTCTCTGTTCCTCCGACCGATCAGTGACGACGAAGCCCCAGGCTACAGCCAAGTCGTCAAACGGCCCATGGATCTTACTACGATAAGGAAAAATATCGAATCGGGCGTTATAAGGTAACTCTAACTCAAAGAATTATTTATCTATAGTTCTATACTAATATTATAAAGAGAAAAGATTTGTATTTTTGTGTGTATGTTTGTAATGAATAAACTCAAAAACTACTGTGCCAATTTCAACTTTCTCTCACCTTTAGAAAGCTTAGTTTTCAGGGAGTAACATAGGCTACTTTTTATCCCGGGAAAAATAACGGGTCCCGCGGGAAAAACACGGGAGCGAAGCCGCGGGCAAAGTGCGGACAGAGAAAGCGACTTTGTTTTATACTATGTAGTGATAACATAGTATAAAACAAAGTCGCTTTCTCTGTCCCTATATCCCTATGTATGCTTAAATCTTTGAAACTACGCAACGGATTTTGATGCGGTTTTTTTTATAATATATTATAGAGTGATTCAAGAGGAAGGTTTATGCGTATAATCGACATGTTATGCGGGCGAACCCGCGGGTGGAAGCTAGGTTCAAATAAACCAATTACAGGCACTTTTGAATTGTCAAGGGGTCGGTCAGTCAGAGAGATGAAGCTAGTTGCCCATTCCAAAGCAGTAGGTACCTGTGGAGAAGAACGGGCAAGAAACTCCATGGACACTCTTTTAAATCAGAATATGGTTACAAAATCTGGGTTACATCATTCATGTTGAAATATACATGTGAGAACGATGCAGAACGTAAAAAAGCGTCCGTAGTTTAAGATTGACCTTTTGAATGTAATTGTCACATATACGTGACAAGCAAGCGCATGCCCTGTACGCCAACGACACAAATATGTGACAATGGCAACAACACTATAACACGAAATAAACAATTAAATCATTACTTTTGTGTGTGTTTGTATCCTATAATAATAAATATGTTAATCCAGGTTATAAAAATAATAGTTGAAAAAAAAAACTAAAAAACACGCTTTTTTAGAAAACCGAACTAAAAAATAGAAAATAAATTTTGTAAATAAGAAAAAAGTATATTTTATTTTTTCTAAAGCGTGGGGTGCATGGCGGATGTGAAATTTTTTAGTTTTTGCAAACTATTATTGATTTCCTACTTTTTAGTTGAAACTAATAATGTATATTGTCATCGGTCCTCGATAAATCTATTTTGAACGAAATGTGGCCGTTTAAAGTGGGTCAAAATCGCGCCCAAAGGAGTCGGTTACAAACAAACAAACAGGTGAAGCTTATATAAAGCGTGTAATAATCTATCTCTGTGCCAAATTTCATCAAGGTTTGTTCTGTAGTTTTTGCGTCAAGCAGCAACAAACAAACATACAAACACACACAAACTTTCGTCTTTCTAATATTTTATATGGTTTTCAGGACGACAGCGCAGTTCCAGCGAGACGTCCTACTAATGCTCTCAAACGCCCTCATGTACAATAGCAGTGAACATAGCGTGTATACGATGGCTAAAGAGATGCATGCAGAGGTATGTACTCATTCCTGCCGCTATACGGTGATTTTTAATTCACTATTAACTTTGAGGGCGTGACAGTACCCATTTTTATGAACAACTTTCGTTATGAGACCAACTATGAAATAACAAAAAAAAATACATCTGTTTCATACGTTTTCATCTTTTAAACATTGGACTTTTGTATGAAAAATTCTTTTTTTTATATTTTAGAGTTCGTCTCATAGTCAAAGTTACTTATACTTATGGGTACTGTCATTCCCCACTGACAGCGATGGGGATGAAATTTTTGACGCCCTATGAGCTCTTTCCCTTTTTTACCACTTGTACATAATAAATATATTTTATAGTTTTAGGTTGTATACAGGGTGTACAAACCCCTTAAGAGCTTAAAAACGACTTACATTTAACCGTGTCATATTTATGTTACAAAATGGAAATGTTCCAATAATCTTTCTCCCCGCCAGGCCCAGGGCCAGCTGGGCATGCTGCTGGCGGCGCAGGCGCACGCCGGCCTGCTGGACAGCGCGCCCTCGCGCCGCAAGCGACGCCGCGAGCACTCGCCCCGCCCACAGGCACATAAGCGACACCACTGATGCGAGGACGAGCGACACGACGAATATATTTAGTATTGTGCAATGTTGATAGTTTCAATGATTGCAGTTCTATACTGGGTGTAACCGAAAGGGTATCACTACATAGTATAAAACAAAGTCGCTTTCTCTGTCCCTATATCCCTATGTATGCTTAAATCTTTAAAACTACGCAACGGATTTTGATGCGGTTTTTTTTAATAGATAGAGTGATTCAAGAGGAAGGTTTATGTGTATAATTTGTCGGCATATTTTGCGGGCGAAAGCTAGTATACATATAAAAGCATATGCTACAGACCACCAAACTAAACAACTTTAACTATGGGACCAAATCTGAAATCGCAAAAAAAAATCGGCTGTTCCCTACATTTCGACGAGTCACGTGACCAAAAATGTATAGAACAGCTGATTTTTTTAGCGATTTCGGAGTTGGTCCCGTAGTAAAAGTTGTTCAGTTTGGTGGTCTGTAGCATATGCTTTTGTATGTATATACCCTTTCGTTTACACCCAGTATACAGAGTGAAATTTAATAAAAAATCTGCTGTTCCCTACACTTTGACGAGTTATGCGAGCATAATAGGTGAACAGCTGATTTTTTCGCGATTTCAGATTTGTTCCCATAGTGAAAGTTGTTCATAATGACGAGTACAATGACCCCTTATAATATTGCTCATGAATTCAATTTCACCCTGTTTATAGGAAAAGCGATACCGTTTTATAAGATGTTAAAAATAAACTCAAAGAATTTCGTGGGAGCATTGTACTCATCGTTACGAACAACTTTTACAATGGACTGAACCCTGAAATCGCGAAAAAAATATGAGCTGTTCCATACATTTATGCACACGTAACTCAGTAAAATGTGTGGAACAGCTCATATAATTTTTTTCTTAATTTTTTAACACCTTATATAAAGGAAGTCATTTACATCCGTACTTGACATTGAGGAGATCGAAAAGGCTCTGTAATTAGACGGCCGTCATTTGGCGACCGTTATATCACGGCACCGCTTTGTTAAGTTTCAGCTTTCTAAAAAAGCGAGACCCCAATTTGACGTGCATAAAGATAAATGTTAACAATTATCTTGGCCAACTAATCTGAGGGCTGATTCCACCAATGAAACTGAACGCTATCAACACGTTTAAACTGCGTTCAAGAGCTGTCACTGTCGTAATTCAGTTGAACGTAGTTTAAATGTGCTGACGGCGTTCAATTTCATTGGTGATTCTGGCCCTCCTTTAAATGAGCCATGAGTCGTGAGAGTTGAATTTATCAGCTATTTAAAAATTGTGTGTTAGTTATGAGATTGAAACAGAATAGTTAATACACTAGTTGCATAATGTAAACCCCGCTTTATAGAATCCACTTCGGGGGCCTTGTTAACCTTTTGAACGCCATTGTCACATATATGTGACAAGCAATCGCATTCCCAGTACGCCAACGACACAAATATGTGACAATGCGGGTACACTATGTGTGTAATATAGCAGAATGAAAAGTATATATAAATAATGAAAAATGGAATGTTTGTAGATTAGTCGACATTCTTTGAAAATCTCAACCTGCGTGATGTGAGCTGTTATTCTACCAAATGGTAGTTAGGGATTAACACTGCTTTTTTTTGAGGATGGGAAATCATCAAATGACTCCTTCCGCTCTGGGTGGAGCGGAAGGGAGTGTCAGACTCTTACTGCCTAAAACCCATCCATGTTCCTTCCGTAGCTCTTTATGTTCTGGGGTAGCGGTTACCCTTTCGGACGATCCCGCTGAGGGATTAAAACTACTGACAGCTTACTTCCGATTTCTCTTGATGATGAGATTTTTGTGTCATCCACGAAAACGCGTCTTTTTTGGTCGAGGGGGCCGCGGGGTGGGGGAAGTTTGATCCGATTGCATGAGTAGCGTACATCGACACCACTACTACGCCAGCCCGTACGCTGCCATGAACACAGCTGTGTGTTTTCTGTTCTATCTCACAGTCCACACACATACGTGCTCAATACATTTTGATCCATTCTAAGCTCAGTGCCTTCAACACAAACATGTGTTGATTGTCCATACAATGCAATGCGTGTTGAAGGCACTCAGTAGGGATTTCGGCGACACGTATGCGTGTTGAAGGCACTGAGCTTAGTATAGCACCTGGCAAAAAATTGTGGCAGAGTATAAGCTAGCGAAAAGAATGCACACTTGGACTGTAAGCGATTAGGGTCGCAGCTCATTAGAGTCACCCGGCACCCACTCCGCACCACCTCGCCTCTGCTCGCATGCTTGCCTTGCGTTCACTCCATTGCGAGTTGCGAGGTCCATTGGTTGACCGCGCGATGTTTATAGGTGCTAACGCGGCGTCCACCCGTGAACTACCTGTCGACAATGAATGAATGCCGTGCGTCGAGGTGCTACGGGGTGGGTGCCGGGTGGCTTTAGGAAATAGAGTGGGGTGCGTCTTGGTGGATGGCTCTATTTATAACTTAAACGATTGTAGTTTCAAGTGATACATATTAATAATTAAGTAAACTACTCTAAATTGTATTATGCTTTGCGCTTGTTTCTCGAAAGTATGTGTAAGTTATATTATTAGGTACAATTATGTATTTTTTTTGTAAATAAAATGACAATAATGCAATTTTTGGTTTTTATTTATCCCCTCTGGTGTATGTATAATGTGATGTGTGGTGTATCTTTTCTTCGCTGTTTCGAAAGAGTTTGTTTGTAGTTGTAAGTATTCGTGTTCAGTAGCAGGCCGGCAGCGACATGCGTTGTGAGTCTTGGTGGCGCGCGGTAATTTCTTTCGCAAATAATAATAATATAATAAATAATAATAAATTCATTTATTTCTCACCACAATATTTAAAGAGATTATGTACATGGGAATATTGTTTAGTAAATATTGAACTCTAATAATATATTGTGGGAGACTGGTGCCTAAGCTAGGCTAATGGCCTGTGTTATAGGACACCAGGTCCCCACCCTTTAGTTGCAATACACCTTTAGTTGCGGCAAGTTCAGTGTTGTGGGAGGTAAGTAATATGAGGCTGTGTATTAGGTGTAAATGAAGTATGTGTGTGTGTGTGGTGTTAGATTACTGTACGCGTCGATATAGGTGTTATATGGAATAGTTGTAAATAAATAATAATACTTTCAAACCTTTTGAATTTTAGAGGGGCGGGACGGGATGTTATCGTAGTTGTATTTTTCTACCCACAATTGATTATTTGACTCTGTCAAAAATAAATTACATAGAAAAAAGACCGCTTATCTTAAAAACTTCCAACACCGTACAGAAATCCAATATTATGCAAAGATATAAATGTAACATGTAACATAACAATTTAATGCTAATAAGTATTCCATTTGATTCTAACAATCTGTGACGTCACATTGTTACATTTCATACAAATCACGTACAAATTCCGCGTTTTGACAGTTCATAAAAAGTAACGATATTGACTGCCCTGTCAAATACCCAATTCGCTAGTTATGTCCCATGTAATAAGCGGCGAGCCTATTGCCAACCAGACAACGCCAAACTTCAGGCTGATACTGAGAAATTCCAGAAAGCCTAGCCTTTTCCCAACTATGTTGGGGTCGGCTTCGAGCCTAACCGAATGCAGCTGAATACCAATATTTTACATGTAGCGACTGCCTACCTGACCTCCACAACCCAGTAACTGGATAATACGATACCCCTTGGTAAGATTGGCTGTCAGACTTTCGGGCTTCCGACGATCCGTAACGACTGTCAATGATCCACGAATGACAGCCGGGACCAACGGCATAAACTTTTGAACGCCATTGTCACAGATACGTGACAAGCAAGCGCATGCCCTGTACGCCAACGACACAAATATGTGACTATGTGGTACACTATCAACACGAAATTAAATCATTACTTTTTCACCTCACAGGCTCGGAAAGAGTCTGTTTGTCATTCGAAATCTGAGCCCAAAATTGCATTTTGCTCTCTAGCGTGGAAAGAGTTTTTAAAATTCGAACCATTCTATTTAATAATTTTCTATACTGCCAGTCCACTGAAAATGCATGACACGGTCTAAAATAAAATATTAAATCACATACATAAAAAAATACCGCTCACCTTAAAAACTTGCATCACCGTACATAAATTAAATATTATGCGAAGATATAATTGTAAAATTTATAAGTATTCCATTTGATTAAAAAAAATTTGAATAGTCCATTAAAATACTTCTCTGTCAAATACCCAATTGCAGTAATTTAAGTTTAATTTTTGAAACAAAATAAATACTTATATAATTATGTTAACCTTTTTCATGGCAAAAAAAATATGTATTAAATTAAATTAGTTAGTTACTTGTATTGCTTTTTTCTTTCATTCTCCTTAGAGGACAAGTAGGATTGAGAAAAAAATACAGGCTATCTAATTTTAGAGATATTCTATGTATCTCATAAGATACATTGCCAAGTATCTGTTATTTTCTTCACATGAGTCAATGTATATGAGACGCTCGAACAAAATAAAACTCAACATATAACACCTGTTTTCTTGCACCTAGCAGTTTCCTCGCTGTAGTGAGGTGAAAAATTGTGTGTTGCGCTCGGCAGCAAAGCTTTTATGCGTCTCGTACCTTTGAAACCTTCGCTACTCTTAGGATTCTATATTTGAACCACTCGCTTCGCTCATGGTTCAACCCTAGAATCCTTCGCTAGCTCAGGTTTCAATTCAAGTACTCGCGCCAAAAATCAACTTTGCAGCCTTGCATAACAAATAACTATTGTGTGTTTATACAGATAATGTTAAAAATCTCTCGTGCGTATTTAATGACATGAAACAAAATAAAAGACGCCATGGATATTGGGCAATTTATGATAACAAAAGATAAATTTGTAGCTCAGCGTGGAGGGCAGGCACGTGCGTTTATGCTCTGGCGTTCAAAAGGGTAGCGTGCTTTCAGAGACAAATCAGTAAAATAAAACACAATAAATATTCTTCTATGATAATGTATTTCACTTAAGTTTTACATCGTACAACCAACTGAACTCGAAAGTAATCGACAAATACTATATATTTAATGTGATACACTTGGAGATTGAATATAAACTTTCTTTCCACGTCTCTTATACAATAAGTCATGTCCGTTTAATACCTCAGAAAGATTAAAAAAGACAAAAAAAAAACATTAATTTTCTATCGACATCATATTATCATTTCTTTGTTAATTCATAGAATTTTTTTCATTAAAAATCGTATCGTTGACTAAATATAATGATGTCCTATAAACTCCTACACAGCTTATAGTTATTTTTTTTATCTTTTTTCAACGCTCTGAGGGTAACTTGGGAGTAATAAGTAAAACATTCAAGTCGCTACTTTATGGTACTGGACAGTATTGTAGCTGTCTTCAATAACTTTGGATAATAATTCCATCCTAATCATTTTGTACGAAGACTTATCAATCATATAATAACAAGACATAAACATTATTATAAAAAACATGACAAATGCCTTAATTTTATATCCTAAACTCGAAACGATTTTACTTAATACTCCAAGTTAATAAGGTATATTTTGCAATAAACCGTGTCACTATACAACGTAATTTATTTTATTCCGTATAATCATGTTTTATGTCAATCCGAGAGATGTCGCTGTTTTTATACAGTGTATAAAAACGTCATTTTTGTTAAACAGCTCGTTTAAGAAGCCATTTTGTCATTGTCATTATTATAGGACTTATCAAATCCTTTAATTATATCGTCTATTATATAATGCCTGTATCGAAGTAAGTGCTATCTACCGGATAAGTAATCTGATGGTATTCTATCTACAATATGGTTAGGGTGAATTAAGATGAAACTTTTAAAGAGATTTTAACAGTGAAATAATTTTAGTTTTTGGCCGTAAAGGGCTCAAATACTGAACACTGAAAATCGGTGAAGGAAAACATTGTAAGGAAACCAGCATGTCTAAGAGATATTTCTCAACAGCATGTGAAGCTAAGTCAGAGGCAGCATGAAAACTCTGACACCAGGTTAGTCACTAACCACACGAAAAAAAAGAAGAACTGACTGACTGACATATTAACGTACAGCCGAAGCTACTGGGACTAGGAACGTGAAATTTTGCACACGGCTTGCTTTTATATTGTAGGGGAGCATTAAGAAGGGGTTTTTAGAATATTCAACCCCTAAGGAGGTTAAAAGGGGTAGTCAATGTAACAGGGGATGATTTTACTGATGTATGTAGACGAAGTCGCGAGCGAAGTGCTATCTATCATAAAGTTTCGTATCAATTCACCCCGCTTGACATTACCAATGACATTCTAACGTGTCCGCACTGTGCACGCACAAAGCTATCCCAAACTGCCATTTTTCCCAATTGAAAATGAACCATAAGCTTTTGCAATACAGTTGAAAACCTATCAAAGAAATTTGACAGATCGGGGTAGCTTGATCTACTATCTCAAACAGTAAATTTTCTTCATACACAATACACTGCCATGAACACAGCTGTGTGTTTTCTGTTCAATCTCACAGTGCGCACACACATACGTGCTCAATACATTTTGATCCATTCTAAGCTCAGTGCCTTCAACACAAATATGTGTTTATTGTCCATACATTGCAATGCGTGTTGAAGGCACTCAGTAGGGATTTCGGCGACACGTATGCGTGATGAAGGCACTGAGCTTAGAATAGCACCTGACAAAAAATTGTGGCAGTGTATGCGCTAATCCACTGGATTACTTATCCGGACTTTACCACGAGAAACAGGTCATAAATCGCTTTTATCACTTTATTGGAAACGCATTGAGCAAGCGTGGTGTTCAATGCTGGTTCAATCTTCGTATGAGAAGAGATCTTTGCCCAGCAGTGGGACTGTCACAGATCCGTATTCTGACTGCTATGGCTATATTAACAAGAGCGCTTTAACTTAGACGTTAATTGGTTCTTCTAATGTGTGCTGCGAGGCAGTCAATGACTTAATAGTAAGTCTTAATACTCCAAAGAAAATCTTTTAAAGCTATTCTATACAGGCGCGGATATAGATTTTTGCTAAGGGGCCAAGGGGTTAGGGGAGCGAATTTTCTTCTTTGGAACTGGGGTAGCGGATGAATTTTCTTCTTGGGGAAGGGGGAATGGAGAATTTTCTTCATTGGAAAGGAGGAATTTCTAGAAAACTTTCGACACCTATTTTACGTCAACTTGGTAATTAAAGTACATAAGTATACCTACACACAAAGGAAAAATATAGGTTGAAATTATTTTTGTCTAATTTAGAGTTTTAGGCTGTTTGGTCGACACCGGTGGGGGCATGTTGCCCTCCAGTCTTCCCCGCACCTGATTGTGTTATTTTCAATATTTTTCCCTTCAATAGCGCGAGATAGAGGCATTCGAAAACAGCTTAATTCAAACTCCTAGACGTCTTTATCACTGAACAGCCTCCATTTTAACCGACTTTAAAAAGGAGAATGCTACCAATTTCTTCGAAACAAAAAGACTATTGCGAAACTCGAAAAGCGCTCGTGTTAATTATGCCAAAAACATCAGTCTTGTCTTAATCGACTTTATTTCTCAAATATTCAATGCCTTTTATCTAAAAAAGAACATTTAATGCATATTTAGCATCAATTTGTACAGCTACCGCTTAAATAATTTATATCTTACGAAACCCGCGTACAAAACAAATATATATCTTATTATCTTTATAAAGTGTGTTAGGTTAAACGAGGGACACAGTTTCAGGGGCTACTTTACTCATGAAAATGAACAACTTTGACTATGGAAATCATGAAAAAGAAATCAGCTGTTCAGTACATTTATGTTCGCGTGATTCGTCAAAATGTATGGAACAGCTGATATTTTTTTTTCACATTTCAGACTTGGTCCCATGGACAAAGTTGTTGATTTCCATGAGTACTATACAACCTGAAAGTATGTCCCTCGTTTAACCTAACACACTGTATATTAATAGAATTAGACTTTATACAGCAGTTTAAAAATTATACATGCAATACAGGATGTTCTATTTATGTTTAGTGTTTTAAGTCAAAGCAAATAATAATATGATGATGCCAAATGGATTATTTATATATTTAAAGTAACTGGGAGCCAGCCCTCTTATAGCAGAACTATTTTTAATACTGTTTTACGTTGAGAAAGAGATAAAGCTATACCTCCTGTGTAGCTTCATCTGTTTCTCACACTGAAGTAACCACGCCCCCAAACGAGAAATTACTCCTTGGCTTTAGAAATAAGGTTCAATAATAATTACTTAGTTCGATATCTTGTTTTGTCAAGATAAATTAATAAATTTGAATTAATTAAGATAACATTGTCGAACGAATTGCTTTTGAGAGTTTAGTTGTGAATTTTGTAATACTAACTTTACTGTAGTCGGAATAAAGTTCAAAATACAAAAAACTGGCTCCAAGTTTAACTCGTTTTGTTACCGGCGGGCACATGTATAGCTCTTTCATAGTTATTTTACGTCTGATTTTGCGTTGTTATAATCATAATGATCCTTATCATCGTGGCAATAAAGTCTCTATTGGATTGTGTTGTTGCCAAGTCTATCAAAACCACAATAACCTTTATTGTACTAGCACTAAGGTTGATATTGGATTGCAGCCACTGACAAGTATTTCGAAAACACAATGATCGTTATAACCATGGCTCTAAGACTGCTATTGGATTTCTCCCACTGACAAGTCTGTCAAAATCAATGACCTTTATTGTACTAGCAATAAGGTTGATATTGCTGCTATCAGAAATAAAATACCTATGAATATAACATAAGATTGCTTCTCCAACGGAGACGTGGGAGGTAGTTAGACGGTGCGAGGAAAAAATCCACCAATAGGATCACTTAATTTTCATAGCTTGAGCTAATATTGGTGAGTTTTTCGCACATTCTTGTTACCATAACACAAGCATTAGGTTGCTTAGCTTGGGACTATATGGCGTTGTGTGAAATGTCCAAGGATATTATTAAATTATTGTAACGAAGTTCCTTATCGCGCGTTGCGAAAGACGGAAAAAATTAAGACCAAAAGTTGTAACGACACTTTTTTTGCAGTAAAATAAGACGTCTTTTTAATCAATATTTTTTGATTGGTTAATTTTAGATCAGATTTTTTTTTTTATATTTTATTACAATTCCTTCACTAATTAATCGAAAGGAACTTCGTTCCATCCGGGTGTCCCTTGAAACCTCTGAAGTCTTTTTATTATTTTAATTCACCGCCACGCATCCTCGCACATCTCTGTTGGAAAGACTCCCTTAGGGCTCTATCTCACTAAGACACTAGAAGCTGCGAATAAATGTCAATGCTCCATTTATTATAACATTAGACAAATAACGGCTAAATAACAACAGTTATTGTGTAATATTGTTGACATAACTGCACTTCACGTTTGTTTTTTAATGTAAATGGTAAATAGATAACATTGCTTCTTATCTTACATGAAATAACGGACTTTCAATATACGTCTATATAGAAATAACGAAACGGTGATAACCGTTATTTGTCTAATGTCAAACAAACGGACTATAGTTGGTGCGCTTGCGCAACCAATCGGATTCTCGCGTGAGATACCCACCAAGCTGCGTAGATGTCGCTAGTAGCGCGACCAAGGTGTCCTAGTGAGGTAAGCCTTATGATTAGATTGCACAGATTAAAAATTATTTATGGTTCTGCCTGAGCGCGGCGGCGATGTCCCTGACGTCGAGTTGGACTTTCGGTTTGTGCTGGGGCGGCTCGAAGTAGAAGTCGAACCGTTTGAAGGACTCTATCTCGCGTTCTGATACTTCTAAAGATGATAGGTTAGTGATGCTGGAGTCTGGGAGGAATACGCTGGATTCTGGAATGAGAAGAATGATTTATGTACAATCTGCCTGCCTTTTCCCAATTATGTTGGGGTCGGCTTCCAGTCTAACGGGATGCAGCTAATACCAGAATTTTACATGTAGCGACTGCCTATCTGACTTCCACAACCCAGTAACTGGGTAATATGATACCCCTTGGTTCTTACCAAGGGGTATCATATTACCCATATTATTATTGACTGGCTGTCAGATTTTCGGGCTTCTGACGACCCGTAACGACTGTCAAAGATGCACAAATGATAGCCGGGACCAACGGCTTTACGTGCTTTCCGAGGAGTCGAGGTATGTAAAGATGGTCACCCGTCTACGGACCAACCACAATTAAAATATCAAGGCCTTGAGAGGCTCGAGGGTGAATAATAGCAGCCGCGAGGTAAAGCTGCACTTGACCCGTTTAGTTCGTGGATGGGTGACCTTCCATTATACGTCGAGACCTCTAGTCTCAGAAAGCATGTTAAGCCGTTAGTCCCGGCTGTCATTCGTGGATTTTTGACAGTCGCTACGGGCTGTAAGGAACCAGTCTTACCAATGGGTATCTTGTTACCCAGTAACTTGATTGTGTAGGTCAGATAGACACTCCAGACCAAGTATGTATTTACAGAATTACAATAATTAAACAAAAAAAAAACCCGAAATATTAAACCACCTTTACAATGATTTTCATTTGACTTTAATTAAATACATAATGTTATTCAAACAATAATTCATGAAAAATGTACTGAGATATAAAAATAAAACCCAAATACATATGCATGTCATACCTCTGTGCGGCTGTGCGGTCCGCGCACGCGCTCCGACGGGCCCGAAGCGTCGCTCGTCGGGCCGCGCCTCCAGCGGGGCGGCGCCCGGCCCGGAGGGCGAGCTGCGGCCTGACGGAGGGCCTGTGGCCACACGGGCTTTGTCAGACTCACGAAATCATCATAAAAATCATCATTCCAGCCTATTGCACCCCACGGCAGGACATAAATCACCACAATCGACCATTTCCCGCCTTATTTATATATTGTACTAGCTTCTGCCCGCGACTTCTCCCGCGTGGATGACGGAAATTGCATGTTATTATACATATAAACCTTCCCCTTGAATCACTCTATCTATTAAAAAAACTGCATCAAAATCCGTTGTGTAGTTTTAAAGATCTAAGCATACATACAGACAGTGGCGTGCACACAGTTTTAAGACAGGGTAGGCAGAAAATTTTACTCACCAAAAATACTACACGTTGGTTTTGGTTCGTCGTCTTGTCGATTGATAATGTAGGTAATTGCCAAATGCCAACTCAAATATCCATAGATTGACTGATTTTATAGATGTCGTAGGATAATTTGATACTTCGAATCTTCGCGGAAATCCTAGGGGTTTTGCGAAAACGCGGATAATTAGACATAGGCGAAAAATTATCAAATCTTACTGGACAAAGTCAGGATTTTTGCGAAAATACTCGTTACTATAGTAAGATTTGATGTGCTCAACACTGATTGGCTACAATTTTGCTGGCTGACTTCTAATTGGTTCCTAGTTTGCCGATGATTAACTTCAAGTATTGTATCATAGAGTTATGAAGGTTTAGAATAGGTGAGAAAGGAAAATCTCTAAATTGATTTTTATAAACTTTTTATTGAAAATTTTAGTATGTATGTTGTTTTCTACAGACAATAGGAGATCTCAGTCGTAGTAAAAAAAAAATGATCCAATTTTAGGGTGTAATCCATAAATTGGATGAAACTGGTTAGGTAAACAATTAGTTTAATAGTGCAACAATGGAATTGATCAGTCTTGTGAATTAAAGTCTTGAGATAAAATCACTCATTCATCAGCCTTCTCTTCTCTTATACAGCTAAACTTAAGATATATTGAGGCAAAATTATTATCACATTCTGGTTCACTTATAGTGAACAAAATAACTACAACAAATTATTATTGAATTAGCAAAAATAGGAAAAAATAGACTTATTCAAAGAAATTAAAAGATAACTAGAAAAAAATTTGAAAAGCGAATAATCACAGAACAAAAGATAATTAAATACGTCACTAATGTGAAACTTACGCTGAGTTGCATGGACCTGTAACATTGGAGTTGCAATGCAAGCACAGCTGCGTTTAGTAAATAGTAATATGAAATTATTAGTAAGACTTTACTTGTTACAACAATTCAAAGATTTATGACATTTGGAATTACAAAGCAAACCGTGCTTTTTACAAGCACACTTATTTGAGGAACATTGTTTGCTTGATTTCTTGCAATGACATTGCTTAAACCCTTGTCCGCCGAATGGTGATAGTTGTGAGGAAATACCACGAATAGGTAATACTACGTCGGGAACGGGGCCGGTAAATTGAGCTCCAGGAGATATTTGAAGTGCGTTTCTTGGTAGCCAATCTTTAATTATACCAACGGAGGTACCAACTTGAAACAAACCATTCTTCTTATCAATTACTCGTCCTGTAATGTTTTTGTTATCTAAGGGTGCACGATCGTACTTCGGAACATCAACCAAAATTGTAGCACCTACATCTATTTCTTTAAATTTTTTGTTGGATGTAGTACACATAGTCGCAGCTGCTCTTTGTAAATTTTCATGCGAACTTGTTCTTTCTTTCTTAATAGAATCTTCTTGCCAGCATAAGTTACATTTAACATTAGAAGAACTACTACCTTCTCTAACTTCAGACACTCCACATGCGCCGTGAATCACTTGTTGGCATTTTGAACATTTGAGTGAATCGGATGTGGTAATTTGGCAAATACAACATTTAACTTCAGTAGCAACAATATTATTGGAATGTTGTTGTTGTACATTTGTGTGGGAATTTGTGTCATTTATAGCGATATTGTTATCAAGACAGATCGTTTTTGTTGTACTTGCTGGGACAATTATAACATCTTCTAAAATTGTAATGTTATTTGCAGATTTTTTTTTATGATGTGTCATAGATGAAAGAGGGGTAGATTGTGTTGAAGTTTGTGTTCGGATAGTCATTTTTTGATCAGTGGAAACATACTGATTTGTGGTTTCGTTAGAAAGCTGCTCATAGAAAAGGATTGCATTTTCAACTTTGGATTCATTTCTACAACCTGCATTACGCTCGTCTTGAATATCTTCAGTGCGAGGAGGATTTTCATTAATTAAAACCTGTTGTAAGTCTTCTTCATTTTCTAATTTTGACAATGTATCTCTAGGCAAATAAGTTGAAGACAGGCCAATTACAGGATCGTGACCAAACAAGGCTTTGTATGGTGAACGTCCTATTGTGCGATGATGCGAAGAATTTTTCTGGAACTGAACGAAATAGCATCCCAGTGACCATTCAGTTGAGTTATTGTCGGACATCCAGGAACGCAACATGTTCTCAACATCCTGATTGCACCTTTCTACCGAACCTAAAAAAGAGAAAAATACTTTATTGCACATAAAAAAAATACAAAACAACAGATAACAACAAAAGACAGTACAACATAGGTGGCCTTATTGCTAAGGTAGCAATCTCTACCAGGCAACCTTTGGGTGAAAGAAAAATGCATAGCGGTAAGCGGGATAGTGCAAAACTTGCAAACAAACCTTGACTTTGAGGATGTCGGGGACGTCCATTCACTATCTTGCATGCAGGCCACAATGTGATTAGCTCTTTTATTATGCTGGCAGTAAATTCCTTGCCATTATCACTCTGTAAAATCATTGGCGCACCCACTTCTAAGAATATTTTTAAAAGAGCCATGGCTACTTCAGTTGCTTTTTTACTGGTTAAAGGTCTGAGAAAGCAGAACTTAGTGATGTGGTCTTGATAGTTTAAAATCCATTTGTAATTGTGGCTAGGAGTTGACTGGAGATCAATTAAATCTACCTGCCCACGTTTGTTAAAGTCTTGAGAAATTATGGGGGAATTATTATTCCTGTTTTTGGGCAACTTTTTTTATTCAGACAGATCTTACACAAGTTGAGGAACAATATCATAATCGGTACCGGTATCACATATTGTTGCTTTAGGTTATATATCAGTTTGTCGCGTCCTCCATGCCCAGTTGATATGTGCGCCTGCAGAAGAATATCATAGTACATATCTGTTGAAGGTACTTGTACAACAGGAGAGTTAAGATCCTTTCTTCTCAGTATCAGAAGTTTTTCTTCACCTACACTCATCACGTCGTATTTTTTTGCATTTCTATACTGTTGTTGTGTTTTTGGTTGCTTAAGTACACTCGCAGTTTTAAATTGTTCAATTGAATTTATTACAGCATTTACGCGTTCTTTAGTCCATTCTGGTTTAGTTGTACCGTCAACTCTATTATCGTAAAACTTTCTTAACTCTATGTAAAATTTGTCTTTATCGGAGATAACCTCCAAATTCTCCGATTCTGCTGAAGGTTGAACATCATTCTCTGTCGAATCTGTCATAATTATATGAAAACCAAACCTCCTATTCACACCGTTTCTTAGTTCAAGTCCAATTTTATAGTCCACTTTTAACACAATGACAAACAAAACACCGCTAAACCAATCTCGAAAGCATTGTTGTTGTTGAGTGGTTGACTAAGACTTTTATGATATATGACACTATGTACATCCGTGTAGCACTTTTATTTACCACTTTATTTAAGTCCAAGTAGGTACACTATTTACGATAAAAAACAAAACACTTCTGCAATTTAACTCAGACACAAACGTAAACAAATAACGTGCGGCAACAAATGATTGACATTTAAGACGTCAACCAATCAGAGACGATCTCTTATTGAACGCGCTGACCGACCAATCAGCGTTCTTATTTCATAACAGCCAGCGTTTCGTTTCGCAATATTGCTATAATAACGAGTATTTTCGCAAAAATCCTGACTTTGTCCAGTAAGATTTGATAATTTTTCGCCTATGTCTAATTATCCGCGTTTTCGCAAAACCCCTAGGATTTCCGCGAAGATTCGAAGTATCAAATTATCCTACGACATAGACATATCAATTTACGGATATTCGAAGTGGCCTTTCGGCGCGTTTATTTGATGTTTTGTAATGTTTGTGTGAATTGCAAAATTTAAATAAAATCATTGAAAAGATGGTGGTGTGAGTATACTAAGTATAGGTATAGGATTGTTTTATTTGTATATTAAATCTACACGCCTTTCTTTCTGTAAGAATATCTGCAATATGGAATCGTAAAAGTTGGGAAGGCGTTTTATTTCCGTAAGAAGGTTTTTTTCTATTGAAATCGTGGAAAGATCTGTAAGTCGTTGCTGGCCTTGTGTATTTCTTAAATAGGTGTGTATACGTTTTAGCAACGAGAATGACCTTTCGGTTGAAGCACTGCTCGCGGGAACTGTAACAATTAATTTTGCCAAACGCAGTACTTCGGGAAAAACTGTAATTATGTTATTTTCGTAAAAATGTTCTATAATTTTGTAAATACTAAGGTTTTTGAATTCGGCCGATTTATAAACACATTTGAGCTCATTGATAAGGCGGTCTTAGTTAAAGTCGTATAATTTATAAACATTTACGAATTGCGATACTAATTCAACCGGAAAATTGTCATTATATTTATTGAAATTTTCGCATGAACGTAGTCCAAAATTTTTTAACTCTTTCAGATTTTTATATCGGTCGCGACATTCGATGGATATATTGTCTATAATTTCAATAAAAATCCGCTTAAAATTGGTTTTCGCGTCCTCAACATTACGTTTTCGTTTTGGCGGCCCTGTGCTTATTTTTACGCCTTCAAAAATTAATTCAAACCTAGATCTGAATGATTCCAAAAACGATTCAAAGTCCCTAATTTTTTTTATGCAATAAGTCACATCTCATGTCTTTTTTTGCATAATTTCGTAAAGCACATCAGTTTCTGCGAATATTAAATATTATCGAGATAGGTCGTCCAACACCGGATTTGCAATTAATACAACCTAAAGGTAAAGTTAATCGTAAATTTAATACAAAACAATATGATTCGCGTTGCTTAACGAAACTTCATGTGTTTAACGAAATTTTCGTTAAACACATGAAGTAAAAACTGGATTAAAAGTCTTTTAAATTGTGTAACAAATACGAAACTTGACTTAATGTCTCGCCATCCCAAGAGTCTTCGTTTTCAGCCATATCCTCAAATAAATCAATTAAATGTAAAGAAGAATTGAAAATTACATTTACAGTACGCGAATTGTAAGTCCATCGAGTGTCAGCAACGCGAATCATATTGTTTTGTATTAAATTTACGATTAACTTTACCTTTAGTTTGTATTAATTGCAAATCCGGTGTTGGACACCCTATCTCGATAACTTGTTTTTTTTCACTGAAAGATAGTTTTGAAAACACATCATATTTTATTTCCTCAATACACACACCATCTGAACCACTTTCACAGACAATATTATCCATTTTTCACTCTAATAACAATGTTAAAATCCTAAATATCTGATAGCTCAAGTCACAAACACAACACACATAAAACCATATGGCTGTTAATGACTATTAAAATTACTAAAAAGGAAAATTTAATACGACAAAAAAATGATGGCCATCAAAATATATAAAATTCAATGAAACAATGTTACTTCTTAAAATATTTGCACTGCATAGCAAACTTTCGTTCGTAAATGTTCGGAAGAGATCGTAATTTTTCGTGTTAGCTTTAAAGAATAACCAGTGAGACACTGGCTGTTCATGCAGTTGTGTGCGTGATTTTTGTCATTGTGTGTCAGCAAAGCCCACGTAGCTATAGGAACGCACACACATAAAAATCCGTATCACCACGACATTCTACTGAGCACACATACAAAACATTCAGACACGAATAGTTTGTGTCTATGCCGTGGCGCTAGTGCAGCGCGAATCGATGATGTGAAATTACTTGAACGACCAACTGTATCGGATCATAATGATAACACACCGGCCACTCGATAGGTGGAGCTGATTTATGTTTTAAGATTTTTATGTTGTTTTGTTTATTGATAAAATAATATTAGATCTATTATCAGAACTAGGGTAGGCAGTGTCTTTTTGTCTTTATGAAACGCACGCCACTGCATACAGACATTAGGACGCGGGAAGCGACTTTGCTTTATACTATGTAGTGATTATTTTTATAATTTTATTTTAGCAGGATTCTGTACCCCTGTCAAAAAAAAGGTTGCGAACCACGGGTTTTTTTTTTGTATAGGATATCATCAAAGGACTCTTCCCGCTTTGGGTGGAGTGGAAGGAGTGTCAGAATCTTCACTACATAGTATAAAACAAAGTCGCTTTCTCTGTCCCTATATCCCTGTGTATGCTTAAATATTTAAAACTACGCAACGGATTTTGATGCGGTTTTTTTTAATAGATACGAGTGATTCAAGAGGAAGGTTTATGTGTATAATTTGTCGACATATTATGCGGGCGAAGCCACGGGCGGAAGCTAGTACTGACTAAAACCCATCCATGTTTCTTAGCCCTTTGTGTTCCGGGGCAGCGGTAACCCTTTCGGACAAATAAAATATGAAATCACATAGATAAAAGACTGCTCGTCTTAAAAACTTCCATCACCGTACAGAAATTAAATAGTATGCGAAGATATAATTTTCAAATTTCATTTAATGCTAATAATTACTACATTTGATTCTATAAATCTGTGACGTCACATTGTTATATTTCATACATATCACGTACAAATGCCGCGTTTTGACAGTTCATAAAAGTAACGTTATTGACTACCCTGTCAAATACCCAATTCCGCTGGTGTATGACAAAGAGGTAGACTTACCAGTTTTGTTGGAGCATGGTGGTCCATAGAGCTGGTCAGGCCACGCGTGGACAGGTGGCCTGCTGAACAGGGACTCTTCTCCTTGCATCCCACACTCGGGGAGACCTGGCTCCTGAAAAGTAAAGATTTACATTACCACTAGGAATATTTTTGTAAGACATTTTCTTAACGCATACACTGCTACTATTTTTTGTGCTATTCCTTCAACACACATACGTGTTCAGGCAGCGTATGGGTTAAACAGCCGCACGGATCGATTTATTGGGTTAAGCTACACTTGCCTGGGTTGGTCCGTGGATGGGTGACCATCTTTACATATCGAGACTCCTCCGTGCCTCGGAAAGCACGGATCTTTGACAGTCGTTACGGATCGTCAGAAGCCCGAAAGTCTGACAGTCAGTCTTACCAAGGGGTATTACCTAGTTACTGACTGGTTTGTGGAGATCAAATAGGCCGTCGCTTCATGTAAAGAACTAGTGTTCAGCTGCATCCGGTTAGACTGGAAGCCGACCAACATAGTTTGGAAAAGGCAACTCTTCTTGTAAGACTGGCTGTCAGACTTTCAGGCTTCTGACGACACGTAACGACTGTCAAAGATCACGGAGGAGTATCGGTATGTAAAAATGGTCACCCATCCACGGACAAACCTCGGCAAGCGTAGCTTAACCTCATGTATTGAGCTATGCGGTGCCAAAACTAGCCCATCAGAGCCTAAAAAATACTAACCTGGCCTTTGTAAAACTTGGATTCTGTGACATGGTGTATGGTGACTTCACTATTCAGCTTGGAGCCGACCCTCAGCCTTTGAAAATACGGCAACGAATCCCCATTAGCGACATGATTGACTCCCAAATCCTCACTCTTCAAATGAGAAGTCTCATTTTTATCACTGAACAACGCATTTCTAAATACATTCCTGTCTTCCTGTCCAAACGGAGTGTATAAACCGGTGTAGTCCACTCTTTCTTCTTGTTTTAGAGGTGTGCCAACCGGTTCCGGTCTTTGAATCGGATTTGCAAAGAGCGAGGTATCCGACTCGAAGGACCGCGAAGTGTCGACCGGTCTCGTACCAATAGGATTAGGTGACACTACAGATTTCGGGCTCTGATTTTCGTAATACTCCGGAGTTAGAAAGCTGCGTTGTTGATTATCGTCAGGCGTCTTGAAAAGGGAGTACCCTTCATCATTCTTCTGAGTAAAAGACGCTAAATTCATTATTCTCGTTTGAAAATCGTCAGGTTTCGGGGAGGCTCTCGCTTGCTCCATGTACTGAGTGGGAGGGTTGGGGGGGACAGGGTTGTACTGATTGGGGTTCACGTAGTTATACTGCTGCCCATACATGGGATTTAGTTGAGGGCTTTGGGTTCTGACGCCCATAAGACTTTGTTGATGCATCATAGTCATAATTGGGTTTCTGATAGTGTACATTCCGTTGGACGTAGGGGTTATAGTCGCTTGGCAAGCGTTGGGCGGCATCGGAATAGGATCAGGTATCCTTATTTGTTCTTGTTTTTTCTGCGTCGGTTGATTTGTAACTTGTACTGGTGGTAAGTTTGGATGGAACATGGGGTTCCGCAAGGTGACGATCTTGGCGCCGTCTGGTTTGGCTTCTTCAGCGGCCGCGGCGGCTTTTTTGGCTTTTTTCTTTGCTTTTTTCGATTTGCCGACTGGAGCTGGCGGATCGGCTATTATTACTGGTTTTGGTGGTTCTGTGGATGGAAAGACCGTTTAGCCAGGTTTTTATATGGATAATTAAGAAGACAAGATAAGTACGTAACACTACGTGACATATTGATAAATAAATATTAGATTTAAAATAAAAATATTAATGTATAATTATGTTGATTTCATTAATTGGAGCAGTGATAGTGGTGAATTTACGGATTCATGTGCGTATTGTAAAATTATCACTTGCTTAAAATCGGTGAAGGACAACATCGTGAGGAAACCTAACCTAATAGTGTGTGAAGCTAAGTCAGAGGCCCATGGGCAGCATAAAAACTCTGACACCAGGTTAGTCAGTAACCACACGCAAAGAAAGAAGAGAAAAAGATCGGATATTGTCATTTTGTTAGCAAGAATCCTCTCCACCTAGAACTAGAACCTATTTGCAAAAATAAAATCATTTATCATTTAAACTAGCTTGTGCCCGCGGTTTCGCCCGCGTGGATGACCGAAATTGCATGTGACATATATACACATATAAACCTTCCTCATGAATCACACTATCTATTAAAAAAAAACCGCATCAAAATCGGTTGCGTAGTTTTAAAGATTAATAATAATATCCTTGGACATTTCACACAACGCCATATCGTCCCAAGCTAAGCAACCTAATGCTTGTGTTATGGTAACGAGATGGCTGATAAACTACTTATATACATTTTTTTTTTGTTGTAAATACATACATATTATATATAGAAAAACACCCAGACTCGTAACAAATACTTGCAGGTCGTACAAATATTTGTTCCGTGCGGGAATCGAACCCGCGACATAGTGCGCAGCAGTTAATCGCTCAACCACTGCGCCAACCAAGCATACATAGGGATATAGACTAATAACTAAGAAACTAACTAACTATAATTAAGACTTTTTGTAAACTTTACTTTAATAATATAAATAAAATAATAATAAATAATAGGGACAGAGAAAGCGACTTTGTTTTATACTATGTAGTGATATACTATAAGTGAACTGTGTCTTACCGGGATGTGTGGTGGTGAACATCACATTGGCGGGATCAGCATTGATGACGGGTGCCGGCCGCGCCACCGGCGTGGGCGCAGCCGGCAGCTGGCCCGCCTTCCACAGCGGCTGAGGGCGGACAACGTTGTTTAAATTGCGTTCAAAGGAAATTTTAACCTTGGTTTACTATACTTATCACCTATGTATATATATACAAGTACGTATTTGCAGAACTATAGTCATTATAATCATTAATACAACCCTCTAAGTCCATAATAATCGTATAAAATGTCTTATTTTTTTTGAGGGTGGTAATTCATCAAATTACTCCTCCCGATCTGGGTGGAGCGTCAGATTCTTACTGACTGAAACCCATCCATGTTCCATCCTTAGCCCTTTATGTTCCGGGGTAGCGGTAACCCTTTCGGAAAAACCCGCTGCCCCGGAATACAACCCTCAGTCCATATTACCGTATAAACATGACAATAAATTTCATGAAATCTTGACATTTGGGGGCAATAATTCTTGGTTAAAGGAAGGTATTGATGGTTATCTTGTATATAAAATTCTCGTGTCACAATGTTAGTTACCATACTCCTTCGAAACGGCTTGACCGTTTTTTATGAAATTTTATATGCATATGCAATAGGTCTGAGAATCGGCTTCTATCTATTTTTCATACCCCTAAGTGATTAGGTAGGAAGGGTAGGTAGGGTAGGTTGGTAGGTAAGTGGCATAAGTAGGAAGGGTAGGTAAGTAGGGTAGGTAGGTAAGTAGGATAGGTACGAAGGGTAGATAAGTAGGGTAGGTAGGTAAGTAGGATTGGTACGAAGGGTAGGTAAGTAGGGTAGGTAGGGTAGGTACGTAGGTAGGTAGGGTAGGTAGAAAGGGTAGGATAGGTAGGTAGGGTAAGTAAGTAGGTAGGGTAGTGTAGGTAGGTAAGGTAGATAGGTATCATAGTTAAGGCAGAAAAACGTCTGTCGGGTCAGCTAATAATAACTAAAATTGTGCAAAAACGTGCTTGCTACGGCCGCGAATCATATTTAGAGCAACATACAACCTGACATTGACCAGCATACAAATTAGTTGTGTCTTGGTGACGCTTTGTAATAGGGATGACGACTAGATTTTTTTTTTAGTCCGTAACCTATATTAATAAAAAATATTGGACAAGTATTCTTTTCTTTGTTTACGTAACCCAAAGATTACGCTGATACATTGAGTTGAAATGTGGCATGACGTCACGAGTACGTAGTTTTTATTCTTGTGACGTAGCGAGCCTCCACTCACCAACTTTAATGCGTTTTATCTCAGTAATGTTTTATTTATATGATAAAGCAAAAAATACTTGACTAATATTTATTTATCATCCGATTGACGGGATTAATATAATTTCTTTTCTTACCTAGGCATCATCCCCATGGCATCATTCACAAATACTTATCGTAGCTTATCTGTATGGAGAAGAACAGGCAGGTACGTACCACGGACTTGATGGTGGGCGGGTCCTTCTTGTCGTGCGGCTGCACGCGGGTCAGCGTGATGCCGGGCGGGAGCTTCAGATCCGCCACCTGCAAGTGTCAGTGTTCACTCGAGGTGTCACGCTTCTCCCGTACCGCCGTGTAACCACATACAGCCGTAGGACTTGGATATTGAATTCACGGGCAATATTCTAAGGGGTCATTGTACAGAGGCCAGCACGTCAAGTTACCGCAATCTGTCAAATTTCTTTGATAGTATTTCAACTTTATTGCAGACATAAGGTTCATTTTTAATTGAGGAAATTTGACAGTTAGGGATAGCTTGATGTGCAAGTTACCACAATCTGTCAAATTTCTTTGATAGTATTTCAACTTTATAACAACTTTGTAGCGCATCTGAGATGTTTGCGATGAATCGAACCGACGACTTTTATGCGGTCATGCGGAAAAAAATCTCGTCCTTAATAGCAAGACTGCGGGACAGTGACAACAGTGGCGGAGAGCATCTACTCTCCTATTCTGAGACGTTTTGTGATGGTGAACGAGTGAAGTACGTTCCCTTCGCTTGTTCTTCGTCCACATGAAGCGATCTCGGAGAAAAAGATTTTAAATAATACGTTACTAACATTAATTATAAGGAATTTACTAACACAGTGGATCTTATGTTGTCCTAAATAAATAATTTATTACTATTATTATAAGGTTCATTTTAAATTGAGGAAATTTGACAGTTAGGGATAGCTTGATGTGCTGGCGTCTGTACTCATCATTATGAACGACTTTTACTATGGGGACAGACCTGAAATCGCGAAAAAATCAGCTGTTCTATACGTTATGCTTGCATAACTTGTCAAAGTTCATCAAAGTGGTGTGACCGTCGGACTGCCAAGTCATAGGTCTCGAGTTCGAACCCAAGGCACGCACCTCTGATTTTACGGATTCATGTGCGTATTGTATAATTATCACTTGCTTAAAAATCGGTGAAGGAAAACATCGTGAGGAAACCAGCATGTCTGAGAGATATTTCCCAACAGCATGTGAAGCTAAGTCAGAGGCCCATAGGCAGCTTAAGAACTCTGACACCAGGTAAGTCACTAACCACACGAAAAAAAAAACTTGAAAGGTGTCAAGAGACACCCGGATGGAACGAAGTTCCTTTCGATTAATTAGTGAAGGAATTGTAATAAGTGTATATTATTATTATTACTATAAACACTCGACAAAAATGGCTGTTCAATGGCTGGCAATAACTGGCTTGCTTTCTATGAGAAAGAGAGAGAGAGAGAGAGAGAGAGAGAGAGAGAGAGAGAGAGAGAGAGGGAGAGGGAGAGAGAGACAGACAGAGAGAAAGTGTCGTTACAACTTTTGGCCTTATTTTTTTCCGTCTAGCTCCCTTTCGCAACGCGCGATAAGAAACTTCGTTTCAAAAAAAAAAACGTCAAAATGTAGGGAACAGCTGATTTTGTTTCAAGGTTGTACATGTGAGAACGATACAGAACTTAAGTTCTTCCATGAAGTTTGTAATAGGATGTAGTTACACTGCGGTACGAGCACTAGGTCTTCATCATGATCACACTGGTACCTACCTGCACTCCGCAGCTCAGCTGTTCCATGATGCTGCAAGAAGCCGGCTTCTCAGGCTCCGTGGTGCACAGGTTCTGAAATCCATACTAATATTATAAATGCGAAAGTAACTCTGTCTGTCTGTCTGTTACCTTTTCACGCCTAAACCACCCAACCGATTTTGCTGAAATTTGGTATGTAGATAGTTTGCATTCATGAGAAGGACATAGGCATATTATTTTTTGGAAATTCAACCCCTAAAAGGGTTACAAGGGGTGGCAAAGTTTGTATGAGAAAAATATTTTTATTGCACATTTTTGCATAGGTAGGGTAGGTAGGGTAGGTAGGGTAGGTAAGGTAGGTATCATAGTTAAGACAGGACAACGTCTGTCGGGTAAGCTAGTATAATAATAATAATAATATCCATGGACATTTCACACAACGCCGTATCGTCCCAAGCTAAGCAACCTAATGCTTGTGTTATGGTAACGAGATGGCTGATATACTACGTATATACATTTTTTTTTTTTGTAAATACATGCATATTATAGATAGAAAAACACCCAGACTCGTAACAAATACTTGCAGGTCGTACAAATATTTGTTCCGTGCGGGAATCGAACTCGCGACATAGTGCGCAGCAGTCAATCGCTCAACCACTGCGCCAACCGTGTCGTCAAATAAAAAATAAAACATAAAAACATGTTATTACTGTATGTATTCACGTGAGAGGAGAGGAGCTCGCGGCTAAGTACCAACAGCCGCACAGGTCGATCCATCAGGTCAAGCTACGCTTGCCGGGGTTGGCCTTGGATGGGTGACCATCTTCACACACGAGACTCCTCCGTGTGTAAAGACGGTCACCCATTCCTCCGTGCCTCGGAAAGCACGCTAAGCCGTTGGTGCCGGCTGTCATCTGTGCATCTTTGACAGTCGTTACGGGTCGCCAGAAGCCCGAAAGTCCGACAGCCAGTCTTACGAAGTGGTATCGTATTGCCCAGTTACTGGGTTATGGAGGTATTTTAGCTGGAGCGGTCGCTCCATGTAAAATTCTGGTATTCAGCTGCATCCGGTTAGACTGACACCAACATAGTTGGGAAAATGCTGGGCAGATAGATTTTGCCTATATATACGCTTCTGGCCACCCATGAGAGTAATAAAAGCGTGATAATAAAATTAAGCAACTCTTACTTTTTTATTAACAACTTCTATGGTGGTGTCCGGCGTGATGTTGATCACTTGCGGCTTGTTTTGTTGCTGCTGTTGTTGTTGCGTTTGTTGTTGTTGCTGTTGTTGTTTCTTGTTTTCCTTCTTAGTCTGTTGTTGGGGCTGGGCCGGTTGTTTCGGTGTTTTGGGTTGGGGTGGTGTTGCTGTAAATAATAATTATGTTTTTGTTGTTTGAAAGTATCAAAAACATCATCTTTAACACTTTCACTGCCCAGTTAAAACTATTCTCAACTAGCTTATTTCTGGCAACCCTAGTAGCACGTTTTGATTTGCACCCGGTAGGCGGGTGCTGGACATGGTCACAAGCCACATACATCTATGCTGGGCACTAAAAGTGTTAAGGATATCTATCTATACTCTCAGCGGAATTGTCCCAATTGTTTACCGCTGCCCCGGAACACAAAGGGCGGGCTAAGGAAGGTACATGGATGGGTTTTAGTCAGTAAGAGTCTGACACTCCCTTCCGTTCCACCCAGAGCGGGAGGACTCATTAGACGATTTCCTACCCTCAAAAATAAAATACAAGGCTTTGTATCAGCACTGCTCTCAAATCGGTGAAGGAAAATATCGTGAGGAAGCCCGCATGTCTGAGAGATATTTCTCAACAGCATGTGAAGCTAAGTCAGAGGCCCATGGGCAGCATTGAAACTCTGACACCAGGTTAGTAACTAACCACACGAAGAAGAAGAAGATAACTGATTGGTGAATTTAATTTCTATATATAAGGTCCCATTAAAATAGATGAACAAATTTTAACATAGCGTTCAGTACGTCTAACCAAAGATATCCAAGCAAAAAAAACTTCGATTAAAGTGGTTTTTATTTACCCAAAAATAATAAATTGCCCGCACACTAGAATAAACGCGTCTATTATGGTTTGCACTTGCACACTTCTTGTAAGTATCTCATGTGGTTTTTTTTACCATTGTCCTTATTTTGGTGGTCTGAGTCACAATATAAATATGAACAGTATGGAAACTAAGCCTATTTGTTGAAATAATTACCTACGCTCCACTGCAGCACTAGGGTTGTCACTCTTAATGTTTTTGAAACTGAACTATATTTATTAAAATATTTGTGTTCTCAAACAATCAAGTTGGAATTAGTTATTTCAATTCGATTGTTTACTAATAACATTTAAATAGGTAATCTCATGGCTTCGGTTAATACCAGTAAAAGAAGATTGTTTATAACACGGAACAGTTTAAAATCAATACACAACAACTTGTGAGCTTTATCAATATGGCGTAACCTTTTACAAGTGGCGTGAGCCGCGAAAAGACGAAAACGTTTCGTGAGATCCTTGTCGGAAGGGCGCGCGGCTTGGCGCATAATTATGTGGCGCCGATGCCTGATTAACCCGGCGCGGCCGCGCACCGTACTATGCGTTTCAACTAAGGAGAGGATGACCTTGGCACCATATTGTGACAACAATTAAGTTTAACAAAAAAATACTTTATGCAAATTACTTATCTTGTTCATGTAATTTTCGTATTATGATTATTGTTTATCTAATATAGGGCCAAGGTCATCCTATTCTTAGTTAAAACGCAATCGCATAGTAGGTACCACGTGTTAACCCGAAAATGCGTGAGCATTAACTAATCGTCTTGACGCGGCACTCACGACTGACAGCACCGCGACAACCGCTTAGGGGTCTCGTCGATTCGCGTGTTTGTGTGAGTGTGCCGTTTCGAACGTTAGTTCGTAGTTTCCGTACTGTTCATATTTATACAGTGAAACCTGGTTAAGTAAGACATCAAGGGACCTGCAAATTTGTCTCACTTATAGAGGTATACCACTTACCCAGTGTCTCAGATATCCAGGTATAAATAAATATCTGTCTCATTTAGAGGTCAGAATACAGGTTATTTCAGTTATAGAGGTGCGAGTATTAAATAAAATAAAGTATTATGTAAATATTATACATAATTTTTTATCTTTATTATTTAGAGGTTAAATGCATATAAAATTCACTCGCAGTCGGTAACTATGACGATAAAATGGAAGGAACAAATCCCAGATATAGAGGTTTGCTTCGTCTCACTAACAGAGGCAATTCATTGCCAAAGTGTTGGGACTTCAGCATGAGTTCCAGTTATGGAGGTTTCTCACTTATCCAGGTCCCACTTAACCAAGTTTCACTGTATTGTGTCTGAGTGATTTCTAAAAGTTTGTCCATCTATTTTAATGGGACCTTAAAAATATTTTGCTTGTGGGTAGTTTTTTAAGGAACACTAACACTAGTCTATAAGAACATTGTTACTAAACAAATGGACACCATAGTCTGAAATAAAGAAATTATTATTATAACTATGAAAGGTAACAAAGGAGACAACTCACCCTTCTCCAGTTTATTCTCCTTCCCCTTCTTCTCCGCCTTCTTCTCGACCACCTTCTCTTTCTTCTTGTCTTCCTTCTTCTCCTTCTTAACGGGTTCCTTCTCCGGTTTCTTCTCGGCCTTCTTGGCGGGCTCGGGTTTGGGGGCGTCGGGTTTCTTAGCTTCTGGCTTTTTGGATTTCACTTCTGGTTGTTGTTGCTGTTTCTTCTTGTCTTCTTCTTCGGCCTGGAGAGAAAGGAATCGGGTATTTGAAAGGGTAGTCAATAACGTTACTTTTAACTGTCCAAACGCGGCATTTGTACGTGATTTGTATGAATCAAATGGAATACATGTTAGCATTAAATGCAATTTAACAATTATATTTTCGTATAGTATTTAATTTCTGTACGGTGATGGATGTTTTTAAGACGAGCGGTCTTTTATCTATGTGATTTCATATTTAAAGAAACGATGGATGGATTGTGTGAAAGATCATATGGCTAGAAAGGGAGTGACTACCGAGATGACGACTGATAGAGAAGTATGGAAGAAAAACACATGTTGCGCCGAGTGCAAATAAATTGGGATAAGGGCAGGAGAAATAATCATTCTCCTTTTACTATGGGAACAAACCAGAAATCGCAAAATAAAATCAGCTGTTCTCTATATTTTGACGAGTTATGCGAGCACAATGTATGGAGCAGCTGATTTTTCTTTCGAGATTTCAGATTTCTTCCTATAGCGAAAGTTGTTCAAAATGATGAGTACAAAAAATATCTGCCTAGCCTTTTCCCAACTATGTTGGGGTCGGCTTCTAGTCTAACCGGATGCAGCTGAATACCAGTATTTTATATAGAGCGACTGCATATCTGACATCCACAACTCAGTAACTAACTAATACGACACCCCTTGGTAAGACTGGCTGTCAATTTTCGGGCTTCTGACAACCCGTAACTATTGTCAAAGATCCACGAATGACAGCCTGGACCAACGGCTTAACGTGCTTTCTGAGGCACGGAGGAGTCTCGATATCTAAAGATGGTCACCCATCCACAGACCAACCCCGGCAAGCGTAGCTTAACCTGATGGATCGATCCATGCGGCTGTTATTACTTAGCCACGAGCTCCTCATAATGATGAATACAATGACCCCTTAAATTGCCCATGAATTCAATTTTACCCTGTATACTGTATATTACCTGTTGTTTAGCAAGTTGTTTCCTCTGCTTCTTCGACAGGGTCTGAGGGTCCGGGAGAGAGTTGGAGCGCTGTGGCTCTACAACCTCTTTAGGCTTGGGTTCTGGTTGTGGAGTCTTCTCTTTCGTCTCTTTATGTTTTTTCTGAAAGAAAAAAAAATGCTATAAAACTTGTGATCAATCTGCCTGCCTTTTCCCAACTATGTTGGGGTCGGCTTCCAGTCTAACCCATACCCTGCCATGAACACGTATGCGTGTTGTAGGCACTAAGCTTAGAATCACTGAATTCATTATGAATCACACATACATAGTATGAAACAAAGTCGCTTTCTCTGCCCCTATATCCCTATGTATGCTTAAATCTTTAAAACTACGCAACGGATTTTGATGCGGTTTTTTTAATAGATAGAGTGATTCAAGAGGAAGGTTTATGTGTATAATTTGTCGACATATTTTGCGGGCGAAGCCGCGGGCGGAAGCTAGTAGCTTATAAATTGTGGCAGTGTTCGTGCTAACCGGATGCAGCTGAATACCAGTATTTTACATGGAGCGACTGCCTATCTGGCCTGTCGCCCTGATTTTTCGAGCTTCTGACGACCCGTAACGACTGTCAAAGATGCACAAATGACAGCCGGGACCAACGGCTTAACGTGCTTTCCGAGGCATGGAAGAGTCTCGGTATTTAAAGATCGTCACCCATCCACGGACCAACCGCGGCAAGCGTTGCTTAACCTGATGGATCGACCTGTCCGGCTGTTATTACTTAGCCATAAAAGAAAATACGATTACAGACAAATGCCTGCACTGACTGGACAGGCCCACTTAATCTGTATGGACCTTTTCTCAAAAGACCATTTCAGATATCAACCTACATGGTCTTCACATGATCTGACCAAGATTATGTCTGGACATTTAAAAGAGACTGTGACCTCCGAGTTTGTTTCGGCCATTTTTTGGAGCAGTCAGTTAGGAAACGCTTTTTTACGTGATTTTTAAATATGATTGACGTCTATAAGTATGCCAAGGTAGCGGTTTTTTTTGTATAGATCGAGAAGCCTTCGCACAATTTGTTTTTTTATTTCGTTTTTGTAAAATTTTGTGTTTAATATTAATTTTGTTAGTTTTAATTACGTCTTTTATTTTTCGTATGCGTGTCAGAAATAAAATATATTTCTTACTTTCTTAAGCGTACAGCTAAACTCGGAAATGAAGGTCTATATTACCTTCTGCTTGTTAGCTCCCTTGGCGAGCTGGTTGATGTGCGCAAGCGCCTGCTCCCACGTCTGCTTGCGGCCGTCTGCCGGCTTGGCAGGAGCCGGCGCGGGCGCTGGGTCCTCGCATACATTCAGGACTGTAAATTAATATGTTAAGTTAATTAAAAAGACGTTCAAAAATGTCTTTTTCACCTCACAGACTCGGAAAGAGTCTGTTTATCATTCGAAATCTGAGCACAAAAGTGCATTTGGCGTGGAAATGTTGTGTGTTTCGCTCGGCAGTAAAGTTTTGCAGCGTCTCGTACCTTTGAAATTTTCACTACGCTCAGGATTATAGGATTGTACCACTCGCTTCGCTCTTGGTTCAATCCCAGAATCCCTTGCTTTTGGCGCGCGTACTTGTATTGAAACCTGAGCAGTTTCAATACAAGTATTCGCGCCAAAAATCAACTTACAACAGCCTTGCATAACAAATATTATGTACGTATTTAAAATAAATTAATGAATTATGACTTTAACCTCTTGAGCCCCAGTGGAACGAAAACGTTCCAGTAAACACGCATTACCGTTGAGTACCGCTGGCACAAATTTGTGCCACCAAACCCCGACCGATTTAAAACTGTATTTCTATTTAAGATAAGTCTTAAAATCGTTTGTGACGAATGTTCTCGACGGCAGATAATATTTTACGACCATAGACAAAGATAGAAACTAAAAATATTGTATGCAACATTTAAAAAAACAAGTGTCAAGTTAGTACAAAAATTTCGTGTTCACGATTACGTCGCGCGCCAGTGAATTCCCGTGTTTTCGTGTTTTTTCGCTGATTTTGTACGGTAAGTGGGTGAATAATCATTTATAAGTGTTTCTCGCAACTTTGTAGATAGTTTTTCGCATGAAATAATATCACAAAACTTGTTTTATTGAGCAAACAAAATTTACATCGTTCCGGGTTCGTCGAACTCGCTATTGTTATTGTACGATTTTTTGAGATAATTCAACGAAATTTCATCTTTGTAATGGCAGAAGTAACGTAAAATCTATTGATAATTCATAATTACACGTAGTCCATGCATATTTCAATAATTTATTCATATTATGATGAAATTTCCATTAGTATGTCACGAATTCCTATTTGAATTTTGAACTGTCAAACGTCAAAATGGTTCTTAGCCCAGCTAGTGCATAGGGTCATGTCGATAAAAGTTATTGATAACATCGATTGTTTTTGTAAAATTGTTCGGTTATATAAAATGAAAGTTTTTTTTTCGTACTTTATAGTTTGTAGTTTGTTTGTGTTTCGTACTTTGTAGTTTTTTTATAATAATAATTTATTTTAGTTTTAAATTTTTTGTAACTTATGTGTACGGTATTCTTATAGATTGGAGATGGCTGCGAGCCGAAACTGGTGCGTTGGACGCGAGGATGCCCCGGAGGACTGTGATGAGCTCCTCCGGGACACCGACTCGGAGGACGAGGGTGACGAGGGCCGAGTACCTCCTGGAGGAAGAACCCGCGGAGCAGGAGGCGGACGAGCCAGAATACCTGGACCAGGAATTTTTGGAGCCGGATCCTGAGGTAAATCATTATATTCTCTTTCATGAATAATTAATAAATTACTCACCTTGTTGTGATGAGGCTAAGAACAAAGCTAGCCTAAAACTTGAAGAAGGACATTGTTTCTATTGGCATACATGATGAATAATCAGTATTTGTTTTTTTTTTCAGTAATATATCTTTTTTGTCTTTTAGCAACCTGAATGGATAACATTTTATTCAGTATGTTTGTGTTTTTATCTACACGTTTTATATGGGGAAGGGTGATGGTCTGGAATTGCATGTGAATGTGAACCTCGAATGAAAAACTCATCTGAACTTGTAATTTTTTGTGAGGCGTTAGGTTTATAAATGTGTTTTTTTTTCAGTATGTTGAGCCGCCACCGACTATCCTCGGGTTATATACCCAGGAGGGAGTCGAAGTCCCACTTTCGCCGACTGCTTCGTCACCTATCTTTATGTAAGTCAATGTTTTTATCAAAATGTTTTTTTTTATGTAATGTTGTTTAGGTGTCTTTTTTAAAACGAAAACCTTTTTTGATAGGGGAAATCCATCGAATTCGACTTGGAGTGTGCCGCACCCTTCCTCGAGTGCGCCAGCAGTCATTCAGGCGTAAGTAATAAAACATGTTTTCATCAAAATAATTGATTTTGAGTTACATCAGGAATAACGCAAATCTTTTTTTACAGATCAAGTCCAGCCCTCGCCATTTGAACTTCTGGATGGGTATTCGTCAAAGATGGTACTAACTGCCTTGACAACTCAAAAGTACCTATAAAAGATTGATTTGAAATAAATTCATGATTGCTGTACTTATACATTTTAGTATCATTCCTATGTAAATCTAATAAATTACAATTATAAGAAAAGCTAGCAGTTCTATCTAGGCTTATTGGAACGGCCGCTCGGTCTGCCTAGTGTTTCCGCAGTTCCCCGAGTATTTTGTAAATAAATAAATAAATAGTATTATTATTATTTTACTAATATGCATGATAAGTAAAGAAAAGTACATAAGTCAATCTAAATTGTTTTTTATTTTCCTTCCGGAACTCAGTCAAACTTATCGACACTATAGTGGTGTGGTCCCAACCCTACGGAATGTTAGAATTTCATACTTTTTTATGACCACTTCAGAGGTTGATAATTTTGTTTTTTTCTGTGAAAGGTAAGGTAAGTATGGGTAGAAATCGATAGACTACTTTGTTCTTGTTCATTTTCAAGTAACATTCAAATTCAAAAGCCTAAATTACCTGGTGAAAAAAAGCCTACAAAAAAGTTATCAGATTTGTTCCCTAATCTAGGTTATTTTGAGTTTTTACAATTATAGTGGCATATTTTAACGATTTATTGTTACTAATGAGTAGTTGAATATATAAGTAGTATTCTAGAAACATTTATAAAGGGCATCTGTTTGTTATACCTCTGATGATCGTTTACAAAGTAGTGTATCGAACAATGCAAATTCATGAAAACTGCGCCGCGCGCTATGAAGTTCGAGTTTGAATATTGCAGGAATCGGATACAGAACTCGTAAAATAACATTCTAATTAGATTACCAGTCTATTCATGAGTCAGTTCCCAAAATTTCATGTAAATTGATCACGCAGTTTAGTCAGAAATCGACATAATACAGCAACATAACTATATTCGGCAAGTACTCCGATTTCAATATGATATGTTTATTTCTTGAGGTCTAATAAGAATCTTGTTTACATTGTATTTCATAGCCACATCATTGTAGAACCCGACACCGTTTAGAGTGTGTGAATAGAAGCAATAGAAACGAAGCGATAATGTTTTTTGTGACCGGGGTCAGATTACGCTTACGCTAAGAGGCCGCCCGCGGGGCTTGACGGACAGTTGACGTAAATAATGGCGGGCCTTGAGAGGTTAATAAAAGAAATGTCTTAAAATGACGAGACAAAAAAAATGGCGAATACATAACGACATTTAATTTTTGAAGTCGGCCAAAAAAGCGCCGACAAAGTGAAAACCCACCAAGTGAAAGTCGGACTCATGAATTTATTTATTTATTTAGATCATGGAGGACTTACAGCTAACAAAAAAAATGTGTGCGTGTACTAGCGTACACTCGTAAGAAGTGAAACTTCTTTAAGACGTTATTTTTCAAAAAATAATTTACTATATGCAACTTTACAGAAATTGGTTAAATAAAGTTAAATTAGATAAAGTTGTTGTTGTTGTTGTTATTGTAATACCAATCCCTACTCCGCTGGAGAAAGTATACTTCGAATCACGCGTGGTAGGGATAAGAAGAAGATGGCGCGTAACGGAAAAATGTGACGCGTAACGAAAAAATGTTACACTAAATTTATTTCCAACCCCGATAAAGAAGTTTCACTTCAAAAAAACCAAAAAGGAAATGATAGTTACCAAAAATCCAATGACAAATCCTCAAGAATAATAATTTTGGTAAGAGCACGAAAACAAAACAAAGAAAACACATCGCACTAATTAAAGTAATAACAGACTTGGTTTGGAAATATATGACTGGAATAATGTTCATGAACAACCAAAAACTAAGTCTCGTTTTTTGTCTTCTTCCAAATATTGAAGTACTCAAACTCAAAGTATTTATTTCAAATAAACCAATTACAGGCACTTTTGAATTGTCAAGGTGTCGGTCAGTCAGAGAGATGAAGCTAGTTGCCCATTCCAAAGCAGTAGGTACCTAAGGAGAAGAACGGGCAAGAAACTCCATGGACTCTCTTTTAAACAATATATGGGTACTCGAGGAATAAAGTGCAGTTCCCTGCGCATACGCACCGGTGACATGCTTGTTGTTGTGCACCAGCTGCGCCAGCGGCGTGGGGCCGGCCAGCGACACCGTGGCGCCCTCGCCCGCCGAGCGCCGCACGCACACCATGGCGCCGCCGTCTGGGGGGAGGGGGGTCGTATTAAAACATTATAATAATAAGTACTCTCATCCACCGGCATAGTACCAAAATCTCTTACACAAAGCCTTAACACTCTACACATGCCTACACATACCCTTCACCTGCTACAAAAAGCCACAATCCTCAAAACCTGTCGCATCACCCGGAAGTTCCTTACTTCTTCCACAATATCATCAACGTTCTCTATTTAAATCCCTCTTTACACACTTGGTCCCGGACCGTGTGTAAAGTTTTGTAGTCTCTTACAAGAGAAGAAAATTAAAGAACACAAAATAATAATAATATCCTTGGACATTTCACACAACGCCATATAGTCCCAAGTTAAGCAACCTAATGCTTGTGTTATGGTAACGAGATGGCTGATAAACTACTTTTATATATATATATTTTTTTGTAAATACATACATATTATAGATAGAAAAACACCTAGACCCGGAACAAATACTTGCAGGTCGTACAAATATTTGTTCCGTGCAAAATCAAAATCAAAAGTCATTTATTCAAATTAGGCTGAAGATCAGCACTTTTTGAAGGTCAAAGTTACATAAGACAGTCCCTCAAAAACGCCCACCCTTCACCACTTCCTAGTGCTTTAGCTGGAAGAAGAAGTGGCGCAACAAACTCCCCAGCAGCACTGCTGTCTGGTGTGCGAGAATGGAACCCGCGACATGCTGCGCCTTTCTTGACAAAAGCTAGTCACTACATAGTATAAAACAAAGTCGCTTTCTCTGTCCCTATATCCCTATGTATGCTTAAATCTTTAAAACTACGCAACGGATTTTGATGCGGTTTTTTTTTAAATAGATAGAGAGATTCAAGAGGAAGGTTTATGTGTATAATTTGTCGACATATTTTGCGGGCGAAGCCGCGGGCGGAAGCTAGTAAAATAATAAAACTCACTAATAAACGTAGCATTCTGTTTTTGTTTCTCCATCTTCTGTTTTTCTAATTCCAACATCTGCAATTGTCGTTGTTTTTCTAATTGTTGCTGTTGTAACTGTTGTTGTTGTTGCAGCTGTTGTTGCTGTTGCAATGCCTGTTGTTGTTGCAGCTGTTGTTGTTGTTGCTGTTGCAGCGCCTGTTGTTGTTGTAGTTGTTGTTGTTGCAGCGACTGTTGTTGTTGTTGTACTTGCTGCTGCTTAGCTAGTAAAGCTGCTTGGTCGATCTGTGAAACGAAGAAATCACTTCGTTAGTTATATGAATAAGCAGAATTGTCCGAAAGGGTTACCGCTACCCCGGATCTTAAAGTGCTTAGAAAGGAACAGGGATGGGGTTAAGTCAGTAAGAGTCTGGCACTCCCTTCAGAGGAAGTGAGTGTCTGGCGCTCCACCCAGAGCGGGAGAAGTCATTGGATGAATTCCCAGAATTCCAAGAATTTCTTTAAAAAAAAAACTTATATGGACAATGAAAAGATGTTGTTACGGCAGCATTTACTAAATCACGCATAATCCTGCATCGCGCAAGCAAAGTTTACAACGCGACTTTACTTCATTTATTTATAGCGAAGAGTTATTAATCTTTTTTATTCAGGTATGGAAAATATAAAATTTTCAGGTATGGACTCTTCCCGCTCTGGGTGGAGCGGAACGGAGTGTCAGACTTTTACTGACTAAAACCCATCCATGTTACTTCCTTATCTTTGTGTTCCTGCCGGGTCAGCAGGATTGTCAGAAAGGGTTACCACTGCCCCGGAACATAAAGGGCTAAGGCAGGAACATGGATGGGTGTAAACTTGTTTAAACAAAATGGGCAAGTACTTCCATGGCAGTAACAGCTCTTTATTACATCTCACACGCACGTGTTTCCGAAGACACCCGAACCGATTACTTTTCTTTAGGAAGTTGTACTTACATGTGCATGATGTACAGGTCTATCCGGCTTGCCCTGGACGGCTCTGGACTCCGCTAACTGCCGTTCACAGTTTTGCAGACGCCGCGAGAAGTCCAGGACTTGCTTTTCGGCGGCTTGCATTTCCTGGGAAAACAATTTGTAAATTAAGTTCAAAATTTTCTATTGTGTTCATTTTGAATTAAATCTATAAGATCAATGCCTGCCTTTTCCCAACTATGTTGGAGTCGGCTTCCAGTCTAACCGGATGCAGCTGAATACCATAATTATTACAAAGAGCGACTGCCTATCTGACCACAATCTTGTAACTGAGAGAAGGCTGGCTGTTAGACTTTCGGGCTTCTGACGACCCGTAACGACTGTTAAAGATCCACGAATGACAGCCAAGACCAACGGCTTAACGTGCTGTCCGACGCACGGAGGAGTATTGATATGTAAAGATGGTCACCCATCCACGGACAAACCCCGGCAAGCGTAGCTTAACCTGATGGAACGATCCGTGCGGCTGATATTACTTAGCCACGAGCTCCTCGAACAACTTTTACCATGGGTACAAATCTAAAATCGCGAGAACGAATCAGCTATTCCATAAATTATGCTCCCATAACTCGTCAAAATGTAGGAAACAGCTGTTTTTTTCGCGATTTCAGGTGTGTTATACAGAAGATACACAAACCTTGGACGTAGTATTCATAAGGGTAGTTAGTTCTCCTAACTGCTCAGCCACTAGCTGCACCTTCGCTTGCTGAGCTGGGTTCAACTTCTGTTTTTTTCCTGTTGACATAAAGAAAAAGGAGCTCAATGGACGGTTCTTTAAAATGCTCTAAAAGGAAGAAAATAAACTTCAAATTAAAGAAACCCTTCAGTTGATAGGTATAATTTATATGTGGGTCGTGGTTTCGAACACAAACAGATGCTTTACTTTGGGTATCCAGGTGGCTCCAGGTTTTGGTGGCTCCAGGCGCCGCTTGGCCGCGGCGTGAGCCACCTGCAGCGCGTCCATACGTTACCTTTCCTCTTGCAGGGCTTGCTCTGCGCCTGCAGCAGCTGGCGCGTGTGCTCCAGGCGCCGCTTGGCCGCGGCGTGAGCCACCTGCAGCGCGTCCATACGTTACCTTTCCTCTTGCAGGGCTTGCTCTGCGCCTGCAGCAGCTGGCGCGTGTGCTCCAGGCGCCGCTTGGCCGCGGCGTGAGCCACCTGCAGCGCGTCCATACGTTACCTTTCCTCTTGCAGGGCTTGCTCTGCGCCTGCAGCAGCTGGCGCGTGTGCTCCAGGCGCCGCTTGGCCGCGGCGTGAGCCACCTGCAGCGCGTCCATACGTTACCTTTCCTCTTGCAGGGCTTGCTCTGCGCCTGCAGCAGCTGGCGCGTGTGCTCCAGGCGCCGCTTGGCCGCGGCGTGAGCCACCTGCAGCGCGTCCATACGTTACCTTTCCTCTTGCAGGGCTTGCTCTGCGCCTGCAGCAGCTGGCGCGTGTGCTCCAGGCGCCGCTTGGCCGCGGCGTGAGCCACCTGCAGCGCGTCCATACGTTACCTTTCCTCTTGCAGGGCTTGCTCTGCGCCTGCAGCAGCTGGCGCGTGTGCTCCAGGCGCCGCTTGGCCGCGGCGTGAGCCACCTGCAGCGCGTCCATACGTTACCTTTCCTCTTGCAGGGCTTGCTCTGCGCCTGCAGCAGCTGGCGCGTGTGCTCCAGGCGCCGCTTGGCCGCGGCGTGAGCCACCTGCAGCGCGTCCATACGTTACCTTTCCTCTTGCAGGGCTTGCTCTGCGCCTGCAGCAGCTGGCGCGTGTGCTCCAGGCGCCGCTTGGCCGCGGCGTGAGCCACCTGCAGCGCGTCCATACGTTACCTTTCCTCTTGCAGGGCTTGCTCTGCGCCTGCAGCAGCTGGCGCGTGTGCTCCAGGCGCCGCTTGGCCGCGGCGTGAGCCACCTGCAGCGCGTCCATACGTTACCTTTCCTCTTGCAGGGCTTGCTCTGCGCCTGCAGCAGCTGGCGCGTGTGCTCCAGGCGCCGCTTGGCCGCGGCGTGAGCCACCTGCAGCGCGTCCATACGTTACCTTTCCTCTTGCAGGGCTTGCTCTGCGCCTGCAGCAGCTGGCGCGTGTGCTCCAGGCGCCGCTTGGCCGCGGCGTGAGCCACCTGCAGCGCGTCCATACGTTACCTTTCCTCTTGCAGGGCTTGCTCTGCGCCTGCAGCAGCTGGCGCGTGTGCTCCAGGCGCCGCTTGGCCGCGGCGTGAGCCACCTGCAGCGCGTCCATACGTTACCTTTCCTCTTGCAGGGCTTGCTCTGCGCCTGCAGCAGCTGGCGCGTGTGCTCCAGGCGCCGCTTGGCCGCGGCGTGAGCCACCTGCAGCGCGTCCATACGTTACCTTTCCTCTTGCAGGGCTTGCTCTGCGCCTGCAGCAGCTGGCGCGTGTGCTCCAGGCGCCGCTTGGCCGCGGCGTGAGCCACCTGCAGCGCGTCCATACGTTACCTTTCCTCTTGCAGGGCTTGCTCTGCGCCTGCAGCAGCTGGCGCGTGTGCTCCAGGCGCCGCTTGGCCGCGGCGTGAGCCACCTGCAGCGCGTCCATACGTTACCTTTCCTCTTGCAGGGCTTGCTCTGCGCCTGCAGCAGCTGGCGCGTGTGCTCCAGGCGCCGCTTGGCCGCGGCGTGAGCCACCTGCAGCGCGTCCATACGTTACCTTTCCTCTTGCAGGGCTTGCTCTGCGCCTGCAGCAGCTGGCGCGTGTGCTCCAGGCGCCGCTTGGCCGCGGCGTGAGCCACCTGCAGCGCGTCCATACGTTACCTTTCCTCTTGCAGGGCTTGCTCTGCGCCTGCAGCAGCTGGCGCGTGTGCTCCAGGCGCCGCTTGGCCGCGGCGTGAGCCACCTGCAGCGCGTCCATACGTTACCTTTCCTCTTGCAGGGCTTGCTCTGCGCCTGCAGCAGCTGGCGCGTGTGCTCCAGGCGCCGCTTGGCCGCGGCGTGAGCCACCTGCAGCGCGTCCATCTCGCGGCGCGCGCGGCTCAACTCGCTCACCACAGCATTGCGCTCTTCCATTAGTCGGGACTCCATCTGTGGGTGGAAATAACGAATGAAAGTTTTAAATAACTGGTTATTCTGCGTTTTATTCCATGTGTCCACGCGCGCACAGAGCGCGAGGCGCGCGGGGAGGAAGGGACGTGCAGGGCGGCGCGCGCGCACTCTCGCCGGGGAGCTAGGATGAGGGAGGGTAGGTAGGTAGAGTAGGTAGGGAAGGTAGAGTAGGTAGGTAGGGTAGGCAGGTAGGGTAAGTAGGTAGGGTAGGTAGAGTAGGTAGGTAGGGTAGATAGAGTAGGTAGGTAGGGTAAGTAGGTAGGTAGGGTAGGTAGGTAGGTAGGGTAAGTTAGGTATGTAGGTAGATAGGGTAGGTAGGTAGGTAAAGTGGGTAGGTAGGTAAGGTAGGTACGTAGGTAGGGTAGGTAGGTAGGTAGGGTAAGTTAGGTATGTAGGTAGATAGGGTAGGTAGGTAGGTAAAGTGGGTAGGTAGGTAAGGTAGGTAGGTAAAGTGGGCAGGTAGGTAGGTAAAGTAGGTACGTAGGTAGGGTAGGTAGGAAGGGTGGGTAGGTAGGTAGGTAGGAAGGGTGGGTAGGTAGGTAGGTAGGTAAAATAAGTAGATTGGGTAGGTAGGTAGGGTGGGTAGGTAGGTAGGTAGGGTAAGGTAGGTAGGTAGAATAGGTAGGTTGGGTAGGTAGGTAGGGTAGATAGGTAAAGAAGGGTAAAGTAGGTAGGTAGGGTAGGTAGGTAGGGTGGGTAGGTAGGTAGGTAGGGTGGGGTAGGTAGGGTAGGTAGGTAAGGTAGGTAGGTAGGTAGGGTAGGTAGGTAGGGTAAGTTGGTAGGCAGGGTAGGTACAGGTCTCCCAAAGTGATAATGCGCATAGAAATCTTCGCCACTATTCGGCAACGGTCGTATTCCCCGAGCGTCGGAAGACGATATGTATATAGAGTGGTTAAGTGCATTTTCTTCATGCATAATTTAGTAAGATTATGTGTTTTGTCCTAAAAGAGATAAATATTGATTTATCAGTAACGAAATTTGATTCAATAATATTTATATATTTTCAGAATTAAATTGGTAAAATATTAACATTAAAATCTTAGAAAATAATTTGTAAAGGTACCTATTTATATTGTAAGATGCCTGTACTAGGATGAACCTGTATCACAGGCGGCTGGAGCGCATACGTTATGGTATTTGTAGGACAAAACATTTCGCAATATTTAACATAAAATATCTTGAACAGTGAAAATATTCAAATAATTCATTACTTATTTAAACCTAGTTCACTTACATACTATTTACCTTAAAATTAAAATAACTATGGAAAATAATTTCTTAACAAGTTTGCGTAACATACATATTATTTTCTTGCACCTTATAACCTAGTTACACAGTTACGATATAATTTCGCGTCAGCAGAATTGATTAAAGTCACAACTTAAATCACAATTTTTGCATCGGGCGATGATTATGCTTAGTCATCAACAAATACGCAGGTTTGTAGACCAGTGCAATATAACGTTGAGTCAGCAGCAGTTTGGCCTTGAGTATGACGCTCTAGGCGCCCTCAAAATCGATGGAGTTGATGTACCTATATTCCGCTATTTTCCTAGCAGGGCACTCAGTGTCTCCCGTTTTGTGGTTGTTGGGCTTTTTAAAGCGCGAGCATGTTGCACATTTCGGTGAGTCAGCTTTCTTCGAACAATCTGACATCGAGTGCCCATCTTCGGCGCAATGGCCACACGTAGGTTTTAACTCTCTGCAAGTTTTTGCTGCATGACCATACTGTTGGCATTTGTAGCACCTGGTTACTAGGGTGAAGTCCCTGACGGGGCAGGACGTCCAGTTTATAAAAAGTCTTGATTGGGTTATTAGGGCTTTACGTATACCGGCTGGAACTTCAATGATATAGTTACAGGTCGACGTATCTTTTTTCCCAGATTTGTGGCTCAATTTAACCAAGGTCAAAAAAGACTCTATAGTCACTTCCGGAAACTTGTCGGCTACGTTCTGTTCGTAAATGCACCTGAAGACTTCTGCGTCAGCCAAAGTAGTAGGCACTCCTACCACCACGATTCGAGGTTTGCGCTTGTTGGGTTCGTCGGCGGTAAGCCCAGATGTAGAGAGCTGGACTGCCTGCTTGAGTTTTTCAGCATCATGTTTAGTCTCTGTACTAATAATAACGCCTCCATTTTTGGTCTTGCGGACACCACGTACATGAAGCTTCATTTGATCAGGGCGTATGATTTTTTGTACAAGGACTTTGGTTTCGTCACTGGACTTTAATTTATCGTTGGGATACATAGCTACTGAGCTTAAATTGTTCGGTCGAACGAAGTCCTTTGCTCCCTTCTTGACCATATCAGCAAATGAAACGTTTTTCGCAGAACTAGAGTCCTTAATTGTCTGCTTGAGGTCCGAGATGTGTTCCGTCAGATCATGCGCTTCTTTAAGGGAATCAACCATGTTGTAAGCGTGCATGGCTTTCTGCTTCAGCGACTGGTATAATACTGCCATTTGTGAGGTGCCAGAACCTACTTTTCGGCATAGTGTAGAGATTTTCATTTTCTGCTCCGAGTTGAGTTTGCCATCCGTGGCAATAGAGCAAATTTCATTTAAGTGCAGTTCGATGGCTGACATCCATTTTTGGATCTCGGGCGTGGAAACAACATCAGCCGAGGCCGACTCGAGGGCTGGCACTGGCCCTCTTTTATTAAAGGGGCTGTTATCCATTTTGTATTCTTGGTAGTTCACTGTTCCGTGTTCATTATTCACTAAAACTACACACTAGGCACATTTACAGTTGCATTACGTCAGTAATGCGCTAGAGGAGGTCACTAATAATAAAGTACTTATTTATTAAATATTGCTATAGAGCACGTCTGCACACTACGAATGCTTTGAACATAAATCAAAATAATTCCATGTAAGTAAATAGTGAGCTATAATTTATATAAGCCTAAATCTGATTTTTAATATGTTTTTTCTAGTACTTAATATGTTTTTACGTAGGTAGGCGGCATCTCAAATACTTATCCGACACCAAAATAGTTGGGAAAAACACACGCAGATTCACGAATGAGAACAAAGGCTAAATGTGCATTACGAGACACGGAGGAGTTCGGTTTGTAAAGAAGGTCACCCATCCACGGACCAACCCCAGCAAGCGCATGTTAACCTGATGGATCTTTCCATGCGGATGCTATTATTTAGCCACTAGCTCCTCAAGGTAAAATTCTATGACAATAATTAATATCAATGTGTTTGTAGACTCACAAAAAAAAAAATCCAAACATTTCAAATAAGTTTCTTGCCCATTCTTCTCCACACGAAACTACCTTTCGGAAGGGGCGACTAGAATCAATTCTATTTCTTGTTCATTTTGACGTTCAGTGTCTTTCTTGTGCCTATTTGAAATAAATGAATTGAATTTGACTTGGACATGCAATTTCTTTATTCTGATCAACCTACCAGAGATCAAAGGACTATACTTTTATTTCGTTTTATTACAATTAATAGTAATTATATTTTTAAATATTAAGAAATAAAAATATTAACAAAAAAAAGACATTTAAAGTAAAATTAAAATAATAGTAGCCCAGCCAAGCTACCGGTGTTCAGGGCTCCTGAGAGAGGAACCTTCTAACTTAACGCGCCGTGTCCAAGGGTACCGCTTTCTGGAGCAAGCCCTTGAACCAGCTGCCTAACGAGAGCCTGTTCAGATGTTGGTCGAGGCTCTTGCCATTGGCCGTCACGACTATCGGCACAATGATTGCAGTATCCACATCCCACATGTCGAAAAACTCGCGAGCCAGGTAAAGAAACTTCGTCTGCTTTTGTTTTTCAGCTTTCACGAGGTCCTCGTCATGCGGGACCGTTATTTCAACAATCAGTGTGCGACGCTCTAATCGGTCTATCACTACTTTATCTTGATTATTGGCAACAATAGTAAAAGGACTATTAAAGTCAAAACATTTATTTCAAATAGGCACAAGAATGGCACTTTTGAACGTCAAAATGAACAAGAAATAGAATTGATTCTAGTCGCCCCTTCCAAAAGGTAGTTTCGTGTGGAGAAGAATGGGCAAGAAACTCCACCGTTACTCTTTTAAAATGTTTCACAATGTTTTGTATACATGTATTATAACATTATATGTGAATACGATGCACCCGGAATAAAAACAATACACTACAAAAGGTGAAAAGAAAAACACATGTAGCAGTGGCAAGTAAACTTAATTATGTCATAAGTACATGGTGCTCACATATTTACAAACATTCTAAAAGTTAATAATAATAAATTAATCAATGTGTGAGAAGTTATTCCAATATAATAAAATAATATGGTATAAATTATAAATTATTACCTAATTTACTTAGTAACCAGTTTGATTTTGTCTAGATTTTTATTATTATCTGTTACCTTCTTGGCCTTCTGGCGCTGCTTCTTGGCTCGCTTCTTGCCGCGGTCGACATGTCTCGCGGGCCCTTCTATGTACTGTAGGAGCGCGTCCAAGTCGCGTGTGTCTTCAGGCCGAGAGCCGCGCCAACAGGAGCCGCTAGAAAAGAAGATAAAACGTATAAAATGGGCTCAGCTTGTCCCTTGCTGTCCTCCCCCAGCGACGCCCTAAGCCGAGGTCCGTACCCCACAGGTCTGTAGTCGCGCAGTTTGTATGTTTTTAAGCCCTGTCTGGAGGCTACAATTCTTTTGTGGCATCCACAGGCATGTCCAGTTAAGCAGTAGACAACCCTATGGTTGAACTGCGAGATGCCAATAACAAAAATAAACAGTCGAGTCACATTTTAAGACAATTTATCGACGTAATCTTTTGATTACTTTTAGAGATTATAATATAAATAATATTAATATTATTAATAATGATATATGCAATGTTAAGCAATGTATCACACAATAAATTGTTCCTGATAAATAAAAATAAATAAGATTGTGTGAAAAAAGAAAAAACACATGTCCAATTCTTTTTACTAATCTAGAGAGCTTATAAATTAGAAATTATTACGTTTTTTTATGCATTTAAATAATAAATCATAAACTCACCCAGAACATCCACTAGAAGTGGAGAACACACTAGTATCTCTGCTAGAGAGAGACACAATGCTTCTTTGTTGTTGCGCTCTGCTCTGTCGTTGTTGTTGGGCCTGTTGCTGGGCTTGTTGTTGCGCTTGTTGTTGGGCTTGTTGTTGCGCTTGTTGTTGAGCTTGATGTTGCGCTTGCGCTTGTTGCTGCGCTTGCGCCTGTTGTTGGGCCTGCGCTTGTTGCTGTGCTTGCTGCTGCGCTTGTTGTTGGGCTTTTTGTTGAGCCTGTTGTTGCTGTGCCTGCTGTTGAGCTTGTTGCTGATTAAACCGCTGTTGCGTTTGCTGTTGTTGTTGCAGCTGTTGTTGCTGTTGCTGCTGTTGTTGTTGCTGCTGTTGTTGTTGCAGCTGCTGCTGCTGCTGTTGTTGTTGTTGTTGATGATGCTGCTGATGCTGAAGCTTTTGTTGCAAAAGCTATAAATATAATTTTAAAAACATTTTGTTTTATTTTATTACTACCTTTTTCTATAACTTTTTATTGTGTAGGCCTAGTATGGATTAATTTAAAACGATCGTCATAGCTAACCTGTTGCTGTTGTTGTCTGATTTGTTGTTGTTGTTGGGGCGTGAGCGTCGGTTTGTTATGTATAGGCAGGTCGTAAATAGGCTCCGGCTTCTTCTGTTGTTGTTGGGCTTGTTGTTGTTGTTGTTGTTGGAGCTGTTGATGTTGCTGTTGATGGGCAGCTTGATGTTGCTGTTTTAATTGCTGTAACAAAGTTATAGTTGTTATAAAACTATGTTTCCTACAAGTAATTGGTTTGTAATATGACATGCAAAAAATCAGCTGTTCATTACATACACACACATACATTATACTCGCATAAATGTAGGGAACAGTTGGCTTTTTTTCGCGATTGCAGATTTGTTCCCATAGTGAAAGTTAATGATGAGTACAAAGACCCCTTAAAACATTGCCCATGAATTCAGTCATGCTGTAGTTTCTTCACTCGAGTGAAATTTCGGCCCCCGACACACCACGTCGCATCGATCACCCGCGCTATTACATCATCGTCATCTGCCGAGCCTTTTCCCAACTATATTGGGGTCGGCTTCCAGAAATAAATGAAAGACAATTGCATGCAGCTGAGATGAGAATGCTAAGAGGGATGTGTGGTGTTACGCGAATGGATAGAATACGTAATGAGTATATAAGAGGAAGTCTGAAAGTGACACCGGTGACCGAAAAGATGTGTGGAAATCGGTTGTCGTGGTATGGGCATGTTATGCGGAGGAATGAGGAAAATGTTGTCAGGAGAGTTGTGAGTATGAATGTGGATGGCTATACAAGTAGAGGGAGACCAAAGAAACGATGGATGGATTGTGTGAAAGATGATATGGCTAGAAAGGGAGTGACTACCGAGATGACGACTGATAGAGAAGTATGGAAGAAGTATAGAAGAAGTAGACATGTTGCACCGACCCCAAATAAATTGGGATAAGGGCAGGAGAATGATGATGATGATGATTGGGGACAGCTTCCAGTCTAACCGGATGCAGCTGAATACCAGTATTTTACATGGAGCGACTGCCTATCTGACCTCCACAACCAAGTAACTGGGCAATACGATACCCCTTGATAAGACTGGCTGTCAGTCCTTCGGGCTTCTGACGAACCGTAACGACTGTCAAAGATGCACAAATGACAGCCGAGACAAATGGCTGAAACGTGCTTTCCGAGACACAGAGGAGTCTTGATATGTAAAGATGGTCACCCATCCACGGACCAACGTCGGCAAGCGTAGCTTAACCTGACGGACCCATCCGTGCGGCTGTTATTACTTAGCCACGAGCTCCTCATGCCATGTCATGGAGCAAACTTAAAACTCAAACTGAAAGTATTTATCTATACTAATATTATAAAGAGGTAAAATTTGTAAGTTTGTATGTAGGGGGTAATCTCCGGAACCAATGATCCGATTTCAAAAATTTTTTCACCAATAGAAAGCTACATTATTCCTGAGTGCTATAGGCTATAAATTATATTTATATCATACATATTAGCCGAGTTATCGCAAACAAGAAATTTTCCGCGGACGAAGTCGCAGGCAGAAGCTAGTTTCAAATAAACCAATTACAGGCACTTTTGAATTGTCAAGGTGTCGGTCAGTCAGAGAGATGAAACTAGTTGAGCAGACACATAAAAAAAATACTGTTCAATGCGAAATAGAAAGACGAAAAAAACTGGCTTGCTGTCTATGTGAGAGAGAGAGAGAGAAACACGCGCTCGCCGCTCGGCTTACAACTATATCAAAAAGTGTCGTTACAACTTTTAATTTTTTTCCGTCTAGCCCAACGAAACGCGCGATAAGGGGAACTTCGTTACAAAATTACCTGTAGTCTAATCTGTTCCATGGCATTGGGATTGACTTTCCCTTCAGCCTTCAGTACGGGCGGCACGTTGATTTGCATAGGGACCGTACGTTGTAATACCTGGAACAATAATAATAATAATAATAATAATAATAACTGAAGGTAACTGAAACTTTTAGTAGCGCCATCAGGATGGAATTTGGTGCGGATAAATGTGCGGTCATGCATGTAAAGCGAGGGGAGATTGTGGAATCCGAGGGAATCCAACTCTCGGATTCCATACACCTTAGATCCCTCTCCTCATCCGAAAGCTATAAGTATTTGGGTATGTCGGAAGCGTTGGGTATCAATGTTACTGACATGAAGCAATCGTTGAAGGAGCGCTTCTTTGGTCGCCTGAATAAAGTTTTGATTAGTCTTCTTTCAGGCGGAAACAAGGTGCGCGCCTTTAACGGTTGGGTCATGCCGGTTTTGATGTACTCTTTCGGCATACTCAAATGGACTCAGACCGAACTTGACGCCTTGGATAGGAGGGTCCGTACACTGCTGACCGCACACCGGATGCATCACCCACGATCATCGGTGATGAGACTGTATATCCCGCGGAAGTGCGGGGGTCGAGGCTTTTTAAATGCAAAGACCCTCCACAATCGCGAGATTTGCAGTCTCAGGGATTATTTTTTAAAAGCCGATGTGGGTATGCACCGTGATGTGGTGGCAGTGGACATAGGCCTCACCCCGCTTTCCATGGGTAAAGAGAACTGGCGCAAACCTGCAGTACTGACTACCGATGACCGCAAGGAGATATGGCAAGGCAAGGAGCTTCACGGGCGCTTCTATCGGGTTCTTCATGAGCCCGGTGTAGACTTCTTAGCGTCCGTGTCCTGGTTACGTTTTGGTGACCTTTTTGGGGAAACTGAAGGTTTCGTCTGTGCAATTATGGACGAAGTTATCTTGACGAATAACTATCGGAGACATATTATGAAGGACGGGACGGTTGACGTGTGTCGGGCATGCCATCGTCCAGGTGAGTCCATCAGACATATTATCTCTGGTTGTTCTCGTTTAGCTAACGGCGAGTATTTGCACAGGCATAACCAAGTGGCCAGGATTATTCACCAGCAACTTGCTTTGAAATATAAACTTGTAGACTCTGAGGTACCGTATTACAAGTATGTGCCCGACCCAGTTCTTGAGAATGACCATGTCACGTTGTACTGGGATCGGTCTATCATTACTGACAGGACTATTGTCGCCAATAAGCCTGATATAGTAGTGATAGATCGATTAGCGCGGCTTGCAATGATAGTCGATGTTACTATTCCGCATGACGAGAACCTTGTGAAAGCTGAGAAAGAGAAACAAATAAAATATCTCGACTTAGCACACGAGGTTGTTGACATGTGGAATGTGAGCTCGGCTGTCATTGTACCGATTGTCGTAACAGCCAATGGCCTGATAGCCAAAAGCCTCGACCAACATCTTTCGAGGCTCTCGTTAGGCGGTTGGATCAAGAGCCAGATTCAGAAGGCAGTACTCCTCGATACGGCTCGCATTGTGAGGAGGTTCTTGTCTCTGCAGCCCTAACCACCGGTGCCTTGGACTCTGCTCCCGACATCGGCGGACCACTATTTTTTATATTTTTAAATGTTTTTTTTTATTTTTGCATTTTATAAAAATATTTAAAAATATATAAGATAAGAAATGGAATAAATAAAAGAATAATAATAATAATATCCTTGGACATTTCACACAACGCCATATAGTCCCAAGCTAAGCAACCTAATGCTTGTCTTATGGTAACGAGATGGCTGATAAACTACTTAATACATTTTTTTTTTGTAAATTCATACATATTAAAGATAGAAAAACACCCAGACTCGGAACAAATACTTGCAGGTCGTACAAATAATTGTTCCGTGCAGGAATCGAACCCGCGACATGCTGCGCAGCAGTCAATCGCTCAACTACTGCGCCAACCGTGTCGTCAATGAAGACAAATATTAAACGAAAGGCAGTGGCTTTTAAGCAAAGATAGCCTAGTGGTGTGACCGTCGGACTGCCAAGTCACAGGTCTCGAGTTTGAATACAAACCTCTGATTTTACGGATTCATGTACATAGGCCAGCACATCAAGTTACCACAATCTGTCAAATTTCTTTGATAGTATTTCAACTTTATTACAAAGACATAAGGTTCATTTTTAATTGAGAAAATTTGACAGTTAGGGATAGCTTGATGTGCTGGCGTCTGTACGTATTGTATAATAGGAATGATGACTAAAATTATTTTTTTAGTCCATCACATATATTATTTAAAAATAGTGGACACGTATTTTTTCTTTGTTTACGTAATCCAAAGATTAAACTGATACATTGAGTTGAAATGTGGCAAGGAATTTTTTTTTTTTTTGAAATGGCATCGCAGTTCCACCCTAAGGTTGTCTACTGCTTAACCGGGCCTGCCTGTGCTAAAATTTTAATTGTGTTTTTTTTTAATTGCGTTACTCTCCATAATCCATACTTGTCTGTAATATAAAAATGAATCGCAAAATGTGTTGGTAAGCGCATAACTCAACAACGCCTGGACCAATTTGGCCAATTCTTTTTTTGTTGTGTTTGTTATTGTCAGGAGAAGGTTCTTACATACAAAAAAAATAGGTAGGTAGGGTAGGTAAGGTAGGTAGGGTAGGTAAGGTATGTAGGTAAGTTGGTAGGTAGAGTAGGTAGGTAGGGTGGGTAGGTAGGGTAGGTAAGGTAGGTATCATAGTTCAGACAGGACAACGTCTGTCGGGACAGCTAGTATTCAATAAAAGATTATGATTATTTTTTTTAACTTTAGACATCGTTTTTGGTATTTTAAAAATACAATTGTATATGTATCACCTTTGGTTTGTTCGTGGTCTGAGCGGCGGCGGGCGGCGGCTTGTCGGACACCGCCATCTGCGCCATCTTGTCGGCGAGCTGTCTCTGTTGGATGTCTATGGATTGTCGTTTCTGTTGCACTTGGGCCGGCGTTAGGTTCGGCGGCTGAGTTTTTGGTAATGCCTGTGAGGAATTAAATTTATTAATCTCTGAATAGAATAGAATAAACGGAGCTCGTGGCTAAGTAATAACAGCCGCACGGATCGATCCATTAGGTTAAGCTACGCTTGCCGGGGTTAGTCCGTGGATGGGTGACCATCTTTACATACCGAGACTCCTCCGTGTCTCGGAAAGCACGTTAAGCCGTTGGTCCCGGCTGTCATTCGTGGATCTTTGACAGTCGTTACGGGTAATCAGAAGCCAAAGCCCAAAACCCAAAGTCTGACAGCCAGTCTTACCAAAGGGGTATGGTATTACCAGATTTTCGGGCTTCTGACGACCCGTAACGACTGTCGACAAATGACAGCCGGGACGAACGGCTTAACGTGCTTTCTAAGGCACGGAGGAGTCTCGGTATGTAAAGATGGTCACCCATCCACGGCCAACCCCGCCAAGCGTAGCTTAACCTGATGGGTCGATCTGTGCGGCGGTTATTACTTAGCCACGAACATTACAAATTTTACATTATTAATTTATTTATTAATAAAGGGGTTAGTGTTTTCAGAATCCAAGCGTCTGTTATTATATTATTTGAAAGGGTAGTCAATAACGTTACTTTTTATGAACTGTCTAAACGTGGAATTTGTACGTGATTTGTATGAAATATAACAATGTGACGTCACAGATTTTTAGCATCAAATGGAATACTTATTAGCATTAAATGCAATTTTACAATTACATCTTCCCATAATATTTAATTTCTGTATTGTGATGGAAGTTTTTCAGACGAGCGGTCTTTTATCTATGTGACTAGGTGCTTCCGCGCGGTTTCAGCTTCTATTGGTCGTAGCGTGATGTTACATAGCATATAGCCTTCCTCGATAAATTGACTATCCAACACCAAAATAATTTTTCAATTCGGACCAGTACTTCCAGAGATTAGCCCGTACAAACAAACAACTCTTCAGCTTTAAAATCTATAATATAAAAATAAGTCGGGTTTTCCTTCCTGACGCTATAACTCCAGAACGCACGAACCGATTTCACTAATTCTTTTTTTGTTGTGTTTGTTATTGTCAGGAGAAGGTTTTTACATTTAAAAAAGTAGGTAGGGAAGGTAGGTACGGTAGGTAGGTAGGTTAGGTAGGGTAGGTAGGTAGGGTAGGTAGGTTAGGTAGGGTAGGTAAGTTAGGTAGGGTAGGTAGGTAGGGTAGGTAGGGTAGGGTAGGTAGGGTAGGTAGGGTAGGTAGGGTGGGTAGGGTATGTAGGGTAGGTAGGGTAGGTAAGGTAGGTAGGGTAGGTCATGTAGGTATCATAGTGAAGACACGACAACGTCTGTCGGGTCAGCTAGTATTAGTATAGATTTCATATTTTATTTTTGACCGTTTCAAATAGTCAATTATTTACCGGTGGTTTGGGCGCGATCGGCGGTGGTTTTGTCGGCTTGGGCTGCGCAGGAGGCTCGATGGGCGGAGTCTGTATGCCCGACGACACCCTAGTGGCCACCGGCGGCTCTTGATCACCCTGTAACAAATAAAAGAGGTTATTTTTTTTTTAATTGGCATCTCGCTGTTTAACCATAGGGTTGTCTACTGCTTAACCGGGCTTGCCTGTGGATGCCATAAAGAATTGTAGCCTCCAGCCAGGGCTTAATAAAACTAACTTACAAACTAAGCGACTACACGCCAAGGGCACCCCCTGTGGGGTACGGACCTCGGCTTAGGGCGTCGCTGGGGGAGGACAGCAAGGGACAGCTGGACTTTAAAGCTACTGGCTCAGCGGCAACGCGGGCTGGTTCCAGCAAGGGTCGGGGGGATAAATAAAAGAGGTTTACATTTTTTTGTTTCAATGCGCGTGGCTTCTGCCCCACACTCCGCTGCTCCGGACAGCCCCTTCCACTCCACCCAGAGCGGGAGGGATGGGACATTTGATTGAAAAGAGAAAAAGCACTTGACAACGATAAAATTCAAACTTTATCTTCTTTTTATGGCGTACTGTATATCTACACTGAATATTTTCTCTTGCTGTTTAAAAGTGCTGATAAATTGGAACGAATTCGCTTATTTCTAGGATGTATAGGCAGGGGAGGGTACGAGTCTTTGGGATTGTCCGAAAGGGTTACCGCTACCCCGGAACATAAAGGGCTAAGGAAGGAACATGGATGGGTTTTAGTCAGTAAGAGTCTGACACTCCCTCCCGCTCCAGCCAGAGCGGGAGAAGTCATTGGATGACTTCCCACCCACAAAAAAAAAAATACCTAAGACTTGGCAGTCCAACGGTCACACCACTAGGCTATCACTGCTACGATGGAGGATATGGAGCAGACTGTATGACGTACTTTTTTTATTTTTAAGGCTGGGAAATCATCCAATTACTTCTCCCGCTCTGGGTGGAGCGGAAGGGAGTGTCAGACTCCTGCTGACTGAAACCCATCCATGTTCCTTCCTTAGCCCTCTATGTTCCGGGGTAGCGGTAACCCTTTCGGACAATCCCGCTTACCTGGCAGGCTTGGCCCTGAGGGGCCCCTTCATATGCTGACATCTCTTTGAGGCGCGCGTGGAACATATACGCGCCGTCCGGCACGGGCCTGGTGCTGATCGGACGGTGAGTCACCCATTACTCACCGTCCGCAGGCCCGCGCTTTCGGTGGCCGGGAGTAGTCACGTGGCTCCCGACGCCCGGGGCGTATCCCGCGGCGGCTGGGACGGGAGAACATTTCTCTCTCCCATCCCGCCACCTCCTTCGCGAGCATGACTGTTTCGCAGAAGGAGGTGACTGCCTCCCACTCCCTCTCGCCCCGGACCATGGCTTGCACCAGGGCCGGGCGCGAGAGGTCGCCGCCGCCGATCGCCTCTACGAGGACACGGCGGTGCTACAACTGCTGTCTGTACTTACATTGGCACTCTTGCACTGCTGTTTCTTCTTGTTCAGAATAGATCGTAGTCGTTCTCTCGTCTCGTTGAAGTTTCGAGGTACGGGTGTCGTCAGAGGAGGCTGCAACGGAAATAGAAGTTACTCTAGCTACTGCCCGCAGCTTCTCCTATGTTGAAAAATCTCTAACGGGAGAGGAAGAGAATCCTTTTTATCACTCCCCCGTGATCACCTTCTTCTTTTCGTGTGGTTAGTGACAGCCCATGGGCCTGTGACTTAGCTTAACAAATGATGTTGAGAAATATCTCAGACTAGCTTTGCCAGCGGCTTCACCCGCTTGTATGTAGGAAATTATTCCACGGGAACCGCACATCAAGTTACCACAATCTGTCAAATTTCTTTGATAGTATTTCAACTTTATTGCAAAGACATAAGGTTCATGTTTAATTGAGAAAATTTGACAGTTAGGGATAGCTTGATGTGCTGGCGTCTGTACCTCTGTGACAAATTTTATATTCGTAGCTCTCCGGTAGTTTTTAAGATTCCGTTTAATCAGTAAGTGAATTTAAAAATGAGTGACCTTACGCCTTTATACATGGTTAAATTTAAGTCGTTTTAAACCTCTTAACCTGACTCGCGAAAAAAATTGCTGTTCAATACATTGTTCGTCTCTAACTCGTCAAAATGTACTGATCGATTTCAGGTTTGGTCCCATAGTAACAGTTTCTCGTTATATTGAAGTACTAACAGCCGCACAGGTCGATCCATCACGTTAAGCTACGCTTGCCGGGGTTGGCCGTGGATGGGTGACCATCTTTACATACCGAGACTCCTCCGTGGCTCGGATAGCACGTTAAGCCGTTGGTCCCGGCTGTCATTTGTGCATCTTTGACAGTCGTTACGGGTCTTCAGAAACCCGAAAATCTGACAGATAGTCTTACCAAGGGGCATCGTATTGCCCAGTTACTGGGTTGTGGAGGTCAGATAGGCAGTCGCTCTACCGGGTTATTTTTCAATGACTGGCCAAATTTTCACTGGGTGTTCTACCCATGAATGTGAACAACTTTCACTATGGGACCAACTCTGAAATCACGAAAAAAAAATCAGCTGTTTCATACATTTTAGTCGAGTAGGTATTGATATTTTGTAGGAAACAGCTGATTTTTATTTTACTCATTTCAGTGTTGGTCCCATAGTGAAAGTTGTTCACATTCGTGGGTAGAACACCCAGTGAAAGTTGTTCACATTCGTGGGTAGAACACCCAGTGAAAGTTTGGCCGGTCATTGAAAAATAACCCGGTATTAAAAATACTGTTATTCAGCTGCATCCGGTTAAAATGGAAGCCGACCCCAACGTAGTTGGAGAAAGGCTGGCAGATTTCGCTTTATCTCTCTGCCTCTTTATATTATTTCACGAGATAACCCAGCGTATAGCCCCTTAAAAAAAATATACTCACAGCATGTCCAAATACGGTGCAATAACAGCACGTGCACGGCTGTTCGGTGCCTTCACCCGCACACGCCGCGCCACCATGACCCACTGCGAGATAGAATAAAATAGAATATTTTTACTGTAAAAACATGAGTCATCATTCTCCCGCCCTTATCCCAATTTATTTGCACTCGGCGCAACATGTATTTTTCTTCCACACTTCTCTATTAGTCGTCATCTCGGTAGTCACCCCCTTTCTAGCCATATCATCTTTCACACAATCCTCATCGATAACGTTGAATTAAACTCTAGTTTAGACACTGACTTAGTAAATACAAACATTTTACACTACTATTTATTTTCTCGCAGTCAATGGTAGAAGTAGAGTACGCCACTCTAGGAAAGAAAAACATCTCGCCCTTGAATCCCTTGCTCCGCTCAGGATTCTAATATCGAATCCTTCGCTGCTCTCGGGATCCAACTTCGTCACTCGAATGATATCCCTTTTTACACGCTTTACAATAGCTTCACTTGTATGTATGTTTGTAAACGACTCCTTTAGACGCGATTTTCACCCACTTTAAACGGCCAGATTTCGTTCAAACTTTGTAGATTTATCGAAGACCGATGACAATACATTAATTTAAAAAAAAAAAAACTTTTTAAAAAGCGTGGAGTGCTTTTTAAGATAATATTCAACACCACCATGCACCCCACGCTTTTTAAAAAAATATTTTTTTTTTATTTTTTAGTTCGGTTTTCTATAAAAAGCGTGTTTTTTTAGTTTTTTAAAACTATTTTTTATTTCCTACTTTTTTTTCACTTGTTGTAACATCTACTATTTTAACTTTTCGATCAACAATTTTACTGTACAGAGGCCAGCACATCAAGTTACCACAATCTGCCAAATTTCTTTGATAGTATTTCAACTTTATTGCAAAGACATTAGGTTTATTTTTAATCGAGAAAATTTCACAGTTAGGGATAGCTTAATGTGCTGGCCTCTGTACATGCTACTGTAGCAAATCATATTTTGATCAACATACAACCTGACACCTAAAAAAAACTTGAGAGGTGTCAAGGGACACCCGGATGGAACGAAGTTCCTTTCGTTTAATTAGTGAAGGAATTGTAATAAAATTTTATTTCTTTTAAGTTATAACAATCAAAAAATATCGGATCTAAAATAAACCTCATCATATTTTACTCCAAAAACAGTGTTTTTACGACTTTTGGTCTTAAATTTTGTGTCGTTACAACTTTTGGTCTTAATTTTTTCCGTCTAGCCCCTTTTAACCTATGAAAATTTGAATTTTGCGGGCTGCCCTGGCGCTTCCTCCTAAAGAAAATGCAATGCATGTTAAAGGCGCTTAGCAGGGATTTTGACAACACGTATGCGTGTTGAAGGCACTTGAGTCTTGCCAAAAAATAGAGGCAGTATTTGCGTAAAAAAAAATCAAGACTAACCTTTACAAACATGCTGTTGATGATTAACGTTCTCGCAGGCTTTGGCCACCGGCTTCGGCTTCACAACAGGCTTCTTGACCTCCTTCTTCTTATCACTCTTCTTATCACCATCATAACACTGCTTAACTATATCCCCTAAACACACACTATCGTTATCTTTGCAGGAGTTGCAAACACAATCATTGGTCCACTTGCAATCCGTCTTCGGAGTGTCACAAACATCACTCTCCGACTTGCTCTGTCCATTTCTAAGACTAATACGTTGGAAGGCCACGGCGTTTAAAGTCTGTTTGGCGTTCCGAAGCGCTTGCGCAGAATATTTAGCTAAGTCTTCATGGTTTTGTGGTGATATCGGCTTCTCTTTGGACTCTTCTTCTTCTTTATCGGATTTTAAACTGTCTTCTAGATCCTCGTCTAGTAATTTAGCATCGATTGATGAGCATATGGATATGACGTGTTTTTTGTAGGTCTCTGGGACGGGCAGTCCTTGCGTTATGTAGGATTTGATCGTGTAAAAGCTGTCTAATAATGATTTTTCTCCTTTAGACGTCAATATGGCTTCACATTTAGCTAACAGCGCGTCGTTTTTACACTTTTTATCGTCATCTTCGACTTTCTCTTTCGGTTTATCGTCCTTCTTCTTCGGTGGGTCGGTTTTTTTAACGACGCGAATGCTTGCTTTGCCTATAATCTTACTTAAGCCTTTAGCTGCGAGAATTTCAGCTTCGCTCGCGTTCTGTGTCGTTTTAACAGGTTGGGGGGCTGCTTTATTGAAATTTTCTTTTAATTTCTCTTCGTATTGTTCTAATTTATAAAGCATAACTAGCCACTCGTCACCCGAGAGGTTTTTCTTAGGCAGAGTCTCCATATATTGTTTATTTACATCCCTTAATCGTTCAATAAAATAATCCCGTTTTTTCTCGCTAGGCATAGAGGAGAACTCTGGTACATTTTCTGGCTTTTTAATCTGAAAATCCATTAAGTCTTGGATGACGTTAACAGCTGTTTCCGGGTCGTTCAAAATCCAGCTAGCGAGAGGCTGTGACTCGCAGCATCTCCGCAAAACATTCATATACTTGAATTTCAATCCTTTAACCATTACTTTTTTGTCATGTGTCAGTTTTGGGAATTTCATAATTAGTATATCTAGCGTGTTTCCAACGGATGTCGTTAATAAAATCTGTCTGACGGATTCTCTAGAGTCAGAATCGGAGTCCCTATGCGTTTCATGATGTTTTTTTAACTCTTCTAGCTTAGCGGCCATTCTATCAGGATCAGGCACATAGTTCTTGCCAGCCAAATCCTGGATGTAGCTATAAAATTTATCGAGCATAGCTTCTATTTCATTCTCTAATATTTCGACGGGTATCCCTTTAAATTTCGACGCCACATAATGCTTCCAAGAATTAAAACGTGATTTGACTAAGTCCCGCAACTCTTCCATACTCAACGCGTCTTTGACGGAATTATCGAATAAAGTAGACGCTTTGGAGTACATTTCGGAGTTTAAACTATTCTTAGGCAATGAAAACAGTTCTTTATCTTCCTCTAAACACTTTGCTAGAACAGGACTTTTATTTTGTTTTAAATATTCGAACACTTTGTTTATGACAACTTGAGCGGAGATTGAGAATAGTAAATCTTTAAAATCTTCTCTGTTTTTATTCTTCATTAGGGCTTGTAAATCTTTCTCGTCCTTCAATAACTCAACAATGTCTCTATTGTCTAATTCGAAAGTCATAGTCCCTATAATATCGTTAGATTCAATGTTAGTCTTAATTCTACGTTGCGTTTTACGTTTAGCTGTGTTCTTAGTGACTTTAACATTATCCCTAGTTTTATTTAGTTTTAATTCACGTATTTGTTTCAGCGTTTCCGGTGTTAACTGGGCTTCGTTATTGACTTCCGGTAGGCTGTTCATGATTGACGCGAACTCTGGGAGCTCGAATGATGCGTTTGCGAATTCGGAGAGTTTTGACGCTATTTCGGGCATGTTGGCTAGGATTTGAGGCATATTTTCAACAAGTTCTGCTAGTTTAGTGTTAGCTGTATTTATGTCTATAGGGTCCTCAGTATCAATCTTGTCTAGGAATTCAGCTGAGTTTTTATCTAACGTCATCATGACTTCGCATATTTGCTCCAGGGATAGTTGCCCGTCATCTTCTTTCTTGCCATCCTTAATACTGTTGTAGGAGTTGATAATATTCTGGCATTCTTCCATTGCTTTTTTAATTTCTAGTCCAAAGGACACGTACTTATAGATGTTAGGGTCTTTATCGTTTCCAACTTCTGTCACGGTTTCTTGTTCTTCTTTCATGAGTAAAGGTGTTCTGCGCGCGTTGAGAGGTATATTTAAAACTTCGGGCGTAATTTGTTGATTAAAGTCTCCTTTGTCGTCTTTATTTAAAAACTTGTTGACGGATAATAGTCTCTGGCTAGGTTTGGAGGAGTACACGGGCATCGGTTCTGGGGTGGTCGGGGACATTTCTTGTAGCGGGGGACTGACCGATTCTGGGTATTTCCCTTCGACCTGGAAGAAAGAAAGATTATGAATTATGAATGATGTAATCAATATTTTGTAACCACATTTTGTTATAAGAGGAGCTCGTGGCTAAGTAATAACAGCCGCACGGGTTCATCCATCAGGTTAAGCTACTCTTGCCGGGGTTGTTCTGTAGATGGGTAACCATTTTCAGATATCGAGACTCCTCCATGCCTCGGCAAGCACGTTAAGCCGTTGGGCCCGGCTGTCATTCGTGGATCTTTGACAGTCGTTAGGGGTAGTCAGAAGCCCGAAAGTCTGACAGCCAGTCTTACCAAGGGAATATCGTATTATTGAGTTGTGGAGGTCAGATAGGTAGACGCTCCATGTAAAATACTGGTATTCAGCTGCATCCGGTTAGACTGGAAGCTGACCCCAACATAGTTGGGAAAAGGCTAGGCAGATGATGATTTTGTTTAAAAGGGGAAGGAGGGGTTGTCTTGAACCTCACCGCATATCATCAAAGGGGAAAATAAATCACGTGATTAGGTAGGGTAGGTATTTATGGGAGGTAGGCAAGGTAGGTAGGGTAGGTAGGCAAGGTAGGTAGGGTAGGTAGGCAAGGTAGGGCAGGTAGGTAAAGTAGGTATCATAGTTAAGCCAAGACAACGTCTGTCTGGTCCGCTGGCAATAAATAACATTACCTGCACATGAAAATCCTCCGGTAAACTATCACTGTTCAACGCGAAATTCGAAAATTTCGCGAGACACTCCTTCATCTCCTTACACATGTCCACCGACTCCTTCTCTCCCACTATCGTCTCCGTGTCACTGATGTTGTCCTCTCTCTCTAACGGGAACGATTCGGGCGGTTCCGCTTCCGTCTTCGTTTCTTCGGCTTTTAGTTCGTCGGCAAGTAGTTGTGTTGTCTGGGAGGGGGCCTTGAATAGAATAGGATGAATAGAATCATTTATTCGCTAGAGATATGGTTTTACAAAAATGTTATAATTTATGGGTGGTACACAGACATCTCGCCTGCAGTAGGCATGCGATTACAGGTTTATTCATAGCATTACATCCACAGATATAGATAGACATAGATAACGCAAGTATCACGATCTGTATGAAAACCAAGCGTGCCATTTTTTGACTACCTATTATGCCGTCACAAGCACTATTTAGTGATGTATGATGATCGAAAACCAAGCGTGCCATTTTTTGACTACCTATTATGACGTCACAAGCACTATTTAGTGATGTATGATGATCGAAAACCAAGCGTGTCATTTTTTGACTACCTATTATGACGTCACAAGCACTATTTAGTGATGTATGATGATCCGACTAGCGCTGTATACCGATGCAGACTGAGCGCGAAAGTGACCACATACGATTTTTGTACGTAAGCTAGGCACGCGAAGTAGTTGCTCTTGCGTTATCTATGTCTATCTATATCTGTGATTACAACATTACATTATATTCAGTGATCGGATAATCGGATGCATATTTACCTAAAGTTTAGTTGTTGGTTATTATGGAATGCACGTTTGTATCGAAAAAATCCCGCGAATTCGGAATCGACAAATTTAGTTTTTTACTATAGAATCAAATCGGGTGTAGGAATATTTACTTAGTTTAAGGTGTTGGATAATATTATGGAATGCACTTTTGTATCGAAAAAATCCCGTGCTTTCGGTTTCAACAGTGCAATATAGTATAATTGTATTAATTTTTTTTAATTAACGCCAACACCTACTATCTACTATTCGTCGTACACTCATCATAGTCATAAATTTATGGGGAGCTTAAAATTAACTTAAAGTAAATACACATTAATAATTATGTAATCCCCAGTTTTTGAACTTTAGGTAAATATGCATCCGATTATCCGATCACTGGTTATAACGAATAAGAGGTTATTTGAAAAGTAGTATTATTTTACCTTGTGTTTGAGCATTTGTAGCATTTTATCTGGTTTGCTAATGATGGAAGGCGAGGCGGGTTTTACCTTGTGATTGAGCATTTGTAGTATTTTGTGTGGTTTGCTAATGATGGAAGGCGAGGCGGGTTTTACCTTGTGTTTGAGCATTTGTAGTATTTTGTGTGGTTTGCTAATGATGGAAGGCGAGGCGGGTTTTACCTTGTGTTTGAGCATTTGTAGTATTTTGTGTGGTTTGCTAATGATGGAAGGCGAGGCGGGTTTTACCTTGTGTTTGAGCATTTGTAGTATTTTGAGTGGTTTGCTAATGATGGAGGGCGAGGCGGGTTTTAATTTTCGTTTCGGTGCTGTCGTGAGGCGCGGCAGTTTGGGGCTGGCGGTGCGGCGTTTGCGGCGGGGCAGGTCTTCGATTAACGTTACGTTGCTCTCTGGTAAGCTGTTGAGAAAGAAGGAAAATAATGAAAATATGGTTATTCACGGTAAACTTGACGCATTAAAAAAAAAACACTGTCTGTACACTTTGTCATAGTTGCATGTATTTATTACTAGCTGACCCGACAGACGTTGTCCTGTCTTAACTGTGATACCTACCCTACCTACCTACCTACTTGCCTACCTACCCACCCTACCTACCCTACCTACCTACCTACCCTACCTACCCTACCTACCTACCTACCCTACCTACCTACCTACCTACCTACCTACCCTACCTACCTACCTTCCTACCCTACCTACCAAAAAAAATAAAAAATAAAAATGTATTCTGCTATTCAGGGCGGAGACAAATCCAACGAAACAAAAAAAATGAAAATTGGTCCAGCAGATCTCGAGTTATAATGAAGGGAACAAACCCGACTTTCAAATCAAATCAAATCAAATCATTTATTAGTTTGCAAACATGGGTAAAAAATTTGTATATAGATGTTGTCTTATAAGTTAGCTCTCCATGTTCTGCCGTCACATGGGCATGCAAAACATAATCAATTAAATAAAATTCATTTCAGAAAACAATCAAAAGTGTTAGAAAAAATCCATTATTACAAAATTACATGTCAAAACATTTGAAACACAATAAATAGAAAATAGAAAAGTCAAAAAATATTACATCAATGTCACTGGTTACAACAATATTATGAATGTCAATACAAGCATGTCAATTTAAATAAGAAAAATAACAAGTAAAGAAATAATTCATTTGGTCAATCAATTTACCTTTTAATTTTTATGTGCATGTCTGAGAAATAATAATGAAAAACAAAAGATCATACCAAAAAAGTCTAACATAAAGCCATTACAATATTGCGACAAAACATAGATCTTAGATTCCACTTAGGTCCCACAGTTTTTTTTCCGATAGGAACTCCGAAATACTATAATATGATTTACAAATCAGAAACTTTTTTAGGTGGCTTTTAAACAAATTAATATTTAAGCTTTTAATTGACTCTGGTATGTGATCATATATAATTGGTGCCCTGCAGAAAACACTTTTATGCATCATAGCTGTCTTAGATTGTCTTGCACATAACATATTGGCGTGTCGTCTACTTCGGTTATTTAAGTCTGATAACTTGGGAAATAATTGTGGGTTGGTTTTCACAAATACCGCAACCTCAAATATGTACAGAGAGGGCAGTGTCAATATTTTATACCGAATAAAAAATGGTTTACACGTGTCTGTGCATTTCAAACCGAACATCGCCCTAATACACTTTTTTTGACATTTAAATATTAGTTCGTTATTGGTTGAGTTTCCCCAAAACATAACACCATATCTTAATATTGACCCTACTATTCCATGGTATGCTGTTACAAGAGCATCCGTTCCAATGACTGGAGCGAGTTTATATAACGCATACGTCGATTTACTAAGTCGCTTTGCCAATTCTTCTGTGTGTGCTTTCCAGTCCAAGCGTTGGTCTATTGTTAAGCCTAAGAATTTGGAAGTGCTTACTTGATTTATTTTATTATTACCGTAGTGAATATTCATCGTCATATTTTTGCGTTGACTGAAAGCCATTATTTTGGTTTTATCAATGTTTATTTTGAGATTATTATTATCAAGCCATTTTATTATTGAATTAATAGTATTAGTTATGTCATTATTATAATTTTGTTTGTTTGTACAGTCAATGGTAATTGTACTGTCGTCAGCAAAAAGAGTCATGTGGTGTTTAGTCACTTTGGGCAAGTCATTTATATATAGTATAAAAAGAGGGGGCCCAAGCACGCTCCCCTGTGGTACACCATATAAGTTTGATCTGTCACGTGACCTATAGACCCTTTCGTATTTTGTTTTTGGATCTACCTGTGAAATTTCTACTTTCTTTTATATATATGTATAGACTAGCTGACCCGACAGACGTTGTCCTGTCTTAACTATGATACCTACCTTACCTACCCTACCTACCCTACCTACCCTACCTATGCAAAAATGTGCAATAAAAATATTTTTCTCATACAAACTTTGCCACCCCTTGTAACCCTTTTAGGGGTTGAATTTCCAAAAAATAATATGCCTATGTCCTTCTCATAAATGCAAACTATTTACATACCAAATTTCAGCAAAATCGGTTGGGTGGTTTAGGCGTGAAAAGGTAACAGACAGACAGACAGAGTTACTTTCGCATTTATAATATTAGTATGGATAACATTTTAAGTTAGTATATGTGGCGACATCTATCCAGCCACAAAGAAGCTGACACTATTAAGTCACACAAATCCTACATCGCGCACGCAGAGTTTACCGCGCGATATACAGGGTGACTTGTAATTAGAGCACAACCTTGTAAGGGGATATAGTACAGGTCATTTGCAACAACTTTTGTAGGAACACTCATATGCAAAAGTGCACCAACATTGAGTTATAATTTTTTTCGTGTTATTTTGAAAAACTCTTATGGGGTAACCTTAAAAAATTAATAAATAAAAAACTTGACATAATTTTGTTAAATTTCTTTTTATTATTTAGTCTATAACGTTCCAGTTACATGTCAGCATCATCAAATGTACATTATTGACATTATTCTAGACACAGTGCTCCAAAATCCAAAAACCTTCAACAAATTTTACTGGCATTATTACACAAAACAGCCTGTTTAAAAAAAACTCACTATGGCACTTGCTCTGCGTATTATTAAAAAAACATCTACATTTCATAAGCTTTCAAATGAGGTGTAAAAGTCTAACATAGCTAGTTTAACATTAAAGATATTAGCCAAAGAATAGAACAGGCTGGAATATCGAAAGTTTCGCAAATTAATGGCCATAATGTTTAAAACACAATAAATACAAATTTAAGTAGAATGTGATCCACGCACTTAGTGGTGACAATTTTACAACACATTTTAACTTGATTTTAATTTTAAAATTTTTAGGGTAGCTGGTCCTTACTTCAAACTTCTCTTATTAAAAGAGACAAAAAGATCTAAAATTAGGAAATTTTAAAAGTGTGTTGTAGAATTGACGTTCTCTAGTCATCCTCAGTCATTCACTTAAATCTCATTTTCGAAATGACTCCCACCGTTACGCACGCAAATTCGCATCCTTTTCCTCAATTCGCTTTTCACCACCGCAGTGCTGAGATTTGCTCGAATTTGGTCAGCTCCCAAAATGATTCGCCGTCTTAACTCGTCAATATCTGGGACAGGCTGATTATCGACATAAACCAACGTTTTCATATGTCCCCAGATGTAATAGTCCATTGGCGTCAGATCTGGGCTTCTTGCTGGCCAAGGTATGGGCCCTCCTCTACCGATCCAATTATTGGTATAATTTTCGTCTAGCCAGTCTCTGATTTGTCGTCTGTAGTGAGCTGGACACCCGTCGTGTTGAAACCTGATAGCACGCAAGGTGGCTAAAGGTATGTCCTCCAGTAATTCAGGTAAAACATTTCTTAAAAAGTGTTCATAATATTCACCGTTTAAGTTGTCTGGCAGAAAAAAGGGCCCAATCAAATTATTGTTAATAATTCCCATCCACACATTTAGTGAAAATCTTCGTTGCGATCCTTTCGGTCGTTTTTTTTTTGGATTTCCCACCGCCTTTTCTTCCCAGAAATGAGTGTTATGGTAATTTGTGATTCCATCTTTGTCAAATTTTGATTCGTCGGTCCACAAAATTTGTTTTAAATAATTTGGGTCCTCTATGTCGCAGTTTAGCAGATATCTGCAAAATTGGACCCTTGCAACAGGATCACGGTCTTCCAGGACTTGCACTGGAGTGTAGTGATATGGATGACGCCCAGATTCATGGACCACTTTCCACACTTTATACTGTGATATTCCAAGTAAATTGGCCACTTGTCTTGTAGAGATGTTAGGTTCCCGTTGAAAATGACGTAGGATTTCTTCTTCATCATCAGCACGGTATATTCGAGGTCTGCCCGCATCGCCTGATAAAAAAAACTAATTTAAATAATCAATTGCGGTAAACAATAGGGGTAATAAACCAAAGCCCATTCAGTTTTAAAGGAGCCATTTCGGCCAAGAAGCCATTTTGACTGAAATACAATGATAAAATTTATTTATTTAATTGTTCTAAAATAATAAATAAAAATACGTGGTTTTATAATTATTTTGTAAAAATTAATAATTATTAAAAATGAAGGAAGATAACATAGGGAAAGTATCTGTACGTACCGCACCTGCTTTGCAAGTGTTTACAAAGAATTCACCCGCCACAATTTAATACTATTGTTATTGGTAATGAAATGACGGTCTAAGTGGAAACACGCAGCTAATACTGAATGCACTTACAATTTTTTAAAAATGATAACCCAAGTCAGGCCTTTGTTTGCTTACGAAGTTAAATTGCAATAACAAAAACATTTCGGAGAAAACTATCTTTTTTTTTTCCGGTACTACGTAAGTAGGTACAGCCAGAAGCAAATCACGATTGACAGTTGAACTGTGTTTAACTCTCTAAGAAGGTACAAAATCTAAAGTGCTTAAGCAGCTGTTGGCTGTAAACTTGCAATTTAATCGCAATTATTTATTAAATTACATTTTTTATTACATACCTTGACGTCTTTGAAAGCGTCCAGTCTCCCGGGCTCGTCGATAAACTCGGGAAAACACGCCTACATCAGGTAAACGGCGATTGGGGTATCTCTGTTGATATTCGCGCTGGGCAGCTAAAGCATTGCCTCTAGCTACGCCGTAAGTGTACAGAATATCGGCATATTCTTCATTCGTAAAATTTGCCCGTTGTCTTTGAGCCATAGTCCTTGATACGCGCCAAAACCACAGATGAGCATAACACACGGAAACCAGTTGAAAAGCCAAGTCATCAGGAGAGCAATCAATCACAAAAACAGTCACAAGCCGGGTCGTCAGAGATAAAACAAAACTGCAGAGCACACACAAAAGCATCCGATCGCAACGAATCACAAGGACGGACTAACCTAAACAACACAAAAGAGATTAAACAATGACCGGCTGTTTTTACCTGCTTAGTAGAAACAGACCTTTTTTTGGCCGTGCGCCTTTGTTATGCGAATATCTTCCCTATTGGACTAGCTATGTTAGGGTTTTATATCTCATTTGAAAGCTTATGAAATGTAGATGTTTTTTTAATAATACGCAGAGCAAGTGCCATAGTGAGTTTTTTTTAAACAGGCTGTTTTGTGTAATAATGCCAGTAAAATTTGTTGAAGGTTTTTGGATTTTGGAGCACTGTGTCTAGAATAATGTCAATAATGTACATTTGATGATGCTGACATGTAACTGGAACGTTATAGACTAAATAATAAAAAGAAATTTAACAAAATTATGTCAAGTTTTTTATTTATTAATTTTTTAAGGTTACCCCATAAGAGTTTTTCAAAATAACACGAAAAAAATTATAACTCAATGTTGGTGCACTTTTGCATATGAGTGTTCCTACAAAAGTTGTTGCAAATGACCTGTACTATATCCCCTTACAAGGTTGTGCTCTAATTACAAGTCACCCTGTATAAGGTCCCATTAAAATAGATGGACAAACTTTAAGACATGATTCATACCACCAAAATAAGGTCAATGGTAAAAATAATAATAAGAAAAACGCATTAGATACTCACAAGAAGTGTGCCTACGTATAATGGATGTATTTATTCTATTGTGCCGGCAATTTCTTATTTTAGATAAAAATTAAAATCCCTTTATTTTTGTTTTTGCTTGGATATCTTTGGTTAGACGTACTGAACACTGTGTTAAAATTTGTCCATCTATTTTAATGAGACCTTATATATACTCAGCCCCGACTAAGGGCTATATTTCACCGGGACACCGCCGTGGGGTCCGTAAGCTACCAAACTAGACACCATGCAGACACCAGAGTCGCCACACCACACTGAGACAGTATCAAAATGGAGAGTTTGCAATGAGGTGGGGGCGTCAGTGGCGGCCGAGTGAGGGAGACACCATACAGCGCTATAGTAGTCAGTGGTGGCGCGGCCAGCGTGGCGGCGCAACCAGTCACATTCTGTGCACGCGTCCGAGTTGGTCGCGCCGCCAAATTGGTTGCGCAACCAAATGGACACCAGGTGAGTAACTCTCTATAGAGCTGTATACATTTTGTTGGTAGCGGCGACTGGTTGCGCCACCAGCGCCACCATGGTGTCCCGGTGAAATATTGCCCTAAGAGTTGTTGGGCAGTAGCCCGCCAGACTCAACACCTGTCTGGTTGGAGGATCCCCCCCTTTTCAATGGAGGGACTTTCCACCCTGTTCCTCCATACCCACTAAATATATATATTGTAATGATATTCATTTCAGAAGTATTTATGTATCTAAGTTTGTATATTCTCTTAGTATATATTTATATTTAAATTAGTGAACTGTTTCTTTCGCTCACCTCTCCCGCTCCTGTCTGAGCTGATCCTCCAGCCACATCCGTAGTCTATGGTAGTAGAGCTGCTGGTCGCGCATGTGCATCACTTTGCGTCTCACCTGGAACAGTACAACGTAACATGTAGAAAACCAGAAAGGTTGAAGAGTGCTCGTAACATTATGTTGACAATCGGAACAGATTGTTAACGGGTTCTTACTGGAATATTGACTGAGAGCTCTTGAGCGCGGTTAAGGTGTCCTGATCGCGTTCAGTACCATCGGTGAAACTCGCCTTTAATCAAAATCATATCAAATGTTGATAGTTTGATAGCTTGATATGGGATTAAAGACCATTTTGACATTTGATAAGTCTGAATTTTGGTTTTTATTCGGCGAGCGGCCTGGGACAGCGCCGTATGGAGCCAGCCCTCTGCAGGTGTGCATGTAGTGCTGCCAGCACGTTACCTCCTTGAACCGCTGCAGATGGTACTCGGGACACAGCGCGCGACAGGGCTGGTGCGGCGCGGCGGGCGGCGGCGAGCCGGGCGGCGGCGGCGCGGGCGCTCGGCCTCCCACCAGCTGCATGCACACCTGCAAGGAAACCAACCAACAATGTACAGGTTTTCAAAATCCGCGCATACTTCGGTCATCTTCGGGTTTCCGAATTAGCGCGAACGTCGCGGTCCCCACAGTGATATTGCTAGTTCAAGAGATTCTGCTTCAGCTAGACGATCTTCTTCTTTGCGTGTGGTTAGTGACTAACCTGGTGTCAGAGTTTTCATGCTGCCCATGGGCCTCTGACTTAGCTTCACATGCTGTTGAGAAATATCTCTCAGACATGCCGGTTTCCTCACGATGTTTTACTTCACAGTTTTTTAAGCAAGTGATAATTACACAATACGCACATGGATCCGTAAACTCAAAGGTGCATGCCTTGGGTTGGAACTCGAGACCTGTGACTTGGCAGTCCGACGGTCACACCACTAGGCTATCACTGCTGGCCGATGACTTCATAGACACTACTCTGAATGCGGCCTGTGCGATGGTCAAACACAGACAAGCACCCACGTGGAGCTGAGAGATGTACCACTGCTTTTGGAGCGTTCATGGAACCTGTGTATTCCTTCCACAGTTGTGTGGCATTTGTAGCGTTAATGGAATCTGTGAATTCCAGGTTTCGGCAATGGTGCAGCATTTGGAGAGTTTATGGAACTTTTGGATTCTAGGTTTCGGCAATGGTATGGCATTCATAGCGGTAATGGACCCTGTGGATTCCTTCGCCAATAGTGTGCCATTGAGAGCGTAAATGGAACCTTTGTATTCCTTCAATAATAGTGTGGCATTTGGCGCGTTTACGGAACCTGTGGATTCCTTTGACAAGACAATGGTGTGGCATTAGGAGCGTTAATGGAACCTGTAGTTCCTTCTACAATGCTGTGGCATTTGGAGCGTTAATGGAACCTGTGGATTCCTTCGACAATGGTGTGTCATTTGGAGCGTAAATGGAACCTGTAGTTCCTTCGACAATGGTGTGGCATTATGAGCGTTAATGGAACCTGTAGTTTCTTCGACAATGGTGTGGCATTTGGCGCGTTTACGGAACCTGTGGATTCCTTTGACAAGACAATGGTGTGGCATTAGGAGCGTTAATGGAACCTGTAGTTCCTTCGACAATGCTGTGGCATTTGGAGCGTTTATGGAACCTGTGGATTCCTTTGACAAGACAATGGTGTGGCATTTGGAGCTTTTATGGAACCTGTGGATTCCTTTGACAAGACAATGGTGTGGCATTTGGAGCATTTAGAGAACCTGGGGATTCCAGGTTTCGGCAATGGTATGGCATTTGGAGCGTTAATTAAACCTGTAGTTCCTTCGACAATGGTGTGGCATTGAGAGCGTAAATGGAATCTGTGGATTCCTTCACAAGACAATGGTGTGGCATTTGGAGCGTTTAGAGAACCTGGGGATTCCAGGTTTCGACAATGGTATGGCATTTGGAGCGTTAATGGAACCTGTTAATTCGTTCGACAAGACAATGGTGTGGTAATTGGAGTGTTAATGGAACCTGAGGATTCCTTCGACAATGGTGTGGCGTTTGGAGCGTTAATGGAACTTGAGGATTCCTTCGACAATGGTGTGGCATTTGGAGCGTTAATGGAACCTGAGGATTCCTTAGACAATTGTGTGGCATTTGGAGCGTTAATGAAACCTGTAGTTCCTTCGACAATGGTGTTGCATTTGGAGCGTTAATGAAACCTGTAGTTTCTTCGACAATGGTGTGGCATTTGGAGCGTTTATGGAACTTGTGGATTCCAGGTTTCGGCAATGCTTATCGTTTCTATCTGTTCTTGGGACCTTTTCTATATAATAAGCTCAACAAGGTACTAAGTTTCTATAGTGTAAGGTTTAAAAAATGTAGTAAAATGTTATCCGAATATTTAGAGACACTAAATTACACAGACACAGAAAAACTTCTAGAAATTTTGGCATGATGATTTTGATCCCCGCGTAAGTGTTTATTTTTGTAAAATTACATAGGCTTAGTTTTAGATATTAAGGTACCATTAAGCTTTTTCTCCTAGTTCTTATAATATTCTTTATTTTTATACAGCTTAACTTTAAATTGTACTAGACCAAAGTAGTTGGATTGTAAAGTGATGGCCTGAAACACAGGTTTAAATTAACCTAGATCAGGCTGGTCGCTATATAAAATTGCAATTCCGAACAACCAGTACTTGCACCTATAATAAAATCTTACGTTTTAGGCACTTTAATTGTATGGAAAACTTATTACTGTTGGCTACATGTACACTTTTTGTAAACGTTTTATTTGAAATAAATTATTATTATTAATGGTGTGGCACTTTTCCGAGTTACATCACTTATTTCTATGATGAAACTGATTGATATACATTCAGTCAAAAAAGTATCGGGAATGGGTGATTTGTTTATGGTTCCAAATTCAAATTTTTGTTTTTTTGTAGTTGTTAGATTGGCACAACTGTTTTCCATTTTGGCGCGAAGTTTGAGTTGCATCTGTTATTTATATTAAATACAGTGCTGGTTTTAGTAATATCATATATAGTGTGTATTGCGAATTTCATAATGGACAAAAATATCGAACAAAGAGTTTGTCTTAAATTTTGCATCGCCAATGGAATTTCGTGTTTGGAGTCACTGAAAATGTTACAGAAGGCTTACGGTGAATCGACTTTATCAAAAACTCGTGCTTATGAGTGGTTCAAAGCGTTTAAAAGCGGTCGAGATGTGATGGAAGATTTGCCTCGCTCTGGTAGGCCGTCAACGTCTGCAACTGAAGTTAACATCGCAAAAGTGAAGAAAATAGTGACTGAAAATCCCCATTCAACTCTGAGCGAGATAGCCGCCGAACTTTCTGTATCTCACGAGTCGATCCGTACCATTTTAACTAATCATTTGGGTATGAAACATGTTGCTGCTCGGCTAGTCCCAAAAGATCTGAATTTTCTCCAAAAACTCAATCGCATGAAAGTCGCTGAGGACATGCTAGAACGAGTCAGTTCGGACCCAAGATTCATGAAACGCATTGTTACTGGTGACGAGACGTGGGTTTACGAGTTTGACATGCAAACTAGTCAACAAGCTTCGGAGTGGCGCCTTCCAACTGAACCGAAACCGAAAAAACCACGCCAAAGTCGATCAAAAGTCAAAGTCATGTTGACTGTTTTCTTTGACTATCGCGGTGTTGTGCACTCTGAATTCTTACCGGAAGGTCTAACGGTAAATAAAGAATATTATTTGAGCGTTATGCGGCGTTTAAGAGAGCAAATTCGACGAAAAAGGCCAGATTTGTGGAAAGAAAATTCTTGGATTTTGCACCACGACAATGCGCCTTCGCACAAGGCTATCATTGTGAACGAATTTTTGACCAAACACTCAACAAATACCATCCAGCAACCACCATATTCACCAGATATGGCTCCTGCTGACTTTTTTCTTTTTCCTAAACTCAAATTACCACTTCGTGGTACCCGTTTTCAATCGATAGAAGACATAAAGGAGAATTCGCGGCGAGAACTGAACTCGAATTCCGGAAGCAGCGTTTAAAAAATGTTTTGATGAATGGATTATTCGTTGGCGCAAGTGTATCGTTTCTAAAGGAGCATACTTTGAAGGTGATAAAATAAATTTGGATGAATAACAAAACATTTTGTGTATTATTGATCTTTTCCCGGTACTTTCTTGACAGAGTAGTAATCTTAAAGTTCAGTTATCGCGACCACTTAAAAATACATATACTTAAATCACACAATCATAAAGTTGTAATTTCTTTAGAAATAAGATCAATACAGAAACGAATTTGAAAAATATATAAGTACTAACTCAAACAAAACTTACCGTAGACAATTTCTTCTGTTTCCTATAAACTTGCAGCTGCCTGCGGTGCACTTCCGGCAGTCGTCGGTACATCGCCATCAACTTCCGGTCTACCTCCGACAGTCCCAAGTCCACGCGTTTCCTGTAAAAAAAAACGTTTCTAACTATTGACTACTGAGATGATGAATAATAGAAGACTGGTTTGGTAGAAAATTGGACCAGTTATAGGCACTTTTGTAGAGACTCCTCCGTGCCTCGGAAAGCACGTTAAGCTGTTGGTCCCGGCTGTCATTTGTGGATCAATGGCAGTCGTTACGGGTCGTCAGAAGCCCGAAAGTCTGACAGCCAGTCGTACCAAGGGGTATCGTGGTAAGACTGTCTGTTCCCAGGTTCTGACTGGGTTGTGGAGGTCACATTGGCAGTCGCTCCATGTAAAATACTGGAAGCCGACCAACATAGTTGGAAAAGGCTAGGCAGATTGATTTTTTACTTCCTTAATTTATCCTGGATACTACTGATATGGATGAAGGAAAAACAATTTGAGGAAAGCTGGACTCAATACATTCACTCACGGATTAATCATGGAATCTTAAAAACTCCAGAACCTACGAATATAAAATACGACACAGTTGGCGCAGTGGTTGAGCGATTGACTGCTGCGCACTATGTCGCGGGTTCGATTCCCGCACGGAACAAATATTTGCACGTCCTGCAAGTATTTGTTACGTGTCTGGGTGTTTTCCTATCTATAATGTGTATGAATTAACAAAAAAAAATGTATATAAGTAGTTTATCAGCCATCTAGTTACCATAACACAAGCATTAGGTTGCTTAGCTTGGGACTATATGGCGTTGTGTGAAATGTCCAAGGATATTATTATTATTTATTTAAAATTTGTAAATAATAAGTAGAAGACGTCAGCTAAGAGAGGATTTTAGGAAAACCCTACGTTAAGGGGTGAAATAGGGGTGGAAGTTTGTATTAAGTGAAATAGCTTGGAGTCGCTTAGTCTAAGTTTTAATACTTGGCTGGATGGCCTAATTTTATTGTGGCAAGGCAAGCAATGCTCGCGAAGGAGGTGGCGGGATGGGAGAAAGAAAGGTCCTCCAGTCCCAGCCGCCGCGGGAGACGCCCCGGGTGTCGGGAGCCACGTGACGACTCCCGGCCACCGAAGGCGCGGGCCTGCGGACGGTGAGTAATGGGTAGCTCACTGTCCGATCAGGACCAGGCCCGTGCCGGGGGAGCGACGGAGTGTTCCACGCTCGCCTTAAAGACATGTCCTTTCACATGCTGTCATCTCTTTGAGGTGCGCGCCCGTAAGGGCCGAGCCTGCCGGGTAAGCGGGATTGTCCGAAAGGGTTACCGCTGTCCCGGAACATTAAGGGCTAAGGAAGAACAATGGATGGGTTTTAGTCAGAGTCTGACACTCCCGCTCCACGGGAGTCATTTGATGATTTCCCACCCTCAAAAAAAGTCCGGCAGGTAGACAACTTCCTAGGCAGAACTGAAAGATGCTAAACACAAAAAAAAAACTTCTGTGAGACAATAACAGGTATTGTTATGATACGTACCTCGCTTCATGGTCGTTCCGCGTGGGCGGCGCGGGCCACTCGTCGCAGTGCTTGAGCACGCGGTCCATGAGGCGCTCGATGGAGGCGATGGAGCGCATGAGGTGTCGCACCGTGCGGCACAGCTCGGCCGGCGCCGCCTCGCCCTCCGAGCCGCCCGACTCCACGGCCGCCGCCGCCGCCAGCAGCAGCTCCGACGCCGAGTCCAGCGAGGATGACGTGGACAGGCCCAAGGACCCGCTGCCTGAGTTCGCGTCAGAGTCTGACACTAGAAGGTAACAATTGAGTATTTGAATCGGTCAAAAATAAAATATGAAATCACATGGGAAAAAGCCCGCTCGTCATAAAAACTTCCATCACCGTGCAGTAATTAAATATAATGCGACGATATAATTTTTAAGTTGCATTTAATGCTAATAAGTATTCCATTTGAGTCTAAAAATCTGTGACGTCAAAATGTTATATTTCATACAAATCACGTACAAATGCCGCGTTTTGACAGTTCATAAAAAGTAACGTTATTGACTACCCTTTGAAATACCCCATTGGATATTTCAAAGGGTAGTCAACAACGTTAATGGTGGCGTGTGTGTTGGATAATTTCCCCTTCAAAATGGTTGAGCTGAATGGTGCTAATCCATGCTTTAGCTGGAAGAAGAAGTAGCCCAACAAACTCCCCAGCAGCACAGCTGTCTGTTCAGTTAGGAGAACTTGATTCTATACAACACGAGTCAGTGTCATCGCACCGCTCATTTTCACAAGTGTCGCTGGATTCACACAAAATCAAAAGTCATTTTGAAATTAAGCTGAAATGCAGCACTTTTTGACGGGCCAAGTGCGGATCAGACTCGCGCACAAACTGTTCCATACCATTATCTATTAAAAACGGCAAAAAATCACATTTGTTGTATGGAAGCACCCTTAAATATTTATTTTATTCTATTTTTTAGTATTTGTTGTTATAGCGGCAACAGAAATACATCATCTGTGAAAATTTTAACTGTCTAACTGTCATGGTTCATGAGATACAGCCTGGTGAAAGAAGGACGGACAACGGAGTCTCAGTAATAGGGTCCCGTTTTACCCTGTGGGTACGGAAAGCAAAAAGGAAAAAGAAAAAGGAAAATACGCGTCAAATCCACTCAAAACGCTCAGCGTAATGCTGAGACCTATCGCTCAGCATAATGTTGAGACCCAAAAAAAAAAAACAAATACTCACAATCATCAAGATCGCAGGTGGTGTTAGAATCGCTATCCTTGTCAACAACAGGCGCGGGCTGGCCCTCCGCGCAGTCCGCTCCCTCGCCACTCTCACCTGAACCAAACGATACTGCTAACTAGTGATGTGCCGGATATCCGTATCCGCGAATATCCGCGGGGCGAAAAGATCCGTATCCGTTAAATTTTTGACGGATCTTTTACGATAAGAATTTTTAATACATAGATTCAATTCTACAGTGTGTTAGGTTAAACGAGGGACATACTTTCAGGTTGTATAGTACTCATGGAAATTAACAACTTTGTCCATGGTATCAATTCTGAAATGTGATAAAAATAATATCTGCTGTTCCATACATTTTGACGAATTATGGGATATACATGTACTGAACAGCTGATTTTTTTTCATGATTTCGGGTATGATTCATTTTCATGAAAGAATGTCCCACGTTTAACCTAACACACTGTATTTATGTAGGTTATTAGGTAGTACAAACGCCAACACATCAAGTTATCTCAAACTGTCAAATATTCTCAGTTAAAAATGAACCTTATACCTTTGTAATTAAGTTGAAAATCTATCAAAGAAATTTGACAGATTGGGATAACTTATATGCTGGTCTCTGAACCTATGTCAAACATTGAATAAACAACTTATGAACAAGTAAGTCAAAGTCAAATAATTTATTTCAAATAGGCACAAGAAAGTCACTTTTCAACGTCAAAAATTAACAAGAAATAGAATTGACTCTAGTCGCCCCTTAAGGTAGTTTCGTGTGGAGAAGAATGGGCAAGAAACTCTACCGTTACTCTTTTCAAATGTTTTACAATGTTATGTATACATGAATAGGGATGATGACTAGAATTTATTTTTTGTCCGTAAGTTAGATTTACAAAAAATATTGGACACGTACTTTTCCTTTTTTTACATAATCCAAAGATTACGCTGTAGTCCAGTCAATAAGGAAATTCTTTGTATGGAGAAATTACATTAATTCCTCTGTCGCTGAAACTTTGCAGTGTGATAAAGTAATGTTTGTAGATAACGGTTGACCAGTTATCCAACATTTTTTTTATTTAGAAGTTAGGTATTTACACCTAAACATGAAAATCATTTCTAGATCTGGGGGAAAAATTGCTCCGTCCAAAATTCCTTCGGCATATGCCAGTATATACTGATATGTATAGGTATGTATCGGTATCCAACATTTTTTTTATTTGGGCCCTCCCAAATAAAAAAAATGTTAAAAATACCTATTTAGCCAGGAAGTTAAAAGTTAAAAATACCTATTTAGGTTCATAACTTGTTCGAAAAAATTCCTCCGTCAAATTTTCTTTTTTTGTTTGTTTTAATATCGTCAAATGTATCGCACTGCACAAAGATCCAATAGATTTTGCATTTGTAACATAGCATTACGGTTTTCTGCCAATAACTCAGTGAAAAAAATTCCTCCGTCTTTTTTTATTAATTTATCTGTCATAGTATACGTAAATGAAACAGTTACAATGTTTTTTTAAAGATCCAATAAAATTTCGTCAATACACACGACTTTTAGAGTATCAACTATTATTTTAAGATGAATGGATTACGAGCGGGCGGCGGGGGCAGTGCGGGGCGCGGGAGAGAGGGCGCCGGCCGCCGCGTTGCATACATACTCACTTTCTGTTTTTTATAGAATCTAATGAAATTTCGACTTCAGACATGCACCTTGTAATACATTAATTAACGTATCATATGGGTCATTTAGTACCTACCTAGCACGTCCGTACCGGAAGCAATGAGTTTGAATATCTCTTGGGGCGATTCACATACCTGTTTGCAATTTTGCAATGCAATCGGATATGCGATTGATCGTATCATATTTTTCATGAATTGTGAAGTAAGTACCTGATACTTACCTGATTACAACGAACAAGCTTAACATAATAGTTGAAAAACATGCTCTTCATTACAATTTGTAAGAAATTACCAATTGTCCAATGTCAATTGTACAATGTTAAATTGACTATTACTCGAGAACTTGTAAAGCTTGCTTAGTTGTGATAGTTTTCCTTTGAACTTCATTATTTGTATACAGGGTGAATTTTTCAAGTGGGCGTAGATGGCCTAATCTGAATATATGAGTAATAACTAAATTATTTCTTATTCGGGACTCATTAAAAACTGTTTAACGTCAAACAGACTTTGTCAATTAATATTTAGTTTTATTTATTCAAAGTCAAATCTTTATTTCAAATGCACGAGAAAGGCACTTTTGAACGTCAAAATTAAGTAACAAACACGCACTTAACTAATCATTGGTTTTGTTTCATTATATAGGAACTATAACAATGATTAAAAATAAGCTATTTATGTTACATGAACCATTTTTCCATAAATAACATTTATAATAAGGAAGGAAAGAAGGAAACGCCATGTAGCCCGCGAAATTCAAATTTTCTTACTTTTTTTGCAAATTGCAGGTCAATACCAGATTTTATGTTGATCAAAATATGATTCGTGACAATAACAAATATTTTGTATTATTATCCTAATTAGTATCTTTTGATTTAGCAACACACATATCTCACTAAGTTCATAAAATAACCCTATGGAACGAATATTTCTGTAATATTGATGCCATAGAATGATATTATGAACTTACTTAGGGTTGTATTAATGATTTATATTGTTACAATTTTGTAAATAAATACTTGCTACGGTCGCAAATCATATTTTAAAACGTGATAATGACCGGGACCGGCAAATTGCAAAAAAAACGTAAGATAAATTTAATTTCGCGGACTACCCTGAATAATTATACAAATCTACTCATTGATGAGAGTATAGGTATATTGGGTGCAGAGGTCAAGCTACTCCAAACTGTTAAATTGGGAAAATTTGACAGACTGGGGTAGTTTGATGTACTGGCGTCTGTACGATATGTTTAGCATAGCATATTATGTATAACAAGAGATATTTGAATTAAAATCACTGATACAATATTTTTTCTCAACCTTTATTAATTATTTGGTATCAATCAACTCTCATTCGTGGGTAACAAAACTAACAAACAATAAACTAACCATTATAGCATAGCATATTATGTATAACAAGAGATATTTGAATTAAAAACACTGATACAATTTTTTTTCTCAACCTCTATTAATTCTTTGGCATCAATCAACTCTCATTCGTGGGTAACAAACAATAAACTAACCATTAAAGCATAGCATATTATGTATAACAAGATAATTATGTTTGAATTAAAAACACTGATACAATTTTTTTTCTCAACCTCTATTAATTCTTTGGTATCAATCAACTCTCATTCGTGGGTAACAAACAATAAACTAACCATTAAGGCATAGCATATTATGTATAACAAGATATATTTGAATTAAAAACACTGATACAATTTTTTTTCTCAACCTTTATTAATTATTTGGTATCAATCAACTCTCATTCGTGGGTAACAAACAATAAACTAAATAACCATTAGTTCTTATTAAACTTACTTTTATTGAACTATCTTCATAAAGTTTTATTAACCAAGAAACAAAAATATACTTCTAATCTCCACCAAGTCGAGCTTGACAAACAAAGGCACAGCACAGCAAAATGTTAAAAAATAGTAGTGTTGAGCCTGTTAAGCAAGTAACTTTGTAATCCTTTTGAAATAGATTCTAAAATTTTTCGCCAGATAAACTACCTAACCATAAAGTGGATTTAGTTATTTACACTAAATTGTGCTAAATTGTGTGTGATAAAAAATAATTTAAACAAAAGTAATCACTAAATATGCGAAGTCATGTGACATCCACCAAAGTGAAAAAAGAAAGAAGTGACCACCACGGGACCCGCGTAGTGGATTACAGCTCACTTCTCTCACAGAGAAGAAGCCTGTGTCTTAGCAGTGGAAACAGTTTAGGTCTGAAGGAATCTTGATCTTTTGGAGCAAGAATTTGCTGCAAAATTTTCTTTATCCTCATCAGACGCTGTATTTTCATCTACTTGGATATCCAGTTGAGATTCTTCCAGATCTGAATCGTGTGGCTGTCCAGATTCGGAACAAAGTGAAAAAAGTTTTTCTAATTGAGTCTCGTCTTCATCTGGTTCATCATGTTCGTCAATTGATATTGAACCAGTACAAGGTTTGCCATCGCAATCATTGCAGATAGCAGAGCAATTTAATGCTGCTTTTTTGCAAGTACAGTTACGGCCACAAGAAGTTTTGCATTTACACGATATCATCGAAAGTATTTCGAGAGGCGCTGGATCCTCTAAAGTTGTTATAGGTTTATAACCGTTTTCATATTTCCATCCCCAGCTTTCAGGCTCTTTGTTATGGCCAAGCCAACACTGCACTTGACCGTACGTACGGAGAGAATGTTGTGCAGTTGCACCTGAAGATGGCGGCAACGAAGCCAAATTAAAGCTTTTGGTAATGGATCGAGCAAACATCTCATACCGAAGATCATTAATTGATCGGCTTTTCCGTCCAATATGTTCTTTTGGAGAATATAGAGTTGCCATAATTGTTTCTCCAGCCCCAATTATGGCATTTCTATCTGCATTGGGGTCTTTAAAAATTGAGCTATATTCCAGCAGTGCCGTGTTTAATTTTAATACATTCACTATTTTTTTTTTACCCTGGCGAAACAATGCCGATGTTGTGTCACAACCAGAAAATGCGTGAATGAACAGCACATGGTCAGATAGTTCTTCTTCTGTAAAACTGTTGGTCGAGTACAGTTTCCTAGGAACTTTATTGTTCCCTGGCTTTAGCAATAATACTTTTTTCTTTCTGTAATCTTGACTTCCAGTAAGAATGACTAGTAAGTCGATATCTTCTCCTACAATTAATACTAAATCAGATTTTTCAGTTGTCTCTAAGGCAGTTTCTACTATCAAAAAGTCAGCATCTTCTATGGCTTGTTTAGTTTTGATTCCATTTTCTTCAAGTTTTTCTCTCAAAAGAGTAATGAATCTTTGTTTGTTTCTCGAGTTACTCAAAAAAAAATCTTGTTTCACTGAAATGACAGTATCACCAGTAAAATGTATGTCTGTACAACGTTTAATGTTTTCGCGTCTCGACCGCTCTGTTGATTTAGTACCTTTATTATGGGGCTCATCAGGGTACCCATCGAATACAACAAAGTTTATTTGAGGATATTTTTTTTTAATATATCTTACGTAACTATCACATGCAGCTGAAAATGTAGCACCTTTTGGCCAGATAACTTTGTGTAGTATATATCCTCCGTCCAGAACATATGATTTATTTTGGATATGCGGTTCTTCTTCCAAGGAAGTAAACAGATCATAAAAAGCAGATTTTTTAGATTTTCTCATACCATTGATATCAAATAAGGATAGTGGAAACGGAGCCAACTCGTACTTTAAGTAGTTTTTAAATTCCTGCTGTGTTTTTTTGGCAAAAGCTATTCTTCGAAACAACATTTCCGGTTCCACTGCTATTACAGTGTCTTCGATTTTCACGGAGGAGTTTACTGCTGCGAGTGGAAGAACTCTATCTTTTCTTGAAAAAGAAATGTCTTGAAAATTTTTTCCTTCTATTTTGGACATGATGTTTAATCCAATATTTTGTGCCTCATGACAGTTAATATTTATTTCCCCAGTGACGCCTGTACTCAGTGACATTATTTTATCCAATTTAAGAAATGGGTTCTGAGATTTAAACCAATCATCAAATTTTTGAGTGTCTTGCAAATCACGCTTTATTCTTGAAGTGCGGCAATCAACGTGCTGTTCACTTGTTGAAGATAATGTGCCAGCAAAATCTTCTATAGATGCAGTAACACTGGTCAAAATTGGCGTCGCTAAAATCCATTTTGTAAGGATCCCATCGGCTAAACCTCTTCCACGGGTCAAACCTCCGCTGCTTTTCATTGAACGCATGAGCGTTTGCTCAATGGTCATGTCAGACCATATGCCAGACCAGAACTTTTCTGTTCTGCGAATAGTAAAATACCCATCATTTGCAAACTTTTGGTATTCTTCAGGTGTCAAAACATTTTGCAAATTCATCATATCTTGTAAATATAAAGTGGCTGATTTACCATAGGAAAAGTGTCCAGCTGCGTGAAAGAATGGCAACATTTTCTTAACAATATTTAAATGAAGATCCCAGTTTCCAGACCGTTCGGCATGTATAAACTGCTTGAGAAGTGTAACCATTTGGAAATACTGTACCCACAGCTTGGCAGTCGGACCATTTGAACTTAGATCTTCCAAAGTGTTACTGAATTTTTGCTCTATAGTGTCCATTTCTGTACCACATTCAGTTGTATTAAGTAAAACAACGTTTTCTAAGGAAGCAATATTTTCATCATCATATTTGGTGTTTTCGATAACAATTTTGCCCACAGATAGATGTGTCAATGTGTGTGCACGTACTGCACGAGCATACGAATGCCCAGATAACATCTTCTCGACTGATGACGGCGCGTATACCGTGCACCACAATTCTTTCAGACCACTTCCGTTCATGATGTACCCAACAGAACCCATGAAACTCATCAATAGATGAAAACCGCCTAAACGGACCACCACAGATTCCAATCTGGGATCCTTACTTGAAGTAGTAATGTCTTTGGCTTTGTGATATAATGGTTGATCAAATGTCAAAATTGTAGATTTAAAGCCATTTGATTTAGAATTTTCTACAGCCAGTAGGATTGACGTGTAAATAGTTTCATATTGTGATGGTGGATTGTTGACGAATGGCAAAGGAATGATTTCAGATGTACTATACTTTGCAGACGTGTATAATCTTTCCATAAACCCGTTCCAGCCAGGTACATCGAATCCTCCCTTTTTTCCAAATAACCAAACTATGTCTGTCCAAGGAGTTATTATATTTTTCACGTCTTCGTCTTTGGCATAATTAGGAATCAAGACTTGTTTTAAACCTACTTCACAACTTTTTTCGAATTTTTTTAGTGGCACGTGGCCAAAAGTGCCTACTATAAAAGAAGGAGGGATACTTTTTTGACGCAAAATGCCTTCACCTTTGTCTATTCTTTTAGGAGTATGGCACTTTACTCCCCCCATTGAGTGGAATGTATGATGCCCGTCAATTGTTCTGATGTTGTGATCGGCATTGTCAAATACGTATTGACAAAATTCAGGTTTTTCTTCTGGAGCAGTATGAGCAATAGCAGATACTTGAAACAAAGAAACCTCATGGTAGGATGCACAAAACCCAATTGAAGCTAGCAAATCTATTAAGGATTTAGCTGCATATTTTTGATTGATTAGTGCTGCGATATCTAATAATATCGAGGAAATAAAAGAACGAGGTCTAACGGCCGATATGATAGCATGAGCAATAGCTGTACATTTTAATATCGAGGAAATAAAAGAACGAGGTCTAACGGCCGATATGATAGCATGAGCAATAGCTGTACATTTTAATATCGAGGAAATAAAAGAACGAGGTCTAACGGCCGATATGATAGCATGAGCAATAGCTGTACATTTTAATATCGAGGAAATAAAAGAACGAGGTCTAACGGCCGATATGATAGCATGAGCAATAGCTGTACATTTTAATATCGAGGAAATAAAAGAACGAGGTCTAACGGCCGATATGATAGCATGAGCAATAGCTGTACATTTTAATATCGAGGAAATAAAAGAACGAGGTCTAACGGCCGATATGATAGCATGAGCAATAGCTGTACATTTTCGAGAAGCTTTCACGGTATCCTTTGTGTTTTTAAGTATTAGTTCTTCTAAAAAAGTCTTTAAAGTTTCAGGTATAACATTCTCACTTTCTTTTAAAAAAATATCTGGAGGTGGATACTCAGATAAATTAAAAGCAGTAGCTCTTATGTCGTCTAATAGTATGGAAGCAGCTGATCGGATAACGTTAAGTTTTTGGTCTTTGTCATCTGTAATTTGTGCTGTTTGCCAGGCTTCATGAAGGATTTTAGAGCTAGTATTGCGAAAACACAAGAGAGTCAATTTCCTATCCACTTTAGAAATAATTAGTTTATCGCCGTATTTCTCTTGAAGTTTCTTCAATATAATTTGATCGTTAGGGCATTTGTTTGCACTCACAGAGTTTTTCAATTCTGATAGTGAAAATTGACATTCATCACAATTTTCTTCAACATACCGGTAGATATCTTCCATGGCGGAACTTGTAGTATCGCTTTCTGGTCGCCCACGTTTCCGTGGTCCTTTCGAAGGAAGAAGTACTTCTGATAATCGAAAGGTGTCATAGCATGAAATATGATACCTTGCAGAAACAGCAACTAAATCGACCTCTTGAATACGTCGTAAAATCTGTAAAAAAAACAAATGTTATTTTTTCATTTATTTACTTAATATAAAAAAAATATGACGTGAGTTGTCGTTTGTCACTTCTTCCCAGAATTCGATCCTTATTCGTTTTCATCAAAATCAAACCCGCGACTTCTTTGAGTACTTTTCGCCATAGATTTGGCCATCCACATCCACTTGAAATATTCCCCCTGTATATGTGCTTTCGTGGACAAGCGGATTTAAGAGGTGTGCGCTCTTAATGAATACAAGGTCCACCAAATTTAGATATACAATAAAAATAATAATAAAAATATAATAAATAAATATTAATCTTATATATAAAATTTCCATGTCACAATGTTAGTTACCGTACTCCTCCGAAAAGGCTTGACCGATTTTTATGAAATTTTATATGCAAATTCAGTAGGTCTGAGAATCTATTTTTCATACCCCTAGGTAGGAAAGATAGGTAGGTATCATAGTTAAGGCAGGACAACGTCTGCCGGGTCAGCTAATAATATATAATTCTTCAAATACCTATTTTCCAAATTCTTCGAGACTAGAGTACTCTTTTAAGAGTTCAACTCCAATAAGGATCTTGTTAAACTTTTATTAACCTTATTGGGAATGTTGTACTATTCTAATTAGCAAAATAGCGAGAAATCGAAATGTTTTATCTGATTACCAAATGTCAAAAGTGACAAATTAATATTAAATTTTTACGATTTTGATTTTTTTTTTTTTTTTTTTTTTTTTCTCGTAATCCATTTATCACTGCAACTTAAAACTTAACGTGGAGACTTCTAAAAATTTGATCTCTCTGTAAAATAAGGACTTTCAACTCGATAGACGTTAAACTACTGGTGCGTCTTTCGACCCTAAAAAAGAATCTAGGACTTCAATTAATAAAAGTAGATAAAATAAACTTTAACCTACCATTTCACCTGTTGAGTCTTTTCGACGTACTGCGATCTCTCTGATTGACTCTTTTGTGTGAGTCATTCTCACTTTCCGAACACCAGTATGTAATGCCTCCGTTCCACAGAACAAACAATTTAATTCAAAATTGAACACAGGCGATTCTTGTCTTTCAGCAGCGGTTGATAAAAGTTTCCTTTTCTTGAACGCTTTTATCATCCCTTCATTTATGTATGATTTGCGACACTTTACGTGTACTATTATTTCTTCATTCAGTTTGTGTAAAAGTCCATCGTCTCTTTTCACACTACACTTTCGAATTCTTTTCATTCCTCTTTGGGTCACTTTTACACATTCCTCACTATTTAACAGTTTTTTACAAAAAACGCACAATTCTTCGTCACTTTCGTCAGCCATTTTGAATATACACTACGCGGAACACGAATGCTTCGATCAATTTCAAACAATAAACAACAAACAAATGCAACCCGATGGCCGGCGAACGCGCGTACCGGCGTCGCCCCCCCCCTCCCGCGCCCCGCACTGCCCCCGCCGCCCGCTCGTAATCCATTCATCTTAAAATAATAGTTGATACTCTAAAAGTCGTGTGTATTGACGAAATTTTATTGGATCTTTAAAAAAACTGTTTTATTTACGTATACTATGACCGATAAATTAATAAAAAAAGACGGAGGAATTTTTTTCACTGAGTTATTGGCAGAAAACCGTAATGCTATGTTACAAATGCAAAATCTATTGGATCTTTGTGCAGTGCGATACATTTGACGATATTAAAACAAACAAAAAAAGAAAATTTGACGGAGGAATTTTTTTGAACAAGTTATGAACCTAAATAGGTATTTTTAACTTCCTGGCCCTCCCAAATAAAAAAAATGTTGGATACCGATACATACCTATACATATCGGTATATACTGGCATATACCGAAGGAATTTTGGACGGAGCAATTTTTCCCCCAGATCTAGAAATGATTTTCATGTTTAGGTGTAAATACCTAACTTCTAAATAAAAAAAATGTTGGATAACTGGTCAACCGTTATTTAAAAACATTACTTTATCACACTGCAAAGTTTCAGCGACAGAGGAATTATCACCTTATCCAACCCCCTTGTTGATTGGACTACTGATACATTGAGTTGAAATGTGGCATGAAGTTTTTTTTTTGAATGGGCATATCGCAGCTCAACCATAGGGTTGTCTACTGCTTAACCGGGCTTGCCTGTGGATGCCACAAAAGAATTGTAGCCTCCACAGCCAGGGCTTAATAACCTTAATACTAACTTATAAACAGCGCGACTACACGCTAAGGGCACCCCCTGTGGGGTACAGACCTGGGCTTAGGGCGGGGCTGGGGGGGGACAGCAAGGGGCAGCTGGATCTGGGGTGGAATTTTATTTTTTTTATTTTATTTTATTTGGGAAACAAACAATTGTACATTGTATAATATATCTAGATACACATCATGCTATGAGTAAATGTACAATCCACTACATGACGCATGCATGACGTCACGAGTACGTAGTTTTTATACTTGTGACGTAGCGAGCCCACACTCTCCAACTCTAAATGCGTTTTTGTCTCAGTAATTTTTTGATGATATGATAAAGAAAAAAATACGTGCCTAATATTTTTTTTTATTATAAGATTGACGGACTAATTTTTTTTTTTTACACAGGCATCATCCCTGTTATAATAATAATAATAATAATAATATCCTTGGACATTTCACACAACGCCATATCGTCCCAAGCTAAGCAACCTAATGCTTGTGTTATGGTAACGAGATAGCTGATAAACTACTTATATACATTTTTTTTCGTAAATACATACATATTATAGATAGAAAAACACCCAGACTCGTAACAAATACTTGCAGGTCGTACAAATATTTGTTCCGTGCGGGAATCGAACCCGCGACATAGTGCGCAGCAGTCAATTGCTCAACCACTGCGCCAACCGTGTGTCAAACTTGTTATAACGTAAGTACGTACCACTGTCAGCGGTCTCGGCGCTCTCGGCGCTCTCAGCGCTGTCAGCGCTCTCGCGGCTGCCGTGGCTTTCAGCGCTTCCCATGCTGTCAATACTCTCAGGCCCATCCTCAGGTGGTCTGGAAAATAAGTAAAAGTTTTTAAGACACAGAAAGATCACAAAATATAAATCTTCTTTTTTGCGTGTGGTAAGTGAGTAACCTGGTGTCAGAGTTTCTAAGCTGCCCACGGGCCTCTGACTTAGCTTCACATGCTGTTGAGAAATATCTCTCAGACATGCTGGTTTCCTCACGATGTTATCCTTCACCGTTTTTTAAGCAAGTGATAATTACTCGTATACAATACGCACATTAATCCGTAAATTCAGAGGCCTTGGGTTCGAACTCGACATCTATAACTTGGCAGTCCGACGGTCACACCACTAGGCTATCTCTGCTTTAATTAAAGTGTTGTATGACATAGTTAATAAGTTCCTTCACGATTACGATGTTGGTCTCATGGAGAACGTTGTTTTATTTGTTGGTGTACAGAGGCCAGAACATCAAGTTACCACAATCTGTCAAATTTCTTTGATAGTATTTCAACTTTATAGCAAAGACATAAGGTTCATTTTTGATTGAGAAAATTTGACAGTTAGGGATAGCTTGATGTGCTGGCATCTGTACATTCATAGCCAAGAGTTATAACATACTAATTACTGCCAGCGGCTACGCCTGCGAGGATGCCGGAAATTATCCCAAGGGAACGTTCTACCGGGATAAAATGTATCCTATGTGTTAATCCAGGTCATTAACTACCTCTGTGCCAAATTTCATCCATACCCGCTCAGCCGTTAGAGCGTGAAGGACGGACAAACATACAAACCCACACACGCGCAAACTTTCGCCTTAATAATATTAGTGTGATAGGATATACTTACTTAGCGCCCGTCCCGTCTCCCTGCTGCAACTCTCTGCTAGTCGTTTCTGGTTCCATCTCGTTTGGAGGCTGTGAAAATATATTTATTTATTAAAACTTTACGCAAAAGCGGAAAAAAAATTAAAAACACCGTACTAAGGCGGATTTAATGACTGAGGAGTTTTGGGCTTTAAGAAGGGGTCGCATGTTCTGGCCGGTGAAAGCGGGGCTATAGGCTGTGGGATCTGTTGCATTCAATGAGGCCTGCGATGGTCTGACAGGTTAGGTTAGGTGAGATGGGCTCACGCGCGCCCCGTTAAGACGAGGGAGTCTAACACCTCACTCCCCCCTCGACCGAGGCGAAGCCCGCCGAGGGAAGCAGGCACCAGCCGGGGGCTGCGGAAGTATCATGTGTCCCCACGACCCCCGGCAGGTGTGAGAGGGAACACATCGATGAGAATTTTTGAACCCGGTGTAAAAAAAAAAGGTTTGCTGGGCTTTTTTCGCACTCAGCATCTTTACACCTTTGGGCCATTGTACGTATGTAAATCCTCTTGTTACTCCAACCATCTCAGATCTTTCCAGAAAGCTAGCACCCTAAGGCTGCTGCAGGCTTCCGGGACCGATGCCAGTTATTAGAGTGTCCATAGCCGTTGATCTGCCATACTTTTTCAGTCCATGATCACATGCTGTGGTGTTCTGGCGTTAGAAGGGTTGTCACGGGCCGCGACAGGCTTCGAGAGGCGCAGCAACGCCTGGCCATGGAGGTTTGGAGGGAAAGAGGGTGGGACAGAAAGAAAAAGAGATAAAGAGAGAGAGGGAGTAAGGGGAGGAGATAGAGAGGAAGAGTGAGGGATAGAGAGGAAGAGAGAGGGATAGAGAGGAAGCGAGAGAGATAGAGAGAGAAAAGGAGTGAGAGAGACAGAGAGAAAAAGCGAGGGAGAGAGGGAAAAAGAGAGACGGGGGAGATAGGGATGAAGAGGGAGAGAAAGAGAGACGGCGGAGATAGGGATGAAGAGGGAGAGAGAGAGAGACGGGGGAGATAGGGATGAAGAGGGAGAGAAAGAGACGGGGGAGATAGGGATGAAGAGGGAGAGAGAGAGACGGGGGAGATAGGGATGAAGAGGGAGAGAAAGAGACGGGGGAGATAGGGGTGAAGAGGGAGAGAAAGAGACGGGGGAGATAGGGATGAAGAGGGAGAGAAAGAGAGACGGGGGAGATAGGGATGAAGAGGGAGAGAGAGAGGGACGGGGGAGATAGGGATGAAGAGGGAGAGAAAGAGGGACGGGGGAGATAGGGATGAAGAGGGAGAGAAAGAAACGGGGGAGATAGGGATGAAGAGGGAGAGAAAGAGACGGGGGAGATAGGGATGAAGAGGGAGAGAAAGAGACGGGGGAGATAGGGATGAAGAGGGAGAGAAAGAGACGGGGGAGATAGGGATGAAGAGGGAGAGAAAGAGACGGGGGAGATAGGGATGAAGAGGGAGAGAAAGAGACGGGGGAGATAGGGATGAAGAGGGAGAGAAAGAGACGGGGGAGATAGGGATGAAGAGGGAGAGAAAGAGACGGGGGAGATAGGGATGAAGAGGGAGAGAGAGAGACGGGGGAGATAGGGATGAAGAGGGAGAGAGAGAGACGGGGGAGATAGGGATGAAGAGGGAGAGAGAGAGGGCAAGGAAGACACTAAAATTGATATTAATATTACCTTATCACCATCGGTACTCGTCTCGGGCTGAGCACCGTTGAAGTCGTTCACAGTTTCCATCATGCTGAAGAATGAGATGCTGAAACAATGAAGACCATGTACAGACCAACCGCTTCAAAGGGATGATAGCTCGTGGCTAAGTAATAACCGCCGGACAGGTCGATCCATAAGGTTAAGCTACGCTAGCCGGGGTTGGCCGTGGATGGGTGACACTCTTTACATACCGAACTCTTCCATGCCTCGGGCTCCTTAGTTATAAAGTTGTTATTCGTTAAATTGACAATATCAGAATTAGAAACCAAGATTACAGGAACGAACTTGAGACCTATGACTTGGCAGTCCGACGGTCACACCACTAGGCTATCATTGCCTTTATAAGGCCGCACATTGGCAGCACGGCACGGCAAGGTATTGTTAGGCGACGAATAAAAATATAACCAAACTGTAAAGAAATAAAGTTGAAATTTTAATGTTCGCTTAAAAATACTTTGCCGTGCCGTGCAGCCAACGGGCGCTGGGCCTAAAATCTGATCAAAAAGCTATAATAGAGATGATATACTTACATAGCAGCCCGTAGGTGTCCACTACTAAACATCGGTCGACCCCATAATCCGCTACAACAAAACATACAATTTCTAAGCCGGTTTTTTTTATAAAATTCTGTGGAAAAAACAAACAATTGAACTTTATGATTAATATATTAAGGTAAATGCACCATTGTGGCCCACAAAATTCAAATGCCCATACCGTCAGTGAAGTTGTAACGTTACGGAAGTCAAAAATCGCTACTTTATAGGTGAAAAAACTGTATGAAATGAATGTAACTTACGCTTAACGCCATATTGTGTTAAAGCAAGCAATACAAGCAATTCTTAAAAGGTGATCTCCAAAAATATGTATCTAAACGCCCGTTGTAATTGAAATAAACAATTTTTTTTATTTAATTTAATTAATCCATCATTGAGTGTGAGGCGTCGTCCTATTGCCATCGCTCGCGCGTTGCGTCCGTCCGACGAAAATGATCGTGCGATAATGCGTTCAAACATACTGATATCTACTGAATACTTTATTTAAGGTCGTGCGATCATGCGATGCGACTAAATCGCATCTCTGCTGATCGCATCGCTCGAGGACAGACGTTTTCTCATCGCGCGATCGGTTTCATCGCACGATGAAATCTTCTTCTTTTCGTGTGGTTAGTGACTAACCCAGTGTCAGAGTTTCAATGCTGCCCATGGGCCTCTGACTTACATTCACATGCTGTTGAGAAATATCTCTCAGACATGCTGGTTTCCTCACGATGTTTTCCTTCACCGATTTGGCGATTTTCACGATGAAATCGCATCGCATCATCGCACGTGCGATGGCAATAGGACGGCGCCTGACAGTACTGAGTCAGAGCCTGAGTGAAACCTTATGTTGAACATGGCTGGTAATAATCTGACGGCATTCGAACCTTTAAATTATGTATAGGATAGTTGATAGATTTTAGTAAAGGTGACTCTGTCTTTAGCTTGGCTGGCTTGGCAGATGTATTCGGTGAAAAGTAATATATATATGGTGCCTGGTAATTAGTGACCGATATTTAAACACGTGATTGTACTCATGATTACAATCAACTTTCCCAAAGAAACTTTTTTTGTATACTTAATAGTTTTATTTTTATCACAATAACAAAACAACTGGCGCGCGCAAAGTTCAATGAACTTCGCGCCGATCAGCTGTTAGCAGCTATTGAGTATGCAAAAAAAGTTTCTTTGGGAAAGTAGATTGTAATCATGAGTACAATCACGTGTTTAAATATCGATCACTAATTACCAGTCACATTATATATTCGGTAATCCACTAACTGAGTGTTTGCTTTGATAGCGTAGCAAATCCCATTACACCCAAAACACACGCCCTACCATTGAAGGTCCCCGACCATTTCATTTATTTATTCATCAAAATTTACATTGTGTTCGAATTTTACAAAATAATTACATTTTAAAACATACCAGCTAAGCAATAAGTTTGATTATTGCTTAGCTGGTATATATAGCAAACAAAAATAAAAATAGTAGTACGTCATCAATCAAAAACCGTGTCAAAACCATAAAAGCACAAAAACCACCTTAATTATTCAACTTTACTTAAATCAACAGAGAATTAAATGTCATTAAAATGACTTGACCTTCACAGTACTGACCTAAGTAGCTGCTTCCTCTGCTGAGCGCACAGCGTCCGCGGCGTGAGGCAGTCGCACCGGTGTTTGTACCCGGACCACGCGCTCACTGACGAACATACAACACTGTTAGTCGCAGTTCTTTTTTAATAATACTCGAGGAGGGAAGGATTTGGGAAAGGCCTTTGATCAGCAGTGGGACAGTGTAGGCTAAGAAAAAAAATTACATCTCGCAGTTTAAGTTGATAGGGTGCTTAACCGGGCTTGCCCGAGGATGCGTCAATAAATTAAGGCCAGGGCTTGAACTAATAAACCTAAGCGGCTACACGCTAAGGGTAGGTGGGGTACGGAGCTCGACTTATAGACCAGTGTCGATAATTTTTGAAAACAAAAAATATTGGTTGCCTGTAAAGTCGGTATACGGGCGAAAGTTTTACGTGACAACGACTTTGAGTGGTAAAATAATTTTAATGTGAATATTCATTCGTATAGTAGGAAGAAGGATCACTTTTTATGTCTGTCTCTCTCGCTCTTAGGCGGGCTAACCATGCCCGAGTGGAAGGGACGCGTGCCTCTCACTCGCTCTCATTGTGAGCGCATAACGTGAGCGGAGCGTAACGCAGTTTCTTGAAGTGACACCCGGCAAACCAATTTATAAGACGTTGTCACGTCAAAAAAATATAGTAGGATGAAACTCATTGGAAAAGGAAGAGAATATAACAAAAATTAAAGGAACAATAATTTACGGGCGATCTGAGGTCGGGAAGTGGATGGGGGTGCGTTTTTAAGGGTAAAAAATGGTTTACCTCGATTTCCGGCAAAACTACAAGTCCTATGGAAAAAAGTTAAATATCAAAGATGTAGGTAAAAAAAAGATCTTTAATGTGACAAGTTCAAATAACCAAGTTTTAGGTTTTTTATTTTTATCTTTTACAAAACATTTCTTTTCCACGAAATTTGGTGAAAACTTTCCTTTTTATATTCCAAATACACTGTAATTTTTTTGACTTAAAATATTTATTTGTTCACCGTATTTTGACTTAATATCGAAAACCACTTCAAAGGCTTCGGCACTGGTCTATTAAGGCAGCGCTGGGGGAGGGCAGCAAGGGGCAAGCTGGATCGGGGGTAAAGCAATAATGTCCGTGGGGGAGGGCGTCGCGGTAGCAGCGAGGGTTAGGCCGGGGATGGAAAACAGAGTATTGAAGATTCAACAGAGTACATCTCAGCATGTAAAACACCAGCAGGATTGACCGAAAGAGTTACCGCTACCTTGGAACATAAAGGGCTAAAGAAGGAACATGGATGGGGTTTAGTCACATTCCCTTCCGCTCCACCCAGTTCGGGAGGAGTCAAAGCTCATGTTCCTTCCTTAGCCCTTTATGTGCCGGGGTAGCGGTACCCCTTTCGGACAATCCCGCTGACGTCATCATCCCTACAGTACTCACAGTCGTGCGGCGTGGTCCGCGCAGCCATGTCAGCGAGTCGCGCACGCGTGGAGGCGCGCTGGTGCGGCCGCAGGTAGCGCGCCAGGCGAGCCCGCGCCGCGCCCAGCCAGCCCCAGCGCGCCGGCTCCGATGGACAGCTGCCCACTGGCACCATCTCCACCTGGAGACACGTGGAGAAAAAAAACTCTAAAGTAAAAAATAAAAAACTTGAGAGGTGTCAAGGGACACCCGGATGGAACGAAGTTCCTTGAATAATTAGTGAAGGAATTGTAATAAAATTTTATTTCTTTTAAGTTATAATAATAAAAAAGATCTGATCTAAAATTAACCAATCAAAAAATATTTATTAAAAGGACAATAATTTTACTCCAAAAAGTGTCGTTACAACTTTTGGTCTTATTTTTTTGTGTCGTTACAACTTTTGGTCTTATTTTTTTCCGTCTAGCCCTTTTTCGCAACGCGCGATAAGGAACTTCGTTCCAAAAATAACTGACTTCTGAATATTGGTACCGACCTACCCACAGTTCCCACACACCAATTGTGTATTTGAAAGTGTAGTCAATAACGTTACTTTTTATGAACTGTCAAAACGCGGAATTTGTACGTGATTTGTATGAAATACTAGCTGCTACCGCGCGGCTTGACCCGCTGCTCGGCTCCTATTGGTCGTAGCGTGATGTTACATAGCCTTCCTCGATAAATGGACTATACAACACAAAAATAATTTTTCAATTCGGACCAGTAGTTCCAGAGATTAACGCGTTCCAACAAACTAACTCTTCATTGATAACCAAGTAATGTTACAGATTTTTACCATCAAATGGAATACTTTGATTTGATGCTAATAAGTTATTAGCATTAAATGCAATTTTACAATTACATCTTTGCATAAAATTTCATGTCTGTACAGTGATAGAAGTTTTTAAGACGAGCGGTCTTTTTTCTATGTGATATCATATTTTATTTTTGACCATTTCAAATAATCAATTCGTATCCACTACTAAACTTGCCAAGTAAAATAACAGGGACTTGAAGTTCTTCTTCTTCATCGTGTGGTTAGTGACTAACCTGGTGTCAGAGTTTGTATGCTGCCCATGGGCCTCTGACTTAGCTTCATATGCTGTGAAGAAATATCTCTTCCTCACGATGTTTTCCTTCACCGATTTTTAAGCACGTGACAATTATACAATACGCACATGAATTCAAAAAATCAGAGGTGCGTGGCTTGGGTTCGAACTCGGGACCTATGACTTGGCAGTCCGACGGTCACACCACTAGGCTATCACTGCTGAATTACTAAAAAATTAACTTACCTTAAACGTAATAGTAGATGCAGCTTTGAAATTCTCCAGTATTTTGCGAAACCTATCCACCGCATACCTGTTGAGATGAAGAAAATAATCTTGTTTATTTATAGCTACACAGTAGCAGGGGGCTGAAAGTTGTGTGGAAATCGGTTGTAATGGTATGGGCATGTTATGCGGAGGAATGAGGGGAAATGTTGTCAGGAAAGTTGTGAGCATGAATGTGGATGGCTATACAAGTAGAGGGAGGCCAAAGAGACGATGGATGGATTGTGTGAAAGATGATATGGCTAGAAAGGGAGTGACTACCGAGATGACGACTAATAGAGAAGTGTGGAAGAAGAAGACATGTTGCGCCGAGCGCAAATAGATTGGGATAAGGGCAGGTGAATGATGATGAGTAGCAGGGGGCATTTGTATGATACTTAAGGGGCTCGTGGCTAAGTAACCACCGCCCCGAAAGTTAAGGTGAACGCGGTGGCACACGGAGATACCTGAAAGCTCCGCAGACCACAGGAATCCCGAAAAAAATGAGCTGTTCCATACATTTTATTGAGTTACGTGTGCATAAATGTATGGAACAGCTCATATTTTTTTTTCGCGATTTCAGGGTTCATCCCATAGTAAAAGTTGTTCGTAACGATGAGTACAATGCTCCCACGAAATTCATAGAGTTAATTTTTCAACACCTTATAATTATATTGATTGATATTGTTGTATAAGTGTATCATAATCCGCTAACACGCTGTTTGTACTTTTATGTTATGTAAATTTTAATTTTAGTACAGAGGCCCACCACATCAAGTTACCACAATCTGTCAAATTTCTTTGTATAGTATTTCAACTTTATTGCAAAGACATAAGGTTCATTTTTAATTTAGAAAATTTGACAGCTAGGGATATCTTGCTGTGCTGGCGTATGTACTTTAAACTGTAAATTTATTTATTACTAGAAAATATTGTACTGTTTAGTCTGAAACAAGTCAACCTAGTTCAGGCAAATAAGCAACATTCTCTACTCTAATTGTTAAGATATTATTATTGTAAATATGTCCTTTTTTATAAAATAAACGGTTATTATTATTATTTGTTGTAGATTCAAAATAAATAAACATAAATACGTACTCTTTCTCCATGGGCTTGTCAAACGGTCGACACAGACATATGTCGCTGACTAATTGTTGCGTCGTCTCGCTCTGCGCGGCTAGCTTGCATAGTTGTTCGTGTATTATTGATGCACCTGCAATCCCAAAACATTAAATTATTTAATTGTGGGGTCTAAGAAATTTGACTTAATTTTATCTAATTTAACCCAATTTTATCCAGTGTGTCCGAATTTTCGACCCAATTTTATCTATTTGAATAAAATGTTATCCAATTTTATCATAATTCGACTAAATGTTATCCAATTTTACCAAATTAGACCTAATTTTATCTAACTTGTCCCAATTTCATCCAATTTCACCCACTTTTATCCAATTTTACCAAATTAGACCTAATTTTATCTAACTTGTCCCAATTTCATCCAATTTCACCCACTTTTATCCAATTTGACAAAATTATATCCAATTTTACCAAATTTGAACTAATTTAACCAAATTTTATCCAATTATACCAACCAGATATGACCCAATTTTACCAAACAAATTATGTCACAATGTATATGGTGCTCACATATTCACAAACATTCTAAAAATTAATAATAATAAACCAATCAATGTGTGAGTTACAAGTTATTCCAAAATGTTAAAACACACATCTAAGCTGCGAGTTTGTTATGAAATATTGACACTGACAGTTATAGAATGCAGTTTAAAGCGCTGATCGCGTAAAAAGGGTGAAATTGAACCCAAGGGCGAAGAAGGAGGTGGCGGGATGGGAGAGAGAAAGGTCCTCCCGTCCCAGCCGCCGCAGGAGACGCCCCGGGCGTCGGGAGCCACGTGACGACTCCCGGCCACCGTAGGCGCGGGCCTGCGGACGGTGAGTAATAGGTGACTCACCGTCCGATCAGCACCAGACCCGTGCCGTACGGCGCGTATATGTTCCACGCGCGCCTCAAAGAGATGTCAGCATATGAAGGGGCCCCTCAGGGCCAAGCCTGCCGGGTAAGCGGGATTGTCCGAAAGGGTTACCGCTACCCCGGAACATAAAGGGCTACGGAAGGAACATGGATGGGTTTTAGTCAGTAAGAGTCTGACACTCCCTTCCGCTCCACCCAGAGCGGGAGCAGTCATTGGATGATTTCCCAGCCTTAAAAAAAAAAGGGCACTATTTTAAGGGGTCACTGTACTCATCATTATAAACAACTTTCACTATGGATTGATTAGGCATGGCACCCAAAATCTATAATAAACTACCCAAACATATCACAGAAGCTAGTAATACAGATCTGTTAAAAAAATTGTTAAATGATTTTCTGGTTGAAAAATGTTACTACACAATTAACGACTATCTAAATGAAACTTGCTAGACCTACTATATCCGATTTATGACATTAGTAAAACTTGATATTGCATTAAATTAAATTATCGATTGAAATAAAACTGTTATAATTATTACCCCTATGTTTATGTGACAATTAATGTGTTTGTATGTGTAAAACTATTTGACTGTAATAAAATATTATCTAATTGTTAAATTCTAATCATTCTGACATTATGTAATTTTTGTAATTTGAACTTTCATAGAAACTGATTATAATTATCAATTTAATTTGTACGCTTAAACGCAAAACATAGACGGAACTCTTATTTAATTGTAACACCACTAAAAACCCTATGTTTACAAATAAAGATTTCATTTTCATTTCATATGGGACAAAAAATCAGCTGTTCCCTACATTTTGACGAGTTATGCGAGCATAATGCATGGTACAGCTGATTTTTTTTTCGCGATTTCAGGTTTGTTTCCATAGTGAAAGTTGTTCATAATGATGAGTACAATGACTATAAAATAACGCCCAATCAATCGGCTTTCAGTCTAACTAGAAGCAGCTGAATACCAGTATTTTACATGGAGCGACTGCCTATCTGACCTCCACAACCCAATAACTGGGCAATACGATACCCCTTCATAAGACTGGCTGTCAGATTTTCGAACTTCTGACGACCCGTAACGACTGTCAAAGATGCACAAATGACAGCCGGGACCAACGGCTTAACGTGCTTTCCGAGGCACGGAGGAGTCTCGGTATGTAAAGATGGTCACCCATCCAGGGACCAACCCCGGCAACCGTAGCTTAACCTGATGTATCGATCCGTGCGACTGTTATTACTTAGCCACGAGTCAAATGATCAAAATTGAACTCCATTGCGTTCACGTTTCCGAGGTTTTAAATTATGCCCATGAATTCAATTTCACCAGGTAGTTTAGTTGGTAAAATCTGCAGTTAACGCTGTGCAGTCAGTAGCAGCCCGATATAAAGCAATTCGTTACCATGCGCAGGCGCAAGCGCACGACGCAGCAGGCGCAGGTCCCAGCGGTCGGCGTCGTAGTGGCCGCGCGGCCGCAGCGCACGCAGCACGCGAGCCGCCGCGCCAGCCGTACTGCCGCCTGCGAGGGCACACAGAACTCCGTTATTTCCAAAGTCAAAAAGGCACTTTTTGAAGGTAAAAGGAAGGCAAAATTACATAAGACAGTCCCCCAAAAACGCCCACCCTTCACCACTTCCTAGTGCTTTAGCTAGGAAGACGAAGTGGCGCAACAAACTCCCCAGCAGCACAGCTGTCTGTTTAGTTGGAAGAATTTGACTCTACACATAAAATATACCTTAACTGTGTTCGCCTAAAATACTTTGCCATGCCGTGCCGCCAATGGGCGCCGGGCTTTAAAGTATTTTATTTCACATAAAAATTATTTTGTAGAAAAATATTAATTTTATGCACACTACTGGGTCGTTCGGCTCGGTGCCTAGAATTTAAAATCCAAGAGAGCAAAAACATAAGAGTGTGCCTGCAAACTAATATAATTTTTAAGAAACATTGAAAAAGTATCGATATAAAACATCCCCTAATTGCATCCAATAATTGCTTTCGTGTTAACAAATACACCCTATCCCATACACATAATATTCAAACGCGTTTTTACAAGCATTGAATAAAAATATCGATATTTATAAGTATCCATACCTCAAAGGTATTGGCACATCACTAAATGAAGGTAGGATTGTACTCACAGTGCGCCAGCGCCCACACAACGTCACGTATGAACGCGAACAGCGCGTCGGCGTTGTTGGCGAGGCACAGGCACAGGCGACAGTGGCACCCGAAGCGCGCGCGGTACACCCACTGCTCTGTCACCATCTCCACGCTCCTGAACAGAAGAAAAAAAAACAAAAATTGTCAAATCCATGTCGGAATTGTCCGAAAGGGTACAATCTTGCTACCCCGGAACATAAAGGGCTAAGGAAGGAACATGGATGGGTTTTAGTCAGTAAGAGTCTGACACTCCCTTCCGCTCCCAGAGCGGGAGAAGTCATTTGAAGTCAAAGTCAAATTCAAATCATTTATTTCAAATAGGCACAAGAAAGGCACTTTTGAACGTCAAAATGAACAAGAAATAGAATTGATTCTAGTCGCCCCTTCCGAAAGGTAGTTTCGTGTGGAGAGGAATGGGCAAGAAACTGCACCGTTACTCTTTTAAAATGTTTTAGTGAACTGACGTATGTTAGTCTCACTAAAACTCGATAACTGCTGAACCGATTTGCCTAATTCTGGTTTTGAAATATTTGTTGCAGTCTTAGGCCCGTATTACAGAACCTCACTCAAGCAAGACCCACCATTACTTAAATCTAGTTTTAACCAATTAAATGGATTTATTCGGGACTCAAGCAGTGCTTGAGCAAGCGGGATTGTCCGAAAGGGTTACCGCTACCCCGGAACATAAAGGGCTACGGAAGGAACATGGATGGGTTTTAGTCAGTAAGAGTCTGACACTCCCTTCCGCTCCACCCAGAGCGGGAGCAGTCATTGGATGATTTCCCAGCCTTAAAAAAAAAAAAAAAAAAAGCAGTGCTTGAGTATTGAGTGAGGTTCTGTAATACTGGCATAAGTAAGGTGAGAAAAGGCAGGTAGGGAACGCAGTTAGGGTGGGTAGAGTAGGTAGGGTAGGTAGGTAAGTGCGCCATAGATAAGTACAGTCAACAGCAAAAGTAGATGATCAAAATCAGAAACTCAATACTAGTGAACAGAGTTCGCGTCAGAACTGTGTGGCGTCGGAGTGATTCAAAAGTATATGATTGTAAATTATACCAAACATTTAGTACTAGTACAGCTGTCATATATTCGTGATCAGTTATAACTCCAAAAGTTATAAACACAATTCGCATCAGAACTAAGAGTTAAAAATAAATTTCAAAACTAGTGAACAGTCCACGATTGTTACTTGGAAAGCAATAAAGATATTGAGTATTGAGTACAGTTGAAATAAAAAATTAAATGATGAAACTGAGGCCACGTAATCATGAAGCAAATAATTCTTATTTTTAATTACCCCAGTAATTTTGTTTGTTATGTTTTACGGAAAAACTGAATTTGATAAAGATTTGCATATTTAATAATATATGCCAAATTTCATCCAATTGAACCCCGAAAAAAGCATATGTTCATTAAAAACGGATACAAAATCATAACTCAATAATTGCTTTTGCCCAGTCGGCTACAGTTATGATTTTGTATCGCATCAGCTACTTTAGAACATTGCAAGCAGTGTCAATAGACTCGACTAGAGATAAAAATATCAATCTACCTTCCGTTTTTAATATACTGTAGCCGCTACTGTATAGCTACTTTTGAACATTGACATAAATTCGCGAACATACAAAGATATAGAATAATATTTATTGAATTATCGTTTTGTATCACATCAGCTACTTTTGAACATTTGAACGAAGTTACAAAAAAAAACAATTAATATAGTAAAGTTTTTAAATTATATGATTTTTAATTAACATAATTGCTTTTTTCGGGGTTCAATTGGATGAAATTTGGCATATTATATTATTAAATATGCAAATCTTTATCAAATTCAGCTTTCCCGTAAAATATAACAAACAAAATTACTGGGGTAATTAAAAATAAGAATTATTTGCTTCATGATTACGTGGCCTCAGTATCATCATTTAATTTTTGATTTCAACTGTACTCAATACTCAATATCTTTATTGCTTTCCAAGTAACAATCGTGGACTGTTCACTAGTTTTGAAATTTTTTTTTACTTCTTATTTCTGATGCGAATTGCGTTTATAACTTTTGGAGTTATAACTGATCACGAATATATGACAGCTGTACTAGTACTAAATGTTTGGTATAATTTACAATCATATACTTTTGAATCACTCCGACGCCACACAGTTCTGACGCGAACTCCGTTCACTAGTATTGAGTTTCTGATTTTGATCATCTACTTTTGCTGTTGACTGTACTTCTACCCGTGCGAAGCCGGCCGGGTAAGTCTAGTAATAAAAAAACTAGCTAATGACCGCGATTTTTATTATCTATCTGTTTGATGGATTCTTTTTTTTAACCAAGGCATCATCGCTATACATGCTGAAATGTTGGTCTTTTAGCTCGATAGCTTCGTTCTGAAGCTCCAGTATAGTATACTCACATGTTGGTCCCTCGCAGAGTGAACATGAGTGCTGAGATCTCGCACCAGGAGTGGAACACACCGAGCAGCCACTCCTGAACCGGGGAGAACAGCGCGCACGACTCGTTTGCTAGACGTTCAGCTTCTATACAAACAAGAAGAACAGATTAGAATAATTTATTTGTAAATCATAGGTAGCTAGCACAACGGTAGACCTGCCATCCTGTATGGATCAGTGTTGGGCCACAAAAGGAATGAAAAACAATTGCATGCATGAGTATATAAGAGGAAGTCTGAAAGTGACACCGGTACCGCCCGACCCTTGCTCGACAAGACAGCCCGCGCCGCTGAGCATGTAACGTTAAAATTCCACTAAATAATATCGACCCAGCTAACCCCTGTTGCTCTCTCTCTCAATGACGCACTAAGCCTAGGCCCGAACCCCGCAGGGGCTGCCCTTAGTGAGCGTTCATTTAATTTATCCTTAGTTTGTAAGCCCTGGCTGGGGGCCTTAAAGTAATTTTTGGCCACCACAGGATTGTCCGGTTAAGCAGTCAACAGCCTCCCTAGGCTGATCTGTGACTGGTCACATCAAAAAAAAAAGAAAGTGACACCGGTGACTGAAAAGTTGTGTGGGAATCGGTTGTCATGGTACGGGCATGTTATGCGGAGGTATAAGGAAAATGTTGTCAGGAAAGTTGTGAGTATGAATGTGGTGGATGACCAAAGAAACGATGGATGGATTGTGTGAAAGATGATTATGGCTAAAAAGAGAGTGACTACCGAGATGACGACTAATAGAGAAGTATGGAAGAAGAAGACATGTTGCGCCGAGTGCAAATAGATTGGGATAAGGGCAGGAGAATGATGATGAGGTAGCTAGCATAAAAACATAAATAATAAGTTAGTCCGCTAAGTTTTGCCAGTAAAGACATATAATATAATATAATATCCTTGGACATTTCACACAACGCCATATAGTCCCATGCTAAGCAACCTAATGCTTGTGTTATGGTAACCGGGTGGCTGATAAACTACTTATATACTTTTTTTTTGTGAATACATACATATTATAGATAGAAAAACACCCAGACCCGGAACAAATACTTGCAGGTCGTACAAATATTTGTTCCGTGCGGGAATCGAACCCGCGACATGCTGCGCAGCAGTCAATCGCTCATCCATTGCGCCAACCGTGTCGTCAAATGCACTAAAAATGTTTAAGAAAAACCCGCACGGATCCATCAGGTTAAGCTACGGTTCCCGGGGTTGATCCGAGGATGGGTGACCATCTTTACATATCGAGACTCGTCCGTGCCTCGGAAAGCACGTTAAGCCCTAGGTCCCGGCTGTCATTCGTGGACCTTTGACTGCCGTTACGGGTAAATCGTAAGAAAATTCGAATTTCTGCTATACCATCATCATCTAACTGATACTTTTTAGCTGGGCTTGTATGTGTAATGATGAACTGTATCAATTTAATATTTTTGCATGCCAAAATGGTAGAATGTACAGAGGCCAGCACATCAAGTTACCACAATCTGTCAAATTTCTTTGACAGTATTTCAACTTTATTGCAAAAACATAAGGTTCATTTTTAATTGAGAAAATTTGACAGTTAGGGATAGCTTGATGTGCTGGCGTCTGTACAAGGATTCTTCAACATTTCTGTAACCACCTTATTGTAAATACCTATATTCTGAGCAAATAAATGATTATTATTATTATAATAAAGCTGATAACAGACCAATCCCGCACACGTAGTGTAGTAACGCGGCCTCTTCTTCAGCAGTAACGGCCGCATCGTCAAAGTCAAGCAGCTCGCTGCCGGAAAGTCTGAGAAGAACAATACACAAAATAAAGTTAAACTACCAAATATTTAAACAGAATGATGAGGGGAAAAAAAAAAGATACTACTGGGCCACCACTGCTCTTATTTAAGTATTTTTTTACTTATAATAGAAAGCAAAAAAAAAAAAATTTATTATCTGACTGGAGAAACCCATTTCTGGGCCTAGCCGTTACACGAATCAAATATGTACCAAAATAATCTACTGTTCTGCCTAATTAACCCATTTAAATCTTAGCCTCAATTACAATGGCCAAGTGTAAAAAAAGTACATTTCTATTTTTTTGTTTTAAACAACCTTTGTAAACCGTTACAGCTCTTATTTCATCATACGTCACTTACTTTGCAAACACTGGCATTAAACAATAGAGCGTACCATAAGAATGTAATCGATTGAGCGGATATCGATAATTACAAATTATAATTGTATAATAGGGCTTGTACACAAAACTGCGATGCGACGCGATTTAAACTCGCAACTCCAAAGTCTACCTACAATATCAAGCGTCGAGCTCGTAGATTTTTGCGATGCGACGTCGCATCGCAGTTTTGTGTACAAGCCCATACTCCATTATTTTAGTATAATTGCTTTTTAGAAATTAAAATCATTGTAAAATAAAAAATTCAGGAATATAATTATTTTTTAACGTAAGCACGATTTAAAAATCATTAAAGGACATAAATAATCGAAAAAATCGATTGCACCGCGGATTGCACTAGTACACGGCAAATGTCAATGTCAACGTCTGTCAATAAATTGTCATCGTTATAATTAGTGTCTTAAACATCTGCTGACTGCTCGAATACTGGACTCCGAAATTGATTGACTTCTGACTGACCCTCGCTTGAATATTGGACATAGCCTAGCCGTAACCGTAGCCTGCCATTCCTGCTGACCTTTGCTGGAAAACCGGATCTGGATATTGCTCTTCTGACGACTGGTTAATACGGTATCATGAGCTTGTGCATTCATTGTGGAATAGCGAAATAATAGGAATATAATAGGAAGGCGAAGATTGGAAGATGAAGTGATTCTTTCAATTGTACAGGAATGGGTCGCGCCTCATTCGATTAGTATGCGATAATTCTATAACGTAACATTTTTGTAAGCATGTAATATCACCAATCTCCACTGAACCTGCATAGTTAATTACGGCCGATTCCTTCTCTCAGAGAGGAGTCCTGTGTCCTTTTTTTTTTTTTTTTTTTAAGGCTGGGAAATCATCCAATGACTGCTCCCGCTCTGGGTGGAGCGGAAGGGAGTGTCAGACTCTTACTGACTAAAACCCATCCATGTTCCTTCCGTAGCCCTTTATGTTCCGGGGTAGCGGTAACCCTTTCGGACAATCCCGCTTACCCGGCAGGCTTGGCCCTGAGGGGCCCCTTCATATGCTGACATCTCTTTGAGGCGCGCGTGGAACATATACGCGCCGTACGGCACGGGTCTGGTGCTGATCGGACGGTGAGTCACCCATTACTCACCGTCCGCAGGCCCGCGCCTACGGTGGCCGGGAGTCGTCACGTGGCTCCCGACGCCCGGAGCGTCTCCCGCGGCGGCTGGGACGGGAGGACCTTTCTCTCTCCCATCCCGCCACCTCCTTCGCGAGCATGACTTTTTCGCAGAAGGAGGTGACTGCCTCCCACTCCCTCTCGCCCCGGACCATGGCTTGCACCAGGGCCGGGCGCGAGAGGTCGCCGCCGCCAATCGCCTCTACGAGGACACGGCGGTGCTCCGCCCAAGCGGGGCAGGTTTGCACCGTGTGCTCTACCGTGTCCTCTGGGCGATCCTCGCAGTGGTGACACCCGGGCGTTTCCTCCCGCCTGATGATGTGCAGGAACCTCCCGAAACATCCATGTCCGGTGAGGACCTGCGTCAGGCGGAAGGTGAGGGCGCCGTGACGCCTCTCTAGCCACTCCTCAAAGAGGGGCCGTACCGCCACTATCGTGGCGTGCCCGAGTCCTGTGTCCTTGCAGTGGGAATGTAATAAAGCCGCTTATGTTCACCTAAATGTGCCACTCAGATGCTTTTTGCTAAATGCTAGTGCTAGAACTAATAGTCAAATGATAAATGTTTGCTTCAGGTAAATGAAAATGACTTTATCTGTCAAGTTTGCTGGAATCATGCCAATGCTGTATCTCTTAGTGGAAATAGACCAGAAGAGAGTGAACAGACACCTAGGCCACCGGCGAGTGTGTATTCACTGTGGAGGTTCTCTTCGTACATTCGGCACCAGGGTAGTCAGTTTCTTCCTGCACAATTCCTAGATACTGTATTATTATACTATGATAATCCTAACGAAGAAGGTGATTAATAGAACTCTATCTCAATAATACGGTTTTTATTTATAACCGACTTCTAAAAAAGGAGGAGGTTCTCAATTCGACTGTATATATATATATTTTTTTTTTTATGTTTGTTCACGCCTAACTCCGTTGCTTGCCAACCGATTTGAAAAATTCTTTTTTTGTTGGAAAGGGTATACTTTCCAAATGGTCCCATAAAAATTTTATCGAAATCGGATAAGCGGTTTTTGAAAATCAACAAAAATCTAAAAAAAATCCTACTTGATATATGTGGACGATGTTCTAATACTGTAATTTACATACCAGGAAGTTGTATTTAAATTATGGGGGGGGGGGGGTTGTGTAGGTACCACAACTAAAAAGTGAAAAATAAAAACTTTTTTACAAAAAATAAAAACGACTTCCAAAAAAAACACTACAAAGTGAAAAATAATTTTGATTTCGGAAGTCGGTGGCAAAAAATGAAAATACAAAACCGAAGACACCGACTTTCGAAATCAAAATTATTTTTCACTTTGTAGTGTTTTTTTTGGAAGTCGGTTTTATTTTTTGTAAAAAAGTTTTTAATAAACCTATTGTTGCAATCTCAGTTAACTGTAATTTGAGATAGCATCAAATCCCCTGGTAGTAAATGCAATGTTTAAAAATGCAACCCATTAGTGATGTAGTGGGCCTTATCTAGCAAACATATTTTTTAGCTGAGGTTTTCAGTAATATTAATCAGAATTTACCGCTTTTGTTTAACAAAATAACCTAATATGTAAACATTTTCTGATTTTACCAATTTGGCCATTGCTGAAAGACGTTAAAATTGGGCTCGTGAAATCTTCCTACGTGCTCCAATTTATGGCAAAATTCCAGCTCTGTAACGCCAGGCCCAAGTTTCTATGGAGTTTGGGTTTCTCCTTTTGGGTGTAACCGAAAGGGTATATACATTCAGTCAAAAAAGTATCGGGAATGGATGATTTGTTTATGGTTGCAAATTCAAATTTTTGTTTTTTTGTAGTTGTTAGATTGGCACAACTGTTTTCCATTTTGGCGCGGAGTTTGAGTTGCATCTGTTATTTATATTAAATACAGTGCTGGTTTTAGTAATATCATATATAGTGTGTATTGCGAATAACATAATGGACAAAAATATCGAACAAAGAGTTTGTCTTAAATTTTGCATCGCCAATGGAATTTCGTGTTCGGAGTCACTGAAACTACACTGTTACAGAAGGCTTACGGTGAATCGACTTTATCAAAAACTCGTGCTTATGAGTGGTTCAAAGCGTTCAAAAGCGGTCGAGATGTGATGGAAGATTTGCCTCGCTCTGGTAGGCCGTCAACGTCTGCAACTGAAGTTAACATCGCAAAAGTCAAGAAAATAGTGACTGAAAATCCTCATTCAACTCTGAGAGAGATAGCCGCCGAACTTTCTGTATCTCACGAGTCGATCCGTACCATTTTAACTAATCATTTGGGTATGAAACATGTTGCTGCTCGGCTAGTCCCAAAAGATCTGAATTTTCTCCAAAAACTCAATCGCATGAAAGTCGCTGAGGACATGCTAGAACGAGTCAGTTCGGACCCAACATTCATGAAACGCATTGTTACTGGTGACGAGACGTGGGTTTACGAGTTTGACATGCAAACTAGTCAACAAGCTTCGGAGTGGCGCCTTCCAACTGAACCGAAACCGAAAAAACCACGCCAAAGTCGATCAAAAGTCAAAGTCATGTTGACTGTTTTCTTTGACTATCGCGGTGTTGTGCACTCTGAATTCTTACCGGAAGGTCTAACGGTAAATAAAGAATATTATTTGAGCGTTATGCGGCGTTTAAGAGAGCAAATTCGACGAAAAAGGCCAGATTTTGTGGAAAGAAAATTCTTGGATTTTGCACCACGACAATGCGCCTTCGCACAAGGCTATCATTGTGAACGAATTTTTGACCAAACACTCAACAAATACCATCCAGCAACCACCATATTCACCAGATATGGCTCCTGCTGACTTTTTTCTTTTTCCTAAACTCAAATTACCACTTCGTGGCACCCGTTTTCAATCGATAGAAGACATAAAGGAGAATTCGCGGCGAGAACTGAACTCAATTCCGGAAGCAGCGTTAAAAAATGTTTTGATGAATGGATTATTCGTTGGCGCAAGTGTATCGTTTCTAAAGGAGCATACTTTGAAGATGATAAAATAAATTTGGATGAATAACAGACATTTTGTGTATTATTGATCTTTTCCCGGTACTTTCTTGACAGAGTAGTACATACAAAAGGATATGCTACAGACCACCAAACTGAACAACTTTTACTATGGTACCAACTCCGAAATCGTGGAAATAAAACAGCTGTTCTATTCATTTTTGGTCACGTGACTCGTCGAAATGTAGGGAACAGCTGTTATTTTTTTCACGATCTCGCAGTTGGTCCCATAGTAAAAGTTGTTTGGTCTGTGGCATATTTTTTTGTACCCTTTCGGTTACACCCAGTATTTAGACAGATAATAAAAAAATAAAATGACACATTTTAACACAATGTATCGATCGACGTAATCTTTTGATTACGTGAAAAAAGAAAAAATACGTGTACATAATTTTTTTATAAACTAGCTGAGGGACTAAAAAAAAATATCGACATCATCTCCGGTGATAATTTAAGGAGCTCGTGGCTAAGTACTAACAGCCGCACAGGTCGATCTATCAGGTTAAGCTACGCTTGCCGCGGTTGACCTTGGATGGGTGACCATCTTTACATACCGAGACTCATCCGTGCCTCGGAAAGCACGTTAAGCCGTTGGTCCCGGCTGTCATTTGTGCATCTTTGACAGTCGTCACGGGTTGTCAGAAGCCCGAAAATCTGAAAGTCAGTCTTACCAAGGGTATCGTATTGCCCAGTTACTGGGTTGTGGGGGTCAGATAGGCAGTCGCTTTATGTAAAATACTGGTATGCAGCTGCATCCGGTTAGACTGGAAGCCGACCCCAATATAGTTAGGAAAAAGCTAGGCAGACGTTGATATCTCTAGTGATAATCACTGCATAGTATAAAACAAAGTCGCTTTCTCTGTCCCTATATCCCTATGTATGCTTAAATCTTTAAAACTACGCAACGGATTATGATGCGGTTTTTTTAATAGATAAATTGATTCAAGTGGAAGGTTTATGTGTATAATTTGTCGACATTTTATGCGGGCGAAGCCGCGGGCGGAAGCTAGTTTGAGATATAACTCACATGTCAGTCTGTGGCTCTAAGGGCGACTCTTCCTCCAGCGGTAGATCCTCCCGAACGTTCTCCTCCGCGGACGCGAGAAGCTGAAGGATAAATTAAACATTTGAATAATCTGCAATATCTAAATCACACTAATATAATTAACCTTTTGACCGCCACAGTCGTGTATAGACGACAAACCAAAATGTGCCCAGCACGCCACGGTCGCGGCTGGGTGACAGAATTTTAAACGTAAATAAATAATAATAATAATAATTTCGACCTCACTACTATTTTGTAGGTATTAAAGGATGAATACCGAGCTTGGCGCTGAGGGCACGCTTTTTCATTTTTGACGTGGCGGTCAAAAGGTTAAGGCGAAAGTTTTGTGAGTATGTGTGTGTGTGTCTGTATGTTTGTCCGTACTTCACGCTCACAGCTGAACGGATCTGGATGAAACTTGGCACAGAGGTAGTTTATGAACTGGATTATAATAATATCCTTGGACATTTCACACAACGCCATATAGTCCCAAGCTAAGCAACCTAATGCTTGTGTTATGGTAACGAGATGGCTGATAAACTACTTATATACATTTTTTTTTTTAAATACCTTCATATTATATATAGAAAAACACCCAGACCCGGAACAAATACTTGCAGGTCGTACAAATATTTGTTCCGTGCGGGAAACGAACCCGCGAAATGCTGCGCAGCAGGCAATCGCTCAACCAGTTGACCAACCGTGTTGTCTATTAACACATAGGATACTTCTTATCCCGGTAGTACAGACGCCAGCACATCTGCCAGCAACTGTCAAATTTTCTCAATTAAAAATGAACCTTATATCTTTGCAATAAAGTTGAAATACTATCAAAGAAATTTGACAGATTGTGGTAACTTGATGTGCTGGCCTCTGTACGTTCCTTAGGGATCATTTCCAACAACACGCGGGCGAAGCCTCTGTCAGCAGCTAGTTTAAATATAAAAGGAAAAACTGACTGACGTATCAACGCCCCCCCCCCACCCTTGCTCGAACCAGCCCTCGTGCCGCCGAGCCTGTATTAGTATTAAATACCACCGATCCAGCTTGCCCCTGTTTGTCCTCCCCCAGCGAAAACTCAAACTCAAAGTATTCATTTCAAATAAACCAATTACAGGCACTTTTGAATTGTCAAGGGGTCGGTCAGTCAGAAAGATGAAGCTAGTTGCCCATTCCAAAGCAGGTACCTATGGAGAAGAACGGTCAAGAAACGGGCGACGAATTAAGCCGAGGTCCGTACCCTATTGGGGGGTGCCCTTTTTTTTGGGGGTGGGAAATCATCCAATTACTTCTCCCGCTCCGGGTGGAGCGAAAGGGAGTGTCAGACTCTTACTGACTGCCTTTCTTAGCCCTTTATGTTCCGGGGTAGCGGTAACCCTTTCGGTCAATCCCGCTTAGCCGGACAGGGGGTGCCCTTAGCGTGTAGTCGCTTAGTTTGTAAGTTTTATTAAGCCCTGGGCTGCAATTCTTTTGTGGCATCCACAGGCAAGTCCGGTTAAGTAGACAACCTTATGCGAGATGCCATGGGTATCAAATCAATCAAATCTTGCTATTAATCAAGTATACCTGCAGTATATCCTCGTGCCTTATGAGGAAATGTTCAGGGTGCTTCGCCGGCGCGTCGGCACTGAGCAGCGGCAGCAGGAACTGCCCCATCGCAGGCGCCTCCGCCTGTTGGGAAACATGGATTATTGTAATGTATTTCTAGGACTTTTTTTACTATTATTACTTATAAAATATAAACCTAGAGGTTAAGACATATTAAAAAAGAACCGGAAAAGTGCGATTCGGACTCGCGCTCGAGGGGTTCCGTACCATTATTTATAAAAACCCTTAAATATTTGTTTAGCTTCACATGTTGTTGAGAATTAATAACCCTCGGGCATGCCGGTTTCCTCACGATGTTTTCCTTCACCCTAGTTTTATTTTTATCACAATAACAATACAACTGGCGCACGCAAAGGTTCAATGACCTTCGCGCCGATCAGCTGTTAGCAGCTATTGAGTATACAAAAAAAAAGTTTCTTTGGGAAAGTTGATTGTAATCATGAGTACAATCACGTGTTTAAATATCGGTCACTAATTACCAGTCTTATACAGAGTTGATATGACAGAGGGGCATTAAATTACACTACGTATACTATACGTGTTTAGTATTAATTCGGTACGGTATAAAAATAAAAAGCACCAAAAAAGAAGTTTGTCTTTTTTCAAACAAACTAAATAGCTTACAAATCAGAATAAACGCAACCATCCTTTGTAAATAAAAACTGACCTTGTAACAAAGCGGCACCGACGCGCGCGGAGCGCTGTTAGGAAAGATACATCGTGTTCAAAGTGGGCAAAAACTTAAAAAACATTTGCGACTAAACTACTGCTCCTATTTAATTGATTTTTGGTACAGAGCTTGAAAATGGTCCCTAGTATAAGCTGTTTAAAGGAAAGCCCCTCTGTCGTATCAACTCTGTATATCAAAAGGGTACTGACCGAAGCCTTGTGTTGGTAACCGTTGCAGTCCACGTCTATGGCAGCTGCTTCCTTCAGTGATGAGCTATCCGATGATCCGCCAGCTGTCAAAGAAACAATTAGCATCAGTCTATAATGTTCTCACTGCTGGTATACAGACGTCCTCTCTAAGAGAAGGAGGGGAGGATATTCACCACGCATGCCAGTGCGGGCTGGTAGATGACTATCAAACAATCTATATATATAAAAGAAAGTCGTGTTAGTTACACTATCTATAACTCAGAAACGGCTGAAACGATTTGGCTGAAAATTAATGGGGAGGTAGCTTAGAACCAGGAGACGAACGTAGGGTAGGTAGGGTTAAGCGGGATTGTCCGAAAGGGTTACCGCTACCCCGGAACATAAAGGGCTACGGAAGGAACATGGATGGGTTTTAGTCAGTAAGAGTCTGACACTCCCTTCCGCTCCACCCAGAGCGGGAGCAGTTATTGGATGATTTCCCAGCCTTAAAAAAAAAAAAAAAAGGGTAGGTAGGGTAGTTAGGTAGGGTAGGTATTGTAGAGCCTTAGAGTAAAACCTTATGTTGTACATGGCTGGTAATTATCTGACGGCATTCGAACCTTTCAAATAATTAAAATATAGTTAAGCTTTTGTACATTCGAGACTTCACCACTGGCAGCGGAGCTAGACAGATGTATTCGTTATATAACAAAGTGAAAATATAAGATTATGTGTGTCAACTGCTAACGCGTTTCCCTTCATAGAATAGAAGCCCTATACACACATTACACGCTCTACCACTGAGCCCCCTCAGTAGAGGATCTTCTACCCTCTACAGTATCATAGTTAAGACAGGACAACGTTTGTCGGGTCAGCTAGTCTTATATAAGTTAGCATTACCATTTTGAACGTCAGAGCGTAAATGCTTGAGCGTCCTCTCCCACGCCAAGCCACAAATTGACTATTTGAAACGGTCAAAAATAGAATATGAAATCACATAGAAAAAGACCGCCCGTCTTAAAAACTTCCATCACCGTACAGAAATAAAATATTATGCGAAGATGTAATTGTCAAATTTTATTTGATGCTAATAAGTATTCCATTTGATTCTAAAAATCTGTGACGTCACATTGTTATATTTCATACAAATCACGTACACATTCCGCGTATTGACAGTTACAGACATAAAAAGTAACATTATTGACTAGCCTTTCAAGAACCCAATTCTAGTATATTTATTTTGTACATAAAAATGTCGTTTTCTTATCGGCTTTATTCGACTGTGGCATGTTGGGCACGTTTTCATTTGTCGGATATATCCGACTGTGGCGTGTTGGGCACGTTTTCATTTGTCGCATACATCCGACCGTGGCGTGTTGGGCACGTTTTCATTTGTCGGATATATCCGACCGTGGGATGTTGGGCACGTTTTCATTTGTAGGCTATATCCGACCGTGGCGTGTTGGGCACGTTTTCATTTGTCGGTTATATCCAACCGTGGCGCTCAAAAGGTTTAAGATGCACCAGAGTAGCTCGTGATTTTTTTTTTTAATTGATTTTCAACTCTCAAGCCGTGATTGCCCTCAAATGTCATGATTTCACGTCAGCGGCGTTGGTTCCGATTTCAGCCACACGACAAGAGATCCTAGCAGTGATGTGATCATAAAATATGTACATCATACTTACATGCGTCATCAAGCTCCGTCCACTGGTCGTCTGAATCTGAGTCGGCGCCGACGTCCGACGCGTCAGACACGACCTCGACGCGTCGCACGCGCATACAGACTGCGCGGCGAGCAGCGGCACTGCGCCGGCGGGACATCTGAGGACACAATTTTATTATTATTTACTAGCTTTTGCCAACATCCATAGGAAAGAAAGAAAAATATTCTGTACAAACACAAACGCGTTTTTGGGGGACTGCCTTATGTAACTTTGACCTTCAAAAAGTGCTGATTTTCAGCCTAGTTTGAATAAATGACTTCTGATTTTGATTTTGTACATTCCTTAAAAATAAAGTCACTAAATACACCCGTGCAAAGCAGCTAAAAAACCTCATTATTCAGAACCATTGACAATCAGTATCTCGGCCATGGACAATGGATGGACCACAGACAAAACACTGACAACTTATTGTCTATGAATACGAATCCCACGGGGACGTACCCTGGAATTAAAAGTGCACTATGTATTTATCCAGGTTATAAACTAAACAAGTGCGATGATTCGGACTCACGCACGAAGGGTTCGTACCATCACTACATAGTATAAAACAAAGTCGCTTTCTCTGTCCCTATATCCCTATGTATGCTTAAATCTTTAAAACTACGCAACGGATTTTGATGCGGTGTTTTTTAATAGAGGGAGTGATTCAAGAGGAAGGTTTATGTGTATAATTTGTCGACATATTATGCGGGTGAAACCGCGGGCGGAAGCTAGTTATACAGGGTTATTTGTAAAACACCAGAAACCTCTTAAGAGGTCATTGTATTCATCATTATGAACAACTTTTACGATGGGACCCATAGAGGAAAGTAATATATCGGGTATAGAGAGCCCTCTTGCAGCTAATGCTAATGTCAATTGATCGGCGCCATCTATTATCACCATCCACAAACTTGTCATGTATAGCTATAGCTAGCTACAGGTAGCTATAGCTAGCTAGCTATAGGTACTACCTATGCTATAGTGCCTATACTTAGCTTCCTTACTAATTTGCTTGTTTATCGATAAAGTTTTACTATGATTTTGTTATCATAGTAAAACTTTATCAAATTAAAAACAAGCAAATTAGTAAGGAAGCTTAAGTGTAGGCACTATTGTAATTTCAAAAGTTACACAGCGGATACATAAAGGAAACATCCTTTTCTTTTACAAAATTACTTGCTTTATTTGTAAATTTTAATTCAAATTAATTTGTGTGTTAATATACAAAAGGTGTGGCTGATGTTCAATCGTTACATCTGGGCCGCTCTCACACTCATGAACGTTGCTTGAGAGCCGTGGTCAATAGCACTGTCTCTTGTCCCGAGTCATGATTTCTTACTGGTACAAGAGCTGTGGCCAGTAATGCAGTGGACAAATTTGCAGCGAGATGCGATGAAAGTGTAACATTGGTTTCCGCTGATTTTGCAGAATCTTGATTAGTTTCAACTTCATTGTTTTGTTGTTTCTTATTGTCTGGTTGATATGGTGTGGATTGATGCGTGAGCGTGTAATAACGTTTGTGACATTTTCGGCAGCACATCTTCAGGCGACATCTATCAGCGGAATGTCCTGGGGCCAGACAATTATAGCATAGGTTATGTTTTTTCTGGTACTCGCACCTCTCAGCTGGACTAAGTTTTATGAATTCCTCACAATGACATAATGTGTGGTCCTTTTCGCACATAGCGCAGCTTCTTGGTTTTGAAGAGGTAGTATTTGGTGTGGACACGTGAACTGCGTATTCTTTTCCCTTAGGAGTAGGCTTCTCTCTATTTGCAGGCGTGATAAGCTCGATCATGCGGAACTTGGACAGTAGGAACTTGTGCAGGGCATCCCATTTAGGTAACTCGTCGTCATTATCATCGTAAGCAGCTTCTTCCCATTCTCGATGCGTCTCGGGGTCCAATGCGTGAGCGTATCCCATGATTCCTATGGGCTGGTTGTCAGGTTCAGGTTCACTACGGAGGAGGATTCGAGGATCGGCGGATTAATTTTTATGCAGAAAAGCACAAACATGACACACACAACAACGACCACGACTTAAAACATAAAAAAATGTTGTGAATTTGTGATCTAATAATTTGACAATCAATAACAACTCAATAATTCTCTGTGTTGCTATCGTAATTATTACGCGGCTTGTAATCTCCACAAATATTTGCAAATAATTATAATACGTGTTAAATAAAATGATTAGGTAGTGAAATTTATTTTAAACTAGCTTCTGCCCGCGGCTTCGCTCGCGTGGAGGTCGGAAATTATCCCACAGGAATGTTCTACCGGGATAAAAAATATCCTATGTGTTAATCCAGGATATAAACCATCTCTGTGTCAAATTTCATCCAAATCTATACAGTAGTTTTTACGTGAAAGAGTAACAAACATCCATACATCCATACTTACAAACTTTCGCCTTTATAATAGTAGTAGGATTTATTTATTTTTTGTCACATATTAATATTACATTTAAATCGGTGGTGGCGCCATCTGCGGTGACATAAAGTAACTAATTGTTTTTGGATGGAGATAACAGATTTCGCATTTTTAAAACATTACCCCAAATCTGTCAATGTATGGAATTGTCCTACCCCTGATGGGACCAAACCTGAAATCGCGAAAAAAAAATCAGCTGTTCCTTACATTTTGACGAGTTATACGAACATAAATGTAGGGAACAGCTGAATTTCGGTCGCGTCTCGGTGTGAGCTGACCCTAAAAAAGGTTGAACATCAACACTTTTTGAACATCAAAATTACACAAGACAGTCCTCCAAAATGCTCGCCTTCCACCACTCAAGCTGGTAAAAAGTGGCGCAACAAACTCCCAGCACTACAGCTGTCTATTAAATAATATCCTTCGACATTTCACACAACGCCATATAGTCCCAAGCTAAGCAACCTAATGCTTCTGTTATGGTAACGAGATGGCTGATAAACTACTTACTTATATTTTTTTTTGTTTGTAAATACATACATAATATAGGTAGAAAAACACAACAAATACTTGCAGGTCGTACAAATATTTGATCCGTGCGGGAATCGAACCCGCGACATGCCACGCAGCAGTCAATCGCTCAATAATAATAATAATATAGTATGATGATAATATAGATAGAAAAACACCCAGACCCATAACAAATACTTGCAGGTCGTACAAATATTTGATCCGTGCGGGAATCGAACCCGCGACATGACACGCAGCAGTCAATCGCTCAATAATAATAATAATAGTAATAGTATGATGATAAACTTTACCTCCTTCCCTTTCGCGATGGGTCGCCGTCTCGGTGCCCGTTGGGGCCGCGACTGTCGCCTGGGACGGCCCCCGCGGCCACCAGACCAGGAGGACGAAGATGACCCACTGCCGGAGCCACGGTGGCCCATCTGTAATGAAAAAAGCAGACTTTAATACATCCATACATTCATGCTTCATTACATAGTATAAAACAGAGTGGTTTTCTCTGTCCCTATATCCCTATGTATGCTTAAATCTTTAAAACTACGCAACGGATTTTGATGCGGTTTTTTTTTAATAGATAGAGTGATTCAAGAAGATTTATGTGTATAATTTGTCGACATATTTTGCGGGCGGAATTATAAATGCGAAAGCTTTACAGCAGTGATAGCCTATTGGTGTGACCGTCGGACTGCCAAGTCACAGGTCTCGAGTTCGAACCCAAGGCACGCACTTCTGATTTTTCGGATTCATGTGCGTATTGTATAATTATCACTCGCTTAAAGAACGGTGAAGAAAAACATTGTGAGGAAACCGACATGACTGCGAGATATTTCTCAACAGCATGTGAAGATAATTCAGAGGCCCGTGGACACCAGATTAGTCACTAACCACCCAAAAACAAGAAGACCTGAAGCTACGAATTGGCATTATTGTTCTCACTGTGAGATTTTTACAGAATGGATAGGCTAATCCTGATTGGACGGTGAGCTACTCATTACTCACCGTCCGCAGGCCCTCGCCTACGATGGTCGGGAGTCGTCACGCGGCCCCCGACACCCGGACTGTCACCCGTGACTTTGCCCGTCTTGCAAAAGAAACTCAGGACTTGCGGCTTTTTTTTTTTGAGGATGGGAAATCATCAAATGGCTTCTCCCGCTCTGGGTGGAGCGGAAGAGAGTGTCAGACTCTTACAGAGTAAAACCCATCATGTTCCTTCCTTAGTCCTTTATGTTCCAGGGTAGCGGTAACCCTTTCGGACAATCCTGCGTAAGGACTTGAGGCTCAGTCGTGGTTGGGAAGTTTACATCAACAACGCGTACTATCGACTCTGCCTAGCCTTCTATGTTGGGTTCGGCTTCCAGTCTAACCGGATGCAGCTGAATACCAGTATTTTACATGGAGCGACTGCCTATCTGACCTCCACAACCCAGTAACTAGGCAATACGACAACCTTTGGTAAAACTGGCTGTCAGAGTTTCGAGCTTCTGACGACACCTAACGACTCTGCCCTTGATATAGAAATTAAAAACAGCTGTGTAGAACATTTTCGTTCACATGTTAAATTATTAGTTATGTGTAGTGTTCTATCCTCTAGAAAATTATAGTTTCATATAAGGCTGCACGTGTCGATCGCTCAGGTTAAGCTACGCCTCCCGCGGTAGGTCACCACCGGTGGATAACTGATCATCTTTTGATACCAAGATCTTCTCTCTACTTCCGTGTCTCGGAAAGCACGTTAAGTCGAAAGTTTTGGCTATCATTCGTGGATCTTTGACAGTCGTTACTGGTCGTCAGAAGCCCGAAAGTCTGACCAAGGGATAATGTATTACCCAGTAATAGGGTTGTAGTAGTCACATAGGCTGTTGCACTATACAGAGTTGATATGACAGAGGGGCATTAAATTACACTACGTATACTATACGTGTTTAGTATTACCTCGGTACGGTATAAAAATAAAAAGCACTAAAAATGAGGTTTGTCTTTTTTCAAACAAACCATAGCTTACAAATCAGAATAAAACGCAAACATCCTTTGTGAATAAAAACTGACCTTGTAACAAAGCGGCACCGACGCGCGCGCGCCGGAGCGCTGTTAGGAAAGATACATCGTGTTCAGACGGGGCAAAAACTTAAAAAATCATTTGCGATTGCGACTAAACTACTGCTCGCGTTTAATTGATTTTTGGTACAGAGCTTAAAAATGGTCCCTAGTATTAGCTGTTTAAAGGAAAGCCCCTCTGTCGTATCAGCTCTGTATAAAATACTGGTATTCATCTGCATCCGGTTAGACTGGAAACCAACTAGGATAGGCAGATGATGACGAGTTTAATGTTTAACAATGATAGTGTAAAACAGCCTTTACTAAAGTGGTCAATAAAGCCCACTTGTGGGCGCTGCAGGCCTAAAGAAAAAAATGGGGGCGTTGTGTAGAGACTAAGTGGGCGATTTGTAATCTATATATATAAAAGAAAGACGGGTTTGTTCCCTTCGTTATAACTCGAGATCTGCTGGACCAATTTTTATGGTTTTTGTTTCGTTGGATTTGTCTCCGCCCTGAATAGCAGAATACATTTTTAATTTTTTTTTTTTTTTCGATCAGCTGCTGATTTTCCTCCTATAGAGTAGGTAGGGTAGGTAGGTAGGGTAGGGTAGGTAGGTAGGGTAGGTAGGTAGGGTAGGTAGGTAGGTAGGGTAGGCAGGGTGGGTAGGTAGGGTAGGTAGGTAGGGTAGGTAGGGTGGGTAGGTAGGTAGGGTGGGTAGGTAGGTAGGGTAGGTAGGTAGGGTGGGTAGGTAGGGTAGGTAGGTAGGGCAGGTAGGTAGGGTAGGTAGGTAGGGTAGGTAGGTAGGGTAGGTAGGTAGGTAGAGTAGGTAGGGTGGGTAGGTAGGGTAGGTAGGGTAGGTAGCTAGGTAGGTAGGCAGGTAGGTAGGGTAGGTATCACAGTTAAGACAGGACAACGTCTGTCGGGTCAGCTAGTTAATAATAATATCCTTGGACATTTCACACAACGCCATATAGTCCCAAGCTAAGCAACCTTATGCTTGTGTTATGGTAACGAGATGGCTGATAAACTACTTATAAACATTTTTTTTTGTAAATACATAGGTACATATTATAGATAGAAAAACACCCAGACTCGTAACAAATACTTGCAGGTCATACAAATGTTTGTCTCATGCGGGAATCGAACCCGCGACATGCTGCGCAGAAGTCAATCGCTCAACCACTGCGCCAACCGTGTCGTCAAATGAATTTTGATTTTGACAATACAATATGTGAAACCATTGTGGGTAGAACCTGGATGAGGCCAGCACTGGAACGCGAGGATTGGGATGTGGAAAGAATCTTCGTGTGCGTCAGGATGGCTGGACCAAACGAGATATGTCTTTGAGACCATGTGCACTATTTAATACCTATTTGCTACCTATAGTGAAATATTTGCTACCTTTTCGTTAAGAAATTTATCAAAGAAATAAAGTGGTCAGCCATTCTGACGTCAGGTTGGCTGACCATTTCCAAGTTCTCATAGTTTTAGCGTTGTATTAACCGCGTTGTTAATGTACATATTTACTACCTGATTGCTACCTTAACATATATTTTTTCCACAACTATAAGAAGCTCCTATAAAAAGATATTAATAAAAGCCATTTAAACGCCTGTACATCAATTATTGAAATCTTTTCTTCTCAGTACAATTGCTAACAATGTTTTTGTAGGCGCTTAGTGGCTTATGAACAACTTGTTTCTGGATAATTTTACAATTATTAACATATCGCATTTATGTTATAAGTACGTATGTACCTACTTGGGAATTTATTAAATTGATCTTTATTAAATTACGATACAATGTTTGACAATAATTAATTGACATCTTAGATTATTTTTATTTAAAACTACCTACAATATTCACAACTATGATGATAAATTATTCTGTTTGAAGAGGCAGGAAGGCCTGGAGGCCCTTCTTCTTCTTCTTGGGGCTTTGGTTTCCGCACTCAGTCTTGGCGGACCATTGTGCGTGGGCCATGGCGGCCTATGGCGGTTATTCCAGCCAGCCCACCTCCTTCCAGAAGTTGATGACGTCTCCTGGTCTGTGTAATATATCTGTAAAAGATTTAGGTGTTCCAATAGTTTGTGTCCTAATCTGTGTGACGCCTGTGCACTCAAAGAGTACGTGCGCGACGGTTTCTTCAGCCTCCATGCAGGCCCTGCACAGAGGACTGTCCGTTATGTCTATTGTGTGGAAGTGTTTGTTTAGTGAGCAGTGTCCCGTGATGGTCCCCGTCATCAGGCGCAGGCCGGTTCTGTTCAGGCGGAGTAACCGTCTGGTTAACCTTTTATCCAGGGATGGCATGGCCTCCCTGGATTGCCTGCAGCCCGGTGCCGAGGTCCACCAGCTCTCCGCTTGTGTGTGGGTGATTTCTTGTAGCCATCTGCGTAGCTGGTTAAAGGGAATTGGTATCATGGGTTCCGGTCCGCAGGCTGGCGCACTGGAGGCTCTCGCTAGCTCGTCAGCCGCGTCGTTACCCAATGATCCGCTATGTCCTTTTATCCATTGTAGTGTCACTTTGTTGCGGTAGAGTACTGATATACGTTCTAGTGCGTTGTGACATTCTAGTGTTAGTTTTGAGGTGTGGTGTTGTTTCTTTAGGGATTGCAGGACCGAGGCGCTGTCGGTAACTATGCGTATTTGCGCATCAGTGACTTTCCTGGCTTCTATTGCGTGTGCTGCCTGTATGATGCCCACACACTCCGCCTGGAAGACGGTGTTGTGCTTGCCCAGTGGGCTGGATATGTGTATATTAAGGTCTCGTGAGAACACCCCGACTCCGCTTCCGGAGTCTTATACAGGGAGTCTTAGTTAACCAGGCAACAGGCAAGTGTATCACTTAGCCAACCGTAAGGCAAGTGTATCACTTTGCCAACCGTAAGGTGTGACTCGGACTACACTTCAGTAAGACCAGTCGACAACGCATTAGATACCAATTCAGGCTAGAATTTAGCCAAGACAACGCATTTACGTCCTTGTAAACATCTAGACAAGCCACTCCTAACAAGGATGTGACCCGGACGACACAATTCGTCTCACTAATAGCAAGCGATCATCCAAGACAAGTCAGCACCTGACTCGGACGACAAATTTCGTCAGATGACGCTAAATAAACCACTGTGACAAGTCACACCGACCCGGACGACACATTTCGTCTACCTTCTGTGACGAGTGAAGTGTGCCCTCTACTACTCACTCTGGAATAGTAAGGACGCCACTTCTTCGCCCAGGATCAACCGTTTGTACCATTTATCATAAGTATAGGAATGTTACAGTGCAGTAACGATCGTTTGTACTATGATTGTGAATGAAACCTATGATAGTGAATTGTCCTGTTCCGTGTGCACTTCAACTTCATGAAGGACCTCCCATGTTTCAGGGTCTAAGTTTACGCTCAGGGTGTCAGAGCCTGCAGTGACAGTATGTGAGTCAGCCGGAGCAGTGTCCGAGCATACGGTCAAGGTGTCAAGACGGTCTAATGACTCGTTATTATTATTTGAGCACAAAATATTTTCTACATCAGCGAGGGAATTGGTCATTATAAATCTCACTGTTTGAGAGGTACTTCATTTCAATGTTACGATGACATGTCAAATAGAATAACCAAAAGTCATAAAAAAAGTTGGCACATTGCATCTTTTATGGCAGAAAATATAAATAATTTAATATTAATAATAATTTATCGAATATCTTGTTCTTTTTTTTATTTCTGACAGCCTTCCATTTACACAGGAGAGTGACAAAAAATTTTAGACTCAGTAGTTTCATGATTTGTGCCCGGGTGATGGCAATAGGCTCGCCCCTATCACATGGGACTTAAACATATCAGGCGAACAACAAAAAAACAAAACTAAAGTTGAACAGAATAATTTATCATCATAGTTGTGAATATTGTAGGTAGTTTTAAATAAAAATAATCTAAGATGTCAATTAATTATTGTCAAACATTGTATCGTAATTTAATAAAGATCAATTTAATAAATTCCCAAGTAGGTACATACGTACTTATAACATAAATGCGATATGTTAATAATTGTAAAATTATCCAGAAACAAGTTGTTCATAAGCCACTAAGCGCCTACAAAAACATTGTTAGCAATTGTACTGAGAAGAAAAGATTTCAATAATTGATGTACAGGCGTTTAAATGGCTTTTATTAATATCTTTTTATAGGAGCTTCTTATAGTTGTGGAAAAAATATATGTTAAGGTAGCAATCAGGTAGTAAATATGTACATTAACAACGCGGTTAATACAACGCTAAAACTATGAGAACTTGGAAATGGTCAGCCAACCTGACGTCAGAATGGCTGACCACTTTATTTCTTTGATAAATTTCTTAACGAAAAGGTAGCAAATATTTCACTATAGGTAGTAAATAGTAGCAAATAGGTATTAAATAGTGCACATGGTCTCAAGGACATATCTCGTTTGGTCCAGCCATCCTGACGCACACGAATCTTCCTATGCGAGTCCCAATAGTTATTCTTTCTTTCTTTATCTGCTTTTAGTGATATGGCGGAGGATAATTAAAGGATAAGGATAAGGAAATGATATGGTGGAGGAGCGAGTGGCTAAGTAATAACAGCCGCACGGACCGATCCATCCGGTTAAGCTAAGCATGCCGGTTGGTCCGTGGATGGGTGACCATCTTTACATATCAAGACTCCTCCGTGACACGAAAAAGCACGCCGCTGGTCCCGGCTATCTTTCGTGGATCTTTGACAATCATTACGGGAAGTCAGAAGCCCGAATGTCTGACAGACAGTCTTACCAAGGGGTATAGTATTACCCAGTTACTGGCTGAGTTGCTGAGGTCAGATAAGCAGTCGCTCCATGTAAAATACTGGTATTCAGCTGCATGTGGTTAGACTGGAAGCCGACCCTAACATAGTTAGGAAAAGCCTCTGCAGATAGATCTGCCTGTAATGATATCCAACTATTGGTTTTGCCAATCTTTGATTAGCCATTAACTGAATTATATATATATCAGCATCTGCCTAGCCGTTTCCTATATTGGGGTTAGTTTCAGCTATTTTACATGAAGCAATGACCCACTGACCCACTTTTTGGTAATATTTACTATTAGAAGATAATATATAGAAAGTCTTACTTTTAAGACTTTACTATTTATTTCTATAGAAAATTGAAAGTGTTAGACTTATATTAATGAAACATAAATCTTAAATACAATTTACAACCCCTTAATACTCAATGAGCACTCAAACTGAAAGCTTTTATTTCAAATAAACCAATTACAGGCACTTTTGAATTGCCATAGGGTTTGTCAGTCAGAAAACTTAAGTTAGACGCCCATTCCAAAGCACTCAGACCCCACGGCCCTAGTGTTTCAACCCCAAATAGCTCAAACATATAAGTTCCAATAACGTTGTTAGTTCAGTACAGTTAGTCAGCATACTCTATAAAATAACTAGCTGACCCGACAGATGTTGTCCTGCCTAACTATGATACCTACCTACCTTCCTCCCTTACCTACCAACCCTTCCTACCTGCCATACCAACCTAAAATAGATAACAGCCAATTCTCAGACCTACTGAATATGCATATAAAATTTCATAGAAATTGATCAAGTTGTTTCAAAGGAGTATGGTAACTAACATAGTGACATGAGACTTTTGTATATTAGATTGAGGTGTATTTTATTTAAACCACTTGTGTTAGCTAGACTTCATTTTCAGAGTTAGCAAGCCTAAGTGGCTGTGGGCAGGGTATGACCTTTGATAGATTGTGTACAGTTGGAGTACACATATTTATCCTATAACACTTCTTCTTCTTTCCTTGTGGTTAGTGACTAACCTGGTGTCAGAGTTTTTATGCTGCCCATGGGCCTCTGACTTAGCTTCACATGCTGTTGAGAAATATCTCGCAGACATGCAGGTTTCCTCACCATGTTTTTTATGCCATTAAGCAAGTGATAATTATACAATACGCACATGAATCCATAAGATCAGAGGTGCGTGCCTTGGGCTATGATATGGGATTCCAACGGTCACACCACTAAGCTATTACTGCTACGTCTAACACAAAAACGGTCTATTTTTTGTCAGGTGCTATTTTAAGCACCAGTGCCTAAAATATGCATCAATGTTGTCCAAATCCCCACTGAGCACCTTCAACACACATTGCAATGTATGGACAATAAACACATATTTGTGTTGAAGGCACCGAGCTTAGAATGGATCAAAATGTATTGAGCATGTATGTGTGTGGGGCACTGTGAGATAGAACAGAAAACACACAGGTGTGTAATAAAAGTGTATGGGTAGCGACCTCAGATCAAAATTAGTCAAAGACAATCATCATCATCTGCCGAGCCTTTTCCCAACTATGTTGGGATCGGCTTCCAGTCTAACCGGATGCAGCTGAATACCAGTATTTTACAATGAGTGACTGTCTATCTGACCTCCACAACCCAATAATCAGGTAGTACAATACCCCTTGGTAAGACTGGCTGTCAGATTTTCGATAAAGAGTTACAGACAATAAATTTGTTTAATACTATGTAGAGGAAAGATAATGACTAGTCATCAAGAAATCTAGAAATAGAGTTTATAAATCAGTGATTGTGTATGTGTCATTATTTGTATTGTTGACTCTTCACAAAGAAATTGGTTAACTTTGGTTTTTTTATGGAATTTGTTTTTATCTAGTGATAATGATTTATTTATAATTTAAGGAGCTCAAATTAAGCTAGTAAATCTTACATGTTGGTAAACCTCATTGGAGAAATATAAGAATTTAAGTGTTTATATTTTTTATATCCACAAATGAAATGAATTGTAATATTTTCACAAAACACAGTTACTAGGCTTGTGGAGGTCAGATAGGGAGTCGCTCCTTGTAAAATACTGGTATTCAACTGCATCCAGTAAGGCTGGAGGCCGAGCCCAACATCATTTGGAAAAGACTAGACAGATTTTATTTATTTAATGAAAATGAAATGATATAAACTTGTAGGATCTTTGCTTTTATCTAATATTTAACTAAAACCCAATGAGGATTGTATTTACAAAAACAAAATTTTGCTTAAAACTGTTGGCTTCAAAAACACTAGTTGTTTTTTCACCATAAATAAAAATTGCAACTTCTGAATTAAAAATCCAGTACCAGGAAAACAGGTTTTGTAGAAGCTATTAGAAACCAATCAATAATCTAAATTAAGTTATTAAACCCCATGTTTGATTGTCACAAAATGTACACAAAACATACAATATAGGTATTTATTTGCGAACTGGAGTTCATTGACATTTGCTAACAGCAAGGAGTCCAGATCGAATTGTCAAGCCACAACCTAAAATGAGAGAGATGGAACCAGTCAGCCATATTGGCACTCACGGCTATATCGAAGAGCGATGGAAAGTCCTGCTGTGGTTCGTTGTCTGCTAAGCCAGCCAGCAATCCTAGCTCCGCGCTCAAATCAGCCAGTTCAGCGCCGATGCGATCCGCGCGATCCGCGTCACCCAGTTCATCTTTCAGGATGTCTCCAATCTCGTCGGATACCACAGCCACAGCCGAAGCAACCTCATCTGAAGGCACTCCCTCCTTGCCCAGCCCTTCGCCACCGCCGGCAAAGAGCCCAGCTTCCTCTGCAGTACCATTCCCAGTACGGCCTAAACATTTCTCCATAGAAAACATCATTTAAGAACCGAATAACACAACTCATACGACAAACGTAACATCTAAAGTCACTGCTGGTCCTTTTAGATCACTCGAAAACAGATAACTCGGTAATTAAAAGACTTGAAACCATTTTTTCATCGGCACCGATATATCCCGAAGTTTTTGACAATACCAATATGGCGACGATATTTTTAGGTATTTTGTGACCAGTCGCAAGCGGATAACGTGACAATATTGCATATGGCAATTTTCTTTAATAGGGCCTTTTTGCTTTCTCATTACAGGCTGATTAATCAACAAAATATTTTTGAATTTCTGTTTCTTTTGGTACACCATGCTTTTCTGTAACATGGAAATAACTACTGAAAATCAAGATACTTGATAACTGAAAAACCCTTTCTTCAGTTGACAAGGTAATAAATTTGCCGTTTTCGTTGGATTACGAAATTGTCCGCCAAGAAAATAACAGTTTTTAGTCAAATAAACAATAAAATTTATTTAATTATTTTAGTTCACTATGCTACATAATGACTAGAGACTTGCCCTCTAACAGCGTGTCCGCACACAAAGATCAAGGTTATAACCACGCGACCTGTACTCAGTGGTTAATAATAGTATAGTCCTTGAACAGTGTCATAAAAAGATAATGAATAGTGTAGGTAAGTTTCATTATGATGAATAGTACTAGGAACCCAAATAAGTTCCTAAAACTAGAATATCTTCAGAAAATCCAATCATACTTTGTTCTCATAACCGCTCTCAAAAATTAGTCACAAAAATAAAGCCAGGAAATAATACAGTTACAAAACGACAATACTTAATTGATATATAAGTTCGGAAATTATGAATAAGATAGAGGAATTTGAATTAATCAATTATTTTACGAAGCTTCGACTAACTTGGAATGATGAATGCAATTCACCACTAGATGTCAGTAAAATATTTTAAAACGTCAGTCAGTACCGACACAGAACAAAAAAAACGCTTTCGTCTTGACTTGGCAACACTGGTAACCAATTGTCAAAAGGTCAAATGTCAAATTATTGACAGAATTTGTTTTGTTTGACAGAAGTAGATTCTGCGCGAAACACATATTGTGAAGTTATTTTCAAAGATAACTAAAAATTGTATATGAAAAACTACAATGCGGGTAAAATGCCGCATTGCGATGCACGCTGTAAGAAACGCGATTATTCTAAATTAAAATATGACGCTTAATTAATTAAATTAAGCACATGATCAGCCAAACATACCTCTGCATTTGTTTTTTTTTAAATCTATAATTAGTGATGTAATTAGGTCAAAAGTGAAAACCGGAAATAGTGTTTGTACATAAATAGTTCTCAATTCAAGTGATGGCGGTTCAAAATAAAGTTTTGTATGCCTTTCGGGGTTGGATAGCATTTGTTGCATTTATGGACTTGGGCACCGCAGGACGGTCCTATATAGAGAGGAGGTCGTTTCTAAGCAACGCGGGGGACGAACACTTGGATGGTAAGTCATTAAAATACATTACTTAAGCAGTAATTGGCTCAAAGTTGGGCCTAGAAAATGTTTCATTGTTGAACATAATCTAACTAACCCTGCAATAAATGGAGAGATTCATATTTGATAAATATTATATATGTAGAGGATAGATTTGTATGTATGTTTATAAAGAATTAACTCAAAAACAACTTAACGGATCTGGAAGAAACTTGGCAAAAAGATAGATAGTCTGGAATAGCTCCTACTTTTTATCCCGGAAAAATAAATGGTTCCCATGGGATAATTCTACATACATGTGGGCGAAGCTGCTGGCAAAAGCCAGTATTTGATATTTTTGCTACCTAAAATAAAAACCTCAGGATTTCTGTAGTGCAGTCAAGCTTGTAGTCATTAAATAAATGTGACAGTTAAAAATAGTACAAGTGCATACATTCATAATTGACATAACAATCATGTCTAAATTCTGTAAATGATAAATGATTTTATTTTTGTAAATGGGTTTTCACAAACACTTTTACACATCTTATCTTATCTTATTTTGAGGTTTTGGTTACCACACTCAGTCCCTAGGCGGACCATTGTGCCTGGGCCATGGCGGCCTTTGGTGGTTTTGCAGCTAGCCCACCTCCCTCTTGAAATTTTTTACACTACTACATTTACACATTAATATATTCTTTTAAACTTGATGAGGTCAGCGTTTCTTACCTACCTACTTTGAGAAAAAGGCAGGAACAAACTCGGAGGCCACAGTCTCTTTTAATGTCCAGGCAATCTCATTCAGATCATGCAAATACCATTTAGGTGGTTGTCTGAAATCGCCTTTTGATGTAAGAATCATACAGATTGAGTGGATCTGTCCAGTCAGTGCACGCTTTTGTCATAATTCGTGCAGCTCAACTTAAAACTTAAGAAGCTCAGCGTTTCCCTGAACAATACCAAAGATGGACATTTGAGTAGGCCTTGTTAAGTTCTCAAACTGCCGTTTACTGTAAACTGTAGTTTCTGTATACCTCTATGGAAAGTGTGTGCTTATGGTATTGTATACAGGGAAGGGCAATGACTTAAAGGTTACAATTTTTTTATTTTTATGGGTGGGAAATCATCAAATGACTCCTCACGCTCCTGGGTGGAGCGGCAGGGAGTGTCAGACTCTTACTGACTAAAATCCATCCATGTTCCTGGGTTCAGTGCATGATTTTGGACTGGCTCTATTCATGTTGTTATGTTGTTTTATCCTTCCCAGTGGTTTGAGCTGTGTGTTGATATATCTCGTAGTCAGTCATGAGTCAGTCAGTTTACTATCTATACTAAAATTATAAAATAATAGTTAAAAAAAAACATGCTTTTTATAGAAACCCAAACTAAAAAATAGAAAAGAAATTTTAATAAACGTGAATTTTAATAATTTTAAAAACAGCAAGATTTTTTTTTGGCTTGTTTTATATATATAGACAAAATGTATTTTTTTTTTAAATTTCAGGTGACTTCACAATATCTCGAATGCTTGGGATGTATTCTTTCCTTAAAGCATTAGCTCTCATACATTGTACACTGTACATCCACTATAGACCGTAAGTAAAAAAGTTTTATGTAAAAAAAAGATCACACTCATATTGTAAAGGCGAAAGTTTGTGAGTGAGTGTGTGTGTGTTTGTATGTCTGTCCCTACTTCACGGTCAAACGGCTGAACAGATCTAGATGAAACTCGGCACAGGGGTAGTTTTTGACCTGAAGCACGTTCCCTCGGGATAATTTCCGAAGCGAAGCCCCTGGCAGCAGCTAATCACTACATAATATAAAGCAAAGTCGCTTCCCGCGTCCTAATGTCTGTATGTATACTTAGATCTTTAAAACTACACAACGGATTTTAATGCAGTTTTTTTTAATAGATAGAGGGATTCAAGAGGAATGTTTATATGTATAACTAGCTGTGCCTGCGACTTCGTCCGCGTGGAATAGTGACTTTTCGGGCAGCATACCTTAACAAATGTTTGCCGTGATTCTTTAAATTGACATAACTTTTTTATTTATGAACCGATTGACATCAAATAAACACTAAATGTTAAGTGAAGCTTACTACAATATATGAGTGAAAACTGCAACTAAATTGAATTAGCCGTTTCTGATATTAGCGTGCACAAACACACAGACAAACAGACAAACCGACAAACAGACAAAAAAAAATTAATTACAATTTCGGGTTCGGCATCGATAAAATAACAACCCCTGCCACTTTTTTTTTTATATATTTCCATTGTACAGACACCACTTTTCAACAATTTTATTATATGTATAGATAACATGCAATTTCCGTCATTCACGCGGGCGAAGCTGCGGTTAGATGCTAGTATTATAATTATAAAAGCGAAACATCATTCACTTATTGTTTTTTTTTTCTGTTTACAGAGTGGTGTCATTGGGATACTGGTCCTTATCTCTAACTATTATATTGTATTTCTCTGAAGCATTCTACTTTCATTCGACGGATTTAAACTTTTACGTGGTTTTCCCCTGCGTTTTGAACAGTAAGTATATTTTTAACAGTTTTTTCTTGGTCTTTTTTTCTAAACAAAAAAAAAATTGATCTGTGACAGTTCTTGATGGCCAGACTAGGGCCCTCTTTAAAATAACACTGTCAATGCAACATATTTGCCTAAACATAACATAATAATGTAATACATAATTATTATTCATATTTTAAGTCTTTTTAAATATCTTTAGTTCAAATAACAACAAAAAAACAAAAATACAATAATTGTCACCTGTCAGTTTTATTAAAAGGGACATAAGGTGTTGCAAGGTTGTGTGTCTCGGAAAGGGACCCCGGAACATAAAGGTCTGAGGAAGGAACATGGATGGGTTTTAGTCCGTAAGTCTTTTTTTTTTTTTTTTAAGGCTGGGAAATCATCCAATGACTGCTCCCGCTCTGGCTGGAGCGGAAGGGAGTGTCAGACTCTTAGTGACTAAAACCCATCCATGTTCCTTCCGTAGCCCGGTATGTTCCGGGGTAGCGGTAACCTTTTCGGACAATCCCGCTTACCCGGCAGGCTTGGCCCTGAGAAGCCCCTTCATATGCTGACATCTCTTTGAGGCGCGCGTGGAACGTATACGCGCCGTACGGCACGGGTCTGGTGCTGATCGGACGGTGAGTCACCCATTACTCACCGTCCGCAGGCCCGCGCCTACGGTGGCCGGGAGTCGTCACGTGGCTCCCGACGCCCGGGGCGTCTCCTGCGGCGGCTGGGACGGGAGGACCATCTCTCTCCCATCCCGCCACCTCCTTCGCGAGCATGTCTTTTTCGCAGAAGGAGGTGACTGCCTCCCACTCCCTCTCGCCCCGGACCATGGCTTGCACCAGGGCCGGGCGCGAGAGGTCGCCGTCGCCGATCGCCTCTACGAGGACACAGCGGTGCTCCTCCCATGCGGGGCAGGTTTGCACCGTGTGCTCTACCGTGTCCTCTGGGCGATCCTCGCAGTGGTGACACCCGGGCGTTGTCAGTAAGAGTCTGACACTCCCTTCCGCTCCACCTAGAGCGGAAGAAGTCATTGGATGAATTTCCAGGCTTAAAAAAAAAGTTTTGCAAGAATCGACTGGTTCCGGTAATCGTAATACCGATTTTTAGGCTTGCGAAGTTGCGATATAAAAGACTTAAGCGTGGCAGTGGACCTTTCACATCGGACTGTAAATGTCTACACGACTCAACTCAGCTCCGCTCGTCCCCTCGTCGCCTCAGTTGAAACACTATTAACATAAACTTTTTCTTTTCAGTCCTCACACTCCTAGGCTTAATATACTTACCAACGAAGTTAAAACTCTTTGGACAAATTCCCGGGACATCAGGCATGGACCGAGAGGTAGACGACGAAAATACACAAATATTACGCACTATGGGCAACTTTAGACGACGGAAACCTGGCAATTATGTAAAAAGTAAATATGTCTGATAGTGTTGCTAGGAGTAAAATTGGCTGTATAGGTTAGTTCTCTTGCTTGACCGGAGATACTTGTCTGCGTTTGGCCGCTACCGTTTGAATTTTGACTGAAATAATTTCGTGTTTAATATCTTGTTCAATAAATTATTGGGTTAGAGGAGAGACTGTTACGCAACTCGATATGTTAATGGCCGTTGGCACTACACATGGTGACACGTAAATGTATCTTATGCCTTAATACGTAGTGTTGGATTATCAACTTTGTGTGCATAACCGAGCGTTGATACTTCAACGGTGTATCCAACTTGGGCATTACATTCAATCAAAATCAAAAGTAATGTATTCTAACTAGGCTGTAAATCAGCACTTTTTGAAGGTCAAAGTTATAAAAGACAGTCCCCCAAAAACGCCACTTCCTAGTGGTTTAGCTGCGAAGAAGTGGCGCAACAAACTCCCCAGCTGCGCAGCTGTCTGTTCAGCTGGAAGAACTTGATTCTACACATTTCAATGAATCTATTTAATTTATTTTCAAGTAACCATATGCGTGTTTTTTTTACGATAGCACACCGTTCTACTATGTTATCCCTGTACACATTTCGCGACTTCCCTGTCATGTCGCGGCAACTCTTTGAAGCTTTCTGAGCCGTTACGCTTGCGTCTCGGTTTCAGTCGGTTAGTGACGCCAAATCGCGTTTACTCGGCGCTAAATCGCGTAAACTCGGCTCGAGTCGTGAGTTTTCACTTCTATCGTGTGATCATATTAACATTCTAATATTTTAATTAGTAAAACACATTTGATGTTAAAAAAAATAGGTACTTGCAGCCGATCTATTCTATAAAATTGCGCCGTGACAATTAAGGTGAAGTGACCTCTCAATAGGTGTCATAACAATCCCTAGAATCAGAAATAAACGCTGACATGTGTCATTGGTCAAGCATAGAGTACGAAAAAAATCGCGCCGGGCGGCGGCGTCTAGAGACAGAGACGGCATTAAACTAAGTGGTGCAGAAATAATCTGCTGTCAACGTCTTTCCAGCCTGTCAGTTTCTAAACGTCATTAGTGTCAACGTGCAAATAAACGTTGACACGCATGGATGTAAGGGAAGTGGAACAATGTCGCCTCTAGTAGTCGCCGTGAAGACCTCTGTTGGCATAAAGTTACTAGTCCCACGAGCCTATCTGACTCGGTGAAGATTGCGCTGTCTGTTTAAAAATAAATGACAGATGTGGCAGTCAATTCTGTAAAAATGTCACCGTGAATACTAAGGTGCTATGCTAGGGATTGACACTTCTGACGCCACACTTCACTCACCTAAATTACAAAGTGAGATTTTTATGGTACAGCACCACTGATCATATTTTATGACGTGAAGCCACTGAGTCAGATTAGTTTGTGGCGCTATAACTGTCCTATAATTTTAAGATTTTAGATTATAGTTTCCTCTACTTTAAATTAAATCTAAAACTTTTTCCTGGTGCTTGTAGGCAGCGGGTAAAGACAGGTATACTCAATATATTTATCGTTAAGGTGAGAGCGTCAGGGTACCTTGCGAAATAAAAATGTTCTTAACCTTTTGAACGCCATTGTCTTATTTATGTGACAAGCAAGCGCATGCCCTCTACGCCAACGACACAAAAATGTGATAATGTCAACACACTATAACACGAAATAAACAATTAAATCATTACTTTTGTGAGTGTTTATATAGATATCTTAAAAATTGAAGCTCTCGTACGTATTTAATGACATGGTACAAATTAAAAGATACCATGGATATTGGGAAATTCATGATAACAAGAAGAAATAAATTTGTTGCTTGGCGTGGAGGGCACGCGCGTGCGTTTATGCTCTGGCGTTCAAAAGGCGCCAGTACGTATTCACAGAATTGTAATCATTAGCCAAGGCAAGCGAGCGAAGCTTAACCTGATGGATCGACCAGAGCGGCTGTTATTACTTAGCCGCGAATAAAACCTAATACTGACCTGCAAATTGTAAAAAAGTAATCAAATTTGAATTTCGCGGCTTATCCTCCTTAACACTTTGAGGGACAGTGAACGCCTATAGACGTAATAACAATAAAACTTCTATTGTGTCTCGTTCACTGTCCTTCAATAGGTTAAGGTGAAAGCCACGGTACGGTACCCAACGAAATTCAAATGTCGTAGGTTACTGTCATGTATACCTGTCTTTATTGCAACGATGATGAGGGAGCATTAACTACTAGAATGGATCACAGTATTTTCCTACCACAACCTTATATTCTTGCACTATAGCTTCTAAGTGCTGATAGTATTTATTTGATATCGCCATCTAAGGTAAACAGTGCGCCAAGTATATTTTGATGTAGACACAACAGTCAGGCGGGCCCCGCTACTGAGTGAGGCAGTTAGCCTACAACTGCAGTTATAATGACTGTTTAGCTTACTCTTATGATGCAATATGCAACTAGCAGGTTTTTAACACTCGCCCAACACCTCACCTTATTGGCCCGAACTGTTATTTAGATCATCATCTGCCTAGCCTTTTCCCAACTATGTTGGGGCCGACTTCCAGTCTAATCGGATGCAGCTGAATACCAATATTTTACATGGAGCGACTGTCTATCTGACCTCCACAACCCAGTAACTGGGCAATACGATACCCCTTGGTAAGACTGGCTGTAAGATTTTCGGGCCACTGACGACCCGTAACGACTGTCAAACATGCACAAATGACAGCTGTGACCAACGGCTTAACGTGCTTTCCGAGGCACGGAGGAAACTCTGTATGTAAAGATGGTCACCCATCCACGGCCAACCCCGGCAAGCGTGGCTTAACCTGATGGATCGACCTGTGCGACTGTTAGTACTTAGCCACGAGCTTAGATGGCATATCAAATAATTAAAATCAACGATTTACACTTCATTTTAATAGATCCTTCTAATACATAGCTACTATATACCTCTATTTAGGAGTGCCAATAATACATAAAGCATATAATTTTATACATAACACGTTTTATACACGCAATAGTCAATTAGGACATCGTTATACTGTCTTGGCAATAACAGACCATGTTTAGATTTGCGGTGCAGTCCCACTAGCCCTCTGGGCCGGTGTAGACGGCTGCGCAATGGCCGAAAAAATATAGACATTGACGTTATGAACAAAACTGTCATTTGAACGTGACAAACAAGTGCAAGCCCTGTACGCCAACGACAGAAATATGAGTCAAAAATGCGTGAAGTAAACAATTAAATCATTACTTTTATGTGTGTTTGTATAGATATCTTAAGGATTTTATACGTATTTAAATGCATGATGATAATTAAAATACGCCATGAATATTGAGAAATTCATGAAGAAAGTGTGTGGTTTGGCGTGGAGGGCACACGCTTGCGTTTATGTTCTGGCGTTACGTATTCCAAGAAGAGCCCTGGCCATCATTTTCATGACAGCTGTCACTCGGCTGTTTTAAGCGGCCATGGCTCAACTTTTTCGTCATCTTTATGGCTGGTATGTCACTTTGTCTATGCCTTCTTGACACTTCTCATAGTGATTATAATAGACTTCATACAGTGGACACCGGGCCAGAAGACTCTGCGGCACTGTACACCATAGAATTATTGATTTGTTTTAAGTGACACAAGTTTGATGTTATACAGAGTGTTTAGTATTTTCTAGTCATTAGCTACCTAAGTAATTGTTATTGTGACTGAGGAAAAATAAGATTATCTGTATGTACGGTCGCCAGAGTATCAACTCACCCCAATCTGTCAAATTGATCTAATAGTTTTTCTTATTTATTACCAAAGCATAAGGTTCATTTTTAGTTGGAAAAAAATGTCAGTTTGGTATAGCTTGATGTCCTGTATAGTCAACTACGGTCGTTATTATTATCATTTGAAAAACGTATTGGACATTTCGTGACTTTTAAGAAAGTAAGAAAAATATTTTATTTGGGACATGCACTGGAGAGACTTCCAGAAAAAATAAAATAAAAGGAACAATTATTACAGATGTGAAATCATTGTCGGAAAACCGTAGTTTACCGAGAACTACAGATAATATTAATTTTCCTCAAAATGAAAAAAAAGTTTTTACGCAATAAGCTCAACAATGTGCTTTGTAGACAATAGATTTTAATTATTAATGGATTATATTTTGGAAATATGAACAGAGCAACAAAGGTACCGAAAGATTTGAGAGTCCGTTCGCACGGCGATGTACTGTATAAATGAATCGATTATTTGAGTAACCTCAATAGTTTTTTTTCTTATTTGGCATAATTAAAAGGAAATGGCAATAAATATCCCACAAGAAAAATCACAGAAATCAAAGAGGAAATAGGGATGACGCATTTGAGTTGGGGAGTGAGGGCGCGCTACGTCACAACTCAGTATAAAATCTACAGAGTAACGTCATGCCATATTTAACACTATGTATCGACTCTTTGGATTACCTATGTTAAAAAAAAACCAGACCAATATTTTTTATAATGTAGCTGACGGATTAAAAAAAAAGTGATCTTTATTTATTGTAACAGGCTGAATATTGCTTAGTGACTGATGGGGTTTCTTAAATAATAAATAATAATAATAATATCCTTGGACATTTCACACAGCGCCATATCGTCCCAAGCTAAGCAACCTAATGCTTGTGTTATGGTAACGAGATAGCTGATATACTACTTATATATATTTTTTTTTTTGTAAATACATACATATTATAGATAGAAAAACACCCAGACTCGAAACAAATACTTGCAGGTCGTACAAATATTTGTTCCGTGCGGGAATCGAACCCGCGACATAGTGCGCAGCAGTCAATCGCTCAACCACTGCGCCAACCGTGTCGTCAAAATAAATAAATGAGTGGCAACATTTCAACACTTCTTCATCAATCTTTGAAAGAAAACTAACTACTTTTTAGTTAACGTTAAATACATTTTATACTTTTTACGGTAAACAGTTGGAATCATACTTGTAACTTATTTGATCTCCACGAACCACTAACTGGGTAATACGTTACCTCTGACTGGCTTCTGACCACCCGTGGCAACTGAAATGATGAAATGTCTATCAATCAGAAAAGTTGATATTTTGTGCGTGTTGAACTTGATGTGCTTGCATTTCGACATTCACCAATGAGAAGTTGAGCATCTTATCTTATCATCGTTGTATATTTGTGTTGAAGTTACAAGCAAATGTTACAACTATAAATTATCTGTATGTATTTTCAAAATATAATAATACTTAGAAGGACCACAGTCACCAGTGCCATATCAATATAGGAATTGTTACATTTTGACAAAAATAAAACACGGTTTGAAAAATAAAATCGTTTTATTTAAACTACCCATAATCAAAGATGGCGTTCTATTCTGTCAAATTTCCAGCGTGAAAACTTAGGTGAAGTTCGCTGTCAATAGTGTCAATCACTAGCTATACAGAGTGGAATTTTGTAATGCCCCCTGGAGGGAAAGTACTCTTAATACTGTAGATAGAAAATTTAATTCAAAGAAAATATTCCTTTAATTTTGAATAGGAAGAAAACTGCATTCAAAGATTTCCAAAAATTCGCTTGCCACGCCTGGGAATTGAACCGACTAAAATCTCTAAAAAGTACACCCTGTACTTAAATTGCATCGATCGTTAGGATCGAAAAAGATCGTCGGTCGTTCGGATCGGAGGATGAAATCTCTCTAATAAACTTGATAAATTTAATGATAGGAAAACCATACTATCGTGAATTATTTACAAAAATCGTAAACAAACTAATTTGTTGCTCGAATCGAAATAGGCTTCATTTTCTTGGATGCACAAATGTATTCTTGTATGGAATTCATTTCTAGTTACCTTTAATAACGTGTTGTGGTGAATATTATAAATCGTATTCTGAACTTCAACTCTCAACTCGTTTACTTTCGCATAAGATTAAAAGAAAATTTGATTTTGCACATATCCCCACAAAAAATCTAAAGGGCTGAGATCTGGTGATCTCGTAGGCCATCTGATTGTACCGTTTGTACCAATCTTCAATCGTCTTATCTTCAGAGTAACTCTTAATTTTGATCGATAAATGACCTCAATGATAATGATTAATTACTAACATAAGTAAACAGATGGATGTTTGACTTATAGAGCTTTAACTTGACTCATTTAATTTATACATTCAGTCAAAAAAGTATCGGGAATGGATGATTTGTTTATGGTTCCAAATTCAAATTTTTGTTTTTTTTGTAGTTGTTAGATTGGCACAACTGTTTTCCATTTTGGCGCGGAGTTTGAGTTGCATCTGTTATTTATATTAAATACAGTGCTGGTTTTAGTAATATCATATATAGTGTGTATTGCGAATTTCATAATGGACAAAAATATCGAACAAGGAGTTTGTCTTAAATTTTGCATCGCCAATGGAATTTCGTATTCGGAGTCACTGAAAATGTTACAGAAGGCTTACGGTGAATCGACTTTATCAAAAACTCGTGCTTATGAGTGGTTCAAAGCGCTCAAAAGCGGTCGAGATGTGATGGAAGATTTGCCTCGCTCTGGTAGGCCGTCAACGTCTGCAACTGAAGTTAACATCGCAAAAGTGAAGAAAATAGTGACTGAAAATCCCCATTCAACTCTGAGAGAGATAGCCGCCGAACTTTCTGTATCTCACGAGTCAATCCGTACCATTTTAACTAATCATTTGGGTATGAAACATGTTGCTGCTCGGCTAGTCCCAAAAGATCTGAATTTTCTCCAAAAACTCAATCGCATGAAAGTCGCTGAGGACATGCTAGAACGAGTCAGTTCGGACCCAAGATTCATGAAACGCATTGTTACTGGTGACGAGACGTGGGTTTACGAGTTTGACATGCAAACTAGTCAACAAGCTTCGGAGTGGCGCCTTCCAACTGAACCGAAACCGAAAAAACCACGCCAAAGTCGATCAAAAGTCAAAGTCATGTTGACTGTTTTCTTTGACTATCGCGGTGTTGTGCACTCTGAATTCTTACCGGAAGGTCTAACGGTAAATAAAGAATATTATTTAAGCGTTATGCGGCGTTTAAGAGAGCAAATTCGACGAAAAAAGCCAGATTTGTGGAAAGAAAATTCTTGGATTTTGCACCACGACAATGCGCCTTCGCACAAGGCTATCATTGTGAACGAATTTTCGACCAAACACTCAACAAATACCATCCAGCCACCACCATATTCACCAGATATGGCTCCTGCTGACTTTTTTCTTTTTCCTAAACTCAAATTACCACTTCGTGGCACCCGTTTTCAATCGATAGAAGACATAAAGGAGAATTCGCGGCGAGAACTGAACTCAATTCCAGAAGCAGCGTTTAAAAAATGTTTTGATGAATGGATTATTCGTTGGCGCAAGTGTATCGTTTCTAAAGGAGCATACTTTGAAGGTGATAAAATAAATTTGGATGAATAACAGACATTTTTTGTATTATTGATCTTTTCCCGGTACTTTCTTGACAGAGTAGTAAGTCCAGATTTCTTGGTTATCCTTTCATTCAATTTATCAAGTTTCATAAAAAGATATCATCCTTATGATTGATCCTAAAACAATCAATGCAATAAAAGTACAGGGTGTCATTTCTACATATTTTAGTCTGTTCGATTCCCGGGAACTGCATTCAAAGATTTTCAAAAATTCGCTTGCTACATTTTTGAAAATCTTTGAATGCAGTTTTCTTTCTATTAAAAAATAAAGGAATGTTTCCTTTGAGTAAAATTTTCTATCTACAGTATTAAGAGTACTTTCTCTCCAGGTGGCATTACAAAACTCCACCCTGTTTATGTCACTCCCTTTCTAGCCATATCATCATTCACACAATGCATCCATCGTTTCTTTGGTCTCCCTCTACTTGTAAAGCCATAGCCATCCACGTGTATTCTCAAAATTTTCCTGACAACATTTTCCTCATTCCTCCGCATAACATGCCCATACCATGACAGCCAATATCTACACAACTTTTCAGTCACTGGTGTCACTTTCAGACTACCTAATACTTATATATACTCATTCTTTATTGTATCCATTCGCGTAACACCACACATCTCTCTAAGCATTCTCATCTTACTAATGGAGGAGTATGGAAGGAAAATACTTATGTTACGTGTGCCTACCTAGGCTTCTCCCAATTATGTTGGGGTCGGCTTTCAGTATAACCGGATGCAGCTGAATACCAGTATTTTACATGGAGCGACTGCCTATCTGACCTCCACAACCCAGTAACTGGGCAACACGATACCCCTTGGACAGACTAAGACTGGCTGTCAAATTTTCGGACTTCTGACGACTGTCAAAGATGCTCAAATGACAATCGGCACCAACGGCTTACGTGCTTTCCGAGGCACGGAGGAGTCTCGGAGTAAAGATTGTCACCCATCCACGGCCAACCCGGCAAGCGTAGCTTAACCTGATGGATTGTTATTACTTAACCACGAGCTCCCAATCCTCATGTTACGGTGATACCAAATAAATTGGGACAATGGGCGGGAGAATAATTTGCTGATAAGACAGTAATTGACTACCTATTTGAATTGGTCAAAAATAAAATATGAAATCATAGACAAAAGACCGCTCGTCTTAAAAACCTCCATCAACGCACAGAAAGCGATGATGTAATTGTAAAATTGCATTTAATGCTAATAAGTATTCCATTGGATTCTAAAAATCTGTGACGTCACATTGTTATATTTCATACAATTCACGTACTTACAAATTCCGCGTTTTGACAGTTCATAAAAAGCAACGTTATTGACTACCCTTTCAAATACCCAAATTGAGGTTTTTAGGGCTAGATTGCAATACGACACTGTCAATAAAACATGTTTTAAAAAATGTATTGTTTTATTTCAAATGTTAATAAATAAATAGGACAACTATAATGAAATTGTAAACTATATCATATTTATTGATTGGACGGAAAAATAAATTATACAAAATTGGAATGCATTTCATAATACTTTTGCTACATTGTCTATCTCTTTCTTTTATACATAGTAAGTAAGGGATGGCAATAAATCAAGTTTCAGCTGCGAAGCAGTCTTATTACAAAGCAAGTTGTAACTTATGTCCAAGTTATTATATTTTGAACCTTATACCAAACACGCAAAAATCTCAAACTTAGGTTTTCGTATGACTTAGCTGCCAACACTTGTATTTTTTTTTTGAGATTGGGAAATCATCAAAAGACCCCTCCCGCTCTGAGTTGAGCCGCAAGGAGTATCAGACTCTTACTGACTTAAACCCATCCATGTTCCTTCCTTAACCCACTATGTTCCGGGGTAGCGGTAAAACTTTCGGATAATCCCGCTGAGGCCGGCAACACTGGATAACCTGTCAATGGTACTTTTGCCAGAAAAGTTTTTACTCTGCACGCAATAAAAAACACTATTCATTAAAACTTTGACGTTGTAGGAATTAAGTTCGAAATTCAAAAATGACTCGACGGTTTAACTTGGGTCGCATTGGCCGCACGGCACGGCAAGGTATTTTAGCCGAACATTGAAATTTCAACTTTATTGTCATACCGTTAAGTTACATTTTTATTCGTCGCCCAAAAATACCTTGCCATGCCGTGCAGCCAATGTGGGCCGGGCCTTTATACGTAAATTAAGTTTTTAATAATAGTCTGGGACCGGCGCGCACGCAATTTTCACGAAGTCTTCATAGCGCACTGTTCCTGTGTTCGTTACGTTCGCTTCCCGGAAGATGTTGTCCACCTGGAAGAAAAGATTTATTTCTTAAGGTCAAAGCGTAGCCAGGGTTGCCGCGAAATTCAAATTTTCTTACGTTTTTTGCACTTTGCAGGTGAGTCATCAACGTAAAAATTTGAATTTCGCGAGCACCATGTACAGAGGCCAGCACATCAAGTTACCACAATCTGTCAAATTTCTTTGAAAGTATTTCAACTTTATTGCAAAGATATAAGGTTCATTTTTAATTGAGAAAATTTGACAGTTAGGGATAGCTTGATGTGCTGGCGTCTGTACTTATGACATACTTAAGTTTACCTGCCATTATTATATGTGTTTTTCTTTTCACCTTTTGTGCTAAGCCTTTTGTGGTGTAGTGTTTTTATTCTGGGTGCATCGTCTTCACATATAATGTTATAATTCATGTAAACAAAACATTGTAAAACATTTTAAAAGAGTAACGGTGGAGTTTCTTGCCCAGTCTTCTCCATACGAAACTACCTTTTGGAAGGGGCGACTAGAATCAATTCTATTTCTTGTTCATTTTGACGTTCAAAAGTGCCTTAATTGTGCCTATTTGAAATAAATGATTTGACTTTGACTTCGCGGGTCACACTGTAGGTAGCTTCCTTCTTAAAATCATCAATCATTTCATTCAATCTGTCAATTCATGAATTCATTCAATCTGCCAGCCTTTTCCCAACTATATTCCTGTCGGCTTCCATTTTACATGGAGCGAATGCCTATGTGACCTCTACAACCCAGTATAAACTGGGTACCTAATACTTCTTAAAAGTAAAAGTATTAATATACCTAGGTAGTAGTATTTAATATAGGTAAATTACAAGAAATTGTTAACGCGGTAGCGTGGTCACCCATCCGCGGAATAATCCCAGCAAGTATAGCTTAACCTGATGAATCCAACCTTAAGGCTGTTAGCTCTGTGAGAAAAGGCCAGAAAGTTATAAAAGAGTGCACCAGAAGCGCTAATAATTTTTATTTAGAGGATCGATCATTTTTTTAAGCAAAATATTATTTTGAGAGCTATATTTACATGTTTAAAAAAGTATTTTTAATCTATTGACCGCTTGGTTTTTATCAATTGCCGTGCCCCGAGCGCCCAACTCAAAAATCGATAAATTGGGTCTTGCAATGACGTAAAAAATAATTCCCAGCCGTCTAAACACGACTCAGGCGGCACGGCAACGTTTCTCGTATTAATCCGACTGGGGTGGAAAGAAAGGCTACTATAGCGTTGAGGAATTTAAAGCTGACAAATTGTGAATCTATTCACCTTGTAATAATACTATGCTTGACGTAAATGTGAAATAGTAACCTATTATTAATACCTACATGACGATAATACTAAAATTAATGGAAAAATTGATTTGATTATATATTTATTGTGAATGAAATGTAATAAATTATTGTAATAATTAGAGTCACTATTATTTTATTAATTTGATATATTTTGCAGTGCCCTTACAGGGTGCATGTTTGAATACTGTGTCATGAAATTTTAATGCATGCCTACTAACCAGTGTTTTACATGTTAGCAAATAAATAAACAAAGTGTACAAAAGTGTGTGTGTGTGAGGTAGGAAACCGAACCCAACATAGTTGAGAAAAGGCATTCCGATGACGAAATTAACAATTTTACTATACCTCTCTGGCGGATAGGCCTTCGCCCCAATTCTGCAGCAAGTTCCTCAACTGCCTCGCTGGGATCACGCCATTCTTGTCAGCATCACCGGCTTTGAACGCATTGACTACCTAAAATATAAGATAAATCTATAATCTCTACATATTATAAAACAAAGTCACTCTCCGCCGTGAGACCCTCTGTACGCTTAGATCTTTTAAACTACGCAACGGATTTTAATGTGGTTTTCATCAATAGATAGAGTGATTCAAGAGGAAGGTTAATAATTATGTATAACATACAGAACCACTGATAATTTCAAGATTTCTAATGCGAAGTCGTAAAATGTGCGTGCTCGAGTGATAGTATCTACGTTGCACCCTAGATCGCTGGTAAAGTATTTATTTATTTATTTATCATATGAAAAACCAATACATAAATACTATAAATATACTTTTTTTTTGGGGTGCAAAATCATCAAATGACCCCTCCCTCCTCTGGGTAGAGGCGTAGAGCGGAAGGGAGTGTCAGACTCTTACCAACTAAAACCCATCCACGTTCCTTCCTTAGCCCTTTATGCGTGTGTTTGCGGGATTGTCCGAAAGGGTTACCGCTACCCCGGATCATAAAGGGCTAAGGAAGGAGCATGGATGGGTTTTAGTCAGTAAAAGTCTAACACTCTCTCCCGCACCACCCAGAGCGGAAGAAGTCATTGGATGATTTCCCACCCTCAAAAAAAAAAAAGCCCTTTATGTTCCGGGGTAGCGGTAGCGGTAACCCTTTCGGACAATCCCGCTTACCCGGCAGGCTTCGGCCCTAAAGGGCTGCTTAATGCTGACATCTCTTTGAGGCAGCCCTCAACCTGACCCAAGCAACGAATTCAATATCCATGTAATAGGAGGCGAGGTTATTGCCATTAACCGGTCACTAATTCAGACTCAAGAAAATTATCGAGAACTTATCATTAGCTAGTTATTAAATTATAATATTTACCTCATTAGGTAGATTTTCAGCTCTGGAGTGAATATGCATCACTTCCAAAAAATCGGCGAAAGACATCTTGCCACCTTTTCCTTTTAAATATCCTGAAAAAAAAAATGTATAAATAAAACCTTTGTAAAGTTTTTAGTGCCTTCCATCTATGGCGAGTTTGGACTTCTTCGTATGGTTAATGACTAACCTGGTGTCAGAGTTTTCATGCTGCCCATGGGCCTCTGACTTAGCTTCACATGCTGTTGAGAAATATCTCTCAGACATGCTGGTTTCCTCACGATGTTTTCCTTCACCGAATGGAACGAAAGATCTGATGTCGGACTGAAGTCATTCCTGAAGGGCAAACTCATCAACACGTGCAACCTGCCCTAGCGAGCGAACAAAATAATGGTTTTTAAAGTGCAGGCAGTGTGATATTCGTGTATTCCAACTGTCGCACTTTGTGGAGAACCATTGCGAAGGGTGGTCAAGTTTAAGTATCTGGGCCACTGGGTCACCGAAGATCTTAAGGATAATAATGACATTGAAAGGGAACGTAGGTCGCTGGCTGTCCGTTGTAACATGCTGGTCCGCAGGTTTGCGCGTTGTACGCAGCCAGTTAAAACAACGCTTTTTTAAAGCTTAGTCTCCTTCTACACGTGCAGCTTGTGGGTCAACTTCACTCAGCGGACATACAGCGACCTACACGTTCAATATAATAATGCCTCGGGGATGTTTGCAGATAATAATATTGATGGTTTTGCCGCCAGGCACAGGTGTGCATCCCTGACGACTCGTGTTCCCGGCAGCACCAACAGTATTCTCAGTGTATTCGCAGATCGGTGGGATTCCCCGATGTTGCGGAGATTGGTGCAGCTCCCCGTGAATTTAATGGTATATAGTGCCTGTAACCTACAGTGGCGTAACTATGACATCTGAGGCCCTTGGCAAATCCATTGCCATGTGTTACTAAATTCTGTTAAAAATGTTAGGTCACTTTTGAGCCCGCAGCCTCTCGGTCCGGGGGCCCCTTAGGCCGGGGGCCCGTGGCATTTTGCCAGTCTTGCCACCCTATAGTTACGCCACTGGTAACCTATCACTAGGAGTTAAGTTAAATTGTTAAAAACCCTATGAGCTCCGGTCTGAAATAAAAACTACCTATTCTATTCTAATAGGATGGGCCGGATGCACATGTCTATGAGTACGTGAAAACATGGTAATCGCGAAAAAAGTCATCAAGGGACATCCTTATAAAACTTCAATACCTGTTCTACCGTAATGTACGGTACGTAGACATAGGTAGGTCGTGAGCTCACTCATTCACTCGCTTGCTAGGTTAGGTTACGTTAACTAGACTCGAGCAGTTCTGGGACGCGGTGGTATCCTGCTGCCAGGAAGTCATCTCGCAGAAGGAGGCTGCGGAAAGGGAGAGGGAGATCACATCCCTTAACCCGGCCCGCAGCAGGCGCACTGGGCGTCGGCGGAAGGCGGACAATACCCTCTTCCAGCCCCCCCAAATGGGTCCAGGGGTGACAGACGGGGGTGGAGTACGTCACCTCCCACCAGTGGCGTAACTATACCATCTGAGGCCCTTGACAGATCCATTGCATGGGGCCCCAAATTTATACTTTTTACTAAATTTTGTTAAAAATGTTTGGTCACTTTTGAGCTCGCAGCTTCTCGGGCCCGGGGCCCGTGGGATTTTGCCAATCCTACCACCCTATAGTTACGCCACTGCCCCCCACATATCAGGACCCGAGGTGGCGGCGCGCAGTGCCCCTCTAAGACGTCGCGAGGGATACAACACTCCCTTTCGACCGTGACGAGACCCGCCCAGGCCGACCCGGCGGGCACCTGAATCAAGTGAGCTAGCAGTTGGCGTCTGAGTCACTGAGCTTAGTGACCTAGAAGAGTGAAAATTTTTCTTTTCACTGAAATATTTCGTCAAGACTGATATTTTTATCGAAATTCTTGACCTAGCGACACAGAAAAATAATTGAAGAAGATTTTATTGAAAATTTGACACCTTACGAAAAGGGGAGACCCTTACCCAGCAGTGGGAAAAATAGAATGGACAAAAAATAGAATGGACAAAAAATAGAATGGACAAAAAATAGAACGGACAAAAAATAGAATGGACAAAAAATAGTGTGTGAACAACAATAATCTTACCAGCTAACTCCTGAATGGTAGGACTCATTCCAAGGGATCTCATGACCACAGTGAGCTCATCCAGTGATGTGATCTGCCCGGAACGCGCAAACAGGTAGAAGCATTCACGAAACTCTGCAATTACAAAATATACATAAACGTGTTGACGACACGGTTAGCGCAGTGGTTGAGCGATTGACTGCTGCGTAGCATGGCGCGGGTTCGATTCCCGCACGGAACAAATATTTGTACGACCTGCAAGTATTTGTTCCAGGTCTGGGTGATTTTCTATCTACAATATGTATAAATTTACAAAAAAAAATAATGTATGAATATAAGTAGTTTATCAGCCATCTCGTTACCATAACACAAGCATTAGGTTGCTTAGTTTGGGACTGTATGGCGTTGTGTAAATGTTCAAGGATATTATTATTTCACATTTCATCAGTTACATTTAAATCCCAGGAGCAGCTCTTGGCTAAGTAATAGCATCCGCACAGACCGATCTATCAGGTTAAGCTACACTATAGCAGTGATAGCCTAGTGGTGTGACCATTGGACTGCTAAGTCATAGGTCTCGAGTTCGAACTCAAGGCACGCACCTCTGATTTTTCGGAATTGTGTGCGTATTGTATCACTTGCTTAATAATCGGCGAATGAAAACATCGTGAGGAAACCAGCATGCTTGAGAGATATTACTCAACAGCATGTGAAGCTAAGTCAGAGGCCCATGGGCAGCATAAAAACTCTGACACCAGGTTAGTCACTAAGCAGTAACCACAGGAAAACAGAAGAGCTACACTTGCCGGGGTTGGTCCATGGATGGGTGACCATCTTTACATAATGAGACTCCTCCATGCCTCGGAAAGCACTGGGTAGCACATACCCCTTGGTAAGACTGAATGTTACACTTACTGGGTTTCTGACGACCCGTAACAACTGTCAAAGATCCACGAAATGGCAGTCGGGACCAACGGCTTAACATGCTTTCTGAGTCACGGAGAAGACGCATTATGGAAAGATGGTCACTCATCCACGAACCAACCCCAGCAAGCATAGCTTAACCTAATAAATCAATCCCTGCAGCTGTTAATAGTTAGCCAAGAGCTTGTAACACATGCAATATATTTTTGTGTTTTTTTGTTATTTATTGTATAATTATGTTTGTGTATTTGTGAGTGTGATTTTATGTTATAATATGAACAAGGATATACCTATAAGGGAGGTAAATAACTTTAGGGCAACAAAATATGCTAGCAAATTTTGGTAAGTGCCTCTATAATTTTTATATTTAATTAATAAAAGAGAAACGTCAGTTATACCGTTACTTTAGAATTAGTAAACAGAAAACGACAAGGTCCATTTTATTTAACATATCATCAATTCTAATGCAGAATGACGAAGAAAATGGATTTCCGATGCTTCTATTTGAAATAGAATTCATATAATGGGGTTGATTCATTAATGTTATCATGTAAAATCTTATCAAGTTTATGCAAATGATAAGAGAAAGTAGGACGTACCATCGATATCTTGTTCCTTGAAATAACGAGCCTGCAACAAAATAATTAGGCATTCTTAGACAGCAGTTTTTTTTTAAATCACACAAGTAACGACATTATACATACCATTACTTTAGTTTTAAAGAGAAATCAATCAAAACAATAATTTTAAAAAAGTTTACAAAATATGTACAGCTGCAACTTTTTGACAGTAGTTGAAAAGTTTTTGTGACTCTGATACTTGTTCTCCGTTCCAGGTAAAACTTTATTCACATATTAAGCTTTAATGCTAGATGCACACCGGCTATAATAGCTAGCTTGTAGGAGTTGTAGGCCTACAAGCTAGCTACTAAAGCCGATTCTGGCCTGCCAGAATCTAGTCGACATCGCTACAGATTTAAAAATCTCACATTCTCACAGAGATTTGGAAATCGCTATCGCCCAATTGGCCGAGCAAAATCTGTATAGATATGAGATTTTGAAATACCAGGGATAAAAAGTCTCTGCATGTGTACCAGCGCTAGGAAAAGGCCACAATATCCGTTCCTGATAAAAAAGACTAGTATCCATGTCTACAAAAACGTATAGATATTACTTTCCTCTATGACGTATAGATAGTCTGTCAACCAACATGGTCGACCAATCAGCTGACATTACTGAAGTCATATTTTTCCATGGTGTAATTATCTACATTCGGTGAATTATTACATAAAACCTACTCCAAGGCAGTTTTCAGTGATTAACTTGTTTATAAGTGATTTGTTTACCTACATCTGTTATGGATATCGAGATTATCATTGCGTGAGTAATTCAGTATTCATATGATTGTCGTAAGAAAATGTAATAATTTCCATTTTATTAATGTTACCTTGGTACGGAGGTTTTGATAAGAGTACAATTACTGTCCTTTGACCGCCTATAAACATGATTTTTCTGAGATAGTGACATATAAATAAATCTGTTAGTGGATAAATCGATTTATAGGAAACTCTTGTTCATTGTCATGCTAGCCCACTATTACGTATAAAAACCACAATTTGTAACGCACGATTAGACGTGTTTATTTGCTTGTCCTTTTATGACTTCGATTGAAGGTTTTTTGGCAAAATGGTCTTCGGTATTTAGACAAGGTTTTTTATGAGTTATACAGTCATGTGTTATAAAAATCCAGCAGTATTCCGAATCATGTACTTATAACTATGACATAAGTCTAAGGGGCCACAAAAAAAAAACGCGATTGTTTGTGACAAAAATTTGGCAAAGCTACATACTTAGACTTATTTAATTTCAATGGAAAAACTATGCAAAGAGGGTATAATTATTAAAAATCTCACTGTCAATCTTTTATTTAGTACCTAGGTATCCTACTTAAGGTGAAAGTAACAGGGTAGCCCGCGAAATTCAAACTTTTTTTTAATTTGCAACATTAGCATAATTCCTTCAACATTCTCACTACTGGGAAACAGCCTCCTTAGTGAGAGGGAGTGTGCTGTAACCCACTACATGAGCCCAGTATGGATTAGTAGGCCCAGTATGGGCCCATTTTGGTTTTTAGACATTCCGGTTCCCTCATTGTAAACATAGTCTTCTGTCTAATTCTCCCCCCCCCCCCCCCCCAACAAAAACCTATCCTGTCCTCTGTGACCCATAACATGCAGCCTTAAAGTGATCTCTGGGCTGCCATTGCCAATACTATGGCAGTGGCGAAGTTTTAGGCCAATAAAATCTAAAATACGGTCTCACCAGCGACATGAAGAGAAACATTTACCACAAAAAAACACGTGTATTATGACTTCCTGTTTACCTTCTAAATGTACCTATGTTACAAGGTACTAAGTATTATGTAAATGTTATACGTAATACTGAGTTATATGTATATGTCATGTCAAAGTCAAATCATTTATTTCAAATAGGCACAAGAGAGGCACTTTTCAGTGTCAGGATGAACAAAAAATAGAATTAATTCTAGTCACCCCTTCAAATTATATCTGACTAGCTTCTGCCCGCAGCTTCGCCTGCTTGGATCACGGAAACATGTTATTAAACACATAAACCTTCCTCTTGAATCACTCTATTTATTTAAAAAAACCGCATCAAAATCCGTTGCATAGATTTAAAGATTTAAGCATATATAGGGATATAGGGACAGAGAAAGCGACTTTGTTTTATACTATGTAGTGAAGACGATGCACCTAGAATAAATAAACATCATCATACAATAAATTGTGGCAAGAAAAACAAATATAACAATGACAGGTAATTATGTCATAGATACACAAGAAAAACATCTTCAGGTGGAGATTTATAGAAGACTGCCTTGGAATGAAAATGTAATGCTCTTCCACAAAAGATGGGACTCTGGACCCATACACTGCCATGAACACAGCTGTGTGTTTTCTGTTCTATCTCACAGTGTGCACACACATACGTGCTCAATACATTGTGATCCATTCTAAGCTCAGTGCCTTCAACACAAATGTGTGTTTATTCTCCATACATAGCAATGTGTGTTGAAGGCACTCAGTAGGGATTTTGGCGACACGCATGCATGTAGCACCTGATAAAAAATAGAAACCATTGACAAAGGAAAAATTAAACTGTTTTTTTTTCGTAGTACTAAGTATGGTAATGATGCAATAATTCGAAATTTGAATTAAAAACATATTCCTTCTGATGCAATATTCTTTATTATTTCTTTGTCTATTGCCACAAACGCGTCATAAATTATTAAGAAAAACTTTTTAAAACTTGATGAACTTGGTGAACTAGCTTTTGTCCACGACTTCGTCAGCGTGAAGTTCGGGTAAATCGCAATATTCCCACCCCCTTTCTCACTCGTTCAGTGGTTTTGGCGCGAAAAGGTAATAATAATATCCTTGGACATTTCACACAACGCCATATCGTCCCAAGCTAAGCAATATAATGCTTGTGTTATGGTAACGAGATGGCTGTTAAACTACTTATATACATTTTTTTTTTGTAAATACATACATATTATAGATAGAAAAACACCCTGACTCGTAACAAATACTTGCAGGTCGTACAAATATTTGTTCCGTGCGGGAATCGAACCCGGGACATAGTGCGCAGCAGTCAATCGCTCAACCACTGCGCCAACCGTGTCAAGTGACAGACAGACAGTCACTTTCGAATTACACGAAACTACCTTTTGGGAGGGGCGACTAGAATCAATTTTAGTCTATTCCTTGTTTATTTTGACGTTCAAAAGTACCTTACAAGTGCCTATTTGAAATAAATGATTTGACTTTGACTTTGAATCATCACTACATATTATAAAACTAGCTGCTCTCACGCGGTTTCACTCGCTGCTCGGCTCCTATTGGTCGTAGCGTGATGTTACATAGCCTATAGCCTTCCTCGATAAATGGACTATCCAACTCAAAAAGAATTTTTCAATTCGGACCAGTAGTTCCAGAGATTAGCGCGTTCAAACAAACAAACAAACAAACTCTTCAGCTTTATAATATTAGTATCACTACATAGTATAAAACAAAGTCGCTATTTTTGTCTGTTTGTTTGTCTGTATGCTTAAATCTTTAAAACTACGCAACGGATTTTGATGCGGTTTTTTTTAATAGTTAGAGTGATTCAAGAGGAAGGTTTATATGTATAATTTGTCGACATATTTTGCGGGCGAAGCCGCGGGCGGAAGCTAGTTATATTATAAAATAAAGTCGCTTTCTCTGTCCCTATATCCCTATGTATGCTTAAATCTTTAAAACTATGCAACGGATTTTAATGCAGTTTTTTTTAATAGATAGAGTAATTCAAGAGGATAGTCTTATATGTATAATAACATGCAATTTTCGTCATCCACGCGGGCGAAGCCGCGCGCAGAAGCTAGTTGGTAATATAGTGTGAATTGAACAGCAGTTTTTTTTTCCAATTTCTGGTTTGTGCCCGAAGTGTATCAATGAAAAAAAGATTCGTCAACTTATGTCAACTGTCTCCCTCCCGCACCGCGCAACTACCTCAAGAACGTTCTTAGTTAGGTGGTTGATAAGCGGGATTGTCCGAAAGGGTTACCGCTACCCCGGAACATAAAGGGCTACGGAAGGAACATGGATGGGTTTTAGTCAGTAAGAGTCTGACACTCCCTTCCGCTCCACCCAGAGCGGGAGAAGGCATTGGATGTTTTCCATCCAGAAAAAAAAAAGGTTTGAGCGGGCGGGCTTTTTTTTTACCCGGCCAGCTTATGCGGTCGGGCTGTAGTATTGACTCCGTCTCTAAAGTTCTTCGTGACCTTGGCCAAAGTACAGAGGCCAGCACATCAAGTTACCACAATCTGTCAAATTTCTTTGATAGTATTTCAACTTTATTGCAAAGACATAAGGTTCATTTTTAATTGAGAAAATTTGACAGTTAGGGATAGCTTGATGTGCTGGCGTCTGTACAAGTCTATGTATTAGACTGATGAAGTGCGAGTATCTTTATGAATACTTAAAAAGCCCTGCCCACCACAAAAGAATATTACGACTTTAAATTGTGTGGTGTTAAGCGAATGGATGGAATAAGGAATCTATACTAATATAGCTGCTCCCTCGCGGTCTTACCCGATGCTCGGCTCCCTTTGGTCGTAGCGTGATGTTACATCACAGCCTATAGCCTTCCTCGATAAATAGACTATCCAACACAAAAATATTTTTTCAATTCGGACCAGTAGTTCCAGAGATTAGCGCGTTCAAGCAAACAAACTCTTCAGCTTTATAATATTAGAATACATTAAATAAAAAACCGGCATGCCTGAGAGATATTCTCATGTGATGTCATTTACAGCATGTGAAGCTAAGACATGCCCATGGACAGCATAAAAACTGACACCAGGTTAGTCACTTACCACACGAAGGAAGAAGAATCATTTAATATAATAGTTTTTTTTCTTTTTTTTTTCAGGTCAAATGTGCGGCAACCGAAACCTGAATAGAAATCATGGAAGAACCTATACCTAGGATAAATCAATTACTTTTCGACGTACATAGAATCACCTAGTTAAAGAAAACACAATTAGTGAAAAAAAAAACCACAAGACAAAAGAACATAATTATTTAAACAAAATAGCTAATTCAGAGATCTAGTCTCAGTAGAATAAAACAATAGTGAAATTAATTATAAATAAAAAACAAATATAAAATATTTATTTTCGTTAATTATTATTATTATTATTAATATACAATTTAGATGACAGTTGAATTCCATTGTTAAATCTGTATTCAAAATACAATAATAGATAGAGATAGTTTTTAAAACTATTTTAAATGGTTACCAAAGAAATAATTGTGTGGGTAATAAATAGATGTTTGTAAATGTTTGGGACTCTGTAGAGATATATAAAAATAATATATTTGAGGGTAGTACGGTTAAAATGGCTGCAACGATGGCCGAGACTCCGCCCCCGCAGTTGATCACCACTATCGAATGGAGTATGATGGACAAGAAGAAGTTTTTTCCGCTTTACACTTTGAGTAGTTTCACAGGTAAGAGTAACAACCTACTTTTTAATAAACGACGAAATCTCTAAACGTTATTTTTACCCACTTCAAAACGTCAGATGAAGTTCAAATTAAGAACACTTATCAAGGATTGATGACAATGCAATAATTTAATAACTTTGTCCCAACCTACTTTTTAATAAACGACGAAAACTCTAAACGTAATTTTCACCCACTTCAAAACGTCAGATGAAGTTCAAATTAAGAACACTTGATCAAGGATCGATGACAATGCAATAATTTAATAACTTTGTCCCATTATCCTGATCAGAATCTTCATTATTAGTGATTTGGTATGTTAATTTCTTGGAATAGTAAGTATGAATGCTTTTTAGTTTAATCAATAAATAATAGTTTAAAAAACACACTTTAATAGTAAACCAAACTTAAAAAATCAATGCCAGCTTTTTCCCAACTATATTACTACTACTTTAGTATGAATGTGGATGGCTATACCAGTAGAGGGCGACCAAAGAAACGATGGATGGATTGTGTGAAAGATGATATGGCTAGAAAGGGAGTGACTATCGAGATGACGACTAATAGAGAAGTATGGAAGAAGAAGACATGTTGCGCCGACCCCAAATAAATTGGGATAAGGGCAGGAGAATGATGATGATGATATTGGGGTCGGCTTCCAGTCTATCCGGTTGCAGCTAAATACCAGTTATACATGGAGCGACGGCCTATCTGACCTCCACAACCCAGTCAGTAACTGGGTAATATAGTAAGACTGGCTGTCAGATTTTCGGCCTTCTGACTGCCCGTTAATGACTGTCAAAGATCCACGAATGACAGCTGGGACCAACGGCTTAACGTGCTGTCCGAGGCACGGAGGAGTCTCGATGTGTAAACATCACCCATCCACGGACCAACCCCGGCAAGTGTAGCTTAACCTGACGAATCGATTCGTGCGGCTGTTACTGTTATTACTTAGAGACAACTTACGACAAAATAGATTTCAAAATTTTTAAAGTATAACTACTTGTCCAATATTTTTATTATCAGACCGACGGACTAATTATAATTAACTTATTTTTTTTGTACCCTGTCATTTTCCGTATTAGTTTTCACATATTTTTTTATGCGGAGGAATGAGGAAAATGTTGTCAGGAAAGTTTTGAGTATGAATGTGGATGGCTATACAAGTAGAGGGAGACCAAAGAAACGATAATAATAATATCCTTGGACATTTCACACAACGATTCATTCCACACGATGGATGGATTGTGTGAAAGATGATATGGCTAGGAAGGTAGTGACTACCGAGATGACGACTAATAGAGAAGTGTGGAAGAAAAAGACATGTTGCGCCGAGCGCAAATAAATTGGGATAAGGGCAGGAGAATGATGATATTTTTTAAATTATGTCAGCTAATGAATTGGCCAGCTTTTATTAAGAACATAACGTAGATAACCAAAAAGTTAAATATGTACAGAGGCCAGCATATCAAGCTACCACAATCTGTCAAATTTCTTTGATAGTTTTTCAACTTTATTGCAAAATTATAAGGTTCATTTTCGATTGGGAAAATTTGACAGTTTGGGATAGCTTGATGTACTTGTATCTTATCAGGAGCGTGATTAGAAGTTCATTCACTTATCTAATCTCTTATTATTCATAGATACACGATATTATAGATGTCCTAAATAATTGTTGCTATGTAATCAGAACTAATTTGCTTTGTATGCGCGGTTATGTTTCCAAAAATGTAATTACACAGTGTGTTAGGTTAAACGAGGGACATACATTCCGGGGTTACTATACTCATGAAAATGAACAACTTTGACTATGGAACTACACCTGAAATCACGAAAAAAAATCAGTTGTTCAGTACATTTCTGTTCGCATAATTCGTCAAAATGTATGGAACAGCTGATACTTTTTTTTTCACATTTCAGAGTTGGTCGCATGGACAAAGTTGTTGATTTCCATGAGTACTATACAACCTGAAAGTATGTCCCTCTTTTAACCTAACACACTGTATATGAGTTTTTGGACAAAATAACATTCAGTAAGTACGTGTATTGTTTAAAGATTAGTTTACTCTATAACTTCAACTGTATTTTTTTCCTTTTTAATTGATTTTCTGAAAAGAAACTCCACGGACGCTCTTTTAATCTATTGACCGCTTGGTTTTATATTAATTGCCGTGCCCCCAGCGCCCAACTCATAAAAAGAAACCTTATTCCAGACGAATATACACTTGCAATTACACAAAAAACGAAAACCGAACATAGATCGTCAGTCGTATAAACACGACTCAGGCGGCTCGGGCCCGAAAACATTTGTCGTATTAATCCGACTGGAACGTTTAAACATTTAAATAAATCTTCTTCTTCTTCGTGTGGTTAGTGACTAACCTGGTGTCAGAGTTTTAATGCTGCCCATGGGCCTCTGACTTAGCTTCACATGCTGTTGAGAAATAACTCTCAGACATGCCGGTTTCCTGACGATGTTTTCCTTCACCGATTTTTAAGCAAGTGATAACTATACAATACGCACATGAATCCGAAAAATCAGAGGTGCGTGCCTTAAAAAAAAAACTAATTAACATACAGGTGTGTTGTAAATGTTTTCTTTATCTTCTCTTTTCAGTGAGATGTGCGCTGTATCCATTAACGTTAATTAAGACACAGATCCAAGTTCAGAGGAAAAAGGAAGCTTACAGTGGCGTGGCCGACGCCATTTCTAAGATATACAGGAACGAGGGAGTCCCCGGGCTGTACCGAGGGTTCTGGCTGTCCAGCGTAAGTATCGCAAGACCCTGCAATCTTTCCCCTCTTACTTACTATAAAAAAAAATATATAAAATGTCATTTATTCAAACTAAGCTGAAAATCAGCACTTTTTGAAGGTCAAAGTTACATAAGACAGTCCCCCAAAAACGCCCACCCTTCACCATTTCATAGTGCTTTAGCTGGGAAGAAGAAGTGGCGCAATAAACTCCCCAGCAGCAGAGCTGTCCGCATCTTCCACGAAAGGGGCATCTCCCTGCAGGTTACCTTTCGTCTATTTGAAGGTCCCTGAACCGTCTCCGGGCACAAGTAGGAAGATGTAACTCCAACCTGGTAAAGTTGGTCTAACTCGACGGAATGGCAGCAGGATGTGGATGTTAAGCGGGATTGTCCGAAAGGGTTACCGCTACCCCGGAACATAAAGGGCTAAGGAAGGAACATGGATGGGTTTAAGTCGGTAAGAGTGACACGCCCTTCCGCTCCACCCAGAGCGGTAGGAGTCATTTGATGATTTCCCAACCCAAAAAAAATGGTGTGGATATCGCAAACTATGCTTCACCTTCTATCCTGCTTTCTGTGTCCCAAAACATGCAGCCTAAGTGATCTCTGCGCTGCCACCGACAATGCTAAGAATGTGGCGAAGTTATACATTTTACAAGTAGTACATTTTTGAAAGATCTGGATGTTCCGAGAGTCTCTGTTCTGATCAGGGTGACGCCTGTGCATTCAATGAGCACATCATCATCTGTCTAGCCTTTTCCCAACTATGTTGGGGTCGGCTTCCAGTCTAACGGAATGTAGTTGAATACCAGTACTTTACATGGAGCCACTGCCTATCTGACCTCCACAACCCGGTAACTGGGCAATACGATACTCCATGGTAAGACTGGCCGACAGATTTTAGGGCTTGTGACGACCCGTAACGACTGTCTGACTGTCTATGGCCATTCAATGAGCGCAAGCAAGTTATTTAACCGCTTGTCTATACAGTTTCAGATAATCTCGGGTATATTCTACATCACGACGTACGAGGGCGTGAGGTACGAGCTGGGCAAACATGACGTCAGTCCTAAGTTGAAGGTAATCCTTACTTGAATTTATCTATACACATAATATTAAATTTTTTATAATGTTAATATTTTACCCATTTTAATTCTGAATAAATTTGTATTTATTAATATACCAAAAAGACTTAATAATAACTATATACAAGTATAGCTGCTAACAGCAGATCGGCGCGAAGATCGAACTTTGCGCGCGCCAGTTGTGTTGTTATTGTGATTAAAATAAAACTATTGAGTATACAAAAAAAGTTTCTTTGTAAAAGTTGATTGTAATCATGAGTACAATCACGTGTTTAAATATCGGTCACTAATTACCAGTCACCTTATGTAAAACGGGAGGGGAAAATCAAAGTGCATAAAAAAATTCGTCCACATCGGTGTCAACAGGAAAAGTACCCAATAGGCTGGCAGCATTGCCGCGTTGTATGGCAATGCTGATTCAGAAAAGATCTTTATCCATCCGTTACAATTTTGACGGATCTTGTACCTTATTAATTTTGAATACATTAATTCACACAGATTCAATCCTATATGTAGGTGATTAGGTAGCTATAAAATATTATTAAATTTCAATGAATATTTTTCTCTCTTAAAATCAAATAAAAAAAAGCGTCAAGTGGCATCAACTATCGTTTCAATGTCACCGATGAGTAATAAAGTTAAGATCCGTATTCGCGGATCTTGAGGCCAATGATCCGGATCCGTATTATAGGTTCTTGAGGCCAATGATCCGGCACGTCAGTACTACGTACAGTACGTACACTCACAGGCACTGTTACAGGTATTTTAATTTACATTATTTCAGTCTTTTATAGGTGGTGGATGCGCGTCCATCGTTGGTCAGACAATCATTGTACCGTTCGACGTGTTGAGCCAGCATCTCATGGTCCTCGGTCTGGTCAGGAGTCGAGGGAATATGAGGAATCCGGTGAGAGAGAATTTTTTTTTATGTCATGTCAGTCGGACCTCTTATAATTTTTAGGTCAGATAGGCAGTCGCTCCATGTAAAATTATTATATTATTATTAGGTATTCATCTGCATCCAGTTATACTGGAAACCGACCCCAAAATAGTTGGGAAAAAGCTAGGCAGATTGATTGACCTCTTGTAATTTTATTTGTATTTTTTCTTTTTTTGAGGACATTTGTGGCTACTTAACCTATTGACCGCTTGGTTTTATTTCGATTGCTGTGCCCCCAGCGCCCAATTAATAAAAAAAAAACTTTATTTCAGACGAATAGGGTCTTGCAATTACATAAAAAACGCAAACCGAACTGATTCTCAGTCGTATAAACACGACACAGGCGGCTCGGGCACGAAAACATTTGTCGTATGAATTCGACTGGGACGGTTAAAAGGTTAATAACAGCAGCACGAATCAATCCATCAGGTTAAGCTACGCTTGCCGGGGTTGGTCCGTGGATGGATGACCATCTTTACATATACTCCTCTGTGCCTCGGAAAGCATGTTAACCCGTTAGTACCAGCTGTCATTCGTGATCTAACAGCTAGTCTTACCAAGGGGTATCGTATTATCCAGTTATTGGGTGGCGGTACGCATACGCAGTCGCTCCATGTAAAATACTGGTATCCTTTACATTGACTTTTTGAACAGGCATTCAGTTGGTTAATGTTTTTTAATTATTATTTTTTTCTTTTCAGAAAATGAATCCTCTAGGCTTGGACCTAGAGAAGAAAATGTCTAAAGCTGCTCTCGCGAAGGAGGTGGCAGTTCGGGTGTACCAACTCCATGGTCCCTTAGGCTATTACCGGGGGTATACGGCTTCCTTAGCCGCGTATGTCCCGAACTCGGCGCTCTGGTGGGCCTTGTATACCGCTTATCAAGGTAGGAATACATTTTAACCCCTCAAATATCGTATGAAGGGACATTTGGGAAAAGATCTCTTTAAACGACTATAAATATGACCGTATTAATCGTTGAGCTGTTAGAAGCAAACGGCTTCTAATAGGCGAACATCTAATGGGTAACACCAATTCTCAAATTGTTCAGTCGAACAAGCTTTTCTTATCAAGCTATTGTCTCTAGTTATCATTATAAATCGAAGCATTTATTTGTCACGTGAGTTTAAAACAAAAATATGCAGCGTGTCACGATGTTGTCTGTGGTGTGACGTCATACTTATGTGTCAGTGACAAATGTTAATGTCATTTTCGGGCAATTATTGATCTGAAATGTCAATTTATTATTAGATTTTTAAAGTTGTTTCTTTGAGTTTAATGATTTTTATTCTATAAATACACATTTGGTACGGTCGCGAATCGTATTTTTAACCTGACACAAAAAACTTATGAAAATTTGAATTTCGCAAGCTCCTTAACAATAAACATCCCTGACTTTACAATCTCCCTTTTCAAGGTGTTCTATTAATGTAGTAGTATTGCATTTCATGTTTTCTATGTTTTCTACAGATGAAATGCTGAAAATCGCCCCAGCTTGGGTGTCTACCCTTCTGATACAATGCGCCGCGGGCACATTAGGCGGGTTCACGACGACCTTCCTAACGAACCCACTCGACATTGTTCGGGCTAGGCTACAGGTAACATTCTTTTCCCGATTCCAATTTTACGGCAGCTTTGTCAGCGGCGAGTCGCTGCGTAGTAACTAATTCATGTGTCAGCGATGTGGAGGGGGCGGTACTGCGAAGCATGTTCACTTCAAAGCCGCCATGAAGTTTGACGCGTAAAGATAAACTACGATAACATGGCCCGCCCCTCCAAATTTCAAAACGTTTGAAAGTATTTGTGGCTGTCACCAGGCTAAGCGGAATTGTCCGAAAGGGTTACCGCTACCCCGGAACACAAAGGGCTAAGGAAGGAACATGGATGGGTTTTAGTCAGTAAGAGTCTGACACTCCCTTCCGCTCCACCCAGAGCGGGAGAAGTCATTGGATGATTTCCCAGCCTAAAAAAAAAGGCTGTATCTCATGAACGGTGATAATTAGACATTTGAAATTTTCACAGATGATGTATTTCTGTTTCTGCTATAACAACAAATACAAAAAGCAGAATGAAAAAAATATTTATAGGGGCTCCTATACAACAAACGTGATATTTTTGCCGTTTTTATAGATGGTATGGTAAGTACAGTAGGTTACAAAACATTGTGAAACATTTTAACAGAGTAACGGTGGAGTTTCTTGCCCATTCTTCTCCACACGAAACTACCTTTTGGAAGGGGCGACTAGAATCAATTCTATTTCTTGTTCATTTTTGACATTCACAAGTGCCTTACTTGTGCCCATTTGAAATAAATGATTTGACTTTGAGTAAAACTTCGTGCGTGAGTCCGACTCTCAGTTGGCCAGTTTTTTTAATTAAGTACTGTAGAGCCCTGGAGTAAAACCTTATGTTGAACATGGCTGGTAACAATCGGTCATTCGAACCTTTAAAATAATATGTCAATTAGTTAGGCCTTTTGTACATTAGAGTGTTGGCCACAAGCGGCGGAGCTAGACGCAGCAAGAGATAATATACGAGGTGTTTCTCGTCCCATGTGTTTGCTTTCATAGCATAGAAAAAACCCGATACACACATTACACGCTCTACCACTGACCCCCTCAATAGAAGGTCTTCAACCTTCTACAATACCCAAGTAACCGGATGGTCCAGTTGAGAGCAACGGTGACCTAGTTGTATCGGCCCCGTCTCACGAGTTATAGGTCGTCGGTTCGAGCAAAGACAGGCGCTTTAATTTGTGCCAATAATTTCATCACCACTGCTCTCAAAACGAGGAAAACATCGTGAGGAAACCGGCATCTCTTAGAACCAAAAATTCGTAGACATGTGACATCTACCAACCCGCACTGGGCCGACTCCCTCTCAGAGACGAGGCCAGCAGTGGGAATATTATAGGCTATGTAACCCTATTTTTGACAGATGTCAAAAAAGTGTCAATGTCATTAATGACATCCGTTTTTTTTGACAGGTCGAAGGCGTGGGCACTATGAAGGACATCTTTAAAGCACTATGGGCAGAAGAGGGATTGTTAGGGCTGTACTTCAAGGGGCTATCGGCTCGTCTGCTACAGTCCGCTTGCTTCTCATTCAGCATCATACTTGGCTACGAGAGTATAAAGCGCGTGGCGCTGAGCGATGAGTTCAAACCACGCGTGCGCTGGTGATCGTAATAAATGTACGCCTTAATAAATCGTTTTATTTAATGAGGTTTTTCATAAAAATTCACGCCTATAGGTGTCGCCACTATGATATTCTCTTTCGAATTTAAAGTAATAGCTTTTGGCCCGCGGCTTCGCTCGCGTTCATTAACCGCCCCAGTCGGATTAATACGACAAATGTTTTCGTGTCCCTGTGTCGTGTTTATACGACTGAGAACCTATGGTCGGTTTTCGTTTTTTATGTTCGTTAGAAATGACTTTTTTTTAAATACAGAAAAAAAGTTTTTTTATGCATTGGGCGTTTTGATATAAAATCAAGCGGTCAATAGGTTCAGAATTTGACAATCAATGATTCGAAAGACACACGGCGCCATCTATTATTGTTATTTGATTTTAATGTGGTTTTCCTCGGGAACAGTACTTTATTTCGGGATTGTTATGTATGTACAAGTAGTTAGATACCTACGCGCCGCTGCGACGGCGCGCGACTCTGCGTTTACGTTTGAATAAAGTCAGTGTGCAACTAGCTACCGTGTGATTAGTAGCTGCCTGTTTGTCGCTGATAATGGTACATTACTAAAATACGCGTCGTAAGTTTTGCTCGAAATCACACTAACAGCCGCGCCGCTTTCTATTTCGAATTCCAAAAACTGACCGTTTACCGATACCCGCGCTGTCATCGGCCTACCCCTCGAACAACGAATATTGAAAACCGACTCACCATCATCCCCTTCATCCACAGACTTCTCATCTACGTAGTGTACTTTATTTGACGTGCACATACGACGCAAATGACCCTTTTTGCCGCAGTTTTTGCACTTATAACTTTTAAAACGACACTTGTCGGCCTTATGAAGTAGAGGGAGACTAATGAAACGATGGATGGATTGTGTGAAAGATGATATGGCTAGAAAAGGAGTGACTACCGAGAGATGACGACTGATAGAGAAAAATGAAAGAAGATGACATGTTGCGCCGAGTGCAAATAAATTGGGATAAGGGCAGGAGAATGATGACCTACGCATTACATTTAACTCCTGCACGGTGATTGATGTTTTATGACAAGCGGTTTTTTTTCATGTGATTTCATATTTTATTTTTGACCGTTTCAAATAGTCAAATGTGTCTCGCGTAGATCTGCCTTCCTGTAGTCAATGGGTAAAATATTTTGTTAATCATAAATATCTCATCGCTATTGTTGCGCGGTTTATCCGATAAGACTGGGATTCAAATAAAATATACCTTCTCCATGCGACACATTTAATTACATACTTACTTATAATAAAAAAACACTTTTTACAAAACAATATTAACAACACAAACTCTAAAACGACACCATTAAACGGTAACATTGTTCTTATAATTATTGAATTACTTCCGTATACTGTAACGACACTTAACGCCCATAGTTATAATGTTTTTTTTTTGTTGTTATTGGCATCTCGCAGTTCAATCTTAGAGTTGTCTGCTGCTTAACTGAACTTGCCTGTGGATGCTACAAAAAAATTATAGCCTCCAGCCAGGACCCATATAATGGTAACACACTTATTTATATAAAGGTCTACTCCGTATCACCAAGTACAGATAAACTACGATAACATGGCGCGCCCCTCCAAATTACTGTTTCAGTGTTGTAGTCACATCCTTACGAAAGAGTTTGTATGTAGTTGTAAGTATTCGTCTTCAGTAGCAGGCCGGCAGCAACATGCGTTGTGAGTCTTGGTGGCGCTTTGTAATTACACACATCAAAAGTGTCTAGGGATCAACATATATTTTTGCAATAACTTTTCTCTTGATTGATATTAATTTAAATTTTCTTTAAGGATTCATCAAATAAAGTGTTTTCGTTTGTCACAGTAACGATAAACCAAGTCACCTTTGCATTAATAAAGAAATTTGCCATTTTCCTAATAAAGGGATTTTTGACATTTGAACCACTAACATTAAAGTTCGAAAAAAAGACTGAAATAACAGTTTTCTTTAAAATTTTATTGGGTAACTTAAACAATTAATAATCCGTGTTTCTACCGCGAACACTAACAACACAAGAACATCGGTTTGGCATACTCAAAATGAGTTCATCCAAATCACGCTGTGGAATGGCCGCCCATGTTCGTTGCAACAACAAAAAAAGGTCTTCTTGCAACTGGATACCCTCCATATTCGGCAGAGCTCTTCTCTGTAGCATATCCCATGCATGCTCAATCGGGTTCAAGTCTGGCGACACGGAGACAAGACCGATACATTCAAATCTTAACTCGAAGAGCTCCAACAATAACCGCCATGATGTTAGCCGTGAGGCTTCATCACTCTTCAGGGAACTTAATTAGCGACCAAACAGTCAGAAACCGCTTGCATGAAGTGAACCTTCATTCCCGAAGACCGCTACGGGTACCACCTATAGCAATGCACAATCGTAGGATTCGATATCAATGGGCTCTTGAACACAGAAATTGGGCAGAAGAACAATGGCGTTTCGTGTGCTTTTCTGATGAGTCTCGTTTTGGTATGAGACCGGATACAAGACGTATACGACACTGGAGAACCCCTGGACGCCAACAGCGATTAAAATCCTGCCAGGAAGTCCATCCTTATAGTGGTGGAACCATCATGGTATGGGCGGGTATTTGGATCGGCGGAAGAACTGAGTTGATTTGGATCAGAGGCAACCTCAACGCTCAAATTTATGCTGAGACGATTGTATCTGACGTCATCGTTCCTCTACACGTGCAAATCGGTCCCTTATTTCAGTTAATGCATGATAATGCACGACCGCACACCGCAAGAGTTGTAAGACAGACTCTCGCCGCAGCTAACATCAATGTCCTGCCCTGGCCTGCTCAGTCGCCAGACTTGAACCCGATTGAGCATGCATGGGATATGCTACAGAGAAGAGCTCTGCCGAATATGGAGGGTATCCAGTTGCAAGAAGACCTTTTTTTGTTGTTGCAACGAACATGGGCGGCCATTCCACAGCGTGATTTGGATGAACTCATTTTGAGTATGCCAAACCGATGTTCTTGTGTTGTTAGTGTTCGCGGTAGAAACACGGATTATTAATTGTTTAAGTTACCCAATAAAATTTTAAAGAAAACTGTTATTTCAGTCTTTTTTTCGAACTTTAATGTTAGTGGTTCAAATGTCAAAAATCCCTTTATTAGGAAAATGGCAAATTTCTTTATTAATGCAAAGGTGACTTGGTTTATCGTTACTGTGACAAACGAAAACACTTTATTTGATGAATCCTTAAAGAAAATTTAAATTAATATCAATCAAGAGAAAAGTTATTTCAAAAATATATGTTGATCCCTAGACACTTTTGATGTGTGTACTTTCACAAATACTTTCTAACGTTTTGAATGTTGGAGGGGCGGACCGGCTCTTCTGAACAATGAATGAAACTAAACCGGTCTTTGGCGGTTGTATTGAGTATTCGGTCAATAATAACAAAAACATTTTGTACATTTTATCGAACTTGTACTACGTAAACTGCAATATAACTGTAGGCAACAATCTTAACTTACTAATCTTTTAACTAATTACGCGTGAGTGTAACGTGTTTGTATGTTACGCTTTCACGCTGAACGAATTTTGATGACATTCGGCACATGGGTAGACCAGCATAATTTCCCAAAATATTTTGGGCCATATGGCCCTTGAAGGAATTATTTCCTGCTATGATCAATATTAAAATGAAATATCAAAATAAATACGTATCAAAGACGCGGCTTAAACGACGCGACTTACTTTTTAAGTAAAATTTAAGTTGATATACAAATATATATCTTACACATTGACCTAATGCTCCTTATATTTAATTAAGTACTTAAATTTTCGATTGTACTTAACTGAATGTTTTTTTAAAATTAACAGTCCTTGTTTCACATAGCCCCTTTTTGCTTCAGGACAGTAAAGAGGTGAGTCGCGAGTTTTGAAGTTGTCGCGGTCCAGTCAACTTTGGGAACCACTGGAGTAGACTATGATCTAGGTTAGGATATTCGATACATTTTATGGGATACTAGTGAGATCATTTCCGGCCTCCACGCGTGACTAGTTCGGAATAAACCTAGCATTAGAAAATTAACGGTTAAATATTATTGTTGAAATGACTGCACTTAACTTTTTTTAATGGGTTATGTTATAACCGTTATTTGTCTAATGTTATAAAAATCCATCCAGATGGATATAGTACTTACTAATTCCATGGGTTGAAACTATTAAAATGTCATCTATGCAAAACATAACCGTAAACTGTCAAATGTTCTCAATCGATTTTGAACTTAACAATCAATGAGGTTAAAATCATTTCAAGAATTTTTTCAGTTTGGTATAATTTGATGCGCTATCGGCCGTACATTCTAAAAATGTTAAATTATTCTACTTATAAAATAATAACATTTATTATCTTATTATAATTCAATATTCTAATGATGAAGTACATACTTTTAGGCCGCTACCTAAACAAACGCAATCATCGCGTTGAATATGACAAAAGATCACGCGATTGATCGAGTCGCGTTCGTACCTCGTTAATTTAAACAAACGATCGCTAGCTTTTGCTTGAACGCGGGAAAACTGCCAGCGCGCCACCAGAGGGCGTTTTTAGGTTTTCCGAACTAAATGACATATTTTCTAAATCGAAAGTGACATTACGAACACGACGATCGCTTTCTACTGCAACCAGTGGCGTAACTATAGGGTGGCAGGGCTGGCAAAATGCCACGGGCCCTCGGCCTGAAGGGCCCCGTGGTCCGAGAGGCTACGAGCTCAAAAGTGACCTAACATTTGTAACAAAATTAAGAAAAACATATAAATTTGGGGCCCCATGCAATGGATTTGCCAAGGGCCTCAGATGGTATAGTTACGCCACTGACTGCAACTCTGGGTCGACTTTGAAATACGATTTGCGTCAAGAGACACGCGCACAATTTAATGTCATGCCCGGATCCGCCACACAAGTTACTCGGGACTAACCGCAATCTCTTAAAGAGAATCCGGCAGTGTAGCCCGCGAAATTCTAATTTTCAAATGTTTTTTGCAATTTGCAGGTGACACGTATGTTAATCAAAATATGATTTATAAAACTTAGCCTTTTAACCGTCCCAGTCGGATTAATACGACATATGTTTTCGAGTCCGAGCTGCCTGAGTCGTGTTAAACGACTGGGAATCTAAATTATGGTCGGTTCTAGTTTTTTATGTAATTGCAAGTTTCGTCTGAAGTACAGTTTTTTTTTAGGGGTTGGCTGGGGGCGCGGCAATTGATATAAAACCAAGCAGTCAATAGGTTAATACTGACCTGCTAATTGCAAAAAACTAAGAATTATGTCCCGAGTCGCTTTGCGTGTTTGTGTGTGTGTGTTTACGACAATTATCTTGCTGGAGATGGAATGTTACATAATTCTCTTAATTTCGAACCATGGCTTGCCCCAAGCACATGGTCGATTTCGGTATTTTTTTCCAATTTGAGCTTACACATATCACAATTAAGAGTCGCATCTTTCGTCTTGGAAATCATATTATGTCTCATTAAGTTCCTATACCTCATCCTGTGCCTACGAGCGACAGGACCATTACTATCCACATCATAAACATATCTTTTCATTTCATCCTTATCTATTTCGTATTTCCTCATAAAAGTCCTAGTGTGAATTTTACTGCTGATATGTTCTATATAATCTATGGTTCGTCCCTGACAGCAATTGCAGTCATACGAGCCTAAATCGTTTCTGGTTATAAAATGAAACGCTAATAATTCATTTTCAGCGGTTTCATGGTTCTTGCCCGCCATATGTTCAATGACATTAAGTTCTGTGTATGGAACTTGTACGTCACATATTTCGCATTTCACTTTTGTATTTGTAGCGTCGGAATAATACAAATATGTGTTGTACCTTTCCAGCTTTTTTTTGCTGACCCTATCAACATGACTCTTACACTTAATATGCTCTTTAATATATTTATCGATAAGAACAATATATTCAGAGCAAATCTTGCAGCGAACTGCATTTGTGTACTCTGAATAGTCCAATACATCGGAATGAAGAAATTTCTTTTTATGACGAGATTTCCTGCTGGACCTGGAGTTGTTATTTTTTGCTTTATTTTCAGAACTACCTTTTTTAGTGACGCTATTGGATTTTGCGCTAATTTGAACTTTATTTTCTTTAGGTTTAATGCCATTTTTATGTTCTGTACAAAACTTAGTGATAGCTTCTTTGTGAGGTTTGCCATCCACGTGGATTTGCATCCCTCCGCCAGGCACCGAAACTTTACAAACCTCACAGTATCCAGAATCATTAATTTCACTACCTACAGCAGGAGAATCTTTATTATTGTTATTTGTTTGAGTAGAATCCTTACTTTCGTTATTTGGTTGATTAGAATCTTTATTTTCGTTATTTGGCGGCGTAGAATCTTTATTATTGTTATTTGGCGGAGTAGAATCTTCATTATTGTTATTTTGCTGAATGGAATCTTTATTATTGTTATTTGGCTGAGTAGAATCTTTATTTTCGTTATTTGGCTGAGTAGAATCTTTATTACTGTTATTTGGCTGAATAGAATCTTTATTATTGTTATTTGGCTGAGTAGAATCCTTATTTTTCTTATTTGTTTCAGTAGCCCTACTATTGTTATTTGATTGAGTAGAATCGTTACTATTCTTATTTGTTTGAGTAGAATCATTATTATTGTTATTTATTTGAAAGGAATCATTTTTCTTTTTCGTATGTGTTTTTGAAATAATATGATTTTTAAAATCGTTTTTTGCCACGGTTACCTTGCAAATCTTGCAATCATAAAAGTTGTTGTTAACTGTTCTTTGTATAGAGTTTAATTGCATGAGTACGTTGAGATGTTTGTTAGCCTTCAGGTGGGCGGCGAAATTGTGTGTATCGATGTATACCTTACAATCTTCGCAATAAGTTTTGCCTCTTTTAGCTGTGTGTGTGTCTTTGATAATTTTCAGATGGTCTTCATCAATTGTGTGGTGGTTGAAGTCTGTCATTACAACTACGTTGCACACCACGCAATGACATGAAACTGTGTCAATCTGAAATAAAAAATAATGAGTTTAATTTTTTTTTACAGAATAAATTAAATAAAAAATCAAGTCATTTATTCAAACTAGGCTGAAAATCAGCACGTTTTGAAGGTCAAAGCTACATAAGACAGTCCCCCAAAAACGCCCACCCTTCACCACTTCCTAGTCCTTTAGCTGGGAAGAAGAAGTGGCGCAACAAACTCCCCAGCAGCACAGCTGTCTGTTTAGTTGGAAGAAATTGATTCTGCACATTTATTGCATGAGAAGTAATTAACATTACGAAACACTCAATAGCACTCATTTTAGGGATTTTATTAACACTGCTGAAAATTAGGGATTTTCTCTTTAACTCTTCCCTAATGGCTGGATAGATGTCGCTGAACTTGATAAGTTACGGAACGGAACGTCACATCATTTCACTTGGATGTAATTTTGAGATCGTAAAACAAAACGTACACGAAACAACGTAAGGGCTCTTTTAATTTAGACGTTTCGTGTCGGACGGCTGCCGCACGTTTACCGTGCCGCTGCAGTACGGTAGCCGTAACGCCTAAATTGAAAGCGTATCTGACTGCCGTGCGTTTGTATGCTAGTGATGTCATAAATTTATTTGACAGCAGTTAAGTCATGGACTCTGACGAGGAAACATTACTGTTAGTGCTCTTGTTGAAAAATATCAAACAGAAACAAAAACGACGCCCCCGTAAAAGACCAATCACCAATGTTTTCATTAACATCTAATTTTGGTGATTTCCACAATCTTTACCCTAGGTTTAAACAAGATCCATGCATTTTTTTTAATTACTTAAGAATGTCTAGATAATGTTTCTACGAATTACTTGAATTAGTTGGAAGTAAAATGCAGCGGCAAGAAACTACATTCAGACATACTATATCAGCCGAAGAATTTATTAAACATGAAAATTCGATGAAATTAGCTCTCACGTCTAGTCACTACACTATTCAACAGCGAAATGAACACGTGGTGCTTGCGACGTTGCCGTCCTGTTGTCGCGCGTTCTCAGTACCGGCACCGCACTGTTGCCGCACCGCGCGCTTTGTATGAAAACAAATGACCGTCCGTGCACCGTACGACAAACGCGCCGCTTCGGCACTGCAGCGGTCCGACACGCAACGTCTAAATTGGAAGAGCCCGAAGTGTCAGTCATCGTGACGTGACTCTAATGTTATTTTTTCCAAGCGTTTTGGCTTTGGCACCTAGTAACGTAATCAGTTCAACGCCATCTACAGAGTTCTTGGAAACGTTACGTTTTTTTTTTTAGTAAATACTCAAAAAGAAAATCACTCGTTCTCTTCACGTACGTTTTCATAGTGAGATTTTTTATAGGATAGCAAAACAGATATTTCTTTATAAACGCTGCAAAGGTATTTGGAAACATGTAAATCTTACCGTTCTAGCGAAGTTTTCGTTGATCGGCTTTAATATATTTCGTACATGATTCTCAGTGACGTCGTGTGGCTTGGTATTCTGAGAAATCCAAATCTTGCACATCTGACAGAACACCATATCATTCAACTGTCGGTAACTTTGAAAGTGTTTTGTAGAAACTTTCACTGTATTCCCATTTGGAGCTACAAGGGATATATCTAAGCCATCCATTACAGGAACATTTACTTTGATGTTGTATTTTTTAATCATTTGCTTCAAATAGTCTTCAAATTTTTCTGTTTTCTTATCGTTTGTTGGTTGAATGTTATTGGAAGTCCCGCTAACAGTTGGCGGAGCTATTGTCATCATGACATTGTCAGTGATCGTTGACAGATCGATGGAGTCTTTGTCGTTGTCAAGATTGTGGCAGAAGCTGTTATTGGTTGCGTCGTAATTATTATTTGCTAAAAAATATTCAAAATCATCAATTTCTTCAATAACAACATTTTTGCCGTCACAGCTTTCATTGTCTTTTAATATTTCATGAAATTGACTGATGATACTTTTTTTTTTTATTGATTTTACGTGGTACGTTGATAATTCGTGTTTATGTTTGTTTTTTATTTTAATAATCTTTGAGCAGGGCACGCAGTAATAGACATCCTTGTCGACATCATTGTCGTTATTAAGATAACTTATATTTATTTGTTTGGATACTCTTTCAAGAACTTTCTGGTATATGTTTTTAAAAGTTTCATGTTGTTCGCTTTCGGTGTGTTCTTTGTAACATATTGTAGGCACATGTTCGTTACAAACTTGGCACAAGTATGTATCGTAAGGTTCTGAAAAAAAAATTGTTTTTAACTCTTAAACTTTTTGCGCTTCTAATGATGCATACTTTTTAAACTTAAACTCAAAGCATTTATTTCTCATTCCGATTTAAGTTCATCAAGTTATAATTAGGCTATTATCCGCTCAACTGTTGAAATATCAAATATGATAAAAAAAAAATAGATTCAAAGCTACGCTATAGCCACAGTTGAGAGCTTATTAGTTCCATAAACGCTCACGTTGCTATCAGCGCCAAAATAATATTCTTGAATTTTGACATCGATATTAAGAAGTCTTAGTACTAGTATATTAGAGGTCAGTGTTCTCCAGCTATCCGTAGTCAGCTATGGCATTTATCAGTCTATTCTATTCTTTTTTTTAAATAAATTCTCAATGTTCGTCTCCAACCGGCCATTTACTTTTAAACATTCGCAGAGGTCTTATTCTAAATTAAAACTCCCTGGTTACTTACCAGCATAACAACCTTCATTGTCATCTTGAATGCTTATTTGGACGTAACAATAGTTCGATTCTCCGTCCAGACGCTTATTGGACCACAGCAGTTTCTTCTCTCTCTTCTCTGAGCTTGGGGTGTGGATATATTTACTGAGGTACAGCAAGTCTATACTGTCCAAAGGTATTATGTATGACAGAGGACATTCAATGTTTACGCTGACCATGGTTCATCTGAAAAAAAATTAAAAAAGTATTGAAAAAGCGGTCAATTGCGAGTCGGAAGCATACGAAACTACGGTAACATGGCCCGCCCCTCCAAAATTCAAAACGTTTGAAAGTATTTGTGAAAGTAATCACAAACTCTTTCGTAAATATGTGGCTACGCGAGTTTCTAGTACCTATTGAAACCTATACTTTATTCGTTATAACATTAGACTAATAACGGTTTTCACCCTTTCGTTATTTCTTTAAAGACGTATATTAAACTCCGTTATTTCACGTTACATACGAAGCAATGTTATCTATTAACCATTTATATTAAAAAAAAACAAACTGCAGTTATGTCAACAATATAACACAATAACTGTCGTTATTTAGTCGTTATTTTTCTAATGTTATAATAAACGGAGTATAAAGGATTCTAGATTTCTATTCAAACAAAATTATAGTATATTTACAGAATTTATAATTCTGAAAATATATATTTTTATCTCACGTGAGTCTAACTCCTACTCACTCTAAGTAACAAAAGCCGCACAGATCGTTCCATCAGGTTAAACTACACTAGCCGAGGTTGGTCCGTAGATGTGTCTTTACTTCCCGAGACTTAAACACGTTAAGCCGTTGGTCCCGGCTGTAATTCGTAGGTCTTTGACAGTCGTTAAGGGAATTCAGAAGCCCGAAAGCCTGGCAGCCAGTCTTACCAAGGGGTATGTATTACCTAGTTACTAACTGGATTGTGGAATTATAAAATACTGGTATTCAGCTGCATCCAGTTACACTGGAAGCCGACTCGAACTTAGTTGGGTAAAGGCTAGGCAGAATTATAACCATTTAAATCATCAATGAGAGGTACCTCTAAGTAAGTACATACTATATTGTACAACAATAAAATGATAAATGATTGCAAATAGGTTTTCACAAACACTTTTACACATAATTACAATAAAAATTATAAAACTAGATGAGGTAGCCGTTTACTAACTGACTACTCTGAGAAGAAGGCCGAAACAAACTCGGAGGTCACAGTCTCTTTTTAATGTCCAGACATAATCTTGGTCAGATCATGTGAAGACTATATAGGTTGGTGACTGAAATGGTCTTTTAAGGAATAAATCGTACACAGATTGAGTGGGCTTATCCAGTCAGTGCACACATTTGTCATAAATCATGCACCTCAACACAAAACATTTTGACATAAAGAGTAGTATCAATGAGTTTAAGATTTTAACGCATACAGTGCCACAGTGTTGGGCCACAAACGGATTGAATGAAAGACAATTGCATGCAGCTGAGATGAGAATGCTATGAGGGATGTGTGGTGTTACACGAATGGATAGAATACGGAATGAGTATATAAGAAAAAGTCTGAAAGTGACACCGGTGACTGAAACATTGTGTGGAAATCGGTTGTCTTGGTATGTTATGCGAAGGAATGAGGAAAATGTTGTCAGGAAAGTTGTGAGTATAAATGTGGATGACTATACAAGTAAAGGGAGACCAAAGAAACGATGGATGGATTGTGTGAGAGATGATATGGCTAAAAAGGTTTATGAAAAATGTGACTACCGAGATGACAACTGATAGAGAAGTGTGGAAGAAAAAGACATGTTGTACCGACCCCAAATAAATTGGGATAAGGGCAGGAGAATGATGATGACAGTGCCATGAACATGTTTGTGTGTTGAAGGCACTGAGCTTAGAATAGCACAAAAATAGTGGCAGTGTTTGTGTTAAAGTAGTGCATCCAAAAAGGCTATAATCATTGTCATGTTAAATAATGCTTACAGTTTGGTTCAGCATATTTTTACCACTACTACACAGCTATAGCTACACTAAAACAGATGGACAAATTTTAACACAGCATTCAGAATGTTTAATCAAAGAGGTCTAAGCAAAAAACACACTGATAAAAGGTGATTTTAATTTGTTCTAAAATAATTAATTGCTGGCACACTACAATAAACACATCCTTCATGGTAGGTATTTGCTCTTTTTGTAAGTATTTAATGCGGGTTTTTTTTTCCACCATTGTCCTTATAATGGTGGTCTAAATGATTTCTAAAAGAGAATCGACCAGTCTGTTAGGGTTCTCTGGCCAGACGTGGACATTAAATATAATAATAACTGAGTTATGTTTTCATTATTTCGTTCATAATATAAACGAAATATTATAATAAATTTGCAACAAGTTCCAAAATCGTACCGTATTTATTAGCGTTTGTATTTTAGTGATCTTGTCGCTGAGAATCGTCTGATGAGTATTTATATTCCAGAGTAATGTTTTCAACGTTATAAGCAAATTCGGTGTCCAAAAGTAAGGCCGGGTCTTCGTGAGGTGCGGTATCGGAGTCCATTACAATAGACACAAATATTCAAAAAACAACATAACACAACGTTCACAATACGAAAACAAAGCGATCGAATTGTTTTTTCAGTCATTGTTGACTTGACAGATGTCCAGACGATGCCGTTGGTGTTGCTAGGTAATAAAATATGTTTCTAATGATTCAGTAATAGGATGTATTAACATAGAGAAATCCAACTGTTTTGATTGTTTTAATTAAATAAATGAGAATAAAATATGATTCAAATCACTTGATCAGTAACCGTGCTCAAGAAAGATTACAAGCAACTGATTTTTATATCGAATAGAAACCCATTTTTTTTGTGGTAGCCCCGAACTTTAGTCAAACCAAAAATACCGGTGTTATGCGCGCGCAATCGGCGTACGTAAATACTTTGATACAAGTTTTTTTTATTTAGGACTTTTCTGCGACGACGTTCGTAAACACATTATTATTAATTAATTAAGTATTTGACAAATAATACTTTTTGTTGAACCACTTGTCCACGTTAAACCGAGAATGGCGATTCCTTTTGTCTATCTATTTTAAATGGGAATTAATTATTAAACTTTTCAAAATACAATTAACCCTAGAAAAACCAAATAGGAAACTTAAATGAACTGTTTATTATCATTTCCAGGTATAATTAGATTTCAAATTAATTTCTCGAGAGTTTATAAGGTTCATACAACAAAATTTTTTATTTTTTTTTCTACACAAAAAAATCAGCTGTTTCCTACATTTCGACGAGTCACGTGACCAAATATCTATAGAATAGAACAGCTGATTTTTTTTGCGATTTCGGAGTTGGTCCCATAGTAGTTGTTCAGTTTGGTGGTCTGTAGCATATCCTTTTGTAAGTATATACCCTTTCGGTTACAGTAATTAAGACGAAGATTTGTATTTTTGTGTGTTCGTAATAAATTTTCGAGTTGAATGGCGTGCAACTGGTATTGTCAAAGGGATCAATCAGAAATATGAAGCTAGTTGCCCATTCCAAAGTAGTAGCTACCTGTGGAGAAGACAGGGCAAGAAACTCCATGGACACTCTTTTAAATGAAAATATGGTAACAAAATCTGGGTTACATCATTCATGTTGAAATATACATGTGAGAATGATGCAGAATGTAAAAAAGCATCCATAATTAAAAAATTAAAGAGAATTGATTCTTGTAGCCGCTTCTAAAAGGTAGTTTCATATGGAAAAGATTGGGCAAGAAACTCCACCATTATTCAGGTAGCACTTTAACACATTTCTCTCTTTCCTTTTTTTTATTTCATATATTTTTAATTAATTATTAAGTTGTTTTATTTTGTTGAATTCCCGTTGGAAGGCCACAAATATTTATTTCTACATTTATTTTCTTTCCTAAAGTATTTTATTAATTTATTCATGTATCCCTGTCTTATCTTTCTTAGTATATAACAAGGTGTCCGTTGTTACATGCTAACTGGGTTTTGGCGGTCATAGGCAGTCGATCCGTATAGATACATTCATTCAGTTGCACCTGGTAAGACTAGAAGCTGACTGCAAGCTGACAGAGTTGGTAAGATCTAGGTAGAAAAGTGAAGATGGAACAACAATATAGCAAATAGTTTTTATCTAAATCTAAAAACCAGTCTAATAAAATTTAATATTTTACTGTTTGAATGCACACACCAACATTTCTTTATAATAATTTATTAAAAAGGCATTAGTTAAACGAATTTTACCAACCACAATTTTAATGAAATGTGAACTTACCAAGTGATATGGTTCCCTTGTTCTATACACTACACTAATGCGATTGAAATCAAAAATTATAAAATTAAGTTGAATCTTACTATTTTAAAAACAATGGACGGACGATTAGCAGTAAGTACTATATATCAATTTGACAGCAAATGAATGAGCAAACAGATTTGAATAGTGATGTGCTACTAATAAGATGAAAAAAATCGATTAATCGGTGAATCGAAACGTTATTCATGATCAAATCAAAATACGTAAAAAATTTAGGTTTCATTACAAAAAGATGTTTTAATAAGATTGTCAGTCCGCTACATTTTACCCGAGAGCGTACAAATAATAATAAAGGTAGTTGTGTCGAACACCCAGACACACTTGGTTATGATTCTCACTCTGAGAAGTGGCTAGAGAGGCGTCACGGCGCCCTCACCTACCGCCTGGCGCCAGCCGCCAGATCCTCACCAGACATGGGTGTTTCGGGAACCACATCATCAGGCATGAGGAAACGTCCGTATGTCACCATTGTGAGAATCGCCCTGAGAACACGGGGGAGCACCGCCGTGTCCGTCGTGCCGCCGCGCCGCCGTGTAGATTATGATTCTGGGGAGTTTTGCTTGTGAAGACTAAATAGGGTTTTTCTTTGTATTTTATAACTGTTACTTTTGTTTAGGGAATTTAAATGTTCATATAGATACTGTAGTTTACATAAATTGTGTTAATTTATTTAAAGAAATCTTAGTTTCCATAGGTGATGGAGAAATAAATAAAAAAAACGACATATTTTATTAGCACTTAGTGTTCCAGTGCTAGGCAAAGTTATCCTAAATTTTAAGTTTTGCGACTTTTTATTGGTTACGTTGTAATTAATACATACTTTGATCATGTAAATGTTTTTCGATTAACGCAAAAATTCATAATCTGTATTTATTCACAGACACGACCAGTAACATATTTATTTTTATGAGAATATCACCACGCATTTGCACGTATAAAGTTTTGTGAACGTTTATGACGTAACGTTATCTAGTATTCGATTAACGGAAAGAATAATACCGATTTATTTTGATCCCTAATCGTACGTTTCCCAGCACTATATTCCGGTTACTTCCCCAGTCATAGAGATAATCAGTTTCCGAACCAATTGTCTATGGGTACTTACTACTGATGACGTTTTATGTCAAGTAAAATTATTTTCACGTGTTCCGGTAGTACCCCAGACATTTTAAATCATTATTAATCTAATCGGTATATTAGTAGGTACTTTGATAATGTTAGTTTAGTTATGAAGTAAGTACACATACAATGAAAGAACCACAAATTGAGGTTTAACTTTTTTTTTTGTTGAGTATAATAATTTTGTAATGTTATTGTAAATATATGAATATTTGCACTTCTTAATAGGTAATGGGTATACATATTTATTTGCAAGATCTATGGATTTATACCTTACTGAATTATGCAAATAAATAATTTGATTTGAATTGATTCTTTCTCTTCACAAGTGGTTGGTTCCACAGATTGTCGGACTCTATGGGCCATTGCATAAAACTTTATAGTTATAGCATAATCAAAGACTACTATAGTATTGAGCATAATATTTAGGACGCACAACATCCAAGTAGGTTGCAAAGTAAATGTACGGTTCAAGAGACTGTACATATTTACATAGATTGTGTTCGGAAATAAATGTACATCGAAATCATGGCGAGATTTATATTCAAGAAATTAATGTGTTAGGTTTGACCCTTGGCTCGATAGATGGCGTTGGCGTCGAGTTAGATCTCGCTATGGTTTCGTTACCGGCATTAACCTTAGCAGACTTGATATTTTTATTTAGTGTGAGCCTCAGATAGAAAGTTGTGTACTTGAATATACGCTATATACGCCGCTTATAGTGTCATTTAATTTACTCCTCGCCCATATACGGACCCTTCGGTAAAAATACATGAGCCGGATAGTTGACTGGTATGGAGTACGCTTCGGTACAGGAAACGTATCGGATTCCAGGACCGACGAATTTTTGAGAACTACTCTTTTGTACTGTGCGTCAATCAATCTGCCTAACCTTTTCCCAACTATGTAGGGGTCGGCTTCCAGTCTTACCGGATGCAGCTGAATACCAGTATTTTACATGGAGCGACTGCCTATCTGACCTTCACGACCAAGTCAGTAACTGGGTAATACCGGCTGTAAGACTGGCTAATACCCTTCGTAAGACTGGCTGTCAGACTTTGGGGCATCTGACTACCCGTTACAACTGTCAATGATCGACGAATGACAGCCGGGACCAACGGCATAACGTGCTTTCCGAGGCACTGATGAGACTTGATGTAAAGATCCAACCACCCACTGACCAACCCCGACAAGCGTAGTTAACCTGAGGGATCCATACGTGTGATTATAATTCGGAAATATTTGACCGAACAATTCGTTATCTCAGCGATTCGTACTGTCAAGAACGCTCCATGTCAACGCATTTGTTTGGGAATATTGATCGAGTTTCGTACACAATTTGATATTGACGATTGATTAAAAAATGGATCACGTGAGATTTCGAAAGCCGTCATCGACATGACGTCGACATTTGGACATGATTTATACCATGTCCATACATTTCTAATTTAGGTATCTAATTTCATTAGCTTTAATGAAAATGACTGTGGCTTTGTCTATGCCCCCGGATCCTATTCCGAAAATTTTATCACTAATGGGAAACTATATTAACACTGACATCAGCTATATTTAAAAATAATGCAGACGGGCAAAGTCACGGTTGAATTGTAAGTCTATATGTATTTCATTGAGCGATCGTAGAAATCGCCATATTGTGATTTGCATTCTGTGCTATTCCCTAAACAAAGAAAGTAAAAGACAATAGTTTCATGGTTGCGAGCTTTGTCGACCGACCGGTCTCTATTGTGAGAACACATTGTTTGTTTTTATTCATAAATATAAACACCGAATTGATAACATCGTTTCTGATCTACAATCAGAAATTAATATAATATTGATGAAACCAATATGCTTTTTGACAGATCTAAATATAACCATCGTCAAAAGAAATCGATAAATTGAACAATAAAAATGGTGTATTAGGATATTGTCCATGGTACCATAACGTGGGCCAAGCCTAACTCTTGCTGATGTTAGACCATTCTATCGGCCTGTGTTGTGCAGCAGCGATCGGAGCCTGAACCTGACCATAGGCAATTTATTTGTGTGGCGGAAAGCGTGGGATTCCACGATACCCCGTCCGCAAATAGCTGCTCATACCGCCGCACTACCATAGACACGTTATCACTTCCCGCCACTACCGTCCGTACCATTTATGTGTTCTTAATTTAAATGTAATGGGAAGCCATTTTCACTCACTTTTCAATATTAACACACCAATCAATGAACGGGAACGCAAATGCACGTGCGGCATCGACCCCTAGCCTCCGGGTGACTGAAGGAAGGGTGGCGGCCGGGAGCGCGAGGGGGGGGGGGCGAGGGCGGAAAGGTTTGGAGTTGCGCATAATAAATTGGTGATACACTCGCGCTGCCGCTGTGACCTACAATGACCCTGAACTGTGTTGTGCACGGAAAATGACAGCAGATTTGCAATAGGTGTCCATTATATAATGCAACTTTTTTTTTGTTTTTAGGAGAAAATATGACATGGTGTAAGTATAGATTATCACAGTCGATTTTGTTACTTACTACATAACGTTGTATACAGGGTGGAATTTTGTAATGCCACCTAGAGGGAAAGTACTCTTAATACTGTAAATAGAAAGTTTTACTCAAAGAAAAAAATCTTTTATTTTTGAATAAAAAGAAAACTGCATTGAAAGATTTCCAAAAATTCGCTTGCCACTTGTACAGGGTGTAATTTTAGGAAAATTTTCTTTGAGTAAAATTTGCTATCTACAGTATTAAGAGTACTTTTCCTTCAGGTAGCATTACAAAATTAAATGCTGTATACAGAATGACCTGTAGAGGGGGACCAAAGAAACGATGGAAGGCTTGTGTGAAAGATGATATGACTGGAAAGGTAGTGAATACCGAGATGACGACTAATAGAGAAGTGTGGAAGGAAAAGACATGTTGCGCCGAGTGCAAATAAATTGGGATAAGGGAATGCGAATGATGATGATACAGAATTTCACACAAATTCTGCCACTATTTTTTGTGCTATTCTAAGCTCAATGCCTTCAACACACAGATACGTGTTCATGGCAGTGTATGGGTGTTTTTTCAAATGGATGGGTGCTCGGCAGTAGTATCTTATTTTATGATTCATTATTTAATATCAGTCGTAAAGATTTTTTTTAATCACAAACACTGCTATCATTATAGGAAATTCCTAGTGCGTGTAGGTAGCGTGGTCCTTAATTAAAATACTCAAACTCAATGCATTTATTTCAAATAAAACAATTACTGGCACTTTTGAATTGTCAAGTACTCGGTCAATCAGAAAGATGAAGCTAGTTGCTCATTCCAAAGCCTGTGGAGATCAACGGGCAAGAAACTCCATGGACACTCTTTAAAATCAGAATATGGTTTCAAAATGTGGGTTACATCATTCATGTTGAGATTATACATAATAATATAGCAAGATATGCTCGTAACTCATCATCTGCTTAGCCTTTTCCCAACTATGTTGGAGTCGGCTTCCAGTCTAACCGGATGCTGCCTATCAGACCTCCACAACCCAGTAACTAACGATACCCCTTGATAAGACTGGATGTCAGATTATCGGGCTTCTGACGACCCGTAACGACTGTTAAAGATGCACAAATGACAGTTTGGACCAACGGCTTAACGTGCTTTCCGAGGCACGGAGGAGTCTCGGTATGTAAAGATGGTTACCCATCCACGGCCAACCCCGGCAAGCGTAGCTAAACCTGATGGATCGACCTGTGCGGCTGTTAGTACTTAGCCGCGAGCTCCTCGTATATGCTCGTAACTATACGATTTAAATAGTAAGACAGGGGTTTAATAATAGTTTTATTGTTGGTAATATTCATCTCCGACACCACTCTCGTTCTCCTTTTCCACGTGTTCTGGACTCATCATAACCATATCACCGTCATTCTGGAACATTATATCGATCTGTTCTACCTTTTGAGGTTCAGTTGTCAAATGGCTCTTAGTAACGAGGCTTTTTTCCAACTTCTTCAGCATTTGGCCAGCAACCCTGTCAGTGATGAAGTCTATTATCTTTGACGAGGCCAACTGGCTAATCGTTGCACTAATATCGATATTTTGTGTTTTCGCATCACTGGTTTCTTTCAAATCTGTATTTAGACCACCGAACAGAATACCCGCTCCCTGGTCGTTATTCTGTGAATCAATGGTTTTCAGTTGCTTTTTTAATATTTTTTTTAAAGGCCGTAATGTTGATGAAACGTAGAATAGAAGTCTTGGGTTATTTTGTTTTAATAGTTCTTCGTATGACTCAAGTGTTTCTTTCCCATTTTGGTTTTCTAATATTTGGGTATCTGCGTCTTGGCCTTTGTGAATATCTGTATTTGTTAAAGAGATAGAATCTCTATTTGCATTGACAGTATGTTTGTATTTCCCTTGCTTCATGATATTTTTTTTTGGCTCGTGTTTTGTTTTGTCTGTATTCCTAACTTTTCTTACCTTTTTATCAAATTGTCTCAGGTTTTGGAAATTATTATTGAACTTAGGATTGTATTCTGGATTAATTTGTTTTGAAACGGGTGTTTCTTCAAATGCATACTCATCCACGTGTTTAGCGTCATAGATATCCGGTACTTGATGTTCTATAGTTACAAATTCATCTATGTGTTTTCCAACATAGATATCGTTTTCCATTGAAATTTTGTTTGCCAATACGGGTTTCTCAAACCCTTGGTTATTAAATTTGTATTCACTTTTTTCTTGCGATAGTGTCTTGAATGCTTTTTGATTTTTTATAAGACGTTTTTTTACTACCACGAAGTTTTTATTTACCATCTTGTTATTATGCCTTGGCGCCCTTTTTAAATCATCGCGGCGATTAAATTTGTGTTCAGTATGCTCTCGTGATGTTTCTTCCATGGATCTATAATTTTTATGTGCACAATGTTTTTTTTTACAGCTTTTTGTTTCGACTTCATTATGATCTCTTCTGTGCATTTTTTTGCTTTTCAATTGTTTTTCCCTCATTCTTTTGGTTGTATGAGCCTTTATATTATGATGCCTAGCTGTGAAATGTTTCTGTCCTCGAATTGGTTTCACAATTATATGATTCTTATTTTTCTCATGATTTTGTGAAGATGATGATTCGTCGTTAGATTCTAGTTTTTTCTCGCGACCATGTTTAACTCTTTTGTTGTTTTTTTTGTGGGCCATCGATTCGGTTATAAGGTTTCTGTTAATTGTATGAACTTGACTTGTATCTTCACTGCTTGTACCTACTGAAGAAGTTATTTCTTTGTATGATTTAAATGTAACTGCTGTGTTTGTTTTTAGCTTATTTTCGTTTTGTTGTTGCTCTGAGTTGTCATAGTCAGTTTCTTCGATATCTTTATATTTGTACTTACGCTGATATGTATTTTTTGGTAAAATATCATACTTAGAGGCGCCATTTTTATCCCTTCGCTCATCAAAGCCGGTACTTGTTTTCTTACTACGTTCAGTATCGTTTTTGAAACTGAAATAACCCGTATCAGAGCGTTTGTTTAGTGATGTGTTGATTATATCGTATTCCTTATTCTTCTCCAAATTGCGTGTGTTATTGCGAAGTCTGGCATCGATTTGATTGGTGTAAATTATTGATAAAGCTGTTGAAAAAAAAAAGTCATTTACATTTATGACATAAGCATGTTCAAACAAAGCGTTCAAGAGGGAATTTTAGCAATGAAAAATGTGATCATCTATACTAATATTATAAAGAGGTAAAAGTTAGTTTGTATGTAGGGGGTAATCTCCGGAACTAATGATCCAATTTCAAAAATTTTTTCACTGATAGAAAGCTACATTATTCCTGAGTGCTATAGGCTAAATTATATTTATATCATACATATTAGCCGAACTATCGCAATTTTCGTCTAGCAAGTTGGAAAAAATACCTCCGAAAACAGAATTATTTGCATGCGCTGCCTAAACAGTTACAGTATATCGCAATTTTCCGCGGACGAAGTCGCGGGCAGAAGCTAGTCAGTAATAAACTAATAAACCAAGTTTTGTTTCAAATTCAACAAATCCCAAAGCCTCGACACAACGCCTCCTTTATTTTCTTGGTCTCTTTTCTCTTCTCTCTTCTCCCCTTTAGAAGTTCATATTCTGTATTTCATAACTTTTACTATTTTGTTCGTTATGTATTTTTAGCTTGGCGCTGAGCGAGGCTCAGGCATCGCGCCCTGTGTACGTTGTCAGTGAAAATACGGTAAAACGGGATGAATAGGGATTCAGGGGTAATCGGGACTGGGTGGATTGGGTTACATATGTATTATTGGTTTGCAAATCACGAATGAAAAAGAATTGACCAATCAAAATGCTCGACTTCTCCCACTGTCAACTTCATTCATGATATACCTAGCCTATTTATTATAATATCACTATAGTGTCCCCGTGACATTACAATGTTACTAAAATCAGGCCGATAAATTGTAAGAAATGAAGTCGATTGACAATCTACCGTTTAATTATAATATCAGTGAAATTGTAATATCACGGCTTTGACAATATACCTGCGACATATATACACAGATTAGTTAGATCTGCCATTGATAGATGGCGCTTTTGCTATGGGGGTGTAGCTGCAATACATCAAAACATAAACATCCGTCCGCTGTGGCGACGACCGCTGCACTGGCGCGGGGCGCCTCGCGCCGCGCCGCCGCGCGCGCGCTCCTGCGTATATACTATATAAGTATGCGCGCGTACATAGCGAGTCGAGGAGCGATTGACGACGCTCGACGCGCCACCTCACGGAGTATTTGTGAACTATATTTTTGTATATAATGCTAACTAGATTCCTATTGGTCGATTTATATATTTGTACCTTGCCACTAGCCTATAAGTTCTGTACATATTTTTGTAAATATTCATTCCATCAAGATTCCTCAATACACGTTGTTGTTGTTAAAAAGTTCGTCTGGAGTTTTACTTGGCTACACCGCCTAAGCGCTACATTGGTGACCCCGACGTGATTAACTTAAAAACCTCCAGATCATACTGCATAATGCATCATGGCCAACAGCAAGAACGGTGATCATGAACTCTCCGGTGTGTCGACGTCATTGCGCATCCCACCCATCTGGCGTGATAAAATACGGTTATGGTTCGCGCAGTTTGAAGCCGTAATGTCTTCACACAAGAAAGGCGACCAGGCAATGTACGAGCTAATCATCGGACAACTGGAGCGGCAAGACCTCGATGAAATCTCCGACATCATTCTCCGCCCACCCGAGAATCACCGGTACGAAGCCCTGAAGAACCGCCTGTTCCAAGTGTACGAGGAATCCGAGCAACGGCAAGTACAGAGGTTACTCTCTGAGATGGAACTCGGCGACCTGAAGCCTTCGCAGCTACTACGCCGAATGAAGAGTCTCGCAGCTGAAAACATCTCCGACTCCGCGCTACGTATTATGTGGACAAATCACCTACCACAGTCCGTTCGAGCTGTCCTAGCCGTTAGTGACAACATCGCCAAGCAGTCCGATATCTATGAGCTAGCTGTGATGGCGGACAAGATCTTAGAGCAGACGCAACCACATGGCGCAATCGCTGCAGTTTCCTTCGCTCCCACCACCGCCCAGGTACCTACATCAATCGAGGAGAAGATCGACGCGCTCACCAAAGAAATCGCCGAGCTAAAAGCATCACGCTCGAATTATCATCATCGTCGCAAACCATTCAACCGGCAGCGATCAAGATCACGTTCGTCGAGCAGGCCTAATCAGCGACGCGCTTTAACCGACCAATCAGCGACCTGCTATTATCATCGCAAGTTCGGCAATTTGGCGCGAAAATGCACGCGTCCCTGTAGTTTCGAAGAAAGTGGTGCCCTCTCGGGAAACTAAAACCTGCGTTGGCTGAGGCGGGAACCGGCGCAAGCATAACTTCTTACCGCCTATTTATAACGGACAGAAACACACGTCTGTCATTTTTAATTGATACTGGCGCCAACATCTCCGTTATTCCACGGAAAAAAGGCGCGAAATCGACACCTACAGATTTTTGTTTGTATGCAGCGAACAACACAGTTATCCCTACGTATGGAGAGAAAACTCTGCAATTAGATCTCAACCTCCGAAGACCGTACACGTGGAAGTTTATCATCGCTGCAGTCAGCAAACCCATCATCGGTGCCGACTTCTTAAAACATCACCAGCTACTTGTCGACATAGCCGGCCGATGTCTCGTCGACAAAGTTACAAACCTCACCGTCAAGGCACCAGTCAGTTATTCCGCCGACCCAACCATAAGAAGTATCGACGTTGATCAGCCATACCATCAGCTACTCAGCAAGTTTCCTGACATCCTACGACCGTCATGCATGAAGGATACTCCGAAGCACCGTGTAGAACATCACATCGAAACCACCGGTCCACCAGTATACAGTAAGTCCAGACCAATACCACCACACCGATACATGCCTGTGAAGAAAGAGTTCGAGTCGATGATGCAACAAGGAATATGCCGTCCAAGCAAAAGCCCTTGCAGCCACTGCACGTCGTACCAAAGAAAAACGGGGACATTCGTGTGTGCGGTGACTATCGCCGACTTAATGACGTCACGAAACCAGACCGCTATCCAGTCCCACGTCTCAAAGATTTTACCTACCTACTTCACGGAAAGAAAATCTACACTACACTCGACCTAAATCGTGCTTACCAACAATTGCCAGTTTATGAACCGGACATCGAAAAAACAGCCATCACAACACCTTTCGGACTATTCGAGTTTCCACGAATGTGTCCAGGTCTCAAGAATGCCGGACAAACATTCCAACGTTTTATCCATCAAGTGCTCATCGGGTTAGACTACGCATTCCCATTCATTGATGACGTCATAATCGCATCTGAGAATGAAGCACATCATATCGAAGATCTACAAGAAGTGTTACGCAGACTAGACGAGTATGGTATTACGATAAATCCATCAAAATGTGTATTCGGCAAAGAAAACGTCAAGTTTCTGGGTTACGAAGTGTCAAGCAACGGAATTAAACCACCTCAAGGAAAAGTCACTGCGATCACTGCTTACCCCAAACCCGAGACGATTCAAGACCTACGTAGATTTATTGGCATGATAAATTTCTACAGAGATAGTGTACCTAACGCAGCACACATTCAAGCACCTCTCAACGCGTTCCTGCATAATTCCAAGAAGCGTGATAAAACAAAGATCGATTGGAACACAGAAGCGTCACAAGCATTCGAGTTATGTAAAGTTAGCATACAAAACGCAGCTTTACTCGCTCACCCATCTCCATCACCTACCGACGCCATTTCCCTTATGTGCGACGCAGCGCGGGAGCTGTCCTACAACAACACATAAACAAGAAATGGATACCACTCGGCTACTTTTCTAAGAAATTCTCCGAAACACAACAGCGATACAGTACATTCGACAGAGAATTGGCAATCAAACATGGCAATCAAACACTTCCGAAAAATGTTCGAAGGAAGAGAACTTATTATTTACACCGACCACAAACCGCTGACCTACGCTATTCGCAAGCCACCGTCCGACAACGATACGCAACGACGCACTCGTCAGCTGTTATTTATCAGTGAGTTCACAACCGATATACGACATGTTAGCGGTGTAAATAACGTTGTCGCAGACGCATTATCCCGCATCGAAACCATCGATTTGCCATCACCGATTAATTACGAAGAATTATCACACGCCCAAGAAAGAGACAGCAATATACCCATCTTATCACAGCAAACAAATATCCATCTAAAGAAAATCGTCATACCCGGTACCAACAAATCAATATTCTGCGAAACGTCTACATCACATGTTCGACCATACCTACCAGCTGATTTCCGTCGCATCGCATTCAACGCCGTGCACAATCCAAGTCACCCTGGAATACGAACAACACGTAAGCTAATCCAAGAACGCTACTTCTGGCCAGCCATGAACACCGACATTGGCGAATGGGCGAAATCATGTACTTCGTGTCAACTGTCAAAAGTTCAACGACACAACCACAGCGATATCGCATCATTCCCTCCGAGTGAACGATTCCAACACATTCACGTTGATATCGTTGGACCACTGCCTACATCTTCGTGCGGACACCGATATCTGCTAACCATGATCGACCGCAGTACCCGTTGGCCCGAGGCTGTACCTTTGCAAGAGATAACAGCTGATAACGTTGCAAGAAAGTTGTACGAAACATGGATATCTCGTTTCGGTTGCCCTACAAGAATAACCACAGATCAAGGACGACAGTTCGAGAGCAAACTATTCCACGACCTTGCACACCTACTTGGAGTGGAAAAAACCCGTACTACTGCCTATCACCCGCAGAGTAACGGCATCGTTGAGCGCTGGCACCGAACACTAAAAGCCGCACTCATGTCTCGACTGGAAAACAGCAACAAATGGTTAACCGAACTACCAACTGTATTGATGGGATTACGAGCCGCTACGCGCACCGACACCAACACTAGCGCCGCACAGCTCACCTACGGCCAGTCACTACGCCTACCCAGTGATTTCTTATCACCAACACCCGTCGCAGCGAAGATGGATCACGATTACGTCGATCACCTACACGACGTAATAACGAAGCTCACACCTACATACAAACCGCATTAAAATAAGCGATGTATGTTCGTACACAACGATCTACAAACATGCAGTCACGTGTTCGTACGCGATGACACCGTCCGCAAACCGCTGCAACGTCCATACCATGGCCCATACCCCATCACAGAACGGAACGAGAAGTACTACACCATACAACTACCAGGAAGATCCACCAATATATCGATCGATCGACTTAAACCGGCGTATATTATCAACACTCAAGACAACGAACACAGTAGTGTGACACAAGCACGTTTATCACCAGCAGCTACCGAAGACTCCAGCTTACTTCCTACGAGCACCGGCGACACTGCACACCGCTCAAGATCAGGCAGGATCGTCAAGATGCCTGTACGCTTCGCTAAGGGGGGAGTACTGTAGCTGCAATACATCAAAACATAAACATCCGTCCGCTGTGGCGACGACCGCTGCACTGGCGCGGGGCGCCTCGCGCCGCGCCGCCGCGCGCGCGCTCCTGCGTATATACTATATAAGTATGCGCGCGTACATAGCGAGTCGAGGAGCGATTGACGACGCTCGACGCGCCACCTCACGGAGTATTTGTGAACTATATTTTTGTATATAATGCTAACTAGATTCCTATTGGTCGATTTATATATTTGTACCTTGCCACTAGCCTATAAGTTCTGTACATATTTTTGTAAATATTCATTCCATCAAGATTCCTCAATACACGTTGTTGTTGTTAAAAAGTTCGTCTGGAGTTTTACTTGGCTACACCGCCTAAGCGCTACAGGGGCATAGTTTTCGCGCGAGAGGGCTCTCTTTTCGTGTTATCATTTGCCTGCCTTTTCCCAACTATGGGGTCGGATTCCAGTCTAACCGGATGCAGCTGAATGTCAGTATTTTAAATAGAGCGACTGCCTATCTGACCTCCACAACTCAGTAACTGGACAATACGATACCCCTTGGTAAGACTGGCTGTCAGATTTTCGGGCTTCTGACGACCCGTAACGACTGTCAAATAGTGTTGCCCAAGTGCAAGACCAAGACGAGACTTAGGCCAGTCTTGGTCTTGGTCTTGCGTCAATACACCTGGTCTTGGTCTTGGTCTTGGTATTGCGCTCTCAGTCTTGGTCTTGGTCTTGGTCTTGCAGCAAGAGTCTCGCAAGTCTTGCAAGTCTTGCAAATACCTATTAGCCTATTGCTATTTATTGAACACGTTAGTTTAGATTTTAGATTATGATTCGCGCTGTAAGACGTATGTAGTTATAGAATTATAATCATCAAAATCATCCTCCATCCCCTCCAAGTTCATAAAGAAACTCAAAGCATTCAATTTATACCTACCTACTGCTGAGACATCTTCAAGGGCATTTAATTTTATCCTGCTGTGCCAACCGTACCAAAATAGGTAACAATTTTGTGTGCCTCTGTCCGTACTCTTTGTCGGCGAATGCGGCGCTCAAACAGTGTCAAATGCCGTGATACACTTGTTGCAAACCGCGGCGTCTTTGTCGGTAAATTATCAAATAAGTAGGTATATAATACACCGACCGACCAACAGTTTATTCGCGGAACGTCACATTTCCCCAATCAACCTTGACTCTTAGCGACCTTAATTCTTTAGCGATAAAGTTGAAAATCTGTTAAAGAAATTTGACAGATTGTAGTAGCTTGATGTGTTGGCGTCTGTACCTTAACATTGGCTGCCGTAGAAACTGTAACTAGACCTACTCGACTCGCTGTTAGTTTTAAATTTTGCTGAATAGAAGAATAATATAAACTTTGAAACATAAGTAGGTACCTACATAATGTTTTTATAATTTTGTTGGCTATAATTTTGAGCATATACCAACCTACTAACGTTAGATCTGCACATTAGACATAAACAAGCATAATATATTATTTTAGGTAGATACCTACAAGGTATGAACTTTGCTAGAAAGTTATTCTAGGTACATTTTATCACATGGGATGATAGAAAAGATTTGTGAGTATTAACACGCTACCTACTTAATAAATAGTTGAAATATAATAAGTACCTACCTAATCAATACAATACCTTTTAGGGTTCTTTCAGACGAGCGGCACGTTGCCAACTGCAGATACAACTGCAGCCCTTAGTTTAGTGTTATGACGATACCTACGGTTTTGATACTGGGGAACGTCTAACAAAATCGGGATTGAAGCCAAATACCTACTTAATAACGCCCAAATCTCAGTTTGTCTTAACTGCAAGACGCAAGAGTCTTGCAGGCTTAAGTCTTGTCTTGCTCAAGTCTTGCAGGGTTCAGTCTTGGTCTTGGTCTTGCCACAATAAGGCGGTCTTGGTCTTGGTCTTGGTCTTGCGAAAATGCAAGAACAAGACCAAGACTGCAAGACCAAGACCGATTTTGGGCAACACTACTGTCAAAGATGCATGAATACGACTGTCACAAACGACAGCCGGGACCAACGGCTTAACGTGCTTTCCGGGCACGGAGGAGTCTCGTTATGTAAAGATGGTCACCCATCCACGGTGAACCCCGGCAAGCGTAGCTTAACCTGATGGATCGACCTGTGCGGCTGTTAGTACTTAGCCACGAGCTCCTCATAATAGTTAATTAATATACTCTTTGACTGCTAATTTTGCCTGTATACAGTATACGCAACTCTTTGTGACGTCGACGAATTTCAACTGTGTAACTATCACGGTTCATAAGATACCACCTGGTGACAGACGGACAGCGAATTCTTAGTAATAGGGTCTCGTTTTACTCTATGAGTACGAAACCCTAAAAAAAACAAAGAATATTTAAACATGATGAAGTTAAAACGTATTGCCCAGTAACTGGGTTGTGGAGGTCAGATATGCAGTCGCTCTATATAACATACTGGTATTCAGCTGCATCCGGTTAGACTGGAAGCCGACCCCAACATAGTTGGGAAAAGGCTAGGCTAGGATGATGAAAATGAGAAACTTTAGAATAACTTTCTCAACAAACGTAAGTAAATAAGACTTACTAAACAATTGTAGTAGCGCTCGACTGGACATTTTATTGAAATCATTTTTATTGCGGAATAGCAAATCTGTGAACTCCAATTATAGTTTACAATCATAAAATGTTTTCTTGATATAACTGTTGCCATATTTCAAGGTTTTTTACGAGTTGTGCTAGTGATTTTCATTTCAATATTAACTGATACCCCCAACTTAACCTTCAACTTACCTACGTCCGGAGCGAGACGGAGTGGGAGGCAGTTACCTCCTTCTGCGAAGCAGGCATGCTCGCGAAGGCGGTGGCGGGATGGATGAGGGACAGGAGCTCACGTCCCAGCCGCCGCAGGAGACGCTCCGGGCGACGACGGGAGCCGCGCGATTACTCCCGGCCACCATAGGCGCGGGCCTGCGGACGGTGAGTAATAAGTAGCTCACTGTCCGATCAGGCCCGTGCCGGACGAAAGTATTAAAAAAAAGGGGTGAATCGAGGCGAAACTTAAAATGGAATTTTGGGTTTTTGGGGGTTTGTGGCTAACGTGGATACTTAATTGTTAATTATAAAACAGTAAACACATGTCCTTTTTAGCCACAAACTATATTATTTCAGTGTTAAAATCTCTTTTGATGTTTCGTCCCGATTCACCCCTGCGTCCCTATTCACCCCGTTTGACCGTACTTACAAAATTCAAGAAATCGACTTACAGGTTTAGGCGTCAATAGGTAACAAACAAACACCTTCGCATCACTACATAGTATAAAACAAAGTCGCTATTTTTGTCTGTTTGTTTGTTAAACAAAAATGTCAAAATTACGCAACGGATTTTGATGCGGTTTTTTGTAATAGGTAGAGTGATTCAAGAGGAAGGTTTATGTTTATAATTTGTCGACATATTTTGCGGGCGAAGCCGCGGGCGGAAGCTAGTTTATAATAAAATCAATCTGCCTGCCTTTTCCCAACTATGTTGGGATTGGCTTCCAGTCTAACCAGAGGCAGCTGAATAACAGTATTTTACATGGAGCGACTGCCTGTCTGACCTCCACAACCGAGTCAGTAACTGGGTAATACGATACCTCTTGGTAAGACTGGGTCATAGACTTTCGGGCTTCTGACGACCCGTAACGACTGTCAAAGATGTACAAATGACAGTCGGGACCAACGGCTTATCGTGCTTTCCGAGGCACGGAGGAGTCTCAGTGTGTAAAAATGATCACCCATCCACGGCCAACCCCGGCAAGCGTAGCTTAACCTGGTGAATTAATCCTTGGGACTGTTATTTAGCCACGAGCTCCTCATTTCCTCATTTCTCGCTTTCGCATTAGTTCAGATTATGTATTAATACTGCCGGACAACTAGTGGATATTCATAATCTACATGAAATAAAACAACATAAATCATCAAATAAGATTTATATTTAAATTTAATATGATACTTTTTCTACAATTGTGTTTGTTTGCGTTTTTTCTTAATTTGTTATTTTTGTGAACTTGTTTTCCATAGTTCTTGCTCTTTTTTAACTTTCTTGTGATACCGTGTTTCAAATTCTTCGAAGTATTTTTGCTACTAACTACAATGCTCAGTGAGTTGTCATTATTATTTTTGTTTGAGAGATCCATAATCGCTACGTTATTAGCTTTGAGCTCACTTTCTGAAGCGACTACATTTTTGGTTTTAGCCGCGTCATTTCTAATTTGAGAATTGTTCAAAGTCTCACTAAAAGTACCGTTTGTAATATATTTTTCTTTGCCAAGTCCATTCTTTCTCCTGCCATTTTCACTTGTAACAACAATTGGGTTTCTATCGTCTTCTTCAACAGTTAAGTTTTTGACTATTTCAAATTCATCTGAATCAATATAATCCTCATATGATGTATATCCGTCGACTTCCATAGGTCCGTTATCATAGACATATTCTATTCGATCGGTGACTTCGTCTGAATAGTTTAAAAAATCTGTGTCTATGTCAACGACTTTATCATTCAAAGTTTCATTTGAAATAGATGTTTCTGTAGTTGTTATAATATTGACAGTACTATCAGAATCTTGTTCAAGTTCTTCAGTTGTATTTAACAATGCATTGCTCAAATAATGTTCTTTTTCTATTAAATTGACGTATTTAGGAGTAACAGGTTCTGTTAGGTCATCGTTAAAAGAATCTCTATCAAGACTACTGTTATTTGGGTTTTTTTCTAAATTCAACGCGGCGTTATGTAAGTCTTCAGTTGTTAATTTATCGACATCATCTGTCAGTGTATAAAGAGTATCAATATGAGTAATGTTGTCGTTGTTTACTTCTATATTTTGGTTAAAGTTGTCTATGAAATCTTCTTCACTGTCATTACCTCTATGGTAATCAGAATGATTTATGTTATTGTCATAATAATAATCATCATCATCATCATCATCATCAACAAAAACCATGTCCAAATGGTGCGGGTCGTAGTAATTTCTTAACTTCTCTTCTACTTTCATTCCGTCTTTACCATTCTTCTTTCTGGTAGCATTACGAACGTAGTTTTCTTCTTTGATGATGTTTATGAAATAATCCAACAGATGGTCGAGTAGATGTTCTCTTAGTTCGCGTATATTTGATACGTCTGTATCTGGATTATTTATAACTTCCTTTGTCACAGAATCATTTTCCTCATCTCCATTTGTAATGTTCATTGCTTTGGTTGAATTTAAGTAATCTGGTGGTGCCGTTAATGTTTCTTTTAAGTCAATATTAACTGGGTCTTCAGATTTATTAATAGTAGTGATATTTTTGGTGTGTTTAGGCAATGAGAGGCCGGAAATTATAAGATATTTCGGATCAATAGCTTTGTAGTAAACAGTTTGTTCTTGCGGTACATCCTTAGTTGTTTTTCTATCGGTTACAATATCTCCTATCTCAACATTGGCTGGAAACTTCGTAATGTTATTAATAAGGGATGGTTTCTGCGGTATAGCATTAGAATTTGATGCAAACTCATTTAAATTGTCATTATTATTGTCTGTGATAGCATGATTAGTATTCATTTCATTGTTTGGCTTGGAATACGTTTTTCTAGCAGCGACGTCGCCCGGATCTTCTGTCGTAGTGTCTTCTGAATCAAGGAGGCCATCTTTTTCTTCGCTTCTCTTCAATCGAAGGTCATATGCGGGAGAATCGCATGCTCGTTCAGTTTTTATTGCCATCGCTATGATGCGATCCATTTGTATTAGCAGTAGAAATGTGACTGGAAAATAAAAAATGCTTTTACTGAGAGAACTGCGTCTGAAATATTTTAATTGACGACACGGTTGGCGCAGCGGTTGAGCGATTGACTGCTGCGCAGCATGTCGCGGGTTCGATTCCCGCACGGAACAAATATTTGTACGACCTGCAAGTATTTGTTACGGGTCTGGGTGTTTTTCTATCTATAATATGTATGTATTTACAAAAAAAAATGTATATAAGTAGTTTATCAGCCATCTCGTTACCATAACACAAGCATTAGGTTGCTTAGCTTGGGACTATAATATGGCGTTGTGTGAAATGTCCAAGGATATTATATTATTATTATTTATTCTCAACTTAACGAATGGCTCATAGATAATGCTTTTTATAGTTTAAAGGTTTTTTTTGATAAAAAAGTAAGTAACAAATATTGTTACTAATAAATAAAATAAAAAAAAACTAGTTATAGAAATTGTAAAAAAAAAACTATTTTGTAAGAGTTGAGCTGAGTGTAATATTAGTCTGACAACACTGTTATAATTAATGCTATGTACTTACAAAATTAGTGGGACGATCGGGAAAAAAATAACGAACTCTTTTTTTTTTTTTTTTTTTTTTTTTTTTTTTAAGGCTGGGAAATCATCCAATGACTGCTCCCGCTCTGGGTGGAGCGGAAGGGAGTGTCAGACTCTTACTGACTAAAACCCATCCATGTTCCTTCCGTAGCCCTTTATGTTCCGGGGTAGCGGTAACCCTTTCGGACAATCCCGCTTACCCGGCAGGCTTGGCCCTGAGGGGCCCCTTCATATGCTGACATCTCTTTGAGGCGCGCGTGGAACATATATACGCGCCGTACGGCACGGGTCTGGTGCTGATCGGACGGTGAGTCACCCATTACTCACCGTCCGCAGGCCCGCGCCTACGGTGGCCGGGAGTCGTCACGTGGCTCCCGACGCCCGGGGCGTCTCCTGCGGCGGCTGGGACGGGAGGACCTTTCTCTCTCCCATCCCGCCACCTCCTTCGCGAGCATAACTTTTTCGCAGAAGGAGGTGACTGCCTCCCACTCCCTCTCGCCCCGGACCATGGCTTGCACCAGGGCCGGGCGCGAGAGGTCGCCGCCGCCGATCGCCTCTACGAGGACACGGCGGTGCTCTGCCCATGCTGGGCAGGTTTGCACCGTGTGCTCTACCGTGTCCTCTGGGCGATCCTCGCCCGTTCGTCCCCCTAGAGGGACGAAGTCGATGGGACGAACAGGAATACACGTGATTATTAAGTTGTTTTCTGTAAAATGTTTGTATGCCAGTCACTGGCGAGACTTGTAGAACATAACCCTAGTATTAACACTATTATTGTACGGAGGCCAGCACATCAAGTTACCACAATCTGTCAAATTTCTTTGATAGTATTTCAACTTTATTGCAAAGACATAAGGTTCATTTTTAATTGAGAAAATTTGACAGTTAGGGATAGCTTGATGTGCTGGCGTCTGTACCATGTTTTAACGCAATTCGAATATTCTATTCTATACTAGAATGTCGAGTGGTGTAAGAGACTAGTGAGCAGGGGCGTAACTATGCCATCTGCGGCCCGTGGCAAATCCATTGCATGGAGCCCGAAATTTTTTTTTAACTAAATTTTGCTAAAAATTTTAGGTCACTTTTGAGCTCGCAGTCTCTCGGGTAGGGGGCCCGTGGCATTTTGCCAGTCCTGCCACCCTATAGTTACCCTATAGCCACTGCTAATGATGGTGAGTTTTCACTGAAGTGAAGATGCCGAGAGTAGAGCGAAGGCGTCAAAAAAAGACGGACAAAAAATTTAAAAGTATAGCCGGGATATTTTTATAAGGTAAACTATATTTCGTGTAAAATGTATATTTCTATGGTTAACGGCTTAACGTAGCTTATAGGTTAAGCGGGATTGTTCGAAAGGGTGCCGCTACCCCGGACCATAAAGAGCTATGGAAGAAACATGAATGGGTTTTAGTCAGTAAGAGTCTGACACTCCCTTCCGCTCCACCCAGAGCGGGAGGAGTCATTGGTAGATTTCCCAACCACAAAAAAAAGGTAGCTTGTAGGTATTACATTGATGGGGGACCGACTTAAAATGGGCGCCTCGCGAGGCGAAAAAGTGCACCGAGCGCGTACGCGTTGTACCGGGGTCTATGGCTCACTAAATGTGGCACAGGGCGACAAGTATCAATCTATCAATTCTATTTCTTGTTCATTTTGACGTTCCAAAGTGCCTTTCTTGTATGGAGGGAGGTGTCTTGTGCCTATCACTACATAGTATAAAATAAAGTCGCTTTGTCTGTCCCTATATCCTTTTGTATGCTTAAATCTTTAAAACTACGCAACGGATTTTTAAATAGGTAGAGTGATTCAAGAGGAAGGTTTATGTGTATAATTTGTCGACATATTATGCGGGCGAATCCGCGGGCGGAAGCTAGTTTGAAATAAATGATTTGACTTTGACAGGGAAGTGTCGTGCGGTGTAGTCACGTACCCTTGCCCGGCACACGACGAACTCTCGTAGTACGGGAGTTGTTACTAAAAGAGGTCGCGCTATAAAAATATTTTCAATATTTACATCGTCTCAAAATTTTTCGTCTGTGTGTTGCATGTCGCGTGACGGTCGGCCGCAGAGTAGGGATAAAGTGAAACGTGCTCGTCAGAGCAACCAAGGCCAATATGGCGGCGCCTATAGTGTCAAATGAAAAAAAGTTTCACTTTTACCGTGGTTTCATAAAACCACACAATCCTTTTTTTTGTTATACTTTTCTATACGTATACGTAGTAAAAAGCTGTTATTTAGTGATTAAAACAGACACTCACTCAATTTTATTTATTCGAATGAATAGACAGGTATGTGATAGGCACTTACAACGCCAAAATAAAAAAAAATGGCGTATCCTAGAACCAAACATTCGAAGACATGTGACATCTACCAACCCGCACTGGAACCACGTGGTGAATTATGGCCCACTCCCTCTCGCCGGAGAGGCCAGTGTTCCAGCAGTGAGAACATTATAGGCTAATTAGATTATGCATAGATAGAAATGTACAGAGGCCAGCACATCAAGTTACCGCAATCTGTCAAATTTCTTTGATAGTATTTCAACTTTATTGCAAAGACATAAGGTTCATTTTTAATAAAACAGTTGTGGAGAGTCCTTTTTTTTTTTTTTTTAAGGCTGGGAAATCATCCAATGACTGCTCCCGCTCTGGGTGGAGCGGAAGGGAGTGTCAGACTCTTACTGACTAAAACCCATCCATGTTCCTTCCGTAGCCCTTTATGTTCCGGGGTAGCGGTAACCCTTTCGGACAATCCCGCTTACCCGGCAGGCTTGGCCCTGAGGGGCCCCTTCATATGCTGACATCTCTTTGAGGCGCGCGTGGAACATATATACGCGCCGTACGGCACGGGTCTGGTGCTGATCGGATGGATCCGGACGGTGAGTCACCCATTACTCACCGCCTGCAGGCCCGCGCCTACGGTAGCCGGGAGTCGTCACGTGGCTCCCGACGCCCGGAGCGTCTCCCGTGGCGGCTGGGACGAGAGGACCTTTCTCTCTCCCATCCCGCCACCTCCTTCGCGAGCATAACTTTTTCGCAGAAGGAGGTGACTGCCTCCCACTCCCTCTCGCCCCGGACCATGGCTTGCACCAGGGCTGGGCGCGAGAGGTCGCCGCCGCCGATCACCTCTACGAGGACACGGCGGTGCTCCGCCCAAGCGGGGCAGGTTTGCACCGTGTGCTCTACCGTGTCCTCTGGGCGATCCTCGCAGTGGTGACACCCGGGCGTTTCCTCCCGCCTGATGATGTGCAGGAACCTCCCGAAACATCCATGTCCGGTGAGGACCTGCGTCAGGCGGAAGGTGAGGGCGCCGTGACGCCTCTCTAGCCACTCCTCAAAGAGGGGCCTTACCGCCACTATCGTGGCGTGCCCTGTGGAGAGTCCTTACTCGCCTCTTTTGAAGCACTATGTGGGGAGGATGGTCGGGTAGCTTATTTCTTACGCTATCGCTCTCCGCACATCCTGCCTCAGACACCCTACTTTGTTGTTTGTTTTTATTGTCCTTGTTTGTTAACTACTAACACTAGTTATAAGATATCTTACTAACAAAATGGACTTTATTCTTGTCTGAATTTTGGTGAACAAATAAAAATAATAATAAAAAATTAATTGGGTATTTGAAAGGGTAGTCAATACCGTTAGTTTTTATGAACTGTCAAAACGCGGCATTTGTACCTACGTGATTTGTATGAAATATAACAATGTGACGTCACACATTTTTAGAATCAAATGGAATACTTATTCGCATTAAATACATTTTTACAATTACATCTTTGCATAATATTTAATTGATTGAAGATTTTAAGACGAGTGCTCTTTTATCTATTTGATTTCATATTTTATTTTTGACCGATTCAAATAGTCAACTGAGAAAATTTAACAGTTAAGGATAGCTTGATGTGCTGGCGTCTGTACTGATTCTAGATAGACTGCGAATACCAATTAATCTGCCTAGCCTTTTCCCAACCTGGGTCGGGTTCCAGTCTAACCGAATGCAGCTGAATACCAGTACTTTACATGGAGCGACTGCCTATCTGACCACAGTAACTGGGTATAGTCGATACCCCTTGGTAAGACTGGCAGTCAGACTGTCGTGCTTCTTACAAACCGTAACGACTGTCAAAGATCTACAAATCACAGTGAAAGATTTAAAAAACGTTTTCGTGTCTTACCTAGTCTCATTTTATATTTAAAAGGTTCCCAAATTTCTCGTGTGCAATTCAAATACGTACTAAAACAACAATGTAGCGAAAGCATATCATTAACTTCTGTTGGAAATTAGTCAAGATGGCATAGATTATAAGAAATATAGTTGCGACACATCGCCACAACGTAAAAAAAAAATTGAAAGTAACACACTGTCAATCACACACAACCTCCATGATTTTGAAGGATATTGCTAATTAGGCAATATATATTGTAACATACACAGGTTACAAGAAATATAATCATCTTTACACTTAAAAGCTAAATGTTCATAATAATATGTACAGAAATAATATGTATAATAATCAAAGAGCATCAAAAAATTCGTCCATATTGCTAATCCATTGCTTCATATGTGCCAAAAATGTATCCGCCTGACGTGCGCCTGACAACGTCTATACAATCAACAATGAATGTTGTTGATCTGTCAAAATAAAACCAATTGCCAGCTACACTGTTCTTGTGTTTCGCCGTAATTCACCACGCGCGTTCACGTGTGGATTGGCGAAAGTTATTGAATTTTGCGCATTAAAAAAAAATCTTAATTAATTGTATCCACTTCACTGCCAATCAATCTGCCTAGCCTTTTCCCAACTATGTTGGGGTCGGCTTCTAGTCTAACTGGGTGCAGCTGAATACCAGTATTTTACATGAAGCGACTGCCTATCTGACCTCCACAACCCAGTCTATAACTGGGAAATACGATACCTTTTATTTAGACTGGCTGTCAGACTTTCGGGCTTCTGACTACCCGTTACGACTGTCAAACATCCACGAGTGACAGTCGGGACCAACGGGTTGACGAGATCTCTGAGGCACGGAGGATTCTCGATATGTAAAGATTTTCACCCTTCCACGGACCAACCCCGGGAAAAGTAGCTTAACCTGATGAATTACGAGCTCTTATTCACTTCACTGCCAATGTCTTTCTAAAATCAAAATTGGCCATAGCCAATCTTCATTTTCGTCAGATTAGTAAGTTAGGTTTTCTGTGATTCAAAATAACTTTTTTGGACATGCAGTATGTTCTATTAGGATGAATTTCGCAAATGAAAATGAACGCGTCCAACACATCTAAACTGCGTTCGAAAACTGTAAATGTCAACGTTTTTGACACTGACACTGACAGATCTTGGACGCGGTTTAGAACTGCTGATCGCTGACGTCATATTAACATAACCTCACAACTTGTTTCCGGATCGGGCAGAGGTAGAACTCCACATTTCGCCAGGTCCTATAGTAGGCAAGCATTATTGTCGTCAACCGGGCATAAATCCAGAATCCGTGCTGGTACTGAGAAATTCCAGATAGGGAAAACCCATTCGTACTGCCCAGAATGGGGATCGAACCCAGGGCTATGCTCAGCAGTAGCGCCTGTGACAACTAGATAAACGAGGCAGTGGCTCACTGTCACATTGACTCGCATTTCGTTATAATTAAAAGAGCGGATAATTTATTATTCTTTCATCATAATCAGCCTATAAAGTTCCCCCTGCTAGGACCCAGGCCTCCCCTCTATGGTCATAATCCACAACGCGGGTTAAGGGCCAGGCCCCATTAGTGCGATGTGGGTGGGTTAGAGGGTGATGCGCTGCGTTGTCGGAGCTCCGCTGCGGCGACGGGCAGTGATCCACAGCTACAGGATGAAGCTAGACGAGCGTAACGCAGCTGCGACGTTGTGCGTGCGTTGCGGTGTCGCAGCGTCAATGCAACGCAGGTGTGGCATACAATGCGTTGTTCCGTTGCAACGACGCGACGCAACGCAGCGCAACGCACTAATGGGGCCTCACTCTAAGTGCGGATTCGTGCGTCGAATTTCGATTCCCTTCGTACGCGAGTTCGACTCGCACTTGGCGATTTCTTCATAACATAGTCAGCCTATAATGTTCCAACTGGCGTCCTCTCTGTGAGAGGGAGGGGACTCTAAGGACTCCACTCCTCTAATCCACGGATCCACGACGCGGGCTCATTGCGGGTTGGTAGATGTCACGTGTTTTCGAATTTCTGATTCACGCCGGTTTCCTCACAATGTTTTCTTTCGCTGTTTTGTGAGCAGTTCTGATAAAGGTGAATACTTACACTAAGTAAAATGCCTGCTTGCGTTCCAACTGGCCGATGCCCCTGGGCAACCACTGCTTATTTGATTATTCTTTCGATACTGGCAAATTAAAGTAGGTAGGTACCTAATCATATTTATTTAAACCACGTCGTTGGCTGGCATGTGTATTTTGCTTAATTTGTCTTACTCGCTACAAATGATGTGCCACTTATGAGTCTTCGAAGATTTCTATTTTGAGAAAAGGTTTCTTACTTTCTTTTTTAAGATCAGTACAGAGGCCAACACATCAACTGACTATAATCTGTCAAATTTCTTTGATAGATTTTCAACTTAAAAAAAAATAGTCTATGTTCAATGGGGAATGTTTGACAGTTTAGAATAGCTTGATCACAATTTTATATTGTGGCTTGATGTGCTTGCTTCTGTGGTGCTATTCTGTACAAGTTTCACCGTGATAACTTAAGTGAGCTTGCAGTGGGCCTTCATTAGTGTCAACCCTTAGCATTAGGTGGAATGAGAGCTCATGTCAAGCTCACTTCCCGTTAATTTTTACGTTACGGTGAGATTTTTACAGAATACTTCGGCTGTACATACCGCGTTCAAGCGCTGTCAATGTCAAAATTGCTGTACATTGGCACTTCATATGTAGTTCTCAAACGCAGTTCAAAATGATCGCACTCAGTTTAAAGAAACTCAAAAAAGAAAGAGTAACACAATCAGTGCCACTTTCACCTTGATTCAATTGAAAGCGATCAGCATATCTAAATTGCGTTTACCATACCTATTTTGACACTGACAGATATATTGAACATGATATTTAAGAACTGATCGCGTTGAGTTTCATTGGTGGAATTCGCCACAAATGCGTCGCAAAATGAATAGTTACGTACTAGCATGGCCCCACAATGCATATTAATGTTTTCCTTACATCTTTCTACTAGATGGTATAAAATAGTGGGTTAATCTGACAAATTGATCCATGTTAATGTTGCAAATCTGGAGGAGTTGTAATGCTAATTAGAGGTACAAAAAGGAACATCAATGAGAGTAGTCACTTTATCTAAAAAATATCTTGAAGACAGAAAGTATTTTCGACAAGTAAATGTTTCCAAAGCCCAAACCATTTTTTGTATAATTAAAAAAATTCAACGGACGCGCCACGTAACTGAACACGTTCTGAACATGGACTGCATTTAAGAGCTGTCAATGTCAAAAGTGACATTGACAGTTCATAAAAGCGGTTTGGAAGAGATAAATTACATCGGTAAAATCCACACTGAGGCAAAATACACTGCGCTGATTATTTGGCGTCTGCAATGATGAGTGTGGGAGAGACTTAATACTCCGAACTTTCCTTATGTTGTATCAGATCTGCATCCAGTAGCAAGTTAACACCTTTAAAATCGTAATATTTCATATTGTCCTTGCTTGGTCGAAAGTTGCATCGGGGGTCCTCTGCAAAATAATGTCATTTATAGCTGTTTATGTTATTGGATGGGAAGTAAGCTAGCCCATTTGTTGGTTACCCCATGGTCACGTGCTACACGCTCAAACCTCACGTGTCTTACAACTGCGAAGAAAACAAATGAAAGAATTGGTTTAGGACAAAACAAAGTTCTTAAAAATGGCTTGTGGTAGGAGTAAACTGACAGACAATGTGTCGTAACAAGAAAAACGTTATGCTCTGATGATCGCCATGTTTTAGTACCTAGGTACTAAAACAAAAAAATTTGACACTTATTTATAATATCGAAACGAAGTTTGTTACAAACGGGAGACGCCTCCTAACTTGAAAAAACATTGTTTAAGCAAATTTTTGCATGCTTTTACTATTAAGTATGTCGAAGCGTCGACGCATATCAATCAATCTGGATTAACGCCATCTATCTCTTACTGGAGGAACTATTGCGAGTTAGCAAGTACATAATTAAAAGTGTTAACGAAGTTTTTGTGAGTGTTATTTTCGATGACGCGACCCACTGATAACGAATCCCTTCGACAAGTATATTAAGAACTTTTATGCAAAATATATTTTATTCTCAATCAATCTGCCAAGCCTTTTCCCAACTATGTTGGGGTCGGCTCCCAGTCTAACCGGATGCAGCTGATTACCAGTATTTTACATGGAGCGACTGCCTATCCACAACCCAGTCACTAACTGGGTAATACAATACCTCTTGGTAAAAGTGGCTGTGAGGCCTGAAACTGCGTTAAGCGGGCGCACGCGCGGTTCTATACAAAAGTGACCCGGAGCGGGAAGCCGCGCGTGCGCCCGTCGCGGGCTAGAGCGCGGTCCGGTGGGCCGCTTCCCCGCGACGGATGACCGCGCGGGCGCACGCGCGGGCTAGTTCAGTCAATAACGCTAGGTGATACGGGTCGTACGCACGCTCGGAGAAAATCAAGGACAATGTCTTTCGATACAGAAAGAGTAATTGTGGAAGTGCAGTGTCACCATGCCATATGGGACCAGGCGAATGAACTGTATAAAGACCGAGATGCACGAACAGCGGCATGGGCAGCGTAAATAAAATAATCCGTTGTCTGTGACGGGTCCCCGCGACGGGGGCCGCCGCGTTCCCACGGAGCCCACACGCGTGTCCACGCACGTAGACACGCGACGGTTGCCCGTCGCGGGCGCCCGCTTAACGCAGTTTCAGGCCTGAGTCTTTCGAGCTTCTGACTACCCGTAACGACTGTCCACGAATGACAGCCGGGACCAACAGCTTAACGTGCTTTCCGAGGAAAGTATAGAGAGTAGAGGTTAATAGTAATAAAATATATTTTATTCTGTTCTATTTTAAAAAAGAAATAGGTTTTTAATTCGTCGGAACCTTTTTTGACAGTCGATTTCATTGCACAACAAAGAATTGACAGAGCTGTTTGCATAGTCTATGGTAAGAACCAATGTTGATTAGAACGTGCGTGTAAAATTAGGTTAGTGTGATTAAAATTCGTGCTAATTACCGAATTTCGTTCGTTAGTGTTAATGAGCCGTTAGAACGAATGGATTTACCGCGCGGATTGTCAGAAACTAGAAGAGCGTAGGTTTTATGATACGCAAAGTCACATATTTATGGGCATTTTCTTACTGACCATAGACTAAGTACTGTAATATACTACTGACGACCTCATTTTACATTTACTATTGTGATTGTGATATTGAGAGGCAACGTACGGCTCTGGCGTTCTCGTAACTATAGACAAACTGAGATAACATGGCGCGACAAGATTTTGTATCATATTTATAAATTGTGTAATGACGTTATATGTTGATAGTAAAAGTTTTGAAGTAAAAGTTTATTTTATTCTTTTAATTGCATTTGAAGCTTGTTTCTTTTTAAGTTATTTTACTTTTAAAATATTAGAAGGATTGGAGCAACGTAGTTTATTATTACCATCTTATTAGTATTCTCGGAAAGACCTTTCATTTGATACCAACTTAGTGTAGGAAAACATAAAAAACTTAGTCCGCCATCTTAAGTGTTTCGCCATTTTGGATTTAGAATGACGTCACATAGCTGAACATGCATTGTCATTCAAACTAAACGTGTATACAAAATTTCAGCTCAACCGGTTGAAGATATCTGGTTCAAAATGGAGGTGCAAGAATCCCCCCGAATAAACATAGTCTAAAGTTAAATAAAAGCTTATAAAATAGAATATGTTAAGCTATGTTGTATATTTATTAACAACTCCACAGTATTGAAAAAAAAAACACATTAAGTATAACATTTTTCTGAAATATTATTCTTCTTTTGGACTTAACTGAGTAAAAAAAATAATATACATAATAATCGACTCTCTTTAACCTTTTAATGGCCATAGGCACATATACGTGACAAGCAATCGCATGCCGTGTACGCCAACGACACAAATATGTGACACAGGTGACACTGCGGTACGATATCAACACGAAATGGACATTTAAATCATGACTTTTGTGTGTGTTTATAGATATCTTAAAAATTGAAGCCGTCGTGCGTTGACATGAAACAAATTAAAAGACACCATGGATATTGGGAAATTAACTAACAAAAAGAAATAAATTTGTAGCTTGGCGTGGAGGGCACGCGCGTGCGATTATGCTCTGGCGTTTAAAAGGTTATCAAGAAGAAGAATCAGAGTCAGAAACGACACCTGAACAAAAAAAACCGCTCGCAGAAAGTGAAGAAGACAGGTCAGAAGAACTGTTAGCAGAAGTTTTTGACCAATCCGAAGAGTTAGTGGAGCCTAAGGTATCAGAAGACGAAACTGTCTCGGAAGAACTAGTGCTATACTTGATTCCTATCCCACGACCGACTGCCTTCTAACTTAAGTCGCATCTTGGATCGGCTAAAAATAAAAATGATTACCATACACCCCCAGCATCAGGCCCTGTTTACTGCCTCGAGCAATACGGGTTTTATTTTAAGTATGGGAAATCATCAAATTTTAATGAAACCTCTCGCTCTGGGTGGAGCGGAAGTGAGTGTCAGACTGTTACTGACTAAAACACATCCATGTTCCTTCCTTAGCCCCTGTAACTCCCTTCGCGTATCGCGCGCCGTACCACGGTAATGTCAAAATGTGTAGTTTCTTGCCCGTTCTTCTCCATAGTAGCCGACCCCTTGACAATTTAAAAGTGCCTGTAATTGGTTTATTTGAAATAAATAATTTGAGTTTGAGTTTATCAGTTGACTATCAAGCGCCGTAAAACGGACGGCTGTTAGCAGTAGGCACGCCGACACATTTTTGCGAAATGTGTAAAAAAAAGTTTTTTTTTCACATCTATGAATTTACGAGCCCTATCTCTGAAACGCACGTCGTTTATATGTCAAAATGTCCGCGAAAGACAGAGCTAGCAATAAAATATGCACTCGAAAGTATGTACAAGCCAAATTTTGATAATAAAATCGCAGATGTACCCGATAAACGTAAAATGGATGAATAAAAAAAAATACAATCATTTGACGTTAAATTCATATTTTAGCTTGCAAATGATGACAGATCGCTCGACGAAGTGTCAAATAGAGTGTCAGATTCAGATCTTAATGTAGAGGTTTCAGAAGAATATTGATTTTCACAAAATATATTTGATGAAGATGAATCAGATTGTGGAAAATAACCACAGAATGGGCGTGAGAGAGTTTGCGCTTGGCTCCCAGCGAAGTTACATCTTGGGTCCACTAGAAACATAATATAAAAATGAGATATTATTTATCACACATAGTATAAAACAAAGTCGCTTTCTCTGTCCCTATATCTCTATGTATGCTTAAATCTTAAAAACTACGCAACGGATTTTGATGCAGTATTTTTTAATAGATAGAGTGATTCAAGAGGAAGGTTATGTGTATAATTTGTCGACATATTATGCGGGCGAAGCCGCGGGTGGAAGCTAGTTGGTTATAATTATATACAGGGCAAGCAAAGCTATTGTAGATGGCGAGACGCAAACTACTTACATACTTACTTTTTACTGACGGAAAGCGAATGGGATTTTCTATACGAAGCGTGTTTTTTTTGTTTATGACCACGAATTTTTTTTTACAGAGAAGATATACCAACGACAATAAAATAGAATTCATTTATCTACTTAGAGCAATCTATTAAAGCTCGCAGTATGCATATAAAAATTAAAGCAAATATAATTATAGCCTATAAATTGGTCACTATACCTTGGCTATACCATATATATTTCTACATTTATTGAAGTTGTATTTTAGTCTCAGCAATAGTCCAGTTTTTTTTGAGGGTGGGAAATCATCCAATGACTTCTCCTGCTCTGGGTAGAGCGGAAGGGAGTGTCAGACTCTTACTGACTGAAACCCATCCATGTTCCTTCCTTAGCCCTTTATGTTCCGGGGTTGCGGTAACCGTTTCGGACAATCCCACTTACCATAGTCCGGTTTTGACCATTTATTTTTGTGGACAAGTTTGCGAAATTCGTCTCTTTTTTTCTAAAGAAAATATTAACCTCGCAACCAATAAGGATTGATTGATTTTTCACCTAGAAAATTCTTTCTCTCATTTTTTGTGGTAGTAACGAAAAAAATACTGTGGCGGACTAACCCAGGGCCCCAGGGCGGCAGTAAAAAAGCAGACCTCCTTTTTTTGGTGTTTAAGAATGCTTCAGTTTATGTATGTCATTTTCATTCTGCCTAGCCTTTTCCCAACTATGTTGGGGTCGGCTTCCAGTCTAACCGGTTGAAGCTGAATACCAGTATTTTACATGGAGCGACTGTCTATCTGACCTCCACAACCCAGTAACTGGGTAATACGATATCCCTTGGTAAGACTGGCTGTCAGATTTTCGGGCTTCTGACTACCCGTAACGACTGTCAAAGAAGACAGCTGGGACCATAGAGGAAAGTAATATATGGCCGGGACCAACGGCTTAACGTGCTTTCCGAGGCACGGAGTAGTCTCATATGTACAGATGGGCTTCCAGTTTAACCGGATGCAGCTGCTCTAACCTCCACAACTCAGGAACTGGGTACCTAATATGATACCCCTTGGTTAGACTGCCTGTCAGACTTTCGGGCTTCTGACTACCCGTAACGATTGTCAAAAATCCACGAATGACAGCCGGGACCAACGGCTTAACGTGCTTTCCGAGGCACGGAGTAGTCTTGATATGTAAAGATCACCCATCCACTGACCAACCCCGGCAAGCGTAGCTTTACCTGGTGGATCGATCCGTGCGGTTGTTATTACTTAGCCACGAGATTATGTTTATAATTCTAGTTAATTAAATAGCAAAAGATTAATGATTGAATTATGGCAAAACATACAACAAGGATTCGTTTTTTCAGGGAGGTCCAATTTGGTCCTCACGTTGTGCTATACACAGACGTCCGGGCTGTTTTTAAATATGATGAATAAACTAGAAATGTAGGATGCAAGAGCGAGTGAGGACAGCTCAATTTTTTTTTGCACCGGGAAATTCTCGTCTCGTTTTTTGTCGCTTTGTTATAATAATAATAATATCCTTGGAAATTTTACAAAACGCCATAATATAGTCCCAATCTAAGCAACCTAATGCTTGTATTATGGTAACGAAACGGCAGATAAACTACTTATATACATTTCTTTTGTAAATACATAGATATTATAGATAGAAAAACACCCAGACCCGTAACAAATACTTGCAGGTCGTACAAATATTTGTTCCGTGTGGGAATCGATCCCGCGACATACTGCGCAGCAGTCAATCACTCAACCACTGCGCCAACCGTGTACAGGAAATTCATGATAACAAGAAGAAATTTTGTAGTTTGGCGTGGAGGGCACGTGCGTGTACTGGCGTTCAAAAGGTAGTAGTAAAGTAAAAGTGCAAAATTTTACAGTTACCTGGCGGTTTGTCGTCGGTCCCCAGTTTGCCCTGATCGCGGCAAATTATGAACCTTAGTACCTTGTCATCATCAGAAGGTTCTACTACCCTTCCCTGAGGCTCCGTGCTGGACTGCGATATATAAGGGGCAGATAACACGCAAGGGTATCGTGATACCAACTGCAGTACTGAAAAACAAGGGTACAAATAGCATTAACCCCCTTACAAGTTTCAAATAATACATTTAAGACTCATACGAAACTATTAATACTCAATTAAATATACAATGTAATTATGATATAAAATGTAAATACCACAAAGACATTTTGCTAATTTAATTTAATGTTTCTTTACTTATTAAAAACAAAACAAAAAGCACCTTCATCCTCTCTCCTACTACCAATTAATTTAACTTTGCTGTGCCCGACAGGGTCCATATGTTTAACATACCATCTGTTGTATTTAACATAATGGAATGCAATAAAGTATTGAGTATTGAGTACTATTTTAATGAACGCTGTATAGCGCCTGTGTAGTCACACAACGCTTTGTCTTCTTCTTTCAAATGTCAAATTTCTGACGTTTGAAAGAGAGAAACTAACTAACTTAGTAACACTATACAAGTAGATGTATTAACTATTCAATTTATTTGTAAGGGAGTTTAATTAGTTGCAAGCAGTGATAATTTAGTGGTGTGACCGTCGGACTGCCAAGTCTTGAGTTCGAACCCAAGGCACGCACCTCATTGCACTTCACTGATTTTACGGATTCATGTGCGTATTGTATAATTATCACTAGCTTAAAAATCGGTGAATGAAAACATTGTGAGGAAACTCTGTCTGAGAGATATTTCTCAACAATATGTGAAGCTAAGTCAGAGGCCCATGGGCAGCATAAAAACTCTGACACCAGGTTAGTCACTAACCACACGAAAAGAAGAAGTAAGGGGGTAAGTATTGTTGGTCTGACTATTTAATTACCCTGTTGATGTTGGACTATTGAATAAGATAAGATAAGATAAGTCTTTATTTGCTTTAAACATGGTATAATGGTGTTACAGTTTTAAACAATGTCCACATGTTTAGCTATACAGAATATCAATTGCATGCAAAATAATAATCATGTCAAAACAACAGTAAATATCAATTAAATCATTTTAATTATTAGATGAATATAATGTTATAAAATGTCAAAGAAATCTTTAATGTCATAGAAATTATGTCCAATCAGCCACTTATACAGTTTATTTTTAAATGAATTATAATTATTTATACATTTGAGTTCTTTCGGAATTTTGTTGAAAATGCGTACACACATCACAAGGCAACTTTTAGCATACTTGGCTGATTTAGGATTCTCCTTCGTTACAAGTCTGTGTGGATCTTTTGTTGGACGAGAGATTATTTCATAAGCTTTTCTGAACAATCCCTTATTACTGTAGACAAAGTTACAGATTGCGTATATATAAGGTGCAGGAAGTGGTAACAGACCAAGTTTTTTTAAAAATGGCTTACAAGATTCATCAGAACGAAGTCCGCAAATGGCCCTGATGCACCTTTTTTGTGCAATGAATGCTCTGTCTTTATCGGTACTATTCCCCCATAAGATAAGCCCGTAACTTAAAATAGATTCGATATATGCATGGTATGTGGTAATTGCCGTTTTAACGGTTGTTACGTTCTTTACCTGTCTGAGGGCGTAAGTAAATTTATTAATCCTATTGCATAAATCATCTAAATGTCCTTTCCAATTTAAGTCTTGGTCTATGAGCACACCTAGGAATTTGGTTTGCGTTACTTCTTTTATTCTGACAATATTAAGTTTAAAATTGTATTTGGCATGTTTCGACTTATTAAATTGAATAAAATTCGATTTCTCTAAGTTAATTTTTAATTTATTAGTCTGTAGCCATTGTAAAATTTTGTCAATAGTAGGTATTATTAATGTCTATTTCATGATCAGAAGGTGATTTTTTGTCAGATGATACGATAATTGAAATGTCATCTGCGAATAATATAATTTTATGATGAGTCACCAGTGGTATGTCATTTATGTATAGCAAGAATAATATGGGACCTAATACACTTCCTTGAGGGACGCCACATTTATTTACCCTAGATACAGAACAGTAGGAAGTGAGTACGTTTTCATTTACTTTGTCTATAACAACGTATTGTTTTCGATCACTTAAATAAGACGAAATCCACTGCAGTGCAACTCCTCTTATTCCCAGTATTTCCAACTTTTTCAATAATACGTCATGTGCTACGAAGTCAAAAGCTTGTGACAAGTCGAAAAAAATACCTGTTGTTAATTTATTATTGTTTAAGTTACTCAGGATAAGGATAAGAATACCCAGGGGTATTGGTCCTGCACTATTTAATGTCCCTAGATATAATATAAGTCCTGGCCAATATTGTTGGGAATATTTATAGGCTTCATTCAAGCCAAGGGCTTAATAATCAGTTTATAGCAATCCACTGCTGGACATAGCTGCTGCATCTCCAGGGAGGCTAGACAAGTGTCAATCGCTCCGTGTCGATTCGATTTCGAAAATTTTTGACTGAACAATTCGTTATCCCAGCGATTCGGATAGTCAAGAACGCCGCTTGTCAACGCATTTGTATGGGATATTGATCGAGTTTCATTACACAATTTGAGATTGTCTAGCACGTAGCGTTCGAAAACGATTGCTCACGTGACATTTCGAAAGCTTAATGCCAGTTCAATACATTTCGGATTTATGTAATTTCATTATCATCATCTGCCTAGCCTTTTCTCAACTATGTTGAGGTCGGCTTCCAGTCTAACCGGTTGCAGCTGAATACCAGTATTTTACATGGAGCGACTGCCTATCTGACCTCCACAACCCAGTAACTGGGTAATACGATACCCCTTGGTAAGACTGCCTGTCAGATTTTAGGGCTTCTGACGACCCGTTACGACTGTCAAAGATGCACAAATGACAGCTGGGACCAAAAGCACGAAGGAGTCTCGGTATGTGAAGATAGTCACCCATCCACGGCCAACCCCGGCAAGCGTGGCTTAACCTGATGGATCGTCCGTGCGGCTCTTAGTACTTAGCCATGAGCTATGTAAATTCAATAAGTATGGTACTAAAACTACACTACTAACACTAGGTTAGAAGTATGTTTTTACTAACACGATATGGTTATTTGCGTCGGAAATAAAGAGATTCTATTCTATTCTACTCTATTATCGTGACTTTGTCTAGGTCAACAATAGTAACAAATTTTGTGGCGCTTGTGTTTGACGCGGTGAGCACGCGCTCTTTCAGAGTGAGTTAAATCACTACCTTCATAGTATTAAACAAAGTCGCTTCCTCTGTCCCTATATCCCTATGTATGGTTAAATCTTTAAAACTACGCAACGGATTTCGATGCGGTTTTTTTTAATAGGTAGAGTAATTCAAGAGGAAGGTTTATGTGTATAATTTGTCGACATATTTTGCGGGCGAAGCCGCGGGTGGAAGCTAGTAAAAAATAAAAACAATAATAATAAAAGAAGATAGAAAAAAGGTCTAACTGAATAAAGGACTAGATTTACCTTCGTCGCGATGGTTGCAAGTAAACATCCTCAAGTGACATACACTGATAAACGTCTTGTAAATCCCGTGTTGGCATTTCCCGCAAACCATAACGTCGCGTGAGGGACAGACAGTTGGACACGTCACTTCATATTGTTTCTTATCTGTGCAAAATATAAAAAAAAAACGTGAGGTGTCGTTGGACACCCGCACCCTAACTTTGTAACACACTTTCAATCATCATTCTCCTGTTCTTACCCCAATTTATTTGTGGTCGGCGCAACATGTCTTTCTCTTCCATACTTCTCTATTAGTCGTCATCTCGGTATTCACTCCCTTTATGAAAGCCGATATGGCTAGCCATATCGTCTTTCACACAATTCATCCATCGATTCTTTGGTCTTCCTCTACTTGTATAGCCATCCAATTTCATACTCACAATTTTCCTGACAACGTTTTCCTCATTCCTCCGCCTAACATGTTACCATGACAACCGATTTCCACACAACTTTTCAGTCGCCAGTGTCCGTTACAGACTTCCTCTTATATAATTACTAGCTTCTGCCCGCGACTTCGTACGCGGACCCTGTTGCTTATGCCAGCGACAACGGGGTCGCCATTTATGTTATTTTTTATCATTTTTCCCATTTAAATCTTTTATCACACTGAGCTTTAGTTTTATTTCATTCCAACAACCACCAAAACATACAGTCCATTTGTCATCGTTTTCATTTTGGTAACCGCATTATTATATTCCCCACTTGTCTCTAGAGACCTAGAAGTTAATGCGTAGATACGGTTGGAACTCAAGCACAATTCTCTATCCGTGAACGTCTCCGACTCGCGAGACAATACATAACGTTCACGATCAGAGGTCAGTCGCACATCACGTGCCCCACTTGTCTCTAGAGACCTTGAAGTCGATGCGTAGATACGGTTGGAACTCAAGCACAATTCTTTATCCGTGAACGTCTCCGACTCGCGAGACAATACATGACGTTCACGATCAGCGGTCAGTCGCGCATCATATTCTTCACTGGTCTCTAGAGACCTAATGAATACGCTGAGAACGCAGGCGTGTTTCGCGACCCGAAGAGGTTTCCACGGAGCGAGTTGCAGCCTAATGTTCTCGAACAGCATCAAGTCTCTCCTGACGCTCTTCGGTAGATTCTTGGGATCTTATGATCCTCAATCTTTTAACTCTCTTGGAACATTGGGAAAGATTTGACCTCTTTCTAGGCATGGTCATAGTTTTATTGTGAAGATACCTGATCAATAAAAATCTAAATTAAAATGACTGCTCCCCTGCGTTACCGGGTAGGCTACCGTGTCACGAAGATAAATGAAAAGGAAATTAAACACTCAAACAACATAAGCCCGAAGGCATATTCATACGATAAAATAAAAAAATAAATAGGAGTTTTGGCCAGTAGTCAAATATTCAATGATATACCATCGTCATCGAAAATCAGTCCTAAACTGTTACCGCCTTCACCGCGTGCAGGTACTCCCAGTTTATGTTATTTTATAATTACACAGTAAAATTAGTGATAGCTTTGATTTCCACATCAGATGTTTCTGATCTTCGATTTTTATAAGTCAACAGGAAATGCCCATCATATTGAACAACAAAGACGTCAAAGACGTCATTCCTATATGTGTTATGTTGTAGCTAGGCTCTTGGAGTTCCACAACAGGTGTTCCAGATCTTCGATTTTTATAAGTCAACAGAGAGTGCTCATCAGATTGAACAACTTGTGCTAAGACGTTATTCCTATATGTGTTATGGTATGGTGTAGCTAGGCTCTTGGAGTTCCACAACAGGTGTTCCAGATCTTCAATTTTTATACGTCAACAGAGAGTGCTCATCAGGCTGAACAACTTTCGCTAAGACGTCATTCTTATATGTGTTATGGTGTAGCTAGGCTCTTGGAGTTCCACAACAGGTGTTCCAGATCTTCGATTTTTATAAGTCAACAGGAAATGCCCATCAGACCAAACAACTTTTGCTAAGACGTCATTCCTATATATGTTACAGTGTAGCTGGGCTCTTGGAGTTCCACATCAGGTATTCCAGATCTTCAAATTTATTCTCTCAGCAGAAAATGCTAATTACGTGAAACAATTTTTGCTAAGGTATCATTTTTGTATCTCTTATAGTTTAGCTGGTCTGTTGCGGTTCTGCATCAGGTGTTCAAGTTTTCAAGATAAATTATAGCCTATATGTTGCCCAGACTTAATACCTATACAACAAAAAAAAAATCATTCCAATCCGTCCAGTAGTTACGAAGATTAGCGTGTACAAAGAAACAGACAAACGGACAAAATTTTTTTTTTGGATTCATCCTCTATTACTGTTTATAAACCCCCCTCAATTATTATTTTTTTAATATATTCAATGTACAGACACAGTTTTTTTACTGTTTTATTATAATGTATATAGATATATATACTCATTCCTTATTCTATCCATTCGCGTAACACCACACATCCCTCTTAACATTCTCATCTTAGCTGCATGCAATTGTCTTTCAGTCAAACTCTGATCCATACAAGACGGCAGGTCTAACCATGCTTTTATAACTAACACTTACAATCCCAATCTAAATTACTTTGAAGGAGATTGTTAATCCATTGCTTCATATAATCGACTTTCGGGCTTCTGACTATTCGGAACGACCGTCAAAGATCTTACAAATGACAGCCGGGACCAACGGTTTAACGTGCTTTTCGAGGCACGGAGGGTTCTCAGTATTTTATAAGTATAAGATTGTGACCACCCATCCGCGGGTATGGATACGGGCCCCTATTAATAACAGTCGCAACTAATAATTGAAACAGAACATACCTGTTTTGGACAAGGATTCTGTAAAAATAAATAATAATAAAGATTCAGTATTATAAACTTCTGGACCGTTCTAGATAAACTACGATAACATGGTCCGCCCCTCCAAAATTCAAAACGTTTGAAAGTATTTGTGACAGTAATTACCGCGCGCCACCAAGACTCACAACGCATGTCGCTGCCGGCCTGCTACTGAAGACGAATACTTACAACTACATACAAACTCTTTCGTAAGGATGTGGTGACTACAAGGTGCGGTACGTAAGATGCTGTCCAGAATTACAAAGGAAGCCAATGACGGTGTAGTACTTAGTTGAGAAGTTTTCGGCCAACAAAATCTTAAATTACAAAGCAGTCATGCCAACTTACCCTTGCTATAGTTTCCAGTTTCGCCTGAAATCATTGGAAATTCTGGCCCAAGATCTTGACTCCCTCTTTGTGATCCTGATGCTTGAAACGGATTGTTCGACAATTTAATTTTCGCCTTTAATTCTGGCGACAACAAAACGAGTTTTTCATTAAACCTACCAATTTTGGTACCGAGATATTCAAAATTACAACACTAGCCAAACTGGCCGAAAAAATCGTGATGCCATTTAATTTTTTTTTTTTTTTCTGTAATCAAAAATCTACGAATGGCTTGCATTTTTTTTGATGCCATTTCAATTATTTTCTTTTCTGTAATCTGTAATGGCTTGCATTTTTTTTACAGTGCGGAATGCCTGTGTTTATATTCATGTAAAGGAGGAGGATGCGCCTAGAATTTCGCGGGCTACCTCGAAATTCAAATTTTCTTCGGTTTTTTGCAATTTGCAGGTAAGTGTCAGGTTGTGTGTTGATCGAAATACGAGAAGCAGCCGTAGCAAGTACAGACGCCAGCACATCAAGCTATCCCTAACTGTCAAATTTTCTCAATTAAAAATGAACCTTATGTCTTTGCAATAAAGTTGAAATCTTATGGTTGAAATACTATCAAAGAAATTTGACAGATTGTGGTAACTTGATGTGCTGGCCTCTGTAAGTATTTATAGAACTGTATTATTTAATAACACCGATACAACCCAATAAGTTCTTAAAGCTACAGATTACAGAATGAGTCTTTCACGAAATCATGATATTTAAGGAGAAACCTAACTTTGAGTGTTTTATTAATCATTCTAATGATCATAATTCTGTACAAAAATTCAATAAAAAAAAATACAAAGTATCAAAACTGTTATGTCGAACTATATAGGGTTACAATATACGTACGATAGTGGCGCCACCATTATTTTCACGACCTTTTTGCCAAGCTACGCACTTGCTACAGTTGCGAATATTACTCACATACTGCCTGACACTAACAAGCAAATTGCAAAAAACCTACGAAGAAGTTCGGGAACTCTGGCAAATCCCCCCTTCATACGATACTAGCTCCTGCTAGAGGCTTTATCACAGGGACATAAGGTTCATTTTCAATTGGGAAAATTTGACATTTAGGTATAGCTTGATGTGCTGGCGTCTGTGCTAAAGAAATAAAAAATGCTTTAAATCCAGACTACAACTAGCTCTGTGCCAAATTTTCCCGCTCTGGGTGGAGCGGAAGGGAGTGTCAGACTCTTACTGACTAAAACCCATCCATGTTCCTTCCTTAGCCCTTTGTGTTTCGGGGTAGCGGTAACCCTTTCGGAAAATCCCACTGTATCGCAAGTTGATGTCTGACTAGGTACGTTACTAAGTGCCAAAGCCAAAAAAAATGCGTCACGTCACATATGCTCGTTGACTGACACTTACGTTGTTTCGTTTTAAGATCTCAAAATTACATCCAAGAGAAATGATGTGACGTTCTGTTCCGTAACTTACCAAGTTCAGCGCCATCTATCCGACTTGGAAAGAGTTAAAAATAAAATCGGTCATTGGGAAAATTTGACAGTTTGAGGTAACTTGATGTGCTGGCGTCAGTATTTAAAAAGTACCTTTCGCCGATGACGCTACATAAGCCTTTGGTTGGAGCTGCAAATGCTGCATTGAGCCGTAGTCCTCATCTTTTATACCCAGTAGATAGCCGGCGACTCCTTGAACAATCCATACATCAGTCTAAAGTCCTTAGAAATTTTCGTGAACTCTTTGAACTAGCGGGATAACTTTAGTATCCTTTGGCAGGCGGGTGGGGGTGGGAGGTGGAAGGCGGAGGGGGGGTGTCCCCTCTCCTCCGGTACCACTCCCCGGAAAAGGTAACGCACCATTATTGAGAAAAGCTGATATTTGTAATCTAACCTCAAAACATCATTAAAGCCAACCCGATCTAGCTCTTGGACTATACCGTACTAAATGAACTCAATACATATTCTAAACTAAGACAGATTAAATCCGTGACTTGGTGACGAATTAGCGATATTTGGTACAAAACAGATTTTCGCTAAATGCCCTAGTTTTTGAGATATAAATGTGTCCAAGCTGGTGAGACTCCCTCCAGATCGACCCTTAAACCCCATAAACCCTTGCATGTTCAGAACCAGTAACCGGCAAATTCTGATATATTGGTGACAAATTTCGACTTATTAGCGACTATTTTATTGTGTTAAGTATCAAAATTAAAATCCCTAATGGTCAATACCTAATACTCAATCATTTATGTATTCCACAATCTATATACTTAGGTGGTAAGTTAACATTTGATGAACCAATCGTTGACCCACTCGGGCACAGCAAAAGAAAATTTGCCATGCTGCAATTTGCTTTGCCATGGCGGCCAAGCCTTGTCCATGACACTTTAATTAAATATTTTAGGAAGGAAGAAAAATAGGTTTAGTGTCACTAAAACCAGCGCATACAGAAAAGAGACCTAATAAACTAGAGCAGGTATAAAAAAAATACATAAAACAAAAAAACATCCACGCAAGATATATCTCGAGCACAATACAGGAATAGTCTGCAGCACGTCTATGACTGTGACAAGAAGGCTTCCAGACTTCCACTCATCTATGGAGGGTACAAGTAAGGAGGACTATCTCTACATCTCTATATTTTGAGTACTTATTATAAAAAAACATAGTTTCCAAGATCTCTGTAGATGGCGTTGAACTGACTACGTTACTAGGTGCCGGAGCCAAAACGCTTAAAAAAAACATTGTGTCACGTCTATGGAGGGTAGACGTAAGGAGTACTATCTTCTAAGGAGTTCAAGTTGAAAAAGTTTCCAGCTGTAAGTAACAGTTCAAAAACCGTTCAAAATGGCGCTCGCATAGCAACAGTGTACGTATGAATGCAGTGGCGTAACTAAAGGGTGGCAGGACTGGTTAAACGCCACGAGCCCCCGGCCTGAGAGGCTGCGAGCTTAAAAGTGACCTAACATTTTTATCAAAATTCAGTAAAAAATATAAATTTGAGGCACCGTGCAATGGATTTGCCAAGGGCCTTAGATGGTAAAGTTACTCCACAGTATGTATGTAGCAGTTGTTGACAGAAGTGTGCTGAGTTAATAAATTTACTATTTTTGTTGACTAAAGTAATTAGTAACAGTACAGTATAAAAACTTTCAACTATTTACATCCAAAATAATTTTGTAATCATAACCTAAAACAACTGCTGTGAGAAAACTTGGAGAGTGATTTATTAATTAAATCACTCTCCACGTTTTCTCACAGCAGTTGTTTTAGGTGAACTTTGCAGACGTTAAGTTATTTTGTAGTGAACAGTTATAAAACTTTTAAAAATAATCTGCAAAATTTCTATAAAATGTACACTGATGCGATTGTAGCGCCACCCTAACTTAACGCATTTCGACGGACACTTTTTCATACCCAGAGATAGTCCTCCGTACCTCTAACCTCCATAGTGCAAATTGTACCTGATTTTATTTTTTTTCTTTCATTCATTTCAAATTCAGAATCAGTCCCGGAGCTGAACGGGTAATACACAGCCTGTAGCCTGTCCTTGTGTGGCCATCCACCGCGACCTTTCATTGGCAAACGATTGTCATTGTCTATGGATATAACATTCGAATTTTCGTTTTTCCATTGTAGGTTGAGTTTCTTGTTGTTTATTCTCGATTGCTTCTTACGAAGTTTGTGTTTTTTGCTGTTATCTGTGGGATTTCGTGACGACATATTAACAATAACACACCTACATTCCTCTCTAATTTCTTTTTGTTTTATTTTGGATCACTGTTATTACTACACACGGTAATTTTTAATTCCCTGCTATCCTTTCAGTTAATGAGAGAATTCATGATCATAAACAACTTTCACTATGCTGCGAAATAACGCTACAATACAGTGTGTTAGATTAAACGAGAGACATTCTTTCAGCGGGGTACTATACACATGAAAATGAACAACTTTGACTATGGAACTATATCCTAAAATCATGAAAAAAAATCTGCTGTTCGGTACATAATATACAGGGTGGAATTTTGTAATGCCCCCTGGAGGGAAAGTACTCTTAATACTGTAGATAGAAAATTTTACTCAAAGGAAACATTCCTTTATTTTTGAATAGAAAGAAAACTGCATTCAAAAATTTCCAAAACATCGCTTGCCACACCCGGGAATCGAACTGACTAAAATCTGGAAAAAGTACACACTGTACTTTTATTGCCGCGATCGTTAGTATCAATTATAAGGATGAAATCTCTCGAACAAACTTGATAAATTAAATGATAGGAAAACCATGAAATCTTTAATTATTTACAAAAAATTGTAAACTAATTAATTAGTTGCTCGAAATGAGGTCCATTTTCTTGGATACACAAATGTATTCTTCTAAATAAATACATTTAATACCTGGATTGGTACAAACGGCACAATCAGATGGCCTGCGAGATCACCAGATCTCACCCCTTTAGATTTTTTTTTATGGGGATATGTTAAAAACCAATCTTATGCGAATGTAAACGAGTTGAGAGTTGAAGTTCAGAATACGATTTATAATATTCACCACAACACGTTATTAAAGGTTACAAGAAATGAATTTGTTAGAAGAATACATTTGGGTATCCAAGAAAATGGAGCCCATTTCGAGCAACTAATTAGTTAATTTACAATTTTTTGTAAATAATTAAAGATTTCATGGTTTTCCTATCATTTAATTTATCAAGTTTGATCGAAAGATTTCATCCTTATAATTGATACTAATGATCGCGGCAATAAAAGTACAGTGTGTACTTTTTGCAGATTTTAGTCAGTTCGATTCCCGGGTGTGGCAAGCGATTTTTTGGAAATCTTTGAATGCAGTTTTCTTTCTATTCAAAAATAAAGGAATGTTTCCTTTGAGTAAAATTTTCTATCTACAGTATTAAGAGTACTTTCCCTCCAGGGGCCTTACAAAATTCCACCCTGTATATGTTCGCATAATTCGTCAAAATGTATGGAACAGCTGATATTTTTATTCATATTTCAGGGTTGATCCTACGCGGGATTGTCCGAAAGGGTTACCGCTACCCCGGAACATAAAGGGCTACGGAAGGAACATGGATGGGTTTTAGTCAGTAAGAGTCTGACACTCCCTTCCGCTCCACCCAGAGCGGGAGAAGTCATTGAATGATTTCCCAGCCTTAAAAAAAAAAAGGGTTCATCCCACGGACAAGTTGTTGATTTCCAATTCCATGAGCACTATACAAGCTGAAAGTATGTCCCTCGTTTAACCTAACACACTGTTTAAGTAACATGCGAGCACATCAAGCCAAACTATTAAAATTTCCCAATTGAAAATTATTTTTAAGTTTTGTAATAATGTTGAAAATGTAATCAAGAAATTTGACAGAATGGCGTAGAGACTTGATGTGCTGGCCTCTACACCTGTTTCATACATTTTCATCAATGAAATATTGCTTTTTTTGTATGAACCAGCCGATTTTTTTTTTCTAGATTTCGGAGATGGTCTTATAGTGACAGTTACTCATAATCATGAGTACTTTCCTTTTGAACGCCAGAGAATAAACGCACGCGTGCCCTCCACGCCAAGGTACTTTATTTCATTTTATATTCTTTATTTGTTATCATGAATTTTCCAATATGCATGGTGTCTTTAATTGATGATTTAGTTAATTGTTCATTTCGTTTTTTAGTGTTGTTGCCATTATCACATATTTGCGTGGTTGGCGTACAGGGCATGCGCTTGCTTGTCACATAATTATGATGAGACAATGGCGTTCAAAAGGTTAACAGTGAAATAAAAATCACCTTGTTATTTTATCCTCTATGGAAAAGAAAGAAGAAAATAAAACGTTTATTTGCAAGAAACATGGCGCAAATAAAAGAACAAGTTGGGTCATATCCATGATCAACGTAAAACGGCGGTTAAAATATAAACAGTACTGGTCGATCGATCAGGTTAAGCAACGGTTGCCGCGGTTGGCCCGTGGATGGGTGATCATCCATACGCACATACCAAAATCCCTACCTGCTTCGGAAACCACGTTAAGCCGTTGGTCCCGGCTGTCATCCGTGGATCTTTGACAGTCGTTCGTCAGAAGCCCGAAAGTCTGACAGCCAGTCTTACCAAGCGGTATCATATTACGCGGTAACTCATGGGTTGTGGGTTGGCGGTTGATCTATTTAAAATACTGGTATTCAGCTGTATCCGATTAGACTACAAGCCGACCCCAATATAGTTGGGAAAAGGCTAGGCAGATTAGGGTGATCCACGCAAAATGGTCACCGCTTAGCATGATGCTGTAACCTTATTACGAGACAAAACCCCAGCGCTCATTTTCAGCGTTAGCCTTGGCATATAAGAAACGTTACCTATACGTAAATGTACAGATTATAGCACATCAGGTTACTCCAATCTGTCAAATATATTTGATAGTCAACTTTATTAAAAAGTCTATGGTTCGTTTTCAATTGGGAAAATTTGACAGTTAGGGATAGCTTGATGTGCTGGCATCTCTCTAATAAATATTGACAGCCCCCGCTGTTATAAATATGAAATAGCTATACGGACACATAATTTTACATTATAATAATAAATTCTTTATTTAGGACAACATTAGATCCACTGTGTTAGTAAATTCCTTATAATTAATGTTAGTGACGTAATATTTAAAAACTTTTTCACCGAGATCGCTTCATGTGGACGACGAACAAGCGAAGGGAACGTACTTCACTCGTTCATCACCCCCACAAATCGTCTCAGAATAGGAGAGTAGATACTCTCTGCCACTGTCCTCAGAATACTGTTGTCACTGTCCCGCAGTCTTGCTATTAAGGACGAGATTTTGTTTCGCATGACCGCATAAAAGTCGTCGGTTCGATTCAGCGCAAACATCTCAGATGCACTACAAAAACGGGGCAGTCCCAACAGCATTCTGAAAACATTATTATATTGGATGCGCAGGACCTCCAGCGATCTTTTGGTAAAGCTGACCCACAGGCTCCCCGTGTACATACCCTGACAATATGCTTTAAAAAGGGTTATTTTAACCTGATTAGTACAACGGTAAAACCTGCGCGCCAACATATTCCCTCTGACCGCCAGTGCCCTGCGCTCCCTCTCTATGTCCACATTGTCCTTAAGGTCGTCGGTAAGTATGTGCCCCAGGTACTTAAAATTATTTACTCGCCTTATGCTCAAGCCATTCAGAGTAAAACCTGGTGCATAGTCGAGGGTCTTACCAGCGGCCTTAAAAACCATGTATTCACTCTTTTTTACATTATATACGAGTCCGTGTGAAGCTGCATAGTTCTCGCATACTCTCAACATCTCTCTAACCGATCCCGCAGTCGGGCCCAGCAGCACCATGTCATCCGCGTAGCTGATATTATTAATGGTAACACCACCCACGCGGCACCCGACCCGCATGCCACCGAGCTCGACCAGAAGATCGTTCACATATAGGTTGAAGAGTCTAGGAGACGTCAGACCCCCCTGTCTCACACCGCACTCCAACCTATACGGGTTAGAGAGTGTTGCTGACCATTTCACAACATTTGTTTGGTTTGCATACCAATACCGCAGAATTCCGAGAACTCCTGCCGGTATATTCCTGTCCCCCAGCTTTCTCCAGAGCACATCATATGACACGAGGTCGAAGGCTCTGGAGAGATCCAGGAAACAGGCATACACCGTGGTTCGGCGGTCAGTATAGTATTGGACAGTATTCTTGAGACTTAAAATAGCACTCTCCGTCGATAGTTTGGACTGAAAACCAAACTGTGCATCATGCACATGCAGATATTCTTTCAAGCATGACTCAAGAATACTGTCCAATATCTTGGCAATTGTAGTTGCGAGAGAGATAGGACGATAGTTGCCTTTGTCAGAGATGTCACCTGTTCGGTTTTTAACTATAGGCACTACCATAGTCTTCATAAGATCAGCTGGCAGGTAGGCATGGCTAATACACATTGTGTACAATAGAGACAGGACCCTCGGTAGATGGACACCAGCATATTTGAAATGCTCGATGCTGAGCCCGTCATGCCCGGGAGATTTACCTCCGTTCATATTTCTAATTGCGTTTCTAACTTGTCCAGCTGAAAAATAAATCAATGGTTGCACTCCCTGACTGGCGGACCCATCATCGGACATCTCAACTGAGGGACCAAGGGGAGACTGCACCTCAAACAATTCCCTAAACATATTAGCAATACCCTCTGGATCTTCCTTCCCTCCAACGCTTACCGGTAGGCCAGGCCGAGTATTTAGATTATTTGTGGATTTCCAAAATTTACTGAAATTATTCGTCGCCCTCTGTTTAGCTATTATGTCCATTTTGATTTGATCCTGATTTTTCTGGCACCATTTAAGGCGCCCCTTAAATATTTTACGTGACTCATTCATTTGTTGATAAATGATTCCACAAGTTGGACGGTTATTCAATACCCATACATCAAATTTAAGCCTGGCCTCTCGGTAAGAATCGTGCACGTGTTTATTCCAGCCGCATAGCACTTTCCCTCTCTTTGGCTTATGCCTACCCTTTTGACTAGTTTGGACTGCAGTGGTAGTTACTATGTTAACAACTTTGGTATATAAATCATCTAAAATACTTCTGTGCTCTATTAAATACATTGCAATGACAAAATTATGTAATAAATCAAATACTTGCCTTCAAATCCAGCTGAAACATAAATTAAATTTTGTTTTGCTTGAAACATAACATTATTCCTAACCTACAATGCAGTTTTTATTTAAAAAAACAAAAAAGATTCCCACGGGCCACGAACTGTTACCGCCTTTTTTGACGTCAGTTTTTTTTTTAAATTGGGAATTAGCCCTGCTCTGGAATTCAATGTCGCGCTCTCTCGGTGAAAAGCGACGAATGAGGTCTAAGGTGGAACGAGCATGCCAAGAAGATATTTACAGCTTCCAAAAAGGTTGTTATATTTGCGCCGTTTGAGGTTTTCTCACAGCCCGCCGTGCATGCCTGAGAGATATTTCTCAACAGTATGTGAAGCTAAGTCAGAGGCCCATGGGCATTATAACTCTGACACAAGGTTAGACACTAACACGAAAAGAAGAAGAAGATTTAAATTAATATACAAAAGAATTATTTAGTAAAAAGAGTGTGTAATTTGTTTTTTTTATTTCGCTCTTACTGCTGATTTCTAAGAAGTATTAATTACATGACAAGGTAAATATAAAGTTCAGCGGGGACTTTATCCCACATATCAGGATTCCAAGGATCCGCTATGGGATGTTTATGGCGTCCGAACGGCTTTCCAGGCGATTCTGAGAAACAAAATCCAATAAAATAAACCCTAAAGGGGCCCCGAGACGGTCAAACGGTTTGATTCAAACCTTACGTGTTTGATGAAACCGTTTGATGTCGGTTTGAACGGTTGTCAAACGGCATTGCGCAGTTTGGTTCGGTACGCCGCCATAATTAGACTTGTGTGTGATACAGACAAGATGCGTTTTACCCACGAACATCTACTGAAAGTGCTAGAAACTATCGCTCCAGATGATTATAAGAATTTTCTGAGAATGAATTTTGTTCGACACACAAGTTCACGCTTCAAAATCCAGCTCTAAACTAAGCAGAGTTTGTTCAAACGCATCGGAACACGATCAAACGGCGCGTCAAACACAACAAAAATATGAAATTTCATCAAACAAGCTTCAAACTCGTAAATGTTTGACAAACCGTTCAAACTAGCTATGTAAACGATCAAAATGGTTTGAGTCAAACCAAAATTTACGTGTTTGAATCAAACCGTTTGACCGTCTCGGGGCCCCTTAAGACGTCTACACAATATGGAGACCACAGATAAGCAATAAATGAAACCACATATCTGTATTCGCAATTTTTGACGATATCCAAAAAAAAAACGAATCTGTCTAGTCTAAAAGTAGTTTTAATTTTCAACAATTTGAAGAATTGAACCACTAGAACAATTTGATTCAATGAACTTGGCGCAGGCCTGCGTCTATCGTTGCCGCTCTTATGGGGTCAAGATACGTTGTCAAAACAGTGTTTACTGAATTAATTTTGAAGTCAATTATGTTTTAAAATATGTTTTTTATTTACGGTTCTTTTGCTCAATTTTTAATTTTGCCGTAATGGGGTATTTAAAAGGACACTCAATAACGTTACTTTTATGAACTGTCAAAATGCGTAATTTATATGAAATAAAAAATTTTGACGTCACAGATTTTTTTAATCAAATAGAATACTTATTTGCATTAAATGCAATTCAACAATGATATATCTTTACATTATATTTAGTTTCTGTACGGTGATGGATGTTTTTATGATGAGCGGTATTTTTCCTTGTGATTTCATATTTTATTTTTGACCGATTCAAATAGTAAATTCGGTGGACTAGTATTACTTGTGGTTTAATTTTTTGCTTATATGTGGTCTTCATATTGTATATAAATGGAGGCAAAAACAAACACACGCTACACACGTTTTCGTGGCTGTGAAACTAACGAACCGCGCAGCTAATGTTGCCAACATTACCGTGCACACCTCCGTAGCAGTGGATTGTCTAAGGAAATGAATAATCTAAATAATAGACTTACTTTTTGGCCGGTCTGACGTGTCTGCAAATTAAGGCCACGTATTTAATTCACTTGATCCCCATTTTTAGGCAACTTTTGACAACTTGGAACGGTTCTGTTTGTGGACGGGCACACATACTCTGGCAGAGAGTTGACACTTTGGCCGTGACCATAGTAAATATAGAGGAGCTAAGTACGACTGGTCGGGATATCAGCCAAGTGCGAAAGAATCCTTGCAGTTCTTTGGTATACCGGTAGTGAAAGAGCGCTAGTGACACCAGGTCGTGGAGGTATTGCCTATACTCTCATAAGTATAGACTCTAGAAGACCGACAGGCATGCAACAATATGACTTTGACCTAAATATTGACCAGCCTTCTGGTCACGTGTATAGTCGACCAAGACCAACCGCTGGAAGGAACCCCGTAATACTCGCTGAGCACTCGGACCTAGTATTTCAACCCCAAACGGCTCGAACATATAGCTTCCAAATCAAATAGGTTGTTATATTTGCGTCGTTTGCGGTTATCTGCACCTGCAGCAGCTGCCCCAGCACAGCCTGCCGTGCTACGAAGATGGGATGATGCAAGGGTGTCGACACAGGCTGCATCTCACACCAAAGGCCTACCCAACTTCCAAGGCATTATAGTCATTCCGTCTGGCCTCTTATCTTCGTCACGTGCCAAGCTATTAGGTTCTAAAATAACTGGCACCCCGTAGCGTGGACAAGAACCCACCCCTGGCGTAGACAAGAGCCCGACGGCGTGCTGTATTTTTACTTTATTTTTAATATTTATACAAAAATTAAAGGTTGTTTGCTAATATTATTTTGTTCCGCTTATTATTTTAATTAATTTACAAATAATTATTTAGTAAGAGTGTGTTATTGTTTTTTTTACTTCGCTCTTACTGCTGATTCCTAAAACGTATTTATTACATGATAAGTTAAGTATAAAGTTCAGCGGGGACTTTATCCCGCATATCAGGATGCCAAGGATCCTCAATGGGATGTTTAGGGCGTCCGAATGGCTTTCCAGTCGATCCTGAGAAATCCAATAAAACCTAATACTCCCAGCGCCACTCTCGTGAGGTGCGCACATTATGACTCTTTTTTTTTGAGGGTGGGAAATCATTCAATGACTTCTCCCGCTCTGGGTGGAGCGAAAGGGAGTGTCAGACTCTTATGACTAAAACCCATCCATGTTCCTTCCTTAGCCCTTTATGTTCCGAGGTAGCGGTAACCCTTTCGGACAATCCCGCTTAATACCAAATGGACAGTTTATTATTAATAATTATTTTGTTTTTACTAATAAAAATACAAAAGTTTGACATTTTATTATTGACATTTCTCCTTAATTTCTGTAACTAATATTAATTGACATTTTTATTAATTTAATTATGTTGGTAATTTATTGTATTATATTTGACATTTATTATTGTACCTGCTCACTATCCAATTTTAAATAATTGTATTGTATTTTTGTTTCTTTCATTTAATTTTTTTACCTCCGAGCCGATGAATTATCAATGTTATGTACGCCGTTATTGTCACGTGCATCAGACCGAAAAATTGTAAATATTTTAATAATTGAATGTTGAATGTATGTGATGTGGCAGTACTTTTTTAGTTAGTTATTAAATAAACAAATAAAACGTTATGCTCTTCTCTTCTAGTATCCTAGAACACAAAGGGCTGATTTTTCAATCGTCATATAAGTTTTATTGGATGAATGAACATGGCATAGCAGTTTCACAGCTTTTGCAAAGAAAATATTATGACACACCACTAGGCTATCACTGCGATGGCGCAGGGCTTGTGTGGCCGGGTATACGTCAAAATATTTGCGTTGCGCCGATGCAATGCAACGCAATGCGCCGTGTGGACTGGCCCTGACGTTGTGCGACGTAGCGCAAGAAATATCATATTTAGTTAGCCTTAAAATTATTCGCGAAAAGAATATGAGTTGAGTTACGAGTGCATTTAAATGTATGGAACGGCTCATAATTTTTTCGTGATTTCAGGGTTCATCCCATAGTAAAAGTTTTTTGTAACGATGAGTACAATGCTCCCACGAAATTCTTAGAGTACATTTTTTAACACCTTGTACTATATTTAGCTAGTCTTGAATATGGGCTTTTCCCGAAAAAAATATATTATTCCTAAAAATGATGATCTATAAAAGAAAGTCGTGTTAGTTACATTATTTATAATTCAAGAACAGCTGGACCGATTTGGCTGAAAATTGGTGGGGAGGTAGCTTAGAACCCGGAGGCGGACATAGAACTTTTTATCCCGTTCGATCGCGTTCCCGTGGTAGGTTGGAAGGGTAGTAGGATTCTCAGTCATGACAGGACAACGTCTGTCGGGTCAGCTAGTTGTATATAAATGGAGGCAGGCGGAAACAAACATATAAACACGCTACACACGTTTGCGTGGCTGTCAAACAGACGAACCGCGCAACTAACGTTGCCAACATCTCCGTGCACACCTCCCTAGCAGTGGACGATATGGTCCACTTTGATGAGGAAATAAATAATCTAAATAATAAAGACTTACTTTTTGGCTGTTCTGACGTGCCTGTAAATTAAGACGTGGATTTAATCAATCTTCTGATCCCCTTTTTAAGGCAACTTTTGACAACTTGGGAACATTTCTGGGACCTTGGAAAGTTTCGAAGACCTTGGAGTCATCACGCGGTGATCATCCTGCGGTGGCTGGGACAGTAGGACCTTTCCCTCTCCCATCCCGCCACCTCCTTCGCGAGCATAACTGCTTCGTAGAGGGAGGTGCCTGCTTCCCAATCCCTCTAGCTCCGGACCATGGCTTGCACCAGGGCCGGACGCGAGAGGTCGCCGCCGCCGCTAATCGCCTCTACGAGGACACGGCGGTGCTCCGCCTAAGCTGGGCAGATCTCCAACGTATGCTCGACCGTATCCTCTGGGCGATCCTCACAGTGGTAACAACCGGGCGTTTCCTTTCGCCTGATGATGTGCAGGAACCTCTCGAAACATCTATGTCCGGTGAGGACCTGCGTCAGGTGGTAGGTGAAGGCGCCGTGACGCCTCTCCAGCCACTCCTCAAAGAGGGGTCTTACCGCCACAATCGTGGCGTGCCCTCCGCTGGGTTGACAGTCGCTCTTTCCAAGCCGCCATGAGATAGCGCCGGATGTCCGTCCGCTCCGCCGCAATTTGTCGCGGAAACGGAGTTTCCCCCCGGCTTAGTAATTCCGCGCGCCACTCGTGCAGGCGCGCTAGGACTATCGCCTCCTCACGATGCTTTGCCTTCACCGATGTCGTTAATGACCAAAGACAAGTTGGTACTTGTCCGGATTTAATCTCACAATGTTGTGTAGGTATATGAGAGGCGAGGCACTGACGTTATTATAAGGTGAAAGCTACTATGTACTCAACAATTTGAAGAATGGGACCACTACGACAATGATTCAATGAACATATGATTATCACAATTTTAAACAGACATGATTTAATCTATATATTTTAATTATTGACATTATTTACAAATCTAATTAATACATCGATGAACTGTCTTGACTGTGATAGTCTAATAAAATAATTTAATATATTTTATAATGTAATGTGCCTAATAATATTAACGAAGCAAGACTGACGAATGATATTGATGTAATTAAATGATTTTATTATGCATGTACCTACTAGAAATATTTGCACGACTGATAAGTCGAATATAATGAGACAACATTATTTTACCATCGTATTATGTAAGTACCTGTATTCTCGCAAATAAATAAGTTTCATTTCGAACTTAGCGTTCTGCGTACAGTCAACAGCAAAAGTAGATGATCAACATCAGAAATTCAATACTAATTAACGGAGTTCACGAATATATGGCAGATGTACTAGTAGTAAATGTTTGGTATAATTTCCAATCACAAACTTTTGAATCACTCTGACGCCACACAGGACTGACGCGAACTCAGTTCTTTAGTATTGAATTTCTGATTTTGATCATCTACTTTTGCTGTTGACTGTACATCGTTTTCAATTCAATTTTTAATTTGGCCATTCTCCATGACTACTATTGAACAGTATTGCTTGTGGTTGTAGTATTTTTGCCCTTCATGTGGTCTCCATAAATAAATGGACCTCCATTTAGGCGGAAAAAAGGCACGCTACGGCGCTACGCACGTTTGCGTGGCTGTCAAATTATCGGACCGCGCAGCTAATGTTGCCAACATCTCCGTGCACACCTCCGTAGCAGTGGACAATGGTCAACTTTGTTGAGGCAGTAAATAATGTATATATATATAGATAACAGACTTACTTTTTGGATGCTCTGACGTGCCTGTAAATTAAGGCGTGGATTTAATCAATCTCCTGATCCCCTTTCTTAGGCAACTTTTGACAACTTGGAAGATTTCTGGGACCTTGGAAAGTTTCTACCATCTATCTTTTTGATTGGTTTAAAAGGCAACAAGGAGAAAATAGAGATGACGACAGAGTAAAAATAATAATTGTATTTGCCGAGTTTTTTTTTGTATTTGTTTTTTTGTTTTTGTCGAGTAAAAACAAAAATTTGACACGTAATTTATGGTTTATCATATTAATAAAAAAATTATTATGATAAGACGCATTAAAGTGGGGGCGCGCTACGTCACACCTCATTATAAAATCTACAAAGGAGTGACGTCATGCCACATTTGAACATAACGTATAGACGCCACGCCGGTCACCGGTGACCGTAAAAAATACATTTTCTAATGTATCTGGTGCGTGGCAGACGCACGTTGCCTAGCAACGCGCGCCATTTGCAAATATCTGTCACCGGTTGCCGGGTAGCTTTTGGCGGGAGATCGAATACTTTTACCACGGTAATACTATCTATATATTATTACTGTGCTTTTATGATTATCTGTGAAACTTTATACCCTTTCTCTTAACCTGACAATCGGCATCAAAATAATCTCCTGGGATCTTAGCTAATATCCCTTGAGATCAACCGCCATTGTGACAGAAATAAGATCGGAAGGATATTAACAATTATTACATATTATTAAATCTCCATCTTTAATGGAATTGGAACGCAAATTGGAAGGATGAGAAGATGTCATGTGTGTGAAAGAGATAGTGACAACTGACAAGGAAAGAAAGGTGGGAGGAAGACTCTATGCTGGAGACGACGCCGCAGACCTACGATAATAACGTATACCAGCATTGTCCCACTGCAGGGCAAAGGGCTCTTAAAAAAGCACAAGCATTTTTTTTTATTGATCATTACGCTTGCTCAAGACGGGTTGGCGATTTCAGGCTTATTTATATATTAACTTTACTAGCTTGCGCCCGCGGCTTCGCCCGCAAAATATGGTGACAAATTATACACATAAACCTTCCTCTTGAATTACTCTATCTATTAAAAAAACCGCATCAAAATCCGTTGCGTAGTTTTAAAGATTTAAGCATAGGTACATAAGGATATAGGGACAGAGAAAGCGACTTTGTTTTATACTATGTAGTGAAGTACAGTATTACTCACAATGCTTTACCTTCACCGATGTCTAAAGACACGTTGGTACTTGCCCGTATTTAAACACACAATCTTGTGTTGAGAGGCGAGGCCTTAACGTTATTTTAAGGTGAAAGCTACGAAGTAGCCCGCGAAATTAAAATTTCTTTACGTTTTTTGCAATGCAATTCGATATCAAGTTGTCATGTTGATCAAAATATGTTTCGCGACCGTAACAACTATGTATTTAGGCACAGTATTAGATCAACCTGCCGAGCTTTTGACCAACTATGTTGGGAACTGCTTCACGTCTAACCGGATGTAGCTGAATACCAGTATTTTACATGGAGCCACTGCCTATCTGACCTCCACAACCTAATCAGTAACTGGGTAATACTATACCCCTTGGTAAAACTGGCTGTCAGACTTTCAGGCTTCTGCAACCCGTCGAAAACGACTGTCAAAGATTTACGAATGACAGCCGGGACCAACGGCTTAACGTGCTTTCCGAGGCACGGAGGAGTCCCGCTATGTATGTATTTATTTAGGCACAGTATTTTAACCATAAAAATCAACAATAAAAGTAGGTAAGTACAGATTATATTATTCTCTATTGAATGACTATTGCAGGAAATCGTAAAATTTTATGTCAATTCTTACTTAGAAATGAGCTTAATGATTAACCAATTTCGTATAAAGCAGGAGCGTATCTATGTTCGACTGTATGTATGTTTTATTTTTGTTATATGCGTGAAAAGTCAGTGTCAAAAAAAAAGAATATACAAAACCAAAGACACCAACCAACTAACGAAGTTAAAATTATTTTATAAAAAAAACGTTTTTTTTTATTCTTTTTTTTTTCATTTGTTACGGTTGCAAATCGTAGGTATATATTGTCATCATACAAATTGTCACTGGCCAGCAATTTGCAAAAAAACGAATGAAAATTTGAATTTCGCGGGCTAACTTTGCAATTACATGCCTAAGATTGTATTGTGAACTTTTTGGTTATGTTTGCTCAAATAAAAGACGGTTGTAAAAGTTGTATATCGGCTATATTTTCACCGCAAATGAATACAAACGAAATCAATACTTACTCTCATCTTGACGCATGATAGGCCTGTTGATTGCCTTGACTCTTCTTTTGATGCGAATATGCGCCTTACCTAGTAAAGAAAAGCGTATTAGATAAAGATGAAAGCGCCCGAATAGCCCGCAAAATTGAGAATAACATAGAAAAATTTGAATTTCGCGGGCTTCACTTTTTTTTAAAGTGTGGGAAATCATCAAATGACTCCTCCCGCTCTGGGTGGAGCGAAAGGGAGTGTCAGACTCTTACTGACTAAAACCCATCCATGTTCCTTACTTAGCCCTTTATGCTACGGGGTAAGGGTAACCCTTTCGGACAATCCCGCTGATCGCGTCATACTCTGGCGGATACCTCCGCGCGCGGGGTCTTAAAATTTTTAAGCTTGCTCTCGTGATCCGACATTTCCAATATCCTAAAGTACCCTGGGCCGACGGACAGACGTCCAGCCCTGCACTTAGGAACAAGTTAGCCATGGCAACTCATGTCCAGGTGGGAGATTTGAGGGGATGGAACGAGCTTACAGGCAAGCAGAACTTGCCGAATGTACAGTGAATTAGCTCTGTTGGATCATTTAGCTCCCTTCAAAATGGTTGAGCTGAATGGTGTTAATCCGTGCATCATGTTCGTGAAAAGGCTGTGTCAGTAGAGACTGGTCATCTCTACTGCCAAAAGCTCTTTTAGAAAAATTATTAATTCTTTTAATTATGGACGTTTTTTTACATTCGTCAACGTTCTCATGTACCTATACTTCAACATGAATGTTATAACCCAGATTTTGTAAACATATATTGATTTAAAAGAGTGTCTATAGAGTTTCTTGCCCGTTCTTCTCCATAGGTACCTACTGCTTTGGAATGGGCAACTAGCTTCATCTTTCTGAGTGAGGGGTCGGCCCTTGACAATTCAAAAGTGCCTGTTATTGGGTATTTGAAAGGGTAGTCAATAACGTTACTTTTGATGAACTGTCAAAACTCGGAATTTGTACGAACGCTTAATAGTATTTAATTGTGGTGATGTAAGTTTTTAAGACGAACGGTCTTTTTTTATTCATAGATTAGATTTCATATTTTATTTTTGACCGCTCCAATAAATTGGTTTATTTCAAATAACCAATTGAGTTTGAATGATGATGATGACTGATCCATTTATATCTTGATCTACATATTATCTATTGATCCCTGTCAGCTACTTACCCGTCTTATTCATCTTTTTGCTGTCTTTCTGACCACCGTCATGTCTGCAATATTTCATCGGAACCATTTTGGCTTCCACGTCTAAAATGTTTTAAAAACGGAATTAGAACCCGCAGTCTAGTGTAGTGAAGAGTTAAGAGTTGTCTACACATTTGTTTTTGTCACCACCATGATCATCGAAGATCTATGTTACCATTTTTTGTGAACGAGTAGAGAATAGAAACAAAAGCACGTACTCAGAACGAAGACATTTATTCATTTTTTTTTGTAATGGCATCTCGCAGTTAAACCATAGGGTCGTCTACTGCTTAACCGGACTTGCCTGTGGATGCCACAAAAGAATTGTAGCGTCCAGGAAGGGCTTATTTAAACTTACAAACTAAGCGACTACATGTTAAGGGCACCCCCTGTGGGGTACGAACCTCGGCTTAGGGCGTCGCTGGGGGATGCCCGGCAGAAAACCTCCACGTGTGCCCGGGGACTGGAGTTCCTTTCTGGACACGTCTGGGGGGAAAGCCAGTCTTCGGGCCGGTGCATCCTGGGGTGCGGGCAGCGACTTCCCATTGGGGCTATTCCCCAGTGGGTTCTCGCTGTCCGCATGCTAATGTTCTGCCAGGAGGATCGCTCCACACCTGCCGCTCTGAGTAGCAGAGCGGCAACTGTGGTGGAGTCAGAGCGGGCCCGGTGTGCACTTACCCTGCCGCCGGGTAGGCAGGAGGGGTAACCCTCCTGTCACCGCTATAATCTCGTAGCCCCGGAGACAGTTACGGTCATGTCTCTGACTGTTGAAGGGGGTCGAGGGTCTTGGCTTAACCGCCCGGACCGGGAGGAAGATTAACCTCTATAAAAAAATCCCCAAACCCCTAAGCGGTGGCGCACCGTGAGAGGGGTTGTAAGCTTGACTGATGGGTAGCTTGGTTCAGTCACTAGTGCGAACCACGTATTTGAGCCGGAACAGCATGGTACATACTCGTGGGAACAAAAATGGATAAAATTTTAAATAAAACCACAAACCCAGACGAGAGAAGGAGTGATGCGGGATCGGAGTCCGATCCCGCGTCTGGCGGCGCGAGCACGGGTTCCTCAGGGGGCTCCCGTCGCGCCAGGGAGTTGGCCGCTGCCGCGAGGAACCGCAGGTTCTTCGCCAAGCGGCCAAGGTCAGAGGACGGCCAGGGGTCGTCATCTGAGGGAGAGCTGGCCTCAGCCAGGAAGATCCCCACCAGTAAACGGGGGGGGGTCAGAGACCGAGGCGTGGGGAGGGGGCTCACTGCCCGAGAGGCTACAGAGCTAGCTGAAGGGCCACAAAGGGAGGTGGAGACCGCTCGAGCGGTCGAAGTGGGGCCGTCCAGCGATGAGGCGGGTGCGGCCGGCGGTCCCAAAGCGGACCGCAAGGACGAGTTTGCGGCGGTCGTGGAGGCCGCTATCCGGGACGTGTCCCTGAAGAGGGTTCGGGCCTCAAGGAGCAAGGCCATCGTCTCGGCTACGGCCTCCATCCTGGCGGCGGCCAAAGAGGCCGGGTGCGCCGGGCCTCCGGCCAGTGAGGTGGCCGATTTGCGGGCGGAGGTGGCACGCTTGTCGGCCGCCTTGAAAGCTATCCAGGAGGAGAATGGGAGGCTCCGCGCAGACCTGGCCGGCCTGAAGGCTACAACCAACAAGGCCCCCCGGGAGGCGAGCCGCCCGCCGCCGCCGCAGCAACAACAACAGCGGCAGCAGGGGCCAAGCCGGCCCGAACCGGAGGGGAACCAGGTCCTGGACCTGGTTCGCCAGGAGCTAACCTCCTTCCAGGCGCGGTTCCAGGAGCGATTCTCAGTTATAGAGGGAATCGTCCTGCGCCCGTCTCTGGCGCCTGGAAGGACGGCCACAGGCCCGAAGCCGGCCTCGTACGCAGCCGCTGCGGCGGCTGCCGCCCCAAAACCCGGGCCGTCAGGCACAGCCTTGGCGCCGGCAAAATCGGCGCCGTCCGGCAAAGCCCCGACGCCGGCCCGGCAGACCAAGGCCAAGAAGGGCAAAAAGTCCCCACCGGCGCAGGTGGATAGGGTCCCAGAGCCCTCTCCCCGGCGCCCAGGTCCTCCCGCGACCGATGCCGAGTGGCAAGTGGTCGGGGAGAAAAAGAAGGCGGCCAAGTCAGCGAGGAGGAAGGAGAAGAGGCGGCGCCGCAAGGAGCGAGCCGTCGCGGCGAGACTCCGCGCCCCAAAGACCGCGGCTGTAGTCATCACACTACAGCCGGACGCGGTCAAGAGGGGCGTCACGTACCGCGACGTGCTCACCAAAGCACGTGGGGCGGTGGACCTCCAAGAGTTCACCGGGAGGGGCGTGGGGCGGTGGACCTCCAAGAGGGGATCACCGGGGGCCTCCGGCATAGGGTGACGGCAACCGGCGCTCGCATGCTGGAGATCCCCGGTGCGACAAGTGGCCTCACCGCTGACGCCCTAGCTGAGAAGCTAAGGGCGTCCCTCAACGCGGAGGAGGCTCGGGTCTCCAGGCCCGTGAAATGCGCAGACATGCGTATCATGGGCCTGGATGACTCCGTCACGGAGGGAGAGGTGGTGGCCGCCGTCGTCAGGACGGGCGGGTGTCTCGCCGAACAAGTGAAGGCAGGCACCATACGCCCTGACTTCACGGGCATGCGAACCGTTACGGTAAGCTGCCCCGTGACGGCGGCCAGCAAGATTATGGAGGGCCGAAGACTCCTGGTGGGCTGGGTTTCAGCACGGGTTAAGCTGCTGGAGCCCAGACCTCTGAGGTGCTTCCGTTGTCACGTGGGGCACCATGTCGGTGTCCAGTGCACCTCAGAGGTGGACCGCAGCACACTGTGCTTCCGCTGCGGTCAGCCCGGACACACGGCCGGCTCTTGTAACGCCGCGCCGCACTGCGTCGCATGTGCGGCCGCTGGCAAGCCGGCCGATCACCGGGCGGGGAGCAAGTCCTGCGCCCCGCCTGCCGGGACCAGGAGGAGAGGCAGGCCCTCCGCCGCCACCCCCACCGTCGACGCCACCGCTGCCGCCACTGTCGCCGCTGCCGCCGCCACCGACTCCATTGCCGAGGGCCCTTCGCAGGGGACCCAGGGGGGAGTCAACATGGAGGAGTGATGGCCCCACTCCGCTTCCTCCAGGCGAACATCAACCACTGCGCCTGTGCACAGGACCTCTTGCTCCAGAGCATGGCGCAGTGGTCGATCAATATCGCCGTGGTCGCTGAGCCGTACTTTGTCCCGCCCAGGGATAACTGGGTGGAGGACCTGAGCGGCTCAGTGGCCATAACTTCGTCGGCCGCCGCCGGCACCCCGTCCCTCGAGGGTGTCTCGAAGGGACAGGGGTGCGTCGCAGCACGGTTCGGAGAGATTGTGGTAGTGGGAGTGTACTACTCTCCGAACCGAAGAGTTGAGTGTCGTCGTCTCCAGAAGCCATCCCTTCCCCGTGCTAGTGCTCGGGGACTTCAACGCTAAAAGCCTGGCCTGGGGTTCCCGCTACACGGATGTGCGGGGTAGGATGGTGGAGGACTGGGCTCTGGAAGCAGGCCTAGCCGTCCTCAATCGGGGTTCTGTTCCCACGTGCGTGCGGATGCGGGGTGAGTCCGTTGTGGACATCTCGTTCGCTTGCCCCGCTCTGTCACAGTGCGTCCTTGACTGGCGCGTAGTAGAGGAGGTGGAGACCTACTCCGATCACCGGTATATCCGGTTCGACGTCTCCACCCAGACCTCAAGCGCGCCGGTCCGACAGGCCCCGAGTGGTCCGCGGTGGGCGCTGAAACAGCTGGACCGGGAGCTCCTCCTGGAAGCCTCGATCGTGCAGGCCTGGGATGACACCCAGGCCTGCACGATCGAGGACCTGCCAGGACTGCACCGTGTCAGGTGTACTGGTGGTCGCAAGAGGTGGAAGCACTTCGCAAGGCGTGCGTCGAGGTGCGCCACCTGTACACCAGGCACCGCAGGCTCCGCATCCGCCCTCCGGATGCGGCAGCCACGGAGGCGGAGCTGTACGAGGGGTACAGAGCGGCGAAGACCGCCCTCCAGGAGGCTGTCCAGCGGGCCAAGGATGTGGCCCGCGAGGAGATGGTGGGGACTCTGGACCTAGATCCATGGGGGCGCCCATATAAAATGGTGCGGAACAAGCTCCGCACCTGGGCCCCCCCTCTGACGCAGAGTCTCCGCCCTCAGCTGGTGGAGGAGGTGGTGAGCGCTCTGTTCCCTTCACGGGGGGAACATACTCCCCCGCCTATGGCTCCGCCCGAAGCGGACCACGAGGACGACGACGACATCCCCGCAGTGACCGAGGTAGATCTGAGAGCGGCGGTTGGAAGGCTCAAGGCCAAGAATACCGCCCCAGGACCCGACGGCTTGCCAGGTAAAGCCTGGGACCTGGCCTCAGGGGCTCTCGGGCCCCGACTGGAGGCGCTCTTAAGCGCATGCATGGAGAGAGGCCAGTTTCCGCTCCGATGGAAGACGGGGAAGCTGGTCCTCATACAGAAGCCAGGGCGCCCTGCGGACTCTCCGTCCGCATTCCGGCCCATAGTGCTGCTCGACGAGGTCGGCAAACTCTTCGAAAGAATTATTGCGGGCCGCCTCGTCGGGCACCTTGGAAGGACGGGGCCGGACCTTGCGGACTGCCAGTTTGGCTTCCGCAAGGGGCGCTCGACGGTGGACGCCATCATGCGCGTTAGAGCCCTCACGACGGGGGACGCGGTGTCCCAGGGTAGGGTCGTCGTGGCGGTGTCACTCGACATCGCCAACGCCTTCAACACCCTGCCCTGGAGTTGCATTAGGGAAGCACTCCGGTATCACCGGGTGCCGACCTACCTCCGTCGAATAGTCGGGGCGTACTTGACGGACAGAGCCGTCATCTACCCCGGTCGCGATGGGGAATGGAACCGGCGAGAGATGTCGTGCGGTGTCCCGCAGGGATCGGTTCTGGGGCCGTTCCTGTGGGACATCGGTTACGACTGGGTGCTGCGGGCCGACCTCCCTGACGGCGTCAGCGTAGTTTGCTACGCTGACGACACGCTGGTCCTGGCGCAGGGGAGGTCGCATCAGGCGGCGGCCGACGCGATGACACGCGGGGTTGCGACAGTCGTTGAGAGGATCCGGCAGTTGGGTCTCGAGGTGGCACTGCACAAATCCGAGGCCATGTCCTTTCATGGTCCTCGGAATAGGCCACTATCGGGATCCCAACTTACGGTAGGAGGGGTTCACATCGGCGTCGAGACCACCATGAAATACCTGGGTCTGGTCCTCGACAGCCGATGGAATTTCGTGGAGCATTTCGACGTTTGGCCCCCAAGCTGGAACGGACTGGGGCCGCCTTAAAGCGGCTCTTGCCCAATTTGAGGGGGCCAAACGCCTCCTGCCGGAGGCTTTACGCGGGAGTCGTGCGGTCCATGGCCCTATACGGGGCCCCGGTGTGGGCACGTTCATTGCGGCGACGAGCCGCTCACTATCTGAACGCGCCCCAAAAGGTGGTAGCCATTCGGCTAATCCGGGGGTACCGCACGATCTCGGGCGAGGCGGCAAGCCTCCTTGCCGGACTGCCGCCGTGGGATCTGGAGGCGATAGTCCTCGCGCGCCTGTTCGAGTGGCGCGTGGAGGTACTAAGCCGGGGGGAAACTCCGTTTCCGCAGCAAATTGCGGCGGAGCGGACGGACCTCCGGCGCGATCTCATGGCGGCCTGGAATCAGCGACTGTCACAACCCAGCGCAGGGCACGCCACGATAGTGGCGGTAAGGCCCCTCTTTGAGGAGTGGCTAGAGAGGCGTCACGGCGCCCTCACCTACCGCCTGACGCAGGTCCTCACCGGACATGGATGTTTCGGGAGGTTCCTGCACATCATCAGGCGGGAGGAAACGCCCGGGTGTCACCACTGCGAGGATCGCCCAGAGGACACGGTAGAGCACACGGTGCAAACCTGCCCCGCTTGGGCGGAGCACCGCCGTGTCCTCGTAGAGGCGATCGGCGGCGGCAACCTCTCGCGCCCGGCCCTGGTGCAAGCCATGGTCCGGGGCGAGAGGGAGTGGGAGGCAGTCACCTCCTTCTGCGAAAAAGTCATGCTCGCGAAGGAGGTGGCGGGATGGGAGAGAGAAAGGTCCTCCCGTCCCAGCCGCCGCAGGAGACGCCCCGGGCGTCGGGAGCCACGTGACGACTCCCGGCCACCGTAGGCGCGGGCCTGCGGGCGGTGAGTAATGGGTGACTCACCGTCCGGATCCGTCCGATCAGCACCAGACCCGTGCCGTACGGCGCGTATATATGTTCCACGCGCGCCTCAAAGAGATGTCAGCATATGAAGGGGCCCCTCAGGGCCAAGCCTGCCGGGTAAGCGGGATTGTCCGAAAGGGTTACCGCTACCCCGGAACATAAAGGGCTACGGAAGGAACATGGATGGGTTTTAGTCAGTAAGAGTCTGACACTCCCTTCCGCTCCACCCAGAGCGGGAGCAGTCATTGGATGATTTCCCAGCCTTAAAAAAAAAAAAAAAAAAAAAAAAGGGCGTCGCTGGGGGAGGACAGCAAGGGACAAGCTGGATTGGGGGACATTAATTCAAAGTTGCGGAGGTCTCTTATAGTTCGCGTGGTAACGAAACCATAGCGTGAATTTAATCAGCCAACGCCATCTATCGCAGCATGAGATAAACCTCTACTACAAAATTATTTTAAAGAGCTGATATTCTAAATATCGTGACGTATATATATAGCCAAGCTCAAGACTATAAAGACGTCATTTTTACCTCCTCCGACAAAACGCTTTTCTACGGTCCTCAAGCCTTCAGTATGCCAGTATGTCGATTCTGTATAAATGTCAACGTGAAACTTAGATTAAGTGGGCTAAAGATGAGCTGTCAAAAGTGTCATCAGGCAGAATTAAAACTCACTTCATGTAAGTTTTCACGAAATAGTGTCTAACTTTACCCATACACTGCCATGAACACAGCTGTGTATTTTCTGTTCTATCTCACAGTGCCACACATACGTGCTCAATACATTTTGATCCATTCTAAGCTCAGTGCCTTCAACATAAATGTGTGTTTATTGTCCATACATTGTAATGCGTGTTGACGGCACTCAGCAGGGATTTTGGCGACACGTATGCGTGTTGGAGGCACTGTGCTTAGAAAAGCACCTGACAAAAATAGTGGCAGAGTTTGTGTTTCACGGTGAAATTAACCATACCATCATGACATTTCATGTAATCCAATTCGCATTTGTTTGCAGCAATGATGTGGATTGTGAAACCTAAATCACGCCGTCTCATTCGCACACATTGAGGGTCGTCAACGGTAGCGCATTTAATCTTTTTACATTTATCATTCATTTTTGGAACGATCAGTTTTCTTCTTAATTTTGAAACGGCCTTTTCGCACGTTATTGCTTGGATTACTGCAAAAAAAAAGTTCTTTAAAAAGGTTAGGTGTGTATACTCGCAACTGGCTGGTGCGGTGAATAAACGAAGTACAGAGGCCAGCACATCAAGTTACCACAATCTGTCAAATTTCTTTGAAAGTATTTGACTTTATTGCAAAGATATAAGGTTCATTTTTAATTGAGAAAATTTGACAGTTAGGGATAGCTTGATGTGCTGGCGTCTGTACATTAAGACAAATATGCTAAGATTATCAGGTGGGGTTCTGTCAGCGGGATCGTCCGAAAGGATTACCGCTGCCCCGGAACACAGAGGGCTACGGAAGGAACATGGATGGGTTTTAGACAGTAAGAGTCTGACACTCCCTTCCTGTTTACCCCCATGGCGAGAAAGCGTGAGTTTATGTGGTTGTTGTGTAAATATATGCACTACATAGTATTTAGTTAGGTATTATTAAGGGTAAAGCGTCAAAGTAGCCCGCGAAATGAAAATTTTATTACGCTTTTCGGACTTCGCAGGTCAGTGTCAGGTTGTATCAGTGGCGTAACTATAGGGTGGCAGGACTGGCAAAATGCCACGTCAGACGCAACACCTGTCTCGTTGAAAGATCCTCCCTTTTCCTTATTCATCCATCTTTCGTGAGGGCCTGCGTTCACCTTCAAATTTTGACGGAATTACTAAAACCCAACCATGGTTCTTCCTTAGGCCTTTATGTTCCGGGGTAACTCTTTCGGACAAACCCGATTAGGTTAAAGGCTTAACGTACAAAATTTGTTGTTAACGTGCTTATTCAGAAGGTGCTAGGTCTAATTCAAATAGCATATTAAAAAAAAACATACCAATTAAAATCATGAAAATTAACACAGAGACTTTCATTTTAAATAGGTACCTACTGAACTTCAAACTATAAAGATTGATTTTGTTTCTTACGTAAAAAATTGAAACGGAAATTGATTATTCTATCCAAAGTCAGTCAGGTATGAAATTACGAAAAGTAAAATCTCTATGACTATAGAATTCTGTACAATTATGTTTTATACGCTTCTACACAGCACGCATGACTTATTAACTTAGTGATCGCATGTGCTACCGCTGAGTATGAAGACTTCGATTCCCGGGTCACGCAAAGTCAAAGTTAAAGTCAAAGCCAAACTCAAATCATTTATTTCAAATTTAAGTTGTCTACTGCCTCGGACACCATGGTCTATCCTGCAGTAAAAGCGCAGGCCGGTTAGCACGGCACGCCAGCATTAATGACATAATCCGTCGTGCTCTTGTCACCGCCGGGGTGCCAGCTGTTTTAGAACCTAAAGGTTTGGCACGCGACGATATGAAGAGACCAGATGGAATGACATTAATGCCTTGGAAGGTAGGTAGGCCGTTGGTGTGGGATGCAACGTGTGTCGAAACCCTTGCGCCATCCCATCTTCCTTGCACGGCGGGTTGTGCTGGGGCAGCTGCTGCAGGTGCAGAAAACCTCAAACGGCGCAAGTATAACAACCTTATTGGAAGTTATAAATTCGAGCCGTTTGGATTGAAACACTAGGGCCATGGGGTCCGAGTACCCACTATGTTTATCGAGACATCGCCAAGCGATTGATCGACTCTTCACGTGACCAGAGGGCTGGCCTATTTTTCGGTCAAAGAATCAGCATTGCCATTTTCCTGTTGACAGCGATGTGGACGAATTTTTTGATGCCCTTTGATTTATTTTATTTTTTTCCCTCCTGTTATATACTTGTACAGGTCTCCAAAAGTGATAATGCGCATAGAAATCTTCGCCACTGTTCGGCAACGGTCGTATTTCCCGAGCGTCGGAAGACGATATGTATATAGAGTGGTTAAGTGCATTTTCTTCATGCATAATTTAGTGTGATTATGTGTTTTGTCCTAAAAGAGATAAATATTGATTTATCAGTAACGAAATTTGATTCAATATTTCCATGTAAGTAAATAGCGAGCTATAATTCATATAAGCCTAAATCTGATTTTTAATATGCTTTTTCTAGTACTTAATATGTATTTTACGTTGGTATTTTTAATTTTTTAGTATTGAAAAAACGTGAAAAATGTTAGTATATTTATATATTTTACAAAATTAACTATTTCAATTTGAATAAGATAATTAAAGTTGAAATTAAATTCACCTTTAAAACAAAACCAAGAAAGGTGTGTAATAGTAGCTCTATATAATTCCAGACAAAGAGAACACGTGCAGTCACCACCAATATGACAAGACGACTGACGGACCTTTGACTGACCGCCGAGGCGCCGACCGCCCGAATTGTTTTCGATTGTGTACACATGAAATTGACTCCTATTTCTTTCGAACAAGGTGCAAAATGCAAGGGACTCGAACGATTCAATGATTCGGGTGTTTCCGGGAATACGACAATTAGCGAAGATCTGCATGTGCATTATTAATTTGGGAGTACTGTACATAGTTATTAATAATGTTTTAGGTATAATAATAATAATAATAATAATAAATTTATTGAAATAATAATAAGTTCACAGAAAAAAATAAAAATTGTATGTATCGATCAGTAGTAGGTATGTATAAATCTAGGTCTATTAAATAGAAATCTGGATATAAACTATGGTATGACAAATATGAGATACAGTCAAAAATAGAGCTACAAATGTAATGTAGTGCGTTGCCTGATCTAGGATTATTTAAACCTGTGTTTCAGGCCATCTCTCTACGAAAGTACTTGGTAAATAGTACAGTCATTAAATTAAGTAAACTATTAACTATTATGAATTAAGTAAACTATTAAACATAATATATGTACAATATCTAAGTTATACAATATTTTGCGTAACCTTATTATAAGTTAGGCTTATGGGATATATTAATATCAATAACTAAAACTATTACAAAATAATATTAGGTTAGGTACGAAATTACAGTTAAGTCAGCTACTTTAGTTCAGCACCTCTAGTAGCTTTTCCGTGTCCGAGTAATTTAGTTTTGCTAAATAATCAAATAACATTATATTACACCTGTTATAACTTACAAAGCAATTTGTTTAATTTATTATATAAGAAAGGTCCTAGAAATAAATAAAATCTTTTTGAGAAAGCATGTTTAGTCTGAGGGTTCATGCAGACCAGATCCTTTCTTCTCTTGTCTGAAGGTACAGGATTAAAATCTAGTTCAGTGTGTTGCAGTAAAACTATATTTAGAACAAAAAGTTGTCGAACTGTTAGCACCTTGCATGCCAAATAAAGCTGGTGTGTGGGAAATCTGAATGGGCGACGGGTGGCGACTTTTAGAATTGCTCTTTGGGCACGCTCTAGTATTATTAAAGTTGATTTTGCGGCACCACCCCAAGAAGTTATGCAGTATGTAAGAATAGATTGACACAAAGCCAAGTAAACCTGTTTAACTAATATGAAGTCGGCTATGTCCCGTAAATTCTTAAAAATATATATTAACTTACGCACTCTAGTGCATAGTAAGTCGATGTGTTTACGGAAGTTTAGGTTAGTGTCAATCGTGACGCCTAGGTATTTGATGTGGTCAGCTTTAGTTAAAGTGGGACAAGTGCATGCTGTGTCATCGTTTGTATTACAACTGTGCGCGTGAATGTTTTGGTTAGTAATCGTCGTGTTAGTATTTCTCATTGAAAACAGGATATACTTGGTTTTATCTGAATTTAACGTTAATAGATTGTTATGTAGCCAATTACACACAGTATCAAAGCCATTCTGGGCAAGTTTATAGACCTAAGCTCTTGATTTACCTGCGAACAGTAAAGCTGTGTCATCCGCATATGACATAATTAAACCATTTTTAAGTTGTAAGCGACAAAGGTCATTTATATATGGGTAGTTCTTCAGAGACAAAATTTTCGATTTCTATGGGTATATTTCTCTAACCAACTAACAAAACAGCATGTTATTTTTTTTTGTACAGTTTAGCTTTTCCTCTAACTGGGACAAATGATATTTTTTAAATAATTGCTGTCTAGGTACAAAATAAAAATATTTGAAGTCTGTTCTTCTGATTCATATAGCGCGTCCGTTTGCCATTTTCCGGAACAAAATGGTCGATGTCGCATTTTCCCTTTGATACATCAATATAAATAATAATTATATCGAAAGGAAAAGAATTGTCCCCTTACAAAAAAAACGTGTATTAGTTATAACTACGTTAGTGTGTTTATAAATAAGTAAATAAGAAGTGTCCGGCGTATAATACTGATTTATGTGGCATGAGCTGCGCTTGACCATACTTGGTCTGGTAATGGTAATGAGAGTCTGCATCCCCGCGCGGGGGGAAGCCAGTCGTGCAACGAACGAGCGTGAAGGTGGATGAGGGGCTGGTTGGCTTAGATCCCGGTGTTACGAAGGTAAACATCTGATTCATCTGTGCTTGGTTTAAGGGTAATATTTTGTGCCCAGATGAATCAGAATTTGTTACATCATCTGTAACAAATTCTGATTCATCTGGGCACAAAATATTTGAACGTCGATATCTTGAAAATCACTTTATAAAAACGAGTCCCTCATTCAAATATATGTTATTTGGTATACCTATTTTCATATGAACATGTGTTACAGAGCTGAAAGTGAAATTAAATTTTGACCATATGAATCAGTCGAAGAATCAAATTTCGAAGAACTACCCATATATTAAAAATAATGTGGGCCTCAGTATGCTGCCTTGTGGGATTCCATAATTACTATTTTTAAGTTCAGGGCTCGTGTACTGACCGATTTTTAGAGACTGATAACGGTCGCTAAGATAATCAGCTATCAATTTTAACTGTGCTCCTCTTATCCCAATTTTTTGCAGTTTAATTATTAGAAGAGAACAAGAAATAGTGTCAAAAGCCTTGGCAAGGTCTAAAAAGATCCCAATGGTATGCATGCCATTATCGAGATTTTGACTGACAAAATTTGTTAATTTGTGTACCGCTTGGCTTGTTGATCTTTTAGGCCTAAAACCAAATTGTTGATCTGACAGCAATTTGTTATTTTCAAGATATTTTATTAGCCTGTTGTTAATGATTCTTTCCAAAATCTTTGAGAGTCCCGTAAGTACTGAAATAGGTCTATAGTTAGTAACACAGGTTTTGTCTCCGGACGTGAAAACAGGGGTGACTACTGCTTTTTTTATGCGATTATGGAAATATTCCTTGGGTTAAACATATCTGAAAAATGTGAGTTAGTGGAGGGGCAATTAGGTATTTAAGTCTTTTAAGTACAGCATTAGAAATGTCATCCCAACCGACGGCGCAGACGTCCTTTAACCCATCAATTATATTTATCACTTCACTCACATCCGTATCTAATAGTACAAAGGAGTTTAGTGTAGTATGAGACATAGATGGACTTTGAATAGAAGACATTCTGAGCGATAGGTTGTTTTCAGCCAGATTTTTCCCAACATTACAAAAAGAAATTGTTAGCTTTATTTGTCGCTGCGGATGGGTGAAATTCGGTTGTTAAAAGTTCGAGCGGAGGTTCTGAGTTTTTAGTTCCAAATGTGTTACATTTAATATATTTCCAGATAAGCTTATTGTTTTTGCCTGCCTTGTGTAGTTGATCTTTGTCATATTGTTTTTTTAGTTTTTTCAACAGATTGTTGCAGAAATTTCTATATCGCTTATAAGTGACTGATAATAATAATAATAATAATATCCTTGGACATTTCACACAACGCCGTATCGTCCCAAGCTAAGCAACTTAATGCTTGTGTTATGGTAACGAGATGGCTGATAAACTACTTATATACATTTTTTTTTTGTAAATACATACATATTATAGATAGAAAAACACCCAGACCCGTAACAAATACTTGCAGGTCGTACAAATATTTGTTCCGTGCAGGAATCGAACCCGCGACATGCTGCGCAGCAGTCAATCGCTCAACCGCTGCGCCAACCGTGTCGTCACATAATATTTCATTGTTAGGGGAAAGTTTCGATTTTTGGTGTAGTCTGTCTCTATGTCTGATACAGCGAACAAGTCCGGGGGTAATCCATGGTTTAATGTTATTGTACTTACTAGGTATTACTTTTTGTATGATATTTTTCCAAGGTTTATGTTAAGCGAGTCTAGGAATCTGTCAATATTTTGAGATGGAGGTCTATAAATAGCCATAAATACTGTATCGGGTGAAGTTTTAATTATCAAGCAATTACAGTCTTGAAATAAGGGTTCTTCTACTACTGTTTCTAAATTATTTTTAATGTATACAACTAATCCACTATTTTGATTAATGTGGCTATTGGTTTTGTGTGAGTTGTAGCCATCTAGTAATGGAATATTCGTTGTTTGTTTGGAAAGCCAACATTCTGTTAACACAATAATATCACAGCTTATTTCAAGACTCTGTAACAGCACTTCAAAGCCGTTAAAATTCCGGCTTATACTTCGAATGTTTTGTGTAAGCACTGTTAACTTTTTCTTACCAGTGTCAAATAGATTTTTGCACTCCTCAGGATTACAAATTATTGCTTCGGACACTGAAAAACTGTCTAGATCACTGATAAGCTGATTAGTCATGATACTAAAAACTAACTTATCTACTTTTTATGTGCGAATTCACAAATTATTCGATGGCGCTCTTAGGCGCCTTCATAGTCTATTGAATTTATATAATTGTCCTCAGCGAATTTTCGTGCTGGGCAATTCACGTCACCAGTTGGGTGATCATGTTTTCGCTTGAACCGTTTGCACGTTGCACACTGAGGAGAAGAAGTTTTGTTGCCGCAATCTTTGAACGAGTGTCCCGTCTCTCCACAGACGTTACATGTTGGAGCTGTTTCGCGGCAAAACTTGGCTGCGTGACCAAACTGCTGGCAATTGAAGCACCTGGTCACCAAAGTAAAATCTCTAACAGGGCATGATGTCCAATTTATAAAAATGCGGCCTTGGTTCACGAGTATTTTCCTGGTGCTGGGAGGGACTTCGAGTATATAATTACATGTTGGGCGATCTTTCTTTCCGGACTTATGGCTCATTTTTATCGTGTCTAGAAAAGCCTCTCGAGTTGTTTTCGGCAATTTCTCAGACAGGTTTTGCTCATAAATGCAATCAAACACCTCTTTTTCACTTAGAGCTACGGGGACACCAATTATTGCTATCCTGGGGCGGTGTTTTGATGGTTCTTCGATTTTAAGGCCCGACGAAACCAGTTTCTCCGAACTTTTTAATTTAGCAATGTCGTCTTTGCTGTCTGTGCTAATAATAACGCCTCCATTCCTAATTTTCCTTAGGCTACGGACCCGAAGTTTCAGTTCCTCCGGCGAGATAATTTTTTGTACAAGTGTTTTTGTATCGTCACTAGAATTATTCTTATCGGTAGGATAGATGGCAACAGAACTTAAATTTGCTGGGCGAATAAACTTATCGGTACCCTTTTTCACCATATTGGCATAAGAAGAAGCTTCTGGTTGCATTATCTTTTTGTCGACGACCTCTTTGAACTGGTGCAGGGTGTTTGCAACGACCTGCTGTTCTTGAAGGAACTGGATAGTGCTGTAAGCCTGAAGGGATTTTTGTTTCAGGGATTGGTATAGGACAGCCATTTGAGATGTCCCATGTGCGACTTTTCGACATAGATTGGTGACGCGGAGCTTCTGGTCAGAGTTCATTTTTCCTTCGGCAACTGTAGAGCAAACTTCATTTAAGATGGTCTCTATGGATCCTAACCATTTCTGTATCTCCGGCGTAGCGATGACATCAGCCAGTAAGTTATCCTCCGTGGATGCTGGGGGTTCTATTTCATCTTGGGGGTTCTGGTCAGAGGTTGTTGGAGTAGGCGGGGGACTTCGCCGCAAAAGTTGGCTACGACCAAAAGGGCTAAGCCCTTGGTTAGACATCACTAACCCAGAAAAACACTATTTTTGTATATAAAAGTAATTAGTTCATCGTGCACTGTTGTTGAAAAAGTTGTTAGTTGCACAATTTATACGCGCGACACACTTTACTCATTAACACTGAGTCCACAAATCTTTATATTGAGTAATATTTAATTTGTAATTATTTCGAGCTAATTCATGACAGTTAACACAAAACACGTCCGCTTAGAATCGAGGCTATAGAGAGATAGGTATGGAAATATTAAGTTTAATAATTTATGCTAAATTTGAAATAATAGTATTTATTTCAAATAGGCACAAGAAAGGCACTTTTGAACTATTTTGAATACATGAAATTAAAACATTGTATGTGAAGACGATGCACCCAGAATATGTTTTTATTCTGGGTGCATCGTCTTCACACACACCACAAAAGGTGAAAAGAAAAGAAAAACATGTAGCAGTGGCAAGTAAACTTAATTATGTCATAAGTACATGGTGCTCACATATTTACTAACGTTCTAAAAGTCAATAATAATAAATGAATCAATGTGTGAGTCGTGAGAAGTTATTCCAATATAATAAAATACGAGTAATATGGTACAAATTATAAATAAAATTATTACCTAATTTACTTAGCAACCAGTTTGATTTTGACGCAAAGTGATATTGAGTTTTTTTATCTGGAATTCCTCCTAGCAGGGCGAAGTCTAGATTTATGGCAATAGGCTCGCCCCCTATTACATGGGACTTAAATGTAACTGGCGAAATGGTACACGTGGTTGGTACACGGCCTATTCCTTTTGGAGAGTACTGGCGTAATTATATGCGTGTGTTAATATTATCAATCGCCTTGTTTCCCAAGGGGCTAGGCAGTCGTGTACCTTTACCTATTTAGTAGCATAAAGTATATCTGCCAAGCCTTTTCTCAACTATGTTGGGGTCGGCTTCCAGTCTAGCCGGATGCAGCTGAATACCAGTAGTTTATCTGACCCCCACAACCAAGTAACTGGGTAATACGATACCCCTTAGTAAGACTGGCTGTCAGATTTTCGGGCTTCTGACGACCCGTAACGACTGTCAAAGATGAACAAATGACAGCCGGGATCAACGGCTTAGCATGCTTTCCGAGGCACGGAAGAGTCTCAGTATGAAAAGATGCTCACCCATCTACGGCCAACCCCAGCAAGCGTAGCTTAACCTGATGGATTGACCTGTGCGGCTGTTATTACTTAGCCACGAGCGTAAATTGTCCAAAAGAAAATTTTATAGCTAGCCTAGCTCGGTCTTATTACGTTACGTTGTTGAGCAAACCTATAAAATTCGATAAGGTAGGAATACAGTAACTTCTATCTGTGTATCATAACACAATCCTGCTTACGCCCAATGTAAACCCGAAATTTTGGACTGTGACCGCGCCTGCTTTGTGGTAAAATTGCGTTGCGATTTACAAAAAGAAACATCAAAAAAAGTTTTTGTTGATTTAGGGAAAGAAACTCCATGGTCTACAACTAAAATTAGTTTATATTTTTGGCATATTATTTTTGGTATATTTCTGGCAACATTTCTTCAGTCAAGACATCTAATAAACGGGGTTGTTATTCAACAAAATAGCTACTAGTGTAGGAATTTCTTGCTCTTAAGCGTATGCAATTTCAGCGAATTTTTAGTTGTGATATTATTATTATCTTCAATTATTTCCAGGTACGTGCAAATGACGTTGAACCGGGGCAGAAACACCGCATTGATCTAAAATGGTGAAACTGACATTCGTAAGACTTTGGTAATTATATGAACGCAGCAAACTTTATACAAATTATATCGGGAAAAAATATTTATTGTTTAATCAATTGCAATGCCACTGCTAAGTATGTATAGATAACATAATAAAATTAAATTAAATAATCTTTTTTTCGGACGAGTATCATCCATAGTGGGTTAGTAAGCAATGAATCTTATATCTATGTTAGTAACCTTAATATTTAGTTACAAGTTGATTGATGATAATGTGTATATTAATAGTTATATGATGATAATTATATTATGCTTCCGACAACAAAGGTCGTAAACACCAAAATAGCACTTTTGGTAATCAACGAAAAACAAAAAATAATTTCGTTTTTGGCTTATATCTTTTTAACTTTAAAAGTTGTAAAATTGTGTTCTATACAAGAAATACGTAAAATACGATGGTGTTTCATAATATATTATTGCTATTTATGTCAAAGCCTTATTTTAAAAGTTAGCTTGGACATACACCCCAGAAAATTCAAGAAGTTGGTATTTACGACCACTAACAAATCAATGGAGAACGATTTGTCTAACGGAAGTTAGAAGTATGCACCAGTTTTTAAATACAATAGTTCTGGGTTTGGTTTTAAAAACCATATACTGAAATAAAAATGAGTGTAAACACCACGATCTGATGCGATGGTATGTAACAAACATGGAAATATCTGAAGCAAATCAATGAATTTAAGACTGTAAGTTGAGTTTTCATTACTTGTAATAAAAACAATAAAATAAAACACAAATTGACATAATTAAAAAAGGTTTTTTATTCATTGACCGTCATCGTTTAATGAAAATAATGGTTAAGCAAGGCACTAATACAAATTCAAAGTAAAAAATGTCTAAACCAATCACTTAAATTTCCATTAGAGGATCTTGTACATCAATCATCATTCATCATCATTGTTTGTGTCGTGGCTCGAAATTTTTATACCTTTAGGACCTGCCAGGTCCTAAAGGTCTAAAATAAATATACACTTAAGTAAGTGTATTATAGGCATCGTCCCGTATAATTTAATCAAGCGTTTGTTACAAGATGCCTATAGTGTTCTACCTCCAACGGCGTACCTAACCAGCCAGACATAATTCAAAATGTTAAGTAATCATTTTGTTTCATTGATTTCAAGAAGATTTTATAATCACGACATTTTTTTAAAACGTATTGATAATGAATTACAAAAAAATATAAGTAAACATTCTACCAAGCTTACTGCTCTAATAATTTTAATAAACAATGCCCATTTTCACCAACGCCCTTAAAAATTTAGGTAGTTCATCTTTCTAGATCTTGTTTGTTCGGAAAGCTTCTGTACTATGGTCTACCTAACTTTTAGTGTCGTTGGTGAAAATGGGAAAGTGTTATCGACAAGATAATAAAAAAGTAGATGCAAAACATAATACGACGAGTTATAGAAAATCAGGTCTTCAAATTTCTGATTAATAATCTTGTCATTGGATAGAAGAAATTTGAAGACCTGATTTTCTGATAGAAGATAATTAATCAGAAATTTCATCTTCCTCGTCAGTCTCAGAAAGAGTATCAATGACATTTTGAGACTGACAAGGAAGCTGTTTGTATTCGGCATGACACCGTTTGTGTATTGTCCCCTGATCACACAATCGTTGCAGATCTTTGTATTTAGCTGCGGTAATTGGTAGTTTATCCGTAAATAGCTGTTTTGGACTCAACTGCTTTACTCAATTATATTGTAATTCTAACATTTTTTCTGTATTTTCTTTTGATTTATTCTTCCTTTTTCCCTTTCTTTTACGCTTGACATCTTCGAACAACTCGATTCGATGTGTAATTGCATCTTCTTTCATTGAATACTTGAGTTCTATTTGGTTTAAATTGGTCTTTCTGAAAGTTGCTACTCTAATGTTTCTCCAATTAATATACATAATTCACCTACATAATTCAATTTTCAAACCAATTCTCCAAGACCAAGTGACATTACGACAACTGTTTCTCAGCAGAGCTTACGTTTTAAAAATGATTGTGGGGTGTAATTACACTTAATTATGTATTCATGTTTTTACGACCGACAGCTGTTTGTACGTTGTATTATACGATCTGCACGGTTATTCGGTTCTAAGCAATATGAGTTATACATACCCTCTTTTCTAAAAAATCTTGATTATACTAGTAAAAAATTTGGGTGTAAAAGCATTTTTTTTAGGCGAATATTTTTTTCACATTTTTAGATCGACGCAGCGCCAAAAATTAAGTAGGGTTGCATTCTTAACTCATTTTCGCCAAAATGGCGTTTACGACCTTTGTTGTCGGAAGCATCGAATATATAATATAACTTGTTCTTTGTTTGTGCATACTTAGTAGTTATTTGCTAGCCAGTACTGGCAACTCTAATTTTGAACTTGACAGCTGACAGTTCAATGTACACAAAAATTAATTATGTTAAAAAAATACTGCACATAAGTTTTAGAAAAGTTTTGATTAATCGGAAATTAAACGCCAAATTAATTTATAGCAGCATGGAAGAATTTTTTGATACGACGTTAACAAATTTGGTAAGTTAACCATAATAGTTTTGTACCGTAAATCTATTTTGAGAACCATTAATTTATATTTGTCTTAATCAGTGATAGGGGTCACTTAAATGTTAAATGTGAATCAAACAAAATAATTTATTATGCCGGAAATTATTCCAAGGGAATGTACTACCGGGATAAAAAGTATCCTATGTGTTAATCCAGGTCATAAACTACCTCTGTGCCAAGTTTCATCCAGATCCGTTCAGCCGTTTGAGCGTGAAGGACGGAAAAACATACAAACACACACACACACTCCCTCACAAACTTTCGCCTTGTGTGCGTGTGCGTTATAAAACATAGGTTAACAAATCAATACAGTTCTTTTGTAAAGGCTAAGCTACATGGCACTTGATGAATCTTCCTATAATTGGATGCTGTGTTTTTCGTGTGATTAAGTGTTACCACTAACATAATTATTTAGTTATTTGCGGTAACACTCTATTCTATGGGCCTTCAACACCTGATAATAAACAATTTTTTTAATTTTTATTTATATAAGACACTATGTTATGCCAAGAGGCGTACAAATGTATGGATACTTGAATAACAATACATAATTATGTGAATTATTTATTTTTATTCCTATTTGGTTTCATACAAGCTTTTAATTACTTAGCACAACAAGTTACCCTAGTTTCTTTGATAGTTTTTCAACTTTATAACAAAAGTATAAGGTTCATTTTCAATTGAGAAAATTTTACAGTTTGGGATAGCTTGATGTGCTGGCCTCTGTACAATATTTAACCCTACATATGTTTTTCAAAAAGACTTAGTGTATGGATGGACCCCTTTATAAGGTGTTAAAAAATTTACTTACTTAAAGAATTTCGTGGGAGCATTGTAGGTACTCATTGTTACGAACAACTTTTACTATGGGATGAACCCTGAAATGGCAAAAAAAATATGAGCTGTTCATACATTTATGCGCATGTAACTCAATAAAATGTATAGAACAGCTCATATTTTTTTACCTTGTATTTATATTTTTATTATTTGTTGTAATAGCAGTGATAGAAATAAATAATAAAAATATGTAATGTTTGTAAAATAATTGCCTTGTTGTCCTAGTAGTTGCAATTACTACTGTTAAGCCTTTTGGTTAGGTTCGGTTCGATTCCCCCCTTCTGCTCCACCCAGAGCGGGAGCAGTCAATGGATGATTTCCCAGCCTTAAAAAAAAAATAAAAAAAATGTCGTCCAAAGTTTTTTGGATATTTCCATCTGGAATTTCTCAGCAGCAGAGCAGAGTCTGAATTTGTGCCCGGTTGATGGCAATAGTCTCGCAACCTATTACATGGGACTTGACCATAATGTGCAAAAAATGGGTGACCTGGGCCTAACCCTTCAGAGATTACAGGCAACATATTAACATGTTCTATGTTAGGTTATGGATTCCATACTCAGTCCTTTAGGCGGACCATTGGATATGGCCCATTGAACCATCTTGTGTAGTACATCTGTGAAAAATCTGGGTGTTCCAAGAGTCTCTGTTCTGAAAGAGCATATTGGCAATGATTTCCTCAGGCAGTGGCGTAACTATACCATCTGAGGCCCTTGGCATATCCATTGCATGGGGCCCTAAATTTATATTTTTTACTAAATTTTGTTAATAAAAATGTTAGGTGACTTTTGAGCACGCAGCCTCTCGGGCCGGGGGCCCGTGGCATTTGGCCAGTCCTGCCACCCTATAGTTACGCCACTGTCCTCAGGCCCTGCACAGAGGACTGTCTGTTATATCTAATGTATGGAAGAGTTTATTTAGCAAGCAATGCATGTGATGCTCCCAGGCGCAGGCCGGTTCTGTCCAGGTGAAGTAAGCGCCTGGTCAACTCTTTGTCCGGGGCTGGCATAGCTTCTCTGGACTGCCTGCAGTCTGGTGTCGAAGTCCACTAGCTTTTCACTTGTGTGTGGGTGATTACTTGCAGCCATCTGCGTAGCTAGTTGAGAGGAATGAGTATGATAATAGGTTTGTGTACGCAGACTGACGCTCTTCTTGTCAACTCGTCAGTTACGTCGTTACCTATTGATTCGCTATGTTATTTTATCCATTGTAGTGTCACTGTGTTGCGGTAGGATACCGATATGCGTTCTAGTGCATTGTGACATTCTAGTGTTAGTTTTGGTGTGCAGTATTTTCCCCTAGGGATTGCAGGATCGGTCCTATCGCTGGCGCTGTCGTAAATTATGCGTATTTGCGCGTCGGTAACTTTACTGGTTTCTAGGGCGTGGGCCACTTGTATAATGCCCACACGCTCATATCGCTCGCTTGTATCATGTCCTCCTGTATGCTGTGGTGTTGCGTTTAGCGGGCTACTGCCCGACAACTCTTAGTCGGTGCTGAGTATTTATTTATTGTAGGATTTTGTGTGACGTATCACGTCAGCTTTTGACACTTCCCTCGCTATCGGTTTAGCTCCTATGTGGCTGGATACATGTCGCCATACCTCCCTTACTCGTATGTGCTTGACTCTGGCGTCTTTGCTCAGGGTTCTTGTTGTGTTAAGCCGAAAGGCGGCCATGGCTGCCTCTTCTACTTCTCGCATAATGAGGGATTTGTGTTGAGGGGGCAGGCCGAGCATTTCCTGTAGGGCAGCAGTAGGCGTAGTACTCCTACATCTGGTGATACAAAACAGTTTTTCGAGGTCTTTTTGGGTTATTCTCAGATCTGTTCTGGGCCACCAGACTAGTGTGCCATATGTCATGCTTGGTCCAATGACCGTGGTATATGGCCAGTAGGTAATCCTGGGTTTAGCCCCCCAATTCCTGGGTGTATTCCCGTTCGTCCCCTCGACTTCGTCCCCCGAGGGAGACGAACGGGAACTTACAAAAATAATATTTAATTTGTTCCCGATCGTCCCAATCCTAATTCAAGAGGGGACGAATGGGAATATGTTCTTCGATTAGTGCCATTCGTCCATTAAAAAGGTTGTCGAACGTCTAATTTTTTATTGAAAGAAATAAACTACACGGTTCTTTTTTATATTTTTATTTGTTTTTCTAGGTATTTAAAAATCATAACACTTACGCCAAGAGAACCTTACATGATTTGCCTAATCCGCAGTTGTAGTGTTTTGATTTTTATTCCACATTTGTTTTTTTTACCAATTAAAACCACCAGTCTTATATTATTTGGTGGGAGCAATAGACCTAAAAAAAAGAATCAATAGATTATTCCCATTCGTCCCCCCAAAAAATTTAGAGGGACCATCGGGAAAATAAATAACGAATTCCGGTTCGTCCCCCTCGGGGCCGAAGTCGAGGGGACGAACGGGAATACACGAATTCCTGCTATTTTAATAAATTTTTTTTCTTATTTTAGAACTCAAACAACTTTAACGAACTTACTCTAGTCATAGGCAATGAGAGTTGTGATCTAGACTCCGCTGTCAGCGCAATAGTCTTTGCAAATTTTTTGACCTGGCAATACAATCAAATTCGATGCAAAGTTTGTACTAAAGCGCATCGTGACAAGAACGTTCCATTGAAGGATGACATTTTTGTTCCGATTTTGAACGTAGACCGCAATGACTATGAATTGAAGACTGAAGTTGTGTTTTATTTGAGAAGTAAAGGCATCAATGATAGTCAATTGGTTTTTCGGTATGTATTTTTTTATTATTTATTTTCTGCCAAGCCTTTTCCCAACTTATCTTTCAGGGGACCAACTACGTGAGGGAGAGGATCTTTACACCCTCACGCTCTTAGGCCCAGCGGTCATTAAAGTGTCACGGCACGGCAAGAAATTTCATCTTTATTTGCATACTGTTTAATTATATTTTTAATCGTCGCCTTAAAATACTTTACCATGCCGTGCCGCCAACGCGTGCCGGGTCTTAACATTGAAATTTCAAACTTTATTCCCACCCTCTTAAGATATATTTTTATTCGTCGACTAAAAATACTTTGCCATGCGTGCACGTGCGTAAGGGTGTGACTTAAAACACTGAAACAGTAATATGAAGGCGCGCACCATGTTATCGTAGTTTATATCTACTTGAAATTAATTTAAAATCGTTGTTTCAGAGATGATCATGATTTACAAAATTTGGTGACCAAGTCTAAAGCTAGAGTTGTGTTGGTCGATCACCATGTTTTAGCGAGAAGGGACATGTTCCTTGCTCCCTTTGTCACTGAGATAATTGATCACAGGTGAGAGAATAAACAAACAAATCAATTTTTTTTGTAAAGCTTTTATGTTGTGTGTTATGCGGAAGCACATACGGTGGCTTTCATGCCATTGTGCGCAAGAAAGCAGCATCCTTACTACAGCGTTTACGTAAGTCGGAATGGGCATCCTGAAGACGATTGTTGCGAGACTAGACTGCCTCATCCAGAGGCACCTGGTGGAGGTGGCTTTAGGTCTAATATATAAAAATATTTGTTCTATGGGTCCTCTTATATACAATAGATTACCAATACATTTAAAAGACTTACCCTTCACCAAATTTAAAAAAACAATTAACAAAATTGTTGTTGGACAAATATTACTACTCGCTTAAAGATTTTTTTGATGATAAAAGTTTCTGCTAATTCGATTCTTGATGTAAAATTATAATTATTTTTGTGACATTTCTATAGTAGATAAGTTCCTATTTCCGAATTATATGTGTGGTAATATTATATTTTTTATTATTAGTGTTAAGTATCAATAATAGGGTAATTTTATATTTTTTTTAAATACCATTATAATATGATGATTATTTTATGCTATAAGTAAGCGAAAAATGTTAGATGTAATACCTATTCTAAGTCATTATGTTGTCCTAATTGTATAGAAATATTATCTAAATGTTAACGTAGCAATTAAGCAATGATTAGATTAATTAAATAATTTTGCATGCCATAAGGCAAAATGTATCGGGACTCTACTTCAATTAACACCATATTTGCTACCTACATTATTGGCAAATAAATGATTTCTATTTCTATAGTAAAGAAGAAGCTCAGAGTTATCTACTAACATTTCTAACATATCAGATACTAGCTTTAGCCCGCAGCGTCCCACGCGTTAAATTCGTAGTAAAACAATTCGTTATTATACACATAAACCTTCCTCTTGAATCACTCTATCTATTAAAAAAAACTGCATCCAAATCCGTTGTGTACTTTTAAAGATCTAAGCATACATATACAGACATTAAGACAGACGCGGGAAGCGGCTTTGCTTTATACTATTTGTGAAGCACAAATTGTTAGTCATTCCAAACAATCTATATTTTATAGGCTGTAATGTCTGTTTTTTTTTTAAATTTATTTATGCGAATTTTTTTTTTATTTATTTATTCATGCGTGCGCGCGCATTTGTGTGTGTGTGTCCTGCGTGCGCGTGTTTGTGTGAGTGAGACCTGAGTACGCGCGCGTTTGTGTCTGTGTCCTAGGTGCGCGCGCGTTTGTGTGTGTGTCCTGCGTGCGCGCGCGCTTGTGTGTTTGTGCGTGGGTGAAAGTGTGAGAGTAGGATGTAGTTTACTTGTAATAAAGTAAAAAAAACTACTGGTAAGTAACTGTTCTTGACGAAGAATCTAATTTTTTCATAGGCCCATAGACAAATCAGCCTGGACATACAACGATGACGTTCGCTTTACGATAGAGACTGTTGGCTCGTGCTGCACGCTCGTCGGTCAGCGTATCAAGGACCTTGGAGCCCTGGTAGCGAGGAATGTAGATTTCTTCAACGCGTACCCACTGTGTACCGAGATGTTACGAGGTAAGTCGAGACTGTTAAGGGGGATGCGCCATCTTAGCGCGTGAAATTCAATGTTTCTTACGTTTGAGCACCACCAGCACGAAACCAGCATGTCTGAGAGATATTTCTCAACAGCATGTGAAGCTAAGTCAGAGGCCCATGGGCAGCATGAAAACTCTGACACCAGGTTAGCTAACCACACGAAAAATAAAGAAAGACTAGTAGTTTACATTGAGCAACTGCTCACCTGACCTCCACAACCCAGTTACTGGGTAACTCGACACCTCTTGGTAAGACTTGCTGTCAGAATTTTTGCCGTAGCAACTGTCAAAAAGCCGACAAATGACAGCCATCACTAACGGATTAACATACTTTCCGAGACACAGACTGGGCTAGAGATTGTCACCCATCCATGGACCAACCGCGGCAAGCGAAGCTCAACCTGATCGATCGACCCGTGCGGCTGTTATTACTTAGCCACGAGCCCCTTAGAGTAGATCGACGAGGCAGTCATACTTCACTTCACTCTTGTCTATTGCAGCCACAATTATTCTGGACACGGTGAATTTCTCCAAGGATGTGAACAAAGCTACTCCGCATGACGAGGAGATCATTTTGTTCTTGGAAGGTCTAATGAAGCCCGGTGATCACGTGGCTGACAGGTTGGTGCACTTACAAACTAGCTTTTGCAAGCGGCTTCACGCGCATGGATGTCAAAAAATTTCTCACGGGAACCGTACATTTTTCGGGGACAAAAAAAGTATCCTATGTCCTATTCCAGATTATAATCTATCTCTGTGCCAAGTTTCATCCAGATTCGTTCGTTAGTTTTTGCGTGAAAGAGTAACAAACGGTTCTCTGCCTGTTCGCCGAAAATTGTTTGCCAAATTTTCACTTGCCAACCAACGTTTCGCAGAATTTTATTCCGCCGAATAATCATTTGCCAACTTATCATATAATTTTGTTTTATTTCCCAACCTCACAGTTACCAACTGTACGTTTGGTCTGCTTTTCATAATGACACTTTTTAAAATGCCAACTTTCATTTAGCAGAATTTTTTGCAATTAGTTATTGTAATTATTAATTTTTTTACTTTATCTTTAATATGACCTAACCTAACTGTTTCCTTTTACAAAAGCGATTCGCTTCTGGCACATCGCCGGCCGCTGCCGCGGCACGCTCGCTTCGCTCGCTCGGCTCGTGCGTTGTTTGTCATACTCTAACCTAACCTAACTTAACTGTTTCTTTTTACAAAAGCGATTCGCTTCTGGCACATCGCCGGCCGCTGCCACGGCACGCTCGCTTCGCTCGCTCGGCTCGTGCGTTATTTGTCATACTCTAACCTAACCTAACCTAACAACCTTAGACTTCTATTGTAATAGCTGTGTCGCCTAGTGAAATGGTTGACAAATGATAAATGTCCCAAACGTTTTGTGTCATTATAATAATCGGCTTAACAATAATTCTACCAAATGAAACGTTGTCATACAAAAATTTGCTAATCGTTAGTTGTCAAAGTGAAACATCGGCGAAGCGTTGGTTGGCAAGTGAAAATTTGGCAAACAATTTTCTGCGAAAAGGCAGGACACCGTAACAAACATCCATACAGTACCAGCGGCTTTTCTCGCGTTAATCTATACTAATATTATAAAGAGGTAAAATTTGCAAGTTTGTATGTAGGGGGTAATCTCCGGAACGAATGATCCAATTTCAAAATTTTTTTCACTGATAGAAAGCTACATTATTCCTGAGTGCTATAGGCTATAAATTATATTTATATCATACATATTAGCCGAGCTATCGCAATTTTCGTCTAGCAAGTCGGAAAGAAATACCTCCGAAAACAGAATTATTTGCATGCGCTGCCTAAACAGTTACAGTATATCGCAATTTTCCGCGGACGAAGTCGCGGGCAGAAGCTAGTTTAGAATAGGAATAATGACAATTTTTTTTTTTTAAGCCGTCACCTAGATTATTAAAGAAAATTGGAAACATATCTTTTCCTTTATTCACGTAATCAAGATTACGTCGATACATTGTGTTAAAATGTGGCATGACGTCACTCCTATGTAGATTTTATACTGAGTTGTGACGTACCGCGCAACTCCTCAACGTTAATGCGTTTTATCTAATCCATTTTTTATAAATATGATGAAGCTAAAATACGTGTCTAATATTTTTTTATTATCTGATTGATGGACTAGATATAATTTCTTTTTTTTAACCCTATCATGATCCCTATTTGACAATCAATTCGAGTTGTACTCAGCTTGTTGTTAGGCCGTTGCAATCGTTGTGTAGTTTCTACTTACCAAGTGAAGGAGCCCTTAGCTTATGTATGTATGTAGTCTGAATTGACTATTTGAAACGGTCAAAAATACAATATCAAATCACATAGCAATAACAGCGCTCGTCTTAAAAACTTCCATCACCGTACAGAAATAAAAAATTATGCGAAGATATAATTGTGAAATTGCATTTAATGCTATAATAAGTATTCCATTTGATTCTAAAAATCTGTGACGTCACATTGTTATATTTCATTAAAAAAAACGTACAAATGCTGCGTTTTTACAGTTCTTAAAAAGTAACGTTATTGACTACCCTTTCAAATACCCAATTCCAAAGTGCTTTTTTGCAGGCAAAGCGTGAATGACCGCTTAATTGAAGCAAGGAAGAACGTGGACAATCTAACGGCCGCTCAGCTGTTGAAGAAAGATGTGAAAATTGTTGGCGATGTCTTTATTCCCAGCTTTCCTATATTGGTCAAGGTATAATAATCAATGAATAACACAAAAACATAACATCACGCCTTGTTTCCGTAAATAGAACATACAGTACTCCCAAATTAATAATGCACGTGCAGATCTTCGCTAATTGTCGTATTCCCGGAAACACCCGAATCATTGAATCGTTCGAGTCCTAAACAATGCATTTGCATTTTGCGCCTTGTTCGAAAGAAATAGGAGTCAATATCATGTGTACACAATCGGAAACAATTCGGGCGGTCGGCGGCGGTCGGCCGTCAGTCAAAGGTCCGTCAGTCGTCTTTATATATTGGTGGTGACTGCACGTGTTCCCTCTGTATGGAATTATATAGAGCTGCTATTACACACCCTTCTTGGTTTTGTTTTCAAAGGTGAATTTAATTTCAACTTTAATTATCTTATTCAATTTTAAATAGTTAATTTTGTAAAATAGGTAAATATACTAACAATTTTCACTTTCTTTTAATATTAAAAAATTAAAAATACCTACGTTAAATACATATTAAGTACTAGAAAAACATTTTAAAATCAGATTTAGGCTTATATAAATTATAGCTCGCTATTTACTTACATGGAATTATTGAATCAAACTTCGTTACCATTAAATCAATATTTATCTCTTTTAGCACGAAACACATAATTCTACTAAATTATGCATGAAGAAAATGCACTTAGCCACTCTATATACATATCGTCTTCCGACGCTCGGGGAATACGACTGTTGCCGAACAGTGGCGAAGATTTTTATACGCATTATCACTTTGGGAGACCTGTACATAATTATGACACTTTCTTTTTGACGGTGAGAAATCATCAAATGAACCCTCCCGCTCTGGGTGGAGCGGAAGGGAGTGTCAGACTCTTACTGACTAAAACCCATCCATGTTCCTTCCTAAGCCCTTTGTGTTCCGGGGTAGCGGTAACCCTTTCGGACAATCCCGCTGGCCCGGCAGGCTTTGGCCTTAATGGGCTCCTGCCCAATTGCTGATATCTCTGAGGCGCGCGTGGAACACGTACGCGCCATCCGGCTCAACTTTTCTTTTTAGAGTTATTCTCAAACGTTATTGTTTTTTTTTTATAGTGTCTGTTATTTAAGGGGGATGCCCTGAGGAAGACCGCGAAATTTTACTGACCTGCATATTGCAAAAAAACGTTAGTAAAAACCATTTCGCAGGCTACCCAGTTCAGCAGGATTGGCGGAAAGGGTTACCGCTGCCCCTGAACAAAGGGTTAAGGAAGGAACATGGATGGGTTTTAGCTCCACTCAGAGTGGGAGAAGTCATTTGATGATTTGATTTTGACCAACCATTTGATTGACCAAAAACAGGCTACCCTGCCCTTTTGCTTTAACTGTACTTACCTGTTCAACAGCACCTTAAACGTTTCTCCTCCCAGGAGTTCTTGAAGCGACCTGGAGCCCTCCAGGCCGTGTCCGAAGCCCTGCACCACAATAAGTGCACCGTCGCGCTGCTACTGGGCATGGAACTGACCGGGGGGCTCCAAAGAGACACTGCCCTGTACTCTCCTGAAACTCCTGAAAAAGCTGTGCAGGTAAGCAAGTCATGCACCATATCTTCGGGACTGGCCATTGACTTGGCCACACTGAAGGAAACAACGATTTTAATAGACATTGTACTCATCATTATGAACAACTTTCACTACGGGAATAAATCAGAAATTGCGAAAAAAAAATTGCTGTTCACCAGTTCAGCTGAACACCAGTACATATTTTACTGCCTATCTGACCTCCACAACTCAGTCAGTAACTGGGTTATACGGTACCCCTTGGTGAGACTGGCTGTCATACTATCGGGCTTCTGACTACACGTAACGACTGTCAAAGATCCACGTATGACGGCCGGGACCAACGGCTTGACATGCTTTCCGAGGCATGGAGGAGTCTCGCAGCGTAGCTTAACCTGATGGATCGATTCGTCCGTATAGTGTTGCTGCCATTGTCACATATTTGTGTCGTTGGCGTACAGGGCATGCGCTTGCTTGTCACGTATATGTGACAATGGCATCAAATGCTTGAGCAAAACTTCCGCCCAATCATTTCAGTGGCTTGAGCTGTGTTGATAGATATCAGTCAGTTAGTCACAGTTTCGTTTTATGTTTATACTGGTTTATATTTTTCAGTTAAGTAAACATTTAGAAGACTTCTCAAGTCCGTCGCTGGGGCTGGCTCCGGAGCACCTCACTGGCGCCAAGGACTGCAGCTACTATTGGCAGTTAAACCTGTCCGCCTCCCGAAAGCAATACATACCCGCCATCAACACATTTACTAGTAAAAAATGATACTCATGAACTTGCTATTTTATTTATGCTTGGAATAGACAATAGTGTAGGATGCGCAAGGGTATCCCGCGAGGGTGTCGTGATTTGTATATTCCTGGACACGTAAAGCCGGCTAATTTAAGTATGATCGTAAAATACTTAACACGGTGCAACAGAGCGATGAAGATTACAATGGCAAAAAAATAAATTTACAAAAAAAAACAGATACAACATTGACTGACAGATGACAGCTGACACTGACAAGTGTGGAACGCAGAAATGCAAAAAGCTGAAAGAAACCAAATATAAATATTTACATTATTTTCTTGTACAAGTCTTGACTTTGATCAACAAAAGTTGAAGTTTAATTTTAATATGTTTTAGTTTGGCACCTAGTGTGAAGGTTAATTTTTTCTAAATCCTTTGATGGAATTGGAACCTGAACTGGCCGATCCTGTGCCTATCTCACTGAGGTCCATGTTGTCTTCTGCTTAACCGGACTTGCCTGTGGATGCCTCAATAAATTAAGCCCTCCAGCCATGACTTAAAAACTCACAAACTAAGCGACTACACGCTAAGGACACGGACTTCAGCTTTGGGCGTCGATGGGGTAGGGCCGGCTTTTATAATCAAAGCACATGAAGGCGTAATAATTAAAAGCCGATCATTTCACACACGCTGCCAATTACACGCACACGGCTATTTATTTATTTAAATGTACATGCACAACATTACAGAATAACTGCCAGGCTGTGTTATCTATTCCATCTCACAGTGCCCCGTACACAGAACAAATTTACTCTACAGCCGTATATGCATTAATGCATACATACTCAATACATGCTTATCCATTCTAAGCTCAGTGCCTTCAACACATATTTATGTTATTCAATGTATATTGTTGACAAATTGCAATGTGTGTAAGCGTATGGGAGCTTAGTAGGGATTGAGACTACACATATTATTATGCATATCGAAGGAAGTCCCTAATAGCTAGCACCTGACAAAATATAGAGGCAGTGTTTGCATTAAATATAACAGTGCTTCAGTGTCGAATTCGGTGATTTTTCTTGGGTTTAAAAGATGGAAAAATTACCTTTGTGTAGAATATGTTTAGTGCAAAATGTTCCGATGTTTGTTGTCGCTGACAAGAACCTGCAGGAGATATATGAGAAGCTAACAGAAATATCAGTAAGTTGATAATGTATACTTATGTTCTATGTTAGGGGGTTATGGTTTCAGCGGGATTGTCCGAAACTGTTACCGCTACCCCGGAACATAAAGGGCTAAGGAAGGAACATGGATGGGTTTTAGTCAGTAAAAGTCTGACACCGCCTTCCGGAGACAGAGTGGGAGAAGTCATTAGATGATTTCGCACCCTCAAAAAAAAACAGGGGTTTTGGTTTCCGCACTCAATCCTTGAGACGTACTATTATTCCAACCAGCCCACCTCCCTCCAGAAGTTGATCACGTCTCCTGGCCTGTGTAGAACATATTCTGTGGAAAATCTTGGTGTTCTGAGGTGTCTAGTGATAGCTAGTGCTAGACCTGAAGTTGAGTAGTGTTACTCAGTTTATCTATCAGGGATTTCTCAGTAAATACGCCTTTTCCCTGCTATGTTGGGGTTGGCTTCCAGTCTAACGGGATGCAGCTGAATACCAGTATTTAACATGAAGTGACTGCCTATCAGACCTCGACAACCCAGTCACTAACTGGGTGAGCTTCTGACTACCCGTAACGACTGTCAAAGATCCATAAATGACAGCCGGGACCAACGGCTTGACGTGCTTTCCGAGGCACCGAGAAGTCTCGATATGTAAAGGTCACCCATCCACGGACTAACTCAGGCAAGTGTAGCTGGATTCTGGATTTGAAGCATATGATCAAAAATGAAATGTATGTTTGTTGCAGTTCATGACGGATGACAGTAGACCGATGGTCGCTTGTTCTTTCTGCTACACCAAACTAAAGCAGTGCCGCCAATTGCAGAGAAAATGTTTGAAAGCCCAAGAGTTGTTCAATCAATTGTTATGTGATGATTATGAGGTGGGCGATATAATGCCAGGCAATTATTTTTCTCTTTTGTTTAATGATAATTGTTCATGTTTACTTCAGTGGAACATACCAGCCAGAACGTAAAGTTATACCACAAACTGTCTTTCTCGGACTTTCTCCAAATGATCTCTAAACCTTCATTGACTGTTAAGTTAAAAATCGATTGAAAAATTCGACTCTTTGTAAAGGGCCCCCGAGACGGTCAAACGGTTTGATTCAAACACGTAAATTTTGGTTTGACTCAAACCATTTTGATCGTAATAGCTAGTTTGAAAGGGGTGGGCGTTGCGACAACGAACCGTTTTTAAAGACCGTTTTGTGTTCTGCGACGATGGAACCGTTTTACGTTCTGGGTTCAAAAAGTCTTCGTTGCACAAACTAGTCTTCCAATTACTTGGTGTGATTGATTGATTGATTACTTGACTGTACCATAGACAATGGCGGTATTTTTCCCGAAGTCGTTTGTTTTTTTTATGTAAAAAAAGGTTTATTCCTTACAGCCAGACACGCCTTTAATTTATCCGGGCCAGTTAGAATACTTTGGAGGACTAACGACCTCTTTAATTGAGCATATTAGTATAGTTGATGATTGGCAAATGGAACTCTTTGCTGCTGGCGAAGACATTTCAGACCGTGATGGAACTCCCAATGATGATAATAATCTCAGTTGTAATACAGTCCAGCTAAAGGAGGAACAAAAAACCACTTCTAATCATGATTATATGGAAAAAAAGAAGGAACAACTGAATGGTAAGTTCTCCATTTTATTTCCTACTAATTGACTATTTGAATCGGTCAAAAAATAAATATGAAATCACATGGAAAAAGACCGCTCGTCATAAAAACTTCCATCACCGTACAGAAATAAAATAAAATGCGAAGATATAATTGTTAAATTGCTTTCAATGGTAATAATAAGTACACGGACTCAGTGCACAGACGAAACTCTTAGAGACGGTCACCCATCCACAGACCAACCTAGTTAAGCACGGCTTAACCTTGAAGATTTTCTTGTGCTGCTGTTATTATTTAGCCCCGAGCTCTTCAAAAACCCGTCAAAGTATACCTTAAATAAAAATTCAATTTGAAAAAAGCTGTATGGGGTTACAATCAGTGCCGGATTAACCATATAGCAAGAGTAGCAATTGCTACGGGCCCCGCGCAAAAGGGGGCCCCGCGTAACCAAACCAATATCCATCTAAACGTATTTTTTTTGAGTTTAAATTTACTTGTTGTCACATTCATTAAAAGTTAGTTGCAGACTGCTGTAGAAATGCTTTTTTTGTTTCCGGTGCTACACATCGTCTGTCTTTTACTTAAAAACATCCGATTTTGAAAAGGTGGTCGGAGACTAGGTGGTCCGAAACAGCTGATGCTACGAATGCACTTCTATGTGAAGCACCGACACATAGAACAGGACCTATAGATCACAATTAAACGTATTGAGAGTTGATTTTTTTACCACTTCGTGCATAAAAACCCATAGCAGATCAAGTGCCCCTGGATATAATTTGCTACGGGCCCCGCGCTTGCTTAATTCGGCACTGGTTACAATATGTACAGACGCCAGCACATCAAGCTATCCCTAACTGTCAAATTTTCTCAATTAAAAATGAACCTTATGTCTTTGCAATAAAGTTGAAATACTATCAAAGAAATTTGACAGATTGTGGTAACTTGATGTGCTGGCCTCTGTACGATAGCGGCGCCACCATTATTTTCACGACTTTTTTGCCAAGCTGTATAACATTTGATTCTAAAAATCTGTGAAATATAACAATGTGACGTACCTACATTGTTAAAATTCATACAAATCACGTACAAATTCCGCGTTTTGACAGTTCATAAAAAGTAACGTAACGCTTTCAAATACCCAATTTTTGAAAGTGACACCGGTGACTGAAAATTTGTGTCGGTCGAAAAATCGGTTGTCATCAACCAATTTCCACACAACTTTCACAACCCCATTTCTTATACAAATTTATTTGTGCTCGATGCAACATGTCTTTTCTTCGACACTTCTCTATTAGTCGTCATCTCGGTAATCACTCCCTTTCTAGCCATATCATCTTTCACACAATCCATCCATCGTTTCTTTGGTCTTCCTCTACTTGTAAAGCCGTCCACATTCATGCTCACAACTTTCCTGACGACAGCTTCCTCATTCCTCCGCATAACATGCCCATATCACGACAACCGATTACCACACAACTTTGTACCTATACTGTACTGACCTGTTTGTTCTCACAGGGGCGCCAAACGCGATGAAACCAACACTAAACATACCAAGAACGAACCAAGATGTTACAAGAAAAGTCAAGCAAGAGAAAAAATTACTCTCCACCTCAAAATTAATTCGGACAAAGCAATATCATACAGCCAACTCTGACACTAAATGCCAAAAACCTACCAAAATACGTAACCTACAAAAACATAGTCGTAAACACACTGATGAAAAACCTTACAAATGTCATGTATGTCAGAAACCTTTCAGTCAGGGCGCGTATTTGAAACGCCATTTACAAACTCACACCGGTGAAAAACCGTACAAGTGTGTTGTATGTCAACGTGGTTTTCGTTCAAAGTATTTGTTAAATATTCATTTTCGTGTGCACACTGGTGAGAAACCTTACAAGTGTCAATTTTGTCAAAAACGTTTCAGTCAGAATTCACATTTGAAACATCATGTTCTGACCCACACTGGTGAGAAACCATATGAATGTGACGCATGTCAGTGTAGCTATCGTACGAAGGCGTATTTAGATAGTCATATTCGTATACACACTGGTGAAAAACCTTATAAATGCGACATATGTCAAAGTTGTTTTATTAATCAGCCTATGTTAAAAACTCACATTGCTTTACACTCTTGTGAAAAACCTTATAAATGTGATACATGTCAGCGTGGTTTTAACATTAAGTCTAATTTAAATAAGCATGTTCGGATACACACAGATGAGAAACCTTACAAATGTGATGTCTGTCAGCGTGGTTTTGCTCAAAAACATGCTTTGAACATTCATGTACGAAATAAACACACTGGTGAAAAACCTTACAAGTGTGATAAATGTTTGCGTAGTTTTAGCGCTATGAATGTTTTAAAAAATCATTTAATAACACACTCCGGTGAAAAACCTTATAAATGTGATGTATGTCAGCGTAGTTTTAATAGAAAAGCTAATTTGGAAAATCATGTTCTTATCCACAGTGATGAAAAACAGTACCAATGCGAAATATGTGCGAAGTGTTTCAGACAAGCTAGTACGTTGAAAAGCCATCTTTGGGTACACAAGAAAGAAAAGCAATAATATTATTATTTTATTAGTTAAGGAAATAGTATTTTCACAGATTGAATTAAAGTCGTCATGTATTGACGCAAATAAACGTATTTTCTTTCTATAAGACGCCAGCACATCAAGCTTTCCGGCACTTTCACATATTCCCAATTGAACATAAACGTTATGTTTTTTGGAACGAAGTTCCTTATCGCGCGTTGTGAAAGGGGGCTAGACGGAATTAAGACCAAAAGTTGTAACGACACTTTTTTTGGAGTAAAATATGATGTCTTTTTAATCAATATTTTTGATTGTTTAATTTTAGATCAGAATGATGTTTTTTTATTATAATCACTTAAAAGACTTTTTTTTTACAATTCCCTCACTAATTAATCGAAAGGAACTTCGTTCCATCCGGGTGTCCCTTGACACCTCTCAAGTTTCTAATAAAGTTGAAAGTCTTCCAAAGAAATTTGACAAATAATGGTAAAGTGCTAGTTCTACTTACTAAATTCAAAGAACAGAAACAAATTCGAAAACACGATGGTGAAAACCCATAAATATGCAATGCGTAAACCACCGTCGCTTTTAAGGGTTTCTTTGCATAGCAATTCATTTAAACACATTCCTGAAAAACCCTACAGATATATCTATATATCAGAGGTCTCGAAGTACTTAATTTAAAAAAAACTGAAAAGTTCATTGTAGTGGAACTTCATGGAAGTAAGGGCGAATTTCATTATTGAAACTCGTTAAAACTGAACGCGACCAGCGCATAATCTAGGCAAGTATGTAGATTTATTAATTTGGTCTACCAACTGTAAACGTTTTTGTTGTCAGTGTCACGAATCGATTCTATAGAATATTGATTCTGTCGGCTCTTGAACACATTTTGGATGTTCTGATCGTATTCAGTTTCACTGGTGAAGTTTGCACTATCTTTTAAATCATGGCAGCTGGCTTATGGAAAAACACAAGGCAATAGGCAAGGAACAGAGTCTTTTTCACACAAACGCATGTGCAACAAATGAAAAATCTGCTTGCAAGATTCAATCTGCCTGACCTTTTCCCAACTATGTTGGGGTCGGATTCCAGTCTAGCTGAAAGCAGCTGAATACCAGTATTTTACATGGAGCGACTGCGCTATCTGACCTCGACAACCCAATAACTGAGTAATACGATACCCCTTGCTAAGACTGGCTGTCAGATTTATGGGCTCCTGACGACTCGTAACGACTGCCAAAGATGCACAAATGACAGCCGGGACCAACGGCTTAACGTGCTTTCCGAGGGACAGAGGAGTCTCGTTATGTAAAGATGGTCACCCAACCACAGACCAATCCCAGCAAGCTTAGCTTAACCTGATGGATTGACCTGTGCGGCTGTTCTGTTAATCTGCTCGCAAGATTAATGCACTGAATGGAGAACGCCCATCTTTCATTACTATGTCGGCGTCACCTGTGAGATATAGACTGAGGATGTGGGTTAGATACGTAAATGTTCGCACAACCTTCACCGGTTACTCTCTCCAGTCCTTTACCATTTAGAAGGCGAGCATTCTAGTTTTTAAACGGGCATAAATACTTCTTACCTGAGAACTATTACAGAGGGGGCTTGAAAAGCACCATGCCTTTAGCATACCCCGCCTAGCCTATGTTGCATTCGACACTTGTCTTGCTAGCTGCTTAAAAGGCCAGTTTTCAAACTTGTCTAGGCTGTGTGAAAAGACTTGATAACATTATTTTGATAAATATTAAAAATCCAAACGTCATTATCACTCACTGACTTCTGTCAATTGTCAATGTCATTCTCTATTACGTCAAATTCTGATACGAAATACGATGCGGTTTGCGGTTTGCTTCCCGATAGTTTTTATTGGATAAGAGAACACCATTTTACGAATTACGATCTGATTACTTTTAATTAACTAATAATATTCGGAGATTACAAGAAGAAGCTAACGTAATAACATTATAAGCGCCATTTCTACGGTGTTTTCGTACTGTAAAGATGGAAAAACTGCCTTTGTGCAGGATATGTTTGGTGGAGGACGTTCGTATGTTTGTGGTTGCCGACAAAAACCTGCAAGAGTTATATGAGAAGCTGACTGATGTTCCAGTAAGTAGATTATGTCAAAAGTATCTTAAATAATAATAATATCCTTGGAAATTTCACACAACGCACATTTAGAATTAAAACGACACAATTCAAAAAAATCTAAAATTGAGTTATCGTCATAAAATGACTCAAAACGAAAATAGTGAAAAGACTTTTTTATAATCTGCAGCACAAACATAGTCACTGACGTAAATAACCACGAAATAATAGACCAAATAGTACGGAAGTGTTAAGAACTTTAAAACTTCTTTTGCTATTTCCCTGAAAGTCACTTTTTTGAGTTACGTCGTTTTCATTCTAAAGGTGCGACAACGCCATAATTATAGTCCCCAGCTAAGCAACCTAATGCTTGTGTTACGGTAACGAGATGGCTGATAAACTACTTATATACATTTTTTTTTGTAAATACTTTCATATTGTAGATAGAAAAACACCCAGACACGGTTAATAGACTATACTTATCAGATCAAAGAATCTAGACAAAATCAGCAGAGTTTTGTAAGGCATAATCTCAAAGCGAAAATGACCAATGAACAATAACAGTTAGCTTGGTTATCATTCAATATGTTTATTAATTTTGTAATATTTTATTTAAAAACTGGCGACCCGCTCCTTATTTGCAGGGATGCAGTGGCAACATGTCAAAAAATTTAGATAATATGTTATAAAATAAACACTCTTACTAAAGATAAAAAACTTTGTTGTATGTAGTACACTCTCATACTACCAAATTGTAACCTCCATGCATTTCCATGTTATATACAAAGGACTAAATACTGTGTGTCGTTTTTTATTTTAATTGTTTTTTTTATTAAATTTTTCATGAGACATCTTCTATTAATAGAAGATAACAGTTTCATAAAAATGTGTGTAAGGCAAAGAAAATTGTCGATGCAGTTTTTTAGTCAACATAGTGGCCATCATTTTGCTGTTATCATGGTTTGTAATTTAAATTTACAAATATTTCAAAAGTTGAACTTATTGCTAAAAAGGCAGGGCTTTAAGAGTCCAGAAATGTATTTATTAAACCTAGCTGCTGACCGCGGGTTCGCCCATGTGGTCCCTACTTCATTTTCTAAAATAAAAGTAGCCCAAGTTCCTTATAACATCAGCTATAAGCGTCAGTGATAGCCTAATGTTGTGACTATCTGACTGCCAAGTCATAGGTCTCGAGTTTGAACCCAAGGCATGCACCTCGACACTATAGATCATCAATTACTGCTTGATAAACTAGATCATTACGGTATAAGAGGTGATGCTTTAAAACTTATGACGTCCTATTTACAAAATAGAAGAATGTATGTCCAAATAAAAAACATTGATGAAAACAATCATGAAATAGCATATAAATCTAAGATGATATACATAAAACGCGGGGTACCTCAAGGCTCAATTTTAGGTCCAATATTGTATCTTATTTTCACAAACGATTTATTACATTTCATGAACACAGTTCAGCCAGACGCCTCGTGTGTTGTTTTTGCTGATGACACAAACGTAATAATTGGAGCGCATAATTTAGAAGAATTGTCCACAAAAGTAAATAAAAGTCTAGAAAATCTTTCTGATTGGTTTACAGCTAATAATTTAGTAATTAATACAAATAAAACAAATATAATATTATTTAAGACTACATCCCGTAACACCGACACTATAGAGGTGACATTGAAAGGACACAAGATAGGATTGGTAAATGAGGCAAAATTCTTAGGTATACACATTGATTCAAATCTAAACTGGAAACAGGAGCTTGCTGCTGTTGATTCCTCTATATCCTCTGCATGTTATGCACTTAGGAGCCTCAGGGATGAAATAGATTTGAAGCAACTTAAAGCATGCTATTATGCTTTGGTTGAATCTAGGTTGAGGTACAGCATCATGTTTTGGGGAAATAGCTATAACTACAACTGCCAAAGAGCATTCATCCTTCAGAAGCGTGCCATTAGAACCATTGTCAGAATTTCACAGCGTGATTCATGCAAAGAGTATTTTAAGAAATTAGGCATTCTTACAGTTCCAAGTTTGTATAATACTAGTTCTGTTAAGCAAGTTCGCTAAATATATACATCAATATGAATCACAAAAAGAAAGAGAACTGAGAGAGAGCACACGAAGGAAAGTTATTAAAAATAGAATGGTGCCTAATTTTACTATAGCAAAGCATTGTTCACGTTACCAGGCAGTAGAGTTATATAACAAGTTACCTACTGAATTAAAAACTTTGGTCTATAACACCAACTTATTTAAGGCAAAGCTGAAAGCCTTCCTATTAGAAAAATGTCTATATTCTGTATCCGATTTGATGTTGAATGATTCCAGATAATTTGAGTATGTATTATTTCAGGTATTGACATTTATTGGCATTTATTATGATTGACAAATGATTTAATTGACATCTAATTTGATGAACCTTTTATTTTAATTTAATTGACATTTGGTCCCCCTTTAATTGACATTTATTTAATTTTTGACTGACATTTAGTTTACATTTAATTCTGTTTTTAAATAAAGTAATATGGAATAGACATGGTTATTTTTAGGTTATGTGGTTGGATAATTATGTAAATGGTAATTTAATAAACATTTAATTCACATCTATTTGCCATTGAATGGTTGGACAGGGTTGTGATGGAGCTTTTTATGGTTGGACATACAAACAGTAATTTTAATGACTTTTAATACTCGGTTGATTTAAGTAAAATTAAATAATTAAGGTGGTTTTTATACTTTCATGGTTTTGACACGGATTTTGATTGATGACATACCTACTATTATTTTGATTTTTGTTTTTATGTTTGATTATTGCTTAGCTGTTATGTTTTAAAATGTAATTATTTTGTAAAATTCGAACACAATGTAAATTGTTTGATGAATAAATAAATGAAAAAATGAAATGAAAAACCTCTGATTTTACGGATTCACGTGCATATTGAATAATTATCACTTGCTTAAAAATCGGTGAAGGAAAACATTGTGAGGAAACCAGCATGTCTGAGAGATATTTCTCAACAGCATGTGAAGCTAAGTGAGAGGCCCATGAGCAGCTTAAAAACTCTGACACAAGGTTAGTCACTAACCGCACAAAACAAAGAAAGAAGAAGAGCTATAAGACAGTGAAAGTCCCATCTCAATTGGTCCTGCCTTTTGGGAGATTAGACAGATCAAACAAACAGACAAAGAGTTTAGAAAAGGGTTTTTTGTTTTAAGCACCATATAAACTTTCTTATGTATTTTGTAAAAATCTGTTCGAATTATTGCAAACAGAAACATTAATTTTATTTCTCTGTTTAGCAAGAAATAAAAATATTTATTTGGACGACTAGTCACTGACACACAAAAAACAAAAACTAACAAAAATATTAAACAATAACTGTGTGCCTCACGGCTGCACCAAAAAGGTTCATATCAGCATTAAATGCCAGACAGATGCTGTCTGTCGCTGGTTTTCTAATGAATTTATTATTCATATTGATAAAAATAATGGTTTAAGTTTTAGTTTTGCTCCAGCTGCTACCAGGACACCAGTCCACCTTGACAGAGCCCTACACCTTATGACCTGACCATTGGGACTATATAAGGTGACTGGTAATTAGTGCCCGATATTTAAACACGTGATTGTACTCATGATTACAATCAACTTTCCCAAAAAAACTTTTTTTGTATACTCAATAGCTGCTAACAGCTGATCGGCGCTAAGTTCATTGAACTTTGCGCGCGCCAGTTGTATTGTTATTGTGATAAAAATAAAACTATTGAGTATACAAATAAGTTTCTTTGGGAAAGTTGATTGTAATCATGAGTACAATCACGTATTTAAATATCGGTCACTAATTACCAATCACCTTATAGAACAATGTACAGATTGGAAGACCACATAAAAACAAACACTATAAGACTAATTTTGTTGCAGTTTGTGACTGAAGACAGAAGACCGTTGCTCGCTTGTTTTTTCTGCTATGCTAAACTGAAACGGAGCTATACATTGCAGAAAAAATGTCTGCAAGCAGAGGAGCTGTTGGCTCAAATATTGAATGATTATGAGGTGAGGGATTCTCCTATAAGCAACTCTCATCATTCTCCTGCCCTTATCCCAATTTATTTGAGGTTGGCGCAACATGTTTTTTTCTTCTATTTTGTCAATCGATTTTGAATGTAACAATCAACTCTTTACGGTTTTAAATCATTTGGAGAAAGACAGTTTAGAACTTTAGTATAACTTGATACGCCCGCTCCTCCAAAATTCAAATGTTGGAAAGTATTTGTGAAAGTAATCACAAAGCGCCACCAAGACTCACAACGCATGTCGCTGCCGGCCTGCTACTGAACACGAAAACGAATACTTACAACTACATACAAACTGTTTCGTAAGGATGTGACTACACACATTGAAACAGTCATTTTGAGGGGCTCGCCATGTTATCGTAGTTTATCTCTACACACATCAAGATAAATTATGTTTCAAGATATCTTCAAATCTAAGCATTTTTGGACCACATTCTTAGACGTTTTGTATTTATTGAATACAAGCCTAGAGTTACAGGATATTAAAAAAAAAAGTTTTATTATGTCCACCTAACTAAATTAAGGCGTCGCCTTTTTTTTTGTGAGTGGGAAATCATTCAATGACCCCTCTCACTCTGGGTGGACCGGAAGGGAGTGTCAGACTCTTACTGACTAAAACCCATCCATGTTCCGGGGTAGCGGTAACCCTTTCGGACAATACCGCTTACCCGGAAGGCGTCGCCTACCAGTGTTTCCACTCACATCTGACATTTAAATAAATAAATTTTATTACAGCTAAAATCATTAACAAAGCGAGGCCACCCAGAATTTGTTAAAACCTCTTTTGAGAACATAAGTATAGTTGATGATTGTCAAGCTGACAACGGGACTATAGAGATAGAACTACCAGCGGCTACAGAGACACCATGTGACATTGTTGAGATCAAGGTGGAACGCCAAAGTGACGGTAAGTTCATAAATTTATTTATTACTAGCACTTTGCCCTCGGCTTCGCTCCCGTGGTCTTTCCCGTGGGACCCATTATTTTTCCCGGGATGAAAAGTAGTTATGTTACTCCTAGAAAACTAAGCTTTCCAACGGTGAAAGATTTTTTTTAATCGGTCCAGTAGTTTCGACGCCTATCCATTTCAAACAAACAAACAAAAAATCAAATCTTTCCTCTTTATAATATTAGTATAGATTATACCCAATTCACTTTAGCGTGGCATTAGCGGTCATTGCCCTTTGTCTAATATCTCTCCGTAGGCACCCAATTATTAAACTATGCATGGTTTTTAGTTATTGGAACATGTTGAATATCACAAAAGATATTGATTCAGGATGTTAACGGACAAAGCACGCCACGATACCGCGGCGGGCGCGCAACGAGATCGCGGCGTGCTGTCTTCGTGACGGGATGGATTCCGACGGGGGAACACTGCTGCTAGCTCTGTTACTCGCTATGCGCCAGCGGCGTTTCCGCGGCGAGTTCGCTGCGCGCTCGCCTCGCTTTGGACTCGCTTGCAAATCGCCAGTGTGATAAGGCCGTTAGAGATATAATTAGAGTAGAAACTAAATGTGTTAAAACAACCGCTATTCCTGCCGACAAACTGTTACGCAGTTTGGCAGGTTTATAAATATAAAAGGTGTAAAAATGTTTGGTCCAAATAAATGATTTATTTATTGGTTAATTATTTTTAAGAATTAAGGATGGGAAATCATCAAAAGACCTCTCCCGCTCTGGGTGGAGCGGAAGGGAGTGTCAGACTCTTACTGACTAAAACCCAGCCATGTTCCTTCCGTAGCCATTTGTGTTCCGTTGCAGCGGTTACCCTTTCGAATAGTTATGTCTGGGAATGGGAATAGCAAAGGAATTCGTTAAATTATTATGATTACTTCTTCTTTTCTTGTGGTTAGTGATTAACTTGGTAGAGAAAGAGCCCACGACGGCCAGATCTTCGTTATTTTATAAAAGCTGAAAGTTTTTCTGTACATGCCTCCTATACAGATAAAAACGACCAGCGACTATAGAGTTTGGGTGGTGGTTACTTGGGCAGGTAACAGGGAGTAAAGGTGTATAAAATAGTACCTTAAATTCGTTAAAGCATAACGCTCATGTTTTTTATATTTTCTTCGGGATAACTTTAGAAATCTCGTCATCCATTGCCGGACACTTATGACAGTTGCTACCCCCAGCCAGACACCCCTATTATAAAATAACGAAGGTCTGGCCGTTCTGGGCTCTTGGGCTATGGTGTCAGAGTTTTCATGCTGCCCATAGGCCTCTGACTTAGCTTCACATGCTGTTGAGAAATATCTCTCAGACATGCTGGTTTCCTCACGATGTTTTCTCTACTTGTTTCTGTTTCATTACAGAACTAGAACCGGAAAATCAAGGCATCAGCGGTCTAGATGTAGCAGATACACCACCACACCATTCTGAATCAGATTCGGAAGATGATGTACCTTTAATGGAGTTTAAAACTGAAGTGGTAGATGTTAAAGAAGAGGCCAATGAAGAAGAAGTATCTAAACATATACCAAGAACCAAAAACACGAAAAGTAAGTATTATTGCTGACAGATGAAAGAGTAAGTAAGGGGGCGTTCAAGTATTACGTAACGCAATTTGGGGGGAGGGGGTCTCGTTAAACGTTACGATGCGTTACCGAGGCGGGCGGGGGATTTTCTTACAACACGTTACGTAACATCGTTTTTTTTAAATAAAAAAATTGAAAATAAAAACTCAATACTCAATATCTCCCAAATTGGCAACCCTTTTCATTTACGTTTTACGGGGTTACAAAAAAATGTTACGGTGTGTTACAAGGGGAGGAGGGGGGGGTCAAAAATCTTCAAACTCAAACTCAAAGCATTTATTTCAAATAAACCAATTACAGGCACTTTTGAATTGTCATGGGGTCGGTCAGTCAGAAAGATGAAGCTAGTTGCCCATTCCAAAGCAGTAGGTACCTATGGAGAAGAACGGGCAAGAAACTCCATGGACACTCTTTTAAATCAAAATATGTTTACAAAAACTGGGTTACATCACTCATGTTGAAATATACACGTGAGAACGATGCAGAACTTAATAAAAGCGTCCATAATTACAAGATTTAAAAAAACAATTCAAAATTAATTTAAATATTAAAACAGCCGTGGCAGCTAAGAGGTAACCAGCCCCTACTGACGGTGCCCGCTCACGAACATGACGCATGGATTAGCACCATTCAGCTCAACCATTTTGATGGGAGCTAAATGGTCCAAAACACCGCCACCATCAGTGAGACATTACAGGGAGCATGACATGCTCCCAGCCGCCAGGGCACATTCAAGTCAATGTAAGACGTACTCAGCAAATGGTAGCTTTATAGTAGGTACATAGTACTCGCAAACGTGCTATGCAATTATACAATGCTAAGAGATTGAAGTTATATAATGCAAAAAGTTTTTGTGAATCTTCAGCAGCTCCAGGAGTAATCTCAGATGCTAATCAATTAGTTTAGGATATTAAAAAAAAAAAGAAAGAATATTCAATAATGTAAACAATTGGAGCAGCTCAATCCCAAGCCCTTTTGTCTTCAATAAAGTCTTTGACAGTATAATAAGCATTCTGGCACAACTTGTGTTTAACGAACGATTTGAATTTATTAAGGCTTAGATCTTGAACGTGGCTTGGCAGTTTATTATAAAAGCGTATACATTGACATCTGAACGAGCCTCCTATTTTTTTGAGCCTTGTAGTGGGTACAACAAATTTGTGTTTGTTCCTAGTATTCTTATCATGAATATCACTATATTTTTTAAACAATTTTATATTTTTATGGGCATACAAAAGATTTTCAAAAATAAACTGTGAAGGTACAGTCATTACATTTATTTATTTAAATTTTTCTCTCAGAGAGTGTCTGCTCTTTTCTGCAAAACAAAGATAGTCTGAATATCGGCGGCATTTCCCCACAACAGAATACCGTACGACATTACACTATGAAAATAGCTAAAGTACACTAAGCGGGCTGTCTCTGTGTCAGTTAAAGTACGAATTTTTCTAACAGCGTATGCTGCGGAGCTTAGTTTTTTTGACAATTTATCTATATGTGGCCCCCACTGAAGCTTAGCATCCAAAGTTAAGCCCAAGAATACTGTGGTATCTTCAGGATTCAATTCTTCGCCCTTTACCAACACTTTGGTTTCCACCTGTCTAACGTGGGGTAGCGTAAACTTAATACATTTGGTTTTTTTTTCATTAAGAAGTAAGTTATTAACATTAAACCAATGAACTACCGTTGCGATCGCGCTATTTACATCGTCAGTAGCCGGCTGCTGACGTTTACGTTTAAACAAAAGTGAAGTGTCATCTGCAAATAACACTATATCATGACTATTTTTTATAAGGTAAGGCAAATCGTTAATATAAATAAGAAACAAAAAAGGGCCAAGAATCGAGCCCTTCAAAATTGCGTTACGTAATACTTAAACGCTCCCTAAGTGAGTTTTGAGTATAATTGTGGATGGCTATACAAGTGGAAGAAGACCTAAGAAACGATGGATGGATTGTGTGAAAGATGATATGGCTAGAAAGGGAGTGACTACCGAGATGACGACTGATAGAGAAGTATGGAAGAAAAAGACATGTTGCGCCGAGCGCAAATAAATTGGTATACAAAGATCCAAAAACACGAAAAGTAAGTATATTGTTGACAGATGAAAGAGTAAGTGAGTTTTGAGTATGAATGTGGATGGCTGTACAAGTACATGAAGACCAAAGAAACGATGACATGTGGCAAATGATTGATTTTAGTGTGATGTGTTTCGTGATGTTAATTACTTCTTATACGATAAATGTGTAGAGTCAAGTTCTTCCAACTAAATAGACAGCTGTGCTGCTGGGGAGTTTGTTGCGCCACTTCTTCCCAGCTAAAGCACTAGGGAGTGGTGAAGGGTGGGCGTTTTTGGGGATTGTCTTATGTAACTTTGACCTTCAAATAGTGCTGATTTTCAGCCTAATTTGAATAAATGACTTTTGATTTTGATGGATGGATTGTGTGAAAGATGATATGGCTAGAAAGGGAGTGACTACCGAGATGACGACTGATAGAGAAGTGTGGAAGAAAAACATGATGCGCCGAGCGCAAATAAATTGGGATAAGGGCAGGAGCATGATGATGCTGATGAGAAAGAAAAAAAATACTAGTGAAAGAATATTTATTTTACATTTTACGAATATTTGGCCATTCACCTCCTTTTTAACCTTTTGAACGCCAGAGCATAAACCATGAAGCAAATACAAAGAGGAGATGCCGTAACTGGATTTCCCTTTAACATAATGCGTGACACTTTACGGGGAGCGAGGGACGTTACAAACCACGCCCCTCTCTATTTTCCATCTAGTGGTGAATAGGACAATTAATAGATTAAGCTTTGTCGATTGTTACAATGTCGTTTTAGCTAGATTTCGCTAGATGTCACTAGTGTATAGGTGACATGATGTGATACAAAGTGGCGCCATCTTTTGTCGAGCAGTGACACTATTGTTAAGAGACAATGCACAGATTTTTCTAGAATGCTTCTAATAATTTATGAAATAAAATTACTTACACGTGAAATGTTATGCCGTCCAAGGCATCAGAACGTCTATCTGAATAGTTTTTACATGATAGCACACAACACTAAACTTCATCTTGTTCTTTAAAATAAGATAGAAAATAATAAAATAGACTGAACACTGGACTGTAAACATGTAGTTAGTACCTACGCAACGTGTGTCGCCAACTGACCGAGGCCACGCCCACCGTGATGACGTCAGGACCGATTTATTGTCACAGTGCACATTCACATTATGACATCTCCTCTTTGTATTTGCTTCATGGCATAAACGCACGCGCGTGCCCTCCACGCCAAGCAACAAATTTATTTCTTCTTGTTATCATGAATTGCCCAATATCCATGGTGTCTTTTAATATGCTTCATGTAATGAAATACGTACGCGAGCTTCAATTTTTAAAATATATACTTATGTAAAAAAAATGCGAGGAGCTGGGGGCTAAGTAATAACATCCGCACAGGTCGATCCATTAGGTTAAGCTACGCTTGCCGGGGTTGGCCGAGGATGGGTGACCATCTTTACATACCGAGACTTCTCCGTGCCTCGGAAAGCACGTTAAGCCGTTGGTCCCGGCTGGCATTTGTACATCTTTGACAGTCGTGACTACCCGTCAGAAGCCAGAAAATATGACAGCCAGTCTTCCCTAGGGGTATCGTATTACCCAGCTACTGGGTTGTGGAGGTCAGATCGGCAGTCACTTCATGTAAAATACTGGTATTCAACTGGATCCGGTTAGACTGGAATTCAAAGCCAACATAGTTGGGAAAAGGCTAGGCAGATTGATAGACATAAAAAAATATTTCGTGATTTTTGTTGCCATTCTCACATATTTGTGTCGTTGGCGTACCGTGCATGCGCTTGCTTTTCACGTATATGTGACAATGCGCTTGCTTGTCACGTACCGTAAAACGGGGTGACATTGATTAATTTTTAATTTGAAATGGATGCCACGCTTGCAGTTTCAACGATAAAAATGTAAAAAAAAAACTGCAGTGTAGACTCATTACGTAAATTAAGTATTGCAACAAAAAAGTTTCAATTAGTCCATACTTTTTTTGGAAAAAAATAAAAACCTGTTTATCATTTTAAATTGATAATGGGGCTACTTTGTCACCCCTTCTTTTTTTTATTTCATTGCAAAGACACCCCGAAAACGACAAATCTTTTAGACCTTTTCGACACTAAACTTTAACAAATATTTTTTTAAAGTTCCGACAACGACTACTCGTTGACGCTTCGGCAAAATATGGCCGATCAGTCAGTCTGGCCATCAGAACAAACCAAATTTTGGCTGCGTTAAGTATCCCGCAATAAATCCGAAAAAACATATCAAGTTTAGCTATCATCAAAGTCACCCCAGCTCTCAAAGTAACCCCGTTTTACCGGTATATGTGACAATGGCGTTCAAAGGGTTAACCTTCACCGACGTCAGTAAGGTCTAAAGTCAATAGGTATCTAAGTTACTTAAAAAAAAACTTATATTGTTTTGTTATAACAGGGACACCCATCATGAAGAAATCAAAATCGACAGACAATACAGCTACAATCAAGCACAAGAAAACTGGATCATCCGATACAAAAACTATTCGGCCATCACAAATTCGTACATCAAAATCTATTACTAAATCCAGAGACTCGAGAACCATTAAAAAATCACAATTACCTAAAAGTGTTACATACAAAAGCAATGAGAATTTTACAGAAGTTAAAACTAACCTAATAGACTATATACATTCCGCCATAGATACTAGTTATTGTAACAAAAGTGATATAAAATCTGAGTTAATCAATAAAAGTATTGAACGTGAAGTGTCAAGTACAAATTCAAAATTAAGTATCAAAGAAAAACTTTACAAGTGTGAAATATGTGAACAAAGTTTTACAGCTATGGGTAATTTAAAAAAACATATTCTTGAACACGGTGACAAACCTTTGAAATGTCATTTCTGTCAGCGCGGTTTTGACGCGAAATGTCATATGGATAAACATGTTCGGATACACACTGGAGAAAAACCGTTCAAATGTGATGAATGTCAGCGAGGTTTCAGTGAAAAAAGTAATCTAATTAAACATATTCGCAGGCACACTGGTGACAAACCTTACAAGTGTGATGTATGTCAGCGTGGTTTTAATCAAAAATGTCAATTAATATCTCACAGTCTTCTACACACCGGTGAGAAACCTTACAAATGTGATGTGTGTCAGCAAGGATTTAATCGGTTATATAATTTCAAGCAGCATTATCGCACGCACACTGGAGAAAAACCTCACAATTGTATTATATGTCAACGTAGTTTTACGCATAAAACCTCATTAAACAATCACCTTCGTAGACATACCGGTGAAAAACCTTATAAATGTTTTGTTTGTGAGCGTAATTTCGCGCATAAACAGTCCTTGGATATGCATTTTAGAAAACACACTGGTGAGAAACCTTATAAATGTGAACATTGCCAAAGATGTTTTACTCAGGGCTCGCATTTGAAACAACATCTTCGTACGCATTCCGGCGAGAAACGTTAGAAATAAATCATGTAAAATATTATAGCGTTTTTTATTTACTTAAATAAAAAAAAAATACTTAAATATGTAGCAATTATTGAAGAAATGTAGCAAATATAAGCAATTTGGTAGCAATTCTTGAACATACTTTCAGAACCGCTTGCCGCAGGCAACCGGCCATTCTGACGCTAACAATGTCTCAGTTGTTTGTTTACGAAATGAATCACATTTAAAGGTAGGTACTAATATTTGCATTAATTTCGTCAATAATTGCTTATTAATATAAGTTAGCCTTCATCATAATAAGTCGATGTGGACGCCTGTGAGATTTGAACAAGACGCTGTAGTGAAAAATACTGTTGCCTTTCGACATTATTAGGCACTAGTTCGTACAAATTTTAATAAAAGCTATATTTTTTTAACTAATGTATGTACGAAGCTCATACTTTAATTCGTGAAAGTAGCAATTAGTAAGCAATTACTGGAATGACAAACTTTTAGAAATTCTGCGTCCTTCATGCTGAACACGGAGGTAACCAGCCATCCTGATGTCAGAATGGCTGGTCAAATAAATATTCATATTTCTCTGAATATATCATATTATGTAGCAATTATTGAAGAAATGTAGCAAATATAAGCAATTTGGTAGCAATTCTTGAACATACTTTCAGAGCCGCTTACCATAGGCAACCAGCCATTCTGACGCTAACGAAGTATGGAAGAACAAGATATGTTGCGCCGAGTGCAAATAAAATGGGATAAGGGCAGGAGAATGATGTTTATGTGGCTGATAATCAAAATAAAAAAGTAATCATGCTGATTAAACCAGAACCAGTATATTTTGTAAGCTGTTGGTCCCGGCTGTCATTTGTGCATCTGACAGTCGTTACGGGTTGTCAGAAACCCGAAAATCTGACAGCCAGTTGTACAGACGCCAGCACATCAAGCTATCCTTAACTGTCAAAATTTCCCAATTGATAATGAACCTTATACTCTTGTAATAAAGTTTAAAATCTGTCAAAGAAATTTGACAGATTGGGGTAACTTGATGTGCTGGTCTCTGTACCAAGGGGCGATACCCCTTGGTACAGATTACCGACAGTAACGATTACAGAGATTACCCAGTTAGGTAGGTACTGAGTTGTGGAGGTCAAAGAGGCAGTGGCTCCGTGTAAAATACTGGTATTCAACTGGATCCGGTTTAACCGGAAGCCGACCCCAACATAGTTGGGCTGGCAGATTGATTGTCTTGGATTTGGTGAAAATTATGTTTAAAGATTCCGTTTCTCAAATACAAGTGAAGCAAATATAAGCGTGCTGCGTTGGTGAAAGGTCGCCCGCGAAGTTTAAATTTTTCCTGGCCAGTATTGTGGTTATTTAAAATCATCAATACGACCTTCTTAGTTAATATTTCCCTATGGAATGACTTTGAGTCTCTTTGAGTCTTAGAGCATTTAACCTATAAATGCTCTAAGCTTTGAGTACAATTCCAGCTTAGAGCGAGAGTACTAATGAATATAATTCAGTAAATATATACTTTGCTATGGCCGAGAATCATGATCAACATACAACGTATGTTTGAATTTCGCTGGATACCCTAGCGCTTGCCCTTTTTATAAATAGTTTAAGATTTCATGGTTTTCCCCTTAATTTAATTTATCAAGTTTGTTAGAGAGATTTCATTCTTATAATTGATCCTAACGATCGATGCAATAAAAATACGGGGTGTAATTTTTACAGATTTTAGTCGGTTGGATTCCCGGGTGTGGCCAAAATTTTCTATCCACAGTATTAAGAGTACATACTATCCCTCCAGGTGGTATTGCAAAATTCCACCCTGTAGATCGCACGAAATAAAGAGGTCGGGAGGAAAAAGGGTTTTATCAGTAATGACAGTTCTATATAAATTAGATATAAATACATACTTGCTACGGCCACGAATCATATTTTGAACTTAAACATACAACGTGGCGTATGAGAACTTCACGGGCTACCCTTGCTCATCTCTCTTTAACTACCTATTAAAGACACTGCCTAATTTACATAGCATTACCAATTTATACATTTTTCATTCATGGGAGCGTGAAACAGAGTGATTATATTATTTAAAATATTCAATGACCATGGTGTGGAACGCGATCAAAGTGAGACAGTGACATTGACATCCTTCAAGTCAGCGGTCAAATAGGTAGTCAAATACCTATATGCCATGCCATGCCAATGCTGAATGTTAAACATCCAAAGAACAGAAAAATAATCAATAAAACTCTTATTTGTATTTTGTAGTTCATACAGGAGACGTTTAAGTCTAGCATACCAGTCGTAATCTTTCAGGCTTCAGCTGGCTTTACCGAGGTCCGCACAGATAGAGCGGATAATATTAAAATAAGTACCTTCTGCTCACGATATTTAATGTTTATTGAATATAGAATAATCTCAGATCAAATCTTTATTTGATCTGAGAGAATAATAAAGATGATCTAAAGAAGTCGTATTCTTAAATTTGTGCCAGTAATTTAACTCCGTAGTGTTTTGAACACAGACTTAAATTGGCCATTATAAGTTTGTGAGTTTGAATATGAAGATGGAAAAACTGAAAAAGTGTAGAATATGTTTAGTGGAGAACGTTCGCATGTTTGTGGTTGATGACAAGACCTTGCAGGAGATATATGAGAAGCTGACTGATGTTCGAGTAAGTACATAACCGATATAAGATTTTTTTTTTTTTTTATAAAGTTCTTTATTGCAATCTATCAGTTTGCAGATATTAAGCAATATGTGTGAGATTTTTTTTATAATTTATAAGAAATGAAGACTTTATAATTCCTAGTATAACGTTGATCGCCGTCCTTTCGTCGCCGAGGCCCGCCGCGACATTCCTCTCCATGCCCGCCTCAACCCTTTCTCGAGCTAACCCGAGCCTCTGAGCTTTAAATTCGCCCCTAAATAATAATAATAATCAATCATCTGAACCAGCCTGTCGATCCATTCAGGATGGGTGACCATCTTTACATATCTAGACTCCTCCATGCCTCAGAAAGCCTGTAAAGCAGTTGGTCCTGGCTGTGTATTGAATCTTTGACAGTTATTACGGGTACTCAGAAGCCCGAAAATCTGTCAGCCAGTCACAGACGTTGTCCTGTCTTAACTATGATACCTACCTTACCTACTCTACCTACCAACTTACCTACCCTACCTACCCTACCTACCCTACCTACCCTACCTACCCTACCTACCCTACCTACCCTACCTACCCTACCTACCTACCTATGCAAAAATGTGCAATAAAAAGATTTTTCTCATACAAACTTTGCCACCCCTTGTAACCCTTTTAGGGGTTGAATTTCCAAAAAATAATATGCCTATGTCCTTCTCATGAATGCAAACTATCTACATACCAAATTTCAGCAAAATCGGTTGGGTGGTTTAGGCGTGAAAAGGTAACAGACAGTCAGACAGAGTTACTTTCGCATTTATAATACACTCGAGAGCAATGAATCCGGGTCACTTAAAGAATGTTAAAAATCTCGGAAACTAAAAATGATAGGTTAATGCAATAAATTGTATTTAATAGACAATGTAATACTCCTTAAATGAAAGTAAAAAAAATATGAGTCACCATACATTTTATTAACATAAAATTACATAAAGAAAAAAACTGCTGATCTCTCCTTAAAACAAAAATAGGAAACATGAAATTTTTGAACTTTATTACGATTTTCTTGAATTTTAATACTTCGTATTGCCTCCTCGTGCTTCCATTACTGCGTTTACGCGGTTTGGCATGCTGTACACCAAGTTCCTTATACGATTTTGGGGAATATTCTCCCATTCCTCTGTGAGAGCAATTTTGAGCTCACGAAGCGTGATTGGGGGAGGGTTTCGTTGTTTTACGCATCTGCCTAGCTCGTCCCAAGCATGCTCGATCGGGTTGATATCCGGGCTGCGCACTGGCCACTCCATACGAGTAATGTTCATCTCTTGAAGGTAGTCATTCACAATCCTACCTGTATGAGGTCGGGCATTGTCATGCATAAATATAGCATCCTCACCTAAATTGACCATAAATGGACCAACGTGATCATTGAGGATTTCTTCCACATATCTTACGCTAGTTAAAGAGCCGTTTTCGATGATCACCAGCTCTGTGCGACTTTCAGAAGAAATTCCGGCCCACACAAGTACAGACCCACCACCGTAGGCTACTTTTTCTTCGATGCATGCTTGCTTGAATCTTTCCCCTGGTCTTCGATACACTCTGTGTCTTCCATCGTGCTTGTAGAGCATAAATTTTGATTCGTCGGAGAACATAACTTTTGACCAATCTTCAATACTCCAATTTACGTGGCCCTGGGCATATCTTAGTCTTGAAATACGATGCCCACGCTCCAGTTTAGGGCCGTTTGCAGGTCTAAGGGGTTTTAAGTTAGATTCAGCAAGCCGACGTCTTACTGTCCATGCACTTGGGTTACTTCCTCCGAGGCGTCGAAACTGATTTGTGAGTTCAGTTCCTGTGAGAAAGCGATTTCGAAGCATGGTGTTCACCAAGTATCGGTCTTCTCGTGCTGTGGTACACCTGGTTCTGCCCGTTCCTGGTCTGCGTAGGTTAGAACCAGTTTCTTCGTAACGTCGGAGAACTCTTTGTACTGTTGACAGCGACACACCGACAGTCCTGGCTGTATCGCGCTGACTCCGGCCGGTTTCCAGCATTGTAAGTATTCTGGTGCATTCTTCAGGCGTAAGCGACATAATTTCAGCTTGAATAATGAATATAGAGCACTATCAACATGGTTTATGTACCCACATAAATGACAGATTACAAACAAAAGCAAAACCAAATGCTGTAATTTCGTAGTTCCATCTTCGAAAGTGGCCCTTTTTCAAATTTGATTTTTTTATGATATAACTTTACAAAAACTAAGAAGTTTTAATACCTTCATTTAAGGAGTATTACATTGTCTATTAAATACAATTTATTGTATTAACCTAGCATTTTTAGTTTCCGAGATTTTTAGGATTCTTTAAGTGACCCGGATTCATTGCTCTCGAGTGTATTATTAGTGTGGATAACGCTGAAGAGTTTGTTTGTTTGAACACGCTAATCTCTGGAACTACTGGTCCGAATTGAAAAATGATTTTTGTGTTGGATAGTCCATTTATCGAGGAAGGCTATAGGCTATGTAACATTACGCTACGACCAATAGGAGCCGAGCAGCGGGTGAAATCGCGCGGGAGCCGCTAGTTAAGTATAAAATCTACCTTCCGTGACGTCATGCCACATTTTAACACAATGTATCGACGCAATCTTTGGATTACTTACGTAAAAAAAGAAAAAATACGTGTCTAATATTTTTTAATAATCTAGCTGATGGATTGTAAAAAATATTTGCTAGTTATAACCTTTTCTTACTTTGTTTTTTTTTTTGTAGACTTTGAACGCGAATATATAGAATATGGAGACAGCTTTGTGGACCTGCAAGATATACCACCACACCATCCCGAATCGGATTCAGAAGATGATACGCCTTTAATGGAGTTTAAAATTGAAGTGGAAGTCAAACAAAAAAAAGTTAATAAGAAACGAACAGGGAATAAAACGAAAAGTAAGTTCAACGTAAAATTTAAAGTCAAAAGTAGTCAAGTTTTATTCAAATTAGGCTGAAAATCAGAGTTTTTAAACGTCAAAATGACATAGGGCAGTTCCCCGGCACGCCCGCCCACCACCACTTCCTAGTGCTTTAGCTGGGAAGAGGAAGTGGCGCAACAAACTCCCCAGCAGCACAGCAGTCTGTTCAGTTGAAAGAACTTGATAACTCTAAGAATTTCGTGGGAGCATTGTACTCATCGTTATGAACAACTTTTACTATGAGAAGAACCCTGAAATCGCGAAAAAAAATGAGCTGTTCCATACATTTTATTCAGTAACGGGTGCATAAATGTATGGAACAGCTCATATTTTTATCGCGATTTCAGGGTTAATTCCATAGTAACAGTTGTATAATTATTACTTGCTTAAAAATCGATGAAGGAAAACATGAGGAAATCAGCATGTCTGAGAGGTATTTGTCAACAGCATGTGAAGCTAAGTCAGAGGCCTGTGGACAGCATCTGACCTCCACAACCTATTAACTGTGTAATTAAATAAATAAATTACTGGATAATACTATACCCCTTGGTAAAACTTTCGGCTGTCAGATTTTCGGGTTTCTGACAACCCGTAACGACTGTCAAAGATGTAGTAATGACAGCCGAGACCAACAGCTTAACGTGCTTTCCAAGGCACGGAAGAGTCTCGGTATAAAAAGATCCCATCCACGGTCAACCTCGGCAAGCGTAGCTTAACGTGATGGATCGACCTGTGCGGCTGTTATTACTTAGCCACGAGTTCGTCAAAAGACATCACTTATACTAAATATTGTATTATTGATCACAGGGACAACTATTGCGAAGAAATTAAAAGAAAACATGCGAAGATCAAAAGTAGAAGACACAAACACAATTACAGCTAAGAAAAAAAAAACTGAACATCGCCATTCAAAAACTAGCCGCCACGCTCTGAATAATAATTGTACAGCCAAACCTGTTACGAACCACAAAAAGCCTATCAATGATACAAAAACTGTAGTTAATAATAGTATTATGGATACGAGTTGCCTTGATAACAGAAATAAAGTTGATGTAACAAATAAAATTTGTAGCAATAACAGTATGCAGAATAATTGTGTGAATAAAAATCTAAAGTTATCTAAAGTGAAAGAAAAACGTTTTAAATGTGGCAACTGTCAGGGTGGTTTCTCTTCAAAAGCTTATTTAAATGATCATATTCGCTCACACACTGGTGAGAAACCGTTTCAGTGTGATATATGTGGGCGGAATTTCACTCATAAAAATAGTTTAATTTATCATATTCTAGTCCACAATGGAAAAAAGGTATACCAGTGTGATCTGTGTGACAGTGGTTTTTCATATAAAAATAGTTTAATTAATCACATACGTATACACACTGGTGAGAAACCGTACCAGTGTGATATATGTGGGCACAGTTTTGCGCATAAAAATTATTTGAAAATTCATAGTCGAGTACATACTGGTGAGAAACCGTTTCAGTGTGAAATATGTATGCGCAGTTTTACTGAGAAGCGTACTTTAACAAGACACTTTCGTTTACATACCGGTAAGAACCTATACAAATGTCAAATATGTCCCCATGTCACCATTTCAAATGGACAACTACAAAGACATATTTTAACACACACTGGTGAGAAACCTTACAAATGTGAAATTTGTCACCGTCGTTTTGCTCAAAAAATGAATTTTAATAAACATTCTCGAATTCACACGGGCGAAAAACCGCACAAATGTGATATATGTCAACATAGTTTCAATGAAAAGAACAAATTAAAAATTCATCTCCGACAACATACTGGCGAAAAACCTTATAAATGTGATATATGTCAGTCTAGTTTCTGTATAAAAAGTAGTTTACACAGGCATTTACGTTCGCATAGTGGTAAGAAACCTTATAAATGTGAGATATGCCAGCGTAGTTTTGGTAATATCAGTGATTTAAAAAGACATAACCTAATTCACACAGGTGAAAAACCGTACAAATGTGATATATGTCAAAAGAGTTTTACACAACCAGGTACGTTGAACGTTCACCGTCGGACGCATGCGAGGAGGGATACGAAAACATAATAATGGCCATGGATGTTCTCCATGTATTGTGAGTTTTAATTGGGTATTTGAAAGGGTAGTCAATAACGTTACTTTTTATGAACTGTCAAAACGCGCCATTTGACGTCTCAGATTTTTAGGATCAAATGGAATAGACGAGCGGTCTTTTATCTATGTGATTTCATATTTTATTTTTGACCAGTTCAAATAGGCCATTTACTAGGTATTTGAATCGGTCAAAAATAAAATATAAAATCACATGGAAAAAGCCCGCTCGTCACAAAAACTTCTATCACCGTACCGAAATTAAATGTTATGCGAAGATATAATTGTAACATTGCTAATAAGTATTCCATTTGATTATAAAGATCTGTGACGTCACTTCGTTATATTTCATACAAATCACGTACAAATTCAAATACCCTCAATGACCCTGAAATGATAGCTCACAGCTGTCAATGTCAATTTTTTTTTTAGTAATTGATATTATTTTTGTAGAAAATAGTAAATAATATACATATATAATTGAATCAATCAATTTGAACCAGAATCATTAAACAACAATACATCTGACATAAAAGCTTTAGTTTTAGTCCACGTAATTAAAAAAAAGACTATGTTAAAGATAACATGGCGCGCCCTTCTAAAATTCAAAACGTTTGAATGCAATTTACAAAGCGCCACCAAGACTAACAACGCATTTCGCTGCCGGCCTGCTACTGAAGACGAATACAAGACTTACAACTACATACAAACTGTTTCGTAAGGATGTGACACATTGAAACAGTAATTTGGAGGGGCGCGCCATGTTATCGTACTTTATCTTCTACTCACGACCGGAATGCGTAGGTATTTGTTATTTAAGTATATTGTTCTAATCACTACATAGTATAAAACAAAGTCGCTATGTATATGAGGTCAAATGTCTCACTGATTGTGGCGTGTGTGTTGGATCATTTGGCTCCCTACAATATTCCACGCGTCATCATGTTCTTCAGACACCATCAGTTGACATTTGGACTAGTCACCTCGTTTATTCTTATTTTACACTAGCTTCCGCCACAATATAAAATTTATTTACTGTTCATATTTAATATTCAGAACAGTACGGAAACTACGAACTAACGTTCGAAACGGCACACTCACACAAACACGCGAATCGACGAGACCCCTAAGCGGTTGTCGCGGTGCTGTCAGTCGTGAGTGCCGCGCCAAGACGATTGGTTAATGCACGACGCATTTTCGGGTTAAAACGTGGTAGGTACTATGCGTTTTAACTAAGAATAGGATGACCTTGGCCCTATATTAGATTAACAATAATCATATGAAAATTACATGAACAAGATAAGTAATTTGCATAAAGTATTTTTTTGTTAAACTTAATTGTTGTCACAATATGGTGCCAAGGTCATCCTATCCTTAGTTGAAACGCATAGTACGGTGCGCGGCCGCCGGGTTAATCAGGCGTCGGCGCCACAAATGCGCCAAGCCGCGCGCTGCCGCTGCGGCGAGCGTCCTCCGCGCGCCCTTCCGACAAGGATCGCACGAAACGTTTTCGTCTTTCCGCGGTTCACGCCAAAACTTGTAAAAGGTTACGCCCGCGCCATATTGATAAAGTTTACAAATTGTTGTGTATTAATTTTAAACTGTTCCGTGTTAAAGACAATCTTTTTTTACTGGTATTAACCGAAACCATGAGATTACCTATTTAAATGTTATTAGTAAACAATGGAAAAAACTATCGAGTTGAAATAACTAATTTCAACTCGATTGTTTGAGAACACAAATATTTTAATAAACAGTTCAGTTTCAAAAACATTAAGAGTGACAACCCTAATGCTGCAGTGGAGCGTAGGTAATTATTTCAACAAATAGGCACAATATAAATATGAACAGTACGGAAACTACGTACTAACGTCCGAAACGGCACACTCACACAAACACGCGAATCGACGAGACCCCTAAGCGGTTGTCGCGGTGCTGTCAGGCGTGAGTGCCGCGTCAAGACGATTGGTTAATGCACGACGCATTTTCGGGTTAAAACGTGGTAGGTACTATGCGTTTTAACTAAGAATAGGATGACCTTGGCCCTATATTAGATTAACAATAATCATATGAAAATTACATGAACAAGATAAGTAATTTGCATAAAGTATTTTTTTGTTAAACTTAATTGTTGTCACAATATGGTGCCAAGGTCATCCTATCCTTTGTTGAAACCTATAATGCAATGGTTGAAACGCATAGTACGGCTCCTGAGACAGATGGATGCACGTGCACATTGTTTTTGTACGTGTGTAATGGCGGCTGGTCGCCCAATACTGACTGAGAGCTGCTTTGAAACGTGGTGTAGTTGCATCTGCCTCACATAGGTAAGACCAGCTACCTACTAACAGTATCGTGCCGCCCCTGTCACGGTGACCAATCTCAACGGAGTTTTGCCAAATAGATATTGACAGCAAATTTAATTGGTGTTTTTACGGCGAATAGGCCTAGTTTCCATACTGTTCATTTTTATATTGTGAAATAGGCCTAGTTTCCATACTGTTCATATTTATATTGTGCTTCCGCCCATGGCTTCGCCCGCAAAATATGTCGACAAATTATATACATAAACCTTCCTCTTGAATCACTCTGTCTATTAAAAAAACCGCATCAAAATCCATTGCGTGGTTTTAAAGATTTAAGCATACATACATATGATACATAGGGATATAGACAGAGAAAGCGACTTGTTTTATAGTATGTAGTAAAAAAAAATCAAATCATATAATTTATTTGCATAATACATGTTAAAAAGGTGTTACAAGTATAAAAGGTTCATTGTACTGTGTGTGTGTGTTGTGTTGTGCTGTGTTGAGTGATGAATTGTGTTTATTTATCTATCCTATATTAGAAAGCTGAAGAGTTTCTTTGTCGCGCTATCTCTGGAACTACTGGTCCAAACTGATTTTTTTTTTCTGTTGGATAGTCCATTTATCGAGGAAGGCTATAGGCTATGTAACATCACGCTACGACCAATAGGAGCCGAGCAACGGGTTAAAACCGCGCGGGAGCAGGTTTAAGTATAAAACGCCAGCACTCCTAGTTACCACAAACTGTCAAATTTTCTCAATCGATTTTGAACTTAACAACCACCGTTTTAATCACAGAACACCTCTCACAACCTCTTTAACTGTTCTGTGGTTTTAATGTTAAAAATCATTTATAGAGATATGACGGTTTGGTATAACTTGATGCACTGGCGACCGAACATTGCTCATAATTATGAGTAATGTACCCAGGTTTTTGTAATAATAAATTGATTTGATGTAATAAATTGATGTCATATATTATTAGAGGTTCATAAAATAAAATAACTGGTCTTTTTTTTTGAGGCTGGGAAATCATCCAATAACTTCTCCCGCTCTGTGTGGAGCGGAAGGGAGTGTCAGACTTACTGACTAAAACCCATCCATGTTCCTTCCCTAGCCCATTATATTCCGGGGTAGCGGTAACCCTTTCGGACAAAACTGCTTACCCGGCAAAAGTAACTGGTCATCAATCTTACATGACGATGACGCGACGGCAGCTAGAAAGAAATGCCAATAGCGCGTACTACACGTACTTACTGCGTGACGATCTGTAATTTTATTAGATAATATGTCTTAATTAATAGGTTCTACATTACCCCTCACAAAAAAACCGATTTACTCTCACGGTGGTAATTACCCCCAGGTTCGGAACCACTGCCTTATAGCATCGCCATGTCTGTCCGTGATTAGCAGATTAGCTCAGAGACTCATAGTTGTAATTTGGTATGGATATACATAATTGTAGCCGACAAAGTAGTGAACAAAATTTTTTCTAGGGTAAATTATTGGGGACGGTTTTTGTCTAGTCTATGATGTCGGATATCGTTCCATAGGTTTTTCAAAAATATTACGGGTTTGTGTAAACAATTTTGCGATTATGAGATCGGTTTGTGATAACGCCGCCCGCTGTCGCTTCACAATGACTTCGCAATTCATTACTGCGTTAATTTTATCCTATTATGTCGAATTGGATGGATTTTGATGCAATGATATCACTAAGTATCGCAATAAAGATATTGAGTATATAAGTTGAATAAAGAGTAATGTTCAATTCTCGATAAAACTACTCCTACGACCATAATGTTCCAATTACACATTAAACAAAATAAAATAAAAATTGCCTTCAGCGCCATCTAGCGGGCAAATGGCTGGGCCCAGACCGTCTTTATGCTTATGAGCAATTAAGGTTGATGTTCTAGGGTAGCCCGCGAAATTCAAATTTTCTTAAGTTTTTTGCAATTTGCAGGCCAGTGATAGGTTGTATGTTGATGAACATTTGCTGTCCAAATAAAGAGCGAATGTTGACATCTTAATATCAAATATCGGTGGAAATGACAGATTTTGATAACGACTGATGATGGAACCGCTTTCCTAGAAAACCTAAGCTTTACATAGAAACTTAAAAATAACAGTAAATTTAAAGTATCGACAGTGTAGGTAGTGAGTGGTCATGGTTGAGTTAACAATTCTCAATTTTTCGTTGTTCACTGGCCTAATTCAACGATAGTGTTCTGTGGTTTGACGGCTCGCTCCGAACCAAATTAGAGCAGGCTTTTAATTATCACGTCAATTTGTAAAATCCTGGAAGTACAGAGGCCAGCACATCAAGTTACCACAATCTGTCAGATTTCTTTGATAGTATTTCAACTTTATTTTGCAAAGACATAAGGTTCATTTTTATTTGAGAAAATTTGACAGTTAGGGATAGCTTGATGTGCTGGCGTCTGTACATTATAAAGCTTGAAGTGTACTCTGTATTACTCTGTTGTCAAGAAGTTGTTTCAAAACTAAATAGACGCAAATAATAATGATACTTATCAAATGATTTTTATTCACCTTCTGGCCTTCTAATTTTAATACTTGTGGTTTTATTTGATTAATACGGAATCCTTTTTTACAGTTGAATATGAATCTTAAAAGGCTAGTACTTAAAATGTTTCTTCTTGACAAAACTTAGCAAAAGGACTCGGTTTGAAACAAAAAACAAAATTATTTTTTAAATTCTATTTTTGTTCTAGCAATTTTCGGGTTCAAAAAAGGAGGATTTAGATTAGGTACTGACGTACCACATAGTACCAATTTCACTGAAATTGAATGCGATCAGCATATTTAAACTGAGTTCAGAGTTGTCAGTGCCAATATTTCGCTACAATCATGTTGACACTGACATGACAGCTCTTAAACGCGGTATAAATTGGGTTTTAAATGTAGGTACAGCTTGTTAAGCCCGGTTAAGCAATACAACCCTATGGTTGAACTGCGAGATGCCAATTCAAAAAAAAAAAAAAGCTACAGCTTGCATTCAGTTTCATTTCATTGCAAATGATCCCATAATCTGTGACTCGTCCACAGACTATATAGAGATACTGTCGCATTGTTGTGCGGCCTATGCGCTTCGCTTATGCACTGGCAGAATCACAGAAAATACCCTACTATGGGCAGAATGGTTGACAATGGGCTCAGCTTCGAGGAGCCAGAGAAAAAAAAAGTCAAAATTAATCCAAAATCAATAATGTCAGCTAGTGCGGCGCTGATCGAAAAAGAGAAGTGTTTATGATCGAAATATAATAGAATACTTGAACTTAAAAATGGAAAAAGCTGCAGTGTGGTAGTTACATTTGATTTTCAAAAATATTTGTGTCTTGAAAAGCGTGTTATTATTTAAAATAAGGGTCAGTGGGTCGTCATATGTGCGGAGGAAGGCTGTTGCATATAAAAGTTGACATAACAAATAGACGCAGGCCGTGTAAACAATAGATGCGTGTACCAGGATATAAGAGAAGATCGGAGATAAAATAAAACAAGTCTGAACATCCTAGACCAGCTCCAATAGCTGCCATCTTCATGTCTTACTTACACAACGGAACTGCACGCGATATTCAAATGTTTTGTTCATGGAAAGATTTTCACATACAAACCTAAATTCACGCTTTTCGGGGTTTGAGCAGAAACTACAGAAGACCATCTACGACCCCGCAAATTTTAATGTCCTGAATAAATGCAACTCTGTTTTTTTAACTACGTGAAACTTTTTGAGTTTTAAAATATGGATAAACTGCTAATGTGTCGGATATGTTTGATGGAGGACGTGGAGATGTACGTAGTGGTCAACAAGAACTTGCATGAGCTATATGAGAAGCTGACAGATATACCAGTAAGTTGATACTATGATTATTATAATACACTAGCTTCTGTGAGCGACTTTGCCAGCATTGATGTCGAAAATTATCCCCCAGGAACATATTACCGGGATAAAAAGTATCTTATGTATTAATCCAGGTTATATACTATATGTGTGCCAAATTTCATTTAGATCTGTTCATTCGTACTGGTGTAATTGAGTAACAAACATCTTCACAAACTTGCATATCTATACTAGTATTATAAAGCTGAAGAGTTTATTGGTTTGAGCGCACTAATCGCTGGAACTGCTGGTCCAAATTGAAAAATTCTTTTTGTGTTGGACAGTCCATTTATCGAGGAAGGCTATAGGCTATGTAACATCACGCTACGACCAATAGGAGCCGAGCAGCGGGAGAAACCGCTCAGCAGCTATTTATAATATTAGATGGATCACCTATAGGTTTTAACATTATGAACGCCAGAGCATAAATGCAAGCTCGTGCCCTCCATGCCAAGCTACAAATTTATTTCTTCTTGTTATCATGTATTTCCTAATGTCAATACATACGAGAACTTTAATTTTTAAGATATCACACACAAAATTAATGATTTAATTGTTTACTTCGTGTTATGGTGTACCCGCACTGTCACATATTTGTGTCGTTGGCGTACAGGGCATGCGCTTGCTTGTCATGTATATGTGACAATGGCGTTCACAAGGTTAAATACGTCCAAGAGCCTAAATTTTTAAGATATCTATATAAACCAGGGTTCAAAAATATCCGATATTATGAGTATTTTTTGCATATATGTTTTACATAATCATAATAAATTATTAAAAAAAAAACTAAAATGTTTTAATGATTTTTTTATATAGGTAAGTACTTAAAATCAGACAAATGAATCCAAAACATAAAATCTTCTTCTAGATCAGGCAAAATCAACTAAAAACATAAAATCTTATTTAGCAAATAAATCAACTCAAAAACAAAACCTTTTTATAAATAAATATATTTAATAATAACTCTGATCAGTCACTAATCATACCTACACTTAGGTAACAAAATAATAAACATTACAAATAATAACTCTAGAATATAATCACATTATTTTGTAACAAACTGTTAATTACCAAATATAATAAATAATGAAAAAATTATAAGTATTCATAATTGAATACTTATAAAATATTGATATATATCACAAAAAGTCATTGGATATATATCGGATATATATCATGATATAATAATCCATTGATATTATGATATGTAATGATTTAATTGTATATTTCGTGTGTCGTTGGTGTACAGGGCATGTGCTTGCTTCCCCTGTAAATTTGTATCCACTAGGGAAGTCAATCCTCCAGCGTGACATGTTGCTCTCATGAAACTCAGAGAGCTTGCTGAATGTGTGTTTATTCCCATGATATGTCTATTTTTGATAATACTGCTATATTTATTTAAAAAGTGACCATGGAGTTTCTTACCCACTCTTCTACGTAGGTACTGTGAAGGCACCGACCCGTAACGACTGTCAAAGATGCACAAATGACAGCCGGGACCAGTGCCTTGACGTGCTTTACGAGGCACGGAGGAGTCTCGATATGTTAAGGTGGTCACCTATCCACGGACCAACACCGGCAGGCAAGCGTAGCTTAACCTGATGGATGGGTCCGTGCGGCTGTTATTATTAAGCTACGAGCTCCACTAAAAAAAACAACAACAAAACAACGAAATAAAAAAAAAACAAAAAACTGCCAAATTTCATCTATACTATCTTCTCAGTAGTTATTGCCTGATTATATTAGTTACTCTTTCAATCACAAATTTTTAAATTTTTAATCATCATCATTATCATTCTCCTGCCCTTATCCCAATTTTATTTGAGGTCGGCGCAACAAGTCTTTCTCTTCCATACTTCTCTATTAGTCGTCATCTCCGCAATACTACTAATGTTATACTAATATTTTTAATATTAGTAGAACTCATTATAGCAGTGATAGCCTAGTGGTGTGACAGAGAGTTAGACCATCTCGAGTTTGAACCAACGCCACAAACCTCTGCACGATTTTTAATGACACACAGACTCTTTCCGAGCTTGAGAGGTGATTTTTTATTTTTATTTTATTGCGCGTTCAGGGCAGTGTTGGGGCTGCTCCGCTTCTGCAGCGCCTCGGGCATGTTTGCGGAAGCGCGCACCGACTGTTTCCACGCCACCATGCGCAAGCGGTGCGCGTCCTTGGTGCGCAGGGTGCGGGCTAGCTCCAACACTGTCCTGGCGATGGTTGCTCAGCGACTGGATTGCCCTTACGTTGGGCATTGTTGTAGTAGGCACATTGTTGGTGCTTGATTGACGCCTGTAAAATTAGTTTAATGTAATATTATATTGTATGTTTTCTAATAAGGCTTAATTTAATGGATTTGATTCTTTGTATTAATTTTAAAATTTAATGAACATGCATTATTATTTATTTTGACATTTTATTAATTTATTTTAAATCGATTTTAATTCTGACTTGCTTTAATTATTATTTTGTTTTATTTTGTCTGTAAGTATAGTGTAATTCTGGTGTCTTTGTATTTCTATCTGTTGTTGTTTTATATGGGTCTCTGGCCTGAAATAAATGAAATTTAATTTAATTTAATTTAATTGCAGTTTGTAACTGAAGACCGCAGACCGATACTCGTTTGTTTCTTCTGCTGCGCTAAACTGAAGCAATGCTGTCATCTGCTGAGGAAATGTCTTCAAGCGGAAGAGAGATTCGCCCAGTTATTAAATGAAAACTATCAGGTGATCTGTTAGATATGTTGCATCGGACGGTGAGTAATGGGTGACTTACCGTCCGATCAGCACCAGGCCCGTGCCGGACGGCGCGTATATGTTCCACGCGCGTCTCAAAGAGATGTCAGCATAAGAAGGGCCCCCTCAGGGCCAAGCCTGCCGGGTAAGCGGGATTGTCCGAAAGGGTTACCGCTACCCTGGAACATAAAGGGCTAAGGAAGGAACATGGATGGGTTTTAGTCAGTAAGAGTCTGACACTCCCTTCCGCTCCACCCAGAGCGGGAGAAGTCATTGGATGATTTCCCAGCCTTAAAAAAAAAGACATGTTGCGTTCTCATAATTTTTCAGCCTATGGGCACTATAAAAACTCTGACACCAGGTTAGTCACTGACCACACGAAAAAGAAGAAGTGTACCTAATGTTCTTTTTTATTTATTTATTTAAATAGAACGGTCGAAGCCTATTACACTATTTAATCAATCATCTATCTAATCATATTTTTGCAGCGTAATCCCCGAATATTCCAAGAGGACCTAGATCTCTTTACTGGATTTATTAAAACTGCAACTAAGAATATTGGTATAGACGATGAGTGTCAAACGGAAAGCTGTGATATACGAGGAGACTTCAACGTTGTTTGTGAGGAACAGGATGATAGTGTCGATTCCAGTCGAACTAAAGGTAAGATTTTTAGGGTGGCAAGACTGGCAAAATGCCACGGGCCCCCGGCCTGACGCGGCCCCCGGCCCGAGAGGCTGCGAGCTCAAAAGTGTCCTAGCATTTTCGACTAGTAATAAGTATAAATTTGGGGCCCCATGCAATGGATTTGCCAAGGGCCTCAGATGATAAAGTTACGCCACTAGTTTTTACACGCTCTAAATTAGCTTCACCTGTATGTTTGTAACCGACGCCTTTGGGCGCGTTTTTGACTCAATTTAAACGGCCAGATTTCGATTAAACTTTATAGATTTATCGAGGACAGATGACAATACATTAATTTGATAAAATTATTTTATTTTTCAATTTGCTAAATAAGTTTTTTCTATTCATATTTCATACATATAATTTTCATCTATAATCGATATGGCAGGAATTGATGTTAATCTTAAATTCCAACCATTATCTTTAACTGATTTATCTAATATTAGGAAGTTTTCGAATACCAAAGAGAATTTTCAATTCAACAAAATAATAGTTTAAAAAACTAAAAAACACGCTTTTTATAGAAAACCGAACTAAAAAATAGAAAATAAATTTTGTAAATACCTACCTAAGAAAAAAAAAATTTTTTTAAAGCGTGGGGTGCATGTTGTTGGTAAATATTATTTTAAAAAGCACGCCACGCTTTTTGAAAAATATAATACTTACCTATATTTTTTTCCTATTTACAAAATTTATTTTTTAATTTTTAGTTTGATTTTCTATACAAAGCGTGTTTATAAAACCATTTTTTTTTAAGAAAAATTGTTTTTTATAGTAATACTAGCTTCCGCCCGCGGCTTCACCCTCAAAATATGTCGACAAATTATACATATAAACCTTCCTCTTGAATCACTCTATCTATTTAATGGCAGTTTAATGAAAAAAAAGTGGCAACACTGCCCAAGTGACATGTCAAAATTTTGCTCCGTATTTTAAAAATAGTTTTATTTAATTTATAGGTGTAATTTAAGTGTAATAATTTAACTAAATGTAAATTAACTTCATAAAAACTCAGGATTATTGTTTTCCTGCAAAATTACTAAGTAAAAGTCAGTGTTTGATTGCCCTCCGTTACCGGTAACCTATCACGAACAGCTGATGTTCGCGACCTGTGGATTAAAACGGGGAGTATTGTTTATTTTTATTCTTTAATTAGCACACAATTGTTATTTGGACTCAATAAAACTTTATTTGAGTCTTTCAGTGTCCTCTTGTCGTGATTTGGCAATTTGCACTAGTCTGTTCTAAGTTTTAGTTAGTGTAGGTTTATGACGGTTAACGAAACCTAAATTAGTGTAATATTAAATTACTGTCATTGTAAAAGCGTATTAACTTAATAACAATAACGCTTTTAATCGTTATTTTCAATGATAATCAGCATATTACCTTAATTATTTTCAAGCTAGGTATCCTACCCTCATATGCAAATGTTAACTCATAAATATAAAACAATATACTTAATTAATGCAACACAGTACTTAATTAAATTATATTAGGTGCATTACAATCAGAAAGTTTTAATAATCTGCCTCATTTCTCTATAAAGTCAAACCTATTTCTCCCATTTTCCTTTCATTTTAGCGTTCCTTTTTGCTTGTCTATCTACTTAGTTCTCACCGTTTCTTTAATTCTACTTCCAGCACTAATTCCTGAAACCATGCCTGTGACAACCCGTAAGGCTGCTGCTCAGGAGTTGGAGCTTAAATTGAGAACGGCCCTTCAAAAACTTCAGGCCTCAGACAGCAAATGCCAACAGCTGCTGCAGGAAATAGACGAAAGTGAGAAGGAGGTCGAGAAGGTCGTTCACAAGAACACAAGCTTGAAGCAGGAGCTAGTGGGCCTACATCAACAATACCTGGATGTTGTTGATGAACGGGACAAACTGCGGGTGGTCACGGATGGTTTTAACAACTGCAGTAACCTTTATGAGGAGGCTTTGTGTAGGGTTAGGGACCTAGAAGAAGAATTAATTCATGCCAATATACAAATTACTAAGTTAAGGAAACATAAAGAAAGTACTCAAGCTAAGGAAACTAATAACTTATACAATGAACTATTCCAAAGTAACTGCCACCCTCATTCCATGATAACAATAGACCTAACAGAAGACTCTATTTTGAAACAGAACAATAGTAGTTATAAAGTAAGTCAAAATAAAATGAGAAAGTATGCAAAACTAAATAGAATCATTAATAGATGCAATAAATATAAGAAACATCAAAAAAACAGTTCCATTAATATTAAACTAAGGAAAGAGCGTGTTTTTCTAACAAATAAATTACAAAATTATCAAATTAAATTAGAAGATTGTAAAAATATTTACCAAATTGACACACATCGATTACAATCTGAAATTGATGTACTTGAAGAGTCACTACATTCACTCTATATTAAGTATGTGAGCTCACAAAACCAAATAAAGGAACACATCCTTGCTGCAAATGAGTTAGTGGAAATGTGTAATAATGAGGCAGACAGAGTGGACCCGCTAACTCTCAGCACCACTCAATGTATCTGTCAAAGGGAATCCAACCTTGTGGCTTTCCAGCCTGAGGCAACGGAGGATCCACCCCGGACCTCTGTTATCAATCTGGATTCACCAGTTAGTGAACAAAATTCATTACAAGTAGTTCAGACAGAAGCTAACTCTCCCCCTTGTAGTAGTAGAGAGTGTAGTTGCTCTATTATGTTTTCTGATAGTTTTGGAAAAGGGTTAGGTAAATTACTTAGCAACAACCTGAGTATTTCTTCTCAAAACTTTTGTATGCCTCAGTCTTCATACAAAAAAATAATTTCTTCAATAACTAGGAATAAATATGATCCTAATGCCATTTTAACAATTCTTGTAGGTAACAGTTTTAATATTAAAACATATGATATTGCTGATAGTGTCACTGAACTATTGAAGTTAAATTGTAAGAAAATTATTCTGTGTGCTTTTCCCTACTTTCAGCACTTGTCAAACAGGCAAAACAATAAGATTCACATGTTAAATAATTACATGCACTTCTTAGTGAGTCACCATAGTGACAAGTTTATATTTTTTGACACCAACATTTTTGTTGAGAAACTAAGGTCGACTAGGGATACTGTGTATCTGCCCATTAGTTTTAGACGTCAAATAGCTAGGCTATTAGCTTTTAATATTAACCCAGACATAATTAGTATGTCGAAGTCTTTTTCAATTAGCACCACATTTAGTAAATGTACTAATGTTAGTGTGGTTAGCTCAAATAATTTAAACTAGTTTGTAAGACAACAGAAGATACCACTAACAATATAATTTCACTTAATAATAAAAAGGTATTTTCTAGCACCAAAACTAACTGTAAGAAAGGGGCTAAGCAGAAACAGAAATCCTTGACATTATTTCATCAAAATATTCAAGGTTTTTCTTCCAAACAATTGGAGATTGAATTGTTTTTGGAAAAAACAATGTATGACATTATTTGTTTTACTGAGCACTGGTTAAAAGATTATGAAATGTTAATTAACTACGAGAATTATAGTTTGGCCAGTTGCTTTAACCGTAAATCAATGCTGCGTGGTGGTTCACTAATCCTAATTAAAAGTTGTATTAAATCAAAAACCCGTGAGGACATAGTTGAACTATCGGTTGAGCATAGCATTGAACTGTCTTGTGTTGAGCTCGATAAGCATGTTATAGTGTGTGTTTACAGACCCCCTAATTATCAAAACTATCCGATATTTGAGGCAGTAATGGAAGATGTTTTGGCAAAACTTGCTATTGGTAATAAATCAGTAGTTATCTGTGGGGACTTTAACATTAATATTTTAGAAAATAATTCAAATACGAGTAGATTATTAAATTTGTTTAAATCATTTAATTTGTCAAATGTGTTTGTAGAACCAACCCGAGTAACTATGTCTACTGCTACATGCATTGATAATGTTTTTTGTTGTTGCGACTATTTAAATAAATCCATCATTAATTATCTCCCTTCTGATCACAGTGGTCAAACTGTAACTTTTCAGTCCAACACACCTATACAAAAAATCGAAATACAATCCAGACCAATAACATCTGTTAATTTAAATAAATTTAATATCACATTAAATTGTAAGTTAAGCGATCAGGAACTTTCTTTGAAAAATATTAATATTTTATATAAAGAATTCTTTACGGTAGTGCAAACCGAATTTAATAATTGTTTCAAGAAGACCACTAAAAGTATCAACCCTAAATTTATATTTAGTGACTGGGCCACTAAAGGACTCAGGAAAAGTAGGGAAAGACTTTTCGAGCTTTATGGCCTTAAGCCTTTTATTAACACAGAATCTTTTAATAAGTATGTTTCTACATACTCAAGAATTTTTAAAAACACTTGTAAAGCAGCTAAAGCCAAATACATTAGTAACAAGGTTAAATCAGCTGAAAATAAAATAAAGACGGTTTGGAAAATTATCAATAACGAAACGAACAGGAGCAAAAGACATAGTTTTGATTACGTACTGGAGACGTCATGTGGTTCCATTTGTGATAGCAAACAAGTAGCTCAAGAATTTGTAAATTTCTTTACCAGTATTCCCCTAAAAACTACTGAAACTCTAAATTCCTCGCCTTCCCTCTCTTTTGATTTATTAAAGGCAAACGTTTCAGCCTGCCTAATTGAATTCAACTTTAAGCATGTTAACCCCATAATAGTACTTAAAACTTTTAAACAAATTAAAATCAAATTAACCGAAGATCTTTGGGGAATGTCCAGTAAAGTCTGTACCTCGATCATTGAGACGATAGCACCTTATTTAGCCTTCATATTTAATTTATGTGTGGATCAAGGCATCTTCCCGGATTTAATGAAATACAGCAAGGTAATACCACTTTTCAAATCCGGGGACAGTAAAGACACCAATAATTATAGACCCGTATCCGTGTTGCCGGTTTTCAGCAAGATCTTTGAAAAGATAATGCTTAATCAAATGCTTAATCATTTTAACACGAATAAAATACTTAACGATCAACAGTATGGTTTCACCAAAGGACGTTGTACAACTGACGCTGGTGTGACCTTATTAAAACACATTTTCAATGCGTGGGAAGAGGCTCAAGACGCCATCGGAATCTTTTGTGACCTCTCCAAGGCATTTGATTGCGTTGAGCACGAAACCTTGCTGTTGAAGCTAGAGCATTACGGACTTGGAAAACTTGCGCTTAGTTTGGTAAAATCTTATTTAAACGATAGACAACAGCAAGTTCAAATAAAAGGTGTCAATTCACTCGGTTTAAAAGTAAAAATGGGTGTGCCACAAGGTTCTATATTGGGTCCTTTCCTCTTTTTAGTATACATAAATGATCTTCTCCATTTACTAAAAAATCAACCACAAATGGTGTTATTTGCTGATGACACTTCTTTAATTTTTAAGATAGATAGACGTGCAAAAAATTTTGACGACGTAAATAACGCCCTACTGCAGGTCCAAAATTGGTTCACTGCAAATAATTTAGTATTAAATGGAAAAAAAACGAAGTGCATTAGATTTTCTTTACCAAATGTAAAAAGTAGTGATTGTGAGATAGTATTGAATCAAGAGAAACTAGAATTTGTCGATAAAACTGTTTTCCTGGGGATCACGCTCGACTCAAGGCTACAATGGGGTCCTCATTTAACATCTCTTGCAGGACGGCTAAGTTCTGCAGCATATGCTGTCAGAAAGATCCGTCAGTATACTGATGTAGATACCGCGAGGCTAGTCTATTTTAGTTATTTTCATAGTATTATGTCTTACGGTATTTTACTTTGGGGACGAGCTGCAGACATCGAGTCTATTTTTATTCTGCAGAAAAGAGCTATCAGAGCCATTTATAATCTTCGTAGGCGCGATTCTCTAAGGGAACGGTTTAAGGTTATTAACATCATGACTGTACCTTGTCAATATATCTATGAAAACATCATGTACGCACGGAAAAATCTGCATCTTTTTAGTAAAAGAGGTGAAAGACACAACTATTTCACTAGAAATAGGGACCAATTAGTTCAACCAGGTTTCAGGCTGGCTAAAGTAGATTCATCTTTCATGGGGTACTGTTTAAAATGTTACAATAAAATACCTCCCCACATTCTGGAACTTAATGAAACAAAATTTAAAACTTGTATAAAACGCACACTATGCAGCCAAGCGTATTATAAATTGGGAGATTACATTGCTGATAAAAATGCTTGGGTCAATGCTAGTCCAGCTCCACAAGGGCGCATCAACTAATTTATTAGACTACTGAAAACTGTTGGAGCTGCGGAAGATCAACAACAACAAAAAAACATCTTTGCATTGTATAAATTCAATCTCTTAATATTGTATAACTGCTTAGCACATATGTGAGTACTATGTACCTACTATAAAGCGACCAGTCTCTGGGTGCGTCTTTCATTGACTTGAATATGCCCTGGCGGCTGAGAGTATGCCATGCTCACTTTAATGTCTCGCTGATGGTGGCGTGCGTGTTGGATCATTTAGCTCCCTTCAAAATGGTTGAGCTGAATGGTGCTAATATATGCGTCATGTTCGTGAACGGGCGCTGTCAGTAGAGACTGGTCATCTCTTAGCGGCTAAGGCTTGTTTTAATTTAATTATTGAATAGTTTTTACATATTTTATATCTGATGCTTTTAACGTTCTGCATCGTTCTCACATGTATAATATTAATATGAACTATGTAACCAATATTTTGTAACCATATTTTGTTTAAAAGAGTGTCCATGGAGTTTCTTGCCCGTTCTTCTCCATAGGTACCTACTCCTTTGGAATGGGCAACTAGCTTCATTTCTCGGACTGACCGACACCTTGACAATTCAAAAGTGCCTGTAATTGGTTTATTTGAAATAAATACTTTGAGTTTGAGTTTGAGTTTATTAAAAAAAACCGCATCAAAATCCGTTGCGTAGTTTTAAAGATTTAAGCATACAGACAAACAAACAGACAAAAATAGCGACTTTGTTTTATACTATGTAGTGATTATAAAGCTGAAGAGTTTGTTTTGTCTGATTGAATTAGCTAATCTCAGGAACTGCTGGTTCGAATTAAAAAAATCTTTTTGTGTTTCATAGTCTAACGAGGTGGCGCGCCCCTTCAAATAACTGTTTCAATGTCTGTAGTCACACCCTAACGAAAGAGTTTGTATGTAGTTGTAAGTATTCGTGTTCAGTAGCAGGCCGGCAGCGACATGCGTTGTTTGTCTTGGTGGCGCTTTGTGATTACTTTCACAAATACTTTCAAACGTTTTGAATTTTGGAGGGGCGCGTCGTGTTATCGTAGTTTATCTATACTTTCACGCTCTGGAAGGTTTTTAATTCACTGTTCGTGAATTAAAAATTCACCGTCTTAATTTCAGATCCACCCGACAAACTGTCATCCCCACAGTGGGATGACGTCGATGATAATGATCCACTCTGCAGAATAATACAGAATAAATCATTGGACACGTCTGGAACTAATAAGGAGCGCAAACGCCGGCTAGCTTTAGGTAAGTAAAGAAAGAAAAAATGATTATTTTGCACAAACAAAACGCACATTTAAAAAAAATTGAATTTTTGAGTCCCGGGAAAAAAAATCGAGACTCGATGTGGTCTCGAAACTCCCGGGAAGAACGAGACTTCCGAGACTATTCATTTCAAAAAGAGTAAAGAAAGAAAAAAAACTTTTTTTTACAAAAAATAAAACCGACTTCCAAAAAAACACTACAAAGTGAAAAATAATTTTGATTTCGGAAGTCGGTGTCTTCGGTTTTGTATTTTCATTTTTTGCCACCGACTTCCGAAATCAATCAAAATTATTTTTCACTTTGTAGTGTTTTTTTGGAAGTCTGTTTTATTTTTTGTAAAAAAAGTTTTTATTTTTCACTTTTTAGTTGTGGTACCTACACAATCCACCCCCCCCCCATATTTTAATACCACTACCTGGTATGTAAATTACAGTGACAGTTAGATTTTTGTTGATTTTTCAAAAACCGCTTATCCGATTTCGATAAAATTTTTATGGGACCATTTGGGAAGTATACCCTTTCTAACAAAAAAAGATTTTTTTTTTATTGATTAAAAAAAAATACAAACATCCGAATTGAGAACCTCCTCCTTTTTTAGAAGTCGGTTAAAAATGTTTATTCCGCACAAACAAAACGCACAGTTCTAAAAAAATTACTGAGTCACTAAATACTAAGGGTTTCAGTCTCGTTGCATTTTTAAGTCCCGGGAAAAAAAATCGAGACTGGATTTGGTCTCGAAACTTCCGGGAAAATAGACACTTTGAGACTATTCATTACAAAAGGAGGGACTTATAGATTCAGCGTACTCTGTTCCGGAACCTACATCAATCAGAGCTTTCCAAACTAATCTTTTTTTTTTCTTTCGTTCAAGCATTGCAGCTAAACTAGACTATCTCGTCTTGCAATCAATTATTAATTTTAGTTCTCTGTGGACTTCTTCCTCTAAGTATATTTTTTTTGTACTTATAGTTTGTTCTGTTGGTGTTATTTCTGAACAACTTCACTTCTTTTCGGACTTAATTAATCACGCTGAAATGAGAATGCTAAGAGGGATGTGTGGTGTTACGCGAATGGATAAAAGACGAAATGAGTATATAAGTGGCACCGGTGACTGAAAAGTTGTGTGGAAATCGGTTGTCATGTTATGCGGAGGAATAAGGAAAATGTTGTCAGGAAGGTAGTGAGCATGATTGTGGATGGCTACACAAGTAGAGGGAGACCAAAGAAACGATGGATGGATTGTGTGAAAGATGATATGGCTAGAATAAGAGTGACTACAACATGTCTTTTTCTTCCATATTTATCTATTAGTCGTCATCTCGGTAGACACATCTATACTCACAACTTGTCAGTCACCGGTGTCACTTATATACTCATTCCGTATTCTATCTATTCGCGTAACACCACACATCCCTCTTAGCATTCTCATCTCAGCTGCATGCAATTGTCTTTCATTCATTCCGTTTGTGGCCCAACACTCTGATCCATACAGGATGGCAGGTCTAACCATGCTTTTATAAATCTTCCCCTTAAGTTTAAGGGGAATGCGGGTATGCGGAGTTTGTCTTTTTGAGTATTAAAATAGAAAGTTGCCAAGAACTTTGTTATACAGTTTTAGTTTTCATCAAAATCGAGCCCGTGACTCTTTTGTGTACAGAGGCCAGCACATCAAGTTACCACAATCTGTCAAATTTCTTTGATAGTATTTCAACTTTATTGCAAAGACATAAGGTTCATTTTTAATTGAGAAAATTTGACAGTTAGGGATAGCTTGACGTGCTGGCGTCTGTACTTGTCGCTATTCATCATAGTTTCGAATACAAGTTCAAATTCAAATTCATAATTGCGAACTAAGTGTTATTTTGAAGATCTTAACTATATAGGTACTTATGCTTAGTTGCCTGTTAAGGTATTGCAATTTAAATTGTAACACATATTATTAAAATTAATTATACACACTCAATTTTACAGTTAACTATACATTTTACATTATATTATACTAAATATCATTCGCACATTTTATAATAAATCTTACTATTCTTAGGTTATTGTAATTAGTTTTATGTGATACAATAATCACATAAAATTAATTACAATAGTATTACAATCAATTTAGTATTAAATTATCATTTTTTCGAGGAGTTCTTTTACTGAATAATATGCTTTTTTAATGAGGAAGTTTTTTTAGCTTCCCTTTAAAAAGACCAATTGAATTTACTTTTTTAATATCTATGGCTTTTTTTTAATATATAATAAGTTATTATATACATATTTTTATGCCCATACAAAAAATACTATTGCTGTATATATTTAATTTTATGTATCTTTTAGTCTACTGCCATCCAAGGACTTGGCCATTCAAGCTCACTTGAAATCTTCAACCTGTATAAAGACTACTCGAGTACCTACTCCTGACTGTATGTGTGAACTTACAGAGCTAGCGCTGGACAGTTTAGACAGCAGCTGTCTAGACGTGTCAGATGCACCGCGACATCATTCTAAATCAGATGCAGAAGACGATGTACCTTTGATTGAGCTGGAACTTGAAGTAGAAGGAGTGTCGCAGAAGAAACGAAAAGTCGGGGAGACGGAAAGTAAGTGATGACGTGATTTTTATGCTGTTTTTATAGATAACTAGCTTCCGCCCGCGGCTTCGCCCGCATAATATGTCGACAAATTATACACATAAACCTTCCTCTTGAATCACTCTATGTATTAAAAAAACCGCATCAAAATCCGTTGCGTAGTTTTTAAGATTTAAGCATACATAGGGATATAGGGACAGAGAAAGCGACTTTGTTTTATACTATGTAGTGATAGTACGAACCATTCGTGCGCGAGTACGACTAGCACTAGGCTAGTTTCTTTTTTTTACCATTGTCCTTATAACGATTTCTATAAGTATGTCAATCTATTTTAATTGAACCTTAGGGCATAGACAAGTGTCAATCGGTCCGTGTCGATTCGGAAAATTGTTGATCGAACAATTCGTTATCTCAGCGATTCCGATTGTCAAGAACGCCACTTGTCAACGCATTTGTATGGGAATATTGATCGAGTTTCGTTACTCAATTTGATATTGTCTAGCACTTAGCGATCAAAAAAGATTGATCACATGACTTTTCGCAAGCTCATGCCTATTCCATACATTTCGGATTTATCTAATTTCGTTATCGTTAATGAAATTTTTTATTTTTTTGGTTTTCTTTTTTATGACTAGGCCCCCTTGGTAAATCAAAAAGCATTTATTCAAACTAGGCTTTTTGAAGGTCAAAGTTACATAAGACAGTCCCCCAAAAACGCCCACCCTTCACCACTTCCTAGTGCTTTAGCTGGAAGAAGAAGTGGCGCAACAAACTCCCCAGCAGCACAGCTGTCTGTTTAGTTGGAAGAACTTGACTCTACACATTTATCGTATGAGAAGTAATTGACATTACGAAACACAGAGTAGGTAGATAGCTACACGAATACCAACTCCTGACTGTATGTGTGAACTTACAGAGCTAGCCCTGGTCAGTTTAGACAACAGCTGTCTAGATGTATCAGATGCACCGCGACACCATTCTAAATCAGATGCAGAAGACGATGTGCCTTTGATTGAACTGGAACTTGAAGTAGAAGGAGTGTCGCAGAGGAAACGAAAAGCCGGGGAGACGGAAAGTGAGTGTTAGTTCATCTTGAGATTAAAAAACAATCTGAATCAAATGGAAAATAAAGAAAACTTAAGTCCTTGCGCTTTAGCACTTCTTCACATCGTGAGGAAACCAGCATGTCTGAGAGATATTTCCCAACAGCATGTGAAGCTAAGTCAGAGGCCCATGGGCAGCTTAAAAACTCTGACACTAGATTAGTCACTAACCACACGAAGAAGAAGAAGAGGCACTTCTAAAGCTCCACTCCAACCTTACTTAGGTCGGAGTGGACCCTCAGAATCAGCCTCAGAGCCTCTATAATTTGATTTAAAGTTAAAATATATTTTTTTATTTCATTTTATCTTAATAGAAAATATTTTAATCATTCAATTTTTTTTTTACTTTCCACAGGGCCCCAAATTTTTGAGTGCCCAAAAGTCCAGGCTTGCCATAAGACGGCGTCTACCACAGGGGCGACCGTTCCGAAGGAATTAAAAGTGAACATTCCAAGGATAAAATTAGATGCAATAGCCGAGCATATGAAGAAAGACAAATCAGCCAAAGTTAAACCAAAAATTCTAAAAAATACTTCCAAACTTAGCAAATATTCCAAAGAGTATAGTTATAAACTTAATTTTAAACCAGTAAAACATACTGTTACACAAATTAGTAAAAAACTTTACAAGAGTGACATATGTCAACCTGGTTCTAATGACAAGAGTAATTTAACTAAACATATTCATGCACATACCGCTGAAAAACCTTCTAATCTAGTAAAAAATAATACAAAACATACTGTTACACAAATTAGTAAAAAACTTTACAAGAGTGACATATGTCAACCTGGTTCTAATGACAAGAGTAATTTAACAAAACATATTTATTCGCATACCGGTGAGAAACCTAATCCAGTGAAAAAAATTACTCCAATTGGTGAAAATTTTTACAAGTGTGACATATGTCAACGTGATTTTAATGACAAGAGTAATTTAACAAAACATATTCATTCGCATACCGGTGAAAAACTTTCTAATCTAGTAAAAAATAATACAAAACATACTGTTACACAAATTAGTAAAAAACTTTACAAGAGTGACATATGTCAACCTGGTTCTAATGACAAGAGTAATTTAACAAAACACCTCGATGCACATACCGGGGAAAAACCTTTTAATCCAGTAAAAAATATTGCACAAATTGGTGGAAAACTTTATAAGTGTAATGTATGTCAATGTAGTTTTAATGATAAGAGTAATTTAACAAAACATATTTATTCGCATACCGATGAGAAACCTTCTAATCCAGTGAAAAAAATTACTCCAATTGGTGAAAAACTTTACAAGTGTGACATATGTCAACGTGATTTTAATGACAAGAGTTGTTTAACAAAACATATTCATTCACATACCGGTGAGAAACCTTCGAATCCAGTAAAAAAGAATATAAAACAAACTGTTATACAAGTTAGTAAAAAAATTTACAAGAGTGACTTATGTCAACCTGGTTCTAATGAAAAAAGTAGTTTAACAAAACATCGTCATGCACATACCGGGGAAAAACCTTCTAATCCAGTAAAAAAGAATGTAAAACATACTGATAAAATAATTAGTAAAAAACTTCACAAGTGTGATATATGCCAACGTAGTTTTAATGACAAGAGTAATTTCAATAAACATATTCAAGCACATACTGGTAAAAAATCTTACAAGTGTGGTGTATGTCAACGAAGTTTCTGTCAGAAGAGTTATGTAGCAAGACATATGTTTATTCATTCGGGTGAGAAACCTCACAAGTGTGATGTATGTCAGCGTGGTTTCATTACGAAAGTTCATTTATCACAACATAAGCGTATACACACAGGTGAGAAACCTTATAAATGTGATATATGTCAGTGTAGTTTTCGACAGAACGGTCATTTAAAGAAACATCTTCTATCTCACGCTGGTGAGAAACCATTTAAGTGTGATGTATGTAAGGAAACTTTTATTGAAAAGAGTAATTTTAAAGAACATTTGCGTACACATGGTGAGAAACCGTTTAAGTGTGATGTATGTCAGCTTGGTTTCCCAGTGAAGCGTGGCTTAACAGAACATAATTGTATAAACCCTGATAAAAGACCGCATAAATGTGATTTATGTGAGTGTACTTTTATTACGCGGCTGAGTTTAGCGCGACATGTTCGTATACACACTAGTGATGAAGTTTTTAATTGTGACATATGTGACCGGACTTTTATTAAAAAGGCCAATTTAGCACAACATTATCTCATACATACGGGTGAAAAACCTTATAAATGTGACGTATGTCCGTGTAGATTCAATGCACAAAGTAATTTAATACAACATAAGCGTATACACACTGGTGAGAAACCTTTTAAGTGTGATGTTTGTCAGCGTGGTTTTAACACATCAAGTAATTTAAAAAATCATGAACGCATACACACTGGTGATAAACCTTATAAGTGTCATGTTTGCCAACGTAAGTTTACGATAATAACTAGTTTGAACAACCATATGCGTATACACACTGGTGAGAAACCTTACAAGTGTGATTTATGTGGGTGTAGTTTCCGCCACAGCGGTTCTCTAAAAAAACATCGCCTTACACATACTGGTGAAAAACCGTAATATCGTGTGATGTGAGTGTGTGTGCGTGTCAGCGTTGCCAGTTTTTTTTTGCCAAGCCACGATTTTTTTTTGTGGGAAAATAAGCGGGATTCTTTCTTCGAAAGCGGGACATAGTAAAACGTTTATAATTAATCAGAAGTTTTTAAATAGTTATCTATTTGAATTGACTGGTAGAAAATGCCTTCCGCCTCTGTACATTTCTGTGCTTAAAGTATAAAATAAATACATAAATTATGTAAATAAATTAAATTACATTTACGTAACAATAAATAGCAATTAAAAATGTATTTTAATAAAAATATAATATTTTTAATCAGATTTACCCTATCGTAAATAGGTGAGTCTTATACGTCCTCTAAAAAAAAGAAATAAATAAAACAAAACAAAATCAATAAAGGTTTTAATCATTAGAAATATATGTCGTTCAAACGATAGTCTGTGGAGTGAGTGTTACAAATTGCAACTTACAATAAATAAAAATAAATATGTGGCTGGCCTATTTTTCGGTCAAAGAATCAGCATTTGAGCATTACCATAAAACGCGGCAATGCTGCCAGCCTTTTGGGAACTTTTCCTGTTGGCTGTGATGTAAAAGTATTTTTTGATGTCCTTAAATTATTTTACAAAGGTACAGACGCCAGCACATTAAGCTATCCCTAACTGTAAAATTTTCTCAATTAAAAATGAACCTTATGTCTTTGCAATAAAGTTGAAATACTATCAAAGAAATTTGACAGATTGTGGTAACTTGATGTGCTGGCCTCTGTACATAAGTTTATACATAAGTATTATTCTTGTACATATTATGAATACTTAGCATTTAAATTATGTTTGTAAATATAATGTAAAGTGATAAAATTGATCAAAGAAATAATTTTAGAGAAATCTTTCAATTTGTGATATTCACAAATGACTTTGTAAACATAATTTTAACCTTTTGAATGCCAGAGCATAAACGCACGCGCGTGCCCTCCACGCCAAGCCACAAATTTATATCTTCTTGTTATCATTAATTTCCCAATATCCATGGTGTCTTTTAATTTGTTTCATGTCATTAAATACGTACGAAAGCTTCATTTTTTAAGATATCTATACAAACACACACAACAGTATTAATTTAATTATTTATTTCGTGTTATAGCGTTGTTGCCATTGTCACATATTTGTGTCGTTGGCGTACAGGTCATGCGCTTGCTATGTGACAATGGCGTTCAAAAGATTAAATTATTATACATGGGTATTCTTTTTGACCATATTATGAATATTTAGCATTTAAATTATGTTTGTAAATATTATGATGTTAAGTGATGTGATTGAATGTATTTTTTTTGAGAAACCTTTCAATTTGTGATATTCACAAATGACTTTGTAGGATAATTTTAACACTAATTTGTATATATTCTAATAACTTCGCAATTCTGAATTGGGTATTTAAAGGGTGATTTGTGTGAAATATAACAATGTGACGTCACAGATTTTTTAATCAAATGGAATACTTATTAGCATAAAATTCAATTTTGTAATTTTATCTTCGCATAATATTTAATTCCCGTACGGTGGTGAAAGTTTTTAAGACGAGCGATCTTTTGTCTATGTGATTTTATTTTTGACCGTTTCAAATAGTCAATTGTAACAAAACAGGGTAGAGGGGCCATCGCTGCGGCGCCGGGTACCTTTGATTCAATGCATGATTTGATCCTCCCCGCGTAGAAAAAAAGTTGCTGTTCCATACATTTTCACTGCGTGTCCTTGCATTTTTGTATGAAACAGCAATTTCTGACTATAAATATTTTTTGTAAAACATAACATGGTGCGTACCTCCAAAATTCAAAACGTGAAAGTAATTACAAAGCGCTACCAAGACCCACAACGCATGTCGCTGCCGGCCTGCTACTGAACACGAATACTTACAACTACATACAAACTCTTTCGTAAGGATGTGACTACAAACATTGAAACAGTAATTTTGAGGGGGCGCGCCGTGCTATCGTAGTTTATTACTCTAATGACCTTTTAATTGTATTCAATAACTTGACAGTTTGAAGGATACCAATGTCTGTAAAGAAAAAGGTAGGGAGGTGAAACAAAGAACGAATGAAATCGAATGAACTCTTTTTTTTTTAACGCTGGGAAATCATCGAATGACTGCTCCCGCTCTGGTTGGAGCGGAAGGGAGAGTCAGACTCTTACTGACTCTCCCATCCATGTTCCTTCCTTAGCCCTTTATGTTCCGGGATAGCGGTAACCCTTTCGGACAATCCCGCTTACCCGGCAGGCTTGGCCCTAAGGAGCCCCTTCATATGCTGACATCTCTTTGAGGCGCGCGTGGAACATATATGCGCCGTCCGGCATCGAATGAACTCTGTTGTGTACATTTATGCATAGTATTTTTTTTAACTTAAATTAAAAAATACATAACATTCGTTAATAACACCAATTGAACAATGAGTAATGACCAATTTTACGTATTCAAAAAGTCAATGAACAGAAAATACATACGCTTGACCATTTTACCGTTTAGTTAAAAAACCCAAGTTATTCTATCGTTTGATAAAAATAAGTATACGACTTGCAAAATTTACTGCACCAATGCAATAGAACACACACGTTTGTTCAAATTTTATTATTTTTAACATTCATTCTTTTTGCAAATTTTCACTTCTTCTTTTCGTGTTGTTGGTATTTTTTATTTTATTAAATTGAATGCGCCCAGTAGGTTACCACATTTGTCGCGGCGTTAGTGGCATTCTTTAGAACGGCATTCATATTATTTTTTTTTACCAACCCAACATTATATTTTTAGTATGGTAACATTATTTTGCTTCGAACTGTCAACTTAATGAATACAAAGTTCAACTAGAATTACAAAGTTTTACTATCAAACGATCAACTCTGACTGAAATTCTCTTAATTATTATAATGACCGTTGTCCAGTGTATACGGTAAAACGGGGCGAATAGGTATGCAGGGCTGAATCGGAACGAAACTTATAAATGGATTTTAACATTGAAATAATATAGTTTGTTGCCAACCAGAACAATTGATCATTAACAGGTTGAGCGCCAACGCGGTCACCGGTGAGCCGCGAACAATAGTTTTTCTATTGTGTCTGCTGCGTGGCAGTCAATGACTTAATTATTATACAGTAAACACATTATGAGTATTTTTTGGCCATAAACTACATATATTATTTAACCTTTTGACCGCCACAGTCGTGAATAGACGACAAACCAAAATGTGCCCAGCACGCCACGGTCGCGACTGGGTGACAGAATTGTAAACGTAAATAAATAATAATAATTTCGACCTCACTACTATTTTGTAGGTATTAAAGGATGATTTCAATCATAATCATATTAATTTTAATTTATTTATTTGTAATCTATTCTGCATGCACACTGTAAATGAAATTGTAATATGGAATGCAAGAAATAAAAGGCTTTTCATTTTATTTTATTTATTTTTATAAAGGATGATTTCGGAGCTTGGCGCTGAGGGCACGCTTTTTCATTTTTGACGTGGCGGTCAAAAGGTTAAATCGCTTTGAAAGTTTCGTCCCGATTCAAACTTTTATCCCTATTTATCCCGATTTACGGTGCGTAGTTTGTTCAGCGGAGTAAATGCTTTAAATGGTGTCTCTTTTTTAGTAATAAGATAACCAACTTAGATTTAAGGTCTGTACTGATATTGTAACTTAGTATACTACCTTTGTGTTCAGCGGACAAGTGACGATGATTAAATGTCTTTTATGTCCGTCAGTTTGATTATTAAAAAGTATTTGACGAAAATATTGCAATTATTTTACATGTAGCGGTTACATCACTGTTCTACACAACCCAATCAGTAGCAGGGTAATACTATACCCTTTGGTAAGACTGGCTGTCTGACTTGCGGGCTTCTGACGACCCGCTACGATTGTCAAAGATGCACAAATGACAGCCTGGACCAACGGCGAGGGAACTCTATTGGGTCTTTCTCCATACAAACGCGCTGTTTTCTTCGTGGATAAGGAGCAATTATTTCTTTCCAATAAATCCAGGTCTAATTAAAACGTGTCCATATCATTTCCCTTTTTTAATACATAATCACTAAAAGAATTATGATAATTCCGAAAAATAACTCGTTTTTACCGCTATGTTCAGCTTCAGACGACTATCAGGCAAATTTGATAAGAAAATAAACTAAAATAAGCATAGATACAGGATGTTACCGAAAGGGTATATACATGCAGAATATATACAGGTCAGCTGTTCCCTACATTTCGATACATGCAGAAGGATATGCTACAGACACCAAACTAAACAACTATTACCATGGGACCAACTCGTGAAAAAAATCAGCTGTTCCTTACATTTCGACGAATCACGTGACCAAAAATGTATAGAACAGTTGATTTTTTTTGCGATCTCGGAGTTTCCCATAGTCAGGGACCGGACAACCCCGCTTAAGAGTTAAGCCTTTGGACAGGGTAACCCGTACGTGGGGTAACTCATATCGCAGTGTTACCTTTTGTTCGAGTTACATCCTCGAAACCCAGCGAAATGGTTAACACCTTTATTAAGGTAACCACGTGAAGGGGTTAACCCCTTTAATGACTTAAGGCTTTGAAGAGGTTACCTTCTCGAAAAGCTTTTTTTCGTGTTACCCTGGATTACCTAATACCTAAACATGAGCTGCATGTAGGTGGGGGGATACTTGCACCCGTGCGGCGCATTATTGCCTTACTATTTTTATTTAGTTATTATGATTTACGAATACGTAATACGTATAATAGGTAAGCTACAACACACACTTAAACATAAACACTGCTAAATTGCTTTTACTTCCGTAGTTCCGTCCGAGTTCCGAATCAAATGACGAATGATGAAAATAAACCAGTATAGACTCGAAAAAATAAATAATATTATTACAATGTTTAGCATGTGTGACGAGCAAAATTGAACTATAAGATCATATAGATAGTAGTTATTATTCCATGTTTACAAGTCGCTCGGCAAGTCGGACTCGGTACACGCAAGATTGGCGGACCGCCGGGCACGGTACGATGTCACGTGCGGTCGTGGTTATGCAATTTTCAAACTAATATCGATTGTAAACAGTGCATATTACAAAGTCTTGAGTTGGAATGGCTTACCCTGTTACAGGGTGTTGAAAGGGTTACGAAACCCGTTACGAACGGGTTAACTACACCCGTTCGAAGGTGTAACATGTATCATAGGGTTTTTTTTTGAAGCGCTTAAAAAAACCCCTTCATAAACCCTTTCAACGAGTATCCGGCCGGTCCCTGCCCATAGTAAAAGTTGTTCAGTTCGGTGGTCTGTAGCATATGCTTTTGTATGTATATACCCTTTCGGTTACACCCTGTATACTTTTCCTCTAAATTTTGTAATAAGAATTTTTTAGATCAGTCCTGTTTTGAAGAAGATAGCAGCGGAATACAAAACGTCTGGTTGGTTGTATGTTAAATCAGCCTGAGCAGTTGTCCCTTTCGCACTTTACGGTGAGAGGTGCGTGGCAGCGCGACGGCAACAGATTCTTCAAATACCTATTTTTTAAATTCCTCTAGAGTCGAAGGAGTCTCGCATATGTTAAGATGGTGACCCATCCACGGACCAACCCAAGCAATCGTAGCTTAACCTGATGGATCGCTTTGTGTGGCTTATATTAATGTTTCTTTCCTATCAAGACCGACTTTTCGGTGTCGGTAAGTATTTCATCTGCAGAATACTGTAGAATATCTTTATTTTTCATAAAACATGTTAATTAAATAGTCTCACATAATTTTCTATATTTCAACATGCAAAAAATACCTTTAAATATAATTAAAAATAAAACCAGATTTTGCAGCAAACATTAAATAATTATATTAATATATTTTTATAGTCAGATCATATAGTGTACAACACGCATTATAGAGCCATAACATTTCATCACGCCATCTTCAATCAGACTTGACCTTAGAGCATTTAACCTAGCTCTAAGGTCATGGCAGAGGGGTATGCTTAGCTATGCCATCTCCATAGGTTAAATGCTCTAAGGACTTGACCGACCTTCGTTAAAGTTGCTGCATCAGCGATGGTGGCGCCCAATTTCTTCTTTCTCATAATTGGCAAACTATCATAATAACTTTAGGAAAAAAAAAATCTAAAGGGTTTTCTAAATTTTTCAACCTATTAAACGCCACAGCATAAACGCTCGCGCGTGCCCTCCACGCCAAGCGCCAAATTTATTTCTTCTTGTTATCATGAATTTCCCAATATCCATAGTGTATTAATTGTTTCATACAATTAAATACGTACGGGAGCTTACATTTTTAAGATATACATATTTAAAAACACAATCAAAACTAATGCTTTAATTGTTTTTTTGTTGTTGTTGCCATTGACACGTATTTGTGTCGTTGGCGTACAGGGCATGCGCTAGCTTGTTACACAGGTGGCTATGGCGTTCAAAAGGTTAAACTATGATCAACGACGTAGGAAGCTATTAAAAGCAACGTGCACCTGGAAAAATTGTTTTTTTTTACTTTTCTGACTCGAAGCAGTATCTTCAATCGGTTTCCGCACTGACTAAGGTTTCTACTCCATCACCACCGTCAAGCTGAAAACAAAAGATATTAATCACAGTATTAATATTATAGAGGCGAAAGTTTGCGTTTGTGTGTTTCACGCTTTAAACGGCTGAACGGATCTGGATGAAACTTGGCACAGAGGTAGTTTATGACCTGGATTAACTCATAGTTAGGACTATTTTATCCTAATCTCTTCACCACTCTTGGTTGACTGGTAGAGAATGCCTAAAGCATTAAGTCCGCCTTTGTACCTTTATAGTGTGCGAAAAGTTAAAAAATGAATTAATAAGAAATTTGTGGTACTCGCTGCGTATGTACCTGAATTTGGTAAACCAAGCTGTCAAATATCCCCAATTGAACATGAACCTTATCATTTTGTAATAAAGTTGAAAAACTATCAAAGAAATTTGACAGATTGGGGTAGACGTGCTGGCCTCTGTACGGTACTCACTTGCATATCAGCCACTTTTAAAGGAGGATCATCTTCCCTCAGTACTGTCTCTCCGTCCAGCTTCTTGAGGTTCGGCAATCTTCGGGCGGCTTCGGATCGCCACGCGTCCAACTCGCACGCGTCGTACAGAGGGTTGCCAACAAACAGCAAATCTTCTAAATGTGGTAGTTCCTGTATTGTAACATCACATCTGTATTATCAGAGATTTTATGCTGCCCATGGGCCTCTGACTTAGCTTCACATGCTGTTGAGGAATATCTTTTAGATATACCTGTTTCCTAACGATGTTTTCCATGTTTTAATTTATACAATGTTCGTGAACAGGCGCTGTCAGTAGGGACTGGTCATCTCTTAGCGGCTATAGCTTGTTTTAATTTGATTTTTGAATTGCTTTTACATATTTTATATCGGATGCTTTTAACGTTCTGCATCGTTCTCACATGTATAACTATAATATTAATATGAACTATGTAACCAATATTTTGTAACCATATTTTGTTTAAAAGAGTGTCCATGGAGTTTCTTGCCCGTTCTTCTCCATAGGTACCTACTGCTTTGGAATGGGCAACTGGCTTCATCTTTCTGACTGACCGACCCGTTGACATTTCAAAAGTGCCTGTAATTGGTTTATTTGAAAGAAATACTTTGAGTTTGAGTCCAATACGCTGAAAAATCCCACGTACGTGTCTTGGGTTCGAACTTGAGACCTCTAAGAATTAGCAGTCTAACGGTCACACCATTTGGTTATCACATTGCTGCGGGTGCCGCAGAAAGATGAATCATATCGTGAGGAAACCGGCATGCCTGAGAGATCTCGTATTAGAAGAATAGATAGATCTGTAGAAGCTCAGAAGTCAGAGGCCCCAGGGCAGCATGAAAACTCTGACACCAGGTTAGTCACTAACCACACGAAAAAGAAAGATGAATCATATCGTGAGGAAACCGGCATGCCTGAGAGATCTCGTATTAGAAGAATAGATAGATCTGTAGAAGCTCAGAAGTCAGAGGCCCCAGGGCAGCATGAAAACTCTGACACCAGGTTAGTCACTAACCACACGAAAAAGAAAGATGAATCATATCGTGAGGAAACCGGCATGCCTGAGAGATCTCGTATTAGAAGAATAGATAGATCTGTAGAAGCTCAGAAGTCAGAGGCCCCAGGGCAGCATGAAAACTCTGACACCAGGTTAGTCACTAACCACACGAAAAAGAAAGATGAATCATATCGTGAGGAAACCGGCATGCCTGAGAGATCTCGTATTAGAAGAATAGATAGATCTGTAGAAGCTCAGAAGTCAGAGGCCCCAGGGCAGCATGAAAACTCTGACACCAGGTTAGTCACTAACCACACGAAAAAGAAAGATGAATCATATCGTGAGGAAACCGGCATGCCTGAGAGATCTCGTATTAGAAGAATAGATAGATCTGTAGAAGCTCAGAAGTCAGAGGCCCCAGGGCAGCATGAAAACTCTGACACCAGGTTAGTCACTAACCACACGAAAAAGAAAGATGAATCATATCGTGAGGAAACCGGCATGCCTGAGAGATCTCGTATTAGAAGAATAGATAGATCTGTAGAAGCTCAGAAGTCAGAGGCCCCAGGGCAGCATGAAAACTCTGACACCAGGTTAGTCACTAACCACACGAAAAAGAAAGATGAATCATATCGTGAGGAAACCGGCATGCCTGAGAGATCTCGTATTAGAAGAATAGATAGATCTGTAGAAGCTCAGAAGTCAGAGGCCCCAGGGCAGCATGAAAACTCTGACACCAGGTTAGTCACTAACCACACGAAAAAGAAAGATGAATCATATCGTGAGGAAACCGGCATGCCTGAGAGATCTCGTATTAGAAGAATAGATAGATCTGTAGAAGCTCAGAAGTCAGAGGCCCATGGGCAGCATGAAAACTCTGACACCAGGTTAGTCACTAACCACACGAAAAAGAAAGATGAATCATATCGTGAGGAAACCGGCATGCCTGAGAGATCTCGTATTAGAAGAATAGATAGATCTGTAGAAGCTCAGAAGTCAGAGGCCCATGGGCAGCATGAAAACTCTGACACCAGGTTAGTCACTAACCACACGAAAAAGAAAAGAAGACTGGTGAATACGCAGAAAAAGGCCAAGCAATACAAATTTTCTGCAGTTTTTTTTTAATTTGCAGGTGAATGTCAGGTTGTATCTTGATATAAATATGATGCGGCACTTTGATTGCGAATATGATTTGTAGTTACAGTAGCCATAGTTATACATACTCTGGTATTTAAGTGTCTATCAAATGAAGTTCAGGGGACAGACTGTGGAACAGCACAGGTTTAAAAAAAACATTCACTATTGATGGTTAACGGGATTGTCCGAACGGGCTATCGGTATCCTTAAAAAAAGTGTTTTTTTTAGGGTGGGATGGAAATCATTAAATGACTCCTCCCACTCTGGGTGGAATGGAAGGGAGTGTCAGACTTTTTCTGACTAAAACCCATCCATGTTCCTTCCTTAGCCCTTTATGTTCCGGGGTAGCGGTAACCCTTTCGGAAAATCTGCTTACCAGGCAGGCTTTGGCCATAACGGGCCCCTACATTTGTAGGGGCCCGTTATGGCCTGACATCTTTTTGAGGCGCGGGTGGAACACGTACGTGCCTTCCGGCACGGGCCTGGTCGTGATCGGACGGTGAGCTACCCATTACTCACCGTCTGCAGGCCCGAACCTACTGTGGCCGGGAGTCGTCACACGGCTCCCGACGCCCGGGGCGTCCCCCGCGGTGACTGGGATGGGAGGACCTTTCCCTCTCCCGTCCCGCCACCTTACGGGCACCAAAAAGGGTTACGCAGGAGGTAGGTAGGTTAGGGTCTCCGGCAGCCTTTGATGGGTACCTGCAGCTTATTAAACTCGCTCCACTCCTTCACTAGGTTGTTGCTCATGTACAGCACCTTCAAACTCCTCAAAACATGGATTCCTTTTAGTTTCTCAATTAAGTTGTAAGATATCCACAGCTCTTCCAAACAATCTCCTAGTGGCTCCTGAAAGAAATTCAATCAATGACAGAACTCCGCCTTGGAGTGTAACGATGGGACACTTAATATCGTGTTCTGCGTGTCTTATCGTTTGCTCGTTACAGGAACTGATGGACGCTAGTGATGGCACCAAACACGTAGCTGAATTCTGGGTCGAGCCCATTTATATTGCCATCGACACGCTAAGAAGAATGACAGAAAAACTTTTTATTGGGGTTCGCGTAGGAAGGCCAAAAAACAAAAACTCTATAAAAACAAACAAAAAAAAAAACAATAATAATTATGAATAAAAACTGCCGGGTAGCCCGCGAAAAATTAAAATATTTTAACGTTTTTTTTTTCAATTAGCAGGCCAGTGTTAGGTTGTATATTGATTGAAATATGAATAGCGATCCTAAAGAATATGAATTAAAAAATCATAACCGTTCGAATCATCAAAATTACTCTCCCTAAGTTAGAATTATCTTCAAATGTCATGATTTGAAATGAAATAGTAATGCCTTATCTTAATGTTAGAATGTTATAAGTGATTTTAATGATTGCAATTGAGTATTTGAATGGGTAGTCAATAACGTTACTTTTTATGAACTGTCAAAACGCGGCATTTGTACGTGATTTGTCTATACTAATATTATAAAGAGGTAAAATTTGTAAGTTTGTAAGTTTGTATGTTTGTAAGTTTGTATGTAGGGGGTAATCTCCGGAACTAATGATCCAATTTCAATAATTTTTTCACTGATAGAAAGCTACATTATTCCTGAGTGCTATAGGCTATAAATTATATTTATATCATACATATTAGCCGAGCTATTGCATTTTTCGTCTAGCAAGTCGGAAAGAAATACCTCCGAAAACAGAATTATTTGCATGCGCTGCCTAAACAGTTGTTTAAAATTGAAAGCAATGTATGGCAACCCGGTTCGCCTTAATTATTTCTACAAAAAAGTCCGCGACACCACATTTCTATCTTTTGTATTTTAACTTTTATATTTCGTTTTATGTTTTAAAAAAGTATTTTTTCGACTTACTTCTGTTTGGATGATTATTTAAACAACAAAATATCAATTCTTATCAAATAAAATTATTTTATGATCACAAGGACATCACAGAGATAAGATTTGCCCTCTACAGTATGTCAATTGGTCATATATTTTCCGAGATAATATAAAATTACTAAACGCAAAATGCTAAAACATTCGCCGAGCTCAACTATCATTCCTACTTCCTACGTGCTTTGTGCGGACGTTTTATCGTTTTAGAGAAGCTTTAAATTAAATAGGTTCCTCACTTAAATTTTATATTTTTAACGTTAACATTTTTAAATGATGGTTTGTATTTTGTATATAGGTAGTGTAATATCTTTTGCCAGCGGCTTCGCCCGCGTGGTTGTTGGAAATTATCCCACGGGAACGGGTACGTTTTTCCGTGATAAAAATTAGCCTATGTGTTATTCCAGACTATAATCTATCTCTGTGCCAAACATCCAGATCCGTTCAGCCGTTTTGGCGTGATTGAGTAACAAACATCCATCCATCCATCCAAACTTTCACATTTATAATAGTAGCAAGATAATTATATTATTATCCGTGTTGGGTTAAAAATACATAATGCATTATTTTGCACCTTTACAATGCGAGGCAGGGTGTCGTAAACCGTCATCTACCCCGGTCGCGATGGGGAATGGAACCGGCGAGAGATGTCGTGCGGTGTCCCACAGGGATCGGTTCTGGGGCCGCTCCTGTGGGACATCGGTTACTACTGGGTGCTGCGGGCCAACCTCCCTGACGGCGTCAGCGTAGTTTGCTACGCTGACGACACGCTGGTCCTGGCGCACGGGAGGTCGCATCAGGCGGCGGCCGACGCGATGACACGCGGGGTTGCGACAGTCATTGAGAGGATCCGGCAGTTGGGTCTCGAGGTGGCATTGCACAAATCCGAGGCCATGTCCTTTCATGGACCTCGGAATAGGCCACCATCGGGATCCCAACTTACGGTAGGAGGGGTTCACATCGGCGTCGAGACCACGATGAAATACCTAGGTCTGGTCCTCGACAGCCGATGGAATTTCGTGGAGCATTTCCGACGTTTGGCCCCCAAGTTGGAACGGACTGGGGCCGCCTTCAAGCGGCTCTTGCCCAATTTGAGGGCGCCAAACGCCTCCTGCCGGAAGCTTTACGCGGGAGTCGTGCGGTCCATGGCCCTATACGGGGCCCCGGTGTGGGCGCGTTCACTGCGGTGGCGAGCCGCCCACTATCTGAACGCGCCCCAAAAGGTGGTAGCCATACGGCTTATACGGGGGTACCGCACGATCTCGGGCGAGGCGGCAAGCCTCCTTGCCGGACTGCCGCCGTGGGATCTGGAGGCGATAGTCCTCGCGCGCCTGTACGAGTGGCGCGCGGAGATACTAAGCCGGGGGGAAACTCCGTTTCCGCAGCAAATTGCGGCGGAGCGGACGGACCTCCGGCGCGATCTCATGGCGGCCTGGAATCAGCGACTGTCGCAACCCAGCGCAGGGCATGCCACGATAGTGGCGGTAAGACCCCTCTTTGAGAAGTGGCTAGAGAGGCGTCACGGCGCCCTCACCTACCGCCTGACGCAGGTCCTCACCGGGCATGGATGTTTCGGGAGGTTCCTGCACATCATCAGGTGGGAGGAAATGCCCGGGTGTCACCATTGCGAGGATCGCCCAGAGGACACGGTAGAGCATACGGTGCAAACCTGCCCCGCTTGGGCGGAGCACCGCCGTGTCCTCATAGAGCCGATCGACGGCGGCGACCTCTCGCGCCCGGCCCTGGTGCAAGCCATGGTCCGGGGCGAGAGGGAGTGGGAGGCAGTCACCTCCTTCTGCGAAAAAGTCACGCTCGCGAAGGAGGTGGCGGGATAGGAGAGAGAAAGGTCCTCCCGTCCCAGCCGCCGCGGGAGACGCTCCGGGCGTCTGGAGCCACGTGACGACTCCCGGCCACCGTAGGCGCGGGCCTGCGGGCGCTGAGTAATGGGTGACTCACCGTCCGATCAGCACCAGACCCGTGCCGGACGGCGCGTATATGTTCCACGCGCGCCTCAAAGAGATGTCAGCATATGAACGGGCCCCTCAGGGCCAAGCCTGCCGGGTAAGCGGGATTGTCCGAAAGGGTTACCGCTACCCCGGAACATAAAGGGCTACGGAAGGAACATGGATGGGTTTTAGTCAGTAAGAGTCTGACACTCCCTTCCGCTCCACCCAGAGCGGGAGCAGTCATTGGATGATTTCCCAGCCTTAAAAAAAAAAAAAAGGGTGTCGTAAAAAGCGACTAAGTTGAGCAGAAAAGATCACCTCGGTAATCTTTGGAAATTCTGATCCGATTCCAAAAATTCTCTCACTAATGGGAACCTACAGTATTGCCGAGTATCATAGGATATATTTAATGTTAAAACTAGAAATTTTCCGCGGACGAAGTCGCGGGCAGAGAAGCTAGTATGAAATATAACAATGTGAAGTCACAGATTTTCAGAATGAAATGGAATACTTATTAGCATTAAATGCAATTTAACAATTATATCTTCGCATATTTTTTTTTTTTTTTTTTTTTTTTTTTTTTTTTTTTTTTTTTTTTTTTTTTTTTTTTTTTTTTTTTTTTTTAAAAAGAAAAGTAACAAAAGATGGACATGGAGGTCACCAAACAGTATGGTAAAAAACGAAATAGACTACATACTGAGTAATCTTCAAACAAGTGTCCAAGACATGCAAGTGATCAATGTGAATTACCCTAGCGACCATAGATTGGTGAGAGCGACATTTAAGCTACAATCTTCAAAGAAAAATCGAAAAACCTATGGAAATAATGCAAAAAGTACCCTGAAAGATGAAAAAGAAATACAAATATACAAAGAATCACTACAAAATAGCTTAGAACATCTGATTGACTGCCAAAAAAGCTACACAGTACAACAACTCAATGACGAAATTGCTGCTGCTATAGATGAAAGCCTTAAAAACGCTCATAATACTTCAAAACATATGACAAAATGTTCTGTTATATCTGCTCATACAAGAAAATTGATGTCAAGACGAAGAGAATTACAAAAAATCAAACCAAAAACAAGAAGCATGAAAAACGAGTTAAAAGCTCTATATAAGCTCGTAAGCAAATATATAAACTCTGACTACAAGAAATATCGCTCGAATACCATCGAAAGACATGTACTACAGTCTGGAAGCGTAAAAAGAGCAAACAAGGCATTGAGATCGCATAAAACTTGGATAGAGGGACTCAAGGATTCAAATCAGACAACCAGCAATAGAAATGAAATACTCCAGATTGCTACAAATTTCTATACGCAACTATACAATTGCGAGAACCAAAATTCCACATTACTTTTATCAAGAGAAACTCAGTCAGAAATACCAGACATAGATGAAGAAGAGGTTTCAAAGGCAATAACCAAATTAAAGACAGAAAAAAGCCCAGGACCTGATAAAATAACCAACGAAGCCCTGAAAGTAGGATGTCCCTATCTAGCGAGCCCTCTATCACAGCTCTTTAACATGGTGCTGAAAACGGAAACTACACCCAAGCAATGGACTGAATCGGATATAATTTTATTGTATAAAAAAGGAGATCCCAATAACATAGCTAATTACCGACCAATAAGCCTGCTGCCTTCAACATACAAATTATTCTCATCAATTCTTGAAAAGAGAATAAGAAGCACTATTGAAAAACACCAACCCATAGAACAGGCGGGTTTCAGAAGAGGTTTCTCCACTATGGATCATATCCACTCTATCGAAACTCTAATAGAGAAATACCAAGGACTCAACAAGCCGCTCTACCTTGTGTTCATCGACTACCAAAAAGCTTTCGATACGTTGTACCATCACTCAATTTGGGAATCTCTACATTCACAGAATGTCGAAACCGTCTATCTGAAGGTTCTACAACACCTCTATAATAATGGTAACAGCAGGATTAGATTGGAGACGATTGGACCTTACATACCTATCCGAAGAGGAGTTAGACAGGGAGACCCTATTTCTCCAACAATTTTTATCGCAGTATTGCAATGGGTTATAGGAAAACTAAACTGGGAGAAAGTCGGCTTAAATATAAATAAGCAGTATATAAGTCATTTGAGATTTGCCGATGACATTGTCCTGTTCTCAGAAAATACAACCGAGCTGCAATCAATGATAAACTCCCTTCACGCCGCCAGTCTAGAAGTAGGCTTGGAAATAAATCGCAGCAAAACAAATATCATGACGAATTACATAAAAAAACCTGTTTATATAGAAAATGAGGAGCTTGAGTATGCTGACACTTACGTCTATCTGGGGAAGCAAATTTCATTTCAAAAGCAGAGAAACGAACATGAAATAGAAAGAAGGATTGCCATTGCCTGGAGGAAATATTGGAGCCTCAAAGAAATTGTGAAGAGCGACATGTCGCTAAAAATCAAACAAAAAGTCATGGACACCTGCATCCTTCCATCGTTAACCTATGCTAGCCAAACTTGGAAGTTTACCTCCCGTATGAAATCAAAAATTAGATCTTGTCAAAGAAGTATGGAGAGAAGTCTACTGAATATCAAAAGAATCCAAAAAATACCCCATGTCACCATTCGAAACAAGACGAAGGTTACTGATGCTCTGTGCCACTGTAAGAAACTTAAGTGGCGCTGGGCTGGTCACGTAGCTAGGTTGACAGATAACAGATGGACTTACAGATTAACATCTTGGGACGGGCCACCAGGCACTAGGAAAAGAGGTCGACCAACTGCCCGGTGGGCAGATGACATAGTGCAAGTGGCTGGCGAACAGTGGATGAACACAGCCACTGATAGGGACAAATGGAAATCTCTAGAGGAGGCCTTCACCTTCAATTAAATGAGGGGTTCTTACTTGCGCAGAAATTTAATATAAGTAAAAATAACTTCATAGTATTTAGGAAAATGTATTTTTATTTAGAAAATAAGTTTAATAGTTATTTATTTTAGTTTTTTTTTTGTAATTGTTTTAGTAAGAAATATAAGGCTTTTTTATTTTTTATTTTTATTTATTTATTTATCTTCGCATAATATTTAATTTCTGCACGGTGATGGAAGTTTTTATGACGAGCGGGCTTATTTCCATGTGATTAAATATTTTATTTTTGGCCGTTTCAAATAGTCAATTCTTTAAATACAAACATGCTATGGCCACTAATCTTAATTTATTTGATCCGATACTGACCTGAAAGTGGCAGTCTAAAAACGTAAGAAACCTTGAATTTCGCGGGCTACCCTGACTCAACATAATGTGTCAAAACAAAATAGACGCATGCGCAAGGCATTATGTCCGCCTTTTTTATGACAATTATAAAAAAATGTTGTCTAGTCCATTTAGATTTTTATAAATATCTGTCGTTTTATATAAGTATAAACTTCTAGTAAGAAAGGGACAACGAACGCTCAACGAACAAAATTTGCAATTCCAGCCAGAAATAGACAAGAGTTTCACGTTCATAGTGTTATTTTATTCATATATCCTACTACTATTATAAAGGCGAAAGTTTGTAAGTATGGATGTATGGATGTTTGTTACTCTTTCACGTAAAAACTACTGTATAGATTTGGATGAAATTTGACACAGAGATGGTTTATATCCTGGATTAACACATAGGATATTTTTTATCCCGGTAGAACATTCCTGTGGGATAATTTCCGACCTCCACGCGAGCGAAGCCGCGGGCAGAAGCTAGTTACAAATAATTTGATTTTCACACTGATAATTTGATTTACTTCTAAGTATATACCGTGATGGAATCTCCACAGTACACTAAAATACCGTTTCGGGGGGATTTAAGGTGGGGAGTACGTGCACCCCCCACCACCCCTTAAATCCGCCCTTGGGACTAAAACACTACTGCAGAAATGTAGGTGTTGAATGTGTTATATAGTTTTAGGTACATGTTTATCCGCAGTTCAACATAGGTGGTTGTCTGCTGCTTTAACAGGGCGTGCCTGTGGATGCCTCAGCTATAGATAACTTAAAAACTAAGCGACTACACGCTACGGGCACCCGTATGGCGTAGGTGAAGCGCTAGTCGCTGAGGGAGTACAGCAATGGATAGGCTTGCTACCTGGCTAGGGTGACAAAGATCTTACCATGCCAGTAAAGGATTTTATATAATTTCTGCCTAGAGACAATACTCGAAGTTTCTTAAAAGTGTTCAATCCTGTGACTTTCTCAATCATATTGGTCGATAAACTCAATTTCCTGTAAAGAAAAATGTTTGTCTCAGTGTTTTACGCAAAGCTGAGAACGTATGAAAAGGAAATTGTAAAATTACTACATAAATATAAATAAAAAAGCTTTGAGCATTCTTTCAAATAATTAATTGTAAAGATCGCGGCAACGCACCGGATCTAGAAACAACAATGACACTTGAGGAAATGGTGCCAGAAAATAAAAATAATGTTTTGTTTTAAGACTTCGCAGTTTAGTTCCCCATTTCGCCACTTGCCTATATTTTATTTTAGAACACGAACTCAAAATGACGAATAATAAACTCGAAGAATTCAACGGAAAAAGCCGTGCTTTTTAAATTAATGTTAAAGCTACGGTATTACAACCAGGAAAGTCTTGTGACTTCTTGACAGACTAAGATAGTTATTAATCTGTCACCAACACCTAAGTTAAATGCTCTTTTTTTTTTTTTTTTTTTTTTTGATCCGGGGGGAAAATCCTCATGGATGTCCCCCGCCCCGGGGAGGGCGGAGGGGTCTGTCAGACTCTTACTGACTAAAAACCACCCCGGGTGTTCCCTCTCACACCTTCGCCGGGGGTCGCGGGAATCAAAAAGAATTCTTCCGCAACCCCCGTGGTGCCGGCCCGCCGCAGCGGGCCTCGTCTCGGCCGAGCGGGAGTGAGGTGTACGACACTCCCCTCGTACCGTCTTGGAGGGGCGCGCGTGGAAATCTACGCGCCGCCGCCTCGGGTCCAGATGTTGTTGTGGGGGGCGACGGACTAAACCCCGCGTCTGTCGCCCCTGGACCCATTTAGGGGGGCTGGAAGAGGGCATTGTCTGCCCTCCTCCGACGCCCGGTGCGCCTGCTGCGGGCCGGGTTGAGGGAGGTGATCTCCCGCTCCCGCTCCGCAGCCTCCTTCTGCGAAATGACTTGCTCGCATAAGGATACCACCGCGAAGTTAAATGCTCTAAGCCAACACCACAAGCTTAGATACAAGATAATAAAGTTCGATCTCAGATGCAAAATATTCTGTAAAAGATATCAGTCGTCAAATAAATTTTATATATAAATAGTTACTTACTCGCAATTCGTCAAGATAGCAAGAGTATTATCCATTTTCTCTATAGAGGGCCATTGAAACATGAGGCTGACCTCGGTGGCCGTCGCTGCTTGCTCACCAGATTTGTCCTCCCATTTTTTTATAGCTTCTTTTATAGTTGTAGCTTTAGCCATTTTGGGAAAGTTATATTTTTACAGTAGGTTGTTACGTAGTTTCCCTTGGATACATTGTTATCGATAAAATAAGGTAACAACTTACTAACAGAGTTTAAGTTAGATGCACGGACTTTTCAATATAATTTGTTTCTTGATAATTTTAACATGAAATCTAATATTTCCGCGTAGTTTTATTTTCAAAATATTTTACTATCTTTTTTAGCCCAGTGTTGCCATATGCCAAAATGATCAAACGACGCTTAATTCAAGATTTATTGGAAGATTGTAACGTCATAGAATGGCGTCGTTTCATATTCGTGTAACCACGCCTTGTTAAATTTCTGCCTGCTTTGTGTGTATATTTCGTGACCAATTCATTCGGTTCCTCATATTTTAAAATCTTTTCTCGGTAAGTGTCACTTTTTTGACATCTCATAAAACGCCATACTTTTTTTATTTTTTTCTTTTTCGGTTTCTTTTTTTTAATTAAAAAAAAACAAACGCCAATCTATTCTCGGGCGGCTGAAAATTGGAGTTTCAGATCGTAAATGTGTTGTTTATTTGTATGTTTTCTTTCCAATTGTTAATAATATATGTGTCCGAACAGTTTTCAGATATATGCAATGACTTTTCTTTCCGCTTGTCAGAGAAATATTTACCTTTTTTGCTGTGTACCTAACGCCATAGTCTAAGGTTTTCTTTTTATAAAAAGTTATTTTTGACAATGTAAGATTCCCGCTTTTTCATTACTATTTGAATGTATTTTGTTATTATTTTGTTGTATTTTCACATTTACTTTCGTATTTATGTTGAAACCTAAAATAGCACACGCTGTAAGACTAATTTCATTAAACAGCATAACCTATTAGTTATTTTACAATAAATTCTCTCGTAAGTGTTTGCGAAGTACTTAAATAAATAATAAGTGAAAACATGAGTTTTACGGCATAAAACTTTAATTCAGGTTTGTTTAGACCCCGTTTATGTTTGAAGTGATTACGTAATTAAAATGCACGCTAGAGCGTCTGTTTATTGAAAATTTTGTACATTAGATATAGTATGGATTGTGAAAAATCAATGTTTGCCTTTACAGATAATACCTAAATCGCAATGTCGCAAGAGCCCGAGAGATACGTAAATGTCATACCCACTTCCCGTGTGAAGATAAAGGTATTGTAAACATTTTATAAACATCTATTTATATAAAAATGAAATTCAGTATGTTAGTAAGCTCATCACTTGAGTACTGCTGGACTGATTTGGCAATTTTTGCTGTTTAAATGTTTCTAATAGTCTACATAAGAAGATCAGGGACAGAAAAACAGGAAAATTTGCCTCGAAATTTGGAACTTCCATAATTAATACTACAGCATCTCCCTCCAAAAGATGTTTGATTATGTCTCCTGGTTTGTTTAGGACATCCAACAAGATCTGGGTGTCATGAAGGTGTTTTTTATATTCTGGGGATGACACCTGTGCATTAAAAGATTACAAGTTATAGTGAGTAAAATTCGGTAAAGGAAACCGGCATGTCTGAGAGATATTTCTCAACAGCATGTGAAGCTAAGTCAGAGGGCCATGGGCAGCTTAAAACCCTGACACCAAGTTAGTCACTAACTACACGAAAAGAAGAAGAAGACAAGACATAGTGGTTTCCTCAGCCTCAATGCATGCACAGCTTATGCCTATTTTATGGAAGTGAATTGGATGTAGTTACATTGTCTTCCATTTAATTACAAAACCTTCTAGCATTTAATGTTAATATTATTAAGGTTCAGGATAAAACAAATGGCTTGCCATCACACATATACACCTTGTGAGGTTTTCGTGTGTGACTAACCACGCTTCCTACGCTGTCCTTCTCATACTTCTGATTTTGTTCATTCCTCCTTTCATATTCTGTCCATTCTTCTTTGGAATGTGCTCCCTCCCTGATATCAGGTTGGCTACCAGTCGGTATGCATTTAAGCGGAAATTGCAGAGTTATTTTTTTAACAAATAGCATAGAGTTATCTCACCTCCTGTCTTCCTTGTATTTATATATATGTATGTATGTATCTATATATATCTATATATATAAAAGAAAGTCGGGTTTGTTCCCTCCATTATAACTCGAGATCTGCTGGACCAATTTTCATGGTTTTTGTTTCGTTGGATTTGTCTCCCCCCTGAATAGCAGAATACTTTTTTTTTTTTTTTCGATCAGCTGCTGATTTTCCTCCTATAGGGTAGGTAGATAGGTAGGTAGGTAGGGTAGGGTAGGTAGGTAGGTAGGGTAGGTAGGTAGGTAGGAAGGTAGGGTAGGTAGGTAGGTAGGTAGGGTAGGTATCACAGTTAAGACAAGACAACGTCTGTCGGGTCAGCTAGTATATAATATATACTAGCTTCTCTGCCCGCGACTTCGTCCGCGGAAAATTTCTAGTTTTAACATTAAATATATCCTATGATACTCGGCAATACTGTAGGTTCCCATTAGTGAGAGAATTTTTGGAATCGGATCAGAATTTCCAAAGATTACCGAGGTGATCTTTTCTGCTCAACTTAGTCGCTTTTTACGACACCCTTTTTTTTTTTTTTAAGGCTGGGAAATCATCCAATGACTGCTCCCGCTCTGGGTGGAGCGGAAGGGAGTGTCAGACTCTTACTGACTAAAACCCATCCATGTTCCTTCCGTAGCCCTTTATGTTCCGGGGTAGCGGTAACCCTTTCGGACAATCCCGCTTACCCGGCAGGCTTGGCCCTGAGGGGCCCGTTCATATGCTGACATCTCTTTGAGGCGCGCGTGGAACATATACGCGCCGTCCGGCACGGGTCTGGTGCTGATCGGACGGTGAGTCACCCATTACTCAGCGCCCGCAGGCCCGCGCCTACGGTGGCCGGGAGTCGTCACGTGGCTCCAGATGCCCGGAGCGTCTCCCGCGGCGGCTGGGACGGGAGGACCTTTCTCTCTCCTATCCCGCCACCTCCTTCGCGAGCGTGACTTTTTCGCAGAAGGAGGTGACTGCCTCCCACTCCCTCTCGCCCCGGACCATGGCTTGCACCAGGGCCGGGCGCGAGAGGTCGCCGCCGTCGATCGGCTCTATGAGGACACGGCGGTGCTCCGCCCAAGCGGGGCAGGTTTGCACCGTATGCTCTACCGTGTCCTCTGGGCGATCCTCGCAATGGTGACACCCGGGCATTTCCTCCCACCTGATGATGTGCAGGAACCTCCCGAAACATCCATGCCCGGTGAGGACCTGCGTCAGGCGGTAGGTGAGGGCGCCGTGACGCCTCTCTAGCCACTTCTCAAAGAGGGGTCTTACCGCCACTATCGTGGCATGCCCTGCGCTGGGTTGCGACAGTCGCTGATTCCAGGCCGCCATGAGATCGCGCCGGAGGTCCGTCCGCTCCGCCGCAATTTGCTGCGGAAACGGAGTTTCCCCCCGGCTTAGTATCTCCGCGCGCCACTCGTACAGGCGCGCGAGGACTATCGCCTCCAGATCCCACGGCGGCAGTCCGGCAAGGAGGCTTGCCGCCTCGCCCGAGATCGTGCGGTACCCCCGTATAAGCCGTATGGCTACCACCTTTTGGGGCGCGTTCAGATAGTGGGCGGCTCGCCACCGCAGTGAACGCGCCCACACCGGGGCCCCGTATAGGGCCATGGACCGCACGACTCCCGCGTAAAGCTTCCGGCAGGAGGCGTTTGGCGCCCTCAAATTGGGCAAGAGCCGCTTGAAGGCGGCCCCAGTCCGTTCCAACTTGGGGGCCAAACGTCGGAAATGCTCCACGAAATTCCATCGGCTGTCGAGGACCAGACCTAGGTATTTCATCGTGGTCTCGACGCCGATGTGAACCCCTCCTACCGTAAGTTGGGATCCCGATGGTGGCCTATTCCGAGGTCCATGAAAGGACATGGCCTCGGATTTGTGCAATGCCACCTCGAGACCCAACTGCCGGATCCTCTCAATGACTGTCGCAACCCCGCGTGTCATCGCGTCGGCCGCCGCCTGATGCGACCTCCCGTGCGCCAGGACCAGCGTGTCGTCAGCGTAGCAAACTACGCTGACGCCGTCAGGGAGGTTGGCCCGCAGCACCCAGTAGTAACCGATGTCCCACAGGAGCGGCCCCAGAACCGATCCCTGTGGGACACCGCACGACATCTCTCGCCGGTTCCATTCCCCATCGCGACCGGGGTAGATGACGGTTTACGACACCCTGCCTCGCATTGTAAAGGTGCAAAATAATGCATTATGTATTTTTAACCCAACACGGATAATAATATAATTATCTTGCTACTATTATAAATGTGAAAGTTTGGATGGATGGATGGATGTTTGTTACTCAATCACGCCAAAACGGCTGAACGGATCTGGATGTTTGGCACAGAGATAGATTATAGTCTGGAATAACACATAGGCTAATTTTTATCACGGAAAAACGTACCCGTTCCCGTGGGATAATTTCCAACAACCACGCGGGCGAAGCCGCTGGCAAAAGATATTACACTACCTATATACAAAATACAAACCATCATTTAAAAATGTTAACGTTAAAAATATAAAATTTAAGTGAGGAACCTATTTAATTTAAAGCTTCTCTAAAACGATAAAACGTCCGCACAAAGCACGTAGGAAGTAGGAATGATAGTTGAGCTCGGCGAATGTTTTAGCATTTTGCGTTTAGTAATTTTATATTATCTCGGAAAATATATGACCAATTGACATACTGTAGAGGGCAAATCTTATCTCTGTGATGTCCTTGTGATCATAAAATAATTTTATTTGATAAGAATTGATATTTTGTTGTTTAAATAATCATCCAAACAGAAGTAAGTCGAAAAAATACTTTTTTAAAACATAAAACGAAATATAAAAGTTAAAATACAAAAGATAGAAATGTGGTGTCGCGGACTTTTTTGTAGAAATAATTAAGGCGAACCGGGTTGCCATACATTGCTTTCAATTTTAAACAACTGTTTAGGCAGCGCATGCAAATAATTCTGTTTTCGGAGGTATTTCTTTCCGACTTGCTAGACGAAAAATGCAATAGCTCGGCTAATATGTATGATATAAATATAATTTATAGCCTATAGCACTCAGGAATAATGTAGCTTTCTATCAGTGAAAAAATTATTGAAATTGGATCATTAGTTCCGGAGATTACCCCCTACATACAAACTTACAAACATACAAACTTACAAACTTACAAATTTTACCTCTTTATAATATTAGTATAGATTATAGTTTTCTATTATAGTATAAACTGTTATTATAAGGTTTTAACCTATTTATGTACCCTTTTTTTCAAAAGTCTCAATGTTTTGTATGTTCCTACTATTTAAAGCACCTGCCATCTAATCTCTTCACCACCCTTGGTTGAGTGGTAGAGAATGCCTAAGGCATTAAGTCCGCCTTTGTAACTTTATTGTGGGCGAAAAGTTTAAATAAATAAATAACCAATTGTATAATAGGTGAAAAATTGGAAATAAATAAATGAATAAAATTACCTATTACCAGTTATCAAGGGTAGTCAGAAGCCCTAAATCTGACAGCCAGGCTTACCAAGGGGTATCATATTAACCAGTTACTGGGTTGTGGAGGTCAGATAGGCAGCTGCTCCATGTACAATACTGGTATTCAGCTGCATCTGGTTATACTGGAAGCCGACCCCTACATAGTTGGAAAAGGCTAGACAGATTGATCTGTGCCCAGTTGATAGCGACAGGCATACCCTCAATTACATGAAAATAGTGTGTGTATACTATGGGTAGGCCTATGCTGATGATTGGTGAAGAAAGTTGCTAATAATTCTCTAAAATATTACAGAAAGAAGTAGTCCAGGATGATGATGATACCATCCACTGCCGGCTCTGTTGGAAAGGGTTTGCAAGTGAGGTGGCTCTCAGGAACCATGCAAGGATGGAGCATATTGATGCATATGCTAGCGGAGACCCTGCCGTGTGGACCCAGATGTATGAGAAACAGCAGGTCAGTATCTTCAAACTCAAACTCAAAGTATTTATTTCAAATACACACATATACATGTGGAGGCTTGTTATTAGCAATATTTAAGTACATTTTTTTAAGCATTTATTTTTAGTAATTAGTCTGTAAGCCTTCCTCAAAACAATAAAAAAAAAACAAATACAGGCACTATTGAATTGTCACGGGGTTGGTCATTTAGAAAGATGAAGGTAGTGGCCCATTCCAAAGCAGTAGGTACCTATAGAGAAGAACATAGCTTACCATACCTTACCTACCTTCTTCGTTTATACCGCTTTAACCTTTTGAACGCCACATCATAAACGGACGCGTACTCTCCAATCCAAGCTACAAATTTATTTCTTCTTGTTATCAAGAATTTCCCAATATCGATGGTGTCTTTTAATTTGTTTTGTGTCATAAAATATGTAGGAGAGCTTCAATTTTTAAAATATCCATAAAAACACGCACAAAAGTAATGATTCTATTGTTTATTGTCACATATTTGTGTGGTTGGTGAACAGGACATGCATTTGCTTGTCACGTATTTGTGACTATGGCGTTCAAAAGGTTAAGCTGGACCGCCAGGGTAGTCTGTTTATTTAGGGGGAGCAGGCCATGTTATCGTAGTTTATCTGTACAAATAAAAATGATTACTTTTTCTATTTCTTCATGTCCTGACACTATGTGTGACAGATGATAAGAAACCAGAGACAAAAAAAAAGAACTTTCACAACTAAAAACTCTTTTTTTATTTCCAGTCAAAAACAAAGGCAGCACCCACAGAGGATAACATAATAAAAATAAAGACAGAACAAATCCTTTCCGAGATGGAACCCACCAGTGTCATGGCGCTAGCATCTAATGATGTGAGTTATATCATCATAAAAGCTGATGATGGCACGGATGTTAAGAGAAAGAGGATGGAGAGAGCCGCTAGGAAGGAGAAGGAGGAGAAACAGATACAGAAAAAGGAGAAGGAATCTGAGCCAATAACGTGAGTATACATAATAGGGGATCTGCCAATAACGTGAGTAACTTTGCATAACAGGAGATAAGCCGGGGTAAAAAAAAAATTTGCAGGGTGTAACCGAAAGAGTATATACATACAAAAGCATATTATGCTGCAGACTACCAATTTGAACAATTTTTACTAAGATACATCATGTTCAAACGGGGCAAAAACTTAAAAAAATCATTTGCGGCTGAACTACTGCTCCTATTTAATTGATTTTTGGTACAGAGCTTGAAAATGGTGCCTAGTATAGGCAGTTTAAAGGAAAGCCCCTCTTTGTATATGATTATAGATTCAATTCGAAACATTTTAAAATTTGGTCAATTACATATATTTTATATTCATATACGCACATGGTCCTGAAAATTCAGAGGTGCGTGCCTTGGGTTTGAACTCGAGACCTAAGACTTGGCAGTCCGACGGTTATACCATTAGGCTATCATTGGGTTGTGGAGGTCAGATAGGCAGTCGCTCCATGTAAAATGCATCCGGTTAGACTGGAAGCCGACCCCAATATAGTTGGGAAAAGGCTAGGCAGATTGAATGTGTGAAGATCTTACAATAGGCTTAAAGCTAAAGTACAACCATTTCCAGCGGCCCCTTCGAATGCCTTCAACCCTCGACCCTGGTGGCAGACGGGACCTGTCACCAGATATTCTTCTCATGCTGCGAATACTCCATCCACTACAGAGATGAGCACACCCGCCGGAGAAAGGGCCTCCGGTGTCAGGTGTGTGAGAAACCGCTCGCATGTACCGGAGAGGATGTGCCCGCGCCCTACGGTTGTGAGGTGAGTCACTATAATACACTCATAGTGTAGGTACTACAAAAGGGATGATATGTAAAAAATATCCTTGGACATTTCACACAATGCCATATAGTCCCAAGCTAAGCAACCTAATGCTTGTGTCATGGTAACGAGATGGCTGATAAACTACTTATATTAGGTGACTGGTAATTAGTGACCGATATTTAAACACGTGATTGTACTTATGATTACAATCAACTTTCCCAAAGAAACTTTTGTTGTATACTCAATAGCTGCTAACAGCTGATCGGCGCGAAGTGCATTGAACTTTGCGCGCGCCAGTTGTATTGTCACTGTCATAAAAATAAAACTATTGAGTATACAAAAAAAAAGTTTCTTTGGGAAAGTTGATTGTAATCATGAGTACAATCACGTGTTTAAATATCGGTCACTAATTTTTTTGGTAAATACTTACATATTATAGATAGAAAAACACCCAGACTTGGAACCATGAAGCAAATACAAAGAGGAGATGCCGTAACTGGATTTCCCTTTAACATAATGCGTGACACTTTACAGGGAGCGAGGGACGTTACAAACCACGCCCCTCTCTATTTTCCATCTAGCGGTGAATAGGACAATTAATAGATTAAGCTTTGTCGATTGTTACAATGTCGTTTTAGCTAGATTTCGCTAGATGTCACTAGTGTATAGGTGACATGATGTGATACAAAGTGGCGCCATCTTTTGTCGAGCAGAGACAATGCACAGATTTTTCTAGAACGCTTCTAATAATTTATGAAATAAAATTACTTACACGTGAAATGTTATGCCGTCCAAGGCATCAGAACGTCTATCTGAATAGTTTTTACATGATAGTACACAACACTTCATCTTGTTCTTTAAAATAAGATAGAAAATAATAAAATAGACTGTGAACACTGGACTGTAAACATAATATAGTTAGTACGCAACGTGTGCCGACAGACTGACCGAGGCCACGCCCACCGTGATGACGTCAGGACCGACTTATTGTAACAGTGCACAGGCACATTATGACATCTCCTCTTTGAATTTGCTTCATGCTTGGAACAAATACTTGTAGGTCGTACAAATATTTGTTCCGTTCGGGAATCGAACATGATACATGCTGCGCAGCAGATAATCGCTCAACCACAGCGCCAAACGTGTCGAAATAATAAAAATATTTAGTCAGTTTTTTTTTTTACTTAGCCCACACAGTCCCACTGCTGAGCAAAGGCCTCCCCCAAATCCTTTCAGACATCTTTCTCTTGAGCCCCCTCGATCCATCCCTTGCGGTGTCTAGGTCGTCTCGCTAGTCTCAGGTCTCAGTCAGTTAATGAAAAAATATTAGACACGTATTTTTTGCTTTATCATATTAATAAAAAATGACTCGAGATAAAACGCGTTAAAGTTGGAGAGTGAAGGCGGGTGGCTTCTCAGCGGGATTATCAGAAAGGGTTACCGCTACCCCGGAACATAAAGGGCTTTTTTTTTTTTAAGGCTGGGAAATCATGTAATGACTGCTCCCGCTCTGGGTGGAGCGGAAGGGAGTGTCAGACTGTTACTGACTAAAACCCATCCATGTTCCTTCCGTAGCCCTTTATGTTCCGGGGTAGTGGTAACCCTTTCGGACAATCCCGCTTAAACATAAAGGGCTGATGAAAGAACATGGATGGGTTTTAGTCAGTAAGAGTCTGCCACTCCCTTCCGCTCCACCCAGAGCGGGAGGAGAGTTATTTGAAGATTTCCCACCTTCAAAAAAGCTACAAATTTATTTCTTCTTGTTATCATGAATTTTCCAATTTCCATAGTGTCTTTTAATTTATTTCATGTCATGAAATACAAATGTCAATAATAAATGTTTTTAAAATATCTGTACAACCACTCACAAAAGTAATGATTTAATTGTTTATTTCGTCTTATAATGTTGTGGCCATTGTCACATATTAGTGTCGTTGGCGTACAGGGCATGCGCTTGCTTGTCACGTATATGTGACAATGGCGTTCAAAAGGTTAAGGGAGAAAAGGTCCCACAAAGACATTATCGCCTATTTTGAGAAAGACTGCCATAAAACATCATCTGTTCCAGGTATGCGGCATGGGTTACCAGACCAATAAAGAACTGTCTGAACACACAGCGATAGCCCACATCAAGTTAAAACCGTTTGAATGCAGCGTCTGCCACAAGAGGTTCACACAACATGTGAGTATATTTTAATGATATTATTCTGAAGGATCAGCCGCACGGATTGATCCTTCAGGTTAAGCTACGCTTGCCGGGGTTGGTCTGTGGATGAGTGCCCATCTTTAGATATCGAGACTCCTCCGTACCTCGGAAAGCACGTTAAGCCGTTGGTCCCGGCTGTCGTTCGTGGATCTTTGACAGTCGTTACGGGTAGTCAGAAGCCCGAAAGTCTGACAGCCAGTCTTACCAAGGGGTATCGTGTTACCCAAATGTTAAAAAATAAATTTATATGCCAGTTACATAATCAGCCTGCAATGATCCCACTGCTGGGACACGGGCCTCCTCTGTAAGAGAGGGAGTGGGCCATAATCCACCACGCGTGTCCAGTGCGAGTTGGCGGATGTCACGTCTTCGAATTTTTGGTTCTAGGCTATGTCGGTTTCCTCAAGATGTTTTCCTTCACCGTTTTGAGAGCAGTGGTGATGAAATTAAATACTCAAAGTAAAGCGCTTGCTTGGGTTCGAACTCACGACCTACAACAAGTCGAGGCCGATACCATTAGGCCACCACTGCTCCTCATATACCAGTTGATTCTTTGGTATCATTCATTTCTAGACTTATGACATGTAAAAAAAACCTAGTAAATACCTTCTTGCTTCCAAATAACATCATACATAATTCCTTTTTGACTTGACTACGTCTAATAAACCAACTTTACAGACAACTAATTTTTTACTTCACCCCAGGGCGGAGTCCTACAACACATGCGGATGCACACCGGTGACCGCCCATTCCCCTGCACGTTCTGCCCAAAAGCCTTCACCCAGAAGTCAGGACTCGACCAGCATCTCCGCATCCACACCAAAGTCAAACCATACCGCTGCGTTGTCTGCAACAAAACATTCTGCCAATCCGTGCACTTGAAGCAACACATGAGAACCCATACCAACGTTGCACCGTTCCAATGCGGGATTTGTGACAAGCGGTTCAAACAGAGCAGTCATTTGAACTATCATTTGAAGAACCATAACCCAGCTGTGATGTCGGAGCAGCAGAGGGCAAAGTATGCTGAGCTGATTGGAATGATGAACAGCCAAGTCCTGGAGCAGGAGGCAACGGTGCAGGTGGAAGCTGAAGTGGACAGTGAGTGGTGTGTCGCTATCAGTGAGAGTTAGCAGTGAAATGTGTGCCGTGACAGTTGACAGTGATTTGTGATCTTCTTCTTTTCGTTTGGGAAGTGACTAACCTGGTGTCAGAGTTTTTATGCTGCCCATGGGCCTCTGACTTAGCTTCACATGCTATTGAAAAATATCTCTCAGACATGCTCGTTTCCTCACCATGTTTTCTTCTTGGGATTTTAAGCAAGTGATAATTATACAGGCTGTAACCGAAATGGTATATACAAACAAAAGTGTATGCTACAGACCACCAAACTGAACAACTTTTACTATGGGACCAACTCTGATATCGCAAAACAAATATCAGCTGTTCTATACATTTTTGGTCACGTGACTCGTCGAAATGAGAACAGCTGATTTTTGTTAACGATTTCGGACTTGGTCCCGTAGTAAAAAGTTGTACAGTTTGGTGGTCTGTAGCATATCCTTTTGTATGTATATACCCTTTCGGTTACTCCCAGTACAATACGCATACATAATACTTAAACATGATTCCGTAAAATCAGCGGTGCGTGCCTTGGGTTTGAACTCGAGACTTGGCAGTCGCACGGTCACACCACTAGGCTATCACTGCTAGAGCTGATTTGTGATCAGTGATGGAGACATTTAATTAGTCTCTAAAGTAGGCAAAGGAATTTTTCCGATTGGATTATTTAGAAAGAAGAAGAAAGATAGTACGTTTAATTGCTGAGTAAAAAACAAGATGTTGGAAAATATGCGTCACATCCGCGCAAAACGGCCATCGCTCAGCATAATGCTTCGACCCCATGCGAGACGGAACACAGCGCTGATTCTCAACGACAGCCGACGTTGACGTGATGACGTCAAACCGGTGCAGCATGTGTTAATAATAAAAATAAATACCCTAGATCAATCTGCTTGCCTTTTTCCAACTATGTTAGGGTCGGCTACCAGTCTAACCGGATGCAACTGAATACCAGTATTTTACTTGGAGCGACTGCCTATCTGACCTCCATAACCCAACAACTGGGTAATACGATACCCCTTGGTAATAAAAAAAGAAATTATATTTACTCCGTCAGTCAGATAATAAAAAAAAGGATTGTGTGGTTTTATGAAACCACGGTAAAAATAAACTTTTTTCACATTAAATACATTTGACACTATAGGCGCCGCCATATTGGCCTTGGTTGCTCTGACGAGCGCCTTTCACTTTATCCCTACTCCGCGGCCGACCGTCACGCGACATGCAACACACAGACGAAAAAGTTTGAGACGATGTAATAAAAGTTTCACTTTAAAAATACTTAGATAAAACGCATTAAAGTTGGCGAGTGGGAGTGCGCTTCGTCACTGACACTCCCTTCCGCTCCACCCAGAGCGGGAGCTGTTCCATACATTTTATGACTATCCGTATAGCTCCATGTAAGTTCAGGTATTCAGCTGCATCCGGTTAGATTGGAAGCTGACCCCAATGTAGTTGGGAGAAGGCTCGGCAGATGATGACGAATTTGCCTCATTTCAGCTACGGTTTTCTAAAAGAACGGTGGCCGCTACATAGCGTCCGTAATAGGATTAATGACTATAATTAATTATTTAGCCCATCAGCTAAATTAAAAAAAAAATATTAGACACGTATTTTTGCTTTCTTCACCTAATCAAAAGATTACGTCGATACATCGTGTTAAAATGTGACATGATGTCATTCCTTTGTAGATTTAATACTGAGTTGTGACGTAGCACGCCTCTTTATGCGTTTTATCTAAGTATTTTTTTATTATATGACTGACGGACTACATATAATTTGTTTTTTTTTTACCCTGCCATCATGCCTTTTATCCAATAGCTTGAAAACTTTTTTATTTGAGTTCAAGTTATCTGTTGAAAAGTGGGTCCATTGATTTTAATATAACACGTTGTCTGTCCAGAGTACTTTGGATAAGGTTGTCGTGACGTTCAATTTTTTTTTCGGCCAAACTGTTTCATTTTATGTACTTAAAAAGAATTTACAAATATTTTCAATAAAACTTTTGAGTTTACTGTATTCAGAAACTACAAAACCCCATTCAAAAGGGATAGGCTCGTGCATTACCGATAAAGCACGGACGTCACAGCAGCAGCCAGAAATGCATTAAATATAATGCACGGACAGGCAACGTGATAATTATGTAGTGGCTCAACCTATACATTTTTATTCTTAGCAAATTCTTTAGAAAAAATATTGTATTGCTGCGTGTATCGGAAATGTAGCATCATATTTAATTTGCGAAAAAATCAACTCCCATTAATTTGTTTTGAAGTTTTGTATGGAACGGATGATTGTAAATTTTTTCGCGAATTAAATATGCTATATGAAGAACTAGTGGTAAAGTAAAAGCAAAATTTCAGCTTTCTAATTCCAAGGGATTTGAGTGTTATCCCATACACTGCTATGAACACAGCTGTGTGTTTTCTGTTCTATCTCACAGTGCCACACATACATGCTCAATACATTTTGATCCATTCTAAGCTCAGTGCCTTCAACACAAATGTGTGTTTATTGTCCATACATTGCAATGCGTGTTGAAGGCACTCAGAAGGGATTTTGGCGACACGTATGCGTGTTGAAGGCACTGAGCTTAGTATAGCACCTGACAAAATTTGTGGCAGTGTTTGCGTATGAGTGATTCAGTGAGTGTTAAGACTTTTTTTTATATGATTTGATTATATTGTATCTACACTAGTAAAAAAAGCAATAAACTGAGTACATAGTTGTAGTAAATTATTTATGAAATAAGTTACATTTATTGTAATAAAATAGTATCTCATCTAGTTTTGTAGTATTTACTTATAGTACCTCGCGAAATATGATTTCAATAAATGAATTTTTTTGAAGTATTTTGGTTTTTATTTAATTAACACTGACGGTGTATAAACTAGTTAGTTATAGACAAAAATCTGCCTGCCGTTTTCCCAACTATGTTGGGGTTGGTTTCCAGTCTAACCAGATGCAGCTGAATACCAGTATTTTACATGGATCGACTGCCTATCTGGCCTCCAGAACCCAGTAACTGGTTAATACGATACCTCTCGGTAAGACTGGCTGTCAGACTTTCGGGCTTCTGACGTCCCGTAACGACTCAAAGATCCACAAATGACAGTGTGCTTTCCGAGGCACTGAGGATCTCCATATGTAACGATGGTCACCCATCCACGGCCAACCCCGGCAAGCGCACGTTAGCTGTCCAATGTACCGAATACAGTACACGCCGCGTGGGTCCATCACGTCCATGTACTGTAAATGGTACACTCGCCCCTGTAACTTTCTATGCGCTCTAACTTCATGGACTTGTGTGTTATGTTGCTCTATTTATCAGGACTTGTCAACAGGACACAATTACAAAAAATGATTTGGACATTTGGGGTTATCGAAAAAATATGTATGGGGACAGTTAACGTGTTTGATGGATCGACCTGTGCGGCTGTTATTACTTAGCTACCAGCTCCGCCATGGTAATAATAATATAACTACATGGGTGGCGGTACTATCACTCTCTCGCTTTTTCTATCCATCCTACAATACAAAATAGTGAAATGGTAATGAAGAACCTCCATGCATGACATATTAAACATGTTTGGGTGTAAAAGAGATCAAAGCTGTGATAAGAACAAGTTGGAGAGAAACGGCAACAATTACAAAAGCATGTTTCAAATATTGAAAAGTAATGCTACGGAACGTGAATGTCTTTCACATGATATGACTGTCAAGAGTGTCAAGTTCGCATGTTGATTTGTTTATTCCAGAAAAATACCGAAAGAAGTCGCATTGCCTGTGACTTTTCTAGAAGAATAGCATTTTCTTCGTGTTTTGTGTTTTTAAAACCTAAAATGGTGACCTCCAAGGTAAGTTTTTTGCGTACATAGCTTATACAACTATAGTCAGACAAAAAGACTCGTTTTGTAGTAAAAGCTCGAGAAACTACAGAAATGTGCGTATTATTCATGACTTAGCATTTTTAGTAATATTATTTAACCATATTTGCTGTCGAAAATCCTTCATGATATCATTAAATTGATATAAGACCATCGATCACTAATAAAGAACTAGATACACAATCAGCGTCAAAAAATGTCCTCACCGAATGACCACCCAATTGAACATTTGGGTGGTCTTTTCATCTAGTAGCATTCGAACGCTCCGACGGTAAACATGTCTCAGTGCTCGTTTAAAAACTGCAAAAATCACACGTCTAGGACGCTAAAAAAGGATGGAGTTTCTTATTTTTGCTAAGTATTAATATTATCATTATATAATTGTTAACATTGTATTGTAAATACTAATATTTTTTCAAGAAATCATCGTAAAAACTTTATTTTAAATTAAGTCGTAACAAATAGCAGGCGATATAATGCAGCTCAATTGTAAAGACTCTTACTAAACGTATTAATCATACTTACGCATGTCCACTTAAATTGTTTGGGTTATCCGCGTTGACTCTGTTCCATTTGTTGGAGACGCTATTATAGTTCTTATTTTTTTTAATGCGAGATTTTATTTTTGTTTTCATTTACCTGACTGCGCGATGCAAGGGAGGGTTATGTGTTTATTAGCCTATGTATGAATAATTGACCTAAAATAACTGCCACTAACTGCATAAGACTACTTGAAAAGTGACTTGTTTGGAACTTGTTAGTTGTTTTTTATCAGTCGGGTTTTTTGATATTCCCAATATTTTTTTGTGGTTGTTTAGTCGGGACTTTGAAAATATTCAATTATTTTTAGCTTTCCTCGTGATCCGGTGAGGTGTGGAGAATGGATATCAGTTACAGCACGTCAAAGATCCGAAGAATTCTTCGATCCGAAGTATTTCTTTTTATCGACATTTGTAATTTATTATGAACAATATGTCAAAAAATTGGGACAATAATATTCTTTGATTTTTGTATATTCTTCCTCACTAATTTATATTTTCTGAATGTAAAGTTCTGATTTATCTAAAAATACCAAAATCGCTAATTGTATGCCTTTAATATTTAAGGCGTTGCCTAAATTCCTAATAGATTCCATCATCAGAACGAGGATTAGATGTAAACAGGACCAACTTGGGAACAAACCTAATGTAATGAATCATCTCAATCGGTCGATTCGTCTTCGACTTATGGGTGGTGTGCAACATAAAAATAAAAAAAAAATTATAAATACGCGACGCATTGAGTAACCTCCTCCTTTTTTTGAAGTATGTTAAAATACCATACATAATAATTTACAGTACAAACAAAAAATATTGTTCTGGTTCGTCTCCACTCGTTCCTTGTGCTAGTGGCGAGCCTCGGTTGTAAAATTTTATTACTTTTTTTTGACACTTAGTAATTGTTACTTTAAAGCATGCGTATAAGGTTGAAATTGTTTTGATGTATGTTGAGCAGCGAGTACCGGTCGTAAAATTTTATTGCTTTTTGCAATAGCTTTGTGAATACGGCTTTAAACCTTGCAGGTAAGGTTGAAATTACATTAATATAGATTTATTTTACCTAAACACAATTGGCGACATTTTTAAGAGAACTTTTGTATGAGATTGTGTATCTAGTTCTTTATTAGTGATCGATGTATAAGACATAAAAACGGGCAAAATGACGTAGGTACTAGGTACTGACCGACGGCGACGTCAAAAATATTTGATTTTACTTTTTTATTTACATTTTTAATTTCAACATGAGAGGCAAAGGTCATGGTTATAAAGTATGAATGTATTTACAATTCCACCTTATTCGAGTTGGTGAGTGCATTTAACTTTAATTGGTGTATATATTATTCATTTCAAGTTGATATAGGTTTGATGTTAGTGGTGGTAGGTATTGATGTGATGCGATGAGCAGGTGGCCACTTATAAGATAAAATGTTTCTCCACAGGAAGTAAAATTGAAGTCAAAAAGGGAAACCACTGTACTTTAATAACTGACACTTTCTTGTAGAAACAGTTTTATTTTAAACAGTTTCTCTTGGGATCAGTGGAATTATTTAATTTAAAGGCGAAGAAGGTATGCCTAATTATTATTGCTGGAAACAATAATATACTACAACAATAGTAAACTATGTTGTTTTTTTTTAAGAGAATGTCGTGTACACCTTAATTGGTATATATATAAGAACCATACCTGTAGAATATTATATTTAATGTACTATATATATGCTGTTGGTGTACCTATTTTCAATAAATAAATAAATAAACAATAAAATAAAATCCTAGTTATAATTTTTTTTTCTTCAATAAGTAGGCATTTTAACAAAAATAAAGGGGGCATAAATACAGGGGGCAGCCACCACCTGTTACAGCCGTATTATTTTATAAGCTGGCTGATTGACTAAAATCCGTTTTCCAAATCATTTCAGCTGGAAGTCCTAGTGGATTTTGGGTCTAAAGTAGACGCGGAAGTCCTAACGAAGACTCTGACTGAGTTAAAGTCCCAGGAAGGTGTAAAAGAAGCTGCATACAAAGATGGAGCCATCTTTGTTGAGACCTCCTTGCCCAGCACCCAGGTCCTTGAGCTGGTTACTAAGACTTCTGGGAAGAGGGCTGTGCTACAGGGATTTGGAGGTTAGACTTTATCTAGTTTATACAGAGTTGATAATTATGACAGAGGGGCATTAAATTACCCTACGTATACTATACTTGTTTAGTATTAACTCGGTACGGTATAAAAATAAAAAGCGACAAAAAATGAGGTTTTTATTTTTTCAAACAAACTAAATAGCTTACAAATCACCCTTTGTAAATAAAAACTGACCTTGTAACGCAGCGGCACCGACGCGTGCACGCCAGAGCGCTGTTAGGAAAGATACATTGTGTTCAAACGCGGCAAAAACTTAAAAAAAACATTTGCTACTAAACTACTGCTCCTATTTAATTGATTTTTGGTACAGAGCTTGAAAATGGTCCCTAGTATAAGCTGTTTAAAGGAAAGCCCCTCTGTCGTATCAACTCTGTATAATCAGCCTATATTGTTCCCACTGCTGGACACAAGGCTCCTCTATGTCAGAGGGAGAGGGCATAAGCCTATAGCCACTCGGCACCCACCCCGCGTCGCCTAGTCGCACGGCGTCCACTCATTGTCGGCAGGTGGTCAACGAGTGGTCGCCGCGTTATCACCAATAAACGTCGCGCGGTCAACTAGTGGACCTCGCGTCATCGACCAGTGGACCCTGCGAGATGAAGGGAGAGTGGGGAGTGGCGAATCGCCAACGTGAATCTTTCGCAGCGCTTGTCCACTCAGGAACCGCGCTGGCAATGCGCAGTCAACGTAAGGCAAGCATGCGAGCAGTGAGTTGTCACCGAGAGGTCCACCCGCCGTCCGCGCTTGGGGGCTTACGACCGAGGTGCTCCGGTGACGCCACGGCGTTGAAGTAGCGTGCGCATACCCATACAAGTCCATATAAAGAATACTAGCCGCAGGAGGCGAGGTGGTGCGGAGTGGGTGCCGGGTGGCTCTAATGTCACATGTCTTCGAATTTTAGGATCTAGGACATGCCGGTTTTCTCACGATGTTTTCCTTCACCGTGCGATATTTCCTGTGCGTGTTCGAAATAAAATATTTTTTTTTTAATATCCTTGGACATTTCACACAACGCCATATCGTCCCAAGCTAAGCAACCTAATGCTTGTGTTATGGTAACGAGATGGCTGATAAACTACTTATATACATTTTTTTTTTGTAAATACATACATATTATAGATAGAAAAACACCCAGACTCGTAACAAATACTTGCAGATCGTACAAATATTTGTTCCGTGCGGGAATCGAACATAGTGCGCAGCAGTCAATCGCTCAACCACTGCGCCAACCATGTCGCCAACTTTCTTTCTTTCGTAGTTTAAACTCAAACTCAAAGCATTTATTTCCAATAAACCAATGAGAACCAACCAAGAAGAACAGGCAAGAAACTCCACGGACACTCTTTTAAATCAGAATATGTTTACAAAAACTGGGATACATCGTTCATGCTGAAATATACATACAGTAAGAACGATGCAGAAATTAAAAAAAGGCGTCTATAATTAAAAGAATTAAATTAAAACCGGGATTTGCCGGGTCAGCGGGATTGTCTATATGGTGTCTTGTCTATAAAAAGTGTATGTCTAAACAAATAACTTCTCAACAGAAACTCAATCAGCGGTAGCAATGGTCTCCAGTCAATCTTGTTGTAAGAGCCAGGTGCTGGGGGTGATAAGGTTCCAGCAGACGGCGGAAGGGCCGCTGGTGGCCGACGGAAGCATCGACGGTCTATCATCAGGTCTGCACGGAGTGCACGTGCACGATACGGGTGATTTGAGTCAGGTGAGATGAACTTAAGGAGCAGTGGCGTAACTATAGGGTGGCAGGACTGGCAAAATGCCACGGGCCCCCGGCCTGACGGGGCCCCTGACCCGAGAGGTTGCGAGCTCAAAAGTGACCGAACATTTTTAACAAAATTAAGTAAAACAGATTTGAGGCCCCATGCAATGAATTTGCCAAGGGCCTCAGATGGTATAGTTACGCCACTATCGTGGCTATAGTATTACGAAGTATAACAGCTGCAAGGGTCGATTGTCCCGCCGCGGGAGACGCCCCGGCCGTCGGGAGCCGCTTGACGACTCCCGGCCACCTCCTGCGCGGGCCTGCGGGCGGTGAGTAATGAGTAGCTCACCGTCCGATCAGGACCAGGCCCGTGCCGCACAGCGCGTGTTCCACGCGCGCCTCAAAGAGATGTCAGCATGTGAAGGGGCCGAAGCCTGTCGCGTAAGCGGGATTGTCTGAAAGAGTTACCGCTGCCCCGGATCATAAAGGGCTAAGGAAGGAACATGGATGGGTTTTAGTCAGTAAGAGTCACTCCCATCCGCTCCACACAGAGCGGGAGAAGTCGTTTGATGATTTGCCATGCTCAAGAAAAAGGGGCGGTTGAGGGTTAAACTAAGATTGCCGAGGTCGGTTCGTGGTTGGGTGACCGACCACTACGTATCGAGAGCTTTCGTGCCTCAGAAGGGATTTTAAGATTTATTTGTCTGTTTCAAAACTATGTGGCGTTGTAAAACAATCAATCTGCTTGCCTTTTCCCAATCATGTTGGGGTCGGCTTCCAGTCTAACCGGATGCAGCTGAATACCAGTATTTTACATGGAGCGACTGCCTGTCGGACCTCCACAACCCAGTAACTTGGTACGATATCCCTTGGTAAGACTGGCTGTTAGACTTTCGGGCTTCTGACGACTCGTAACGACTGTCAAAGATGCACGAACGACAGCCGGGACCAACGGCTTATTGTTTTAATTTTTATTTTATTGTATCTACAGGGATGCAGCTCATTAGGGGATCACTACAACCCCTGCGGGACCCCGCACGGGGGTCCTGATGACCCCAAGGACAGGCGGCATGCGGGTGACCTTGGCAACATAGTAGCAGACGAGAATGGACGCGCCACGTTTAGAATAATTGATGACGTGTTAAAGGTACGTTTAGTTATACAATCTTCTTCTTTTCGTGTGTTTAGTGACTAACCTGGTGTCGAAATTTTTTAAGCTGCCCATGGGCCTCTGACTTAGCTTCACATTTTTTTGAAAAATATCTCTCACCTGGTGTCAGAGTTTATTCTGACCATGGACCTCTGACTTAGCTTCACATGCTGTTGAAAATTATCTCTCAGACATGCTGGTTTCCTCACGATGTTTTCCTTCACAGATTTTAAGCAAGTGATAATTATACAATACGCACATAAATTCGTAAAATAAGAGGTGCGTGCCTTGGGTTCGAACTCGAGACCTATGACTTGACAGTCGGACGGTCACACCACTAGGCTATCACTGCTAATCACTGTTATACAGTATAATAATTGGTATGATAACGAGTAGACACGTATTTTTTACGGTGCCGGATGGCTCCAATGAGCTGTGACCTTTAGTCTAATCTAAGGCGTAATATGACGTTAATTTCAGGTATGGGACATAATCGGTCGGTCAGTAGCCATCACGGAGGGTCGAGACGACCTCGGGAGGGGTAGTTCACCCACATCGAAGGTAGATGGCGACAGTGGCTCACCGTAAGTGTTGCCATTCTTAAATATTTCTTCATTAGGTGTGTTACGGACTTTATATATACGAAATAAATAGCTATTCCTTTAAACCTTATTGGATTTATATCGGTGAATACTTTTTTAATTTAATGTTCCTCTGAAAGCTATTTGGACGTCTTTTTTGAATTTTTCCTTTTTCATATAAAAAAAATGAGCCTGTAGGGCCTAATTTCACTGTTGATCCCAGTAACTTGTTAAAGTAATCCGAACAAATAGATTATGTTAGCTTTGAACTCACGAGCCGAGCGAGCGCTACATCCAAGTTAGTCGCAGTTGTTTGGCTATTTCTTTTCTTCTACTACCTCGTTAGTGTAGTAGTGTAGCGCTACGAATAACCATGAGTTCCTGGGTTCAATTCCTGGATCCAGCAACGTGTAATTGGATCTTTCCATGTGGAATTTCTCAGTAGCCGCATGGAATCTGGATTTGTGCCCGGTTGAAGTTATATGGGACTCGAACATAATTGGGTATTTCATATTTGACAGGATAGTCAATAACGTTACTTTTTATGAACTGTCAAAACGCGTAATTTGTACGTGATTTGTATGAAATATAACATTGTGACGTCACAGATTTTTAGAATCAAATGGAATACTTTTAAGCAATGCAATTTTACTATTATATCCTAGCATAATATTTAATTTATGTACAATGATGGAAGTTTTTTAGGCGAGCTGTCTATTGGCTATGTGATTTCATATTTTTATTTTGACAGTGTCAAATAGCTAATTCATATAAAGTAACGTTATTGACTACCCTGTCAAATATCCAATTGGCAATAGGGATGATGCCTAGGTAAAAAAAGTTATATTTAGTCTAGATCTATAATAAAAAAATATTTGACACGCATGTTTTGCTTTATCATAATAATAGCAAATGACTGAGATATAACGCATTAAAGTTGGGGAGTGGGGCTCGCTACGTCACAAGTAAGTATAAAAACTACATACTCGTGACGTCATGCCACATTTTAATTCAATATATAGACGTAATCTTTGGATTACCTACGTGAAAAAAGAAAAATATCGTGTCCAATATTTTTTAATAATCTAGCGTACGGACTAATTAAAAAAAATTGTCGTCATCCCCCATTATTTCAGAGGTTTATTACATTTTATTATTAACTAGCTGACCCGACAGACGTTGTCCTGTCTTAACTGTGATACCTACCCTACCTACCTACCTACCTGCCTACCTACCCTACCTACATACCCTACCTACCTCGTCTACCTACCCTACCTACCTACCCACTCTACCTACCCTACCTACCTACCTACCTACCTACCCTACCTACCTACCTAACTACCCTACCTAAAAAAAAAAAAAAAAAATTATAATAATAATAAAAAATAAATAAAAATATTCTGCTATTCAGGGCGGAGACAAATCCAACGAAACAAAAACCATGAAAATTGGTCCAGCAGATCTCGAGTTATAATGGAGGGAACAAACCCGACTTTCTTTTATACATATATATAGATATTACAAAAAACTTTCTTACACAGGATAGCGTGTGGCATAATAGCACGCTCCGCGGGCATATTCCAAAATCCCAAAAGAATCTGCGCGTGCGACGGCGTCGTCGTCTGGGATGAGACAGACCGCCCTCTAGCGGGGAAAGGGAGGAGACTCGAGAGCAAGCCACAGAAGAGATGCTGTGCGAAAGATCACACGGAGCATGAAAAGCCTTCCTGCCAAATTTAGAATAGACAAGTCGTGTGCGCGTCTTCTTAAAATGATGATACAAAGTTTTACCCCTTTAGGGTTTTTTTTCAAAAATCCTTCTCTAGTGTCCACTTTCGTTGCCGGACGGCGCGTACATGTTCCACGCGCGCCTCAAAGAGATGTCAGCATATGAAGGGGCCCCTCAGGGCCAAGCCTGCCGGGTAAGCGGAATTGTCCGAAAGGGTTACCGCTACCCCGGAACATAAAGGGCTACGGAAGGAACATGGATGGGTTTTAGTCAGTAAGAGTCTAAGCTCTACTCCCTTCCGCTCCACCCAGAGCGGGAGGAGTCATTGGATGATTTCCCAGCCTTTAAAAAAATATGTCCACTTTCGTATAGCATAATTAGCGTATCATGTTTCACCACGCGGGCCCAGTGCGCCTGGCATACCTGAGATATATTTCTCAACAGCATGTGAAGCTAAGTCAGAGGCCCATGGGCAGCATGAAACTCTGACACCAGGTTAGTCACTAACCACATGAAAAGAAGAAAGCAAATTGCAAAAAACGTATGAAAATTTTAATTTTTGGTCTAACCTGTAGAATTCACTTAACACTTTCACTTCCAAGCACCCGGCTCCCGGGTCGAACGATAATTCGTTCACGTGCCCACAACGCGGCTCCCGGGTCCTACATATAAATAGTTATATGTGGCTTGTGGCCATGCCCAGCACCCGCCTACCGGGTGCAAATCAAAACGTGCTACTTAGGGTTGCCAAAAATAAGTTAGGTGAGAATAGTTTGTACTTTTGAGTAAGTCTTTCATCAATTTTTTATTTACTTTAAATGTTGTAAGTACTAATTGATATTATGCTGACAAATTTCTAAGAAACATACTAAATAGTACTTAAAGTGGATTTATTATTAAAGTAGACTGACTCCTTAAGAGACAACACTAACAATCACAAAGTTACAATCTTCATTATAATGTTTCTTTTTTATTTTGAAGATGAGAAATCATCCAATGACTCTCTCTGGGTGGAGCGGAATGGAGTGTCAGACTCTTACTGACTAAAACCCATACATGTTCCTTCCGTAGCCCTTTATGTTCCGGGGTAGCGGTAACCCTTTCGCCTCGGACAATCCCGCTGCTGTAAATATAGGGTAGCGGTGCGATGTATTTTTTTTATGTTCTAACTTACATCCTAATTTTAACTCGGCGACACGGTAGTCCGCGCAATACAAATGTATTTTTTGCAATTCACAGGTCATTGTCAGCTTGAATGTTGATTAAAATATGATTCGCGGCCTTAGCACCGTATTATGTAATAGATTCTCGTTTAACCTTTTAGGTACGGAACCCTATAAACAGTGGCGTAACAATAGGGTGGCAGGACTGGCAAAATGCCACGGGCCCCCGGCCTGACGGGGCCCCCGACCCGAGAGGCTGCGAGCTCAAAAGTGACCTAACATCTAGATGCTGAAAATTTTGCAAAAAATATAAATTTGAGGCCCCATGCAATGGATTTGCCAAGGGCCTCAGATGGTATATTATTATTATTTATTTATTTCGAATACAGGATTCATATCGTTGTTAGTAATACTTATAAAACTATGTTAGTAACATTTTTATTAAAAACTAGGACAAGAAAAGAAAAATGGAATAAATTAAAATATAACATTAATTTAAAAACCTATAACTATAATTATCTCCGCTGCCCGCTGCAGACCTATAGCTGTGCATACAGGTCCAGTGCCGCAGGAAGGGGCAATCTGGCTTTCCCGCTATCACCTTTAATGTACCTGTAATGGTATAGGTACGCCACTGCCTATAAACGTATATCAAACACAATTTAAATTGTTCCTGATAAATAAATAAATAAAAACGTATGAAAATTTTAATTTCGCGGGCTGCCCTGGCGCTCAATAAAAAAATCACACCACAAGTGATGCAAACATTTTATTGATAATTTATTTAATTCCATGTTGTGTACAGAGGCCAGCACATCAAGTTACCACAATCTGTCAAATTTCTTTGATAGTATTTCAACTTTATTGCAAAGACATAAGGTTCATTTTTAATTGAGAAAATTTGACAGTTAGGGATAGCTTCATGTGCTGGCGTCTGTACATGTGTATGTGTGTGTGGCTGTGTGTGTATTTGTTTTTCTCTTTTCAGAAACAAAAGATAACGTACGACGTAATCTTTGTTTTCTGAAAAAAGAAAAATGCGTGTCCAATATTTTTTGATAATCTAGCAGACGATAAAAAAATAAATGTATTTATTATTGAACATGAACCTTATTATTTTGTAATAAAGTTAAAACTCTATCAAAGAAATTTGATGTACCTATTAGGCTGGGGTAGATTGATGTGCTAACCTCTGTACTTTTAATTAGGCTTAATCATATTTTTCTTTCGAAATTGTAAATAATATTGATGTAAAATACTGCCAAAAATTTTAATAATTATATATTGTTTTTATTATTAGCATATAAGTAGCTTTATTAGGGTCGATATTTCAGTGTTCAGGTAAGTTTTATCTGAAGAATAAATATGGTGGCATCACAATGGGGTATTTGAAAGGGTAGTCAATAGCCTTACTTTTTATGAACTGTCAAAACGCGGCATTTGTACGTGATTTGTATGACATATAACAATGTGACTTCACAGATTTTTAGAATCAAATGGAATACTTATTAGCATTAAATGCAATTTAAAAATTATATTTTCTCATTATATTTAATTTCTGTACGGTAATGGAAGTTTTTAAGGCGAGCGGTCTTTTTTTCAATGTGATTTCATATTTTATTTTGACCGATTCAAATAGTCAATTTCTATACAGGGTAAAATTGAATTATGGGCAATATTTTAATGAGTCGTTGTACTCATCATTATGAACAACTTTTACTATGGGAACGAATCTGAAATCGCGAAAAAAAGTCAACTGTTCCACACATTTTGACGAGTATGCGAGCTTAATGTATAGCACAGCTGTTTTTTTTTCGCAATTTTTGATTTGAACTTGGCGCCTGCGTCAATCGTTGCCGCTCTTGCTCTTCTGGGGTCAAGAAAAGTTATCAGAACAGTGTTTACTATTACTGAATTTATTTTGAAAAAAAATAAACACAATTGGTGTTAGAAAATATTTTTTTTTTATTAACGTATTATAATTCAATCTTTAATTTAGCCATGCTTTTATGGACTAGTATTACTTGTGGATTCAGTTTTTGTATATTATCTGTTTCCATATAAAAAGGTAGGAAGGTTTATGTGTATATAATTGGTCGACATATTGTGCGAGCGAAGCCGCGGCGGAAGCTAGTTGTATAATAATTGTCGAACGAATCCTCCCCTAAAAGATATCTGATGACTGAAAAATTGACCCATAGACTATAAATAATTTATTTCGATGTGTCCAAATGGACCCAACTTAAATAGTTATAGGAAAATATTAATTTATAAGTAAGGGGACACCATTTTTGGTTTTGTTTATGCACGTTTATTTATTAATAAAAAATGTTTTTAATAAATTTAATTCTTTGTTTTATTCGTGTCCTATTGAAAATATGTATGGTGTTGACGGCGGTGTGGCGGTTCGCCCGTCTTTTACTTAAAAATATGTTTTCTAAACACATATTATGTATTTTTTATTTTATTAAAATAAAGTCGACAAGAACGGACTGCAAACGGGCGTTCTTATTGGCTAATGCGAAAAGTCCTCGCCTATCGCTTTTTCTTTTTTTTTTTAGGGCGACTTCTCCCGCTCTGGGTGGAGCGGAAGGGAGTGTCAGACTCTTACTGACTAAAACCCATCCATGTTCCTTCCTTAGCCCTTTATGTTCCGGGGTAGCGGAAAACCTTTCGGACAATCCCGCTGACCGGGTTGAAGGCTGATGATGCTAGTCTGCTGATCTTGGTAGGGATATGGTAATTAATCACAGACAACACTTCATAGAAAATCATTTATTCGAGTATATTCTTAAATAACTTGATTGATTAAATAGTTTTATTGTGTTCGTAAAAAGATTAATAAATTAACGAACCTATACTTAGCTGCGATTCGCTATATACAAATTACAAATATAAAATAGGGCACTAATCAAATATAAGGTGACTGGTAATACTCAATAGTTTTATTTTTATCACAATAACAATACAACTGGCGCGCGCAAAGTTAGCTAGCGCTGCGCTGTTACAAAAAAGTTTCTTTGGAAAAGTTGATTGTAATCATGAGATTCGATCGATATTTAAACACGTGATTGTATCACGTGTTTAAATATCGGTCACTAATTACCAGTCACCTTATATTGTATACAGCGACACTTAACTATACAACAACGATTTATACTTAATTATACATAACTAGCGACCGCCCCGGCTTCCTCTAAACTGCCTATACTAGGGACCATTTTCAATCTCTGCAAAAATCAATTAAATAGGAGCGGTAGTTTAGTCGCAAATGATTTTTTAAGTTTTTGCCCCGTTTGAACATGATCTATCTTTCCTAACAGCTGATTATGTTTATACGCATAGGTCATTCACCTTACGATAAATCTTGGTATAACCTACGATACGTTGTTACAAGGTCAGTTTTTATTTACGAAGGGTGGTTGCGTTTTACTCTGATTTGTAAGCTACCTATTTAGTTTGTTTGAAAAAAAATACTCATTTTAGGTGCTTTTTATTTTTACACCGTATCGAATTAATACTAAACACGTATAGTATAAGTAGTGTAATTTACTCAACTCTGTATACAATAGCTGTAAGAAATCAATCTGCCTGCCTTTTCCCAACTATGTTGGGGTTAGCTTCCAGTCTAACCGGATGAAGCTGAATACCAGTATTTTACATTAAGCGACAAACCCAGTCAGTAACTGGATAATACGATACCCCTTGGTAAGACTAGCTGTCAGACTTTCGGGCTTCTGACGACCCGTAACGACTGTCAAAGATCCACGAATGTCAGCCGGGACCAACGGCTTAATGTGCTTTCCGAGGCACGGAGGAGTCTCCATACGTAAAAATGCCACCAATTCCCGGACCAACCAACACGGCTCTTCATAACTATAGAATAGGTTAACTAGCTTTCCCCCACACGATAGTATCTACAATTAGTGGCGTAACTATTGGGTGGCAGGACTGGCAAAATGCCACGGGAACCCGGCCTGGTGGGGCCTCCGGCCCGAGAGGCTGTGAGCTCAAAAGTAACCTAGCAATTTTGACAAAATTTTGTAAAAAGTATTTTGGGGCCCCATGAAATGGATTTTCCAAGGGCCTCAGATGGTATAGTTACGCCACTACACATTGCACCCGAGCCAAACTGTAGCGGGTGGTTACAATAAATAAATGTACAGACGCCAGCACATCAAGCTATCCGTAACTGTCAAATTTTCCCTGTTAAAAATGAACCTTATGCTTTTGTAATAAAGTCGAAAATGTATCAAAGAAATTTGACAGATTGGGGTAACTTGATGTGCTGGCCTCTGTACAATAAATATTAATAAAAGCTGCCATTTGTGACAAGACTTACCTAATTACCACAGATAATATACACTTAATTACGAATAACCCTGCGTCCTAACTAAAGCGAATGTCGCGCGAATACACGATTGTTCAACCGAATAATGACGCACTAACTCGCGCGAGACATCATAATCTGCCTAGCCTTTTTCCCAACACTGTTGGGGTCAGTTTCCAATCTAACCGGATGCAGCTGAATACCAATATTTCACATGGAGGTCAGATAGGCTCTGACTTCCACTACCCAGTTACTGGGCAATACGATAACTCTTGGTAAGACTGGCTGTCAGCTTTTCACAATGATAGCAAGAAATCATATGAAGTAACTCGCGCGAGTATTTCATCTTATTTCTTGCTAACATTGTAAATGTGAAATTTTGGATGGTTGTACAGAGGCCAGCACATCAAGTTACCACAATCTGTCAAATTTCTTTGATAGTATTTCAACTTTATAGCAAAGACATAAGGTTCATTTTTAATTGAGAAATTTTGACAGTTAGGGATAGCTTAATGTGCTGGCGTCTGTACGTGTGGATGTATGTTTTTTTAGTCTATCACGCCAGAACGACTAAACGGATCTTGATGGAATGTGGCACAGAGATAGATCATAGTCTGGAATAACACATAGGATACTTGTCTTATATCCAAGAAAAATGTAAGCTTATCCCGTGCGATAATTGGGTATTCGAAAGGGTAGTCAATAACGTTACTTTTTATGAACTGTCAAAACGCGGTATTTGTACGTGATTTGTATGAAATACAGTGAAACCTGGTTAAGTAAAACATCAAGGGACCTGCAAATTTGTCTCACTAATAGAGGTATACCACTTACCCAGTGTCTCAGATATCCAGGTATAAATAAATATCTGTCTCATTTAGAGGTCAGAATACAGGTTATTTCAGTTATAGAGGTGCGAGTATTAAATAAAATAAAGTATTATGTAAATATTATACATAATTTTTTATCTTTATTATTTAGAGGTTAAATGCATATAAAATTCACTCGCAGTCGGTAACTATGACGATAAAATGGAAGGAACAAATCCCAGATATAGAGGTTTGCTTCGTCTCACTAAGAGAGGCAATTCAGTGCCAAAGTGTTGGGACCTCAGCATGAGTTCCAGTTATGGAGATTTCTACTTATCCAGGTCCCACTTAACCAAGTTTCACTGTATAACAATGTGATGTCACAGATGTTTAGAATCAAATTGCCTTCTTAGCATTAAATGCAATTTTACAATTGTCTTAATATTTAATTTCTGTACGGTGATGGAAGTTTTTAAGACGAGCGGTATTTTTTATATGTGATTTCATATTTTATTTTCGACCGTTTCAAATAGTCAATTGCTGACATATACGCGGGTGAAGTCGCTGGCAGACACTAGTATTCATATAAAAGAGCAGAACAAAGTCTGACGCATATTCGTGCGAAAATCGGTTAGGACGCGCCCGATATGTGACATTTACAAACCACATTTTGATTTAAGCTGGCGTAGGCGTTGCGTTATATTTAATCCGTAAGTCAGATAATAAGAATAATATTAGACACGTATTTTTTGCTTTATCATAACAATAAAAAAAACAGACATATAAAAGGTGACTGGTAATTAGTGACCGATATTTAAACACGTGATAGTATTCATGATTACAATCAACTTTCCCAAAGAAACTTTTTTGTATACTTACACTGGATAGATGGCGCTGAACTTGGTAACTTACTGCAAAGAACGGAACGTCACATCATTTTACTTTGATATAATTTTGAGATCATAAAACGAAACGTAATTAAAAAAGTACACGAAACAACGAAAATGTCAGTCAACGAGCGTAAGTGAAGTGACGCCATGTTTTTTTTCCCAAGCGTTTTGTCTTTGGCACATAGTAACGTAGTCAGTCCAACGCCATCTACAGAGTTCTACCAACTATGTTTTTTTTTATAGTAGATACAAAAACAGTAGTAGTTGATAGTATAAGAACATTGCCACTATCAAAATATAAAAAAGCTCTCTCCTCTCTATTAATAGAAAAATGTTACTATACTGTTCCAGATTTTATAAACGATAATAATTTTTAGCTTATCCTTCATTATTGTTTGTTTTTTTTCACATTTTTTTAAACATTTGTATGCCTTTACGGTAAAAGATAGCGCTCAAATATGTTAACGTAACACCTTTATGTAAATACCTATGTTTAACAAATAAAGACTCTGATTCTGATTCAAAAAGAAAACCTCATCGGTGACCAGCTAAATACCTTACAAAATTATAGACTGTTTACGTTATGCTAACTGTGTCATACGAAAAGGAACCTTATTCTTTTGCAGTAAAGACCAGCTAAATACCCGAACTGCTTCCTGGTAAAGCCATGTAGTATTGTCAGCTACTTTCATCGCTAGAATCTTTAAAGCAAGTTTGTGTTTCTGCCGAGCTAAAACTTAGTAGCACATCGGATTTTACCGAGTGCCTAGGGTCACTGGTCTGCGTCTCAGCCGAAGTTAGATTAATACTAACAGGACTAGAAGACAGGCTATCAAAAAGACGGAAGTTGGGCTTTGGAGACTCATAGTGACAGACGCAAGTCTGTGTCTCTTTGATACTAAAATCTGGAGACTGCGTTTGAGAGTTTTTGCAAGACTGTGTCTCTTTGTTGGAGCGGCTAAGACCAAATTCTATGGGGAATGTTTGGGTTTGGATATCGGATAACGATACAGGATCTGAAAAGAATATCTCATCTTCGCTGTTTTGTGATTTCAAAGACAGGAGGTCTTCAAAGACGACCTGAGTACTAATCTCGTCTGTTTTAGTTTCAAAATCGTTTTTCGACTGCCACGAAGGTAAAGTGACATCGTTGCATAAGTCTTCTGGTATTTGTGTGGCAAAAGATTTCTTTGGACTGTCACATACATCCTCGTTGCTCTTACTGGATTTCTCGTCTTTGCTCTCTGGTTCATTGAAAATCCACGTCTCCATAACAGCTCCCGTACTCACCTCTTCCAAGACAACGGTCTCTGCTTGCTCCTCAGAATCATTTTTTTTCTTTTTTGCATCATTGTCATTATCACTTTTTCGTTTCTCAGCTTTTTCGTTTTTATACATCAAATGCACATTTGGATGCTTCCTCTTCAAATGTACCATCAATTTCTCGTTAGTATTATATTTTGTATCACACATCTGACATATATAGACGAAATTACAACATTTTAAATGCCTTTGTAATTCCGTTTCAGTGGCGAAGCATTGGCTGCAATCATTGCAGAAATAGGTCTTAATTTTATGCACTTTATTCATGTGTTGATTTAAAAATTTCCTGCCAGTAAACCATTTTTTCTTTTCAGAGGTTACGTGGTAAGGGCATTTTTCTTCCGCGCAGTAATACTGCAAGGAGATTTGAAATGTTTCCGAGACGCTATGGGTTTTTTTAAGATGGTTGTGTAGATCACTTTTTTTGTAAAAGTTGTCTTTGCATTGGAATGGGCACGGGAGGCTGATTCGCGCTTCAGTTTTGGGAGCAGTTATCATGACGGCGAGTTTTCCGTCATGTAGTATGCAGGTGACTTGGTTTTTTCGAAACTTCTGCGCTTTTTTCTTTGCCTGTGAAAAAGAAGTTTTGATTTGTGAAAAGAGAAGCGGATGCGGAAGACGAAACAAAATAGTTTAATTGTTAATCTAGGGTTGGGTAGCCCGCAAAATTTGAGTTCTTTTGCATTTGCAGAACAGTGTCAGGTTGTACAGAGGCCAGCACATCAAGTTACCACAATCTGTCAAATTTCTTTGATAGTATTTCAACTTTATTGCAAAGACATAAGGTTCATTTTTAATTGAGAAAATTTGACAGTTAGGGATAGCTTGATGTACTGGCGTCTGTACGTTGATAATAAATAAATTTATAAATAAACAAAATATGAATCGCTGCCAAGCAAGTACTTATTTTTAGAATTGACTAACAAATTTCAAAAAAGCTATGAAAATTGTAACTTCGCGGCCTTCGCTGGCGGATACCGCTACCCCGGAACATAAAGGGCTAAGAAAGGAACATGGATGGGTTTTAGTCAGTAAGAGTCTGACACTCCCTGCCGCTCCAAACAGAGCGGGAGGATCATTTGATGATTTCCCACCCTAAAACAAAAAACGCATTTTTTTTTTATTCTTACCCTAACTGTGATTGATGTCTTGAGTATTTTGTCTGACAGCTGACATCTGTCGCGGAACTCCTTACAGCTCATCATAGCGGCTTCACAGGTCTCACACAGGAGTTCTGATAGGCCCTGGGATCTTGTTGTCTGAAACGATATATCTTATTGATTTGTTGAATATGGAGACAACAGAATACGACAATAAATTAAAAATTTGACAATATTAGGAAGGAACTCTATTGGGTGGCTGTATGGACATAGTACATTATTGCTCATGTAAGCGGGCACGCCCTTTATTCCTGGAGGCTCTTTTATTTTTATTTTTTTTATTTACGCTTGAATACAGTCAGTTTTCAATGTTTTAATTGGTATATTGGCGTGTGCTAGGTGGCATGTGGCGAATGATTGATTTTAATGTAATTGATGTGTTTCGCAATGTTAACCCTTTAACCGCGCGTGTCGCATATATGCGACAAATACACACATCAAAAGTGTCTAGGGATCAACATATATTTTTGCAATAACTTTTCTCTTGATTGATATTAATTTAAATTTTCTTTAAGGATTCATCAAATAAAGTGTTTTCGTTTGTCACAGTAACGATAAACCAAGTCACCTTTGCATTAATAAAGAAATTTGCCATTTTCCTAATAAAGGGATTTTTGACATTTGAACCACTAACATTAAAGTTCGAAAAAAAGACTGAAATAACAGTTTTCTTTAAAATTTTATTGGGTAACTTAAACAATTAATAATCCGTGTTTCTACCGCGAACACTAACAACACAAGAACATCGGTTTGGCATACTCAAAATGAGTTCATCCAAATCACGCTGTGGAATGGCCGCCCATGTTCGTTGCAACAACAAAAAAAGGTCTTCTTGCAACTGGATACCCTCCATATTCGGCAGAGCTCTTCTCTGTAGCATATCCCATGCATGCTCAATCGGGTTCAAGTCTGGCGACTGAGCAGGCCAGGGCAGGACATTGATGTTAGCTGCGGCGAGAGTCTGTCTTACAACTCTTGCGGTGTGCGGTCGTACATTATCATGCATTAACTGAAATAAGGGACCGATTTGCACTTGTAGAGGAACGATGACGTCAGATACATTCGTCTCAGCATAAATTTGAGCGTTGAGGTTGCCTCTGATCCAAATCAACTCAGTTCTTCCGCCGATCCAAATACCCGCCCATACCATGATGGTTCCACCACTATAAGGATGGACTTCCTGGCAGGATTTTAATCGCTGTTGGCGTCCAGGGGTTCTCCAGTGTCGTATACGTCTTGTATCCGGTCTCATACCAAAACGAGACTCATCAGAAAAGCACACGAAACGCCATTGTTCTTCTGCCCAATTTCTGTGTTCAAGAGCCCATTGATATCGAATCCTACGATTGTGCATTGCTATAGGTGGTACCCGTAGCGGTCTTCGGGAATGAAGGTTCACTTCATTCGTTCCTCTACAAGTGCAAATCGGTCCCTTATTTCAGTTAATGCATGATAATGCACGACCGCACACCGCAAGAGTTGTAAGACAGACTCTCGCCGCAGCTAACATCAATGTCCTGCCCTGGCCTGCTCAGTCGCCAGACTTGAACCCGATTGAGCATGCATGGGATATGCTACAGAGAAGAGCTCTGCCGAATATGGAGGGTATCCAGTTGCAAGAAGACCTTTTTTTGTTGTTGCAACGAACATGGGCGGCCATTCCACAGCGTGATTTGGATGAACTCATTTTGAGTATGCCAAACCGATGTTCTTGTGTTGTTAGTGTTCGCGGTAGAAACACGGATTATTAATTGTTTAAGTTACCCAATAAAATTTTAAAGAAAACTGTTATTTCAGTCTTTTTTTCGAACTTTAATGTTAGTGGTTCAAATGTCAAAAATCCCTTTATTAGGAAAATGGCAAATTTCTTTATTAATGCAAAGGTGACTTGGTTTATCGTTACTGTGACAAACGAAAACACTTTATTTGATGAATCCTTAAAGAAAATTTAAATTAATATCAATCAAGAGAAAAGTTATTGCAAAAATATATGTTGATCCCTAGACACTTTTGATGTGTGTATTTCCGTGTCCCTACCGCGCGTGTCGTATTTCTGCGACAGAGAACATGCATGATTTTTTCGTTCTATTTTCGTCCTATTAATTGCGTGGTACAACTAAAACTATTATTAAATAGAGCTATTATTTACAACAATTACTTAAAATTATGTGTCATAACTCTAAGCATTCAAAAAACTTAAACAAAAATAAGTAATTGGCAGCTTGAAATTTTCTTCGGCGTCTATCGCGCGCGTCGCATAAATATGACCATAGGGATGGGATACAATGCAATGCGCATTTTAAAAACGAAATAACAAACAGTTAAATAATCAGGTATAATGCATCATTCAGCATAAAATAAACGGTGTCATACCAAATAAAGTTAAATTTAACATATTGCCTTGTGTTATTAATTCTTTTCCTTATTATTCATAAGAAAAATATCCCTCACGATCTTTGTATAATGCCAACATTTGACGTTAGTTCCCATCCCTTGACTCCTATGCTTGCAACATATTTCTCTAGTTAGTCTAGCGCGGCTGTCACATTAATACGACCACTGCCTACGTCACAAGCGGATCAAACGAATGGAAAGTTCCATTAATGTTGTTCGTTGGTATTTGTGCATTGTCGATAAAATAGTCACATTTCAATTTTCAATAATGACGACTACTGAGGAATTATTAAGAATATTAGAAGGTGACGACGACGAGTGTGTGACGACGAATTGGAATTATCCGATTCGATAGAATTTAGAAGTGATGGAGAGGTAAGTACCTATTTCAATTTCTTCTTAGGTTATTTGCACATTATTCAGTAGGTATAGGTATAAATAAGACTTTCGTTGGGTTTAGGTAACTCCTTGATGAATCGAAATAGTATTTTAAATATTGTGATGTAATTCTGTTATTACCTATATTACCTACTTAACTACCTACATATCCTATTGATTGTTCAAATTTGGAACCGTGTTGTATGTTGTCCTTACCATTATTAAGGTACTGTGACAGTACCTACCAAGCCGGACAGGCACTCGCACTCGCGTTTGTCTCTTTTTCTCTCTCTCTCTCTCTCTTTCATAAATCATTATTCGAGGTTATCCAACTAAACGTAATACCAGTCTATTCAGTTGTCATGCTACGTCACAGTTGTACTCTTCAATTTAGCAACGTTATAATTCGTTAATAATGTTGCTAAATTGAAGAGTACAACTGTGACATAGCATGACAAGTGAAGTGAGTGATATTACGTTTAGTCGGCTAACTAAGTCACGTGGTTTTTTTGTTTACCTTTATTTAATTACCTAAACAAATGGAGTATAGTAACTGGTAAGCAAAAACAAAAAAAAACAATTGTGATTCAAAGATTTATTATACTTAGTTTGATTTGAAAAGGAAAAAGTCGAATAATAAGAGATTATTTTGATGTAAGTAATTAAAATTTAGATAGTAAGATTAAACAATTGTGATACAAAGATTTAGCCATTGCTGTTGTAGGTAGATTTATAAGAAAAGAAAAAAAGTACCTAGTCGATTAATAAGAGATTATTGTGATGTAAACAATTCGAATTTAGTAAGGTTAAACAATTAGTAACTGTTAAAAACATTTACTTATTAGCTTAAAGATGAACGATTGTGATACGAAGAAAGTGATTAGGGTGGTTAATTTAAAGGTCCTACAAACAGGCGCGACACGCGACCAAAAACATGAGCGGTTTCTTTGTGTCGCGCCTGTTTGTAGAAGCCATAAGGCTGATTTAAAATAAAAACATAAAAAATTCTTTGACTTTTTTTTATCGATACAACGATTGCCCCTCCTTATTTATTGTAGGTATTATTTTGTCGATTTGTAGCCTCGCGCTAGGGGCACGACAATTGATATTTAGCCAAGCGGTTAAAGGGTTAATAACTTCTCATACGATAAATGTGTAGAATCAAGTTCTTCCAACTAAACAGACAGCTGTGCTGCTGGGGAGTTTGTTGCGCCACTTCTTGTTCCCAGCTAAAGCACTAGGAAGTGGTGAAGGGTGGGCGTTCTTTAAAACTACGCAACGGATTTTGATGCGGTTTTTTTTAATAGATAGAGTGATTGAAGAGGAAGGTTTATATGTATAATTTGTCGACATATTATGCGGGCGAAGCCGCGGGCGGAAGCTAGTAGAGAATAAATTAGTTGTCAGCACCCCCATTTTTTCACCTAGTTAAAACCACTATATAGATGAAATTACTACTTCTGGGTATCTTACTGCTCTCTTTTAGACCTGCAGCACCCACAAGGGGGCGCTATCGCCCACTTTGGGAAAGTCTGCTCTAACGCAAAGATTTTTTTTCAAAAAATCTAGGTCTAACTAGCGGACCCGACAGACGTTGTCCTGTCTTAACTATGATACCTACCTTACCTACTCTACCTACCTACCCTACCTACCCTACCGATCCTACCTACCCTACCCGGGTACCTACCCTTCCTACCCCACCTACCTACCTACCAACCTCTCCTACCTACTCTACCTACCCACTTTTTTTTAATGTAAGAACCTTCTCCTGACAATAACAAACACAACAAAAAAAGAATTACAGAAATCGGTTCAGCTGCTCTCGAGATTTGCGCTTACCAACACATTTTGCGATTCATTTTTATATTATAGATTAGTATCATGTGCCCCTATCATTTCATTGAAACAATCCAAAATCCTGAAAAATAGCCCGTTTTTACAGCCATGTTCAGACGACTATCAGACCAATTTGATGTTTTTAACAGAAAAGAAAATAATAGAAGCATGGATAAACTTTTCCTCAAAATGAGATTTTTTTAGGTCAGTTCAGTTTTGAAGAAGAAAGCAGCGGAATATAAAAACTTTTCTTCAAGGTTTTTGTAGGTAAAATCAGTCTGAGCTGCAGTTGTCCCTTTCGCACTTTACGGGTGGAGGTGCATTGCAACGTCAGTCCGGCAATTGTTTCTTCAAATACCTATTTTTGAAAATTCTTCTGGACTCTCTATACATCAGAGTATTTTGGAACTATTAAATAAAATACTCATTCAATCTGCCTGCCTTTTCCCAACTATGTTGGGGTCCGCTTCTAATATAACCGGATGCAGCTGAATACCAAAACGTGCTCACCGAGACACGGAGGAGCCTCAATGTGTAAAAATGGTCACCCATCCACGGACCAACTCCGGCAATCGTGGCTTAATCTGACTAAAATTCAATTGAGTTATTTGATTAATATCAGTGATTAAAATATTAGGCATTACTTAATTTAATTTGAGGGCTCAACGGCACTGGGCCCATGTGGTAGATTATGGCCCATTCCCTCTTTTAGGAAGGAGGCCTGTGCCAGCAGTGGAAACATTACAGGTTGATTAAGTGTACAATGGGCCTGACATGCGAGTTATTTATTTAAATATACAGGGTTATTTGTAAAACACCAGAAACATCTTAAGAGGTCATTGTAATCATCATTATGAATAACTTTTACTATGGGACCAAACCTAAGATCCCGAAAAAAAAATCAGCTGTTTCTTACATTTTGACGAGTAATACGAACATAAATGTAGGGAACAGCTGATTTTTTTTTGCGATTTCAGTTTTGGTCCCATAGTAAAAGTTGTTCAAAATGATGAGTACAATGACCTCTTAAGAGGTTTCTGGTGTTTTACAAAATAATAACCCTGTATAGTTAATATATTAACAATTCAATGGGCATATTATGCAGAGGAAGACTATAGAAACGATGGATGGATTGACTACCGAGATGACGACTAATCACTACATACCTATGTAGTATAAAACAAAGTCGCTTTCTCTGTCCCTATATCCCTATGTATGCTTAAATCTTTAAAACTACGCAACAGATTTTGATGCGGTTTTTTTTAATAGATAGAGTGATTCAAGAGGAAGGTTTACGTGTATAATAACATGCACTTTCCAACATCCACGCGGGCGAAGCCGCGGGCAGTAAATTATGGAAGAAAAAAAGAGATGTTGCGCCGACCACAAATAATTTGGGATAAGGGCAGGAGAATGATGAGGGGGATACAATGAATAGGACAAACTGAAATATGGTACAGTGACAATATTAAAAAAAAACTGTACCTCAATTGCCGTTACTCTGAAGTAATCCTCGGAAAGTCCCCACTCATACATGTTTTTCATTTCTCCCGACTCCGCTAAACAGCCGCGACACACAGTAGATAGTCGAGCGATTGGAGTAACTAGCTTAGTATAAGGAACCGACATTTTGATAAAATTTTTAAGTTTTAACACAATATTTTTAAATAAATATAAACATTTTTTTTACGCTGATAGCGAAACGCTGATTGACATTTCAATTGATTTGATATTGATAAGGTTGATGTAGTTCCGTTTTACGATGTATGTGTAGAAGCTGCGGTTTTTAACACCGATGTTTAACGATGTCCCCTTTAAGTGCAGTCGTCTAAGTTGAAATTAAAGGACATTATATATGTTGTTTCCTATTTCTAGAATAAGCACTTTATTTAGATCGAAATATCTTGACCAAATTACAATGTCAATATTTAACGTCTGTGTCCGATTCCCCTTCGGAATGGAACGTAGAATAACGTTTACATAATGTTGCGTTCAAAATCAATTAAAAAAAAGGAATTGTGAAACGAAAACGGTTTTGCTATTGTTTGCGTTAGTTTTTGAGTTCGCATATCATTTCCATTTTGATTATTAAAAAACATTGACCGAACTAATGTCATAAAATTTTGTCATAAATAATTTGAACTAAGAACTCACTCGTCATTTTGACAACTCTTTTGGCTCAACTAAATTTACAAGAGTATGATTGTCTAGTAGAAAGGTAATAATATCCATATTTCCATTTATTTCAGACAAAATAATCCAAGCGCATTCATAAAAGAACGCCGGTTAATATTTTATAACGAAGTTGGGCGTATATCGTATACGTTGGACCGCGCAGACTTCACAGCGGTCGCCATTTCCGCCACGAATACTGGCTGGTGATCTTGTGTGTGGAATAGTGATATTGGAGGTTATAGTGCTTATTTTATAGTTAATTGTGCAACTATTTTATCAAATACAAATTTTGAGGACGTTAAACGCATATCCCAGGTTGTAGGCACTTTAAGTGCATAAATGAGTGAGTATCTTAGATTTAGATTACGTAGCTATTCGAACGCACACGTGCAATCAGTCTCAATATTTTCCGATTTAAATTGCATTTACACGGTGTCGACGTTAGATTTGTAATTGTATTTGTTCATGAATGTGTCGCTAAGCGATTCCGATATCAAGTCGATTATATTGAAAGTCGGTCAATTAATTATTTTAGTTTCTGGGTTGATCTATTTTTGGCCTGTCGAATGCACTATTGTTCCTAGTTTAATTTTTATTTACATCTGCGCGGCGTCTGTGTTGTAAATAGCGTACGTGGAAACTTCCGCTTAAAGTAGAAAGTTGAATATTTAAATAATCAGGACAGCCTTTCATTTGTTGACATTCAATTTCATAATATTATCGTGGAGTTGCGTCTACAAAATCTTATTAGATTCTAAACATTGATACGACATATTGTTTTTATAATTTTTTAAGTGTCTTGGACTCTGCAAAGGTTGTATTTTTATTCAACCTATTCATTACCCTTTTTTCCTCAACTCGCATTATCACTGAGGCATGATTTTGAATGATAATGAGTATAAATGAATAATAATAACCTTCTAAACCACGTTAGATCCAACTTTCATGTTTGTTTCTGCATTCATTTCGAACCTCTATACCACAATACTCATTACTCATTAGAGTTGTACTTTACTTTTTTAAATTTCGAATCGAGTATTTGGGCGGGAATAATATCGATGTCCATTAGACTGAAAAAATGAAAATGTATTTTTTGCCAATGTTAGGTATCTAATCAACACTACTTGGAAAAAACGTTTTTTGATTTTATTAATATTAGGACTTCCCATAACCTTCTGACGCGTGTTGGCTTATCTAAAAGGAAACCATTATTACTATTCAAATAAGTCCAATCACGTTCAGAGTTGGTACTTACAACTTACAATAATTTTCTCGGGAATTGACAATTTTAATCACATTATTACTATAAAGGCGAAAGTTTGTGAGTAAATGTGTGTGTGAGTTTGTATGTTTGTCCGTCCTTCCCGCTCAAATGGCTGAATGGACCATAGATCAAAATTGGCATAGACATAGTTTATGACCTGGTTAACATATAGGATACTTTTTATCCCGATAGTAAGCCGCTGGCAACAGCGCTAGTAGACAAGTAATGATGAAAAACCTGTTCTGTGACCTAGTCACCGGTTGAGGTCAAATAGGTAGTCCCTTCACATAAAAAAAAGTGGTATTCAGTTGCATCTGGTTAGATGAGAAGTCAACCCTAACATAGATGATGAAGTACTTACCTAATTATTGATGTATATGTAGTACAGTGAAACCTGGTTAAGTAAAACATCAAGGGACCTGCAAATTTGTCTCACTAATAGAGGTATACCACTTACCCAGTGTCTCAGATATCCAGGTATAAATAAATATCTGTCTCATTTAGAGGTCAGAATACAGGTTATTTCAGTTATAGAGGTGCAAGTATTAAATAAAATAAAGTATTATGTAAATATTATACATAATTTTTTATCTTTATTATTTAGAGGTTAAATGCATATAAAATTCACTCGCAGTCGGTAACTATGACGATAAAATGGAAGGAACAAATCCCAGATATAGAGGTTTGCTTCGTCTCACTAAGAGAGGCAATTCAGTGCCAAAGTGTTGGGACCTCAGCATGAGTTCCAGTTATGGAGATTTCTCACTTATCCAGGTCCCACTTAACCAAGTTTCACTGTATTATGGAGTACCTAATTGGGTATTTGAAAGGGTAGTCAATAACATTACTTTTTATGAACTGTCAAAACGCAGCATTTGTACGTGTTTTGTATGAAATATAACAATGAGATGTCACAGATTGTTAGAATCAAATGGAATACTGATTAAGTATTAAATGCAATTTTACAATTATATCTCCGCAAAATAATTAATTTTTGTATGTTGATGGAAGTTTTTAAGACAAGCACTCTTTTTTTCTAAGTGATTTAATATTATCTTTCAAATATTCATTTGTTAATGATTATTCTTCGTGGGGCCTCTTAATACAAGTAATTGCATTTTTATCAGCAATGCACCTTTATCAGTGAAAGACTTTCAATGAATTATAATAATTATTGTAGTTGTGAAAGTTGTACACAACCTAAAGTCATTTATTCAAACTAGATAGAGAATCAACTCTTTAAAAAAAAAACAAAAAGTTTATTGCTGTAACATGTACAGAGGCCAGCACATCAAGTTACCACAATCTGTCAAATTACTTTGATAGTATTTCAACTTTATTGCAAAGATATAAGGTTCATTTTTAATTGAGAAAATTTGACAGTTAGGGATAGCTTGATGTGCTGGCGTCTGTACAACTTGTACAGTAAATCTTTTAAGTAAAGATATCCCTGTGCTAGGAGGCCCTGCTCTTCAATGATGGTAAAAGTGGTGTACCAAAACATAATAGAATGTCAAAATTACATATCACAGTGCCCTAAGCATCTTTTTGTCATGGTGGGAAATCATCGAATGACCCCTCCAGAGAAGGGAGTGTCAGACTTACTGACTATAACTCATTCATGTTCCTTCCTTAGTCCTTTATCACAAATAATGCAACTATTTTTTTTTATTGCTTGTTTAATAAAAAAAAAATTGAAATAATAATTACCCTTACTACCATATTTGTCCCTACATTGGCGGCACGGCATGGCAAGGTATTTTAGGCGACGAATAAAAATATAACTTTACTGTATGGCAATAAAGTTGAAATTTCAATGTTAACGGTTGTAAGTACAAAAACGATACCGCGATATGTTATACTTAGGCATACAGTGTTATTGAAATTTCAACTTTATTTTCATAGTGTTGAGTTATATTTTTATTTGTTGCCTAAAAATGCTATGCCGTGCTGCTAGTAGGCCTAATTCTGAGTATGAGGATATGGGCTTTTTTCTTGTGTCAGGCAACATGGTATTGGTATTCTGTCTGGAATTTCTCAGTAGCAGCCCGGAGCCTGGATTTGTACCTAGTTGATGGCCCGCCTTTATTACATGGGACTCAAACGTAGACACTCCGTAATCTATTTTTTAGTTCAGTTTTCTATATAAAGCGTGTTTTTTTTTAGTTTTTTTAAACTATTATTTTTGTTTTTAACCTCCGCGTAGTCTCCTACACATTCGTGCGACCAGTTGCGTACACTATCCCAACGGCTCCGGGCGTTTCGTCATAATCATAGTTTTTGCCGTGTATTGTGTAGCGTATAGTCAAACGGGGTGAATCGTGACACAACTTTAAAAGGTATTTTAACATTGAAATAATATAGTTTGTGGCCAAAATGGACCAGTAATGTGTTTACTATATTATAATTAACAATTAAGTGCCCTTGTTAGCAACAAACCATATTATTTTAAAGTTAAAATCCCTATTCACCCCGTTTGACGGTAGTTATAGTTTTTATACTAGTTAATTTGATCGTGGAATGAAACAACACCACACCGTGTTCATCTTCCTAGTCCTTAATTCACAAATCCACGAGGAAGACTGAGACATTTGTGAACAAGATAATGTGTATTTCTTTTCTGTGCAGCTTTTCTTGAATCAATAAAAAAAAGTTTAAGAGGCAGCGTAGCAAAGCATATCCGTTGAGTTTTTCGAATTGAATGTCTGACGGCCCTTCATATATTTGAGTGACCGGCGCATAAGACTAGAGGCAAATAGATGCTATGTATTAACCTTTTGAGCGCCGCGGTCGGATATATATAGCCGCCAAATGGAAACGTGTCCAAACACGCCACGGTCGGATATACCCGACAAATGAAAACATCCCAACACGCCACAGTCGGATATAGCCGACAAATGAAAACGTGTACAACTCGCCACGGTCGGATATAGCCGACAAATGAAAACATCCCGACACGCCACGGTCGGATATAGCCGACAAATGAAAACATCCCAACACGTCACGGTCGGATATAGCCGACAAATGAAAACGTGCCCAACATGCGTTCAAAAAGTTAATAAAACCTCTTTTTCCTTGATTCCAGTTGCCGAGAACACCAGAAATGAAGATAGTTACCACAACACACACGAAACATATTGAAACAATTCTATTATCGTCAGCACTTGGCTACTCTTTGCTCAAATTTTAACCTACCTACCCGCCTAAGTTCAACTCGCAACTAAGGATAGACTACAGCTCTAAGATTTTTTAAATTAGTTTTTAAGAAGATATCGGAATATTTGTAGTTTAATATGAAGATACCAGAGACATCACCAAACGTTGGAGCTTACTATGGCAATGAAGAGAATGGGCAGTGGCAGGTTTGTGGAATTTGATTTATTGTAACTGATACTAGTGACATCGACACCATATGCGCCCAGACGGATACTTAGAGATAAACTACGATAACATGGCCCGCCCCTCCAAAATTTAAAACGTTTGAAAGTACATATTTGTGAAAGTAATTACAAAGCGCCACCAGGACTCACAACGCATGTCGCTGCCGGCCTGCTACTGAACACGAATACTTACAACTACATACAAACTCTTTCGTAAGGATGTGACTACACACATTAGAACAGTCATTTGGAGGGGCGCGCCATGTTATCGTCGTTTATCACTATTATATATTTTGTATAATTTGTCATCACTAATACTCTCAAAAGCAAAGGAAAAGATTTTTGCGCTAGACCCTTCTTCTTCTTTTCGTGTGGTTAGTGACTAACCTGGTGTCAAGTTTTTTTAATGCTGCCCATGAGCCTCTGACTTAGCTTCACATGCTGTTGAGAAATATCTCTCAGACATGCTGGTTTCCTCACGATGTTTTCCTTCACCGATTTTTAACCTTTTGACCGCCATTGTCACATATACGTGACAAGCAAGCGCATGCCCGGTGCGCCAACGACACCAATATGTGACAATAGCAACACCACTATAACACAAAATAAACAATTAAATCATTACTTTTGTGAGTGTTTATAGAGATATATTTTAAATTTAAGCTCTCTTACGTATTTATTGACATGAAACAAATTAAAAGCACCATGGATCTTGGGGAAGATTATTCTATTCTAATTGTTTTTTCAGCCGAATGGCGTGATCATAGACAGTGGGGTCGGCGGAGGCGTGGTTGGCAGCGGCGATGCTGGCATACACCGCCCTCCCGTGTACCCCGTGCACATCCCGCGCGCGCACATGCCCGGTAATACACACGCGCATATGCCAGGTAAGATCACACACACACACACACACACCCTCCCATACACACACCCTCCCACACACACACCCTCCCACACCCACACCCTCCACACACCCCCCGCACAGACCCTCCACACACACACGTTCCTCTTCTAAACCGTGCACATCCCGCGCGCGCACATGCCCGGTAATACACACGCGCGCATGTTCCAGGTAAGATCACGCACACACACACACACCCCCCCCCCACACACACACACCCCCCCCCCCCCACACACACACACCACCACACACACACACACACCACCACACACCCTCTACACACACACCCTCCACACACACACACACACACACCCCACAC